>CM040749.1:26101486-28796486 GCA_022829145.1 Albula goreensis
AGGACTAACATGTTCTATAACTAAAAAGGACTTCCTGAAACTTGATGGTGTGAATATATAACTGGGAGCCAAAGCATATCTGTGAGGCGCTGAGACATGAGCACTGCCGATTACTGAGATATAATCTGGTGCTGGCGGTGCCTTCCCTGGCACAGCCACAGCTGGGGGTATCTGAAAGCAAGTTCTGATATGGTGAAGTCACAAAATTAATGCCAGCCCTCTGCATTTCATCTGATATACACACAAAAAAACACAACCATAGAATGCATACACACACACACTGACACTCATACACACAAACACACACACTCACAAAAACACACACACACACACAAACACACACACAAAATGCATACACATACTGACACTCATACATGTGCAATGCAAGCGTGCCCAAACACACACACACACACACACACACACACACACACACACACACACACACACACACACACACATGCACACATGCACACACAGTACATATATACATACACACTGACACAAATACATGCACAAACAAACACACGAGCACTCACAAGCACAAAAACATGCGAACAAGTCTGCAAACACACAGCATTCATACACAGACAGATGAACAAGCCTAGTGTGCATGAAGAGGCAGACATATTGACTCCCTCTCTCTTACACACACAGTCTCCACACTACTGCACCACTCACCACCACCTGTACATCACATGACAGATGTTTTCCTTCATTTTTATGCTTTTCTAATCAAACACATGGACTCCGTCCAAAAGAAACATCACTACAGGTGTGAGGAAATCATTCTACACTGGAATTGGGGAGGGGGGGTTGTTCTATGAAAGAATCGTAGATAGCCCTAGCAAGAGAAAGACAAAGCTCTGAGAAAAAGAACTACAAAAAGACAGAATGAAAAACCACTACAAGCCGTCATGTGAAACTGCGTCGACCACAGTGTTTCTGAAGAGCCAGAAAGTGGGCTGCACCTGATTAAGCCTCGGAGAACGCAGTCAAACACAGAGCATGTCTGCTGTCTCCCCAGGGGACCCCGGCTTCATTACACAACAAAACAAGGAAAACCTGCTTTCATTTAAAATGTGCCGCATATTCTAGGAGACATTTGCTAGGACTGGCCCACATCCAAATTATCATATTTTCATATTGTGGTAAAAATAATATTGCATTGAACCATAATATTTTCTTTTGAGGTTTGTGGGCTGGGAGAGGGTGGGTGGGCAAGTAGGCATACGTACATCACTGATGTACTTAGCCACATTTTATAATGCGGTTTCTGCAGTGAACATGCTGTGCCCTCTTTGAATATCTCAAATTAAACCAGTAAATAATCACATGTGGTATGCCTCCTGTGCCCTTCTTGGATTTCGCTACCTGTATTTGTTTTTGAAGGATGACACACATGTACACATTACCTGATTAATGAAGTGATTGAAAAGGAGTCACAGCATTCATCATCATGATAAAAATGCAATGAAGATGAACTTCTGACACAGACACACAGACACCTCCTGCCCGGGGAGGCTGGCCCACGGCTAATCTGTAAGCCATGCTGTTATCTTCAGCAGTGTCTGCTAAATGAATGCATGTAAATGTCACTGTCACATTAAGGATGCTCTGCTCCAACACTGCACTTTATACCTTTGCTGGTTGAAATGACCCTTTTTATTTATTTATTTTCTTTTTTAAGAAATATGTCTTTCAGAACGCTGTCTTACTTCTCCAGCCATTCAGGTTTATTTACCCTGAATAAACAGTCTGACTGTTAACTGGTCTTGGTTTTTTAAATGTTACTGAATATAAAACCAAAGTATCCCCCACCATGCAAATAAACTAGTTTAAAAATTAGATATTTAGAGTAATAAGTTTACTCTGAAATGTATTGTTACAGTTCTTACACTGCAGTTAAGCAGGTAGGTCATATATTTTTCATGACACACACAACCCTAATTAAACTGAAATCTGCAGGCAGGTTCCCAGCTAGCTAACTATCTCTGATGGACAGATTTCAACTACACTCACATTAAAATCTCCCAATGGGTCTTTCCTGGATTGTACTGTTTGGACTGAATAACTTCTCCAGTTTGCATGGAAGCCAAGGTTGTGTGAGATTTCTCCAAGAAATGTCCTGCTTACTTTGTAGACTTCATTCAATGGCCATGGCACCAAAAAATTACATTACTACCTGTTGTCAACCTAATTTCCACAACACCATGAAGAATCACTTTTTTAGAATTCATAACACAGACTGTGAGTCAACATCAAGATCACACATTGTTGTGAGTTAATTAAAATCATCTTTTCCTCCCATTTACTGTAATTTGCTCCTGTTGGATCCGGTTAAAACTTTGGTACCAGCAAGCAGTACCATCAAGTTTTGGTCAATACCTCAAATTTACCACATGTCCATACCCCTCTGTAGTTGAATATGACAACAGTTACTTTAAATGAACAGAATGTACAAACGGTGATGATCACAGTATTTGGCCCTACTGTATAAAAAATTATGGTATCTCATTCCTTGGGCTGGAACAATATGGCAGGTATTAGGACCATGCAGACTAAAACCGGGGAATCCTCCAGTGACTCTCTGTGACTGGTGAATCTGCATGCTCCCATGAGACAATAAAACCCATGAGACATGCCTGCAAAGACCTGCCACGTGCAGAGCACCCTTTGAAGAGCCACTGATGAAGTGTGCTTTTGGAACTAAAGGGAGGAGAGGTCAGTATTTCAGTAGCTGGTCACCAGTATGCCCAGGGCTTGTGGATATGGTGGATACGGGGCACGTAGCGAGTACAAGTTCGAACCCCAGTTGACCCAGACAAGCAGCTGCAGCTGTTGTGTTTATGTTTGTCGTCCATCTGTTTTATGCATGACTCAAACATTCTCTGTCATGCCACAATAAACAAGATGGTATTTCTGTTTCATCTAACACACCCAGACAAAGGCTGCATAACTAAACCTTTTTTAAAAACTTTGAATAAATTTGACAAAGAAAACATCTGGTTAGAAAATATTCTGTGTTGAATATTACTATGCCGCTTTTGTTTGTTGAGACATGCCATTTGTGAGCACCAGCTCATACTTTGAAGTAGGTAATTCATTGGGGTTTCTGCCTTCATTGCTGTCATAGGGTTTCTTTGCACAAATGATCTTTTCCAATACATATTGTACATTCTCATGTAATGTTGCAAATGTACAGCCAGTGTGACTGGTTTACCGCAATTAGTAATTTATAGCTAGAGTTGTGACATTAGTTAATGACTGAGCTGCCTTGATAGCCCATGACAACTTGACCCCCACCAATGAGAGAATATTATTAGTCAGGAGTTAAAAAAAAAAAAAAACATTGTTTTCTTGGAAAAGCACATCCCTGGAATTTTGGTGTATTTATCTCATATTAGAGTACAGTACCAACTTCATTAAGCTCATTGTACCACAAGGCTATGAGACTGATAAGTGAGGTTACCTGAATGAGTGAGGCTTCCAAAAAACACTTTGGGGGAAGGGGCTGATGGTGAAATCCATGTCTTATTATTACAGTAACTATGTGTAATATAAGTAATAAAAAAACAGGAACTTTAAGAGAGAACTGGAATGAAACAATATGATAAACCCTAAGGCATGACAATTCTTATTTGTGATTTTCCTTCTTTTATTCATAACATTCAAATGAAAGATGAGGATTAGAAACTACAGTGAAATGACATGATAACATCAGAGACATGAAACTTATTTTTTGTCATTTTCGTTTAGTACTGATGGATAATGTCTAAATGAGATTTCTGTTCTCATTTATGGTCTTTTTTATTTTTAACACTGGGCTGGCTGTACCTTTCAAACCCCTACACAACAAACATAAGTACTGACTGCTCACCAACCAAAAAGTCAAAAATAAGCAAAACCTCTTGGCTTATTTCTAATCACATATTAGCTAATATCACAGCCAAATTGATCAATAAGTCTGTTTTTCAAATACAGAATATGAAACTGAGAAGAGGCATGTGAAAGCCATTAGAATTCTCCCTGTAATGTTTAAAGGGAGAGGAAAGACAGGAGGAAAAATCTGCAAATTTCACTTAGCGGAGAGTGACCCACTTCTGTCCACCGTGAATGGGGAGTTCTGACATTTAACCAACTTCTGCCTCACACTCTGGGGACACAAAGAAGCCAAATTATACTTAATGTTCCATCTACAAAAGGACCCAACCAGATAAGCTAAAATATGGCAATAAGGGGATCTACTTTACTATTCTCAAAACTGAATTATTAATTTGTGTTTTTAAGTACGTACTGTAAGCAGAGTTAAAACAGCAAATGTGTCCCAGCCTACATCAGTTTGATGATACGATTTTATTTTGAACATCTACTGCATAATGTTTGGCAAAACAGTCAGAGTGAGGCTTTCTGATCTAACGTCTTCAAGGAGACCGAATCAGTAGTTGATTTTTTGTTGCTGTTTCTTGTTCAATCACACCATGGAAAACACTTTCTTTAGCTTCAAGACTCTCCAAGAAAGTCAAAACTGTGAAATGACAAGACTACTATAAACCTCTTTCCTAATACCCAGGATGCACAACGTACAAGGAATATGCACAGAAAAAATACCAGTGGCTGAAATTCTGATGTAATTCTAAAAAATGGCTTTCAAGGTGTACTATTTTAGATTTATTTTTTATTATTATTCTAATTCTTTTTGTTTTCTTTCCATGGTAATTCCCTCAATCACTGCAGTGTGCGCATTTATTTGTATTTATGTCCATATAAAATTATATATACATATACAGATTGCAGTAAGACCATTGTAAGAGCACAGCATGTATTAACTAATGCATTAATGATGCCAGAATGAGGTGTCATGACTGGCAAACTGTCACCAAAATTTGACACAAGTGACTAAATTTGTGTTTTGTTTTGAGGAAAACTGTTTGATCGGTTGAAACAAGATGATTGACAGGAAGTTAAAGCTCCACCCTTTTTGGTATCTCACTCACCTATCAATAATGATATCTATTGCTGCACTGAATTTAAGTGTGTAATCTTCATTAAACAGAGGATTTCTTCTTTTAGTGCTCTAAATGTTTTGAAAAAGACAATTGGTTGGCATTCACCCTTTGGGATGTGGGAGGGGCAATGCTTCACTTACATGCCATCAGTTTAGGTCTACTCTAGTAAATCAAGTATTTTCTTAGTTGAATTTAAATTGCGAGTCAGTAACATGGAGGGCTGCATGCAGGCTTTCAGTCCCATAGATCCCTGCTGTTTTAATTGCCTCATCTGAGTCAGTGATCTGTGTCATTGCTTTCAATATATCCTGCAAGAAAGCACAGAATATAGAAAACACTAATGCATATTGTGAAATTGTCTGCCCTGTATATTTCTAGTATATACTGCTAGACTAACTGCAGTATTTATCCAATATGTTAAACACAACTTTACAAATTTAGAAAATGCTACAATTAACCATATAATCAAGATCAGAAACTGGGGTAAAATTCTGCAAACACAAGACCCCTTGGAAGTGAATTTGAAACTACTGTATTAATTTTTACTTTTACTTTGTTGGAAAGGTGTCACAAATAATGTTGGACTTTGTACTATTCTTATTCTCCTTTTATGAAATGATTACAAATATGCTTGAATGACAAATATATATTCATCGAAAAAGAGAAGTAAGACATCACATTGTTTTTGAGTAGTTGAATGAGCTGAATTGTGAACAGTTTTTCTGCACAATACCTGCTTTGACCAACCATTACACAGCAGCACCACATATTGTAAGTATTTCTTTTTTTCTTAATACCATTGGGTGGAGGGCCCTAGACATGGCTGAAAAGAAAAGTAGCAGATAGAAGAGCGTGAGGTAAAAGTGAGAACTCTTAAAATAGGTACTGAACGTCTATGCGTACAGCTACTGATGCATACAATGACACTTTAAAGATGTGTTTTACTGTTGTCTGCAGGAGTACGTGCGTTCAATTGTTTTATTGACAATGCTACACAGAACAATGCTTTCTTGTGTCAATGCAAAAATGGAAAATGGGGTAGAAATCTACAATGTAATAATTTAACAAGACAGCAATAACAATCTACCATTTAATGAAAAGTCACATTTAATTGGTCTTAATTAAAAGCTCTTAATTTATGTGCTACAAAGATGTAAGTAAATATGCAATTAGGATAAAATTATTCATTACTAACATGATTTATTCAGTGAGTGACTGTTACTATACAGCTCGACAGCATTCTTAATGTAGGGCAGATATCGTGAAAAAGACTGAGGCCTCTCTCAGGCCTGTTGCTAGGATATCGGCCCAATATTTTTTCTATGAGTCACACAGTTTACACTTTTTACCACAGAGAGCTGAAGGACTTCAGACAGAGGGTACGCATGTGTGTGCGCGCTGGGGTTCACATTATAATGTGAG
Source organism: Albula goreensis (assembly GCA_022829145.1). Lineage (NCBI taxonomy): Eukaryota > Metazoa > Chordata > Actinopteri > Albuliformes > Albulidae > Albula > Albula goreensis. The sequence continues at coordinate 26,107,915 of CM040749.1, forward strand.
TACAACAAAGCTTGCATGGATCTGAATGAGCTGGACATAAGAAAGAGACAAACAAACAGACTTCTCAAGCATCATTCAAAGCCAAATTGGAACTAAAAAAAGAAAATGTGCAACTATCCACAATTTTACATCTAGAGAAATCTGGGTACCATTGCGACCATAATACATTTTCAGAAGAAAATGTTTTTTCCGGCCATAATGATTCAGCCCTCTCTTTCTCCATGTTTGGCATCGATCCACGCACGCTGCACACACATTCAGCAATTACAGCAGTTGCACTTTTTCGTCATGCCCAGAAACCTGCCGTCTGCTGTGCACTTTGCAGTAAACAAAGATTTACCTCCTGTTTTATAGGAAGGCTTGCTGCACGCTGCTTAGAACAACTCCCCTCTTCCCATAAGACATCATGCCGAAACAGATTTAGATTTACAATATATTCTCATAGAGCGGTGGATGCATTTTTAAACAGTCTGCAATGCAGAGGGACGTAATTTATAGGCAGCAAAAAGCAGGCCCTCTGCCGCTATTGTTTCCAGCAGCTGCTTAAAGGATTACAGCACGCTCTGAGAGCCCTGTCCAGCCTGGGTAATTGCAGGAGTGTTGCTACAGAAACCAGATCCTTTCGAGAAAAAAGAACATCATCAAGGAAGCCCAACACTTCATGTGTCCAGCACATGTGAAACATACTAGTGGATGAGGATTGAGGGGCCAGATTCGTGGTCTTAGGGGGCGTGTAGAGGTGTAGACCCGGGCCAAAAAAAAGAGTCACGGCTTCTCCTACATGCCTGCAATCTTATCAGTGCCTATCCAGCTGTACAAAGTGTGGGTGCTCCCCCCTACTCTGTCAGTGTGTGTGCTACCCACCCCCCCCTCAAGTGCATTCTATTTGGACCTCATGTAAGCAGTCCGAGATGATAGAGTGCTCTTCTGATCACAATGTGAATGATCTAATGGCAAGCTGCAAGGCCATTTCAAATGTCTTCTACATATACCGAATGGCATGCATTCAATTAAAAGCTCAGATACATTGAGTAGATAGCAACATCAAAGTGATGACATAATGGCACTGCAAACGTAATTCTCCTGCTGCCGGCGTATTTTTGTGCTTTTAGTTGCAAATCATTTATTTTTGTCAACAGGTGTATCTGTGAGTTTGGGTTTGGCCGTTTAGAGGGAAGCTGACGGTGACTGTAGCCTGATATCTGTATCTGCTTAATTAGGTCAGCGGCGAGTCCGCTGGGAGCTGCCATTTGTTGCCGCCGCTGAAGTGACTCGCCTCTCTCCGAGAAACTCATTTATTTACCTGTCACTACCCCCCACTCCCCCAGCCTTGAGCGTGTGGCCGCTGGTCAGAGCACGCAGCCAATTTACACCCTGCCCCCTTTATCTACCCACACCATGCTGGGGGACAAAACAAAAGCTACTTCTGCCTGGCCAAAGACCCATGGCAATAATGTCTGCAGGAGCAAGGCTTCCTGGCTTATTCTCCAAATGGATTCAGTGAAAAAAGACAGTCATTGTAAGAATGAAAACAGTTTTTAGTTAGGGCTCTTACCCAGTAGTGATAATAAATAATAATAATAATAATAATAATAATAATGATGAGATAAAATAATATGTTGTTATTAGTGTTGCTGGCATGCTTATTATAATTGTGTCAGCATTTAACATTGTTTTAGCAACCTTGAAACCAACACAGTAACAGTGACCAAAGCATAATCATAAAAGTAGAGGGAATCGATGCACTGCAGCAGCGCTCACCATACTGCGTAACATGCATGTGTTCTGTGCTTTGAGAGGGACCTCTACTGTAAAGCCTACCGCTTAGCCTGCTTCCACTAAACCTGCTCACCCCCATACCCAGATCCACCAGGACAGCCCTCCCACAACCCCCACCCAATCATCAGTGCCTCCGCTTCATCATTTCCACATGATTCACTTCAACACCATTAAAGCCATTGATGACACAGGCGATCACATCCTCCCGATCATGAGGCAGGAACCAAGAGATCCATGTTTCCATGGCAACCACCAACCTTACTCCATGGGGGAAATAAATAAGTGGAGTGGGGGTGGTTGTCTGCCTACAACCCATATGAGAGTAAAAAAATATATATATAAATAAATAAACAAATTGCATCACAGTGTATATCTTTATTTGTGTGTTTGTGTGTATATAATATGCACCAATACCAGATAAGGTCGATTGTCTCACTGATGTTATCGTACACCTTTCATCTACTTATGAAACTGGAAACCTCAGCACCTTAGACTCCAATCAAACATTTACACATTTACTATTGCTGGGTAGTCAAGAAAAAAATGCAGGATGACACAAAGCATAGCAGCATACAAATATACTGAGTATATCAATGTGTGTATGTCTGTGTATGAGTAAAACCTGACTGTGTAAACTTATTTCTTTGACAGAGTGTTTGCATATATTTCAATCTGTCTTACATCTAGGCTAACTAGGTGACGTTGACCTGGTCTGACTTTGTGTTTAATTGGGGAGAGCAGGAATTCTGTTGAAAGAATGATGGGTGCCAGGTTACTGGGAGCAGGTCAGAAAAGTCACCCCTTCCCCCAGCCTCCATGGCCTTTCTCAGCGAGACACAGAATATATGATTCCAAGCCTTCTTCCCCCCTTCCTTCTGAGCTGGACACACTAACCACTGTGCCTCCTCCATAAAGGGCGCTTCACTGGGGATTCAGGCAGAGAACAGGGGGATCTGAGTGGCATCTACCACTGTGGTATGTGGGGGTATAAATAGCCCAATGACACTCAATGACTGCTAAAATGAGTTAAGTCTCAAAAGCAAGCCTTTCGCTATAAATGTTCATTCAAGCATCCACTTGGTGCGGCTAACAACTGCAGCGCAGAAGACTGATCTATTGTGTGGAGCTGCTAATCTGCTCCCTAGCCTGGGCCGAGGCTCACATGGAGCACAGACAAATCCTCTGACGGCCACGGAGAGCCAGTCTGGGCACAGAACTGAAAGTTCCTCATCCACTCTGCCTTACGTCACATCCTTAAATTATACCTGCAAAGTCCACAGGCTTTCACCAGGGCCGACCGGGGTTCAACGTGGCTCTGTCTGGCGTGACCAGATGACTAAACGATCAGAAGACTAAATGTATCGACAGTGCTTTGGCACGAAGGATAAAATACAAACTTGTTTCATCAGATGAAAAACTTTCTGCAGCCACAGCATGATCCCCAGTGATTAATATCCGGCCTTTAAATTATTCAAACACCAACTAACATTGGTCATTTGTCAATGTCGAAAAAGGGTAAAAACTAAATCACTTCCACCTGGATGGAAAAAAACAAACCTGCACTCCAGCACTGGACAATTCTCAACAACGGCTGTGAGCTGTTAAATTCAGCTAAGAGAAGACATTGCTTTGATAAAACTCCATTGCCCATGCATACTCTTATGTCACGGATACAATATTCACAGTTAAATGACCATCATTGGGACTTGTCAGATATAACAATAGGATATAACAATTAGACAGATAAGAATAAGACTGGTATTTAGCCTACATTTATATTTATTAACTAGAAGACATGCAGGGGAGTAGTATAAACTTTAAGCATTTGTCCTTTGGAGCTAGAACTGATGATGGGAGGTGGAGGTTTCATTACGCCATAAAAGACTGGAGTTTTAGGTGCTAGCAGCACCTGACTGAGTTAAACCAATCAATGCTGTTTTATTTGGAGAGCAAATCCTTTTGATTGGTTTATTGTAGCTTTGCTCATTAAAAGATTCCTAAAACATCATGATACCATAAAAAGCCAAGTCTTAAAAAAAGCACACAGATGGAAACATACGATAGGACTGGTAAAGCAACAAGACAGTATTTGTGATGCACCATCCCTCAGAGGAATTCACACAGAATTAGTGTAAAACACAGAGGATGGTGAATGGGGCCAGAGGGGAATGAGGAAGGCGCTGGAGCCTTTTCATGTGACTGCAGAAGATGAGAGGAGGGAATTTCCCTTATTCATGCTGCAAGTCTTTTATTCTGCACTTCAGGGTGTGTGTCATCTCTGTGATGTTTCTGCTGCTTCAATAAGGCAATGTAAAAAACGGGAGTACAAAAGGGCCCACAGCAATGCAGAAAGAATGCCTCGGAAGAATCCACCTGAATAATTTATTTCTCACTCTCTGTACTGGAAAACAAATTTATAACCATTTGAGCTCCTTTTAGCAATGATTATTATATAATTGGATATGACACTGTCAACAAACTATATTTTCTGTGTGGGGTATTACAAATTATACTAGGGACATGCGACTCCAAGCCCCTCAATTTTATTAACCCAAAATTTGCAATCTATTTGATGGTTAATCTGTCCATTGGCATGGCACTACTGGCACACTTTTGAAAGAAATCCTACAAACCATCATTAAGGACAAAAGAATCAATTGAATATTAATATAAATAAAATCTGAAAACTGAAAAGCAAGATATTGGTATCACTGTAATCACATCAACTTTGTAAAAGAAAATCACTATTTATTGTGTAAATTTATATTAATGTTGTAAAATGGTGTTGTAATATACTCCTTAAAGTCTAAGCTTAAAAGTTTTTGAGTGGCATGTCTTGCCATTTTTTTTATAGGATATTATATAAAATTTGGGTGAGGGGGTTCTTGGTAGAATCTCAGCCATTTGTATTTGGCCAGTTGGCTAATGCATTTAATGCAGACTTTGTTCATGTGGTCTGCAGTCATTTGTTATGATTAGCTTGCAGATGATGGGTGTGTATTTTTCAGAGCATGTGCTTAAGGTCGAGCAAAAATTGTCTTCCTATGTTGTGTATAAAAAAAGACCTTGAAGGCCCTGTTCGATGTAGTATATATTCCTCATGGATAAAGCTCCAAATCACAACCAAGCTTCCACTGGTTTTCATACACAACTGTCATGAATTCCAGAATATTCTCCACCCCTGGCCCCGACAGATCATCATGGGAAAGTGCTACATAACTGGATTTTGAGTTCTTCTAGTACATTTTGATCTGAAGCTTGCCATGGGATATGGTTATGGGGGCATGTAATATCTGTGTGCCAGAAATGGTCTTTGCTGTGACAAATCTTTCATGAAGCAAAGTCCTCTCATCTTTCCATTCAGCTCGAGTGGCAGACATGAATATAATTGCTGCTATATGCAGCTGTGCAAAGTCAAACTGATCTGTTGGTATTTTGATCTGGTTTCCATATGGAACAGAGGGCTTGCTTTTGTGACACACAGACCAGTCAGATACAGAAATGTGTATTTATAATGTAAATGTTGTACATCTTTTTCTGTTAGAAAAATCATACATTAAGAACAACCATAGGAAAACAAGTTAGAGACATTTTGCTTTTTGACAGCTGGGAAGCTTCCATTTTATTTTCGTTATATAGGTCTATTTGAATAATTACACTTGATAAGCAGTTTTTTGTTCGTTTGACTAGAGCTTGGTGGTTTAAAACCATTCTGTTTCTTAAAACATATAAATATGTATATAATGCAGACCATTACAGGAAGCCTCATATGAACTGTTTTTTTTTTCTCAAATGACAGTGCTGAATACTCAAATATTCATGCCCATCCCTTGTCTTTATCCTTAAAAATAACAGACAAAGGGATTTACTGTAGCTTGTTCATTTTTCTAGTGGGGCCCTTCAAGAACTTGCATGACAAAATAATGTCACCTTGGATTTGATAAAAAATAATGTGAATTGGAGGGCACAAAAAGAGTCAGACAGCAATTACAAGTCATAGTTTTCACAAACTTAACAACAAGACAACAACTCAACTAGTTATAGGTAGCAAAATCTTCCCAATAATACACCAGAGCTAAGTAATATCTGTAATAAAATAACATCTCAGTAATATAATTGCCATGCCAAGGTTTTGCTGTGTGGAATTACAGCATGAGATTGCCAGAACTTCTCTGCTATTCAATTATTTTAATGAAAACTATTTAATTTTGAGCTCCAAATGGGGTGGCAGGTGGAGGTGGCGAGGCTCATTGAGGCAGGTGGCCATTACCACCCCAACTGGCACACAACTTTCAGACACCAACATACATCACGCCACTGCAGTTGCAATACATCCAGAACTGAAACAAAGGGTGCCAAAATTCTGTTTTAATGCACACAAAGTACAAAGACACAAGGGTGAGCGATATGGGGAGATGCCACGGCAGTATGCATGTGTTTGGCAGTATTTTGGATTTGTGCACAGCTGAGTGGTGTCACATAGCAATGATGGTATTACTGAGGTATGTGTGAAATTGAAGCAAAAAACTGTCTCCATATGGTTCGAGATCAAATCCCCCATGGTGCACCAGGCTCAGAAACTTCATCTGTGAGTAATGGAAAGCCGCTTCTGTTTTTCCCAGAGCCCCAGTGGCCAACAGATTGGTTTAAATCCAGCAGACAACTTATATGAATGAATTCTGACAAAACAATTGAACTATATCCAGCAAATGAAAAAACGCTAACTGGATTTTGCACCTGTCCAGATGGTCACTTATATACAAACATAACCCTTTTCAATTGGGAAAATCCTACTGCTTTTATTATTTGTAAAATAACACTAGCATGAATAAAAAGGTTCCTAAAAGAATTGCAAATGGAAAATAGCAAGTGTGAGTGACTATATGCCAGTACCTCATGTCCTTATCAGTGACATAGGATAATAATCATATCAGTGGAATTATTAATCCTGACTATAAGGACACTAGCTGCTATGTAGCCTTTTTATTGATATAACCCATTCTGACCACATGATAATTGGTTCCAAATGAATACTGTTTTTTAAGATTATTAACCATGCTGATGTTACCAAATATTTGACCATGCCAGTTCTGACTGGCAGGGAGTCCTGCTTTGTGAATCGTTACTGACCATACCACCCAGGGAGAGAGGGTCTGAGCTGGCAAAGTATTTTTCTCCTTACTGCACAATACCAACTCCTCTGGTCAGTTGTTCACACATCAAATACATGCATAATTTACATTCGCATTTTACTCATTCAGTAATATGCTTTTTATTCAAAGTGACTGACAGGTAGTGCCTAAGTTCATCAACAAGTGAAATGGCCTCATATCTGTGAGTTGCTAAATGGCACATTTAGCGATGCATCAAACAAACAATAATAGCCATAGTGAGTGCTGCAGCAGCTGCCAGGAATGCACAGTCCTCTGGCACAGTGGCTGCACAGCTCAGCCTGCACACTGCACACTGCAGAATGTAAATACGCCACAGCTGACTGAACACATTTTGGAGGACACATGTGAGTCTGCACTCCCCCGAATCGCTGAAGAATGCTGTGGCGATGGGTTGGGTCTCTGCTTTAGCTGGCTATTTCAAACTGGAAAGTTGAAATAAAAAAATTAGGATAAAAATACAAAGTTTCCTCACACAATGGAAAGCCAAAACAGGAGCTAAAATAGTGTACAAATTGCATATTTTGTATGTATTCTCAAGCCTCTCTCTGCAGAAGATTAGAGTTTACATGTGCTCATGATTTCTAATGCTCAAAGTAGTATGAGTAAATACATTACATGACAGTTTATGCTAGGTGTTCAAATAAGTCTGGTTAACAACTCTTGAATTGCCAATTAACAAGGCATACATTAGCAACAGTGGCAGAAACTGATGATGGGCCCCTGTATAAACATTCAACATACCCAAGGACTGGAGCTTTTAGAAAGGCTAAGCATGGCTTAACTACTTATGAGTAACCACATACTAATATATAGTTTGTCCAGGTGTTTCCATTTCTTTGTGAGTACTCTGTACATGCTCAGTTCATGTATGGCATGAGAATATGAGCCTTTTTTTCCATCTGGATCGTTTCCTCTCCACGCTCTGCATCTGATGGGCTCTGTGGGATAATGCTCCTTATGGCAGTGCAAAGCACAGGAATACAGGGGATTTACCGGTGAAGCACTGGAACATATGGACAGCATTGCCCATACACAAAAACAGACTGTAGGGATGTTTAAAAGATCCAGACAGGGGCTGCTAGGTGGCTCATCCTCAAATTACAGCATTTGATGCAGGTTTTTTGAAATCTAATCAACATGAATGTTTAATTGACTGATTCTGATAGCTTCATCAACTATGCACATACCAAAATGAAATATAAAGTATACCCACACCAACATAAAACATAAATTAAAGGTAGATCACAGAGGTAGTGTAGTACAGGTATAGGCAAATTAATTATAGGCTAGTTAAATGTATTTTACATTATACAATTATATATGCCATATGCTTGATCAATATATGCAGACATAATGCACTATGGGTTACTTGCATGAGAATATGCTATGTGCAATAAAAAATCAATTATTCTTAATAATTTCCCCAACTGGGGATGGTATTAAAGTATATCATTCCACCTGGAGAATTCAGAAGATTATTTTAGATCTTTGCACTCATGTCTTGAAAAAGAAAATGTAACAAGATCATCTCCAGCAGTACTTTCATGATACGATAACTTTGAGCCAAGAAATATTTTGTGCACAGAAAAATACATTTTGCTGGCTTATTACAAGACAGCTAACATAAGCAATTGTCACTTTGTTATTTAAAATGTTCAGCAATTGGTATTTCAAACACACCCATATGACTGTATTTGGCAACGGTACGAACAGAATTGACAGCACTGTATTAACATCAAAGATACAAAATGGAGTAATGGCTATCAGCTGTGTGTGAATATGAGAGAGAACAAGAGAGGGAAAGATAACCAAAAACTTATATTTACTTCTCAGGAGTTAATTGTTCAATGCATGTTTACATAATCAACATACATTCAATCATACATCAAGCCCTTAATGAAAAACCAAAATGCTTAAAAATGAAAAACGTATGACGGTGAGAAGGGAGAAATCATGAACCTAACAATACAAAACTGCATAACTGTCCCGTTCTGGGAATATGAATTTGATCATGGAATTGTTTCCAAACTTACATCACTCCGAACTGCCTTTGCCAACATGACTATTAACACTACATAGTAAAAGATGGTACCATGTAAAGATGACTGAATTACCCCAAAATTGTAACAATATGCAAATACTCATCCAGGTAATTACGCAAACATGGACCTCCATTCCAAAACTCTACAACCAACAGACCACACCCACCTACAACTTCTACACAAAAAACAGCTGGAAATATTTAGGCCATCATATATCAATCCAGACTGATCTACTGCAACCACAATATAGAGTATAAACTGGGATGAAAAGTTCAACAGTTTTGGGGATTTGTAATTACATGTTTATACATTTTGGGATCATCTTAGGATTGACTGGGGTCAGGCCCACTTAGCAATATTGGCTATAATATATGCATTTCAAATTATGATATAAAAGTTATTTAAAATGAATTGAGGTTTAATCAAGATCCCTTTTAAATCACTACAGTTATAGTGGAGTTGCAACTGTCAAACAAATGAATGACAAAGGCGTAGATGTGTTTTTTTAATTAACTTTTGTATTGTTTTTGCCGTGTTTTGCAGATTTGGATATTGTGCATAGTTTCAATGAAGCATGAAATGACCAGATTTCCAAGTTCTCTGCACAGTGCTACACTCAACTTTTCCAGCTTAAAACAATTTTGCAGATGATGTCATATGATTTAGAGCCATTCTGGGAAAAACAACAGCCGAGCGGACGGGATGGTGTCTCTGCACAGAGCGCCCCTTTCAACTCATTTTAAATGAACTCACAGTAATAAAAAAAAAAAAAAAAAAAAAAAAAAAAAGTGTGATAAAGTTCAGATTTCAATTTATCACTCTGAATGACAAAATCACTGGAAGCAAAGAGAGACTTTGGCTGATTTTAGATGTGATCTATCTGAAAACATGTGACCCCTGTGCTCATCAGCTCACCATGAGCAATGCACATTCAAAGTAAACCACATTTCCTGGAATGACAGACAACAGTTTTGAGTATGCTTTCAATCTGAAAACATTTTTTCAGCGCCTCGCCCACAAATGGAGTTAAAGATCACTCGTAAAACATGTGGCTGACGGCATGTGCTTCTCATTGCCCGATCCAGTGTCTCCTGCAAGAACCTGCAGCTTCACCCAGACCAAAGCTCTCATTTCTCACTGTTTAAAGTGGACTTTCATTCTGACTGCATGCTTATGTTGCCCTTTTACTAGGTAGCAGAAACTTAAGAGGAGGAGGGCACCCCACTTTTTACAATTGTCCCGATGTTGAAAAAGATCCTCACAGTTACCACAGTTGCCGCCAAGCTGAGTGATCAATCACTGTCTAACCTGAAACACAGCTCAAGAGAGATCTAATTTATACCAGCCGCCTGTGTCAGGAGATTCCACATTCAGTTGGAAAAATAAGTCAAGGGAGAGGTGCTCGAAGGTGTCACACTCTCTGTATCATTCCTAATGATACTTCCACTGTGCCTAATCTTGGTGTGGATGTTTACCAACGTTTAATCATGACGATAAGACTCTGCTGTCCACCTTACAGACAGTACACAACAACAGACAAGTGTTCTTTGAATGCTAGCTCCACAGTGGCCAATGTGTGCTCTATTATGTGCTCACTACTGCCAACAGCAGGCCATACTGGGCCACTACAACAAATATTTGATCAAAATTTTATTTGACACTTTGCTTACCAGACCTTCATGATTATGACACTTCATAACCTGCCAGAACATGTCGAAACTGGTCATGAAAATGTCTGTTACAGCTGTGGTAAAATAATAAATACATAAATAAATATTATCCAGTTGCAAAAGGAAACCATTTTATGTCATAATAGGTCTTTATAACCAAGATATCCATAGCTTTGCAAATGAATTCAGATCAGGAGCTATCTACAATGACCACCCTCAAGGAGCTTCGTTAACTTTGCCTACTCATGAATTAGGACTATTTCATCTTGACATCTAACAGGTAACTAGATCCCCTGATGTAAATGAATGAATGTGATGCAGAATGAATGTGCTGCAGGAATAAAGGAGCACACTACTGCTTTTGGAGCATTCTAAGTGCTGAAGCAGCACTGTCCTCGGTTCTAGCCCACACACGTTTGATGTGGGAGGATGCTCTGAATATGGTGCAGGCAGAACTGCCGAGCCTAAAGGTTGTCACTGACATGCCTGCTAACAGGTCAGAATTTCTGCAGTATGTCTCCTCTGTTCATGGCCACCTACCCCAAAGTCCTGCATTAACCTCTGTCCAAATATCCACCTCCTAGCAAAGATTAACGCAACTGGGGATTGACGGAGCGACAGACCTGCAGGATTCTGGGATTCAGACTTCAGCCTGAAAGATTGGAGGTTGGTCTGATCTTGAACAGTGTGTTTTTTTGGCCTGGAGGTGTAGTATTGACTCAGGGGCAGGAAGTAATCTCATGCCCTAGTGAATACATTTTACTTCTACCCACCTTTCAGAGCCAGGGGAGCTGGAATCATTTATATTTCAGGCAGTAGATCTGGATATCCTTACAGGGAGGTATATATTCCTATAGGGCTCAAGGGCTTTGACAATTTGAGATAGGCCTACAGAAGACCCAACAAGAGGCTGGACAAAAATTAATAGAGACAAAATTTCCCAAACACGTTTAATGAAATTTACGTAGAAATATGCAACAAAAGGGCCAGATCAATTATGTATGAAATAAAACAGATGCATGAATGCACAATGCTGCAGGGAACCTTCCAGAGACATTTACTTGCAATTGACAACCACCCTGTGACCAGTGTCCCATACAGAGCATTTACTGAGCAAGACAGACTGCAGCTTGACAGGTGAAATATGCATGAAACATCTTAATCTTATGGAAAAGAAGCATCTGTCATTTCAGTCAGTAAAACATTTCCCAAATATCCACATGTAGGAATTTGTATTTACACATCTGTGTTATATATACAAATAGTCCACTAAACTCTGTGCAGTTTCTAAATATCAACACTATATAACACAATTTGGCAATTTGGTAATACTTTTTTTACCTGAACATGTTACGATTTGATTTGTGTATTTTATATCCTATCCAGGAGAAGGAGTCCAAACTAAACAAGTAAATGTGGGCAAAAATATTTTAATGCAACTGATCTATAAACATAGAAGTCAATCAGATTTATTCTCCTACGGCATTGAAAAACTATATGTACTAGGAAGAAATGCGTAGTCTTAGAGCTCAGTTCACTGTTAAGCACGATGCAGATAATCTGAAGCAAGTTTGTCATTATTATTAGCATCAGTAGCAGTAGCCAAAGCAGTAATGTGATAAACAGTGAAGAGGGATTCTTCCAGTACAATTTTCCTACTACTGGAAGTTACTGGCACTGTTCTTTGTTTAAAAAATTCAGTTTCAGTGAGGATGAAATTTATTTCAAGAGTGTATAAGTGTGCTCATTAATTTTCACAGAATAAACCACCCAATATTTCCAACCACAGACCACATCACCAAAGGCTCCCATTCAGACCTCATCATCCCATGTGCAAATATGAAACTTCAAACAAAACAAATCATTTGTCGCCAGTATTCATACATTTGTCTTTTTACTGTATACTTATATAAACACACTGAGTCAAAAACCTACGTAATAGCATTTTGGTCTGCTTTTGTCCTTAGAACATCCTTCATTTCTCAGCGCCCAGCACAGGAATGCCGGCGAATGTTGAACTCACTGATTCCCATAGTTGTAAATTAGCTGGTGAGGAATCTCCTCATTCCTCATACGCTAAGCTGGTTAGAGATCAGATGACTGGGAAGGCCATTGCAGTACACAATTCACTTTCTGAATGCTGAATTCACTGTTCATGTAAACACCCCACCCCAAACCATTACGCTGCCACCACCAGCCCTACATTGTTTACACCCAACAGGATGGACCCATAGACTTTCATCATACAGTTTTTGCCATATTCCAGTCGTCCCAACAGCAGGGACCATGATCAGACCAGGCATTTGTCTTCCGATCCTCCATTACCCAGCGTTTGTGTTTCCTAGCCCACTGCAGCTGCAGCTTCTAGTTTTTCACTGACAGGAGTGGAGCTCAGTCAGGCCATTGACGGCCATACCCCATGCAGGGCTGCTGTGTTTACGTTCACACTGGTGTGTCTCATGCCCAATGCCATGCTTACAGGCTCTTCATTCTTTTGTCTTGCCCATTCTTCCTCTGAATTGCACACACATTGTCCATAGATACTTGCATACCCACTTTAGTCTGGTCATGTGGTCACTGATTTCATACTCTGTTTCAGTACCTAATAAAGCGCCCAGTCAGTGTGTGTTGTGCAAAACTGTGATTTTATTTCATTCATGTTTCCATTTTCGGTCAACCCTTACCGAAATCTCCACCATTAATACTGTTAACATTTTGCATGTTTAAGGATATATTAAAAAAATAACTCGGATTATTGTTTCCATCATTTTAGCAAATTTTAAAAATGTCATAACATTTTTATGATAACATTATTCATGACTAATCCTATTCTGACAGATGTGTACTTATCCTCATTTTTGTAATACCTCTAAGAACCATTTTCCCTCTCAAATATAAGTGTTAAAACCAAAACCAAAGAATAACTTTCTTTTCTTTTGTGTAAGTACAAAGTGTTGTTAGTAGAAGCACCTAAGCAAACTTGGGTATTTGTATTCTCTGTCTACAAAAACCAGTTACTGGCTTAACATTGAATGTTTGCCTTTAAAGCACTGCATTTCCTCCCAGCTCCAGAAATGTCTTTCTGCCAGGTTATACACAATTACAAACACTGGCTGTCAAACATTCACTCAGTGAATTCCAAGAGGTAGGGTCCAGAAATGGGCAATAGTTGGAATATGGCTTTTATAGCATAAAATCTACAAAGCAACAAACTGTCGATATTATAGACAGTGCTGTGACTAAGCATACCATTTGCTATGGACCACCTAAAATACCAGATGTGATACTGAAAACAAGCTACACTTAACAACTCTGTTTGCAACTGTTTGTGTTCACTGAAGGCTGGATCACAGATGGCCCTATGCACTCCATCTGAAACAGTATGTGAAACCATTCTGATCATTTTCAGAGGGAAAACTCTTTAATTACACTTAAAACCTTGTTTAAAGTAGAAAACCATTTCATATGCTGGCTTGATGAGTGCAGATTCTGTGACGCCTGATGGTGCTTTACGTATTTGGCAACAAGTATTCGTTTTGAGATCTATAACAGTTTTTTCTAGCAATGCCTTTAACACTGTTATAGGCCAGGGAAAAGTAGGCCAGGAAACCCTAATACAGGGGTTTCATAAAATGTCTCTTGATCTCGGCAATTAAGTAGGCTTAAATTTGAAACCAGAAATTATATTTGTGATAGTGGTATTTGCTTTAGGGAGTTTTTTGGATAACTCCATTGTATTTATTTGTACAGCGTTGATTTTTTTTTTTCAGACATGAAGATGAAAGACAAAAAGAAAGCACAGATTTGCACAAAATTTGAAATTTGAACACACACTATTTACAATAAAATATTTTGTAAAAGTTTAGGCAGAATGTGTCAAAAATGTTTTTTTTCTGTTTTACTTACCTTTTGTTCATCTTCAAAATAATGTTTTATATGATGCTATTATGGACAATAAAGAATATGCATTATTTACATCCATTATGTATTTATTGTGTTTGTTTAGAGGGTTTAAAAAGTGAGATAATTGTACAGCCAGTTTCTGCACATTCTCCACTGCAATGAAGGATGCAGAGTCAAAACTCAAAATATGAACCATGCAAGCACAATGGTGTGATCCGTATGAGAATGTATACTATTTACACCGCTCTACACCACACATGAATTAACCCTGGACATAAAATGTGTTTCCAGAGATTCTGAGGGGCAGCTTTAAACAGGGATTAAGGGTCTTCTCACCAGAAGGGTTTCTCTGAGCCCGTTTTCCACAACAGTGCCAAACTTTAGCCGAGGGAAAGCGCCGCAGCATCCAAGGAGAGGAAAATAAGCCGTTCTTTGCCCTGGCCCGCGGCCCACCCCGTGCGGGAGCTTCCTGATGAAGTGCATGAGATTTAGTGTGTATGTTCCTTTTCCCCCGCTGCTCCTCTCCAGCGGACGCTGCCCACTTCTGGTACCTGCTTCCACAAGGTAAACATCCCATCAGACTCCATCTGTTTGTCTCCCGTCTCACCTCAAGTCAACTCTCATTCCATTCCCCATTCCTGTCCCCCAACACCCCCCGCTCCCCTTACACACTTCCAAACACATGTGACTTTTATGGAAAACTGGGAATATTTAACAGCTCAAACATCATAAGCAATATGTCAGACCTGCCAGGGAAGACCTTAGCGTAAAAAATGCAAATGAAAATGAAAAAAAACAAGGAAAAATGCATAAGAATCTGTTTTAAATTACCAGCCCTAATGTTTATTAGTCTCCAACGCGACCTCAGACCTAAAGCTGCAAACAATCTCTTCATGCTGTCGACCTTCTTGGTAACATTTTCCAGCAGTCAACAAGCAGGCTTTGCCAGAAAACTACATCATTCCATTGAGCTCCATGGAAACAAGAGAAATAAAAATAATGCAAAGTACCATAGAATGAAAATGCAAAGACACCACAGAATATTGCGTGGCAACTATGATGTCACAGATGGGAAGGGCCTTCTCCCTACAAGCTATTGTAATTTTCCCAGTGGAAGGTCACATATAATGTACATATGGCTCCCTTCCACTCCACTCCCCTCCCCTCCCTTCTTCTTTCCTCCTCCGGCTGTCCCTAGGGCTGTAGTGGGAGGAAGGGAGACCAGGTCTGACGAACCATTAGGCCATACTAGGAACTGAATTTGTGTGTGTGTGTGTACACTTGCATTTGGGGTGCTCGGAGTTCCTTAAGAACTACCTATGTACTCAGTCACTGGATGCCAATGGCATGTGGGTCACTGTTTTTGACTTGAATCTACCTCTGTTTCATTCAGAGTGTGTTCCAGTCGAAAGGCCTCAGTTACATACCATCAGGAAACAAATTCACACATAGCATATTATATGCTAACATTATGACTAAAGCTGTCCACTAAGGTTGTAATTAACCACCTTCATGTCTAAGGTTTTATTACCATTTTAACATAGTAATTTAGACCACCTCTATGCACATTTTTAATTAAAGTGTTGTGTGTTTGACCTAGTCCTGACCCCATACTTGAATGAATTATCAGCAGAAGTTTAAATAGTGTTTACAATGAAAAGGTAGCATGTCATGTCACTTCAACGACACTGAAAATAAGTAAAAGAAAAAAAAAAGCAATTATCACTACTGAAGCAGAACCCCTTTGACGAGGGTGTTCAGTCTGAATGGACATGCGTCTGTTTGTTAATGTTGTGAGATCAGGGCATGAGCCAATGGGGTTATCTTAATTAAAAATGGGCACATTTCAACAGACAGTGACACTGTAATATACAGCTTTGGCTCAGTTTCAGTTTGTTTAGGCACATCTGCAGGCAGATAAGGTACTACAGGAAGAGGCACCATCGACACTGTTCCATGCAAGAGGAGGGACGGAACGGCCAATAATACAGTGTGGATGGAGCTCACAGGTACAGTGTATGTTATATGCAAATTGATTAAAAAAGCTGAGCAAGCGATCTTGTGGGTTATTGTTTTGGCACTCCTCTCTCTTTCAATGATTGTTTCTTATATTATTTTTGAGTTTTGAAAATCCAAGTGATGGCTTGCAGAGAGGAATGAGGAGGTGCCAATAAAATGATCCTGTATTACCTCTACCCAGGGGCTGTGTGCGTTATTCTCCATCAGGGGTGAAAATACAAAACAATAGCCAATTATGGGTCCTTAACAGCTGATGCACCTCATAATGCAGTCACATGCTGCATGCCTTTTCCAGACATTGTTGGTATTGAGTGATGTGTGTGTGTGTGTGTGTGTGTGTGTGTGTGTTGTGGATTCACCTTACAAACTTAATTAGACATGGACATATAGGTATAATGCATTTCCAAATATTCTGTAAAGCTAACACTTTCTGTGAGAGAAGATTTTATATTTATATTACCTATATATTCCATATATTTATATATTTTGCAATGTGAAATAAAGCCACGGGCCTAGATATAACAGACTTGGGGGAAAAAAGTAAAATCAAGTTTTGTTCATTTATGAACACGGTTTAACAACTTATTTTTGTGGTTTACTGAATTCTCCAACCTATCTGTGAAGATAGCTTGAATGCTACATCATGGGAGAGCATGTTGTTAGTTGCAAATGGAGAGTACAGGAGATATTGTGCTGTTCCCTCTTGGACCCCGATGGTGTTTCCCCCATTTGATTTGGAAAACATATTGTGCAATAAGTGCCCAAATGTTATATGTTATCCAGTATTTTCAATCTAACAAATTCATCACCCTCCATTTTATCCTTGTTTAGATGAAACTGGAGCCACAACCATTTATTGTGGTTTTAATGGCACTCGATATCTTATTAAAATCTCATTGAGTCATATATTAACAAAGCTGACAGGCAACAGCAGCTGGAAAGCCACCACACAGCACACACCACACCCACACAATGCATTCTCCAAGACGGCTCACATCTCTCTGTTGACATAGTAACTGAGATCACGCATTTCACTCGGTTACACAAGCCGAAGCGTGTGAGCCAGCGAGCCATGTCATCTGCGGTGGATGTGCTGTTTCTCACTTTCCCACAATCCCGAGCTCTGCACACCCCTCTCTCTTCCCTGTGATCTCACCCAAAGGCCTAGCACACAGAAAGAAACAAAGCTTTTGCAGTATAGCGCTGAGGAAAGTTTTGGAACGCACTGACGAAACGGCAGAGAGCAGGGGAAGGAATCTGACACCAGAGACAACTGACAGGCCCAGAGCGGCGCTTCAGAGGAACTACTGGTCTCCGAATGATGGCAGAGCACGGCCTTGCTTTGGAATCATGAGAAAAAAGTATCAACAGCCATTGCTCCATGTTCCATATTTTCTGATATTCTGAAAACATTGCAATGATGCAATGCAAGTAGCTAGTAGTATCTACATATTATATAAAGTTGCTTATAGTATTTATAAGATGAAAAGTTTGATGATAAAGCGAAGATAAAGAAAAATATTAATTATAAAAATTATAAAAAATAAATTAAGGCATCTTTCAAACAAGACCAGAAATAACAGTAAATGTAGCTATTGAAATAAAGAATAATAAGGCAAACTAACTTTGGCTTTCTCACATTTTTATAATTATGCACTTGATCTTTAACGTCATACTTTCTAATGTTACTCATTAGAAACTATAGCATGCAATTAAGACCTTTTTTGCATACCTCACTTCCCTGGGGCCCTGTTCACTGAATCACACACTGTCAAATTAGAAGATTTGGACAACAAAAGCTATGAAAAACACACTTGCATTTCACCATTCCTCAAAACTCCATCATTTAAACTGAGTTATTCAGCAAAATCTGGACACTCAACTAATATATCAGGTTGACGATGGTTGGTGTAAGACCCAGAACAAAGGCCAAAAAGTATTTACAAACATTTATGCCACATTTAGGTTTCTTTGTGTTTGCTGTAGTCTGAAAATCCAAGGAATGTCAGAGCTTTGTCATATATAACAAGAAAAGACACCCATACTTGACAAAAGAGTTTCTAATGGCATACTGTATCTCTTAACAAGAACTTCCAGAGTGCATTGCACTCCCCAGCACCCCAAAACAGCACTGAGGCCTTGCCAAACAAGGATGGACATGGTGAGGAGCTGCTTGGGGAATTTGTGTACCAGAAAACTTCAGTTAGTAGCTCAATATTTAATTGCTGACAGCGAAAGTAAAACCATTAGTGTTTCCTGCTTAGCAGAACACCTCATTCTAAAACTATACTAATATAAATTTGATGAGAAATGTAATAAAACAGGGTGAATTTACAAGGAGAGTGTGAAACAGATCACCCACTTTTGTGGAATATTTAGGATTTCCTGCACACACTTGGGGCTTTTAAGAAGTGCCTTTTTTGTGTGCTTGTTCATTTTCCATGGCAAAATGATAATGTTATTGGCAGGCTACTTCATCCCCTGCTGACCCAAGATAAAAGGAATCTTGTCCAGCTAACTAACCATATAGCTAACTTGCTTTTTAATTATCAGTAGAGCTTATTGGCTAAACATTAAACATGGTGAGTATGGTATCCAATTAATTCGCCCCTACCTTATCCAAACTTGATGATCACTTTGCCAGCTGAAGACTGGCATGTCATCATTATAATCCACATTGGATCCATTTTCAATTGTAATTAATGCAAGGGCAAAGTGTCACATTAACAGAATTACATTTTTAAACCAAGTAACTGGACAAGTGCTCAGCACAGGTGACTGCCCCAGGGATAGTTAACTAGCTTTCTGTCAGTACATAGCAGGGTTATTTTAAATAAAACATTTCTGCCTCTGCTATGTACAAGTACAAATATTTAAAATAGTAATACAAACTAAAATTAGATCAGGGAAATATGTAGTCTCTTCATACCCTATGTTCATCAAAAACACATCATTCACTGACTTATATTCTGACAGTATATTTAAAGGGTGGCATGTCAGGTCTTCAGTAGTAATCTCAGCATACACCCTCCCACAGACTTTCTCCCAGCAGTCGATCCCTGTTGTTCTCCCTGTCCTGAGCCAGCAGAACGGGAAGTTTGGGTGACTTGAGTTTCCTGTAATCTGATTGATCTCACAAGTTTCAGCCTGTGTTATGTTAGAGGTAAATGCCTGATTTGGTTTGAAAGCCATCTCTAGCTAGAATCCCACCTATACAATCATGATCAGTCAAAAGATGTACTGGTTTAAAGTACATCTCCAGATGTTAGGTGGACTTGACCCCACACCTGAGCACCAACCTGGTGAGGCTCATTATCCCAATAGGCCATGAGTCAAGGTCATCACTGTCAGTACTCTTTAAATATTCATTACAATGGAAATCACATTCCATAATCAGAGGTTTTGGAAGTAATACATCTCCAAGTTATGTTATGGCGCATGTCCCATATCTACGACACTTAATACAGGAATAATGTTTTTACCTTTACAATAGGAAATAGATTAAGTCATTAGAAGGGTTTAAGGGACTTCTTCAAAACAGTATACAACCTGTTGTGGCTCCCCGCCCCCACCCCCCTGTACTCCCCTCCCTCCAGCTCCTCCAGAGCAGACCGATCTGCCTGGGGATCGACCTCCCATGCACGGGGGCCCCATAGACAGAACGAGACATCTGGCTGCTGGCACTCATCAGTGTTTAGCGTCTTTTTTCCCCGCTGATGTTTATAAAACATTACCGATAAGAGAGAGGGAGACAGAAAGAGAGAGCAAGCATGGCTCCTCCGGTCCTTGTGCAGGAGCAGCAGACTGCGGTAGACTCCTGTTCTCATTACCTGGTCTGGTGCAGAGTGCTGAGCGGCGGCGTTTAGCGCACACTGCGGGAGGAGCGCGGTTAAACGCGGCGTTGCTGATAATTATTTGTCACTTACAGACTTTCCCTGGAAGGCTGACAAAAGGCCCCACATAATGAATTGCGTGTGGGTAGCACACAGGAAAATTAGAATTTAATAATTACCTTCGGCACTGCTACGAATTAACGCTAATATCACTACTAAGGAAGAAAGAACAGTGGGTTACGCACAGTGAGTGCATGAATGGGAAAGAAGTGAGAAAACAGAATTAGGAATTACAATCTGAATTGCTAATTTCAGACAAAAGTGACTGCTCTGGACTTTGCTATTACTGTCTTAGCTGTCCCCGCACACTAGCAGAGTGACAGCTGCAGCATCTGAATATTGATGAGGAACATCTTTCTTCCTCTTATGAGGAACTGACCGTTGCATGCAGAGCGCAGCATACAGCTTGGCTGGGCCCTCCACTTTTTTCTAATGTACTTTTTATGTGCTATTCAGGTTTAAAGGGTTCCCACATTCCCACATGGTGTGTTCTTTTAAATAAGGTGAAGTGTTATTTAAAAACATCTTTTCTTTTGATATCATGAAGGTTCATATTTTTGTTGTAGCACTGCACAGCAAACGCAGTAGTTTTCATTGGCTTCATCAAATATTCACATCCTTCAGCTTCAAACACTAGTCTCAGCAATTTGAAAATGGAAAAAAATCACTCGGATATGAAATATAACATAGCTGTGTGATGTATAGTTTTATTTTCTAATAAATGGCAGCGTAATACATGGCTTTACACCCTTGTGACTTTTATGGTAAAATGACTAAGTGATTGAATAGCCCAGCGTGTGCTGTATGACATTTGTCGATACTGATGTTAATTGATGTTGATTTGATGAGGAAGTGCCATTGGTTTTAATATATCTGTGAGTACAGACATGCTGAAGATGGTGTTAAGTAGGACAGTGTCTGTGTCATAAAGAGGTTTCTATAAAATAAAATGCAAAACCATCTAAAAAGAATTGAGGGTTTTGGGTTCTGGCCTTTTGTACCTTCTTAAGACTTGGGGGTTAGATGGCAGGTGATGACGTGAAGTCTTCGAGGCTTCCCCCAGTCAGACTGATCAAAGAGGAGGCATTGAGTTTGCAT
Source organism: Albula goreensis (assembly GCA_022829145.1). Taxonomy (NCBI): domain Eukaryota; kingdom Metazoa; phylum Chordata; class Actinopteri; order Albuliformes; family Albulidae; genus Albula; species Albula goreensis. Next base: position 26,129,493 of record CM040749.1, read on the forward strand.
AACTCAAAAACAAAGAGCAGCCAGCTGCAGTCTATGCTTGCAAACCTGCACTAATTTATTATAATCATTTGCTTTCATATGAATCTGCACAGTGATATCAAGGAGTGAAAGATGTCTCAAGGTTATCTGAGGGAGATTATGAGGACTGTAACTTCACAGCTGGTCCCAACAGCAAGCTTGAAGCAGACATGACCAAGCTGCAGTCTGACAGGGAATGCACAGATGGGATATGGTGGTAACCAATGAGGATATAACAAGGACTTATCTCCATTACGGTTTCATACCAGAGATATCCAGCATTTTGTCCCTCTGTACCTGTGGTGAACCTGTTGCACAAAATGTCTGCTGTGAATTACCCCGTTCAAGTGCTTCTCATGGTAATATTAAGAGACTTTAACCTTGAGGATCCAATAGGTGATATGGACTAGTGCATACTTCTTTACTTGGAAGTTTGGATGTTACAATATTTGGAAAACAATATTTGTGTAATCAGTCTGTTATTGCATTAAGAAACAGTATGTTAGAAAGTCATTCTGACATGAGACAGACTTCAGACAGCACAAGCTGGCCTAAAGCAGCACTCTCTGACCAGGTAAGTATGAGCATGGTAGAGTGCCCTACTCAGATACTGCATGCTGTCATGGATCTGGTATGGTAGTCAATCCCAATTTGGTCCGGCATGCTGGCCCTGTAGAGAATGCTGGCCACATGAGGGCAATTAGGAAAAGTAAATGAACCATCCGGTGGCAGAGATGTTTCATATGATCTTTAAAAATAAGGCACGACTGCTGAACGTATTGCTTTATTGCTGGTTGGTAAAGGACCCGCTGAGGTCACAACAACCCCTCCTCCCTCCCCCTCCTCCCCCCATTCCTCCCCCCATTCCACTGCAGCGAAGTGGAAAAACTCATAATCCTCACAACTCTGTTCCAATTTTTTAGGGGCAACTATGAGAAATTGGAGACAATTCGATGAGAAGAAAATTTGTGGGACCTAAAAACAATTTAGACAACAATTTGCTGCTTAAACAACCCTCAGTACAATTTACCTCTAAATCCAATCTCATTTTCCTGTAAAGGACAAACTCAAATAATAATAAAAACACAAAAGGAGAAAAACTGTGTTACTGGCAATCATATATAGACCACTTATTCACAATTAAAAAAGAACTCACAAGCAGTGAAATGAATTATGATGCAATAAATCTAACCTTCTTTGACCTTCACCTTCAAACACAAAGCCACATAATATTAGTGTTTCAATGGCTGATAAACATTTAGACACACTTACAATTAGAACAGCAGTAGCTTCAGTATGGGCACTTGATTGAGTCATTCACTGGCAGGTCAGTAGAAAGCCTAAAAATAGACTACATACCATAAAATCATGAACCAACTTCAATTAATCCTATCAGCTTGAATGTCAATAAAACACCTAAATATAAATTGAGCCAACTGGTTCTAATGTAACTAAGAAGGCAAGACTGAAGATGAAACATGTATTCACATAGTTATTCATGTCACCTATTTTCCTGGCCTTAATATTTAACTTGAATAAATCTCTTCTCTCACTCCCAGCTCCCTGGCTTGCAGCCACAGAACTTTGGAGCCATCTCAAGACGAGTTGCATTTTGTGAGTGGAACATTAGTAGGTGTATACATTTCTAATGGAAATAAGGGTGTTGCATTGTGGGGCTGCTCATGAAATTTTTAAACTGGGACATAATATAGAGGAAATCATCACTTAAACAATGCCCCCTATTACAGAACATAGTCATACATTCACAGTATGTAAATACAGTATTCACATTTCACACACTAGAATAGTAGAACCATACTGGACTTGGAGTATTGGACACAAGGAGAAAGGTATAAACCCAGTTTGTACACGTATTCCCTTTTACACATTCCTGAGCTGATTTTAAGCTTTTTACTGTCAGTGCACAGCCAAACCTTTAGTACCATTTGGGTGATGGAGCTGCCACTTATCCTATAATAAAAAAGCTAATTTTGATATAGAAGCAGTGACCAAGCTAAACAAAAAAAAAAAAAGACATTCCATCCAGGCAAAAAAAGCAGTTGATAATATAAAAGTATCAGATCACTTTTGTATTTTTGCTGAAAAAGTATTCATTTAAGAAGATGGCTAACTGACAGAGATTGAGGTAGTATACACTTTGCACAATTGAGATTAGTCATGTCTCCAATGAGCCAGTGCCCTTCACCGATACTGACTAGTGTGCATGAACAGAATTCACAGCTCACCTGAGATGGACACAGCCAGAAACAATGAGGCCTGAGCGTGGTCTTCGGTTTTATTTTGGGCACTCTTTCTGTATCCTAACCCATCCTACTCTTAAACTTACCATTCTCTTAAGTCTACTAGTGAGGACTATTGTCCTCAATATATGATAATGTACTGGAACTTGACAGACCACTATAAAAATAAAAGGATTAATGTAACTGCATTAGAAACTGCGTATTATCATCAGTGACCTTGACCAAGGATATGCTGATGGAGATATCGATTACATTATAAAAACATTGTCCAAGATTGTGTGGTATTGGATCCTAACCATGGCTGTGTTAGCAAAGCATATAACAGCCCATAGTTTGCCTGGAATGGAGGGGTACAGTTCGCCAGAGGACCATGTCTCATTGCACACCCCCTCCAGAGAATCGGGTGCCCAAGTTATTAATCTCACACCATGATGCCCACGCTGGAACAGGAAGTGGACAGCAGAGCGAAAAGAAAGTGGCCGACGTGAAGTATTTCAGAGGACAGCATGTGCTTCTCTGCCCTCTCCCAAATTGACAGAGAGGGTTGCAGTGATGAATCTGGCTTGCGCTTCCACTCTGGGATCCCAATTTGTGAGAAAAGCAGCCTCCCAGTTACTGTAAACGTACAATATAACATGGGTCTTCAAACAAAGGGAATGCAGTAGGATCTAATCTTATTTCTGAGCACACGCACACAACTATGCTAACAGGAGAAAAATGGTTATTCATATGAAGGGATCTTTTAGATATGTGCATATCCAAATAAATGTATTTTACAATTTTATTCATGCTACACTTCCAGAAACATATATTTGCTTGACATAAAGTATGAATCTAACTAAACCTTCCCCAAGTAATCCAGTGCTGTATGAGAGTAAAGTCTGGTCTGTGTTCCAAATCTCTCTACAGCAGAGGAATTAGGAGATTCTATCCAATGATCCAAGTCCAGAGTTTAAAACTGGTTGAATCAAAGAATATGGTTTACATTTGATTGGTCAGGCAGTATTAAAAATAGCCCTGCCTTTTTGTGCTAAATGTTTTTATTTCAGGGAGAGTTTTCCAGCTGAATTTTTTCTTCTTCTAAGCAAAACATCAAACTGAAGGGAAAAAGATAGTTGTTACTCCAAAATGTCCTTCTAACCTCCTAGTGGTGCAAGAAAAGATAAATGTATACCTCCACACATAAAAATAAATATTTTGAAAAACAAAATGTAGGCATAATTCTAATTGTATCCAAACATAATCAAACATGTTAATTAAACATAAAATTTTAGTTGCACTGTTATTTTTTTTTTGCCAGAATAATGCAATGTGAATCACTGCAGTGTAATTACTGTGCAGTGTTTGCATATTATTTGGAAAAAAAGGAAATGAGCAAACAGTCATTTTGGGTCACTGAGTCCATTTGCCTATGGTACATGAAATATTCAGATCACCAGTATATAAACTCCACAGTCTGTGTTTGTTTAAAATGTATAGTCAACTCTTTTCTCGGTTTAAAGACCTGACTGTTTACATTACTGAATTTGGATTTCATTTCTGGTTGTGTCCTGAGGCTTGAGTGGCTTAAAACTGAAAGATACCTGGATTGTTCATTATTACCTTGAATGAATATGCAAATTCTGACATTTCTACGTTAGTTTGCAAAATACAGGAAGGAGATAATGCAAACAGATTGCTTCAGCTCCTCTAATGTGATTTACTAAGACTGAAAGCAGGTATGGGAGAGGTAACTGTGAATGTGTGTAGCCTATTAATCAGATACGTATTCAATTACATGACAGCTGTCATTGTGGCAAGAAAAAGATATCAGCATAATCAGAGACCACAACATATTTGCACTTGTGTAAATATTTTGGGAATTTTAAAGACAAAAACATTTGAGACATGCCACTTTACAGCTTTGCAGTGAAATTAGGGATGACGTGAGCTACATTTCACTGGTGTTCTGGTTCTGTTCCAGTTCTCACATATTCTCTTGGAGAACAGAACAACTGTGCATTTCAGCTGCAGTTATTTGAAAACCAGAAGCTAACATTAAATCACATTGCCATTTTCTAAATTTGTGAGTAAAAAAGCAGTGAAAATCTTTTGAAATATTAATTTTCACTGCACCAACAGTGAAACATTAATCGATAATAAATAATACTTTTTATCTTTGACAAGTGGCCTTGGTATAAGCTTTACCATAGCAACGCCACTTGGCACTGGCTATTTGGTAACATCAAACCTTCTTACATCAAGGCCTATCTGTTGTTGTAGCCATAACTCTGCAATGCAGTCAAATGGACTGACGGGATGAGTCAAAGTTGTGAAACAATATGCTGTTGTGTCAAAGGTCCTTACCGCTCATATGAATTACCTCATATTTAAATGATAATTCCCTTTTTTTTTTTTACTGTCCCAGAACCAGATGTTGAAGTAGAAGCTTAATTTATCCCCACTCGATTCAGCAGTGTAAACCTGTGGCACTCCATACTGCTTCAGCAGTGACTGCAGAGCTGCAGAAGGTTGGCTAGCATACAGCTGGCACAGTGCTGGACAGTATAATGTCGTGGTGTCACTACTAAATGCTGCAGGGAAATATGAGAGACATGGAACCGTAGCACCCGAGTTCATGCATCCCACAGTTTCTAAACATTGTGCGCTGGTACATGTAAACATGTTACTTCCCTGACCGTATTTGTTCTAGATTTTCATGGAATGTCTCCAAAATTAAGTTCAGTGTTGAGAATACCGTATTTCCGTATTTCATGACATTCATGTTCTTATCATACGTTTACACTGTAGAGCCAAACCAGATTTTAGTGACCCACAGTCATCATTGCAAATAGTAAAAATTCAGCTGAGCCTACAGATGATGACATAATTATTGTAACTCAGCCTACTGAAATGAGCATCAACATTCTGTGTTAATCCTATTTGAGTTTTCACCTCTGAATGTATGTAAAAGCAATTTGAAAAGGCAATAACTTTCAGAGGTTTGATGTCATAGCCTCTGCGCGGCTGTGACAGCAAATGCCTGCTTGCTCAGTCGTAGATAAGCCTGAATCTCTGAAACCTTTGAACTTGTACGCGGAGTTGTACGCAGCAGTCATCAGGAAACAGTACCAGGGGGTTCCAAGAACATTATTCCCAGAAATCGCTACTACAGTCTGTCAGGTTCCTCCCTGACATCCGTAACCACTCTGTTTATTGTGCAACCCGTGTTCATGACAACCAAACACTTACATCATATTCACATTATATCAATGTTAATGGGAAACAAATAAGACTGAACATTTCTGACGTCAGAGACAAACTCTTCTCTTTAACAACAAAAGCAAAAGATGAATCATCCTGTAGCTAATTAATTGCTGACTAAGAGATGCTACACAGTCAACACCAGCTTACAAGCAGGACAGGATTCTATCCAGTAATGTGTTCAGTTCAGTGTATTAAATTTTGAAACGTTTGAATTTTGACAGATATTTTTAATTTTTTTACCCCAGCCCTTTTTTCTCAGCCCAAACTGATATACTCAGCAAACCACAGTGACCCTGTTCTTAAATTGTAGAACTGGCAGCGAGCATGTGACTCCTTTGATTCACATTATGATTTTCCCATGCTTTTTTCACAGTGTTGATACATTCTCAAGTACAACTGCCTATACCATCAGAGGAACATGATGTCTGCATATACTCAGTTCACACACCTGCAGATACCAAGCTGGCCAGTAGTGGCTGCTAGAGGGCAACCATCCTATTGACTTATGACAGTTAAATTTCAAATGGGTTTTTTTTAATTATTATTATTTATGTATATTTTTATGGTGCAATGTCAGTTATTTGTATGACAGTGAAAGCCAGCCAGGGAAAGATAAACTACAACAAAAATGTAAAACCTATTAAAACAAAATTAAAGGAAACTTTTTCATCTTGCTAATTTCTAACAAAAATGATGCGCATTTCATAGACCCCTGTGCCGGCTGAGTTTACCAAAGAGCATCTATAATTTTTGGCTAAGCATAAATGCTTCCATGCACTACAGGTTTTGATGAGGAATACTCTGGAGATGTTGAGAAGAGTGGCACTGTAGCATAGGCCTTTAGATGATTTTTCACAAGCATACAACTGCAGCACATGGGAGAGAAACAAATAATTGTATGGGGCAGGAACTGATTTAATTACCGTCAAAGGCAACAACCAAATACATTTGCTTCCTATGAAATCACTGGAGCTCTTTATGAAGAGGTAGGCCGAACAAGATCTTTACTGTTCCTCTAATCCACTTATTTTACACTTCAAATAAAAAAATAAGCAAATGCTTTTATTTTCAGCATGACATTTGCTCATTACAATAGGCCCACAAAGCAACATATATTTATTTGGTAACAGGGTTGTTAGACAGGGTTTAATAAAATGAGCTACCGCACATTCACGTTGCTGCTCAAACAATACAGAGGAATATGTTTTGTCCCTCCCCCTCCTCACCACTACTGGAGGAAAAAGAAACAAAAAACATTCACTTCCTCACTCTTACTAAGGCAGTAACTCAGCCAGCATTTGTGGTAATAAGACGTAAATGGATATGGGAGCAGAGGCTGATGGGAAAGCTGTGAATTTGCCACAGAAAAGCGGAGTTATATAAACGGCAGTGATACTCTGAGAATTCAAATGAACATGAGCACCGAGCTGTGAAGCAGGACAAGGAGAGAGGCACAAAGGCCAACCAATGTGCCATATAGGACAGAACCACTAAAGCAGATAAGGAAAGGAGGAGCTCAACCTGGTAAATACAAACATGCAAATACAAAATGTCAGATAAGTCAAATAAAGCCAGGGCATGTGGAGGAGAGGAGCACAAAATACAGGTTCACTGGTGATTTCTGCTGCAAGATTATGGGATGCACAATCAACGGGGACTTTCTTGAAGCTCTCTCCATTGATTGGAGACTGGCAGCGGGATGCAGGGGCAGGGGGTGTAATTGAGGCCTCAGATGTTTTCTCTAATGAGCGAGTCCAGTGTGAGCCTGCCACCCCTCAGACGCAGCAGCCATGTATTTTTATTAGCCTAATTCACCATGACTCTGCAGTGCCCAGACTGCTAACATGTCCCCTGCCTGTACTAAAACTGTGCTTCACTCCTGCCAGCACTGTGACTGCACTGAATGTCCCTGCTGTCTCTGCAACAGTGTAGCATGGTCTAATACTGTGACAGTCCAGTAGTTTCCTTCACTCTCTGTGACTCAATAGAATGTCCCTGCTGTCACTATGAGTACAAAGAATGCCCCTGCCAAAACTGTGACATTGCAGAATGTCCCTGCCAGCACTGTGACTGTGCAGAATGTCCCTGCCAGCACTGTGACTGTGCAGAATGTCCCTGCCAGCACTGTGACTGTGCAGAATGTCCCTGACAGCACTGTGACTGTGCAGAATGTCCCTGACAGCACTGTGACTGTGCAGAATGTCCCTGCCAGCACTGTGACTGTGCAGAATGTCCCTGCCAGCACTGTGACTGTGCAGAATGAACCTGCCAGCACTGTGACATTGCAGAATGTACCAAAAGGCACTGTGACTGTGCAGAATGAACCTGCCAGCACTGTGACTGTGAAGAATGTCCCTGCCAGCACTGTGACTGTGCAGAACGAACCTGCCAGCACTGTGACTGTGCAGAATGTCCCTGCCAGCACTGTGACTGTGCAGAAAGTCCCTGCCAGCACTGTGACTGTGCAGAATGTACCAAAAGGCACTGTGACTGTGCAGAATGTACCAAAAGGCACTGTGACTGCACAAAATGCACCCACAAGCACTGTAAATACATAATGCCCCTGCCCACAATCACTATAGATCAGCACCCCCAAATACATCTGTCTCAAACCAGACCAACTTGCCAATAAACATGAAAACATCTTGTCATGCATCTTTGTCTAGGTTTCTGCAAGGCTTATAAATGCCACCGCAACCTCTGAGTTTCTCTGTCGCAGAGATACTCAAGCTGCATTCAGTAAGTGTTACATTATGTAACTTTAGATACTCATTCCCTGAGACAAAGGAACTTGCATTCTATTCATAAGAATCACTTCCATTGTTAGTGTTACAACTGGTTCTGGTTAAGTGTTTTTGCATTATGACTCTTTTCAAAAAAAAAAGAAAGGAAGAAAAAAACAAGCAGTAGAGAGGTTATAATACGAAGAAAGGCAAAAACAAAGCAGCTTCAGTTTCAAACCAAGGATGACTCAATATACCCAGATTCAAGTGAGCATTACATCACAGTCTTTATTTTCCAAGCAACTTGCACTCTTTACTTCCCTGTACTTTACATCCTGTAGGCCATTTATGAAGCTGGAAAATGCAAAGGTAACAGAAAAGACTGGACTGGCACACCAGCTCTAACATAATCTTCCACAAGCAAACTCTGTTTTTATACTGCATGTCAATAACTGTTACAGCAATGTGCCAATCACTGGAACACAATACACTCCCAATGAAAGGAAACATTCAGAATCCACTTTGCAGAAAGTGGGTATATTGATTGAATCAACAGAAAACTCACACTGGTCAGCAGACTGATAACGTTGAACAAAAAGGCAACAAATCTACATAATGGGTGCGTTCACTTTGTTCATTCAGAGCTCTGGTATAATGAGATTATGCCATATGATCCCATAAAGTGCAAATGTTTTTAAAGCATGTGGTCTTTAACATGATGGAGGGCACCTATGGGAGGACCAATAGGAGAGCAATGGTAAGTGGGGGAGGGGAGGGGAGTGGTTTGGTACAGGTTGGAAGAAAAAGAATCAATATTAAATAGGTTCCTTGCCATAGACCATAGGTTCTGCTTGATAAAATTCCTGGCTCTTCCAAAGTCTTGCCTGTTTTGAACTACAGGAAAAACAAAAGATTGCTGGAACACCTAGCCATCACTCAGCAGAGTGGCCCAGTCAACCAGTCCACACAAAAACAGGGCAGGTCCTTCCGCTCTGTAAAACCTTTCCAAGGATGCTTAACCATGTTTTCCCATAATGCCATGGGGCAAGAATCTAATTGAAGGGCCTCTTACAGACCAAAAAAGTGCTTCATCAAATGAGTTTGAAGGGCCTGAGAATTTAAGTCAGAAGGTCACTGAACCTCCTGCCCTCCCATCAAATGCTTAAGAAGTTCATCAGGACTAGAAAATGAAGTGCTGTACTCAAAAGGAGTGGCCTGGTGAAGGAAGACCAGATGAGGCAGCTTGTTCAGCACATTTCTTACATGTTCCCCAAAACATCCTTTCCTTCATCCAGTCCTTACAGAAAAACATGCTTGTGATACAAGTACACATTTTACACTTTGATTCATATTGAATTTTTAGAGGATTTCTTATAACTTTAAAGCACATTTCTACCCTCTAGCCAAATTGCATTCACAAAGGTGGCTTAAGAAATTGTAGACATTATAAATGTCTTTTGATATGTCAATTCAGTCTGACAGGCACTGTTCATGGTTAAACTGGAAACCCCAGTCGACTTGGTGTTATTTTGCTCAAATCCACCAATATATGACATGTTCTGCAGAGGAACTGAAGTAATCTCTTTTTACTTAAAGACCAAGTGGCATTCACTGACAAGAATTAATGTCCTCAAAGATAATCCTCTAGAACTCTTACAAGTCAGTAAAGTCATATGGGGGAAGATAAATTGAAATTTAATGTAATGTAAATATTTAACTTTAGTGTGCATGCCCAGCATGTGATTAATAGCAGTATTTGTGCAGACTATATGAAATGGAATCAAAGTGATTTATATTCAGATTTTATGTTTAATGTTTATTTTATCCCTTTATTTATAAGGTCTCTTTTTTCAATGGGGTCCAGAAATACAAAACAGCACATGCACAAGAAATAAAAAACAATAAGACAAGAACAGAAAACAAATAATAAAATACAATAAATGTTTAACAACCAAAAAAATTCATTAAATAACTAAATCACATAAAAAACACGTACAGCACCAGGTGCTCACATCCCTTCAATATAACCTTGTTGTGATGATGACTAGATCAGGGAATATGTTCATTTTAAGTGCTTTTCATAGGTCAATCCAATAGGTAAAGGGTGGCCCAAAAACCTTTTTTTTTTTTTTTTTTTTTTTTTAAACCAAGCTCAGTGGAGACGGCTGTACCCTCCAGAGTCTTGGGAATGAGTTTGATGATTAATAACTAGCCCATTGAAAAGGGATGTAAGGAATGAATAAAGTTTCTGAAGAACTGTCATACGCTTGAATATAAACCGAAATAAGATTCTATCTAGCAGAGAGTGATGACCATCTCAAAGACTGATATAGGCCACAATGATTGGTACAAACGGTTTTTGTCAGTAATGAAAAAAGTGTACAACAGTAAAATCAATCAAGCTGTTTTACAGTCATACTGCATGTATGTATAATACTTTTCTACTGTCAAAAGAAAAGCAATATTTGTTCCTGTGTAAGAAACCAAGGTTAGTTCCAGATGAGATTAACATAAGCCACCTTACAGGACAGTGTATTATCATTTTATGTGCCCAGACAATTATATGCAGTGACTCAAACAATCTGTGTGTTCCATTCTGGGTGGCCATATTCAAGTCTGTGAAGTTAAAATTGTAGGCTTTCATAAATAGCATGTTCTTCTTTTGACAGCATTCAGGACTGGTTTAAGATTCGCATGACAGATTGGAGTAGCATGATGTTCACAGCTTGCTGTACCAAATAAGCAGATGAATAGAAGATCATTATCAGTAGAACAGTTCACAGAAGTACTAATTTCATTGATAAAAATAATGAAGAATACAGGTCCTAAAATTGAGCCTTGAGGAACACCTTTAATGATGTCAATTAACTGAGAATGGAAACCATTGTGTACAACACACACTGTGTGTTACTAATAGCTATGGAAACAGTTGCAAGTATTAGTTTAACTCGAGGCCATCCTTTGCAATAACAAGGAATGATCTACCACATCAAAGGCTTTAGAGAGATCAATAAAGAGGGCAGTACAATATTGATTCTTATCAAGGGAGTTTGTTACATCACTGATGACAAGAGAAGCAGCAGAGATGGTGATGTACCCAGTCCTAAAGACTGACTGACAGGCCATCAAAAACATTTTGTTGACAAGAATGGATGGAGTTAAGAATTCACCAGTGATTCATACATTTTAGCTGGGCAGGGAAGCTTAGAGATGGGGCAATACTTCTAGGTCACAGGTCTCAATCACAGAAAAATGGACTGCCTTCCATAGGTGCTGCCAAAAAGACTTCACAGGGTAGAGATACTTGCTGAATGATCAGATATAAGCAGAGCAGCAAGCCGCAGGAGGTGAGGATCAAGAGGATCAGTTCACTTTTTAAAATTCTATAGTAAGCAGGGCATCCAAAACTTCCTAAGTGGATATCTGCTGAACAGAGAGTCAAGGATAACGGTCATCAATAATGTATACAATCTTATGTAAGACTCTACTTAAAAATAATGTTGCTGCATGCTGTATTTGAATCTCTTTTCTGAGTTGTATTTTTATATATTAAATGTGAGCCCACCCAGGACATACAAAAAATGTGTTCATTATAATTGAAAAGGTTGTTAATCATTTAAAGGTCTAAGCAAGAGGTCTGAATTCAGCTGGAGTCAAGTTATAGCAAACAAAGAATGAATTACAAAATTTTGAAGTATCAAAATAAAATATGAAGACATAGAAATATTGAGCTTTCCCAAAAATAGTCATACTGTTTTTTCATTTGTGGATTCCCTCTTGCCCAGGACTCCTGATTAATTTAATTGCAACTGTAAAAAATGATTACTAAAATAACTGTTGATCATTTCAGAGAAATAATGACAGTAACAGCAGCACATGATTATAGCAATCCTTACCTGCCGTACATATATCCATACCAAATGCCAAAGACTCACTGTGAAGACACTGTACACAGATTTACATAAATATTAGGATAACACAGGCATTTCAAATTATTACAAATTCCATAAAAAACAGTGCTTATCTTTTGTATAAATCTGGGTTGTGTTATCTTCAAACAATGACAGTATAGTTCTGCAATCATTCATATCATATATTTGGATTAACTGATTGATTAAAATGGTTAAATTGGTCAAGATTATTGTCTTTAAATGTCTATACATTGATTTGAAGCACAATGCTGCAATAAAAAAGAAATATTTTGCATGTTAAAATCTCTGAAAAAGATTAGGGTATAAGTTATGTATTTTTCTTTATGAAAGTAAAAAAAGTTAAAAGTACAAAATTCAAGTGCAAATAACAAATAAATCTTTCCGTGATTATCCCCTATAAAAGAACACTGGTATGAGGTTTACACAGGGAACAGAAAACACTGGTCTTTGAAAACAGCATTTCACTTTTAAGATTCTGAGCACTATAGCGTCTTCATGGCTAAGGTAGAATCGATGTCTGTTCAACCTGTGCTCATGCCGAACCATTCAGGCCTCATTCTAATGTATACATATCATATAGTTCTGTTTTGATGGATTTCATATATTTGACAGGGTATATTTTTCAGGTTGTTCTGTGAAATAAATACAGGTGAATGGTGGTGCTACGATGTGGCCTATATGGAGCAGCACAGGTTGTGTTTCATTCTGAGCTATGGGTGAATAGAAAATGATTCCACTTCATTCATGAAGACACAACAGAGCTGAGGATACTTTAGCGCTTAAGGCCTAATCAAGTGAAATGCCCCTTTGTAAACAGGCAAACAAGTTCAAAGTTAGGCAGCTGCCTAGATTTTCCAGCAAATTAAAGTCAGCCTGATGGGAACAACCTCAGAGCAGGCCAATCATTATTTCATATATTGAACAAAAATAGCTTTTTTCATTGTTACCATGCTCTATACTTCATTAACAACTATTGTTCAAACCACCAATTACCATGAAGTATTTAAGTGTTGCAAGCATTTATTCTGTAGCTGCTTTGCTTTCATTTCTCCTTCAGTCCATACACATGAGCTTTCCGCTCTGCACTTCCACAAGTTAGTGAATTTAAACCTTCATCACAAAATCAGGGTGAGCATGTTATGCAGCTAAAACACAGCAACAAAGTCTGGCAAAAGGAATGAATATTTGATAAACTGTCAATGATTTAAAATCCAAAACCATTACAAAAGCTAATGGTGAGATATTCCATGTTTTCACAGTCTCGCTGCAGCATATGGATTCCCAAGATGACTGTTTCTGACTTAAGAGCAGAGGGCTGAGCGGAGATGAAACTGCTGTGGGGAATGCAGACTGAATAACTACACACTGTATTATACCCGGGAGAAAGGCTGCAGTTTTACAGCCACCTTTTAATTTAAATTGTTAAATACAGGCAGATGACTGGGTTTGAATGAAAACAAAAATATCAGATTTTACCCAAACAGCAGATAGACCTATGAGAGAACAGGAATTGATTTTGAAAAGAATAAAAGGGAGAGAAATGCAAAAGCTAATTTCCTTTTTTTGAGTAAATCAAATTTCCATTGCAAAAACATACAAATGAAAATCAAATTTCTTCCTTCACAAACAATTCTTTTCTTTGCAACCTTATTTTTCTGCAAGCAAGAAAGTATGTTTGGAATGAGACTTTGGTTCAAAAGTAAGCAAGCAATCGTGTCTGCACAATCACTGTATCTAAAGTACAGAACATGGCTAATTGGTCTGAACTTGTGTCTGCCTATGACTGGATTACCTCCAGCAATGTCTTTAACCCAGATAACCACGATTTAAATGAAACAGAAATTTGTACTCATGCAGCATTCAAACGCAGGATGGCCTTACAGGAATAGTGAAAAGAAAGGTGCCATGCCCCATGCCTCATAAATAAAGCCCTTGGGAGCAGCAGCACACTTACACTAAGGAAATTTGCAGATGGAGTGTTAATGCTGAACGATGTGCTCCTCCTTCCTTGGGCTGCGCATAGGGCCCTGGAGTCTAGCGATAACTGTGGAGCCCAAATGGGATGGGGTATCGCTCCACTCCACCAAGAACCCCAGAGACTCAAAGCGAATGGAACACTGAGGAATTCCGGGGAGGCCGTTTCAGTCTCTGCGCTCATTCCGAAGACAACAGAGAGACCCTCCTCTTTGGAGGCTGACGCAGTCTATTAAATGCTATGGCACAACAGCATCGCCACCTACCTCCGGAGCCAGGCTGTACTTTGCAGTAACAATTTTGAAATGACACAAAGGTAAACCTGAAAAATGGCCTGGGGCTTTTCAGACCCATGTCTCCCACTAGCCTGTTACGGGCACAGTCAACTCAAGTACCACCTTGTTTGAAACACATTTGACTCAAACCTGTTTGAGACGTAGTTGACCGCAGCACTAACTTATTTAAGGCGCAGTTGATTTATGGGGAGCATACGGAGTAATGTGAAAGTGATGCCATGAGGAGGCATCACGTATACTGTAGCTGGCATTAATGCTGGCACTCATTGCCTACCCCTAGGTGATTCCCTTGGGGAAGACTGCAGTCCTTAATTTGGAGGACCAGAGAAACTCACAGCCCCTCAGAATCAAGCCCATGAAGCCACTAAGCAGAAAAAAGGAACTACAGCATATAATAAAACTACTCATTACTGTCCAGAATGATTTTGACCATGACATGACTGACAGTCATACCATAACAGCTCATCAGGGACTAAACCAGGGAAGAACAAGGCAGGGACACTTGCAGCCTAAAGATTTGGTTACCAAACCATCAGGGCTAGCCTGGAACCACAAATTCATGACAAACCAGGACATACCCAGAAGGCAAATATGAGGTAACGTAGTCTCTGTATCAAAGTCAAAGTACAAAAGCTATGATACCTGGACAGAGCTCTGAGCTCGCTGAAAGGGTAGGGAAACATTTAGTGAAAACACTCTGGGGCAAGAGCAAATGACCCCAAAGGGAACTGCCCACCTGGCCAGTCTAACTGAAAGATGAAGGCTATGAACCAAGGTTTACAAAACAAATACACCAACCTTCAAATAGAGTAAGCTGTAAAATGAGGATAAAACTAACAGTCTAAAAACACAGGCTGTTGATTAAGAATTACCAATGTACATTCACAATTAAATAAAGCATAACAGTAGACAGCACCATCCCTGTTTTGAGCACCATCTACTTGAGCTGTGTTAGGCAATATCATCTCTCTACGTGTGAAATTGTTGGCTGTGAACCACGTTTGACTAGAAACAAACTGATGACATGGGGTTTTTCTCTTAATAAATGAGGCAAATATTTTAATATCTGTATTTCTTGATTTTCACCATACTGGGCATTAAAGTCTTTAAATCACATTGTCACCTGTGCACAATCACCTGGAAGTTACTGGGCTGAGGCAGTGATTATACAATATATAAAGCTAAACACTTGTCTTTCCCTAGCTCTTAAACAATAACATAAGAATTTGCTAATCTAGGCTCAAGATAAAATGTTAAATCTACAATATACTGCCATTCAGAATAGGCTACATCCCTAAAATATAGTGTTTAGTGTGTGTAAGGTATATATTGTTTTCAAAGAGCTGAACAAAGGTACTATATTTTTACAGCAAATACTTAAAATAACAGATGATGTATTTTTTATACAGTAGAAAAGCACTCCAGAAATTCCCTCCTGCTCACCACCCCCATATTTAAACACATGGGAGCATAAGCTTCGTCACTGGAAGGCCTCTCACAGTCTTCTTTTCACTTCTTTTTATTGCTTTTATTCCTGCTCAGCTGTTGCTGGTTGTAGCCAAAAGGAAGATGCGAACATTTCATTAATTACTTTCCTTACAATGCGGTGTCACCAAAGCCTGGGCTTCAAAGCACAACACACTGACATTGCTCAGATTGTTGACACTGAAGACTGTGAAGAACTTGTCAACTGTGCTGCAGTGCCTTGTTGTAAGACACTAGTGTTATAAATAGCATTTTGACGATCCCAGACATCATGTTACCGCTATACACACAATGCCTGTTGCTAAGCACCCAGGGCAGGCAGTAATCAGTCCAAAGCCATAGGTATGAAACCCAACTTGCTGAATGGCGCATAAATCATTGGACTTTTCCTTTCTTTTAGTGCTCCACACAACCCTCATCTCAGCCTGCCATTTTCCTGCAGACACAGGGTAGGGACTGCCTTTGAGGTCAAACCTGTTGAAAGCAGCGGAGTCAGTTGCTCCTGTTTATATCATTGCTTATTGTCACTCATCGGCTTGCAGAGTGGAAGACTCCAGACCAGCAGCTAAAAACAGGCCTCAATCTTGGTTTACTTAAACCACAAACCCACCAGGTAATACTCAGTTCCATATTCTGAACTGACATTTCTGCCTCCCTACTGCTGGAGCTGAAACAGTGCAATCTAAAGCAGTAGAAGAAGGAACACAGGGATATGTGGTAACTCTAAAAAAAGAAGTTCTGATGAGCTGCAATCATGAAAGAGGATGAGTGGACATTATCTGTATGGTCACTGTATGCCATTCTTGATGACCATTACAGCTGAGTAAAGACATGTTTAAGAGGTGTCCTTAAGGGAGGCACAGATTGCTGACATAAAAGTTTACCACAATCTAAGCATGGACCTACATCAGTATTCCCTTACTGAATTTGAGTAATAATATCCAAGCAGAGCATAGAAACATTTTAGATTCAAATTTTCACAAATGTTAAAAAAAAGTACAGAAATATGATAAACATTGCAAAGTGAGGAACTGTCACTCAGAAGCCCTCGACAGAACAATGCATTGCTAATGAATTGGTGGTGCATACTGCCCCTGAGTGAAATTTAACTGGGAGTAGATTAAACAAAGCAATTACAATTCAGTTTAATTAAAAGACAGGAGTATGGCATTTGGAAGAAAAAAACACAGACTATGAGTTCAGGAAAAAAGGAATAGACTGACTGACTGGCGGCTCTTTGAAAGAACTTATTTGACCTCAGAACCCACGGTAGTGAGTTCAGCTCACAACCAGGCCACTGAAGGATGCAATCCTCTCACCCCCCCCAAACCCCACCCCTTCCCAGCTTCCCCCACTGCATGGACAGAGCTGCAGAGTGCTCCTTCAAGAAAGTCCAACCTAGTTAGACGAAACAAGGTCATATTCAGCCAGTATCTAGGCCGAGCTATTTGTGGAAGAGGAGAAAATGTGTCAATGCCAAGACAAACCAAGGCAGCATATTCACTGGCTGCAGCCATGCCATTTCTCTGACATTCAGTATTACCCACATTTAGGAATGCACCTGAATATGCACTCGGGAAGGCTATACATATATATTCTGGGTCCTCATTCTTAACACAAGGCTTCATAAAGTGGCTATTGATAAAAAATATATGATCTATTCCAAAATGTCAAAATATTCTGAACAACCATCATTCATTCAATAATTCATGTTTTTGTATCTTGGAAAGAATGAGTCACTGTTCTTATCAAAACCATGGACCCATCATTTTGTTTTATGCAAGGAGTTTCAAAAAAGATTCCAGATTTATTTAATACAAAACTGACTCAATGACAAATGTGTTTTTGAACAGATGTTCAAAGTGTTGAATGCCTGTTGAACGTCAGTTCTGATGAGCATAGAAACAACTGAGGAACTAATATTTCCAAACAATAAAACTACTAACATTTACCAACATTTTGTGATATCCGTTTGCATATGAGCAGCAGATCTCCACTGATTCAGAATCTGCTTGTCTGGAAACACTGCTAATCCAAACAAGATTTATTCATTACAAATGCTAATCCAAAAGGGCAAGTGTTAAAGTGAAGTTTCAGATAAAAAAAAATCTGTTTCACTATTTACAATATAGATGTGAATGAAAGGATCAAATATAAATGCTTATGGGGAAATTTCAGTCACCTCAATCTGTCTGTTTTAGTCAATCTGACAATATCTTTGTAACAATAGGAAAAATTCTCACTGGCAAAAGGACGATTTTCTACAATTGTAGGTTTTTCCCCATTCACTCAGCAGAGAAAATACTCTTCTAGATATCAAATTTAATGTAGAACTTAAAACATACATGCATGAACAAGGGTGTTATGCAGCTTATGCTCAGAAATTGTACACAGATCCTGGTGCCTTAATCACCAAAGATCTTAATTGAGCTGATATAGATATTGTGGGAAGGCTGAGGTTTTGATTGAGACATAAAAGTATGACTTTGTAATGGCATAATCCTTCATAAATATTACCTACAGTCATTCCCCTGTCTTTAATGTGCTCGGAGATCCCTTGCTGGTTTGAGACACACCTCTCTTTAGCTCCAGGCTTCAGCTTTGTGGGGGGTGGTTAGACCTCAGGATCATCAGTCTCACAGTGAAGGAAGATTTTTATTACCACTTCAGGGAACATTAATCACATTCAATGTGGATCCAGTTCTCACAAAGGAGTGAGACTCTTTGGATGAGACAATAAAAATATTTGGTGATGTTTCAGTGAAAAGGTAATTCAAGCAAGAGTTCTCACCACAAAATATTCACAAAAATAGGAATCCTCTGTGGTCCTCTTGGAACAGAATGGCACTTGTCAGCGTGCATTGTTTAATACAACATGTTTTGCCCTACCAAACCAACAGTCAGAATGACAAGAAATGAGTAAACCTACAAGTGAATACTGGACACATTGAGGGCAATGACAATTATGATATCCTTATCACTGTGACCTAGTTTTTTGATTCCCCAAAGTGATACGTAAGCCAAGAGAATTTGTTCCTCAATTTACTCAAACTGGGGCATCCTGATTTCAGCTTAAGGTAGGAGTTATTCATGATTCTACTTGATTTTTAAACCAGATTAAAAAAAAAAAAAAAAAAACGATTTTGTGTTTTGTGTTTTTACCATTTATATCAAACCAATTCCATATTAAACGTGGAAAATGATAAATGTGATCTGATGGAGGATTCATTCTGGCCCTAAATGTCAAGTTATCACTCGCGAGCAGGAAGGTAATTAATCATTCTCTTGTTTTCTGGCAAGATCGCTGCACATTTGAAATTTTTCTGTCATAAAAGAAAGTGGGAATTCAAGACTTGCATACTTATCAGCTCTAAGACATTTCAGCTAGTGGCAGATTGTGACTGGTTGTCCCAATTTCTTTTGTCATGCTAAAATATTAGAAGTAGTTGTGAGTGAAGGACAGAACTGTTCATAAAAGGTTAATTACGTTCAATGTACACATCACATATTAGCACTTCTGGGGGCTGTTTCTGTGCAACTGACAAACGTCTCTGGAGACTACTGGGAAGGACCATCGGAATTCTTTCTGTGTATATAGATGGGTGTATATCACACTCAATTACTCGATTATATGAATAATGACAAATGTATGATTTTATACGTCAACACTGGCGCTTTTAATTTTCAACGTAAAATGAAAAGCACCATACAAATAATGACCAAATGGAAAAAGTGCTCAGATTTGGAAGAAACAAAATTATAATTAAAAAGTCTAGACATGTGGTCCATAGTAATGTCAATACTATTTACAAATGTTTCTGTCATAAAAATTCATTAAGATGAGAAATGTTTTATGTAATTAAACCAACTTTTTTTTTTTTTTTTTTTTTTTTTACATGTTTAACATTTTAGATGAGTTTTTGAAAAACATGCTAAAATTACAAACGAGGGGTTCGAGGGAAGCGTGTGAAAAATCCTGACAGCATACACCAAACAAGACTGTACGTGCAGGATGGATCTGGAGTCTTTACCATATAACAGCTGCAGCTCTGCTGCTCACACACACACACACACACACACACACACACATAACAACACACTCACAGCACGTACACACCCATTTGTAAATCATAATGAATAACATATGCACAGCTGTGGAGACTGGGCGAATTTTTGCAGATTATTCAGGACGTCATCCTGAGGAAGATCAGAGCCTTTCCAATAAGACTGATGATGTCAGCTTCCAGAAACGCAAGTAGAAACCCTGCTGCTCCGGATCACATTGGACTGCTCCCACCCATAAGTATTATTTTAGCTTACCTTTTAGCCTGAATGTTTTGATATCAGTTTTCTTTCCATGATAAACCCTGACCAAAAAAAACTGCCGTGGAACTCTTAGGTTATCCTTTTTAAGACATTTCAAAGAAATGTATCAATTATACCATGCAGAATAAAAGAAACCAATTGAACATTATACTCCAACATACTAAGTAGTTATTAGCAATTCCTAACATATCAATGGGTTTAAATACCGGAAAAACTATTTAGCATCTAGGTTCCTGTGCATATTCTCCAGGCCTGTAGAAACATTTGTGGCAGAACTTCAAATGGAATTTCAGTGGGGATAGCTGCATTGCATTTCCTATGAGGATATGGATGTGTGAGTAATGCAGCCATGTTTTTGCGGGTCTTTTAATAGCATGCCATAATCTCACTGTGTCTGGTCGCTGTATGGCTTTGCCAAGTCTTTCTGTAGCTCAATAAACAGCTATGCTGAACGCTTATGCAGCGCAACTTGGAGCAAAGATGGCTTCTCCTCTTACCTCAATTTTTAACTCCTTAAAATTTAGCTACATGTATTAAATTCAGTTTGCAGAACCACAGAACCCAAGAAAAAAGGATTAAAAAAACATAACAGCAATAAGAAAACAAAGTAAAAACCAACGCGATTGAGTCTTGATGATTTTTATTTGCATAAGTGAAGCAGTGAAATGCAGTACAATGATTGTGTTGCTTATCTTTGAGGTTACATGACTTCAGAAGTCTATACTGATCAAACTTGAAAAATTAAACTATGCTGTAAAGATGTATCAATGGTACTCATGAAAAAAGAACATATTTAAACCATTTTTTTCCCTTTCACAAAACAGGATGTTTTTGAATCTGGAAGAAGATTTGTAGGGCATGCTATATAGAGTAATGAAAATGAGCAAAGTCTGAATATTATACTGGACCACAGAGATGAGCATGGTTTTGTACTGTAAGTTTCCTAAAATATCGGTGTCATTTTTTTGTCTTTTCTTTGTTCTTAGTATTTGCTCTTTTTGGACTGTGTATTTCTGGTAAACAATGTTTTCTGTTTTCCGAACAGAACTTAGTGATGTGCACCAGTTTGGCTATTGCTAGTCTTACATGTTTTTTCTGATCATTGAATGTAATTATTTTGTTCATCATTACAAGCACGTATGTCTACTGTGCATAAAAATCCATCCATATTAATTTCTAAACATATTTTAGAAAATCCATTTGATTAAAATTGTGAAATATTGCTTTTTATTTTAGTCAAGATGACAATCAGTGTTGTAAGAAACTGGCACTTGGGCATAGCATGGCCCACCGTACATGGTGATGTAGATATGGGTATGTGGCTGATGATTCTAGGCTGCTTTCCTCTCTCAGAGGCTCAATACCATCCACTAATTTAAAAAAAAATCCAAAAAATATCAATCTCATTAACAAGTAAAATGAGATTGAGATGCATTTGAATTCAAAAGGTCAATTTTGAGGGCTGAAAAGCTTCTCTGAGAGAAGCATCATACGTTGATTATCTAGCTGGACGATTCTTTAGCAGCTGATTGCACAGAGGTGGAGTCTGAAGAAAAACTAGGCTGTTACCACCTTAACAACAAAGGGGGCCATTCCATTTGGGACCAGTCTTTTATAAATACAAAACATGACTGCTGTCCATGATCACGCATGGAACAGGCATGACATCACAAAGCTACACTTTGTACCTTAACGCATGCTTTTGATATGACAAGGACAAGCTTGATGGGTGGAGATTCATTTAGGGGAAATTCAAACGGAGTTGCAATTCCTTCTAACAATTGAGAGAAAGAGTGAAAAGACGAACAAAAAGTATTTTATTTTTTTTAGTGCTGACTGATGATTAGTTAATCGGTTTTTATTAACACTGCTTACCTTGCCCTTAAGCTTATTTACCAAAATGTCAAAAACCCATTACTGGAATGTAACTCAAATATCCGCAGTTTAAAATCAGGTAAAAACTTTCATCGAGCTACCTATATCATTAGCCATTAGTTACTCCAAAAAATCTTAGGGCTGGAAAGCAACCAAACACCACATGCTTACTCCCAAATGTAGAGCAACTTTTTCAATTTTAAAACAGTTCATTTTGAAAATACAAAATGGACTAACATAGAGTTTTCACATGCAGTCACCTTCATCTTGGGACAAAGACAATGCTATAGAGTTAAAAACCCAGTGAACTGCCCCTTGAAGGCCTGATCTTTCCTTAAGTTAAAATGAACCTAGGAAAAAAGCCACTTTTCAGCCATTTGCCATTTTCATTTAATCAAGTTCACCATTTCCTCCACCTGACTGTTTGAATGGACATGACTGCAGGAAAATTTTAATATAGTGAGAAATTGAGCGGAACATCCAATTCACAGAGATGTGTTCTGTGAGACCTCTGAAATAAATGGGTCCCTTCCCTAAATATTTTAAGTTAGTCTTCAGTTTTTCAGTTAGTTCTTTTTTATATGCCATATGAAACAAACTTGCCTGAGCTCCCAGCATGCTGAGGAGAATATGTGCCATCAATGTTCTGCAGTACTTTCATTCTTGAAGCAGAGGCAGGCAATGTTTCACTCTCACAACCAAGGGTAGGTTGTGTTACAAGTCTCACAAGCAGAGGTAGGTTGTGGTGACTTAGCTGGAAAGAAGAAACTTCAGCATTAAAAACCACAGTGCATCTATTTTAGTTTTTCTTTACCTAGGCCAAGGGAGAATAGCTCTCTTGCAACAAAACTTGCCTTCCCTATTATTGTAGATTAATTTTATGTGCCGTGAATCTTGAAATCACACTTTGCACTTCCTTTCAGAATGTTCTGGCTTTCTGGTTAATGTAAATGCTGCTCCGCCTACATTATACCCAATATGTTTGCTAAAAATGCGGTTCATATGGTGATGGAAAGCCTAATCTAATGCAAAATCTAAAGTTTCCTGCAAAAGCAAGTGCTTTGCTTCCTTCACTAATAAATCTTGCACTGAAGCTTTGTGGACATGGTGGACTTTGCAGACTTTTTATTGTGCACTGAAAAATAAGGGAATTATTTTAATATAGAGCATAGTACAGCTTGTTTTGCTAGGCTTTGATTTGCAAAGGTCAACAACCATCAACTTTACAAAACAACCAAAACAAATACATAAAAAAAAAAAAAAAAAAAATCAAACAAGAGTGAAAATGCACTTTATACAGATATAAAGCAATTTTATGCCTCAATATTAAATTACATTACAGTATTTCAGCATACGCCCCCAAAAATATCCCTTAAAAAGCATGGTGTACGTCAGTGCATTCAACGGTCTTTAAAAGGCAGAAGAAACTATAACAACTAAGTAACTGTAAGTACTCAAGTAAAACACTTTTTCGGAGAAACATGTTTCCTTAATACAAAAAGTAACATTCTACCATACTGAATTAAGTGTAGAAGCTGACAGAGCAAAAATTATAAACATTATAAACATAAGACACAAACAATAACAAATGACAATAAAGCCCCATTATCAGCATCACACAGTTGTAAATAATAATAAGGATGCATGGTTTTGTTGTGATCATGTTCGTATTGTATAGCCCCATGACATGCATATTCATCTCTCTGATCATCCGCTGCTAAAAGGTTTGGCTTATGCTTTCATTCATGACGAGGTTTACTGCAGAAGATTACACAAAGAGAAGATGGACAGATGGGTACTTTTACGACACCCCTTAGTATTGTTGTCTGTCAGTTGGTTAAAAACTGTCATACTTAATTACACATGCAGTGCAAAGATCCAAACAAAAAATTCACATTTGTCAAAAGTCTATGCAAGTGTCAACACAGCAGTGACAAAGCAAGACATTGTAGGACTCCCTATTCCTTTATTTTGTTTCCACAAAAACTATGGTTTAAGTGGATGTAATAAAATCTTCCCATGCATTTGTACTGTGAGTAATACAACAAACAACCCCTCACTGAATCACACCACTGACACAACAGCTTTTTCTGTCTTAGAAATGAATGAAAGCAGACTGGCATGTAATGCCTATAATACTGGGGAATTTGTGTCACAGTTCTTAATTATTTATGCGTTGGACATAAAGCAATGCAGATTTGTGCAGTCATTTTCACATAAACACACACATCATAGTTCTTAAAAGGTCAGAGAAGGTATACCTAGAGAAAATGGGGGCAATAATGGCGCCATTCCTTACAAACTAACCAAAAGTGAACATCTTCAGGGCTGAAAATATAGCAAGGAAAACAAAAAAAAACATGAGGAGGTCTGAGGAGCAATGCAGTTTACAGATATTATAGACATTGATAAACTGTCTCTTTGTAAATTCAATATTGAATGCAAAATAAATCACAACCGATCCATCATTTCAGATAATGGGAGTCAAAATATAAATGATGAAATGTCCACATAAGTCAGCTGGAATATTGTTTATTAAAAGTATTAAATGATAGCAGTGGCAAAATGTTATATTTGAGATTTTCTACAACCACAGGCAATTAACTGTGATTTGATAAACATATTTAGACATTAGATATTTAGATATTACTATAACAGTAAATCATTGTTTATGTATTTATACAACTGCTGTACAGTTGCAACAAAAACTACAGATGGCATTGTCTGATTGGCTCCGATGACAGCTGCCAACACCATTGAAAAATATGAGCTGTTTGTCCTGAATATTATGCATAATATTAGGGACAGATTTAATCAAATAAACCGTACATTACAAAAGCATGGAGGCATTATGAACGAAAAATAAATGCAAACGATTGTCCTCCGTGTGTTACGATTCAGGTTATTTTTGTCAAAAATTAAATGATTCCAAAGATTGCAAGACAGAATGACCTGGAAAAGTCTTTGACATGTTTTCGCTATCAAAAATGCAGTCTGATACTTTCTCATTTCATTGGATTGTGTCACAATTTCCTCTGTGAGTCCATTACAAACAAGGTCAATATGTAATGGGCCATTTCACAGAAACTATAGAAATGAGCATTTTATGGCAAATGAAGCTGTTGAGTTATGAGTGCATTTTTCACTTGCAATCAGCCGCAAGTCATCAATCCCAATATCAGGGCAACAAGCCCAATCCCTCTTTCGTGATATTGTGCAACATATCACTCAGACAATTTCTGCACATTATCAACAACATAAACATTTTATTTGTAGGCAAGAAAGGGCTTTAAGCTTGTATCAGTCTGTCAGTGCTTTAGCAGAAGCAGAATTATCTGACAGCACTTGTGCATACAGTCAGCGTGGGGCAGATGGGTTTTCCCTCATTATCGCTGTTTGTGTTCGCACATTTGGAAAATGCTTCCCAGAGAAATACACACAATTCCTTGTTTTTTTTTGTTTTTTTTCCCCCTTACGACGGGGGATGATGGAGCCGAGGCATGGCGGAGACACGTCTGTCGGAGCTAAGCACCATGTCTGACAGGCTAAGCATCGCAGATGTGAACGCCGAACAGTGGGCCCTGTGAATATTTAAGGCTATGAAGGCTGCCAATTGACAATAATGCTTCATAAAGCCAAAAATAAATAAAGTGTTAAACAAATAAGGCAAAGGTCCCCCCCCTTCCACACATGCCAAACTCTGGTCTATGACTGGTCTGCTTTGTACATGCAGGATGGGTTTTGTTTATTGGATTGATGCAGTGTCATTACAATGCCTTCTTTGGGAGCTCTAATGTTACCCGGAGGAGAGCGCTAGCGGCAGTCTGTTGCTTCATACCCTGAGAATGAGGATGCGACACAATTTTCTGACACTTCTCGAAGTTTCAGATGAATGAAGGTACAACCTCAAAAGCCACCATTTTCCAAATGAGGTTTTAACATTTATTTTCAGACAGTGTATGGTTATGCTTGTGAGCCAATACCATATCTGCATGCAGTTAAGATGGGACAGCAGCAGAGCAAAGGCAAGGGCTCAAGAGCGGCTGAGTGGCTCATTCAGCTAAAGGCCTGCAAGACTCCTTTTGACATTCTAGCTGATTCATCACATCCTGTGGTTTAACAATGATTTTGTGCAGTGATTCACGTCCAAGAATTGGTACTTCTGTAGAGGTATGAATATTTTGGCCAGAGACTCACATTTTCTTAGTTCCCCCAAAACTATTTCCCATGTATGTTCCAGCTATGCAGATATGACTGCAGCTGATATTTCAGTGGAGAGCAAGTGTGCTTCTGCCTTCTCCCAGATTTATAGTGGGTGATACAGTATTGCGAATAGTTTGTGAATATGATAGGGCATTCAAAATTAGGGAAATAGGGGAGAAGTGTTTGTGCCAGCCAAAACAAGCCTTAAATTCACCTAGAGGCATCAAAGTCTCTGAGGCAGTAGTTCCAAACCCTAAAGTTGGAGAACCCCTGTGTATGTTTTTTTTTTTTTTTTTGTTCCAAACTTAATTATATTTCCTCATGTATAAAGACCCATTTACTGTCTTTAATTAGATACATTAAGACAGTACATTAGAAATGTAATGCAAGAAACTGATACGTCACATGCATTTGAATGCATGGTCAAATTAAACAAATGCAAGCATCTTAAACATTTGGCAACTCTTAAAAAAACACACATGCACTAAACTATCTTTTGGATGCTCAAGCTTGCTGAAATAGATTTGGATTCTATTTAATATTCAGGCCTACTCATTCCAATCAAGATCCCACCGGGAGATCAGCAAGTAGTACAGAGAAACGCCCAGCAGCTCAGATGGAACTGAATTGTGATAGCAATAATGGATTGCATTTATGTAGCACTTTTCATGATTTCAGGAAAGTGCTTTTCACTAAAAGTGACTGGGGTGGGGGGTGGGGACATCCACCTCAAACACCAACTTTGGGTATCCACCTGGGTGAT
This sequence comes from Albula goreensis, assembly GCA_022829145.1. NCBI lineage: Eukaryota > Metazoa > Chordata > Actinopteri > Albuliformes > Albulidae > Albula > Albula goreensis. The sequence continues at coordinate 26,156,595 of CM040749.1, forward strand.
GAGCGGCAGCCACTCGGCCGTCACACAGGAAGCTCATCGCTCTTCAGATGATACACAGACAGAGGGGATTAGGCAGCCAATTAAATGCACAGGATGAGAGAGTTGAGAGAGGCAGGTTGAGTGGCACACTGGGAATTTTCTGCTAGGACGCAAAGGAACTCCCTCCTCTGCAATAAGTGCCGTGGGATCTTTAATGACCACGGTGAGTCAGGACTTTGGTTTAATGTCTCTTCTGAAGGACGCGTCCCCTCCAGCACAGTCACTGCATGGGGGGGAGGGGGGGTTTGGGGATTATTTGCTCCAGAGGGAAGGACGGCCCCTTACCAGCCCGCCAATTCAACTTTCATCAGGAACTCAGTGTTCCCAAGAGATCACCAATCCAAGTACTCACCAAGCCTATAGTTACATAGCCAATCAGACAGACCAACGTACAGTGACATCAGCAAGACCATGGGGCAAAACATTATTAGTCATAGCGCCACCCAAGGAGGCAGGGTTTTAGTGAGGCTCAGTGTTCTTTGCCATATTACCCAGGTGTCTGTTCTGGAGGATTTGACACCTGCATATCCACTGCAGCTGCATTTGCCCAGCTGGCGAACTGTGCTGTGAGAAAGATGCATTCAGCTACCTTTTCAGAGGAAGAGCTTAATAAACATGTGTTGTCACAAACTGACATGCACCATTCCGGCAAAGGGTCAGATGGGAATTAGCAATCGTGTTTTACAAATGTGGGAAATAAAAAAGCATGTTTCCCTACTGTCTTCAAGGTAGCTTCCATCCAGCCATATCTTTGCAAACAGCACTCAAACTTTCTTTGTCCTACACATCCTCATATAGCCACCAGGGTATTATAAAGCAGTACTCATTTATTAGTTTATGAATATTAGTCATCAGGCTTTAAAATCAAATAAGTTCACATTGAAAAAATAAAACAAAAAATGAACAACTTACATTATATATCATCAGCGTATCTTTTCCCAGTGGCTTTACTGTTCCTGCTCTTGACATTATTTTATTTGATTAAGATTTGAAAAATATTTTGCGAAGACCAGCGGAATTACAATGAAGTATTTAAAATTTACATTTTAAAATTCACATTAAAATACAAGTATTTAATTACTTGGGAAAGTGCAAAGTTAATATACTTTGAACAAAAAAAAAAGCATTTTATGCTACAGTATCTAATTTTTAAAACTTTTGAATCTAATCCAGGCCTAGCAGCTGCATTCTAAATTAATCTTATTTCTGAAATTCTATGGCTTGATACCAATCGTACAAGAGTAGATGTGTTTCAGTGGAAGAAAATGCAAAGCTGGCAGTCTTGGAGCGGCTTGTCTCCAGGTTTAAGCGCCAACATGAAAAGCTGCCTTTCTAAAGCAGTAACAGGTCAGCGACATTGTTTTCCAAACTCTGCTTAGGTTGGCAAGTGATTGGCTGACAATGCCACAAACAAAGCTTGTAGCTGTCAGCAAACCCACAGTGTTCTGCCATATTTTAACTTATATGGATATGCTTTCTTATTCATTATTGATTTTTTCTCTCAAGTGGAACACCATTTCAAATCAGTGTTGTACATGGTGAGTCTATGCTTAAGTGTTTTCCTGAATTAGCAAAATGAATCACATTTTCTGAGCAACATTCTACTCACACTTTGAGAGGCCATTATTATGCACAGGAACACCAAGTTGCCTGCATTTGGTATGGAATCAAACTTCTCATTTTTGTTATTTAACTGATCATACTTACAATTTAGCTTTTATAATTCCCAGATTTCTACCAGCACAGCCAGAAGATCTGGTGATCTCTGAAGGACCTGTCTGAAGTGATACCTGTGGACAAGTAGAAAGACTCTTTCTGACTTCCTCAGTTTATTCATGAGCATCAGCAAACGGTAGACAGTGGGCAGGTCAACAGATTCCTCATCCAAATGTGCTGATAGTGGACAAAATTACTGCAATGACCAATTCATATATTATAAAGACATGGGAATATTCATAGATCTATGCAGCACCTGCTCTGAATGAATGATAATAAGCATCTGAAGAAACAAAACAGCCATTACTTGGCTTTACACCATTAAAATAAGGACAGTTTTCTTTAAATCTATGACAAAAATATTGCATTTATAATGCCAGTGGCAAAGAAGCATAACTACTCATGTGATATCAACTTCTGCGTAATGGAGCACAACTGAAAATTGTGTCCATGTGCAAGGTGTTTATGGATCATTCAATTGTCCATTCAGTCCTTTTTGCTTTGTGTTCTGTTGTGTCATGCTACACTCTGGGTTTCCAGAGGGCCAGATCCCCTTAAGAATTCAACCTTCAGAGCCATCTCTGAGATTTGCAAACAGCATATAGAGACAAAAGCAGGCATAATGGCTAGGAAAGGCATAGACATTTCCTAATTAAGTGGTACTTCTAAAGACACAATGTACTTACATCTGCAGTATCATTAGCGCAATTATTGGATTTGCTAAAGACAAAAGCTAATGATATAGGATGCTGGGCATGGCATTGGTAGCGGCCCAGAGCAGCATTCAATGCCAGTGTGATGTGGCTCAGTTGGAAGAACATGTGGTGGCTGGTAAAACACAGTTAGCTTTTCCCCACTAGGATCTATGGCTTCTCTCTCTCTCTCTCTCTCTCTCTCAGCTCCATCAGCCCCTCCCCCCTCCTTTGCTTTCTCATCAATAGTGAATGATTCTGTTATTCACATGTAGTATCTGAGTATTGAGTCTGGATTGCCCTTGAGTTGGCAATTCTATTTCTGTAAAGTAAATCCACATTCCCCAAAATCCACATTCTGCCTGTACATCGAGCTCCATAACTTCATATATTCATAAAGGCAAACTGTACTTCAACAGAGGTGTAATGGTGCACATATTTGGACTGAACATTTTAGAATGGGGGTTCTGGTTCGGTCTGCACTGTGAACCAAACTGTTCCTTTGGCCAAGGGTTGATCATGCAGTGAAAGAATATTAAAAACCACACATCCATATATATTGTGTTACATGCTGCCCAAGGCAGACTAAAACAATATTCTAAATACTTTAGTTATCTACCTGAGGCAATGTGTCTTTTCAAAGCTCAGATGCCTTAATTCAGTTCTGAATTTCTGTATTCTTCCCTTACTGGCCAAGTGCTACATCTTAGCAGCATTTCTGTGGAAGCACAGCATTGTAAGGTACATTTCATGTTATACTATGTACATATCTCCATGGCCAACTTTATTATATTTTTTAATTCATTACTATCACAACAATTAAGTTTGCTTTTGTCCTTGCAGGAGATTACCGTAGCAACAGCAGAATTTTTGTCAGTAGGTTGATAATATCACACACTTGATTGTTCTATGTGAGCACCTTAACAGAAACCTAATATAAAAACAATTTCCTTTCATTATTTTTTTTACAATACTATTTAACACTTGGGTTGTTGACATAGCAAGCAATTTCATTGCATAACACAATAAACTGGACTATATCATGCATCTGTAAATACTCATAGCTGGTTTAGTCATTTGGAAAGGCTTGTCTGCTGCTGGCAGCAAAGTCTTAGCCTACTTCAACTGAGAACCCCGAATATATTTTCCATATAACATGGGCAGTTAAATAAGTAGGTCATGTTCAACTCTCTCATAGTTCCCTTTCAAATTTTATATCTTAATATGAATCATAACCTAAATGTCATTTGTCAGTAACTAGGTGCAACAGTTAATGTCAAATATATAGCCTACAGAGTTTGTGAGAACTATAAAATACTGAAAATATACAGTATATGCATTCAATTTTGACTAAAATATTATGCAATTGCATTTTAATCAATAATAGTCTGTTGTACCGCTTCCTGGTTATCACAGAAGCTGGGACCCTCAAACAATGTAATGTCAAATGCAATGGGGGGGTCAGTTCAATATATCCAATATCCAAACAGATTAAATATTTATCGGGAAATTCCCCATCCAGTTCTAACTTATTCTAAAACAAATTGCAATATTCTCACTCAGCCCTGCACCATTCTGTGCTTAAGTTTCAACTTAAGACATCTGAAAACCCGAAGGAGCTGCCCGCATATCCTTTTACACACATTAAACCAGCACAAGTGCTTGCATCTATTTTTGCATATGGACTTCCCAGAGTGACACTGTTGGTTACCATTTGAATTTAGTTTTTTTAATGGGGGAAAAAAATTGATCCTGTCAGTTAGCCAGACAAAGTCTTCCAAAATGTGTGATCTGAGGGCTTCTTTTTCTGTATTCCAGTGCACAGTGTTTACACAAAATAATGGAAACGCTACCTGAAACCGTACATCATACTTCAATGTAAATTAATCAATACTCTTGCTAATACTAGTTCTATTTACCAACATTCTTTTGCTATAAAAGACCCTTAGAAAAACAACACTTTAACATGCATATTTCCAAAGAAATATTCAAAAATAAAGACAGAAACTGCTGTTAACCAAGGTCAATGTGCATCTATGCAAAACCTCATGTAGTGAGGCCAAAACATGGAATTTTGAGCCGACCCTGGAAGACATGAATAGGCTATGATTTGTCATTTTTACTCAGTCTGAAAAGACTCATGTTTTGAGAAGGCCAAGCCTTCCACTTGCAGGTTCCCAGCTGTTACAAAAGGCAGTGCTTATGATATGTTACTCAACACATCTTTAGTTCATAAATATGAAACTGTCTCATATGACACTGCTTCCATTATTTATCTAGGCCCATTCATGTGTGGTCCTAGATCCAGCCACCTTTTTGTAAATACTGAATGCTGGATATATTCACTGTACTTGATGGAATCTGCATTTAATTCCATTTTTTCAGTATGCTAAAATATAACACTCAGCCAGTCACACTGCCCATAAATTCATATTTTTAAATGAGCAAAGTCAGCAGTTTCAGCTGTTCACACTGCATATTAATATATTCTGTACCTGATTCCTAAAAACTCATTTGACCCACCTTTGCATACTGAGTGACAGAACTCCTTTTGAGCATTGAATTTCTCTCTTTTACAGGTACTCTTTTCCAATGTCACATTTTCTCTGTGGGCTATGCGTGGTTGCCATGTTCATAAAAAGCTGGAGTAAATGTTGATTCTGAACACACAGGGGAAGACCTGGCTATGAGCATGTGGACATTCTGGGTCTGTGTTTAAGACCAAGATCCTGCACCTGGGATCCATTCAAAACTCTGCACAGATCATTTCGTGGAGTGGATGATTCGGCAGACAAAACAAGCTACCGCACATAAATCACTTATAGTAAGTGCATTTTGCATGCCAAATAAAAGATGCACTGTGCATTTGTGTTGCCTTGTGTTTTAGTGCCCTAGTTTTAGTTACAGAAACAAATGTATGACCCAAACCATTTTTCCTGTTCAGTATTCCATTTTAATTATTACCTGCTGCCAGATTGTTCTAGATTCAGAATGTGGGGATAGTACTGGATTCAAAGACTGATAAAACTTATTCAAAATGGGTCATTCCATATCAACTTAAACCATGACACCCACCATCATATTGTTCAGACTTGGTTTCAATAGTTATAAATTGATAAGGTTAGCATTCCTGTAACATTTTTAGAAATATACATTGATCTCAGAGAAAACAAGCTCATTGATTGAACCCAAATTGGACATTTCCATTCGATGTGGTTCAAATAAGATTAGCTGCATCCAGCATCTAATTTGTCCAAAGTCTTCATGATTTAGACATGGAAAAAAACAAATCACCTCTCATTCCAATCCCCTCACAAGACAGCACATAACATCAGTTCTGTACTATTCCATTTTTTTTTAACATTGAACCCCTGTTTATACATAATCCCTGATGGCTTTTACATCATGGAATACAAGATGGACAACCCCCATGACTCAGTCTGTGCAGCAGATAATAACCATCACCATACTCACTGGGCATACACCAAACAGTCTGGAGAAGCAATACTGCACGCCACAGCTTCACACTACTTGTCAAACACAGAGAGCTGATACTGTGCGGTGGTTACTGGAGTAGTGGCATGGCTCTGTATGTGGGCCATTCATTTGCATTCTTTATGCCACATATAGTATCTGTAAGGGGCAAAAACCAGGTGTTGTTCTGTATTTAAAGAATATTTTACAAAACTACAAAACAGAACATGTTGTGATAATCAATTACCTTAATTTCTCACTGATAAAATTACATTTATAAAACAAATATGTTACTAGACAGCTTATTTTTTTGTTTCCTAACTACAGGAGCAATTTAAAACAACTGGACATGGTGGGTTAGTTTTTGTTTGTTAGTAACTTCAATATTATAACCTGCATCACAAAACTAACAACAGAAACAATGCAACTATAGATATGAATGAGTGTATGAACACTTGATTTACATGCCTTGCGCTTAAAGACAGTCAAAGACCCTGTGGATGCTTCATGATATAAAATGTAAACAATACAGAAGGTCTGGATAAATAATTGCCCCCCCACACCCACCGCACAAGATGGTTGTAAGCACAATAAGTGCTTCATAAACCATTATAAAAGCACAGAGCCCGTGTTTCAGCCCCTTATTGTTTTCTCTCAAATGGAAGACTCAAGAACAGTGTCAGTGCAGCTTAAACACTGCCAAGTGACAAAAGGTGCAGGTGAAGCCATTGCTCTGACATGGATCTTCTAAGCTGACTGCCCCCACCCACTTTCCTCCAGAGGTGCTTAGACAGTCTGAGGTGTCATTGTGCAGATTGGTTTGTTTCTCTCCGTCCGCAGCCTCAACACTACGTTCATTTACCGGCCAAAATACAGCCTGTACCCATACCACCATGCTCCGCCTGAATGCCACTCAACCCCCCTCCACCCCCCTCCCCTTTCCTCTCCTCTCCATGCTAATACACCCAGATCCAATTCGGATGAAAATTGAAGGAGATGCGTCGGTGGATTTCAATCCTGAATCTCCATTTTGACTTTACAAAAGATTTCATTCATTTTCCCTGTGATCGCTATAGAGAGCCCTTCACAAGCTACATTAGTCCACCTGTTCAGATTTAAATTGGCAAACATTAAAACCCCAGCTCTTCCTTGCTTTTCTGTGCTACTCAAACTGAACATTTATTTGGTGTTAGGTGAAAAAAGATGACATAAAGATATGCTGTAGAGTAATGTGTTTGACTGATAACGAATCCATTTCAATATAAATGAAAACCTACTGCCATAAATAGCAAATTGCTGATAAATTTAGAGGCGATGTCAGCGCCTATTATTTTTGTCACAGACATTCATCACAGGAGAATTCTGTCCAGTATTTCACAAAATGGTGGGAAGAGGAAGGGGGAGACATTACACGTACTGACATAAGAGAGGTGAACCCTGTGTAAGTGGGAGCTCGAGAGAGTCACTGTGACCCCCCCCCTCCTCCCCGTACCCAGTCATCGTCCTGTGGTCATGTGGCGTTCCCTCAGCAGCAGCTGCTGTGAAACACGATCCATCCTGCTGGCCAATCCCTGCCCAATTACCTGCGGGACCCCGGCAACCCAACAACTGACGCACTATTTCCCTGTCCCCGAGTGGGGTTCCCAACTGGCCCGCCTCGCAGCCTTTCAGGCGGGTGGGATGGGGGGGAGGGGGGTTGGTCGGTAGCACCTGCTCCGTTTGGCAGGGACGGGTCCCAGGGAGAGTTTTGTCAATCAGGCTTGCTGCAGATGTTGCTCTGCTTCAAGCTCGGGCAGCATCCAAACATGGAAGTGAAGTGGGGAGAGCTCTAGGCCCCTGGGCCTCCTCTCTTTCCTCTATTTCCAAAACAGCCTTTGCTCTCACTCAAATCTCAGCTTTTCTGTTCTGGACACGGGGTTCCAGTCCAAGTGACTGAAGCCCAGTACTGAGGTCAACAACAATTACCGTTCAGACACAAACACAAACACACAGAATCTGACAATCAGATCCTTCATTCTACCATGCTCATGAGCCAGCCCCAATATATGATTTATTGAACCTTTCATATATTGCAAATTTCCCTGCTGTGGGATTAATAAAGGATTATCTTATCTTATAGAGGCTGATAGGTCTGTACCCTGTGACCTTGAGAATAAAAAGAAAGCCCTGAATCTCTGATTCAAAATAAATACAGTGTAATTTCACATTATACATCATATTTTGAGAAGGTGATTCAAGCCAGTTTGCATAGCCTTTATATTAGATTCTCAGACTCCCTTAAATCTACATCCTGCTAATTAATTTATTCCCATGTCTGAACCAGAGAAGTGTTAATACCAACAATGTGTTGCACAGCAGACAGGAAAGAGGGTTTGAAAAGAAAACCAGAGATCAAAAAGATGGATGTTGTTCTTCATGTATTAAGAGACCCCAAGTACTCATCAGTAATAAAAAAATCCAGGAAATAAACTTCTAAAAATCAATAAAGCTCAGATGGCTGTCAGTCTTGGTGTACTGTGTGGTGAGATGGACTTAAACTCTTCCCATAAATTCTCCCCCATAAATTCTGTTTAGGTACAATTCAATCACGTAACTTGGAATCCTACACTTCCCCCATCTGCGTCTGGCTGTCACTCACTGCTGGCTGTCTGTTTAACAGCTCGGAGAATCTGGAGTCACTGTCCACCGTGCATGACATTCCCAAACACTTGCCAGGGAAAATTCTTGTCAACATATCATAAATTTGCAATTTCATAGTCCGCTCTCCTATAAGCCTGGATGTTTCTTTTGAAAGCTGCCGTGAAAACGTGCCGGTAAAGCACTGGCATGTTATTAATTTTGGAATTAAAAATATTTCACAAAAAAAGGTCTTTCTGGGTTTTTGAATTTAATATAATTTCCCTATGTTAGATAAACACATTGTTAATTTTGCTTCCCTCCAAATACAACAGAGCTGACAGTGCAACAAAGATCAACCACTCCCTGGGTGAGGGTCCACAGGTTGTAACTGAGCGTCAGCGTGCAGCCTGTGTCTGGCAGACTGTCATTTAAAGAGAGAATGCGGGTCCTGATCCTGCTCTCTCCAATGTCACACCATTCTCTGGGACAGGCTGCAACGACTGTTAAATGGATTCAGGCACAAAGTGGACTCATCCTCCAACAAAAAGGGATTTGGGCCGATTTTAATCGCACTCCTGCGACAAAATGGCTGACTTCCTACAGGACTCCCTAAGCTGGAGAGGATTTCCCTTCTACCTGAGCGGCATGCTCTCTGTTCACACAACAAAGCTATTCAAGACCGAATAATCCCTTTGTCAACTCAAACAATGAACGTACACTTCTCGGATGGAAATGTTGAACACCAAAAAATAAGTTTGGTATTCAAACATATTTTAATACTGCTGTAAAGCCATAAATAGCACTGTATACCAATCACATCTTTTTTATTTATTCTCATTTAAAGCTATAGCTCTTACTCAGGATTTTACTCAGTAAAGCATTGTTGCATCACCCATGTTTATTTCAACATTCCTGACAGTTCTATTCCCATTAATTAATATTACTTGATTTTAAGATTACAATGATCTTTCAATAATTTTCATTGTAAGCAAGCTCACAAGACTGTTTTTGGTTAGCGCAGAGGGAATACAGGACATCGTGGGCTGGGGTGGGGGACACAAGGGGTGTGCACAGGTCCAGTGAGATCAGATTCACCATATCCACCCCGTGCCCTTCTTCCCATGTCCTCTGAAACCACCTCGGTGGCGGTCCATATTTGCGTTGGTCACATGATTCACAGCTGCCATCTTGAAAAGTGTCGGCGGAGCAGCTGGCGTCTGCGCTCTCCCCCTGCGCCTCCCGTAGACTAATCACGGACAAGCACTGCGGAGGCTAGGCGCGCCCGGCGCAATTACAGGGGAGGAGGCTGAGAGAGCAGCTTTCTCTGGCTGCTGCTCAACACAGAAATCATGTACACTGCACCAAAAGATATCTTCAGGGCCTGTTACCTTGGCAACAGCTTCAATCACACCATTCATCACTCAACTCAAACCCCTTCTAGAGTGCACCCCCCCACCCCCAGCACCACCGCCGCTGCTGCCACCACCTCAAAAACTACACATTCTGAATTTTCCTCATGTACTCCTATCTAAAAGTAGAAAACAACAGAGGATGAGAAGCATTTAATTATCAATAAAACTGCTTTTTTTCCTTTTTGCCTGCAACTGTATCCTGAAATTATAGGTGATATGCACTAACGCTTAAAGCACGGCAATTAGGGTTCAAACTGTGGCTGTTGCCACAATAGCACTGGGTATGTGATCATTCTTTTCCTTTGTAATTCCGTAGAGCTGAGTTGCACCTATGTTTTTACCAACAGGTTCTCTTCTCAAGCAATGATCAAAAGATGCCTGCTGATGCTAAAGACAATCCTTTATCTCACAAAGGTTGAGAGTTCCCCTAAAAATCACTGTGATAGATCATAGCAGGACAAAATAACATTTATTACAATACAATGAATGGTCTAATTCAATATCAAACTACAATGTTGCTTGGTTTCAGTTTGATATCAAATGAAGATAGATACATTTTCACGCCAAAAGACTAAAAACTATCATTTTGATAAGGCTGGACATTTTTAAATCAAAGTGCCAGTATTCTTGGCAAATGCCAGGACAGTGTTAATAAAAACACATGGCTTTTTTTCCCAAATGGCACTGTGTGACACATTCTTGAAATACAATTCAAATCACATCATGCTTATGATTTTTTTAATGCACATTAGAAGTGAAAATCTCACTTTAAAGTTATAAAAATGCAATATAATCCTATAACCACAAGAAAGAGGTAAATACTACAAGCAGGATATACTAAAGTACAAAAATGAACGATGTGCTCCAACAAGAGGGACACTTTTTCACCAGCTGAAAACTTTTTGACCTTCATGAGATCACAACCTCCACATTACCTTCTTACATTAAGAATACAATGTGCTGTGTAAATGTAAAAACATATACTTCTGTTACAGATGCCCTTTCTCAGAGCACCTTACAAAGGCAATCCTTTTATCCATTTATAATGCCAGAAATGTACTGAGGTGATTCAAGATAAAGACCCTACTCGAGGGTACAGGAAGTCCCTCAGCACAGAGTTGAACCTGCAATTCCTGAGTTACAAGCCCAGCTCCTAAATCAATAAGCAACCATACTTATATTTCATGATCATATCTATTGTTAATAATGATAACAGCAGCAATAATTTGTTGATGAGGCTAACTCAGTATCCTGACTGTTACAGAAGGATGTGAAGCTTAGATATGAAACACCTTTGTTCATTTCAGTGCTGGCAAGCCACAAAGACAAGTGTCACTTCATATAAAACAGGATGCAGGAATCTGCAAGCACATGCCATACAATATGAAACAACAGGCATATTCACAAAGTAGGTATTTCCAAGATTACAGACATGTGATTAATTGCAGTTTACAAAACAATTATAGCAAAACATTATAATGTTTTAGTCTGTTGTTCTCACATAGTATGACCTTCTGTTGAAAAGTATCTGAAATGGTAGAGTAGCAGCAATACAGACTTAACCGATAAAAGGAATAAACCATTATCAGACAGAAGAGGTACATGTGAGTACGGTGATTGGTCTACATTAATCATGCACAAATTTAGACTGTGCTTGTAAATGCCAAAACAGGCTTAAAATTTCAGTGTCATAATGTGACAACACATATGTCTGTATGAGTTCCCTAAGCCTTTCATTAAAACTCAATATTAACAGAAACCATATTTTTTAATCAACAGATGAGTGCATTTTCAAAACACTCATATTTGTGGTCTGTCCTAAATATTTTTTAGAATGAGATATTCACATATGAGATCTGGCGTATTTAGCAAAACACACAATCAGAGCTACAGGTTCCTAAGCACAATCTTAAAATAAATATAGCACAATATTCCTCAAAAAATGTTTGGGTTCATAAATGTAATCAAATTCAGCGGCAAACCCTGTTCTTCAAGAGTTGAAAAGTCTTTCACTTTTGAAAATACAACACATAAAGACAATGCACAGTGTCCCTTTTAAAAATAACCCTTTTAAAATATTTATAGCTGGTGATCATAACATATTCAACAAAAATAATCAGATTCAAACCAATACCTCCTTTAACCTGTGGCCATTCAGCCATTCACAAAAACATGAAATCTTCCTGCATCATGTGACTTCATTCATACATTAAATATGTAGCTCATATACATAATGGTTGTAGCCAATCATGCAGAAGAACCAGCAGGTAATGGTATCATTTAGTTGTTCCCAGTTTGTTTTCTTATGCAGGACCTAATACACTTCCACCTGAACCCAACCAGAAAAGATGGCACCTAAATTCTTATCATGCATACACCCTCCTGAACTGACACAAAATGACAGAGTACTTTGGATCATAAGTAGTTCTTCCGTATGCATGTTTTTTCCCGACTGCTCAGTAATGCAGACAGTGCATTTAGCGATGACAAATGTATAATAAAGTAACGGAAAGGTGCAGGTCCAGAACTTGTGCGATATTTGCAGTCGTTCAGAAGCAGGCCACCCTGGATGTCCTTATGACTGCTGGCGAGAGCAGTTAAAATCAGATGTAATTTTACCAGTGTTGACAAATGGCGAGTTGGGCAGGGTTCCCAGTCTCCGTCAAGCATGCAGACGATTTCCAACACCGTAGTGCAATACTAACAGGAAGTGCCATCAGAACATTCAACGGATCATGACATGTATCTATCTGTCAAAAGAGATATGCATGGTTACCATGACCCAAAGTCAGCTTACAAGGACAAAACTTAAAAACTTTGTCATTTGTAAATGAACTTTAAAAGAACTTGGACAAAGGCATTTTTCCTGTAGTTTGTAAAATAATTTCAATGACAAAATCAATAATTTCATGTTTGCCTGACACACTTATGTGTACTACTGACAGAAGCAGTGAGGTAATTTTACACCAATGAAAATATATAATAGGTTAAAGTAAACACCAGCTGCACTGTAAAAATTCAAATATTTTAGTATTTTTATACACTTTTTGCAAGCTCTCATCAAAGCTGGGATAAATATGACTGTGTCCTCATTGGGTATTTTTCTAGTTGCAACATGGACCCAAGAACACTTCAGAGAATTTACAACTAACAGCCTATGAAAAGATTTGACTACACTTGGCAACCCATCAAGCTGAAAGCTTGGCCTGACAATAATCAAAACATGCACCCACAAAATGCCATTCATTGATCCTCTTCTCCTGTCAAGAGCGGAAACACAAGTGAAGACCAGCAAAATATACAGATATCCACATATTTAGGCTTGGAATTGCCCCTGGTGGCAACTTGAACATGCACATAAGGAAGAGGTGCCATGTTTCTCCCTTCGTTGACAGAGCAATCATAAAAATTGTTAACACTCAAGAACTACAGTGAACCCCCAGTTATTTACAGGGTTACGTTCCAAAGGCACCCGTGAAGTGCTAAAATTCGCATTATATTGATGCTACCCCTAAAATGCCTATTCATTGTCTCTATTAATAAGAAAAATCAGTCCAGGTAATCACTGATGATGGATGAGATGAATGAAGGTGATGAAGTAGCTGTGCAGTACGATACTGCTGCTGATGATGATGATGATGATGATGATGATGATGTACTACTGGTAAGGCTCCAGAACATGGTGATGGGGATAAAGAGTGTTTGGATTGGCTACTGGTATGGCTCCAGCCAATTGTGTGCCACCTAACAATACGTCTGGGTATTTCCTCAACCCATGCCAGGATTTATCTTGCATCGTATCAAATATAATAGCCAATTTTGTCACGATAAAGTGGGATTTCCCACATTGTAAAAATAGTTAGGTTCCAATGAAAAAACCATGTAAAAGTGAACCAGTGATAACTGAACCGTGAAAAACTGGGGGTTCACTGTACACCAACCTGACCCATGATAACACAACCCACTATGGCACTACTCCAAGTTATCTTTGACTGTACAGTCTTTACTCAAATAAACTCACTGTGCAATTGAATAATATGAATTTGGATCATTTTCCCAGGTCCCCTTCAATGCTATAAATTCAGTGCACCTCCACATATATTCTACAAACTGGCTTTGAGAGTGCTTGGCAGTGTGTCCAGCTAAAGCACTGGCTTCTGGTATACTGGACTTCCATGAGGTCTAGGATCAAATTCTGACCTTACCAATGCAGACTGTAGTCTGGAGTTTCACTAGGCAATACATAACTCTCCATGGCCTTGCCCAGGGAGGGAGAGGTTCAGAATGAAGAGTGTCACAAAAAAAAAAAAAAAGACTACAAAAAACCTTGAGGCCTCCAGGTGGCTCATGCAGTAAGATGCTTGCTTGGGAGTAGGCCATAAGCCCTGCAAATTCCTGTTCGCGTCGTAGCCGCACCATTACTGGCTATGACCAGAGGTCTGCATTGGTGAGGCAACAATTGGCGCAACCATGCCAGGGAATAACAGGGATTAAGCTGGCCTGTTTGTCTCACCACTCTCTCGTGGCCTCTTCCAGTCAGCCGCGCACCTGTGGACGCACTAACCGAGGATACAATGACATCATCATGCTCTGACGGTATGGGCAGTAGGTAATTGGTGGTGCATCTGCAGTGATGAAAGCGGCAAGGAGGTTGAATTCGGATGGAATTCATTTCCAATCCAAAAAAAAAGGAATAAAAGGTTTTTCCAAAAAAGGGTGAGCACCATAAAACAGCACTGAACCAATGCCACCAAAAAAAACAAAATTTTAGAGAAAATATGTCAAGTGCAAATCAAAAGGCATGCTACATTAGCACTTTTCTTTACCTTTCATCAAGCTGCCATGATGTTCTGTGAAGGGTACAAAAAACGGCTTTGTGTTCTACAACAATATATGTACCTGTGACCAGCAATTAAAGTGCCGAAGGAAATGGGCTGTGTGCAGGAGGGGAACAGATTCTGGAAGGGACAGAGGAGCAATCAGGGCTGACAATTCCAGGACCTCTGAAAATTACACAGACTTGCAGTCAACCGCAAACACAGTCTGTGCTGAGACTAACCACAAAGGCTCAAAGGATCTTCTCTAGCCCAGGCTGTGTCTTCAACAACCATCAAATTTAAAACTCCAATCACAGCCCTGTCCTTACACATCCAGCCTTTCCTACAGATTTGTTGCACCAACCTTTATGGCAGGTCATTGATTTACTTTCCTCTACTTGCCATCTCCGGTAGTATTGCAAATATATGCAAAACCTCATCTAATTAGAAACTAATGTACATATAAACCTTGAAGCCATGGTGGATGTTGGATTCAATTCACAGCCATATTAGTATGTACTGTGAGCAGGAAGACAGTCTAAACCAGGTCAGCTCTAGGCCATTTTAAATGGTTATCTACATTTGTGTTGATCTGCTACAGGTATGGAGTACCTGGTCCAATCCAATAGCATCAGAAGTGAAATGCAGCTAACTTTACCTCTACATGTCTGAAGACAGTGAGTAGTGCTTCCAAAAATCATTTCAGGTGTTTTGACTGAGTGCATATCATTTACAGCTGTCCATGACAAAGCTAGCTTTAAATCTAACAAAACATGGCAACTGAAGGAGACGATGATTGACACTGATAGTGCATGTCATTTTGTACTGAATTATAATACGTGTTTTGTCTCTACTAATTAGTCTGATCCTCCCGAACCGCACTCAACAAACTGTAACTGTACAACAGTTTATTCCAGCTAAGCCCTAGGCAGTTAAACCATATGCAAACAAAATTAATTTGTTTTGGTCAATATTAAAATCCCTGTGCAACAAATAGAGAAACCATGTAAGCTATATATGAAATACTACCCTTCATTGTGACATGTACAGGAATAATGCTCAGGGTTGAAGTCCTGAGTTAGTCACAATGAGCAGGTCAATCTACATGATGATCAGTAATTGTAGCCAAACATCACACATCTGAGCTACAAGCCACATCCAAGTGGCCATTCAAAGGGATAGTCCTGGACAGAAAAATATTATCTTTCTATGCCTTACAGGTGCAATTTATTCACATTTCATCAGCTACCTCACACGTCATGCCTTTGTTGAGGGGTGCTGGAAAAATTTCTTTTAATATCAATTTTCCAGCTAATGCAGAATCACCCATTCACATTTCAAGTAACTGCTAAAAAAAAAAAAAGTGAGGCAGTGATTGTAGTCAACACATTTCAGCTAATTTTTCACAGTATCTTTGCTAAAACTGACTATGCTATTGTGATTCAGCTATTACATTGTTAATTACAAATCCAGAACATCAATGAGATTACACAAGCATTACATTTGTAGAAATATGGTTAACCCAAAGATTTAGTGTGACCATTTTTAGATCATTCTTTTAAAGAATGGTGGGTAAAGGCCCACATGAGAATGCACACAAACACTATTCATCTGTATAGTGCTTCCCTTGGTTCTCCAACTGAACCCTGAAGCAACATCAGATGTGCAGATTGACTGCTGAAAGTGGCTCCTCCCTCTGTGGAAATGCGGCTAATTAAAGAGCACTGTGCATCCTCTCATAGCAGGGGAAGCAGTAACAGGACACTGGAACAAAGAACATCAGGCATCCAATTCATTTACTACATCTCCTCATGTTGCAGCAATTCTCATGACAAATCATGTCACGAAAAATGCACAGCTACCTTTTCTATATTGTTTTATTTATTGGGCTCTTTGCACACATGAACAAAAGCACATGAAGCATTACACACTGTAACAACTACAATAAAAATGCTTCTAAGAAATCAGAGTTATATTGCATTTTAACTGGATCTGAGCATGTCATCCGAAATCATTCTGAATCAAAGCAGATCTTAAAACGGTATTTTTATGAGGCATAACTTGGTTAGAGTTGGTGCACAAAATTGTACAGGTAATGAAAATGCACATTAACTCATTAACAGGTATTACATTGTGTCAAAAGATGATATGCATTTGAACAGTGCTAATTCAGATGTAAAAGTCATCCAGCCTCCCTACAACTATACCAATTTTACAAATCATTGGAAGCCCTTATTTATGGCCATGCTGTACATTCTCTATAGGTCTATTATAATGGCATACATCCTTATTTCACAATACAGACATGTATTCCTGTCATCAGTCATTTATCAGTTTCAAATCAGGTCAACTCGGTAGACGGTCCCATGTGGGCGGGGAATACGCTTCATTGTGTAGCAAGAGAGAGAAAAGAAAGAAACATACAAGCCATGTCTTTACTGCAGCTTGGACCCACATGGGAAGGTACATGGAATTACGTGGTGATTACGCAAAAGCTAGTCTGGACACCCCAGAAACGGTTGCCTTCACAGGCACACATAAATATAGTAAAACTCAAAATCACAAAAATCTCAATCAAGCACTTCAGAAAAATTCTGAATACCCACAGGCAAACACTTTGTTACATTATATAGCTTTATTATATTTTTTTTCTTTATAATATTGTCTTCACACCTTCATAAACATTTCTTCCAGCTCCCTGATGGCCACCATCAATAAAAAAATTGGTATCTTAATACAGTGCAACATAATGGTCTAATAACTTTACTAACAAGAATACTCCATTCAGTACCATGACTGAAACAACCGGCGTTACTACCGATTTTCTTTTCGCCTGACAAGCACTGCATCACAGACAGACGACCGTGCGCACAGACACATACGTACATGTATAGAATAATTATACATATACATTTTACATATGCATTCATATATCGATATGTGTAATGGCCATCAAGACTGTCGCGTTATTGTTGATGTTAAATTCTTAAATCGTTACTTAAGCGTAATTAAACCCCACTTTGTTATTTGGAACTAACAAACTGACACGCGCTGAGTCTGGTAGATGAGCAAGCCTACAGAGAACTAATGATGCTCTAAATGTAAATAATTGCTTTTCACGACAAGATTATGTCGTTTCCTCTATTAATCCACCAGGAAACATGGTCGTTCTCACTCTGACAAGTTTCAATACAACCCGATATTTTACTATCCAGTCCTCTTTTTAGCTGGGTATTCAAGCCCTTTTGGAACCACATGAGCAAATCTTACTTGTTAGATTTAAGATGTCCTGTTTTCACGGCATAGCAATGTCAACATGAGCAAAATAATACTGCGAGTAGGATACAATGTGGAATGGTAATTTAAAGCAACTCCATTTGGATTGTTTTATCTAATCGCAAACGGCAAGTTGCGCCTGCAGAAGCCGTTGTTCTGAATGGTCCAGCGTTCAGGGCATTACCTCGGATACGTCAGTTGTGCAATGACACGATTCTCACAACTTCCTTTTGGAACTGATTCAGCGATCTGCTCATTCGGATTCAGACAAGTCCAGCTGAAGATGTTTTGGCTTTAGTGCTTGTTTGAGGAACAGGCCATGGATGCACATGATGGGGCATTGATGCTACAGAAGTCTTTCGGTGGTGGGTCCTGGGGGCATCTTGACAGACATTAACGACTTAACCAATGCCTTAGCAAAATAAAATAAATATGTCTACAGCAATACTGATTACACAGCTAAATACCTTTAGAGGTTTTTTAAGCAAACTATGACGATCGTGAATAATCACAGACCATTACGTCCTTCATTCATTGTATAAATTGTTGAAATAAATAATCCATACGCAAATATATAAAATATAACAACCTCCCACAAATATCAACAGCTGCCACTGTATGTGATTACAATTCCAAGCTGTTCTTAAGTAAACCTGTGCGGAGAGTGGCCCCAAAAATGTCCCCTCAATGTCATTCGCAAAGCATTTCTAGCGTACAGCATTTCCATGTCACAACTGTTGCATTTCTGCCTGTGAAACTCCAGCACCAAGTGTACATTTCGAATCCGGATTCCATTGGGAATGTTCCTAGAGTCTCGATGCTGCATATACTTCCAGGAGTCCTTCTTTAAAATAGTTCAATTGATTTACCTTATACAATGAAGACTTAATCAGCAATGTATATTAGTAGTACCATGGTTGCTTTGAAAGACTGATAGCAGCGATTTAAAACACCTAATTTACATATGGCAAACAATTTTAGTCCACCTTCTGTGTAAGACAGCTGTTAGTCGAAATGTAATGAATACAACACCTCGCCTACCTGGATAGAAATCTTTGGATTTTGACAGTTTGATGGTGGCGCCAGTCTCTTTTTGAAGTTGAACTATTGTCTGTCCTCCTTTCCCAATTATAGATCCAGCAGCATAACTAGGTATTAGGACTTTTAGGAAAAATTGGCCGTCCTCTGGAAAAAAAAACAGAAAAACAACAGGTGAGTCACATCACGTTCAAATTTTTTAACGCAGGAGCAACATTTTGGCACCATATATTCACACTTATTAATGTATGACAATGCTAAAACTTGCATTGCATGAGCGTTTTGTAAACGCTGTCGGCCAGAACGAACTAGGTTACAAGGTAACAGAGTATGGCTGTTGCTCTTAGCATAACACCGACGACCATGGCAATGAAAGTTTGAAATATTAAGACTAATCTTTACTTTGATATAGTGATCCTGTTGCCTTCGTATGAAGCATTCTCTTCGGACTCTAAATTGGAAGCAGCTGATAAATGAGGTCCCCGTGATCAACCATGAATTTCTAATTAATAGCGCTATACCACAGACACTACCAGCGCCTAAATCCGACCGAATGAAAGAAAACGCATCAAATGAATAAGGCAGTGTCCTCTCTGAAGGTTACCGTAGAATACTGTTTACAATGACAAAACCATAACTTGACATCAAAAGCACAACAACCATTCAACACTGAAGAAACATGAGAATGCCGGCTATTATTTTATTTCTATAAATGTAGTAACAGCTCCCGCTCTAGTAGCCTACATTGCATTTACGATGTGCATTTCTCAATGCGCCTCTGGTACATGCAACGAATGTTCCCTCTATCGTGTGTAAACTCCTTTCTATATATTTGTATTATTTAACAATCCTATAGACTTCAGGCAGAGGCTCAGACCAGTGGGCTAAGCTAACTGGGGAAAATATCAAAATATATAGCGTTGCTAGCTGGCGAGCGAGTTACCGTTTAGCATGCTGACAACGGAAGCAGGTGGGGCTGTCAGGTGAGGAAAACGGCTCAGCGTTTCAATGTCCTCGATTCAAGAAAGGCAAGAGGCATTGCAAAAATATACTGCCGTTTTCTTTCACAGATGTTAAACTCTGATACGGCGTAGTGTGAAGTGACTAGCCAAATAAGACCGCTGCCAGACTCGCAAGACGTAAGAGTGGCCACAGTGCAGGATAGGAATCACCACCAATCAAAGGTAAAAGGATGTGCTCTAATTCGATAGTACGCATTTATGTTTCAAGAACGGTACTGGTGTTCTTCTCATGCTAGACTTCATGGAACACTCCAATCATTTGTGAATGCCATGTTAATACCATTCCTATCAAAGCACTGTCATTCGCATCATATTCCTGCGAGCTAACTCAGGAGGCTAGCTTGCTGCTTGATCATGGCAGCGTAGTGGACACGTTGATGAGCAAGTATTTTGCAAAGATATAGCTAAGTTATTCAGCAAACTCACAAGACAGGTAGCTTCCGAGCTAACGCAATAACTATATTATTATAACAGACAAAAACATTCCCAAGCAGTCATCAATTATTAGTAAATGAAGTCTCAATTTCCAAAAAGTAAACAAATCACACGTCCAGTTTCAAGTTCAAAAACGGGCGCTGAAGTTTGTCATTAATTCAGCTGGAAAAACACATTAGCTTGCTACGTGCATGCAAACTAGTGGTCGCCATATTTCTTTATACATATTTGCATTTTATTATTGTTACTTATTAGATAATGAACACACATTCAATGACATTTACAATAAGAAAAGCTCAGGCAATCAAGATGTAGCTATGGAGGCTATGACTGAATCCACGATAACTAGCCAGCTGGCTAGCTAGCTACCTACCACCAGTGTTCGTCCTCTTGGTGCTGACCGCTTCAGGAGGCGCTTCCAGCGGTCTCTTACGAGAATCCGGCGGGTCTAAGTCTATGGGCACCCCGGTGTGAGTCCCGTTCTGCTGGATGGGAGCTGCCGCCATCATGTTTGCAAGATGTATTAAAATATTTACTTTATTTCTAACAGAATGAAATAAAATAAAAATAATTCGAGAGCAGCTCTAAATCCGGTGTGTAGCTAGGTGGATGGTGTCGGGGAAAGCAGAATGTGTCAGATACTAGGGTGTGGGGGAAGGGGGGAGAAAACAAGAGGAGGGGGGAGACAGAGAAAGTGGGAGAGATGTGAATGTTAAGCGTGGTGTGTTATGTGTATGAAAAGGGGTCCCGAAGCGTGGAGCTGCTCTGCGCCCTTTCTGTATCGCTGGTGCGGCGCGACTCCTTGCTCATTACTTCCACACAAATCCTGGGGGGTGTGCTAACACACACACCACGCAGGTTAAAGGTCAACCAGCCCAGAAACACGGTTCAACACAGCAAGCATGCTGTCACTGAAAACAAGGGCTGGCTCAGTAAGCATGGTGAAAGGCGTGATTACACCCCTGAAAGGCGTGCGGGTTAACCAATAGAAGGGGAAGGGGTTGGAATCAGAACTTTTCTTTCTGGCTAATCGCAAGCAAAGGATGGGGGTATATTTAAATTGTACTTGAGGATGACATCACTACACCCCATTTCTTGCTGCCTCGACTGATTGCTTTCATTTAGCAGAATATGCGAGTTCAGAGGCTAGCGCTGTCAGAGATCAGAAAGACTTGACAAGAGACTTTCTATAGTGGTGGAATGCTGGATGAAGCAGGTTACATTTAAGCAGAGTGGAACTTTAATTAAGAGCTATCGCACAAATGACATCACACCACTTAAACTGCATGTAATCAAACGCATGTACAGTTAAAAGGCTGGATGTTTAGTACAATATTTGAACAATATGTTCAGGAGGATATCTTTTTGGTTCAAGCAATGCCATTCAAATGTGTAACAGATATGATTGCCATTTTCCATCAACCACTTAGCACATACATACATTTCACACAGAAATTCACATATTTTATTACAAATACCTATCTAATGAGGTGTTACTGAATCACACACACATACACACAATGTTTTGTGTACAGTAGTGTTTTAATAGTGTGTACAATTTTTAAAAGGACATTTAATAGAAAAATGCAATCATAGGGACATGTCTCAACACTAAAACTACCAAGACTAATTGCTGAAACTTCAATATGGTGGAATAAATGACTCCACAAGTAAATTAACAATGCAAAAGACTGTGATTTATGAATACTAGCAAATATTTCATCTGGTGGCAAGCTGGTCAAGGACTGAAATATTGTGGTAGCTAGCAAGCAAGCTGGTGTACCCTGTTGACAGCTGTTGTCTTGTGTCTACTGAAGATTTTGGCATCACATTATGAATAACATCCTGAAGGTTGTTTCAAAGCTGTACATGCCATGGCTTCATGTCTGTCAGCAAATGAGTAATCATGGATCAAAATGGCTGTAAATTTTATGCACTAAATGAATAAAAAAAGTGATACCCCCTGTTAGTCAGAGGGACACTGCACAAAAGATGAATATGGTAGGATCGTTATATTTTGTATGATGTCATTATATACACTCACACATACACATGCTGAGTAACCATTTTAGTAAGTTTAGGACGCTGACCTGAGAACAGCCTTAAACCTGTGCTGAATACAGTGCAGGCTGGCAGTGGCAGTGAATTGATGAGGGATATGTTTTCATGTCATACATTGGGTCCCTTGATATAAGAACAATAAGTTTTCTGTAATACAGGATATTTGAGCACCCTTAGCTGCATCCCTTCATGGCAGCTATGTATAAGTCTGCGAATGGGCTTTTTCAGTAGGATAACGCTCTATGCCACAAGGCAAGGTTTATCAAGGAATGGTTTGGAAAGCATGACAGTGAATTCAGCCCATACTGCACTTTTGACACGTAGTTGAGTCCATGTCTTAATGAATTCAGGGTGGTCAGGGTAAAAGAGGGACCCAGCCTTTATGAGGTAGCTTTGCCTCATGAAGTTACCTCTCAGTGCAAGTATCAAAGGATAAAAACAATTCATTGTTGTTATTCCCGTGGACCTGATTAAATTATAATTGAATGATTAACCTTTAAATTCCCAGGGTGATTCCCATGTGGTTGGGGAAAAATTTGGTGAACAACATTAACAGCAATCAGTGACCATGGATTTATAATTGGCAAATGAATATATCTAAGGCACGCACTCTGTTCTACCCAGTTTGTTAGACATGCTGGTTGGGATTTTCTTAGAGGGATGCCAGTCAGAATGACTTAAACAAGTGTGTAATTAGACAAGGTAATATCGGGCCAATATGTTTCTCAGTGTATTTCATATTAATGTCATTGCTGATGTAATACTCCTGTCATAAATTATAGGCAGCTATACATTTCATAAAAGTACTTTCAGAGGCTTCAATTGGATTATATATCAATTTAGCTTTAACACCACCTGCATCCTACTTGTATTTATGCATGTTTTCATATTAATATTCTGTACAACATTATAATGCCTATTTAAAATTAATATCATTCTTCAGGTAGACTACCACTTATTATATTTTGTCTTTGTTCACCAAATTAACACTGGAGCACCTCTGCAAATCAAACCCTCTTCATTGCTTCAGATTCAGTCCTTTGTAGTGCAGAATGACTGTATGTATGAAAAGTACTGATCTCATGGTTTATATTCCATCAATTTGCTTTCCTAATTAATCTCTCATTTCTGCTCATGTCCTCATTGGACCAGGTACATTGCCATCCATTGTTTTATGTAATGTATTTGCAACTAACTTAACAATAGGATGTTTCTTTGTAAGTGTTTCTTCACTGCATAATTACCTGCTTGACATAACTCTTAATATATTGGTCATTAGCTTCACATTGACTTTGATCACTTGCATTAGTTAATTTTGTGCCACAGATCTCAGTGAATTTGGCCCTGGGGCTTTTCACAATCACTCATGTTAGCGCCAAAAGCTGTGAGGAACCTCTACAAGGAAGAGCTGGATCAAAGTGGCAACGGTCAGCCCTCTACAGCAATGGGGTTTTTTTAAATTGAAATTATGCAAGTTCCTCAGTACATAGATAATGATGTCCTTACATATGAATGAGGGGAACACAAGGCCTCTTTTAGTAACACAATATCTACTCTTCTGTGTTATCACTTGGGTCCCCATGTCAAAATGGAGCAGGTTTTTTTTTTTTTTTTTAACACAGATAGCCTTAAAATGGAACTGCAAAACAGCTCACTAAATCTGGGCCCAGCACCATGTAGCCTATAAGTCAGATCATTTGTGTGGTTATTCTTTGGAGGCATGAAAACACTGTTCCATATCAATCAAAATGAAAAGAACCCCAAAATAAAGTCTCAAGCAAACATTAGTGTAATAGTCTCTTCAAAACAAATAAGGTATGGTGTGAATTTCATCTCTGTTTAGATCAAAGAATTTATACATACAGCATGCATAATGTACATCATCCAGATATGCTTCCTGAGGGTTAATTATTAAAATATTTTCAATAAAATCTCATACGCTTTAAACAGGGATTGTATATCAAGCAACCAAGCAACTGCATTATTCAGGAAGGATCAGGATATGGCGGTATGTTTTAAAATTGAATAACCCACAAATTAAAACAGGCCTTAAACCATTTTCCCAATGTGTGGATGGGCGCCATGGTCGAGTATTGAATCCAGACTGTGCCAATCCATGTCAGTGCCAACAGTGACTGTCACCCCTGCAGGGCAGTACATAATGGCTGTAACACCCCTAGAAGGAATAGATTTAGTTGGCAAGACTGTCTATACCTCATCTCTCACCAGTGACCCCCAGTGGACGTTTGAGCCCTCACAGTCTGATTGCGCATGAAGTATCTTCTGGCTACTCAAGTCTACAACCTTGTAGAGAATGGTGAGAAAAGAGATGGCAGTTGACAGAATGTATTTTAAGAGGAATTGCATGTTTGCTGCAGAAATGACTGTTTATGATTTATTTCTGAATATGATTTGGAATATCAAGTTGGGAGAAAGGGGGGATGGTAGAAAAAACTGGAGGCCTTTTAAAAGACAGTTGGCCTTGGTGAAAGAATAAGGTTGAGTTTCATAAGATCCTAATGGCTGAATTTAGCCTGACCCCTGAGAAATAATAAGTGGGTAAATATAGCTGCACGTAGCTTTGCCTGGGTTCCAAGCTTGATAAGCAAAGATGGCACACTTGGATAACGTATACTTGAGCATGATAGCAGTGTGCACTATGATTGCTGGTTTGGGACATCTAAAAAAACGTATGGCATTTTAGTGAATTTTTTAACTGTTACAATCTGGTTGATGGAAATTAGGGTCACTAATGACTCTCTGTAATCTCTGTACTGTGAGCTGGCCATTTTAATGTTTTTTTTCTCTATTAATAATATGTCTTCCTGTCAATGTACCTTGAAGAAAGACTCGAAATTTGCTGTCAACTAGCAAGAGATCATTTTCAAGACAGGGTCCAAACAGTTTTGGCATGATGAGAATACACTCCTTAGAGCAGACAAAGTCAAGTCTTACCAGGGGCATCTCCATTTCACGTATTCCCTGTTACTGGCCCTTGTTCAGTTCAGACTAACTCTAGTATGAAGTCTATAAGAGTGCTCTGGTCAAGTCCACTGCAGAGTTTATGGAAGTGATTTGGTCATTTCTGAACTGCTTTTGTGTGTCAGATTATATACGGTAAACAGGATTTACAGGTGATTCTCAAGAGGGTGTTCATCCACTAGCATGGCTCTGAGCTGGTGACCTTCCTTTCTCTTTTTAGGCCACTCAGTTATTCTGAATTTATAGCAAGCTTAACATGAAAATTATATGTTTGTGTCCATAGCTTCAGAGATGTTCCGCTGTGGTAAGTTGCACTTTCTCTTTCAAATGCTGATTTCCCTCAAGAATTTGATTCTTTTCAGGATTTTTGCTTCACCTGGTCAGTTACATGGATTGGCTATTCACGCGTGGCTGCACCCATTGCCTGAAAGGGCATTTTATCAGATTCTGCTGTTTTTCAGATGTCAATGACCAATTATTCCGCTTTAAGCCTTGTAATAATGCAGCAACAAAACTGCTACGATTAACTATATAAAGATGGAACAATCATTGGAACAATTTAAAATGAGCTTGTTGTGCTCTTTAAAAGTTGAAAACCCAAGGAAGCCCAGAAGCCAGTTCTTGGTATAACCTGAAAAAAATCTATGGTGACTAGATATTGCCATTCCACTTCACATTCAGAGCCATCTTTACTAAAGATCACTTCACCTCTGAACACTCAATATCACTGCACCACTTCACATTCAGAGCCATCTTTACAAAAGATCACTTCACCTCTGAACACTCAATATCACTGCACCACTTCACATTCAGAGCCATCTTTACAAAAGATCACTTCACCTCTGAACACTCAATATCACTGCACCACTTCACATTCAGAGCCATCTTTACAAAAGATCACTTCACCTCTGAACACTCAATATCACTGCACCACTTCACATTCAGAGCCATCTTTACAAAAGATCACTTCACCTCTGAACACTCAATATCACTGCACCACTTCACATTCAGAGCCATCTTTACAAAAGATCACTTCACCTCTGAACACTCAATATCACTGCACCACTTCACATTCAGAGCCATCTTTACAAAAAGATCACTTCACCTCTGAACACTCAATATCACTGCACCACTTCACATTCAGAGCCATCTTTACAAAGATCACTTCACCTCTGAACACTCAATATCACTGCACCACTTCACATTCAGAGCCATCTTTACAAAAGATCACTTCACCTCTGAACACTCAATATCACTGCACCACTTCACATTCAGAGCCATCTTTACAAAAGATCACTTCACCTCTGAACACTCAATATCACTGCACCACTTCACATTCAGAGCCATCTTTACAAAAGATCACTTCACCTCTGAACACTCAATATCACTGCACCACTTCACATTCAGAGCCATCTTTACAAAAGATCACTTCACCTCTGAACACTCAATATCACTGCACCACTTCACATTCAGAGCCATCTTTACAAAAGATCACTTCACCTCTGAACACTCAATATCACTGCACCACTTCACATTCAGAGCCATCTTTACAAAAGATCACCTCACCTCTGAACACTCAATATCACTGCACCACTTCACATTCAGAGCCATCTTTACAAAAGATCACTTCACCTCTGAACACTCAATATCACTGCACCACTTCACATTCAGAGCCATCTTTACAAAAGATCACTTCACCTCTGAACACTCAATATCACTGCACCACTTCACATTCAGAGCCATCTTTACAAAAGATCACTTCACCTCTGAACACTCAATATCACTGCACCACTTCACATTCAGAGCCATCTTTACAAAAGATCACTTCACCTCTGAACACTCAATATCACTGCACCACTTCACATGGAACACAATCCAGATGAATCCCAAATAAACAGTAATAATCATTAAGTAACTTAAGTGGTTTATATTGCCATGTCCATTTTACCAGAGACTACCCTGTATTCATGTTGTAATTAATTGAGCAAGCTTTTTCCCATATACGCCCTGTTCATGTGTAATCTGCTTGCATATTTTGCATTATGTGCTTATGGGAGTGAGAGGAATTAATCAATACATTTGCAGGGGTACTTAAATTTCTATACAATGTGTTTTTTTTTTCTTTGACATCCTTGTACCAGTACTATATATGAACGCTGTATGTATATATATCTTCAAAACAAACAAATACCATGACGAAAACATTAATTTTATTTTCATGTTAAGAATTACTGCTTCCATTGACTCACCCGTGGGTCTGAAAAATGGGCCAGAACTGGTTCTGCCTGACATTTCTGTTAATAACTCTGCTCTGCCTCAAGCTATCTTCATTCACTAATCTGAATTTGTCCTTTGCGGTGATTCTGGATGTGTTTGAATTAGAAGCTAGCCTCACCAATTCTAGATATATCATAATTGGTTCAGACCCATGTCAGCTTCTCACAAAATGCATAGTAATAATAAAAAAAAAATATGGAATAATTTTGACTGGGAACGGTTCGGCTGAATTTTCTCCTTCAAAGATTACATTCTTGTGTACACATTAATATTTGCCCTAATATTTGCATTTGATCACTCGCCCCAACCATTCCAGAGTAATGCAGTTAGTGTAGTCCTTCCTCCTCTCTCTCAGTTGAGGGAAAATATTGCATCTGTTTTAATTTCTATCTCTCTCAGCAGGACCTCAGCCTAACTGCCTTCTTCCCAGCATGCCTTTTTGCCTGATAGGGCAGTTTGTGGTGATTGACATTATCTCTGAACCTCTAAAATAGCCAAGCCTAATCCAGAGAAATCAAGGTTCAAGGAAGCCTTTCAAAAACAGCCAATGGTAATGTGAACCAAGAAAAATGGTTTGAGGCAGGAAAAGATGTAAAATGGCTGGTGTCAAAATTAGCCTTTTTTAAGTATTCATGAGAGAATGAATGGTTGTTTCAATGTCTTTCTCTGGCTTTTTGGATATGTTCAAAATAAATTTAAAAAATTGAAAAAAGAGAATGTGGGTCTTAGGTAAATGCAGGAACCTTTAAGGTTAAATATACATAGCATCAATGCATCTCTTACACCCATCTTACATCATTTAGCTAATTCACTGTATTCCTTCTTGGTAGTTTCCAATGTTTTCCTCACCTGAAACTCAGCAGGACTGGTTATCCTTCTGCAGCAGCCCTTTCCTGCTGACTCAGGGGGAGGCAGCTGCACCCAATTACCCCTCTGATTCACATGGCCATGAGCCCTTGTTCCTATCATAACTGCCCCCCATACAGGGGATTACATACTGCCATGTTGCAGGAGGGTGATAAAGTCAGCATGTATTCAGTTCATACATCAACAGGTGCCTGGCTGGCCATGAGTGGCCGCTAGAGAGCGATGAGACTTCAACCAGCTCAAACCCTCAAACTCCGTACCACAAACTTTGAGTGAAAATTTGTTCAGCAAACATCTGTAAATTTAGAACACAGATTTTTAAAATCTCAATCACTTTCTGTTTGTCAAAAAAATTAACTGGCATACAAAACATTTGTTTGAGACTGTGGTAAAATGGCCAAGATATTTTAATTTTTTTTAAATTTCAAAATTTAAGTTTTTTAAATTTATGAAAATTAATGGAGGTTGCTGGCAAGCTTAGCATACTACCAAGCCCCTACAGTACATACAAATATATGAAATACATGCAAAATTGTGCATCTGAATTATTTTGCCATCAAGGAGAAATTCTGACAGCAAAGTACAACCACATCTACACATGCACAGAATACACATTTTTCTGTTCACAGCTTTTCAGAACCTCCAGAGATAACATATTTCTTTAATTTATAGAAATCGATTTAATTTTGTAAGCAGTGGGAGCTATTTTTGCCGAGGCAATGAAATTACAATGTCAGATCTAGCTTTCTCAGAGATCATGTTTATGATTAATAATGGCAAATTAGAAAAAAAAAAACAATTTGAGTTTGTTTTTTCCCACAGAGTACCCCTGCATGCTTGCAATGGATTAGAAGTGTTTTAATATATTTGGAGGTGAGACATGTTTTTATATTGCACTAATCCTGCAGTTGTAGAAAAGTGAAACAAATCATTTTTAGGTTTTTGTTTTGTATTTGAATATGTATTTAATGTATTTATAAAGCACTTATCATAGTGCATAGTGCCTAAGTAGTTTTAAAAAAAAGAGATTAAAAAAAAACTGAACAAACTGGGAAGTGCAGTGCAATCAATACAAGTATCAGACAACAGCAGGAAGGCGCATGCAATTAAATGACAATAATTTTAAAATGGAATACAATTGAAAGGCTTTTGAATAGCAATCCTCTCTCCCATATTCACAAAAAATCTAAACTCAAAGTCCATACCAGAGGGCTATGTAGCGGATATACTGTATGTCTCACAGTGTTTTCTTGGGATTTACATGTGAAGGAGAGATGTGTATTCTGATATAATAATAAGTTTACATGAAACATAATTAAAATAACACATCCCCACAGATGACAAATGTTAATTTTATGACAAAAGGTTTGAAATAGTATAAAATGGCAATACATACATTTTCACTCGTGTATCTCAATTAGTAGTATCACTAACCCAAGCTAATATACTGAATAATACTTAATAATTGAACCCTTTGGATTTTTATGATCTTGGTTACTTTCTGTTCACTGAGCTGGCATATACCACTGCCATTGGAATAAATATAACATAATGCAATATAAAGCAATTTCATTGGAGTTTGTTATTATTATTATTATTATTATTAAATGAGGGTATAATTTATCCTGGCATTGACTCACATTCCTGATTCCTCATCTCAGGGTGCATAGCCTGGGCAAATGAAAATGGAACCTAAGGTTAAAGTCATTTCATTGTTTTTGTAATTACACCATTGCTTACGTACCAGCATTTTGCAACAAGTTGTTAGTCTCATTAAAGAGAAAACATGCTTTAAGTCAGAAAAAAAATAACAAAAATGTTTTTTAAAAATTCAAAACACATTCTTCATCCACTGCTCTATCTGTGCTCAACTGTGCACAAACCTTGTAATGATGTTTTTGTTAGAATATTATTTGAACAAAATATTTCCTCTTAGATATTGTGGTATCTGTTATTTATATAGCATTTCTGTTTGTGCAGATGATCGTTGATGCATTAACAAAGATAAAACTAAAGTTAAAATTTGTGTTGGGTATAAGGATTTTAATCTCTGAAAAAGGCCACAATTTCTTCTTTTCATAAGGAAATAACAGTACCCTGTGAATAAGCTGTAGAGTTACTCTGCTGTGGGAAGCTTCCCTAGGGTAAACACAGAGAAGCACAAGATTAATTACTGTTGTAAATTGGCTGTGCTTTCATATTTCTGAGGGGGCTTCAAAGTTGAACAAACTCATTTTATATTCATACAATTTTGAAGCATAAAAGAAGTATACTTTTTCATGCACAAGAAAATTAGAGCATCTCCCCTATTTGCGCTGGATTTTTGCAGCACATATTCTTCACTTCTGGATCACAGCACACATAATTCTGTGGTCAAATATGCATATATCTGTGTGGTTTCAGTATTATGACTAGCTGCAGAATCAGTGTTCAGAAGCACAGATGTAAGTTAGCTGAATGGCTAGAAGGAATCTTGGGTGATGGCATGTGTCCCCTGTCATTGCTCTCACACGTGCTTTAGGGTAAACGAGTGACCACCGCGGACCTGTTTGTCCCCTCTCAGGCCTTATCTACCAGCCACAGCTGTGCCCCGAACAACAGATAGGTGTACAGGGAACAGGGATAAGCAGATTGCCTTGAGGTTATGATAAATTGAAAATGACAAGGTCCTTTGATGAGTCTCAGGGATACACTGGGATGAAATTAAAGACTGGTAAAGAAATGTAAATGGCAATATTGTACAAAATGTTTGACTCTTAAATAACTTTAAAATAATACAGCAAAATATATATTTTAATATAAAGTTTGTGTGATGTTACTTGGTCAAGAACTTGTGGATTGGTAATTATGTCAGTAATGAATTTGTTTCTGATTGATTTTGGATTGAAAGTTTTACATCTTGTCATTCTTATTAAAATCTATTTTCACTTAGAATTACTTTTATTTTGTATTTACTTATCGAGACAGATACTTACAATATTCATGTCTGACTGCTTACCAGTCTCCCTGTAAGCACCATTTCCTTTAAAGCAAAACAGAATCACAGCCTCAACAGATACAGACTGTGACTGAAAGGAAAGGCAGGGGAGAGGCACCTTAAAGGCGTTAGGACCGAAAAGAACAGCCTTTTAAATACTTCTGCATTAGCTGGTGTGTTCAAATTGTGCTGGGAGGTGGGAAGGTATTTCAGCCAAGAGAAAACTGCCGTTCTCCAGCCCTGCTATCACTAGGGCCTGCACCAGCAGCTGAGTGATGCAGGTGACCAAAAACAGATTGGGCCCTGCGGATGGCGGTGTAAAGAAATAATGTGTGGGTCAGTGTTTTAATGTTCTACCAGGACAGTTGAGTGTGTGGTCAATAATGACTGCACGATTCGAAAAGAGGGGGTGAAGTACAGACTGATGATGAAATTTATCAGTCTGGGGAGACAGATCTGGCACTAGCGGTTTCAGGATGTTCAGCAGAAGATGCTGTCAGGATTTGATCCCATGCCACACTGCACATCACCACAGTGATGGCTTGAGCTTTACCCGCATGCACCATCTGGCAGACTGAGTTAAAAATCCGCACAGTTCAAGAGGTGATAACAGAGCAGATGAAAGGGAAACAGTCAGAGGTCAGTTCTAAGGGCACACTGGCCAGCTCAGGGTCCCATTGTCATGTGTCAGCTATCTCAGATCAAATGAAGACATTGAGCTGCACATCAGAGAGCAGGGCAGCATATTTAATAACGGGGGGACAAATATCTGAGATGCTGACCATGTGTTTGATCTATGCGTAAACTAAGGTAGCCCAAGGGACAGTTAATATTGTTGTTTGGCCAACAGTGTCTGTCCAGTGTCATGTGGCTGTACTATTCTCATTTTCTCTTAAACAATGATATTTGGTTTGTATTCCTTGCTGTATATTGTATATTTTTCTTAAAATAAATTGGGTTTTTATGCCCTCTCAAATATGAGGCTTTAACTTACGCACATCAGAGACCTACATAAATTCTGACTTATGTCTAAAATTTTTGGTTTTTGTTGCCACTAGGCAGTGGTTATTTCCTAGCTTCTTTGCTGTTTAATTAGTTTCTTCCCTTTCATCAACAATTACCCAATATTACCATTATCAGCAGTGATTCAATGAAGAAGAAGCTCACAGTGGAGTCTTTTATTCTCATCACCATGTCTTCTGTGTGGCTGTTTGTTTTCAGGACAGACCTAAAAAGATGTAGGTTTTTAATTGAATTACTGCATTCTGTGCTGAATTTTCAGACTGTTAGACAGTATAAAAACATATCTTACCTCTAAGACTTTGGAACAAATGTCTGCTAACACATCCTGTGCCAGTCAGATAGCTTAGGATTGGTGCCAATACAGTATGTCCATTTTCTCTTTCATACCAAATCAAGCTTAGCAGTGAAGGGGAGGAATGATTATTAGTACAAATCAAACAAATTAAACAAGGAATAGACACAGTGAAGCCCATTCACACTACTAGGTTATAACCTCTTGGGTGGATAAGCACTATTGGTGGACTGACATTGCATGGGAATCAAACTGCCCATATCAATGCTGACTGTGTCCGGAAATCCTCTGGGAACATATATTGTGTAATTCTTCATCCCCCGCTTGTGAGAGGAAAGATTTCAATCATAAGGCCTTTCCTCATATGTAGTGATAGATGCAATGAAGTTGCACGAACCTGGAGCTTCTCTTAGTTGGCATTGGATGGTTTGAACCAATCAAAAATGTTTTTCTTCCCTCATCAAATGCTGGCATTGGTCAAAACAGTATCATCAAAAAGTAGTGTGTGTTTCGGTTAATAATGTGACTCCAGCATAATGGCTGCTTTTCCCCCCAAATTTATATGCTTCATAATCTGAGCAGCTTTGTGTTTTACCGTCTCATCAGCAGTTTCTTCTTGTTTTGGAGCATTTGAAGAATATTGCCACTGATCTAGGGCAGAGTGAAACTGTTCTTGTTCACTGTGGTTTCTTAAATGTATGAATTATTGATAGCACCAGTTATTTCATAGCAAGTTCTAAGTATCTCATTTGGGTTTTCACTATTAATTTCCTGTTCAAGAGCCCAGTTCACTGTCATGAATTGTACACTTGTTTAAGTTGTTTATCATGATTTTTCATTTCTGTAACAGTGTACACAAGAACATTATCTAACATATTTACCTGAATTACACCCGAGGACATTGATTTGGTTCATAAATATTAAATGAAGAATTGAGTTTTGTGCTACACCTTTAGAAAGTGGCAGTTTCCTAAGCTTAACCCATGGAATACAAGTGAAAAGATTCAGAAAAACCTCTCCTGATTGGGTTTTCAGTACCAATTGAAAGTGACCAATTGACTGACTTTGATGCAATTTGTCACATGACCACCACATTTGTGGGCTTCACTGTCCCTAATTCAAGGGAGGTAGAGTTATTTATCCAATCAGTAGTATAGTTTAAAATCACCTTGCTGTCGGTGGAGAGGCTCGTGAATCACATTAGCAACAACATTTTAACTTTCATTGGTTTACATGTGTTGTATGTGCTGTAAAGTGACCTAATTTGCGTTATTTTTCCAGTGAACAGTTTTACAAGTGGAGAATGGGTCACTTTCAGCAAACACAAAGTACGCTATCGCAACAAACACACAGTATGCTGTTGCAACAAACACACAGAACGCTGTTGCAACAAACACACAGTATGCTGTCGCAACAAACACACAGAACGCTGTCTTAACAAACACACAGTGCGCTGTTGCAACAAACACACAGAACGCTGTTGCAACAAACACACAGTACGCTGTCGCAACAAACACACAGTATGCTGTCGCAACAAACACACAGTATGCTGTCGCAACAAACATACAGTATGCTGTCGTAACAAACACACAGTGCGCTGTTGCAACAAACACACAAAACGCTGTTGCAACAAACACACAGAACGCTGTTGCAACAAACACACAGTATGCTGTCGCAACAAACACACAGAACGCTGTCTTAACAAACACACAGTGCGCTGTTGCAACAAACACACAGAACGCTGTTGCAACAAACACACAGTACGCTGTCGCAACAAACACACAGTATGCTGTCGCAACAAACATACAGTATGCTGTCGCAACAAACACACAGAACACTGTCGTAACAAACACACAGTGCGCTGTTGCAACAAACACACAAAACGCTGTTGCAACAAACACACAGTACGCTGTCGCAACAAACACACAGTATGCTGTCGCAACAAACATACAGTATGCTGTCGCAACAAACACACAGAACACTGTCGTAACAAACACACAGTGCGCTGTTGCAACAAACACACAAAACGCTGTTGCAACAAACACACAGTACGCTGTCGCAACAAACACACAGTACGCTGTCGCAACAAACATACAGTACACTGTCGCAACAAATACACAGTATGCTGTCGTAACAAATAAGGAGTCTAAAGGGTAAAGTAATGACT
Organism: Albula goreensis; assembly: GCA_022829145.1. Classification (NCBI taxonomy): domain Eukaryota; kingdom Metazoa; phylum Chordata; class Actinopteri; order Albuliformes; family Albulidae; genus Albula; species Albula goreensis. The sequence goes on from CM040749.1 coordinate 26,191,781, forward strand.
GTACTTGTATTCATTTGTAATGTAATTTGCTCCTATTCTTGGAGGAAGCAATTGTAATAGATTACTTATTTCAGTATCGACTTTAACGCTGATGGCACATGCTTGTACAAACACATACTTGTCCACAAATAAAACACATACTTGGTTACAAATAACCACATGCATTTAAAACTATCTAAATAGTTTGTGCTCATCCAACAGTGTGATGAACAGATTTTACTCTCACCAAAACCCTCGAGTGGGATCGCTGTAGAAATTGCATTATAAATAATGCAAATGCCTGGGTTACAGCCAGCTCCATAGCAAACAACAAATCTGTCTGTGAACAACAGCATTGCCCTTGGGTAAATTAAACAAAATGACACTACTGAAGTGTGTCCCTCTCTAACCCCTCACCCCTCACCAGCCTAAGTGGTCAGGTACTCAATGCCATCGCCAAAATGTGGAGCAGTATATATTTCATGATGGGGATTTGTGGGGGGATTTTGTTGAGCCAGTGAGATGTACTTCACACAGCAGCGATGGCGCCTTTAACCAATTCAAAATGCCTTGAAGAAATGTTTCATCAGAACTTAATGTCTGTCTGTTAAAATTCACAAGAATAAAAGCTGTTTGTTCTATTGGCATGCCACAAACATGAATCATATCAAAGTCTCCATAACTCACATGTGACAGCAACCATCAAAAAGCAGCATGTTTTTGCCATGAGGAAGGGAGCTACATAATGAAAAGAAAAAAGAGTACATACTTGTGTAAAATCAAGTTTCTTTACAATGTATTATTCAAGAATTGAACACATTTATTAATCAAGTATTGTAAAGGTTGAGCTTGGGTAGTTAACCTTTTTGTTTGGCCATTCCTCCTTTCACAGTACAGCCCATGTGACCTTTCACCCACAATTTTTCTCCATAGCTTTAAGCTTCTCTAAACTTTCATGTACATATTTTATTTGTTCTTGATGTATAAATCAATAGTTTGTGCAGTAATGTTCTGTCACTGGTTGTACCTAAAAATATCATGTGTTTATGTAATGTAGTTCAGAAACTGTTTACAGGAGATGTCTGAATCTGTGTACTCAAAACACCTCATTAGAGCTGCGAGTAATTTCCCCCATTCAGAAATAAAGTTAAAATGTAACTGCAAGCGGTGATTATGTGGGCTGAGCACAAATAGCTGCACTGAATGTACAGCCAGATGTTGTGAAAGAATGATTCTAAGTTGATGGAAAATATTTTAGGTGTACCTTTGAAAGGAAAGCTTACTGTTGAGGAGAACCATCACTTTCAGACATCTTGAAACTCATGAGAAGTGCGTCAAAGAGGGTACTGTGATATGTGTATAAAATTTTATTTGATTATATCATGATGATGCATGTAGTGAAACCAGGAAATCAGGGACAGGGATGCTCACCAGATGTAAGTCCTCTTGCATGCAAATGGATGAGATATCAGCTGTCACATTCCCTTCGGTGTCCCTGTTGCACCCACTTTTGGACAGGGACTGAGCAGAGGGTCAGTGGAATCACCTGGGGCTTGGTTCGGGGTCCTGTTCTTCCTCCTGAACAGAGAGCCAATCTGGCATCTATGTGTTTGGCCCCTGAAAGGGAACTTTCTGAAAGGGAACTTTCTTAGCCTCCAGGTTCTTGTCTGCTTTTGTGGCCACTATCCAGACAGACTGCACACGTGCCATCCACATGAGCTTGTACACATAAAACTGAGTGGTGTTTGAGATCTGAAGCCACCACAGCGGGCCCAGTCCCCTTAGTTGCCTTGGCTCTGCTATTCTGTCCCTCTTGCAGGCGGTGTTTGACCGCGACCACGCTCCTGCCACCCTGAAGATATGTTCTGCTATGGTCTTGGTGTGTCATGTAAGGTTTAGATATAGCTGGTGCTGATGTACACATGCTGGTGCTCATTCCGGTGTGTCCATCTTCCTCAGGGGTGCCACAAGTTCAATGTGCTGGTGATTTACACAACCTGTCATTTAATCTTTCCTGCTTGCAGTTGCACCAGGGGATGTCTGTGTCTTGCTGAGACCTAATCCAGCACATATTCCAAGGTGGCTCAGACCCATTTTGTTAACAGGTCACTGGGCTTAGTGCTGTCTTTCCTTACAAAGCAAGTGGGCAGTGTTTGGCTGAGTTCCGCTCCTTGTGCCCTGTGAGAGCCAAGCAGGAGTACATCTCTCAGACAAAGGAAGTGCGTCAGGAAAACCAGCTGTGTGTCTGCTTTCAGACAGTGTTGGAGGTCTCCCCATGTCCAAGCCTTGGTTTTTCACATTGGCTGGTAGATGTTAGTAGACCTCCCTAGTGTATGTGAATCTTGGCCACATGCCACAGCAGTGTGGTTGTGTGAGTTATAATAGAGGGGTTGCTACCTCCTAGACTCTCCTAAGAGGAGTGGCTTTGGAACAGGTTTTTGCGGTGACAACATGGGCGTCCCCACATATGTTTACCAGGTTTTACTACCTGGCTGTGGCTGGTTCTGCCCTGGAGCATGTGGTGCAGTACGGCTGGACCCACTTAACCTCCAGGGAGGATCCTGGGTCCATTCAGGTGGGTGGTGCTTTGCCATTTCCAGCTGTCAATCCTCCCTGAAGGCAGACATAATGGTGTTGATGTTCCCATTCACATATTTCAGTGAGATTCTGACTGAAAGAGAATGGCGTGGTTCTTCATGGAACCTTGGTTCTCTAAAGTAGAAAAAGACATGACATACAAAGGCCTGCTTTAAGCCAAAGCCAACTCAATCAGAATGAGGATGCATGGTTGCAAAATTGGTGTATGAACAAAATATTAAGCAATGGAAGGAGGGCCTTCTTCACTCTTCATGAATCCTCAAGATGTAAGATTACAGGCAAGATGTGGTGACTGAGGCTTCACTGCTGGCTAAAGAGTGATGTGGATATCTCATATTCATACTACCTTGGTTTGTTGAGAACAAAGGTTCCACATGGAACTATGGCATTTTGCAAACAGTTTCAAAAAAATTTGTTTTATTCATTGTTTGGCACTTGCACATTTTTAGTGCAGACCTAAACATGATCTAAATAACTTATTGAGTGTTGGACTCTAATTGAGCATGGGCTCACAACCCAAATTCAGTGTTTTGAATTCCAGCATATTGATACATGCATGAAGAGTTTTAAACAGTAAAGAAGGGATGTGGACTCTTTTTCAGGAGTCTTCAATCCCTTCAGATCATACATAGACCATGCATTATCATGATTACTGCTATTCAATTTTGATAGCTCCTTTGTATTCAGTGTTTTATTGAATAGCAAGCAAACAATGGACAGCACAGAAAAGCACAGACCATTACAAGAGTAAGCAGTAACAAATGGACAACATAATGGTGACTAATTTAGCTTGAGGGTCGTGATTTGATCGATCTTGAGGTATAATGCCCCAAAACCAATATGCGTGGAAGAGAGATTCAAGATCCACTTCTCTGTCTCATTTCACATACAACACAGTGGCACAATTAGTGATCTCACAGAACCTGTGTCCTTTCTTTTTTCACAGTATTGCACTGCGTGGGGACTTGCAGGTGATAAGAATCAGGCACGAACAGCCTTTGACAGTCCAAGAAAATCTTCAAAACCTCCCCTGTTAAAGCAAAAGGTCTTCATTTCTGTAAAATATGCACGGTATGCTGTAAGGATTACTACATGCTCTAAGAAACAATAACATCTTCATTATTAGTCCAACTAGCCATGTTTAAATGTGAAGGATGTTTTATTTTCTTTGTATCGTTTTTCTCTCTCCTTTTGTTGCCATTGCAAATGATTGTTCTATATTCATAGCACATAGTAGCTAGAATCAATGTGTCCGATTCACAGCCTGTGCCATTGCCTAGCAACAGACTTGCTTCCTTTACCCAGTGATGTGCTCTGTAGAATACATACATGATGGTGAGCACTCACAGCCATTTTTTAAATGAAAAACCCTTATTCCCAAAGAGATCTACACAAGCCAACCTCACTCATGACCTGCATATTAATTCACCTTGGGTCCCAAAACATATGGAAAAAAAGAATCATTTTTACACATCACTTGGTGAACAGGTATACCGTTCAGCTGAAAAGCTGAAATTAAAATTACATTGCCGAAAAGACTGCCACATTGAAAATAACATCAGAAATGTAAAGTACATTTGATTTCATGGCAAATAAGTGTGTGGTTATTGTGTGTGGCGCAGCTCTCACCACACTGTAAAATAATAGTATTCGTTTAGAAAATCATAAATTTGCTTTTTCATATTCTGATTTAGAGAGGAGACAGGGAGATTATCTGTACAAAAATAATGCAGCTCTATTATGTCCTCCATGTTGTGACAATTTAAGGTCAATAACACATCACAACAGAAAGACTACCATGACCAATCCTGAATTGAATCTTTTATGGAATCGATCATTTGATTCACTCATTTTTATTTAGTCAGCAATACAAAGTGATGCATGAATTAGTGGGGTAACCAGCCTCTGAGCCTAAATGGATTTGATTCCCATGGCAGGTTTATTCAACAGGGACAAAGACAGAGCTGCACCCGCCTCCTGAGAGTCACTGAAGACTCGAGCATGACGAGGCGGGGACTGATTGTCACTTAGGAGTTAAAAAAAAGAGATGGAGAAATGAATCTGTGGCTGAGAATGCCTGAACCCACTTACAAAGAGATACTCACTTGAGAATCTATTTCCTGATCTTTGGAATGCTTGAATGTGCAGACAATATATTGATTTAAAAAATATATGATAGAATTTTGTATTTGTATGAATACTGACTGTACTGTTCTGAACAGGGTGTGTGCTGAGGCATGATGAGTCCTTCAATAAAAAACTGTAAATAATTTTACCTCTTATAGACAAAGCTCACATTAAGACCAGAAACTTTCAATGGCTCTTCTGTAGTAAGAGAAGGAAATGAAGTGGTGAAGGGAAATTCTCCAAAAGATCAACTCATGTAGACAGATACAATGTCCCTACAGTACACCCTACAGGCCCTCCTCCCCTTGTGATAGATGGACCGCTGTGGATGTCCTGGGATCCATGCACATTCCTGTGTGAACCTAAACAGAGAGTCTCTAACCTCTGCATGTGGCATTGGGCCATTTCTCCTGCAGAGGGTTGCGCACCCTCTCTCTGGGTTGAACAATGGGCTGCTTCCGTCTGTTTCTGTGGATGTATGGCATGTGTGAAACAGGAGAGCACAGGAGGGTCACCCGTACTCCAGCTGTTCACCTATTCCGGCAGAGTGAACAGCACTTTTATGTCTCTTTCACAGCAGAATGGTAGGCTCAATGGAGAGATGGAGAAATAAATATGTGGGAGGGACTACTACAGTATGGGAGGACTACCCTTGTGCATGAAGCAGAATTGAAATGAAGAAACTGAAGACACATCTGTATCAAATGCTGCACAGTGTGTTGGGGTTCAATGCATTAGCATTTCAACAGTTTGTTTGAGCCAAATCCAATGTAGTTCTGAAAGCCTTGTAGGATTTGGTGCAGCAACAACCTCTACTGCAGTGCAGGAATTACCTAGTTGGTCTATTTCTCAACAACATTAGTTTTGTACCCTGCTTAAGTACATCTCCCAAGGACTATATCATTAGTTTTTTATTACATTTTATTAAACATCTGAAGAGTATTAAACCCACTCTGAATATGAGTCTAGTATGAACAAAAGTCAAACTTAAGTGACAATTCTAAAGAATATAATACATTTAGCCAAGGTTGTTTTCACAATTGATATAATTACTGTGTGTATGGATACCTTGGACTTAGCCCATGGTCAAACCAACAGTTATTACACACAATTGTAAAGTTCCTTCCTGTAAATTGTTCTGTATAATATCACAGCAGACCAATAGTCATTCATTTGGAATATACTTCCTGTTCAGCGACCACCAATCAACACTGATTGATCCAGTGGTTATAGGATTGTCACCCATGGAGCCGAGGCTGCTCTCTCATTTGCTCACTGCCCCCAGGCTGGGAAGCCTCTGATGAACTTTCCCATCTGTAATTGTGAAGAAAAAAAAACACTTACATTTATTTGTAAATCAAAATTACAAACAAATGTTGGCTGCTTCCAGACCCTTTTCTCGGAAATAGTCCTGTGTGCTAGCCAGCATTTCAAAATCAGCAGTATTTAACACTCTATCTTGAAAACAGTCACAGTTAACCTATGATTTCCAGCTTGGAATATGTTTTACTGTAGTCCTACAAGTGTCAGAATGCAGAATCTCCTCAACAGTTGCGTGACAGTTTTTTTGTTTTTTGTTTTCAATTGTTTTTCCATTCAACTGGAGACATGGCACAAACAAAAATAATGAAACATTCTCTCTGAATAATAAGGAAAATGTCTAATACTTAAAATAATCACCTCTAATCATTACATTACACTACATTAAGGGCATTTGTTAGACGCTCTTATCCAGAGCAATTTAGTCATATTATGTATTATTCCAGTGGATCAAGTATTTGTTGACAGCCTGTTTCTTGCAGACTAGAAAGATGCTCAGATAGCTTGCATACTGATTAGCAGCTAACTTGCAGATTTAATAAAACTTTATATTGCATTGTTAGACTAATGTATGCAACAGAGTGTAGACCAGCATTTACTCCTGGCAGGCATCCCTTTTAACAGATAGTAGTAAACAAAGGCAGAGATCCCTTCCAAACATACAAAATCCCTTATTTAATGGTACCGGTTTGTGGCTGGAGTTTGTACATAATAAAATAATAATACTTGATCACTCACAAAGAGTGAAATAATAAGACATGAAAATGCTTTGGGTGCACATACAAAATAGTACCTGTTATTTGTGATCCTAGTGCATCAATCCCTATATTTTTACAAGTTTAACTTTAACTGCACCAGCCTGAATTAGGGAAGGGAACTATCCCTCAGTCCTAAAAGGTGTTCCATCTGTCTTCAGTGAGGGCAAGGCGTAAATCAGATGGAATTCACACGATAGAGAGAGCTGGCATCTTCCCACACTCATTATGTTTCATTAGCAACTGTCACTGCACAAGATGTCCATTTCTGGCTACCTGCTGATACAGGAAGAAAAATATCCATTCATATGTAAGTAACATGAATTTTTCCCCCTCACGACATGGTAGACTGGCTATAATGGTCACCAGCGTGCTGAAGTGAACAAATGAAAATATGAGTCGTGGGACCTGGGTGGACTGTTTGGGGTGGCGTAATGGGAAAACGTAATGAGTTCTGTCACCAACAGTCTTCCAGACATTAAACTCCTATCAGTGCACATCCCTCTAAGGCAATGACTCACACTCACCACACTGTGGAGCTGACATTTGTGGTAATTAGGACTTAGTGTTGTGGTCAGGATTCTCATAATTACTCCCATTCAGGGGTTATCAGCAGTGGACATAAACAAGCAACGCACAAAGGCTAGCATACACAGCCAAAAAAAAGCTATTTTCTTTTCCACCATGAGATGGCACTTTTCTTTGTAAATGGTTTCAATTCTCTGTGAAGTTCCTCAGAGGGCAACCAGGTGGAGTACTGCAAGGAAGAAAAGACCCCATGATCGCAGAGAGAACCGACAGCATTGTCACTCCATGGTTCAGAATTACAATCATGCAGACCTTGAGCAGCCTTGAAGGTGAAACAGAAGAAAATGAGATGAGATGGCGTGAGGAGAAAAAAGCAAACAGCAAAGTGTTCAATCAGCTTTGAACAGCTGGGGGGAAGAGGCAAGAGCTAACACCATCACTGTTTTCATGTGTAAATTTCCTTTGATTAAATAAAACAACAGCTGAGAGGTTTCAACGCTACGAAAGGTTTGGTGGTGAATGTAAATTGGCGAATTATGGACAGCCTGTATGCACACTGGCAAGTGACAGTTGATAGCGAAATAACCATTTGACGCTAATCTGCCAGAAAAGGAAAGGCCGTAAACATGCTTGCACACTTTGAAACATTCGTCTGAATCCATTCTAATTATTTCAGTGTGTCAGATTGATTTCTAAAATCAAGAACCACTCGGACATGAACATTAAATTCCTGTATGTGCTAAGGATCAGAAGTCTGTAACCCTCTCTTTCTGTGGAGCAGATCTTGTATTCTTATGTAAATAATTATAATATATTTCCATCATAATATAGTAAATTAGAACTACAGCAAAAAATGAAAACTTAATAGCTTTCCATAATCAAGCAAGGGCTCAGTTTCCTGAAGGTTTGTGTATAAAAAATCACATGCAAAAATTTTATCACAGACAAAAGTCTGCTGAGCAAACAAGGTGCAAAGAAGGCTGTGTGCATTAAAACCGAAAGACACAGTATATGGGTCTTTTGTGTTTGTAGGCTAGCTTGAATGAATATGCAAAATTGTGCATCCCTACATTAGTTGGCAAATAATTGGAATGGTCATATAAATAGATTACCTATGAAATGTAAAATTTGAACCAGTCAAAAACATTTTTCTCACTGAATGGTTTTGAGTCACTGATAATACACAGTAACTCCTCCCATTTCTGGTAAAATTAAATCACAATACACTATCATGAACCCTCATGATCATATAATCAATTATGCATAAGGATATCATTTTATCATAGAAAATTGGATGCTATAAATTTGTGAACACTCCCATTACAAGTAGGCTGTAAACTGTAAGTAGAACATAAAAACTGCTTGTTGCACATCAAATGGACAATAAAAAACTCCCAACAACAGAATTATCTCTCACTGAGAGTATTTCATTATCTTTCTGGCAGTGAAATGTTTTTAAATTCTAAACATCTAATATGAGAAAAATTGATTGTTTAACTTAGTTTCTGTAATGGAAATCCTTCAGTGAAACTGAGCAGAATACAGTAATACTAGAGAACATGAAAAGATCAGTTACACTACTATAGCTCCTGATGCTTGCAAGTAAACAAACATTCCATAAACATTTAGAATATCAGAAGTCTGTTTTTGAGATTCACTGTCTTCTGCATCATTAATTCATATAGGGTGCCAAATAAAAATACTCATATATTCAGTGATGTGGCCTATTTTCACAACTCAGTCACTTCAATTTTTCTCATACTCACCAGAATCAGTTCCTGCATTCTTTGTTTTAAGACAGATGTTTGAGAGATCCTGCCAATTCATGTCCATTCCCAGCCAGAAGCATGTAGGAAAGGTGGAAAGCAGAGAAGGTCAGGTCACTCCTCGGTGCACCGGTCGTATATTCTAGACAGAACCCTCCTTCATCATCACCCTGACATGCTAATTTAGAGGCAGATGAAGTATCTGCATCACAGGCTTGACCAGTTGCCCACTAACTATTCCTAACTGAATGGCAAGGTGATCAGCTCGATATATTGTATGTTTCCCTATTCTAGTTTAGAATAATGGGTAAGCATATGAACTTACATTCATCTCATATTCCATATGTCTAATATTATTAACACTGTCTATTTACTCTCATTGGTCTGTTATAGTATGTTAGGATGTTGTAGCACTTCTTAAAATAGCCTTTAAATGTATTGTTGTAATAGAGCATTTCTAATATACACTGTGAATCTGCTTTAATGTTTTTGACAGCCAGAGATTTCGCCAAGTACATTCCCGCGCTTCTATAGTGTGTATGCTGTGAGAGACTGGCATGTGTTCAGTTTTGTCCTTAAAATAATCCAGATGATATTGGCAAAGGAATAAAGAAGAATTCTAAAATATATGACAAGGGCGTGTAGGTATAAAAATATATACGAGAGTAGAATTTGACTGGATGACATCAAAGCAAAGAAGGAGGAATTTTAAAAACTGAGATCCGTGGGAGGTGGAGGGAGAAAACATACACAAAGATTGTCCTGTAATGGCTTAGGAGATTTTTTCCTCCAGTGGGCCTTAAAAAAAAATCAAGGACAAGCATTTGAAAATTGACACCTCTCTCACACAAAAGGAAGTGAAGCATGCAGATTCAAACTTTCATTCAGTCTCTGTGCTGAGGCACACCAGGTACAGACCAAAAAATGAATAAAGTCCAAACAAAAGACATTTCACCAGCATATAGATAGCATTCTTCAACAGCACAATAGCTTACTTCATCAACTGAGCAGCTTACTTCTGCTTAGTTCAGACGATTTCCCCATGAACAAAACAGAATTTTATGAATAAAGTGACAGTCTTTGCTCAAGTGAAAATAATTAGATGAGGACCTCGACTGTAAGCATTAAATTATTGTTTTAGACGGTATCTTGAAATATGAAAATTGAAGAATTGCTGTCCTCTCCCCTTGATGCTGCCACTCCGCCTGCTGGTATTTACTGTACACTCAGGTTTCAATCATTGACTTGTTTGAACCAACCAAAAATACTTTTATCTCAAGAGCCAGTGTGGTCATTGGTCCAAATTATTGAGTCAATGATTCTATATGACAGCCTGTACCACTTTTGGTTCAATGAAGCTCTCTCCACCATTACTATTACAAAGTGCATGTGCCTGTCCAGTGGTAATGTATTAGTCTTGTGGCCTAAGGCATTTGTTCTTAGCACAGAGCTGCAAATGAATTGAGACTGAGTCAGTGTCATCCGTTGCTATAAAGCTTTCAGGGTGGTAGCCATAACATCACCCAGGAGGGTAAAATAAACAGGATATCCCATTTCAACTGTCAATATTCTCAGCTGGTGGATTGCACAGTGACTTACTCATGTGCACTTTCTAGAAAAAGAAATAAAGTAAAGTTAATGATACCTGAATCTGTATTCTGTCAGTGTTTGGGTCATGAAATGTTCATGTGAATTGTTTTTTTTTTTGCAAGAATCGGGCTCATGAAATGTGCAAATGTTTCCACGGAAAACAGCCAAATATTTATATGGGAACATCAGAACATTTATGCTTTTATATTTCATAACCTACTGAAAACTGAAGGCCCATAATGAATTAGTCATAATGACTGACACATTTATTTTATAGGATAAACAGACCTATTTATAATTGATGAGAGAGTCAGGCTTCACACCCTTTAAGGTTGGTGGAGCTATCATTTTGTGTCAGTCAATTGTTTGAACCAACCATACTGCCTTATAATGGGTAACAGTCTTTTGATTGGTTTATATGGGTGGGTGATGAACAGCATTTGCAGTTCCAGCCAATAACTGGACTCATGAACCCTCACTCTCCCATCAATACTACAAGTCCTTCCTTTGACTGAGTATGATGAGGAGTAGGCTTGAGGGAAGGTGAGATCAAGAAGACATCCTCAGCCTGCTACTTTTGATCAGCCAATGTACTAATAAGAGCTCAATTCTGTATACAGTGCATTTTTAATACATTACACTCAAAGCACATTCCAAAATAAAAGTCAGTATCAAAGAAGCAGATACAATTAACTGAAAATGCAATATATAGATACAGAGAAAATAGGACAATATCAAAGGCAACAATATATAGTGATCAGTAATTAGCCGATCATAGACAGCCTGCTAGTGAAGACAGTGAATTGGTCAGGCAAGATTAAACTTGAATATTTCTTTTCAAATCCCTCATTATTGTTGCAAAACATTTGTTCCTTATTCACCTAAAGCAGAGATATAAATACATCTATGTAGTGTGCACAGCCTTGAGTTTTTAATGGCTTTCCTTACATTAATTATTTTTTACTCCAAAAATCTATCCATTTTTTTACTCTTACTGTTTTTTTTTCTTTTTAATTTGTAATGGCAGGCTTGAAAATCACATCATATCAGCATCCATTTTGAGAAGATGTCCAAGAGAACATTGGCTTGCAGTCATGTCCACCAAAATGAATTCCCCCAGCCGATGCCCCTTTTCTCCTGCTCCTCTGATTGGCTGAGCTCCCCGCACTAGAGGAGTGCTCCAGTAGGCAGGTAGGCAGTGCTGGCACTGCAGGTGCCTGATCGATAAACAGCCGTCATTCTTGTGTGAAAGGGCAAGCAACAAGCATGAATATATAAAATATTTTCACTTTAAAATACATTTTAGATGTATATTAAGAGTACTTTGGTCAAAACAAAGGAAGCAAAGATTTTTATACATATACCATAAATATACCATATTTTGTTAGTGTAATGACCATACTGGCCAGATTTTTTTCTTACTTTACCAACCCCCCATAAATAAATACATAAATGTACTAATATACTCTTGCAAATACACAAAACATTGTAATCACTTTATTTTCGGAGATAAGCGCAGAGGACCTTGTGTAGCCGCTCTGCTTTGCGCAGCATTATTAGTGCTATTTGCCATGTCCTGTGGCTCGTGCACATGCTCCTCCAACAGAAGCACATTTAGTCACGCTGAGCCCTGTGTGGGCACTCATTTGTGCCTGCCTGTTTGGATGCCTTCGACTGTTTGTCTTTTCCTCCTGCTGCTTCCACATGCATCTGCAATGCCCGATATGATCAACAGGGGGTCCTTCATGTTAAAAAAAAAGTTATGTGAAAAATGTGACGCTCACATTTCCCCTTCTTAACATTACACTCTCACATTTCCCTCTGCTGTATATGATAGTGCATGATTAATCTACTTAATGATACCTGTATCCATGGAGACACAGGTTAAACTTTTTTATTTTGATCTTGCAGTTATGTGTGGATGGGCAGTGAAAACTGTCCATCAATTAAGGTTGTTGTCAACCGTATTAATTGTCAGGAGGGCAGCATTGTGTAGTTAACATATTGTATAGATTGGTGAGCACCAGCTTTTATGTTAAAATCCCATAGGAGATTGCTGTGGTGTACTTAGTCAAGCACTTAATCTAACTTGCTTTGAGAAGATAATGTTAGGTAAGCAAATGCTCTGTATGGATCAAATAATTACCACAACGTTGTTTTTGTTCATCATTTTCCTTCAGAATTGTTGTGTCTTGAGCTCCTTTCAGTTTGCTTTTTTAGGATAACCCAATGATGTGAGCTTATGGTCTTTATGTGGAAAACTAAAAAACAGGTTTTTACCAAGCTGATGGTCTGGTATAATAACAGGACTCCATCAGCTGAGAACCTCTGTGACATTAAAGGAAATGTGTATACATCCGCCATGTTGAATGGGCCCATTGAGCATATTCATTTGTCAGGGTGAGAGTAGAACCTTTGGCATATGAGCTCCTCTGGAAAGGATAAAATCCTCTGAATTCATGCCAAAACATTGTAAGAATTTTAATCTTTTTGTATTTGAAATCATAACTTAAGCAACATAATGGTCACCTCTCCTCAGCGTTTGTTTAAGTATGATACTGACTTTTTGGAGTTGCCAACAATCAAACCAGCAGCAGGACTTCCTGTGACCATAGATGTCATACATACATGACAACTGCAAATAAGACTGCATCTTTCACTCTCAAAACAAAATGTGTCATTTTTAAGTTGAAATAAAAATAGGAAATAATATATTTATTTTAGAGAAATTTAAAGCTATTATGATATATATAATATTAGCTGGTAGCGAGGTTCTTTTAAGGAGGAGTAGTAGTTAGCTAAGGAGTAGGCTGCTGCTGATGAATCAAAACCACATTACAATGTACTGTGTATTAATATTAATATATCAAAATTTATGGTAAATATATATTGGTGAAGGTGGGAGTATGGGCTCAGTGGTTAATATGCTATTTAAGGTGGGTACCACCGTAAAACTTTGGATGTCCATGGACTAGACCACAAATGTTGCTCAGTACCTTAACAAATATTGAATCTTAACAATAATATTATAAGATAAAGGATGCACCCACAATAGCAGCAGAACACAAAAAAATGAATGATCCAGATACTGCAAGGGAAAGAAAATCCAAAGGACGAAACTCATTTGCCCCCAATGTCTCTGCAGATGATCTGTGGAGAAGACTTGTTAACTCCCACTTGTGAAATGGAACTGTTTCTAGGCCTAACGTAAAAAGGCTTATCTCTCCTCCTCCCTGGCCCTTACATAATTAATTTTATGGTGGGGGAGAGCCTGAAATATTGTCTAGTGTTGAATTTTATATTTTTAAATCTAAACCTGTGGAAACGAAAGATATCTTATCAAGATTACCATTTTCATTATAAAATCTTAATGAGCAACACAAAGGTATCAAACAGTAATATACGTGAGTACAGAGAAAATTGACAATGAGTAAATTAGTAGTTGTTTTTCTATGTTGAGATGTTAGTGTTGTCATATGACTTATTGAGGGTTTTTCTTGCATTGTTGCCATTAATGAGAGAACAAAAACTCATACTTGAACTCCCTTGTGCACACACAAACACACACAAACACATACACACACACATAAACACATACACACACACAAACACACACAAACACTGAAAAGTCCTCTGAAAGGCATGAAGGAGGGGGAGGCCCCCTGCTGTGTCTGGACTCTCTTTTTGATATTTTTTTGTAAAATGAACTTGTGTATGGTCTACTGAAAAGCTGAGCTCTTTCATATTAAACATGTTTGGCATCTGAATCTCTTTCAAATGTTGTGACTGTTCAGTTGGATATTCAATATTTTAAAAGGAATGTAATGAGTACCAATAAAAAAGAGGGTCGTTCCATGCCATTCTTTCACTTTTTCCTTGTTCTTCCTTGCGTCTGTTTCAAAGTCTACTTCTGAGTATTTTCATGTCTCGTATTTTTCTGTATATGATGTTAAAACCCCCTCCTTATAATATATACTAAACTGAAGAAATGCTTGTACCACATATGATTATTTTAAATAGTGACCCAATTATGTATCTCTCATATTTGTTTGTATTTTCTGTAGACTGGATGATATACAGTATATATAATGATTTTGGAAATGTATTTAAAATGTACAATTTTTCGCTGAATGACAAAGAAAGACATTTTCAGAAAATAGTTACTGAATCAGTGTGCCACCAGTGGTGCTTTCTGTGTTGAGACTGAAGAAGCTTCTGATGAGATTGTGAGTCATGACGTTGGGCCGGTGTTAGATCACCATGAGTCATTAGTAAAAGATCTAAAGGCAGTGCACACTGCAACCAAACATCTTTAAAGGTTGCTCTAAATGTTCAGACTGTATGAGCCACCCAACAGCCCTGAGATAAACCTTTTATTGATGTCATTTTCCCGCTCATTTTAAAACGGAGAGAGAAATCGTTCAATGCTTGATTTACATTTTGAGTTCAATGTTCTGGTTCATTTTCTAAACATGTTTTTCTTACTTAATCTAATCATGGTAACATTTAAATCCTGGAAAACTAATGCTGTCCAAACAACTTTGCTGGCTGACTAGCTAGCTATCTATCTAAGAAAACAGCACTTTGCATAGGACACCTTTGACTTTCATATTTGTTTTTATTCACATAAGTCATGTTCCTATCATACCATTATAAAAGTTCCTCAGTTAAAATCCCCCCACCTGCCAAATGGATATGAAGGCTCACTTATGAGGAATGCATGTGGATTACTCACTTCTAATTATGGTTCTGCAATGAGACTTGCTTAAATTAAGTCTCAAAAGTGAGCGTAGTTTCCGGAATCATTAATAAGGTGATCTGTACATGAAATAGTGTGATGTACAGGTGAACAGAAAGATCGCTCTTTACTATTACAGTGTTAGAAATCTCATGAGGTGTGAAATAACATTTTGAGAGGGGAATGATAGGGATTACGTTTCAGAATCGCTATGCTGCATGAGCTACCCTCCACTGGATGCAGGCAGCAGTTTAATTACCAAGTAGGTACAGGTGATATTGATCTACGTCAGCATAGGTGAAAAAATCAATAAAAAAAATTGTATTATCCAAGTTTGAAGTGCAAATATTTCCTAATACTACAAGGGTGTTAAAATGCCTTCTCCTAACAATAATGGAGCATACTTTTATCCTGGATAATATTTGACCATAGATACCAATATATAGTTAATATGTGTGTCCTTGTATAGAGATCAGAATTAAAAAGTTCCATTCTTTTCTACAAAACAAAGTTGGCCACCAGTTACACAGACATAGTTGGACAGAGAAAGCTGAGTGACTGGCACTTATTTAATTTCTTTTGCTTGTTAGGTAGCTGGTAAGAATGTATACTTGTATCACTGGATAGCACCGCACAAGATTGATTTGTAAGCATAGGTTATGAGTTTTATCCAATTATTATTTCTGCAGAGGATAAAAGTACACAGAAATGGGAGTGTTCATTTTTAAAGACCTTTTCAAAAATGCTTTTAAAAACAGTTTGAAAAGACATGTCAACTCTGAGTAGTATCAGATTCATATAAAGTTATCACAATTGGAGAGTAGCTCAGAAACAGTAGCTCAAATGTTGAAGTTTTTCCCACATTTCTTGTTGTTTGCATTTCCCAAAAGCTCAGATTTCCATGCAGAATAATAACTATAGTGCTATTTAGGCTCTTTGGTGTGAGAGATAGGAGAAGGGTGCACCGAGGCATGAGCCACTCTCTACACACTCATCCTGCTCTAATTTCTGCAGCCTCCTCCATTTTGTCTGCCTGTGAATTGCTGAAAGTGGAAATTTTTCAAAGCAACATTAAGAGGAGAATGGGCATGTTGAGAACATTAGTAAAACCACAACATTCTTCCCCTATATTTCTAAAACCCAGGATCTTGGTACCTGATGATAAACTTTATTAGGTGTTTATAAATAGGCATTAATCATGTTAATGCTAATAAATAATGAATTGACTATTTGTTGGAATGTAGCTATGCTCAATAAACTACTTATTAGACATAGTAATATTAAAGCTTGATAAGCCGTTGAATTTTCATTATCTGTGATTTTTAGGAATTAAAAGGGCAGGAATTGTATAAAGCTATTTAATTAGATATTCTTTGTTTTTTGGGGGTATACTGAATAGCCTAACCAGGCATTAGGTAGGTATAAGTAATGGTTTTGTCATTTTGTCATTTTCACCAATTGGTAGAAATAAAACAAAGTACATTTTGAACCCCATTTTAAAATAAGAATGTTTTTTTCTTTTTTTAATAACAAATAAGGAGCTTGATAGCCACAAAACCCTTAGAACCCAAAACCCGCCAATTCACTCTAGAAATGTCTCCCTGTATAATCCCTGTGTAATGAAATGTTTGATGGGCACTTCACTTTCGTAAAACCTTAAGCTCTTAAGTTTCCTCACCTCTGCTGTGTATTCATAAGTGAGGTAGAATCATTGTCTGGTCATTCTGTGCTCCAAATTACTATTACAGCTAAATTTTGGATAAACAATTGGTTCATAGCTAATGAGCATATAAATAGAGCATTACTTATATATGTAACATAAAATGTTACCAACTTAAAAAAAAAATCATTTACATACAAAACATACAATTTGTTCAGAAGGTTTACTTTTGTCCATGATTTTACTTTCTCATCATGACTTATGACGTTTTCCTTGTAGTATGGTCGACTATTGACTGACACAAAGATTGACAGTGACAAAGTTCTGTTTCAATCTGAAAAATATTTTCTGTTTGCTTTTATAACTAAAATTCTTCAATTACACAACCAAAGGTGCCTGACTAAACTGAATGACATGAAGAAAATGTCAATGCCCAAAAGTCAGATAGTTATCTGACCTTGTACAGGCAGAACATCATAACTAGTGTACAGAAATGCCTTAGATCAGAGCAGTGAGATTACACTTAGTCTCATTGCCACCTGGTGGTGAATTGGGAAATCTCCACATAGAAGAGACTTAGTATGGCGCATCGTGTACTCTGAATCAGTTAAGGCCAAAGAGCAGTGAGAAATCCAAGAAGCTGCATCTGTAATGGGCTGTGCTTGACAGTTTGACCTTTGTCTTACATCTTTGACAGTGTTCCTTATTAAAAGAAGATGAAACAGTGGCTGACAATGACACATAACCATAATTTCAATAGAATCAAAGCATGAAAATAGCCCTGGGGGGCAATTTTGTCACCTGTTTCTCTATTCAAAATGTAAAACTAAGGACTTCCCAAGCATTACATTCAGTAACTGAAGGCATGCCCTTCAACAGCAGTAAATATATAGGGCCTGTTATATCCTTCTGCTATTCAAATGATGTTTTTATGTTTTCATTTTTCTGAGAAAAAGAAAAATAGCATAATTAATGTTTTGCTGCTATCATCTATTGGTTTACATATCAATTGACAAAAACTCCAAATGACAGAAGAGCTTACCCACAGCTAAGAATCTTTGATAGCCAAATGTATCTCACATTGAAAGTGTGTTTCTTGGTGATCAAAAGGGGTGTGGTACCATCAGACCATACTGGCTTGTAATTTCAGTTAGTTTGGTAGCTAAGAATTATGGAAGTTAGCTAACAGCTATCGATGCAAAAATTTGCAACTAAGAGCCAGTGAATACAAGACCGAATAATATCTTACTAGCTAATGAGTCTCAACAAAAATCTGGTGACCTCATCAAAAATAAACCATTCACAGACTATTCACTGGCTATGGATATAGCAGATATTATGAACATATTCATAGTCAGAGTATGGCTATGAATATAGCAGATATTATGCACATACAGTTGTAAAAGAATGCACTGAACACTATGTTGGAACATCAGGTAAATATGTGTGAATGCTTAATTTTGTCAATACTGAACAGACTTTGATAATACCATTACTGTCTTGTACTATGTGAATATACGACCATGTTGAATGACATAATCCAGTTGTAGAAATGTGGGACAAAGCTCCTTAATAAATAAACCTAGTTTAGTCAATTATAGGTCTTCCTAAACATAATCCATCTAAATTTGCTAAATTACAAGATCATAAAGTGGAAGAAGATGACTAACGAGTAACTGCCTCCACAGGCCCATGTGATGAAGCCATAAAATTTGAATATTGTCCTCCAACCCTTCCTCCTATTCCCTAAAAAGGCAAAGACATTTGTAGTGAATTAACCTGTTAACATGCTCCAAAATATGATTAAAAGTAAGCCTAGTACTGAAATGAGGCAATTAAAAGTCACATTTCCCAGGTTCTTTATATTCTTTAAGGCATTAAAAGCCACACTGGTTCTGCAGTCACAAGAGGACGAGGATTGAAATAAATCTTCAGAATAAAAATCTATGGCAGAGGAGTAAATTTGATACTGTTGCCTGAACACAAACACCAAAGATTCTTGTAAAAGAGAATTTTCCATCATTGACTAATTTAAAAACAAAAAAAACACCAAAATGATGCAGTCACTGTGATGACAAATATCCAAAATGTACCGAGGCTTATAAAATGCATAGGTCCAGTCTGGTTTGTTTAGTGGAATTCTATTGATACTATTGAAACACCTGCAAGTGCATGTCCCTTTGCCTTCTAGTGCCATAAGGCCAAGATTCAATCAAATGTGATAATATGTATGATTCATCATTACAAAGTCATTTGTATGGATGAGTAAAAAAAGAGAGAAGAAAAAGTGGAGAAAGCTAAGAACAGAAAAGTATACTCATAAGGAAGGCTTAATGTCTGGGTCCTAATTAAGACTGCAGGGCAACGGAGTATTGAGGAAATAAATACAAAAGGATTTCATCTGTAAAACCAATCATTTGTGATTGCCAGCTCTCGTAGGTTTTTGATATGCCTGCTCAGTGCCCAGGTATTTTAATACACTGACAACTGACTTTCTGTCAATTAATTACATTCATAACTTAGTCTGATATTGCTATCTGAGTCTTAAGTGCTGTACAGGTCCTTCCAGCTTTAGCAAAGCATAGACATGCAAATAATAATAATACATTTGTTGTATGTTATAATGTCCTGCATTATGGGTATGTTTCCCATTGTTAGGATGCAAAGCTTTTTTCACCTCATAGAGTACACACACTGAGTGCAAAGGCTATGTACTTCTATAACCCTCAGGGAGTTCATTGTTCATTTGAAATTTTACAGAGAATATAAATTCTGTCCACTCTATTGCTCAGACTAGGAGAGTACTTTAAAACTATAATAGGCCATCATGAATAAATGTGAAGGTTTATAAGGAAGCTAGGCCTCCAGGAAGGAAAAGGCTGGCAGAAAGTTACTCTCTGTGCTGTTACATATTCCTCCATCTTAACAACACATATAACAATCATTCTTGCCACCCTGACCTTGCTGGACTGAAACAGCAATCGTAGATTCTGGAAAAATGGGGAATTGTATTAATGGTGTTGCCATTAGTCATGTCAGTAGACGGAGGTCGTAAATTTTCAAAGCGAGACATTGTTTTAAAACTACACCCCCTGTGGAATTGCCTTACAGCAGCTCCAAAATGTGACTTCACTGGTTTCAGTTTTTAGATTACAGTGTATCACAGTGCATTACAATTGAATATGTAATTAGCTAGCTTGTTATGACAACTACGGCACTTGAGAGGGAAAAACAGGCTTATTGTGCTTTGTTGTTGACTTCTACAGTGAATCAGTGATAAATCAGAAGATACATGAATATTCATAAGTTACACAATCAATGTCTGTTTTCTATGTTGAGCTGAAAGTTTGGCAATTGTATCACTTTCATACAAATTGAAAATTTGAAAATGACAATTGTGCACAATTTGTCTTTGTGGTCCAACTGTAGTATTTGTATTTACATTATAATATTAACATGTCAACAATGAAAAACCACAGCCATCAACAATATATCTCTTAGCAAAGTATATTTATTCGTGTTTATTAATGACTTTTGTATTTAGGAGAGAATCTTTTAGAGGGGAGCTAGTTCATCTGCAGGTGTTTCCTGATTAACAGTACCCCCTGCATGAAGGGCAGCACTGTTGCTCTAAATCAGTATTAAGCATCTCTGTTTTATATGGCATTGAAAATTCGAGACTTATTTCAGATTTTTTTTTGTTGTCTGTTTGTGGTGTTGTGGTGGATTATGTAGTGATTTCCTGAATCTGTCATATCCTACTTTATGCCTGAAGTAGACTACATTTTCTGTTCTACATTCTCTGCATCCTGAAAATACAAGTTTCACTTTCTGTTGAAGCCTGTCTCCTGTTGCCTTTAGGGACTGTGGGGGCTTGTTCATATTTTCCCCCTGTCAGGTGATCCAGAGTTTTTCCCACCCCCTCAAGATAACCATGTGCAATATGGTAAACCACCATCACATATCAGTCATACTTCTGTATTGCTGCACTTTCCAAAGACACTGTGCAGAGATTGCTTTTCTTTTGCTAATGGACATATCCATTCTCCCAGGTGAGTTTCAGGACTGGGCTGATAAAAGCATGGTGATGGCATCACTTTAACTTCATTCTCACCTTAAAAGCACATATGCTATATTGTTTGATATACATTGTTATAATTTTTAATTACAGAGAAAGAAAATCTTGAGAAATTGATAATTAAATATACAGAGCAAGCTGAGAAACCACACGATTTATCTTTGTACTTTGATTTACGCAGAACATAAGGGACATATAAACTGGTGGCTACCATTTCAGTACAATTCTCATAAATCATTTCCATTTTTAAACAGATTCAGGTCAGCAATTCACACGCTGTACCATTTATAGAATAGTCCTCTATCTTCACATCTCTCAGGGGGTCCTGACTAGCAGGAGTCTCCCCTGAACGGAGATGCAGAATCTTCATCTTCATGTCATCTTACCTCTAGGTGGATAGTCTGAAAATACTAGCGCTGTATCCGTAATTTATGTCCAACAGTCAAGGGTGAGCTGACATTCCTTTTGTAAAACTGCTCACTAATTTGGTTTTGGAACACAAAGGAATGCACATGCCCGTGCAGTGTTCAGCAATGTTACATTTTCTAAATTCAATTTGGATTTGCTTGGTGCTACTTAAATTGAGCATCTCCTGCTATGCTCACAGCTAAAATCCACCTCAAAGCCTGCTTCCTCCACCTGTACCAAAACTGCTAGATTAATTTCTTTTATCTCTCAGAACCTTTATTTCTAACCTGCATTTTCACCTTTTATCTGTGTAGCAACAATCAAAGCCATTTTTCATCCCATATTCCAGTCTATAACTCAATTAGTTTAGATTCTGGTGATTCAATTAATTTAACAGGTTTCTGCTGTAATTCCCTTCTTACAGCATGACAGTGTCAGTATAGTCTCTTCTAGCCTCTTGTTATGCAATTACAAAGCATTGATCATCTCAATAAACAATCTCAAATAAAAAAAAATCTAATTTTAAATAAACCATATAAGTAAGTGGACTGACTTAAGTAAACTGACTATATCAGCTATTATGTGCATTTTATCATCATTGTTATAATTAGGCCTATGTACAATTTTACGTCTGGATTTTCAGACTGCCACTTTATCCTTGAACGTTAAGAACAATGTTAGGAAGATACCCTTCTCCTGCAGCTATTATTGGATCAAATCAAACAATCAGAGTAGAGGAACACACAAATAACTTTAGGAAATGTATGGGCCAATCAGAGGTAATTGCAATGATGATTTATCTCCCGGCTTTGAGTTTTAAATGGCTTTTGTGATTGGATGTCTTTCAACATCTTGTGTTGTCTGCTGCTGTTTTGTAAGTTTTATATTTGCTAAAACAAATTATTTAAAATGGCCTAAAATGAGTACTCTTTTTCAAGTCCATTCAAAGGCTGACTATTTCTGTTTAAATTTTGGGTTTTAAAAATGTAATTGTAATTTATTAAAAGGTTGAGGGCCCAAGTAGCACGTGTCAATCCAAGTGTGATGCTATCCAGACACCTGGTGGAAAAACAGAAGACAGCATCATTTGACACAAGATCAAGAAATAGGCATTGTCTTACTAATCATCACGTTTTATGTTGCCCATATTTTCTCTCACCGTTTTAGATGCCTACCTACTACTGTTGGCCTGTTTCATGGCTGTTATGTCCTCTGTCAGTTCCACAAGGTGTGCTCTAGCTTGCAAGTTGGCTGAATTTGTCTTTACTCTCTGCAGCCTGGTATCTGCCCAGTGGTGAGTATATGCAGTTTGAAGTATAGTGTAGACCAACATAGCTGCTGGACTGTAGCAGGCAGGTTTCAAAGGTGAATTCTGGAATTCCTTGACAGCGCAGAGAGCTGAAGTCAGGGTTTGTGGTGCTCATTTCTAGTTTTTGCACCTTTTGAAGAAACCCTAACTTTTCTCCTAACATAGTTTTCTGTTATTAATTATTCTTCATGTTCATATCAACAATATGATTTAAGAATAAATACTGAATGTTTTATTAATGTAACTAAGCACATAAAAAATGCATGCTCTGTGATAGAATTCAGTTCAGTTATTCCAGTCGAATCGTCCTTCATTTAACAATTCTGCATGCTTTTGATTAGGCATAAGTCTCTATAATCAGCTGCCCATTGTCTCTGCCAGTAATCAGCATGGCTAGCCACCCGCATGATGAAAATGAATGTTTTGCTGCACGCCAGAGAGATCCACACAAATCAAGATCAGTGACATACCATGGAGTGGGGAGGGTCTCACTGCTAAAGTATATCATTTTATTAGAGAATCATAACTTATCTGTCTCTATACCACCCTCTTCTCACTACCCCTCTACTATGTACTGCACACTATCAATCTCTTGCTCATGTTACTTTACATGTCATAAAGCTCCCACACCAGGGAGACACAACTGCACCTCAAACATGTTTCTTTACTCTATGCACCACCAAAAAGTCTGTACTTCATATTTTGTAGTGAAGGTATGAGAGTATTTTTTTAAAATGATAATTAAGTTGCTCATTGTCTTCAGGGTTGATATAGAAAGCTATTTTTTTCAGATCCCATTTCCTCCAGTTGTTTAGTTTTTAAAAGATTTAATTTAACTAGAACACAAACTCAGAAACAGTCCTAATCTGGAAGTGGCTAATCTCTTGAGCTGTCAAGATAATTTCAAAGTCCCACATCGACATGTTGTCAACTGTCAGCCATGGCAAAACTGCCAAATGGCATTTTTACAAAACTAGTTACTAAGGAAACAAATAATATAATCCTGCTCAGTAAGGCATACATTACTAATTGTCAAACCTCCCTATCCCATACACACACACACACACACACACACACACACACACACACACACACACACACACACACACACACACACGCACACTTCCAGCTGGCAATTTAAATCATTGATAAATTTTCCAAATGAAGGAAAATAGAAAGTTGGCAGACCTGCTTTGGGGGATTCATGAGGCTTGCATGGAGAGGGTCTTTTATACCCCACTAACAAAAAGCATCCTGCAGGGGCCCTCAATGAATCATTACTTGTAGGTGTCCTGATATGTGCCTGTAGCTGCTGGAGGATGCCAGTGGTCCATCTCTGAGCTGTTGGACACTGCAGGGGTCACATGCAGTAGTCTGACTGCAGAAGCCAATGGGGATACAGGACACTGCCCTGCTCTCAGGCAATCTATCTGCTGAACATCTGGAAAGGGACATTACCGTTTGTAAGGCTGTTATCTGAAATCTCATTGGTAAACAAGATATAGGGATGAATCATTGCCACCAATTGGAGTCTCACATACACATAATCCTAGCACTAACCTGGTTTAGAACCTCAAAAGTGTCTCTATTATTATTACTGTATGTCATGATGGTTTTTATATGCATTAACAAAAAAAAATATGCCTTTGCATTAATTACAAATTGTGCCTTCTGATAGGCTCTGCAATCCAGTTTGTAAGCTAAGTCTAAGAAAGGGTACACAACATTTCATGTTGGTTAAACATAGAAACCTAAGTTCACCTGCTGCCTTGAAAATGTGAATAAAGTCAACTTGAAAAATACCATAGTTTCAATTCAAAAACTTGAAAAAGTTTAAAAAGTTGATTTGACAACAAAGCATGTGTTGTCTTAACATTGTTTTTTAAGTTTTCAAAGTTAATTTAACTTTTGGTAACTTGTTGTTTGAACTTAATACTGTGAATTAAAACAATGAATTATTTTTCATTATCCATGAAAGAAATCTTTCCTTATCTTGTGAAAGAAGCTCACATTATTGCACAATTTTAATTTGCAGTTTAAAGTTCAACTACGTTCATAATGCTTGCCCTTTCAAGTTTAGAGGATTTACATTTCAACATCTATAAGTTGTCTTGACCATCCGCTGAAATCATAGTTCGCTGTCAGGCGCATATCCCTCCACCTGTTGATGTGGTCCGCTGTTGTTTACCACAGAGTGTATTTTTGTTGCCATTTGAGTACTTTCTATTTCGCTTATCGTCCGTGGATAACTGGTCGGTTATTTCTATGCTTAAACCTTGTATGGTTTAAAAAAACGTTTTTGTCATTGTCAAAAACTGTGCATTTTGCTCCACCCAACTCCCTTCCCGATACTTATAGTCTGCATTTGAAAAGCAAAATACAAAAATGACCCCACAGTATTTTACATTAATACTGCTAATTAATACATCGCCTTAATTACTTGCCTTTTAATCAATATAATGAAGATCTTTATTCTTTTATGCTAAATATAATTGATCAGAGTAAGGCTTTAATCACCTATTGTATTTTGTTAATGTCAAAATGTATCTTCAGGGAGGATGGCTTTTAAGCAAGCATTTAGAAAGGCCACAAACTCTTTCTCACTGTTTGTGTGCATTTTAGTGAGCTCTGGACACCGCAAGGACACTTCACATATATGTAAGAACTGAAGATGTAATTCTATCAGTTCAAAAGTAAATAAATGTACTACACGAATAAACATTCTGAACTACTGTAAAATGCCAAACCAAAATAACAAATAAACAGCACAGATTTCATAAAACGTAAGACCTTCTGATTGCCAAGCCATGTTTGAAATAGATTTTGAAATTATTTCATAAAAATCTATATTTCCTCCAAGGTTACGGGGATACACTATACCATCACGTTATATTTGTTAATAGAAATGTTTTTTAAAAACATTATTTGGTGGTTATTTGTCTGGTCATCATTCAGAACACAAAATCAGGAACGAATTGAGAGCTTATATTTTGTAAAGGCATAGAAATACAGTCTGCCCTGATTGCAAACATCAAGGATAGCCTACTAAGAGGATAACAATGATACATTGTCTTCTCCAAGTCAACATTTTTGCACTGTGCATTGTATTAATTTAACACATGCACTAAATACTGTTTACTTTTATTTACATTGTATATTTGCACTCAGGATTATGTATTACATAATTATTTTTGTTTTTAGATACAACACTACATCAAAAACTTCAAAAGTCTTTTTCTAAAGACTTGTGGTGATTTATGGCAGTAATGTAATGTTTTTAGATCTATCTTTAAATAATGAATGAATCATTTATTTATGAATTAGTTAGCTAAGAAGCTACCTGAAGCTGAGTTTTGCCAACATAATGAGGAAATAGGTTGAAATCAGTTGAAAGTTATGTTGTATATTCAAAAGAATGTAAAGAGGTAAAGTCAAATATGGCAAGAGCAGTTTTTTTTTGCAAGATCAAACCCAAATTGATCTTGCATGCTGAATTACTGTTAGAAATGTATAGAAATTGTAGATGATCTAATCTTTGCTGTTTGCTAAATGTAATAAAATGTTGCAATGTGTGAAAATGTTTGTATGTTTATCTTCATATTGTTTCTCTCAGAAATATAGCGTGGTTGTTGTGATTCTTGCCTTCTCTGTGTTTGGTCCCAAGAGCTGCTATTATCACTTCTCTTCTGCCCTCACGCACCACGAGGCAGACACACAGAAAACAATCAGAGAAGGGCCAGCCAAGAGTCCAGGCTGCTGCCTTGACCAAAGGCAGCAAATCAAAAAAAACCTTGGGTGACTGACAGCCACGGTCAAAGAAAAGGAAGACTGCCACTCTTAAGAAGGGCTGCGATACTGTTGATTGTTTCTGATGTTTATAACTTCAAAGACATCAGCAGCTGAAAATATTTATATGATTGTGTGTCCTCTACAATAGCCAACAGATGTCACAGACGAGAGAGCTATTCAGACAGGGACCTAGAAAAAACCCTCCTATTGTGTAATTCACATGCATTCAAGGGTCAATTGAAAAGCAGAATGTTGTAGCACACAATTCTGTGAATAAAATGGCAACGAGGAAAATTTCATGTTTGTAGTACATAGTTTGATGCATCAGAATCTGCTAGCATGGAAATACCGACAGCTCTTCTCCCTTAATAAAACATATTCAGGCTTCCTCACTTTCCTGTATAATGCATTTCAGATTCTGTACAGTATTCAGGGGCACCTATATTGTCTGGATGTTTTTAGTTCATTAAATAAAGCTGAAAGCAAAAAGTGATTAAATGAGGAAATTAAAATAAATCATGAGCAGCAGGTAGATTTTTTATGACATCAGCTGAGAGGTGTTTGTGTCCAGTGAGATGCTGTAAACTGACAACTGCATGAAAATCCTGCCTCAGTCTTCATAGGGAAGACCTTTTCAGCTTTATTCAGGAGCACATTGAAAGAGTTCATGTATTTCTGACTGAAGGTAGATGGGAAACTGATTATAGTGTAGGGACGAGTAAAATTCTGAGATAGGCAGCTCTATGTATGTCTTCCCAATCATCATGGAACACTGCAGTTAAATTACGTGAAGTTGGTCTTAGTCTTTTTAATACACGTTTTGATAAAAATGGGACAGAATGTGGTTTACACATCATAAAATGATGTAAATCTGTGTGAAACAAATATGGTATCTTTAGAGGATTGTGTGCACCACAGCCTGGATTGTGTATCAGCTGCAGGTACCTGAAAGTGTGTCAGCAGGCCTCTCTTGGCCAGACCACTTTAAAATGTCAGATTAAATTAAACCCCACAACAGTTTCAAACTGATTGCTGATGGGTTTTTCACTCCGCTGTAACCTCAGGTTCAGATCATTCAGTAGCCAGTTAAGGCTGTCAGAAAAGCCAGATTAACAATCTAGTCTCTGTCTTATACCACAAAGACATGTGCTCCCTTTTCCAGGAGAACTTCGATTTAATTTTGTGGAGAAAAAAAAGTCTAAAAATGCTGTAAATTTCCTGTTACTCACCATTTATACAGGATGTTACAAGCAAAGCAGACATAACAAAATCCTTTATTTCTTTACATTTCAGAGAATCAACAAACAGCACCTTGTGTTGAATTGTGAACCAGTTTTTGTTTAGTAGAGCTCTGGTGCATTCTTTGAACATTTTTCTAACACCCCTTACAGTTTTCCACGTAGAAATGTAAGACGAAGAATTAAATATTTGAAATGGGATAATCTCACGAGGCTCAGTGAACCAAGATCAGCCAGTTTATTGAAAATGTATTACAACTGACATTTTAAGATAAAATAATTAATCTTGTGAAGTATTCACTGGGTATCTTTTGTGGAAAAATGGCTTCTCTCAAAGTTCATGAATGCACACCCAGCCTCCACACAAAAAGCAACCTCAAAAGTAATGCAAGTGAATGAAAAATTCCCAGAAGTACAAATTAAAATGAATTTGTGTACTTAAGATATTACTCTGCCCACATTCATTTATTTAAACACAATATTCACCATAGTTTGACACAATTTCATTCTACTTTACCAATTAATTACTACTGGTGCTATCATTAGAATTAGGTACAACTTTTCAACACTGGGGCATAAGGTTAATACTGACCCATAATATAAATTATCCAGTCAGTTTAGGTGTTTTATGATATGAATTTGGTGAAAGCTTTATGTGTTATACTTTCAGTTTGTCCGCTGTTGTTATTTAAGGACATGATTTGCACAAACCTTTACTACACATGTACCTGTAGGAACAGAAAAACAAAAACACAGGGAAGTGCAGGTGTGAAGGTTACACATGAAGGTCACACAGTCTCTGCCATGTGACTCATCATGAAGTTTTGAATTGGACACTTACTTGAAGGTTCTGCATATCATTAGGTAATTGCATTTGAAAAACATTTATGGAAATGAGCACCCCCAGTCTCGGCTATCCGATTATCTATTGCCCATTATGTAATTGTCTTCATTTACACCACAATGACCCAGGCAGATGTCCCAACTGTGAGAAACCGCAATCAATTTTCACGGCCAATTTGTTTCAAACGTGTTTCACAGTACAGACCTGGCACTTACCCTCAAAACAGAAAACATGGCAGAGGGCAAGGACAAAGCGTATGGGGGGATTTTTTCTTCCTTTTTTTAGTTTATTACCTGAAAAGCAATTCCTTTTTCACAATTATAAGAGTGTGCCTCTGCCATAACAAGGTCAGCTTTCCCTCTGCATTGAATAATTGAGTAGACCAGCATGTTAAACTGATAAAAAGAAATACAGATAAAATGTATACTAAAATTTTGTAGGTAGTGATGGAAGAGTGAGGTTTCATTGACCAGAAAATGGGAGGAGCTACTATATAGGGGCAGAGACTCAATGATTTGCTCCTATGACTACATTGGGTATGGAGAGAAAAACATTTGCAATTGGTTCACAGAAGTCAGTTATTGACAGCTGAGGGAAGCTCCTCTGGCAGGGTTCGTAATCACTGCAGACTAAGGGAGCAGGGCATAGAGTTTCTTTAAGCTTGGTTTTGCCGGGCAAGTCAGTTAAAAACACACTGTTATTGACAGTGATAGCCTGGTCTTGACAGAGGCAAGGTCTCAGGTGGGACAAGGGGTGGGCATGAAAGTGCACAACAAGAAAATAAAATGGCATATAGCTTCCAAAAGTGGCCTCTTGTGGAGGGAGGGACAGAACTAAAGAAAAGGGAAAGACAAATACTATGAAAGACAAAGACCAATGGCAAGAGTACATACAGATCAACAGACATTACCATTGCATTTGCAACTAAAGCATTACATAACAAAAATAGTCATATGACAATGATATAGTAATAAGCACAAATGTGGCATTAAAAGGCTGTCAACAGCAAGAAAGGCAAGAGATATCACAGCACAGCAGACAAAGAGGAGTGACAAGAGCACATGTCATTTTGAGAAGGTTACCACAATACAGAATTGCAACAACAGAACAACAATCACAAAAAAGTGTCAATAGGTAGCATACAACACTAGGGGTAAAACAGACATCAAAATGATACAGAAAAACACTATGAAGACCATACAGTGCAAGCAAAGAGAGAGCAGTCCACAGTATCAGTAGATTGTCAATAAGTTTAAAAACAACTACAAGTGCAAAATGTTTGTAACTGAGCCCATGAAAATTGAGATAGAGACAAAATTCTCCTGTTTCAGCATTTTTTCAGCTCATTCCAGCTTCTTGATTATCTTAACAGAAAAGAGGAGCAAACCGGAGATGTGCTTTGGGGACCCTCTGCAGAATATGAGTAGCAGATTGGGAGGAAAACGATGTAATTTGCTCTATATATTACTGAGGTAAGAGGGAGTGGAGCCTAACAGGGTTTTGTAAATGAGTTCGGACTGGTGTATTCAGCTTGTGCAGGAGTGGCAGGTAGACAGCAGTGAGACTAATGACTGTAACTGGCTTAACCCCCATCATTCCACAGCAAGGCTGGGCCAGGTGTTGCCATGCCAATGTGGACCTCAGGCCAGAGCGTGTCCTACTGCGTACACCAACCAGTGGCCCATACATGGCACTTAAAATGCAATTCAAAATAAATTAACAAACATATAATAATAACAGCTATAATGGTCAAATGCATATAAGGTACAAATAATGTTTAATCTTAATATAGATGAATTATGCACATAAAAAATGATATACCAACCTGGTATATTTGAACTGTTTGTAGTCCAAGCTAAAGCAGATGGACTGGCAAAAGGCACAATTTTTAAAATAATAAGGGAAGGTATTTTGTGGCATTTCCTTCCTTAGGAACATTCAAAGACAGTTTGTCGACATGACAAACCTCCTCCTGGTACCAATTGTTGTTCTGCTGGATTATCCCAATGGATTATCCCAATGGCACCAGAGCATGGCAAGCTTAATTTATCACAGAGTTCAAGCTTCATTCTGTTTTTAACTCTCCATCTCTCCAGGGGAGGCACACTGTCAGCGTGGATCCCGTGGCCTGGATTTAGCTGAATCAATCCTGCACTGAAATTTGGCACAGGTGGTGAGGTCTCCGTGGAGACGCAGGGTGACTGACAGCACAGCATTGCAGAAGATAAATACGCCTGCAAATGAGATCCTGCAGTCTTTTCTGAGCACGGCATAACTCTGCCAAAGGAGTGCATGTAACATGAGGGGGCAGAGAGAGTGAAAGTGAAGCCAGTAATTCTTGGTTTGTTTGGAGAACATCATTTAAACTCCACTTAAAATACTAACCTATTGGCATATTTATCTCCCGCAATGCATATTGATCTAGTAATACAATAAATATGCAGAAAAGGGTGCAGTGATCTAAAACAGCTTCAGGTAGAGAAAAGACAGAAAAATGACCATGGGTAATTGAAGAGGGATTGGAGTTTGGAAGGGTTTCAGGTCTAATTTTATTGAGGTGTAAGAAAGAATAATAATGTAAACCATAAGGCTGAAAGACGATGGCAGACCTTGTGAGAATTGAAGGATACTGTGTCCATGTCCTCAATTACTAAGCGCAATTTATGCATTAGCATATGCAATGTATTGCTGTGATGGTTCAGGGTAACAACGCTTTCCTTTAGCCTTAAACAATGGTGCCTCCTTCATTTCGTTGTGAGGAACGTGCACTGCAGGTGGACAATTTCTCATTCTTTTGTTTATTTCTTTTTTATTTCTTTCTGGAACTGTTATGTCAGTGTATTCAAATGGAAAACAATTGATTTCAAGGGCACTCCATGGGAATTTATGAGGAGCAGGGAATTTTGACTAAGATGAAAATCTGGAGATTTTGAGATTAAATCATATTTCATGTGGCTCGCTACGGGACACTGATCAAAACTAATAATGTCATCTGCAGTAAAGCCAATGTGTGACAGATTTGTTGACCTGAAGAGTAATTGAACAGTGTCTGGCCACAGCCCTTCCCTCATGGCCTCTCCTCCAGCATGTCCCAGTGTGTCACTTTACAGGCCCCTCAGATAAATTGGGAGTTAAAAATGGTTTCCATGTTCTCATTAGTTAGTTTGGATGCAGAAACAATCCGTGAGCATGATGTAACATTAGTTATTGTACAAAACAATGCTTTCAATCAGTTAAAATTAGCTACAATTCCTGCACATTACATAGCAGTTTAAAAAGAGGCCTGGGGCCTGGGGCCTGGGGCCTGGGGCCACTCAGTTTGGACTGGTCAAGGTTTGCAGCTACAAAGCTTCCTAATTAGGGGAGGGTGGGTCTGTGGGGTTGGGGTTGGGACCTAATAAAACTGTTGAGCAGAGATGGGAGGTGAATGTTGATATACAAAATCAACAGCCTTACCACAAACTATCAGAATAAATCAAATGGGCCTTTTTTGAATGAAAATTTCTTTGTTTTCTCAAAATTGTCTCTCCTTCAGATAAATCACAAACAAATGAATTTCAGGGGCTTCTCACAGAGGGAATGTTGGTGATACCAAGACAACCCCTCCGGTTTGAGAACATGTGGGAGAGGATTTGTGCTCTGCTTTCAGTCCATCTAATGAGCTGCTGAAGGCTCTCTCATTTCTTATGGAGCTCCTCATTGCTTATTCATTTATTTTACTCAGAATGAGTGCTGCTGACTCCCTGCTCATCCCAGGGAAGTGAGGACTTTCCAGTTATATGAGCCAATGGCTAAATCTCCATATATTTCTCCACAATTGCCAAGCATGGCGCAGGGAATCAGAACCAGGGGAATTGAAGTGATTAAAAGTTGACTTTCAGCAGTGGAGGAAAAGATGGGCAACAGGCATCGTCTCTCTGGAACAAAGAAAAGCAACAAACACAATATAACAAGCAATGGCTCTAGCTGGCAGTTTTCTCCAATTGCTTATATGTGATAAATTGTACCCTACAGCAACAAGTTGAAACTGTCATTCTTCCTCAAAAAACAAACATTTATATATATAATATATATAAATATATATATTTCATAACAACTATATTTCATTATAGTTGAAATTGTGGTGGACTTTATGTAACGAGTTAAAAGATGAAATCAATATAGAACATTGTGCAAAACAACCCAAAATGATGTACAGAAAAATGAACAGAAAAATTGCTAAGGTATCAGATTAATCTGATTTAACCTGTTTACAGTCCATTGTTAATGTGTTATACCATCATATTTGTACATATGCTTTTACTACACAATAACTGCAATTGTAATGCTTGTACAATAATGACAGAAAATTGTTGCATTCAAATGCAAATTAGCATTCATATTGCTTATTGAAACATTAGCAATCCATAATGTAGAGTAGTTGATAACTGATTCCCAGTTGTAGAAACACAAGCACTCATCTATATAAGGTCACGTTTGCACAGAAACCCAGTTGTTACCTGTGACTTGACACCTACATTGTTTAAACCAGGCTGTGAGCTCTATCATTTCCTGGCTTCCCCTAGTTTAATTCTGGGTTTGTAAGTCACATGTCACTTGCCTGTCAACTTCTTTCACCGTGAGTGTGAAATCGTTTGCAAGAGCTGTTTGCATTTCTGCTCTACCAAATATGGCCTAAGGCAGTAGGAGGTCTTGAGGTCTTTGCTCTGCAAGCCTCTGGAGGGCCGAAGATCCCTTATTATAAAGGATTCAGTATGGTATTCATTTGAATGTTTTAAATAAGCGGTATCCAGAGGACTTTAAAAGCAAGTACATCAGCTGGGAAACAGGTGGATTCTTCACATTACAATGTACTTTGTAGAAGTAGAAACCACTCTTGAGGATTTTTTAATGTAGGCTTCCTTTCTGGGTTGCTGATAGGTACATATACAAGTTTTATCTTCAGACTTGGCTTTATTATACTTTGGGCTTTTCTGTATCCATGACCTCAAATTTTCTTATGAAGTGAGCATAATCTTACACACTCCTCTGCATTACTCTTTGCAGTGGAAGTATGCAGGAAATTTCTCTGCTGTAGCTCACACTGATGAATCGTGACTGTGTGGGCGGCAACTCAATGTGTCTTTGCAGAGGTAAACAAACCCAGAGAAAGATAGGTTAGAATGTGGAGACGTTTGAGTGAAAATGGTTTGTGCTTGTGCTTTTTCCCGATTGTGACCCAATTGTGTTGCTCATGGGCGTCAACTAACTAAAGCCTTTCAAAAAGTGGAGGGGACGAAATGGGCCATGACAAAAAGTGGTGGGTACATGAACCCAGCGCCACCAGTGTAAATGACACCTATGGTGTAGCTTTCCACTTAGTTTCCAGAGACTCCCTTTGAATAACTCTTTATACTCTGAAGTTGTGGTGTGTAGCTCAAATGAACAAGGCCTGCAGTCAAAATCAAAGGTCTCATCATTGTCATCAGTATCTTAATTTGACTGGTAAATTGCCCTTGTGTTTTTACAGTTTTGATTGACAAAGAAATGCTAACAAGCTATGATATAGTTTCTAGCAGTTCACAGACACATATTGCTTTAGAAAGATTTAAACAGGCCCATGTACATTTAGTTGCAAGGGAGAAACTGAATTTTTCCGGAAGTCCAACAATGGAATACAATTTTACTGTTTATTTTTTTGGTAAAAGATTTAAAAAGATTAAAAAGAGTAAATCAAGAGAGCCGTCTATATCCACAGTGGACTCCAACTCTGCAGGGTAACTGAAAACAGTAAAATTTGATCCCCCCTGACAAATTATGTAAAGAACAGGTAGTACTGTACATTTTTTGGGATTAGGGCCATTGAATGAAGTGAGAGAGAGCAGAATCAGCTGGGAGAAATCTCAAATGCCACTTTAAGTTCCCAAGATACAGGCCATTGCTTGTAACTATGGTATCACAGTACTCATACCAGATTTAATCTTATCTGATGAATTTATCTAACATTACTCTATTGACAAGCTTCATCCATACCTAATGCTGGCTAAGGTTTTCACAAATTTAGCTGTTCTGAGTTACCTTGAGCATTCTGCCTTTCATTGAGGTATGCTATGTGTACATTGATGTGTACGGTTAGCCTATAACTACCCTTAAACAATATTATTAACTAGCTTTCATTAACAGCCTGTTGAAGCTGATGTTAATCCATTCAGCTATTAATCGGCAGCTGCCCTTTCAAGGTATCTTAAATCAATAAATTCATCAAATAATATTCTGCTGCAGGTCAAGTCAGCATTTCACACAATCATAAGCTTTACTGCACCAACAAAATTTTTGCAGTCATATCTTTTTTCCATTTTTCTTGTTACTCCTGTATGGATCAAATTATGAAATGAAATGAAAAGAATGAATTGCATGAAACCTTCTGTAAGGCTTCTTTAACGTCTGAGGCTACTTTGTCTTTGAGTGATGGATGTGGCACTCAATGTGTATTCCAGATTTTAAATAATATAACATTTGTGACATTATTATCATGAATAACTGCACACAATGATTTGTGTGTCATAACAGTCTGATGGTTGGATGACAATTTTACATATGCATGTCTGCAATTTTCAACAGAGAGTAATTACAAAAATTGCTCAACATTTTTAAGTGCTTCAATCCTACCGCCGCAGTGATTTCTGTCAGTTCAACAGATTGCTAATGGAAATTTGAACCTAGAAACGCCCCACCCCTGCCATAGGAAGGCATTGTGAATGAGGTTTTCCATTGTGTGAGAAATGGAGTTGTTGGTATGAGGTATATTCAGCACTGAATTGTGACTGTGCCAGAGTGCAACAGCAGGGATCCCTGCAGCTATTTATTCCCGCTCCGCCAGAATCGTCCACACCGTTGATGAAATCCACAGAATCGTCAACAGCCCGTAAAGGATGGATGATCTTACCATACAAACACCCAAGACTAATTTACTGATTCTAAAAATAAGAAAAATGAATACGGAAAATAACTGCCTCAGATTTATGGAGCTAATTAGAGCAATATTAGGTATAGGTAATTGGTTGATATGGAGGGCTGGTTTGGGAGGCAGGGGTAGCAGTTGAGTGTTCCAAAGAAATGTTTTGTGTGTTTATTTTACTTAACTGATTATAAGATCCAATTGGTTTTCATCTTTATATTGGCATCATTTCATATGCAA
Organism: Albula goreensis; assembly: GCA_022829145.1. Lineage (NCBI taxonomy): Eukaryota > Metazoa > Chordata > Actinopteri > Albuliformes > Albulidae > Albula > Albula goreensis. Next base: position 26,227,685 of record CM040749.1, read on the forward strand.
TACAATAGGAATAGCGCCCTTCACCCCAGTTTTAAAAAAAATTTTATTCAGGCACATTTTCAGACATTCTATATTATATATGAAAAAGGTGATATTGACATGTCAGTTTAGCATAATACATATGAACATGAACATTCCTTTTTTATATACGTGCAGTATTCCAGGCTATAGATTGTCAACAGCTCGGCAATAAACACCAGCTAGCTGGTCATGCAAAATAAGACTGTTTTTTGATTAGCTTGATGTACATGCAGTATAGCTCACTCAATTGGGTTCAATATGCTGATAAATGTCAAAAAATCTGATTATTGAGATCATAAGCATTGGTCACCTGCTTGCTATGACATACATTTCGCAGACAGTATTACCCACTTTGAGTGGAAAACACCAGATAATCATCAGGATTATGAAAGTGTATTGCAGCTGAATCAATTAAAGTATATTTTAAGGGTTTGAATTAATGATTGGAGGACTGCAGTATTTCTGCTGATGTAATGGGCAGGAAATTAGTCAGAAGAAGAGTGCAGGGGAAGATAAGAAAACCCAAAATAATGCAAGTTAAGTTAAAAGTTGAAGTTCTTTTTTTCTGAAAGGCTTGGTGTTAATGAGGTCAGGGGGCACTGAATGTTTGTGAGGAGTGAGAGCCTGTGGTAATTTTAGGTATTAGTGTGAGCAACCCTGAAATGTGCCAAACTCAGTGGTGTATAAGGGGTAGAATATCCTGTGCCAACCTGGCAGATGGCATGCCTGCCTGCCATCCCAATGTAATTGTTCCAACACTGATGTCTGTGTGCTGCCTATGTAGTATGTAGAATCATACATACTACATTTCCCATAGTTTTCAAATAGTCTTGTGTTATGTATATGTGCATTAAAGGTTTTTACTGTTGTGTAGAATAAAAAACCTTAAATGTTAAAAATCATCCTGTGATTCTGTGATTTGTGTCAATCCACATACCAAATCATCCATCTCCCCATATTACTGCTCAGTAAGTTTGTGCATACAACTGAAAGAATAACAATACCCAGGCAAGGCTATCTGTTTTGAAGTCTGTGCCACTCTGAAATATCAATATTGCAAGAAGTATCTGAGTTTTGCTCCAGACTCTTAGACAATAAAATAGATAAAAAAACCAACAAAAAAATAACAAAAACTTTGACATGAGGTGGTTTCGGACAATCAAGTCCTCCTCCTTCCGAAGAACCTAATTTAATCAATGAGAAATTTGGTTGTCTTACAAGAAAAAGTATTACAGACCTTATTAAAAGGCTTGCATATAATCTTTTCAGAACATTATCACTTGCAGTCTCAGTCACACTGAATATCCCAACATTTGCACAGTAATTTTACATGCTTTTCTCTGAAATGTTTGTTCAGTCCATGCTACCCTGTTACACGTTTGAAGTTGATAGAAAATCTGAAGTGTGGCCAATGATGTGGAAATGTTAAGTGTGTATTGTAATGATGAGGCTGAAAGTTGCTTGAGTTTACTTTTTGAGTTGGTTTTATTTCAATTCGTTTTTTCAGCAATAAAACATTTGGAGATTAAAACATGATTTGTTGGGGGCCTCTTGGGTGGCTCATGCCATAAAGACACTCACTGGTTCTGTAAGGAAAATGAGACCCTTGTGATCATGTGCTCAAGTCCCAGTTGCACCATTTCTGGTCATGGCATTGGTGAGGCAACAATTGGTATTGAGTAGGCCAGCTAGCTCCACTGGTCTTCTCTCTCTCATGGCCATGCATGGTCAGGCTGGGCATGTTTATTAAAAAATTCTCATTTAGGTTTGAATGAGAAAACTGTGAAGAATTCCCTCATCTCCTTGTTAAAGCAGCTAGTAGCCCAATATGAGCAGATATAAAAATGCACTAGGAGCCATGTAGGTGATACAACATGTGAGCTTAGTGGCTCATATCCTTACAGTACACACTTCTAAAAGAGTCAGCCCATTTTTTAAACAGGCATCAGAACCTTCTAAGTCAAATTTGTTTGCACCCATACAGTTTATTCAATGTTAAAAAGTACCAGCTTCCATTATCATATTACAATTTTGCTACTGTGAATACTGTATTAAGAATTTTGAAATCGTCACACTACTCAAATACAGTCTGTTTCAAAGCGGAACACATCTAAAATTCTGGACTGCAGACAGAGAGAGAGAATGAGAGATGAGAGAGAGAGAGAGAGAGAGAGAGAGAGAGAGAGAGAGAGAGAGAGAGAGAGAGAGAGAGAGAGAGAGAGAGAGAGAAAGAGAGAAATGACATCATTGTATAAACTCATGAAAACTAATCTGAAATGGTGAAGTCCCCCCTCCACTGGAAAACAGTATGGCAGTCAACCAGTCTTTGGCGCCACCATGTGTTCAGAAATTCATCGTACAGGAATATGCTTCTGTTTACAGATGGTTTCAATGGGGCTCATTTATCGATTTACATATTAAACAAGAAAAACTGCCTCCCCAGTATGATATATTGATGTTTTGATGAATATTGTTTTTGCTCCATAAATGGGAGGCAATCAATAGTCTCTTCAGTTCTAATAGCTTCCTACAGTGGGTGTAACATCTCACCAGTGTCATTTGCTGTAGCCCCAGGGTAATACTGGTCCTGGCAATGTACTCAAATATATTCACCAAACATGATGAAGCTGTGAAAGTGCAGTCACTACTGCAGAGCAGATGCACTGCTAATCCATCTCTCTGATTGACCATGATCTTCTTTGTCTGGTGGGAGTTGCTTCCTAGGGTCTTTGTGGTTCTTTGGCATCTCTTTCATATTGTGGAGGATGGTACATGCTTTAGTCACCATGCAGTTGAAGATTTCTGGGCCCTCCGGCACCTTAAAAAGCATACCTCTCTATCTTGCCTCCATTCTCCCAAAGGCACACTGCATTACAAAGCAGGCTATGGGGTGGTGCTAATTTTAATGCTATTGCTGCCTTCCCTGTGCTGGCTTCTGGAAAGGGTATTATGAGGGTTATTACTGATATCCACAATTGCCAAGGATGAAATGTCCCAACAGAGGTCAGCACTGTAATCATGGTTACCATCGATAAAAGAGCACCCGCTAAAGCACAATTTGTCAAGACGTGTATATATACACTTGTATGACATCAGCCCTTCCATTCATGGGAGGTTACGGGCTTAATTCCCTAGAGAATCAAAATAATAAGAAAATCCATCAGCCCATCATTCAATGCATTTTATTTCTTATTGAAATGGTTAGAGTGGGAACTGGGGCCTGTTTCTCCATAGAATAGTGAGATGTGAGTAGTAGAACGCATCTGATAGCCAAGGCAGGGTTGCAGCCGTCAAATGTGTCCACTCTGCAGAGTAATTGCCTTGGACGGCATTTTAGCCTCCGTTTGGTAGGGGGCAGTATGCAGCCAAATCACCTTGGAACGCATGCTTCTGCGTAGCTAAGATGTTCAGTTGTTTTTATATCGATGGTTCGCCATACTGAACACGGAATACAATTTTAATCTTAGGTGTTCGTGCTTTCTTTCTGAACGCCATGTCCTATAATTACGTGGTTACCGCACAGAAGCCGACGGCCGTCAATGCCTGTATCACCGGTAGTACAAACATTTTCTAATTTTTTTGCGAGTTGCAGGCAGTAACCAGTTTCGACTAGCTGCATCGGGAAATGCATCCGCGCGCGTAGCGCAAGCGATAGCTAGACTCAGGCGGAGGCCTACTGTTTTGTTTTGTCTTACTGTATTACGCCTATCTGTTTTCTCCAACTGGCTGATTTCTTGAACAATAAACAACAATTATTAGCTACAGAGTTAAAGAATTCACGCTCCGTGTAATGGCTGAGCAAATTAATGAATAGTCTGTGGAGTATAGTCCACATTTGTGCTTGGCGCGTTGATGGGTAGCAATTTGCTTGCTAGCATGCTAGAGCTATCAATGATGTGCTACACACTGTAACGGTAATTTAGTTGATTACCTTCCATTTCTTCATGTACAAAATGCATTGCAATTTTTGCGTTGCCCCCTTAGTTTTTTAGTTAGGTCGCCATATCATTTGTTAAGCTGCCGAAATCTTGCAGCTTGCCAGCAAGTTAGAGTAAATAGCTTGCCATGTTGCTCAAATCAAACTGGAGAAAGTGCGATTTCACTTCTAATGGCCTTTATCAAATATTTTGACCCTTGCTAAAGAAAACTATTAACAGTGATAACTGTTAGCAATAAACGTTTTTCATATTATTCTAGAATATGTACTTGGCTATGTTATAACGAAATTCGACATAGCAGGTTGAAGAAAGTCTCCGGCAGTATATCGTGATTATGAAATCTACAATTACTCATATGTGATATGTCAAAGTTTGCTAAGTTTTTGGTAATCTTCAGATGACATATCTTAAACGCTGCTAAGTTATATGTCAGACGTCAGGTTTTCGTATTCTAGTGCAATATCTCCAGAACATTTAAGAAATCTCAACTAAGTACAATTGCGTAGCTTGTAAACTGTTACAATACCAGTTTTCATCAGTCCTGTAATAATTATGTGTTTATCCGCAGTAACCCTGTCCTGTAAACATTTTACTTGGAATTCTACCCAAACTGGTACCCAGAATATTCTGGAGTGTCTGTCTGTTCACAGTCCTCCCACCCCCACCTCTGTATCTTTCCTCCCACATACCCTTCGAAAATGATTTAGTAAAGCCTGTACATTTACCTGTGGTTGTCAGAACAGCCCACTCTGAATAACTGTTGAATTTCCCTTCTGTAGGAAATTAATATTTTTAAATGCAAACATAAAACCCAACTCTAGAAACAGCTATGGTCTTAAAAATATTAAGCAATGGTTTGGAGGTGGCCATGGTCAAGTAATGCTCTTGGTCCAGTGACTTGGGAAATGAAGTTCCAATTGTAGAATTTGCATGGTTTTGACACATTTATGCTCGCCCTCAACACAGGACATTTCACCTCTGCGGAGGACTTGAACCTCCTCATTGCCAAAAACACACGGCTGGAGATATATGTGGTCACAGCAGAGGGACTGCGGCCTGTCAAGGAGGTTGGCATGTATGGCAAGATCGCAGTCATGGAGCTCTTCCGTCCAAAGGTGAGGGCGCGAGGACCATCCTTGCTGAAGCGAGTGTATCGTGTGATTTTATTAGAGAAATGTTGATTCCACGCATGTAATTTTCCATGAGTGTCTTAAAGATAATTTATTGGTTGGATTTATTTACAGGGTGAAAGTAAAGACCTGCTGTTCATCTTAACAGCCAAGTACAATGCCTGTATCCTGGAGTACAAGCAAAATGGGGAGAATATTGACATCATCACCAGAGCTCATGGCAATGTGCAGGTACACATTTTACTGTGGTTAATTCCCCCAAAACAGCACTCACTTAGCAGTGTCCATACTCACATGCTGACAGATATGCTGCTGCTCCAGGCTAAACCATATCATGGCTGATGCCTCTTACCAGGAAAGCTATAAATATCAACATCTCCTTGCCATTGATAAGTGAAATGAAATTTTTGTGACACAAATGATTTTCATTTCAGTGGTCAAAACACTGAAGGCTGAGAAGTCCTTTTCAGCAGACTTTGCAAGCTTCCCAGCCATGTTCTTTCTTGCCAGCTATGTTCCTTAATTATTCAAGTTTCAAGTTGAAAGTAGAGCAGAGGTAGTGAGCCAGCCAGATTAACATGTTAGCTAGCCAGAGTATTGTGTGCCCAAATGTAAATGATCAACAGCTTAAGCGTCATCCATGAATATCCTGTGGTACCGTCACTCAGTTGCAATTTGTACCCTTTATAAACTCGGCGGTTGGAATGTCTGCTTGTTGTGTGTTAGGATCGGATTGGCCGTCCCTCTGAGACAGGGATAATTGGCATCGTGGACCCAGAGTGCCGTATGATTGGACTACGGCTGTACGACGGCCTTTTCAAAGTCATCCCCCTGGACCGGGAAAACCGTGAGCTCAAGGCATTCAATATCCGCCTGGAGGAGCTGCAGGTCATCGATGTGCATTTCCTGTATGGATGCCAGGTCCCCACTGTCTGCTTCATATACCAGGTATAGCCCGTGAGGTGTGTGGATGTGTGTAAGATGCAAGGACATGTGTGAATGTGTGAAAACCTCATTAGTCTTCATTTAATACAGTTCTTATTCTTGTCAGATTGATAAAACTTACTGAGGAAAATTAGGCAGAAAGTCAGAAGTATGATTCATACATGTAGGATTCAAGATGGTGATAAAAATGTACATTTTGGTATGCACATTTGTTGATAAGTATTTTTGTGTAAAAATAACAATTTTGACTGTAGGATAGATACAATACAACAATAATGGCCATATAATGATTTTTATTCACCAAAATGCTGCTCTCTCATTAATCGTGCAGTCACAGTGTTTATTAGTGATATTCATTGAGTTGACTCCAGTGTGCGAGTTAGTTGGGGGGTAACCAAATGCACTGTACCATTTACTGCCCTGCAGGACCCTCAGGGAAGGCATGTGAAGACCTATGAAGTGTCCCTACGTGAGAAGGAGTTCAACAAGGGGCCCTGGAAGCAGGAGAATGTGGAGGCTGAGGCATCCATGGTCATCCCAGGTTAATGCTGCAAGAACAGCTTTACAAAATGCTTTTTTTGTTGTACATTAGAACTGTCGTTCTGGCCTGGTTACCTTTGAAAATTATATTTTATATGTCATGGAGCTTAAAAAACAAAGTGAGGGTCCATATGTCCAATTTGTATAACTGTGCAGCATCCAGTGTTTCCTTTTGTATGAGTCCTGTCTGTTTGATATTTGTTATACTCTGTGTGTGTTTATTCTAGTGCCAGAGCCCTTCGGGGGAGCTATAATCATTGGGCAAGAGTCTATTACTTACCACAATGGAGATAAATATCTGGCCATAGCACCACCAACTATCAAGGTAATGCAGAAGAGCATAGTTTGTAAAATGCTTTTTATTCCTGTCATGCATCTCTCACAACATTTATTAGTGCAGTGTCGTCAAGACATGATTGTCCTTTTTGAAGCGTTTTCCACCTGTTTATTGAAGTGCTGTTAAGATGAATGAGCATCTGACTCCTCTCTCTTTCATCCAGCAAAGCACCATCGTATGTCACAACCGTGTGGACCCAAATGGCTCCCGCTACCTGCTGGGTGACATGGAGGGCCGGCTCTTCATGTTGCTGCTGGAGAAGGAGGAGCTGATGGATGGGGCGGTTGTGCTGAAAGACCTGAGGGTGGAGCTGCTGGGGGAGGTGAGGGGATAGTGGGGGAGTAGCCAGAGTTGTGGACATTGTTTGAACATTATGAGAGGAGCTCTGTGGAGAGCTCAGGTAGGACGTGGGGTCCAGGAAGCATCAGCAAGATTTGAGCAAAGCATTTCATAGCCAATGTTCATTTTATTAAGACCAGTATAATTTGAAAGTTTGTAATTACTTTAAAATCAGATGCATGCAAAGTATGGCAGGTAGTCTACACAACCTTGTCAACTAAACATTGACTTGGAAAACTCTGGTATCCCAGGGCAGTATCTTTCATAGCGGCTAACAATGGCGATTACAAGACTTTAATATGCGTGTGGAGAGAATAAAGTATGCTGGTGAAAAGAGAAGCAGTAAAGCTGCACTAGGAAGATTTTTATCATTTAGTTTTACCAGCTTTAAAATTTTAAAGCATCAGCACCCTAAGCAGAAGGGGGGAAATTGAAAATAGGGGCATGTCGTACAACAAGGGAAAACATTTTTTTTTTCTCCAGACCTCCATTGCTGAGTGTCTCACATACCTGGACAACGGAGTCGTCTTTGTAGGCTCTCGACTTGGAGACTCCCAGCTGGTCAAGGTCAGTCTGGTTAAAATCACTTGTCCCATGACACAATAGTATAAATTGCAGTGACTTGATACCCATCAGGTTCAATAAGACTTGGCTTTATAAGGGAAACACATGGATTTGGCTGAGATGCATAATGAAGCAGCCTCTCTTTGCTGTCTGGCTGGGCACCTGTAGGTTTGGTAAGTGATCTCAGTTTGACCTAGTGTTCCTGGGCTGATGCCAGTGGGAAGCAGGTGCTCATTGTCACATGATTCTGGAGGAGAAGTCATCGTGGCCACTTTCTCCTGATTTCCAGGGAGAAGTTTGATGGGACTGGCAGTGCACTGTGGTTCAGTTTGGGATTTTCATTTATAACCTATGAACACACAGCATTAGATAAAATTTTAGCCACTTTTTATGACAAGAAAACTTTAATAAAATGCCTTCATTGACTACACATAGCTTAATTTGCAATGCTACTTAAATCTTGGAAGGCAGTGACAGTCGACCTGTCCAGTTTGGTACAGGCTACTTTTTTTTTGGTTGCTTTCCTTTTAATCTTTATCTCAAATTAAATGAAATTCAGTTGAACTTCAGGTTAAACCATGATAATGTAGAATGGGTCGTTTGTAGTGTTGTATCTTATTTCCTTATCAGAGCTTAAACTGCCTGAATGAGTGAAGAAAAATTATCTTCCAAGATTTTGTTGAGAATTTGTTGATGAAAAAATGCTTAGGATTGTTGTCACCAATGATGTCAAGAGCAGAAAGCTTTCTATACTGTCAAAGCATTCTTGAGTATTCAAAGATGTACCAGACAGTTTTGCGGTTTGCTTGGCCTGCATCAGATTTTCATTGTGTTGCAGCTGAATGTAGACAGCAACGATCAGGGTTCATACGTAGCAGTGATGGAGACGTTCACTAACCTGGGGCCCATCGTGGACATGTGTGTGGTGGACCTGGAGCGACAGGGACAGGGACAGGTGAGACAGTCCATCTTGGTAAACACGTAGTACAGTCCTTCTCAGGTAACACAGATTAGCACAGTGCCATACATAACTACTAAAGGCCCATAAGGATCCCTTGGCTAGCACAGATCTAGGACAAGCCTCCTCAGTTAGTGAAACTCTAACACAGGCCCCTGCAGATTCCTTCAGGGAGCCAATCTCAAAAACACAGACCCATATAGATCCCTCAACTGGTGTTGATTTAAGATGGGTTCAAACAGATCCAGTCCCCCAGCTCTCACAGGTCAGAAAGGGGCTGGAAGCCACACTTGTATAAACAATAACAGAGAGATGCTTCAGCTCTTACACACTCCCTCCCTCGTAGCTGGTGACCTGCTCTGGGGCTTTTAAAGAGGGCTCTCTGAGGATCATCCGAAATGGCATTGGGATTCATGAGCATGCAAGCATCGACCTGCCAGGGATCAAAGGTCAGTGTCATGTTGTGTTTGCCCTGTGTGTCGCCCTTTGCGTCTTACAGCACACTGAGTTCTTAAAACAATGCATGCCGGTTCATCCATCTCTCGTGCCCACTAAGAGCCCAGTTGTAAGAATGCAGTTTGAAATGTTGCTTATATTTTTAGATGACCAAATTAGTAAAAAATGGATGGACTTATGAATTATTTATACATTTACTTTTTAAATAATCAAATAAGTAAATGAATAATAAGACCCCTTATTACAATAAGTTATTTGTCATGAAGGAGCTCACAATAATGAGACCATATTTACATTGTTTCCTGTTTCCTATTAGATTGTTCCTCTGAATGGCTTTCCCCTTCAAAACTCACTTGGAAAAATTCCCATAATGAAAAAAGATATGATAATTTTAAAGCCTTTAATCATTTAAAAATAAAACATTTATTTTAAACCTTTTAAAATATTCATTTATTTAATTATGTATTTAACTTCATTTAATTTGACTTCTGTGATCACATATATTATGCAGACACGACTGAACATTTGCTGATTGAATATTTAATTTCATGCTGGAAAAAAACTGATGGCACATGAACACACCCACTGATTTACAGCTGCTGCACAGATGCATGTTAAATATGTATACCATTAAATAATAACTTTGTAAAATGATTGTCATTGGGGCAAGTACTCCAGCTTTCCTCTCTTTTTACAGACACATGCATGCGCACACACCCAAAATGTATTGAGTTCATGCTTTCTGTTATACTGCTCTTTCTCTTACAGGCTTATGGCCTTTGCGCTCAGAGGCTGGACGGGAGACCGATGACATGCTGGTTCTTTCCTTTGTTGGCCAAACCAGGTGTGAAGCTGTGAGAGAGTTTGAGTGGGGCATGCAGTTAGCTTTTCATTCACTTTCATATTTATAAATTTGAGCCAGGTCATACTGTGCAACATCCATTTTTCAATACACCTCACATAAAGTCATGATTCCAGGTCTTGAATTTATAATCTGGGGCCTCTGGGTGGCTCTCTCAGAATACATATAAATATGTGTAAAATAAAATAGAAAAATGATGTATGTATAAAAAGAAGTCAAGCTAGCTATGGTATGTTAGCTGGCACTGACTTGAGGAATATTGGGTTTGTTCATAAAATTGCCACTCTACCCCTGTTCTCTTAGCAATTTCACCTGGCTTTGTGATGGAGTGACTTTGAACCAATTATTTCTTATGTTCTGATTTCAGTGAATTGAACAATTCTGTTCTGTTCTCACCTCCAGTGACTGTGTGATTAGCTGTTAACTTGGCTAAGAAGAAAAAAAGACAGACCCTAGCACATCTAGTAGTAATGTCGCTTTGATGGGTTGTCATGAATATTCAGTGTTTGAAAGGAAAGTAACAGACAAGTACACAGTCAAGTTACAAAACACCAGATGAGGTCAGGTGCTTCTAAACAAGGCGATTCAATGAGGGGAAAACTTTCAGCCCTGACCTCTAGAAAACCACTAAATAAAAATGTCAAAATTTTGATGTACAAATGTACATGAATGTGCTTTCATCTAATGCTCAGAAACAAGTTATTGTGTTCAAAAACATAATTTGTCTGGAAAGCTCATTTAATGGTGATTTCTCTACTCTTCAAACTAATTTAAATAAAGTGGCAATTGCAGGGGAAAATACTATTTATAATAAAAAGAGACAATTGGATATTGAGTGATGACATCCATCTATGTAAATAGTTCATAGTGACTGTTAGTTGACTGTTGGGAGGTTTTTGTCTGTGAAGAGTGATTGCTCCTGTTTCAAAAGCACTTCAAGTATTAGCAATACCCTGAGCCTGGTATGTTATTGAGATAGAAGTGGGTTTTTGTCTACTTTTGTGTGCAGTTGGTCAAATTCAGGACTATTTAACATCAATACTATTCAGGTTTTCTCAATATTTGCCAGCTAGCTAGCAAAGTAAATCTTTGATTGTAACAGTAGGTTAAGCTGGATATGTGAGGTGCTCTTTAACAGTGAGGTGTTGGGCTAAGTCATTTACTAAGCTGTACCCTGGCACACTGTCATTGTTCATCTGGTGGTAGATCTGTAGATCAGGGGTCAGTGAAGTCTCACAGTCTGGTGGAAGTGTTGTTTTTGGCCTCAACTGCTCGTCTGTTTCTGTTTAGGGTGCTGATGCTCAGTGGGGAGGAAGTGGAGGAAACAGAACTTCCAGGATTTGTTGACAATCAGCAGACATTCTATTGTGGCAATGTGACTCACCAACAGCTCATTCAGGTACATCATAAACACACACAGACACACACTTACTAGACCAACCTTGTTTATATGGGGGACATTTTTTCCATTGAGGATAGCTGAAAAAGAAGTGCTGCTTCAGAAAGAAAAAAGAGAGACAAAAATTACTGTGAAACTGTTTTCCACCAGTTTATCCCAGTTCAGTGATGCCAGCTAAATTCGTAGTTGAATCAATTGGTCGGATTGCAGATGAGCTATCAAACATGACTACTGATCTGACTGTAGCTAGTTTGGTCATTCGGAATTCTGAAATGTTTGTATCTTTGAAAGTGAATATTATTGATTTTTATGTAAACACATTGAGTGTTGGAAATGTAAACGTATTGGTATTTCTGTTATGCCTGGAATTTTAGAGCTAACACACAAACCAGTAAGCTATGTAATGTTAATTTCTTTCTCTGTTCAGTCGCTAAATACATTATGGAATGGAAGGTATGCCATCCGGCAAGATAGTTTTGGTGAGGCCATACTTCATGCCTATATTCACTGAGAGTTTTGTTTCAAGGTTACTCACAAGACACTCAATATTTTCCTTTAACCAGTAACTTCCATACCATCAGATACAATTCATTAAGTCTCACAATAGGTCAGTGTCAACATCAGTGCTGATATCTTTCTGTACAGTGGCAGTTGGTCTCTGGTTAAAGGCATTCTGATGTGTATAGTTGGGTGCTTCTCAGTGGTGTGGTTATTTGTGTGTGCAGATCACCTCCGGATCAGTGCGGCTAGTGATGCAGGAGACCAAAGCCCTGGTGAGTGAATGGAAGGAGCCACAGGGGAGGAACATCAGCGTCGCTGCCTGCAACTCCACCCAGGTGGTCCTGGCTGTGGGCAGAGTGCTGTACTACCTGGAGATCCACAGAGGAGAACTCAAACAGATCAGGTACTCAAACAGAAAACATGCACTATTGATTAGCTGACATGCTAACTAACTGACACAGCCATATACTTTGTGTTAGCACAGGTTGACAGTGACAGGGCTCAGGTTACTGATATAAACATGGTCTCTGCCCTGCCCCCAACAGGCTGTCTGTTTTAGAATGTTATTCCAGGAACAACTGTCTCATTATCTGTACCTCAGTCACTATCAGGTTTCCACTTCTGTCTCCCCATTCAGGTCTTACTCTCTTTGCAGCTAATCAATGTTTGTTCAGTTTTCCATAATGAACTTTCTACTGAAAATGTTCGAAATAAAAGTCCTGTAAATAAATGTATTCAAGTGTTGTTTTGTCATTCTTGTTGTTTGCTATAGTATAAGATGAGAAGCATACATTTGAAAGTGAGTACAGCCAGAGAGTCCATAGTGAATTTATAGGTTGGGCCTCAAGAAATGTTGTTCATGACATCGTCATGCTTCGTGCACCTGTTTAGATTTTCCTGTTAACTGAACACCGAAAGGATTTGTCTTGTTCCAGAGCCTAAGGTGCACTGTGAATGAAAATCATGTTGTTCTTGCTTTCCTCACCTCTCAGCTCCACAGAGATGGAACATGAAGTAGCCTGCTTGGACATTACACCTCTGGGTGAGGGGGGAGAGTCCCCTCTATGTGCTGTGGGCCTGTGGACAGACATCTCAGCACGCATCCTTAAACTGCCCTCCTTCAGCGCCCTGCACAAGGAGATGCTGGGTGGAGGTGAGAAGAGGAGACAGGCAGGGAGGGAGTGGTGTTTGGGGAGGGGGAGGGGGTGTGAAACATTAGTGAGAGAGACACCAATTCATCTGCACTCCAATTCACTTGAATTATTTTGCAATGACTATGAGACAAAGCCTTTCAGGGAGAGTTGATGGACTGCAGTATGAGGGAGGATGGATTTGAGTAAGAAGGACAGTGTTAATGGAGAAAGAGAGATGATCATATAAGTGAAGGTACAGGAAGAAAGAGTCTTATTTATTTTTAGACTTGACTGGCGGAGGAGTGAAAAGTGGAGATTCACAAAGCCATTGGGTGGGCACAACTAATCATGCTTCAATGATCTCAGTGTCTCTGACAGTGCTGACATTAACTAATTTCTATTTGAAATAGTCTTTTAGCACCTAAACTGTGAGAATGATTTTTAGAAGCAAAGTGACTGATCTGTCTTTTTCTCCCTGCAATGCAGAGATTATTCCCCGGTCCATCCTGATGACCACGTTTGAAGGCAGCCACTACCTGCTGTGTGCCCTGGGGGACGGAGCCCTCTTCTACTTTGGCCTGGACCTGCAGACAGGTCTGTGGCACAGACTCACAATCCACTCACTTCAGTAACTTTGTAGATATGTATGTCACTGCCACAGCAACACATCCAGAGCAATGAGCATGTCTAATAGAAAAAGAATAGATTTGAAATCATACCTATGTCAATGTCCTATTACAATCAGATAGGAATTATGAGCAAATATGACAGATATTTTAAATATTTTAAAATATTTCAGCATATAATAATGGTATATTGTAATCAGTTTTTCATTTGTTAAGGTTGTTAAGATTTGCATTGTGAGGGTAAGGATGGAATGTTGTATGACACAAGTGTCTTGAGTGAGTGCAAGATAATGGATATTTGTATGACGTGGGTGTTCTGAGCAAGTGTAAGAACTACAAAATGTATTGATATTAGGTGTGTTAAATAGTGTAAAAAGGATGGAGTGTTGTATTACGCAGGTGTTCTAAGTGAGCGTAAGAAGGTGACCCTCGGCACCCAGCCCACGGTTCTGCGCACCTTCCGCTCTCTCTCCACCTCCAACGTGTTTGCCTGCTCAGACCGTCCCACTGTCATTTACTCCAGCAACCACAAGCTGGTCTTCTCTAATGTCAACCTCAAAGAGGTCAACTACATGTGTCCCCTCAACTCAGAGGGATACCCTGACAGGTGAGTGTCTGGTTGCATCAGTGCAAGGGCGTCAACACATTCGTATAGTTTACATCTCATTAACTGATTCACTTTCACATAGCCGAAGGAGGATCTTTGAGGAAAATTTTACTGTTGATCTGAAACACGAATCCATATTTTTTTTACTGGTTAGTAGTCTGTCTCATGAAACACCCATTTATTTTCATTTTAGCCCATGCATGTAAATGAATGCATTTACATGTATTCCATGTTTAAAAACTGAAGATGTTATCCAGGAATCTAATAATTTTTGTTGTGTGAATGAGTGTTTAACTCTCTGCCTCTTCTACTCCTTGTGTAGTCTGGCTCTGGCCAATAACAGCACTTTGACCATTGGAACCATTGATGAGATCCAGAAGCTGCATATCCGCACAGTCCCACTGTATGAATCCCCGAGGTAAGTCATTTCACTTCTCAAGACATTTTTAGTGCAAGAGATCAAGATCTGTGGACATGAGGTGTTGCATTCACTATTGAAGAGTCATGCTGGAAATGATCTTGTCAAAGAACAGCATTGGACATGCTAGAAAAAAGTAGATGTGTTGGCACTAGGAACACTTAACCATGACCTCAGTTAATATATTTTCTGAGGTTTATTGTGGTAAAAGTGACCATAAACATTAATGTCCCACATGTTTTATTTTTTATTTTTTGTGAAGTTGGGTTCAACCAATTGCTTTTGCTCAATAATTAATTGCCTAATCACAGTAGTCCGAGACAAGACTTTTCTAAACAAGCTTTTTTTAAATTTGAAAATTGATTGCACAAAACAGATTTTTCCTGAGTCTTGGGAATACCTTGCAGGAAGTCAGGAATGACATGTTGTCACCTCTCTCTCTCAGGCGGATCTGCTATCAGGAGCAGTCTCAGTGTTTCGGAGTGCTCTCCAGCAGGGTGGAGATGCAGGATGCCAGCGGTGCCACTTCTGCTGTCCGTCCCAGTGCTAGCACACAGGTAATGTCCATCTTCTCCTGTGGGAGCACTAACTCATACATACTGTGTGTCGCTGTGCTAACACACAGGTACTCTTTCTGTTCCTGTGATAGCACACGGGTACTGTATATGTTCCTATGGTAACTCAGGTAGTGACTGCCTGTCTGTCCCAGCATAAGCACACAAAATACTCTCTGCCTGTCTCCCTGCATTACAGTTACCCTCAGTCTCGCTGCCTCTTCTCACCCAATGTAATTCCACATCCCCTCTCCCCTAGGCCCTATCCAGCAGTGTGAGCTCCAGCAAGCTCTTCCCAAGCAGCACCTCTCCCCATGAGACCTCATTTGGGGAGGAAGTTGAGGTTCACAGCCTACTAGTTGTGGACCAGCACACCTTTGAAGGTAAAAGCCACCCCAGAGTACTGGGAAGGAGTGGTAATTGGCAGGTAGTAAATTTGAGAGGGTACTAATATACACCGATGAAGAGCACTGGTTCTTTCAATTTGTATGATAATTGTATTACACCTACTCTGGAATAAGCATTGAATAACAGTGATACCAGTGTAAACAGAGGGAGAAAATTATAGTTGTTGTTGATGAAATGAAGTCTGCTTTATTGTCACTTCCACAATATGTTAAAAACATACAGAGGTGAGAAATAATGTTTCTTCTCTTCCCACTGTGCTGCATATATGGCAGACAGTACAACTTTGTACTATAACAATAACTGCTTCTACTACAATAAATATAAAGGAAAAAATATATATAATGTATAAGTATAATCAAAATGTAAATAAAAACATTGTTAAACCCTAAATATTCAATTATTAGAAGAGTTGCACTATTGTACTGTGCCAATGCTAACAATATTTATAATAAATCAAAATTATGCATTTGCCTGTTCCAGATTGGCTGCCAATAGCATATTTCCCCTACAAAAATGATCAGCAAACTATTTTTGCAGTTTGGCCACATGGTGGTGCTAGAGTGCACAGCAATTTTTTGAGCCCAACCCCCATGCCTTGTTTGAATGAGAGTCACAAAATTTATTGCATAGGTCCCTTCTCATGAGAAACAATTTTGCTCCAAAGGACCCATAACTTACTTCCTGTAATAAAACATACTTTAGTCTCATAGTGTAGTAACATACTGTGTTTTATATTTTTCTATTTAATCTAAACAAAAGTTTGCCTTTTGCCCTGTTTTCTCCACACCTCTCCCCCCTCCTCACTGTCCTCTCTCTCCTCTCTCTCTCTCTCTCTCTCTCTCATTTTTCTCCATCTTCATGTTTTCCTCTCTTGTTCTCCCTCCCTCTCTCTGGCTCTGTCTGTTCCTCTTCCTCAGTACTCCATGCTCACCAGTTTCTGCAGAGTGAATACGCTCTCAGCATGGTATCTTGTCGCCTGGGCCGAGACCCATCTGTGTACTTCATTGTGGGCACAGCTATGGTGTACCCCGAGGAGGCAGAACCTAAGCAGGGACGCATCATCGTCTTCCACTATACCGATGGTGAGGAATAATAACTAATTTGTGAATGTAATTGCCATACTGCTGCGATAGAATAATGCGTAGCAGTGTGACCCATTCCAGCTGCAGCAAGAAGATGGGGGTGTTTTAAAACTCACTGCTGCTTAAGTGTGAAATGGACATGTTTATAAAAGTCTGACTCAGCATAAAATTAGTGCATTATGTAGGCATTTTTTGCGTAAGCACATTTTCCTCAAATACTTGTTAACTGTATTTTAATGGCTATACATAATGACTTTTCTGTGGCTATACTTACACAACACTGAACACTACACAAGTGTATGTTTGCCCATCACTTGTCTTATTGCACTTTGTTTGACCCCTTTCCCTCCAATATGTTCTTTGTTTATGAAGTAAATGTATACAGTGTCTGTCTGTATGGATATTGTGTGGTTATTGTTGACACTCGCCCTCTGTAAAATGTCAATGTAAATAAACAGGGAAGCTGCAGACAGTGGCAGAGAAGGAGGTGAAGGGAGCAGTCTACTCCATGGTGGAGTTCAACGGCAAGCTCCTGGCCAGTATCAACAGCACCGTGAGTTATCACTTTGTTTTTGCTTTGTCTCACCTATAAGAAAAATTGTACATTGGTTCAAGTACACTTAGTGCATGTATTATTTCTGGTACATTTGTTTGTGAGTATGTATTTTGGCACACTTGTAAGAGTGAAGCTGTGGTTGCTCCTGTAGGACTGAAGGAGTACGTGTGTTTCAGGTACGCTTGTATGAGTGGACGGCTGAGAAGGAGCTGAGGACAGAGTGTAACCACTACAACAACATCATGGCGCTCTATCTGAAGACCAAAGGAGACTTCATCCTGGTTGGGGACCTGATGAGGTCTGTGCTGCTGCTGGCCTATAAGCCCATGGAGGGCAACTTCGAGGAGGTGAGGAAGGGAAGCGTAAGGAATTTTGAGAGGAAAAGCTGGTACACAGTTGAGAATTTAGTTGGGGTAAATAAAGGAGTGAAGGAGAAAGAAGTGCACAATTAACTTCAGAGAACACTGATTGGTCATTGAATTTGAGGAAGAGAGACCTCAGTGGTTTATGTCGTCATAATATTATGGGACATAGAATATTCAGCATAGAGTAGTGGTTTGACAGCAAACCAGTTTTGCCCCCAGTCTCCTCAGGACTTACCGCATACCTTATTGATAGCAACATTCCATGTAGTTATCTGAGTAACGATCTGTGCCAATAATGAGCTGTGATCTCACTAAGATTGCACGTGACTTCAACCCCAACTGGATGAGTGCCGTGGAGATCCTGGACGATGACAATTTCCTTGGCGCAGAGAATGCTTTCAACCTATTTGTGTGCCAGAAGGACAGGTACGTCCTTTGGAGAATATATGAATGTGCCTCGCCCTCTCTCTCTCTCTCTCTCTCTCTCTCTCTCTCTCACCAATTCCCTGAATGGCATATATTTAGACTATGATGAGCAATGTAGTTTTTGAAGTGAAAATTGTCATAGTTTTGATTGAGGCAGTTGTCTGAGGTGGGCATATGTTTTCCCCGCCCCACAGTGCAGCAACCACGGATGAGGAGCGCCAGCACCTGCAGGAGGTCGGTGTGTTCCACCTGGGGGAGTTTGTGAACGTTTTCTCTCACGGCTCCCTGGTGCTGCAGAACCTGGGGGAGAGCTCCACCCCCACCCAGGGATCCGTTCTTTTTGGAACAGTCAATGGCATGATCGGTGAGCAAGCAAAGCTTTTGATGTACTCAGCAAACTTTTGAGAAGGATTGTTTTATCAGAGTTAGGCCCAGGGGGATGAAGGGGTGAGGGTTTTTAAAATCTGCTGTTTTGGACAATATGGTGTTGCAGAGGGATTTGTGATACCAGCATGTTTGTTAGGACAGGTGTATTCTCAAGTGGAATTTAGGGAAGTCCACAGTTTCCCCTTATCCTTTTATTCTCTTCCTTTAGGCTTGGTGACTTCCTTGTCAGAGGGCTGGTACAGTCTCTTGATGGACCTGCAGAACAGACTCAATAAAGTTATCAAAAGTGTGGGCAAGATCGAGCACAGCTTATATCCTCTTCAATTGTATAGTTTGTGTGTCCATGTTGCGGGCATTTAGGTGACTTTATGCGGAGGAAATGTAGGTTCTGTGCCTTGGGGTGTTAATGTGGTGAGTATATGTGCTCCCTGAATTTGGGAGTCTGTGTTCTAGGCAGGTTTTCTGTGCATTACTTCCTTGACACTTGCCACTTGGAGGTCCTTCCACACAGAGCGGAAGACCGAACAGGCAACGGGTTTCATCGATGGGGACCTGATCGAGAGCTTCCTGGACCTTGGACGAGCCAAGATGCAAGAGGTTGTCAGCAGCCTGCAGGTGAGAGAGCCTCTTTCCTTTTACACGAACAGAAAATGCATTGGCCTGAGTTGTGACAAGATCACATCTCACCAGGAAGCCATCTAGAGCTCAGCAGACACAATACTTAGAATTGAATAGAATATTGGTCATGTTACAGCTTGATAAAATTTGTTTGCAGATTGATGATGGCAGCGGTATGAAGCGTGAAGCAACTGTTGATGAAGTAATCAAGATCGTGGAGGAATTGACTAGAATTCACTAGCCAAATCCCCTGAGACGTCAAGATTGCATAGAAGAAGGGGCAGGTTGGAGATGTTCTGTAAATAACTATAAATAAACA
This sequence comes from Albula goreensis, assembly GCA_022829145.1. NCBI lineage: Eukaryota > Metazoa > Chordata > Actinopteri > Albuliformes > Albulidae > Albula > Albula goreensis. The sequence goes on from CM040749.1 coordinate 26,247,174, forward strand.
ATATAACATGAATCTACTGTACATCCCCTGTCCGAGTACATGCCAATACTCACCCAGTCAATGTGTTATCCCACAAACCAGGACAGATCATACAGAGCAGCTACAGAATTTTGTAGGGGCTTTAGAACCAACCAATCATTAACACCAAAATCATTGGGGTTCTGCCTTAGACTTGAACAGTAGATTGTAGCGAGCACAGACACATTGTGAAGAACTGGGTCACATAGTATGTCCAGACAGTTCTTGTGGGAGACTTTCAGGTTTGAAAAGGCTACTGGCTTTACATTTTGCAACTCCAGTTCAGGTACCTAGGAACAATTAAGCTGGTCATGAATTCTGGGAAGAGGTGGACTTTGAGGGGCTGGATTCCTTGTGTTTTTGTGTTTGTGAAAAATTTCCATTTGTTTCTTTTAATAAAGTTTAGAAGCTGTATACTGCATTTTCTCTGTGTCTAAAAGATAGGTGTGTGAAATGTAGAGTCATATTTAATCAGAATTTTAACCTTTTTTTATTTTTTTGAAGTTTAATGGGGTTGTTTGCAGGTCACACCAATTGTAGGGAAATGTAATATCCAACATACTGACATATGCAAAATTCATTACACATGACAGGCAAATGGGAAAGAATGTTACAAAAGGGATCCTTTTTATTCCCACCACTTTTCACCCCTCACCCAGAAATGGAGTGTAAAACTGAAATCCTGTTTGACAGTGTACTCGCCTACTAGTTGTAATTCAGTTTGGCGTACAACTACATTTGGCTTTTTGGGCGTGCTTTATGAGGTTAACTGTTATACTCTGGCAGTGGTGGGGAATGTGGCAGTCAGCAGTACAGGAGAAGGGCGATAGGCATTCTGACATTCGTTTCAAATGTGAGGTTCCCTGTTAGTTACTCGTGCCTTCTCTGCCAATGTCAACATCTTCCTCTGCAGATAAACACTGTGGCAGATTTGCCAGGTACTTCGATGTCACAGAACCTCAGGTTTGAATGGGGTCTGCTCCAATTTCCTGGTAGGTGGTATGTGTGTTAACAGCTCCAATGTGCATTCATGGAGTGGGGATACTAGAGCAAGAGATCTGGTGTTTCAGCCTGACCATATTGATCTTGCTTTGGAGGGAAAGATAAAACACTGAAGGCTGAGGTGGTCTAAGGGATTGTAAAATGGTTGCAGGGGAAGTTCCCGTGAACATTTGGAGTGGAACGTTTTTGAAGCTTAAGCAGATGAGTGAGGCTGTCACTAAAGTCCCTCCTCACTGCCTGAATATTTCCTGCTGCCTTAAGGAAATGAGGCATTGAACCCATAAAATCAGGGTTAGCACTGCTGTGGGATAGTAGACCGTGTCCAGGACTGCCAATTCCTCTGAGCCCTCTCTCTCATCTCAACAGTCACAGAGAGAGGTGTGACAGCCCTTAAATCCCTCCTTTTCTGGCATCTGAATTTGTCGGAGCAAGCAATAACATCATGTCTTCCTTGCACTCCTACCTGGACAGGAGCCTGTAACTCTCCCAATTCTGGAAGGGGAGGAAGTGGGCTTACAGGAGACAGAACTGGGTCCTCCACAGGGAGTGGTGCAACTAAGCACACACAATTTTACACTCATATTTTGGCAAGGGTTTCCCAAATCTGCATTGGGAGAAGATGTTCTTGCCAAATCCAGAACATGTTTTTTTTTTTTTTTTTGCCTATGTGTTGGCAGACTGGTTTGCAGGAGTACATTTTCTCTATTCTGTACTGTTTTCCTGACTGGGTATTCTCCCTCAACTCTGGAGAATTTCTGTCAGGGCTCAGTCGTTTCCCCAGTCTACTCCACTGCAGACATAAGGCTGTGGAATTACTGTCTGGTTGCTATTGCATGGCTGAGCCTCAAGGAAGAAAAAGGGACTTGCCCTGGTGTCTCCATTCGTGTTGCACTTGCAGTGGGGTCCATAGTTGTATGACTGTTGTTTGAGGCATCTCTTAATTTATTTTGTGGTAAAAACCAATAACATCCACTATCAAAATCATGGAGTGCCTATCAGCAAAATGGGCCTAGGGTAAAGCTGAAGGAATCTGTCTCAGCACTCCTCAATAACAGTGCATTCAAAGCAACATTCCTCTATACACCTGATGAAAGGGTGGTTGGTACACACCTTCTTTCAATTTTTTGTGAGTAGTACATGTTATGTTCTGTCATTTTATTTTTTAAAGAAAACAGCCAGAGAGCTAGATCCCTTGTGAAACCAGACATACATTCAGGGTTTATCTTGTACAATATGTGCACTTTGAAACCTGCTTGTTTGTTGAAACACTGTAGGAATTGTAAAATTCCCTGAAAACATTGCTCTTTTGAGAATTTTAGAAATATCCTTGTTACCTCAAAAGATTTTCTCAGTTTATCTTAGTTTATCAAAGTTCCTAAATATCCACAGTGCACTAAATCCCATATTAAAGGAATTGTCAATATTGTGATGAATAACCAAATTGTCCAAATTTAAACCTCAATCACATTAAAACTCAGCTTTATTAAAGGGTTCATGGAAAAAAACATTCCATGCCTTTGTAGACCCATGTGTGCCTGCTTTATCAAGTGCTAGATTCTGAAGATGTGATAAGGGAGCAATACACAAAAGAAATTAAATGACTAATAAGTAACTAAATGAATCTACCATATGCAGTTGGAGAGAAGGAAAAACAAGCACCAGAGAGTAACATGTATTTTGTATGTTTATAGGAAACTGGTATACCCCCTGTCTTCCAGGATCATGTGTAATTAATTCATGATGAAGGGAGGACCATATAAGGCATGGTCTGTGCCCCCCTTTTCTCACTTCACATCATCATTTTTGAAAATTAGCCCTATGCACTAATGTATTATGTGACACCACCGGCAGGAACACTCTGGTTTCCGTTAATTGAAATTCTATGTAACGGGTCATCACAGAAGTTAAAGCATAGATGGAGTGAAAAATGGTAACTTGAGGTGTCTGTTAGAATGAGTTCTAAAGAAACAGTTGAAACCACCTCTGACCCTGTGACATCATAAAAAGTCCTTTCCCCCTTTAGTGCCAAGAGCATAATTTTCTCCTTGCATAGGACCATCATACACACAATGCGGTCTCTAAATAGCTCTCCAGTCGCAGCTGCATTCTCAGCTCCATTTTCCTTTTTGTCCCGTTATCAAAAAGTGTTGTTGCATTGAACAGGAGCTGCCTCGCCTTTGTTGCCCATTGTTCTTGGTGGAGTTGCAGTGGGGTGGAGATGTTATGTTAAAATGTGAAAATTAAAAGTAATTTTGGAAACAGCATTTCTAAGGAAGGCCACAAACTATAATCAAGTGAAGACTGTCATGACCACCAACCTACTGGTGCCATATGAAACCTGGCCTACCACCAAGCCACTAGCTTTACCCCAAAAGCTAGACCTACAATTGTAAATTGTGTGTAGAAAGCAGGGAAAAATATGACAAGTCTACTGAGGCAGCCCCCTCTTATTGGCTGAGTGGAAGATGAAGAATGCATGGGGTCGAGCAGTACTGCCTCCGGGTTTCTTGGCTGGTGTTATTGTTGCTTCTGCCTTCAAAAGATGCACACAATGAAGGAATAGAAAGAAAAGCTGGGAGAATTTGATGGTGGATGTGTTCTCAAAAAGACTGTATAGCAAACAAAAACAAAATCCTTCATTTTAACAGAATTGCACCACATGCAAACCCCCAATAGAGCTCCTTCACATCATACTTACTCTTTTAGCCAAATGCACAAAGCACTATTGCAACAAACTTACCAACCACTGTTTCATCCTTGAAATATCTGCCACCTCTGCTGTCTCCACCCCTTCCTGTCAGATGGTCTTTTAAAGTTCTTGATTAGAAAGGGAGTGCCCTGTTGTGCATCGTTGGGGACCCAATGTGTGACAATGCAAAGAAGCAAAAACATAAACATGTGCCTGGAGTTAGCTGGTGACTCAAACCCAGCTTTACAAAGTTTATTCAGTGTGCAAGAAATCCAATATTGTCTATATTACAGCTCAGTTATTCTAGAATACTAAAAAGCATGACAGTACAACGCACCCATTAGAAAAGGCATTTTATTTCTTTTTTTATGTACTTCTGTTTTTTGTTTCCATGTGCACAAATTTTTGAGTTTGTTTCCAAGGAATAATGCACATAGCCAGCATTGAAGCTACTACAGTACAAAACCTTGGGCATATTTAAGTTTCATGGAGACTTAACACTGGTTAAATAACCTGCTTAGGTCTTATATTTCATTGATATTACATCTAAGTCTCACTGAAATGTAAGACTACCATCGGACAGTTTCATGAGCTAAGACTTGAAGCATGTAAATCTATATTTGGCCAAATATCAGTTCAGCTGTCAAAACTGTATATCCCATGTAAAGACAACACAACAGATTTCCATTCCACATGCTGGGTATCAGAAAGCAGCTGGCCATTTTGTCTGAGAAAGTTTTGCACAGCAGTTCAATTGTGTCTTTAAGGCCCAGATTTACATTTTTTGCCAGTCCAGAATGATTTTGTCATACTCTAAACAGGCACACGCTTCCAAATTTGGTCCAAATATCCTAGATGCCTTCTTTTGCTGGTTGCTTTATGGACTGTGTCCTACATCATAAATGAGTGGGATGGACTGTTTAAAAAAATACAACATGACCAAAACCCAAAATTCCAACACCTCTGTTGTACAATTGGAAAAACTCCAGATCAAAAATAAACCACATGAATCACACTTAAAGTTGAAAACTGAAGACATCAAGTTGAATACACCAGTATAAAGAAAAAACACAATATCCTTTAGGGCTGATAAAATACTGCTCATGTGGGCAAATTCTCAAGTTAAAAGAAAATGAAGTTCTGTTAGCCCCTAGATGTTGATTAATGTACAAAGCTTAAAACTTGAAGAAATGCTTTACAGTGGTTGGCTACATTTTCATGAACATGACTTGAATTGACTTTTTGCGACATCAGAATGATGATTACCAGTTCTGTTGACTCATGGAACCATGCACTGCATGCATTAAAAAGATGGTTGACTTTTCGGAAATGCAAGAGATGCTAGGTAAATTCACAGTGGCATCCTAAAAGACATGTAGCTGATATCTTCGCAACACCCCTTCATAACATAAAATATACAATGACTCAATGTCCGAAACATTTATATATCTCTTTTAAAAAAAAATAAATGCCCTTGCTTTATATATTATAGTAATATTCTCTCAGGTTGATGAATAAAGAAAAGGTAAGAAGCCAGAAAGGGATAGTATACACAGTGTACTCACATATGAGATTTACATAAGATTTCTTATAACCAGGACATTTTATGTACGTTTATACATGAAATATTACTCTGTTAACTTCATTCATAATTTTTGGTGGAATGGACTGCCACCATGTTTTTAATTCTAAACAGTCTCCATTATATATGCACTTTCCACCAAGAAACACTTTGTGATTCCCATCAAAGAAAATCTCATCCATTTGCTACAGAAGAAACTGGTCTGACAGGGATCATGGAATCAGCTGAGAAACAAGTACAATCTCAGGATAGCCAGCTAATATGTATGATACATTCTCATATTGTTTATAGAAAACTTTGCCCTCATAATTTTTCATTGCATTTTAGCTGACCTCTGACTTAATATTGCTATACCATCACATTTACAGTATGGAAATGTTATGTCTTGGGTTAAGATGGGGTAATGGGAGGCTCACAGGGTAGACATTTGCCTGAGAGCCCTCAGCTTGGGGGTTCAAATCTCACCATTACTAGCTATGGCTGGAGGTCCACATTAGCGAGGCACAATTGGCCAGCCTCGCCAGGGATGATAGGGGGTAAGCCGGCTATGTTTGTTGGGCTCATCACTAAAGGGCCCTCTCTGGTCATGCTGGAAGCCTGTGGCTGCACAAACCGAGAGTACGCTGACTACATCATCCTCCGACATCATAGGCAGCGTACAATTAGTGGTGCAGCTGCTGTGCTAATAGAAGCGAGATTATTGTCACGTGAGTCAGAGGAGTCACGTGTTCAGCCTCTCCTCCCAAAGCCAGCAGAGCGGGTGCCATGGTGACAACAAGTTCAGCTGAATTCAGGAAGGGGGAAAATAGGGGGCAATGGGGTCAAGAACATTTTATGGGGGTTCCTTGGAGCAGACATGAGATGGACTACACAGGAAAGGAGAAGTGAGTGATAGGAGCAGGAGACTGCCACACTCCTGGCATTCTGATAAAGGCCGTCTGATCTCAGCCCTTTGTGCCTGAGGCATTGAGGTCTCAGAGATCTAAGCGTAGAAGGTTTCAGCCTTCACAGTCTGGCAGAACATTGTCATGGAGAAAACCAGGCCCAGAATCTGCACACAAATACACCGGATTCAAAAACTTATAATATTAACACAAATACATTCTAGACAAATAGCCTTACAGTAGTAGTCTAATAATATAAAGTAATGTACAGCATAAATTTCTTGGGACAGCCCTCATGTTGCTACAGTGTTTCAGACATATATTAGAGTTGTCTATTTTAAGACTTTGATTCAGCAATGTGGGTACTTGGGGCTGGCTGAGAGAGGTTGGGCTGTTATCCCCGGGCCCATTGTGACCAGTGCATTTACCGATAGGCTGGGGAATATCTTGCTTCACTGGTCTCTACCTCTGCAACATGATGTGACAGGCTAGAGCATGCATTAAAAGCTTCCTGTTGCCAGTGCTTCATGAAACAGGTATACAGGATAAATAATTGAGTACTTAGTATGTAATAGGCTGAGTACATTATATACTGCATTTATTCAACTGTAATGTGCTTACTTTGTGCCTAAGTGAGCAGTAGGGGGAGTGAAAACTAACATGTTTAGTATGTGTACCTAAATGAGAGCAGTACATAGGGTATAAGATAAAGTGTAATGTGTTAGGGATGTACACATTACTGTATATGGATGCTTAGTGTGTACCTGAGTGAGAGCGGTACATAGGGCAAAGATCCATAGCACCACCAGATTCTCCTGCAGCCATCCTTTCACTCGCTCATAGCAGGGCTACAGAAAACAAACACATACACACAAGTCAACATGAGGGAGTCCTTCTCCTCCTGTTAGCCTGTCCTCCCCCATAATAACATCAGAGTTAAGTCAAGCAAAGCAAGACAAAAAATGTCTTACACCAAATTCATAACTTTTATCCAGGAAAATACTGAAACACACTTAGGACTGAATCCAGGCATTAACTTAGAAGCGTTTTCCATGTAGGTCTCTTACTCTGTCAATGGTGAGCTCTTCATGAGTGCACTCTTCATGATTTGGCTGTGCAGCCTGAATCTCACCTGAGACAATAAGGTGTTTTTTATGTACACTGAAATACATTGGACTTCTGCTGTGGGGGATAATTATCAAAGTGCAATGAATTTTACAAAATAAAATAAAAAGTTGGTAAAATTAGCTACAGGTAGTGAACAAAAACATATAGATATCCATGTAGAGTCACTCCTTAGGGTGTTGTGGCCAGTATGGCCTGGTTCTACTGTGGCACAGATTCTAATAGCTTCTATTGAGAATATTAAAGGACAAGAAATCATTGGGCCTGAAAATACCTTTATTTATTTCAAAGGTATAGTCATGAAATGTAACAGTGAATCTATTACCAGTTCTAACCCTGACAGCCAAATGTTTATGAAACATTTTATGTGCTTTGCTTCATGAAACTTTTGATTTAATGTCACTCTTTTCCTATTGTGATTTTGAACTTTTTCTTGTGTACGCTTGCATATCAGTATTTATGTTTCTGCTTTCCAGCTCCCTCCCCCCAAACCCACCCTGAACAGGAAATGTCAAATGTCAAACTCAACTGGAATTTTTAATTTATCCTGAATAAATAAAGCAGAACAATAAATAGACATTTAAATGAAATATTGTATACGTTTTGTGTATTTCAGTGAATTATTGAGATGTTAAATAATGTAAACAGGTGACTCACTGCTGTCCACCAGGTTCCAGGGTTCTCCAGGCCACAATTGTCACTATACTCCAGACAGCAGGAGTCAGGCACACGGGTGGCGTTGTACACTTCAAACCAGTCCGTGTGATTGGTCACCCCACAGCAGCGGAACTGCAAAGGACACCAAAGTCCTGTAAGGCATGCAATCCTGAGGCAAATCCAAGCTGTTAGCCAATCTGAGATGGATATATTTCCATACAGCTCTGCAGCCTAGAGTGCTTTATTCAGCTTATAAAATGGCTACATGCAACAGAGACTTAAACACTCCAAAAATAAGAAAACTAAATTGTCATATGTTCTAGTTCATTTGTTACTTTTTTCCTCATCATTTTCAGTTGAAAATAAAATTTTCAATGAAAACAGAAATATTAATGCCTGTTTTAATTTGGAATGCCAATAATTCTAATTTTGCTGGAACAACTTCATAGCTATGCATATATGCTGTTGTCTGAATACAAACTTAAAGTTGTGGAGTACAGAGCCAAATCAAGATAAAACCTTATCTTTGTTCCAAACATTATGGGCCCACAGTCTGTTCTTTGATAAGACTGAATAGCACAGATAGACTGACACCTACTGGGAACAGTTTACTGTCACAGTCTGCCCTCAAGCTCATGCACATAAACTGAGATATAAGCATTAAGAAAATTCAAGTTTTTGTAAACAACTTTCAAAACTTTTACCTGCTGGGAATCATTTACATTAATTAAGGCCACCTCCTCACTCCCTCATAAAGACAAAATTGACATCAGTATCCCATAGTATTCAAAATCATTCAGTCAGTGATTTCAAACTAGCATCAGGACCCTCAAAATGAATGCCTGTATACCTTGTCCCTTCTGTGTTTATGTATAAAAGCCCAGGCTGTAATTTGAATATTGCTGTTTAAAAGCCATCAAAGGGGAGCTACAACAAGTCCAGTTCTTTGGATTACCCCATGTGATAGCATTTGCATACATCTTCACATTTAATTTGAAAGTCTATTTATATTCCAAGACTGTATTTGCATGCATATGCAGGTTATGTGGTTGGTAAACCCCATCATTAGAGGGTAGAGATATAATTTCAATTGTGGGCATAACATTTCATCATTTAAATAAGTTTTTCTGAGATTTCTATTAATCTCACACTGCTCCAAAGTCTGACCCAGTTTCAGGGCGGCTTTATGCCAATAGGTGGCATTCTGCAGGGGACTCACATCGGTTTGCACAATACTCCAGGCATTGGTAAGGCCCACGTTTCCCTCAGTGCCAAACAGCTGAAGGCCCCTTTTAAGATCAGACTGGGCATAGTGGTCTATCTGTGAAGGACAGAAACACACAGTTGATGGGAGATTGAAAGGTTTTCAGCCAAAACAACCGATGGCTTCAATCTCTCCTGAGTGACACTTGTAAAAAAATAATAACCAAAGGTAAATATGATGACTTTTAATAAAGAATAATTTCTTTGGCCGGTAAAGAATTTCTATAGTGCATTGCCAATGAGTTTGCAGTTAGTTTACAAGGCATATAGGTCAAATAATACTGTAGACTCTCACAACATATTTTCTTCATGGGTGTACACATACAAGACAATATTAAATAGGAAAGTGTAAAATGGTGAGGGCAAATATGTTAATGTGCTATCCCTTTCAACAGAAACAGGCCCTCCATTGCATATAAAGCCATGTGTGAAGAAAGATTCATTTTTTAGTATTGTGTATTACCAGTATTTATGTGTTGTATTTAGTAGTCATTGAATTCCTGCAGGACACACGATGAGTTTAAATATGCTGAAGAAAATATGAAGTGCTAATACATTTGTTGCTGAAGGGTTATGAGAGTTCTAGTGTCTGAGGGGAATGAAGGGATCTCTGAAGCCTGAGATGAATGTAAAATTATGTGTACTTTCAAAAACATTCTTGCTAGTCCAGGAGAGTGGGTTGCTGGTCTAAGCTGTTAGCCTAGTAGAGTAGGTTGTTAGTAGGAGGGTGAGTTTTCTTTGCCTCTGATTGTCACTAGTTCCACCAATATACTATTATTATTATTTGATAATGTGAGTTTATGGTCTTACCTGATCCTGATAGCTGAAGAACAGGATAATGGAAAGAATCTCCAAGAGGAAGATCAAGAGAAGTAGAATGAAGAACTAGAGGAAGAAGAACAGGGAAGGGCACAAAATAGTCAATCCTCCCAATTAGTTAAAAAGTTAAAAAAAAATCTGACTGTGATGGTCAGATGATGGATAAAGGCTAGTAGCATCACACTGAGCATCATCCCTTACCAAGGACCCCCACTGGTCAATTCAGCACCCACAGCCTGCCAGCACAAAAACGCAAAAAAAAGTCTCACTCCATCTCAGGCTCGACTAGCGGACTGAAATGAATCTTCTGGTATCTTGTTTTTTGTAGGTGAATGTGAGCATGTCTGTGCTCTCCTGAATAGACAGCAGAGGTTGCAGTGGTAAGTATGACCTGCATTCTTTGTAATTATACATTTTTAATTTGAAAAAGCATAATAAAATACAATAACAACATACAGCATAAGCTTATGTGTCACCCACAGGTGGGACAGTTGTTAACAATAGCATTTCTCAGTCACAAAAGAATGGGTCAAAATCATAAATTCAGCTGCAGCAGTGCCATTACAGGGAAGATCTGAATTATTTAAGAAACACAGGACAGAAACATGATCTGTCCTTGTTCACCTCAAAGGACACAACAATGCATCATTTGCAGAAAAGACTATAGACTATAAATAGTCTTGGAATCCAGGCGATGAGATCTTACGGTCCAGGAACATCCCTTACTGTGGCAGCGATTTCCATGCCATGAGTGCGGTAGTTTAGACATCAGTCAGATTCTCAGTGGGCGGGTGAATGGTATATTTGGCATGCACTTCTACTACTCAACCCAATAATATGTTGTCTTTTTACGTTTACGTTTTAATTGCTAGTTGGAATCACCTTCCCCTTATACTTGACTTCATTGAAAGGATATTGTGAGGGTGGTTACTCTCTACAGCAGGTTTCCTAAAATGGAGGAATAATTGTTCTTTTGTCTGGGCATCCCATCTTCTTTGATTGCACAAGGACAGGGTAGGCGCCAGGGTAAGAGCACAAGGACAGGGTAAGCCACAGAAGGATCAGCCATAGTCTCTAGGCAACAAGATTATGAAGTCATTTTTTGCTACCGTGACCACAAAATGTTTGCTTTCTTCAAAATGACCTTCTTCTTTAACAAACATTAGCTAATACACACAATCAAATATGCCATCATATTACACAGATCCCATTAATACTGTACCGTGGCTGTATTTTCAAGTGTGAAAATAAATATTTCATTCCAACTAATGCTGATCCAAGTGAAGTGAATTTTAGGTTTATTTGCCTGATGCTGGATTTACACCAAATACAATTCAACCCTCATAAATACAAAATTGACATCAGTATCCCATAATATTCAAAATCATTCAGTCAGTGATTTCAAACTAGCATCAGGACCCTCAAAATGAATGCCTGTATACCTTGTCCCTTCTGTGTTTATGTATAAAAGCCCAGGCTTTAATTTGAATATTGCCGTTTAAAAGCCATCAAAGGGGAGCTACAACAAGTCCAGTTCTTTGGATTACCCCATGTGATAGCATTTGCATACATCTTCACATTTAATTTGAAAGTCTATTTATATTCCAAGACTGTATTTGCATGCATATGCAGGTTATGTGGTTGGTAAACCCCATCATTAGAGGGTAGAGATATAATTTCAGTTGTAGGCATAACATTTCCTCATTTCAATACGTTTGTCTGAGATTTCTATTAATCTCACACTGCTTCCTTCCAACCAATTAGACCCTTCTGTCAATTCTAAAACTGCAGAGGGGAAATACCTGTATGGGGTTTCTTACCCTTCCTTCAGCACCCTCATAGAGTCACAAGGAAACTTTTATACGCAACTTTGGATGTTTCTATTGGCAGTATGCTTATTAGGAAATGTGACTCTGTATTTTAAAATAGTGTAACTGTTTCATCCTGATGGAACACATGGTTAAATATGGAATGTATGCACACAGTTAATAAATTTGAATGAAATAGTCCTTTAACGCAACTGAGTTTCTGAGTTTTTTTCATCTTGGAAAAGATAGCATTATGTGTCTTCCTGGTTGTGCTCACCCTTTTGGTTGATTGCCCAGGAAAGTGATTTATTGGTTGCATTCAATTTGTGCGCCCGATATGGTGGTGGTGGCTCTGGGTGGGAGGAGTAGGCACTCTGAATACAGATGCCCTTGGTCATGTGGTGCTCCACCCACTCCAAAGTGACACTAAAAACCAGATGAAAGGCTGGTGACAACAGTGACAAGCCCACATGGAAGCAATGATTAGGGAGGGGTAAGGGACTTTTCAAAAATATATTCCCTTAAATTTGACTGAATTTCCATCTCCTAAAAATACTTAATGCTTCTCATGGAATTTGAATAGCAAATTGACTGTTTAACAGGCAATTTTTCGGATAATAGTTTTGTTAATTCATGTGATTCCCCAACGTCAACATGTTTGCAACAGCTTCTTCCTGAGTGGGCTAGTTAAATTGATATGTAGGGCATACGAATCACATCACATGATTCAACAGGGCAGACAGTTTCTCCTTGATTTTAGTGGATTTTTCCTCCCTTGGAGCAGGAGGGGTGTCACTTTGCTTGAGCTCATGGTGTTTGCCTCGAGATTCACACTAAGGCCAGCATCATGTGCAGTATCAGGCCTTGTCATCCCTGCTACATTGAAAATGAATTGTTTTTGCCAGAACGGTGCAGGAATGCCACCTTTGATGTGGATCAACTCAAAGCTTGGAATTTGAAGCCAGGATGCAAATGATGGGAAGCATTAGCACTCTTTACACAACAAATCAAAACAATGGTGAAAAAATCTGCTAAATTTTGTAAATAGCTTGATAATATGACATCACAAAGATGTACAGAAATAAATGACGGACAGAGATAAAAAACCCAACTTCACATCAGGTGACCATTTGGCCAGTCAAGAATTTTCTGTTTTGTCTCTGAAAATTCCATAGTTGATCTTGCTGCATATTTTGGATCATTGTTTTGTTGTAGAACGAAGCACCACCCAATGAGTTTAGAAGCATTTGCTTGAAATTGAACAGATGTTTGTGTACACTTCAGTATTCGTTCTCCTGCTGCTATCAGCAGTTACATCATCAGCCGAGACAACTGAGGCAGTACCTGAGACAGCCATACATGAACAGAGTTTCTAATCTGAGCTGTGTGTGTTGTACAATAAGGCAAACGTCTCTTCCCTCTATCACATGGGCCTGAAGACTCCAAGTAAGCTTGAGGTCAAGAAGTGGTTTCAGTGGAACATCCAAACCAGTAGGCCTTTGCTGGGGCTGCCAGGAGGAGGGGCCCAACTCCGTCAGTGCCAGCAGACAGACAAAGGGTATTATCCAACCACAATGCCAGCTGTTCCACACCAGACAAAGCAAACCATTCCCACAGCGCCCCAGCTGGGCCTTCAAGGCTATCTACATCAACTGACGACACAGACTGAGTACAACAACCTCAGATCATGAAAGACTTGAGAGCATTATGTAACTATTGCACTTGTGCAACATATATACTGTTTTTCCTTGTAACTCTTATAATTGACTTTTGTCAATTGTTGAGTGAACAGTCTCATTCCTGGAAGGTCAATGTTCAATATTCCAGAATGGCAAACACTAAGCACAACAACCTTTTAGAAACAGCACATTGTGCTGGTGTGGTTGCGCATGGTCGTGCTGGTGTTTATGTCACAGAGAATGTGCACCACACACTGTCTGTAAGCACAGTGTCTTATTCTAAGGTGGGCCCTTCACAGTGAGAGCTTTTACTGACTGGGATTTCACAATTCAAAAAGACTGAATCACGATTTACCTTGTACCAAAGCAACAGCATGGACATACCAAGACTATTCAATGTTTTATCTGAAAGCATTGCAACCGTTTCATTTTAAATGTGATATACACTAACAAAACTAGCTAATACTCAATCACTTATTGGTTGGTTCAATCAAACATTACATAACCTTCCCATATTTCAGTAGAGCCGGTTTAATGTTCCATATGTCTCTATGTCTATGGAAGTGAGAATTTCATACCCACCAAGTGCAAGTGTTGTGTGATTGGTCAGGTCATAAAAACTGTTAAAATGAGCACACAAGTGGATTACTTGCATTACTGAAATATAATTAGAGCATAATGCCAATTGGTTAGAAGGCTTTTAACACTGCGCATGTGTGACATCAGGTGACCAGACATCCCTCATCCTAAATCTGCTGCTCAAAGCGATCGAAAAAGCAACAAGTATAACAGTCATTTCATTAAAATAAACGTATTGTAACGTATGACTTATCTAATGTATAAATGTAAATGAAACAGTCATTATGATGATAATGATGGTTCTTCTTATTTTTAATTGTTATTATTTTTATCAGGAGTAGTAGCAGTTGCTGTTGCTGCTGTTGTCGTAGCACTAGTAGTAGTGGTGGTGGTTAAGGTAAACTCTCCATTAACCAGTCCATGGAAAGGGGTAATATGTAAGATATAAGTTGTTTTTAAAAAAATTGTAATTATGAAATCACTCACACTCAACAGAAGTGGACGACTTTCTTTGACAGCTCCCATGCAGCCCAGGCAACCAATCACCATGACGATGGCCCCCACAGTAATAAGAAGATTAGCCGCAGAAAGGGAGGGGAGGGAGGAGGAAAGGGTGGCAAAGTTACCCTGGGTCGCTGACAGCCACACTCCCACGCCCAGAATTCCACAGCCCCCCAGCTGTGAGAGAGAAAGAGACCATTTCATTAAATAATTATTTTAAATTCAATTTCATTTCATTTCAGTCGTTAAATAATACATATAGTATATTGCTTTATGGTATAAACAATCAATATGACTCAATATTTAATTTAAAGGATTTGCCATTCGGACATTGCTGTTGTGATAGAGCAATTTCTTCTCACCGTGCTCAGTAAAGACAAAGTAAGCGAAACACATTGGAATTTGATGAAAATTAAGATGAATGCAAAAATCTGCAATGTTTATAGCATAGATAGCCACTGAATTTGAATAATGGCTCCAACACAATTTGTTCAAATTACCCTATCCATAAAATTCATATAGCTGTCATATCATTAGCTGCAATATATTTGACTTATGTACCATATGTACAAGTGTATAGCCACTGCAAGCTGTATAAACACTACAAATGAGTAGTTATAAAGCCCAGCTAGTGATACAATATGGCTGAATGTGATGAGGGAGAACAATCATTATGTTTTATGGTTATCTCATTGAGAAGACATGCATTCAGTGACAAACCCACTGACCCACTGGGAAAATGTGGAACCTGGATGGACAGGGGCATAGACCATCAGGCATGCTTTGAGAGGCCGAGATGCACAGAAACACTAACAGTGACACAGTAGGAGAGAGGAGGGAGTAAGAACATGAAAATGAGAGTTTGTGGGAGGAGGAGAGAAGATTTGCATGGAAAAATATTAATTCTGGGACTTGTTAAGTAGTTAAATGCTTCCCAGATAACTTTTGTCACGATTTGAGATGAAGCTATGAAATCCCAGAAACAGTTCCGCAGTAATGACACTTAATTCAATCTGTGTTAGGAAAATACAATTATACATAGACATTAGTTCCAACTCACTCTTTCTCGCCATGTTAAATGACTTCCCTCTGTCCCTCCACACCATGTGCGTATGTCTTCATTGAGCATGTTCTTGAGTGGGTGTGCAGAGGCACAAGCTGTATAATACATTTTCTTTCTTCCTCTCCACACCTCCTTGTCTCTCTCTGTTCACCTCTGCCTCACCATCTAAAGCCTCTGACCCCCCTTACACCCGCCCCCACCACCACCTTTTCCCCCCATTAGAAATCAATGATATAAAAGCTTTGTACAATATATTATTTGAGGAAAAAAGAATTGGCTCTACAAAGCTGGATTATTACCGCGCAGTCAGGTTGGATAAACCCCGGATTCCAGAGACAAGCTTTTTCCCAGCAGTTGCAGTCGTGATATTTCTGCTGATGATCGTACGCTGAAAATACTTGGTCATCAGGTAATGAGGCAGCCTTTGTGCTGAATATTTTAAACCAACATGCGCTCAGGCAAATGAGGCCTTTGTAAAGTGGCTTCAGAGCAGAAGCGGAGGCACTTTAAATAGAAATGCTTTCAATCAGTTCTGCTTCTAATTCTGTAGAGCCGCAGATCCACTATGTCTTGTGGCATTCCTTTTCTTCAAAACCAGTGGTGGCTTGGGAGCTTTAAATAGTCTGTGAAGTCTTATCTGTGAAGACGCATTAAAGAAAAATTCTGTTTTTGTTTGGGCTGAAATGTGATGTGAATAGCAAGGAATAAATATGTATACCTTATAAGCTTTTTAGAAAAAAATATTCTTTTTACTTTAAGTAGTTCTGAAGGACAGTTAAACCAAAAGTTACATGAGATTACATGACAGGGTACAACGGAGTGGCATACAAATTGTTGTTCACTTTTAGAAAACATTTCTTTTCCAGAGTCAATGGAGCAGATTTATCAAAGGATTGCCTGCACTGAACTGCAGCAAAAACATGTTAGGGCCCTGACACAACAAGGTGATGTTAAAGAACAAGCAGCGACCAAGGCCAAATATCAGATGGTTTTGAGTCGCCTCAGAAAGCCATGCTGTGGATGTACATTGCGTATTTCATTAAGTTGTTCATCACAACCTTTGACATAGCTCTCCTGTGGGTCATTGGAGATCTGTCGCCATAACTAAAGAATATGTTCAGTTATGGATGCATTGGGTCTCTGAGTAGAGTAAAGGTTGCCAAGCTTCTTCTGAGTATTACTTTGCTTTTGTGGCATTTGTCTGAGGTAACAGACAGGATGTTACAACATATCAGTACATACAATTAAAGTATGCATGATTAATTATTGCATTATTATTATTATTTATTCTATTATAATAGTAAATCACTACCTTTTTTCCAAGGAATGAAATTCTACAATGACAGGCAGTGTTTTACATTTTCAATTAAATCATAACATTGCACTTATCTATAGCACCAAGGATGTAAATAAAATTATGAAAGTATCAAAAGTATTATAGTGATAGAGAACTGTTAGTTTAACTTTGCTATTTACCTAGCTATACCAGCTTTTTAGTGTGTTAATACATGTATGGCATTTATATTTCAAATACTGTAAATTATTTATATGGAATATAAAGCTTAAAATAAAGACAGCTGTCTAAAGGGGTTGGCATAACTTTAAACATGATGGACTTCAGAGGAGTCAGACAGCAATTCAGAACAAAAAAAAATGAGTCAGGAATGTATTAATGGCAATGAAAATTAATGGAACAATTATCTATGTTACATTTTTATTTAAAAAAAAAGCTTGACATTAGAGAGCTCACAGATCACTGAATTTTTCAGAGACAGAAGTTAAGTTTGAAAAAGAGCTGAATATACAAAAACAATTATGTTGAGTAAGAGAATGCATTGTAAAGCAATCTGGACATTTATTCATTATTTCTTCATAGCCTAATTTTTTTAAATCAATTCAACATTGCTTTATTTTTGCCACTACATCTACATACCTGATCAGAAGGCATTCCCCACTCCCAGCCCAACACCAGCTCTCCACCCCAGTCAACACACCCTCCCAAGTTGTCCTGCTTTTCCTCCATTTGGCATATTTGAATCAGGTCACCCTCTTTTTGATGGATTGATTTATTGTCATATTAACCATTTGCATATACATTCTAGCCATCCAGACAATTTCAGCAATCTATCAGTAACTGTACAGGAAATATTTCTCCCAGCCACCAGTTTGGTACTTTACTTGTGTCATGTAGATATAACCTCCAGGAGCTGCTCATGTTCACCACTCATAATTGTACTTTGCCTTTACAGTATCTTCTGGCATAAGGCATCAAAATTATCACTTGTTTTTTTTTTAAATCTGGGTCTGAATTCAATTAATACTCTGACCTTTAATTGTCCCCAGGTAATTTTTCATTACACTAATTTCTAGATGAGTCATAAAAGTACATTTAGATCAAACTGAGCTACACTCATTGGGCTCTAATATACTCATAGTTTCATTAAATGTTCTAACATCTCCTCTTGAGAGCAGTGTATAGCAACATGAGAAATCACAAAATGTGTTTTTTTCTTACCCATGTGCATCCAATGATGTATTCCAATTGTTCTTAAATTGGATACATGTGTTTGTTACACTCAATTAGCAAAAGTAAACGGCCCAAATCCTATAAAAGGCAGGCTGACTTCAGTATTGTATGCAAACAAACCACATAAAAGGTCATAAGGAATATGCCAGCTAAAGTAACCAAGAAAAATAACTATCGGACATGGATATAAAGCAACATTCTACAATTTAAAAATACAACTAAGTTAATTCAATAATGTAATTCAACAAAGTATTTGTCGAAGTAAGATAAGACTAATCCAGTATTTTATAGTAGGCCATGAAATATGTTTTTTGATATGAAAATAGCCATTGTATTAACACTGAGCAACAAGTCAAGTAGGTAATAAAATATGTGTGGCTAAATATTTGAAAATATTTCAGTTACCCAATGTGAAGACTGCAGAAATACATTTGTGTGGAAATACCTTAAACATATTTGAAGGTTGTCACTTATCCAGGCTGTCAATCTTGATTAGAAATGAATAATGTAAATTTAGAGGTGAATATGTAGTATAGTGTATAATAAGTTGAGTATAGTATATAATACATACTCTATCCCTGCCCTGACTGTGTGGAGCTGTGCCTTAGTCAAGTAGAGCAGCTAGCTCTCATCATACTTAACTGAAGTGTAGTGTTGAGACAAAATATAGCTAAGTAACCTGACAGTAATGTGGGAGGGTAGTGGATTTACATGACTGGGCTACAATAGGGGTTGCGTGTGTTTTTCATTACAGCTTGTCTAGCAAGCAAGGACTCACCACTCTTTCATGTATTATCTGCTTTTATTATCATGCCTGCTGGATGGGTGGAAAGGTGGACTGCTACTGAGCAGCTAATCCATCATCTCTTGCCCTTTGCAGAAATGTAGCCATGCAGCCTTCTAAGATGCTGCTGTCATTCTTCCTCTTTCTTTTTATGCACTCGATTTATTGAAGGGCATTGTGGTGGCCTTCAAACTAGCCAACATTATGACATCAACAGATGGCATGAAGAGATAGAACCGCACATACAAACGGCAATGTAATTAACTATATGCTCGGCGAATCACGTATGCCAAAGGAATTTTTGGACGAGATTTTTCAATTACATAAAATATGGAAATACATTAAATAATCACATTAAATAATAATCTCACAGTCAGATTAACTATTATTATTTTTTTCAACAGACTCTCTCTCGATGGAGTAGCCTACCTTCAGACTGGTACTGAGGCTAGCAGCCTTAGCAACATTGAAGACCGGTTTCCCTTTAGCACAGTGTCTGCTTCGCCACAATAATAACTCTGACATGACAGGTCAGAGTGATTCTCAGATTTTTGAGGTTCCTTTTTATTGGGCTTTATAAGTATGCCTTTTCCCAGTTACTTTGCATAAAAGGCCACTGACCTCACAGTAATTGTTTTCCATAAAATATATTGTAGGAGCCACTAGCTCCGTTATACAAGTCGAGAGAATACAGTATTGAAACATCAGTGCAAGAATGGATCAGTTCGTAGTCAACTTAATTCCAGTGCATATTTTTATTTTATAATAGCTGTACAATCTCAACCAATCAGGCAACTATATTTTCCAGCATGAGTTTTATCATGTATAATTAGCATGTTTTATATGATTAATCTCAGGTCTTTCTGACCTTTGCATAAAACATGTACACTCAGCTCCAGACTCTGGCCCCTTATCTTACAGTTTGGAGCTGTTATTCACCCCACCATTGTAGACCATCTGAATTTCTCTTTGATCCAAATGAAATGGCCATTCAGTGTGTAGGCCTTGATGATAATGTGACGGCTGAAAGCTGGAACTAAATATAAATAAAGGTCAAAAGGAACTGAGATGCTGTTGAATAGAACATATAATTAAAATTGAGAAAGCCACTTGCCCTGTCTATCAATATTCCATCTGTGCTAGTTGACTGCTGTTCTCTTTGACCTACTTTTCAAAGCAAATAAACAGAACTTCTAAAGGGAGGACTTCAGTTGCTATCCCACTGCTTCCCCAGTGTGAAAATGCCAAGTCCACACTAATTAGATTAATTACTGCAGGACGTTAATTGTCTGTCTTATTAGGTCTTTGAGGCTGTCAAGCTATTCATGCTCAAACACATACTTCTGCAGATTGTATAATTGTGGATACTGATATAATGGTAATTCTACATTCTTACATAATGTAACTAGTATTTATGTAAAATAGTGTAAAATATAAATGGTTCAGGCATTCAGTCCAGAAGGCAGAACCAACGGACAAATAAAACAATTACAGTTTCTACTGTGGATGTGGCGAATGTTGGAACACGTGTTGAAGTAGATTAGCAGCTTTGACATTTGAGGAGCACATGGTACCTGTGTATATATGGCACATTAAGTCATGTCAGTTTGTCTTGTCATCTACTTAGTCACATGGACCTTATCTGCTCTGGCTACTGTGATCCATTCTAGTTACACCCGCCTGGAAAGCTCTGTGATAAGACCTGGTGAGAATAAAGGGGTTACTGAACATGGATCACTGGTGAATTCCAAAAGGTTGAATTCTCCAGCATTTTTTTTGAGATTCATCATGTTGATTAAATGGCACATGGCATT
This sequence comes from Albula goreensis, assembly GCA_022829145.1. Classification (NCBI taxonomy): domain Eukaryota; kingdom Metazoa; phylum Chordata; class Actinopteri; order Albuliformes; family Albulidae; genus Albula; species Albula goreensis. The sequence continues at coordinate 26,267,968 of CM040749.1, forward strand.
TTGGTTGATGCCATGGTAAGAAATGGTAAGAGAAGATGAATGGATTACACAAGTAAGCCATCTCAAAAAACAGTCACTACGGAGATTTGAATGGGTCAGTTATGTTAAAATGTGATGATACTTGTGTCATAGAAATAGATCTGATGACATCTTTGGTTTATTGAAAGATGCAATGCTTTTAAGATGCACATATTCTATGGGGCTTTTGCAGCAGTAAGATTTTTTTTAAAGATGATAAAATTGCTTCCTCTTGTCTCATGATAGAGTATATGGGAAGAAGTTCATAGTTTCACTTGAATTAGGCATACCTTTCTGTGTTAACCTGTTTCCTTACATACGCAATATAACCTTGATTCAATTGTATGTCTACCAATATTCCTTTCCTTTGCAAGTACACCACAAAAGACAGTTGTAGAATAACTATGATTATCTAATTTGCCATGATTGAACTAAATATGATGTTGTTACTGTAGCGCCAATTTATGTGGCTGCCTCCACTACATATTCACCAAATCTTTATTTTTATCATAATCTCCCATTAAGGTATTGGCAGCATGTGGGTTTCTGGTGGCAGAATATGCCAACCCATTAAATGTGCTAAAGTACCACTGTGACATGTGTTTGCCCCAATCCACCCAAACAACCATCCCAGCCTCCTTTCCACTATCTGGAGAGCACAAACCAGTTTATGCTTATTTTCCCTGTTATGATTTTGGGGACTTCAAAAACCATCAGACCAAAAGATAATAAACACACAGAGTACAGAATACAGCATACAAGAGAGGGACAAATAATCTCACATCATTAACACCTTCAGATCACTTTTACATTAGCAGTAATTATGCTGGACGAATAGCAATAATTACCATTGAATATCAATTAAACATCCAAATCCTCAAGTAATGGTGGTCAGTATGGGATTTAAATTTGTAAAAAAAAAAAAAAAAAAAAAAGCTGAAGTCTGGCATTCCGTCTGCTTTGTTGTTGTCTGCTTTGTTGCCTAAAAATATAGAATTTTCAACAAAAAACGAACAATACTTGTGTTTGGCTTCATTTGAAAGAGATTTAAATGCCGTTTGTTTTAAATATAATTTTATAGCGTAATTTTCAACAAAAACATCTAACCTTCAACTTACTACAACCAAAAACATCACTCTGATGTTCCCTGTGCCTCTATGTTTCATGTGCATTAGGATCAAAACAAGTACATTGCATCGCCCTTTCTATATAAATGTCTTTGCACACAGATAACTAATGTGTAATTACACAAATACTAACTACTTCTGTCACAGCTGATGGGACTTAACTGTATTTACTGGAGCTGAGGAAAAATGTCATTTGTGAAATTAGTCGAGTATTACAAATAATTTAATTGGTAATTAGTAATTTGACATGAGCAAACTAAACAATATGAACATTAAAATAGTGTTTCTTTTTCCTGGCATTGAGCCTGTTGGCATGTCAAATCTTATTTGGCTCCATTTGTTTTCAGTCATTGTTCAACAGATGGGAGTATTATCCCGTTGATGAAAGTTTGTTTAAATCATTTGTTTGTTTGGCGTATCTGATCCATTTCTTCTTTATCTGTTCCATTATTGGCTCAGTGTGGCTTAATGCTTGTATTATGCAAATGGTGTCAGTCGAAGCATAAGTGAGCGCTATTTGTCTTTGTTCCATTCATAAATCATGAATCCCTCACACCTCACTGCCCATTTAGTAGACATAAAAAATGTAGGAAATGTGCAACTGTGCATATCCAAAACCATTCAAAATTTCAACATAGATTTAGTTTTAAATGACTAAAATACATGTTCTGCTAGAGAAGGAGCTATGAAATCCAAGGCACTGTCTCTAAATTACTTATGCAACTGGTTTATCTCTCTCTCTCTTTTGTCATGTCAGTATGACATCAGTAACATTTCACAAGTTCTTGAACAAGGAAAGTAATCTGGTCAACTATTTTAGGCATCAGTGCTGAACGATCTTGTGACTGTGTTAGCACCATTGCTCAATGCTATCTTCTGGCAGGAGCCCAAACCTTTCTGCACTCCAACAAAAAAACTGGTAAAAAATAGGTGGGGAACAGGAGATAACTGTTGGTGAAGATTAATGTGGCAACATTTGAGTGGCCAGGCTGGAGTATATCATGAAATGTGAAATATCCTGCAAGCCATATCATGCTGAAAATTCAAGTTTTATCTTGGTATAAATGGTCTACTGTCCACCTCAACCACTGATTTAGCTAATCGTTTGATAGCGGGGTGACATCAAAGGCATATGTATATGTAAATTTGCACATTCTCCTATTGAATGCTTTTGAATTGCTTTTAAAATCTTTAGCTTACAATGGTGAAAAATTGGGATAATGAAGGTAAAAATCTCCTCCACTAATGATGTTATGAGCACATATATGACCCCATCTCTCTTGCTCTAGGGAGGCAGGGAGCCAATCAATAATGTGACCCCCTGCTAATCACACATGAACAGGCCAGCTGCTGCTGTAGGCAGCTTACACACCTGTCACAGGGACACAGCTCCTAGAGGGCATTCGCTGCTGTGAGTGGGATTGAAAGTGGATTTTACTGTGTAGGTCAAAGGCTTTTTCACTCATTTTGCCAGGAGATCCACTCACAAAACACATATTAAAATGCACTATCGAACAGATGGGTAAACAGAAACTCAGACATTTAAATTGCCAAAACTGCCTGGACTGAAATATCGAGAGACTGACACCAGCAGAAATATAAATGTTAAATCTGTTGTCACAAAGAAAAAAAAATCCATCTGAGAGACTGAGTACTCAAACCAAGTGTCAAAAAGCCTCCTGCAGATCGTTGTGACAAGGAAAAAAAACCAGAGATAGACACAGTCAGAGAGCTGCAGATGCTCTGAGAAAGAGATATTTGTTATGTTTGAGTTGAGAAAGACATGTCTGGCTCTTAGTTAACAAAGGGGACTTTTAACATTTAACAAAAAGGCAAGTGAAATTTTAAGGTGAAAGTATTAATATGTGTAAATATATACTTACATTCAATATCTGCATTTCATAAATATCATCCATTAACTTTTCATCAAGTACTATGATTTTGAACAATAAAGAAAATAACTAGCCTTCAAAAAGATCTGAATTCAGCCGGGATAATTTTGCAATAAAAACCTGGAGGAGAATCTGTTTAGAACCTTAAACATGCAACAACCAAGGTAAAAATTGTGGTTTATTCTGAGCAATATGTGCCTGAATAGCAAGTCACATCAGCTTGTGATTGAGAGGAATTATCTCAACATCCAACACATTTTAAAATCCAAAACATAACAATATTTTGTCACAATAACAAACAACGACCGTTTGTAAATAAACAGGCTGACTTAAACATTGTTGGATATATTTAACCATGAACAACATTTGCTTGCTTTTTAAATCCAAATTGTTCTCTTTTCAAAAACATACGTGAAATGAATACATACTTGTATTTAAAGATATGAGCATTACTATGTGAGAATCAGGGTGGGTTTTTGTGAAGTAATATTTTTGCCATGCAAATAAAACATGAACTTTGCCAGTATGTTATAATGTACGCTAATATATATTCCATGTATTCCACTGCTGGAGGGACATATGTACCATACTAACTACTAAGAGTGTGACTGACACAATACCATACCAACTCTTCAGAGTGTGACTGACACATGTCAAGAAAAGGCATGCTTTCCTACTTGAGAGAGAGGTTGCTTTGAGTCAGCCAGTGTAAAGAACCCAGAGGATGGTAAAAATGCAGGCATGCAGCCATCCATGAGAAGGCCCATGCAGACTCACCCAGAAGAGCAGGTTGAAGAAGACCATGCCATAGCGCAGGCCTCTCATGCAGCCTTGGGCCATCCTGCAGTGCCGCAGCTCTAGAAGGAAGATGAAGGACAGGTCCAGGTAAAACACCACATACTTCTTCCCCTGGGCGTTTGTGTAGCGGCCCTTGGCGGCCTGGGGCCCCGGCCCCGGGGCCGCGCGGAAACCGAAGCCGAAGGGGGTGCTGCTGTACTCATAGTCGCTGCTGTAGCGGCGAAAGGTGGAGGTGGGAGGCGGGGAGCCCGGCTTGCTGTTGCTGTCCAAAGAGGGGCTGCGGCGGTATGGAGACTCGGCAGTGCTGGAGCGACGCATTAGCTGCCTGGACGAGGGGCCACAGGGGCCAAACCACTACTGCTGGAGTCAGGGGCCAAACCACTACTGCTGGAGTCAGGGGCCAAACTGCTACCGCTCAGGCCAGGGGCCAAACTATCAACACCTAGGCCAAGGGCCAAACTATAAACCCTTAGGCCAGGGGCCAAACTATGACGACTCAGGTTGAGAGCACGTTCCTGGAACACAAGCACTCAAGCGATCATTGGCTCAGCTGCAGCCGCAATGAGGACTGAGCTCCTCATTAACTCAGTTCCACTCAAGTCCCACACTGCAGTGGTGCTATCCAAGCAAGGGTTCCATATAATCCAATCAAGATTTGTCTAGTCCCTCCACATACTCACAGATTGTTACCCAAATCCAGACAGTGCAGTCTCACCCAGTTTTCCTTAAAGGTCTATTAGAAAGTACTCTAAAACATATAACCTTTGAGCTAATCGTAGTTCAACTCACACCCACATAACACTTTCTGAACTAATTCTGTCAGGTGCTGACTTCAGTTCCTTTGCACCAACCAAGAATGGTACCTGTAAGTAAGTACAGTTCGCAGCACTCAACTAATGTGTTTTTGTAGGAGAAGCATGATTAATAATTAATATAGTACCTCAGTACTTGAAATAATGGATGAACTTGCTCAAAATATCAATTAATTTCTTAGGTCACAAACATTCCAGAAGGACAGAAAGTTCGGAAAATGAAGAATGGAGGACAACAGCTACAGTGTGGTGCAGAGCAGAGTAGGATTTGGTGCACATATCAGAATGGAAGATGTACAGAAAGATAGAAGGATGACAATATGAAAATACGAATAGATGATCCAAACAGAAACAAGTTGCAGCCCTGGTTCTCTTACAACATTGCTCTATCACTCTTTCTCTCCCCCTCTCCTATTTTGCATATATATTATATATTTCTTCTCTATTTCTTCTCACTCCTCCTTTGTTTTTTTTTCTTCTCCGTCTTTGACTCTGTCTTGTCTTACAATCTCTTTTTGATGGTCTCCGTTTTGCATTCCCCACATCTACTCTTTCAATGGCTCTCTACCTCTGCCTCTCCCTGTCCTTTCTGTCTCCTCCTCCTCCTCTCTCCTGCAATTTCAGTCTTTCGATCCAGGTACACAGCAATCTCCACCGCCAGTCCAATCAATGGAGCTTCACAGAGTAACAGCCCTGTAACTGGTCCTCTTTTCCCGTTCTGTTGTTCTCCTCCTCACCAGACAGGTAAGGAAGGCTACACGCCAGGTGGGGACATCGCCAGAGCAGAGGAGAGTTGGAAAAGCAGGCAGCTTCCTCCGAGGAGAGAAAAGACTGCAATATTGTAGTAGTCCTGTCTGAATGCCTGAAGCTCCCCCTCCCTCCCTCCCTCCTCTCTCTCTCTCTCTCTCTCCCTTCCTCACACACACGCATGCTCACAGACCCACGCATAAGTCTCCCTTTCCTCCTCTCTCAAGATAACGGTCCCCGAATCCTAACATGGAGGGGGAAGGGGGGGGGTTAGGGTGCTCATTCAGACCTGACACACCTCCCCCATTACTCAACCAATCAGCCTCTTCCCCCTCCTCTCTCTTAAACACGTACTGAGGAACCAAGGTTTCGGTTATTACAGCAGAAACGTGCAGAGCGCTTCTCTCTCTCTCTCTCTCTCTCTCTCTCTCTCTCTCTCTCTCTCTCTCTCTCTCTCTTTCTCTCTCTCTCTCCCATCATCTCATATTCTCTCTTGGTAATTGTACATTCTGAGCAGCAGTGAGCACACAAGATCTTAGATCTAATCTCCTCTACTACCTCATGATACTCTCACCGCAGTCTCCCCAACCCACTCCCCCGAGATGGGTATACTCACAAACACACATGCTGTTCTGTCCTACTCCTGAACGTTCACACATTCTACCAGCTTACAGAGATCAAGCATGTGGGCATTGGAATTCCCCATTCAAGTGTATAAACACAAGAATAACATCTAGACTCCTGCACACAAAGTGTTTTGTGTGTACATTTCTTTCTATGGTATTTTTATGTTTTTTATTGCAGGGTCATAGACTTGTAACCCCTGCTACTTAGTTTTACATTCTTTCACTCCCTGCTTTTTGCAGAAAGAGTCTCAGAATCAAGAGTCTCAAAAGCAACAGCTCTTCACCTCTCAGTTTCCCTTTTTTTTGTAATTGTATTTTGTGTTTGAAAATTCTGTTTTATTGTAAAGATATCGCACATGGGTCACTCAATCTCAGATTAGAGTTCACAGACACAGTCAAATTTATTTATACACATTACCTACCATTCTCTAACCACCCATGTGAACGATCAGAGGCTGTGATTCTGTATTTGATTAGAGTATTCTCTTTGCAAAGTGAGATTTATTGTATGTTCAGTCTTTAAATAAAAGGGTTCAATATGTGTTCAAAATGGGTGTCAGTTTTGGAGGCAAAATGTTCAAATCTAAATATCCAGAGTGGGGAGGAATAACACTGGAATATCAGTTCAGTCAGATCTTTCACATTTGAAGGATGGTGGTACACAGTTAATATGTGAAAAGTATCATCTCCCTCATGAAACTCCATCCATCCATCAATTATCTATTCCTGCTTCACCCAATCCAGGGCTGCAGGGGGCTGGAGCCTCTCTTAGCTTACATTGGGCGAAAGGCAGGGACACACTCTGGGCAGGTTGCCAGTCCATCGCAGGGCCAGACAGATAAACTCTCACACGCACATACACATTCACAGCTACGGGCAATTTGGCAAGTCCAACTTGCTTAACCTGCATGTCTTAGGCCATGGGAGGAAACTGGAGAAAGCCTACACAGACATGGGGAGAACACGCAAAACCCACACGTGTCTCAGGCATGGTGGGAAAAATATGAATATATATGTATTCATATATATTTTAATGAGACATACATATCATGTGGTGCTGGATATAGTTAATATTCTCTTAGACCAGTGGTCTCAAACTCAGCACCATGGAGAGCTGTATAGATTTTCACTTTTACTCCAGTCTTGTCTCTTAATTAGATAATTGGCTAGTTTGCTTGCCATATACGTCCTTTTGGTTTGCAAATAATGTATGCAAAATGAAACTCACTAATTGTATTATTTGAATTAGAACTATTGCTTAAATTCTGTGCGTTTATGCAGAGTCACATGTATATGGTTGAGTAATTGATCCAGTTAAGGTAGCAATAATTGGTTGGAATGAAACCCTGTATATGCATAAAGACTTCTGTTTTTCATTAGACTCTTTCAAGAAATTAGACCATTGAATGATGGATGCTCACCCTGTGAATGCCGTATGATGTCACATACAGATATACATGTTGCAAAGAATGAATATTCCATATTCATATAAGGACTTTGTCTGATTAGTTGTCAAGTAACTTAAACTTTCTTTAAAGCAGGTTACATTTCATTCTGATTGATTTGTGGACTTTCCATATTCTCCATATTTTTGTAGATTAAGATCCAATCCCAGCTGTCCTAGGCTGTATTTATAAAGTGAACTGAAGAGACTTAATCAGATTTTTCCTCAATCATATCCACATCATCCAACCATATCCATTTTACACCTGACTGCCCACACACACCATTGTGACCTGAATCACATTCGGAGTGTTCAGTCATGCTGAAATGGCATACTTGATACATTGATTATCTGTTGGTGTTGTTTAGCGGGGTTGCCATAGTAACCATCATATTTCATTTTCTGTCACGACTGGTGCGGATGCTAACCAAACTGTGTCACGCCAGGGGTGATGAATAAAGCAGATCAGAGCACAAAATTTGATCTGCCCAGGCAGACATAGATTTCCTGGCTGAGGATCAGCTCTGTATCAGATCTATTACCACATTCAAACGTGGTCCAAATCAGATGCCAAAATTCACATACTATATGGATTTTCTGCTTAGCAGCAATGAAGAGATCTAGTTGGAGCCACATGTGCCTAAAATCATATCTGAGGTGGTTATGTACACACAGCCTTAGTCTCAAATGCATGACTCTCATTAGTTTTGTAATCTCTTCTTGTGATCTTCATTGTGCTGCTGCAATGGTGTATGGTGTTGGATGTTAAATATCACCTATAGGATACAATAATTGCCCATGATAGCAAGTTTTATGAATTATAGCACACTGCCCATATCCATTTCCATGTGTCTAAGTCACACATTAAAATGTCTTTGGCTTCTTTTGTAAATAAATACAATTTAATAACGGAATGCAATGGAGTGCCACCACTTAATCTATAATTGATTTCAATTTTGGAATTTAAGACCATACTATATAGCTAAAAAAAAAAACTTAATCAATGTTCCATTGATTGAATGGAATTGGAATGGAAAACCAATCATTCAATCAGAATTAAATCACCATATAATCTATAAAGCTGTGTGCAATAGTGGTCTAAATAAGGTTTTATGAATTCCTTTAAGGTGGCATTGTCAAACAATGACTTCATTCAACCAGTCAAAGCAGTTTCCTTTCCACAGTCAAGATATGATATGATATGGTAGTTCCTCCCATTCCAGGTGTAATGAAACCTCTCTTCCCCTCTTCCCCATCACATGTATGCAGTGAATGTCGCAATATGATGCTCAAAGCCTGCTGAATGATGCCTGGGTTCCCAGCAGCATGAATGACACATCAGCGTTATATGTTGTGATTCATCACAGCTGTTCATTCACATATATTAATTGGTCACTTGATTTATCCCCCTTTCATTATTTGCTGTTATAGAGTTATAATTAATACAATATGTAATCATCCAACAATGCTGATGAAGATAGAGAAGCAGTAACTAATTATGGCAGTCAAATTTTCATTAATGTAATTAGTTCAGAAACCAGGCCATTGTATACATTCTGCAGACTATTTAGAGGAAGGTGTCTAGAAATTTGTTATATCTTTTGAAAGCTGTATTTAAGGCAGTGTCAACTTAGGCTGCATTTAAAAAGTGACCCTTGCCACCCCAATCTGATTAGATTTTTAAATCCATTATTTTTTGGAGGCCTTCCACACCCGTGCAAAGTGACAAGATCAGATTCAGGTGTCCAGACAAGACACTGGCCACTGAAACTGCTATGCTGTTTATTGTTATTTTAGCACTGGCTACTGAAACTGCTGTGCTGGTTATTGTTATTGTAGCACTGGCTACTGAAACGGCTGTGCTGGTTATTGTTATTGTAGCACTGGCTACTGAAACTGCTGTGCTGGTTATTGTTATTTTAACACTGGCTACTGAAACGGCTGTGCTGGTTATTGTTATTTTAGCACTGGCTACTGAAACGGCTGTGCTGGTTATTGTTATTTTAGCACTGGCTACTGAAACTGCTGTGCTGGTTATTGTTATTGTAGCACTGGCTACTGAAACTGCTGTGCTGGTTATTGTTATTGTAGCACTGGCTACTGAAACTGCTGTGCTGGTTATTGTTATTTTAACACTGGCTACTGAAACTGCTGTGCTGGTTATTGTTATTGTAGCACTGGCTACTGAAACGGCTGTGCTGGTTATTGTTATTGTAGCACTGGCTACTGAAACTGCTGTGCTGGTTATTGTTATTGTAGCACTGGCTACTGAAACGGCTGTGCTGGTTATTGTTATTTTAACACTGGCTACTGAAACTGCTGTGCTGGTTATTGTTATTTTAGCACTGGCTACTGAAACGGCTGTGCTGGTTATTGTTATTTTAACACTGGCTACTGAAACTGCTGTGCTGGTTATTGTTATTTTAGCACTGGCTACTGAAACGGCTGTGCTGGTTATTGTTATTTTAACACTGGCTACTGAAACTGCTGTGCTGGTTATTGTTATTTTAGCACTGGCTACTGAAACGGCTGTGCTGGTTATTGTTATTTTAGCACTGGCTACTGAAACTGCTGTGCTGGTTATTGTTATTTTAGGCATGGAGTAATGAGGCGTGTCAACACTGAGTTGTGAGGGGAATAAAGGAAAAAAGACTTGAGGGTAAAATTAAAATCGATCGGTCAGACACGTGCAGGCATCAGATTTGTATCGCATCTGAACCACATGTGGACATGGTCTACATCAAATGTGAGGGAAAAAATCTGATTTGAGTCACTTAAAGCTGGCACTTACAGCCAGATACAGGTTGTGTGCTGACAGGCAATGTGTGGTCAGCCAGCCAGAAGTGCCTATTCAGATGTCTCCCCATGTCTGACTTAATACTGATGTTCTCCTGGGAGGAAATGTTGTCATTTCATTTTGGATGGCTACATTCCCTGCCATTATCCATGTCCATTTGGTTATAAGGTCTTACTTGACGATACATCAAAAAAGGTCAACAGATTGACGGAGTGGGGGAGGGGGATGTGCAAAAATGGAACAAATTGCAGCCAAACCACATAAGTCACCAGCAAGCCCCAGTCCGGCCACAGCAAGAACACCAGTGCTGTTGGGCCCCTGAGCAAGGCCCTTAACCTCACATTGCTGCCAGGGGGGATTTTCCCCTGGCTAGCCCAATCAACTGTAAGTTGCTTTGGATAAATTTTGTCAGTTATTTTACAGTAATGTCATCTAATTATGTAGCTAGTTTTAATTTATCAGATGAATGCTTTTCTAGTGAACATGTTGAAATATTGATCATATATATATATTTGTTCAAATCAATTAATTTGTTTGTTACATTTGCTGCTATGAATCCATCTCTGGTTGAAGTTTTTAATGCCTCAGAATTTATCTGGAAACAGTATGGATGGTTTTTATGCTTAATTAATTTTATTTTTAATTGATTATCCTCCATCTGTTTCCCTCTGTTCCTGTTACTTGTGGGGTCCCTTAAGGGAAAAATGTATGGCCATTTTTCATTTTCCAGTTATGTTTTCTCTTGAAAACACTCTCTCTCAAACATACATATTCTATACTGCTTACAGTATCTATACTAGATCACACACATGGATTAACTGGTCAAGTTTTTACCATGTATCTTGTTTCCACAAGAATTTCATTTCAGTCGCAAACAAAGGAATACCTGATAATCTGTCAATAGAGGTATATTCTATAAATAAATTGTATATATCCACCTAATACATGCTATATGAAGTGACAATATTTTGTTTGATCATTGTATGATCAACATATTTTCTGCATAATGTATGCATTTTTGGTAATATAAATGCCAGGATTGTCCTGTGAGTTATGTGGCCGGGAAGATCCTGAGCAGTAGCTCATGCCCCTAAAGGCAGAGAAGTTCCGTCAGGTTCCCCTGTGGGGTTTTGTTAACATGTATGCACTGTGCAGCATTACTTTCTACATACTGAAAGTACATTCAGGCAGCACAGTGAAGGCAGTGACACCCAGTGTCTGCATGTTTCTGTCACTCATATGGTAAATGTAGGCATGTGCATACACTTGTACATATGGAGCCCACATTTATTTCTGCATGTGTTTACTGCAGCCTTTCTTTGTGTGGCTTCACTCTTCTATAAATGTTTACTCTCTAATCCTGCCACAGAGGATTGCTCCGCATTTAGGGTTTTCCTCACAGCCTGCGATCCCTCCGCCTCACATTGGGATTCAGTGTGAGATGGGCACATTTGTGTGGGTGGGGTATAATTGGAGTGAGCCTTTCTTATTCTATTCCATTCCCTTCTCTTATTTTCTTCCTTAATTTCCAGCTTTCTTTCTGTGAAGGAATGTGGAGTTAGATCATAGAGCTGTCGCTTGACCTTGGCTGCTTTTCTTCTTGACACATGAGAAAGAATTATCCGTTGGCTTTTTTTCTGCTGTGCCAATGCACATTGCTTCCTTGCTTTATTGCTTATTTCAGAGCTGTTTCTCTCTGTTGATTTCCACATTTTTGTAAGGTGTTCTTGATTTACCTCAAACCAATGAGGCTGAAGTCATCAAAAGGTGAATCTGAATTATTTGTTTTTTGCTCATTTTCTCCAATTGAAACCACCCACATTGGTGTGAATGTGAAACAAATTCTGAATAAAGAAAAGAAAGATGTATCCATTGTATCTTGTGAGCTGCATTAGTTTACCAATGCTAAGTGGTAGCAAGCTTAGTAGGAGTGCGCTAACATGGCCCGCAATTGGATGTCATCTTTCAGGACATTCATTTATGGATGGCTGTTTCAAACACAGCTGTAGCCTTCTCACCAATGCAGAGAGAAGAAGACATTCTGGTATGTCTGTACTCGCCAAAAGGGTTGAGGACAATAATTGCAAATAAATAACAATGTAGCTAGAATACTATGTTGTAGGGAATCGAAACATGTTTTACAGGTTAGGACAGTTTAAAAGCTGAGTCTGGACGATCTAAAATAAAAAGCCCCGTCATGGCAAAGATGCAAACTCCAGCTAACAAGAAACTGGCAAAAAAAAAAAAAAAAGTCAACTAGGCCATTTATCCAGCTGATTGAAATAACGCAATAAGATTGTTTTGCTTCATTTGCTGATCACAGAAATTTTAAAAAGAAGAGGGTTATGCATTTGACAATGGACTTGGTTTGTTCATGTACACAAGCAGAAGGTCTCACCACTTAATAGCCTGTCATGTAATCTGTGGGGAAAATGGTAGAGTTAATCACATTACACTTACATTTGGTGCAGAAAGGGCCCCCCATAAATATAGACCGAATATAGACAATGAAATGTAACTTCAGTGTTGATCTGTACTCTGCCTGCAGCACCAGTATGAAAGCCTGGATGACAGTAGTGCTGATCACAGACAGACTGAAAAACCTTGACTTGATATGTGCTGTCAGAATCAAAATGTCCTTCTCTTAAACAGATGTTACAACAAATGACTCTATCCCAGACAGCCTCACCAACGTCTTCTTTGCCCTGCATAACAACATCCGCCGCTTAAAGTCAATGGATTCCAGCCATTTCAAAGAATCTACATCTGATGCTTTGATAAATGTTGTCAACGGTGGAATGCAAATTACTACTTAAATTGAGATGTGGCTCTAACAGTTACAGACAAACAACAGATACAGTTTCCTCAGGGAAATTACACTGAGAATGTACAGTTTTTACTGTACTCACAGAATACCAAGGTTATGCAAGATATGTGAGAGATAGGTCACTTAGCCATTGTCTGCTAAGCAATCAAAGAAGTCTGCAACCAATTATATAAAAACAAGGGCATGTAACCTCTCGGCAATGTGGAGGCAGCTTTTTATCTAGTGTCTGTGGTGCACAACACCCTAAACAACCGGGATAAACCAGTTCAAAAAACACCCTACAACCTGCCCTCAAAAAGGCAGAACACTCACAAGCAAGGAATCACATTCTAACTTTTCCCCACCTTCAGTAAATTAGAAAGCAGAGTTCAGCCCCACTGTCTCTGATATTGGCTCAGCATGCATCACCTCTTAAAGTTCTCAATACTAAGTATACAGCTAATGGTTTTCCAGATGTTTTCTGTACAGTTTCCCATGCTCAATGTACGGAAATGACAGAAGGACTAGGACAGCATTCCTCAACTCTAGATGGTAAAAAACCAAGTCAACAAAATATTGAAAACCCTAACAACCCCAAAGTATGACACCGTTGCTCTCAGTCAGGACCACACAATCTAAATCCTCTTGAAACAGACTTTGTGGTTTCTGAAACATAATAAATATATCCTTGTGTGGCATGAATGAGACTCACAGAAATGATATGGCAATATGCAAAAGTGGTGTTCAGATTAAGCGCCTTGAATAAAAAGAACCCTTATCAGTTCTTTAATAAAATTGCATGCTAGGTATTATGCTAATCTACATGCATTCAATGAAGTGCTTAGAGGGTTTTATACTAATTAGCATGTGCTAAATGAAGTGCTTAAAATCATGATACATTTTATTGTAGTCCTTTCAAAAACACAATAAGATTTTTCTTGGTAGGTTACATCTATAACAAAACAGGTTGTAATAACCCTGTGCAGAGGTGGTACAATATCTAACAAGTGTTTGAATATTTTTATCATCTTTCTTACACATAAGTGTGGTTATTTGTAACCTACAATTATTTGGAGTTCAGCAGCTGAGTGCTGCAGCCATTGCACTTGTGGACCTCTTATTCAGCAGAGCAGGCAGACAGTAGGTAGCTGTAGTCGGTTTGTACAGCTACATAAGAGGTCCCTAGTTGGCTGTGTTCTGTCTGCACAGGTACATAACATATCCCCAGGCCCAGCTACAGTACATGAGAACATACATAATGTTGGGAGGTGGCCTTTCAACTCAACCTGGCTCTTCATTCATATGATATCCTCTGGTGCAAAGACCACACAGATTACAACTCCAAACATCATCATCACTGTGGACTTTCGCATTGGTACACAGACAGCAGCTTGTTCAGAGAAAAACATGCCAACACTATTTTGGAAATATCAGTGCTGGAACTGCAGATAGAAGTGAGCCTGATAGCTGATAAAATGTATGGGTTCGAAAGAGGATATATTAAAGGAGGAAGATTAAAAGATTTGGGAATTCAGAGCTGGAGTGAGGGAAAAAGAGTGGGAGTGAAGGGAAAGTAATGGAACAGACAGAGCCACAAAAAAGAGATTGAGAGATGTGTACGTGAAAGTGGAGACTGGTGTAATCGCAGACCATTGTCCGCTGTGGAATTATTAAGGATTAGAGGAAAAATCCCTTCTGACTGCAGGAGATTATGATTTAGGGGTATAATCTTCCTTCCACACAAACACACATGTTCCGTAAGCAGCACACACCAAAAAAACACACTGTAAAGGGCAGGTACATCTGAGGAAATATGGAAGTGTCAAAAGAGGGAAGAAACTGTATGCATGGATGGATAGAGTGGGGATGGCAGGAGGATGTGTGGGTGTGGGTGTAGATGTGGGCATGGATGAGGGTTTATATGGGCCCAGAGGAGGAGGAGGTGAAATATGGCCATAGACAGAAGGAGGGAGGGGGCAAGCACAGAGATTTGGTTGTGGATATCGGGAGGGGAAAACAGCGTGGGATGTGCACATTACTATAGCTTCATTTCTAAAATTTGCAAACTCTTATTCTGTAGCTGAAATCCTTAGGTTGTTAATGGACAATGACCAAAACACTAGTACAATGAATTTAGTGAGAACATTTCTTTTGTGTGGGAATTCTGTATGATACATTATCACTAGACCATATTGTATTCTTCAGCATTAATACTATGGCATACCCCTTTGTCTAACTGAGACAGTTTTATTAACGAAATGTATGACCTGTTTTCCTTTGATTGCCCCGTCTTTTTGTATCAGTGGTAATGAGGAGCTTGATAAGGTCAATTATGTATGCTACTGTCAGACTACTCTATGATGCTGTTGAGGTATGGTGTGCTATATGAGCAGTGAATATACATTGTAATTAAATAAATGTTTCATTCTAGCATTTTATAGTTTATTAAAATACATATATACATATAATTGGTGTTCAGTATTTTGTAACACAATCTTTTGTTGTGTTTTTCACATTTCTGTTAGAATAAACCCGTCAAAACCAGTGACAAATCCAAGTAACATTAGACATGGGTATTAAATAGGGTACAGACTAAACATAAAATGAACAACTAAAATTGGAATCACACATGCTCTTCTGAATATAGACAGACTGTTGTACATAACATGGAATTTATCAGTAAATTGTAAGCACAGACAGAGGCCAATTAAACCGACCTTGCCAGAAAGTTCATCAACAGTTCAAGGTGAACAAAAAGAGGTAAAATGCAGTGATAGAATGACACAAAGAAAAACCTCAATACAAAAGAAAATGTTTTTCTTCCTTTTACCAACTCTAGACCCACTCTCAATCTCTCTCACCAAACGTTGCATAATTAATTAAGCTAGTGTTGTTGAAGACTCTGACCCTGAATGGATACAAAAAAGAGCTTGGTTAAAGACTGGCCTATGAATATGAAAAAATACTTTTTCCAAAAAGTAACTCAAGGTTGTTCAACACAGGACTGTGCACTAGGGTATGTGGGTGTGAGCAGAATACCACTTCATTTGCAAGAGTAATTTGTCTGTGTTTGTGTGTACATGCTTATATGTGTACATATGTATGTAATGTACTTGTATTTCTTTACATGTGCATCTATTTGTACATATTTGAATGCCAGAAAACATGTAGGTGTGTATATGCGCTGTATATATAAGTACATGGATACATATATGGACCTGCGTATGTATATGAAATGCTATGAAATAATTATGTAAGGTTTCTCCCCTTCCCCCTTTTTCTATTTTTTCTTATCAGCACATGGTCCTCTCCTCCCCACTGCCCGACTCGTACAATACCTCCCCCCCCACCCCACAACCCCCATAACCTCCCCACCCTCCACCCAGAGTAAAGAAAGAAGTCCAATCGAAATTAAGCAACTAAACTAAGGAGGAAAAGAGTGAGCTCTGGCAGAGGTCCCAGGGCCCCAAGACAGCCCTAAGCACTGTGCTGCTCGCAAATGCAATATATGACTGCCATATTCTGAAAAAAATGTCACTGGACCCTCTGAGGGACTATCTGATTTTCTCTAACTTAAGATACTGCATAATGCCTCTTATCCAATGCTCAGTTGGGTATTTCATTATTTGCGAAAGTTTTAAAAACTTAACTTCACAGTTCTGCTCAACCAAGGCATAGAAAAAACGTATATAAAAAGGGAAGCTGGGGTAGGCCTACATCAGTCACACTTAAGTGCCACCCCCAGGTGCGTTTGGATGATTTTGTTTTTGAGATATTAAGTCTGTACAGAACTGACTAAGAATATCATGGGTAATGGAGGAGGAATGATGCATCATAGCAACCCATAGATTCTCTTAAACCATATCAGAGTGCCATAAGTCTTGGTAATATGCAGTTCTTACAGTGGACATAGACAGACAGCTCAATTATACAGCCTGGCCTGATATCACACCAACTACTTAAACATCTACATTTAAAAAATCAGCAGCATTATTGGATATTAACCATGGGAATCGGGATTTTTCATTGTGTATATGGTCAATAACCTGTCATGTTCTTTGAGATATACAACTGGGCCTTCAGAAACCTTACAAATGATTACTCTCAACCCATTTCCTTCTACATTTCTTCCAATCAAGCAATTAGGCAACTGAATAACAAGTCCTAGGCAATATGCTCTCATGGTGCAATAGACAAGCTGTTAGCAAAACTAAAGACAAAGGCAATAGTACAACTATTAGCTAGGCCATCAGTAAAAAAAAAATACTAAAAGTCATTCAGCGTTGCCTTTACTTAGTTACTTAGTCATTTACATTTTCATTCACAAGCTGGTTATATAAATTGCTGAGAGATTAAGGAAACTGGTATGGCTTCAGAATGTCCTTTTTATGTCTTTCTCCTTTTCCACCTCTGTATCCTACTGTTTCTAAAATGCCATGTTGACATGGCCTCTCTGAAGTGAAGCCCGTGTTTATGATAATTGTCAACAGTTCTACCACACCTAAATCAAGCTGCAAGTTAGTGCAAGTTAGCCACAAAGGAAAATAACAGTACCAGTAAAAATAACTCTCAGCATTCTGTACAATGCGCTGTATTTGCTGAGGCACATTTTGTTCACATTTGTTTACATTTAAGTAGTTTTATTTTCTATTTAGTGCTATTGGGCTCTCTTGAAATGATGCTGCTGAATCAGTTTCAAAGTTGCCGTGCGACCAAGAAAAGTTCAAAAGTTCATTTGACTATCTCAGGTTTTCTCAGGTTGTGGGAACAGATTATCTAAATGCTTTGTATTACAGACAGCAAATATTGGAAAATGTGAGAATAGCTCAGTAAAACTGGTACTAAAACACATAATTACACTCACATGTATTTCAAAATCACAAACACTAAAATATGCAGCTCAGAGCCAACAGTACTGTTTTTCCTGCATTGATTGGCGATTTTTTTGACTAAATATAAATCCCAGCAGTAACACTTCACAGAACACACAGTACACCCTGGAGTACGTCGAATAGTTATGTGCTGAGGAGGTCGTGAGGCCCTCGCTTGTTCTTTGTAACGTGAATTCTTACAGGGGGGTGTTTTTGCCTAAAAAACCAGGGCGGGCATATTTAAAGGAATGCAAGTATGTTATTCCCTTTAGAGAAGGTTTTTTTTCAGTCTCACTCTCATTCTCTCAAGGGATTGCTTTCTTCCCAGTGGCCAACAAAGACTCTCTTTCTCCTCCCCTCCCCCCTCCCAGCTCTCCTCCTTATTTCCGGAATCCAGAAGCCACACTGCTATACAAGAGCAGTGGTGGTTGCTCTGGGCGAAGGGCAGTTGTGGCTACCCATTCAGAATTGTAGACTGAAGTGTGCAATGGGCAGTGGTAGATGGAAATGGCAGTAACTGGCAATAACTTCACATTGCATTTCCCACATTACTTCAGGATCATTATTATTATTGACCTAGAATTCAATGCATTTAGCATCCTGACAGAAAGCATATGCAAGCTTCCATTTGTAGCAATGCTAAGTATAGCTGTTGTGAGCGACTCAAATAGCCTTGTAAATTCTGAACCTTTTTCTGCACTCCTCATTTAGCCTTTTCAGGTGGTGAATCCACAGGAAAATGCAGAGCCATCAGAACTCTTAAAACTGCATTGTTTGTGATCATAAAGTTCAATATATGTAATGGATTTTAAAAAGTTTATATAGAAGTTTTTAAAACATCACAGTTAGTCATTTATGATGTCAATTGATGTCAATCAGGTTCAAAGCACTATGCAGTTCAGTCCCACATCACAGAGTAAAAGAAAATCAAAAATTCTCTGAGCTTATCCAGAAATGCTCATCTCATTGTTCCTAATATCCAACTGAAAGCAAAGGGTGACCTTGCTATCTCAGCACAGGCCACCAAGCTGTGGAATACTTTATCCTAATATATCAGAAGTATAACGTCTAAATGCGTCCAACCTCTGTAATCACTTGTTTTACACATTCTTTTAGTTGTGTGCCCTACCAAGGTTTTGACTGTCTCTTTAGCTTTTAGCACAATAAGAAACATCAAAAAATAAATTTTTACAGTCTGGGTGGGTAAACAGGTTTCCCCAGAGCCAATTCCCAAGAATGGCTGTCCGCAACATGATTTTGACCCTACTTGTGTGCTGCCCCCAACATGCCTTTTGGACCTGGGGTTGTATTGTTATCAATGATGAAAAACATTGCTAGTAGTTACACTAGTTATTGAAGCTACAAAACAATAATGTGAAAAGATAAATCTATTTTAGGAACACAATTTCTTTCCTGATGAAGAAGCAGAAGAATTATAATGAGGGGATACATTGAGCCAAAGTGAGACATAACAGCTGACACTGGCATTTTCACTGAATTTTCCCATTTTTCATATTTATGCTAATGTTTAATTATTATGCACCACAATTGCTGTGATGTATATTTTGATATATTGAATTGTTGTCTGTACATACATCTTGGTTGTTCTATTAACTGACTTTGGGTTCACCATATACACAAAGAATTTGTGCTGTATTTGCAAACAAAATTGGCATCTGTTTAAATCTGCTACAGTCAGAACAAATTTTATTTCATTGAATAGTCTTTTACATAACGATAATGATGGTGTCTTAGAGGCCTCATGAAGTTTTCAGATAAGTCTCATTTTGATTGCTACTCAAGGAAAGCCAAGGAGATGCTGACTGATGTGAGAAGGGATACACCGTCTCCATGATTAACATTATAAAAGGATAGGAAGCAGAGGTCCTGGAGGAACAGACATGCACTTATGGACAGCTCTGGACCTGGGCAAGCTATGCTTCACTTGGGATGATACAAATAAATATTACATAAGACAGATCAGTAATTGATTCTATTTTTGAGGGTCAGATCTGGACCAGAGTAATACTTTACTTGATGCAGACCACTAACTGCATTCAGAATTTTTAATTACCTTCTTAATGAGGGTTTTTTGTATATCAAAGAGTAAAGCAACAGGGTGAGAAAGCATTCATCCAAACAGCTAAAGCTTTGTTCGATAATCAATTGTGTCTCGCTAGCATGGATATCTATAACATCATTCTAGCACATGCTATAACCTTTGTCAGTAGGTGATGATGTCATGCTAGTAACTGCTATAAACTTTTTCAGTAATGAACAGCATCATGCGAGGAACTGTCATAACCTTCTTCAATAATCAATAGCTGACTCTTACACATCCACCAAAGTGTGTGTGTCTGTGTGTGTGTGAGTGTATATGAGAGGGAGAGAGAGAGAGAGAGAGAGAGAGAGAGAGAGAGAGAGAGAGAGAGAGACTGAGAGAAAGTTTGTGTGCGTGTGTGTGTCACTGTGACTACAAATGAAGTTTGGATGCATGTTAGCTGTGCTTTTTGGAAAGATTCTTACCTCTCACTATTTCGATCCCCACGTCTGTCCTTGCCCCGTTTCTCTCTTCCTCAGGGAACTTCAGTAAGCTGTTCCAGCTTCTACAGTGTCCCCCAACTTTATTACTTTTGGACTGTTTACGGTGTCCTTTAGCTCCCTCTCTCTTTCTGTCTCTCTCTCTCCGTCTCTCTCGCTCTGTTAAATAAACAACTGAAGGCAGTACCGCCTCTCTTGCATTCCCATGGTGTAACGGCCGTCGTCTAAATGTGTTGGGATTTAACAAAAAAATGTGAAATATAGTGAAAGAAAAACAGTTTTGATCTAGCAATGGTGTTACAAAGCCGCCATCTTGTGGATGCATTGAAAATGAATCAACGTCCTATTCCACACTAGCATAATCTGAGCATATGGAATTTATAAAATGTTCTTTTTTTAATTTTGATGAATTTTGCACAGCTGCCTTCCTTGATTTATTGCGGCTTGCTAGCTAACCTCCCACATTAAAGTAAGCATAGCTAATACATAACCTTGTGTTATGAAATGAGTGTACATTGACATTTCATTTCCATAGTATTTCAGTTGGTTAAAGCTTGATCATATTTTACAGTTCAGCTTTTTCCTCTCCATAGGGTAGTTGACTTTCAGCCTGTCATGTTTCCTCAGAATAAGTGGGATTCAGATCCTGGCTCAGGCACCTTTCTGTATGTCCCACTTCACCTCTGACCCTCTCTACCTACTCTACCCACGGCCTCAAGTTTCCATAATATGCCATTGTAAAGCCATTTATATGTTCTTTGATGTATATTATGTGGCATTGTGGGAAAATCATCAAGAAGCTAAAAAACACATTCTGTACTTCTAGTTATGCAATTAAATGCCTTTGTACCATATAATTATGTTTCCTTGTATTCGTGGCGGTTACTATTTATGGATATTGCAGTTTTTGATCTGATGGGTTATGAATTATAAATTATGAGTTCATACTTTATTAATTATGAAGTATGACTTTGCTATGATCAGGGACACCAAATATGCATGGGCTTTTTTAAAAAATGGATCATTTTTTTATTGTTACTACGACTGTGTCACACCAGGGGAGTATCCAGGGTATTACTTGAAGGGTATGTTTACTCAATCTTCATCTCATGATGTATACATGCATAAAAATGACTGGCAAACAATAGCAGGCAAGGTAACAGTAAGTTTTCCATTCAAAGAAGAAATGCATCATCACTGCCCCTCATTGAAGCTCAGAGGAAATTGAATGATGAGTTGAATGTTCAACTCTCACTCTCTCTGATGCAGGTTTTGAGAGCCCTACTGCAGCACAGTGTCTCATGGCACTGGCATGTGAGCGTCCAGGAGCCACTGCATTTTCAAGCTATTTAAGATGAAGCTTTTTAATTTGCAAAGACAAAAACACTGTTCTGTAAAAATTTTGGCAAAACGTTCACTCCCCAAAGCCGCATTGGAAATATCCATCAACTCTTTCATATCCAGCATTCCCCTCACCAAACTTGGTAAAAGGAATATGCAATGCAGTCTGGAGACTGAGCCAACTGCATGTGGTGGGTATAGGACAACTGGATCAATCCTGTCCAATACTGAACACAGGCGCTCCCAATTAACACAGAGTGTGATTGTTTGAGAAACACCCTTATGTGAGGAACCAAATTCCTGCAGCACACCTAGGCCAGTTAGGGGTTTCACCAATGCTGATGTTCATTGTTTCCCCCCCTGATCCAGACTCAGTACTCTGTGTCCCACTAGACAGCCACTAGGATGGCCTGTCATCACACACAGTCACAAACAATCACAACACACAATATAAAAGACAAAATTTGCTCAAAAAACAATCAATAATAGAATATATACAACTCAGCATGTTACCAGCAGAATAAAACAAAAACAAAAGGGGAAACCCCTTCCTGTCCCGTTCCCCCGACATCTATATATTCCAGCATCTCTTCAAGTTTTTCCATTTTTCATGTGATGGTGGGCAATAATGAAGAATAGAAATCCTGGATATCTGAGGTTCATATGCTGCTTTGCTTTTGCACTGGAGACCTCTTAAATGTAGGGGAACTTCAGGTAAAAATTGCCTTGTTGTACTGAAAGTTTTAAACAGCCATAATTCTGCAAGCAAACTGCTAAATCATTTGATATTTATTATTTTGAGGGTACTGATGCATGCTAAATGTATGCAAGAAAAAATGATTCTTAAAATTTATTCTGATAATTGTTGATAATTGTTGAATTGTGTTCTATGCTGTATGGGTACCACACAGTGTCCTTGTACCTTATTCAAAACTGTAAGATCAAAGGGAAAATATAAAAATAGAGCACGGAATAAGCTGAATATCATTAACACAGAAACACAACATGTTCTAGAATATATTAAGAAAAACTATGGAGCTGTAAGTGACTGTTATCTCAATCCAACAAGCTGATATCAATAAAGGATTTTACTAAGATGTCAGGAATCAATAAAAATGTCAGTTTACAGTGCTATGAAAAACATATTTACTTGCTGGATCATTCAGCAAGACAATGATCCAAAATACAAGAAAAACTGTTTCAGGATAGAATATCAAAAAAATGGAAGGCTTTGGAATGGTCTGGTCTTGTCAAAAATCCAGCCATGAAGCCCATTTTTAAATGTTTTGGCAGGAACTTCTCATTCATCTGAAAAAAACTGACATTATGCAAATGTCAGACTGCCTGGAGGTGTGAGGCCAAAAATCCCCCAGGAATTCCTCCAGTAGCCATCAGCATTTGCTCATAATCATTACTGCTATCTGTTGCATAGCCAGTTAGTGTGCATCAACCATTTCTGTGAGTACTGCTCACCTTCTCTAAAAAGGACTGTCATAAAAGTAACCATGGGGGACATGACGGATAAAATAATATGAAGCTCATATGTAACATACCATGAAAAATGGCAATGTCTTACTTAATTAATGATACAACAAGTGTTTCTCCATCCACTGAATAGAAAATAGTTAAGACCCATGAAAGAGAAAAATGATTAAGGCAGTATGATAGACAGCAACTGTGTTTGACCTCTAGATTTCAGATTCAGACATTTTTTTTTGCTAAATGTCTCCACAAATAAAGCGATAAATGAACAGCTATGGGTTTTCCTCACTACAGATGCTTCCATTTGAGGTTAATCGGAGAGTTACATTTGGTTTAGTGGTTTAAAAAGCTTTCACCCAACTAAAATGAAAAGCTCATTTAAAAATAGCAGAACATTTGCAATGGTTGATGGTAACCTGGAGATACCTAATTTCATTTTCTGTGCTGGGCTTGCTTGAGCAATTTTCAAGCACTGAAAGTAGTGATATTACTTATCATCCTGTTATTCTATTCTCATTCTTACAGTAGGAAGAAGAAAAGGAATTGGTTTGTTGGGTATGTTTTATAGTTTTCATTATTTGCTGCCAAAAGGTAATTCAGAATCGGCACAGTCCTAATTACGTGTCTTAATTGTAAAAGTCAAAATGAATATCTGTTTCAAAGAAAAGCAAATATAATTTTAATTTTGAAGTGACAATGGCAACTGTTTTACATAACATACTATTACATTTAAGCTTTTTATTTTATGTTAAATAGCTATATTACATTATTAGCAGGTTAGCATATTAATGGCATTGCACACATTAACTAGCAAGATTGTGTTTGACATGGAATAAACTGTCCAAAGTAATAAACTGAAGGTTACTCCATTACAAACATGGGGCAATACCCAACAAAATCATTCATTGTATTAAATATCTTATTTACGCCATTTTCCAAGAGACCCCATAGATAATCAATAGAATATCTGCGTGATTCTCACAGGTTTAAAAAGAATCATATTTTTCATCAATGTTCATAAAAAGACATTGGATGTTAAGAAGGTTCATTAAAACATGATAGTCATCTGCAGGACATATATATATATATTATTTATTTATTTATTTATTTATTTATTTGTTTGTTTGTTTGTTTGTTTGTTTGTTTGTTTATATTTACATAGCTGGTCATTTATCAGTCATTTATCCAAGATTTGGCACAGTGTAGCTCATATAAAATGTCAGTCCTGTCACTTTCTTTAAGTACTTCTGTAACCTAATCCACCCTTCTTTCTAGACTGGTCAATTTAGTATTACTCCATCCAACCACAACTGTCATACAGATCCCTTTCCTTTGTCAAGTCATTGTAATACTGTAGGAGCTGGGGGCATCACCTGTACAATTCAGTTCAGTGCCATAACAATCTTTACAAACCCAGACTCATTCTCACTCTCAGGAGGCAAGGCCCCTGATAAAGTTTAATGGTGAAGATGATAGATTTTGGTTTCACTCTACCTTTTCTTGAAGTTCTTTTCATTAGAAAAGCTAAAGCTGATCATTATTTACAGTCCATGAAAATATTAGCTACAGTACATTAATAAAAAAAGAACATATAAATCTCTGAGGCACTGTTTGCTTCAACCCTGTTACAAGCATGCAGTACTCCTTTCGTCCCATCTTTAACACTTATGCAATGCTGTTGCTGGAAACCACTGCTGTTTAACATGTTGTCAGGCAAATACCAAGAATATATACATTCCAACATTTATGACATACATACTTGCCTCCAGAAAAGATTGTGCAAGTTCACTTTACCAAGCCCGAACTCTGAGGTCTCTGTTATACACTGTATACAAGTGTCAGGTGACCAAGAGCGTGGACCAGGAATATGCATGCTCTTATTATCATACATTGTTCTTTTTCAGCCACGTGTTTCATCTGTAAGAATAAAAAATCCATAGCTCTCAAGGCTATTCTACCCTTGGAGTCAGAAGGAAATCTCAGAGAGGGAAAAATACCTTCAAGATTCATTAAGTACACAGATACACGCACATTCAAATGCATTCTTTATGTGTGACGTGCTGAGGTTAACCTGCTCAAATTTTTTCATTTATGCTACCGAAGAGCTATAAGCACTACTGGTCCATCCAGTTTGGCCTTATAAATCTGCCTCCAAGAGTACACTCCCCTCCCCTTTGCATTCCTTCTTTTCTTGACAACAAATGAAGAAAACTGAAAGACATCCAAGGGGTTCAGTCTACAAAGAAACCACCCCGAGGATTTGAGACAGCTGGCAGATGTCGGGGGAACAACTGTACTGTGACAGACTGAAGTCACCCAGCAGTGTCAAAAAAGGTGGGTCTTCAAAACCTTCATATGAATCATATTATGCTGAGGCTGACATGTTTGGCTTACATGACCTTCTCTCATGTGTATGTATGTTGCTTCTTTTTTTGAACAGAACAGATTTTGAGCTCTAAAATATAATGTGTTTCTAAATAATGTTGTCTACTGTGTAGTTTTAGTATGTCTTTCCATGTGCCATTTTATCATTACTGTGTGCTGTTATCTGAATTTTTTTAGCCTCGCTGTATATGATTCTGTGTATGTTTTTTACCTTGCCATGTGTGGCTATGTGTAGTTTTATCCTTGCTGTGCGGCATAATGCTTATTTAAACCCTCCTGTAAGTGATCCTGGGTAGATTTTAGCCTTGCCTTGTGTGGTCCTGTGTTTACTCTTATTTTGTGCTATCCAATTAGCATCGTGTTGATTCACGTCTATCGATTGCTTTTGGAGTCTGATTGCAAACATTAGGAGCTGTGATAATGAAAGTCAAGGAAGCCATTATGAAGCTGAGGAATAAGAAAAGCAGTAAGAGACATAGGCCAAACCTTAGGCTTACCAAAGTCAACTGTATGGAACATCATTAAGAGAAAAGACAGCACTGATGAGCTCAGTAATCGCAATAGGACCATTAGGCCCAACATTATAGGACACTAAATGTAATGTCTGAACTAAGCTGAAGCTCAGTGGCAAAAACTTAAGCACAGTGAAGTTTGAGATGTACACTTCAAACAATAGCAGGTATGCTATCATTTTTCATTGGGTCTCCACATTTTAACTGATTATTTACATCCAAAATACAAATTAATGATGGATTTTATTTTTAGGTCGGTCCGCCTTATCCACGGGATATTATGTCATTTTACCCTATATGTGTTCATAACTTGAAACTCCACCTGTATGTAATACCAAGAACTACTAGAACCCACGTAAATCAAACTCACTACAGTATTCTAGCATACGCTGCACGTAAAAATATTTTTGAACCACAGTTGGCCAAAACTGCAGATGCGGATAAGGCAGGCCAAAAGTATACTATGTATAGTAACTTTTCTAGAGATTCAGAGCGGTGGTAATCTCTCATCAATCTATCATTTTTCAGTGTTGAAGTCATCCAGATGGGATACGATCTTAATTAGAAAACATATCAATATATTTGTGAAGTCAGCTGTTCAATTTTGGCATAATATAGCAGATGAAAAATGTTGATTGCAATCTTTGCTAATTTGTGTGAATGACAGACATACGTAAATACAACTTGTGCTTTGAGAGATCAAACATGGCTGTTGGGGCTATTAAGTCTATTCAACTGTGAATCCAGAATTGTCTTTAATAGTGTTCTAAAAAAAACCCATCCTCAAGTATTGATAACACCTTTCAGAATCTATCATCCAAATGGTTTAAGTAAAAAAAAGACTGCAAACATATAGGCCACACCCAGTCTAGAAGACAGCACATTAGAGGGCTGCTCAAATAGCATCTACGTTAGCCAATTGATGGCTGCTACAACTAGCCCACAGCCAACTTGTTAACCTTTATACGTTTACCTCAGATTTTAGGAGAAGTGACAGCATTGTGATGCCAGAAAATGTGTTTGATACTGTCGGTTCAATAGAAAGCAATGTTTAATGTCATTGTAGTAAACTATTGAAAGCCAGGCCTCAGGAAGCTTTCGATTGTTTGAAACAAATGTTTTTGTTGTGCACACATATTTCCAAGTTTTGACATATGTAACTATACGTAACTACATATGTTTTATAAATGAGGCCCTCACTTAGCCTGATGTAATCCTCAGCATACTTTGTAATACGTATGTGTGCATGTTTATGAGCATATTCTGATACTTACAGCAATCTGTTATGGGTGTGATCTTGTCTTGTGTACACTGTATGTGTACACTATTTGCATGCATGACAATGGGTATGTTTTGGTCCTCAGTGTTACATTGTCTCTGATAAAAAGGATTGGGCGTGCATGTGCCTGGATGTGGATGTCCATTTGTACCTGAACCTCTTCCCTGTTTTCCCCAGTGTCCAGGTCATAGTGGCAGCAAGCTGTGTACCTTGGTGCGCAGCACAATGTGGGCTCATGCAGCAGTGGCACTTCTCGGTCTGGCCCTGCTCAACCTTGTCTGTCAGGCCTCTTGTCTTGGTGCCGTGGTAACGCTGCAGCCTGTGCATCAGGATGGAGACTATGAGGTGAATTTTCAGGTTCAACGTTGCAATAATGATGTCTGGGGTGTTTGATATTTGTGTCATTTCGAAATACAACCCCAACTGTTTATTTGTATTTAGTTAAAGAAAAAATGGCCAGACCTGAAACTAACCTGAAACCAAGTGTGGCATGTTACAACAGAAGTGTAAAAGAGACTGAGGGACAACAGGGTATCCCCAGTCTGACAGAATCAGGGTGGCACTGACACTGACTAACCTGTTATTCAGGTACAAATGGTTTTCAAATTTCACCCCCATCAGTCTCAGTTGAAATCAGCCAATAATTACAACATTTTTTACATTGTCAACATAATTGACTTGCATATGTGATGTATTTATAATAGATTTATGTTTCTATAAACCTAAATATTTTAAATACAGCTTAAATATAGAATATGATGAATACATGTTTATGCATAGGCTTAAGAGGTTAAAGTCCACAGATCAGTTTACAGATATCTACAACTCGCTATGGGCCTTCTCCATCTGTATGCACATGTATTGAAGTTTAATGTGAGATTTGATCTCAGCTTATGATAATATTCAAAATGATACACACCAAGCTTTGCAGGAAAAAGAGTTCACTTTCAGTTTACAATCAGATGTGGTCACATGATTGTCTCTTAAATGAGGGCCATTGCATGCAAGGATTTAGAGTAAGTTACATTTGTATTAGACAGAAGAAAAGGTGGAATGTGGTTGGTTGTGCTTCACATTAAGTTCCTGACTGCATTTTTGTTTTTGCCTCTCTGCCAACAGGTTAGAGCATACACCAGTGTCATAACACCAGAACCATGTTCCTCCCCCCTAAGAGAGGTGTGTCCAGGGCCGAACTGCAGCACCCACATTAACTCCTCCCCTCTCCGAGGACTCTACCCCTCCCCTGGCTGGTGTCTCCAGCAGTGGCAGGAAGTTGTCTCCACCAAGTCCACGTCTCGCCTGCAGCTCAGGTACACTCCTAGCCTATGATTCTTACCTGTCATTTGCTTCCTATTATGCAAGAATGTACTAAAAAATAAGAAAAGGTAGTACAGAGTACAGAGTCTACATCAGCTGACACGCATCCATGGCATCCGAAAAGTTTGCACCAATCAGATTGTGACAACACACCTTACCACGCACGTAGGAGTCTATTGAAATGCCAGATGAAGCATACTCTGTAATGGCTATGCTATAGTTTTGTTTTCCTTTCAGCTATCGCTTGCCTCCACCTGCCTGGCTCTGCTTGGAGAGGATTAGACAGACTTTTTTCTGCCTGACTATGATATAATTTGTCCATGTTAATGTCGTGTTCTTATATGAGGAACATCCTGAAAAGCAGAACATTTGAGTTTACATCCATAAAATGCATTTGCATGTACAAATTAAATTATCCATCAAAGACAATAGACCTAAAGACACAAAACAGACTCCCAGTGTGAGATTACAACATTTGGACAACTTCGTGAATCTTGCATATTTTTTTTAATTATGGCCGTTGTATGTATCCCCTGTATTTGCTGTATTGGAACTTTCCTGTAATGCTATTGTATTTGCCACCTCAAGACCTGTTGGGGAACCTCCTGTGTGCTTCATCAGGACTAGTTAATGAAAGTCGTGTTTGTCACATTAGCACCAGTTAGAAAATCCCCCATATCTGAAGAATTAGCACTGGCAGCTCAAATATTATAATATATAAATAATATAATAATATATTATATATTCTAATGCATACTCATTTTGTGGGTAAACACCTCAGTCTCAAGTTTCTTATGTGAATATCTCACTTATTCCCAGCTCAGAAACAAATGTGCTTCTGAAATCATGGGCAGATCTCTCAGTTCGCCTCGACAACCAGAAAGTCAACCAACCACCTCACGTTGCTCTTCTCCCTCCTCTCAGGTATTCCAAACCACCCTCACTTTTGGGCCTTCAGCGTTCTGCGATTAGCCTAAATATATTACATTCAGCCTGCTTACTCACATATTATATATGAATATACAGAACATGTATTTTGCATCCATGTGATTTGAATATATATACACTATGTCACACATTCACACATGTGTAAAAACCACACAAAATATTGGAGAGTGAATGGAAAGTCATGAACAAAATATTTTATGCTAAAGTGTAAGTTCCAATACTTGAAATGCTATATCATTTTTCATTATTAGTATTTACACACAGTAGTTTCCTTTTGACTTTCCTTTTACTGTCTTTATAAGTATAATGCAACTAATATCACTCGTGATTCAGGTTGAAATGGTTCATAATTTACAAATTGTCTAATTAATTGACTGATTATCTTCTCGACATGACACATGAATAGATATATTTATGCAACCACTTGTTTCATAGCATTGTTAGGGCACTGATGGCAGCTTGAGTGCCAAAATGCTTTTGTTTGCCTGTGCACATAAACTGAAAAGCACAATCTAAAACCTGCGTGGTATTTTTTCCCATCATATGTGTGTGTTTGTATTATCAGGGTCAGTGTAAATTGTTTCCGACGCTTTCCCCTGAGAATAAGAGATGAGGATGGGGACCGGGTGCAGTGTCGCTATGCAAATCCAGAGTGGGGGGAGTGCCAGGCCTGCTCTAGACCTGCTTTCCTACAGCTGGAGGATGTGAGCCACATTTTCACTGCAACTGTGGCAGTGTTTTACTCCATCCACCTCACAATCCAAGCCCCATGCTTTTCCTACACTATCCCACTGTAATTAACCCCCTGCTTGTCCAAAACAGTCCTCTTATAATTCCTCTTATAATTCCCCTACTGCCCTCTCATCTCATTTTGACCCTCCCCATCCTTCTGACAACATTCCACTCATTCCATTATGTCCCTCCTCACTGCTTGCAGGGGAGTTGTGAGGTGGTATACACTGGAGTTGGACAGACAGGCCAGCACACACTGGAGCTCATGGTGGAAGATTTTAATGCCAGCAATACGGTCCTGAGCTCAACTCCTTTGTACTTTTCTCTCACAGGTAACTCCTCTCTCCTTCTCTGGTCACCTGACCTCTCATAAGACTGCACGTTCCTGCCACACTGTCCGGGCACTGTAGGACCATGGCTGCGTGAAAAATCCTCCCTCCTTCCTTCTTTTTTGAGCACATGTCTATACAGAAGTCATGTGCCCACCAATCCCACAATGCTTTGTCTGAAACAATCAAAAGGAAGGCAGAAAGGTCATTGTGTATTTATGAACACCTTAGAAATATCAATAGTGAAGATAGAAGAGATATTGTGTTGCTTTAAGAGTGTTGTATTATGGAACTGTGTAATGTTTGTGTCAGCCATCATTAGTACAGCATTTTTTATCAATGCAAGGACAATACACATATAAATGCTTCAAAGAGTAGAAAAAGGAACAATACACATATAAATGCTTCACAGAGTAGAAAAAGGAACAATACACATATAAATGCTTCACAGAGTAGAAAAAGGAACAATACACATATAAATGCTTCACAGAGTAGAAAAAGGAACAATACACATATAAATGCTTCACAGAGTAGAAAAAGGAACAATACACATATAAATGCTTCACAGAGTAGAAAAAGGAACAATACACATATAAATGCTTCACAGAGTAGAAAAAGGAACAATAAATGATGAGTATGAATGCTAGGCATCTGTTTGTGTTAGCCACCCTCATGTGACACTAAAAACATGGCCTTGGGAAAGGCGATAGCGATGACTGTATACTTATGTATTAGAGTAGTGTGAATGCTGGATTAGTACACTATGAAAAAGCAGGCAAGTCTCCTTTTTATTAAACAAGTGCTGAAATTGAGCCAGTGAAGGTGTGTGGAGAATAATGTCTGCACAGGGAAAAATTAGTTGGCTTAAAACAGTTTGGTTCTGAAAAAAAGGATATAACAATGTGTCCAGTGGTTATGATGGAAGAACAAGGCATATTAACTGTTTTACCAAATTTTTGAAAAATAATGTTTCCTTTTCTGAAGGTGATTTCATTTTTGCTTTAATTTTGATTTTGTTTAATTCACAGTTGTGTTCAGTTATTTTTTCATTCCCTGAAACTTTTCCAATCCCTGCCAATGTAAAATTTTCCAATGTAAAATACATACTTTTCATAATCATAATTTTAATCATTATTATAACTACATCACATATAGCACACTACTAATGCACTGTTGAGAACAACTTACTCAAAGTAATGTACCTTTATTTTTCAGTGGAAGAGGAGTCAACAGACTGCGATGAATTACCTGCATTTACAGAGCAGACACCACCAGAGGGCGCTATATTTAAAACCATGCCCTATGAGAAAGTCAACATCACAGCCGGAGCTCACTCATCAGAGAGAATGTGAGATGACATAACACATCTTTTTCTACTTTTGAATATATTTTATTAACATCTAGGTACCAAACAGTATCCCTCTACTATCAGGGTACAAAGTAGTAACCCCTGATTATCCAGTCGTCTTACAGAATCTTTCATACATATTAATAACTCTCTCTAGCAGAAAATCTGCCCTATTTTTGTCTTTTCTAAAATAACACATCAGCAATGGCTGTGGGAACAATGAATCCTGGTAAATTAAATCCAGCAATATAGCGGTATTTGTGTGGTAAGGGGGCAATTACTATAGTCAACTGGGAAACCAAATTGTTCCCAGACAAGAGTGATTAAGGAGGATCCTCCAGCTCAAGCTTATCTCTTCCACTCAGCATTGCAGAACAATTGACTGGCTGCCTTCACTTTGCCAAAGCTGAAATCACACAGCACTGTTGCTCATATTAACCAAGTAAAATTGCTTTTGCTCTCCCACACTGTAATTCACTCAGGATAAGGGTATCTGGTAAATGACAATGTAATACAATGTAATGCTGCAGATAATGCAGTGTACATATGTGTGGTTTCACCATTATGGCACTTCTATTGACTACAAAAAATTCAAAGTCTGTCATAACGACTCCTGTACAACTCTCTTAGGGTGCTGGAGATAGCTGTTGTTGGTCCCCCTGGCCTTTCGGTTTCTACAGTGAAAAGCGGTGAAGAGGCGGGGTCTCCTACATCAGTCAACATTGTCTGGTTGAGAAGCCCCAATGAACTGCCCCATTTACTGCCTATCTGTTTCACCGCCAATACCAACAGGTATCAGAGGCACTTTATGTTACAGAAATCATACATGACGAAATGCAATCCCTTTTACAATACTCAATATTTTCTTAGCTGTGAAGCATACTCAACATGTCATGGTTTTCAAAAATGGCTGTTTTCCTTTTTTCAGCTCACAGTCTGACACCAGATGTATATGGATTGAGCAAAGTAAGAGGAAATTATGTTCGGTAGTGATTTAGTTATCTATCCCTTGTGTTACTTTGTACCATACCATAAAATTAGCAACTCAACTGTACATTTTAGGGAATATATTCATTTTAGTGCTGTAAGAATGATCATATTAATCACAAGTAATATTTTCATGTATCATTTAAAAAAATGTGGAAGAATTTTGAAAAAGTTTGATCCAGTTTATTTTCTGGTGTATTGAGTGCATAATGTACACTTTTGCTCAGTGAATGTCACACACAAGTAGATGAATTGATTGTGACAAACAGAAGCATAGCTTCAAACAGCAGTGATGGCATAATTACTGAATTAATTTTACTCTCTCTCCCATCTCAGAACAAATGGATGCTATACCCCCAGGAGCAGGTAATTGTGGACAATAATCACACTTTCATTCTGTTACAATGTCTGGATATTATTATTATCATCATGTGATATTATAATTCTTTTGAGATATTATTTTAGGCACACCACTTATATTTACAGATGCTGTTTGCATTAACCTTTTTCCTCTCACTGTGCCTCAGTACTTAAGTGTGGGAAAACGGAAATGAATTTATCCTTTCCCATCGAGTCTCTCCGCAACCTCCCTCTGGATGACCTCCAGCTCAACGATGCCTCTTGTCCCATATTCCATAACGACACCCATGTGATGACTGTCATCCCTCTGCTCGGCTGTGGCACTGAAACTGTGGTACAGAACTCTACTTACAGTTTTCGTGATGGAATGTGATTTTACAGTTTTTTTTTTATTTGTGTAACCTTTATTTGACCAAGTATTGTCTTGTTGAGATTATAATCTCTTTTACAAGAGAGACCTGGCCAAGAAGGCAGCATAAAAACATGTATCACAAAGACAACATTCTGCAAAATTTATTGTCAAGTGAAGCATCTTAAACCACTCATTGAGAGCTGGGTTCTATAAGAAGGTCAATGTTTTCATGTTTGCACAAAACACAAATAAGAAAAATTCTTGATAACTTAGTCCAAGAAAAATGATAAATTGAGTGGAATTGTGGGCATCTTCCAATCTCACCCTTCAGTCTTTTCTCTCTCCAGCACTTAGGAACAGAGATGGTGTTCACTAACATCCTGCAGAGTGTCCGGGCCCCATCCGCCATCAGCCGGCTGCCCACACTGTTGCTGCACGTGACCTGCCGCTTCCCTGCCGTGATGGTCCATGGGCCCCACTATAACATCGCCATGCCCACTGAGGAGCAGATCTTCGGTGCGCCGCGGTTCTGGCTGGAGTTCCACAAGCCCGGGGAGGGACCCTTCGCAAACAGGACGCAAATAGCAAATGGCGCTCAGCGGGAGAAACGATCAGGGGTGCGGAGTGCCCACAGGTTAGAACTCCTGGACCTGTATGTGTTCTCTAACACCAGCCTGGACCGTGCAGAGCTGATGGTGGGGTCCTGCATGCAGTCCGAGACGCCTGACTTCCAGACCAAACACCCTTTTGTGGCAGGCGGGTGAGTCACAGACATCATTTTAATAGGGCTGGAGTACGAGCATGTATGAGTGTGTGTGTGATACTCATCTGTTCCTGTCTTAGGTGTGTGAATAGTAATAGGACTCTGGAACTGATCACCAATACCTCCACAGTGAAGATCTATCGGCTTGATCTTGCAACTTTGAGCATTCAGGGAACTACAGTAAGCCTTTCTGTTACATAAATCAGCTATATAGAACCTGTATGTCTGATATCCTTTACCAATATCTTACATAAAAACAGCTATATCTTTAATATTATCTGTATTTGTAATCACCTGAAGAGAAATAACCTACATAAACTAAAATTATGAAACTTCTCCAAATACAGCAGTCTTATAACGAAATGCTTTATGGCTAAGAGTGTTTTCATGTTTGCCATGTTGTTTCCTGCCTAAGGCCTTCCAATAATTAAAGTAGCACAGGTGCAAAACCATTTGAAAAATGTGATTGGTTTGTGCTCATTGATCAGATCTGAAAAACTGCACTGTGAGCTCTCTTTTATACAGGGGCTACTAACTCTTTAGAAGGGATTACAATGTCACTCCAATCAATTTTTGAATTGTAGATTGGTATCCCTACTTCCCTCACACTATGTAAATACATACATGTACGTTGGCTACATTTTTACTTACCCTTTATAGACTTTATACACTGATTCTCTGTGTCCTATCCTGTGTGTACGTGTGTTCATACCGTTTTTCTGTCGGCTCAGATGTATGTTCAGTGCAAGGTGCATCTGTGCATTGCCATCAAAGCCACTCAGAAGTGCCCCGACGAGTGTGCTGGCCAGAGTCTGGACGAAATTGTGGATTCCTTAATTACAAGGACATATACAGTCCGGTCTGGCCCAGTCTCCATCCTCGACGAACCACCCACTACTACTGCTGCCCCCACCACCACCAAGGTGGTCACCACAGCATCTCATGGTAAGAGCCATTACCAGAGACCGCTAAGCTCCAAAACCACCTTCACTTCTTGGCCACCTTATACCCCATTGAGTTGTGTGACTGGCTAATGTATGTGTGTATAGAGTACAATAAACTGTGACAATCATTGTGTCTAGGATCTTGTAAAACCTGCAAGAATGGAAAGACACCAATCAGAGATAGTAATTTCATATGCTGGTCAAGGCCTTAAGAATAATTCATCTGTTCTATTTATCACCCATCTGGTGAATGTAATGAACTATTACAATTGCACTATATTTGTTTACATGAACAAGGCTGATGTGCTTTTTGAATGGCCCAAGGAGCTCTCTTCAATGTGTGAAGTTGGGAAGAGAGACAAAAGTAATAATGCTCACAAAATTCATACACATCGATACGTTAGCTTTATTGAAGAGCTTTATTACTTCTGCTCAGCACCTCAGCTAATTATGATGCGCAATTACCTTTCTAGTTTTTTGAAAAGGGAGGGTCTTTTTTCACAATGAAATATTACAGGGGCTTAACAATAACTTCACATGTACAAATGCTTTCACTCTCTCACAATCACAATTTAAAAAAACACTAGGTATCTGACAAGAGGACTGCAAATGTTTTGCATTTGAAGTGTGTTTTGTGAACATGTACCCATTG
This sequence comes from Albula goreensis, assembly GCA_022829145.1. Lineage (NCBI taxonomy): Eukaryota > Metazoa > Chordata > Actinopteri > Albuliformes > Albulidae > Albula > Albula goreensis. The sequence goes on from CM040749.1 coordinate 26,304,178, forward strand.
TGAACATGTGTGTTTTTGTAATGTACATACTGCACTGACTGCCCTTTCTCCCCATGCCTCCCCCTTCCCTCTTTTCCTAGCAGCTCCAGAAGAAGCCAGCGTCATTGCTGTGGGTGTGGCAGTGGGCATTATTCACACATTTGTGTGTTCCCTCCTCCATTAATACTCTAAAACACTGCCTAACTCCAATACTGGATAGTTGAAGATAGATGTGACCCAACCTGCTGGACATTTTAATGTCTTTATATTTAACTAGAAAGAAAAGTATATTTAATTTATAGAATCATTGTAAAGATTCTAGATAAATGTTCTTGTAGCACTTTAACTAGTTTTAGTTTACTGTGTTGAAAACAAGTCTTCTACGTTCCATGCTGTACTGTCCTTATGAGAGACTTATCATAATTAAATCTCAACGGTGGCATCCTTAAGTGCATAATGGCCATGTTTCTCACATGTTTATTATCTATAAAATTATCTATGAATTCACTCTAATGTTGCTCCTTCCATTGAATATTAGAAGGAGCAACATATATTCTTATTTTATTATAATAAAATATTATATTCTTATTTTCCCATGTGCAGACCATTTCATCTGATTTTTCACACAAGCATAAGAGAATGGGAAGGAAAACTAGGTTGGGGGTGCTATTTAGTGAAACAGAACACAGGTACACTTTCCACGATTTCACCTTGCAAGGTTTTATTTAAGAACACCAAATTGTCGGCATGATTCTCTTTTAGAGTGATTTCACAAAGCCCTGACTTCTCAACAACAATAGTTTGAAAATGGACAAGTTACTTGTGCCAAATTCAACAATTTTACTTAACATTGTAAAGAACAATACATATTGATTTGATACATCAGGAAATTAAAAACCACCCAAATACTGGTTTACATTACAGCCAAGTGATGTCTTGTTAATGCAAAGACATCTGGGCTGTTCCGTTTACTAATCACAGACCTATAATATATGCCACAGTTATCCAATACCTTTCTAACAAAACACACTTAAGCATGATACTGTTTTGTACTGAAAAAAAATCTTTTTCAAATGGACAACACCAAAGTTGCTTTTATTATGCAAGCTCCATGGCTCAATGTACAGGCTGTTTTTGCTAAACTCCAGCACGTCTTGCTGCATTCTAAATGAATTTCCATTGTGCAGCCATTCTTTAAATATTTGTACAGATTTATCAAAATGACTTTTTTTCCCTCATCGCTTTGTTTCGACACAATGGATATGCACAAACAGCGAATAGTATGTAATATTGGTCCAGACTGGTTGATGTTACCCAGCTCCCATTACCTCCCATTACAGAGCAGGATGAGGTTGTTGACTGCAGCAGAGGTGGACTGCATGTTCTGACCCGTGATCAGATGTCTGTCCAGGACCACATGCACCGCATCCTCTTGGCTGGCTGTAAAACATAGATTAAGCAGTTGACTCTTTTACCTATTAAAAGATCCTCTGGTTTTCCTAAGGTAATCATGGTTTTTTCTGTGGTTATTATGGTTACTTTTTACCATAGTGTCATCAAGGATTTTAAGTCTTTATTATGGCTAATATAGGTACTGATCAAAATCCCACTGCAACCACATTCAAACCATGGTACTGACACTGGGGCAAAAACTAAGGGGAGATGTGTTCTCTGGGCGATTGTTCAATCACCATGTTGTGATACAGTAATTGTCTCCACTACCCATCTATTTACCACAAAGATCCACAGCATGTGGATTAACTCCAAAGTAATAGTATTCTAATGTTATACTGCTTATTGTTGTACTCATCTGTAAGGACAGGCAATTTCCCTGAATTTAAATGTAATGCTAATATACCGTGCATTTGAGGAATTTGTGAGCTGAATGATCAGTTTACAATGTATCATTTCATTGTTTTAAACTTTAATCTTTTAGCATATACGGTTATGTCTGGGGTCACTTCATCAACGCCAACGGCAAGTGACAGGCAGGTTTGAAACAAGTGCACTCACCAGTGTAGGATCCACCACTGTCCTTCACAAAGTCTTCCACTATGAGAGGGAGGTTTGCGAAATCAGGACGCCGCACCAACTCAAACACAGAAGGCTAGGAGAAAGGGAAACAAATCAATGCTTATCCAGAAGTAGCATAACATGACAAGCTATAATGGAGTAATGAGCAGAAAGAATTGTTGAACCTTTACAGGCATAATCTGACAATCCCTCACCATAAATACACAAGGTTTACATGAATAGTTGCAAAGAAGGCTATCTGCACACCATGACTCAATGAGACTTCAAACCTCAGAATTAATTATACATTTTCACCTTGCAGTATATATATTGTGCCTATAAATAGTGAACATAAATTGTGATTTTATGTGAAATTACAGTTTATAAAGCAATGTGACAAATACTTGGTATTTTCTACAGAAGGTTAAGGCATCATATGTACTTGTAGCATGTAAAATATGAATAGCATGGAGGGAGAAATTATAGGTTTTCAGTGAGGGACATTCCCAGTGTTATTTACCCCAGTCATACTGTAGCCACTGAAGATCCATCTCTGTCCCTCTGTCGCACAGCACAGAGCAGAGACACCCTGTCCAACAGCACAGACAGGCTCTGTGACAAGCACACATACAGGCTGTTACTCTCAAACCCACATACAGCACATACAAAACACACACTGCGATACTCCCCTCTAACACACTCTCACACACAGAGGCTTCACTGTATTGGGTCCCTTCAGTGCATTCTGAAGTGTGCAACGATGCAAGATTCCCTCTCCTGAGATGACAAGTGTGTGAGTGACTCACTCTTCTGACATACATAGTATGCAAGCATGTTGACACTCACTCTGCTGAGACACAAAATGTGGATGGATGTGAATCCTCACTGGTGAGGTATTCAGTGCTCCGGGATTTGAGACTCACTCTGCTGGGATATGAAGTGTGAAAGGATCCGAGCTAAAGAACCACTATGTGCAAGGTCACCAAGGGCACCAGGGCAGTCAGGTATCAAAAGGGCATGGTAGCGGCCTCCTGTGTCACACAAACATGAAGTCAACATTATCCTCCATTTCTCAGCAGATATGTTTATATGTAACAAGCTATGGTAGCCCACAGCAGGCTAAGAACACATTGTTTAAAATGATAAAAGGAGTCCCTCTGTGTGTCTAACCATCTATGGACTCCAGTTTTGCAGGGCTGGCGTACGGCTTTACGCTGAAGTCCTGAACCCATCGGGCTGAGCTCTCATCTACCCCCACAAAATCAATGGGCTTCCCCTACAAAACAGACACACACATAACACAAAATATGCAGTCAGCTCTACAATCACTGGCACTCTTTCTTAAGATCCTTTAATAGGTTGTGTAAGATTAACAAATAATAATGGTCTATATTCTATGATGTAAAACTAAATACAATTATATTTTCTCACAAAAATGCATTTGTTTAGAAAAGTTTTAATTGTAGAAGATGGATGTCAACATTACTGACATCCTTTGTAGCAAAGTTATTTATTAAAACAGTTTTGTTTTTTTAAAAAAAAAAAAAAAAACATTTTAGTAAAATAGTCAAATTCCACTTGCAACAAAGCAACAACAATAAGAACCTTCCATAATGCAATGTATGATGTTTCCCTCAAACCTGGAAATCCATTGGGATATTGGTCTGGTCTTTGAGTACAAAAGTGTCTTACCCCAGGTGTAGCTGTCTGTATGTTGAAGACAGGGGTACAAAGATTAAACGATTGAAGAAACGACTGAGCATGAACTCCTGAAAAGAGAAAAGGTAACTAGTTCAGCTGTATAATGTTTGCTGTATTAAATTAGTAGGACCTCCATGGAAAAATGCAGGAATGGAGGTGCTCAGAAATGTTTGTACCAAAAGATGATTCAGTTGAATTGTTGCATACTTTACTGTAGTCCTTATTTAATGACCACTCTTATATTGTTTATACACGTATTAATTTAAATATTTAACCAATCATAAAATAAGAGAAGATCATGACCTCATTAGAGCATGCATCAACTTACTCATTTTGCTCTGGGTTTTCTACCCAATATTGCGGTCTCTCACACAGTATGTTCTTCAGCAAATGTTTCAGGGCCCTTTGGCTACCTCTCATAGTCTTTTTAGCTATTTATCCAGTCTTTTTTAGCTTTTCAGACTCGTAGCTTTATGTCTACCTCTTGTATCAGCTGACTGGTTTCATGTCTACTGTCTGTGGCTACGGTTCTCATCTATGATGTAGAGCTCCCTCAACCTGCCATCCTCAGTCTTGATAAACATAACAGGAAATATTCTTTCAAATGTTTGAAGATTACGAGCTTGGCAATTGAGCCGCCGCCATGTGAACGCTGTACAAGCCATACGGGGAATAGATATAATAGTCTTATCCAAACACGTATTTAACAAATGCTAGCTAGCTATGACATCACATTAACGAATTAGTTGCAAAGTACAGTAGATATAACCAGTCATGTCTTACCTTGGGCAGCAGCACTCGCCACAATTAGACAAGTCGGTTTAGATGACATTTCACTTGTATGTACTGTTTTAAAGATAACGGTACAATTATTCGGCCTCTGTAAAATATGCTGTTTGTCTGAGCAACGTTACCGCTCATTAGCAATGTCATATGATGGGAACTCCGGTGGCAAACATTAACAAAACAGATCGCACAAGTAAATAACAATTAACACGTGGTCTGAGATAGCAAGCTAGACAGCGTACCACTAATATGTTTAATTTTTTACGATCCGTCTTCAATACCAAGTGAAATGTAGATACAATGAATTAAATTTTGAGTGTGTCGCTTTCGTTCATGAGGCAAAGCGAAACAAGAAGCCCCAGAAAACACAAATTCCGGTAGAGTTTCTACACCGTGTTTCAAAATAAAAGCCTAAAGCAAGTTGATATATGCACAACATATTTCCTGCAGCAGTTGCTGTCCTTATGTAACGGCATATTTTAGTACGTATCAATATATCTGCAGATACATAACGCAAGCAACTGTTCCAGGAAACCTTAGGTGCTTCTGGTCTTGTAATATATAAAAAAGTCATAAAAGTCAACAAAAAAAAAAACATACAATCATAAAGACATACATACATGTATACATAACATATGCATAGATAAGCATAAATCGGCAAAGATTTGGTGGAGACCAAATTCAATTTTTATTAAATTAAATTTATTATTTCTTATTTTCAGTTTAGTCAGAAATCAGGATATTAACAGTACAGTACACTGATGAGTAATGCTCCTTTGAGCTCCTCACCAACAATTTGGCAGAAAGATTGTAGTTACACCACTGATTCCTGTCCCCCACCCTGCAGCAGAATGTCATACACTGAGTTAGCATGCTCTCTGTAATATGTTACCAAAAAAATATACCTTACTGTTTGATGTTGTCTGGATTGAGTGATACTGTATGCTTGAGATACATATATTCAAACTCAAGCTGATGTGAAGTGAGCATCCTGGTGCAAAATGGCTGCTGTGCAGTACCCAGGTGGATGCTACTTATTGGTGGAGGTTGAGATGAGTTTCCCCCTTCACTGTAAAGCACTTTAGGTATCTAGTAAAGGGCTACATAAATGTAATCATCTTCTTCATCACCATAATCAACATCATTAATCTTTCTGAGAAAAGGTAACCTATGTCACCAAGACCACCATTTAAAATAAACAAAAAGAAGTTTTGAGTGCCCTGGTCTTCAGATAAATTAAGAGGATGTAGTGGATTATGCTTCTGACATCAAAGCAATTTTAAACAAAGCCTGTTCTATATGAAGAGCAACTAATTGTGAGGTGGAATATCTGGTTTCAAATCAAAATTAATCACTCCTTTGAGATACCTACAAGAGTCTTTCTAGTCCATAAAAGCCCCCCATTAACTTAACTCTTTCTTTAAGGCTCAAAACTATGCAGATAGCTTAAATTGAACCAATATATCTCAGGTATCATGTTACACAAGGACTAATATACACAGTTTGTAAAAGACAGACAGTGGCCTCTGTATGATGAATGCAAATAAATGAACATTCCAAGATGGGGGTATGGGGAGGGTTTTGTCTGATCTGAGACAGTGCAACAGCTTACCAAAACATGAAAACTTAACTTCTTCAGAAATATTAGTATTTCTAAAAACAGTTAGCATTTGACTTTTCCATGCACTTTCAATGACTCAAAACTTTAGACTACCACAATGTACTTCTAAAACTATTGCACACTATATAGAAAAGTGACTTCCCAAAAGACCTAATTTATACAATGCAGCCAATCAAAAAAAAAAAATGACAGCCAATCTTTTGTTGTCATAGCAATATGAGTTGTAGAAATCATGACTCAATTAAAGTCTCAACGCAATTATACTTATGTCATGGACATCATAGATAAATTGTCTGAACAAACTTTTCTTGAAATATTTCTGGGCAGATGAGTAGATCTGCCAAGCTACATTGAAACTGGTGAAAAAATAGCTGAGATACAGATGTCCGAAATTCTGGAAACCAACCTTTACCCTGATGTAGTAATTTGAATACACTGGGTAATTTTGGAGCTCAGAATTTTTCTTAGTCTATTGACACTTTAGGCAAAGACGGCCCATGTACAGGTAGTGTTTTCTCTCAGTCCTGCTGAAAGTCCCTGAAGGAGCTGCAGCTCATACTCCGGCCAAAGGAGCCCAGTGCAGCATTGGAGTAGATTCTGGGTATTTTCTCCATCAGCTTGGAGACCGCCCGCCTTCTAAAGGATGTGGGAGAAGAGCTAAGAGCTTGGACCATGTCCCTGTAAAGAGTATGGAACACTGCTGCTGTTTCTTCACTGCTGTCCCTAGCAGAGATTTCATGGAAGGGCAGCTTCAAACCCTTGGAGAGGTTCTGCCCGTCTTCCGTGCTGACCATCCGGTCGAACTCCAGGTCCTTCTTGTTGGCCACGATGACCATGGGCGGGGGCTCTGGGCTGCTCTTGCGGGCCACAGAGTGAATGTGGTTCACTAAGAAACATAGACGTATGACCTCATCAAAGCTGCACCTATCCGTCACAGAGTAGACAATGACGAAACCATCCCCCCATTTTATCTTCTCTTCAATGAGCAGAGCATCTTCCTCCTAGAAAAAGAATATCACAAAAACTGTACTGTTTAAATAAAAAGACTTCATTTTTTATTCCATCACAGACGGTGTCACAGTCCCACAATAATTTCAGTGTAGAGTGATGAATTATTTTTTAGGATTTTTAGGAGTCTTGAGGTACAATTTATCAAAATAATAAGTGTTGAAGTGTACTTATTTATTTCTTGTAAATGTAAACTTTAGTGCAATTCTAAATTCCAGTAAATGCTCCCAAAATAACCCTTTGCATTATTAAAATATAAATGAAATTAAAAAGATTCAAATTAAAAAATTATTAGAGCTTTAACTAGCCCATTTAAATAATAACTAGGAAAACAGGCGCAGTACACAAAGGTTGCACTCACCTGTCCTGCTGTATCAAGGATTTCAAAGTGAACCACATCTCCGCCTAATGACAATTCATGTTTGTAAATGGTTTCTGCAGATAGATAAGTATCGTTTTCTTGAAACAGAAAAATCAACACGCATGTTTCTTAATTCAAAACTAAATCTAAAATTTTAAACAACCCCTAGCTCACCACTTACCAAGGGTTGGATCGTACTCGCCAATGAATCTCTTGGTGATGAATCGCACTGTCACCGCTGCAGTAGGAACTGAGTTTGTTACATGTGAAACAATACAGCACTAACACAAATGCAACTTTTACGATCCGATGTAATGCTTATAATTTCAATACTGCATACTCTTTTCACCTCTGTACCATCGGCCTTTGGCGTTAGTAAATTCACCGTCTAAACTGTACATGAAGTAGGAAAAATGTAGTCAAAATTGCCATTTGCAACTCCAGAGAATGTCTTTATATTTCCTACCTGTTTTACCGACGGCTGCTTGTCCAAGAATCACAATACGGACCGTTCTCAGAGAAGCCGAGCTCCCGGCTCTTCTCAAGGGTTTCGGTAAAGTAAAGTTTGTAGTCATCATTACTTCTTGCTTACACAAGGACGGTAGTTTTTTAAATGTAGAAATATCTGCTCATTTTGGTCTCCTGTAGTATAAAGGCAAATGCAAGATGGATTATTGAGCTTTCCTTACGAAAAAGAAAGGTCTGAAATAGTCGGATTACTCACAAGGCTGTGCTTATAGTCGCAGATGAGCAGCCGTGGCACTGCCAGCCTTCGCTGTGAAACTCGCGTTGCAGTGTAACTGCGTGGAGTTCAGGGAGGGTTGTAACCTTTGCTGATGGAGTTAACGGAGAGGACATAGGCTTAACGTATGTGCAAGCCATGGGCTTACATTCTAAAAGATATTTGAAAGGTGTTGTCTCAAATTATATGTCGACTTCAAACATTTGTTAAATGTACCATCGATCAAGAAAGAGCAGAAATAAGATATGCATAGGCTAATGTTTACTTAAGCTCTCCAAATATAGGCTACCCTAAACCAAGTGTGTTAGACGGTGATGATACAGCACACTGAGCTAGAACTATGTATACATTCATTTAGGTTCTAGGGTTTTATTATATCCCAATCTGGTCATCATAACTATGATACATCTTGTGATTTGTAAAGTGTACTGTTAAGAATCGTAGCTTGGGCTTCACATATTGAAGATGGTTTGTGTAATGTTTAAAATTGTATATATCATTTCTTCAGAGCTGAAAATTTCATGGCTTTATATCAACCATTGTATTGACAGCTAAAGATGTCATTGCCAAAAAAGGGCCAAAATTGGCTTATTTGTGTGTATAGATACCAGATGATAAATCACCGACCACATTTACAGCTTAATCAATGTCTACCATTACAGCATATTCAAATTGTGCCCTTCACACCATAATGAAACAAACCTGTCCACCACTGTACAATATTTACACCATACATACAATTTTTGGATTTTTTTCAGATTGCAAAAACACATTTGACATGAGTGATAATGCTATGAAGTTCTTTAGATATAGGGTATTATATAGTATAGAGCATTGTATACACCAAGATACTCCAATATTGAAATAACAGTTGCACATTCGTGTTTATTTTATACACCAATACAAAAATGTAGAAATGAAAAATGTCCACCCCAGGGAAGACTTCTTCACACAGCAATATGAGGTGAGGCAGGGCCATAACCTGCATTCCAACAAACACACAGCAGAAACAGGTCCTGACCAAGGGCAGACTCAGTAACCACAGCTATGTAAAATTCATGGCTGCCAAAGAAGGGAATGACTGTGGTCACTGCAAGATGTGACCGAAAAATAAGAGACCATTATATTGTGCAGAGTATCCTTCCCTCAGTTTAAGGGAATGACTGAGTAAAAAGCAGTGATGATAGACTGCAGTATGCCAAAGATTTAGATTTAGTGTATGTGAAACTCAATTAAATTGCATTGTCCTCAGATGAATTTGCTTATATGGTTGCAGTTTTATGCTTATGATAATCATTACTGCTTTTTAAAGCTGTTAATCAATGAGGCCAGTTTGTTTAAAAGACCATACTCATTAATGAAGCTTTTTAACACCACCTTTAATTACATTATCTTAAAAGGTTTTTCATCATATGCAATCATATGCAAATGTACAAAGTGAAACAAAAATTTAAGATAGGTTGGGAGCAATTTCAATTGTGTTGATCCGAAGGACTGTTTGAGGTTGAACAATAACTGCCAAAAAAAGATAAAAGATTAGTTTCACAGAAATACAAATTAACATTCGATTTATGATATAGCACATAAAGATTATTACAAAGTAGTGAAGGGTTTTTCACTGATCAGCTTAAGTATAACAAACAACTTAAAATGAGTTAATGCTGTATTGTTGTTATCCTCCTAGGAGGGCAATATGGGCTACATTGAATAACTTAAAAACCCCACATACTCAATCAAATATAGCCATCAATTACTGGAACTACCTTAAAAACAACAAAAATAATCATACTTCTCTTCCTTTGATATCTGTGCCTTTTCCAAAATCGCATATGGACTTTGGGACTCGATTCCGTTTTCTCGATGACAGTGGCTTCTACTCTGACCAAATTTCGGCTATGAAAGAAAATATGGTTAATACAAAACAATGAAGAAGCTATGGCCCTTGGTGCCAAACAGTATAAGCAGTATAAGGCAGACAACTACCAAATTATTAAAAGAATTAAAAAATGAACAAACCTTAGAAGAGGTCTTCCAATTAATGTGAAATCCTCCCCACCTGCAAGCAGTACCTATAAATATGAAGAAGCAGGTTAATACTAAAGAAATATGGGTCTTACGTCATGAGTGTGGAGAAGGTGGTAAAGATCTGAGAACTCAAAGTCACGAAAAGTGCTTGTACTGTCTGATACCCTTAAGAAAGTCAACTGTGCTGCGTATCGTTTCTATTCCTTTACTTCTAGTACTAAAAGCAACAATAACAACAAACCTTTTCAAGTATTATTCGATCACCACACTCAGCATCTATGTGATTTTCAATGAGGATCAAGTCTTCGTTGGTCACTTTCCACTGCCGGCTTGCAAAATGCACTACTGCGAAAAGCCTTCCATACTGCTGTGCTGCAATGCAGTTGTTTACTTTCTGTACCACCTCTGAAAAAGAAAAACATAAGAAAATATTCTGATTGAAACCATTAAAACTGCAACAAGTTCATATTCCCAAGAGTGTTCTATCTATTTTAGCATGGAAAACCATTACCAAACACTGGCAATACATATGAGACCAGACCAAGAGCTATGTCTGAGTGAGAATTTTACCCATATACTCACCCCCAAGCTACTGACATTTTCTATACTACATTCCTAGCTACAGGAGATCAAGGGCTAATCACATGAGAGGGACATTCTGTTGGCAACTATAAGTGCCAACAGAACAGCATAAAAAAGGCTTAAAACCTTGATGCTGCCTCCTCTCCTCCAAAGGGTCAATGATGGGTGGTTCTGGCCAGGGAGGTCTTGATAAGGATGTTTCTGGAACAAAGCTTTTGGGGGGAAAAAAACAACCATGAATGAGAAAATTCACACACAATGTTTTGGCACTTATAAAGCTTTAACCAGCATGTAATATTTATTTGCATCTAATTTGACAAAAATAAAATGAACAGAAAGAACAGGATTTCATGTTTGCTTTTGCCATGAAGATGATGCCATGATGTTATACTATGAATGCTTCAGAAAGACAACTTTTCCTTTTATGCAAAATATTTGATGGATTGGAATATGCAGTGACAACAAAATTTGGTATTGAACAAAACACAATGATTGGTTCAACTCTGTAATTTACCTGTAGCCTTAAGTAGCTCTGCCCATTTGCAGTGGGACCTAATATCACTGCAGACAGGCAGATGAATTCTGCTGAAAACTGTTATCAGATTTTTAAAACAAATTAGATGTCATTCTCAATGCTTTTGGTGAGTATGGCCAAATGGTACCTATATGCCACGACCTAAACAGTTACCTTGAAAGATGTGTGATGCTTTGGGAGCTTGGATGACCTGCCAACGATGGAAACATAAACCCTGAAAGAGACACAATGGTATATTACTAGTCTCTTTCCATTTGAAAAAAAAATAAATAAATAAAGAAATTCCCCCATTTTTGAAGATGTGGCTGAAACCCATACAGTGTTTCCCCATAGCAAAGTGCCTACAATATCAAACATTGAACACCCAATCCAAAAGGCATTATCAATATAGTATAATACATACAATTTTGACGTATACCTCAGACTTTAAACATTGCATTTTATTGTCAGTTATCATTTCACTACAAACTCCTTTAACCTCTTTCTATGCTAACGCCTTGTTCATTCACTATTTGTATGGAAGTTTCTGTACTGTGGTTACTAGGAAGCCTGACTGAGACTACTCTCTCCTTTTTTAAATAATTTATTACAAAATGACAGTATCATTATGCTGAATGTCAACAGTTATGTACTACCTTATTAAAATGCCCCGGAAACGTAAGTAAACTGTTGCTATACGGTTGCTCTTGACCCCCAACAAAATCACTCCGAAATTGTCGCACGAACATTTTGTACTAGCTTGCAACGCATAACTTACAGGAGTCATTTGGGCCACACGTGCATAGATAGACACGACGGTACCTACTAATAATGTTCTACAGGCATTTAAGGTAAACGTTTCCACAGAACATCCTGCGTTTGTTAGAAAACTACCTAACGTTCACACAACACGTTTTACCTTGAGAAGGCACTATCTGGTAAACAAACTTTAGAGTAGTACAGAGCACCTTATAGTAAACTGTACAGGTTCTGAGAAATACAATAGGTCCTCAAAAACATACCAATCCGGGTTTTCAGGTGCGATGGAAATTTATTCCCACATATTCTCCATCCAGATCGCAAAACTTCTCCGATTACGCTCCTCAAAGTCAGCGCCATGTCTAAGCCTCAGATTTGTTCTCCTGTAAATGTGAAACGTTATACCATCAAGAGCTGATGCTGAATCAGCGTCCACGTTCTTTACAAAGTAGTTGAGGATAGGAAAATGTGTTAGCCAGCTGATCCAGGATCAGGGGGTGTCGGAGACGGTAGGAAGACTCAGCTCTTGATTCCGGAACTGCAGCGGAATAAAGGGGTACTACCTATAATATCTTCCGACAAATTGGTAGCTAACAATTGCATCTAAACATAACAAATAATATTTCTAAAAAACAAAATCGGACAAATGCTTGGTAAATACTTTCTTATGTACTGAATCTATATTCAGTCTTATGTATTGAATCTATATTTCCCATCTATATAAATTGATTAATTGTATAGCTCTCTTTGCCGGAACTCATCTTTAGGACTAGTTCAAGACGGAAATGTGTTTTGTCGTACGGGGGTGGTGACTGTACCAAAGCAAGCTATATTAGAAATATGTAGTACAGAAGTTCATTGACTGTTATCAAATGTAAGCCCATCTTCTTGGCCAACTAAGTAAAACTTATAGAAAGTATATACATATAGTATTGATTTAGGTTATCCAACAGCAAAAAACTTTGGACAAGTCAAAACAACATTCAGTTTAAGCATGTCACCACTGAAATATTTCCTTCGTTGTCTACGCATACAGTAATGACTTAAAGATCGAATGTCTCAGGTCGTTCGATAAATCATGGAGGTGGAGAGCTTTGTTTCAAGGACACTCGAACTTCTTCGGGAAGAGAGAGAAGCAGAGATAGAAGAAACAAGGTAAGTATTTGCAGAAACAACTGGTAACTGTCGGGTTGGTTGACTACAAGCCACTAACGTTAATAGTGGCTTGACACTGGGTGTCTGGTGTCTGTGTTCAGCAGCTGTCAGTCAATCCAGCAATCCCAGCTTGTGCATCGCATTAAAGCACACCCTGTTAATGATTTTTTTAACATTATTATTTTATGTAATGAAGCCCTGAATGTCGTTACATTACATTTGATGCTCTTTTGAACACGACGCAACATTGTGTTCTGGTCTGTATCAAAAAATATTCTGCTTATAAATCTCTGAAAAGTGAAGTGAGGAAGCCAAAAAGGTGCAGTGTTATAGTTTTCAAACCAGTAAAGTGCATTTAAATGACCGAGGACCCAGCTTTTGTAATGTTAAACAATCTGTCTTTATTTTAAAGGTTATGGCAAGAAAATGTGTCTCTCAAAGATCTTCAGCACAAAGGAATTTGTCTCCTAAAGCTCAAAGTAGACAGTCAAAGGACAAGCCTCTATGGTCGGTTGCTTGTTGTTTTTGGGCCAAGAAAACATTTGACTGCTAACATCCTGCCAAGCAACAGCTTTGGACCAGGTGAGAAATTGGGGAATACTTTTCACTAGCAGGTTAGCTAAATGTTTATCTACAGAAGAAAATGCATTTACATTACATTATAGCCATTTTGCAGAAGCCATTAGCTAGTGTGACTAACACAGTTTAAACAGTTTAAATTATTAATTTATACAGCTGGATATTGCTGAAGTAATCCAGGTGAAAATGGATCAAGCATAAAATAGCAGTGCCCTACCTGGAGATTAGAACTGCAGCCTCTATGTTTCACATTCAGCCTCCTTACCATTATACTGTACTGCTGTCCCTGTTTCCTCAGCTTCATTTAGTTCTCATAAAAGGCAAGATGACTTTGTGTAAATAAATAATGATATACAACAGATGACCATACTCAATGGTAAAAGGGACACTCAGTGTTAACTTCAGGCAGACTGAAACAAAGGATTTTTTTGTGCTATGTGTATGTCCTGTGTAAAATGTATGTGTGGAAGTATTTTGGCATAGGAATTAATCACCATTTCTGTAACAGGAGACATAGTGGGTTTGTACGACTCACAGGGATGTGGTCCCTCAGCTCAGCTTGGCACGGGCGTGGTGACACAAGCAACCCAAGTGTCCATATCTGTGGCGTTTGAGGCCCAGGATGATTTCAGCATAGAAGAGGATGCGCTGTATAACCTCATGAAGCTGGCCAACAATGTCACCTATGAGCGGCAGAAAAGGTAAACGTGCGATGTGCAATGGAAGAGTGTTTATGTTTCAGGACGGCCTTGCACTGACCTCCCTGCATTGGCTCCTTTTGAGCTCATCCTTTTCAGGCTGTGATGACACTTATATTGAAAATCCTAAAATCATTACTGAATCTTTAATGATAACAATTTAAACACATTTTAAACAGATATGATTACTTTAACATTTTCAAAGATCACAAATAAAATGTTTGGATTATACAGTGCTCCTGTCCCCAGATCCCCCAGTTCAGTGTGATTTGTAATGGGTTACTGATCATGTTTTCTGGAAATTCTGTTTGCCCTGAGTTGTTTTAGTCTTTATCTGTTATTTTTGTGCAGAGCTTTGAACTCCCTGAATGGCTACAGTGCTGGTCCAGCCTTCAATTTGATAAATGTTCTCCTTGGCCACTCGGAGCCAGGGACACTGTCACAGTCAAGTAAGAGGCCTCCATTAATGGTCTTTTCATAATTAGATTTAATAATTATTTTGATAACAGTAAGTTGTAGATCAGTACTTCATAAGTCAAATCTTTTTCCTTATCATTGTGTATTTAATTAATAGAGGTGATTAGACAGTGTCTTACCCCACCGATTTTACAGATTAATATCATGTTTTAAAATTTGCTGTTTGGTTTGCAGATTCTTTAGATTTTTTCAACACTGGTCTGAATGAAATTCAGAGAGAAGCTGTGGCTTTTGCTTTAGCTCAGAGGGAACTTGCGATTATACATGGACCCCCGGGGACAGGGAAGACCACCACTGTGGTTGAGGTCATCCTGCAGGCAGTGAATCAAGGGCTAAAGGTGCATATTATGGGTTCCATTGTGGGTAATGACACGTTGGTTACAGTATGGTTTTTTGAGCATGGTAACGGTGTCCTTATTTCTTAAAATTAGAATAAGGTAATGGCAGCTACATTCAGTTATATCTGAAATACTTTCATTATGAATATTTGTGCAGGTCCTGTGCTGTGCTCCTTCCAATGTGGCTGTTGATAACCTGGTTGACTGCCTAGCCAGGAACAAAGCCAAGCTGCTACGTCTCGGCCATCCAGCCCGTCTGCAACAGTCCATACAGAAACATTCCCTAGATGCTCTCTTGGCTCACAGTGACAACACTAACATTATTGCTGACATCCGCAAAGACATCGATCAGGCCTTTGTGAGTGAAACATACCTCTAATACAGCACCTTTCTACATTTCAGAAATATAGCCACAATAGTGGTGATCTTAGCTGAATAATTAACTTGAATATGAATCTGCATTAATAGCCAGATTCCCACAGGTTTTTGAACTGTTCATATGTTGAGTTTATCTCCCTCTGATGGCATATGATATAATAAGTGGTTGGGGTCACTTCTGCAGTGTTGGGAAAAATTACTTTTAGAGCGATGGACTGAATTAGGTCCCATTACAGCCCACTCATTTTTAGGAATGCCTCCATGGACCATTATCTTACTGAAGAAAACCTCTTGAGTTAGCACACCTTTCGGAGCTAATTCTGACATAGGCCAGATTTGATGTGTATATCCAGGTGAGTCAGGGAAAGTCAAACACCACTATTTGACATGTACGCGCAAGATGACTGGGAATGAGGGTGTCACATTTTTGCATTGCAGAAATGTACACATTGCAGTGTGGGAAATGAAGCAGCGGGGAACAGAAGATAATGATCACTCTGTCACAAACTATGCATCAGTACCTAGTATGAACAATACTACATCCAGATAATACAACAATACTTCTGTTTTCCAGAACACGGAATAGCTTATTTATTTATTTATGCGTTGACTTATTTACTTGTAATAAGTTGGATATTTAAAATGGGTACAGTGTTTACATTTTTTTAATGTCATCCTCAAAATGCATAGTAATCTATATTTGTTGTTTGTAAGTATTCCTGTTCTCAGCACTGGTGTTCACCTTGACCTTTGAGGCATCACTACATCATTACATGGTGTTTTATTTTAATAGTGACATCAGCTGTATAGATGCTGGTACCTGCAAGTCTGTCATTACTTGCACATGTTTTCTACCATTTATTTCCAAGTTTGAAAGTTAAGGCCCTTAAAGATAGGAACAAGTCAAAGTGTCTCCCATGGTGTTTGCTTTTAAGGTGAAAATGAAAAAATCACATGACAAGGGAGGTCGAAGTCATCTGAAGGCAGAGGTCAAGGAACTGAGGAGGGAACTGAAGAAGAGAGAAGAGAATGCCATCTCTCAAATTCTAAAGGGGGTCGACATCATCCTGGCAACCAACACTGGTGAGAAATAATGACCTCTCTGAAGCAAATACAATTATATTCATATTGGCCCCATAACTGTTTATGAATGACTGCATTTGTTTCACACATTAAAGTGACTGATGCTCTTAATTTTGTATCATTACATTATTATTTATACTGTTTGCCTATCCAGACTCAAGCTGCTGATGCTGGTTTGATCAGCGGTAGCTACATGATATGATCATGTCCGCATGATTTCTTTTTTGGTATTCCAAGATATTTTAATTTGAAAAAATAAGCTTGCATACCAAAAGTTTAATGAATCACCATTAATCAGGGACCCTGTTTGGAGTTACACAGAGTAAACTTACACAGAGTTAGACCTGTTTTTTAGATAGGTTACTCTCATTTTCTTTAGAGGATCTTTAGTTTAAGTCGTTAAGTCAATAAGTAGAGCAGGAGCACAGCTTTCTGAATAGTGAATCTCCTTTTCAGTGAATGGCTGTCTTTATCTTCTCATGTGAAGTGTTATATTAAACACTGTTGAGTTTCCCACATTATGTTCTTTACTCATAATGCTTAGACAGGCCTGTTCAGATAATACTGATCATATTTTTTTTCCATCATTAGAAAGGAGGGTGGTTTGATGAATGTGATTTTCTCAGGGGGACAGTTATGATGATTTAAATCAGTCTGGATGAATGTAATTTCCTTAGGGGACAGTAATGTGATGTAAATCCACCTGAATGAATGCGTTTTTCTCAGGTGCCTCTGATGATGGACCACTGAAGCTCCTGCCCAAAGACCACTTTGACCTGGTGGTGATTGATGAGTGTGCCCAGGCCCTGGAAAGCAGCTGCTGGATCTCCCTGCTGAAGGCCAGGAAGTGCATCCTGGCTGGAGATCACAAGCAGCTTCCACCCACCATAAAGTCACACACGTAATTTAGCAATGCCCTCTCCTAGCATGATGCCACAAACACGATACACTCCTCATGCTTCCATCCACAGTTATGTTACAGATGTTTTACTGTACATGATGCTCATGCTTCACTTCATCAGCAATTGCAAAACCCTTCTGTGTCCGTGTCTCTGCCTGTGTCCATGTGTCAGTGTATGTCTGTGTCTCTTTTTGTCTGTGGGTGTGATATGTGTCAGCAAGTGAAGGCAACCTAGCCCCCTAAATATTCACACATTGTCAGGAAAAGCAAACATGGCTTTTTTCAGCAATGTGAGCCTTTACAGTTGCCTTGAGTATTCCAGTAAACAAATAACACTTTTAAAATGTCTAATGCATAGGGGTTTGCATGTATCTGGTGTATTTTGTAGGCATTCATGTTGACACAAGCACAAGGAGACCATTGCTCAGAAATGGCCATTTGTATATTGTGATATAACCACCACAATATTTGTCAGCCATTGAGACTCCAGCATATTTATAATGTTTGGTTAAAGGGCTGCAGCTAAAGGCCTGTCCTTGAGTCTGATGGAGAGGCTGATTCAGAGGTATGGGCAGACGGTGGTCAGGATGCTGTCTGTGCAGTACCGCATGAACAGCTCCATCATGGAGTGGGCATCCCAGGAGATGTACGGTGGCAAACTGACCGCCAGTGTCTCGGTGGAGAAGCACTTGTTAAGGTAGGCATTCTGCACGTTTATGGATCCAACACCAGGTAATTAATTAATTTGTGTTTTTGGCTGAGAAATCTTTTACATTTTTGCCCTAGATTTTGTTGAATTTCATTAATTTAGTACTTTTCTGCATGTAGCATTCAGACCACAGTATAGATTGAGAGATCCATGAGCCTGCTACACTCTTAGGAAAGGTAAAGCCCTCCGTGCATTCTCATTGCTTTTCCAGGGACCTGCCAGGTGTAGGCAGCACTGAGGACACTGAGATCCCTCTCCTGCTCATTGACACAGCTGGCTGTGGGCTGCTGGAGATGGAGGCCAGCGATGAGCAGTCAAAAGGCAACCAAGGTAACTATCACACTCCAGGCCATATTCAGGGGCGGCCTGGAGTCTAGCCACACCAACATCACTATTGCTGTTGGGCCCATGAGCAAGGTCCTTAACCCCACATTGCCCCCAGGGGGGATTGGTCCTTGGTTAGTCTAATCAACTGTAAATTGCTTTGGATAAAATAGTTAGATAAATTACTGCAATGTAATGTGGAATCATCTTGCTGCAATGCAACTTTGCATCAGGTCTGTCATGATTCCCAGTGAGGTTAGGAAGAGGTGAGCAGTTCAGATAAGAAACAGCCAAATTCAGCCTTCCCTTGCTGGCTCAGCACTCCATGAGTGGGGGGATTGAGGAACCCCAAGGCTCCAAAAAAAAGGAATCAGTTGTGATACAGGACACACACATCAGAGGTGTAGGTAGTGTAGGGTGCTCACACACCCAGGAGTTTTGAATGGTCTTTTTGGTTTACTGTTGCACAGGTAGAAATTTCAGGAATCAACCCCCTCAGTACTAACGGAAAAGATCTAGATGAGACTTTGAGGGGAATGTGAGAATTAAAATTGGATTATATGTTAATATTGTTATTTGGAATATTTATGAATTGATTTGGTACTGATCTGTCTGTTTTATTTTTGACCCACAGGGGAAGCAGACATAGTGGCACTGCACATAAAAGCTCTGACAGAAGCTGGGGTGAAAGCCAAAGATATTGCGGTCATTGCGCCGTACAATTTGCAGGTGATGCATTTAAATTAGAGTTCAAAATGGTATAAAATAGGTTGTATTGCAAATATGGAGAATTGTGTGTCGGGCCCTTAAAAATTACAGAGAATAGAAACTAATGTGTTTCTAAATACGAAATCGAAGATGAGACTTAAGGGTTAAATGAAGCCAAAGTTCAAAATATTCTGTTTTTCACCATCTTGTAATATATGTGAGAAGAATATGACATAAACCACATCAAATCAGGAAGTTGTGTTTTAAAGAAATGCATCAAAACCACACTATAGGACCATTAAAATAATTCATCTATGTGTTTTCAATCTTTATGTACTTAAATTACTGCAATATCAACATCACTATCAATATCAATTTCCTCCTCCTCCTCTACAACTTTGTTTTTCCCTGACAAGCTTTGATGGGCTGAATGTGAGATGAATGGAAATGGTATGTGTTTATGTGTTGTAGGTGGATCTTCTCAGACAGCAGCTCTCGCTCAAACATCCTGAGCTGGAGATAAAGTCTGTGGACGGGTTCCAGGGGAGAGAGAAAGAGGCAGTGGTGCTCTCATTGGTCAGATCTAACAGGAAAGGTGAGTCAGGGATTCCATTCAATTCAATTTGTATACTGCTTTTTACATGATGTCACAAAGCAGCTGTACAATTCTCAGGCCTCAAATGGAAAGGATGTGCTTATCATGCACTCTCATTGGTCAGTTCAAACAGGAAAGGTACGAATGTTAAGAGTAGGAGTGGTTAACCAACGCAAATGTATGCTTTCTGACCCTTGCAGGGGAGGTGGGGTTTCTTGCAGAGGACAGAAGGCTTAATGTGGCAGTCACACGTGCCAGACGCCACCTGACAGTAGTGTGCGACTCTCAGACTATCCAGCACCACAAGTTCCTCAAGTCCCTGCTAGACCACATCTCTGAGCACGGAGAAGTGCGGACAGCCTTCCAGTACCTGGAGGATGCCGTACCTCTCAACTACACTCATGAGCCCTCACAGCAGAGCAGCAAGTCCAAACCCAAGCCATCTTCTACCAGAGAGAAAGCGAAGAAGAAGACTGAACATAAACAGGCCTCAGAGAAAAAAGGGGCAGAGGCCCAGCGGAGGCCCACTCCAGCATACCCTGCCATGAAGGATGGTGAGGCTCTGGGGTTGACCGCCGAAGGGATGGAAGGAGAGAAGAAGAATAATCGTGAGGAGTTGAAAGAGCAGCTTCTCCAGTTTCTGAAGGATCCTGAACGCACTGTCCTGCACTTCCCCTCTTCACTGAACTCTCATAGCCGCATGCTAGTGCATGAGATCTCAGAGGACATGGGGCTACAACACGAGAGTGTGGGCGAGGGGAAGAACAGGCGTATAACTGTCTCTAAGTTAGCAGAGGAGAAGAAGGAAGGTATACCAGATGGGCCAAGTCAATCAACTACCCTAACTGACTCAACAGGGCAACCTGTCCAATCAGCTTCTCCAACAGCACCCACTGGGCACCCTGACCGACCAGCCTTCTCCGCTGACCCCACAGAGCAACAGAGCAAGGCAGAGTCTCCAAGAGATAGTGATCAGTTGGATCTAAAAAAGTTGCACCTTGAGCGCATGCAGAGAGAGCAGGCCAAAAGGAACCTGAAGGCCCAGTCTAGCTCAGC
The DNA here is from genome assembly GCA_022829145.1 of Albula goreensis. Taxonomy (NCBI): domain Eukaryota; kingdom Metazoa; phylum Chordata; class Actinopteri; order Albuliformes; family Albulidae; genus Albula; species Albula goreensis. Next base: position 26,325,270 of record CM040749.1, read on the forward strand.
CCAGTCCAAAACAGCCCCTGCCCAAGCCTCCAAAACCTCCAAGAAATCCAAAGGTAAGCTGTATTTTAAGTCAAAAGAATTGGAATTAAGTTTTGACTCTCCAGATACCACAAAATTGATTCATGACAGCCTTAGCTGTCTAATTTGTTGTAAGAATTCTTGGGGTATTTCTTGTCTCTGATATGAGCTTTGATGAACAAATGAAAGAGTCTCTGTCATCTATAGGACGGTCAAGTTGTAACTTTGGCTTGTCAGTGTGTTACCATTTTGTCAAATTTGTTGAAACCAAAGTAAGCTGAGATGAATGTTATGATTTGAGTATACGAGTATAAAATCATGACTGTGAAGTATAAGAGCATGCAATGTGTCACCTGTCCAGGAAAGGGCAGCTCCACAGCAGTCTCATTTGAATCAGTACTTGCTGCAACGGTGGACGATGACTTTGACATGCTCATCAATGCTGCAGTGAAGGCGGACAGCGTGTGCGCTTTCACCAAGTGTAAAGCCAGTGTGTTGACCCTTGGACAGCTCTGCTCTTTCTGCAACAGGCGCTACTGCCTCAGTCACCATATCCCTGAGGTAGGACCAGGATCATGTGTTTAGCTTCCTCACCTTATGAAACTTGTACAATGTCTTCTAAATGATGCTCAACAAAGAGTTACGATGAGATCCAAAAAGTCTTAATGTCCTTGGATGGCATAAACAGTCCCACCTGATGGTGCAGCTTTGGGACCAACAGCTGGGTGTTTTAGACTCAAGGACCATTACCAGCTATGGCCAGAGGTTCAGCAGTTGAATGGGTCTGCCTTACAATTTCAGCTAATTACATATGAGACAGAAACACCCATTTTGAATGTTACTATAGTAAATGAAGGCCATCCATGCAAAAGATTTTTTTTGATTGTATAAGATTATAATGTATTTTAACTGAGTGGTGGAACCAACTACTTTAAAATATGTCAATACTTTTCTGTTCATTTTTACCCAGTGTATTTCTAGCAGTAAGATTGTTACCTACTGTGTTTCTTTCAGTCCAGTGTTACTGGTATTCTGAGTTATGTCCATATGTTTCCTGCAGGGGCATGGATGTGGAGACTTGGCCAAAGCACATGCTAAAATGGAGAGAAGCAAAGATGCAGCAATACATAGGAACAGTGGAAAGAAGCCCATGGACCCAAACAAAAAAGCCCACCTACAGAGGAAACTGGACACAAAACTCAAAGATATGGCATCGCAAAGGAAAACAAAACCAAAGGCTGAGTAAAATCAAATGTGTTTTCAGGGGACTGAATCATTTTCAGCTCCGTTATTTATTAAAAATGCATTTATTTTTTATGTGCACTTTGCTCCTCTTGAATGTTACATAAAATCTGGAGTCAACATTCTAAAACCGAATAAACTGTCACAAATGGAAATGTGTCTGTGTTCAAAAATACTGGGACATTATAAAAAATGTATAAATTGACATCCATAAAACATTTTATCCTGTAGCACATTTATTTTCTTACACAGTAAAACAAGAAATGCTGACAGTTAGCATCTGTTCAGCTTGTTGAATGAACTGCATGTCCTTTAATGCATGTTGCAAAGGCAAACTCTTCAAAATTAACACTTGTCTGGTCTGATTTGGCTTTAATGCTAGCTAGCATTTCTACTCATTGAGCTGTGGGAATGATTGAACTACCCTCTCTGGTCATAACTAGCCAGCTAATGATAGCGGAGTAAGTGAAGATTTACTGAAACATGCAGAATTTTCCACATATCAGTGGTTACTAAACTGCTAAAGCTCTAAAACTACACCCACCTACTTTGTCTTTAAATAGGTTGCATTTAATTTTGCGGCTGTAAACCTTTGCATAAAATTAATGGACAAGTAAAACCAGCTGTAGAAAATCTGCTGACAACGTAGAGGATAATGAGCAAAATTTTTGTGCTAGCTACCTTTTTAGTGTATACATTTTCCTTTTAAAGGTATAAAGTTAATTTGCTGTCCAAGTTAATATGTTGTACAGTAATTGTACTAAATTGTGTAGGTAGTTCTGATTGTAAGTTGAATAGCACTTTAAAGCTTGTTTTTTACTGAAAAGGCATAGTATACAATTTCCAGATTTATACCCAATTTGGCTGAGTTTCATAACTCTAAGGTTTATTGTACTAAGTTTCTGACAGAATTCATGCATAAATATATTCAGTGTGTATTCACTGCAGTAACTGATATCATTTTAAGTGAAAAAAGTAACAGGAAAATGGGGATCACTCAAAATCATCTCTATTTATTATGGCAAGTGCTGGGACACTGGGTCCCAGCAGGCATTGTGGTCCCCTAGCTGGTCTCTGCAGTGCAGACCTGCTGGTGGTAATCATGCAGCTGTCTCATCTGAGCAGTGCGAATCAGCACATGAGGGCGAACAGATCGCAGTATCCGACACGCTTCTTCTGGGCTCCAACAGTGAAGCTGTAAAGACAAAGGTCCAAGCCATAAACATTAGAATATGTATCCATTCCACAACATTGAATGACTCTTTGACAGTACACTGAATAATGTGTCAAGAAAGATAACTGGTTTCTTTGGAACTTAAAAACCAATAATAATAGTGTGCAGTAACAGAAATATTGTTATTTGCAAAAAATTGACAGAATAACTTGTATGAATTCTGTCAAGTTGAATGCATTTACTGTCTGACTGATTTTCTGCATAAATGTATGCACAATCCAAGACAGTGGAAATGTAGTTGGAATGGAGCTGCACAGATTTTAATGTAGACAGACATAACATTACTAGTGTGTTTACAAGGTAAACACACCTTCTGTTTAACCTGCCTGGGAACCAATTCAATGAGCTAGTATATGTGGGTGCCTGTTGACCCAAATCAAATTTATGTGGAAACATCTGGCTGACTTCAAATGGGGCTGTGGTATTTTTGGGACTTACCTTAATGAGGTAGGCTGCTGCCAAGGTAGCACTTCGGGACCGGCCAGCTTTACAGTGGATGTACACGCTTGCACCCTGTTCCTTCAATCGGAGTGCAAAATCCACCCCCTTGTGTATATTTTCCAAACTAGGAACTCCGGTCAGGTCCACTGTGCTGAGACGCAACTGCTCCACCCCCACTGCCCTCCACTCCTGTGGTACAAACATGCATAGGACTTTCATCTATGCTGGTACAGCACAAACACAAACATACACACATAAACACATTACCTTTGTTAGTGTGGGACAAATAAACGTTAATGCGGTCTTTACCCTGGCGGTGTATCTGTGTAAGTATGTAGATATATACGGCCTAACACCACATAGGTGTGGCACAACATACATACAACCCATGCCAAGTGCAGACATTGTTTAATATATTTAATGGTTAAACCACAGAAACAGAACAGAGATTTATTTTTCAGTGTAATATAAGGTATAAATATAGGTTCTAAATATAAAGAAGTCCAGAATGACTTAAAACCCTTGAGACAGAAATAACTCTGTTTAATTTCTGCAGCACAGTGCTTGAACTAGGAGAAAATGTTCCCGTGCAAGGAGCTATGTCACAGACCACACCTGTGTATGAGGCACTGAAGAAATAATATTTTCTATACTGAGCATTTTATAGTCCAACAGCAGTCTGAAATGAATTCATACTGTAACATTCAACAGTTTAGTAAAACAGACAACCTAAATAAGCCAAAATAATGATGTATACGCATATAGTACAGATGCCCAGGGCCATATGTGTGATGCCCTGAATTTTTGTTTTCCCTCTGTAAAAACTTCAGCTGTTACAACATTTTAGCCAACTTTAACATTTCGATTCACTGATTACTTTGCCTACCTATGGGGTTTAAAGTCACACACAGCTCAGGTACACACCTAGGATGTGCAGATATACAGAGACTACAGACAGAGGCATATAGAGGGACATATGACAACAGTGTATGGAACTATTCAAAAAACAATTCCTTATTTATGGTTTTGTTACATTTGTATCACTTACCTCAGCTGAGTTGCAGAAGTATTTTGTTTCATATTCTTCATTCATTGTAATCACTCCTTTTACATTTTCTTTCTGTACCAACTGAAAAGAAAAAGCACAAGTATTTAGTTGCTGGCTAAATACCTACAGTACAGACCAAAAGTTTGGACACACCTTCTCATTCAAAGAGTTTTCCTTATTTTCATGACTATGAAAATTGTAGATTCACACTGAAGGCATCAAAACTATGAATTAACACATGTGGAATTATATACTTAACAAAAAGGTGTGAAACAACTGAAAATATGTCTTATATTCTAGGTTCTTGAAAGTAGCCACCTTTTGCTTTGATTACTGCTTCACACACTCTTGGCATTCTCTTGATGAGCTTCAAGAGGTAGTCACCTGAAATGGTTTTCACTTCACAGGTGTGCCCTGTCAGGTTTAATAAGTGAGATTTCTTGCCTTATAAATGGGGTTGGGACCATCAGTTGTGTTATGCAGAAGTCAGGTGGATACAAAGCTGATAGTCCTACTGAATAGACTGTTAGCTGCTTTTTTCTTGCCATAATACAAATTCTAAGTAAAGAAAAACGAGTGGCCATCATTACTTTATGAAATGAAGGTCAGTCAGTCCGAAAAATTGGGAAAACTTTGAAAGTGTCCCCAAGTGCAGTCGCAAAAACCATCAAGCGCTACAAAGAAACTGGCTCACATGGGGATCGCCCCAGGAAAGGAGTCACCTCTGCTGCAGAGGATAAGTTAATCCGAGTCACCAGCCTCAGAAATCGCAGGTTAACAGCAGCTCAGATTAGAGACCAGGTCAATGCCACACAGAGTTCTAGCAGCAGACACATCTCTAGAACAACTGTTAAGAGGAGACTGTGAATCAGGCCTTCATGGTAGAATAGCTGCTAGGAAACCACTGCTAAGGACAGGCAACAAGCAGAAGAGACTTGTTTGGGCTAAAGAACACAAGGAATGGACATTAAACATGTGGAAATCTGCTTTGGTCTGATGAGTCCAAATTTGAGATCTTTGGTTCGAACCACCGTGTCTTTGTGCGATGCAGAAAAGGTGAACGGATGGACTCTACATGCCTGGTTCCCACTGTGAAGCATGGAGGAGGAGTTGTGATGGTGTGGGGGTGCTTTGCTGGTGACACTGTTGGGGATTTATTCAAAATTGAAGGCATACTGAACCAGCATGGCTACGACAGCATCTTGCAGCGGCATGCTATTCCATCCGGTTTGCGTTTAGTTGGACCATCATTTATTTTTCAACAGGACAAAGACCCCAAACACACCTCCAGGCTGTGTACGGGCTATTTGACCAAGAAGGAGAGTGATGGGGTGCTGCGCCAGATGACCTGGCCTCCACAGTCACCGGACCTGAACCCAATCGAGATGGTTTGGGGTGAGCTGGACCGCAGAGTGAAGGCAAAAGGGCCAACAAGTGCTAAGCACCTCTGGGAACTCCTTCAAGACTGTTGGAAGACCATTTCAGGTGAATACCTCTTGAAGCTCATCAAGAGAATGCCAAGAGTGTGTGAAGCAGTAATCAAAGCAAAAGGTGGCTACTTTGAAGAACCTAGAATATAAGACATATTTTCAGTTGTTTCACACCTTTTTGTTAAGTATATAATTCCACATGTGTTAATTCATAGTTTTGATGCCTTCAGTGTGAATCTACAATTTTCATAGTCATGAAAATAAAGAAAACTCTTTGAATGAGAAGGTGTGTCCAAACTTTTGGTCTTTACTGTATGTTATAGCAATTTCCAAGAAACAACAAATACAGCCCAGCTTGTACAATACTTATAAGACCTTTGCATCTGTGAATACTGTTGTTTCCCCCCGCAGAGCTCTAAATTAGTACGGTTTTCTGGAAGTAGCGCTGCAGACAGATATCCACACCACCAGCAATAACATTCCTGATGAGTCTCTGAGGCATCTGATCAAACCTAACTTTGGGGGTTGTTGTGCGGTGTATCGAGGTAAAGCACAATTTCTCAGGTGTAGTGACACACCCCCTACATTTTAGGGAAGGCAGAGTACCTACCGCGTCACCTAGACAGAGAGTAGGCAATTTTTACCGGACATGGTACTGAGAGACCATGAGTCGTTCCTTACTTTTTAGTCTACAATTCAATTCACAAGAACCAGGAGGACGATGCAAGACTTGTTTCCAACGTTCTAATTGAGGAACAGCATTTTCCGAAAATGAAAAATGGGCGTTTGCAGAAGAGTAATTGATTGCTTGTATTCATTGATTCAGGTTTCACGTCGCTAGTTATCACTACAACCAGAAAATAGTTGGTCTCCGAGATCGAATTTGAGAAACTTTAAGAAAGTTAACATTAGATAGCCAACAGGCTAACAACACAAGCAACAGGATGGACAATGCAAGCAAACGAGAAACCAATTTGCAACTAGCAATCAATTGAACATAGCTGAGGTTACAAGATAAACATGAAATACGAGATAATCACCTAATAGGTTAGTAAAGTTCCACTTGAGGATTACTATGTTACTTTTTTTATGTTACTTGGTTATCTACTGGATGTCATCGGATTAAGCCATTTCAGAAAGATTAGACAGCTATATCGGAAAGATAACTCGATTGAATGACGTTAGCACAACACTATATATCATATGAGCGTTAGCCGTGCCTTACCTCCTCGGTCATTGATTTAAAGGGAAGAGCTCCCAGGATGACTGTCTGATCCACACGGTCAAACCACCGTCTGGATGACAATTTCTCCATAACTACGTTGTATGCTAAGGTTGGGTAAAATAACAGTCTCGCTAGTGCCCCTGACATCTTAGTGCTTCTTAGTAGGCTCTTGAGAATGAAACGTTAACTTACTTCACATATTTAACTATTTCGTACAACATTGCTCAGTCAGACCTGTTTCTGCAGTTTTTGCCCTAACCCACTACCGCATGATACATGTTCTGCCAGCTGCAGATACTCAGATACTTCCGGTATACGGTAGTCATAATAAAAGTCTTCAACAAAAATAAACAACTTGCAATAAAACAATAATATAATGTATTTTCACATAAAACAGCCACAAATACCTGTGATCTATCAGAACTATTTAATATTAAGTTATATTCTGTGTGAAAAATAACTGAAAAACATTTTATTTAGACATTAGTCCTGTCAATATTGGACAGTATTGAAAAAAACTGATTACCTTTTTTTAAATGGAACAGGAGTTCAGATTACTCTGGAATATCCATAATAACAAGAGAGTGAGTTTGACATGAGCAGTATGTCTTACACTGGTTTAACACATGCATGTATCCTAGTTTTCATATTGGGATTTTTAAATTGGTTAGTTACCCAAACAGGCATATACAATAGAGTAGACAAAACCTTCCAACGGGTTGACACAGACTTAATATTAGGGCAATGATTGAACCCGTACCAAGCTTGTCAATGCAGAAATACAAAGATTGCACAAGTCAACCATGCAGAGGTCTATCAACATTAAAACACACATTTTCTTTACACAGAAGCTTTATTCATTTGAGTCCTAAATCTCAACGGACGAACATAGGTGAAAAGACAGGGGCTACCCAGTATCTCTTTTTAAAATCACATTGTAAATATGGTCCAACAAGTTTAAAATACTTTTTAATTGTTAAAAATACATTTTTTCAACATCAAAGTATGTACACACAAACACAGATATATGTGCTCATTTTATGACATTAATATAAAATAAGTGTTTGGTAAAACATAAAACAGAAGTGCCATACTTCTGTGTAGTATAAACAATCAAAAAAAGAAGGCACTCATAAGTCTGAGCAGTGGAATTCAGATACTTCCCCTCCTTCACTCGCCCAGGTCCAGAAGAAATGCTAATAATACACAAGGTTCAATTTCATTTGGGCTCTGCTTTCATGGAGCCAAAGGCAGCAGAACACAGACAGTAGGTTAAGATGGAGGAATTCTGTGTTTTACTGGCCCTGTGTCCTTCTGTTTCCTGAGCTCAGCTTGAGCAGTTGAGCAAATAAAAAATATGTTTTGACTACACTATGGCTGTATGCCGTTGACACAGTTCCGAGGTATATATTCTGTATGTCAGTGAAAAACAGTAGGGAATGAACAGCAGGGAGGAGAGTCATTACTGTCCAATTTCAATCACTCCAGGGGGACCATTCTTTCTTTGAAGTGCTGTTCCATTTCTCATCTTATGTCTGGTACAACTGCATGGCAGGGCTAGTCACTGACATCCATTTCAGTCAGCACACAGTAGCAGGTGAATTGTGTCAACTGAGTGATTGAACCTGTCAAACAACAAGTATAAAAAAGGTCAAGGGTCATGGTCACAGCAAGTTTTCAATTGCATGCAGCTTCCACAGTTAAAGGTACCATATTATGACAGTTTTATGCTGAGCTACAATAAACCTAAAACACATTGAGCAAATGTGAATGTGATCAGCCCCACCCACTGTGAACATCTCCCACAGACCCTGGAGAAAGGGTCCAAACATGGCTGATCTGCTTCACATGGTGACTAGCCCTTGCTATTGTCCTCAGTGAAGATGTGCCATCAGGTCTCACTAGAGACCCAGATGATGCTGAGCCTATTGTTGCCTTATCTGTGTGGTGCTCCAGCCAGAGATATAGACAAGTAAGTCATGGAGTTGTATTTAACCATAAATGTCTAACTAACAGTCCAAGGTCAATGAAAATGTATACCACATTCATATGTCTTTACTCTGTAGTCCACCCAAAAGCCCCTATTTTTAAACTGGAGCATGTGCATGGGTATTAAAAGGGGATGAAGAAGTTAGCAATTTGTAAGAATAGGTGCAAGCCACTTAGCAACACCAGTGTTTGCATTTCTGACCATTTATTCTGCAAAAATCATTACAAAATCACTTACGAAGCAGCTTGCTGATAAAGGGTGGATGCTTGGATGCTGAAAGATTGATGAACAGGAAGTATACGGGCACCCCAGAGAGGCCAATGCCAATACCGATGAGGGAGCTGACTGTGTCACTGTACAGGGGAACGATCACCAGGAACACAGTGCAGAGACAGAACACAATGGGGTAGAGCAGAGATAGCTACACGAGAAGAGGAGACAAAGGGAAAACTTTTATCTTCTCATAAATTAATCTTTATCACACTGAGGATGTGACAAGGGTTTTCAGATCTATATTTTAAAAACATGCTGTTATAAAATCAGAAAAATGACTCTTTGATATATTTGGGAGTAAACAAATGGTTTTTGAAAAATACATTGGGTAATCTGGAAACTAAAGACTAAGTCTAACTTCCACCTTCACCCCCCACAAAAGACAGGATTGTTTTTTTAAAAAGGAGTGTCATCTCATATTGCAGAAGATTCAGAACTCTCTCTCACACAGCCAAAGAGATACTCTTCATAACTATATGACTATTTGATCAGCAAGCCATTTTCAAAGTACAGATATATAATGGGCCTTTAAACTCCAAGCTCTCTACTGTCTATAGGTTTACAGTAGATAGACTGAATTGACTTGACCGCATTTGACTGCAAATTGCATATAGGTTTTTGTGTTAAAATGGAATGAGTAATTTGTAAAGACAAAGAAAAAATGTGTTTATAATGAATGGTCTCACTTTAAGAGGTCTGGGTCGGTCTGGTTCCTTCCATCTCAGATAGGTTTGTCCTGCAATGGACAGCCCAACAAAGAACCAGTAGCTGAAACTGTAGTAGTTAATCAGCTGGAAGACATCCTCCACAGTCAGGTAGACTAATACCATGGCACACTGTCAAAACAAAAGTTTAAGAAGCATTCAGCTGAAGGAGTACAGCTCATTTCTTATCCATGACTGTAGTGCCAGACAGGAAGCAGTTCATTCAAGGACAAATATCCTGTGCACATCTTAATGCCTCTAAATAAAATATATTAGTTGAACAAGGCCAGAATTTTTACCAGGTAGGAATTACATGCAAACATTGCATCATCATCAAATGGCATAGAGATGTGCAACACATGAAAAAAACTTTAAAACAGTAAGACTTTAGATTATTTTTCCCATGTTGTAAGAGGTGAGACAGAGGAAGTTTACGTTGAATAGAAGAGCAGGAATAGGTGTAAATCGCTCCACATGAATCATTGACAGGGCATCTGGGAGGTGTCCCTCACGGGAACCCACAAAGAACAACCTGCCAGGCAGAAACGGTGAGAGGCAAAGTATGAGGATCATTAAATTACTGAGTGACAATCTGAGTGACTGACCAATCCCCTGACCCCATTAAAATGTAAGTGCATTCCAAAGCACAATTATAAAGTTGAAACTCAAATACAAACTAACTAGATCATATCATCAGGAATATGAAAAGAGCCAATTTGAAACTGCACACAACTACAGCCAGTTGAAACTCATTTTTAAAACAGCCTCAAATGATCTTTCAAAAAATGAGGAACAACATTGATTTCAGACTTCAGACTTCAACTTTGTTTGTCTGATACATCCATGGGTCCATCTCTCCCTGTCAGTTAGCTTCAGTGTGTGATCACTTCATCCTTCCTCATGCAATTTTATCTTTCTTGGTGCATGCTGTCATGATTTCCAACCCTTGAGATATTAAATAATTTAGCTGTTTCTGTCACTGACCAACCTGCAATTTTGGCAACAGCCATCTAACCTATTGCAAAATCTGTTGGATTACTCCTTGTTTAGAAGCACATATTAAAGTGTGGACTTTAAAATGTATGTTAAAGTTGAAATGTGTTGGTAATTAGTGCTGACGCTAATATGAAACATGTAATTATTTTTATTGGTGATTTAGTTATTTTTTCATTTGGTGTTTTTCCATTATTTCTGTTACCACCTGTAGCGCGCTGGCACAGTAAGGAGTATATCTATGAACCCGGCCTGTACAGCAGTGGTATTGAAACTGTATGGCACATGACCCCTTCTGGGGACCAAAGGAGTTGCAGGAGCAGCACAACAGACAGTCTTTATGCACTTACGTGGCCAAATGATCCCATTAAATTTCTTAATATGTGCTCTTAGGTGATGTCTTTGTCTAATAGGAGAGCAAACAGACTTGTAGTGCATTTCACATATAATCCCCACAGATAATAGCTGGTCAACATGTGGATTGCTACATTTCCAAAGGCACAACCCCAAAATGATTGCCACCTGTCTTTGAAAAAAAGACATCCCAGATCAAAAACATACAACTTTGTAAGGTATGCTTCCACCTCTATTTCACAGTTGTCTCTAGATGTAGAGCTACAGCAGTGCAATGTCATATTGTGAACATTGACACATTATTTGAGGGTAATCACTGGGAAGGGGTTTCAGCCAAAACAATTTGAATACCACAGCTATGAAGGCTGTGAGGAATGACATGACATTCACCTGGAAGCAGCAATGATAGATGCATTCAGTCCTCCATAGCAAGACAGTGCTACAGCAATAGGGATGGTCCAGCTCATCATTCCCAGTGTGTGGTCTGCAAATGTCTGCAAAATGACAGAAAAACACACAACAAAAACTAGTTAAACATATAAGCTGTCATCAATCAGTGACAGGTACAATTTCTGAGACTACTATCGAAACTATGCAAATATGGCTAAATCTTTGTCATTTGTAAAATTTTTGTAGAAAGAAATTGTGTCGTTTTTCCTCAAATGCCAAGACCAGAACTGTACAGTATAATAAACGGCTGAAATTCTGTGATTTAAAAAATTGTATAAACCATGCTGAGTATTTTCATTGTTATTACTTCAATCCAAATGAAGGTCCCAAGTGGACTGTACTGAAATGGAATTACTTTGGCTCCTGCAGTCAGAGACTGCATTTCTCTAGACATGCATTAGATAATCACTGGAAACTTTCAACACTTGTGATTCAAAGAGGACAGCTTCTTTAGGGAAACTTTACTTCCCGAAGCTGGCCTTTGACCCCTGACTCACCACAGCCACCGCATCACTGGCAAGAATGGCACTCATGTCTAACACAGCATAGTAGGCCACATTTGTCAAGATATAGATGATGGTGACGATTGGCATGGAGATGGCAATGGACAGCGGCAGGTTCCTGGAGGAGCAGAGAATCAGCAAGTGGCACTACCGTATAAATCTGGGGGAAACTGTGCTCAGTGGCCTCTGGTTCTAAGTGGTTCTCTGGCCTATATATGTCTTATTGCAGTGATACATTTACATGTTTTTGAATAGGTTACTCTACAGAAACGTTAACACATGCACTGAACATCAAACTGAACACTTCCTACACATTGACAAACCATTATTCTGTAACATACACATGCTGGCAAAGAAGAGAACTGACACTCCAAAATCGAGAACGTTCTTCGATGTTAGTTAGATGGGTAAATTTCTATGTTAATCAAATTACCAGTGTTAGTCTGCAAACAGTTGAATGGCTTTTTCAATTCAACTTAAATTTAGATAAATTCATATTTACAAGCTCTGTCTGGCTCATTGAGAGGGGTCTTTCTCACTTGACTTTAGTAATTCCATTTTCTGATGCAGAATGACTTAAGCATGTCTTCAGAATTTATGTACTTGCTGCTGCTGCTTAAAATATCTGCACTCAGAATGTTGTTTTCTTGAAAAAAGGGTGTAATACCTGCTTTTGAGTGGTACACTCATTTTGACCTACATATATTCTACCTGGTGTAAACACAGCTGGCATGAAAGCTGTGCATAGGTACCTCTGAGGATTCTTGATCTCCTCTGTGACAAAGTTGAGGGTGTCCCAGCCGGAGTATGAGAACAGAGCAGAGTAGAGGGCCAGGGCAATGTCGCCAGGGTTCAGAGAGGAGCCCTGGAAGGGGGCCTCAAAATTTATGGTGTAACCTATGCACACAGGTGGGTGAGATTTGTACGCTGAGTGAGAAAACTCTTCAGCCAGCCTGGAGGAAATTAGATTTTTCTCTCCACAAATAGATATAAAATACAGATGTAACATTCAACAGTAACATGCTCATTATCAATTCATTCAGCAGCTGAGGCTATCAGTAAGATATCTTTCAAACAACAACATAACAAATTTGCTATAGTATCAGTTCTCAGAGTGACACCATTTCTCTTTCTATCCACATACATTCTGTATTCATGGGTTTAGGACCCCACTGGTAAAATATCCATCTTGGAGGGTTTGATACTATCAAGCAAAGAGTTGAACCAGATTAAATACTGATTTCAACAGCCAAGGAAGGTACCTTTGGAACCCATGCTAGTTAGAGCAGAAAGATTGAAATCTAGACCATGGAAACAATATGAGTGGTTATAGTCACCTTGTCCCAACTTCACAATCCCTGTGATGATGATCACTATAAGGGCAAGCACCTTAGCATAGGTAAACATGTCCTGGATTCGGGTGCCCCACTTCACATAAGCTGAATTGATGAATGTTAGAAGACCTGCCATAATGAGAGGCAAGAATGAGCAAACAATCAAGGAAACATACACAAGGCATGGTAGGCCCGGAAATCTACCTATTCAAATTGAGCAGGTGCAAAAGGACCAATCCACTCTCACTAACATGGAAAGGGGCTTTACCAAGTAATAATGGTCCTTCATGGTGTGTGTTCTCATAATACATCAGAAAATTCTGCTTACAAACTATAAAAATTGGTAGTTAGCTGACAAATAGTTTAAAAATAATTTTCACACTTGAGAGACAGGTATGTTAGGAATGCTTGCTGGGAGGAGGTGGAGAAAAATGTAAAAATTTTTAAAAAGACTCAGATTTCTACAGGCTCAAGTCATACAACACCACTGTGACCTGGAAGGGCTCCACTTGAGGTTTTGACCATAAATCAGAGCTGAGACTACTTACAGATACAGGCAGCTGCGATTAGTCGAGATGCACAGTAGGGAGGCTCGCAGGTGGGGAAAAGCGGCTGCACCAGGTAGTTGGCGAAGGTGATGGCGATGACTGCCTGGCTGGTGGGCTCGATGATGAGGAGGGAGGTCCACAGCCGGATGAAGGCAATGAACCCACCAAATGACTCCAAGATATAGACATAGCTAGCCCCAGATTTGGTGATGGTAGTGCCCAGTTCAGCATAACACAGTGCCCCGATCACAGAGAAGAAGCCACCGATGGCCCAGATGACCAGCGACAGCCCATAAGAGGCACTGTGGATTAGAACACCCTTTGGGGAGACGAATATCCCGGATCCAATCATGTTTCCCACGATCAGGCTGACCCCGTTCAGCAGTGAGATCTCCTTCTTCAGCTGCATGGTCTCTTTCTGTGGGGCTGGCCGATCAGAGGGCCTCACATCCAGCAGTTTGTCGCCATCATTGTTCTCCATAATTTCCACAGGCGTCACTACTGCTCCAGGTGAAATATCTTACACAGAGGGTCAGAGGATTGATAAAATGTCTGACCATGTACAAACCCATCCCCTACTGAACCATAATGCCTTAACATGTGAGTAAAATCTATTTCAATTATACAATAATGTACCCAGCATAAATCATTTTTGTTTGTTTGTTCTGGATGGATAACAGAGCATAACTTGACACGTTCCATATCCTCCATAAAGCTCACAATCGTACCTTTTTGCAAGACACAACTACATATGACAAGTAATATAACGACTGCATATAAAAACTGACATTAGCTATCAACATTTTTGGGCTTGACATGCTATTTATAATCGCTTCGTAGACTGCTGAATTGCAAAGATTTGAAAAACTATTTACAGTGCTGCATTTTCTTACCTTACACTAGAAACAATGCTAACAATGGGCAAATTCTTTTTTATTCATTAAAGGATCTGATACATATATGAACTTGAGATATTAACTATGTAAACTATGTTAACTATGAAGCCCTGCTGCTGGTTTCGTTGATGGTAGTCTACTTGAAAATAAGGTAAAAAAAAAAAAAAAAAAATTTAACTATTAAAATATTTTCAAATTTCACAAATTATTGTTGACAAAATTATTTTGCAGTTGTTTTTAGAGTTAAGGAACCTTAATAAACCAATGTTTTCATATTTCTGAGGTTGTGCTGTTTGGGAGAACAGATAAAATACACAGCATCATGTCCCTTTCAACCCACCCTCTCTTGTTATACAATAAAACTGATTCATTCATCATTTGATGAACATTACTAGTTCATGCATTTTCTATTAGTTTCCGCAGCTCTTTATGTGCCCCCATTATTGGTTCTTGCGTCTCAGTGGATACTGTTGTTGTTGTGCATTTTCTCAAACGTTTAATAAAAACTTACATGAGCAAACAATTATCCATGTCTATTGGTTGTAAGGAAGAGAAAGAAAATTAATCTATATATACCAGAGATTTTGGTCAAAGGAACATTCAATAGATATTTCTTTTCAGATTTCAAAACTCTGTTTCCTCACGTCAAATTAAATATTAAACTCAAATAGTTTTATAAGTAAGTATTATTACTTATAAGTAATAAGCAAGATATTATTATTATTTTATTTTAGCTTTCAAATATTAATTTACAAAGAGGACAAAGCATATTGTAACTTTGTTAGTCGGTTCTCTCCATGACAACCACCCCGGGGATCCCCTCAGGTAGTTTTCATTAGAGTTTGTAAAATTAGTTGGTCCTGAAGTCACTTAAAATTTCCACAATGAAAACTACTCGAGTAAATATAATGTCACAATAACTGAACAGACATCAATAAAATTAATTTTACTTCTGTTAATTTCTTGATTATTAAGAGATTTAATGAACTGCTTAGTCATTATAGTTTCATTTCTGCCTAGAACTTGCATTTGTCCTTTTTTGACGGGATACTGAATATATATACATATATTGTATATTCCATACATTTTAAAACCGTTATTCTTTCATACGTAATTTAAGTACAAGAAAACAGTGCAAATAATTGTCAACTTCAATACATCTACGACAAAAATTTAATTCTGCTGGATTTATGGACAAGTACAGAGTTTTCCATATATAAGCAACTATATAAACACATAAACGTATTTTACTATTTGCGAAATTCCTTACTGAACCCCGCTTTCCAGAGATCCTTGAAGATAGCGCAAAAATGTTTTTCTTAACTTCTCCATACCAGAATATCTAAAATGTGTGGCTATTTCATGGCAAGATTTTTAAGGCGGGTTCAAATGACTATAATAATAGATTGGTGCTGCCTACCGAGATGATATCAATCGATAGATTTCAATACTCATCCGTTATATCCGTTGTCATTATGCCTGATGTCGACGAAGTTCTGAGAAAACATACCTTTCCTTTGTGTTGTCTCTGTCCGCTGAACGCAGTACCAACTTATTTGCAATGCCAGCGATGCGCAGCTTTTGCGGCATTACGGATTGCTGCCAAAATCGGCTGCAAGACACACAGTGGTCCAACGAAATACAAATCCCGCCCAACGCTCCAAAAGTTCTTAAGTATTCTACATAATTCACAGTTCACAAAAAATTGTGACTATATTCACCATCGAATATGCATTGCATCTGTTCCAGTTTAATTGATCAGATCTAGCTTCATTTGTTGAATGTCATGTAATCTTTATTAAAACAAAAATGTTATCATATTAACAAAAATAAAAAAATGAATTACATTAAATACATTCAAGGAAAATAAAGTCTCAATTCACTTAATTTAAAATGAGAATTCTATAAACCAAGCAAAACTAAAATCTTCACTTAAACTGCAGTTTCCCATGCCTAGGTCATACGGATACTTAAATTGCTACTGTGGATTTTCACTGTCTTCACCTAATCAGTATCCAATGCTTGGTAACCTCATGGGGAAAAACTAACTCACTTATTACCTGAAAATGAATTATGACTGCAGACCCTGTGTCATAATTCATTGTTTCAGTTTACCATCTAAGCTTCACAAAGGTGTAAATATGTACACCACAGATCTCTTGACAAACCAATGCATCTGGACCTGAACAAAAGGAGGTGATCTTCATGAAAACAAAAATGAAGAACAACTAAAAGAGGGGCAACTAAAATTGGTTTTCAGGTAATCAGGGAATATTATGAGCAATATCTTAATCCATTGAAGTTTAGTCAAAGGAGAATAAGGATTCATTTCACTAAGATGTTTTAATTCATGAGCTGATTAATGTTTTTAAAATTCATGCACTGGATTAATGCATGGTTCGTTTAGAAATCTATGTAGACAATTGCAAAGGCAGTGGTACTTCTAACATATACAGTTTAATGCCATTTTAAAAAGGCCTTTCCGAACCATTATGGTGGTTACCAGGGTGTGAAGACTAAGTATTCAATTAGACCTGGGCTGCGAGGAGGTCTGTGGCGTAGTAAGGTCTAAGAGATGGATCATTGTCATCTGTCTCTTCCCAATGGAATGTGACACAACTTCCACAGGGTTCAAGTAACAGGGTTTTCACGCACACACACATATAGTATATGCCAATTGGCTAACACAAGAGGGTTTCTCACTGTTTGAAAAATCTTGAATTCCTCCCATTGTATTTGGCCTTTCTGATTCAATATACTTGATCTTTGAGGCAGTCCCAGTCTGTGTATTAGGCAAAACTGTAAATTGAAAATAGGAAAAATAAAGGTTATTCTTAGCTTGTTGTAGCTAGCCATTCAAAATGCAACTTTTTTACATGGCACCATACAATTAAACAATATCAAATATGGAATATGACAGTTAGCGAGTTATTGTGGTGACAGTACACCCAACTGTTCTTCAACCAGCTGTGTATCCGATGCATTAACTTCAACTCATAGAAATAACAGCCAGGTATATACTGTTTAGAAAGCAACTTGTGAACTGACAAGGGAGAGATAGGAGTTGAACAGATGACCTCCGTTAACTAATTCATTTCAGTCAACAGTGGACCAGCCTCTCTTTTATTGTTGTTAACAGGGGCAAAGGGTGTCAATGTTTTATGCACTGAATACCCAATTCTGCATGGCTCATGGCTGCATGAGTCATTGATTAAGAAATGAAGGGTGTATCATTATTAGCACTTAAATAGCACTTCTATCAGGTTGTCCTGCTAAGCTTAACAGCCTTTGTGGTCAGGTATGTCAAGTGTTAAGAAATCTTGAGTAGACAAGGAGAGACATCTTTTCCATATCAAAACCAGCAGTAGCATACAAACTGGAGCAATGAAGAAGGACCACCATCATTCGTGGAAAATTAGATAATGCAACAGTACAGCAAAAGTATGAACTTGTTTTGCAAGTTCATACTTTTGCCGTACTGTTGCATTATCTAATTTAGTGTAGTGTAAATTAGTGCAAGTAGTGTTGGTTGAATTTAGGTTTTATGAAACCCCTTAGGGTGGAGTTACACTCTCAGCTGTTGCTTACTTGCGGGACCAATTCAAAAATGTTTTCAATATTGCCATTGGTGCAAATCATCAGGTCACTGATGCTACATGGTGGCTCCTAACATTTTTGGCCCAATGAAACCTCACTCCACCATTAGTAGCTGCAAGCTGGGGCAGAAAAAAATAAGTGGCTGAACATGCATACCCGTAGTTTATTGATGTTACAAATGTGACAAGGAAGGGAATTCTGGGTACTGGAGTCTAAAATCCAAATTTAGTTCTCCTCACCAGAGAGGCTGCCAGCATGCCAAAGTCACACAGTACAGTTTTAAATATGGGTAAGTCCTAACTACAGAACTCACTTAGAAAGAGGTCCATCAATCAAAAGCTGTATGTTTTCAAATACATTTGTGGACATACAGAGCTTAATTACCTGTTGTTTACCTTTGCATCAACTTGCCCCTGCGTATTAATTATGGAACAACAATAAAAACAATAGAATATGTCCTCAAAGCAACCACATTTACCAGGGCAGGAGGTGATGGGTATGGCATTAAACAAAGACATTTATTTCTCATACTTCAGAACAAAATCAATTGGTTGAATGAAAAAAAAAACGGTTGCTGAAAAATACAGCCTTTAATTTTACTGAGAAATGACTGGATAATTCAACTGAACATTTTCTTAACTAAATATTTGTCCTCCTTATTTCATCAAGAAGAGGTCTTTCCAAAAAAAATGCTTTCCTTTCAGAGCATATTATTGAACAGATTCTGAGATATTACAGCTTTTGTTCTCCGGTTCTGTGCTGTTCTGTAACTCTCAAGGGGAGTCAGAAGAACACTTTAGATGTATTATCTTGGAGAAAGTAGGTTAAAATCTCTTCATCTGTCTTCGTTCCTGTCGTCTCTGTTTCTTCTCATTCACCTCCTCGGGGGCTGACGGGCTCTCTGCTGTAAACCAGGGACCCAGAAAATTCAACCACAGCAGGTACAGAGCCCGGACAGGAGCCTGTTCAAACAAACAGGTACATAAATAAATGACAGAAAAAAACATGGGGCTGAATAGGCAAATACATCAAACAGAATTAAAGCAGGCGGCACAAATGTTAAAAGTCTTACCAGGAGCCAAAGGTACCAGAAATAAGATGATATTGTACTGAGGACCTGTACAATGGCAGTGAGCAAGATGACATCTTTCAAGTGCCTGAATTGAGAGAGAAAATCTGTTACAAATACAGAGACAATTCCTGTATTTCATTCTTTAAAACAAAATCAGTGTAGTTTTTAAAAATAATTATATTCTCCTGAATATTTTTAATTTCTCAGATACATAGGGGATAGAAGCCCAATACATGACCTGCTATTGCCAACCTATTGGGCTGCCTTTAACTTGAGCCCTTACAAGGTATTTTGCCAACATTAAGTAAAAAGATATTGGCTGTGCTGTGCCAACCACTGCAGCCATCTTCTCCAAGTCTTTCAAAAGTAGAATCAGACTCTATCATGGAAGAACAGCGCTGAACAATGCTGATACTAACCAACAAAGACAACACAAGCCAGGAGGAAGGCGCAGGCTTCAACTATCTTAGGTTGTACAATTGTACTTTGGAAATTTTATGTTACCTATATCAATCCAAGAAAAAATTACAACTCAATTTCCAATGGAGCGGGTTGTGAAAGAGGTATACAAATCAAAGGCAAAAGCAACTCCAAATACAATTGTATTACTTTCAATTCAATTTTATTTGTACAGTGTGTTTAATTGCCAATTGTCATTCATCTTTCCAAAGAGCTCAGGTCAAAGACCCCCACTGAGTAAGACAAGGGCAACAATGAAAAGGAAGAACTCCTTAGATAAAAGGAGGAACTACTGAACTGAACCAGGTTCAGAAGGGAAGCCCACACTAAAAGTGACAGCAGTGGTTGTGTACCTGGTACCCACTTCTGGACTGAACACTCACTCTGACATCCCTTGCTCCATGTTCAGGTCTATCCCACCATCCAGAAGGCTTCCGTCCTCTGCAAAAACTGGTTTAGCCATTGCAGACATGGAGCGGTAGCTTCCCACGTAAACTGCCAGTGCAAACAGCAGCAAGAGCTACAAGAATGTACAACATAAACAGAACATCTGAAGATCAATGAAAACAAGTCTGAGCTCCTTACCAAGTACTACAAACACCTACTCTGTTATCCTTATCTTTACTCTTCTGCTACTTGTGAGAGTTTACTCAAACAGTCAAGGTACTAGAAAATGAAAAATGTTGACAGAATCAAGAACTAGGGATATAACAAGAAAATTTAAATTAACATAGTCAAAGATAAAAGTTCACATTTGAGTTAAAAAAGGAGGCCATGATTATTTTAATAACAGGGACTGACTTATATAATGTATGTACTGAATTAGAAGCACACAAGTATAATACTTAACCTAAGTCTTGCTGGATATAGACATGTGCTGTAGTAGTAAAGAAAAAACGCCAAGAGAATTCTGGGATTTGTAGTCAAGTGTGAATCCAGAGAGGGTGTATGGATGTAACAGTGCCTACGTAGACTACACTAAGGGAATTTTCAGTAACATTTCAGGCCACTTTCAGAGTGTTGTGTGCAGCACTGGGCACCACACCACTAGGAAAAAGAAACTACAGAGAACAAATTTGATTACAAGTAAGTTAAATTAATCTCATTAGATTCAGCAAAAGAGAACCAAACGGGATGTTACTAACTCTTGTTAAAATGGATAAATAAAGTTGAGACGATAAAACAGGTAAAATTTCACACTATTAGTAAGCATCTCTATATGTTAGAATATCTTGTTAGGTCATGCATTTTAAGAATGTACCTTGGGATATTCAAGACCAGGCTGAAATAGTGGAAGATCCTCTGAGCAGTAGGAAGAATTATGAGCCTATATAGTTTGATTAGCTTGGTGTATTGCTCATTCAAATAATCTAATGAAAATAAACAGAATGGGCTCTATTTTGATAGCCCTAACTCATGTTGCAGTTTTTGACAAACCAGACCATATTGTATTCAATAACCCATTTAGTACTTGAAAACTCAGATTTGTGTGTGATTTGTGTCAGGGCAAAGTTCAATTTTATAGCAGTTTGGATATAGCCACTGCAGCCATGTAATTGTCTTATTCTGCTTGTATGAAACTGATGCTAAATCATTTTGAACATAGCACAAATTAGACAAGATAATACACTCTATTTAGACCCTTACGTCATGAGTTTGGGCTATTAAAACAGAGCCCAATGAGTGATGATTGAATCTCTAAATAACAGAAAAACTGCATGGAACCTTACCCATGTCCAAAATGTTGATGAACTGTAAAAGAGAAGGAGGTTTACAGCAATGAATATAGCCTGCAAACAGAGAGGGGAGTGTATTTATAGGGCAAGTTAGCATCTAGATTAATATCCCACAACTGTAGAAACATATCAACAGTTAGTATGTCATGTTGCATTTCTATCTTTAAAAGGAACTCATCATATTCCACAAACACAAGGTAGACTGTTAACTAGATTTCGTGCACTTACAATGTGAGTTTCAGACATTTTACTGTCTGTTTAATGTGTTGGTTGCTACTTCCTTTTTTAGTTTTGCAAGCAATATATGATTATACCTGAAGCATTGATCACTAAGAGAATCAATAAATGACAAGTAAATGCAGATAGCTCGTATCTTAAATGCTGTTCTTCATACTTTAATTTGAGATTGTGTTTGAATCCTTGGCAACCTGTCCCACTGAACGACAGAGCACTGGACCCCTTCTTTCTTGAAGGAAAGAACATGCAATACTGTTCTGCACTTTCGAAAAACAGTGCAAGTCTCATTTAACATCCCTGCTTCTTAAGCATTGTCAATCTTATCGCCAATTAAAAGTTAACTCGGTTGAATACACTTACATTTGCCCCAAGGATAACTCTGGTGTAGAACTTCAATGTTGCCGTATTCTCCTCATATATCTGCTTCTTGCCTTTGGTGCCAATCTTGCCTTTGGGCTGAAAAAAAACCTTTAATTAGTATTCGTGCATGGTGATCGGACAGCAAGGGACTAAGCTCGTTGGTAAGGTTGCTATATTAAGTAGGGTCCTTGATGACAAAAAATGAAGGGTGCTTCAGACGTAACGTTTGTGTCACATGTCAATTAAATAAATCTCAGTTTAGACAACGTCATATACATCCAGTTGATAACTCCGTCGCTAACTAACTTGTTAACAGTAACTTGATAACTGGTTAGTGAAGTAATGAAGTATCAAACGTTTGCTTTAGTTACGTGGTGCCTTCACTTGAAAAATACTTAGAACTAGCTGACAATTTAGCCTTGAGATGCATGGACTTGCGACTATTCTTCAAATCCTTACTGTACCCCTCACTGACTTAACACATATAATTCTGCTGCTAACGAAATAGGTAGCTTAGTAAATAGCTCAAAAGACGTTCTGTGCGCCTGAAACTGGACTCATCTCTGCTTACAGTTAGCGAGAGCCGTTGGAAGAGACGGCTCTGCAGTTAGCTAGAATGGGCACAATTAACGTCAGACCATTAGCAGTAATGCTACCATCTGAAATGTATACTTAGCCAGACTACAATAAGTCTTTGACAGCTTAAAAATGTAGCAGTACATACCGCCATATTTTCTTACACCCGTAAAATCGTGGCCTCGGGTAGCAAGCCACGTTTTCTTCTTGACATGTACTTTACTGTACACTTGTAATTGTAAAGTTACCAATCAAGCCATCCAATACTCAACGTTGCTGCTTCAACAAGGTAGTGCGTGAAACAAGTAAACGTAGCAGTTACGGTTTAACTTCCGGTGTTAGCCAGGATGCACACTATCAAAGTAAAAGCGCACAGTTGCTCTTTTAAATCCTGAATACCAGTAGTACTCATAAAATGTTTTGTTCTATGGATTTTTTGTACTCTCTATTTCAGTTTGTTTATGTCCTTTTCAAACGGTAGCTGACTTTGAAAGTGATGTGGACTGGGTGATCTGTCCAGAGTGTCTCCTTGCCTTTCGCCCAATGCATGCTGGGATAGGCTCCAGCCCCTCAGCGACCCTCAACTGCATTACATCATTGGCTAACCTCAGCTCATTTAAAACATACCAGCCAGCATGGTAAAAAGAATGAAAAGATGGATCACACCACATGTTTTGTTACCAAATATTTATTTTTTTCAAAGACAACAATCACCAATACAAATCAAATTCAAGAACATGAAAAAGCAATTTAACAACAGAGACCAAAAAAATACAGTAAAAAAAGGTACAACATTAAAGCTCATCAAGGCACTAGACTGTCACACAAGAAACTATGAAAAGAGATACAAGCATCCATATCAATCTGGAGTCTATCAAGGTATCTTCTGACCCACTATTGAGCATTAGCTGCATGAAAGCTCTCCATTTACCTTTTGATTTTAGGACATTTGCTAAAGTGACAACATTCCCATATCTACACTACATCTGATACATGTTGAGTACTGTATTTATTGTCTCTACCTCAGTCTTAAAACACATTTTCCTCCATTCCTGTTGTTATCCCTCTTTTGTCTTCACTCAAAGGTCACTAAAGGGTTTTACCATCTAGGGATTTATGGGAGGTTGCAACAAATTGTGAAACAGAGACAAAATTTATTTAAAAAGTGGATAGATGTGGTCTGAGTTAATTGTATTTCTGTCTTTGATGGAAAACTGTTATGCAATTAAAATAAATGTTTTTGTGGATGTCACATTCATGTCTTATGGACTTTAAAGAAGGTTCAAAGCATATCTTCACAATACAGATCCATACATTTTCTTACCAATTTTTTGTCCAAAATTTCAACCAAGAATATATGTCTCTTCTGAAGACCAGACAATTGCAGCTCTTAACTAGATATCCCAGCAATATCAGAAAAGTTTAGGAAAACTAAGGCATGCCCTGTCATCATGGAAAGTACAGCTAGATTAAGCAAAACTATGACACCAAAATACATTGGAAACATTGGAGGATGGCTTAGAGGTTTGGACTGAAACATAAAAAGAAACTGAACAGTGTAAAGAAATTTAGGGAGAGTAGCCATTTTAATAATATTGATACATCCAATTAGGGAATTTGGATACACTATGCATCTACTGAGAGAGACTGTTAGAGAGGCAACAAAGGGGTTATAGTTTCCTAGATCATAAGCATTGAGGACAATTTGAGCCTTAAAGCCCTCAACAGTGATTTTGTAATATTTAAACCAATTCTGAAAGTAACTGCAATTGCGTATTGAAAATACACGTAATATAATTATGCTGTTAGTAAGCCCATTTAATGATCAAGTTTAGTGAAGAGAGATTTCCTGACATTGTTTATTTCTATCAACCATGGGAAATATACCAACACAAATTAGTGCCTTTGTGCAATTAAGACAGAAGCATTCCAATGAGTGAGACCTGGATCTGCATCCTGGCAGATCTTAGACACTTGGCAAATTGACACTCCCCCTTGGACAGGGACTTCATCTTGTCAGGGCTCTGTACACACATTAGGAGGCCAGGCCTGGGGAGGATTTGTGGATGGGAGGCCATTACAGGCATTCGCTGTAAACATTGTGTGTTTCTACAATTACAGACACTGGAGCATCTGGATCGGGTCTGCTGTGGCTGTTGCTCTGACTCAGCTGGACCTTGAGCTTCTCCACCTCGTAGTTGTGCAGGTACTCCTGGATGAGATACCTTTCCCGCTTGATCCGATCCCTCACATCTAAAGGCACATCTGGAATCATCCAGGCCACGAAGAACTTCACAACAAACACTACATGCTGAGGAAAGAGGAGAGTCCCATCAAGGTTAAATTCAGCTATGCAGAAGGCCCTTATGTATTCTGCACCCTCAAGGTTGACATATTGTTGTCAACAGTTTAGAAATTGAATATGTGCATCTCTACTTGGCCTTGTCTCTTATGTAAAAGAGATTTTAATCTCAGTGGAACTGACATGATTAAAGAAAGGTTATATAATGAAAAAATGGAGATAGGTTGTTGCAAAGGGGTTAGTCGATAATAGACCCTAGTTAGATTCAGAGCTGCCAGATGCAAAATGTATCAAAGTATTGCATTCAAGTGAGGCTGGGAGAGGGTGTTGAATTAAAAAAAGTTGTGGCCAAAAAACAATTCATCCAAATTTTTAAAAAGAAATTACCTGTTTTAAAATATCAAGCTAAAATTCCACCACCCAACTGTGCACATTTCATTGCCAAAATAGGACCCAAGGTGGGAAATCAGGGCTGTGGGACCTTAATGCAGGGTACTATACCTCCATAATGATAATGAAAGCCAGCTTGGCAGCCAGGATGTGCCAGAACCGCGTGGTATGGGAGTACTGCCATTCGTGCTCAGGGGGGTAACGGTAGTCACGATACCTGCAACAACATATGGCATAGGTTCACCTCATATACTGAAATACTAAAATAAATTCTCTCAAATTCATTCCTCCTCATTCTCTCACAAACATCTCCATGGACACAGATGCATAAATATAAATCCTGTCCTTTTCTTTCCACTCACACTGAAGGAGCGCTCAGTCCAACCCACCCCAATAAAATCATATCTCCTCCTGCTCATTATGACCCTGACCTGCAGGTGGGCATGGCATCTTTATTGAACCACAAGGGGTTCTCCCCATCTTCAGGCTCGTTCTGTAAGGGGAACTGCGAGATGTTGTACACCGACAGACTGTTGTTGATGTAGCCCTCCATGGTGGGCTCAGTACCAGGGTGATAGGCATAGTAGTAAACCAGACGTGGAATCATGTCTGAGGTGAAGGCGACAATGAAAGCCTGAGGAGTAAGGTAAAGGTTGCTGAAGTCAGACTGCTTTTTAACAAGAGTACACATACAAAACGCATCAGTATACAATGACACAAACTGGATACACACATGTGCGCACACAGACACACACACTCACATTGGTGACAACAGAAAAGATGGCCACTCCATTCAGAATCTCCTGCCAGGCCCCTATACTGCACGCCTTGGCAGCCACAGGCCTGCGGAACTGTGTGATGAACTTCCAAGCGTCCACACGGATTTCCAGAATGTTATTTAAGAGAGCTAGCAGAGGTGCCAGAGGGAAAGAGGCCACAAACAGAGTGATGAAGCCAAACTGGATCACTGTGAGAGTGAAGAGAAGAACACAGCAAAGGAATGGGAAATGTGAGTGGATTATCATTGGACTATACGTTTGATTGTGATCATTGGATTGTGATGAGATTGCATAATTCATGCGTTTGTTTATCGCCCTATTTCCCTAACCTAACCTGTTCTTGGACTCTCCTGTACCTATGCCATTGATTGTGGAGTGATGAGGTCCACTCTATTCGTCCCTGCACAAAAAACCCTGAGCAATTCTCTTCCCATGGTTTCAAGAACG
The DNA here is from genome assembly GCA_022829145.1 of Albula goreensis. Taxonomy (NCBI): domain Eukaryota; kingdom Metazoa; phylum Chordata; class Actinopteri; order Albuliformes; family Albulidae; genus Albula; species Albula goreensis. Next base: position 26,351,908 of record CM040749.1, read on the forward strand.
TAGCACACAACTGGGTCCACGACAATATGTGTCTGACTGCAGGTGGCACATGTCCCCAGATGTTATTATCCCTCCAGATGAAGCAATAAAGAAATGTACATATATATTGTAATTTATATATATATATATATATTGGTGTGTGAATACATGCAGCATCTGCATTGCATTTGCGCAGTGTTTGCATTGTATACGAACTGAAAGCTGGTCTTTTCACTCACCCATTTCCAGGTACTCATAAAAGAGCCCCAGCTGGCTGAAGATGTGCAGGTCATGGTCCTGTTCCCAGCGACTGTACAGGCTCTCTGGGTGACTGCGTGCCTTTCTGTTCCTCCACCAGTTCTTCAGCCATCTCAAACAGACATCAACCACAGTGACTCAAGACACCTGACACCATTCAACAATTTTCACAGACAATGCAGACAGTCCTGAGAGTACAGGTGTAGGTGTGATTTTGCAGGGACAGGAGGTGGTTATGGTGGTTTTTTAATGAGACAGTTCAAACTAAAAAGGTTGAGTGTGAATGTGCTTTCTGTTGTTTAGGCATGTGCCCTTTCCTGCATGCAGATGTGTGTGGATGTCCTTCCTACTGCATGGCTGCGTTTTCTGTTTTGGCTTTAGGATATGGACTTACACAACTGAATTAAATGTACACAGGAGTTTAAAGGTAAGTTTAAAGGTAAGAGACTGTTGATAAGGTAACAGGATTGGACTCACACCCTCGCTCTGTTTTGGGAGGTTGCGGAAATACTTACGGCAATAGCGCCTCTTGGATGTTGCCACATAACTGCTTGCCAGCCATGACAATAAAGAGCTGGGTAGTCAGCTCAATCAGGCAGCCCCCAGGGTCACACTGCATACAGTACAGAGTGGTACAGCAGCAGAGAGAGGTGAGCATCGAGAAGCTATGTGATGTTATTTTATCATTATGGTTTGTTCCTTTTTTGTTTCACATTTTAAACTTCGACTCAAAAACAAGTTCAACAAAGGCCATATGTAATCTGCTCTAAAAATCAGTTTTAGATGTATACGATATTTGTGAACGAACCAGCAATAAACTGGACCCTTCCCACATGTGCTGCTTGGATTTATTTTTGTAAAATTAATATTTTGAAACAAAGAAATTCATGAAGTCAATGGATTGTGTTTCCAATCAGAAGTAGGGAGATTAAAAAGCCATTTGTATTTGGATTAAATCAAACATCTGAGAGCCCAGTACAGTTCAACTTACTTCCTCATTCCTCAGCTTGCCAAACATGTAGTTGTAGTTGCCTGGGTATCCCACAAACTTGCCCTTAAAGAAGGCCACGTAGAAACAGGAGGAGTAATAGTTCACAAACTGGAAGAGGAACATCTTTACTGTCAGCCTGTTTTCATACTCCAGGTGGGTCTTGGGGATTTCTGTTGGATTAATATTCAGAAGCTTTTCTTAATTTATACAATAATAAATTGTATTCCATACAAGAGAACGGTTAATTTGTAGTTAACAGATACCATATTTAGCATACGGCGCACTGATCCCCCTCTTTGTGGTGTTTTAAACAGCGGAGTCTAATTTTTTCTTTACCTCAGGGCACACTTCACAAAGCAATTACCAAAGCCATTGTGCAATTATGAACTTATTTGCTTTCGGTTCTGTACTCTTGGGTCTTTCTGGTACATACATTAATTACGAAGGTTGTTCTCAAAAAAGTAAGTGATTTAATATAGTTCAAAATAATGTACATGAATCAGCAATGTATCACACACCAACAACACCTACCAGGTGCTTTCAGTTTGCCTAAGTATGTAAGATACACATGAATTGTCGTCCCTCAGCTCTATGTTTGTGTAAGCTTAATCGATGGACTGCATAATTGATTTACCTGAAATCTTGCAATTACTAAATGTGAACTGAACAGTTTTGTAATTGTCTCAGCATGATGGTGTGTATTCCTTTAATTTATCAGGCCAGTTATTTCAAATCAGATTGAGTGATTTAAAAAGAGCAGGAACTCACCCATATCGGTAATCCAGATGGCCACACGCTCATATGTGAAATTGAGGATCATGATGATGATGAAGTTGATGCAGGAGGCGGTAACAGAGGTGGCTAACTGAGGGGTGATGAGGGACCCAACCACCTGCAGCTTGCTGGTGGGGCTATCCTTCATGATGCTGGCAAAGGCCGCATATACTGCCAACCGGTACGCGATCACACCAATGATGCATGCAAAAATGAGCGCCAGCTAAGGGAACAAGTAACATGTGTTACTGACAGGGTCACACTGATGTCATAGGCTATAGAGAAATACATAGACACAATCACTTCACTAATAAAGTCTAAAATATTGCAGAATAAGTCATGCAAAAAACAAAGCCAAAAAACTGTTCAATTCACACTCCACAATTACATTTGCAGTGTGTGAGACCATGCTAGCAATTAGGTTTCAGCTAGTGCTTCAATTATACCAGCAGTTACATGGTTCTACAATGACTGGTAGTGTAAATAGTTTAAAATGTGCTCTGACCCCAACAATTTTGATCTGATTTTAAAATCCAGTCATTACCTAAAATGGCAGAATAGTTTTGTGGGTTCATGCATCATCTCCATGTCTGTGCGTCTTATGGCATGCTGTTACTGCTGCTGACAGAACGCCTCCATTTCCATCTGTGTCCCTGTGCAAATGTCCTAGTTACACACAGGGAACTATGGATTATGAAGATAAAAGAAGGTTTCATAATAACGGTAAGTAACAACGCGGACACAGAAGCTGAGATGTGAACACATTTGCTTGTTAGAAGTATACAATCCTCCAAGCAAAACAAGCACAATTCCTTAATATTCATGGTTATAACACCCCAAAAACCTGAGCCCTCCACATTTGCACTACACATATCTGGACCGTTTCAGATGACAATTAACAAAAATGAACCCACTGTTGATGATAGTTTTTTCCATTCAGGCATGCCCATCCTCTCATGCCACTCCAACAATACCAATTGGCAATTACCAACAATCCCCTGCAGCCCTGAGGTCAGGTCCATTTGAGTTCAGCCAATGCAGGAAATGAAATGTAATTTCCAAAACAGTCCATGAGGATATTTTTAGTCAAACAACAAAATTTTATTTCCAGACTTGACAGAACTGTAAATGACCATAACCCCAGTCCCCTGGAAATGTGCTAATTATCCTTATTTCATGCAGGAAATCTTCATCATCAGTCTCACCCACAGAACCACCGTGGTCCAGCACAGGAACAGTTTTCCAATAAAGTCTGCTGTGGTCCTATTCAAAACCCACTCCATTTCCTGAAACAAGAGCCAAAGCCAAACACAGAACTCACAACCTATGATAAGAGACACTAAACCCTAACACTGTTTAACATTCTTTGTGACTTAGGCATTAAAGGGCCCTCTGCTTGACCCCCACTCCCCAAGGATCAGTCTAAGCCCAGCCTGACAGTTTTAGTAGAGCATGGATTCTGATCCAAGGCAAACTAATGAGTAACAAAAAACAGCCATTACCAAGAAGGAAACACACAGACATGTGTACCTTAACTTTAGTTTGAATCAGGCTCTCAACAGAGTGTAAGCTCTGCCATATCTTCAGATGAGCTATCTAAATTGAGCATGAATTGCTACAGTGACATCATGCAGAAAATGTATCATAAACTCATGGCTGTTTAAACATGAGCTTGTGCCCTGGGCTGCAGCACCTGCGTGACTCGGTTGATCTGGTAGCCGGTGCACTTTGTCTCATACTCTGGCCTGAGCTGGAGCTGCAGCTGCTTCTCCTCAAAGTCCACAAGGTCCCACTCATGCTCCAAACGGGCCTGCCTCCTCTTCCAGAACTCTAGAAACAGGGTCACTGCAGCAAAGAGAAGGTCAGGACAAGATGCACATCTTTTACACATTGCAGGCAACTGGAGCAAAAAGAACAAAACTGTTTTAGAGGTACCACACTATAATCCTCTAAAAGACCATTAGCCATTTGAATGCGATAAGTAGGAAAATTGTTGTAGCCAGGAAAAAAGGAAAAAGTGAAAAAAGCACTAAAGCAGTGTCTTCTTTTTCCACTGGACAGACAAAAGAACCAGACTGCAAATATAGACAAATCCATATGAACAGCAACTCACCCCAGATACCCATGAATAAGGCAAAGAAAACTGTCCCCATGTTGTCAAATAGATGTGATTGCTGAAAGACAGAAGGGACAAGTTGAACCTTTCAGTAAAACATAAAGAGGTATCACACTGGCTATCTAGTTGTACTGTGTTGCTGACTTGTGTCTAAAGATTTAAATTTTAATGTCGAGGTACATTAGAGGTGCACTTTACTCACCCAGGTAGACGTACAGGTAGAGTTGAGCTTCCAGTAACCACATTTCCTATCACATAGTGGGCACATCACAATATTTCCCCCTATCTCAGGATCACAAATCTCTCTACTGCAGGAGACAGGGAGAGGAGGGACCTTGCATCAACTATGTTTGAGCTGAGAGTCAACATGCATATACTATAATAAATCATCCACTAGCAGGTACAAGTTCTGGATGTTATGGTGTTAATTGTGATAATTCCCAAGCATCACTGATACTGGATTGAAAGTTCATCAAGGACCTACAAGTAATTAGTCTATTTTCAAATGCCCACTTAAAGTTTAATCAGTGTGCTTTTTCCTACCTCCAGATGTTATCGTGATAGGTCAAGATGCCATAGATGAAGCACATCACACCAATCACAGCAGCAAAGACCAGCATCTCAGTGTAGAAGCCCAGCCAAGCAAAGTAAATCCCGATCTTCTCGCCATAATATTTCCTGATAACAGCAAATAACAGTCAGGAATCAAGAGTCTCCAGTCTCCAAGTTCCCACCTCTAAAATAGAAACTCAATGACCTTATTGTAAAATCTGAAGATCTCAGCTGGCACTAAGTAACAATCTTTGAAACCACAGTCTAAGTATTAGCATCAGGGAGACACCTATTGAAAGGAGATATCTGACAGAACCCTCTTCTATCAAACGAGGCATAGTTAGAGGACATTGGCTTTCTCTTTCACTCAAATAAACGTATTAAAAAAACAATGGTCTGATCATTTTTCAGGTTTGCATCTGTGAGGTTATACTGTAAATGAAATTGCAACGCCACACTGATGTTCCTCACCGAATAAGATTGAGGGGCTGCTCCTTGTAGAAGCACATCAGTTGGGCCCAGTGCTTGTACAGATCATACCTCTCACTCTCGCAGTTAGGATCTCTGGACCGCTTCCAGTACTGGCACTGTATAAACAGAAGCACACCCTATTCTTTCATGCTTATTTAATCTCCATGAGAAAATAACAAGCCACAAATTCAGATTTCTTCATCTCTAATATAGATAAGTTTGTATCTAAAAGGTTCCATGGTACATCTCAAAGGTATTTTATGGACTATCTAGGTGGGCCTTAAGTAACATGGTCTATTGTAACACTTACGTCATGCAGTGGGAATGCAGAGGTGTAGGTGCCATTAGTTAGTAAACGTTTGATCCCCGTCTTGTCTTTGTCTTTGTGGTTCTCCTTATAGTAGGGACAGCGGGCAAGAATATAGTATACCTGTGGAAGGTTAAGGCACAGTCAATCAATAAGGCACAGATGGCTGACTTTATTGATTGATGTAATTCTTTTGTTCACAGCTCTTAGCCCAGTGGCACAGATTTAGCATCCAAAGATTAAATTACTGACAGATTTGTGAAACATCAGATTAGTGAATTTCAGAATTACTCAGATTCATGGTGGAGTATCACAGTACCACTGTACTGTAAGTGTAGATAGTTGCTTTCCTTCATCTCATGCCTACTATGTAATGGCTATAATTATTTTTGTCAGTCAAATATGGCCATTATTTCTTCCATAAAGAACAAGATACACAATACATTTATAACATGCAAACTCAATAGCAAAAATGTTCACAATGTATATGGGTCTGGTTCAGACAGATTTAGGATCAACATAATGAGTGCTTGTATGTAGGTGGAGAAGAAGGACTCACAATTCTGTTGCGCTTGGAGGGTGAGAATAAGGTCTCCTTGTCATCAATGAGGAAGAAGTCAATCTTCTCCTTGTCAAAGTGGGAGGTGAAGTAATCAGACTCAGGGTGCATGACTTCATCCGGCAGCTGAAAGGGTTTAAAAAGCCACGTCATAGAGAAGTCTCTGTTGTTAGGGATGTCGTTGGCCTTGAACGGGACCTTGATCTTCAGCAAATGAGCATAGGTGGCCAGCACCTCCCATGGGGCGTGGATCTTTAAGAAGAAGGTTCTGCCATCATCAGACTCCTGTAGAAAGTTGAAAAACATTACAAGCATGCTATTTAATCAAAATTAGAGAACATGGCCAGCCATGTTTTAATCAATTCTAATGTTTTTTGCATAGATGGGCCTTTTTTAATCTTAAAATCTTTGCCGTTTTGTCATTTCTTTTGTCAAAATAAAAAGGTATGGTTGCGTTGTGACATGCCATGCCTCATTGTTATACAAACAATGCTTAATTTGTAGGTTTGTCTTAGAAATGCTTTATCAACATGTACTGATGAGAATAAAGGGAACAGTCTGCACTCCACATTAACACTCTCAAACAAAACACAGTGCAAGCTCAGATATTTAAATGTATCTTGTTAACATAGAAATAAAATAAACCACATTAGAAACTGATGCTTGACTGTTACAAGCACATTTGGATAGTGCTCTATTTTTACATTGATTTTTTTAAAATCCTCCACCAACGTCTATTTCAGCTACAATGTCTGCTTTAATTCAGTGTTGGTTCACGCCCGCCCCAAACCCATGACACAAAGTAAAGCTTCAGCAGTTACAGCTCCTTTCTGGGGGCATCATTTCATTAAGAGGGTCCTGTACATGGCACGACTAACTCTCACCGATTTGTCCTCAGTCTCAAGCTCAAGCCCTTCCTTCTCCAGGTTGGCCTCATACACCCTCCTCCTCTCCTATGAATGGGAAGTACAAACATACAAAGAAAACTGGAAAAGACTATCAAAAATGCCCCTTAAAAAACTGATGTTTTACCTAGTGCATACTTTAATCAAATTACAAATATTACATTGCTGATATTTTTCTAGAAGTGAAATTTACTCATTCTTTCTTACATATAAAAATAATCTCACCTGCTTCCTCAAGTCATTCTTGTCATCAACATAGGATAGCACAAAGTCAATCCTTCGTCTTCCATCCCGAAAGAAGACTGAGTCTTTGCTCTGTTGCTTTTTGTCAATCTGTAACAGGTGGTCATGGAGATTAAATGATAGATATCCATGCACATAACCATGCTCTTAACTATAGACTTCATGATTGAGATATATGTAGCATGACTACTCATAATGTTAAGCCTTAAAATTGCAGACTAGTTACTTAATTTCCCCTTTGGTGTTTACATTATTTTTCTACCACTTGTGCGTCTAGAGTGTTGGCCCAGAGCAGAGCAGAGTAGTAACTCTTTTTACCATGACATACCCTGGCGCGAAATTTCAGGAACAATGTTCGCTTCCTCCAGATCTGTGGAACAAAAGACGCAACAATGAGAAGGTGGCAGCTGACGTGCTGGGACATGTGGTGGAAAAGTAAAGAGATAATAAACCACCACCAATATGGAAGACTCCCCTACTTGTTACTGCCCACAGCTCTGTATTTCCACCATTCTGCCAAATTATAAAAATGTTTCAGGGGATATCTATGCAGTTTCGAAAGGTTTAGCTCAAATTGCGTTACAAATGTTTCCATAACGATCATATGAACTCAGTGAAAATGTGGTACACAGTATACTTCTTTCATCACTTAAAAACTTTAACTGGGCTTCAAGATCTTTTCGCAACAATAAAGACCACACTGTATGCCAGGCTTGATAGATTAAAACTTTGCCATAACCAGTTGGTAGGCAGGCAGCTAATAGAGGATGTAAAAACTTCATGGTTCTTTATGAAACAGCAGTCTCTGTAGGAGGAGCCAAGACGAAACTTGAGTATGGGATGTCAATGCCACCCTGTGACTGGCATGAAGGCTCATATTCCATTCTGAAAAAACACAGCAGGCATAAAATGACAGTGGTAGTTTTATGCCTGAAAACAGAATACTGCTATAGAATCATGCAGATTAGGCACTGGTGACAAACTTCCACTGTAAGGATAAAATACAGAAATCTTTTGGTTTCTGCCACATCCCCTTCACTTGCACAAGGTCAAGCAGAATGAATAATAGTCCTCAAAAAATGGGGCAGTCTGCCACCATCACCATCTTCACATGATAATGGGCAGGATAATCTGGGTGTGATGCATGCAACTGTGAGCTGGGTAACAGCTGGGGGTTAACAGGGGTGATCATGACTGCTTGTGCATGTTAGAACCTTGGCAAACCAAACAAAGACAATAACTGAAATTACAAACACATCCACAAGGTCTTGGGGTACATCTTACCTTTCTGATGCATTCCTGAAAATGTAAGAAAAAGAAAAGTGAAAGAAAAGATAGACAGTTGCCTAGCTGGCTCGGGGACCAATTAACAGAAATGAAAGCAAGCTAAAGTCAAAATAGCAAATCTATAAATATTAAACAGCAATAAAATAAAATTTTAAAAGCGCTTGCACAGGGATGACGGCATCATAATGTGCCATTGGAGAGCCATTTGATTCCGGTGAGAAAAGCAAGGATACTCAGATCATGAATCAATCAAAATCTGTCCTTAAATTTTACATACAATTTAATGAGTGATATGCTTTCATTCTACAAGAACAGCATTTACAAGATTGCCAAACTCAAAACAAACAATGTCATTGAAGAGAATACATGAACACTTGCATTTAATTGAGAGCATTTAAATGTGACCCAAAGCTTAGCTCTAACACTGATTGAAACCTGGTCTCAGTTTTCAAGAACAATATTCCAAATTAATGCAAACAACTAATTCAGCCACGCCATTCAAAAAACAGCACATTAGATAATGGACAGAGTGGATTTTCTACTTCTTCATGCAACTCTCTGCCTTGTAGAATTGCAGAGACATGTAATTTGAGCCTTCATGACAGTCACAGGCTGATGTGAATATCCCATACTCATGTTACATTGAGGTTCTGACTGAAAGAGAGAGAGAGCAACATCCTTAAACAAATGCAATGCTAAATATGCTAGTGAATTTATATACATCACACTTCTGCTGGCCTTTTGAGAATCTGAACAGTGTTAAAAATTACAACTCAAAGGAGGCACATTTGAGCCTACTGTTGTCCTCAAAGATTTTACCACCTGAATCATGTTTAACACAGCATCTCTCTTTCATCAAAAGAAGAAAATAAAACATTATTTTGCTGACAGTAAAAACAAATTATGTAATTCTTGTCCCAAACAATTAAATGCTTCATTAGCAAAAAACAAAAGACAGGACCAACAGAATCTCACCTCATGGTATCCTGGGAGCTGTTCCTCTCTGTCACATATGGATGTGAGATCTTGGTCATTGTCTTCTTCTGGAGAGACATATATGGATGTGACAGGTCCAACGGCACAAATGGTACAAGAACATCCATTACTGAAAAGAGCTAGGGATGCATCTCTTCAGTTTCAAAATCATACAGTGATGGAGTTCCATGGTTTAACATCGATTGGATTGGAGAGAATGACCCTGAAGACTACACATACCATCATACTGTGCAGTTTCTGCAAAATTCTGGTTGCCTAGTGACATTTATGAAATTCATCATACTGAATAGAAGGGGGCTTCTAAGTGGTTAGCGTGTAAAATCGATTGCTTCAAGCTCAGGTTTGGAAAAGTACAAATTACATCTTCTGACAGAACGCCACCAAATTATGTGTCCAGTCAACAGAGTGCATTTAAAAGTAGCAATGGGCCCCATTAATGAAGCCTTTCTAATATCTTTTTAATCTTAGTCTTGAGAAAAGTGCCGACAAAAACAAGATAAATAAATAAAACAAAACATGTGGCATTCCTGAAACAAACACTCACATTCGAGTTTGTGTTTACGCTGTCAACCAGGTGTAGAGTGCCGATTGTACATACATTGGATTCAGGTGCCTGTTCAAGTTGACCAGCACAAAGAAACATAACAGTTTTGATAAAAAAAAAAAAATAGTTGCTGATATAAAAACTGTTTATCTTCTATTTACCCTGAGGATATGAACTGATTTTTTAAAAAATCGCTTTCAAAGTTAAGAAGTACACAGTGACAGCCTTAAATACACAAACCAGAGCAACGGCTGCTCCAGCAGCTCCGCCTGCCAATAGAGTTCTACACTGTGAGTCAGGCCATGGAACCCATGTAACTATGTTTAGAAATACAGGCATCCTGACCATGCAGCGGACATGACAGTTAAAGGGGAGGGAAGCATACTACACACTGACTAGCAACGACTTGAAACGTAAGGATATTAAGTCACTAGTTTCAAAGACATATTCAATATAATGAAACAGAACTGGAAAAAAGAGGACAATTTTAAAGCAAGTCCCTTCAAACAACTCTGAGAGACACACTACATAATTAATTTCCCACTAGTCTTAACAAATCACAACTCAAACAGATTTTGGTCTTCATTATACATTTAAAGTTAAGGACTGCGAGCCTCAGACATGATCACACAATGATTTTCAAGCACAATGAAAAAAAAAAAAAATCAGCATATAGTGTGTTTACAGTTTGAAAAAGTTTTGTTTTACTTACGCTTTCTCTGCGTCTACGGCTTCATCAAAAAAAAACCACTAATCAACTTCCATTTATTTTTTTTAGATTCACCGCATAAATTACAACATAGTACGGTAATTCCACAGGTAAAGGCTAAAATGAGCTCCAGATGACAATAGCCGACAAAAAACTTTGCTTAGTAAAATACTCCAATGAAAACCTTTAACGATCGTTTTCTTCCACAAAATACTTATTTTGTCTTATGATGAAAAAACTTTGTATAGCAATTTAGGAAGTAGTTGCGCGTCCCAGTACAGCAATGTGCTGCGACTCATTTAGGCCTACCTCCGCTCCAGGAGTCTGTCAAACTTTCCATCTCTGTCACAGTCCAGTCCTTTGTTTTGTCCGTTATTTAATTCATTGTTGTTTAGCAGTCAGTTTCTTAAAACCGTTCGCTGCCCGTCTCTGCACTTCACACTTACTATCGACACAAGCCAGCTTCGTCTGTCAAAACCTAGCGTAGCCTATCCCAGTTAGATTCTAAGCCGCACAACCCTGACAAAGGCTGGGACCCAATCAAATTCACCAAGGCTCTTTAAGGGCACACGTTATTCTGTTTTAGGATGAACAGATCGCGAACTTGTTTAGACATCTCAAATAAACGAAACAACATTACAGGAAAAGTATGTTGTAGCGTAAGGTCTGATTGAACAGGTGCCCTTACAGAGACTACACGACTGAATGTAGCCCACTGATATTTGAAAGGCACTGCTGTCTCATCTGACAATTTTAAGTGTCAAACCAACTTAAAACACAGTGACAACATTTCCGTCCAGTAAGACTCATTATAAATTTCACAGTTTAAATAAAAAAGGAAATTCTGATCAAATGGGTATTATTTGCCATTAAAAATATTGCTTAAGCTTTGGTCAGATTTTTGGATCATAATTGATGATGGGTAGTTCCATACTGTTCTTCATTACCCCTGCTGGCCAAGTTATGTCTTGTAGGGCATGTCTTGGGAAACCCTATGTGCATGCTGGTTTTCTTTAGCAGGAATCATGGTTCAGAGGAACATAACACAAAGAATGTTTATGAAGGACTTTTATATTTATCAGTGTTTAATCAAGCAACTGTACACAAAAAAATTAAAGGGTCATGTTGGGTCATATGATGCTTAAATATACAAACATTATGCCAAACATAATGTCTCTCGTACAGACACAGAAACACGGACATAAACCTCTGTATTTCTTTATTTTTCTGTATATATATTTCAAAATAAAAAAATGAAAACACAGTATGGTAAAGTGTACAGTGCCATGTTCCATTATTATGCATAATCTGAGGGAAAACCCATTAGTTAAACTGGTAAAATCCAGCTAGCACTGAATTGGTAGTGCAACTCTTAAAAATGCCTGTAGTGACAGAACACAAAGACATGGTAAACATTCATCATATGCACCATGCAGAAGAGCTTGAAAATGTGTTCCATCTAAGCGGCAAGGAACTTTTTTTTGTTGATTTAGTACATTTCCCACTTTCTCAAAAGGAAACAAGCTCCTAAAAAGAAAATGTTTTATTTTCATTATGTATAGTGGTAGTGGAGTCATTAGAACAGAACCCTGGCAGTGTCTAAGGACTGATCACCCAAATTAACAGCTGGTACAATTAGCCCCATGCTATAAGTCTTGTCAGCAAACTTGTGTTTCCAATGTCAGACTTCACATTCCTCACAAAACACAACCTTTCATCTCAAAACATGCATTTGTCCTGCCCACTGAAAGGAAGAGGTTCAACCAGTCCAGCCCAACATCCTTTGTTTCCATAGTTACCAACTGCCATGGCTAGTGATATTTCATGAACAGCACCAATATCAATGTGCCATTTACTCATAACTAGCTAGGTGAAAGTAAACATACAACATTTCCCTTGGCTTAAACCCGATACTCTTAAGCCCTGTAACACATGATGAGGATCATGACTTGCAAAAGAGCCAAAATCCTGGGGTTTAAGCACAGAGAAACCCAGGTAACAGCCCCACTGAATCCTAGGAATGAGGGTGGAACTGGCATGCTTTGGCTTGGACCACTTTCATCTGACTGTGGAAATAGGGATGAGTCCATTTTCACCTGTCATGTGGATGAAGATTCAACATTAACTTAGAGTTCATTTCACTATGTACACCCAGGAGCATTTTCACAAAGGAAGTGGGCTGCTGCATTTAAAGTTTTATTATATTATTATTTTTGGTTATCTAGACTTTTAACATTGATCTTGAGGATTTCAGCACTTTTCTAAGTACAGCTTTGGAATATTAACAGCTTCATCTCATACTTACATGGGTCATGAAACATGAGGCATCAGGCAAAGTAGCTTTCCTTTAAGTAATTAATGCAGCTGCTCTTGTACAGAGAAAACCGTCTTTTTCATTAACAAAAACCAACAAGAACCCAACCCAGCAGTTTGATTTGTATTGCAACATACTATATTGACTACAATAAGCATTGTATACTTAGCAGTAAGTTGTGAAAAAAGAATAACATAATTAAATAAAGGTTCTTCTTGTGACACATAACCCAGTCAAACACAGACAATGCTTGCTTGATTTTAGTGAGGGACATACAGAAGATTCCACGAGAATAGCAAGGTATGGAAACAGACAACAGTCTTCATTGGGTTTGTTTCTAAATTGAGAGTTGCTATTGAGTTGTTAACATGGTTTATTTTCTTGTATTTATTGTTTGTTTAGCAGTTTTAATGGATTTTTAAATCTATATTACCTTTATTTGTAATTTTCTGTGACATTGAGCTGGTCAGACAATGAATGCTTCTGTTCTTTCTAATTCAGGAGTCTGTGGCTATAATCTTTTGTTTGGGTACATATGGACAACATCTGTCACCCTGACTGTGACCTAAATGTACTGTATGTGGATGTGTGAGGGGAAGAATAGAAAGCTTCATAACTTTGCATCCTGTAGTTAGTAGAGAGAATCGAGCTTTTAATTCATGCTCTCTGATAGCTCGTCGGGGCCCAGCTCCACAGAAAGCATGTCCTCTCCGTGGGGATTAGGTGTTATGCGGATCAGCATAGAACAGTCAGAGGTCTCAGACACCATTTCGTCTTCATCATTTTCCAGCAGCTTCCGTGGGACGGGTGAGCGGCGGTGAACAGGGGGAGGAGGGGGCACAGGGTTGCAAGGCTGAAAGTAAGAGATAGTGTGAGGTACTGGAAGGCTGACCTGTGATCACATCGCTGATAGATTTTCCTTCATTCACAGTTTATCAGCAGAGCAACTGAGGCCACTCAAATTCTCCTCATATTCAGTTTTTCTTGATGTACTACCAAAAGGTAATTGTTTATTAGGGGGACCCGTCTTTTTGCATACCTCCAGCAAAACACTGGAACTGTGTGCCCTCTTGACCTCACCCTTCTCATCTGCTGTCTTCTTGTCCCTCATCAGTGGTGTTCTGGGAAATATAAATAGAAACAGCACAACACAGAGTTACAACATTTAGCTGTTTACATACTTCGATACCACATAAATGACCCAATCATTTACATACCATTTTCTAAAAATAAAAAAACACTACAACAATTTAGTATGTCCAAGTTTCTACAATATGACAACCATGTTAGCTAGGTCAATGACTAAAATATCAAAGGACATAAACCAAACAAAATGTATATTTGTAGTTACTGTATGCACATATAACTACATATATACATTCACACCCTGCACACAGACCATTTGACTTCTGTCATGTGAGAACGTTCAATTATGATAAAAAGCGCTATGTGAGATTTGTAGAGGCTGTGTAATAATGCAATGCAAACTGTTCTAATTCCCCATTTCCCTGGTCCTCAAAAATATAATTCTACATAAGTCACATGACCTGAAAACATGATTCAGATATGCAGTTGTGGAAAAAAGGGCTGCAACAGAGGTGCAGACAATGAAATATGATGGGTAGAACATTGGTGAGCTGTCAATCGCTGACTTTGAATCAATCACATTAATTTTGCCTTCCACAGCAAAACAATGATTGATTCAAATCAGTGAGCATATGATAGCTCCTTCCATTCTTTCTTTTCTGTGCTGGCTCACTCTTCTTCACCATTGGATCCCTCTCTTTTGATCAACTTCCACAGCAGCTTCTGGGATTATAGGCAGTGGACTTGGATCATTGTGACATCTTTATTACCAGGATAAATGCAGCGGTGAGCTGCTACACCTGTTTCTTCCATTCACCATCTGATAGATACCCCAGGAATGAAAGACAAAATAGTGAAAGTGTTAAAAATTATTTCTAAATAAAAAATTAAGATGTTTAGTCTGTAACAGTCCTATGTTGCACTATAATGTCAGTCATCAGTTAAGTCATTTCCAACCTTAAGAGATAAGTCATTTACTTGAGTCCTTGTGGTCTTGCAGTCACAATGCACAAGCAAAGAAGCCGAATTACAACCACAGAAATAGGTTAATCGCAGTGGATGACCGCTCAGAGTGGGTCACACAGTTCAGGCTAAACTCCTGGAAGTTTTCTATATCTATTGACGTAAAGGTTCTGAGGAATGTCTTTCCGGTGGCCTCTTAAGCTTCAAGAGCTTCAAGGATTCTGTAGCTGCTTATCCAGGAATCCTATCAGATCCCTGAATGCCCTCAATAGTGTCTTCAATCACCCTTCATGAGCACAGTTTTCTTTTTAAACAACATATAGAGCTGGCAATCATAGGATCTGACCACAGTGTTATTGTATTTGGTGGGTATGAATAAAAGTAGTTTGAATTTGGTTAAAGTAAGGGATACTAGCATACTGCATATCATAGATTGTTGCATATTATAGTTTTCACATCCTTGTAGTTCACATTATTTTAGGCATTCAAATCAGTAGGTTCCAAATATTAGCCCATTTATGCAAACGACATTGATTATATATGGATTACCATATACAATATTTGCAATGCCAAATAATCCAGACAGAAAAACATATGCTGAGGGACATAATAGATTCATGTTTTGTAAATGGAGGTGAGCAGTCATCTTGTTTAATACAAATTTGTCCCTAACACAGGAAAGGTCAACATTTAATTATTTTATTGATTCACAAAACATGCATGTTGTTCAATACTATGAAACTTACCATCTGAATTATGACAATGTAAGGTTTGTTTCCAAATTTTGACTGTTTCCACTTCTCCTGCTGTAGTCCCTTCTCTGGTTTCCTTGACTGAAAGATCATTTGTGGGGAGCAGGAATTCAAGTCACATTCCAGGAGGCATGAAACATATGAGAATTAAAATGAGGTGCTTATGTGGGGGAGTTGTATTATTATAGTTTTATTCTGCTTAAAAAATTTATAATTTTATACCCCAAGTTGATGTAAAATGAGTTTGCAATATGTTTTAGGACAGTTTTGTTATTACAAAACTAAAGAATAACACTCGCAAATGTTTCATCAGATATCTGATATCTAATGAAACATTTTAGGCCTGAATCAGATTCGGGATATGAGCATCCCTATTTTAATGTGAAAATCATACACAGTGCTCCTCCAAAGACAAATAAATTCTGAAACGTTTCAAAAACAGCTAATTATTAAATTATGTGTCAAAAGTTACATTATTACATGATTCATTACATTATTCATCAAAAAAGTTGCTACTCAGTTTATGATGCAATTACAAGTGTATAATGAAATAATTTATTTTACTGGGTGCAAAAGTTGTTATGTTAGTTGTTCCACAGTTTTATTATATTATGCATTTATTATACTATGAGCTGCTACATGCCATTCACAGAATTAAAATAACAAGCAACATAACACATATTGTCTTACCTTATTTCAGCTGATTCCATTGATGTTAGTTAGCAGGCTAGGTAACACCCATGATCTTCTGTTGTTTGGCAAGCAATGGCTTCATCTCCTGCTTCTACTCACTTTCTAATATTTCAGTCTTTGCATTGGCATCTTTGCATTGCATTGGGGCAAGAAATGTACAGATGGGGCCAAAGCCACTTTTGTTTGGTTGGCCAAAAAATATGTAGTCAAATCACGAAGGGCTCAGAGAACCAATGCCAAAGTCTGTGGAAGAAGGCCATACGTCAGGCTGCACAGCCCAATACAGGCACTTGAGAGGATTTTGCTGAAATATGCACTCTGTTCCCCTGATGGTTAGTCAGGATGGGGTCATCCTCAGGGTGCAGGATGGAGCTGTCTAAGATGGCTAGTGGGAGACAAGCTCTAGTAATTAGCCAGTGGTGGAAGGGGAGGGTCCTTTGGATCATGGGGGAACTAGTGACACTATCCAGACTAACTTCAGGTTGTAAGCATCTCCAGCCAGTGTAACTTCAGATCTTAGGCATCTTGTTGAGGCTTGAGGCTGTTTAGCCGATGGAGAATATTGAGGTAGTACTCCTGAACACGTTGAGGAAGTTGTGAGAGCTGTGGAGGCAGATGGGGCATCTTCTGGGAGATAAGCTCCAGGGGGGACGTGGCAGGCATTTTGGGCAGAGTGATGTTGTTCTCCTGCAGTATCTGGTTGAAGTTGGCGAGGCAGTCTGCAGTGTGGGGCATGCGCATAAGCCAGTTCTTCACAGCAGTACAGCTGGTAGGCACTGAGGGCAGAGAGCATAACACAGCATTTACAAACATTACCTCACACACACTCAGTGGTAACTCAGACTCAAACACCTACATGTAATTATGGTTATTTAAGAAGTCTCAGTTATTGCTTTTCTAAGACACATGATTCTAAGAAAAAAATTCAAAACATATAAAAGATTGCCAACACAACAGCCAGAAACATACACACTGTCACATTACGAGAGAAGCCACACTCTAATTTCAGAATTTTAACGGAAAGCAAAGGACTTACTGCCACACCCATCTTCAGCTGTTTCATCCTCCTGTCATAGAAAAGGAAAATGGGAAGCTTAGAGGTTTTTCAGGAGACACATATAAGCACTTATTTCCCATGATGGCTTGCAGTCCATTGTTTACCTGCACATCGTCTGGGTGAGGATGCCTGTCCTTTATCGGCTCAGGCTGCTTGGTCACTGGAGGAGGCACTGCTGGGACTGCCTGGACCAATGAGTCTCTTTTCTTAGCCTTTTCTGACTCAGGCTCTTTTGCTTGTGGAGGTAAATTCACTGGCTCTTTTTCAGCCTCTTTTTCTTTTGGTTCTGGGGAGGGGACCTTCTTCTCCTCTTCCTCAGTCTCCAGCTGAGGGGGGCTAATGGTATCTTCCATAGGGCCCATATCCTCCAGGCACCTACAATAGGAGAATATTGCATACAATGTATCTGAGAAAGGACATCATCCACATATAGCTTGCTTGCAGCTCAGAACTTTCATTATTTATATTTTGTGCATTTGAAAATAAAAAAATTTACAGTTTGTCATTTCACATGTGGTTGGCAAGAATGTGATGAAATATAAGAAAACCTTAGAGGTATACATGAGAAGAGGTTATAACCAAAATAACAAAATCCTGGCCTGGATTCATTTGTCATGAATTAATCCAAGTTCAGCAACTACTGAAAATGAATGAAAATGTTAAAGGCCAAATATTTAAGTAATGCAAGCCTCTGTTTCTATTCCAATGTAACCTGTATACTGCACTGCAAGCACAAGTCTCCCTGGAGTGGTAAACCTCTGGTAAAGGAGAAAAAATGAGAAATTAGTGAAAAGAAAGGCAAAGAAAGCAGCCATAGATGGGACTTACTCTGAATCTTCTTCACTCTCTTCCTCCTGGATATTGGGCGATCTTTATAAAACAAACAGTGAGTAGTTCATTATTGAGGCATGTGTCTTTGGATATGTGGTATGTGAGCTTTTCGCTTGCTTTACCACCATACTTACATCACATAAAACCACAGCTGACATTTCTACATAGCGCTTTTTATCACAACTCACGATCCCAACTCGCGACTGTGCTCGCGGGTACAGCTTCTAACGAGTGAGTGAGGAGATGAGTCACTTACTGCTCGTCATTACTTGCTTTATGTGTGACCTCATTGGCCGGTGTTGTCTTCTGGTCTTCTTCATGCTGAGCATTGTCTTCAGCCTGCCCATCCTGGTTTACAGCCCTCTCTGCAGCGTCCTCTTGGTCCTGACATGGACTGAGTCCCAAGAAAAAAAATTAGTTGAGAGCTAGCTAGCTAACATTTCTTTGTTTCACAGGGCAAGATCTCAGCTGAACCATGAACAATGTAATTCTAGGCATCTAGTGATTTTTATGCCTTAAGTTTTTATGTGGTATATATACTGGTATATAGATGTCCAGCTACTAGGCTAGGCCATTTAGTTCATCAACACATTAACAGTTTATACTGATTAATATTGAGCCATTCATATTAATTGTCTGGTTTGCAACCTGCTGTCTCTGCAATTGGTGGTCAGTGTGCTTTCTCGTGCAGCTATCTTGGTGTAAATTCATAGGGAAATTCACCAAGTTAGGGTTGAGATGATGTCCACAATGAGCTTTAGTTCTGGTGATCATCCAAGGGTGACTGTACCTACCAGTCCTCTTGCATTGCCATTGGAGCCTCCTCAGTCTCCATCACGGTTTCACACTGGTCCAGCTGAATCTCAGCATCCTCTGGCTGCATGGCCAGCACTTGGGGTAGCATGCTCAGAGGTGCATTCTGGGCCTGTGGCTGATCTTGCTTTTCATTCTCCCAGTCTGAATCCACCTCCTCCACCACCACATCCGCAGCAGGCTGCTGACAGATACAGACTGGAAAGCAGATGATTAATATTCATGAGCATATTAACATTCTGATATAACACAAGAGACTATCACCAACAAGTAAGATGAGAAGCTGCTTGGATGTTTTCAGTCAGCTGCTTTTATACTTATATATGACATGCGTAAATATTTAGCTATTACAGCTTATTACAGTATACAGATGATGCATTCATTAATAGCACTTGTGCCTCCAATGGGAGCTCCACATCCTATGACCTCATTATAGAACAAAATCCCAACTGCTTGTTAAATATTGAAGAACAAAAAAAGGAGAAAAATGTCCATCACACAGCCAGTTACTAAGTTCAATATACTTTCTTTCATGTAAAATCTAACTCTATGCAATTTCTGAGCATAGCAGCTGGGCAACTGTATAAATCAACATGCATTTACCTGAACATGCAATTGGGTAATCCAACTCATGAGATCAACTGTATTTTCAGATTAATTCATTTTAATGTTGTAAATAGTGAAAAATGTTTCAGTTTTACATAATGAGTCTTTGTTTCAATGGAAATACCCCATTCCCAATTAACAAATCATGGTAATCTCATATTCAATTTCCCTTTTTGTGAAAGTAGAGAAAGTAGATGGACAAATGTTCTACTTACTGTTTTGAACAACCTCATCACCTTCCTGTAAAAAGAGGGAAATGGTTTAATCTGAATTCTTAAAACTGAGCAAATGCTCTATATATTCATCATAAATCATGAATAGTAAATGGTATGTGCTATTTCCTCTGGTGAATAGGGGGGAAATAACATCTTCAATTTACATGGGATTTTAGCTACAGCAAGCTGAATTTCCATGTCAACTTTTTTGGTCTGAAGGAAATGTTTTTTTAAGGTTTATGAATATGTAACAGCTCTTAATCTAACATATGACTACTGCATACTTTCAATGAGAGTTTTCCTAATTTCCATAGCTACAAAATGGCAGTTTCCTTTTTGAATATAAAGCAATAGTAATACAACTTGCATCTGATTACTGGGGTTTGGGTTACTGAATTTCTGCTGTAGTTCTTAAACATACGACAACATGTTAATGTTGTACACCCTGAAGTTCCTGTACATTGTGCAAAAGAGCATGTGAGCACACTCACTCCATTGTCCTCTCTTGGTTTCAGCACTGGCTGTGGCATCATACGTCCCAGCCCCCTGAAGATCCAGCCCACCATGCTGCGATGACATGGCAGACAAAAAAACCTTCAGATTTAACCCACCTAAACTTCAAGGTTTTCATCTATTCCAGTTCTCTCCAGTTGGCAATAAACCACTATCTAGAACTGTCTTTTTCTGAAATCTCTTTCTTTTCAGCAAAAACATCTGTGGCAAAATCATGACATTACATCCTAGCATTAAATCTTCAGAAAGAATATTTGTGAAATGTTTGTAAAA
This sequence comes from Albula goreensis, assembly GCA_022829145.1. Taxonomy (NCBI): domain Eukaryota; kingdom Metazoa; phylum Chordata; class Actinopteri; order Albuliformes; family Albulidae; genus Albula; species Albula goreensis. The sequence goes on from CM040749.1 coordinate 26,372,715, forward strand.
ATCTACTACTTTACAGACAATAGGAGAGATTGACAGCTGCAATATAAATCCGCTATTTTTGCAAAATAATGTGAATATATTAAGACATTTGTCCAGGAAATGTCCAAACAAGTATTGACCATTCCCACCCAATATATGATTTATCGAGTGGCCATTTTTTACAACCATAGTTTCAAACATCTTCAGCGAGATGTATTAAAACTACTTGAGGTCATACCTCAAGTAGTTTTGATAAATCCCATTACACATCATTGTCCAGATTTTTTTTTCTTACTACATCTTTAAGAGACACAAACAGCATTCCATATGTTTAATAAACATCCTCATCAGCTACTCTGATGTACTCCGAGAGAGGTTTGTGGTAAATCTTGCCCTGTGAATCTTACTCAGGTCCTGTGGTCTCCTCATCGGTTGATTTTATTGAGTCTGGAGGTGGGGAGGTAACTGTGGGAGAGGGAGACAAACATCTGCTTATCATCGGTTGGATTCCAGCAGTTATTGGACACTGGTATAGCAGGCCTGTTTATGCCTTGTTAGTCTTAAAGAAAACTGAAATGAAAAGAAACATAGTGAGTGAGAAATGTTGGCTGGGCATAGACAAAAAATGTGTTTGGTAGCATTGTAGCTTATGACAGGTGCAGCATGGAAAAACTGGCTCATCATTGATGCTCTCTCTACTGGTATATCAAAAACATCGATATATTGATATATTACAGGCATATGTGTAATTTGAACAAACTATTCCTCATTGGCTTTCAGTTTCTTTGAAATACATGCATATATCATATGCTCCATCTGTTGCTTGCCACTCATACTTGGTCTGTTTTAACTGACAAATTGATTTCACAAGATAAATATGTTTTCTAGCATATATCCAAGTTTTAATGTTAGATTTATAAGAACATTGAAAATCGCAAGCTACAATCAAGCTATGACTAATTGAGTGTTACCACTTATTCTTAATTGTTATCATATCTCTCTGAGGTAAAAAGGCTAGCTATCTCAAGTGTACATGCATCAAAATAATAATGGGGCACTTGGATAAGGCTGTATGTATATCACCTACAAAAAGTGAACATACATCTGCTGGCACTGCTTTTATTAAAATAATCTGCCTCTCAACCTTGGTTACTGTTATTTTATACACTTTGAAAGCAGCTAACTGCAAAGCAATGTGGGGACAGTAATGTTAAGATGTATCTGCAAAGCAAATAAATGGAAGTATACCTAAACAAATAATTCATAACATCTATTGAGGTATTATGGACCTTTTAGTGGAGCAGAAGAGCTCTTCTTTGAAGATGGGTCAGAGGGGACAGGAGCATGGATCTCAGGCTGGGGGACCATCTTCACAATGCCACTCTTTATCCAGTCAATCATGCTGTACCACCAAAGATGAAAATGCTTTACCCAATCAGCAAGCCATCTGACTCAACAAAGGTATGCTTTATCCAATCAAACATGCTTTCAGACCAAATATTGGCATGCTAGATCCAATCAGAAAGTCAGTAGACAATACACAGCCATGATTTTTCTAATAAACTATGTTTCCAGTCTAAATATAGCCATGCTTTATTAATTCCAAAAACTGTTAGACCAAACACAGCCATACTTTATCCAGTCAATCACATTTTCAGACAATGTAAAAAGAGCTGGAATCAAAGAGATACTTCCAGGGTCATAGTTTATGTATGCCTGGCTAAACACATAGAATTACAAATACAGTCAATCTGTGGAAGAAAGGTGGAAGAAAGCAGACACATATAAGGAGATATGAGAGATATTTTTGAGACAAGGTCTGGATTAGAATCCATCTAGGTGTGGTATCACAGGGACACAGGGGAAGCATTGGACAGGGGCAGTTTGACACACCTGGGAGGTAAGACTTGGGAGCTGTCATGTATCTCAGAGATCTCCTCCTCAGACATTACATCTACAACTGGTATGTGTGGAAGAGGTTCTGCATCTGGAGGCAGCATAACATGCTCAGTAACCATTTGCTCTTTCATTCTTTTCAGTATTTTCTCTGGATTTTAAACACATTTAGATTCACAGTTGTGTATCTCAAACATTGCACAAACAGATTACATTATGCATTACAAAAATGACAGTATGCTGCAAGACAAAACTTACCTGGGACATCCTTTGCTTCATGAATCTGGAAAGAAAAATGTTGTATTACAATTTACATTGTTCATAACTTTTGACACTCCATTTTGAGGTAATAAACCACTGACATCCCAATAGAAATTAATAATGGGAAAAATGTACTTTCACTCACCTCTGTGTCTTCATCAGGTTCAGGGCTCTCTTGATATTTTTCATCTGGCTGGGGAACCACTTTGCCCAGTCCCTGCACAATCCATCCAATAACTCCACCCCCTTGCCTGCCAAAAACAAACACAAAGTACACATGTGGTAAAACATCTCCCTTAACACTGGAATAACTAGAATGTTAGTGGTGTACAGTACACCCATCTCGCTACTGTCCTGCAGTTTAAGAAGGCTACTAAAGCTTATCATTTAATATGTGTATCCATGTGGTTGTAAGTTTATCCAGTCTATGACTTGCATACACTACCTGGTGTCCACTGCATTGTCCTCCTGTTGGAATTGAAGGGGTAGAAAAAAGATACAGTTCTCATGAATTGCCGGCAACACAGAAGTCAATTTATAAACATTGGCCAAATGAATGTATTTTGTATGGTATGAATTGGCAACATTTGTCATTTTGTGCTGTTTCTAACTTTAAGAGAAGAAAAATTCTCTGATTTTTTTGGGTCCCAACATGAAGCATAGTATTATTGAACTGACAAACAGTTGACCACTGTTGATACATGTCTCATGATATGTGTACCATACAAAATGGGCTTATATTTAGGAGATTTATTCATGCTAAAAATATCTTTTTTTAGAGAGAGAGAGAGACGTGACAGATAACTCAAGAAGAACTTGTCTTATATTTCAGCCTGTACACAGGACAATCACAAGATCAACACATGAAGACTAAATAATACATACAAGCATAAGTTACCATTAAAGATTGGTCTGTTTCAAGATTTAATTACAAATACCAGGTATGACTACATGTACCACATTTTACATACAGTCATACGAATACGTGCCCTGTATTCTTAATCCAGACTACTACACAGTGAAAATACATTACCTAAAATAACATTGCATGTATATGATGTCAGTTTAATTGCTTACATTAAAAAATGTATATAAATAAAAAACCCATTTGTTTTAAAAAGTTTACTTAGGTGTTTACTTAGGTTTACCTTTACTTCTGAGTTTGCCCTGCTGAGCATTGGGGACCCTGGTGGCTGGGGAAGTGCACTGGCAAACCCATTGGAAATCCAGTTTATCATCCTGCCCTGGGCACTTTAGAAGAGGCCAATAGCAGGGACACAATCTCCATTAGTATGGAATAAAGAGCATCAATAATCAACAATGTCAGTTACCCTCTCCACTCAAAAATCTCTAAACAACCCCCCTGTTAAATTCTGTAATGCTAGTACAAGCGTATGGTCCTTCAATAAATTCAATCATATGAGAAATATTAATTTTGGTTGAACTGATTTTATATCACGTAAGATAATATTTATTTGACATTACATTGCCATGATCTCCTATCAAAACCAGAGTTTCAGGTTAGGCACAATTGGTCATATAGACATATATTGTCTTTTAAATAAAAGATATATGCTTATTTCAGGCTATAGATGCAGAACTTAAACAATATAAAACTAAACATACAGTACTGGCCTCATATACATATTAAACATTATCACACAATACATACTGTAAATGGTCACATCACACTTGGTCACCCACATCACATAAAAGTCACCAAACTAAAATATGACCACATCAAGTACATAATTTCTGGTGTTCATTAGTCCCACATACAGAAATATTGGTAGTTTTATCATAGCCTGGAGCATCATCAGAAATGTGCCTTTCCAAACAACACTGCACAGCTAAAAACCAACTCTCATCTATGTGAAAATGTACACAAAAGTTAAATTATCAACCTGACATAATATCATGGCAAAAGATGAGGTTTGCCAACTTGCAGACACATGTTTTCAAAATAAAAGTCAATTTTTGTTTTGTTTTTATTAAAACTGTTATTAAAACATATTTTCAATGTAAAAATGAGAAGCATATAGATAAAGACAGATACAAATGCCAAGGAATGACACTGAAAATGAAATAATTGCATTATAGGCATGGGGACATGATCATATTTTTGTATTAACTCAGCACCAGAAAGATCTGCCCTGTTCTAGTTTCTGTAGTTCAAACATCTCCAGGCAATCTACAATGCTCACATCATACACACAATCAGACAATGAAGTACCTGCTCTCCTCTGAGGTTTCCTCTCCTCCTCTGGCCTGCGCCTTCGCTGACATCACAGGACACAAAATATGTACACAATTTTTAAGACCAACATATAACTGATGTATTTGATTCACAAAAACAGCCACATTTGAAATCATTGTTTTACCCAGTCTTTAGTCCTCAATCTTGATTTCTGTCTATTGCCCAGAGATCAAGATTGAGGGCTTAAGAAGACCAGCTAAAGAGTAAATATGTTTACCTTTCATCACTTCATCTTTAAAAGTTACTCTTTTTTCCTGCAGAGACAGCATTGGAATTACATTGTTAGGTAATATGAAATATTTTACATAATATGCATTGTGCAGCTAAATGTTAAATTTTATCTTGCTTGTTAAATACATCAAATGTAACGTTTATGATTTGCAAATAATAATTTCATTGTTAGTTTGACACACACACACACTCACACACACACACAGTAAATAGAGAAAAAAAGTATGGCTGTTTTCCTGTATATTTTTCTGTGTCTTACTGCTGCTAAATTGGGTTGGCTGGGTTTCTCTTCTTCTGCCAGGCTCCCAGGAGATGCAGGAGGATGGGGAACCACTTTCACCACCCAGTTAAACATGCTGAAACAGGGGAATAGGCTGCAGTCACCATTACAATGTAAAGTTACAAACACATTGATGAAACTATGGATGACTGTGTAAATAAATGTAGATATCCCTGTCAGGGCTGTTATTTTACTATAAATAATATTATAACATGCTCCTTATCCAATAAATTGGCTAATTACATTTATAGCTGACATTTATAAAAGGAAAAATGGTTGTCCTTGCCAATAAAAGATCCATTTATGCAACCCATTCAGATTGTTAAAAGTATTTCCATATTCCTGAGTTTGACATTTGTGAGATTCTACTGTCAATTTTCAACCTAAAATAACACAAAAAACTCCTGACTCTCAGCTGAAGTTGAGTCTAGAATCATTCCATTTAAGGCACCAGGTTATTTACAAGAATAAAATGAAGTGGCAATATTCTAACATATTTTCAGACTGCACACTTAGAATAGGAAACTTCATCAGGATTTATTTCTAAAATAAAGCATGGGATAATATGCTAAATTAAAGCATCTAAATTCTTGTTTTTTTTTTTTTTTTAAAAAATATTTACATTGTTAAGTGTCAAGGTTATATATTCAAAAAACACAGGCAATCTTGTTGTCACTAAATAACATTCTGAATAATGAATAAGGGAGGTGTCCCACAAAGGACTGAGGAATAGAGAGATAATGGTATATACTAATATATATTCTTCTGTGGCAGGACAAAATTTGTTAAGATGAGGCCAGCTGAGTCCTTCCACTGTAGACTGCCAGCTTTACTCAGCTGGTGAGCCCGAGGCTTGAATCACAGCTCCAGGGCTCAGCCTGGGTGTGCACCCTTACTGGATCCCAAGAGCAATGAGAGTGTGTTTTTCAAATTCTGTGTTTTTCATTTTATTTAAACATTTACTTTACCTGAGGAAAATGGCACACACAGCTACAACAACATTACCTTAAATAATGAAGTATTAAAAATATTGGATGCTTCAGTTTCTAGTACTGGTTGCATGCAACTCAAAGACCACAGACAAACTCCAAACCCCAATCCCCAATATGGCCCCCTGCCACCCACTAAGAACAAGAGTGAGAGTAACTCCACATGGATACACAAGTAGCTCCAAATAAAAAATCTTGGTGATTTACCTGCTTTTTTGTGTTTTTAGTTGTGAATCCACATTCCACAGGATATGGAGAACAGTTGGAATGGAGGGCAAACAGCTCTTTGTGGAGATTAGGCTGACTTGTGGCTCAGCTAATGAGATCAGGATCTGTAGGACACTGCAGCCAAACAGGGAGGGACAAGTTGCTCAGGGTGACTTTCGGTCTTGGGTTTTTCACATTTAATGGGACAGAGGATGTGAAAATGACCTTTTGATGGTCTTCTAGTAACATTGCCAGTCCCCTCAGTCTCCTCGTTATGCCATACACAGTGAATGTAAAACTGCAAATTAACTGAATATGAAGATTTCCATTCTTAGGTTAATAATTTTCTGCATTAGAGCAAGGATGTAGAAAGATCATTGGCTATAGTGTTATTGGTGGAGAGAGAGAACCACAGTCGGCAGGGTGTAAGCTATTTAATCATTCAACAGTGACTCCCTTTTGGTTGACTGGCCATAGTTGAAAGCCAGGAAATTTCAAGACCAGGTTGAGGTATTTTCTGAGGCAAAGTCTTCTTTGGGAAATGGGAAGGTGTTGTTGTGTGGGTGGCTGGCAGCTGTGGTGATTTATAAATCACAGTGAGTGCTTTATGGTGGTGCCGTCAGTGATATGTGACTGTCCTCACTTGCTGAAGCACAGTGGTGTTCTTGAGGACACTAAGCTTGTAATGTGACTTGGGAGATTAGCAGATAATGGGGTTAATACCCAAATAAGTGTCCCTCACCTACAACAGAGTTCAGCCTCTCCTGCTTCGGTGACGATCTCCAATGAGAGGTTATTATCCCTCTCATTCATGCTCTACCACAGCCCTGCAGACCCCTGTCTGGGGGTCTAGACCATGACATACACGTCTAGACAGTGAGGTTTTCATAAAAGTTCAGTTTGAACCTAATTACTATGCAGCTCCAGACCCCTCTATTTATCATTTTTAGGCTGGGTAGAATTTGGCCCCAATGCACTTCACCTCTATTTTTACATATCTTTCAAATGTTTTCCAGACATAACTGAAAGAGCCCTCAGCTGGGACTGCAGCAAAGTGTTAAGGAGTATCAATAACACTGGTTCTGGGATACATGTCATCACTCATTATTTAGCACCAATAGCTATGCCATTCACAGCAGAATGCCTGTCAAATTATTTATGTGAGTGATACAAATAAGATAAATTATGTATGGCATACATACATGATTTTCAGAATCTTATATCAGTGAACTAACAAATTTAAAGATGATTTCTCCTCAGTTTTCATCTCAGGAATATTGATGACAAAGATATAAATCACTCTGATCTGGCGTTTTAGTGCTCATTAGGTTTTGGGACTGAGAGAGATGTAAGTTAAAAGAGTAGCCTTTTCTTTGAAATGGTTCAGATGTTTGTAGCTGTCTACAGAGGCCCCTTCGTTTCTACTGCAGCTGATTTTTCATCAGCAAAGGAAAATGCCCTGTGCACTGAAATACCATGCACTGACCATGTCTGCCACAGAGCCACCATTAATTGGAAATGTAGTTTTTGAATAACCACACATGAGTATACTTGTTACATGAAAGTTCCCTCTGAAAATCAAACACTCGTACTTGAACACTGTGCTTGCATACTCATGGTTCCTTCCTGTTACTAATATATCCAATAGATCAAATTGCTGTTAAACTAGGGCAATTAACAGCAGGATTCTCTTTTTCAAGGACTTGTTTATCGTTGTCAGCATTAGTCTCTTGGCAAGCAAGGCCGAGGGCTAAGGGAGCTTCATAGAGGAGCAGCTGGAAGGTACATGATCCCATTAAAAGATAAACCACTGTAATCCTAAAATGTTTTAAGTGAGGAAAGACTACGTTTCAGACTTCTATGGTCTGTCAAAGAAAAAGAAAACCACAGAAGGTAATGCTTGAAACAGCACAGATGATGATACCATCTAGGTGATTGGTGGAGGAAGACATGTTGTTCAATATCTTTACTTGATGTTATTGGCAAATGGATAGTGCAGACATGCCCTAATTTAAAAGACACTGCAGACTGACTGTTGATAGGCAACCCAACAACATAGATGGCAGTTGAGAAAATATGATGAGCATGCCAGCTGGCCCTGATGGGGCATAGCCCTCATCTATCTACCTGGTGGTATCTTCGTCTGTTGTTGGCAGCCAGCCTTGAGCCAATCAATAAACAAGACAGTGCAATCTGATGATCATTTGAGCCTTCACATGAAGTAAACAGAGAATTATTGAGGGAACACAGGGAATTTCACTGTTTGTTTGTTTTTTTGTTTTTTTTTTTCAAACAGACGCCTGACATTTCACAGCACTCTGTATGTCTCAAAAATCAGCTGATCACCTGTCAGTCATTTGTGCAAGGTTTGTGCTTGTGTGTTCCATAAAAAACATAATATGTGGTTTTTATGTAACTAAAAACATTCTTGACATTTATTCTACGTAATGGTGACATCAATCAGTCCCCCTATTTTGGCTGAATCACACAAAATGTTATTACATTTTTGCTACTTTTCATTGGATTGAAAAATAGTCTCCTTTGTTAGTGGTAGCTGTAAGAGCTGCAATGTTGTAGATAAGTTACAATTGGAAAGATAACCTGAAAGGTCTTCTGGTGGAAGGCCTTCTTCTGGTGCAGTTTTCTGTGTTCTGGTTTGAATTAAAAGTCATTGTCACCACAGGTCGACATTGACAATGCAAAATATATTCATCCTTGTTGGGGAAAAATATTGGGTGGGCGAAATAAACCAATTGGTCTTATTTCTTTCCAGCAACCTTGCATGGCTAACCAGGCCCCTGGCAGGTGTGTGTACTGAATGTATGCTGACTTGGTGTTCTGAAGAAGCATAGGAAATATGTGACTGATGTCACAGAGACTGAGAAGTCCCAAGAAAAGTATACCTAATTTTATTCTGATAAGCATGTTGCTCCAGTCTCTCTGAACTGTGCATTAGCTAGCATTGTACCTGGCGGGCCTAGAGTGGTTGCTAAGGAGAAATGAGGGTAAACAAATTGTTTTCATTCCAATTCTGATTTCTGGCCACAACCATTGATGGTGCAGCTGAGAACCCAGTTGTACCTTACATATGTCCCCTTGCTGTGTGAGCAAGCCAGAGAACCTTGGAATATTATCACTAGCACTTACAACACCTACAGGTAAATAAACCATGAAATCCAATCTCGTTTACAACAACAATGATCATACTCCAAAAATTCTACAGAGAAAATGACGATTCATTTTGTAGATAATCCAGAATGCACTTGCAGTACAGCCCATACATCAAATGATAAAACAGGGTCTTTGTGTGTGTACACATATCATAATTATTATACACATAAGCTGCAGCACTAACACACTACAGGTGCTTGTAGAACTGTTTAAAGAATTTTATTTAGAGACTGTAATAACTGGGCAGTAACTACAGTTAGAGCAAGAAATAGAAAACAAAAGATAAATCTTTTCCATCTATCTGCCATCTTCACTCCCCAGCTTCAGTATGGGCTGTTGTGGATTGCACAGCACAAGGTCATGCTGAAGATCATCTCAAAGACCTGAGGAGTTCAAAGGGGGTCAGAATATTTTCAAGTGCCTTTAAAACTTGGGGTATGGATGGAACCCAGAGGTTCAAGCATATCCCAGAAATTTGGCAAACAGACTCTGATCTGACATTACATTCACAATATATAATTCAGAGCAAATACTGTGATACTCACCATAATTATAGTGACCACAAGAGCTGAAATCCCAATCAAGTAGACTTTAGTTGAGAAAAGGTCCTTCACTACTGTATGGCAATTCTAGGAGGAGAAATAAGACACTGTTTTCTATGCAAAGGTGAAACAATAAAATGACAGACACAATCCATTCACATTTGTTTATCTAGTTATATTTACTGATTTCAGGCATTTATGGTTGCACTAGTGGCTGTGACATAGACTCGAACGTTTCTCTCTCGCACACACATGCTGCTCATATGGGACATGAGATGCAGTGTGATTTCACATGGGCTCATCAATCAAAAGACGAGTTTAGGGTACTGAAATTAAATGGTGTATAATGTATAGCTCGACCAGTGTATTGTTTTTGCCAATACATCTGCCAAAGTTTGCCTTACATTCATCCATTCATATTTGTATTTATGGTACCAAAATGTTTTTCATCATTCAGGGTCTGGGCAGTGGTTAGGGTATTCAACTTGGAACCTGTAGGTTCCAGTGCACTGTCACTGGGATACAGTCATTGTACCCTTGAGCAAGGTAATTAACCAGAAGTGCTTCAGTAGGTATCTTCTGTATATATGAATTGAACGCAAAGAAATGTTGAATATGCAAGTAATTCTGAATAAGAGAATCTTCTAAGAGCTTAGCAGTGAATGTGGAGTTGAGAAGTCAGGCAGCTGGAAGGAGTTGTGGGAGGCAGGGAACCCCTTACCACTGTTTTAGGCCCTGGACACAAGTCTTTGACATCCTTGTAGTCATCCTTTCCACAGCAATTAACCTTGGGGGAACAACGGGTCACAAGTCAGCTTGTAAACGTCTCTATATTTGTATCTGTCTAGAATTATGGGTGTGTGTTTTTATACTTTACAGAGGAATAATACGCAGGTTTACAAAGCTGAAACTGCATGAAGACGAAAGAAAGGTTTTTGACTCATTTAAATATACATAAAAACAAAGAATGTTCAAAAATCAATGGATTAGCACAAATAAACCGGTCTACTTTCTGAGACAGGAACATTTTTCAATGATGTAGACATTAAGTGACTGTGGCCATCCCACCATCTGTTTTCAGATACTGAATGTCTGTCATTTGCCATTAGGGCTGTACTGTACAAAAATCTATTCTGATCTGACCCATATGTCTGTACTATGTGTACTAACAGGCTATCCTGATATGTCTCCCCTGACCTTGCATTGTAATTGCAATGCCAGCTGCCCTACATATTTTCAAATCAATTGTAACTGTGGAATGTTTCTCCAGGATTGAATGGGATTGATTAAGACCTCTGATATACAAATACATCAGGAATGAAGGTTTTTTGTCGCTCATAAATACAGAAAGTAATGTCATGGAAACCAATGGATGTTCTGTTGTGAGACTTCTATTTTATAATCTTAGGAATATATCTAACATTTTCTCTTAATTTGTATGAAAGACGTTTTTGAAAGTGTCAGCAGGACACTTTACAAGAACAGTAAAACAGAGGATTATTTACCGTTCTGTGGAAGATCTTCAGAAAATTGGCTGCTACTTCCTTACTCTTTGGCTCACTGGTGTATTTGTCGTATGCAGCATCATAGAAATTAGTCAGCTCCTTTGATATCTGAAATAAAGAGAGCATTAATGACATCATTCAGTTTCCTCTTCTTTGTCTTCAAATGCTCTCAAAAGAGGACAATAGAGGTGTCCTCTGTTGAGAGCAATAACATCAATAACATCTCTTCTCAGTTATCAAGTGACATAATAACTGATGTCAATTAACCCATGTCACTTGATCAGTATGAGTGCATTAGAACGGTATACATGGCCTTTACATACAGTTTGTTCATAGCGTTAATTTTCCATTGGGGAAAACAGAAATAAGAACTAATAGATATCTTGAAAATGTTCAAGGACTGAGATTGTAAATGTGTTTATATAAAAATTAGTTGTGAATGTACTTAAATGAACTGAATTCTAAACTGAAATTTTAAAAATAACCTCAGGTAGGCTAATACCTTTAGTCTGTAGCCTACTGATTATGGAAAATGTCCCCAATTTTTTTTTACCTGATTAACTTTTATATGACAGTTCTGCAAACTATTTATTTATGGTTACTTAATTTGTCACTATTAACCAGCTTTTTATCAGCTGGGGAGCTAGATTAGCTAACAACAGTTTGAATGGGATCAGTAGCTAAATGGCATGGCTGGGGATATATGTTTACTTGTGTAAATATGTTTGAATGCATTTGTCAGTGTATGAATGTGTGCATCTTTGAGTTCTCTTACTGTATCCCGGTTTATGTATCCCCAGATTCCAGCTGCTACCACACAAGCAAACAGGATCACCAAACAGGCAAAAAACTGTGGAAAGAGAGAAAGTATTTATATAAAGTATATTAAATTAAGTTTATTGGGGTTGCTCAAAGACGTTTTGCTCCCTGGAATTTCTTAGAGGTAAAGTAAAATATATTTTTTTTGGAGCATTGATAAGGATCCCACAAACTCCCTGAATTTCATAAGGGAGCAATTTTAAAATACCTGGATTAATAAAATACCTGGATCACCTTTTTTGCACTATGGCCAGATATGGATCCCACCCCCACCTCCTTACACCTCACAAATTGTATCGAAAAGCTGACAAAGGTAGAATAAATTCATTTGAAATGTATTTATTATACAGTTCATTTTTAAATTGATTTTAATCAATAAAAAAGCAAAACATCTAGCTCATGATTAATCATCCATTTTTGTTATTAAATCCAATATCATCTGGGTGTTTCTTAAACGTCATTGGGATTGCCCCTCCTGAGCCATACAGCACGACCATGACACACAGAGCCACAGGAGATTTCTGCCGTCCTGGACATCCCTCTCTGCTTGCTGCTCTGCTGCCGCATCATTGACAGCCTGGAGGTACCTGCAGAGCTCTCGCAAAAGCTGATAGGTAATGTGGTGGTGCAGGGGCTCACCGTTCCCAGAAGGCACTGTGACTCCTGAATTGCACCATAGCAGCCCAAGAAACCGACAAGCATCATCAAAGCACCTACAGCAATCAGAATGTACACACCTGCAGACAAAGCCATCACATGTGAATGTAAAGCACCTGGGTTAAAAACATAAGTAAATGATAGATACACAACACATATTGGCAAATCCCAATAAGCATGCGAGCTTCAACAGAGCCGTCCATGAGCAGGTATAAAAAAACAAAAACAACCAATGATTCTTTTTTTGTCGTTGCAATCACGACTTGTAACAATGATTGTATGTATTTCTTGTACGTCACTCTGGATAAAAGCGTCTGCTAAATGAACAAATGTAAATGTATTTTGTAAGTAATATATAGAGAAGAAGCTGTGAAGGCTTTATCTCAGTGCAACCACTAATATGTATAAATACATGTTTTTTACAGTTAAACAAAATAACTAGCAGAATAATAGTCCATCTAACTTCACTGTGTTCCTCGCAAACGAGTCAGATAAATTCTCATTTCTTTGACATGAAATTCATATCATCTACATACAGAAGTGCTAGAGGAAAAGTGTTGTTCGGATTACATCAACAACAGTGCTAGGATCCGGGGATTGACGCAGAGCGTACTTCCTGATATTTTCGAAGAGGCTGCCCTTCTTTTCTATTTATACAACTCCAGTGACAAGAGCTGCCATGACACATGAAAAATATCACCTTGTCTAATTCCTGATGCTCACATTTGCAGTAACAAAAGCTTCCCCCTAACGTTCATGGATATCATTAAGGTACAGAGAAGTAACAGAAATAGACTTTGGGAGCTGGAGACAGGGATGAGATGAAGAGGAAGTTAAGACAATAGGGTGACCTGTGGGAAGACAGGAAATGTGGACGGAGAGGTCTGGAAAGGAAACGTGCCCCTAAGCAAGGTGCCACCCTTTCTTTAACGCCCCAGTCTATGCTGTAATCACAAACATCTCCTCAAACCCAAACCACGCAGAAGTCACGGTGCTAGCTACAGCAGAACCTTAGAGAAATTAATCACATGGGCCGAGCTTCCTAATGAGTCTGTCAGACAGTAGCCCAGTTGGGTTCACATACACACTCATAGAAGAAAAGTTCTTTCTTGCACGTTTAAAGGTTCTTCATTTGCTGGGGAAATCCTTAAATGTTCTTTGTAGATACTAGAATGTTTAAAGGGTTCTTTATATAACCCTAAAAATTAGGTTCTACAGAGAATCGTGGAACAATAGCCATATCAAAGAAGAGTGCAGTTTTTAAACAATCTAGAGTGATGTTCAGTCAGCCCCTGAGTTAGACGTAATAGAACCCTCAACCAGTGCTTATGTAGATGCCAATGCCAAAGCTGGAAGCAGCTGGAACCCTTAAAGGTTCATCTTAGATACAGATATCTTTAAGGGGTTCTTTATATAACCCACAGAATTAAGGTTCTACAGAGAACCTATGAGTAAAATCCATATCGATGAAGAACCTTTAAGGGTTCCCCTGGCTGGCCAAGCAAAGAAACCTCAGATGCCAGGGAAGTAAACTGACATCTTCTGAGTTAGCCTTGCCCCTGTTATACTACTCTGCCACACACCAATCTACCCATTCTGTAGTTAATTGTCAGATGAAACCACACCTTGTCAAAGGTATACACACGGTAGAAACTGTAGAAGGTGAAATGTGCTTACTGATGTAGAATGTGGTGGGAGCCTGGGCGTTGTCAAACTGTAGCATGAGCAGGTGACTGGTCTGGTTGTCATGTCGGAGCCACAGAGCCACACCAAGGATGACACCCCCTGACAGCTGGAAGACCGCATGATTGAATGTTATAAACATTAAATTACAGACAGTCAACAAGCTAATATGCATCCACCTAAGACTCCTTCATTCATCCACTAGCGAGATTCTCTATTCCTACAGTGGACCCTGTACCCTTCTCTTGCCAGAGAGCTGTGGCTAAGCAGGTATGGGCCAAATTAATAATTGCATGGAATAAGAATCCAGTTTGCTACCTCTTTAGTTCTACTTCACTACCTACCAGAATTTTGTTGTGCTTGTGCTTGTTTTACTTGGCTGCTTGCGCAATACTGTAATGGAAAGTGACTGTCATTTAGTGATGCACCTGGTGAATAAAAACACAGAGAGCTACTTTACAGTAGGGTTAATATTGAGCTCACTAAAGCTAGACTAAAGATTTGGTTCAAGATCTCTATCTGCACAAGGGCCAGGTCACCCAGCTGCAGTTGTGCTCTTGAGGGCTATTAGTATGGAACTATATGGACTGGAAACTAAGCTTTCATATTAGAAATAAGAAAGAAACTCTTGAATAAATGATACTTTATCGCTGAAAGCATAGAATTTTCATAAAGTGTATCTTTCTTTTACTGAATGATTTAAATAATAATATTTTATTTAATTTGAAGGGAGGGAAATTCAGTGCAATGTCTGAAGGGAGGGTGGTGTCCTCTAGTGGCTGCCGCCACTGCAACTGTTGTAACAAATAACATGTATGGGGGTGGACAAATAGCAGAAACAATAGAAGAAAAACAACTTTAACTTTAAAGTTTATCTTTGACTTTTATTTCACAATTACAAAGGCATCTAAACAGGTGTTATGTCAAGTGATAATTGATAGTTAGTGTAAGCTACAAAACAGGTATGACAATCAGCCCTGTCACACAGATAGCAAAATGTGGCAAGGGGGAAAGTGTTGAAAATTATGACAACACATACCAAACACAAGTTGGCTATGACTTGGCTAAGCAGAACAGTGGTTACAAATAAAGACTTATCAACAGGGGCAAACAGACACTCAACAGAATAGTTGCTAAACATGCAAAGCAACCAACCCTTTGAGAAATGTGGCAGAACTAAATCATCATTCACACCTGCTCTGTGACCCAGTGTCAGCCACAATTCTACATCGGGAGCATCACAATGCTGCTATTTACAGCAGCACCACCAGTTGGAAATCACCTGTATCCAGAGCCAAAACACAAACAAGCATAACCTAGTTTAAAGAGCACAAAGCATGGTCCCCTGAGGAATGAAAATAAGTTATATGGACAGATGAGTTGGCGCTAACTCTTTTTCCAAAGTTCCAATTGATTTACATTCGGAGAACGCTGAAGGAAGCCTTTAACCCTTAACCTTAATGTCTGTTGCCAGCTGTTAAACATAGTGGTGTATCTGCAATGATATGGGTATCCAGCACAGGGGCGTCATATGGTCCAATGATTGAGTCCGGAAGGTTGTACACTAGCCAAGGAATATGAGGCCATTCATAGGACCAAAAACTGTTCCCTCAGATGATCTTGCACTCATACACACTGCTAAACAAATTCAAGAGTGGTTTTGTGAGAACCAGCATTAAGTAAAACACCTTGGTCTCCACAATCACCAGATCTAAACATCATTGACTTTAACTGTAAGTTCTGGAGCACAGAATGCTCCCTCTATATGTTCAGAACATGACAGTATTCAAAACATGACTGAAGGTGTGGGGTCGCCCTACTCCTTATTAGTAATTCATGTATTGTTTGGTGTTTCCATTGTTTTGCCCACCCCATTCACTGTAATTATTTTGGATGAAGGCCATTGTTATTTTCATTGCACTCTGTCCTGTACTTATCATGGCTTGATTTCTACATGTATTTATTAATCTATGTTATGGCTGGATTTATTTAGCTTCCTCTGAACTGCTTCAGTCAAAAATCTGCATTTATGCAGAGGTCTTCCTAAACATAACAGGTTCTTACATTTAACTCAATTCCCATTGAACTCCCATAAATCTGTATTCGCAACCCTGAGCATGGGTTCTGACAGGGCTAATTAATATTATTCTGCATACCCCACTGTCCAAATCTCCACTGAAAAGGTAACACCTCTCATTAGTGCCTCCCTGCCTGCACATTTCCCTGGTGGATCAGGATATAAGAATTGCTGAATGCTCTGTTCCCTCAGAGACCCTCTTTCTCTCGAAAACAGCTACCCTAACTGTGAGGTCAACAGGATGAAATCAATGAAATACACACAGGAAGGAAACTCAAAGGGAAACAGGATGCTTGCAGCTCCTTCTCTGAGTTTGTTGGTTTGAATAACAGAGGAATGTGGGTTGTCCATTTTATGGACTGGGTGTTTATACAGTGACCTCTCTCCAAGTCACAAGCCACAGAATAATACATGATACATGCATCTGAGCAATGGACACTCCAAAAAACATGCATGCATATAACTGAATGTATATGAATATTATTGTATAATATTTCAGTAACTCAGATAAATAATTTTATTTAACTATATGAGCACAGTTTGTTTATATATATATATATATATATATATATATATATATATATATATATATATATATATAAAAACTCAATGGAATATAGCAATTTAAGTGGAACTTCAAAATGTACATTTTGCGTGCACTGCCAATTTTGCTTAAAATTTGAAAGGTAATCTGTTTTCTCATTTCCCACAGTATATGCTGAATGTATATGCTTTATAGTGAGTGAATTCGCTATTATTAATACATTTTCTAGTACATTTAGTATGTATAAACATAACACTGATACAGCCCAGGTATTATGTATAAACATACAGCACATATTTCCATTGCTGGATTAACAAATGAAACTATTATTATTATTTGTATAACATAAAGACATTTGATTATACAAACAAATTAAACAATTCCAAATCGGTATTCAATGAATAACATAGAGAACTGCAATCTGGGTGGTAGTGCAGATCCAGAAAATAGTGGTTGGGGGTGAGGGGGGGCTTGTTAGAAAGATAGAAACTTTCCTGGAATAAATACAACTTTAACAAACCCAATAAGTAATACTAATAAACAGTTTAAATAAAACAGCTTTTCCATGCAGACTATTAATTTGGACTATTAATTCCTAAAATAAGATATTGTAATAAACAAACATATAACTCACCCAAAAAATGAAATTGAAGAAAAACAGAAGATATTTCATACATTTAGGACAGCCTTCAACTCCCATAATTGTAACTTTATCTTCTTTATTAAAATATGTTGAAAAACAGATACTGGATTATCTGCTCGGTGATGAAAATTAGATTAAAGGAAAATCCAAAGAGAAGGCGCTGGCACCACTCAACTCTAGCTCTGACCATGCGAAGAGGCAACACCCAACTACTTTTCCACTCAAGAGTGTGTGAAACCTAGAGAGAAGCAGAAAGACTGCCCACCAACCATACAGACAGAGCTCAAATAGGCCGCACCCCCACCTTGTAAAGACTGAACGTGCAGAGCACAAGAATCAGGGTCAGGCTGAAGACAGGGGCAGATGAAAGGGGATGCAGCATGATTGGGGAGACCCTGGGCACAGTAACCTGGGAGATTTGTGATTGGGGCAGAAAGCATGTCATGGAAGGTGTAGGTATACAGGAGTACAGGGTGGATGATACTAGTATTGAGGACTGAGGGATACAAGGAAGTGGTGGAGCCACAGTGCCAGCTGAGGCCTGAAATAGGAAAGAAAAAACAGGTACTGCACAGGCAGTTTGGAGCTAAGATACTGGCAGGCTGGCACCCGGGACAGAAAAGGAAAGGGAACACAATAGTGCAAGACCAGGGACCAGTAGAGAGGGGCAACCAGTAGCATAGCTGCTGGGTGGAGCCCACCAACCCCCAGAGCTATGCTATCAGCAGGAAGGGCAGAGGGGTGCGGGAGCAGGAGCAGTGGATCCTGCAAGGGCGGTGCAACAACAGTGAAGCAGACGGGTGGAACTCTTGAAGGCATATTGGCAGCAGAGGAGAAGGAGGGGGCATAACTAGGAAGTGGAGCATGCAAGGCCAGCATGGTTACCAGGTGGCATGCGTAGGCTATATACTGTATGCTGCAGGTGTCTCCCTGTGCGCTTTGACTGATCAATCTAATGTAAAACCTAAATCTCTTTTTGGAAATAAGCTATTTATGATTAAGGCTTTAGTTTTATTAAATCAATAGACTACAAAAAATGCTTCTCAGATATGTATTATTATCTATCATTAACATCAATATTTATTGATGATATTCAGGCAGAACAAAGCTTATATTCCCAGCTGGTGTCACTGTGTCATGTGTAATGCTAACCATGATGCTAACCATCATCAGTGATACATGGGGGAACACCAGAGATTAGCTTTCAAATGTTGATCACAATCGCTATGCTATGAATCACAGTCCATAGTTTGTGGGACACCAAAAGAAGTTAAACAAGTGTTGCCAATGGCTATGAATTGTGGTCCATAGGGAACAGAAACTGAAGTGAGCTGATGGAGCATTTTAGAGTGATTGAGTGGATTTCTTTGTCAAATTATGGGTCACATGAAAGTTAATATGGCCTTAATAGTTGGCCAAAAAAAATCATGGCAGATGAGGTGAAATATTGATAAAATAAGGCCTTTTATTTGCATTAATTTGGTCATTTACAATGCGTTCTTTTCCACTGAAAAAATCTTGGCAACCAATGGTCTACTACAGCAAACGTCATGGTAATTCCGCATTTAAGGTAGACGAATATATGACATAATTCATTATTGCTAAGAAGTACTTGTAAGCCATTTGTAATGTGTAAATCATTTGCACATTAACAGTGATATTGCAAATTACACAACCCATTGCTTATTAATGTACTATCATTAATACATTTTGAAGGTTTCAACATTGCTTACAAACAGTATATGGAAATAGAATTAATTAAACAACAGATACTGAAAAACCGTATTAAGCCACTTGTAATTGAATAGTTTCAAAACAATTATACATGTGAATAAATTAATTAATTTTCGCAAAATGAAAACAAATCTAGCCTGAAATGACAGTAGTCACAATCCTCTATAAAGCATGCACTGTCTGCACAGTCTGTTCTCTCACATACACCTGGACATGGGGAAAAGTGCACTGTATGGTACAAATAAACTGTTGGACTGTTTACAGCTTTTATAATATTTAGATGTTTGAAAATGGAAAAAAGATTGTTAGCTGTGATTTTGTATGTGCAACAAGTGCAAAAACAGGAAATAAATCATTTTTAACTATGCTGGAAATGTATTTCTGTATAAAATCAGATTTTAATTGTTGTAATTTTAATTGCATATGTGTATGATATTGTATTATTGTGTTTCTCACATAGCTAGACTTGTACTGTATTCACATTTTATAAAATTATAATTAGAATTTTGAATGAAATTAAGTAATTACATTAGTAGATGAATCAACACCTTTCAATTGTACTTACTTTTCTGGGAAGTAAAATAAAATAGCAGTATCTCAAATTTTCTAATTCAAATTAAAAAATCTATACTCATAATTAATA
The DNA here is from genome assembly GCA_022829145.1 of Albula goreensis. Lineage (NCBI taxonomy): Eukaryota > Metazoa > Chordata > Actinopteri > Albuliformes > Albulidae > Albula > Albula goreensis. The sequence goes on from CM040749.1 coordinate 26,392,833, forward strand.
AAACTACATGAGCTATATATTTTGAGCATGTTGCTACATATTATTAAGTTTTCCTAAAACATTCGAATTTACAACATCAGTTTATTTGGTGTTGCACTGCAATACTAAACAGTTCAGTGTTGAATTTAAAGTACATTTTAAAACTGGGTCAAGTTTTGGATGTGTTTGAAATCCAATGCATACACATGGGATATATTTCACAGAATGTTTTTTTTTACCCACCGAGCTTTTCTGAAGCCCTTTACATTAATGTACATCACACAATCCTTCTAATGTCCGGGTGCAATGTCTCTAATGCAATAGTAATTTATGTTACTGCCATTGAATTTGGAACCCAAGGACAATCACCCATCTTCCTTCAGACCCCGAATGGACTCTTCATGGCACTGAAGCATAACATGAGGGAGCAAAATGTTCCATCTCCAAAACTGAGGAGCTTGAAAACTTGTTCAAGCCCCAGCTTGGAAACTGGGGCTTGAACACAGCTGCAGCACTGTGTAATGGCTTAGATGCCATGTTGTTTGTTTAGCCAATGAAGTGCATCACCCACAATGCCTAACTGGTGTTGCAGCTCCCCCACCACACGGCAGATGCTGGAGGTGTCCTTCAGGACGTCCACGCTCTGAGTGTAAGGGTTGTAGCATACTGTGAAGGGTCGCTTGATGCTCTTGACAAACTCCCTTAGCAACAAGACAAATGACAGGATAACAGTTATACTTTCAGCAAAGACAAAAGCATACCTGATTGGAAATAACAGTATGTCATTCAAGAGCAAAGTCTTGGCGCATTCACATTAAACGTTAACTGAGAAGTGAAAATTACAGTGGTAGATGTATCTGATCACAGATCAGGACATATGCCACTTTCAACCGCTGCATACATTTACAATGAAAACTCAAACCACATCAGATCTGAAATTTGCAGCATTGTGACTCTGTATGCCAACAGTGGCCTGAGAATATATTTCTTTTGAGGAGATATTCTTGATTCTGATTCTGACCTGATAAAGTCTCCACAGGAAATCCTACCTCATTTTGACCTTGGCATCCTCAAAACCTTCTGACACAAAGTACACATCCTGGAAGGTGGTGATTATACACTCCTGTTTGCATGTGATCATGGGGTCAAAGGGCATGATTCTGGCATTCCCAGAAAGTGCATGCTGCAAGGAGATAACAAGCTCTATGAACTCGAGTACAGTGAGTTCCCAGCATTATGTAGAAGGACACCTTGGATGTGTAACCCTGGGAAATAGTTACTATGTGAGAGATGAATTGTTTATCAACTAATGTGAAGTAGATGGTGAGAGAACATACTTGATGTGCTCAATTTGGTTTCCAGTGATACTGCATAATCTACTGGGAACACCCGGATTCTAAAGAATATGTAAAGGATGCTGACTAATCAAAGTTATGCATGCAAGTGTATCTCTCCATGCTGCACAAATGAAGACATCCAAACGCAGAGTGGCTTTTTGTCATAACAATACTAAATGTTATAATACATTCCAAAGGACGTTTGGTCCATTTTAAACATCTAACATGAGTGAGCATGCATTATGCATTATCTGTAGTGAATTTTACAATATAATAATATAAAATATAAAAAATAAATTAAATAAGGTAACAATTCTCTTACCTTCAGCTCACTAACGGATGATAGCAGTCCTGCTCCATAGGCTTTCAACTTCCCATCCTGTTTACAAAGGCCAAACTCCACTGTGAAGAAGTAACACTGAAAGATAACACATTAACTGATATCAACACCATGTCAGCATATTCAATGATATCAAAACTACGCTAATGCATTTAGTGGTATGAAAATAACAACAACCAAACAGTAACGCTTCCCCATCTGCCAGAATATTGTTCCCTGCCATTTAGGCCTCAGCTCAAAACAAATTGTAGGGGCTGGTGAAGGATGCATGCCACCTAGATAGTTCCTGTGCAGTCAGAGAGATCACTCAAGTCAATTAAAGCTACACCGTTGTATGGTGAGGTGGTGCCTAAATGATGTGGGGTATAGAATGCCACCTTTATGCACTTTCAGTAGTCCCACTCCAGTACCAGACTCCAGAAGCCAGTTTTGCACTTTATTATTTAATATATTTATTGAATTGCAATTAAGTATTTTCTCTGTGCACAATGAATTCTAATGTGACTTGACCACTAAATCAGGGGTGTGCTATAGTTGGACATGTATATATACATATATACTATCCAGGGTTGCACTGTTTGTTGGAATGAGTCGGAGGTGTGTTTGGCACTCACTGTTGCCAGCTTCTGGACAGAGTCATCAGATGCCCCCAGAGAGGCCAGGCCAATCTCCTGGGAGAACTGGGCAAAGCTAGGCTCAGCCAGCAAGGGCACATGGCCCAGCAGCTCATGGCATGTGTCCCTGGAGACAAACACATACTGCCTCATCACATATTACTTAGACACAGGGTAACTGAGACTGAATCCACTCATTTTACAACTGCATTTTTTCCTCATGCCTCAACCACTCCATAAACTGCCAAGACCAGTTCAAACAAAAATAAATAAAGGTCAAACAAAAGACAAACAACACTGCAGGTATTTTACTAGAATTATTAATTAGACATCCAGATCAATAATTTAAAAAATGGCAGCTGTCTGTCAGAGGTTCCAGGAAGTAGGATTGTTGAGAGTGGGAATGCCTGATTATGAGGTCCGCAAGTGACCTGTCTGAACTGACATGATTTGATTAAAATAGACAGGACAAGACTGAATAAAAAATGCACACTTTAATCCACATCTTGATAAGCTACTTGGTGTACTCACGGTTCTGGTGTGTAGAGGGGGTCGGAGCTGTGGCGTACATACTGGGTACAATGGAAGACCCTGAAGGCCAGACCTGCCAGGAAGTCTCGGGGGGAGAGGTAGCCTGCCACTGGCCGGATAGTGAAGCCTGTACGCTCTGAGCCACAAAGCAAAAAAGACTCAGGTGTCAGTTGTTTCAAAATTTCCAAACCAAAACCATTTAGATTCTGAATCGAGACTGAATCCACCACAAAACTATTTCAAATATAACTCCCTAAGGGCTAGATGTATCATGTTGAGACAGAAACTGAATATATGCAGGATTCAAGAACTTGGTTTTGCATTAAATAATATTACTTTGTGATACCAAATAACAAGCTCACTGGTGGTTACAGGGGCTTCCTCAGAGACTAAGACTGATATTTGAGAGACAGACTACATTTGACTGGGTTCCGCACAAAGGACTTCAGCAACTCCTGGGGCGGTTGGAGGAGAGAACTGAGGAGAATTTGGAGATCCAGTCACAGTATTTTTTAGTCTTGGTAGACATATGAATATCCAAAGTGCAAAGTAAATGCAAAGACATTCATATCAAGCATATTGCAAGCCAGTGTCCAATGCTTTTGGAGGTGGTAGTGCTTAGTGTGTGTAAGACTGAATTCAGATGAATGAGCAGGTGTATTGGCAAAATGGCCCGTCTCACCCCTGAGGAACTGGGAAACGTCCTCCAGCTGTGGTATGTTATCCTCACGACAGTCACAGTACTTGAACAGCAAGGGCAGGTTCTTCACATACTCCCGACAGGCATGTGTGGGGTACAGTTTACTGAGCTCCCTGAACACCACACCCCACGTCCACACCTCCTCCTCTGTGAACTGGATACGAGGGATGGGGTCCCCGCTGCAAGCAAGAGGGATGGACACATTTATTTACAATGAGCCACCTGAGCAAATGTATTTAAATGTATTTTCGGACAAATTAAGATCTTATTCTTCAGTGGACCCAAAATGGTGTAAATCTATTCAACGTCATCTGCTTAATATGTACTGTAGACACGTTAGGCTTAAGTACACATGTAACAACATCATCGATAACTCACTGTTTGTAACGTATGGCTATATCAGCAAGCTCCTTTCTCCTCTTGCGGTACACATTATCCTTGAAGCCCTGCCAAAGTACAGAGGTGTTACTCAAACAATTGTTAACGCTGTAGTAAGGAGCATGCAGGATTGTAGCTCACATATACATGAACATGTTTACATTACAATGTATGATTTATAATTGTACCCACCGGATGGTTTGCATCAAGATCTGAGCCATACATTAGCACATGGTTGGAACATTTATCCAGGTCAGATATTCTCTTAGGAAACCAAGGCATGTTAGTCATATCTGAAATAGACATCATTTCTTACATCAGTTCATTAAAATTTAATTTCCTGTAATTATTAAAATATAAACCAAATCCATATACATAACCTGTTGGTTTTACCTTCTTCATTGAAGCTGGTTTTGACAGGTGAGTCCATGTTCACTACATTCACCTGTTTTTGCAGTAACTGGATCATTTCATTTAACTGCTCACGACTGCTGTCACATTCCAAAATGATCTCAAACTGCGAGTTACGTCTCTTTGATTTCCTGGACTCAATGTGAACTAAATTAATTTGCTTTTCCTGTGAAACAGATGAAGAATTAGTGGTTAGAGTACAAACAGCAAGCATAATCCTTCATACTTTCCATTCACATAGGCTAATCATTGAGATGGTATATAACAATATTATGGCTGCAGGCTGCAAATGTTGAGTCCAGAGGTTGATTTTTGTGCATCGCAAACAGAAGGTAAGTTGTCCGTTTTTACTTATCATGCACTATAAACTATTTTTTTTCTCGTGTCTCTACAAAGCATATGTCCAAGTTTGCTCACACAAAAGGAACCAACTTATCTTTATAGATCTGTTCTTCTGTTATAGACTTTATATATAAGATCTGTCATATTAAAATGTTTACTGAGCAAAAATAAACTTACATCTGTCATCATAACGAAAGAAGGCAATCTATTTACAAAAATAATTAATTATTATTTACAAAAATAATTTTGTCTTTGCTAATTATGAAAACAGAGGGTGAACCCCTCTAGAGCATTAATCAACTTCAGCAGATCTCATAGCTTTGGTATTACAATGTTTATTACATGTATTATTTCATGTGGTTTCAAATATACATCTCAATAGTGTAATGTGTGTTCATTAAAGATAATTTCAGTATGAAAACCTTAGAATTCAGTATCCAGTTTGGAACAAATAGACAAGCTGTACCTGGATGAGTTTCAGTGTCTTCACAAGCCCATCATCTTCACTCTTGAGGGAGAAAATCATTGTTGCATGTCCATTTTCTGGTGATACTCGCTTGTTGTCTTTGTTCTCTTCAGCCTTATATATATACAAACATACATAGATTTGTCTTTTGGGACAAATTCATGGTTTTATCAAATTTTGTTCTGTGTGGAAAGCTTTCATACTCTAGCTTAACCCCACTGGTAACTTAAAATGTGCCTAGCTGTAGTTTAAACATCACATTTTGTCCACATGACCACAGACATGCATTAGACGTAAATCAGCTATTGCCACTATTTCAAAATTGTGAGAATTATGAAAATAACTTCCACTAACAGGTAACAGCCACTATCATAAGATTTGTTATAGTTGTAACTGTAGAAATGTGTTTATGTAAAGCAATTAAATCCTCATTTTACATTTTTCCTATACATGTTTTATATGTTTTTGTTTATATTTTACTTGAATTCACCTATACATAGTATACTCCCAAATAACAGACTTTAATAGGAGAAGTCAAGTAAAATATAAACAAAAGGGGAAACTCTTTCTACTATATAGAACCATTAATGAGTTATTTACGACGCATGGATCATTCTTTATTATTTTTTTTTCTTTGTCATATTCCGACACATATCATTACAAAGAAGCCCTAGCGACTCTGGTGACAATGTTACTGTAACATGTTAACTGTGCTCGGCACGCATTTGAACATAACATTATGAAAAATAATATCTATAGCTTAATAATTCATTACTTTGAAGGTATAATTTTACAAATACAATAAGAAATAACTATAAATTATATCTGTCTTACCTCACTGTTTTGTTGTTTTTCTTCAAAGCACTTGTTCAAAAAATCAAAAGAACGCCCTGTACAGTCCCCGTCAATATTGTTTGAATACATGTCAAAATCCTTTATTATTTTAATATTTATCAGTGCTTAGAAAACGCAACCTGCGATGCCACGTTCTACGGGCGATGCCAGGGCGCTATTTATGACAAGCCCAGGTGCGGAAAAGTGTGGGATCGGTGGGAGGGCAGGTACGGATAAGTGTGTGGGGGTGGGACGGGCTCGGGGACGCCGTCTTTTCGAAATCGGCAACGTGGAAAACGAGGGTCATCGAGTGAGTCATTGAAGAATTACGGTCTCAGACCAATATTTTAGCTTATGAGCGAAATAAAAATTAAAACGACTGATAGTAAATGAGCAGGGCTAAATGCAGAAGTAACTGAAAATTGTGCCCTTCTCTCCAATTGATCTGATAGCACGTGGAATTCAGTTTATGAACAAAACTCAAATGCCTTTGCACAATTAAATTCAACATAAATGAAGCATTTTGACCGGCTAGATTACAATACTGAAACAGACTGGCGTCGTGGGAAAATATTGAGGTTACTTCACCTTGATACAGTACAGAGACATGCAAGATGTAAATAGACACCAACAATGTTTGATAAAATTAAACATGTCTATTTACTTCTTGCATGTCTCTGTATATAACCGTTAATAAGGTAGGCTAAACCAACAATAAAGGGAAAAAGTACAGCTGGAATTTTGTCAATGAGGTATCTGTATACCCAAAGGCCAGTAACTGTAATAAGTAATTATTATTACAGTAATACAACTGTAATAAGGACAAACATCCTGGATTCAGCAGCTTTGCAAACATGGTAATCAAGAACTTTTGACATTTTAAATATTTTCACAATAAACAGACTAATAGGTAGACGTGCCAGGAAAACGTGTTCTGCTGGTATTAGCAGTTTCAATTAAACAGCCATTGAAATTACAACGCCAATAATGAGTAGAACATTTTAAATAACGCTCATCTACAGCAGGAAATGGTTCATTTACTCAGCATTTCTCATTTTATTGTAATACTGTCTCCAAACTCTCACTGCTTTACAGTAATGTGACTGTCTGAACATACTCTGTGCTTGGCACTTATTTGTCTGCTTCTCAATAAATAAACAGCTAATTAGACTCAACAACACTCCTGATGAGGTGGCTGGCACAACATGTGCTGAATTACCTCATGCTGAATTTTATTAGCAGAGGACCTGAGAAAGCTTTATTGTTCAAGTTGTTCTGTATATACTGTGCAATACATTTTATTACAGAACACCTAATAGGATTAATCAGATGTTGATTCTGGGATGTGCTTCAAACCCTTGCTCCTCAGTTTTGTATCATAACCATTTTATACCACAATACATTAATCATGTCAAACAGAAGTCATATAATCATTCTAGCCAGTGGCACAGAGCCATAAAGTAGATTGGTGGCAAGCTAGAGATACTTTGATTAATTTCAAATGCAAGAGACCTTGAAGTACAAACAGAAATATTCCTACTAATCTCCTCATCTGTGATAGTTCACATTAAAAAGTATGATTGTGAAGGGATTTAAGGACAGCAACAGGAACATGATTTACATATACAAAATGGGTAATACAGAGTGATATTTAAAACAGTAAAGACTACAGCTCTCCACTGCACAGCTTTTTTCCATTAAACAATGTGTCAGCAACTTAGAATCTTGGTTCAGTCTAAGTTAAAATGATGCTCCACACCTGCACCAACTCTGAGGGCCATGACATCGTATCATATTTCCTTTACTTCCTGTACTGTTCTTTTTGTTACTCTATACCTACATTCATTTTGAACATGTCATTCCAACATGACATGACATATGGGCATCTCCTATGCAAAAAAATGCAACTTGAGGGCGTTTAATTTTTTGATCGCGTAATTACAACAAGTCTTGGTAAGTCGTTGTTAATATTTCAGTGTTTTCAACAGCAAAAGTGTCGCTACATAGCAAATATTTTTGTGCTGCAACTATTCCTTAGTAAAATTGGCCTTCAATATTTCTGTGATTTCCGTTATCTATATGCTCCCTAAGATCTATAAGGAGCTTGCAACTAACTCTACCCATGCTTAAACCTATTATGTTTTCATTTCCTCTATAGGATGCCGTCCTGAAAACCTTTCCAAGGTTGAACACAAACACATTTCAAACTGAGCATCTTTCAGTGGTCTGGAGACCGTGATATTACATCATGTGAATTCTCCCATGTAACTTGATTGTTCTGTACAGTTCCTATTTTGCTGACTTGAAAATACCCACAGAGACTATTCACCAAACCACAAGCCAATTACAAACCCAATCACCAGATGCCTTGTTTTAGTAATGGGTGTCTATGACCACTGCACTGTTCATTTCCCCTTTATATAAAGTTATGTTGAGAGCTGATTTGAGCAGAACCCACACTGACTGTTTCATTGTGGAGTGGTGTTTAGCACAGGGAGGTGTGTCAGTTACAGTTCTTAGTGAGAGGGTCTAAAAGCTGACAGGAAACCTTTGTTAAGCAGCCAAAAAATTGCAATAAGGTGTGTGGTTCTATAGGGCAGTTCTCTGCAACTAAACGGGCAGTAGTTATTCTGTAAAAGCTCATTAGTGTACCTCATGCTGCGCCAGACCTTGGGCATTACCTAAAACCCTGTAAGAGGTGGTGAGGACAGGAAGTAGAAACATCTGGGTCTTTGAGGTGGTAAGACTCTCCCTCCCTGCCTCAATTTGGGGGAAATAATGAATTCAATGGACCCCCACGATAAGCAGAAAAAGCAGACTGGATACATGGCTCAGAGGTCTTGCAGATTCAACCTTTTCTATTGTCTGTCACTCATGCCACCTTGTCCGGCTGATTAACTGTATCCTGAAAAAAACATGTGTTTCTCTCTCATATGGACTTATTACTGTACAGTGTTCCGCATATTCATTTATATTAGGAACATTGTGCATGAGCACTTAATTACATGTGAGATTCTTTATACAGGAAAACTTTGTTGAAACATTTAAGCATTTATGTGGTTACTTTTATTCCACACCACCAATTTCCACTGTGTTTATGTTTGATTTCACAGACTTGCCTTTTCCCTTGGAGCATTACCTCACTACCTCATTTCTCTTCTCTGTATATATCATTCAAGGTAAATATGTTCTCTTTTAGTAGGGATACTAAATCTATCTATCATTACTGTTCTTAATTGTAAATGAAGTTTTCATCTTCTGATACAATTTTAAATATGCTCTCTAATTCATCACAAATAGCAAAGAGCATAGTATACATTGAAATAATTCTTCAGAAATAAGTTGATTTCATCATTATTACCAAGGCAAAAAAAAGATTCCTTTTTATTTTTAATTCTTTCTGATGATTCATATTTTCACTAAATTATATATATTGGGTATGAGTTGATATCTAAGAAAAATAAAAACTAGACCATTACTTGTATGTCCTACTGATTGGTGAAAAGACTAACCCCTCTGTCTGTAATCTTTTGTCTTGCAGTGACACAAGCATTAACAGATCTGGCCAACCCCTGCCCCCGACATCCTCTTATTAAAATTTTACAATGAACCTCAAATGGTCTGGAACACCTTCAAGGATATAAGTCACCCTCTTTTCCTGAATATGAATAGCAATTCCTCTGACCCTATGGTGAATCATCACTTAAATGGAAGTGATGTGGTCCACCACTCATAAACCTCAAATTTTTATCAAAAGACAGCATACTCTACAAAAAGAAACTGGGATTTTATTCAAAAGAGCTGTTTAATTCCCTATATAAATTCTGTTGTGAGTGATAATGTAGCCCTTTTAAAAAAAGTTCTTAAATATAGAATGGTCACTACAGTAAAAACACCAGTCATGCTGCAGTTTGGAAACCCAGCTGATCAGGTTTCAGCAGATATCAAGACCCTGCCTGCAGCCTTACTGTAAGAGACCAGCACTGCTGTAGCAGTGCTCACTGCCTGTACATTGGTCAGATTCTTAGAGGGTGGCTCACGGGAGACATATCTGCCACACTTCCTCTTGATAGTTTATATCTAAATCCTGTGGAGGAAGAACTGTGTATGTGCATGTTTTCCCTGGTTGAATATTGAAATATCTCACTTCTTTAGACTGCATATCACAGTAGGATTTTTTTATATATATTGAAAGACACATCACTTCTTTCCTTTAGATGCACTTGTCCTTTTTCTACCAATCTATATCAAATGAGAAACTATCTATTCTACACTGCTCAAAAAAATAAAGGGAACACTGAAATAACACATCCTAGATCTGAATGAATGAAATATTGTTATTAAATACTTTGTTCTTTACATAGTTGAATGTGCTGACAACAAAATCACACAAAAATTATCAATGTAAATCTAATTTATTAACCCATGGAGGTCTGGATTTGGAGTCACACTCAAAATTAAAGTGGAAAAACACACTACAGGCTGATCCAACTTTGATGTAATGCCCTTAAAACAAGTCAAAATGAGGCTCAGTAGTATGTGTGGCCTCCACGTGCCTGTATGACCTCCCTACAATGCCTGGGCATGCTCCTGATGAGGTGGTGGATGGTCTCCTGAGGGATCTCCTCCCAGACCTGGACTAAAGCATCCACCAACTCCTGGACAGTCTGTGGTGTAACGTGGCGTTGGTGGATGGAACGAGACATGATGTCCCAGATGTGCTCAATTGGATTCAGGTCTGGGGAACGGGTGGGCCAGTCCATAGCATCAATGCCTTCATCTTGCAGGAACTGCTGACACACTGCAGCCACATAAGGTCTAGCATTTTCTTGCATTAGGAGGAACCCAGGGCCAACCGCACCAGCATATGGTCTCACAAGGGGTCTGAGGATCTCATCTGGGTACCTAATGGCAGTCAGGCTACCTCTGGCGAGCACATGGAGGGCAGTGCGGCCCCCCAAAGAAATGCCACCCCACACCATTACTGACCCACTGCCAAACCGGTCATGCTGGAGGATGTTGCAGACAGCAGAACGTTCTCCACGGCGTCTCCAGACTCTGTCACGTCTGTCACATGTGCTCAGTGTGAACCTGCTTTCATCTGTGAAGAGCACAGGGCGCCAGTGGCGAATTTGCCAATATTAGTGTTCTCTGGCAAATGCCAAACATCCTGCACGGTGTTGGGCTGTAAGCATAACCCCCACCTGTGGATTTCGGGCCCTCATACCACCCTCATGGAGTCTGTTTCTGACTGTTTGAGCAGACACATGCACATTTCTGGCCTGCTGGGGGTCATTTTGGCAGTGTTCCTCCTGTTCCTCCTTGCACAAAGACGGAGGTAGCGGTCCTGCTGCTGGGTTGTTGCCCTCCTACGGCCTCCTCCACGTCTCCTGATGTACTGGCCTGTCTCCTGGTAGCACCTCCATGCTCTGGACACTACGCTGACAGACACAGCAATCCTTCTTGCCACAGCTCGTATTGATGTGCCATCCTGAATGAGCTGCACTACCTGGGCCACTTGTGTGGGTTGTAGACTTCGTCTCATGCTACCACTAGAGTGAAAGCACTGCTAACATTAAAAAGTGACCACAACATCAGCCAGAAAGCATAAGAACTGAGAAGTGGCCTGTGGTCACCACCTGCAGAACCACTTCTTTATTGGGGGTGTCTTGCTAATTGCCTATAATTTCCAACTGTTGTCTATTCCATTTGCACTACAGCATGTGAAATTGACTGTCAATCAGTGTTGCTTCCTAAGTGGACAGTTTGATTTTACAGAAGTGTGATTGACTTGGAGTTACATTGTGTTGTTTAAGTGTTCCCTTTATTTTTTTGAGCAGTGTATTTAATTTTCTTTGTATAGCACATTTTACAAGGACATGTAAAAATGTTTGTAAATGAATGTAAAGTCATATTGACTGACCTTTAGGAATCCACCTCCCAATCTTGAGTGAGGGTGAAGCCACCAATTAATTGAGGATCACAACTTCTTTATCGTTTTAAAAATGATGAGGCCCCCTGGCGGTTAGGGCCCAAGCAGCTTGTATGGCTGCCTGCCTGCTCCTACACCAGCATGGATACTGCCATGGTAAACTATGACAGGCACAACTTTGAAAGCTTGACAATATGAATGTGCACGTGTGTGCATGCGCAAGAGTGAGTGTGAATATGCATGTATGGGTGCATATATGAGTTCATGTGTGGGTGCAGGTGTGAGCCCATGTGAGTTTCCCTGCTGAGAGGTAGCACATGTCTTGTGTGGCACTATCTCCATCTCCTTTCTACTCAGCTGGGCAGCCCAAATGTCAGTCCATCAAGGGCTGGTGAAGCACATCACATATAACTGCTACAGGTTGTGAGGTGTACTTCCTCTTCACGGAGACTGGGAGAGCATATTCAACATGGCCGCAATTCCTGTCTCATGTCCCGTCTGCCGCTCTAACATTAAGTCTCCTACATTATGTCTGCCGCTCTAACATTAAGTCTCCTACATTAACACACTACACACTCACAAACCCAAAACCTCACGCTTGATTACACTGCAGAACCACAGGTATATAAATCTCAGTAACTCAAAGAGTTACTGTCTGACTGGTAAACCAAATACATACAATACACAAGTACAAGGTGAGTATTGAACTAAAATATCAAAATTCCCATTCCCAAAAACAGAAAATTTTCAAAGATTTGGCCAACTGCACAAGCAGTCTATCACACATAAGAGGATCTGGTCTTGTTCAGTTTTGGTGTATTCTGAGAATTGTCTCCAATTTACATACAAATATGCAGGGGGGAAATGAGCATCTACTTGACAGAGGTAAAACAGATGCATTTAGAATGAGCAATGAAACAGAAAATCAACCCCCTAAAATTATGAGCACAACAAATAAATTTAAGGTGGCATCGAGGTTATGACAGACAGAGGACTATGCAGTCCCTGCGGACTCAGCTCAGTGTGTCTCCATGATCACATTACTGTTTTTGTTCTTCATCTCAGCGTTTGATGGTGACAGCACCATTTCTTAACAAAGACACCAGAAGGTGCCAGACATGACAGAACGCTAATCTCACCAGACACATGTAGTTTCTCTCCCGCAGGTTCTTAGGCTCCAGCTTTGATCTGCTGACCTGTTTTCCATCCCTATGACCAGACCTCCATCATAGATGACCTCATGCATGGTGCCTGTACTGCTGTATAGAAAACCATGACCCAATTGGATTAAAGATACTCACATAGTAAATTTTAATCAACATTGGATGTGGATACATTTGTAGTTGGTAAGTGGCTTGTTAGTGGTTTGTTCATCAGTAACCTAAAGGGTTGACAAATGTGATAAAATAATCAGAAAACCAAAAAAATACCCTTATGCACAAAAACACGACAACCAAAATCAGAACAAAATGGCTGAACTTGCAAGAAGTTCACATTTAGCATGCTGAATTTTGCAGGCTTTCCTTCGTTGATGAGAGGTTATGGGAGTGGGATGGTATGAAAGCAAATATACTTAGCAAATTATCCAAGACAGGGTAGTTTTGGATAGTTGTGGCATCTGAGGCAAAGTAGTTGCGAATGCTAAATTACTTTAACCCTGCCAAAGGAGGAAATTTCACTCAGCATCTGATCAGCTCACAATGCTGCAAGTGCACAGCTGTCCAGGAGAGGCCGCTAGCGAGTCAGGCTTTTATTTGCTGTACATCCTCCCATTATGGTAGCTTTTTTACTGCTACACAACAATGCCTAGATCCGGACAGACCTGAAAGAACTATTACTTGAAATTCTTCTTCACAATTTAAAATTCAGCAATATATCTTCAGGTCTACATTACAGAGAGAATATTATCGCAAAAACACCTTTAAAAATAACCAAGAGAATAGCCATTTCTAGACTACATTTTTATTTGCAAAATAAAACATGTAAAAGCTATACAAATAAATGTAGCAATACAACTTTTTATACAAAGTGATGTATTAATAACATTTCCTTAAAGGGCAACTTGGTTTTTACATACACTGTAAATGAATGCACTCTTGACAATCCTATAACTTACAACTATCAAAAATTTCAGTAGGAGAGACTGGGCTGTGATTTAATCCACACTATCAAGGGGTGTTTTCTAAGTGGGCATGTTCCAGCTTTGGATTCAGCAAATAAAGCTTCCAAAATTCCATAAATTGTACCATATGCTTAATTTTATTTCAACATACTTAACAGTATTTGAGTGCTGGACCAAAGAGCTGGGATTTGCTGTGACAAATCCTGAGGGGGGCAGTACTGTTACACTCCTGATGCATCACAGTGTAAAATTACTAAGAATGTAATCCCACTGTGTGGATTTGTCTTACTGTGCTGGATGAGACATGTGCACTAGATGTGTGTGCACACACTTGCATACGGACTGACCTTGTTGCGCTGTATATGAAAACATCTTAGAGACCTGAATCTGACCAGGAGGGCACCCCGTCTTCAGTATGAACAGGGGTGAAGATAGGGGCGTATCTGGGGATAGGGTGCATTTAATGGATAGGAAGTCACAGGGTGACAGTCCTTGCAGCAGAGATTCCCATAGAGGTGCCTGGGTTTGCAGTTCAGATATTGAATCACACAGAAGTCCAGAAGACACAAGCTTGTTTCAGGGCCTCAGGACCGGAAACTTCTCCCTCATCATATCTGCAAGTCCAGACTCAGCTTCTGACAGCAAACCCACTATATGCTGAACCTGAGAGACACACACACACACACACAGGTTGGAGCTCACATGAGACACGCGCAAATACACCTATCTACTTAACTTGAGACGTACACAAAGGTCCAAGTTCACACAGGAGAATAAAACTTGCTCTTTTTATGTACATTTTATGTTAATAATATATATTGCTTTCATTTCTATATTTTTGAAATGCTGGGACAGTAATACCTATTTATATACAGCCTCTAACCTTGAACTTTAAAAGCACACTTGACTCATTAGGTTTTTAGATGTATATAATATCCTGCATTACAAAAACACTGTTGCAAAATGTTCCAGGTCCAAAAACTGGCATGTCATTAATAATCATCAATGACTGGAAAGTAAAACTCATTTCCCACATATATTCTTGTGTATATTTAAGATGCGATGAAGCTATTCTGTTTGTAAAGTTACTGAGTAAAGGGGCGATACTTCTGCATCTAGTTTGAGTTCCTGGGTCTCCACACTCTGGAGTGTAAGTTTGGGTGAAATCAAGGAAGTTAGTTAGGCTGGAGTGGACCTTTAGGAATTTCATGCATTTTTCCAGGCTGGTTTAGACAGACTGATGCCTACAGAGACTGATACAAAATGAGACAGAAAGATGCACTGACAGCAGAAACAGGCAGTTGGGCAGTTAGGCAAATTATGTAAGGTAGTGAGGCAGAGTACATTTTAATCAGGCAAGGGGATTTAAAGAGGGCAGAAAAAGCAGACAGCAGGAGCAGGACAGGATGGAAGGCAGAGCAGGGTGCTGACCTCAGTGCTGTGCTGGGGCAGCAAACTCCCTGCCGCAACTAGACAGGTCTGCTCTCCCAGGTACCCCATTTTGAGCAGCTCTGACACTGAAACCTGAAACAGAAAAAACAAACCAAAATACACCCTGATACGCAAACTACACAAATAAACCATGGTACAGTGGAAGATCTTGGACTTTGTACTGTGTTAAAAAAAAAAAATGTATTTTTGCAGATTTATTGAGAAATTAAAAATCAAATGTGAAAGTTAGGGCTGAATACTTAAATATGATAGGGAGATATATAAAGGCTGAGGTTGCAGGTTCTAACACCAAGTGCAGTCTATGAATACTCATGCTCTTTGTTACCATAGAAAAGAACATGTGATTTCCACCTAGCCATTAGTATGTTATGGAAACCTTGGCACTGACAGGAAGTAATGTTATGTTCATGGCTTTTATTTTCAATTCAGTGAACGGTCCCAGTCATCAGTATCCCATTCATCCTAAAGTTTGTGAGTTTTAACATCTTCCGGTCTTACCTTGGTAAGATTGATGAGCATACTGGCCAGAAACTCAGTTGCAGTCTCCCTCAGCGCTGAAAGCTGCACATCCTCTTCCTCGTTCAGTCCATTTCCTGAGCCATCCTTGTCCTGGGCCTCTAGCTCACTCGGCTGGCAGTCCCTGAGGTAGCGTAGGACCCGAAGCAATGTCCCAACCAGTGGCAAATCTATACCAAAGACCTGGTTACAGCCTCATGTAGCAAAGCAACAAACCCGAATTTACAACACAGATTATGTCTATTATGTAAACCTGAATAAGAAAGACCCACCAGAGATAACTCAACTTATTTAGCATGCTTACACATACTAAAATGATAAAATCCAAGTATGTTTCACATATCCACTGTAATTATCTAGAGGTTTAGTTTTACAGCGAAGTACAGGAAGTATCTAACAAGTATGCAATCCCTTAATGCGCTGTCCGTAAGTGTGGCTATAAAATCGGTTCTACAAGATCACAGACCGGGGAGCACACAGAACGCAGGTCTTTTCTTTGCAAAAATTGTTAAACATAGTTGCATTATTCCAACAAATGGTTGTTTGGGGACTGAATATCCAACAGTTTTCTCATGCGAATGATTCTCTGATACATCAGAATTACCGTAGACTGTATAAATGCAATATTCTGCATGTATTATCGAATATCCTTTCTTCCCCGAGCAAACCCTTCCACAATTTATCTGCCAGATGGTTTCTCAGCAAACCTAAGCAATTTTGAGATTAACAGCTGTATTTCCTGCCATGCTGTAAGCTTGAGTGGGTTTCCTTCAAGCTGGAGAGGAAACATGGCTAAAACACCTGAGCCCAATTCACATGCTTGATTTGTACCTACAAAACAACTAATTCCTGTGTTTTCCACAACTAGGGTGTTATGCAATAGTCTATGCCTTCCCCAAATGACAGACACTATGGCTGTGAATGGCAGACAAAGCATTCCAAATTTGGAGGAGAAAAGGGGATAAACAGAAAATTAAACATTCAAATTATATCCACATCTGTAAAACTACAAAAGATAGACATCCACACACAAATTGTTTAAAAAGGTTCACCATAAGAAAAACTAAACCTTGTCAAAAGCTTTGGTAGACCATTCTAACAAAAGCCTTTTTTAGTAATGACCCTCACTGCAGTGAATGTAACATGCCATTCAGCTGTTAAATGATGTGCTTCCTGATACCCCAAGATCCTGCTGCAGTCCATGTTACCCCCACTGCAGGAGCAAGCATGGACAGGACCTCACAGAAAACCTCACACAGCTCATCCCCCACATAGCACAAGAGTCCAGGTTCTGCTGTTGTCCTGCACCTCTAGGCCCTGCTGTGATCACACTCTCTCCCTGGGTCCTATCGCAGATACCCAGATATCCCTCAGATCTTACTGCGGTCTGTGCAGTTGTACTCGTGGTCCTGGCAGGCAGACAGCGTGGACAGCACAGCCAGGGCAGGGACGAGCAGGCCTTTCTGCTCCTGCAGAATGAGGGGGGGGTCGTCCGGCTGGCACAGGTCCTCACACACCAACTCACACAGCAAAGCCCAGGTCTCCTCTGCAGTCCCCGCCCGCTCCACTGAAGCACAGAAACACAGTGAAGCGCAGTGGTCAGAAGTGGAACTGGACTATATGGTCAGAGCAGCAACAGACTGAATGAGAATTGGTCAGAGTGAAATACAAATAAAACTACAGTCATACGATATATAATGTCCGTTTTACTCAATGCATGTAATGAACACCAGCCTAAACTACACAGTGCACAGATGCAGGTCAGAACTCATCATTGCTACTACACAGGATGATAAATGGCTGTAGCCAAGCATAAGGTGTTTAGCAGGGGGGGAAAAAGGGGTGAAAAAGGGGTTTAAAAAAAGTGTGCAAATCTCATAATACTTAAGTTCCATACTATAATGTTGTACATGCATGGCAAAATGCATTCACGTGGGAGGGCTGAATAATTAGCAGCAGACTTTATGTTTTGCAAAACAGCACGTACTTTTCTGCACTCACATTTTTGGTTGCGCTAATGCTTGTGAATAGGATTGGGAATAATTGGAAAAACCATAAAAGCAATCATTTGCATTAAAAGCGTAGTTCCATGTGGTCTGAGCTGGTCAGAACAGCATCATCTCACCTAGATCCTGGACTCCCTCATCCACAGTAGTGAGGAGCTGAAGGGCATGCAGGTACACCTCCAGACCTTCAGGACTCTCCAGCCTGTTCAGAATGCACACAGGCATCAGAACACACCGATTCAACGAAGTTCACCCCGTTACTGGGATACTGCTAAACAGTGATAATACTGGTTGTACAGACAGTCATGACAGTTCAGAAAGTGTTATTCCAAATGCTGCATTACAAGTACAAAAGTAGCCAGGCTGACAAACAGACAAATTACTACCAGACATTTTAAATATAACTGTTTGCTTGGTGCAGCAAAAGATCACGAAGGCATTCTATGAGAAGACATTTGGGCAACAATGAGAAAGGGAAATCATATTGCTAGAGCAGACTCTTCTCAACAGTATGCAGAAATCAAAATGTATCATAGGGACAAAGTTCCAATTACAGACACAGCAAGTCACAAATCCTAAAAAAAAAGGTAATACTGCACTAAGCCTCATGAATTCAAATATGTACAAATTGGTTCCACCTGAGTTGCTTTGCAGCCTCCAGCAGGGAAGGGGCAACATACAGATGGCTATCGGACTCCGTATCACTGGGATGAGCCGTGATCCAGTTCTTCATAAGCTCCTCATCCAGGTCAAACAGCTTGTGCACCAGCTCCCCCACCTTAACCAGCAAATCCACTGTGCAGGCAGACAGACAGACCGTCTGTCATAAGGACATTCATGACACTGATGTTTAAATGTGCTCATTATTTCAGACAGATTTACATTAAAACGGGACTGTACCATTAGTGGAGCTGCACATGATGAAGCATAGGTTTGGACACACTGACTTCTGCTGCCGTATACGCTCCAGCCAGAGGGGGGCGACGTTGGTCTGAGCCAGACATGTGAGTAGCAGCCTAACACACAAGCACATACAGAAACCGATGGTTCTCTTGGGCACAGTACAGGATTCTTTTTATTTGGTTTACAAGTCAGACCAGAATATGGCTGACTGATGATCACTGCGGTAGCAAAGCTCACATTAAACCACAGCCAGTCTACCTAATCTTTCCAAATTGAGCATTTAAGCTATTTTTATATACATGTACTTTATATACTCATATATGTGTATATACACTACTGAATGGTATGCAAATCTGTGCAATGGCCAATTTGTGAGAAGTAATACACAATAGTACCCACCTACTTGTCTCCAAAAGTGTTGGAGGATCTGAATCTCCCAGGAGAAGCAATATCACAACACTGTAGGAACAATCAACACCATTTATACAGATTAATTACTTTCATCTACATTTACCAACATATATGTAACAATATATATGTAAAACTGAAAAAAGCAAGTCCAGCAGCATATGGAGGCAGCTATCCCTCAACCAAGTCCAAAAATGGGTAATATGAAAGCAGCTTTAATGTATTACAAGTCAAACTTTCTTACCTCAGATCCACTTTCTGGCTAATGGACAAACAAGTTTCTGGGAAGCAGGCCATATTTCCTAAAATTCCCACACAAATTTCCTGTGGTCAAGAGATACAAAGCCATGAATAAGATGACAATAAGAACATGACAATGTATTAAGTAACAGGAATTTCAGGCTTTTTAACCTCTGACCATTCAAGCATTGCAGGTGTGCACCTAGCCAAAAGTATAATAATTTGCACCATTAGTGGAATTCTACTGCTATAAGTATGACAAAACTAAGGCGATAGTATGGTTTCCTATGGAACTCCACACTTGTCCTTTGTTTTTCTTCAAATAAGGAATTGACTGATTTTTTTTAAGGAGATATTTTTTTGTGGCCAGTGCTTCAGCAGTGAACAGCAGCTTTAAATCCAATGCCATTTTACTTACAGTAAGCCTAGGACACCGTGACTTTGCAATAGCTCCCAGTAAGATGTCAGAAGCTTTAAACTCCTCCAGAAAGCCAGCTACATCCTAGACACAGGAGAGAGACAGAAACACGGGATGAAATGCTAAAGAATAGCACACAGGGCTAGGGATGGATGCAGAGTTTCAGGAGAGTTGAGGTATACACATCCCACCGACTTTGAAAAAGTTGCTACTGAAGGGAAGATTATGTGAAATGGGAGGAAAATAGTGGCTACTCCACTGGTTTTCAGGACAAAGCCAAATGACAAGAAACACCTTGCCTTGTCCATAGCCATGTCCCAGATTTTGCACAGCTTATCCTCCTTTTCCTCAGACAGCTCCACCTGGTCCCCAGTGTCTCCTGCCTCATGCTCTGTCACAGTCTGCAGGAACAGAGTAATTCAATCTAAAATCAGACAAAACCTGAGGGCTTTGCAGGCTTAGTTTTCATATGTCATATTTTCTCAAACATTCCTCAATCAGTTAAAGGGTTGTACGGAGTCAACTACACCTTCAACATCAATCAAGGTTTCAAAGCATATGAAAATCCATTGCATTTAACAATGTTTTATAGCTGGGGTCTGTGCAACCCCAAACAAAACCAATGTGAGTTTTTCTGTGGAGGACATCTGAGACATGCCATCGACTCAAAATCATGTTTATAAGCAGTTAAAGAAATTAGGAAAAGTCATGAAGTATCAAGCTGATAGAACAATGTTAAGTATGTTTTTAGAGGTGTTAAAGAGACTCTGGGATCATGCAGACCCCAAACAGAAGATGATGGTTAAGGGAGTGTGGTTGTTAAGGTGCATTGATACCTACCGAGATGCTTGTTAACATTCCTGATTGTTTCTGAAACATAGTCTATGAGTACAAGCAGGGTTTTTTCTGTCTATAGCTATATCTCCACATTTAAGCAATAAATTAATTGGCACACCTGTATTTTGAACTACTGAGATCACATTACCATTCGCTCAGCAGTTTCTGATTGCATATGTATAAACGTAATGTGAATGTTCATTTAAATGTCCCACTACATGTTTTTCCAAGGTCAGAGCTTTGTCATACTGAACCAAACAAAGAGGCTTACCTGGATCAGACATGTCAATGTGGTGAAAATCCAGTGCTTGCTGTACAAGGTCTCCCCAACAGAATCCCCCTCTATGTCAGATTCCTGCTCCTGGCATGGAGGGGGGGAGGGATTGCGGTCCATCGGTGGTGAGTCAGAGAGCCTTGTTTCACAGGGAGATCTTGCATCCATCTCCGCTCTACCTTTCTCAGCCCCATCACTGGGCTCTAAAGAGAAACATCTTCTCCGTTATCTATCCATTACTGCCAAGATCAAGGTGCTGCAAATTACTCAAAATATGTACTTTTAAAGTAACACACA
Source organism: Albula goreensis (assembly GCA_022829145.1). Lineage (NCBI taxonomy): Eukaryota > Metazoa > Chordata > Actinopteri > Albuliformes > Albulidae > Albula > Albula goreensis. Next base: position 26,414,170 of record CM040749.1, read on the forward strand.
TTAAAGTCAGCTACATAAAGTCATAGTAAGTTGCCAATGGCAATTAGCAGCAGGCCTATGTATTAGTTATGTCTGACAACCAGCACATTCATGAGTTTGAGGCAACATGAGGCTTTTCTGCTCTAGAAGATGGTACCTTACACAAAATCAAGCCAAGATTCACACTGCAACAATTGAAAAGCATCCAAAAATAATCATTTTATACTGTCATTGACACTGTCAGCAAATCATCCAATTCGCAAATATAAGCCTCCAAAAGTATAATCACACGATATTAATTTTTAGATTTTCATCGTACTTCACAAGTAAAACCTTACATTTATTGCTCCATGTTTGAGTAACTACAAGCAAGCTGATACTGAACTGTGTGATGTTCTTGAAAGCTGAAGAAACAAAATGATGGTTGTGAATTACTCACAATTATTGTTCTAAATAATTTGACCAAGATGAACTCACCGCACTGACGTTGTAAGGCTTTGTTTGAAATTAAGATAATTAATCTACATTAACAGTATTATTCTTACACAATAACATGCAGAGATATCGCTGTCCAGTCATTCTACACAATTCTAAGGGTTAGCTAGCAAACGGACATGTACTATGTCAAGTTAAATCTTCGTGCAGGTAGTTGTTCTTACCCATATCGACAAACTGGACTGGAGGTCTTCCAGAACTTGAAAAAGCTGATGCTCTCCTGTTCTTACAACGAATTAAACCATCGGTTCGAAGCAACAACAACCAAACGTGCCTCCATGGAACTCTACGCATGCGTAGAAAAACATGTCCTGCAACGTGACTATACGCTTAAAATGGAAAGCCAGAGGAGACAAAAAGTCTTGCAGTGTATCGCTTTACAAAAGCTTGCTTGCGAAAACGTAGGTTGCCGGGTAACTCAAAGATTTAGGATTTCGTTATCGTGCAGATGTGATACCCACCGTTTGTTCAGTGGAAAGCGGTTTACTGAAATCAACGGTTTAAAACCGCATACGAACATACCGCAAACAACTTAAGTATACACTATACAGGACATAGGATTTTGAAAGTACACGGTTTGCCAACATAAATCATTAACATACATCACATAACCTCACCAAAACTGTTCGAGCTGTACCTCTGAAACGGGCTATACCTCAAGAATTCCTTTTGATCAAGATTACCAATCTTGGTGTAGTTCAACTGTATTATACTAGGTTATGTAAAATGATCCAAAAAAAAAAAAAAAAAAAATCAAGGCCATGAATCATTTTTTCAAGTTTTGTTCAGGTCTGAATTATGGCCTCTCAATTTACAGATCAGTTCATATTAAAATACAAACATTTGAAACAAACACCAACAGTCAAAATTACAAGCCTGCATATTATTGTTCTATAATCACTATCACCAAAAACACAATGGGGTCAATTATGAATAGTCCTCATTTCACTCATTCTTCAGTGTTCAGACTTCACACTACTGCTTTCCCAGAACAACTGGTACTCATGAGCAAATGTTTATTTGCGGTTTAGTTTGACAGAAGTACATCATAGAAGAAAAAGGGGGGAAAAAAAAAAAAAAAAATTGGGGAGAAAAAAAAAAAAAAAAAAAAAAAAAAGTAGGCCAGTTGATGGGACAGGTTGTCCAATGTGCAGCTCATGGAATGAGGGTATCAGTAGTCTCCAGACATTTTAGAAATGTGGACTCTGTGCACCTGTGGGTGGAAATCTTGAATTAGGACCTGGTTAGGATAAGTTCTAGTTGCATAGAGAAAAGCAAGCATGTTCATTTACCTACAAAATTTGATTCCCCTCTAATGCGGATGTCACGGGCAAACCTTCCAAATTGGTGCGACCCACCTTTGGATAGAATGGTGCAAGATTAAAAATATAGCTCAAATCTTTACAATAGTGGACTTTTAGTCAAAGTATACATGCATTACCTGCAGGTTGGCTTAAGCTATGCGAGGAAGAGCCTGACCCATGTACTATAGGAGCGTTCCCAACATTCACAGACCCACGGCTGCTGGAGCCTTGTCTACCCTGAACAAGGCCACTGTTGCTCGTTGTCCTGGAGCCCATACCATGAGGTCTGACATAGACAACAGACACACTGCCCTGGTTAACTGCACTCGAGACAGAATCAGATCTTCCAGGAGTACGTCCAAAGCTCTGGGTAGAGCCAAACTGAACTGCACCCTGCTTTGAAAAACCTGGTTTAAGATGTTGGAGGACAGGAATCAATTTGATTTGCTCCCGGATTTTAGAAGGAGTTGTCCCTTCAGCACTTGCACTACTCAGAACGCTTTCCCTCCAAGGAGCAGAACCACGAAAGGCATTCACATTTTCAGACACATAACCATAGGGTGCTCCAGCACCCTTTACAGAACTCCTGGGTTTGGCTGGATTAGAGAGTCCATAGCTGCGGGGATAGAACATTTTTGGAAAGGCATGTCTTGTTGAGGAACCTTCATTTTGGACAGCACCAGAGTGGCCAACTGTGAAAGACAATGAGAGAGGTTATGAGAGACAAAACCAACCTTAGCAATTCTTTAATGCCTTGATTGTATCAATTGTACCAAACTAGTTAATTCACCCTCCATGCAAAGTATTGTTTTTAAAAAATAAGACCTTTAGGTGTCCTGACCTTCATGAAAACCACTTGCACCTAGTACTAGTTCCTCAATGAGCAAAATATTCCTGCAAAATAGTGAATGACATTGCATTTGAAGTTTTTAAAACAATAAAATAATGCCTTGCTTCATGATATGAATGGGAAAATTAAGTAAAACTATTTACCATATGTACAATCCCAGAATCATATTGTGACAAGACCACACAAAAACCTTCATGTGTGGGGAGAGGGGAAACAGATTGTAAACCTAATGGCAGCTTGTTTTAACTAGCAACTTATAATTGTGGTTGCAGGCAGCCTGATTATTTAATCAGAGACACATGGTAGTCATTCAAACATAAAGAAGCTCTTGCCTAATCATAAAGTGGCTGCAGGTTTGAGCAGGTATTTTAAGCATGGGGCTCAACAAATAGTTTGTTTTTTCACCCATTAAATGAATAAGTTAAAACTCTGTAACCAACCAACTGTACCCAATGCAAACAGGTTTGATTACAATCATAGAGTACAATCTACATTTTTACAATCCATTATTGATTTTGAATGTACACAAAAAACATAACAGAAAATTTTATATAAATTGATTTATTCCAGCAATCTATTTAAATTTCATAATATGATGTAATTAAATGTTTGAAGTTGTAACACTTGATAAATGGAATTCTCTGAACAATTATTTGTTTAATAAATTAACTGAAAATAAACAGATCAATGTATGTTTGTGAACCCCCAGCTTCAGAAAGCACAAGCACTGCCCTGTATTTGTTCCATCGCTGCACTAAACCAGATGATTTCACTAATTAGCTCCTCTACCTGGCCGAAGAGTTCTGCCATAACCTGATTAGAATCAGCTTGCTCTACTGCTGATGCCGGGGTTTTCCACATCTGGCGATAAGTTATGTAAAATCCATGACAAATTGGGTTCATTCTGTTTACTTTCCTAAAAGGATAATTTTCTTTGAATAATGTTTACAACTTATTGTTTTAATGGTTGAGGTGGGGGGAAGTGAGGGGTGGGGGGAGGGTGTGATACAATTGGCTAAAATATACAAATTATGTAGGGAATTGTTGAATAAATATTTTACTGTTTATTTATTTTGATAAAATGAGCCATGGACTGAAATGTTAGCTAACCTGTTTTGTTTTGCATAACTTGTTAAAATCATGAAATCTATTGACCAGAGAGTGGAAAGCAAAGTCTGACACAGGGGTTTATAGTCTAGAAAAATGGACACATTGTTCATTCTTCATTCTACCCAGAAAACAAAATGAAATTAAAGGGCTTTAAAACATACAGCTTAATTTAGGTTTGCTACTGTCATTTGGTTTCATATTAGTGTTTGCTCACTTAATAAAAGAACACATAGTGTACACTGCCTTTATTTGACTAGAGTGGGTTAATTGTATCCTAGAATGCATAAGAGGAACCACAAAAGGCAAAAACTGATAAGAAGTTAGGCAAAAACAAACATTGACACAGAACAAAAAAAATGCCATACGTAAATACAACATACATACTTTATGTTTGCACTTTGGTTGAAAGAGTTAAATAAAATTTTATGAAACAAATGTATGCAGTATGCAATAACCATTAAAATGATATGTATCATACAGCAGTTTCAATAATGCTCAAAATTATTACCCATTGTATTATTTCTTTACATGTACCTGATGAACTGTATAATTTTTGCTAATATGATAATAGAATTAGCATTAATGGTTGGAAACCATTTGATTCAGGGACCAAGGAAGTGTCATTCCACCTGGCTGTAACATTAACCATTTCAGACCCTAGGATGGGTGAGGGAAACGTCTCCTGCTCCAAAAGTCATGCTGATAGATTTCTTCATGTATACTGGCAGGTCCATGCCACTCTCTCCTCTTCCTTTATTCAGTTATGGTCAAGTAATTGTGGGACAGAACAGGATGTGGTATATGCTGGAAGAGATCATATTTATCTATTGCAAGAGGAGGTGAAAATGAGGGTTTGGGATTGGTACCCCCACCCCCATTCGAACAGGAACTGCAAACTTCAGGTCCTGCCACAGCAACTCAATGGAGACTGGGCCTGAAGTTTGACTAAGCTATTCAAAAACTATGAATGCTCTGTTATTTAATCAATCAGATGTTGACTTGCCTATGTGTTTCAGAACTTTGTCTTGCTGCATGACCGAGCAGCTCTTCAGCTTCAGCTCATGGATGGATGGCCTGACATGCTCTTGGAGATGGCATAACTGGAGCAACAAGTCAGCTCAGTAATTAAAGGGATACCCCTGGATATGTTCTTTAACTCCTTTGCCTCAGTAAAAACATTTTAATGGCATAGATGATGCTTGGTATCACCACTGATGTCTTTCCAGAATCGATATAATTTGATAAATTATGCACATCCAGCAGTAGAACCGAATGTTTCGATGAGTTTTGAACCTGGACCCTGCTGAACTATTGATGACCAGACAGAGGAATAAGATATAATCCTAGTGTGAGTATTTAGTTTTAAATAATCTTAATTCAAATTGAATAAAAACAATTAGAATAGTGTTACATATCTACTTGTTGTTTAAAGGAACAGTATACATAAAAGCCTCTCGGTTTAAACACAGTATACATTGATGTTCATATTTTCCATAAATATCTGTCCAGATCTCCACCCTGTCCTGGACCAGGATGTGAAGTGCTGAGAGAGCTTAATAATCTACCTGTGCTGTCGCTAAGAGAGCAGATGTCAGATGGGACTAGGTGGCACACCCCAGTATAACATGTAGTAGCTGTACGTCACTCTGCTTTATGGCATATTAACTATTTTATTAGTTATATCATATCCTTATTACACGTGCCCTTTACAAAAACCCACACCTCATTCTGTCTCCTGAAAACATGTAAGCAAAGAAATGTCATGATGACACTATTCACAATTTCAGCATCCTTACAGAGGATACACTCTCATGCCACTGCTTCTGACGCAGATCAACATGACTCAGGACCCAGATGATGAGTCATGCATGAGTCTAAAAATTGGAATAAAAAATTACAGCAAATGTAAGCAAAAGAGAAACTAACCCCAAGTAAGGAAATAAATAAAAATCCATATTATAAGCAATGATCATCCAACTCCTTTTCAAACAATTTTTGAGAGGCACCAAACCCCCAATAAAACCCCAATAAAAATGCTGAGTGGAACTGAAAAATAATGCTAATAGTATTACTTCCTATTCTTCCTGCTCTTTCTGTATGAAATAGAAGGTCCAAGGGTGGGAATGCCCTCCATATATCTCAATCATTTATTATTTTTCTAATCCTGACATTTTTTACACAATTTTTATCAGATCAGTTTGTGTGACTTTTGTTATCTACACACAATGAACTCATGCAACTCTTGATTATGTATTGTTTTCTTCTCACAATTTCATGACATACAGCATATTTCAACCAGCATTATGCATATCTGGCCTTAAAACTACATGGTTTGAATTTGGGTTCTCTCTTTGACTCCAAGCTGATCTACAGTTTGAAAGGAGATGTCACAAAGCTGAAGAAAGACAACAAAAAATAGCAACAACAACAACATAAACACTTTTATCTGTTGACCCAATCTCTGAAAAAAGTCCTTGCCAAGTCATACTAGCTTTTGTCTGACAGAGAAAATAATAATACATGACTGAATATTATGTTAGTTGACTTACAAGACTGACATTTAATGGCCCAACCTTATGGAAAAGTTTTCTTTTTTGTTTTGATATAGTTGTTCAGAGAATTACAAACAGACAGCAGCGATTGCTGTATGTCAACAATGTGAATCAGGGATCTACAGATCTTACCTGGTTAATTACATTATTTTTTATTAATTGACATTAGGTTGAAATATCTCAGTCATTCCCATGTGGTAGCAAGAGGGAAGTGCAGGAAAGAGAAACATTTTTCAGAAACATGGCCATGTTCTGTCCTGACTCACTTAAAACCTCTGACTTTTAATTGAAATGCTTATACTCAGTTTTCAATTAAAATACTGTACTTCTTGAAAACCTTTTAACCATACATGCTGGGCAATTGAAACTTAATGGACATAGTCCGCAGCTAATACATAGTCTGCAGCTGTGGGGTGGATGCTATGGGGTGGATCACCTGGAACTCCAACTCCAAGCTGCTTTTTGTTTGCTGTTTCTCAATAAAGAGCTTGGGTTCCTCCCTGTGATTGAAGGGTGTGAGCAGGAACTGAAGAACTCAATATAAGGGGGCCTTGCAGCTGCATCCTTTTCATTCTCTGCCCTGTTGCACAATGGGAAGGACAGTGCTTTGGACCTGGGCCCTGGTACTGGCCATCACCGCGGTTGGCCTGGTAGAAGCCAAAAGAGGTAAGATGTAAACCATTTTCTATGCTTATGGGTGTATGGACTCATCCCAAACTAAGTCTAAATTGCACATTTGGCTTAGCATATTATGCAGGTGTCTAAATGTATTGTATAATGAGGGTCTGTGGAAAACCAATATGGATGTATCATCCACAATCAATCATGTTAAGGTATTACTGGTGGGGCTGGAAGGTTATAATAGATATATATATACTGAAAGGAAGGCTACGCAGATACACAACACAATAACATAAAAAGAAAGAACTCTGTTAATATGGCTGCTTACTCTGCCATGCAAGCAAAATATTGAAATTGGTTTAGGTTTGTATTCTCAACATGCATAATGTGATATTTTCCTCATTGTTGTCAATCACTCATTTATTTATGGGATCCGGCCTGCATTTTTACATGCATAGTGGGGCCATGTTGCTTTGTGTTATATTTCATATGACATGTCAATTTTCTCTCGAGCTAACAGAAAATGTGTACATGCCAATATAATTAATGTAGTATGATTTTCTAATTAGAAGACATTGGTGAGTCCTGTTTAAATGAATAAATTTACCCTATTATCATTACTAGAGAGTATCATTACTCACTCTACATTGTCTAAATGTAAAGTCACCATACCCATCCAAAAATACTTTTTTTCTTAGCCCGCGCCCACAACCATATCAACAACATCTGCAGCTCATGGGGCAAAGACCACTTCAAGACCTTCGATGGGGACATCTACCAGTTCCCAGGCATGTGCGAGTACAACCTGGCCTCTGACTGCCATGAGTCCTACCTGGAGTTCTCTGTGCACATGAAGAGAACGACAGTGAATGACCACCCCACTGTCAGCCGAATAGTGGTCACCATTAAAGACGTGATTATTGTGCTCACCAAGGACATGGTCACAGTGAATAGAGAAAAGTGAGTATTACAACCTAGTTGCATAACCCTGATGATTAAAACCACTCTAGATGAAAATTTGTGTCACAACAGTAATATGATAATTGTAAAAATGTTATGCATACGAAAAGCACAATTTATATCACCACAATTTATGCCAAATTTATACATTACAGCTGAACTTTCACCAATATGTCTCACAGAAACTAAACAAGTATCATTTCAAGCAATGTTACCCCTACTTTGTTTCCAAATTTCTATGTGTATATGAAACCATTTGTATGACTTTTGCTCTCTGTGCTTGAAAATACTGCAGTCCTTAAAGAATATGTATGTCCTTCTCACAGTGTTGATTGATTGATCAATGTTTTAACATAACATTTTTTATTTTACATCACATTTTACGTCATATCTTTATTTAGTATTCCTCGCCCTTGTATATTTGTGTATATTCATTTATTCTGTTTTTGTATTTTTGTTATAAATGTATTTATATTGGACAGTGTACTTTGATGTACATCTGTGATTATATTGTGCTTCTACAGTACTTTAGATAAAAAGTTATATATATATATATATATATATATATATATATATATATATATATATATATAAAGAGAACGGTTATTAATATTAATAAAGAAGGTATCAGCTAATGGACTCCGTTTTGTTCCTATCAGAGTCACCTTGCCATACTATGGCTTTGGGGTCCTGTTGGAGAAAAACACACTCTACACCAAACTGTATGCTAAACTTGGCCTCAGTGTCATGTGGAATGGAGAAGATGCCGTAATGGTGAGCTATATTAAAAACACTATTAGGACCATTGGCAGGGTTTATTGTGCTGCATTTTTCAGTATTCTTTCATTCCAAAAAAATTATAAATCAGTAATTCATTGTTTCTTCCATGCATATTCATTCCTCCCCAGGTGCATCTTGTAACAAATGGGGAAAAAAATATCAAAACTGTAAATGCACGCCAAATATATGTGTTAAATTGTGTTTTGTGACATCTTTAATCTGAGGATTTTGTATATTCTGGATTGGCAGGGGCACGCCTACTGAAGCCTTAACTAAAAATCAGATGGTAATCAGATGAACTCCTCTTTTCATGTTCTAGCTGGAGCTGGACTCCAAATATGCAAACCGAACCTGTGGTCTCTGTGGAGACTACAATGGTATTCCCATCCACAATGAATTCTTGCTAGGAGGTGAGTACCCTAAGAAGATACACCCTTGTCCTTTAGGGAAAACAGGGCAACCCAACTTTTTTAGCTCTGTAGGTAAATAAAATTCTCAAATGCTGATGTCGCTATATACATCAAGGAAGAGGTATTGTTACAGTCTTTAGTACCAGTTTATTATGTTCTTGAATGCATGACTAAGCTGAAAGTTTCATAGTGAAATCTCAGGGACGGATTGTAAAATTAATATGTGATGATTCTTTTGATCCATCTCATCCTGTGCAGAGCGTCCAATCAGTCCTATTGAGTTTGGGAATCGGCAGAAGGTCCACCTCCCCACAGAGCGCTGTGATGACCCCTCTGAGGAGGAGGAGTACGAGGGCACCACAAAACCAGTGCCTGACAAGTGCTCCAAGTTTGTGAGTAGCACCTTCATTTTTCCAGGAAGAAAACTGTTGAGTTCTGTTCCCCCTTTGCTGGATAAAACTCAAAAATATTCGTCCTGCTCTCCTCCCTACAGCACAGTAGCTGTGCCGAGCTCCTCCGCAGTGCAGCCTGGCTGCCCTGTGCCGTGGTCCTGAGCCCGGAGCCTTACATCCAGGCCTGCACCCAGGACATGTGCAGCTGTGGTGACACCCAAGATGAATTCTGTATTTGCAGCACCCTGGCCGAATATTCCCGCCAATGCTCCCATGCAGGGGGTACACCTCCCAACTGGAGGACCTCAGACTTCTGTGGTGGGTTCTCCAGTCCACGCCCATATAATATCCAAATGTGGTGTATTACACTCCTCCCCCTGTCTGTGATATCTTTCACACAGCCCTGGCGTTAAGTTTGTCCACTGTACAATGCATGATTTATGCTGGGATAAATTAATAACATCTTCAAAGGCTCATCTGTCATATTGCTTTTTGAGAGCAAAAACATCTTGTGAAGTTTCCTGACACATTATAGCCTGACTCTGGACTAACTGGAATGTATTTATGATTTGGGTGAAATGGACATGCTCATAAAGTCTTAAAACCTTAGAATCTTAACACGTTCTTTAATTCAGGTGCTTCAATGGCTCAAATATGTTCGTACGTGTTTCTCTACAGAAAAGAAGTGTCCTTTCAACATGGTGTACACTGAGAGCGGCTCACCTTGCATGAACACCTGCACCTACACAGACACTAGTGTGTTGTGTGAAGAGCACCAGATGGATGGTTGCATTTGCCCAGAAGGTTAGTCTCCTGCTCTGTGCCATTCACCCTAATAATGTAATCATGCATGGAATCACCTCTAGTCACAGGTACCCTGTGACACTGTAATTGGTTGTCCATTCAAATATTCCTTGTGTGGGGCACCAATCGTTTTGAAAAGTTACATATTGATGTGTATTGTTACCATTGTTACAAAGCTTAGCCAGTTTGTTCCCTTTATTGCAGGAATGGTGTTTGATGATATCTCAGAGAGGGGCTGTATCCCTGTGGAGCAATGTCAGTGTGTGCATGACAAGGTCTACAACACTGGGGATGTTCTTAAGCAAGACTGTGAAGAATGGTATACAGCTGAAGTCTTCTTCATTCTTCTATGACTGAATTATTTATATATTGACAAATGTTTAAATTCCTTACATTACTGTCTAGTAAGTGTATTGTCTAGACACAATGATATCAAAACAAAAGCCCACTGATGAAACCTACGTCTGTTACTCCATAAAAACTAATAAAGACCTTTTTAAACTGGCCAGGTTCCCATGTTGACAGGGTTGTGAGCGTGCGCAGACTGAATGTAATGTGGTGTGTTTCAGCATTTGCACCCAGGGGAAGTGGTCATGTAAGAGTCTGCCCTGTCCTGGACTGTGTGCCATTGAAGGGGGGTCATACATCACAACCTATGATGACAAAGCCTTTACCTTCCATGGAAACTGCTACTATGTCCTGACCAAGGTCTATACTCTCAAAGTCTGCTTTCCACAAACATCCTTTAGTGTTTGTTTATGGCACATTTGTCTCACAATAAATTTTACAGTAAACCCTGGTTCCTTCCTGGGGAGGAACCAGACTTGAGAGGGCAAACCCATACTCCTCTGGCCGGCCCAGAGTGTGACTTTATAATGACCAACATGGTAAATTAGTCAATTATATAGGAAGTCACCAGAAGGCAGTCCTGCAAGGTTTGTCAGGCTAGGATGATGGGAAATATTGGGGAATGTTGAAAGGTAGACACCCTACATAGATAGAAGAATATAATGGTTTGATTGTTGCCAGTATTGTTGACAAGTGTCTGTGAGGTTAACTTAGGAACTGGAGAAGGAAAATGTAGATACTTATGGGTCAAAACAGAATTTCATATGTAAATCAAAATTAAATTTATGCATGTATGTTCATTTTTTTCTCTCTTCTCAGGACTGTGTAGGTTCAACATTCAGTGTGCTGGGCCAGCTGGTACCCTGTGGAGCACAGGAACTGGACACCTGTTTGAAGTCAGTGGTGCTGCTGCTGAATAATGACAAGAACAATGTGAGCATTTTCCCTAGAACTGTCAACATTTTAGCACCACTTGCAGTCAGTTTGATTAGTCTTCCATAACATCACAAGAACAATCACAGTGATTATTATATGTTTAGCTGCATTACATAGACCCATTTTTATGATGTTGATGATGGTGATGATGATGATGATCATCATCATTATTATTATGATTATTATTATTATTATTATTTGCAGTAGTACTAGTAGTGTTACACAGTAAAATGTTCAGTGTTAATTGAACTACAGAGCTAATATGACCTCATTATCATAAGAGTAGGACCAAATGTACTCAGATTCAAAATGTAATCAGATTTGAATCAACACTGAGCACCGTTGGCCCTCACTGAACATTTGTTCTGGGTAGTAGCATTAATATTAGTAGTAGTATATAGTAATAATAATCATTATCATCATCACCATCATCATCAGCCACAGTGAATTCCATCTCACTGAGTTTAGTGCTGCATCTGAAAGACAGAGATCAGAATCCAGTCAATCAAACTTAGCATCTATGCGTTTAAAATTGACCTTAGCCTTTTTAAGGGTATATGCCATATGCTATTATGTTTTGGAATAAAAAAAAAAACGATTCCAAAGGATAATTGTTTGTCTCCAATAAGAAAGTAAATAAATGTAATAAATGTATGTAGTAATGCTGTTGTTTTGACTGAATTGCATCTTGCCTAAAAGTGACTAAGTGTATTTGATTGGGTCCCAGACAGAGCCTGCTACTGCAGCCTTTTGTCATTGCTCTGGATCCATAGGGAAGACTGCCCCCTACTGTTCCACGAGCATTCATTCAGACAGCAGCCTCATTTCCCTTGGAGGCCTCTCCTTTCATTTCTAAGGATTGTCTGTTGGTACTGGTGATATTCACTTTAACTTGGAACCACATCCTGAAAACACAAATGTGTTTCTCACCTAGGCCTTGGTATTCACTGCAGATGGGAAAGTGAGCCACAATGCAGAGATCAGTTTACCGTACAGCACAGGTAGGACACAAGGAGGTCATAACATGCCTGCCTTTGATTGAGCAATAGTTACAGTAAAGATGTCAACATTTACAGCCTTAACATAATAAATAGAATAGTCACAGCACCATTATCAAGCTTAACATAATTTATACTGTTTTTAAAATGGTTTCTCACTTCTTTGTTCTTCTTCCATTATTTCAAATTTCACTCTCTTTTTCAAATTTCAAATCAATATAGAAGTAAGACCTGCTGTGCTACCATATGCAAAAGATCACTAAAATTATGGATTATTGTGAATTGATTGTTCCTGAAATAGATGGCAATGTTGTGTGTTAACATGTATGCTATTGGATTTTTGGTTACAGCAAACATAAATGTCTTCAAGCCATCCTCCTTCCACATAATGCTGCAGACCAATTTTGGGTTACAGCTTCAAATTCAGCTCATTCCCATCATGCAACTGTTTGTGACCCTGGATCAAACGTACCATTCAAAAACATGTGGTATGTCACTCCACTTCATATGTGCATCTGCTTTTATGGGACCAAACTTGTTCACAGTTAAATCAAGGTGCAAATGCAGCTGAGAGAGTGCAGTGGTATGTGTGACAGTCTGGATCTAATCTCAACCTTACCACCGCTAGGGGTCCATGTAATTGGCCGCAGTGCATTCACCACCTCATTGTATATTATTGACTCCTCTGGTCAATCATGCATCTGTGATCTGAAGCTAAGGCTATGTCTTACTGAACCAACTTGTTTTGCATCTCAGTGTTTATCAGGGCTGTAAATGGAGTTTCTTGTCAATAGGTCTTTGTGGAAACTTCAACATGGTCCTGCACGATGATCTAAAGACCCCTCAAGGGTTGGTGGAGGGCACAGCTGCATCTTTCGCTAACTCCTGGACAGCCCAGGCCAGTTGCCAGGACAGGACAGAACGTCTGGATGATCCCTGCTCCCTCAGTGTGGAGAATGGTGAGCTCCCTCCATCAGCGGCGGCACCTGTTACAAGAGACCAAGAGATATGTCTACATAAGCCACAGTATATACATGCACAAGACCATTCAGTTATATTTGAAAATTAAATGAAACGCTTACCAATATCTTTCTTGAAAATTCTGTATAATTACCTTATTACAAGTCTAAGGTTGATTACCAGGGCCAGGTGTGAGCTTAAGACAAGAAGAATTTAAAGATGCTGGACTCACCACAGCTTTAAATGTCTCATACTGCATTTCTGTAATTCCTTTAGAAAACTATGCCGAGCACTGGTGCTCATTGCTGAGGAGTCCAAAGAGTGAGTTTTCCAAGTGCCACATGATGGTCAGCCCTGAACTTTACTACAAGGTAAGATCTTTCTAAATTGAGTTGACTTTTATACTGGCTGTTGTTTATGTGAAAATTTACCTCTGATTATGATTTCCCCTGCAGCGATGCAAGTACTCCACCTGCAACTGTGAAAAGAGTGAAGACTGCATGTGTGCAGTGTTCTCCTCCTATGTCAGGGCATGCATGGCAAAGGGTGTCAATCTCCAAGGCTGGAGGACCAACGTCTGTGGTGAGTAAGCACATCTCTGATGAGCGTAGACATCTGTGGTATTTGACAACAGTTCTTCCAAACAACCATCTTTGTCCGCTTCCCTAGATCATCTTGTTTTGGAGTCAAAACAAAGACAGCCACACTTATATATTACTGGCTCAGAGGGCCTTGTCTAACTTTCCCTTGCTGTGCTGAACAGACAGGTACACAGAGAGCTGCCCTGCTTCTCAGACATTCTCCTACCAGCTGCAGCAATGCCAGAGCACATGCCGCTCCCTGAGCTCGGACCGACAGAGCTGCTCCATGGATTTCCTCCCAGTGGACGGCTGCTCCTGCCCAGAGGGCCTTTACCAGGACGACAGGGGCGTGTGCGTTCCCATGGCAAAGTGTCCCTGCTATCACAATGGTGACCGGGTCAAGCCGGGAAAGTCCATCAACATAAAGGATGAGCACTGGTGAGTATGGGAAAAGTATGAATATGTAAATTCCCACAAAACCAAAGTTGATGTAAATGACCAGTTTAAATGTAAGAATATACATTAATGGAATTCCGTGTTTTTCCAGTGTTTGCACCAATGGAAGACTTCACTGCAGGTCTTGGAAAGCCCGCCTGGACAGTAAGTATTATGTTTTGGTTCCTTCAGATGAGGACATCACTAAACCCAGGCTCACCAGGCCTAACTGTAATCCCTGTGTCACAGGCTGCCCCTCTCCGAAGGTGTTCTTCAACTGTTTGTCAGCAGGGCCCAATGACCATGGGCTAGAATGTGCCCGTACCTGCAGGAACCTGGATGACGACTGTGTGAGTTCCTCACCTGTTCTGCTTTATCCAGAGTCACTTTTCTCTAATGCAGCCCTTTGCCCTCCCAGGCACTACATAGAACATGTACAGCACTACTGAATCTTCTACAGTGGACGTTCAGAACTGCTCCTGTTGCTGTGGATGATGTGCAGTCACATTAAACTGCTGATAGAAAAGAGTTCAAAGACAATGAAATGGCACTCAGCTTAACACTGATTTCTCTGAAAATCAAAATCATGAACACAATTTTTTTCAACATCCTGGAGCTTATCACAGCATACACATGGAGGTCCAAGGCTCCTGCTATAAGAGAATGTGTTTAAATCATGTTATTAGAGTATATTCCAGCAATATTACATAAATCTGATCATCCTTTAAAAATGAAAGAGATTTTAAAAAATAAAGGATCAAACAATATTAATAAAATGGGATACCCAAAATGTGGTCTCAGAACATATTGTCTTTTTTATACTTTCTATTTATTTTTCACTATGCACCATAGCTACAGCATGGGCACTGGGTATTACATGATGCAATTAACATGAAATAGAAAAACTGATGGAAGGCGATTCCCTCGCACCATCATGTGGGTAGCTAAAATTACAAATAAAAAGTTTGCGTTAGAGAATAACATAGCTGTCATATTTTCATCATAGCTGTTCTAATAGTGAAAGAAAGGAAAGGTACTCCAACAGAGACATACAGAGATGCAGTGTGATAGAGGTAAGATGTCTCTCCTCCCTGCAGTTCCCATCTGAATGTGAGTCTGGCTGCATGTGCCCAAGTGGCCTGGTGGATGATGGGAGGGGGAACTGCGTCAAAGAGCACGACTGCCCATGCCCTCATGATGGGTTATTCTATGCCCCTGGGAGACATATCCAAGTTGATTGCAACACATGGTATGCTTTTGAGATTGCTGAACTTGCATGTTGAAGATTCTTCATCTGCTTTATTTGATTATTGTTCTTAATAATATGAATATTTCTTAGCGCCACAGTGACTGCTACATTACCTTTGCACTATTATCTGCAGGAAGTACATTGTCTGTACACTATGCAAATAATATAGCCATTGTCATGGTAAAGGTAAGCTTCATTTTGACATGTGAGCGTGTCCGTGCTCTAACTTCCAGCACTTGTAAGAGAGGCAAGTGGAACTGCACCAATAAGGACTGCCCAGGCACATGCACCATCTATGGCAGTGGCCATTACAGCACCTTTGATGAGCGGAGGTTCGGCTTTCGTGGCGAATGTGGTTATTTGGCTGCCCAGGTAATGCTTAAAATTTCTCTCTTATCATGCTTTATCAGTCTATTTTTAAGCCCAAGAGGTTTTGGGGTAACCCACAGCAAAATACATGTTCATTACTGAATATTATAATATTAAGTCATAAGTCTTGACAAGTGAAATACTGCTGCATTTATATTTTAAAGGACACATGTGGAAATAAGACTGGGCTTTTCCGTGTGATCACTGAGAATATTCCATGTGGATCTACTGGCACCACGTGTTCAAAGTCTGTCAGGATTTATCTGGGGGTAAGGGCTCAATTTAATTCACATAGTTACAGGTAGAAGAATCCTTCTGTATGTATTATTGGGACTTCCTTTGGCTTTCAGGAGACCTGGACATAACCTCCCATTAGCTGATTGCACTGAATTGAACTTTTAGAACTGAATTGCATTATTTAGAACATATTCCTGTTATGTTAATGAGGCATGCCAGAAATGCCACACATTTAAGCTTTTAGTTTCCTTGTGGACTTTTTTGATAAATGATCTATTTTTCCTTGACAGAGAACAGAGCTGAAACTGTTTGATGGCAAATATGAAGTAGTCAGTACTAATAATGGACCAGCGATAAATTACAAAGTGAGGACCGTTGGCTTATATCTGGTAGTGGAGTCCGACATTGGGATAGCAGTGCTATGGGATCGCAAGACCACAGTTCGCATCATCCTACAGCCAGGGCACAGGGTGAGTTGCAGTTGATGCACATTGCTACACATGGGAGCTTTGTGAAGCCACACCCACCAATTCACTGCGTGTCAATAACACACAGGTGTCCATCTTCCGTCTGATGCATACTTCACAGCCATGTTCAATCCCTTGGCATTACCGAACACCCATGCAGCTAATTTATCACACCATTCTTTTTGAGGCTCCCACACATCCCACAAACTCAGGAGGCAGAAGCCATACACACAGTTCCTCTGTTTCATATGCTGACCAGACTTCACTTCTTGTGTGATGAGTTACAGAATTGCTCTGCCATGGGAGGAACACTTAGTCAACAGAAAGACATGAGATAAAGCGATAAGACTGATCATTTTAACTGACTCTACCCCCTGTCTTTCCCTAATGAGGCTTGAGGAACTACAAAATATACAAAAAGAGAATTTGTGGAATAATTTCATTTTAATTATGAAGTGAATTGTTCATTTGAAAAAAATGAAAATGCAAGAGAAACCAGACTTGAAATTAAACAATCAGTACAATTTCTGGCAGACATCCAGGGAAATAAAGGTCAAGATCTAAATAATAGCTGTTGGCAGCTGGGTTTTTTTTACATAATAACTCTTAGTTGAAATTTTTTTGTAAAGGTTATGGGTGATGGGGCTCTGTGTGTGTCTCTGTAGGGAAACGTATGTGGCCTGTGTGGGGACTTTGATGGTGATGCAAGAGATGACTTCACTACACAGGGGCAGCTGGTAGTGACCAGCCCCTTAGAGTTTGCCAACAGCTGGAAAGTGTCCAGTAGCTGTCCTGATGCTCAAGAGGACCCTGATCCATGTGCCCAGAGACCACACCGCCACAGCTGGGCCTCTCTGCAGTGCAGCATCATCAAGAGCCAAACATTTAAGGACTGCCATAATGTGGTATGTGGACAGTGACATGTCACTGGGGCAAATGGAAGCAGCAAAAACATGCAACATATCACTGAACATTTAAAACCAGCATACCCAAAAGAACCTTAGTAAGGTCATTCTGCATACAGGCATGGAGAGACATAAAACATTTAAAACAAATTTGAAAACAATGAAGTCCAAGTGTTCATGATATTGAGTGCTATGAATGTCAAGTATCTCATTAAATGTTTTTTGTGTGTGTGTGTGTGTGTGTGTGTGTGTGTGTGTGTGTGTGTGTGTGTGTGTGTGTGTGTGTGTGTGTGTGTGTGTGTGTGTGTGTGTGTGTGTGTGTGTGCAGGTCGACCCTAATCCATACTATGATAACTGTGTGACGGACTCGTGTGCGTGTGACAGTGGGGGAGATTGTGAGTGTTTCTGCACAGCAGTGGCAGCTTACGCTCAGGCCTGTAATGAAGCTGGAGTCTGCGTTGCCTGGAGAACGCCAGAGCTGTGCCGTGAGTGCAATATTCCTCATCATTTAGTTCACTCAAAATGCTGCCAAAAGATTCACTGGTTGGGGTGGCAGTATTTTTTCCTGCCAGTCGGGAGACTTCATTTTTCATTTGAAAATGAAAAAAAATAAACGATTAACATGCATAAATATGTGTATATTAATGTGTATAATTTCTGATATGGAAAAAGCTTATGAAAAAAAATTGATGAGTATGCCAGAACATTATCATTGCAGTTCTACAATTTCATCCTTTATCATAAAAATTTTTTTTTACAATAATGGTACGAGATGTCTTGTGACTGCTGGAACACCTTTGTATCAGTTACACTTTTTGTTCAGTCCATGCATATACTGTATACAGACATAGACAGGGTGTGTAAAGTGATACAGTATGAATGTTATGTATGTGTAAATGAGCTGTGTTTCATTTGCAGCTGTGTTCTGTGACTACTACAATGCCCCACTGGAATGTAAGTGGCATTACAGTCCCTGTCACACCCCCTGCTATAAGACCTGCCTCAATCCTCAAGGCATCTGCAGTAACCCTCTGCCCAATCTGGAAGGTGCGTGACCAATGTGATCAATTTCCTTTTCCTGCTCCATAAAGGTCTTCTGCCCAAATGTACTCAAACCTGTCTCAAAAATGAGCTAATCTCTGGATCAAAAAAGTTATTTCATATGAATATGCATTTTTGTTAACAACATGTTTTTCTGAAACTGTTCAAGCATTGAATTTTTATAAATTCAAAAGATAAAGCATATGAAATACTGATCAATAAATAAATAAAATAAATTAATAATTAAAACCTGTCTGACAGTGCCATATTTGTTAGATCTGGTATTGGAGGTTTTGAAGTTAATAATATAAGCATTTAAAGCATAACATTAGCATTGAAGTTGCTAACATACAACATACACAGCAAATTTACCATTTATTGAAAGGAAGCATCAGTGTTTATATAAAAATACATGTCTTGTTTTTAAAAGTCAGAAAAGTTCAATTAATGAACACCTGCACACACCCATTCAGATGAAGGTATATATAATCCATTTTGTTCTGCAGGCTGTTACCCCGTATGTCCACCTGAAACGCCTATATTTGATGAGAAAAACCAAACCTGTGTGGAAGAATGTTCCAGCTGTATCGTTGATGGTAATGAGTACGATCCAGGAACGGAGGTTCCTACTGACGAGCTTTGCACTAAATGGTAAGAAGCTCATGCCCCTAAATGTTTTGCAGAGAAATGGTTTGTTTTAAATTGGTGACCAAAAGTGGTTTGGTTGTATGTGTACATAACTGTCACAGAATTATCTGTCTTTCCCCATTTACTGATATTAACATTTTTACATCGATGTAACCTTTCATAATCACTCCTGATTTGTTTCAGTGTTTGCATTGGATATGGGAATGTCACATGTCAGCCAAAGCCAGGTAAGCTTTTTGAGGGGTGTTTCAAAGCAATAAGACCCAACAGGCAGTGGTACATCAACGGTGTGGTTATGGCTAAATGGCATTGTTTGGAGTAACTCTCAGCTTGTTGCCCTCAGATCCATTAGCAGTGACCATGCTGATGATCTGCCAGAGCCTTGGGTACCTTTCTTTTACACTTACTATATTTAAAACAATGTCAATGATTTGTAAATGTAAGTGATACACTAAGAAAGATCATGAGATGTATGAAAGCATGTTATTTTAAATCATTTTAGCATAGATAGCTACCTTTCCATTCAGGTAATGTTAAGTTCAGAACATTAATAATGTGTTTTTAATCTTTATGTTTTGATGCAAGATTTAGCTTGCTTTTAGATCTGTTTCCAAAACAGAAAAACTCTATCAAGCTAGAATTTTCATTTATGATAAACCATTCTAGTGTACCAGCTAACATAACTTGCAATGTCATCTATCATGTTATCTAATTTTGCCCTCTAGTCCTTAATGAGAGGGCGGACACTGGCAGCTTTAATTTTGCTATATGTGCCAAAATGAAAAATGGAATTAAAATTAAGAAATAGAGTAATGAATAAATCTGGAAATAAATAGAAATAATATGGCACACATTATCTTCAATGTATTTGACTTCTGGACTGCATTATAAACAATCTAAAACAGTTCATTTAGGCTTCCCATTTCTTGGAAAAGAACAAGTCATGTTCCTTCAATTTTGAGAGCCTTTGGTGTAGCAATTTAAGGCAGAGGCATAAAAGAATAGATGAATAATCATTGTAGCTAGATTCCTTAGCAAGATCGACTGCTTGCTCATTTGCAAAATAACTTCTTACATTTTACAAAACACAAATACTTGTATGCACAAATGTGAAACAAAGTTCACTTTTTTTAATGATTTGGTAGCCATTATAAATTGTTAAGGCTAGCAGCAAACTAACTAGCTCACATCAGCAAGCCTCACTTTTGTACACAATCTGTTTTTTCACATTTTTAACGGTTACTAAAGCTTCTGAAGTGGGGATGCAAATATGTCAGTTAAAAATATTTTCTTTTTTAAGATAATGTTAAAACCAGACTGAATATGACTGATGATGATAATATCTCAGAGTGTACCTTTGAGAATGGATATTATCCTGATAATTTATTGATACATAATGATATTCCCTTAATCCTATAAATGATGATGCAGGGTGAATATTCTTTATGGACGGATTTGCGAACAGGACAGGAACTACCTGTTTACTAATATCACTCAAATATTGTGAATCTATAAACTGAAATCTAATTTCAATAAAACCTTGCATTTTACAGGATGTTGTGTGTACAACGGGACCGAATATGATAACAATGATGTTATTTACAATGTCACGGATCAACTGGGGATGTGCTACTATGCCATTTGCATCAATGAGACTGTCATTCATCAAAATGAAACTTGTATCACAACACCCACCCCACCAACATCAACCCCATTTTCAACGACAACAACACCTGGAACACCTACCCCATCAACACCCCCAACTACTACCACTCCCACTACCACAACTGAAGAAACAACCCCATCCACTCCAACACCTGGAACACCTACCCCATCAACACCCCCAACTACCACTACAACCACACCCCCGACTACTACCACTCCCACTACCACAACTGAAGAAACAACCCCATCCACTCCAACACCTGGAACACCTACCCCATCAACACCCCAACTACCACTACAACCACACCCCCGACTACTACCACTCCCACTACCACAACTGAAGAAACAACCCCATCCACTCCAACACCTGGAACACCTACTCCATCAACACCCCAACTACCACTACAACCACACCCCGACTACTACCACTCCCACTACCACAACTGAAGAAACAACCCCATCCACTCCAACAACTGGAACACCTACCCCATCAACACCCCAACTACCACTACAACCACACCCCGACTACTACCACTCCCACTACCACACAACTGAAGAAACAACCCCATCCACTCCAACACCTGGAACACCTAATCAACACCCCGATCCACTACAACCACACAACAACCACCCCAACTGAAGAAACAACCCCATCCAAAACCCCAACAACTACCCCAACAACCAAGCTCCAACTTATAACCACTATTATAAGTACAACTCCATGCATTGAGATATGTGAGTGGACAGAATGGTTTGATGTAGATGATCCTTCATCAAAAAAAGGGGATTGGGAAACATATGAAAATATTACAGCCAATGGCCATGAAGTGTGTGAAAAGCCGGAAGACATTGAGTGCAGATCTATATCAAACCCAGACATGAGTCTAGAAGACTTTATGACCCAAACAGGACAAGTTGTACATTGCAATAAATCATTTGGATTAATATGCAAAAAAGAAGAACAAAACACTCGTCCATACAAGTGTTTCGACTATGAAATTAGGGTTTTGTGCTGCAAAGAATGTGGCACTTCAACGAAACCCCCGACTACTACACCTTCCACTACTACAACTACAGCAACAACCCCATCAACTACAACAATGGAGCCAACAACTCCATCTATTACTCCAACAACTGAACCTCCTAGTACCACTACAACTGCTACTACTACAACAGAGGCACCAACCCCATTCACTCCAACAACTGGAACACCTACCCCATCAACACCCCCAACTACCACTACAACCACACCAACTACTACCACTCCCACTACCACAACTGAAGAAACAACCCCATCCACTCCAACACCTGGAACACCTACCCCATCAACACCCCCAACTACCACTACAACCACACCCCCCCCACTACTACCACTCCCACTACCACAACTGAAGAAACAACCCCATCCACTCCAACACCTGAAACACCTACCCCATCAACACCCCCAACTACCACTACAACCACACCCCCGACTACTACCACTCCCACTACCACAACTGAAGAAACAACCCCATCCACTCCAACAACTGGAACACCTACCCCATCAACACCCCCAACTACCACTACAACCACACCCCCCTACTACTACCACTCCCACTACCACAACTGAAGAAACAACCCCATCCACTCCAACACCTGGAACACCTACCCCATCAACACCCCCAACTACCACTACAACCACACCCCGACTACTACCACTCCCACTACCACAACTGAAGAAACAACCCCATCCACTCCAACACCTGGAACACCTACCCATCAACACCCCCAACTACCACTACAACCACACCCCAACTACTACCACTCCCACTACCACAACTGAAGAAACAACCCCATCCACTCCAACACCTGGAACACCTACTCCATCAACACCCCCAACTACCACTACAACCACACCCCCAACTACTACCACTCCCACTACCACAACTGAAGAAACAACCCCATCCACTCCAACACCTGAAACACCTACCCCATCAACACCCCCAACTACCACTACAACCACACCCCCGACTACTACCACTCCCACTACCACAACTGAAGAAACAACCCCATCCACTCCAACACCTGAAACACCTACCCCATCAACACCCCCAACTACCACTACAACCACACCCCGACTACTACCACTCCCACTACCACAACGGAAGAAACAACCCCATCCACTCCAACAACTGGAACACCTACCCCATCAACACCCCCAACTACCACTACAACCACACCCCCGACTACTACCACTCCCACTACCACAACTGAAGAAACAACCCCATCCACTCCAACACCTGGAACACCTACTCCATCAACACCCCAACTACCACTACAACCACACCCCCGACTACTACCACTCCCACTACCACAACTGAAGAAACAACCCCATCCAAAACCCCAACAACTACTCCAACAACCAAGCCTCCAACTACCCCAACCACTATTATAAGTACAACTCCATGCATTGAGATATGTGAGTGGACAGAATGGTTTGATGTAGATGATCCTTCATCAAAAAAAAGGGGATTGGGAAACATATGAAAATATTACAGCCAATGGCCATGAAGTGTGTGAAAAGCCGGAAGACATTGAGTGCAGATCTATATCAAACCCAGACATGAGTCTAGAAGACTTTATGACCCAAACAGGACAAGTTGTACATTGCAATAAATCATTTGGATTAATATGCAAAAAAGAAGAACAAAACACTCGTCCATACAAGTGTTTTGACTATGAAATTAGGGTTTTGTGCTGCAAAGAATGTGGCACTTCAACGAAACCCCCGACTACTACACCTTCCACTACTACAACTACAGCAACAACCCCATCAACTACAACAATGGAGCCAACAACTCCATCTATTACTCCAACAACTGAACCTCCTAGTACCACTACAACTGCTACTACTACAACAGAGGCACCAACCCCATCCACTCCAACACCTGGAACACCTACTCCATCAACACCCCCAACTACCACTACAACCACACCCCGACTACTACCACTCCCACTACCACAACTGAAGAAACAACCCCATCCACTCCAACACCTGGAACACCTACTCCATCAACACCCCCAACTACCACTACAACCACACCCCCAACTACTACCACTCCCACTACCACAACTGAAGAAACAACCCCATCCACTCCAACACCTGGAACACACCTACCCCATCAACACCCCCAACTACCACTACAACCACACCCCGACTACTACCACTCCCACTACCACAACTGAAGAAACAACCCCATCCACTCCAACACCTGGAACACCTACCCCATCAACACCCCCAACTACCACTACAACCACACCCCGACTACTACCACTCCCACTACCACAACTGAAGAAACAACCCCATCCACTCCAACACCTGGAACACCTACCCCATCAACACCCCCAACTACCACTACAACCACACCCCGACTACTACCACCCCACTACCACAACTGAAGAAACAACCCCATCCACTCCAACACCTGGAACACCTACCCCATCAACACCCCCAACTACCACTACAACCACACCCCGACTACTACCACTCCCACTACCACAACTGAAGAAACAACCCCATCCACTCCAACACCTGGAACACCTACCCCATCAACACCCCCAACTACCACTACAACCACACCCCCAACTACTACCACTCCCACTACCACAACTGAAGAAACAACCCCATCCACTCCAACACCTGGAACACCTACCCCATCAACACCCCCAACTACCACTACAACCACACCCCCCAACTACTACCACTCCCACTACCACAACTGAAGAAACAACCCCATCCACTCCAACACCTGGAACACCTACCCCCATCAACACCCCCAACTACCACTACAACCACACCCCGACTACTACCACTCCCACTACCACAACTGAAGAAACAACCCCATCCACTCCAACACCTGGAACACCTACCCATCAACACCCCCAACTACCACTACAACCACACCCCCGACTACTACCACTCCCACTACCACAACTGAAGAAACAACCCCATCCACTCCAACACCTGGAACACCTACCCCATCAACACCCCCAACTACCACTACAACCACACCCCGACTACTACCACTCCCACTACCACAACTGAAGAAACAACCCCATCCACTCCAACACCTGAAACACCTACCCATCAACACCCCAACTACCACTACAACCACACCCCCGATTACCACTCCCACTACCACAACTGAAGAAACAACCCCATCCACTCCAACACCTGGAACACCTACTCCATCAACACCCCCAACTACCACTACAACCACACCCCGACTACTACCACTCCCACTACCACAACTGAAGAAACAACCCCATCCACTCCAACACCTGGAACACCTACTCCATCAATACCCCCAACTACCACTACAACCACACCCCGACTACTACCACTCCCACTACCACAACTGAAGAAACAACCCCATCCACTCCAACACCTGGAACACCTACCCCATCAACACCCCCAACTACCACTACAACCACACCCCCGACTACTACCACTCCCACTACCACAACTGAAGAAACAACCCCATCCACTCCAACACCTGGAACACCTACTCCATCAACACCCCCAACTACCACTACAACCACACTGACTACTACCACTCCCACTACCACAACTGAAGAAACAACCCCATCCACTCCAACACCTGGAACACCTACCCCATCAACACCCCCAACTACCACTACAACCACACCCCCAACTACTACCACTCCCACTACCACAACTGAAGAAACAACCCCATCCACTCCAACACCTGGAACACCTACTCCATCAATACCCCCAACTACCACTACAACCACACCCCCGACTACTACCACTCCCTCTACCACAACTGAAGAAACAACCCCATCCACTCCAACACCTGCAACACCTACTCCATCAACACCCCAACTACCACTACAACCACACCCCGACTACTACCACTCCCACTACCACAACTGAAGAAACAACCCCATCCACTCCAACACCTGGAACACCTACCCCATCAACACCCCAACTACCACTACAACCACACCCCCGACTACTACCACTCCCACTACCACAACTGAAGAAACAACCCCATCCACTCCAACACCTGGAACACCTACCCCATCAACACCCCCAACTACCACTACAACCACAACCCCATCAACTTTACCAATTGAACCAACCACTCCGACCACTACACAGATTCCATCAACAATCCCACCTTCTACTACAGAATCCAGTACAGTCACAGTGGTAACTGGTGAGCCAACCACAGTTCAAACAGGTCCAGTTGTTTCAGAAACATCAGCCACCACACCCACAACAACCCTGTGTTTCTGCATTGTGAATGGCACACACTATCAACCAGGTAAGTTTTACACTTTGTGTTATGTATGTATTTTAGCATTATACACGTTACTTGTTCTTGTCGAGTGAAGTGTTAATTAGAGCAAAGTTAATATGATTTTCGTGTGCTATAACATGATATTTAAGAATGTGGCTGGTCTGTTTCTACACATCTGCTCATTCACATTAGTTCATTCCTTCATGCACTGATACATAAGTTCAGGGCACTCACTCATTGCCACCCACTTACCTGCTCTATTTTAAGGATGCAATGCAATGCAATGCATGCAAACAGACATCAGTACTGAAAATTTTAAAATTTTATGTGTAAAAAGGCTTAAAAAAACAACAGGGTAAAATCAACTTGGTAAAACAATAATTTATTTTAAAAACAAAAGCACATACAAATGGCAATCCTTCCCTCCCCCCTCTCTCCTCATAACTGCCACTTTTGTGGGCTACACACCCACAAAAGTGGCATAACCTTAA
Organism: Albula goreensis; assembly: GCA_022829145.1. Taxonomy (NCBI): domain Eukaryota; kingdom Metazoa; phylum Chordata; class Actinopteri; order Albuliformes; family Albulidae; genus Albula; species Albula goreensis. The sequence continues at coordinate 26,441,063 of CM040749.1, forward strand.
TTTTAGGATCAGTCCATTGCTGCGATACTGTCTCTAGCATTTTGTGTGGACACAAATGGTTTTCCTCTGCAGTCTACCAGAGTACCCATGTATACAAGAAGCCTGCACCTTTTTACCAGTTTTTACCAAGCTACAAATGAGATCCAAGAAGTATAATGTCATCCTTGCCAACAGCAAATAATTGTCCTAATCATATTGTAATATTCTGTTCTTTAGGAGAAACCATATTTGATAAGACACATATTGGATCTGGTATATGCCTCACTATGATCTGCTCTGCAATCTGCGAGATTCAAAACAAAACAGAGCAATGCCCTAGCACCACTCCACCAAGGCCAACATTATCTACAACCCCAAAACAGCCTGATTGCCCAGAGTGGGACAAAATGGTGAGTATTGTATTGTAAGCCATCTTCCAACTTCTAGGCTTTGGAGTCAATTAGTTTTTATAGATGATGTAGTATTTTGGTTATGGTTTTAAATTTCTGAGACATCAATGTCCTGACAAATACGTAACCTCTCAATGTGTATTTAATTAAACATAATTATTAACACATACATCAGGATGTCACGATTAAAGCATTATGATTGCATATTTACATGTCCATATGCCAAGATGCCGTAAAACTTTGGCATTGTGTTTGTCGCTACAAAATCAAACTTAGAAAAGCAGAGATATGTTACTTTAACAGAACTGCATTGTGGGAATGTCTGATTCATGCTGGAAAAGATGTTTTCTTGTTTTTATAAAGTCTGAAATTACTCACTATACCTCCAAACAAAACCAGCTTACCTCTTTAAAATCTCACTGGTTACATACAGTTCATATAGTTTGTCTCTTCATTCTTGTATATGCAGCATTAGAGGGAAGGTTTAGGCTGTTATGAACTATGTTGTATGGTAATGAGTGCCCTGCATTTAGCTATTTTTACAATAAAATGGTCACAGCATTTGATATGAGCTTTTTTGCTCTCTCAGGAGCATATCATGGTTACATTCAATTGCATGGATACTTTGGATTTGACTACTTCAAGAGAATGAAAGGGGCTTTTTATATAGGAGTATGCTATGATGCACAAACCATGGATATAAATGTAAATACTATGGGTAATACTTATGTAATACTAATTAAAGATGATTGAGCCACATATGTTTTTGTGTATTTTGGCAAATTAAGATAAGCTCCTTTAATTAAAGTTTAAATAGGATCAAATAATTAAGACAATTTACTTAATTAAATTAATTCAGACTATAGACATATTTTCTTCTCTTTTCTTCAATCCCAGCAAAATGAAACTTTCTTTATCTGTAACTGCACATTGGCAAGATGCATTGAGAACAACACCATTGAAATAATTCCTTATGAGTGTCCTCCTTTGGAGCCATTCAAATGTGCTAATGGGAAGGATTCAGTTGAGGTGTGGGATGAATACTATTGCTGCAAGTATCACGCCTGCGATTGTGAGTATTAACTACCACATGTGAATAATGATTTTTTCATTATGTTCGGTTATTATAACATCAGTAATAACAAAACTTTTTACTGGAAGATTAAAATTCAGGGTCTGAGACATTGGGCAGGATTTAATCAGCCATACAGTCTCTTTAAGGGTGCATTCAGTTCAGTCAAACCACATTAAATGTACCTTTCTGGCACCACAAATCCATAAAGTCTGTTAAACAACCATGCAAATAGGCAGGAGCAAATTGGAGCTGCACCATAACAATGAACAGGTATGAACAGTTTTACAAATGAATTGCCTAATACCCTGAACAACACAAGTAACATTAATTCCTTGAATTCCTCACTTATTACATGTGTATACATTTTGAAATTAATTCATAATTATTATAATTATATTATTATCTATTCAATCAGTGAATTCATTGATCAGAATGGATACACGCATACATCAAATTTTAGTCAGCTCATGATTAGAGGAAATGATTTAAAAAAGGTTTGTTGTCGTAGGTGCAGTGACGATACATTAAAGACTGCAGACATGAAACCCCTGGCCTTGATAAAAGTAAAAGTATAGAGTATATTTTTGGGGTATCCACTGTTTATAAGGTTCATAAAAGGCGCTGCCTTCCGTGGAGAGTACTGTAGTATATGTTTCTTTTTGTTTCAGGCTACTGTGAGGGCTGGGGTGACCCTCACTACATTACCTTTGACGGGTTGTTCTACAGCTTCCAAGGCAACTGCACATATGTGCTGATGGAAGAGATCACACCTAAGTACAACTTAAAAATATATATCGACAACGTCCACTGTGATCCCACGGAGGATGTCTCATGCCCAAAAGCTATCATTGTGTCATATAACAGAGTAGTCATCACCCTGATGAATCACAACCTCATTGGTGCTGCCAAATTGGAGGTCAGTGGCAGTGGTAGTTCTAACAGTCTTTGCAATGTAATACTGTGTATTAAAATCTTTATTCTCAGTTGTGTAATCTTAAAAAGCATTTTGTGCTTGAAGCACTGTTGCAGTTGTACAGTACTCCAATGTAATTTTCATTTTTGTTCAAAAGACAAGATTGGTCAATAATATATTTTCTGAACCAGAAGTAGCTGGCCTTAAAACCAAACAGCAGTGCAGTATGATTTTGTATGCTCCATCTATGTTTTATATTACTATCTAATACTATATGTTACTTTAATTTATACTGCTTCCCATTAACTTTTTAAGGCAATTATGAATGGAGCTGTACTGCGTCTCCCATATGCAAAACATGACATGAAAGTCCTCAGCACTGGGATCAATCTGGTCCTTGAAATTCCGAAGCGGGGCGTAGTGATTACTTTTGGGGTCACTGGCTTTAGCATCAACCTGCCATTCCAGCACTTTGGCAACAACACACAGGGACAGTGCGGTAAGCAAGTCAAAGTCCTCTTATTTGATATTCTCTCTACATTTCTTAATGACTGCATTATAATCATAACTAAGTCATTTGGAATGACCTGGAAGATTGACAGGTGAGTATGCAATGAGTTTACTGTGCAAGTCTGTCCACAGGAACATGCAACAACAACCAGGCAGATGACTGCATGTTGCCCCAGGGACAGCTGATTGACGATTGTGCTGTCATGGGAGAATATTGGCCTGCCAGGACTTGTACAGACCAGACTGTCCTGTCCCACCCACACTGCCAACCAATCCACCAGCCCCCAAACCCACAGACAAACCCTGCAGGCCAAACTCAATCTGTGAACTTCTCAAGAGCAGGTGGGTTCTGTTCTAATAAAATGACAGGGGAGATCTGTAATGACTGACAAAAGAGTGTTTGCTAATTTGGTAACATCTAGTCGATCATATTCAAAAGTACACATTCAATTTATGAACTTGTAGCTATTATTTGGAATGCTGGGTGTGATTTGTGAATGTGTTGACTTATTCTATAAACATTCTGACAGGTTCAGGTAGTGTTGTGTGAGCTGTTTGTAAAAACTTGCTGGGCAATAGTATCCTGTGGCATTATTTTTACCCATCCTCAATGAGCCGTTGTGTGCACCTTCCCTGTCACTGACTGACAACAGTAAAGTCAAGGATGAAGGGGTTCATCAATGAGAAAGAGCAGGGATTGTTGTTTGTTCTAACTGATACAGGCAGTAACATATCCTTTGGCTGTTTGCTGCCAAATTGTTGAAGATGTGAACCTACAGATGCTCTTATTTCTGCTCTCTGTGTGGAAGATGTCTTTGCATGCATACCGAATGCATGTGGACCTCCATAAACCCTGCTTTCTGACACTCATGTTGTCATTTCCAACCCACAGCCTGTTTGAAGCATGTCATGCGCACGTCTCTCCCGATAACTTCTACCGGGGCTGCGTGTTTGATAGCTGCCACATGACCAACCCCACAGTGGAGTGTACCAGCCTTCAGACCTACGCTGCTGCCTGCTCCCAGGCAGGGATCTGTCTGCACTGGAGGAACCACACTGACTCATGCGGTAGGTCCTGCAGTCTTAGCCTAACCACAGACTTGGGTAACTATGGAAATTACTGCACCATTATTCATCCTTCACATTATCCACATACATTTATCTTTGAAAGCATGTGACCAATAGTCGTGTGTACAGACTTGTGAAACTAGTTTTAAAACAGTTGATGTTAAAACCATTTTTTGAACTTGAGAGATAAAATCCTAGACATTTGAAACACTGTTGTAACTTTTAACCAAGAATAGTGCCCAGTAACAACCCCAGCAGTATGGGTCACATGGTCTATGAATGCATGCTCTGATTTATTGACAAAGAGATAGTAATGACAACACGATCGTGTAAATCATTTTTTCTCTCCTTCACAGCAAGTAACTGCCCGGCAGACAAGGTGTACAAACCATGTGGCCCTGCGGAGCAGCCCACCTGTGAAGACACGTATGTTTCCCATGCCTATATAACAGCACAACACCTCTGCTCATTTTCTGCCTTTTCCATAGTGCTATTCCACAGCTACAGCTGTACACTTTCACTGAAATGTCAAGCTTTTTGCATTCCTTCAAATGACTATGATATTCATTTGGCATTACAAACATGTTGGCTACTTATAATTAAAGAGAAACAAGTAAAACTTTTAATTGATTTTAAGCTGGAGCAGAATTCTGAAGTGTTGAATTGATTGAATTGATTGAAGTGCTGAAATAAAATATGGGCCAGTAATTCCTCATACTGTACCCAGCCTGTGCTGAGTTTTGACACTTGTTTTCAATTGTCTGTGTCTCAGAGTAAATTATAATTTGACATGAGTAATAATTTTGTGTTTGTCTCTGTCACAGAGAAAATGCTAGATTTGACAAGAGTAATAATTTTGTGTATGATTGTCTTTGTCACAGAGAAAATGCTAGATTTGACAAGAGTAATAATTTTGTGTATGATTGTCTCTGTCACAGAGAAAATGCTAGATTTGACAAGAGTAATAATTTTGTGTATGATTGTCTCTGTCACAGAGAAAATGCTAGATTCGACATGGGTACTGATTTTGTCTGATTGTCTCTGACAGTGACAGTGATCCTTCCATGCGCTTCATAACAGAAGGTTGTTTCTGTCCTGATGGCATGAAGCTATTCAACAAGGAGTCGGGAGTGTGTGTGGAGAAGTGCGGTATGTGTGTGTGCTCAGTTTTTCTCCTTTTTCCTATCAGTTCTATTGCATTGCCCCCTGTTGGCAAGAAATTTGCTTCACATGTGATTTGTCCTCAAAGAGAATGAGCATATTACTTAAGCATTGTGTAAATGCAACACATTTCTGGAGGAAGGTGAACTTTTCCTTCTTAATGTTCACTGTAACTGAAGTGGGCAAACTTTGGTCGACCACAGAGTATAATGACCTGAACCAGCATGTCCACATTTGCTTCTTCTGTTTCTTTAGGATGTCTGGATCCCAATGGTGTTGCACGAGAGGTGAGTGGACTCCCTCCCGCTCACAGACGTTTGGAATTAAGTTTTACAGGGTAGACACGTGGTAGATACCCAATTTTACATCATGTAATTATAGCTCATTTTAAATTTGTGTAAGCCCAATGAAAAACGGCTTACAGAAATAATGAAAATAATGAAAATTATTTATAGGGACAGGAAGCCCTCTTGTTGGTCAATGGCAGTTTGTATCAAAGAGGAAAACCTCACCACATCTGTGGATGCTCTCTAGACTCAAAATACATGTAGATTTGACAAATGACCTATTTCATTTTTACTGTGTTACATTTTTAATGTACCCTATGTGATCAAGCTTCAATGAAAGATCTCCCAAAACACATGCAGACTCAAACTTATCTCAGGTGAACTTATAAGATCAGAGTAAAGGCATTCTATGACTTCCAACATGAACTCCTTTTTTACCTTATCACTTCTCTCCTGTTACAAATGCCTTTTCACTTACCTGGTAGACTTAAAGTAACCCTCTTCAGTCCTTCACGTTTCTGTGACATGCTGTCGTCTGCAGTGACTTCATTTCTGTTGAAATGCAAAACTCACACAGTTAGCTTGACACATTTGGTAGCCTTACATTTTATGAGTGTGCTTTGTTATCTAAAATACTGTAGATAGCATAATTCCTCTTTCATGTCTTTTTTACTTTCAGTTCAATGAAGCTTTCCAGTACGAGTGTCAGGATTGCATTTGTTTGGAGACTACCAAAACAGTGACCTGTAAGCCCATGGTCTGCCAAGGCTCTGGTGTGGTTGCCTGTGATAAACCAGGATTCATACTTGTCAATGAGACAAATCCATCAGATCCTTGCTGCTCTACACTTGTTTGCCGTAAGTCCCTTTCTCATAAAACATTCAATCCACTTTGTGATAATTTACCTCAAAGTACACAACTCTCAGTAAAATGACTAGCGGTCAAGGGATCTTTGCATCAGAGTATCATATTAATATCCAGATTGTTGTGCTTGTGAAATTAAAAGTCAAAAACCGATTCTGATATGAACAGGCTTCCTTCTGCATAGTATGGTGAAGTTGTATTATCTGGATTTCAGTCTCAGTTTGCACAGATTCCTCTCATTTCTCTCCTCAGGTTGTGACAGCAAAACATGTCCAGACCTAAACACAAAGTGTGACGTGGGCTTTGTGCCTGTGCTCAGTGTGCCAGCTGGAGAGTGCTGTCCCAGAAAAACATGTGGTAATGACTCCAACTGATGCCAATATGATGATCAATACTGGGAAATAAAATGGGGAACTTGTATTTTCAGGCCAGAATGTATATGGATCAAATTTTCCAATGAATATATGAATCTACATAAGATCATGTATTGTTTCAAGATGGATTAGAGACACAATGCACCCAACAGAGAAGCATTAAAAGCAATTTTTGTCACCAGTGTTTTTATCAAACATTCCAAAATGATCAATATAAGTAAATCATTCAATTCACTTATGTTACAAATGATTGATTGACCATATTGGTCAAGACTATTTTTTTTTGTAATGTCTAATTACAATATTGACTGATAATTCTGAGGTTCAGTTTAGTGATAACTTACTGGGACCTTTTTGGGGTGCACAGAGTAAAGGCACATGTACATGGTGCAGTTGCGCTTCCCAGCTGTGCCATAACCAGAACTTCAGTATAACACCTGTGAATGGTTTGTCTACCCTCTGTTCACAGAGCCAAAGAATGTCTGCGTTCACAAGAACTTGGAGTACTTGGTAATTATGGATTTTTGATTCCCTTACTGTAATAATAGCATGTCAAGTAAAATGACTATTGTCTGAATTATATTAGTTGAAACACATCTTTAATTTCCTTAGAGTGTAGTGATCAGTCATTGAGTCTGTGATGCTTTGTGCCTTCTCTCAGCCTGGGTCTTTAGTGCCAGTGACAACATGCCAGAGATGTACTTGTACCGAAACCAAGGATCCCAAATCCGGCCTGTTGATGATACAGTGTGCGTTCCAGGCCTGCAATGAGAAATGCGAGCCAGTAAGCATCTTCACATTCAGATTCTGTAGGAGGTGAAAACACAGTATGTAACAGTGGAGTACAAGATACAAGCTGAAGTTGTCTGTAATTATGATGCTTAATATTGTTGATGTTGATGCAGTCTGAATTTAGAGTGCCCTGCCATAGCTGCAAGCCCATCCTACTCTTGCCCCCTCACTGCAGCTCCTGCTGCTTACCTTCCTCTGGGAGCCCATCCATGATTTAATTTGTTCTACAGAAATGACAATGGAAAACATATAACTGAATGTAAGACTGTCTGTTGAGTAGAGCCCTGATCCTCCTTTTCCTCCTTTAGGGCTTCAAATACATTGAGACCAATGAGGATGAGTGCTGTGGCAAGTGTGTGCAGACCCACTGTGTGATACAGAGTCACGGCTCCACGCAGCTGCTTGAGGTAGGCAAAGGTTTCGGACCTGCAGGGAAGCCCTAATTCTGCCCTGCAGGTATTGCCTGGTCCTGCCTGACACGTGAAGCCTGGCAGTTACTTCAACATGATTCACAGCCTGCTATTTAATCTTAATAAATCACCCATCGCTGTCATTTGGAAAATGTGGAAGCTATGCTCATCATACATTAAAATGAAGTATTTTCATGTGGTCAATATATTATTGAATTCTATTCTTGAACTTACATGTTGTGAATTTGTTTTTTGTGGAAAATAACTTGGCTGTAACCCAAGAGGTTTGTGTACTTGCGCATACTGCATCATGTGGCTACTGCAGCTGTTTCTTCATAGAGAACGTACTGTTAACATTTTAATAATTATCTAGTATGATGCAATTACAATATCATATTTGATATCTCACAACTCATATCAATCCCACTCACAACCCAAAAGTAGGCTCCAACCAGCCATTTGGGAACCATTGTTATTTGTTCCAAGTCACGCGACAGGTTACCTGGAAAGAGTCTTTTGTCTTCCTTCCTCAGCATGGACACACCTGGTCCCCTCCTGGGAACAAGTGCGAGAAACATGGTTGCCTGAGGATCAATGGCACCTATGTCTCCACACTCTCCAACATCGAGTGCCCACCTTTCCACCCCAGCAACTGCCAGCCGGTAAGCTCATCCCAGATTAGGGCAGGGGTCTCCAACTAATCCTGTGGACAAAGTTTTAAACTAACACTTCCCTTCCCTCAATTACAAAATGGGAAATTTTCTGTCAAATGTAAGCAGAATGCCTTTGTTGGTAACATAACAAGGGGAGTGCCAAAACATTTTAAGTTCCATCTGTAACATAAACAGAATAGGTACAAGTCAGTGACACACCTTACAAATTGTTAGATATACTTGCATGTTTTATTTTCCAAAAATGTACTTTTCCACCGTTTTGATGGTCACTAGTTAGTGACCAACACAAACAATTACTTCAACAAAAACATCCACAGTGAATTTTAGCCTTAGTCTGTTGAGTTGTGTCAGTATTTTGGAGGCTTGTTGTTCATTCATGAAATGATGTGTGTTTTATATCCAGGGGACAATCCAGATGGCTGCAGATGGCTGCTGCAAAGTCTGTGAGTATCACATTTAGTGATGCTGTTAGTATTTATACTAAATTCATGACCATATAGATTATATCTTCTAGGCTACAACAGCGCTCTTTAATGGCCAAACCTTTTCATTTTCATGGCCAAATATTTTCATTAAATGCTATACAAAATAACAGAATTACAAAAATGTTTGTGTTTATTAAAAACTGCTTTCAACCCTTTCTCCACTAACAGGTGTGGAAAAGGAGAGGGCCTGTAAGGTTGAAAGTATGAAGACCCACATTGTTCACAAGACCTGCCAGTCTGTGGAAGAGATACACATGACATACTGTGAGGGAGCTTGCAACACCTACACCAAGTGAGTGAGAGACAGCTTCCTGCTCAATGCAAGCACTCCACATGAGTGAGAGTAATAGCGTTTTATTGTATGCTACATCAAGTTGTTGTACTTATTCCAAAACCAATTATTGTTTTAAAAACCACTGCTTTTTGCTTTCTCTTTTTTACTTGCGTGCACAAGGTAAGGCGCTGTGCCGACAGTGGCATGCTGTCCACAAGGGGGGGCCTGTTGTTTTGCATTTAACAGGTTATGTGCATCATTAGATTCAGTTGACCTTCAATTGTGGCATTATTGATTACATTTTGGTTCCAAATCAATTGTCTCTCACAGTCAGAGAGGCCACCAATGTGCCACACTTACACAGTGCTGTTCTAAATACATACATATGGGTAGCTGACAACTGCAGCAAAAACAGTAAGAAATACTATTCGTCATTCATTCTCAAAAGCACAACTGTTACAAATCCTAACCTGAAATGGCAAAAGAAAATTACAAATATGTGCACATTTCAGAGAAACTGAAAGTTATTATCCAAGAAAAGCACTGGATAGACTAATGAGAGTGCAACCCTTCTATAAAAGAGAAGATCCTTTCAACAGGAAGCACCAGACAATGAGCAGGCAGCTTTCGATGGCGTTAGAAATGTGTCCTTATGTAGCCTGAATGGGTAGGTGGGTACCCTATCTTTGTTTGTACTGACCATGCTCTGCAAACATCCTTGCTTCTTTGCTGTGACAGGAAAGGTTTATTCAAACTTTTACAATATATTTAATTCAGACATCACTTCTTGTGTAAAGCTGGAATGAGAAAAATTTTTGGTTGATGGAGAATTTCTCCAGGCAAACTAGACTTTGTAGTCCAGAGACAGGAATAGTTCTGGAGGGTACTTTAGTTCTGTCATAGAAATCTTGTGCCACAGAATGACCATTGTGGAGATTTTGGGGTCTTACCTGTTAGTATGCCCCTCCTCTACAGGTACTCTGGAGAGGCAGACGTCATGCACCATTCTTGCACATGCTGCCAGGAGTTGCGGACCAGCAATCGAACCGTGGACTTGCTGTGCCTCAACGGAGACGTGGTTCCCCACACTTACATCCATGTGGAGGAATGCAGCTGCAGGGCCACGGATTGCCACCGTGCCAATGAGGCTGTCAGGCCCTTCCCTCACAAGCGCCAGCGCCGCTCTCTGCCCTAGACCTGACCACCATCCAGTGACCATGACCTGTGACCCTGCCCACCTACGGCCTTTCAGAAGAGCAGGTCCGCTTCCTGAACTGCCTCTATTTAACATTCTTTAAGCTTTTGCAATGACTGATTACATATTTTAAGAGAAAAGAAAAATATGATTAACTGATACTTGCTTACTTCATTAAAATGCACTTTAAAAATATCAGTGCCTTTGCCTGTTTAATTCAATGAGGTAAGTGTGTCTAAATGAGAGGACCAAAACAGTCCAAGATGCATATGACCATACAAAGGCTCTTTTTATTCAATGCAAGCATCTCAGTCATACATGAGCTGCAGCTTGGTTATCTAATAACATATCTGTAGATCATGGGTTCTCAAAATTGGTTTTGGAAGATCCCTGTGTATGCAAGTTTTTGTTGCAGCCAATCTCTTGATAAATTGAGGTTGTTGGACCTCAATTTAGGAGGACCTTAAATTTGGCAGGTTTGACTTGTTGCAACTTGCATTTCTGATACATATTCAGTGTCAAACAAATGGTTTATTTTCAGTGATCAGGTGTCAACACTATTCGCCAAAAAGGTCTCAACTTATTTGTTGAACATCTGAAGGGGAACAATTATATTTTAAATTATCTATTATCTTTTTATTATCTTTTTCCAGTCATAAGCTGTTACAGCACACATGACATGAAAATCATTCTTTCTTAAGTTACATCCATCAGTCCATCAGTGTCCCTTATTTATGTATGTAAAGATTCCTGTTTAAAGTTTTTCAAATTGCATAAAAGCTTAAATAAAATTAAACAGGAACATGCATAGTCTCTTTAAAAAAATACATCTCATATATCTCTAAATAGAAGTATACGTACTTACTATAGAGTATGTGTTGTATACGGATTAAAAGAAACTACATTTTACATTCACATGGTTTACATCTAGGTTTTATATGTTTATAAATTAAGTATTCAGGAAAAAACTTGCAAAACATCTCTCTCTCTCTCTCTCTCTCTCTCTCTCTGTCTCTCACTCTCTCTCTTCTCTCTCTCTGTCTCTCTCTCTGTCTCTCTCTCTGTCTGTCTCTCTCTCTCTCTCTCTCTCTCTCTCTCTGTCTCTGTCTCTCTCTCTCTCTCTCTCTCTCTCTCTCTCTCTCTGTACACTGCTGATCATGCTTTGATCATGTACTAGCTGCCTGACAGGCAGACAGATTTATGCGGCTTGGTCATGACTGTTTTACGTGATCACAGGTAGCTTATTGAAAGCTTCATAACACAATGGTAGCCACTTAGCTACCAACATAGCAAAACACTTCAACATTTTCAATTTGCATAGTTATTTTTATTTTATTAACAAACAATTAATTGTCGCTTAGTGTTAGGTAGCTAATTGTTTGACAGATGATGATATATTATTAACTGAAATCCTATGTTTAAAACATTCTTTTTCTGACATATTTACCTCAGCTCATTTCACAATTAACACAGTGACACAATTATATTTACATATTAATGAAAAAAACTCGCCTGAATGGGAAAAAGATATATTTTAAATGGTCATACAGAGGATGTGGTATCCTCTTGCAGTCGTAATGACTGGCACATACTGTGCTCTCCCCCTATTAAAATATACAATAAGTTTAGGACACTAAGACCATTCCTGTTTTTCACCAGCAGTATTTCCTACACAAAAGTGATTTCTGAATCTTATGTTGCAAATTAATAAAGTAATTCCATGAATCCAGTCACTAGTTGAATTCAACTGCAAAAATTGAAGGGTTTTATATTTTATTGAGCCCTGACACAACACATGAATAGGATCTTTTAAAAGTACTGGCAGTGTGAAATGTTTTCAGCAATGTGGAGGTAACCCTCTTGTTACCTTTTTATGTATACATTTTAAAAACTTTTTAAGTTTTACACTGCATTTTACCTGCAGTGTAAAAGATAGTTACTAAGCAAAACCACACGAGAGATAGGTAAAGCACACAAAAAACTGGACCTGAACAAAACTGAAAATGCAAAATTTGTGTACACAGTTGAAAGGAAAATACCACAGACTATTCAAACAGACAGTTCATACCATGGGTTGTTTGTAATACAAATGAGGATTTAACTTTTCAGATTTATTAATCAGAGACAGTAACTATGTAACAGCTTAAGAACAAAAACAGTGTCTGGGGCTCTCAAGCTCAACAACAAGAGCAATGATTTACATATGAATATACAGGGCAACAGCTCTCTCATTGTTTGACTTCATCACTGACACATGTTCTTTCCTTATTTTCAAATGAAACACTGCACTTGTTCCTTGTTTTGTTCTTCATTATGTAATACACAAGTAATTGCTTACTGAGTGCAACTTCATGCTAAATTTTATGATTAATGCTTTAATGATACGTTGTAATGATCTTTCATGATGTTAATTTAGTCAATGTTGATTGGGAAGAATATCTATTTTAAATGGCAGGGAGGATATTCAGGATCGTCAGGGGAGAATATATCTGGCACTGTTCTTTATGTAAACAAAAAACCTTTGTAGCACATAACCGGTTATGTGGAGTTATGCTACGCCTGTTTCATTTGTATGGGTCTTGTTTCATTTCTGTGTACTGAAGTTCTTAGACAGAGCCCCTGCTCTTTCCAATATTAGCCTTATACAATATTTCAAAGACTGATTATGAATATTGTAAATGTATATGTGAAAGTAAAAAATGTGATGTGTTCTTCTTTAAGCATAAAACAATGTCATTAAATTAACTCAAATTTAAAATGTGAAATTACAAACAATAGGATGCAATTTGGCCATTGTGGCATTGTGGCATAACATTGTCTCCCATAATATCCCAGCTTTTAAAACATGCTAATGTCATTTCTTAACAGGCACACCTTATTTCCCATTCTCAAAATATCAAAATATTTAATGTCATCAGGCCATATAGTATATGCTTTTGATATTTTAGTTTTAACCACACTGGATAATCATCTCATTTTTTAAAAATGATGTAAATAGTTAAATTGTCTTGGTGAGATTAAATAATGTATAACAGTGTAAAACAGTGTAAAACAGAAGTTATGAGAAGGTATTCTTCATTTTTACATCATTGTTCAACAAAAGTTATTTCTCCACACCCATACCTATAGTATGTCTGTATGTTTACTCACTCACTCCATCCTATGTCATATTTCACCTGCACAGGTTTCTGTATTGGAGTGGTTGCTCATTAGAATCAAAAAAGCCATTCAAAAAGGACCCTACAAACCGCGGCTGTGTCAACAGGACATTTGCCAGATATGACCCAAAGCTGACAATTAATTAAAACATCTCAGGTCTCTGTAAATGTTTTTCAAAAGCATTGTGGTTTAATTTATTACTCTTTGATTGCAGAGAACGTTACAATATGAATAAACCTCTCACCAAGTAGTTGTTGCCCTCCAGATCATCTTGTAATTTCTTCCCAAAGTGAACAGGATGAAAAATCAAACATTTAGATTTCCAAACCACTGCACCCAGTGAGTCAATATACCTAGAAAGATCAACACAATGAGCAAATATTTAGTCACTAATTGTGGCAGTATGGCACAGTAGTTCAAGAACTGCAGATCTGAATCCTGGGTGGGGCACTGTTTTTATAAACTTGCGCAACCTATTTATAAATCTAATCAGTAGGAATTGCTTCAGCAAATGTATCCACCTATATAAATTCATCTTATTTATAAATTGTAAGCTGCAGGATGGAATAACTTTTACATTTAAATACATTAACTGACTCTAAATACATAAACTGGGTTTCTCAATGCATATTTTTCCAGCAACAAGAAACAAGTTAATCTAAAAGGTATGATGAAAATGTAAACTTGGATACACCCTACCCCACAGCACTTCCCCCAAACTATCTCCCTTTCTCCACTGGTGAGAACAACACCTACCACATCAGCCATAATCAGGCACTGTTAATACTTTGGAGATGTCCTTGAAATAGGAGACAAATGAATGGGTTTCACTTTGAATGCTTTGTTATAGTGTAATAGACTTCAGTGACTTGAGTGAACAGTTTAGTTCCACAGTTTTTTCTGTGGGCTGTCAAACAAGGATTGTGCCTTTTCAACTGGTCTTGTGTTCATGTGGCACCCCCACTGTGATTTCCATTGCATCACAGTAAAACTGCTGACTTCACTTTAAATCTGGTTTTGGGTGGCAGTAAATGATCTGCTTTGCACTGAATGAAAACAGCAACACACCAGCTATATACCTGACTACAACTCATTCTGCAGCCAACCTGCCCAAATAGATACAGTTCCAATCTGAATTTCATTTGGCAGTTTCATAACATTTCTGCCAAAGCAAGTATGTTTGTTTGAATCCTGGTCATAATTATTTTCATGGTATGACATGCAGTGTTGTTGCATTTGTTCCATTTCTCATTCATCAGGGAGTGGTCTGGATGCAAATGCTGAAAATGTCAATGGCAGCTTACCTGGAGAACAGATGGTCTCTAAAGCCTTCCTAATACAGCTGTGCATGGAGTGGCAGTCTGTGGCAGTGTCAGAGCATTATCTATTGGACTGCAGGGTAAAACAACATTGTAACAGTGTGCATTCTCCAGGACTGAAGTAGGATGTTGCAGCAAAGGGATTTTAAAACATAGTGATAATCATTATTTATTCTGTGACACATTTCAATCCTGGCCTACATCATGCAAGGGAACACTAATAACAATTTTTTGTGAGTGTGTTCCAAATGTTTGCTTAAATAAAGGCAAGGTAAATATTCATATGTTCACACCCAAAAGTAAGAGGGCTGTTGCAGTAATGCCAAATGTAAACAGGGAGATTTGTAAGAGTTCTGGCTGTGTAATCTTGCGTTGTGTTAATGCTTCAGCATCATATCTTGACATTACATCTATGTAGCACTTTATCAGGCCCAGGTCAAATACATTATTTAGCTTCATACCTACATATTGTATGCCCTTAGTAACCAATTCTTAGTCAGAATTGACATTCTAGGTAATAGTTTCATTCATAATTTTGAATAAACAAAACTCATACATATTGATCAGACATTGAAAGGTGAAAGTTAGTAACTGTCCTAGAATTAGCTAGAAAGCTAAATTTCATCTGCAGTCCTTGGGCAAGTGATACAAAGACAGGCAAGTTATACAAAATAGTTTACAGCAGAAGTTAAAATTGCAGTGTCCATTACATAAGCATTATAAAATACATAAAAAAGTGCATTATGCTTGGTATCTTCAAGGAACTAATGGTCACGTGAGTGGTTTAATTTCAGCCATGATTTTAGTTGTAATTTATACCTGGTGAAATTTGAACTTTGTCTGATACTGCTGGGGTACAATTCCAAGTGTTTGTAGCTCTAATAGTAAAAGCTGATTTACCTTATTCAGAGCACCTGTTTTGCACTACACAGTTGCCTCTGGTGGAAGCTCTTGTTTTCCTGATGTTGCCTGAACACAGTGAAACAAATTCTTTCAGATGTGGAGGAGAAAGATTATGGATAATTTTGTACATTAAACAGATGTTTGCATAATTAACAAAATTATCAGAAGTCAGAAGATTATACTTAGAAATTATATTACAGTGATGATACCTAGCTGGCTTTTTGCCCAGTTCTTTCAGGGTGTATTTGTATAGACTGTGCATTGGCTTGAGAATGGTTTTTCCTGTCTGGGACCAAGTGGTGATATAATATGACAAATGTGGAAACATCATAGAGTGTGGGTACAACTTCTGTATATCTGTTGATGTACACAGCATCATGTTGATTATGGATTCCTGATAAATTGTCTAATGTCTAAGGTTCAGTTTGGCTGTATTAATTACCTTTTTCACTTGATTTTCAAAGATCAGGTGTGAATCAGTAATTATCGCAAGATATTTGATATCTGAAACAATTTGGAGCTTTTCATCCTTAACAAAGATATCAGGATGATGGATCTCCTTCTTGCTGATTGAGAAATACATACATGCGATCTTCCTAATATTATAATATATAATAATCAAGAAATGTTATTGAAATTCTTTGGAATTGTAGCTACCTAGGTAGCTAGTTAGCTAGTGAAGTAACAAGTTAGCTCAGTAGCTGGCTGTCCAACTACCTTTCAGAAACATTGCTTGTGCATTAAGATGGCTCCTCACCATAATGTGAGGATGCAACCAAGTCCTCTGAGCTAGTATTTGCACTATACTTTTTGTTTTTATGATGGTCTTTCCTAATTAAAAAGGAAGTAAAATTGGCTGGAGAGGGCCTTGGGTGTACCATAGCCCTTCACTGCAAGTACTGGTATGTGGATACATAATTGAAAAGCAGACTCATCAGCCCTGTCAGACTCATCAGCAAGACAAATACTGTTAAACAAATCAAATCAGAGTCAAGCTGAAACGAAACGATTTGACAAAGGGAGGTACAGATTTAATTTTTTTTTATCTCAGATTCTACAGCAGGAAGAAACACCAGGGACATGTTTGTTTTAATAATCCCTGACATGTTGAAACTAGTGATAGGCAGATTGAAGATTAGACCAGAAATATGACATAGGCTGAACCCTTCTGCCCCACCTTTACATAAGATATTTAAAAGCGACCCAAGTGAGCACATTAATAAGAATGCTCGGGGGGAACCGGATCTCAAGGCCAACTTAGTCATCTTGGCGATGAACTTGTTTTTGGTTATTTGTGAAGAAGTTTAAAGTCAGAGTCTTCAGTCCCAGACTTCCACAGATAGGAGGCGTATGGAATCCATTCAATTGACTAGTCAAATCACCAAAAAGATATTGGGGAGAACAAGTACAATTTCTCAAGGTAAGAAAATAAATGAGTAACCTTAATCTTCAGGATAAACTATCATTTAATACACATTTTATTGCAATATGTTTTTCATTTTAGTTTTCTTATTATGCAACAAATGCTAATTTAAATTGTTTTCTTCACAAATCATGTTTTTGAAAATAAATTATTGTCTCCCATGTGCATTATTTCTTTGATGCCAGACTTATATAACATCCATTTCATCAGTTCCTATAGCCTTGTTGCTGACCAAACACCAACATTAATTTGGTTGAACTGTGCATACCAATATTATAATAAAATGAAAAACCACTACCTGTATGGTAGTAACATTGCAATGGATACTTAATGTCATTTCCAGGTCTTAACGACACCTGGAGCAAAACATTTGATTGCCGAACAGGCCATAAGTCATTAATGCCTCTCGCTACAGGAAATGCTTCCATGGTTGAACATGCACTCTACTGGAGTACTCAAGGCAGGTATTACCAAGACTCCAATGTTGACATTGAGCAGTGAAGGAAGTGTGTTCCGATTTAGTTCCCCATGTAAGAGACAGTTCTTTCACTCAGACTTTCCAAGGTAGTGACTAAGCTGGAGTCCCACCGTTGACATAAATTTCTTGTGCTTTTTATGGTAAGCTGAAAATAACCCATTTTTTGTCTCTCAGTTGTCTTCCTCAGCAGAGGTTGGTTGTCAAGTTTCAGGCTGCCCAACCCGTGAAGCGTCTTCAAGAATCACATCAGACCAAAGACCTTCTCTGGTCACACTGGAGCAACAGTCTGATTTACATCAGTGCAAAGTTCCATATTTAATGTAGCAGGGGTGCCCCTTTTACCAAACTCTCCTTAGAACAGCTCAGCTTTGATATCCTTTGAAAGAACAGAAGCAACTCACTTTTGTTTCCCTGAACCCATCACTCAACGCAACTTCCATCATGAAGAACAAGCCACTGCTGACATTTTTTGTTGAACAAGAGCAGTGTCTATACATAGGAGAAAACATTCCATACGTCTGGATCATCAAAGTACTCTTCACTATGATCAGAATCTTCCACTTTCCTCATTTGTAAATGACACAGTCAGCCCCCTCCTCCTGTTTCCTGTGTTGTCACAGATTAAGTGCTCTCTCTTGTATTTGATCCTGTTCTCATCTCATCTCAAACTACTCAAATGTCCTTTCAGCAGTATGTTACCCTGTTAGGCACCATAGTAGCATAGCCAACTTGCTTTGTTGCTCAGTAGGTCTGTTAAAATCAATTGTTGTGAAAGCAGTATTGTGTGTCTCCTGTTATTGTTTTATCCAAGGTCCTTGATACAGTGGATCATGACATTCTGAAGAAGCAACTTTTTAACACTGGGTTCTCTGATCATCTTCTGGGTTGGATGGCTTAACATCTGATGTGTTTACAGTCACCAAGAGAGGCCTCCAGGATTCAGTTCTTTCGTCTGTTTTGTTAACCATTAACATTGCCTGTTTAGAGGACTGAATGTACCCATGGGTTAGGTTGGGCTGGAGCTGAGCTCCACCACCTTAGCACCAAACCAGACCCACATGGAACTCAGGTCAGGCTCCTTGGTGGTCTACTCTGAATAATAATGCAATTTATAAGAAGAAAGAGAAGGGGTAAAGGTGTAAAGTTAAAGGAAATATTATTGAAAAATGCATTCTCTTTCATCACAAAAGCTACAAATGGCCCAACATTAATTGTGTTAATACCCATTGTTTGAGTTAGCACTACAGCAATTCTGAGTTGAACTCACAAGTTAATCTGAAGTCCATGCGTGAAAACGTCTTCTTTTAAATGCCAACAATGACAGGTGGTGGTGGGGACACAGTGACCCCTGGCCAAACCTCAGACCAACAGCAGGTTGGCGCCCCCTGCTGTCTTCTCAGTAGTAGGTAGAGCCAGCAGGGGACCATCCGGAAGCCCAGTGGCAGCAGGCTGGAAGGCACCCTGTGAACAGGATGGTAAGGCAGTAGCCTCAGGCAGGCCCCTGGACAGGGCAGTGAGGGCTGCAGGAGCTAAGCCTTCTGGAATGACAGAATTGGAGGCAAGGGGAGTCTGCCACTATTAAGTGATATGTTGCCACTCTTGTTGTGATGTTCTTTTCTTGCCACTGTCAGCTGATTTAGTGATTATTCAGCGCTGAGTTTTTATACTGTGGTATCTTTATGTTCTGTTGACCTTCTTGTTCTGCACTTCTGTCTTTGACCTCTCTCACCTTTTCCCTTCCAAACACAGAGTAAAACAGCCAATACACAAACCAACTTCATTCACTATTTCATTAGTCACTGAAAAATCTCCTGTGCAATTTTCATGAGGCCAAGGCCTACTTTAGCTCAAAATCTGAAAGCAAAAAAATGACAAAAATTTCAACTACTTTTAAATACATGAAACACAAGTGGTTGAGAGGTAATAGTGAGATATTCTGGAATAAAATTATTTTTTGGTTGAGCCATTTTTTTGGTTGTTCTGTGTAATGAATTATGAACAAAAAGTCCTTGTTTACATGCTGTCCATGGTTAGGAAAGAAATGTAATCATTAGTCACTTTCAATTTGTGATTTATATTGATTTTATCCATTTATCATCACAACAATGTTATTGTTTTGACCTATATCTGTTTAGAGATGTTATATGTGTATTAGTTAAGGGTCAATATGATAACTGTGTTGGAGAGTGACGCAACACAATCTAACAGTGAAGGTGCTGCTCTTCTATCCATGTAAATCATGTGTAGCAATGTAAACGGTTAAAGTTTCTCTGTTCATGAGTGTCTGTTAGATGCCTAAATGTAATAACACTACACTGTGGTTTTACATGACCTTTACTGAAACCCAAAGAAAGTTCATTGCTATTGAAACATTTTAAATAAATGGGGCTTTCATTGTAAGCCAGATATATATTAACTTACTGTGTTGTAATAGTAATGCAGTATACACTTCATTTCTTCACAAAAAAATGAGAATAATGCCCTCTTACTTTACTAAAACACTGGCATACCACAATCTTAAAAAACCTTGAACTTGTTGTTTGAAGTCCCCTAAATAGGTTTAGTTGGGGTTTGAATGCAATTTAGACTTGTGTTTTTGTTTGGAATATAATTTTATTTGGGATGAATTTTATTCCAAATAAAGGAATTTACTTAATGTATTGAAACAAGATAAATGACAGAAGCCTAACATATTTGGCATGTTTCAGAGAATTTTGTTAGAAAACCTTGTTAACAGTTTTGGTTACCATTGCTCACTGAGTAATTTGTTAACTGGGTTATAGGATCATTTAAAGTGTCCAAGAAAAGCCCTTGCTTCCAGCATACAATGTTCTAGTCTGACTTGGCTCAAAAGCAGTGGGAACATGGTGTGTATCAATCCTCCGATCACAGAAAAATGACCTCCAATCACGTCATCATGGGATTGAATGTCCTCCTTGATTTCCACCCCTCTGAATGCCTTCTTAGAAGGTGTAGTTTTTCAAGTCTACCTAAAGGTTAAACCATATGACTGTTTACCAGTATCAGTAGTTCCGGGTAGTGTCTTTTCTTGTTTGATCAACGCAAGTGAGCACACTCATGCTTAGCTGAATTACTCCATATCCACTGGGTAAATAGGTGGAGCTTTCTCTCAGGGTTACAATTTATGCAGGATGCCGAAATAAAACTCCCTTCAGAATTTAAACAAGACATGATTTACTTAGGCAAGTGTTAAGAGATTAAGTTATCAAGAAGAATGCAATGTGTCCTCAGCAAATACTGTATCATTTGCATTGTATAATCCATGAGATCCAAAAATGCAAACACAAGGGTAAGGGAAGATAGACAGTCCAATCCCCTACACAGCAGGCTCATCCACAAAAATATGAAATAAACATAACTAACACACTTACAAAAAAGTGTGTGCTTATTATGCAGGTTCCTTCTGAATTATTGACCAATGAAAAAGCATCAAGGAAAAGTTGACTATTAACAAAATGCACACAACTGCTTCTAGTCTTCACTTAGTTTTTTTCACATGTTCTCTAATACAAACATAATATCAATTCATGAGAGAGATACTGTAATATTAAAATACAAAGCTTAATTGTATAAGGCCAGACACAACCAAGTGCATCATGGGAGATGCACTTTTAGTTGATAGGAAGAATGACAGGTTGAGCTTGGACAAACTACATTCTTTTCAACACCCTGAGATAAAATGGATAACAACACCACATCATTATCATATGTCCACATGTTAAATTAATGCTTTTACACACTTGTATAAATTAAAAATTTCTGTGATTGGTTGCTGTGTTAGGTAAAGAAAAAACGAGGATGCAGATTTAGAGATATTTTCTGCTGTCAAAACTCAATGAGTCACCCAGGTGTTTAACTGTTTACAAAGTAAATAATCTCCAGCATGGTGTTGGAAACTCACTGTTGTTTGAGACCAGTGTTTATTAAGTTTGTGTTTCTTAATCATCAGTACACTTCAATTTAAAAGAGCTAGTACTGAAAATGCTTGTACTGATGAAGATGTTCAAAGCAATATAAGACAATATTTTAAATTAGATGTTGAGTATGACAGAAGAATAGGTGAAAGGAAAATGTATTTTTGTAAAATGCCTAGCAAGCCTACATGTAGTCTGTTGATTTAAACATACTGGCAGTGTCATTGTGATACGGATCATGATATTAAATTTGAATTTAATATCTCTGCTGCCATTCAGTATTATTTTTAAGCTACCTAGTTAACTTTACATAAAATTTGCTGGCCAGGGCAATGGACAAATTATTTGCCCATTGTCACAGTCATGTATTTTGCTACTTGGTTATGATTTTGTAATAGTTTATTATTATATTACACTATTATTAGTTTGCTACCTGGTTCAAATACAATTCTAGCTATTTTTGTTCATAGGTATGAAAAAAGAACATTGACATTTGGAAAGCTGTATCATTTACATTGAGCTTCTGTTTGTGGTTGTCAGACTGCTGAAATGTCACTCATTATTTTACATTAATTTTAAATTCACTGTCAGTTTAATGAAACTGTTAATTAAATATTTGAGGGAAAGAGCCTTTTCTATATTGCTTGCAGCTCAAATCAAGCACATTTAATTTGATGACCTCCAAATTCCATTGTCCAGCATTTTATTAAGCTGGAAACTCTACAATTTAGTTCACCACACTTTTCATGCTATTAACTTACCATCTGAGGGACAAATGTAGCAGGGTGGCAATTATAGCCTTTTCTCAATGATGCACATTTGAGGTTTCTACACTTGAAGGTAGTTGCCAGAAGCCTACAGAGATTGGAAAATTTTTCTTTCATGCACCAACAGATACTTTTCTGTTCACCTCCTACCATTTAAAATGTTTGAAACTGGTTTGAAACTGGTTTGTAGAGTGTGTTAATAGAAAAATGTGGATTTCAGTTAAAGTATTTTTTATCCCCAGACTTTTCCAATGTGGCACTGATTGGAGACCACATTATTTTAGGGTAACATAATGAAATACATTGGACCAAGTTTTATTAAAGAAAGGACTGGAGAAACTATAAAAATAAACAAGACATTGAAAGAATAAGAGAGAGATTTAGCAGCGAAGCAGGGCATGGGTTAAAATTAGTTATTGTATTATTAAAATGAAGAACAGTTTACAGTGTCTCAATACCCGGTTTCATATGATAAGTTGGCAATGCACTTCAGACCACAGCCAGAAATACAGGTGTAGCCGATCTGCTCTCATGGTCTGTGTTGGGTGTGTGTGTGTGTGTGTGTGTGCGTATCTACATTGTCATGTCAAAGAAAAAAAAACACAAAAATCAGGATGAAGTTCCTGGATCAGCAAGGAACATAGTGACTCACTACAGTGATGGTAAATGAAACTATTAACAACCACTAGCTTCCCTTGAGCAACAGAAGAGAGGCTTTAGGGCTTGAGCATGAATAATGTGTATTCAAGATACTGAAGCATTAGTGGAGATTAATATGCTATGTGTACATTATTAGCAACAAAAAAAGTCCAGGAAGGTATATAGTTAGAGGTACATGTCAATACGTTCTCTTGAAACCCAGTTCCACTGAATTCCTCACTTTTCATCAAATTGACCCAAGAATATAATGCCAAGACTATACTGACAATGCAGCACTGAATTATTTCTTAATGATTTGTATTTGCCATACTGGACCAAATACACAACACCTTGTGAAAGGGCCAAAAAAAATGAAAACAATTTGTCACTGTCCAAACACGATAGAGTTAATTGGGCTATAGTTATAAATAAGGGGCACAAATCAAGCTGGGCACTACTAACTACATTAAGTCTTGCAAGGGATTCAAAGTAAGACAGTCTAGTGTGCAGAAGTGTATAGGCTGGGATACCGGCATCTTACTGTGAGAAGGCAAATAAGTACAGACGTAAGCATCTGAAGTGAACTGTTAAATTACACACACCACCAATTGATTCAGTTCTGCTTAATCCTATGTCAATACTCTAATGCATTGCTCACACATATCCTGCCATGCAATGCAGCCATGTTGCTTGGGTTTCACACTGTTTTTTCAAGGGTTTTTTAAGAATACATTTCAAAAGTAACTTGTAATTTAATTGCTAATGTTGTTAATAGTAATCACTTTTCATGGCAGTTGCCCAGGGTTCATCTTCACCATACATATTATCGGCCTATTATTCTCAATTAAGCAATTATGTTTCTACATTTTTAAATCTTTCACACTGGTCTCAGTTAGTATACTATGATGAATTGTGTGTTTCCTTTTAAGATGAAAAGACTGTATAGCTAGGAAAGCAATACAGCTGATAAGTATAAGCAGTAAAACCACTGTGAATGACACTGACGTAACACTTGCTATATTTCAGTGACTGTATCACATCTATTACTTAATAAATCCAACACACAATAAACTGCTAACTTGTCTGATATGGGGTAACCTCATTGCCAGTAGTTAAGGCTAGCATCACCCAAAGATGACACCCCAGTGACAGAGATGACCACTGGGGCCTGGTTGGCTGGATATTCACTGATTAAGATAACTTAGCTTGCTGATGTATGGTCTGAGATGATGACCATAATGAAACTGTCATACTGTCTTCATAAAAGGCTAGGATACATAGTAATAATACTTCAGCAGTAAGTTACTAATTCTCATTATTATTGATTTTCTCCAGCAACAAAAATCAGTACATGTAACATGGTGGAGTACACACTAAATTGATAGAAACAACATATAAAGGAAAATTGCTGTGGAAACAATCAGACATGGGAGGCAGGCAATAATTTCCCAGGAAGAAGATTTTGTGTAAATTAACCAGTCTGTGCTGAGGAAGGCAAGATGGTCTATTCACGCTTCACTTACAGAGATACACATAGTCAAGGCATCTGCAGCTTTCTAAAGAGGCACCCCTCTACAGAGATCCTTTATACATCAGATGTGCATATCATTACAACAGCAGAAATCAAGGAAAAAGGAACTTGTGGTTAGATAGTTAATTCCAAGAAATATCTGCACTTTGAACCCAAAATAAGCCTCAAACTTTGCGGTGAAAACAGACATTGACAGTGTGAGACTGACAACTGGCCAGTGCCGTTTCTAAGTGTTAATGTCAAAAAGTTCATTCTGTTAATAAACCAAAATACCATCCAATTTTTATGTTTCTAAGCAATTTCACTAAGACTGCTTCCACAAGATAATCCAAAAATTATCCCTGCATAATAAGCCTTCAGACAAAGCCACAGGACAGATCAGAGTATCCGTACCAGATAAATAAACTGAGAACCAGTTTTTCAGCTCCATCACAATTTTTACTTTTCTATTCACCGCTGTGCTATGACAAACTAAAGCTATGGCCCACACTAATTTTCAAAGAATATGATTCTTTATCATCACCATGTTAATGGATTATCAGTGCAAAGTTTACAAAATACAATGAAAACAAATACAGGGACGTCAATTCACATTTAAATAAATCTATCAACACCATAAGAGCTAATGGCTCTTCATATTTACAAATTAGGCAGGGAACCAACATCATACACTTAAACATAGAGGCACCATTCATCCTCACAAATTCAAATTTACTTCTCAGCCCCACCTTTGACTTTGAATACCAAGGCAAGGTCCCTCCTCAGACACTGGAGGTATAAAACCCAGAGCCTGGGAGAGTTCCTTACTACTGCAGAAGCAGCTGTAATTCCCCAGGCAACGATGGGGACACCACGGGACATACACTTACGGTTCCTGGTATGGATGCTGGTGTCTATTGCACCAACAGGTTGGTAGTTTTTTTTACATTTCTCAAGATTTGAAAAAGCTTTTGTAGCATGCAGTCATATTTAAAACTTTAAAGTATTAAAATAAAATAACTATTTTACTGCCTCACAAATGAAAACAGGTATCACTGATAGGAAATACTATTTCAATGGTGTTATTATATATGATTGATTTTTCCCATTTATAACATCAGTGACTGGTAAACCTAAATTGTGGATATGATAAACTTAAAGATAAATTGTATATTTAGTCCTAATGTTACATTTGTAGGTAGAATGTTTAAAAAATAGTGTTTAAATAATTTAAACTAATTATTGTTCAAACTATTTTCTTCACAGTTGCTCAGCAAGAAGCACAAACAACCCCAGGTAAATGACGCTTCAAAACAATGTCACAGGGAAATGTATAACAGAAAAAACCTTTATATTATTGCTATTTTGGCTGAGTATGAAAAGTAAATCAATTCAATTAACTTTTCTCTTCCATATTTTAGCCAGCCCAATTATTACAATCATCCCTACAACAAATACTTACCAAGCGTTACCAAAAATATCAGGTAAGCAGGCCTAAAGATGTGTACCTAAGCATAATTATTGGCCAGAAGGATGACCCATTAGCATTGTGATGTCCATGTCAAATATCTTGATGGTTTCTCCACCCCAGGGGTGAGCCCTGCCCAAAACAACCACATCTGCAGCACATGGGGAAATCACCACTTTAAAACCTTTGATGGGGACATCTTCCAGCTCCCCTCCACCTGCAACTACATCCTGACCTCGCTGTGCAAGAGTGATTATGAGGATTTCAACATCCAGATGCGGAGGCAGCTGGTGAATAACCTGCCCACAATCAGCAAGATCACCATGAAGCTGGATGGAATGGTGGTGGAGCTGTCAAAGGGCGCCATCAACTTCAATGGCCAGAGGTAAGTTATTAGACTCCTATAGTTTCATCTGTGTATATATTTGCAAGCATATACAGGGAAAAGTCTATAAAAAAAGCCTGAATATCTTAATTGCATGTTTCATGTATCATATCATTGATTTTAATCTTGAAATCGTTTGAGTTTGAATGGTGGGTTGAGTTCTCGGAAACAAGGGTGTTTCACTTAAGTGGATCCCTGGTTGAGACTGGGGCTGGGACCCAATCAAACACACTTAGCCCCGAATTTACACTGTTTTGGAGAACAGCAAACATGTCCTTCAGAATGTGGTCTTTTCATCCTAAAACAGAATTTGTTATTCTGTATCTGCTACTCTAAAACATAACTGCATATGCCCTTTTTTTATGCCAATTTTCTTTAAATAGTTTCTATTGAATATACATATATACCATGGAGTGAGGAGGTCCAAAGAGAAATTTATTATAGCCACATGGACAATAGACAAAAAGACTGTCTCCTTAACAAGAAAAACATACAAGAGAAAGAGAGTTGGTGTACTGGTGTAAGTTATGGATTAGTAAATGTTGGACTCAAATGACACACACAACTCATTTAATGATTAGATCAAGTGTTTGCACAGAGTGATGTTGGTGTTCAGCACAACAGTTAATTCTGTTCAGATTGTGGTGTCAGCCTGGGTGAAACAGATTTTGCTTGGTGATTCAAGAATTACAGGAACCTATGGTAGTGATTTCAAAACATTATACAACTGTTCATTTCAAAATGGGATAAAGCTATACCCCTCCTATGAAAAGATTATACAGTCTTCTGACACCATATGTACTGGTCTGAAATGGTTGTGTTACATGAAAGTGTTGAATATGATTCACTAACTGACTGTAATGAAGAGACCTGGGCAGTGTGACCATATCTCACACTGTTATTTGTGTTGTGTTATTAATTAACTTTCGCGTTTTCCAGAGTTAATCTACCATTCAGCCAGTCTGGAATTCTCATTGAGCAGACCACCTCCTATATTAAGATCACATCCAAGCTGGGTCTGGCTGCCATGTGGAATGAAGATGACTCCTTCTTGGTATGAGATATGAAGGCTGATTGTAACTGGGGAATCTACATGCCCTTAATAAAATATGGCCATTATTGTGAGGAGTAAAGGCTTTAAATGTAATGTTATCAAAGCAATAGTGGATTTTCAAATGCAGTCCACAACACAACATATGTCATATACCGTATTCTCAGTTTCTCTGAATTCACCTTTTAGGAGTGACTAGACAATCTGGAAATGGTCGTTTACTCAGGGAACTCATTTACTTTTGAAACACCATTTTATAATCTTGGAATATCATCTTCTACATTTCATAAAATGGAGTATCTGCTTACACCTCCTCTTGCATATTGTCCATTATAGATGGAGCTGGATAAGAAATACAGGAACCAGACATGTGGGCTTTGTGGTGACTACAATGGTGTCCAGTACTATGATGAGTTCACTAGAAATGGTAAATCTTAATTCCAGTTCTTTCTGCAGAGACTAGGAAACATTGAATCTTTGTGTATATAAATGACATAAATTAGATGTCATTTTCCTAAATGCAAAGCTTCATCTTAAACCTTTCATTTCTCATTTTTTACAGGGGTACCATTAAATACTCTTGATTTCTCAGACATCTGGAGAATGGACAGTCCTATAGAAACTTGTGATGACCCTGTTCTGTATACCAAAAAATGTGAATTCGAGGTATGAATTACTACTGGTTCAAGGAGTTCAGAATACAAAAGTTATACTGTATAGTATGATCATTTTTTAAAAAATGAATTCAGATTACAGAGCCTTCATCCAATGATAAGGGATGTTCTTATTCTAACTTTTGTTGGTCCTTGGTGTTAATAAGCTTTTCTTATCTCCTCTTGCAGAGGGAAATCTGTGAGCAGCTCCTGAATAGAGAAGCCTTCAGCAGCTGCCAAGACCTGTTGGCTCTTGATTCCTTTGTGAAGGCCTGCATTTCTGACATGTGTAATTGCAACAACAGTAGCAGTGAGTTCTGCACATGTAGCACCTTCACAGAGTACTCTCGTCAGTGCGTGCACGCAGGAGGAAAACCCCAGCAGTGGAGGACGCCGACTCTATGCCGTATGTGTTTCCACCATTTTACATACTCACACCTAACATGAGTTATACCTTGGCCAGCAACATAGCTTTATAGAAAACACATTTATCACTGCTTTGTATAATTCTGCTTTCATTTACATAATACATACTTTTGTGAAATACCTTACACGTGCATAACCTGACATATATTTTATGCAAAAATGTTGTTTAAGAAAAACATATGATGAGTCTTAAGTTTACTATTAATAAATTTGAATTGACAGATTATTAACAGATGAATAAAACAGGTTGTTCAATACAAACAGACAGTGAGCTATATTTTATGCTTAATTATGGGAAAAATGTATTCTTTAATTGTAAGAGAATAGTTCACAGTAAATTAAAAGGTGTAATTCTAATTTTCTCAAAAACATAGATTTCCAAATGATTAGCACCCCTTTTCCATACCTGCAGCTGAAACTGAGGCACTAAGCCTTTTTCTATGATGTTTAATAACAATGGAGAGCACAAGAGGAGAAATTTTGATCAGTCGAGATCCTTGGTGTACAGCTTTTGTTTTTGAAACATTCCTCAATTAATAACTTGATCATCTTTCACTCATGCTGACTCATTTTTGCGTGACACACAGCTAAGACCTGTCCCCGTAACATGGAGTATCTGGAGTGTGGGAGCCCCTGTACAGACACCTGCTCTAACCCTGACAGTGCTCAGGTGTGTGAGGAGCACTGCATCAACGGCTGCTTCTGCCCTCCAGGTAAACACATTCATTTTGAGTAGTTTTGACCGACAACACTGTGGGGTTGATTTACAGAAGGTTTGTTACCAAACTAAAATGCGATATGGTGCAATACGGGGTGCAAAGAGGGCTGCATTTTTAAATAGAAAGATACATAGGTTGTACATGTCAAAAGTTACATTGCAAACTCTTATTTTATGACTGCATTGAGTCAAATCACTAAATATACAAAAATCTCTCAAATAGGGACTGTTTTGGATGACATCAAGCAGAGCGGCTGTATCAAGGTGCAAGAGTGTGCTTGTAGCTCTAACGGGAAAATATACAATCCAGGAGAATCTTACTCAACCGGTTGCAAGAAATGGTAAGCCACATGAAATTTCCAAACTGTTGTCACATTATTTCCATTCTTTGTGGAATCATTTATATCACATAAATCAC
Source organism: Albula goreensis (assembly GCA_022829145.1). Lineage (NCBI taxonomy): Eukaryota > Metazoa > Chordata > Actinopteri > Albuliformes > Albulidae > Albula > Albula goreensis. The sequence continues at coordinate 26,470,786 of CM040749.1, forward strand.
AATGTATGCATATTAATTTCCCATTTTTATACTTTTAAACAATTATGATTTTGAGGTCTGCATTATGTTTAGGATGTTCTGTAATGATAATTTGTAAAAGCACTCTGAGTAGTTGTCAATAAAGAGTTCTCCTACCAGCACATGCTCTGGGGGTCAGTGGAGCTGCCAGGATTTGGGCTGCCCTGGGACCTGCTCAGTGGAGGGGGGCTCACACGTCACCACCTATGATGGGAAGGTTTACAACTTCCATGGCCAGTGCTCCTATGTGCTCTCCAAGGTAAGTTATGTTCAAATATCCTTCCTTCTCTGAAAAGTAGGAGCCCTTCAGGTATTCTGTTTATTTAAACACTAAAAAAATGTCTATTCAAACATTTGAACTTTAAAAACATACATTGTTCTCCAAAGTTCTTTGGTTAAGCAATACATTTAACTGTAACTAATTTTGTTCATTCCCCTTAGCACTGCAATGGAACAGATTTCACTGTCCTGGGTGACATCGTAAAATGTGGTCTGACAGACACTGAGACCTGCTTGAAAGCTGTGACTCTCCGCATCTCAGGAACTACTGTAAGTTTCCTCAAATCCCCTCAAGCATCATTTATGAAAAGCATGTAGTCTGATTATTAAAACTAGTTGTGTTTGCCATTTGTACTTGGATATTATGGCTTATCTAAACAAACATTAATAAATGTTACATTAAACATTGATAAGCTTTACAGTACAAAAAGAACCAAACTTCAGCACAGGTTTAATTAGAAAAAAATGGAATTAAGGTGAAAATTGTTGTGACTTTCTTTGACAAAAAAATGAGCATGTTATCTCTGCATACCAACCGCTACTCCATCCACCCCACTGTGCCACCATTGCATCTGAATAGTATACTTAATGCAAAGCTTGCAAAAGTAAAATGCAAAGTAGAGATATTTTGGTGGAAATGTAGTGTAATGTTACTGGACAGACACTGACTGCTGGCAGATTAGCAAGAGTGAGTTGCTTACAAAAAATAACTGTGCAAGAATTTGCCCAAAAATAAGGTACTGCCTCAACCAGACCACATTTGCAGGGCAAGTCTTGCTATTAGTGTGCTTAATGTTTCATTCCTGCCTCTGTATCCCACAGATCATCGCCATCCAGCCAAGTGGAAATATCTTTGTAAATGGGATATTTTCTGTGCTACCACTTTCTATAGGTAGGCTGTTGTGCCATTCTTTGTTCTTTCTGATTGTGAAAACAGATGTTTTATTTTCCCTATCTTTTACAGAAGACAGATGCAATAATGAATTTTGTTATTATGGTTGATTTTTTCTATGTGGATGCAATAGAAATGTAGTTGTTACTAGTGATTTATGGAGATTTTTCTCAATGAGTGTGAAGCAGGTGAGAAGTGATTTATGTTTGGTGAAAAATGTAATCTCCTCTAATGGATAAATATATGATTTACAGGTCAGGTAACCATCTTGAAGCCCTCCACATTTTACATCATTGTCCAGACTCCTTTTGGGATTCAGGTACAGATCCAACTGGTTCCAATCATGCAAGTGTACATTACTTCAAGCTCCGCAAACAAGGGAAAGACATGTGGTACGCACTCATCTTTTCATCCCTAAATCTTCTTCTTTTCTGATCTACCATACTTCCAGGGATTCCTGAATTGAGACAAGATTCCCTGGACCTCCCACATTAATTCATTTTTGCCTTTCAATCAGATCCAAAATAACCATTCTCTTGTGTGTTCAAATGTACTGTTTATACTCCATTTATGTTAGTGACTTTATTTCAGAAGTATGTCATCTTAATGTTATTGAAGAACAGAAGATATCCTGGTACCTCTGAATCTCTACCTTGGATCCCTAACTTGGGAGCGATATTGACATATCTTGTGCATTTTTCTCTAAGGTCTCTGTGGAAATTTCAACAATGTCCAAACTGATGACTTCAAAGCCTTGGGTGGGCTGGTGGAGGGCACTGCAGCAGCATTCGCCAACACCTGGAAGACCAGAGGGAGCTGTCCAGATGTGAAGACTAGCTTTGAGAACCCCTGCAGTCTGAGTGTTGAAAATGGTAACTATGACAACAAGGAAACTACTGCCAGGTCTCCTTGCAATCCCAACCACTAATTTAACCTATCTGCTGTGTCACTCATATTATTTGAGAGAAAGTACACATTTGGATATATATGAAATATTTGAAATCATGATTGTGATGTTTTACAAAATGCATGGTTCCCTGTTTTCACACAATCACTTCCCTCCTCCTTACAGAGCAATATGCTACATACTGGTGCTCCATGCTGACAGACCCAAGTGGAGTGTTTGCTCCATGCCACTCTGAGATAAGCCCTGATACATACAAAGCGGTGAGTCTTCACCATTCTTAACAGATATAATGACCAATCTTTTTCAAATGGAACAATTTACGGTCAAGTGGGACTTTTTTATTCCAGTAATTTTATAATGTATAAGTTGCATGATTTCTGTGTGGTAGTACAATAGTAGTTACAATTCAGTGAAGCATATTTGTCTGTGAGTTTATTTTTTTTTATCTTGAATTATTCTTCCCTTCAGAACTGCATGTATGACAGCTGTAACTGTGAGAGAAGTGAAGACTGTATGTGTGCTGCACTCTCCTCCTACGTCTACGCTTGCGCTGCTAAAGGTGTCACACTGGAGGGGTGGCGAGACACAAGCTGCAGTAAGCTAAACTCCATCATACACACATAAATCATGAGGAATTCTGGGTTGGTAATGTCTAATGGTATTAAAATGGAGACCTCTGCTCTTCCTTTCAGAAAAATATGCCAATAACTGCCCCAGCACAATGGAGTATCGCTACCGTATTACTGGCTGCCAGCCGTCCTGCCGCTCCCTCAATGAGTTTGACGCCACCTGCAAGGTAGGCTTCGTACCTGTGGACGGCTGCGCTTGTCCCACTGGAACCTACCTGAACGAAGATGGCAAATGTGTCACCGCCAAAAACTGCTCCTGTTACTACAAGGGGTCAGAGGTTGCCCCAGGAGAGGTCATCAACAAGGATGGAGCCACATGGTAAGGCCTTCCCTGTATTGTACCCTTCTATACACTGAGAGTACTGCATGAAATAGCATAGCAAATATGGCTTTCCTTTCAGATTACTAAAATATGACCTCATATAAGCTCTCTTCACTTCAAATATCAGCTAGTACTTTCTGAAATAGGTGAGAACATCCATAACCATTTGGTACATTTGCTAATATATACAAGTCAACACACTGCTTCTTTCACAGACATTTTTGAGTTTCTTACCTAATGGCTTTCAAACATGTGGATTTTGTAGCAGTTATAGCATTGTGATAACATAGCTCATGGCAATGCAAAACTGAGCAAAGAAGATATGTCTTTCATATGTTTGCACATATTAGTGCACTGTTTAACTGAAAGCCATTGTTTTATTTTTGTAGCACCTGCAGACAGGGGAAACTGAATTGCATTGGATTTGAACAGCAACAAAGTAAGTTAAACTCCCTAACTTCCTCTGTCTTCACTTCTTATCTACCATATGCTATTTAACATGTGATTAAACAGTAAATTCTACTGAATGTTAATCTACAAATTCAATTACATAAATTTAGTAATCTAAAGAATGTATGAACATAAATATGTTTAGCTTTAGTAAAAAGTATCAACAAACACAAACCTTTAATGAGTTATTTTAACAAAAAGTAAATGAATATTAACAAAGAGATGTCTCCCTCGTGTTTTCCCTGCAGCTTGCACTTCCCCCATGATCTATTTCAACTGCTCCAGTGCTCCAACAGGGTCCAAAGGGTCTGAGTGCCAGAAGAGCTGTAATACACTCGATATGGAGTGTGTGAGTCCACTGTTTACTCTCTTCTACCCTGTTAAAATAAAGTGTTTTTCAGGGAAAATCAGAGTAAGTGATGGGTGTATGTGCACTGCATCCATCCCAAACTAATCTCTGCAAAAAGCAGGTAGATTAATGCACAAATAGCATGCAAGTGTTTAGCAATGCACCTGCAGTAATACTTTTTTTGATGTGTGCATTTCTATGTGTGAACACACATATGGACAGGTGTTAAATCTTACAATGTTGCCAGTGTGCAAGGCACTCTGCTCACTTTGCTTGTGTTTTTCCTCCTTACAGATCAGTTCACTGTGTGTATCCGGCTGTGTGTGTCCCACTGGTCTAGTGTCTGATGGGAAGGGAGGGTGTATACAGGAGGACACCTGTCCTTGTGTTCACAATGGAGTTCCATACCAACCTGGGTCCACAATTACAGTTGACTGCAACACATGGTATGGTTCACCTGTACAGACATTTGATATCAGTTTTTACTGGAAATGGATTAACAAATCATAATTAATTATAATTTGTCCTTGTTTCAGCACCTGTGAGAACAGAAAGTGGGAATGTACAACCAACCAGTGCTTTGGCATCTGTGCCATTTATGGAGATGGCCATTACATCACTTTTGATGATAAGAGATTCAGCTTCAGTGGAGGCTGTGAATACACACTCGCTCAGGTATGTTGTGAGATACTAGTCCTTCATCTATTATGGTACACTCCCATCAAGATTCATCTTAGGCGTATACATATAAATATTAATACATAATACAGAACCTACATTCTGATTTATCCTAGAATATGAATAATGTATTTTAGTGTTTCACGATGTTAGGTGATTTATGTAATTTTTGTATATAATTTCTTATGACAACTTGCCTAATATAATTCTTTCTTATTTCTACTTCACAACAGTAGTAATGTCATTTAGTCTCTAAATGCAATTTCTGTAATTTCATTTCTTAGAGTAACTTGTGTGAATTATTTATTCTGCTGCTTACTTCACGTGATGTTCCTCCTGGGAAATTAAATTTAATCTATTCTCTTCCTAAATTCAATAAATTCTCCAATTGGTACAGGATTACTGTGGCAATAGTGGCAATGGTACCTTCAGAGTGATCACTGAGAACATCCCCTGTGGGACCACTGGCACCACCTGTTCCAAAGCCATCAAACTCTATCTGGGGGTGAGAACTGCCTGCTTTATATTTCCCTCACACTTTTACAACATCAGAAATGCTAAACAAAATGTCTCCCTAAAAGGCATTCTTCCATGGTCTAGATTCAACCAAAAAGATATGTAAACACTTGCTACATGGGTATAATTTTAAGACTGACTTCAACATTTTAAACCAAAATCAGACAAGACTCATTCATCTGACAAATGTACTGTTTGACTATGGTTGTGATTTTGTTACTCCAAAGATAAATCCTTTTTCACATGTTTCCATTAATTTGTCCACCCCATTACTTTACCAGTCTTATGAATTCTACAAGTGCAACATTTTACCACCCCTGTGCACCAGAAGCTTTGATATCACCAAGCAATTACAATTTTACATTTTTACAAACAACAGAATTAACTGCATTAAAAATATCTCTAGCCCACAGACTTCAAATTATACCTCACAACATGTTTAGCTTAGAAATTGTCTACTATGTCAAGGTAGCTGGAGGCTAGTAATACCTGGCCTTTACTGTTGTCAGTAAAATATGTTTCCTCTTTCAGAACAATGAACTGATACTGACAGAAGGAAAATATCAAGTCGTCAAGAGGGACACCGGTGTTGAAGTCCCATACCAGATCCGTTCTGTAGGGATTTACATGGTTGTCGAAGCTAACAATGGTCTAATCTTGATGTGGGACAAAAAGACCAGCATGTTCATCAAAATTAGCCCAAAGTTTGAGGTAAGACCAATTGTCTTGTGCCTGTCCACAGAAAACACCATTCACTCTGTGTAGTCCATTCAAATCATGTATTTGTTTTATTTCACACCAGGGGAAAGTCTGTGGCCTGTGTGGAAACTACGACGGCAATGGAAACAATGACTTCACCACCAGAGGCCAGGCTGAAGTGGTCAGTTCTTTGGAGTTTGCAAACAGTTGGAAGGTGTCTCCAACCTGTCCCAATGCAGAGCTCACCAAAGACCCCTGCAAGTTAAACCCATACCGCCAGTCCTGGGCCCAGAAGCAATGCAGTATCATCAACAGTAAAGTGTTCACTGCCTGCCATTCACAGGTATGATGGAAAAAAGATCAGTTTATGCTTACCACTAGGTCTGTGCCAGACCACAGTTCATTTTCCACTATTCATAACAAAATTTGGCCACATTGTATGATGGCAATGCGATGCTTAATAACAATAATATTGCAGGTTGAATAATGTAAAATATTGCAAGCTGAGACTGACTCTTTCAGTGCATGGTTAATAATGTGGTTTTACATTTACAACTTCTCATTGCAGTTTGCAAGTTTAACTCTTAAACACAATCTGTTTACTGTTTAAGGTGGATCCTACCACATACTACGACGCATGTGTGACGGACTCGTGTGCATGTGACAGTGGGGGAGATTGTGAGTGTTTCTGCACAGCAGTGGCAGCTTACGCAAGGGCCTGTAATGAAGCTGGAGTCTGCGTTGCCTGGAGAAGTCCACAAATATGCCGTGAGTCACACTGATTTACAGTGATGTGGACTGTTGCGGGCCTATATTGTTCATGCCAAAAAAATCAACATCAAAAACTGTGAACAGTAAGCCTGGGAAACATTCAGGGAATTACTGTTCTTCATTGTTCTATGTTCTTCCTTGAAAGTGAGGTTGGCACATCTGTGGCAAATATCTAATGCCATGAGTCTTTAAACAACATAGATATTTTGGAAACTTGCTTTAGCTTCATGCTATTTTAAAACTTAAAAGTGAGAAATTGATTCTTGGGAATTGGGTTAGCAAAAAAACAATGTGGGAACATATAAGGCTAATTTTTATGTCTTCCTCATAGCTCTATTCTGTGATTACTACAATCCCCCTGATGGGTGTGAGTGGCACTATAAGCCATGTGGCGCCCCCTGTCAGAAGACCTGCAGGAACCCGTCAGGGAACTGCTCCAAACTGATCCCAGCTCTGGAAGGTATAATTTCTTTCTCAGAACAAATTCTTGGGGAGAGTATTCCTGTTAACACTGTCTCTGGTACATAAAATACCAATATGCTATCCTTAAAGTCCTTCTCTGTCTCAGAATATATCAGCAAATAATCTAACTGTGTCTATGATATTGCCATTTTCTTAAACTCAAAAAAAGTCCATACTTGTATTCTTCTGCACTAAATTTGTATGAATCGCAGATAGTATTTTAATACTGACATGAATCAAAGAATACTCCCTGATAAAGGATGTCCTTTCAGGTTGCTATCCAAAATGCCCAACTAACCAGCCATACTTAGATGAGGCCACGATGCAGTGTGTGGCACCGGAGCAGTGTGGTTGCTATGATAATGAAGGAAATCATTACAAACATGGAGAGAACATTCCTACCACAGAGAACTGTCAGTCCTGGTATGTCCATATTTCCATTTTTTATGTGTCAGCAGTCAATCTCCATACAACTATATATAATTTCACAGTACACAACTGTAACCACATACAAATCATACAATGATTTTCCCCAATTCAATAACAAAATGTAATACAATTATTTTTTTTTGCAGTTACTGTGCAATGACTGAAGTGAAATGTGGCTTTGACATAAACGGTAACATATTTTCATGTTTTCAAGTTGTATTGATACTGCAGTTATGAAGCTTCTAGAGATTAGAAATGAATGGAAACATTTCATTTAACTTGTCTCACTTGATTATTGTTTTTGCAGCCTGTTACTGTACCTACAAAGGAAATAAATACCCATATGGAGCTACCATTTACAACACCACTGATGGAGATGGGAGCTGCATCACTGCTGTGTGTCAAAAGGATGGGAAAATTGACAGGACAATATATCCTTGTACGACCCCTACCCCAGAAATAACAACCACAGAATCAGCCCAGACTACAACAGCTGCCAGCACAACAATGAGCTGGACCACAGCACAGCCAACGACCGTGTTTGTCTTCACAACGCCTGGTAAGTGCACAATTCTTTATTGCTATTCATTATCATTTTTACCAGGCAAAGCTGTAACTTGCTTTGACATAAACAAAATGATATTACATTTATATTTTCATGACAAATGGTTAAGTTTGAACTGACATTTTGCCGAATTTGGTTCATTTTAGTATAATTTTATTCTGAACTCACTGCCTTATTTAACCATTTGTTTTTAATTTAGACATAAATTCCAGGATTCATACATATATTCTCAGCGTCCACGTGCTCATTGGCAACAGCATAATTTGTGTTTGCAAGGGAACATTCATGATCTTGCACACGCAAGGTGCTTTCAAGTGTAATGGATTTAAATTGATAATTGGGATTTAAATTGATCATTCATTTTGGATAGAGTACACAAGAGGTCTTCATGGGGTGTGGGGTCTGTGACAAATATTTGACATACCCAACCAGACCTGAAATCAGATTTCAAATATTTAGTCCCATGTACATATAGGTTCTCTTTAGTTATTATCATTGGTTCCCTTTCATGTCACTTATAAGCAACCAAAACGGCACATGTGGCAGTGTGCCCTACTATTTATTCTTCAGTCCTCAAGTGCAGAGCTGAACATCGCCATGCTCTAGTGGCTGCTTTTGTTCTGTTTTCTGAAAAATACAGTATGCATCTGCAAAAATTGATAATTTTTGATATTGATAATTGAGTTGACCTCAGCTTTCATGCTTGATTTAATTTTAACTGATTCAAAGATGCACATTTTGTTTCTGTTGATATCATGTCAGTCTGATACTCTCACATTTCCCCAATTTTCCCCACTGAAAATGAAGTATTTTTTAACCCCACCAAGTGGCTGTCTTCTGCAGACTTGGCAGAGAGAGTCAGTGCCACATGACTCCTCTGATTCACACATTCAAACACTCAGCTGCAGGAACAATCCAGAATTAGGTGTCACCCCAAGGCTCAACCCATTTCCTGTTATTTGCAGGATCTACAACTTCACCAGTGACACCAGAAGTATCTACGTCAACACCATCACTTAATACTGCCACAATATCTCCAGCAACAACGTATTCAAGACCTACAACTGAGACAACACCAGTTTCCACACCTCCTCAAAACTGCACTTATTGTAAATGGTCAGATTGGATTGACACCAACTATCCTACATCAGCAGAAGATGGTGGAGACACTGAATCAATTGAAAATATAATAAAATCTGACAAAAATATCTGCAGCAACCCTACTGAAGTAGAATGCAGAGGAAAACAAGGAGGAGTTTCAATCTCAGACCTGGGCCAAAAAGTGGAATGCAATCCTACTGTTGGATTGATCTGTAAAAATAAAGATCAAACACCTCCAATGTGTTATAATTATGAAATTCGAGTTAAATGCTGTGAAGACATATGTAAAACCCCAACACCAAGTACAACTGTTTCTTCACCAGCAACAAAGACAACACCAGTGCAGACCACTCCGTCAGAAAAAACAACCACACCCTTTGAAAAATTGACTACAACTGCGAAAAGGGAGCAAACAACAACACAGCCACTTCTCACAGAATCAACAAGGCCACCAAAGGAAACAACCGTGAGCCCTGTCACCACAACTTCTTCCACAACTGTGATCTCAGGAACCACAACAGGAACAAAAGTACCTCCGTCAGCAGCTACACCAACCACAGTTACAATTTCGATTTCTGTTTCAAAAACAACAGCTGAAACACAAACAACATCAGTTCCATTAACTCCAACAGAAGTAACACCCACATCTTCTGAGAAAACAAGTACGGTAAAAGAGGAAACAACAAGCCAAGTTATTACTGAATCGACAAGGCCACCAAAGGTAGTTACTACTGGTCCTGTGACAACAACGTCTTCCACGACTGTGATTGCGGAAACCACAACTTCAGTTTCAAAGCCAGAAGTATCAACTTCACCAACAACACCAAGCACTGCAACAGTTTCTCCTACTGTGACAGTTTCACAACCAACAACTACAACGCAGTCAACACCAGTTCCATCAACTCCAACTGAAGTAACACCCACACCTTCTGAGAAAACAACAACAGTAAAGGAAGAAACAACAACCCAGAAAGTTGTCACTGAATCGACAAGGCCACCAAAAGGAGTCACCACAGCAGAAGTCATAGCAACCTCATCGACCACTGTGATTGCAGAAACCACAACTTCAGTTTCACAGCCACAAGTATCTACTTCACCAACAACACCAAGCACTGCAACAGTTTCTCCTACTGTGACGGTTTCACAACCAACAACTACAACCCAGTCAACACCAGTTCCATCAACTCCAACCGAAGTAACACCCACACCTTCTGAGAAAACAACAACAGTAAAGGAAGAAACAACAACCCAGAAAGTTGTCACTGAATCAACAAGGCCACCCAAAGAAGTCACTACTGGACCTGTGACGACAACATCCTCCACAACAGTGATTGCAGAAACCACAACTTCAGTTTCACAGCCAGAAGTATCTACTTCACCAACAACACCAAGCACTGCAACAGTTTCTCCTACTGTGACGGTTTCACAACCAACAACTACAACCCAGTCAACACCACTTCCATCAACTCCAACAGAAGTAACACCCACACCTTCTCAGAAAACAACAACAGTAAAGGAAGAAACAACAACCCAGAAAGTTGGCACTGAATCAACTAGGCCACCAAAGGAAGTTACTACTGGTCCTGTGACGACAACTTCCTCCACAACAGTGATTGCAGAAACCACAACTTCAGTTTCACAGCCAGAAGTATCAACTTCACCAACAACACCAAGCACTGCAACAGCTTCTCCTACTGTGACGGTTTCACAACCAACAACTTCAACCCAGTCAACACCAGTTCCATCAACTCCAACAGAAGTAACACCCACACCTTCTGAGAAAACAACAACAGTAAAGGAAGAAACAACAACCCAGGCAGTTGTCACTGAATCAACAAGGCCACCCAAAGTAGTCACTACCGGTCCTGTGACGACAACTTCCTCCACAACAGTGATTGCAGAAACCACAACTTCAGTTTCACAGCCAGAAATATCAACTTCACCAACAACACCAAGCACTGCAACAGTTTCTCCTACTGTAACGGTTTCACAACCAACAACTACAACCCAGTCAACACCAATTCCATCAACTCCAATTGAAGTAACACCTACACCTTCTGAGAAAACAACAACAGTAAAGGAGAAAACAACAACCCAGAAAGTTGTCACTGAATCAACAAGGCCACCCAAAGAAGTCACTACTGGACCTGTGACGACAACTTCCTCCACAACAGTGATTGCAGAAACCACAACTTCAGTTTCACAGCCAGAAATATCTACTTCACCAACAACACCAAGCACTGCAACAGTTTCTCCTACTGTGACGGTTTCACAACCAACAACTACAACCCAGTCAACACCAGTTCCATCAACTCCAACTGAAGTAACACCCACACCTTCTCAGAAAACAACAACAATAAAGGAAGAAACAACAACCCAGAAAGTTGGCACTGAATCAACTAGGCCACCAAAGGAAGTTACTACTGGTCCTGTGACGACAACTTCCTCCACAACAGTGATTGCAGAAACCACAACTTCAGTTTCACAGCCAGAAGTATCAACTTCACCAACAACACCAAGCACTGCAACAGCTTCTCCTACTGTGACGGTTTCACAACCAACAACTTCAACCCAGTCAACACCAGTTCCATCAACTCCAACAGAAGTAACACCCACACCTTCTGAGAAAACAACAACAGTAAAGGAAGAAACAACAACCCAGGCAGTTGTCACTGAATCAACAAGGCCACCCAAAGTAGTCACTACCGGTCCTGTGACGACAACTTCCTCCACAACAGTGATTGCAGAAACCACAACTTCAGTTTCACAGCCAGAAATATCAACTTCACCAACAACACCAAGCACTGCAACAGTTTCTCCTACTGTGACGGTTTCACAACCAACAACTACAACCCAGTCAACACCAGTTCCATCAACTCCAACAGAAGTAACACCCACACCTTCTGAGAAAACAACAACAGTAAAGGAGAAAACAACAACCCAGAAAGTTGTCACTGAATCAACAAGGCCACCCAAAGAAGTCACTACTGGACCTGTGACGACAACTTCCTCCACAACAGTGATTGCAGAAACCACAACTTCAGTTTCACAGCCAGAAATATCTACTTCACCAACAACACCAAGCACTGCAACAGTTTCTCCTACTGTGACGGTTTCACAACCAACAACTACAACCCAGTCAACACCAGTTCCATCAACTCCAACTGAAGTAACACCCACACCTTCTGAGAAAACAACAACAGTAAAGGAAGAAACAACAACCCAGAAAATTATCACTGAATCAACAAGGCCACCCAAAGTAGTTACGACTGGTCCTGTGACAACAACGTCTTCCACAACTGTGATAGCAGAAACAACAACTTCAGTTTCACAGCCAGAAGTATCAACTTCACCAACAACACCAAGCACTGCAACAGTTTCTCCTACTGTGACGGTTTCACAACCAACAACTACAACCCAGTCAACACCACTTCCATCAACTCCAACCGAAGTAACACCCACACCTTCTCAGAAAACAACAACAGTAAAGGAAGAAACAACAACCCAGAAAGTTGGCACTGAATCAACTAGGCCACCAAAGGAAGTTACTACTGGTCCTGTGACGACAACTTCCTCCACAACAGTGATTGCAGAAACCACAACTTCAGTTTCACAGCCAGAAGTATCTACTTCACCAACAACACCAAGCACTGCAACAGTTTCCCCTACTGTGACGGTTTCACAACCAACAACTACAACCCAATCAACACCAGTTCCATCAACTCCAACAGAAGTAACACCCACACCTTCTGAGAAAACAACAACAGTAAAGGAAGAAACAACAACCCAGAAAGTTGGCACTGAATCAACTAGGCCACCAAAGGAAGTTACTACTGGTCCTGTGACGACAACTTCCTCCACAACAGTGATTTCAGAAACCACAACTTCAGTTTCACAGCCAGAAGTATCTACTTCACCAACAACACCAAGCACTGCAACAGTTTCTCCGACTGTGACGGTTTCACAACCAACAACTACAACCCAGTCAACACCAGTTCCATCAACTCCAACAGAAGTAACACCCACACCTTCTCAGAAAACAACAACAGTAAAGGAAGAAACAACAACCCAGAAAGTTGTCACTGAATCAACAAAGCCACCCAAAGAAGTCACTACTGGTCCTGTGACGACAACTTCCTCCACAACAGTGATTGCAGAAACCACGACTTCAGTTTCACAGCCAGAAATATCTACTTCACCAACAACACCAAGCACTGCAACAGTTTCTCCTACTGTGACGGTTTCACAACCAACAACTACAACCCAGTCAACACCAGTTCCATCAACTCCAACAGAAGTAACACCCACACCTTCTCAGAAAACAACAACAGTAAAGGAAGAAACAACAACCCAGAAAGTTGTCACTGAATCAACAAGGCCACCCAAAGAAGTCACTACTGGACCTGTGACGACAACTTCCTCCACAACAGTGATTGCAGAAACCACAACTTCAGTTTCACAGCCAGAAGTATCTACTTCACCAACAACACCAAGCACTGCAACAGTTTCTCCTACTGTGACGGTTTCACAACCAACAACTACGACCCAGTCAACACCAGTTCCATCAACTCCAACAGAAGAAACACCCACACCTTCTCAGAAAACAACAACAGTAAAGGAAGAAACAACAACCCAGAAAGTTGGCACTGAATCAACTAGGCCACCAAAGGAAGTTACTACTGGTCCTGTGACGACAACTTCCTCCACAACAGTGATTGCAGAAACCACAACTTCAGTTTCACAGCCAGAAGTATCAACTTCACCAACAACACCAAGCACTGCAACAGTTTCTCCTACTGTGACGGTTTCACAACCAACAACTTCAACCCAGTCAACACCAGTTCCATCAACTCCAACAGAAGTAACACCCACACCTTCTGAGAAAACAACAACAGTAAAGGAAGAAACAACAACCCAGGCAGTTGTCACTGAATCAACAAGGCCACCCAAAGTAGTCACTACCGGTCCTGTGACGACAACTTCCTCCACAACAGTGATTGCAGAAACCACAACTTCAGTTTCACAGCCAGAAATATCAACTTCACCAACAACACCAAGCACTGCAACAGTTTCTCCTACTGTGACGGTTTCACAACCAACAACTACAACCCAGTCAACACCAGTTCCATCAACTCCAACAGAAGTAACACCCACACCTTCTGAGAAAGCAACAACAGTAAAGGAGAAAACAACAACCCAGAAAGTTGTCACTGAATCAACAAGGCCACCCAAAGAAGTCACTACTGGACCTGTGACGACAACTTCCTCCACAACAGTGATTGCAGAAACCACAACTTCAGTTTCAAAGCCAGAAATATCTACTTCACCAACAACACCAAGCACTGCAACAGTTTCTCCTACTGTGACGGTTTCACAACCAACAACTACAACCCAGTCAAAACCAGTTCCATCAACTCCAACTGAAGTAACACCCACACCTTCTGAGAAAACAACAACAGTAAAGGAAGAAACAACAACCCAGAAAATTATCACTGAATCAACAAGGCCACCCAAAGAAGTCACTACTGGACCTGTGATGACAACTTCCTCCACAACAGTGATTGCAGAAACCACAACTTCAGTTTCACAGCCAGAAGTATCAACTTCACCAACGACACCAAGCACTGCAACAGTTTCTCCTACTGTGACGGTTTCACAACCAACAACTACAACACAGTCAACACCAGTTCCATCAACTCCAACAGAAGTAACACCCACACCTTCAGAGAAAACAACTACGGTAAAGGAAAAAACAACAACCCAGAAAGTTGTCACTGAATCGACAAGGCCACCAAAAGGAGTCACCTCTGCAGCAGTCATAGCAACCTCATCGACCACTGTGATTGCAGAAACCACAACTTCAGTTTCACAGCCAGAAGTATCAACTTCACCAACAACACCAAGCACTGCAACAGTTTCTCCTACTGTGACGGTTTCACAACCAACAACGACAACCCAGTCAACACCAGTTCCATCAACTCCAACAGAAGTAACACCCACACCTTCTGAGAAAACAACAACCCAGAAAGTTGTCACTGAATCAACAAGGCCACCCAAAGAAATCACTACTGGACCTGTGACGACAACTTCCTCCACAACAGTGATTGCAGAAACCACAACTTCAGTTTCACAGCCAGAAATATCTACTTCACCAACAACACCAAGCACTGCAACAGTTTCTCCTACTGTGACAGTTTCACAACCAACAACTACAACCCAGTCAACACCAGTTCCATCAACTCCAACCGAAGTAACACCCACACCTTCCGAGAAAACAACAACAGTAAAGGAAGAAACAACAACCCAGAAAGTTTTCACTGAATCAACAAGGCCACCAAAGGAAGTCACTACTGGTCCTGTGACGACAACTTCCTCCACAACTGTTATTGCAGAAACCACAACTTCAGTTTCACAGCCAGAAGTATCAACTTCACCAACGACACCAAGCACTGCAACAGTTTCTCCTACTGTGACGGTTTCACAACCAACAACTACAACCCAGTCAACACCAGTTCCATCAACTCCAACCGAAGTAACACCTACACCTTCTCAGAAAACAACAACAGTAAAGGAAGAAACAACAACCCAGAAAGTTGTCACTGAATCAACTAGGCCACCAAAGGAAGTTACTACTGGTCCTGTGACGACAACTTCCTCCACAACAGTGATTGCAGAAACCACAACTTCAGTTTCACAGCCAGAAGTATCAACTTCACCAACGACACCAAGCACTGCAACAGTTTCTCCTACTGTGACGGTTTCACAACCAACAACGACAACCCAGTCAACACCAGTTCCATCAACTCCAACAGAAGTAACACCCACACCTTCTGAGAAAACAACAACCCAGAAAGTTGTCACTGAATCAACAAGGCCACCCAAAGAAGTCACTACTGGACCTGTGACGACAACTTCCTCCACAACAGTGATTGCAGAAACCACAACTTCAGTTTCACAGCCAGAAATATCTACTTCACCAACAACACCAAGCACTGCAACAGTTTCTCCTACTGTGACAGTTTCACAACCAACAACTACAACCCAGTCAACACCAGTTCCATCAACTCCAACCGAAGTAACACCCACACCTTCCGAGAAAACAACAACAGTAAAGGAAGAAACAACGACCCAGAAAGTTTTCACTGAATCAACAAGGCCACCCAAGGTAGTTACTACTGGTCCTGTGACGACAACTTCCTCCACAACTGTTATTGCAGAAACCACAACTTCAGTTTCACAGCCAGAAGTATCAACTTCACCAACGACACCAAGCACTGCAACAGTTTCTCCTACTGTGACGGTTTCACAACCAACAACTACAACCCAGTCAACACCAGTTCCATCAACTCCAACCAAAGTAACACCCACACCTTCTGAGAAAACAACAACAGTAAAGGAAGAAACAACAACCCAGAAAGTTGTCACTGAATCAACTAGGCCACCAAAGGAAGTTACTACTGGTCCTGTGACGACAACTTCCTCCACAACAGTGATTGCAGAAACCACAACTTCAGTTTCACAGCCAGAAGTATCAACTTCACCAACGACACCAAGCACTGCAACAGTTTCTCCTACTATGACGGTTTCACAACCAACAACTACAACCCAGTCAACACCAGTTCCATCAACTCCAACAGAAGTAACACCCACACCTTCCGAGAAAACAACAACAGCAAAGGAAGAAACAACAACCCAGAAAGTTGTCACTGAATCAACAAGGCCACCCAAGGTAGTTACTACTGGTCCTGTGACGACAACTTCCTCCACAACTGTTATTGCAGAAACCACAACTTCAGTTTCACAGCCAGAAGTATCAACTTCACCAACGACACCAAGCACTGCAACAGTTTCTCCTACTGTGACGGTTTCACAACCAACAACTACAACCCAGTCAACACCAGTTCCATCAACTCCAACAGAAGTAACACCCACACCTTCTGAGAAAACAACAACAGTAAAGGAAGAAACAACAACCCAGAAAGTTGTCACTGAATCGACAAGGCCACCAAAAGGAGTCACCTCTGCAGCAGTCATAGCAACCTCATCGACCACTGTGATTGCAGAAACCACAACTTCAGTATCACAGCCAGAAGTATCAACTTCACCAACAACACCAAGCACTGCAACAGTTTCTCCTACTGTGACGGTTTCACAACCAACAACGACAACCCAGTCAACACCACTTCCATCAACTCCAACAGAAGTAACACCCACACCTTCTGAGAAAACAACAACCCAGAAAGTTGTCACTGAATCAACAAGGCCACCCAAAGAAGTCACTACTGGACCTGTGACGACAACTTCCTCCACAACAGTGATTGCAGAAACCACAACTTCAGTTTCACAGCCAGAAATATCTACTTCACCAACAACACCAAGCACTGCAACAGTTTCTCCTACTGTGACGGTTTCACAACCAACAACTACAACCCAGTCAACACCAGTTCCATCAACTCCAACCGAAGTAACACCCACACCTTCCGAGAAAACAACAACAGTAAAGGAAGAAACAACAACCCAGAAAGTTTTCACAGAATCAACAAGGCCACCCAAGGTAGTTACTACTGGTCCTGTGACGACAACTTCCTCCACAACTGTTATTGCAGAAACCACAACTTCAGTTTCACAGCCAGAAGTATCAACTTCACCAACGACACCAAGCACTGCAACAGTTTCTCCTACTGTGACGGTTTCACAACCAACAACTACAACCCAGTCAACACCAGTTCCATCAACTCCAACCGAAGTAACACCCACACCTTCTGAGAAAACAACAACAGTAAAGGAAGAAACAACAACCCAGAAATTTGTCACTGAATCAACTAGGCCACCAAAGGAAGTTACTACTGGTCCTGTGACGACAACTTCCTCCACAACAGTGATTGCAGAAACCACAACTTCAGTTTCACAGCCAGAAGTATCTACTTCACCAACAACACCAAGCACTGCAACAGTTTCTCCTACTGTGACGGTTTCACAACCAACAACTACAACCCAGTCAACACCAGTTCCATCAACTCCAACAGAAGTAACACCCACACCTTCTGAGAAAACAACAACAGTAAAGCAAGAAACAACAACCCAGAAAGTTGTCACTGAATCAACAAGGCCACCTAAAGAAGTCACTACTGGTCCTGTGACGACAACTTCCTCCACAACAGTGATTGCAGAAACCACAACTTCAGTTTCACAGCCAGAAATATCTACTTCACCAACAACACCAAGCACTGCAACAGTTTCTACTGTGACGTTTCACAACCAACAACTACAACCCAGTCAACACCAGTTCCATCAACTCCAGCAAAGTAACACCCCACACCTTCTGAGAAAACAACAACAGTAAAGGAAGAAACAACAACCCAGAAAGTTGTCACTGAATCAACAAGGCCACCCAAAGAAGTCACTACTGGACCTGTGACGACAACTTCCTCCACAACAGTGATTGCAGAAACCACAACTTCAGTTTCACAGCCAGAAATATCTACTTCACCAACAACACCAAGCACTGCAACAGTTTCTCCTACTGTGACGGTTTCACAACCAACAACTACAACCCAGTCAACACCAGTTCCATCAACTCCAACCAAAGTAACACCCACACCTTCCGAGAAAACAACAACAGCAAAGGAAGAAACAACAACCCAGAAAGTTGTCACTGAATCAACAAGGCCACCCAAGGTAGTCACTACTGGTCCTGTGATGACAACTTCCTCCACAACTGTGATTGCAGAAACCACAACTTCAGTTTCACAGCCAGAAGTATCTACTTCACCAACAACACCAAGCACTGCAACAGTTTCTCCTACTGTGACGGTTTCACAACCAACAACTACAACCCAGTCAACACCAGTTCCATCAACTCCAACAGAAGTAACACCCACACCTTCTGAGAAAACAACAACAGTAAAGGAAGAAACAACAACCCAGAAAGTTGTCACTGAATCAACAAGGCCACCAAAGGAAGTCACTACTGGTCCTGTGACGACAACTTCCTCCACAACAGTGATTTCAGAAACCACAACTTCAGTTTCACAGCCAGAAGTATCTACTTCACCAACAACACCAAGCACTGCAACAGTTTCTCCTACTGTGACGGTTTCACAACCAACAACTACAACCCAATCAACACCAGTTCCATCAACTCCAACAGAAGTAACACCCACACCTTCTGAGAAAACAACAACAGTAAAGGAAGAAACAACAACCCAGAAAGTTGTCACTGAATCAACAAGGCCACCCAAAGAAGTCACTACTGGACCTGTGACGACAACTTCCTCCACAACAGTGATTTCAGAAACCACAACTTCAGTTTCACAGCCAGAAATATCTACTTCACCAACAACACCAAGTTTCTCCTACTGTGACGGTTTCATCAACACCAGTTCCATCAACTCCAACTGAAGTAACACCCACACTTCTGAGAAAACAACAACAACAACCCAGAAAGTTGTCACTGAATCAACAACAGTTTCTCCCTGTGACAACAACGTCTTCCACGGATTTCAGTTTCAACCAAAGTATCAACTACAACACCAAGCACTGCAACAGTTTCTCCTACTGTGGCGGTTTCACAACCAACAACTACAACCCAGTCAACACCACTTCCATCAACTCCAACAGAAGTAACACCCACACCTTCTCAGAAAACAACAACAGTAAAGGAAGAAACAACAACCCAGAAAGTTGGCACTGAATCAACAAGGCCACCAAAGGAAGTTACTACTGGTCCTGTGACGACAACTTCCTCCACAACTGTTATTGCAGAAACCACAACTTCAGTTTCACAGCCAGAAGTATCTACTTCACCAACAACACCAAGCACTGCAACAGTTTCTCCTACTGTGACGGTTTCACAACCAACAACTACAACCCAATCAACACCAGTTCCATCAACTCCAACAGAAGTAACACCCACACCTTCTGAGAAAACAACAACAGTAAAGGAAGAAACAACAACCCAGAAAGTTGGCACTGAATCAACTAGGCCACCAAAGGAAGTCACTACTGGTCCTGTGACGACAACTTCCTCCACAACAGTGATTTCAGAAACCACAACTTCAGTTTCACAGCCAGAAGTATCTACTTCACCAACAACACCAAGCACTGCAACAGTTTCTCCGACTGTGACGGTTTCACAACCAACAACTACAACCCAGTCAACACCAGTTCCATCAACTCCAACAGAAGTAACACCCACACCTTCTCAGAAAACAACAACAGTAAAGGAAGAAACAACAACCCAGAAAGTTGGCACTGAATCAACAAGGCCACCAAAGGAAGTTACTACTGGTCCTGTGACGACAACTTCCTCCACAACAGTGATTTCAGAAACCACATCTTCAGTTTCACAGCCAGAAGTATCTACTTCACCAACAACACCAAGCACTGCAACAGTTTCTCCTACTGTGACGGTTTCACAACCAACAACTACAACCCAATCAACACCAGTTCCATCAACTCCAACAGAAGTAACACCCACACCTTCTGAGAAAACAACAACAGTAAAGGAAGAAACAACAACCCAGAAAGTTGTCACTGAATCAACAAGGCCACCAAAGGAAGTTACTACTGGTCCTGTGACGACAACTTCCTCCACAACAGTGATTGCAGAAACCACAACTTCAGTTTCACAGCCAGAAGTATCTACTTCACCAACAACACCAAGCACTGCAACAGTTTCTCCTACTGTGACGGTTTCACAACCAACAACTACAACCCAGTCAACACCAGTTCCATCAACTCCAACAGAAGTAACACCCACACCTTCTCAGAAAACAACAACAGTAAAGGAAGAAACAACAACCCAGAAAGTTGGCACTGAATCAACTAGGCCACCCAAAGGTAAAATCTGTTACTACTGGTCCTGTGACGACAACTCCTCCACAACAGTGATTGCAGAAACCACAACTTCAGTTTCACAGCCAGAAGTATCAACTTCACCAACAACACCAAGCACTGCAACAGTTTCCCCTACTGTGACGGTTTCACAACCAACAACTACAACCCAGTCAACACCAGTTCCATCAACTCCAACCAAGTAACACCCACACCTTCTGAGAAAACAACAACAGTAAAGGAAGAAACAACAACCCAGAAAGTTGTCACTGAATCAACAAGGCCACCCAAAGTAGTTACTACTGGTCCTGTGACGACAACTTCCTCCACAACAGTGATTGCAGAAACCACAACTTCAGTTTCACAGCCAGAAATATCAACTTCACCAACAACACCAAGCACTGCAACAGTTTCTCCTACTGTGACGGTTTCACAACCAACAACTACAACCCAGTCAACACCAGTTCCATCAACTCCAACAGAAGTAACACCCACACCTTCTGAGAAAACAACAACAGTAAAGGAAGAAACAACAACCCAGAAAGTTGTCACTGAATCAACAAGGCCACCCAAAGGAAGTTACTACTGGTCCTGTGACGACAACTTCCTCCACAACAGTGATTGCAGAAACCACAACTTCAGTTTCACAGCCAGAAATATCAACTTCACCAACAACACCAAGCACTGCAACAGTTTCTCCTACTGTGACGGTTTCACAACCAACAACTACAACCCAGTCAACACCAGTTCCATCAACTCCAACAGAAGTAACACCCACACCTTCCGAGAAAACAACAACAGTAAAGGAAGAAACAACAACCCAGAAAGTTGTAACTGAATCAACAAGGCCACCCAAGGTAGTTACTACTGGTCCTTTGACGACAACTTCCTCCACAACTGTTATTGCAGAAACCACAACTTCAGTTTCACAGCCAGAAGTATCAACTTCACCAACGACACCAAGCACTGCAACAGTTTCTCCTACTGTGACGGTTTCACAACCAACAACTACAACCCAGTCAACACCAGTTCCATCAACTCCAACAGAAGTAACACCCACACCTTCTGAGAAAACAACAACAGTAAAGGAAGAAACAACAACCCAGAAAGTTGTCACTGAATCGACAAGGCCACCAAAAGGAGTCACCTCTGCAGCAGTCATAGCAACCTCATCGACCACTGTGATTGCAGAAACCACAACTTCAGTATCACAGCCAGAAGTATCAACTTCACCAACAACACCAAGCACTGCAACAGTTTCTCCTACTGTGACGGTTTCACAACCAACAACGACAACCCAGTCAACACCAGTTCCATCAACTCCAACAGAAGTAACACCCACACCTTCTGAGAAAACAACAACCCAGAAAGTTGTCACTGAATCAACAAGGCCACCCAAAGAAGTCACTACTGGACCTGTGACGACAACTTCCTCCACAACAGTGATTGCAGAAACCACAACTTCAGTTTCACAGCCAGAAATATCTACTTCACCAACAACACCAAGCACTGCAACAGTTTCTCCTACTGTGACGGTTTCACAACCAACAACTACAACCCAGTCAACACCAGTTCCATCAACTCCAACCAAGTAACACCCACACCTTCCGAGAAAACAACAACAGTAAAGGAAGAAACAACAACCCAGAAAGTTTTCACAGAATCAACAAGGCCACCCAAAGGTAGTTACTACTGGTCCTGTGACGACAACTTCCTCCACAACTGTTATTGCAGAAACCACAACTTCAGTTTCACAGCCAGAAGTATCAACTTCACCAACGACACCAAGCACTGCAACAGTTTCTCCTACTGTGACGGTTTCACAACCAACAACTACAACCCAGTCAACACCAGTTCCATCAACTCCAACCGAAGTAACACCCACACCTTCTGAGAAAACAACAACAGTAAAGGAAGAAACAACAACCCAGAAATTTGTCACTGAATCAACTAGGCCACCAAAGGAAGTTACTACTGGTCCTGTGACGACAACTTCCTCCACAACAGTGATTGCAGAAACCACAACTTCAGTTTCACAGCCAGAAGTATCTACTTCACCAACAACACCAAGCACTGCAACAGTTTCTCCTACTGTGACGGTTTCACAACCAACAACTACAACCCAGTCAACACCAGTTCCATCAACTCCAACAGAAGTAACACCCACACCTTCTGAGAAAACAACAACAGTAAAGCAAGAAACAACAACCCAGAAAGTTGTCACTGAATCAACAAGGCCACCCAAAGAAGTCACTACTGGACCTGTGACGACAACTTCCTCCACAACAGTGATTGCAGAAACCACAACTTCAGTTTCACAGCCAGAAATATCTACTTCACCAACAACACCAAGCACTGCAACAGTTTCTCCTACTGTGACGGTTTCACAACCAACAACTACAACCCAGTCAACACCAGTTCCATCAACTCCAACCAAAGTAACACCCACACCTTCCGAGAAAACAACAACAGCAAAGGAAGAAACAACAACCCAGAAAGTTGTCACTGAATCAACAAGGCCACCCAAGGTAGTTACTACTGGTCCTGTGATGACAACTTCCTCCACAACTGTTATTGCAGAAACCACAACTTCAGTTTCACAGCCAGAAGTATCTACTTCACCAACAACACCAAGCACTGCAACAGTTTCTCCTACTGTGACGGTTTCACAACCAACAACTACAACCCAGTCAACACCAGTTCCATCAACTCCAACAGAAGTAACACCCACACCTTCTGAGAAAACAACAACAGTAAAGGAAGAAACAACAACCCAGAAAGTTGTCACTGAATCAACTAGGCCACCAAAGGAAGTCACTACTGGTCCTGTGACGACAACTTCCTCCACAACAGTGATTTCAGAAACCACAACTTCAGTTTCACAGCCAGAAGTATCTACTTCACCAACAACACCAAGCACTGCAACAGTTTCTCCCTACTGTGACGGTTTCACAACCAACAACTACAACCCAATCAACACCACTTCCATCAACTCCAACAGAAGTAACACCCACACCTTCTCAGAAAACAACAACAGTAAAGGAAGAAACAACAACCCAGAAAGTTGTCACTGAATCAACAAGGCCACCAAAGGAAGTTACTACTGGTCCTGTGACGACAACATCCTCCACAACAGTGATTTCAGAAACCACATCTTCAGTTTCACAGCCAGAAGTATCTACTTCACCAACAACACCAAGCACTGCAACAGTTTCTCCTACTGTGACGGTTTCACAACCAACAACTACAACCCAATCAACACCAGTTCCATCAACTCCAACAGAAGTAACACCCACACCTTCTGAGAAAACAACAACAGTAAAGGAAGAAACAACAACCCAGAAAGTTGGCACTGAATCAACAAGGCCACCAAAGGAAGTTACTACTGGTCCTGTGACGACAACTTCCTCCACAACAGTGATTTCAGAAACCACAACTTCAGTTTCACAGCCAGAAGTATCTACTTCACCAACAACACCAAGCACTGCAACAGTTTCTCCGACTGTGACGGTTTCACAACCAACAACTACAACCCAGTCAACACCTGTTCCATCAACTCCAACAGAAGTAACACCCACACCTTCTCAGAAAACAACAGTAAAGGAAGAAACAACAACCCAGAAAGTTGTCACTGAATCAACTAGGCCACCAAAGGAAGTTACTACTGGTCCTGTGACGACAACTTCCTCCACAACAGTGATTGTAGAAACCACATCTTCAGTTTCACAGCCAGAAGTATCTACTTCACCAACAACACCAAGCACTGCAACAGTTTCTCCTACTGTGACGGTTTCACAACCAACAACTACAACCCAATCAACACCAGTTCCATCAACTCCAACAGAAGTAACACCCACACCTTCTGAGAAAACAACAACAGTAAAGGAAGAAACAACAACCCAGAAAGTTGGCACTGAATCAACTAGGCCACCAAAGGAAGTTACTACTGGTCCTGTGACGACAACTTCCTCCACAACAGTGATTGCAGAAACCACAACTTCAGTTTCACAGCCAGAAGTATCTACTTCACCAACAACACCAAGCACTGCAACAGTTTCTCCCTACTGTGACGGTTTCACAACCAACAACTACAACCCAATCAACACCAGTTCCATCAACTCCAACAAAGTAACACCCACACCTTCTGAGAAAACAACAACAGTAAAGGAAGAAACAACAACCCAGAAAGTTGTCACTGAATCAACAAGGCCACCAAAGGAAGTTACTACTGGTCCTGTGACGACAACTTCCTCCACAACAGTGATTGCAGAAACCACAACTTCAGTTTCACAGCCAGAAATATCTACTTCACCAACAACACCAAGCACTGCAACAGTTTCTCCTACTGTGACGGTTTCACAACCAACAACTACAACCCAATCAACACCAGTTCCATCAACTCCAACAGAAGTAACACCCACACCTTCTGAGAAACAACAACAGTAAAGGAAGAAACAACAACCCAGAAAGTTGTAACTGAATCAACAAGGCCACCCAAGGTAGTTACTACTGGTCCTTTGACGACAACTTCCTCCACAACTGTTATTGCAGAAACCACAACTTCAGTTTCACAGCCAGAAGTATCTACTTCACCAACGACACCAAGCACTGCAACAGTTTCTCCTACTGTGACGGTTTCACAACCAACAACTACAACCCAGTCAACACCAGTTCCATCAACTCCAACAGAAGTAACACCCACACCTTCTGAGAAAACAACAACAGTAAAGCAAGAAACAACAACCCAGAAAGTTGTCACTGAATCCACTAGGCCACCAAAGGAAGTTACTACTGGTCCTGTGATGACAACTTCCTCCACAACTGTTATTGCAGAAACTACAACTTCAGTTTCACAGCCAGAAGTATCTACTTCACCAACAACACCAAGCACTGCAACAGTCTCTCCTACTGTGACGGTTTCACAACCAACAACTACAACCCAGTCAACACCAGTTCCATCAACTCCAACAGAAGTAACAACCCACACCTTCTGAGAACTGCACAGTAAAGGAAAAACAACATTGGAAAGTTGATAATCAACTAGGCCACCATTCGAATTGATGGTGTGAACACTGAATCAATTGAAAATATTATAAAATCAGGTAAAAAAATCTGCAGCAACCCTACTGAAGTCGAATGCAGAGGGAAAGAAGGAGGAGTTTCAATCTCAGACCTGGGCCAAAAACTGGAATGCAATCCTACTGTTGGATTGATCTGTAAAAATATTGATCAGACACCACCAGTTTGTTACAATTATGAAATACGAGTGAAATGCTGTGAAGATATATGTAAAACTCATACCACCATACCTCCAAAAACAACAGAAACAGTGACATCTTATACTGCAACAGTTTCTCCTACTGTGACGGTTTCACAACCAACAACTACAACCCAGTCAACACCAGTTCCATCAACTCCAACAGAAGTAACACCCACACCTTCTGAGAAAACAACAACAGTAAAGGAAGAAACAACAACCCAGAAAGTTGTCACTGAATCAACAAGGCCACCCAAAGAAGTCACTACTGGACCTGTGACGACAACTTCCTCCACAACAGTGATTGCAGAAACCACAACTTCAGTTTCACAGCCAGAAGTATCTACTTCACCAACAACACCAAGCACTGCAACAGTTTCTCCTACTGTGACGGTTTCACAACCAACAACTACAACACAGTCAACACCAGTTCCATCAACTCCAACAGAAGTAACACCCACACCTTCTGAGAAAACAACAACAGTAAAGGAAGAAACAACAACCCAGAAAGTTGGCACTGAATCAACAAGGCCACCCAAAGAAGTCACTACTGGACCTGTGACGACAACTTCCTCCACAACAGTGATTGCAGAAACCACAACTTCAGTTTCACAGCCAGAAGTATCAACTTCACCAACAACACCAAGCACTGCAACAGTTTCTCCTACTGTGACGGTTTCACAATCTACAACTACAACACGGTCAACACCAGTTCCATCCACTCCAACAGAAGTAACACCCACACCTTCTGAGAAAACAACTACGGTAAAGGAAGAAACAACAACCCAGAAAGTTGGCACTGAATCAACAAGGCCACCCAAGGTAGTTACTACTGGTCCTGTGACGACAACTTCCTCCACAACTGTTATTGCAGAAACAACAACTTCAGTTTCACAGCCGGAAGTATCAACTTCACCAACAACACCAAGCACTGCAACAGTTTCTCCTACTGTGACGGTTTCACAGCCAACAACTACAACACAGTCAACACCAGTTCCAGTAACGCCTACACCCACTGAAAAAACATCGACTGCAAGAAGAGAAACAACAACCCAGAAAGTTGTCACTGAATCAACCAGTCCACCTTACGTATCCACCACTGGTCCAACAATAGTAGTTTCATCCACAACTTCATTTAGTTCTTCAATTGGACCCATTACCAAAACAACTTCTGGAGTCACAGGAACATTAACACCACCAACAAAGTCTTCAACAGCATCTCAGGAAACAACAGAAACTACATACTCAACACAAACTGCTGAAACAACACCTCCACCGACTACAAATGTCATTCAAACAACAACCGCTTTTGAGTGTTTTTGCACATATCAAAATGAAAAGTTTTCAAAAGGTATGCTTCTTTTTGAACATTAAGCTCAGAGTTCCAGAATAGAAACATAAATTCTACTACTTCAAATGCCTTGTTTTGTTGTTGTATATAACCCATATTTATTTTCTTTCCCTTTTTATTATTAGGATCAATGGTATACAATGAAACAGATGGTGATGGCTGGTGTTTCACTGCTTATTGCAACGCAACGTGTAAAATAGAGAAGCAGTCAAGGCCCTGTCAAACCACTGTATCACCACCTATTTCTTCAACAATTGCAATGACCACAACTCCAGCAAGTGCCATAACAACTACCAGCTCCCAACCCACAACATCCGCACCAGGATGTGACAAGCTAAATCCGCCAAGGAAGGTAGGTGTTTATGATAAAATGAATGAGTAGCATATTAACCATTGTTTAACCACCGTCCAATTAGTGCAGCTAGTAAATCAGATATATTATGGTATTTTATAAGTCTTGCTATTCAACTATCTATTTCAAATTGGGTATTTATTTTTTTTTAATTTAATCTTACTTTATACACTCCTCCTTATTGAAAATTATTAAGGAATTGAGGTCACGTGGTTTGTGATGTTTCTTTTAAAACCACTTTACAGCAATGTTTTAAACAAATGCCTTAATAGTTATTAAATGAATTAATTATTGATTCATACCTCCCCCAGTTGAGTTGATCAGATATATCTATACATAACATTTCAAATCTGACCCTAAAATATAACTCTTAATTGCTGAACTGTTACATTAGTGATAACCTTTAACAGGTCCTACACTCAAAAAGTATAGATCATAGTGTTTAATAAATCCTGTAGTTATTATTCAAGGTAAAAAGTAAGTCTACCCGACCCCTTATTACAATGTTGTTCCTCCGAAATGAGGACTATCATGGCCATACCTCATTTCATGTCTGATATTATTGTCAGATTTCCTTGTAAATTGCCTCGACTTGTTCTGTTTGCTGCACAGCCAGGAGAGAAGTGGCAGAGCAAGGAGTGTGAGGAGTGTGAGTGTAATGAGGACAACACTGTTCATTGCAAGCCAGTTGAGTGTTCAGTCCAACCAAACATTACCTGTGACAAGGCTGGGGAGGTGGTGGTAACTGAGATTGTGGACTGCTGCAAGAAGAGCAGATGTGGTAAGTAAATGAAGGAATGGCATATGTTCATTGGTTTAGGCGTGTTCTTGTACAATAAAGATGACAGTGCTGATTAGTCTAGACCTAGCCTCATGGTAAGTGGATGGGCGAATGGTGTGTTTTCGTTGGTCTTTGCTTAGATTCTTGGTATATAAATGAGGGAATAGTGTATGATCATTGGTCTAGGCATCATAATGGTCTAGACAAATTTTAAAAGATCAACATTTCCCCAGAGCATTATTTTATGTTCTCTAATTTGTAAACAATGTCAGTGTTGGTCTTCCCTTCCTCTTCACTTCCATGTGTATTTTATCACACAGTGTGCGATGTCAAAACATGCCCCGCATCAAATCACTCATGCCAGGAGGGATTCAAGCCAGTCATAGTTATGCAGAATGGAAGCTGCTGCCCTGAATATGAGTGCCGTAAGCCACCCCATTTCTTTAATGATGTCTTAAAGCAATATGTAGTTCAGTCATGCACTAAGCTGTCCTTTTTGCTGTGTGGAAGTAATGATTAATTTTGCTATGAACTTTTATTATTAATTTCATATAAATTGTATTTACTTTATTTATTGTTCACATTATTTTCGTTATTAATTTTATTCATGATTACATTACTACTGTGCTCCAAATCACTAGATTTGGTGCCCTCTGAAGTCAGCACCCAATAGATGCTGCTTTAGAAATGTGTGATTAAATATTAGATTTTAATTTGCTTGACAGAAAGTGTGACTGGGTTCTTTATTGTTATCTTTCATTATTGTAATGTTTATTCAAATTGGTAGAATAGTCTCATGGTTAATTTAACTGATTCTGCTCATTAAGGCATTGTATTACATCAGTCTAGTGGTTTTTATTCAAAGCACATGTTTTTTATTTATTTATGGAGGTATTAAGTGTCATGACACTGGTGAGGTAAAAGCTTTCTAACTGCTTATATCTATCAATCTAACTACATGCTTAAATTATCACACAAAAAATATGCTTTAGTACACTACTAAAGTAAGCAGAGCTTACCAAGTAACTTAACCATTTATACCATAAGCCTTTATACCATATTTGCTCTTCAGATTTACATTTTAATATTTATATTTGACCCAATTATTGTTTTAAATTAATGATTTTTTAATGATGTTTTCTCACTTCGTGCAGTGCCCAAGCCAGTATGTGTCCACAATAACACAGAATATCAGGTAAGAATCAACTTTGTAAATGGAAAGGTAGACTGAGAGCTTGGCTATCTTTGTCGTTAAATAGAATTTCATTAAAAGTGATTTTATGTGAATTTTTAAAAAGTTAATTTTTATGTATTTATTTCCTTAGCTGCATTCTGGTCTGTCCCAAAGGATTAAAGGTGTATGTGTTGTGTTGTCTTCCAGCCAGGAGCTAGCATTCCCACAGACAACTGTCAGAAATGCAAATGTGGTGACAGTGTGGATCCAGACACCAAGCTCCATGTTGTGGAGTGCACTCCAATAGAGTGTGACAAATACTGCCAACAGGTAGGTGTTTGTACCATCCATAAACTGTAAATCTGACTCCAACCTAAAAGAGGGTGGAAACAGCATAAACTACCAAAGCATTTGACCTCTCATTTTTATTGCACTGCAATTACTGCAATGGACTGCACAAATGTTTATAGTATGTGCCGTTACTACCCAACATCATCCAAAAACAGGATCCAAAGCCTTTAGCTGTCCATAGAATATCAAATTTTGTTTAGAGTGGTATTTATGTAGATGCATTTTCCTTCAGAATAGATATCAAAATTACCAACACAATTTGCCAATGGAGCCACTGAACTAATCCACGGATCCAAAAGTCCCTCCACATATTTGTCACATCCTTGCACAGCTGATCCTAATTAGCCAAGCTTTTCAGCCTGCTGGATGAGGTAATTAATGAAATCACCTGTTTTAGTAACAGGGAGGACAAATACTTAAACTTTCTGAAGCTGGAGTTTTCTACCTCTGACCATCTGTCTTCTTATTCAAACATGCCCCATTAAAATCTCCAAAATTGTAACTCACAGATGTCTTATTTGACATGTGTGCGCATATTTCTTGTACATAATACCTTCAGCCACTAAGTAAGCTTCATGAACAAAAATGGAAGAACTCATTTTGGAGAGATCACAACTTTAACTCAAGTCATATTAAAAATGAAAATGAATGTTTCAAATTAATTTTAGAAAATAATTTTAACAAATGCCACATTGTTTTTGTTCTCTATCAGAACTGCCTTTCAGGCCAGGTCAGGGGATAATGACCATACAGGCATGATCATCAATGTTAATCTCAAACAAAGACATTTTAACAGACTTCCTCCAATTCAGCAGTGAACTATACACTTCATCTTTCATACAGGGCTTTGAGTACGAGGTTGTTCCTGGGAAGTGCTGTGGAAAGTGTGTACAGAAGAGCTGTGTTGTGGTGCTCGGCAATGAAACACACGTTATTGAGGTTAGTGACAGATTCTCCATGCCAAGGGACAAGTCATTAACATTTGACTGCAGCTATTTTCCATTGTTCTCTTTCTTTTGAGTTTACTTTTCAGGAGAAGTTATTCCCCTTGAAAGACAATTAGTTATTCTTTGTTGGTTCATTCATACAGGTTGGCCAGACCTGGACACCTCCTGATGACAACTGTGTGAAGTACAGATGTGACAAGATAGGGGACCAGCTGGTTCCAGTAGAAGTGAAAACCGTTTGCCCAGAATTCAACCCCGAAGAATGCATTCCTGTGAGTGTTTGACCAATAGCAAGGTGCTGTTATGCTTGAAAAGTTAAAAGTAATGATGCAAAGCAATTTAGAAAACCCAGAGCTGTCTCCTATAATACACAACAAAGGTACAAACTATGGGTTTCACCGTCATCCATAATTAAGGCGCTTTTTATGCACATAAAATGTTTCATTTATCCATGTATTTATTTGCCATTAACAGGAAAAGGTTCTATCTACAAATAATTTTACCATGAGTCATTGATTCAAAACTGTTTTGGACCCGTGCCAACTCATATGGGTTTGTCATGGGTAAAAACTATATTTTAAAAACTGTATTTATTTTCATATATCTGTTTTCATCACAGGGTACTGAACAAACTGATTCAGATGGATGCTGTAAAAATTGTAAGTAAACAAAACAGTTATCATATTTAAGTATGTATAAAAAGCTCTTAAGAGGTAGATATCTCTTTTCACAAATTTGGCAGATTCTATATCCTAGACTGAAACACATACATCTAATTAACACATATGCATAGCTGGGCAGCATATATTCAATATTGAAAATGGCAAACCTGTCAGTAACAAGGATCCTGATGGGTCGTGCTTTAAGGATGCACAGTTAACAAACAGATTGGTGACAGAAACACAAATGCTGCATCTTGACAGTGTTATTGTACAACAAGTCAGTGTGGCACAGGACTGCAATAGGGAATCCAAACTTTCCACATTTCTTTGGTTATGTGCCTATGTAAATCTTTCATTTTCTCTTGTTTGTTCATGTTCCACTTGCTTTCTGCTTCTGAAAATGGACAACACATCATAGCATTTGCATGATATCAAATTAACTTTAAACTATTTCAGCTGCTGCATTTCCAATTATAGAAAAATATTGCAACATATGTTGTAATGAATTATTAACCTTGTACAGTGATTCATTTATTTGGTGTGAATAAATGTTTTTCTACCTGTAACATAATTCTGTAGTTTAGCTTATTTTCAGTAGAACCTGAAACTGGGAACTCTATAAAGGTATTTCATTTCTGACAATCTACCATTTACAAGCTTTTATTGATCCAAACAATGCTTTCCTTCCTCAGGCACTCGCCATGACTGCAATGTCAAGAAGAACAGCACTTACCTGACCAGTAATGGCTGCCAGTCCACAGAGCCAGTGGAAATCACGTCCTGTCAAGGCGCATGCGGAACATCTTCTGTGTAAGTTTCAAATCTATACTAATCACAGATCACAGTCTTCCTTATAAAAATGAGCTGGTCAGAAATATCATGGATACCCTCATGTGTTAGGTTCATAACTTTTTAGTAGAATGAACCTGTGTTGATGAGAGATGATGGGACACAGGTCAATACAAATTCCAAGTGCAGGTTGAGTATCCCTCGAAATGTCTAGGACCATAAGTGTTTCGAATTTTGCATGGTGACAGCATTACATACATTTTTTCTTTATTTTTGAAAACGTATACAGTATTTTTTTTTTCATGCATATGTACGGATGGTTGTAAGTTGCATAGGTCAGGTGTGGAATTTTCCACTTGGGGCGTCATGTCGGCGCTCAAAAAGTTTCGGATTTTGAAGCATTTTGGGTTTCAGATTAGGGATGCTCAACCTGTGTACACTTTGCTAATATATTAATGGTCAGGTAATGTATTATAAATCATAATTTCATACAGGTGGGGCTGCAACCAAGTGGGAGCCAACTCACCCCTGACTATCCATGACAGTATAATGTTGGTTAAAACATGGCTTAACCAACAAGATTGCATGAATACCTGGCTCCAACAACTTGCCTTCCCAGATGTTGCAGAGCTAATATGTCATGGCTTTATAAATAATGCTGATGGAGAGTCTTGAATGTAATTGAGGATAAATTTGTTTAGAGGAGCAATGAGAGTCCCTGATTCACCTTGGCCATACTGGCTGAGACATCCTCTCTCACATCTTCTTCTGTCTACTTTTCACAGGTACTCTGCAGAGGCTAACACCATGATTCATGCTTGCTCCTGTTGTCAAGAGGTGTCCACCAGTAGTAAAGAGGTAGAGATGACCTGCCCTGATGGGTCAAAGTTTAACTACACTTACATTTACGTTGACAAATGTGGCTGCAAGCCCATAGAGTGTGATGACTCCTCTTCCTCAACCTCAAAGAAGTCACGACGAAGACGCCGATGAACCACTGAGACAACTAATGGCCTGAACTCCTCTAGCTGATCATGCCTTTGTATGGAAAATTTTCCTGAAGGAATAATGTTGTGCTATTAAAATTAGCATAGTTTATTTTTCTTTCTTTTTTTGCTTATCACTTTGAGAGCAAGCCTTTATTTCAATGTTCAACTTTTTTATTTAATGCGCTATGGAATTAGGTCTATACAAGATACATACTGTGAGTGAGTATTTCAGTGTTTTCATGGAATATCTGTAATGATAGGTCCTAGGGAGAAACAAAAAACAAAGTCACTGTTATCATTGTCATTTTCACTGCTTTCTGAGCTATAATTGTTTACAGACTAGTTCGTAGAGTATATACTTAAGTGCCTCTGTTCTTACCTGTAAAATCTTCCAATAAACTGTAGCAATCAAAACCAGTGCTCTGATTCTGTGCTTAATGTTGGGGGCTACCTTATATTAAATCATTATACTGTTTGTTCCAAGTTACCCCTACCCTGGATGACTTGCAATCATTTTTTAATCGTCTATTTAAATATACTGTGTTAGCAATCACCAGGCAACAGAGTTTGTATGGCAAGTTAAAGTTGCCATACAAGTTAAAATGCTGGGACTGGTGGTTTTCAAAAGTATCCCTGGTTTCCAAGTGTTGGTGACATTCAGAGGTGTATTGGTGACTGAACAGATTAATACACTGACTGAGGAGGGGGACTGACAGTTACAGAACACCTGGTTCTTAGATCACTATGTGGCTGCTGAAGCTGAGTAAAATTTTCAAACACCACTTACTGACAAACACACTGAGCAGTAATCACCATTAGCCATATGAGGAACTTGCAAAAGGGAAAACAATGGATGCAATGGTTACAGGGGAGTACCTGGGAGGAACAGAAGTAGCAGACAGGCCGCTGGAGATTGATGGTTGAGGGAGGCTCATTGGTACATGTCCTATTATGATGCTTGAGACACTGTTTCCTGAACACTCATCTTTTGGCAGGAGTTTCCCTGAGAAACCTTATTTTAATCAACAAATATTATTGACACCACTCTGTTACACTGAATCTGCTATCTGCTGTGTACTTACAATAGCCAGCATTCAATAAGAGTATTCAAATTGCTGACCCTTTTAATCCTTTTAACTGGGCTGAGTTAAATAGGGGAACAATTGCTTTTTCCATGTCTGAAGATTACATCCCATCACCTTGTACACCACACAAATGACAGAAACACTGACCTTATTCTCTCAATCTATCTCTACGTGCCACTCGCATAAAGATCTGACCAAGTTTAATGTGAAACAAGCAAAATGTGGAAAATCAGCATATTTTTTCATAGCACTGTATATTTAACTAAAAAAAGCCAATGACCCCTTTCTGGATTAGAATAAACGGTTGTTTTATTGACAGTAATAGCCCAGAGGCCTTAGACCCACAGTAGAAAGGCTGCACAGAAACTGTTTTTTACTGACTAGGGAACGGCACCCATACTCACTCCTCTCTTTTACACTGCGCATGCACACTCAAACAATGTACATATTTTCTTCAGAAGAAAAATATATCCAAAATTAAGAAAAAAAATATACAATCATCTTTTATAAGGGTTGAAATTAGCAGGGTAGCAACAGACAGACAACATTCTTTGGTTTCAATCACACATAGCAGTAGCAAGACAATCATATAAAACCATACGTTAATGCTCAAACTGGGCTATTCTGACGTTTAACACTGATCGCATATAAATGAGGTGAGTATGAATCAAAACTTTGGCTGCACAGAAAGAGGTGTGATCAGGGTTTCTGTCAGGTCATTTCCAGACTTTAACCGGTAAATATGGCTTAAGTCCAACAAATGAAAATCATCTGGATATGATGACCAGCACTACTCTTACCCAAACTATTTTAGAAATGTATTGCCATAGTTACATTTTATTTGCCGTTGTACAATTTAGAAAATGTTTTTACAGAAAACATTTTTCCTCCCTTCTGGTCTGATGCAAAGTGCATCATTGACAGGAGTGGTTGGCTCCACTGGCCATCCGGGGACACACTCATTTTTATTAGCAGCAAATCAGCTAAATATTTAAGAAGGTTATGGGTTTTTGGTATTTATAGTAGCTCATGGGTTGATATTAACACTGAGAGTGTAATTGTGTACTGCAATGCCCATGACTTCTTGTTTTATCCTGTTAAATGTTATTCTTGCCTGATTTATTTTCACTCTGGGGAGTAGAAAGTTAAGTACAGACTATCATCATCAACAAATGAGACAGAAATAGTATTCTTGGCAATTTATTTGAGGAAAATGATCCAATATTACATATCCAATATTACATATCTGTGAGTGGCAAAACTATGTGAACCTATGCTGTTATGTGGATTAGCAGTTGATTTGAAAGTGAAAAGTTAAATTAGAGTCAGGTGTTTTCAATCTATGGGATGACAATCAGGTGTGAGTGGGCCCATTTTATTTAAAGAACAGGGATTTATCAAAGTCTGATCTTCACAATGCATTTGTGGAGGTGTATCAATATTGGATAATTTTCCTCATTAAATAAATGGCCAAGTATTATATTTTTGTCTCATTTGTTTGCTCTCTTTATCTGCTTTTAGGACTTGTGTGAACATCTGATGATGTTTTAGGTCATATTTATGCAGAAATAAAGAAAATTCTAAAGGCTTCGCAAACTTTCACTCACCACCGTATGACCAAAGTATTTTACATGTGTCTGATACACATGAATCCCACCAGTCATTGTGTCCAATGAAGATTTTTGCCTAGCAGAAACCCTGAGTGTGATACTACTGTAGGATTTACACAAACAATGTATTAATTTTCACCTAAGCTGAGAAAGCATGAGAAATGCAAAACCAACATCAAACCCTCTCTTTCGAAACATTAGGGGAAAAAAGTTTCTCCATAGGTTATTGTTATTTTAACGGCCACTGCTAGAAGATGGTGACAGAGGTCCCAATGAAATTAGACTCAATAGATAACTTGCCAAATACAAAAACAGAAGTACCAATCCTTTTACTGTTTACATTAAGTGAGGCCATGCATTATGCAAAACTGATACTGGACTGTTTACTGGCGAAGACTTCCCGATACCCAGTCATTATGAATCACTCCTCATAAACCCAATGGACATTGATAAATGATACATCTGTCCAGAATCAAAAAGGCATACAAGCAGTAGCATACATTTTCAATTTAACACCACTGTGTACTACCTAGATGCATGGTAACATATCTTCTTCATTACCTTTGGCAGAACTGCTCGTCAACAAAAAATACCTGTGTGTACAGAGATTTGAGGCAGGAGAATATATTTTTCCTTGGGATGAGCCAAAATCCAATTATATACTCAAAACAAAGGTTACAACGGAAAAATAAAATAATGCTAAGTGCAGCTTATTGGCAACATGAGCTAGGTGGTTCATACATCCACATTTGTCAATGGCTAAAATCTCTATACATTTCTAAATTCTGTTCACTCAAAATCCTATTATACCCGGGCTGTGTTGATTGTTCCAAACTCTTTTCTTTAAACCCTCCATATCAAAATCGCATCTGTTATCATTTTTAAATAAATTATAACCCTTTAAACATTTATAATAGAATTTATATAGATATATGTCAAACACTCACTGATGCAAGTACACATTACCCATATACAGTATAGATATTTACAAGATATTGTAGTTGGCTCCACTACAGCTCTTCAGTCATCTGCAGGAGGGAATTAATGGCAGCATCCTTGTTTCCCTGCTGAGCCTCCATCACTGTGCGTATCACCTCTCTGTCCAGGTTAGGGAACATGTCCTGCAGTGCCTTGAGGTCCTCCTCACTGCAGAGGGCGCCACGTGGTGCTGGGGCAGGGGCAGCTGGCATTCCCATCGGTACCATTCCTTGGTTGTACACTGTGGGTACGCCTGCAAATGTTATACAGCAAGTGTGGTTATTAAAGGTTAGTGAGAGAACTTTATCCAATCAAGCCTTTATCACCTCAGGGGAAAAAAATGGCTATGTCTCTATCAGAAAGCATCCATCTACTGTCTGCATTCTGCAAAGGCAGCTGCCTCCAAAGGCAGCACATGATCTTAAAAGGTAGCTAAAAAGGCAACAAATTTGAGATGTATTATGAAGGAAGGACGACACCAGACAAGCACTTTGCACAAAAATAATAACATGACAGCTGATGATTTACAGTCTGCCAGTACATAACACACCCACCAGTATCTACATCAATATATACACACCCCCATACTCTATATCAGCATATACACATCCTCCAGAGTCTGAGCAGGTATATACAAATGCCCTCATTTATGCATCAGCGAATGCACACCCCAATACTTGCATTAGCACAAACACTGCCCCCAGAGTTGCCACACACCTGCAATAGGTACGTATCCAACTCCTTGCTGGTACACTGTGGGCATGAGGACCACAGGCTGCGGCTGCATCATCATACCCGCTGGCATAGACTAAAGAGAGCAGAGAGAAGAGGACAGGCAGAGCATTCAGGGTCTGATTTCCTAAAGAATTTGGTACATGCCAAACTGTTTTGCTAGTGCAAAAAGACTAAGAGTGCATGTGATTGGTTGAGGCACCAATCACAAATCATATCACTGAAATTACACGTGAAAAATGTTTAGCACGTGCTACAGGCTTTGACAATTCTGGCCCTCAGCCTGCATACACCAGTGCCAGTGCAGAATAATCACACAAAATATAGCAAACCAAGCCATTTCAATTTCATCTGTAATATTTCACTGTGACGATATTCAGACTCCATTATACTATTCTAGTCATATCTACTGATATTTCATCCTTTAGCAAGATGGGTCAGCTCGACAGCTCCATCCAAAACACAGAGTCAGAAAAAAAATCTCCTAAAAGAAAGTGTTTATTTCACAGTTGCTAAGGATGCAAACAACAATGGCATGAGAATACACAGAAACTCACAGCAAAAGACATGACCAGGTTGATCATGCCCTCCTTGTCGTCACCCTGACGGCCACTGAGGCTGTACCACTCGTCCACCACGCTGCCCTCCTTCAGGCTCTCTGGGATCGTGATGTGTGTCCAGGCAATGCGGTCATCCATGGAAAACGCTCTCTGGAGAAAGAAACGAGAAACAGCCAAGTGTCAGTATAACTGCACAGATCAACAGTAACAGTTGCCAGGGGCAAAAAAAGTACACCAACAATTCTCATGGCCACCAGTTCCTGTTAAAGGTTGGCTGTTTTGGCAACCATTTATCTGGAGAATGTTTAATGTAGATATTATACAATTATTTTTAGGGCTGTCACGGTTATGAAATTTGAGGCAACCACTAACTATTTCCCTTAGTCAACAGCATAATCATCACAACTATTTAACAAACTACAGGAAGTTTCAAAACAGTTTGTTCAAATTGAGAATGCCATCACACTTTCCCAACAGTCCTTGAACTCTTTTTCCCCTAGATAGTAGCAGTATTCCATCACAGAATGCCTCCTGCTATAGAAACAGTCACATGGATAAATTGCCACTTGAAGTCAAGAAAGGCAGCTACATAGGTTGCCTTGCTTAAACTTTGATATATTCTTGCACTTTCATGTTCAACTACTGTCAGAGGAAATCAGAATCCCAAAAAATCTCAAAGACTGCATTTCTACCAGAGTTATTCCAATGACAAAAAAGTAAAACTGCCTGCCTGCAGCATTAAGCAATGTTTATCCCAAAAGCGCTTATCATCACATGACACTGACACATCAAAGCATCCAGAGAGAGGGAGAAATTGGATTTTCATTTCAGGCCTGGGACACCAATTCATGGGGAAACAGAAAAATGCTTAATTTGATCCCCGAATAGTTGGTTTGATTTACACTGAACTAACATCACATCTTTTAATATCATTAAAGAGGCATGAAATAATCAGGCTCGATGATAACAACAGGGTTATGTGTAGGTCAAACATGCGGATGTAAGCACAGAGAAGAGACTGTCAATGTCCCCAGACAATCCCAGATAACCATTTTTATCATAGCTGCACTTCTACTTGTTTGACTCTGACTCTATTTAATTCATATTCAAAGTATATAAAATCTACTAAAGACTATTCAAGTTTAGTATGCACTGGCAAATAGTCATGAAAAATCTATTTTAGTCATAAAAACTATCCAAGAATGATAATTGTAGAGAAGAATTTAGAATCCCAAGTCGTGTTTATATCTCACAAAATGGTATTGTAAAATGAAATGTGATCCTCTTCTGTCAACTGCATCTGCACCAAACCCATCATAAACTGACTTTTTAGAAGCAGAGCTTGCCTTCACCTCTTAAAGGCAACCTGTTTCATAATATTTAAATGTAAACATCTTACAAATAGGGCTCCTTAACTCCAAACATCTGTTGGTATACTGCTAATACAAGTTGTATAAACATTAAGACAGGGATTTTGGTACAGTATTGCATTACATAATGTATTTGTTGTTCAAAATGGCAGGAGACGTGTGGCATGGATTTATCCATGAACACTTGAATTATGGAATTCCTACACTATCACAACTGTTCAAAAGACCACAGCAGGCTGCAGCATGAAAAGACGGTCACTGCAATGAAAAGCTTCCAGTACCTTGTAAAACAATTAGACTGGATGAAATAAAGGGGTGCTGTGTTCAGCACAGCTGTCACAGCATGCTGTTCAGCAGGGCCTGGACAATGAGAATTAGATGGATATCTTCTCTTAACATAACCATACAATTCATTTCCCAGGGAAGCAATGAAACCCCATGATGGCTGCCCAACTTCTCACTTTCCTGCAGTTATACAGGACGTACCACAAGTGGTACCCCAAAATACTCCATGAGCTCCCTTCACATTCATCTTTATCAAAAACGGATACCCAACAAGGAAACATTCAACTGCAGGGTACGATGTCCCTCCTTACCTCATCAAAGATCTCCAAGTAGAATGAATCCACACCAGGCGGGACAGTGCACTGGATCACCTTGTTCCAGCGTGGGTTCTTGGCACCATTGTGGGCAGTAGGAGTTTCATAGACCGCGTAGCCCAGTCGCACACGGCAGTATGGGTCCATCCGAGTCATGCCATAGTTCTTAGCTAGTTTGGCCTGTATAGAGAAGGGAAGAGCAGGTGACACAGAGGCCACTTTCGCCACATACAACAAGCTCCACTGCTGGATAACAAACTATTAAAACTATTTTTTTCAGTTTAAAGCATTAAAATAAATATCAACATTGCCTGAAATGACCAAATATTTAGTTATGGTTAATATCAAATTTATGCCATTGTTGAAAGCCCTAGTGCAGATGCAGCTCTTATTTCAGTTGTCTTTGCCTGTCATGTTTACCACAGGGCAGAAATGCTTTTTTCAATGTCTTACACATCTTCTTCAAATGAAAAGAGCCATTCGTGTGAGAAATGTAAGAAATATCCACCAAAAAAGCTATGCTGACACTGAGTCTGAGCTCCTGTCGGAGTGAGATGGTCAGTCAAACATACCTGCACTACAGTGATGCTTAGCCGGCCCACGGTCCCCATGCTGCCTCCATACTGCAGCTGCTGGGCGGTCTGCGCATCCAGCTGCACTTGCTGCTGCTGCTGCGTGGGCATAATGCGCAGGAAGTCCTGGGGCAGCTCACCAATGTACACCTACCAAGAAATGGGGAAGGGGAGAGACAAAAACAGAGTGTGTGTCAGTGCCCATTCCTGGTTACATGCCTTTTAGTAGATCAAGACCACCTGAAGTTCCATTATCACCAACAGATTTAAAATATTCAGGTATATTTTACCAGCAACAACATACTGGCAGCAAATGCTGTCAACATAGGACAACTCAATAGGTCGTAGGAGGCCAACTGCCTTGTGCAATGCAAGCAATGCTTCTCTGATATGAGCAGACAAAAAGGAATTATTGCCATTTTAGTATGTCCATTTTATGTTTATCAAGTTGTTACCACATGATAAAACAGATTTCTGTAACACTAACTCATGCGCAATAGACACATCCACTGGTAGTCAACAAATGCTAAAAATATCCACATCGTAGTTAAGAGTAGCACCATTTTTATTTATTTATTTTTTTTTGGGAACATCCAAAGTGACTTGTGGGTTTTTATAAGCTTCTGGTTATTTTGTAAAATTCAGGGCTCCTGAGTGACACTAGTGGTCCTGGTGCCACTAACTGAAATTTTTACTTGCGCAGTCACAAAATTTACAAGCGCAAACACAAAATTTAATGGCATTGATATCCTGTATGGTATTACTCAGAATACTGATATTTTATATCCCACCTGTGTTTACAGATGTATTATTTGTTTAGTGAATGTAAAATGAGGAAACTTTACATTGAGATTATATTTTTCATTTGCTTCTATAAGTATTCCAATAATCCATTTCTACCACTGGTCTGAATGACAACACATGTAGAGCATCAAAACAAAAAACAAGAGCATTAAATAAAAAAACAAAAATATAAGCATGTTATTCCACACCATAACGTGACCAGAACCATAATTTAAACAGAACTCCAATAAATATCTCTCCACTCTGACAGAGAACCCAACATGTGCCTCCCCTCCCTCTCCAGGAGCTATCCCCCTGAGGGCTGAGCTAACAAATACATTACACACATGACACAAGACCAGCTCACCAAAGAAATACTTACATTTACCAAAACCAACTGCTTCAAATCTCACCTGAGGTGAAATAATATATACACCCACAATAGCACCAGAACAGTGAGAGAAGTTATGTCCAGATGTTGCAGATATACAACTCCCCCAAAAAAAAAAAAAAAAAACCAAAGTTGAGGCGTCATCGCTGCGCTATTTGTCCACGCCCGTTATTTTCACGGATTTTTCTATGGAAGATTGATTTTTTACAAGTGATTTCCCAACAATGAAACCACAAACCAGAGAGAATGGTATTTTGATTCTCTTGGGCCGACAAGACCAGACACTGGCAAATAAATCGTGAGAGGCCTAGTTTTAGTCACTTGACGAGAGACAAGTCAGTCTGAGCAGGGTCAAGTGGAGTACATTAAATTACTTAAAGTGTGTGGTCGATGGATACACAACTACACATAGAATACTAACAACAAAGATCACTATATGGACGTTGAAAACATAAGATAATTTCCTTTAATCTCTGCACAGAACCTCAGAGAAAATTCCACAACTTCCAAAAATATCAAGGGAGTTAAAACTTGTTACTAGATGGGAGGGGTTTGTAGAAATTTCTCTTGACACCATAGCTACAACGTTGCTACTTTGCTAGCTCAGGGGTTCTAAATTAGATTTAATCCTGTCAATATAGCTAATTGATTGTGTAACGATAAGATGTTAAAATAGCGATGGATACATGTTAATATTTGTCTGGCAAGGTGTTCAACTGGCTGATTACCGAAAAATCTATGATATGCATGACAAGCTGTCTACGTCTTGTCTTTTGTCTAACAGCTATGAAGCTACCTCAAGGTTTAAATGTAAATAAAGAATTATCTCACCTAATACCCTAGCTAACATATCTTAAATCATGTGTCAGTATTGCTGTTTGTTATATTCTTGCTACCCAACGTTACATCAAATCTGGACTCTACTTACTTAAATATTTGCTCAGCAGCTAAATAGGGCGATGATTGTGCTAGCGCTCACATTAGGTGGCTGGTTATACTGCTGACTTAGTTAATGTTGGCTAATAAGCATCAAATGTGAGTAGGTAGAAACATCGATACTAGCTGTCTACCTCCTTCATTTCGTTTTAGACGAGCTTAGCTACCATAACGTTACCTGACCCCGCTGAGTGCTGATCGTTGTGGCCATTTGTCGCTCTGGGTGTTTCAGGTCAGCTGAGGCGAAAATGTTGTAAATGTTAGTCGTTTATGGCAAAGAAAATCCGACTAGGTTTAGGCAACACCGTTGTGCCACCTAACTTGAAGTGAGTACGGTAGTCGTTACGCCTCCTTACTTCCTTGTCAGCTGATGGCTCTACTGCCCAGTTAACGTTAACTAATAACTATGCAGCTCGCTTCTTTGGTAAGCTAGGTACAGTGGCGTTACTTATTGCAGAAATCCACCGAGGTTGTTTGAACTTTCTGAGGCTGGAACAGTTTTCTCTTATGCCATTTTGGCTCTGTTTCGCAAAACCACTTCAGGCTGAGCAAAGGAACCAAAATGGCGTCAGTTTCATTTCCTGCTCCTAAAAACTGTTTCCAACTAATAGTGACAGCCCACAAAGCACAGGGTTATATTGTCAAAATGTCCCATGTTCTTGGGAACTTACTACAACCGTTATGATCGCTAATCCCAGGTACATGAGTAAGTAGTTATGTATTGCATTTGTTTTGTTGAATCAAACTCCAAGATTTTAATAAATAGCGAGGCGCTCAAAATGGGGCACACGTCATTCCTTTTTTTTTTAACAAAAACACTGGTATGTGCGCATGCGTGAGAAATGTGGCATGTGACAACTTCCGTTTTCTTCGCTAGGTTCCGGTTTACTCGCAGTTTATTCGCAGTAGGTCATTGTTGAACAATGTGAGTGAATACGATGCATTACAGCACTCTTTTCTGTTGCTGCAGTGTATAAGAACACAGAAGCTGCATATCATGCAGAGATCACAAACAGGGATGATGTGTCAACATACAAGAGCAATACCAATTTAATTGAACAAAATTAACATATGGAGAGGTAAAATAAAAATTATACAATATAGACAATGAAAGGGGGCTAGGGGTTCTCAAATGAACTGTGTTCATCTATTACACATAAGGGTTTTATCCTTCATGTATTCAACAGAAGGATAACAATGTTCACTATGAAAATGTTAAATAAAGGTTTTACTTTTAAATATCTACACTGAGATTCAATCAACATTTGTCCAGAATGTTTACTTACAATTGTATAAAAGAGTACAAAATGATTATTCTAAAAAAGAACAGCTGAAATAATTATTTGTTTGTGAA
The DNA here is from genome assembly GCA_022829145.1 of Albula goreensis. Classification (NCBI taxonomy): domain Eukaryota; kingdom Metazoa; phylum Chordata; class Actinopteri; order Albuliformes; family Albulidae; genus Albula; species Albula goreensis. Next base: position 26,515,311 of record CM040749.1, read on the forward strand.
TGCTGAATGTGTAAAACCATGTTGGTGAAGATACAACATGCTCAGAGCATAAATACTGTATGAAAACAGTTTTAAGGTCTTGCTCAAAGGTTTAGAAGGTTTTCAAAATTGAAAATGGAGCAAACAGTGTTTACAATATGTGGTAAGCCTGGTCCACCATCTTGTCTGAAAGTTGTTCATCCCAATACTCCTTCACTCTATAACTTGTTTTTTCCATGCCCCTAAACTGAATCAATTCTGTAGTCTGTAAATCTTACACACTGTATAAAACTCAATTACTTCTCAGTCTCACATTTAGAGTAACCATACCACCTTAAACACTTACATAGCAGATTGGTTTGAGAATGCCAGCATATTCCCTGCCACAGTTGCCCACCAGGGCAGTTGCTTTTTTCCAAACATTTAACGACAGTTGCTGGGGGCCACCATATGGATGTACTGTTCCCCAGAATCATTTTGCAAAGCCCCCAATCAGTCCTTCGTGATTTTTTTCTTGAAACAAGTGATTCATTTTGAAATTACTCTCTGCGCTTAGTTTAGAAAAGATATGATTCACTGGTCCTAGAAACAGCTAGAGCCCAATTTACTGAATTCACCAACAATCACCCCCCCGTCTGTCTTTCTCTTCTCTCTCCTTCCAAGTGTGTGCTTAACTTATTTGTGTTTTGTTTAAATGAACATATTTAGAAAGGAAGCATTGCTACTCTGTGCTGTAATTCTATGCAACGTGTCCTATTTTCCTTTTCATCCCCCAGTATTATATGGGAACTCCTCTTAAATAAAACACAACATAAGTAACGATTCTCTTTCTATAACAGTGCTGTAAGCTTTGGGAAGTGAAGTAATTGTGTTGGTAAGTGCTTTGCTTTTAGGGGAAGGCTCATCTTGGGTTGCAATCAATAAACTAATGGAACATACAACTCCCTATAGCTTCCGGACCCTGGATGAATGCGCCTTGGTAACAGTGCAAGTCATCATTGCACAAATACTTAAACTAGTTTTCATGTCATTATTCATTATAAACGAATGAGGTGTGGCAAAATTACATTTACACAAAGATACTTTGCGTCTATGTATGAAATTGCCAACGCCATATTAATGTTGAATCTGAGGAGTGTCTCGTTTCCATCATTTCGGAAAAGTAAATTACACCGGCGCATGTGGTCTTTCATGACAGATTAATCCGCCTAGCGGAGCGAGCTGAGATGTTCAAGTAGTACCGGTCGGGGCAATGGGGAACGTTCCACCTCTCATCAGCTGATTTAGCTGAAAGCAAAATTCCCCAGCAGTAACAGTGACACTGTACTCTGGTTGGTGTGACTGACGTTAACTTTGCACTGTGGAAATGACATAGCTGTAATATAGCCAGTAATGAAAGGTAAGTTTACTTTTTATTAAAGCTTACAACTCGTTGTAACGGTTAGTACCATGGTTCTCATGCCAGTTATCTAACTTTAACAAGTAGCTACTAAATTAATTTCCTAATCGGAATGAAAGGGGGTGCCCAGGAATATCAAGGTTGGGTACCACCGTGGAGCGTGAGCAATTTACGAGTGGGTTTTTGCAATTGAGGAAATTAACGTAAGGTAAAATTGGCGTGTTACTGGGTATAATGACTACGCAAAAGTGCATACAGAACTTACTGAAACTATCTTCGCTGTTTCGGTTGTTTACATAAGACAGAAGCATTGACCCACATTATGAACGAAAAGTTTTGCTGCTCAAGTCAGTCATTATGACTACTTGTTTACTAGACTGTTAGTTGCTCGTTTGTTTGCTGACTTAACTGACATTGATTTCACAACACATATCCTGGTAAAGTTTAGCTATCTAGCAATATGCACAACAGCCAGGCTTCCTGATAGCACATTTCAAATCAGTGTGTTTTTCTAGATGTTCTGTCAACTTCAGCAAGATCCAGTGTGATCAGTTTAGGTAAGACTACTATACCTTAATTGTCTTCGTAAACTGACCTGCAAACCGTATCTAGATACATGCCATATCAATTTTTAGCTCGAAAAGATTTTAGAGAACTTCACTCTTCTGAGGTAACTGCAAACCAGCCAGTTAGCTAGCTTGACAGTATTAGCCCACACTTTTGTATTGAATGCAAGTCCCGTGATGCAGACATTCTGGCGAACAAGCTCTCTCGCATGCTCTTCTAATGGATTAATGTCATGCTGCGGAATTTCTCTGAATTCCCCCAACCCCTCTGCAATTGATAGACCTAATCTGAATGAGAACTGGAAGCGATGTCCATCTACAGAGTTATTTTTGGTTTGTTTTTTCAAAAGTAATACCTTTGCAGCATTCCTTGTCAATGTTGGAATGTAGCTGCGTTTGTCTAATCAACCTTACAGTTATTTGTCAACTATCCCGTGGTTGTTGTGGGCTTGTTTGAAATACTTTACTATATAGAGCATTATTGAGATTAAGGAAAGTTTGACTTGATTTGTGATTGGATTGGTTTTTACATGTATTACCATATTGCATTTTACACCAGCCAGAAGTCATTAGAAAGTTTAACCCATGTTAATCAAATAGAATAGTAATTACCCCAACTCTAATTTGAAAACGTTACTCTACAGATACCCTGTTAGTCACGAATCTGTATTGTTCAGCATTTGCCTTTTAATTTGATGAAATGGAAGTCATGTCTTGATAATTTTAGTCTACGCGAAGTCACATGATAGTAGGCTGTGGGGCGTGAGGGCAAACCAAAACTAAAAGAGGAGGTTGTTAGGACAGTCATTAACGTCGTTCATTGTTTCCCTTTGTAGCTAGTAAGATATATTGTACTGCACAGTACCAAAAATAACAAAGTAGATTTAAAATGGGCTATCCAAGGCGATAGGAAACCATAAGGAGCTAGTGACAAAGTGATTTTAGAGACATTTCTGCTCCTAACGCGGCATTACTAACTCAAATGTAATTCAGTTCAGAGGCTTGATTGTAATGATCAGATCTGAGTGGGGACCTACTTGTGAAACAAAAGTGTTGTCTAGTGAAGCAGTGCAGGGGTTGCAGTAACATCAGCTGTCCTTTGAAAGGTTTATGAATTCATGTTTAAACTGAGATACAAAAGCATTTAGGACCACAGATTGGTCAGAAATCTGAAATATTACATTTTAAAATTTTCACAGGTTTACGTTGCATTAGCTCTATTATGTAAGCCTTAATTTTGGTTAATAATCATAGCAGCTGTAATTGTGATCTCTGTATGCACCCCAAACAATCTCGTTTTCAGTGACTTGCAATCCGTTCAGTGGGTTCTCACTCTGTTCGTATCAAGCAATATTTACTCTCCTACACCATATTCATTAGTTAATGAGGCATAGCTGGCATAAGTAAGGGTTTAGTTGACTAGTCACTTATTCCCATTGAAGGAATTGCTGTTGAATCAAATCAAACTTGAACCCTTGGCTTAATTATCCATTTGCTTCCTTAGATTTTGGTGGTTAAACTGAGTAAGACACTGTCCCTAATAGAATAGCTGTGTTAGTAAAATATTTAAAATATATTTGTTTTATCTGATTTGATCTGATCAGATCCCCAGTGTGAGAGTGCTGATTCATGATTCGAGTTATGATGCCTCTGCTTCTGCTCTCTTTCCCAGCAGTGTGTGAGGTAGAAGAAGGGTAAACACCATGCCTTCTCTGCCTGTTGTGCCTGAGTCCTACACCCATGTCCTTGCAGAGTTTGACTGCCTAGACCCGTTGCTTGCCGCACTGCGCCTGGATTCCGGCCGGCTGAAGGTAGCTCAAGGGCATTAGGCAGATTGCCCATGACACAGATGCAGGATTCCTGCAGTCTGGAGGGTTCAATTACAAGCTCATTAAAGGCCAGTGCTAGATACCAGAAATTGTAAGATGAATGACTGGTATCGGACAGGCCTTTTGTCAGACTTTGCTTCAATAGTACAGCATGAGTTACAATAGCATATAAGCAATATTTCAATATTGGGTGCCTGTATCTCTGCTGTATCTATTTCAGTGCACCTGCTTGGCAGTATCCAGGAAGTGGCTAGCACTAGGCACCTCTGCAGGAGGGCTGCACCTCATTCAAAGGGAAGGCTGGAAGCAGCGGCTCATCCTTACACACAAGGTGCTGTTCGCCTCCACCCATGTACATGCACTCCCATCCCCTTGTATTTGTCCATGCCTCATACAGGGTCCTAACCACAGCAAATGTGGAAGATATCACTCAAACAAATGCATAAAATCTGTAGCCTGACTGGACTTTCCTCCTCTCTCCATAGGAAGGATCTATCACCCAGGTTGCTTGCTGTCCCCATGATGAGGACTTTGTTGCTGTTGCAACAAGGTACCTGCAGCATGGTCTTACATTATTGTGAATATGTTGATGTTTGTGGTTCATTAAGGCTCAGTATTTGCCTTGTTCCCCAAGAGCCCTTTGTTAATTGGTGTGACATTTTACCTCAGTTTTCAGGGGTTTAATGTTTCTGTGAGCTTCGTCTGAGTTCTCTGAAAGTCGTAGTGTGTAATTTCAGTCTTGTGACCGGGTGAGTATTTGTGGTCTTAATGTAATCAGAAAATTCTGGGAGCAGTTGCATATTGTTGATTCAAATGGGTGGAAACAGAGTGTTCAGACCAAAGCCCCAGCACGATTTGAAAAGGGCCTTACAAAAAGAAGGATGTGTGACAAATTTGGGACTATTGACAGCCTTATCCAGGTTTTTAGCAACATTACCTTGAAGCTAAGAGATAAGTTTAAAAAATAAATAAATAATGGACATGCATATGCTTAAGCTCATCAGCACTATTCCATCTCCCCCTCCACATGTCGTACTAAAGCCCCAGTTAGCGAGATGCCCTATTTAACACTGCTGTGCAAATCACAGACAAGTGAAAAGAGAAAAGTGACACATCCTTGTAATGCTTCATAATGTTTATCAGTAAGCAGCAGCTACAGTTATAAGGCATATTTCACAAAGTATAGTAAGAGTGTTTAAATAAAAAATTCACCTAAGAATATCAATTTTATTTTTACCATCTGCAGACCAGAATAATTACAGAGTGGTGTTGAGGTGCTGTCCTGGCCATCTCTCAGTCAGGGGTTGGCGGTGGTTGAGGTGCTGTCCTGGTCATCTCTCAGTCAGGGGTTGGTGGTGGTTGAGGTGCTGTCCTGGTCATCTCTCAGTCAGGGGTTGGCAGTGGTGTTGAGGTGTTGTCCTGGTCATCTCTCAGTCAGGGGCTGGCGGTGGTGTTGAGATGCTGTCCTGGTCGTCTCTCAGTCAGGGGCTGGTGGTGGTGTGGGAGCTGCAGCTGGAGCGGAGGGGACGTCCAGAGCGGGTATCTGTGTCATGGGAGCACAGGGGTGAGGCTGTGACAGCACTGTGCTGGGACAACATTGCACTTCGAGTCTTCGTTGGAGATGCCAGTGGGAAGGTGTCCTTTGTCCGCGCAGGATCCTCCAAACTCGGCAAGGTACCGTCTTCACTTTGGAAAAATACTGAGGAGTGACAAGCTGTAATACTTTAGCCATGCCAGGTGTTTGGAGCTTAGATGTTAGACTACTGTTTGTGTTTGTGTGCAGGGGTCAGCATTTGTAATCTTCCCTGTTCAAACCATCACCACGGTAGACTCACGGGTGGTGCAACTGGGATTCCAGGACAACCGTCTGCTGGTCTCCTCATTGAGCCGATGCTACCTGTGTGACACAGAGAGGTGAAAGCCGTTTTTATGAATAGCTTGATAGCTTAGTGAAAATATTTTTTTTCTTTTGAGTATTGTGTTTTTCCCTTCCATTACAAAATAAAGTTTATCAGCTCCTCCACCGCCAAATGGTTGAGGATGGCACTTTAGCAAACATGAACCACAGACATTTCAGTGGAAGGGTTGAATGGAATACAGTAACATTATTGTTAATTATTGTTGATTATTTTGCATTATAGCTACAACTTATTGAATTATTGTTCATTCGCTTCAGACGAATGTATACATTAATCTGAAGCGAATAAAATAAATGAGTCTATAACTAATTTATGATAATCCAAACAAACTCTGAAATCTTGACAGTGCTCACAAATATTACTGTTGTCACTAACAAACCCTTAACATGTAGCTAATAATGTATGCATGAGTGTGCTAATACATAAACCTTGAGTAAATGGTTAGTAACTGTTTTATAGTACATCTATTGTTTTTCAATTAAGGCTAAGGTTTTATTTAGCCTTTTATAAGTGACCCTAAAGTAAAATGTAAACTTTTTACATGCACTTTTAGGGCAGTTGAAATTATTGTGAGCCTCGTGATTACGACAGTATGAAAGCTGGTTTTAAGGTTCTGTCAGGATCCAAATTATGAGGTATAAACAGTTATTTTTTAAAAAGTGGTTGTGCTTGTAGCAGGTTCTGGCCCACCGAGAGTATCTCTGCTCAAGGTTAGCCTTTTTTGGTTGAGAGTGACCATGTGGATGTGTTGCTCTACAGGGAGAAATTCTGGCGTGTTGGGAACAAGGAGCGAGATGGCGAGTTTGGGGCATGCTTTTTCCCCCAGGGACGTGGTCCAGTGGGGGGTCAACCCCCTCTGCTGTATTGCGCCCGGCCTGGGTCACGTGTGTGGGAGGCTAGTTTCAGTGGGGAGGTGCTGAGTACACACCAATTTAAGCAGCCTCTAGCCTGCCCCTCCATACCCCTCATCTCCTACAGGTACCCATCATTTTGCCTTTGTGTGTCCTTGTCCTGTATTTTTTAGCAGGTATCTACTGGTTGCAATGGAAGTGCAAGAAAGCCTGACTAAATAGGTCCTGTACACATCATGGTGTGTACACATCAGTTTGGTTACAATGGTGAATGTGTTTTCAGGTGTGAGCCTCAGTACAACCCTGCTCAGAGGAGTCCCCAGTCCATTGCATTCCCCAGACTGCTCTATCTCAGGTATCTCAGCATGAGCTGAAAGCTTCTTTCTGGATTTGGCTTTATATGTAGTCTCTTCCTCTGTTAATAAAACTACAAATGTGTCTTGAATATGTTGGCCTGTAATTTTATATTCAGGTGCATGTGTGCACATCTACTCTGAGTGACAGTTGTCTGTATTTACCCAGTGACCAGAATTTGCTGACCTGGACCGACTCGGCTATGTACATCTTCGTTCCGCAGAGTGGGCAAATCCTACTCTGGACTGAGATTAAAGGTGAGAGATTACCTTTGGGCCCTAAAACACATGCATCATAAGATACATTTGAATCATTTCACCAGGTCCGTCTCTCTCTCCCTCCCCTGTCCAGATGTTGTGGAGGTAGCAGTCTTCCGAAGTGAACTGTTCTGTCTCCATGGTGATGGCCGTCTGTCTCACCTGTCTTTGCTGCCCATTGACCGCTGTGTGGAGCGACTGTTGCGACGGGAGTCCTGGGTACTGGCTGCCACCGTGTGCTGCATGTTTCAGCATGCCATCACCCTCTGCAGGGTAAGGCTCACAAAGCAACAGTACACTTTACATGAGTGCGTCACAAAAGATTAATTCTTTTTGTTGAGTACAGTAAGAATTTCTCTGAGTAAAATTCACCTTTAAATTCAGCATGAGTAAAAGTTAAAACCCAGAAAGTGCAAATGTTCCACAGTGAGATAGTTATACATAAGTCAAGGGACCAGTTAAGGCACATGACTTTCAAACACTGTACTTAATATTCCTTGTTGCAGATTTATGCTGCACTCTTAGTCAGTGCCATAATCGCACTCCAGCTAATCTCTCCCAAAACGTCTCCCCTCACAGGTACGAAAGGCACTCCCCATTGATCGCCTGGAGAGCCTGAAGTCACAACTCAATGCCTCCACACATCAAGACTTGATGAGTCAGTTAGAGGAAGTGATCTCCAAGCTGGAGCCCCTTGATTCTGCCTCCAGCAGCCGGAGAAGCAGCATATCCTCACATGTCAGTTACATTGCTGGCTAATGATCCTAGAAATATTTTTGGGCACAATATTGTCCCAAAGTTACAAATATTTGCACTAATCTTAGCCACAGATAGTTGTTTGGCATTATTGTCATTATTCAATGCATAGTCCTAAACATTGTGCTGTGATTTGAAGAATTGTGTTGTTGGTTGGTGATTGTTGTTTTGTTTTTTTTTTTTTTTTTTTTACCAAAGCTTAGCACAGCATTGGTAGCCTTCTAAAGGACCAGACAAAAGTTGTGGTGGGCCAAAGTACTGAAATTATGTATTTAAGTAGTCATAGGAGACTGATTAACATGACTTTCCATTTTTATACCAAGTAATTCTCATCCTAGAATGAACAATGTTAAATCAGTTGTCATTGTTTGATGTTTAATAAGAATTCTTTATTTAGGAGAGTTTCAGTGTTCTGGACTGTGGAATTTATCGAGTCATCAGCCGCAGGGGTAGCCAATCAGATGAGGAGACAAGCTCCCTGGTCAGCCAGTCAATGTTAGAAGAGGAACGACTCAAGGAATTTAGCTTTGTGCAGGAGGACGAGGCAGTGGACCAAGGTAAATGTTCTTTTGGACTGGCTAAAAGGGGTTTGGCCTCAGTGTTGTTTTAGTAAAGTTTCCCATCACTTCTTTGCTGAGATATCAATGTACCACTAAATGTCCTGCACTAAAGCACCTCGGCCATGATCTGTATGCTATTCTTTGTTGTCAAGTTGTGAAGTGTTCACCTGCTTCATCCTGTCACTTCCATTCCCTCCATTCCCTCACCTCCCCGCCGCTCCACCCTCTGGGCCATGTGTTCAGATGCCCCACCTGAACGCCCAGAGCAGGATCGCTCCGAGCCAGGCCTGCAGTTCCACCTCCCCCTCTCATTTCGCCCCAAACCCCCCCGTGTGGCTCTGCAGGCTGTGAGAGACAGGTAAGGCCCCACCCCTTCCCCAGCCTCCCACAACCCTGCTCATCATCTCATCATCACTCCCTCACACTTATCCCTGTGCATTACAGATTCCACCAAGAGCTTCACCTAAATGTAATCTATTGTAAAACAATGACAGGTCATGCAGATAACCATAATAATATGTAGTATGATACCTGGCTTCTATAAAACCTGGAGGGATCTTATGTATTCAGCGCTGTCACTACTACATTTTACACTGACAGGACATACACAAGTTAATGGTAACATAACCACTGGTTTTTCTCCAATTCGGCTCCTTTAAAATACTGTGGAAAGGTAGATCTACAAGAAAGACTGCAAGAACAGGGGCTATGGAATGAGAGACCTTTCAGTGTGGAATAATACATTTTGAATTTTTTTGCTCTTTAGGAAATTGCAGCATCCTATACAGCAAACTGAAACACTTACACAGTGTCCTTCCTTGTGATGTTACATATGACAACTCCCGGACAAACTGCACTGTTGCAAAAATATGTAATCATGCATTCTCATTGGATCACATGTGGAAACTCATTTGCATATGGCCAGAGATGCGTGCCAGTTTTGGCACTGAGACACCAAATGGGAAATTGGCTGGCAAGTATAACAACCTTTCAGCTAGCTAGCCTGCTAGTTAACAGCTTTGACCAGCTCTGTGTGAGAGCTAAGTTGAATTTTTAAACTTTTTAAATGTTTTCTAATTTTCATGTCTGAGTAAATGTACAGGTAATCAAAATTAACACTGACAATTTGAGATTAATCACAATTTTGTACATTTTTTGACAACCCTAATTTCATTTTAATATTCTCATGAATATATACTATTGTGCTATGTTCATTGTTTTGTAAGTGCATAAAATTCACAGAACTTCAGAATTCACAGTGTTAGTGTTTAATTTTCAAACTCAGAAGTGTAGCCTCTCACTGCCATCTGTGATTATACAGCCTGCTATCATGTTGCAAAGGCTTACTGTGATTGTGTAGCTTGCCAGTGTGAGGCTATTGCCCCTGATTATAGCAAGCTAGCATACAGCTACTGCGTGCACCTTAGCAAGCAGTTAATTTTACACACAAATATGTGTATACGTGAATCCTTCATTTTTTTAAGCAAACAATTGTGCTTCACCTAAAAGTATGAACTAACCAAATGTGATGTCTTGAGAGTCCATTAATGGTGTGTGATTAAAATTAGCAGTGCCTGAAAAAGTTGTTTTTACTAATCTGCTGTTTTTTTCAATCGTAGAAAATCAGATATGGCTGAACCAGTTAAAGATGAATGATAATATTATATAATGAAAAGACTATAATGACAGTTTGGATTTTGGAGATGAACAATATAGTCTATGAGCACAAATCAGGCCTCATCAGATATAGCTCACTGACAAACAAGGCCAAGTTCAGTGATTTTTTTTTTTTTTTTACAGTCAGTGAATTTTATAGCTTTGTAGATTTGTTTTTTTTTCACCAAACTGGCAGAACGAGAATAACTAGTACAATTTTAGTGCTTGTCTTCTGAAGAAGTGCTAATGTACTGTTAGGCTTTTGTTGACATGGAGATGGTATTGTGCCTCTGTAAACTTGCCACTTCTGTTTGAACAAAACACAGCAGTGTGGTGAAAAGACTAGGCCTTTGAATTCCTGACCAAAAGTCAAAGTCAACCTGTTCAAAAGTCAAAAACATATGCACCAAATTCTATCCAGTTAGTATTAATGTCATCAACGAGATTCATGACTAAAATGCAGATCAGCATAACCCATTCTAAGTAATTCAATGGGATGGTAAGACAATGGGATGAAAATACATCGAAGTGATGGTAGCTCTTTTCCTCTGGTAATGTATCCATATAGATTTGACAAAATGAAAATGTAGGGTTCATGCTTCAAAACAAGACAAAGAAAAGCAAAACTGGAATATCCCTCATTTTTGGTTATTTTGCTGTTATTTTGGCCAGTCCAGCTCCAGCACCAGCACCATACAGAGCCATGTTGACACCAACGAACATTGCTTTGCACAGAATTATAGCAGCGCATCCTACTGGCAAGTGTGCGGGTCTCGGGCTATTTTTATAAAATATCCCCGCTCTGTTCAAGTTTTGCTGTAATCGACTTTATTGATTATTGATTGCAGGTTAAATATAAATCTACCTCTTGCTTTATGTCCAGACCAAGCTTAATTGTACATATCATATTTCTAGCAGAGAGTTTAAACAAAGTAACATTACAGCATTATGTGATTGATCTGTAAGTCATTAAGGCCAGTGGCAGGTGTCCCACTCAGTGGTCATCTGTAAGAAGACCAGCCTCTTAATTGTGCAGCAGTTGTGCTCCAGCTTACTGCCATTTCAAGAGAAAAATGGATGTTGACACATCCTAAACACGTATGTGCTACACACCATAGACTACGCATTAAGATCATTAAAAATAGCCCCAGGACTCCAAATAAGAAAATAAACATCAACCAGTTGACAGACAAAAGTTACTGAAAAAATCTCTTCTAAATGATGGAAATTAAAAGGGAATGCATTTGTTTTTTTATTAGAAATTTTTCACTAAAACACAATTTATATTATTGGGTTAATTTATATCTAAATGCATGCAGAAATTATTTATAAAGCTTATATTATAAACATGATACCAACCATAGTAAAGAATAGTGACTCATGACACTATACTGCCTTTTTGAAAAATAACTCTTGCATAAAATTGTTCATGCATGTTACCTATCATAGAACAACCAAGTTTTGTTAGCTGTGTGTTTCCTGTTTTTCTAAATGAAACAGCATCTGTGTTTCCCCTGTGAAAAGGGAAGTGAGAATAGTCAGTTGAATTAAATCTACATGATTGTAGTCATGTACTCATAAGAAGCTGTGCAAATGGCAGTCCAGAAATGCGGCAAGGAAGGGTCTGGTTCTGGGATAGCAACAAAATATTGTAAACATGGGTTACCCATACCTCCCCCTACATGTCTTCAGCATTTTCAAATGCTTGACGAAAACTGACTTTGGAAGACGCGGAATCTTCTCTCACATTGTCTCGACTAGCTGAGTCGGACCACCAGTACGATGTAGGTGAGGAGGGCTTGCTTTCTGCATGTACAGGTCCGTATCTTGTGATATTAGTTTCTTCTTATGACTCATGAGGGTCTGTCAGACGATTGATAACAGGGGACAGCAAAACTGTAAGTCTGTAATTGGTAGTTATATGATTGTTTTGTGTTTCATGTTCTATTAGTTTATTACTTGTTTTCCTATTGTAGCTTGCGTCTCATTTTTACCCATGTATATGTTAGTGTCAGTTGATCACCCTCAACAACTGCAGATCCTAAACGAAGACCAAAAAAAACGGTAATGATAACTTTTTTGTTTGGTTGGTGAAAGGAAATTGTATTACCAATTTTTGAACTGTAATGAATAATTTTTAGCATTTTATTTTCTTTAACCATAAATACCACATTTGCAAGTGTTACGTTTACACAGATGCAACTTGTATGTTTAAACATTTTCATGTAGGGAATCTGGCAGCCAATTAACTCATTTACAGTATGAATCTGACCCCTCTCACATCTGACATAGGGCTCAATTTATGAATGTCATTTGCATAATCATATGTAAAACTTGCTGGGCGCAAAATAAGTTTTAGGTGATTAGCTAACAAAATCCAAAGAGGACTGTTTGTTTTTTACACCACTTTTTCATTTTTGTGGGTTAGCGTGAATGAAAACTTAGAATTGGGTGTCAGTATGACCTACCACAAGTGCATTTTACTGTGAATGGAAAGCAAGTGTAAACTGACACACAGTCAAAACAGCAACGGCTGTCATTGTAGCAAGTAGATGCAGTAATGATCAAAGACCACAATGTAGAGAATGGGTATGTTTTCAACTAAAGTAAATCCTTTTGGATTCCCAGAGGAAATGGCATAGTTAAAATTTGCCCAGTGATACCTAATGATGCCATTTTACAGCTTTTGCAAAGAAGTAGCTGAGCAAGTCACTGGAAGAAGCCACTGTATCTTGTTCTTAATCCTTTGGTGCCGGTATCCATTTTAGTCTTACCTTAGGCATGTACAGACACATAGATGTGTTTGGAATATCCAAGCATATGAGATGATTACATAACAATAGGAGTGAGTTAGGTGGCACAATTTAGCTGGCACTCAAAATACTAAAAAGCAAAATCTGTAAATACATACACCTTATGCAGCAACAATGAATATATTTTTCATCATGGAGTAAGTTGTTATAGAATACAAGAGCATTTTGCATTTGAATCAAACAAGCAATGTTATATTCTATTATAACTGTAATAGAAATAGTCTATGAAAACAAAGACATTTCATTTTATGTGATGGTGTGAGTAGTAAAGTGGCAGCTAGTTCATAGCAACAGTAGCCCTTTTTTTTCATAACCAGGTAGGAGATCCCCTTCTACACACAAATATCCCTCTTTTAAATATGGCTGTTCGCGGCTAGTTCTTTACATAATGACTCTCAGGTGACAACCCGCAAAGAGTGAAATAATAAGATATGCAAATACATTGGGTTCAGATGGAAAATAACACCCATCATTTGGTATCTTCGTAAATCAACCCCATAATGTGGATCACGCTGAATTTTCAAATTGGCACAGTGATAGCCATTCACATTTGAAGCTGAAGAGTAAGAATGTTTATTCTGTTATGGCTCTGATTTTGGGGATGGTTTCTTTCATCTCCTGATTACTACAAAGAGGAACAAGAAATTTGTTTTTCACTGTGAAAGGGGAACAATTGAGTACATGCCATTTTTTGTTAAGAGATTAACAAAGGTCAAGTGAAGAGCAGCTGTGCCACCTAAAAACACATTTTGAATTTTGTTCATCCTCTTTTACGTGTAATGGAATCCGATGTTTTTCTTGTGTGTTCCAGTGTCTCTAGCTTTGTTAAGAAGACCACAGAGAAGATCAACACCCTCCAGATGAACTCTGACCTCTGGCCCCGTCCAGAACAAAAAGAAGGGGGACACAGTGAGCTAACAGTTGCTATGGCTCCACTCTCTGAGGAGGGCGAGACAGAGTGCGTTAATATTATTTCTATTTACTGTTATCTTTGTGATAATTGAAGCCACAAACTACAGTAATATTGCTGTGTCAATACATCTGGTATGCAATGTTAACATGTAGTGTTTGGTAAACTATCTAATGTTTAGTGTTTATAGTGTGAAAATATTGCCTTCTTCATTGACCAGTCCACTCACCAATATTATTGGAGTGATCACCATAACTTTAAACATGAGAGACCATGTGTGCCATGGCATTATATCAATCTTGCACATATTATTGAAGTGCGTGTTCTTGTATTCTGTGTTTATTTTTAGATCTGCCACTTACAGTTCGTTTGATCTCCAGTGTTTCACCTGTTGAAACATCTTTGTGTGTGTGTGTGTGTGTGTGTGTGTGTGTGTGTGTGTGTGTGTGTGTGTGTGTGTGTGTGTGTGTGTGTGTGTGTGTGTGTGTGTGTGTGTGTGTGTGTGTGTGTGTGTGTGTGTGTAACAAATTATTTGATTCCAAAAATGATTGGTTGTCAGTTCCAGCACATCACTACTTGAATAAAAGCATTTTTAAACAGGATGCAAACCACTTACCTAATTCACTACAAACCTATTAGGACTCTATATTCTGGCAGTCAAGGGGACACCTACATAACTTCAGAATCACTTTACACTGTGCGCCTGCTAGAAAAAAAAATCTTCTGCTAAACTTATACTGACAGCACTAGCATTTTTTATTTTCAAAAGTTTCAAAAAAAGTAATTGCAAGTTTCAGGGTGTTTTCAGCTGTATTTTGCTAAATTATAATGCTGGGATAAGAAATGTTCTTTGTTTATTTCACAGGCTGTGTGCTGACCCACTGAGTACAGAGACTTACCTTCAGGAACTGAGAGAGGCCACTGAGCGAGCAATGTGAGGGCATGAATCACTTACTAAGCACAAGTAGGAAAGGTCTGAAAAGAGCCAAAGAGAACTCATCAGACCATATTACCATTGTTCCAGGGCTCCGAAGTCCAGGTGTTGTGCCTATTACATCAGTTTAAGCATTGTTCCCTGTAGGCCTTGGCTATAAGCCGAGTCCATGGAGTCCTTTTCCATTTGGTGTTTTCATTTTTAGTATATGGTAAAAATAATGATAGTTATCACTTTATGGCACTCATGTTCTGTCACTGATTATTTTCAGATCTCAGATACAGGACCCAATGGTTCTGTTGGACCCAGCATGTCTCGAAGATGTGCTCCAAGAGTGGCTGCCAGTCCTGGAGCAGGCCCTTGGCCCTCAGAATCTGCAGCCAGCTGCGGACCTGCCAGTGTGCCTGGAGAGCCCATTAAAACAGGAGTGTGACAAGGATCTCAGAGAGAACTCCCTGGAGCACTCCAACATGGCCCTGCCTAAGACGGTGTCAGGGGAAGAGGAAGCAGATCAAGAAAACTCTGCAGTGCAGCTGAACCAGCATGAGTCTGATGAGAGTGAACCCAGGATCCATGGTGAAGAGGAGGGGCCTTTTTTCCCAAGCGAGGCCTCTCCAAAGCCGGTGCGGGTGTGGCCTCCCCGGCCCCTGCCCTCTGAGCTCCTGACGGAGCTCTCTCAGCTGGCATGCCTGAGTCTAGACCTGGGATGTGTGCCTGGTAGCAGGGAGGGTGGTGAGGGCAAAGCCGTGGGGATCTGCACCTTTTTGTGCCAGTACTTCTTCCTGCTAGATCCAGAGCGTGTGCGATCTGCCTGTGCCCTGAGGTACCGAGACCAGCCAGAGGTTCTGGCCATATACACCAGAGGTCTGCTCGGTGAGGGCTCTGTTTTTTATGTTTTACATCATATTGAGCAGGCATGATTAATGCATTTAACTGACTGCTCTCAAAGGGTGGAGCAAGGATGAAAAGACATGAGTATATTATGTAACAGTTTCTTAGCAAATACTAGCACAAAGGCTTGCTGTCAGTACTTAGAAAAACAATGCGTGAGAGGAAGCATTTCTGAGGTTGCTGGCAATGTTCTGTAGAACTGTTCATTCTTTTCATTAGGGAGATTGTATATGTAAAATCCATTACTACATAATGTTTGTCTGTGTCTATGGTCTACCAGAGCTGACTCTGTCCAGTCCGGTTGTGGAGGTCATAGAGAAAGGGGACCTGCTGAAGTCCCTTCGAGCCCTGAGGGAAATGCAGCCTTGGACTGGGCCACCACTGCTCGCTCACCTGTACAGGTACACACATAATCATACACACACAGACATCACATGCAAACACATACATATGCACACCACAATATTCCGTCCTCCACTCTGTGAGATACCTGCCTCATGAAAGCATGCTTTTACATAAAATAATCTTTCTATTCTAGACTGTATAAGAAGCATGGTGAGGTGGCTGTTCGTTCATTCGCCCAGTTCTATCCCACAATCCTCCCCTCTGACATCATGGCTATGGCCCAAAGGAGCCACTTCCTGGCATACCTGGACAATCTGGTTCACTCCCGTTCAGAGGAGCAGAGGTAAAATGTCTGTCAGAGAATTCATTTCGTTAATCCCTCATTTATACAGATTGCCTCTACTGAGAACTCTTTTGCAGTGCGAACCTTGGGCATCAATGTGGATAAGCATTGCAAAGGATTATGTTTTTAGTTCAGTGGTTTGCTTTTCTCCCCCCAGACTTTCCTTCCTTGGGTCCCTACTTCAGCCTGAGTCACTGAGGCAGGAGTGGCTAGAACTGGCCCTATCCCATGATGCCCCACAAAAGGCAGACACTGTCACCCTAGACGGACAACCAAGGTATTGTATCTGTGGACTATGCATGGCTGTGGCCATGTGCCAACATGTAAGCTTGTTGCATATGTGATATATTTCCTCCTCTGGTCTAGGTGGCGCTCTCATCTATTCAACTGGGGTTATGGACGCCTTCTCTCACTTCTGATCCATCTGCCAGCTGATCTGGCTTCTAAGCAGAAGATGGCTGAGACTTGCAGAACATTTGGGTGAGGGATTGGAGTTCTGAATTTCCAGGTTTAGAATCCCAGTGGCATTGAACATATACCTAGTAACCGTAAGTGATGGTGTGGCCCCCTGTTTCCCAAAGTCTTGTTTGGATCCCAGTGGTGAGCCATGAGAGAGGTTGGGGCTGATTGGTTTGGGTTAGGGTTAGGGTTCAACCCTAAAAATTACATCCTACATATAATCCTTTCTATTGATATTCACATCAGTAAAACTAAATGCTGAATTTGTTACATTCACTGCACTTGTTTGCCAGCAGTTTTACAAGTTGACATTTACAATTCATATTCCATGTTTGAACACATTCTAGTAACAATACATAAGACATGGGACACAAAGTTTTTTTTTTTTTTTTTTGGCTGATTAAGAGGGTCAAAGTAATGTTACTTTTTAAATATTGCATTTAGTGTTAGTGTGTTGTATGGCTGAGATTGGCTGAGTGAGATACTGACTGAGGCTGACTTTGTGTTTATTCCTCTGTTCAGGTACTGGACAGGTTACCTTTCACTGTGCTGTCAGCTTCAACGGCGCTCAGAGGCCTTTGCCACCATCTGCAGGCTGGATGACATGAGCTTGCTGGAGGGCCCGAACGGTGAGCACCATCATGATTACAGATCTGAGGCACAAATACCTTCACTATCCAAAGTAGCATTCACAGATTCCGCTCTAATCCTTAGAACACGTTTAACAGCATTTGGAATCTTGAGTCTGATGAATCTCCATGCAATAAATCACTTATTTGATAATTTCACAATTCCTTATACAATTTTTTTAAAAGTGAATTTGTCTATGATATGGGTGGATAGCTATTACAGTTCCTCAGTATCTGCCTACAATATGCTTTGAGCCAAAAACTGCCAGTATCATGGTAGGGTCAAAAAGGTTTAATTTCTCACTGTACAACCTACAGATAACCTTGTTGATTCAAAAGTAGTACTTACAGATGTGTTTTTTTCGTAATGAAGCGAAAACCACTTCTATCTTGTTTAGTTCTATATGTACGTTAGCTCATCTATGAACAGGGCTAACATTAGCAGCTAGTAATTTAGATATTTAAACACATTAGTCATAAATCTTGTTCCTGTAATGTTGTTTAACACTATAGTCAAGGAGCAACATTTATGACTGATGTTTGGACAATTCATTAAAATTCTTCATGGGGAGGGAGGTTAGGTGTATACAATAACTTTCCCCTTGATACTAAAGGTTGCCCATTTTAAATATGAAACCATTGAGGCAGTATTGCATGGCTACATTGTCTAGCAATATTACACATGAGGTTGCTTCATGTACCATCCCCTTAACAATTTGATTTTGTATGTCACTTAGGTGTAAACCCTGAAAACCTGGATGAATGGAAGCTTCTGCTCCAACTTTCTCAACATTGTGACTCCCCAGACCCTCCCTTCAACCCTCCCCACTCCCATGGCAACGGCCTGTCCAATGGCTCCTGGGATTGGTGCAGCCCAGTCAGCCCAGAGAGTGTGATGCTGAGGCTGGCACAGGTGATTGGGCCTGACCGGGCCCTGGCAACCCTGCAGGACTGTGGGATATGTGTAGAGCTGGGACCCCACTCCACCCTGGTCTGTGAATTACTGAGAATCGCAGAAAAAAGGCAGAGGTGAGCGAACACTATGTCCTTCTCAAGCTGACATAGTAACAGAACAGCAGTATAAAGTACATTTAATAAACATGTATGTGTGTGTGTGTGTGTACAAACAATAAGAATAACAAAGTAATATTATGCTCAAATATTTGGGGAAATTGTATTTTTTTTTTTATTCTAATGTCAATGTTCAAAAATGTACCCTAATCAGCAGTCTTATTTTTCTGTGTGCTCTGCAGGGCCCTGATCCAGACCATGCTGGAGCGCTGTGATCGTTTCCTCTGGTCACAGCAGGCTTAATGTGGATGACTAACGACACCTGGAGGAGTTATTCCTTCCATGTTTGACCACCTGCACTGTGACCACTTCCAAATTAATGGTTGCTCAAGCTTTGACAGTGTCAAACCATTCCCCTACCCAGTCAAACTCATATGTATGACAGGTGGCTAAATTACAGTATTCTTTTTGTATTTTGAATTTTCTAACATCTACATTTTTTAATATAATATATAAAATAATTATTTATAACATATCTGGATTTAGTTATATTTTGTGTTTTAGGGTTGCTTGTCAAGGTAAACTCTGCCAAAGTTATCTGAACCTGAACATGCATGAGCCAGCGCTGATTTTGTACCTCAAGGTATTACACTGAATGTCCTTTAATATTTAAAGCTCCATTCAATCTGATTGGACACAAGTGTAAGGATTTAAGGAAGTTAAGTGATTCTATTATGACAGATCCTCTGTTAATTCATGTACTTTTGTATTTTATTATAATTTCATAAAAAACATGTACAAATTCCTGAACAAAAACTTAATCCTTCAATTGTGTTACGGCTATGTATCATGCTTTGTTTAAAAATATCAGCTGCATATTGATTAAAACCACCTATACATCTGTGGTCCTGGAGGGTCCTGAATGAATGCTCAACTTATTTTTTGTTTTACTTTCACTGTTGTCTTCATTGCTATATTCCTTTCTTATCCTCTTCAAAGCCACCTGTATTTCTCAGAAATGAAGTCCTATGGTACCTGTGTCCTCAGAAGTTGTGTTGAAATAAGTAACTACTTAAAGTGCATATCTTTATAGGTAGCCATAAAGGCATTGCTGTAAAGCAAGCACACCTGGCAAAAGTTGTCAAGGCTTAATTAACATCTTTCCCAAGCCTAAAAGCCAAAGTGGCTCAAGTGGTGAGACAGACAACTCCAAAAGCACACCTCTGTACTCATTTGGTGGTGGGTGTTTAAAGCTTAGTTCTGTACTGTCCTGGTGTCTCCAAGTGAGTAGATATGTACCAAAGCCAGCCTACCCTCTGGCTTCAAAAACTGCAGATTTAATTAAGTTTGGAAATTGTTTGCAATTTTTTCACCCTCTTGTTTTGATGCACTGTTGAAGTACATTTAATTACTGAACAATTGCATATATCTAGAAAATTCTACCAAATACTATATGCACAAATAACAGTGAGATTATTGCAGGCTACATGTACCCAAAACAAACAAAAAAATTAATTACAAAGCAAATCCTGTCCAGGAATGTCTAATCCGCAGTTGCCGTCAGGTATGACAAGATTGTCAGTTGTAGACATATTTCTTAGTTTCTCAAACTTTTAAAATTTAATTTGAAAGTGAAAAACCTGTTGATGAATTTCAAGCACCCATTAAAAAATAGGTCCTGTAGATCAACTGAATATGAATATGACATAATAGACCATTCAGACTAATTCAATTAAATACCAGGTCCTCAAGGGTAAATGGCAAAGAACTCAATAATAAATGTGGTTGACGGATGGCCAGCAAATGTGGAATGAGCTCATCTTTCTTTTTCCCTGGTCTTGACACATGTTCCTCTCTGTTCTGATGCTATCACTCATAGCAGCTGTCTAAGAGTCCCCATACACCTGGAACATCAAAGCGAGCTAGAGAGATAGATTGTGTGGGATGGGTGAAGGTCAAGAATCAAGGTCAAACTCCTGTCCACCGCCCCGTTCTTGCAAATTTTTCAACACTGATGAACCTGTATTCCCTGAAATGATTATGACCTCATAGTATTTTCTAATCTGTGATTTTCCATTTCACATCTCGGGCACCTACACTCTGCTCTCGGTATGATGTTCTGTAGCACAGAATAACTAATGTGTACTCGGTTCTGAGAGTTGTCCCTAAATCGGTAGTCCCGATTCCCAGTCCTGGAGGACCGCATTTGTTGTCGCTCAATAATTAATGGCATAGTGAAATTTTTAATTATACCTTCAACTCATCTGACTTGTTTTCCTGGGTTTGTGCTAGTTGTGGAATTTCAAGTGAAAACAAAAACCATTGTTTTCTCCCCTGTCACCCCTTAATCTCCTATTCCTTTCTCTTTCCTATTTACCTGTATGTATTATTAGAAACCATGAGTCTATTATATCACTGTACTTGTTGTACCTGGAAAGGAATTATTTTTCCTATATCTAATTATTCATCAAATTGTTTATTCTATTGTCTAACAATATTTTACTCATGCATACATGCATTTTCCCATTGTAATTTCACCTGCTGCAGGCACAGACAGACAGACAGACAGACAGAGCCATTTAATTTACCAGAGAATCATCAGTCCTCAACACAGGCTTATTTTGTCTGTTATTATGGTTTTACTGTGATAGGAACACACTTACATTACATAATTATAAGGCTAAATGTTGGTATAATTACTCAGAAATACTGTAAGAACATGGGTGGGATACAGGAAGGGTATTTGAATGTATAAGTGTATCAACACTGAGACTGAATTTGCCTGAGAAGGCTATGAAGAAGAGAGAGAAACTCTTCATTGTTTGATGTGGGATGCTTGTCACCAGAGAGAACGATAAGTGGATTCTGCACATACTTGCTTGCACTGCCAGCTTATAAAAGTCCGTCCACACCTGGAGGAACAGATACTTGCGCTGAGACAGTCCTGCACTGGCTGCCGCACATAATGAGACAGACTCTGGAAAAGACAGTCACCCATGGGCTGTTCAAACATACTTCAACACATTGACATGCTGATAAATACACAAACCAAATCAATTTCATCTATGTTCTGAGACACATAAATGTAGATACACACACACATAGAGGGTTGTCACACAACACAAACCAATGAGCACACAGACACCAACAGACAGTGTTGCACACTGTACACTGCGGTGTGCACACACACACAGATGATGTTAGAAACAGAGGGACACTAGGAATCACATACACAAACACAGAAATACAGACGCAGGCATACACTCATATCTACAGTTGAAAATACAGATTGAGACAAAGGAGGACAAAGGGACAGACTGACCAAAGGATCAATAGAGGAATGGATACTGCCTTGCTGGTAAGAACCAAAAAACCCCATAATGCTGTTGTCCTGGATGGACAAAGGCAATTTTAACTCTTCAGCTGACAATGTTAACAATGTAATGCATCTAGTGAGCTACTGTGAAATCTGCATCTGAGCAATGAAGAAACAGACATTGGTGAGCCATTAGTGTACCAGTTATTCTGGTGTTTAAGTGGTCTTTCAGTGTTTTAAATTAACCAGCAGACAATGTGCAAATGGAATAGTTTCAGTCTGTCAAAGTATATAAGTCTCTATGAGTTGTGGCTTTTCTGTGGTGGTGTATAAAGGTACTATTTGGTAGGTGTATGAGTAATGTCATTAAATGCCATAGATATGTTATGAAAGTGTACTGGTGTGGCCAATGTTTTGCACTGCAATATTGAAAGATGCAGTAATGATTTTGTTTCAGTAAAAATGTGTCGCTATTATTTCAGTTGCCTTTCTCCATTTTGGCTCTGGCTCTCTCTCTGATGCTCCCCCTGCTGCCCCCAGTCACACCCCACTCCCCATCTCAAAACCAATCAGGTATTTTTTAGTGTACTGCCTTTCCACTAACTTGCAGGATAGTACACAGTATGGCATTTTCTGCCCTCATTCAGTGACTGCTGTATGCTGCCTGCATTATGTAATGTACAGCAAATTTCTACCAAAGGTCCTTCCATCCACTTAATTGATTGTTTACCTCCAAAGGTTACATTTGTCTTGCATGCTACAAAAATACTTGCACAATAATATAGAATGACAAGTCAGTGCCAACAAACAGAAAACAGGGAGTGAGGGCATAAATCATTATGATTAATCATGTTAACTTTTGTTGATCTATGTATTGCTCATGGGAACAAATGTGTTCTCGGCTCTGGCTGGGTTGTAGATGATGTTCTATGTTGGTGGCGAAGTATCAGAACTGTACATACACTCTTAAGAGGGTTAGTGAGCTGAGACTTTTTTTCCAGTTTTTCTGACTTCCAACTATGTACAATTCTATGTACAATTCAAAAATGGGACATCAATGGAAGGGTATGGATACTTCTGCAAAACGCTGTATGCATATAATAACATTTGAAAGTTAGCAAGATCTTACATATATTCTCCATCTCACAAAATATAGCTTATGATTGTATTTCAATGTTTTCTGTGCCGTCGTCCTCTGTATGGCAGTTGTGCATCTGGGCTCACGGTTCGTACAGGAAGCACTACAGAGAGCAACTGAGCAGACTGACGCTGCATACACACATACCCGTGAGAGGTAAGCAATGTAGAAATGACCAGGACAACACTGATGTCACTTTTCTGTGGGGACACTATTGCACAGAAATGCTGAATTATTGTTCACTTTTATATCTGTAAACAAGTCAGTCCTGATTGCTTTTATATTTTATCTGCCAGTGTTTGTGTATGAATCTTTTTGTATGGAACATGTTTGGTGTGAATGCAGCAAAGGAACATTGATGATGACAGTATACAAAATGCATTATGTAACTATTTTGCCAGTGTCAATAAAACCAGAATGCATGTATGTATGTGTATAAATGGAAATAAAGAGGATGAGGCCATGAAGTGGTGAAGGAGAAAAGAAAATGGAGCAGGTATTATAGTAGATGAGGAAAAAAGGAGGAATGTGAAGAAAGATCCAATTAAAGAGAAGGGAAATTGAGGATAAGGCTACAGTATGTAGACTTAGACTGCGCATCCCAATAATATATTTATTTAACATATTTGGTCAATCTCTTCTGTCTTACATCCATTTGAATTCCCTAAAAATGTAGTTTAGCATTTTCACATTTTTTCATACTGTCATGCATCCCTTACTGCCTGTCAGAGTGAAGATGGCCTTGTCAGAGGGTTCAATCAGGCCCAGTGACCTACTGGCCCATTTCAAGCAAACTGGCCCCAGAACCAAGGCCCATATCTGGGCAGCGGAAATCCTGGACAACACTGTGGAGCTCATCCGTGAGATGGTGTACACAAACACCATGACTCAGCCCAACCTCAATGGTACTACATTTAAATTTTAACATGAAAAATATGATTTGAATATGAAGCAGATATTTGATATCACAGAATCTTTAGAACTAGTAACAATCTATGCAGAATATTAGCTGTGAGTGTTGTTGTACTCTTACCACAAATTAAGCATGAATGGAGGTGCTTGTGTTTATGTAAATGGTATAATTTGGTTGCAAATAAACTGTTGCATATAAACTCCTGCACAGTCACATGAAAGGAAAAGAAAGGATGATGAAGAGATTTCAGGTCTGTGAGTGTCCTCTTTTGTCTCTGTCTCAGACTTACTTGGTGTAGAAGACATGGAGACACTGCTGCAGGCCACTGGCTGCTCCTCTGAGCTCCACTCCCCCATCTGTGAGACTGATTGTCTGTCTAAGCGCTACCGTAAAATCACTGGGGAGTGCAACAACAGGTGCGAACCATAATGTACCACACAGAATACATAATACATTCTTTCATACTATGATACATTTTGGCTAATGACACGTTTGAATGATATGACTGAATTTCATTGAATGAAACTCATAGGGACCTACCAGCACCAAAACTACTGAAATATTTCTAACACTTGTTAGACCCAGGTCTTACTGTGGAACATAAATGGCATTTCCATATGACTAACTTGATAACTATCACAAACAAATTGAAGGGATTTTTTTCACAGATGATAAGACGAGAGTGTCTTGAGATTCCTTGACATGGTACAGCAAACAGCCCTGGCAGAAGTAACAGTTGCTTGCTAATGTTAGAAAGGCATCCAATTCAAGCTAGTAAGGAATCTAGCAAACTCGGGGCTACTTATTGTATTGTATAGCTACACAGCCAGAAACTGACATAGCTAGCTGTTGAAAGTGCAGTCAAGAAGGGAATTAAAAAAGGGTAAAGCATATAAACACAACTTGACTAATTGGCTAGTCATTGAAATCATTGCTGTCTTCAAGGTGCATTATCCAAATATCTTTACTAAATATAGGTTAAGACGAAATATTTATAAATATACATTTTACAGTGTATGAGTATGTGTGGGGTAGAACAGGTGTAGTGGGTTTTTTATTAGTGTTCAGACTGTGTGAGAATGGATGGATGTGTTTTATATAACATGGATGTTTCTGCATGAACAGCATGGATGGTGCCTAGTCTACTGTGTCAGATGCAACTCCATGTTGGCGGTAAATTCGCTGTTTCTGTCTCCTCCAGGCACCACCCTCTGTGGGGGGCAGCTAACACCCCCTACACCCGCTGGCTATCCCCAGAATATGAGGATGGATGGGCTGCCCCCCGTGGCTGGGATCCCCAGCACATCTATTACAACTTCACCTTACCCCCCGTGAGAGACCTCATCCTTTATCCCCAAATCAAAAATGTTTGATTGCAGTTGAAGTGCAATGTATAGTATGTATGGTGAAATTCATACACATGGCATGTGTCCACACATTTGATCACAGATGTACATCAATGCTAGTGGTACACTTGCAGTGGTGAGAGCAATCATTGTACTGGTGTTAGTCATAGAATTACTCCAACATCTGGCAAGCGATTACAGGTATTGACGTCTCCACATTAAAAAGTAGCAAATAAATGTCTCTTGTGTGTAATTTACTCATCTTAACTAATTTCCACTTGTGCTTTTTTCTGCTGAGAAAGCTCACCCTTCTCTCGCTCACTTTGTTAATTCTTTTTAAAAGAATTAAAATTTACATTATTTACATTACTTACATTTTTCCTGATTTTTTTGTGTTTCCCAGGTGCGTTCTGTGTCTCAGGTGGTACTCTACACCCACAATGAGGACATCTCCATGGACGCCTCACTGTCACACCTCCTAGTGGAATGGGGCCAGTGGCTCGATCATGACTTGGCCCTCACCCCTCAGAGCCCCAGCACCTCCACCTTCCGCACAGGGGCCGACTGTGCCCGAACCTGCAGCAAGGACATGCCCTGCTTCCCCATAGAGGTGCTCCTGCTAACCCCCTACTCTATCTCTCTCTCTCTCTCAAATTCTAACATTCTTTATTGGAATGATTAAATTTATGTTTGTATTGTGAAAGCATGTTAAGGAAAGTCATAGCTACAATTACAGAACAATGTGGTTGTATTCTCTCTATTTCCTTTGTTCCACTCAAAATCTTTTTGAAAATCCATTATCATAATTTCTGTTCCAATTACTCTTACTTTAATTTTATGTAGTACATCATTTTGAAGTATTGAAAAGCACAGATATTTAATATTACTCGATTACAGATGTTTTCCAGATGTAGTTCTTTCAACTTTGCACAGACTCAGTCCCTCCTCTTTGTCAGATCCCAGTGACGGACCCTCGCGCCGGTGCTCAGGGCTGCATGCCCTTCTTCCGCTCTGCACCGAGCTGCACAGTCAGAGACTCTGCGCTGCTCCACAGGGAGCAGCTGAATGCCATCACCTCCTTTGTGGATGCCAGCATGGTGTACGGCAGCTCAGAAAGCCTGGCCTCCTCCTTGCGTAACCTGTCCTCTCCCCTCGGCCTGCTCGCCCACAACCAGCAGAACTCAGACCTGGGGCTGGCCTACATGCCCTACCTGCCCCAGCTGCCATTCCACCCAGACCCTTGTGGGCCATGTAGGGGGGGCAACTGCACAGACCCACAGACTCCCACCGAGCAGAACAACCTGACCTCCTGCTTCCAGGCAGGTGTGGAATAATCTCTTTTTATGCTGGGTTTGGAAAAGACGATATTTCATTTTGCAGGTTTAAATGACTTGGGCAGGTTAATCCTACTCAGTCTGGATTTATTGCTAAGGATTCTATGGAAACATACTATGAGGTAAATCAGAAGTATATATAGGGTACTGTTTCACCTATTTGCATCATAATCTGGTACTGTTCTCTTTTTTTTTCAATCAGGTGACTCACGAGCGAATGAACACCTGGGGATGATTGCGCTCCATACCCTCTTCCTGCGGGAGCATAATCGGCTAGCCCGTGAGCTGCACCTCATCAATCCCCACTGGAGCCCCGATACCCTGTACCAGGAGGCCCGAAAAATCATGGGAGCAATCCACCAGGTGCTCTCACTGTGGTCTACCTGTCCTTTCATGTATTTGTAGCATCACCATTAATTCAGTCATTCATTCACATGAATGTAATCCTAAACTTGTGTTCTGTCTCAGTGCTAACAGGAAGAATTCCTTTGTGCAAAATAATAATACCTATGTGCAAAAATCTTCCTAGACATGATGGATTCCATTTTATACTAAAACTTCTCTCGTGACTCAAATCAGTCATAGAACACTGTTTCAAATAGGTGTTTTTTTCATTTTCTGCTTTTTTAGCAGTAGTTTCTGCCTTTTTAATCTGTCAATTTCTTTCTGATAATGGAGTCCTACATTCTTCTGTCTTTCTGTTTGTTCAGGTGCTGACATGGGAGCACTACCTTCCCCGGGTGCTGGGGGAGAGCAGTTACCTCCAACTCCTCCCTCCATACAAAGACTATGACCCTGAGGTCAACCCTAGCATCACCAATGCTTTTTCGGCTGCCGTGTTCCGCTTTGCCCATGTGACTGTGCAGCCCCAAGTGGCCCGTCTGGGTCCAGACTACAGCCCCAGCCCAGAGTACCCATCCTTGCCCCTCCATCGCTCCCTGTTTGCCTCCTGGAGAGTTGTGCAGGAAGGTAAGAGGCGAAACTGTTGCCATTAAAGGGAAGGGAACTCACTCATCCTTCATCCTCATACAGTACAGATGCAAAAGCTTCTTTCAAAATACCAGTTTTCAGTCAAATCCTGTGCTTCCAGCAGTTAGTTGGCTAATTGGTGAGTTGGAAAACACAGCTAGCAGGCCAGGAAATCTACTGGCTTTTTTGATGTTTCACAAAGTCACCTTTCCATATGATCCACCACCATGGGAAGAGATCCTTGATCATGTTTTTTAAGCTTCTGGCTTCTGATTTCAAACGCAGTGCACACTGTGACAAGATAGCAAGTTGGTGCCTCATCATTTTTACTGGATACCATGACTTTTATATGCAAGGTATCAATCCAACCCCAAGGGATACATGCATGTTATAGAAGGCACCCTCAATATTGACCCAGAGGTTAATTAACAAGGTGTGAATTTATCCATATTTATCAACACTGTACCACAAGGACTTCAATAGTAAAGCTATGAATCATAAAGACCAGACAGATTTTATATCGTTGAAGCTATCGTAATTCTTTGGCAACCAGAACTTCCTGTATCGGTTCAATCTCAGTATTACAGTAACTTAACATTTCCAGTAAGCTGAAATGTGTATCTGCCTCTCCCTCAGGGGGCATAGACCCAGTGTTGCGGGGGCTGCTCTTCTCTCCAGCCAAGCTGCAGGTCCCTGGGCAGATGATGGTGGAGGAGCTGACAGAGAGGCTGTTCCAGGCCCAGGGAGGGCTGCCGCTGGATCTGGGAGCGCTCAACCTGCAACGGGGCCGAGACCATGGCCTGCCTGGTACCATTCAAACGCAAACTCACCTCCATTTCACTTCCATTTCAACACCCTAGGGCAGTCTATCTTCAACCACCACATTCTGGCTTAGAGCCATTTTCCCTCTCAACCTCAAGTAGCCTGTCCATTGCTAGCACCCTCACAATGATTTACATTTCCTTTGCACCCTTTCTGTTTTGTTTTTCTTTCAGTTTTGTATGTGCGAATCCTTAACCCTTCTAACACATCAGTTTTTTATAAAAGGTAGATTGTGATCTATTGATAATGGATTGATTATTGGAATGTTACAGAGGGTGTTGGTTTTCGTTAATCCTTGACATTTAATTGATCAATTAGAATTTGATAATATATATGCTCTTAACTCATTTCACCTGCTTTATTAAGCCTGAACTTGCTAATTACTAATTTTCAGATGGAAAGAAAAACCAGCACCCCTCTGTAAAGGCTGAAGTACTTCAAAACGCTTGATCCACATCACCTGAATACTTCATTCATTTAGTTGTAATTATGTGAACAACTTCAGCACCATCTTGAATGGATTCCTTGCATGAGAGTTAAAGAAATCGTTTTGTATGCATTACATTAGGTTTTTTCTGGTCTGGTCTTTCCCCAGGGTACAGTGCCTGGCGACAGCTGTGCAACCTCTCCGTCCCAGTCTCCGCCCTGGATCTAGCCAGGGTTCTGGCCAATAGTAACCTTGCACAAAAGCTCTTGGCACTGTATGGGACACCACAAAACATTGATCTGTGGGTGGGGGCCATTTCTGAGCCCCCACTCCCTGGGGGACGTGTGGGGCCCCTCCTGGCCTGTCTGATGGCAAGACAGTTCAGCGCCCTGCGAGATGGAGACAGGTGAGCGGGGAAAACTGCTGCTCTAACATAATGGACTCTACCATGTGCCTCTACACATCTGTCACCTCTACTTTTACTCTACCATGTGCCTCTACACATCTGTCACCTCTACTTTTACTCTACCATGTGCCTCTACACATCTGTCATCTCTACTTTTACTCTACCATGTGCCTCTACACATCTGTCACCTCTTTTTCTCTACTGTTTACTCTGTCACCTACCATGTGCCTCTACACATCTGTCATCTCTACTTTTACTCTACCATGTGCCTCTACACATCTGTCACCTCTACTTTTACTCTACCATGTGCCTCTACACATCTGTCACCTCTACTTTTACTCTACCATGTGCCTCTACACACCTGTTATATCTACTTTTACTCTACCTTGTTCCTCTACCACTCTTTTTCACTCATTCCCACTTCATTGATAATGGACTCGACCATATGAAAATGTTTTTTGAGTGGTCTCTGTTCTGTGATTCAGTGTAACCACCTTGCATTGATCGCATTTTCCAATCTGAAAACTGTCCTTCCATTCCATTGCATTTTCTCCCTCTCTTTCAAAGCCCTGCTAAGATTGAACAGGATCCAGCTACCTTGTCACTGCTCCCTCCCTCTTTCACACACTCTCACAGGTTCTGGTGGCAAAGGGAAGGAGTATTCAGTGGGGCTCAAAGGGCCCAGCTCCGCAGGGTGTCCTTATCCCGTATCATCTGTGACAACACTCACATCACCCGCGTACCTGTCGATGCCTTCGCCCGAACCACGCACATGTCTCACATGCTGCCTTGCTCCCACCCCCTCATCCCACACCTGAACCTCACTGCCTGGAAAGAGCCAGAAATGGGTGAGGGAGGGGGAGGAGAAGAGAGGGGATAGGAGGGAGGTGAACTCAGAGGATGGGATGAGGGGTATGGGAGGCCATGGAAGGAAGAGATGAATGGAGTTACTACTTAAACAGTGAAACAATTCATTCATAGTCCCACATGAATTTCTCATTTTAAAATCTATTCTGAGTGCCAAATATTACAATTTGCAGGAAAATAGTGAATTGTATTAAACCATATGTCACTCACATCCTTAATCTGTCTTTAACCAAAAATGTGGCAGACCATTCAGATTCAATGTGTTTGAAAATGAAGGACTTTCAAGTAATCTGTCACAAGCATGCCAAAAAATATGTTGCCTTTGATTGATAGAGATGATGGCAATGACTCTCCTCTCCCTCATACCTCCTCACTATCATCCTCTCTTTCAGATCCTGTGTGTGGTTCAATCCCCAGACTGAAGTTTGGCTTTTCTCTGCTGTGTGACTCCACCCTGCTGTACCACTGTCACAAAGGCTATCGCCTAAATGGTCCCTCTTCCATCAAATGCGACCCTGATAGCAATCAATGGAGCCCAGCTCCACCCACCTGTCAAGGTAGATGCCCTGAAATTGACCTTGAGCAGCGACAGCATTGTAGTCTGACAATGAAGTATTGCATGTGTATATTGCATGTGTGATTACATTGGCAAGAAGAACAAGCCTGTCAAAATATGTTGGTGTGGTACTGGTTGTCTTCAAAAATATGTCTGCTTCTCTTCTCAATACTGTGTACAGATATAAATGAGTGTGCCAGCCAGGCTTTCCCTTGCCCACAAAACATGGAATGTCTCAATACACCTGGTTCATACATCTGCACAGGTAGGAGGGTACTGCCCCTCTGGGCTGATCACACACCCAGTTAGCACCAAACCTTGGATAACATTTCGGTTCACATTTGATTATGTTGGCTCAGTAACATTTCCAATTTCCATTACACAAGAGTGTATTAAAAAATGTCAGTTTTATTCAACTTTGCTAGATTTATCAATAAAATAAACAAGAATGACTACACATAACCTAAATCTATTCATAATCTTAATAACAACACAGAATGTTGTTCTAAGCATATTCCTGCAAGTTCACTGTGGCTTAAAAATTAAATTCAATGGGTCATTAGTAAAGTGGATATAGTTCCATGTAAGGAACAATTAAAATTTCTTTGAATGGGGAGCAGAAAGTGCGAGCTGGGTGTGTGTACATCACCCACATACCGACAAAGCAATAACTCTGGTATTTAAACCCCTTGTACCTGAGTACTTTCCACAACTTGTCAACCAGCCAACATTCCATGCCCATATATTAACTGCAAGCCTGCAATAGTTACAAGTATAAATTAAAAACCAAACCAAAAACCACATTTAATTAGCCATGAATTGACATTTTTCATTCAGTTCTGATTTATTCCTCTCCCTCTGTTGCTGTTTAAGAGTTAGACAGCTCTTCATCTGGGTCTGTCAGTTCAGTGGTTTCTGCAGTGATGGCAGCGATCGGTGGAATTGCAGCGCTGGTATTGGCAACTATATGCTATAA
Source organism: Albula goreensis (assembly GCA_022829145.1). Classification (NCBI taxonomy): domain Eukaryota; kingdom Metazoa; phylum Chordata; class Actinopteri; order Albuliformes; family Albulidae; genus Albula; species Albula goreensis. The sequence continues at coordinate 26,546,842 of CM040749.1, forward strand.
AAGGTGAGTGCTGACCAAAAGATGTGATTCAAAATGTAAAACTACATAGTTTACCACCCCAATGAATATATTTTTAATTTTGGCACTAGTGAAATGTTATGAATGTCCAAAACAAATCCATTTCTATTTGCACTAGAGGAAAACATTTTTTAAACTCTTTCTATTCATATCAATCCAGGCTAGATGTACCAAACATGGCTAGTACCTTCAAGTAGTCATAATGTGAGATGCTATCCAAAATATTTGTGAAATACATCATTGAAGTTTGTATTTATATATTTTAATTAGCAGATTCCTTTCAAAGAGACAAAAGCCTGTGATTGGTCGATGTTGCCAGAGAAAAGGCCAATGGAATGGTGGGGCCATGCCCTCAAAGAAAGAACATCACAGTAATACTCAATAAGAAAATACTCAATACGCATCTGTTAAAGCACAGAGGACCTGTGCGGAGGTATAACTTCTAAACAATCTTTTTGAAGGCATAGGCTACTCCAGTCAATAAAGTCATTCTTCTAAACTTGTGTCCAATTGATTCTTGATACTCCGTTATATTTCTTGAATTAAGAGATTTTATTTTGTATGTAAGCAACTGTACTGTCTATATTGCTAAAGCCTTCAGAGCATCACTATATTTACTATTTCATTTAATCATTTATAAGAATATGGTAACACTATTTTTGTGAATCTGTTGTGAAAATGGTGTACTGACAATTTTCAGCTTTTTGAAAACTTTCTACTTCTATACTCCATTGTATTCCATGGATCACAGCTTCTGAACCCTAATTCAGTTCAACCCACAATCATGTTCTTCAACTACTTTATCCTTAGGCCAAGTATAAAATGGTACAGATAGGCCAAGCATTTACCTTTAATAAAGCAATGTAGGAAGAAGCCGTCTGTATACATGTTTAATAGCACTTAAATCTATGTAAAATATGTATAGCTCCTATTTATCATGTTGAGAATAAAGGACATTTGCATTACCTTCTACTTGTTTGTTATGTGTGACAAAAGATTATAACAGCTTAGTATTCTCCTCTTATTTGAGAAAAACTTCAGGTGTACTGAATGCAAGGGACAACAGCTTCTTTGGGATTTTTGCCTTTTCATATGTAGGATAGGACATTTTGTTAAAAACAATTCATAAATAGATTTGAGATATTTGCAAACATGGGCATCGGCCCTGTTCCACATTCTGACTTCATCCATTGTCCCTAAAAAACACCTTACACCTTTTATACACAAGCCTGAGTGGTAATATTGAAAACACTCACATTCAATGTAAGGGGAGGTGAGAGATCAGTTTTACAGAGATCAGTACAGCGATAAAGATATTTCGCACCCACAATAAGCAAGATTAGCAATTAGGATTGAACATCAAAGTAAGTTTCTTTGCTTGGCACTCATGAGAGAATAGCACATATTTACAAAGTCTATCATTTCAACCATAACATTGTACATAATGTTCTCAAATGTATAGAATGAAGATACTATAATTCATTCTGCCGATTTTTAACAGTAGGGAGTGGATTACATTTCCATTAAACCAGAATGCTTTTCTTTCCTGCCCTCCTATAACATTATTGAATTAACCCCTTCCAACAGAAGTCACATTCTTGCCATAGGCATTCCTTATAGGTTGTTTTAAACATTTGGTAAGTGCAATATGTGGTTGTAAAGACCAACTTATCTCTCTTAATGACCAATTTTGATTTATCAAATCTTGTAAACATCATTGTACATATTGCAGAAAGCAAGGAATATATATTATATGAAGATGTTATGGAAAAACTAATTTGATATGTATAAGATGAGAAATGACGATGCAATTGAAAGACTATCATCTGCTGTTCAGTATTTGGCTTTTGGGGAGTTTTTATACAGCAGCTGATTATGTCATCTTCAACAATTAAGTAAAGTTTTCAGCTTGGACAGCAGTAATGTGTGTTTGTGAATGTGTTTTATGAGTGAGAGAGAACATAGACATAATAACTGAATTTTTGCTATTGTTTGGGGTGTCTGTGTGTGCGCTGTAAAGGTGCATGAATGCTAGGTGTCCTTGGACACAACATTGGAGTTGTGTGTATGTGCGTGTGTGCGTGCATGTGTGTGTGTTTTGGGAGGCGGGGGATACTTTGTGCACACGGTACACAGAGTGATTTGCTAAGATTAGTGGGGACCATGGCCTCACAATGCTGCTTTGTTACTGAAACAGATTAACATATCAAGTGACCGGAGGTGTGGGTGCCCATCGTTCTCTTTCCCTCTCCTTCATCCTTCTCTTCCTCACTCCCTCAGTTCCTGTGAGCATTCCCATTCTACATCCTACAAAACACAGTGAGTATGTATTTTGTATATATTTGTTGTATTTTCATCTTCAAAGCCATGCCATGGGAGTTGATTACAGAGGTAACCTACTGAGTTGTGCTCAGCATGAGAGATGGATTAGTGACTGTGTTGAAAGAGCTGGTGTAAGGTGCTGTACTGTTACAACTAACTCACTCTCGGTCTCCTTCTCTCTATCCTTCCCTCTCTATTGCTACTACATGATGTCTTTTCTGGGTGAGTCAGTGCCAGAGTCTGTCAGTCTAGTTTGTCAGTCATAAACTCTAGTCATAATGATAGATAATGTTCATTCCTTTGTAAAGCAGTTAGTGTACCTAGCTGTCAATATGTGAGAGCCCCATGCCTCACATGCCATTGGTCAGACAGTGTATCACCCAGGCATTCAGTCAGTGTGTTAGCCTCAGCATTACCCTGAGATCAGTACCAGAAGGTGAGCCGTAGCAGCTAAGCCTGGACACCAGGGGGCAGCGATGACAGTGACCTACTCGCGTAGGGTGGCAGATGCCGGCCTGGGTGGCTTCTTTCACCTCTTGCTGCGATGGAGGGGAAGCATCTACAAGTTGCTCTACAGGGAACTGCTCATCTTCACCATGCTCTACTGCATGCTCAGCATCATGTACAGGTAACAACTGTGACGGGTTTGTGACTACATGGAGACAGTAACCATACAACATTGTTTAAAGAGATAAAGAATCATTTAAAGGAAGTTGAGAGAGAATGAGAATGTTATGGAAACATGGAGGAAAGAGAAAAATTGAGGAAGAAGCACGGAGAGAAAGAAGGACTGCCAAACCTTACTACTTGGCAGCAAATGATATGTGTGTTTTCTGGCAAAGCTAGACAAGGTTTGGTGGTCAAAGAGAGGAAGGTACTGGATATGACAACTAGGAGTCAGTGCATTCTTAAAGGCTATGCTTTTGTTCTCTCCTGACACAAAATGAGATAAAGAGCACCATTAACCTGATCAGAGTGCACTAAGTGTCTGATAGGACTCTTCTGATAGTGTACTGAGTCACTGATAGGGCTCTTCTCACAGTGTACTAAGTAGCTGATAGGGACCTTCTCATAGTGTACTGATTAGTTGATAGGGCCGTTTTCATAGTGCACTGAGTGGTCTTTTCTCATCAGGTTCTTGCTGAATGAGGAACAGAAACGGCTGTTTGAGAAGATGGCAATTTACTGTGACCGCTATGCTGAGCTCATCCCGGTGTCCTTCGTGCTGGGTGAGCTCACACACATTTTCTAACAATCGCATCCAACAAACACATGATCTCACTTACACATGCACACCTCCTCAAAACATACACGCATGCATTTCCTCACAAATACATATCCCACACCGACAAACACACTATCACAGACTTCCTCTAAATCTATCACATTTATTCTCACATTTGATCAGTCTTAGTTCCTGCTGCTTAACACTGGTGGGAGGAGTAGAATATGGTGAAAACTGCATGAGTCCATGGAACCTTCCTGCTGGAGGATCAATGGTTGAAATAAAACAGAAACTGCCATCTCTGTCTTCTGATTTCTATCCAATTGAAGAGTAGGAGTAGACCTAAGGACATCACAAATCTCAAAAGCTTCTGCATGTAAATGTCCCTCAGATTCTCTCCCTGTGTGTTCTGCTGCTATACTTAAACATTAATCAGAATATCTGGCTTTTTGCAATTACCAAGTCATTGAATTTATCCAAGAAATTTACATGATTCAAGGAATCTGACTATACTGTAGAATATATACCTTGCCACAAAATTTTAAAACCGCATTTTACAGATTTGCTGTGACACTGCAAAATTTTACTAAACTTTCCCATATTACAAAAATGGAAAGCCCCCTTTATTTGTTTAGCCTAAAATGGAAGGCAACTAGCCACTCTCTCATAAACACACACCAAGATTCAATGAATTAAACCAGCTTTGTACTCTTGTATCTTATTTTGAAATTCCTTTTTGAGTGTGTAGGACACTACACTTATCATTATACGATAAAAGTGTGTGTGCTTGTGCATATGGGTGGAATGTTCCCTTTGTAACAGAGAAGGTCTGTGTGTCTCAGGATTTTACGTAACTCTGGTGGTGTCACGCTGGTGGGGGCAGTTTGAGAGTGTGCCATGGCCTGATCGGCTGAGCGCCCTGGTGGGGGGGCATGTCCGTGGCGGGGATGAGGCGGCACGTCTGATTCGCAGGACGCTGATGCGCTACGTCAATCTCTCTGGGGTGCTCATCTACCGCTCCATCAGCACGGCTGTCTACAAGAGGTTCCCCACTATGGAGCACCTGGTGCAGGCAGGTACGCCATATACTTAACGTACATATAACTAGATACAACTTTGAGTCATTATCTCCCATGTATTTCAGTCTTCTACCAGAGCCCCTGGAGCCTCAGTTTAAATCCACATGTCAGACTATCCTTACCACATTCTCAAGTGCATAAGTACTGTGTTCAAGAAATTTAAATCTCTTGGATGAAAGAAATATTAATTTTCACTTTTGGATCTGTAAAATAAACAAAATGTATGTTATTGCACTAAAGACATAAAGATGTATTTAACATGAAACAAAATATTTTGAAGGGTAGGGCACAACCCTGCCTGTACAGAAAATTATCATTTTTCCTGCCTTATTTTTAATGTATAATTTATATGTGTGTATTGTACACTGTATGCCTGTAATTGACCAATTTAATCCCAGGACAGTATAACTGCCATCTGCCTCAGGAGTTAAATAATAAACAAAAACTGAAAGACAAGTCATTGGTCCGTGTTTGGGTGTCTGTATTCAGACAATAAAAAGGCATTAACAACTGGCATTAACAATTTTGAAATGGTCACTACCTCTAAGACAAGTGCAGAAACAGAGTATCTGTACCATGTAAAACAGGGAGGCCAAATCTTTCATGGAGAACACTTGTACATTAACCAGAAGCAGGTGTTCATTCACAAATTAACCTTTCCCACTCCAAACGTATCAGAGGACCAATTCTAATCCCTGGGTGGGTGAAAAAATTTTTTTTGGATACACCACTTACCCTTCGACAGATTCACTTCCCCTTCATTATATGTTAACAATCACTAGGCTTAACCAAGCTTTTAGATTTCACTTCTGTTCAAATAAAATGTATTTGTGTGAATGGAGAAAGGGGAAGTTTCCAAATAAATTTAACTTCTTCCCTCTGTCAATAGGCCTTTTCTTTTATCTCTGTGAGGAGGTCACATCATTTCTAACACTGTATCTCTGTGAGGAGGTCACATCATATCTAACACTGTATCTCTGTGAGGAGGTCACATCATATCTAACACTGTATCTCTGTGAGGAGGTCACATCATATATAACACTGTATCTCTTTGCCACTAACACAATCATTCCTTCAGCAATAGACACATTCACACAAAAATAGATAAATATAAATACAATCTCTTTCTTTGTTTAGTGGAGATATACCTGAAGTAGATGATATTAAACAAGAGGAGAGGTATATAAATACACAGGTAAGACTGGAGGGCACTTTAAGAAGTATAAAAATAAAGAACAAAAGAAAATCATGGTATTTCAGTATAAAAGTAGACACCAGATCACAGAACTAGATAATAAATGGAGCTCACCAACTTCTGCTTTCACCTCCAGCCCAGGTGTCCCTATGACTAATTTATACACATCCTCTTCCTTCTCTCTTGTGCCTGGTGACTACAGAGAAGTCAATGGTCTCTCTTCCTGCTCTTCTTAGGCCTTATGACTGCAGAGGAGCTGAGGCAGCTGGAGGCTCTACCCTCATCCCACAACAAGTTCTGGGTGCCTTGCATGTGGTTCGTCAGTCTGACCATGAGGGCCCGGACAGAGGGACGGATCAACAATGATGTGGCACTCACTGCCATCCTCAACGTGGGTCTGTGTGTATGTGTGTGTGTGTATGTGTGTGTTCAAGAGAAACCATTCATTCAATAAATCCTATGTTTATTTTACAAAAAATCCTACAGTAAGTTTACTATAAACCTCATTGATGGTGAGAACAGAGGTGCCAGAGGTATTACTATGCTTGTGAAGGCAGCTGAGAGCAGACACAGAGAGGGATGTCCAGTCATCATGTACTTAGCGGTGTTGGATTTGGTTCCCCCTCTATAGAAGGTTATAATATAGCTGCCAAAGTGCATCAATGTTGCTACAGTAAAGGATAGCAGTCACGGATGTCCTCTGGAATGGGAATGATGATACACATTTTTGCACTTATTGGTCAAAGCCCTGCAGCCAGCAAATGGTGACAGAAGCCAATGCATGAAATCTGGAAGCTCCTACCATTTGGTGCAACTTGGTTATCATGCTGACAGGGGAATAAATTATCTTATTTCATCTTTATCTATTTTCTATACATATATATGGTTTTAAGATGTTGACATAACCTCTTAAGTTTCTTTTATATTATTTGGAAAGGAACAGGAGTTGTACAACTTAACACTGTCAACTGATTAGAATAAACAATGCACACCAGCTGGGGACTAGTTGATAGACTGTCTTTTGAAGTGATTCTATTCTTTTCAGTTGTATTCTATTCTGCTCTAGTTTATTAAGATCGGTTTCAAAATCCTACAGCAATGGCTCAACAATGGCACAAATATCAACATGTCTTGTTGCCTTGTTTCTGTAGTCTGTACTGTAGTAATGAGGATTACTCAATTGTTCCTTAATGGAGGGAAATAAAAGGGAATTCCTCAGTGGAAACTCCCTTTCCTTCTGCCACCTCCACACTGCCCTTTCATCATTGCCAGCCCCTCTTCAATATCTGTCTGTATTCAATTTTGACAAGTAATGGTGTTTATTTCTGTCTCTCATCCTCTCACCTCAGGAGCTGAACTCCTTGCGCAGCCAGTGTATGAAACTCTACAGTTATGACTGGATTAGTCTTCCTCTGGTGTACACTCAGGTACAGACTAAGCCCCTCAATCTGTTCTTATTTTTCCAACTCCTAGTCGACCCATCTCTTGTTCCTCCATTTTTTTTCTCACCAACCAATCAAACATCTCTTTCCACATGATTCAAATTTTTCATATCAAAATGCATGTACTTTCTAGGCAAAGAGTCCTGTTTTAATATTTTAAGTAATTAAAGAAAGGAAATGCAGTTTTCAGCAGTATGAGAAAAGGTCTGTGGTGCAATTCACAATTAGGCATTGTCTACTTCTGCAATGAGCTACAGATGTTGTGAAGATGTGGCTGAATAAGCCAATCAGGATTCCTCTTTGCAGGCGCTTTTGAAATGTCTAATTTGACATAGTTTTGAATAACATTGTAAATAATTGTCTGTTATTTTCTTTTGTTGACATCATTGTTAATTCATGAAGACTGATAGGTATCTTTCACTGTACCTAGTTAAACACCACTTACACCAGCTGTCGTGCATACACTGAGGCCAAAATGTGTCTGTGTCAATGGATTGGTGGTTTTGAGGAAAACATGTACAAATTTTGAGTTTTTTCTTTTCTCCCTTTTTCTCTCCTCCTTTCAAACCAAACTTTATAATCAGCCCCACAGACTCTTGTTCCATAGCAGGAAGTGGCTGTACTAGCCTCAAATTTATGCATTTGTAGAATCTACGTCTAAGATGGCTGTGTACTGGTTTTAATGATAGGTCAAAGCTGGGTGGTCTGTAATTGCCCGGTTGTCACAGTGGATGTCTATAGCTTCTTCCTTGCCTGTCTAAGATGGCTGTGTACAAGTTATAATGATGGGTCATTGCCGGGCTGTTTGTCATTGCCAGGTGGTCACAGTGGCTGTCTATAGCTTCTTCCTTGCCTGTCTAATTGGTCGGCAATTTTTGGACCCGGCCCAGGGTTATCCTGGACATGACCTAGACTTCTATCTGCCGATCTTCACCCTGCTGCAGTTTTTCTTCTATGTTGGCTGGCTTAAGGTGAGAGCACAAGCGATAGGGGTTTAACAAGGTACAAAATCTTGCAAAGAATGCACATATTGCTTTTAATGCCAATCTCAGTGGTGTAGTATATTATGATTTGGATTACAGTTTACTGTTTACTATATAAACAGCTATTTGATACGGGTTTTACGTTGTCAGGTGGCTGAACAGCTTATTAACCCATTTGGAGAGGATGATGATGACTTTGAGACAAACTGGCTGGTGGATCGCAACCTACAGGTTCATCCCTCTCCCACACTACATATTAATCTAGTGTTTCTGTCATATATACTGACAAGTATGCCTCTTCTCACATCCTCTCTCACACCTTCAGAGCTTTCTCTCTCCTGTTCTTTTTGCCCACATTCTTTCAGTTTCACACTCTCTTTTCCTTCCCTCTCATCCCTCTTTTCACCAGTAGAGTCATTATTTAAATTTTGCAGAAGAGATCATTTCAATAACGTTCAGTCCATCTAATTTAAAATCATCTACATTAAGTTCACCATGGCCCTCTGATTTCAGATCGTATGCATTCAGTTCACCATGGCCCTCTGATTTCAGATCTTATGCATTAAGTTCACCATGACCCTCTGATTTCAGATCGTATGCATTCAGTTCACCATGGCCCTCTGATTTCAGATCTTATGCATTAAGTTCACCATGACCCTCTGACTTTGGTTCACATGCATTCAGTTCTCATCAGTCCTCAGATTTCAGATAGTCTGTATTTAGTTCACCACAGCCCTCTGCTTGCCCTCTCAGGTGTCTCTGCTGTCAGTTGGTGAGATGTATGACAGTGTGCCGGTTATGGAGCGGGATAAATACTGGAATGAGTCCGAGCCCCAGCCCCCATACACCACAGCCAGTGCAGAGCACCGCAAGCCATCCTTCATGGGCTCCGCTCTGGATATCAGGTACTGATGATAGCACACCCCCTCATTAAACATAATGACAATGAGGGAATAAATTCCACACTTTCAACACACTACATTTCTAATATAGCACACCCACAGTTTCAACACATAACATCAATTACATACTGTCTATGTCATTGGAGGGTTGATGTGTTTGGCATTTGCTTGGTATGTGCAAAACTGTAAACTCCTATTGTATGTTATAGAAAATATTTTATTTTACAATAACAATTTATAAGTCTTGTATTTGATTTATTTCCATGAAGAATCAAGCTCTTCATTTATTCCAGTTGTAGGTAACCCTCATTCTGGAGTGCCACAGACGTTTCTGGATTTTGTTTAATCTGGGCTCTTGATTACAGTTTGAGCAGTCATTACATGCCTGAGCCTGAGTACTCAGTCAGTAAAACTCAAAAAACATTCAGGAATAGTGAAAATCTTCCTCAAACTCCAGCAGTCACTTTCATTCATTTGCAGTGAGGGGATAAGATGGAGCACAAGTCAGAAACATCTATGGAACTCCAGGATGCTAGATGCCAGCCTTGGAGTTATTTGTCCGTTTTGTTTAACTTGCTTTGTACTCATTGTCCACTGGGTGCCTCTGTTGCCACCTCATGTAAATGAACAAAAGTAATACTTGAAGACATTTGTGTGACTGATTGCTCAGCGTGGTAACATTTCCACATGGTATGCTCATCTTTTAATTTAGGTGAGTATATGCATGAAGTTCTACATGTGTTAACCAAAAATAGTCGTAGATTTCTTACTTCAGATCTCTTATATTCAGAGAACAAATGTGCATATGGAATGTTCAGAACAAGATTTGTTTACTTGAAACAAATTAAACACTATCCCTGACTGCAACTAAGTATTGTGCTTCCTATACTCAGTAGATTTTCTAATCCTCAGCAGCAAATGGCAAACTTCCCTCCACAGCCACCATGTCTGGCTACACCTAAATGCTTTGTCCCTTGTGTCCTGTTAACACCAATGACTTGCATGTTTATCAACTGGCACATAACAGCAAAGGGTACAGTTAGTTGTCACAGTTGTAGAGCCACAAAGCACATCCTTACATGAGAGGCAGCAATTGTTGATTGTTGACCATTTGCCTGTCCAAATTATTTTGTATCATAACAATCTGCATTTAAATCACATATTTGATGGTCTACAGTTTTCCTGCTCAGTAATTTCTTCTTCCTACTCAGTTTGGCATTGATTTCTGAAAGCAATTTTTCTACCTCCACCACCACCACCCCAGACAGCAGACAGTAGGCTTGGATCTTCTTTAAACATCTTTACTGACGGACATTTTGATTTTCACAGTGTGCCCAAAGAAGAGATGGAGTTCCAGTCCAACCTTGAGCAGATCAAGGAGCATGAGGAGGCCAATCACTCCACTCCTCTCCTGGGGGGACTGAGTCGATTTTTGGGGGTTCAGTCGCCCAGTTTCCCACGTGCCCCTGCTTCATCACGGGTCTCACTCCTCCGCCGACGGCCTGGAGCTCCGATTGGTCGCTTCCCCCTCTACCTGCATCCAGAAGGATCCCCCACACCCAGCCAGCCCCGCCCCCCACAGGAGCGTGATCTCGATTTTGCCTTTTCCTCCATCCCCATGTATGAGCGTCCTGGGTTCTACAGCTGCCCCCAGACACCCATACACTGTGCACCACCAGCACCACCCCTGCCCCGCCCCAGACCCCCACGCTGGGACCGCAGCTCCTGCTCTCTGGCACCCCCTATGCTGGGCTCTCAGCTGCTGCCCCCAGACACCCCGGGCCGCATGCCCCCACCCCCCTCCTCAGCATTTCCCTGGCTTAGTGAGGAGGGCGAGCCCCCCTCAGCGCCTACCTTCTCCTTCCCTGACCCTCCCCCCGAGCCCTTGCCCTTGCCAAAACTTCGGCCAGCTCAGGGCCTTCCCTCCCACAGACCCCCACCCCCGCGCCTCTCCCTCGATATCTCCTGCCCTACTGACAGCCAGCCTGGCCCACCCAGCGCCCGGGGGGTTGGGGGAGGTGTGGAGAAAGTCTTCTCCTTCACTCCTCCTTCGCGAACTCCAGCGCCCAACACCAGCACCAGCTCTGGCAGCATAAACTCCCCCGCCAGCAACAACAGCAACAGCATTGCCAGCAACCTGTGCAATGGCGGCAGTCACGGCAACTTCTGCAACCACAGCAATTTCGGTGCTTCCAATCGTGCCAGCATCGGCGGGCCCAACAGCACCCTCAGCTCCAGTGTCAACCAAACCTCCTCCTCTACGGCCTCTCCACCAGCGGCCAATCAGCAGTCTTCACCCAATGATTCGGGGATCTCCCTTGCTGAGGGGGACCTGCTGGGGTCTCTGATGCTGGAGGGAGGGAAGGGACAGGCTCCAGGTGGGAAAGAGACCGACTGATATTGGGGGAGGGGGACAGAAGGGTCAACCTCAGCTCTGTTAAGCACACAAATCCAGCACCATGTCCCTGCCCAGCACCACAGCATTTAGACCAGTTATTAGGAATCTGGAAGGATAAGTAGAATCATCTAGTTTTTACCAATGACATAGGCCAGTATGGTAAGGCCAGTACGATATATAATCCAAAAATACATGGACTCATAAGCCTAAATAAATCACGTGTACCTGCGGTTTCTCTGCCTGCAGCCTGCTGCATCTAAAGGGGGGTTCCCTGTCAACTCACCAAGGCTGTTTCCGGCATAGATTTTCCCTGATCATGTGACACTTGACTGTAGACCACTTTCATTGTTCCTAGCCTTATGGTGCAACATGCAGATTTGGAGATTTCGTAAGAATTAAAGATTTTGTACCAGGAACAGTAGGTGTTTCCTCTTTTTCTCTGCCTCCACTGTATTTACCCGTTTTCTGGGGATATCCATACTGGTTCACATGTTGTCATATAACAGCACATTACTGTTTACACATTACTAATGGTCCGCTACCGGACCATTGGTAGCGACCTGTATTTAAGTGCTTCAGTTATTTGGCAATTAATCACAAAACTTCCAACAAAGGGATTTCACAGACTGCGCATAAGCATTAGTTTAAGGGCATGTATTTCGGCCCCCTTGTTTCGAGCCAACAGATCACAACTGAGACAATCACTAACTGCAGCTCAAAGCACTATAGGCTTGACCATAAAACTACCATTTATAGGAAAATGTATTTTTTAAAAATTAAATGTCAGAAAATAACTTTTCAAAATTATGTGATCAGAATGAGAAAGTAACTGTAACACATCTGACTACTATGACACAAAGATTATACAACTGCATTGCCATCAGAATTAAAATTTTAAGCTTCCCTTTATTAACCCTTCTGTTCCTCATTAGGAAACCCCCTAAACTATTGCATCATAATTTCACTCTCTTTAAAAAACTATTACCCATGTAAAAATAAATACTTAGCTGATTGATTGGGATGAACATGTAATGAAACAAATAATGATTGAATACAACAGTCATTTGGAAGAGTGAAGTTGATAAAAAAAGGAAATATGTAGGAAACATGTTGAGGTAAAAAAAAATATTAAATGACATTACAATAATATAGGAAAACTGTATATAATAGGAAGGTTTTCATATTGTCACTTGATACAAATAAAACATTAGCAGAAAAAAATTCAGATCAAAATGGTTTTAAAATCTGGAATTAAAACTTAAAACCCTGAATGTGGCCCACATTTATCATTGGAGGAACAGCATACGTGAACTGACAGGGTCAAACTTGGCTTGAAGATTGTAATGCATGTTGAGAATTTAAGCTTTAAAATTCCCAGAATCCTTTTTGGCTTGGCAAAGAAAGTTACAATCACGTCTCCCCAAACGTCCTTGGACTGACTGGAAATGCTTCAAAGGTTGAACACACAGGGCTCTGGTCTATATTTCATTCAGACACACACACACTAACAACATACAGACTGCAGAAAAACACAAACACAAAGCTCCAGAATCCAAAGGGTTCAGTTTATTGTTACGAGTATATTTCTTCTGGTACTAAAACACACACAAGCAGAGTCAGGATTCAGTGAGTACTACACCTAGCTGACTGCCAGTGAAGAACAGATAGAATAATGGCTTGTAGGTCTGTGGGCACCAATGCATGAGCGGGAAAGCATATGGCCGTAGTGATTAACTGACTGATGCCACTGCTGGACGAACACAGATGCACATTGATAGCAAAAGGAGGATATAAATAGCGAACAAGAGCCATAGAAACCAGTCTAGCTACTCTCCTTGCCTAGTGTGTGCTTATCAAACAGGTACTCTGCCATTCCGTTCTGGGGTGCCCCCATGCGACGCAGGTTGGTCACCCAGTCAGCCAGCTCTTTGATGGATTTCACCTGCTCATCAAGGTAGTGAGTCTCAATGAAGTCACACATCTGCAGAGACAAAAGGGGAAGATTATAATTTCTTTTCACTGCTTAGGTTCCTCTTCTTTATTCATTAATTGTCATTTTTCCAGAACACATTTTAGAACGTACCAGTACACTTTCAGGTCTCATTTTGCTGAAATGAAAGCAGGACTTCCCTTGCCGCTTTAAAATACATTGTCTGTAAATGGGGGGTTTCCATAAAGAGTTCACTGTCCACAATGCACTGCCAATACTCCTGTAATTCGCTGTCCAATCATAGTACACTGGCTATGTTCCTGTGGCTCACTACCTAATTACAGTAGCTGTGTCCCATTTGTTGATGATCTAATCTCTTTAATTAATCCTGTCAGCACGATGTCTGAGAACTAGCCAAGGCCCTATAAATATGGGACATACAATGTGACCCAGCATGATTGTGAAAACCAACTGCTGTAAAAAGCACAAAGGCCATTCAGGCTACATGTTATATGGAAGTAGGGGGTTTGTGTTTGTGCAGTGGGGAAGTGTGTGTGTTTAAGGAGTCCAATGGTACAACATATTAAAAGGCATTCTCTGAACAGTGACTGTGCGTGGGGAGTGTGTTGTATACATGTATGAGAGCATGTATTTGTGTAGGCATTGTGGTATTTATTTGTGAGTGTGTTTGTGTTTTGAGTGCAGTGTGTTGATGTTAAAAGTATGAGAAGTAGTGCTGTGTTCAGAGGCACTCACATGTGGGTCATTGTGTTCAGAGGAGACCTTATGCAGGTCCAGCAGGGACTGGTTCACACTCTTCTCCAGCTGCAGAGCACACTCCAGAGCCTCCACACCACTGCCCCACTCATCCCTCTCTGGTTTCTGTGGCACACACATGCATACTCACCATTACAAAGGCTTACATTTAACACAGGGGTTTAGGCACATACAAAGAGTTTGAAAATACAATAAAGTGTTATGTACGTGCATGCACATACCTACATATTATTTATGCACACATGCATAATTATCTCATTAGAGCATTGATTTTTTTACCCTTGAATCAATGTTTGTTTTGTATTCTTTGGCAACACTAAGACATGCCTCTGCGCTTATTTTCATAGTATTTTGAGCTTCTTCGTAAAGGAACATAATTTATGTTTTATTTAAACGGCTTTACAACAGACCATTATATTGCAGAGGCATAATTGTGTGGGTTACTTCCAGCTTCATTTGTCAAGTTGCCTGAGCTCTGAGTTCATATTCCTTCTTTTGCTTCTATAACTAAGTGGCCAAGAGGAGGTGACTTAGATGTCACATTTCTACATCACTCCTCTTCTGTGATCATTCAGTCTTACTGCATTCAACAGTTAACAGACTTTCATCAGAGCTGAATGCGAATGAGAGATAAAGGATCCACCCCTGAGCCTCCACCCCATCTGCCCCCTTTCTCAGTGCACTGCCGTTCCTCCCGCTCTGTGTCTTATCATCACCACTCAAAGATGCTGACAAGCACACACATTCATGCACGCATGCATGTACAGCGGGGTCCAAAAGTCTCAGAACACTAGTGGAAGAGCTTCCATTTAGCATTCTTTAATACATTTTTAAAAAATTCATTCAAAAACAACTTGTAAAAGGCTGAATCTTTGAAAAATGTACATGCATTTCCACAATGTCTTAGGTTTTGGTATGTCTGCCTTTTGCTTTAATGACAGCGTGTGCTGGAGCTGGCATGGAAAACCTGATGACCCATGTTATGACATGGTCCTTAAGCACACAAAACGTTCTCGGCCTTTAAGTGCCCCCATAACCTGACCTTTTCTATAAAGGCACTGACAGGGTCAATGTCAGAAATATGCTTAAGTTTGACATAGACATAATGCAGAATCTTAATTATTTCCTCTTCATATCATGTTAAATGTCATAACTTTTAAATGTGTTTTTGTTTTAAATGTTAAAACCAAAATCCTAAAACTGATTATTTCCAGGTTTACATGAAAAAAAAGTTGAAAAAATTTTCAATGTGGTCTCAGACTTTTGGACCCCACTGTATGTAAGCACAGCCGCTGACACACACACACGCACGCACGCACACAGGAGGATAATCAGCGGGAGACAAGCACAGTGGTGCAATGACATACATGAACCCAAAAGGGTAAAGTCAAAGTCACACTATCATGTGGACCCACACAGTCAAATGAGGACACAAAAGCGCAAACAGAGGAAAAAGTAATTCAGAGGGACATAGACATGGTTGTACCAAGCCGACTGAGGATGCAAAAACACACTCACACACACAAACCTACACAGAAGTATCAATACACACATGGTCCGCATCACACAGACAGACCAACACGTTAAGACACAGACATACAAAAGCACACACAGCCTTCCGTACCCTGATGTCCTGAAGGAAGATCCTCCCTCCCCTCTTATTCTGCAGGCTCATGAGCTTTTCTGCGTGCTCACGCTCTTCATGGGACTGATTACGGAAGAACTTGGCAAAGTTGTGTAGGGCCTGGTCATCCCGATCAAAATAGTATGCCTGGAGAGGAAGAAGACAGGTCACAGCACTGACCACAACCTACGCATGGTACTTCATCACAAGAGGGATGTGCTTGTCCGTACAGGGCCAACCAATCTTGGCAGGAATGCAAAAACATTTTTACATTCCCCATTCCCTATGCCCCTTTCCTCTCCTATCCTCTAACTTTTCCCCATCTCTCACCATGGACAAGTAGACATAGGATGCATACAGCTCCAGGTTGATCTGCCGGTTGATGGCGGCCTCACAGTCCTGGTGGAAGTTCTGTCTCACTTGGGAACTCATGTTTCTGCAAGATAAACACGCATGGCATAAATAATTTTCAAAAAGCCAGATCGATAAGATCAAGGGTGTCAGGGACAAAGTCATAGGGAGGACAGGCGAATCAGCAGTTCTGTTGGAGGGACAGACATTGAATATCTTGCCATTTTTAGCTCTAATAAAAAACAAGGTCTGTTCACGGCAAACAGTAAAAGTTACGTACACACAGGCCTCTTGATCTCCTTTCATCTACAAGATCTTTTGTGCAGTACATCAACAACTTTGGATATAAATATAGCCTACCCTCCATCAGTAGACTTCAATTTGTCACCCTGTTCCACATATTTTTCCCTTTTGAGCTGTCATATGCAAAATAACTTCAATGTGTCATTTGAGTTGAAAAAGGGAAAGATGACAGAAATATTTAACTTTGAATACAGCTCTATTTTTACCACTTGCAGATGGCTGTGGCCCATGGGAGTCCAAAGTTGAAAGAGACTACACCATATCAGTGACAGCCAGTGTGCTTAATTATTCACAGGCTTGGTAAATTACGGTCTCACAGTAGTTACACAATGGTTGATGATTCATTTAAAGTCAAGCAAAGTCTTAAATAAGGACATGCCTCAGACGCCCAGACAAACCCCCGTATACTATCAACATTTTAGCTATAAAACACCAATGATTTACATGTGATCACTCAGTTTAATATAATACATTCTGAGCTTGCTTCCAAGGTACCGATAGGTATAGCACATCTTACTAAAACGTTATTGCATTCCGTTTTGACAGGTAAAATTAACAATTCAAGAATTTTCTTTTCATCTGCCATACGGACCTTCGGTGCAAGGAGGGGAAAATGAAAAAGGCGTGGCTAAAACACAAACTGTTCCTACGTTACCCTTATACCATCCATGCTGTATTGCGACAAGTTATTGCTAAGCTCAACGCTCAAAGATAGAAAGCTGAGAAAACAGAAATACGTACGAACAAGACATATTACTGAAGGATTCCGTGTGTAAGAAACCTTCACAAGCAGGCCTCCACGCACGACGCAGTCGTAAATATTAGCTATGTCGCAAGATAGGGATTAAGACGGTGAGGTAGCTAAAGGTAGTTGTCCTTAGCTAGGTAATCCAATGATACAGCAGCGCCACTGCAGAAAGCAACCCACAAACCGAAGAAACACAGCAGCGTTAGTTGGCTTCCGTTAAGTGCCCATTGTTTTTATCTGTCCCCTCACCTCAGCTCGATTACAGGCTAACGTCAACATATCAAGTAACACAAGTAGTTCTATTATCTCTCGACCAGACTGAAGAGAAAGATAAAACCCGTCTGGTAAAAACCGCTAGCATGGCTGGCGCTCGAATAAGAAATGAAAACGACTGATGGCAAATTGTTGGCCAGATCAGCTACTAACACGGTAGATACACGAACCAGTTGGTTTTAATTTAACCTTGGCTTCTTATTTAAGTGTACTAGACTGGCGACATTAGCTAGCAGCTATTGACGTTGAACATTTATTACTACTGCGTTACCATTAGCTACCATTAGCTACCCCTAGCTACCCAACATCAACATGCATTTGGTAAGAAATGGATGACAATAGCTAACAGTTAGCTTCTTGGTATGAACCCATAACAGTGCCGCTATGCCTATCATAACGAAATAGCTAACTAACCTAACTTAGCTCTCCGAGTAATAGGTAAAACAATTAATCATTAATGCATACACAGTTATCTCATTAAATTCATTTACACACATCGATGTACTTACGTTTTATAATGCCCTTCAAAAAAGACGCAATTGGCAAGCAAGACAAAATGGTCGATGGCGTTCAACGTTAACAAGCGAGCTTAGGCAGGCGGTGTCAACTGTTACTCAGGACCTCTAACGTTACACAGATAAAAACGCAACGCTAAGTAGATCAGTTGTTTAGCTAATTAACTGACAGCGACGCAAGCAACAATCAAGAAAGCCAAGGACAAAGGTAATCAAATGTATAATGAGACGGTATTTGGGTTGCCGTTCAAGCACTGTTGAAGCAGGTAACCCTCACACCTCCGAAGAAAAATTACTGTGTGACACTCCAGACTGTGGTACAGTATATATGATGATGACGTAGAACTCACAGGAAATAGCAGGTCGCACTCAATCGTCTAGCCAATCAAAACCCAGAGACGACGGAGTTACTTACGTTACACAATAGGCCACTAAGGAAGTCGAAATGGACCAAAACACCCTGGACTGAATATTACACATACCCTCACAATAAAATACTGTATTTAGTCAATTATTTTGAATATTTTCCTTGGTGACATGGTTACTGAGCTGGAACTATGGCAATCATGACTTTTTGTCATATGGCTTTTTTTTTTTTTTGCAATAGTTCAACTAAATGCTCTCATGAACTTATTTATGTCAAGCTCATGTGTGATGATATTATTCTAATTGTACCAAATTACAGATACAATAGTTCTGTGGTGGCAATAGTAGGGACCTAGCTAAGTTATTACTGTAATAAAACCCTGTCTGAGTCACCCTGGGATCATATGTTATGCTCACCAAATAATGGTTAATGGTGTCTTTGTCAAGTTTACTGCACCAGGACCAGGATGTCTGGTACAACTTCCACATCACTTCACTACATCTGCTGCTTATAATCATATAAATATAATTGTAACTGCAATGTTTTTCATGGTACTATTTTCTGTATGAAGTACAGATAATATGTATAACAGGCAGACATAACATTGTAAACAATTTATTTCACTTGTTCACTACACATTTTGTTTGCATATGACAGCATTTCATATAGAAAATAGTATGAACAGGAAAAGCAAGATTTCAACTGTATTTAATTAATGTACAATCATGTAATACAATTTCATCTAACTTAGTCCAGTACCTTAGCATTGCAATCCACTATCACCAGTTACAACAGAAGATTTTTTGAGATGTTTTGGTTCACCATACCAAGATACATTTGGGTCATGGTTTGTTGTTCATGAATATTCACTTAGAAAATTGGTAAGCAGTTGAAACTGCTGTATGTATTTTTGTTCATGTTCATGTCTTGTAAAGATTTAGTGACGGTACTGTGTGTATTGTGATTTGGAGGAACATTGTTTCGTCTGCAGTGCTGAGTATAGGAGTTCTCCATATAAAATAAAATGAGACGAATTTATAATGTGCTGCTTATGATTCATTGCAGTCACAAGTAAATCATGATGTTACTCAACTACAGATAATTACACTACCTGTTGTTACTGTGCCAGTGTTGCAAAAACATGGAATTGACAAAACTAGTTGCAAAAGAATAGCGCAGAATTTCACTTCCAAGACAAAAACCCAATCACTATACCTCTCCTGAGCCATTTTGGTGTACACACCACATATTCCTAAAACAAAAGTGGACCATTTTTGTCAAATGAAGAAGTTAAATAACAGTATCGGTATATGCCAGGTAAAACGCCTGGAAATGTGTTTCTCGCTATTATTTTTCTTCTCACATCTCAAGAATTGTTTAAACTTAAGATTCACATTTCAAGAATCGCAACTTATTCAGAATACAGTATATGAGGGTAAGTCAAACGTATTGCCACAAAATTATACAAACCTTTATGAAACAAAAATATCAAAATGTGAAACTATTGTTTCTCTGCATATCCTCCATCTATGTCTATACACTGCTGAAGGCCGTGTTTCCATCTCTCTAGCCTCCCCTGAAGAATTCTGCGCGCTTTAAAACGTGATGTTAGCCCTGACCTCAAAACAGTTTTTTTCCATGGCACAAAAAGAATCCTTTTTTTAAGGCACCCTAACGACACTAAGACACGTGTATGTATGAGAAACGTGTCTGCAACCATTCACTGATCTCAGAGACATTTTTAATCACGTTTTGTTTGGAATAGACCTGTGCATGTATGAACGGAAACCCTAGTAGCAATACTTTTTGACTTACCCTCGTACATACGGGAGCAGACAAAATAAATGTCCTGCTGGATTAGGAAGTGAACGGCAGGATAGTCTGAAACTGAATTACGGTAACTGTGATTGGAATAGGACCGGAATTTCCAACTGAAGCGGGATTTCGTAACACGGTTTTGTCCGGGGAAGTTGAGAAGTTTATTTGACGGAACCCAGGATCTATGTGAGCTAGCACGTAAGCACACAGCCATTTTCAGAAAGGAAAGCAAACAGCCTACATTTATTTCTCGTGTTAGATGAAAATGGCGGTGTTTGTGTAATTTCGATTACGAAAAATTCGAAATTACAGGGAAAAACACATTTAAATAAAAAAGCACATTTAAATTAACATTTTGTCGGATGCTTATTGTCCTAGATGAATGAGTTCTGTAACTGAATCATTTTGAATCAGATGCAACTCAAAGCAGGTTACCTAGTCAACATCAAGTGATTCTAAAATTGGACTCCTGTTTTTCCAAGTGGTGTCAGATGGGCTCATACCCAATTAAAAATATAAGTGTAATGATCCAAAACACCCTGCCTGTATTCATTCTGAACAACATGCCCAATAGTTTCTAAATTTCATAATATGTGACGTCATCCCCAAATATAATGCAAACTCGTGCTGACTGTTATGATCATCTAGGTACAATTCCACAATTACGAAACTCGTGTCACATGTCAGCCCTGATGACGGACTGACTGGTCATCTGATGCTGTGTCTCAGTTTGACTCAGAACATTCTACAATCATTATTTTCTTTAATTTTAAGTGTCAAGGCGGTGGGAGACGCCGTGCTGAGCGAGGAGTGGATGCTAAGGAGGACTAAAAGGAACAGACTGAACTCGCCAATGGTCATTCGATTACCCTTTGCTCGATTAAACGAAATAAATCAATTTAAAAAAAGATAGGAAAAAATAGAAATACTGTGAGTGTTTGAGGCGAGAAAAGGCAAGCCCATCCTAACGTATATTACCGTTTTAAATTGTTAACTTTATTCAGTTTGTTATTGGCCTATTTGAAAAATTGTAAAACAATGAATAAATACTGAATAAACACATAAATTAGTGCTTGTTTCCTTACAAGACATATATTTCCACATAATCTATGTTGAAGATTAAATACCTTGCTTAACTCTATATTAGCTTTATTGTGAGACCAGGATTACAATGTTTACTGTTCAGGTTCATTTTCATTAAGCCTCTGAGGTGCAGATCTATGTCCAGGTTTCCTGTTTAAATATTCTAACCTTATCCATTATGAGCTAAAAGACCAACATGGTCCTACTTAAGCACTTCTGATTTGCGACACTCTTTGAATACACACCCGGGGATAGATACCGCTACTCTTCAGACCAAGTTTACACATCTTTGCTGGTGTGGCGCTGGCTTAAGGTCGACTCCACATTACAATGCTTTTTTCCAGTTTCCTCTCCTCCTCATGTTGAGTCCTGAGTATTGCTGACACTGGCATCTCAGTGATGTGACTGAGACAAACAGGGTGTGGATGCAGCCCTGTAATAAGCCCCTAGTGCAATAGGGACAAAGCTGATTACCACTCCCTGGGACAGAGTCACTTAGTGATAATATTTAATGCACAGGGGAAGCTTTCTACATACAGGCGAAAACAGACATTTTCTGTGAGCGTACTGACAGTCACACCAACACAAAAACACATGGACATACACAGTGGTTTACACATTTACCTGTGGACTCATGTCTGGCCTGTGGTAAAAACTTTTATTCAGCCTATCAATTTGTGGCTAGAACTGTGGAGGGCTGTTCAGCAAAGTGCTGTGCATCTGTGAGTTATGTGTCCAAATGCTAAAGATGTGTTAACCAACCAGTAAGGACATGTAAGCCTTGAGTGCTTCAACCAGGTCAGAGTTGATGTCTGTAAAAACTAAGGAGGTGATTAGGTCCTGTGACACAAAGGTAGTCCCCCTGCCCTCATTTAATCTTTATTTTCTAGGCATAATTCATGTACTGGCAAATGAACATTTTACAGTACAGTGTTTCCAGCATACCCTTGCATCACTTTTACAACTTGTGACTTAAACTGTCCACTAGCCACTCTTCCCTGGCTGGACAGTCCTCTGAATGTATAGTAATGAGGCAAAACTACATTGTGAAGGCTACTCATCACAGTCAGAGCGAGTCAGAGCAGTAACAGATGCAGCTCCTTCCTCTGGAGTCAGAGGGGGAGGTGAGCACTGAGGCTGATGTAACAGTTCAGTTTGGGCAGGCTGAAACATAACATGTAACCGATCACATAAATGCCAAACAACTACGATGGGGATTTTTAATAATCACAGATGTGACATAGCTATTCGGAACGTTACTGAGCAAATGAAGGGACATTACTTTTCCAACTAATTTGGCAAAGTCATGTAGAAATACTGACTGCTTCCATATGCATATTTCTGTGGATATAATCAGGAATGAAGAATATACTGCTGTATGCAAACCATGTCTTTTTCACAAAATTAACTGATAAACATTTAGAACAAATAATAAATATAATAATTGAAAAATCCATATACTACAGCTTACAGTTTTGTTTTGAGTGCCCTGCTATGACATCTTTCAATTAACCAACCTAGAAATACAATCACTCCAATGACTCAAATGGGTAAAACGTCCAAATAGGTTTCCTTATATAAATAATAATCATATAACAATTGCTGCAATACAACTGCCCTTACTTGTGCCATATTTTACTGAAGCAAAAAATATTTTTAGTTTTCATAACATTCATTATTGTTAATGTTGAATGTATACTGATTTAATGAGTGCCATGTGAATCATATATGCTTTGAATGTATGTGTTGTGTACATGAAATGAAAAAATACACTTTAGTCATTTACTTTATTTTGCAATATGAAATAAAAATGGTAACAACAAGTAGAAGTTTCAATACTCGTAATTCCAACAAAAATTTGGTTATTCAGATATTTTGTCTGGATATGAAAATATAAAACATTTAAGACATAATAATGTAGGAAATAAAATTGTTACAAAACATATGACTTATAATCATACTTCAAAAGTAAATAGAATTAATTGCTGCTGCATAATATTTTTTATATGAGTACTTCTGTAGTGTTATATTGTGATTACAACAGTATATAACTTGGAAATTTAAGGGAATTTCCACACATTTCGTTAATGAATACAATAATTGTAGATTATTTAATATACCCTTAAAATGCTAGGCATGAAAGTGCTAGCATTAAGGTGGCTGGAACTTGCAGGAGCCTTTCCTACGACAGTCCCAGACAGATATTTGATAAGGAAAGTGATCCCATAGATTATAACTGAGGCAGATGGGGGAGGGCATTACAAGGGCCAGCAGGTACCAGCAGACTCCACTTTTTGTACTTTTCCAGGTTCTCGGGGGAAGTTTACAGCTTTTCCTGAAAAAAATTTGAACATCCAAAACATCCAACCCTTTGTTATAAGGAAGACCCAAGAGTAAAAGTATCTTAGAAGTACAACTATAAAGACCACAGTACAGAGGATTGTACATAATAAACAAATCAGAAAGAAAACACATTCCAGAGGACTAGTAATTACATAGATTATGGAGGCAGACCTCTTGACAAGAAGCATAATGAAACATGGAGTACCCTGCCAAAGGAAAGCCACCCTCCCAGGGCAATGCTACGGCCAATTATGAAATGCTCTATGGGACTCTATGGGAATGCTATGGTCAGAGTCGGTATTGGGACCATGGAGTGTGTCATTGCAGTCCAGGCTACATCTTTAATTGAAATATAGTAGCTGGGACTCAGTTGTAGTGTCTGTAAAGGCATATACTATTCAGTCGAAACAGCCTTAATCTTCCATCTTAATGTGACACATTAAGAGGACAAACTTAAACAATTATTTTAGCAGAGGAAAGTGTATATTGTAGCAATGTAACACTTATAAAAATATATGCCAGCATGATGAGTCGTATTATAACATTCCTCAGTTACATTATGTGTACATGTCATTTTATTGGAGAAAAGCAAACATGTTCTTTGGAACATGTTCTTTTCATGCAAAGAACATATCCCTCATTCAGGCCTCTCAGTTTCAGGCTCTCTTGGAATTTAAGATACAGCAGACCTTTGATTTAATAGCATATACCTTCAGAGAGCTTCAAGGGTACACTGAGTTAAATTCCAGCCACAATCTTTATACTGTAGTTCTGCTGCAATTTCATGAAATGAAAAACAATTCATAAAACCATCCAGTTATTCATTTCTAAAAAATTTGTTTAACATTTTATTTTCACCTCCCCCTTTGTAAAGCAACTGCTCACATTCTGTTGACATTGCACATTGAACAAGCATAATTTACTGTGCGTAATGGAAGTGTACTGTTTTTAGCTTAATGTTACCTGGCAACAGTGGGATTGAGGTCCCGGAGTTCAGAATGACCTGCAGGGGATAGCGCTGTGCGTTCCATGGATCGTCTATGTTCTGCTGCCTCACAGTCACATACACCGCTTTCTCCCTGATCACCCAATCAATCTTGTTCTCCAGATAGGCCATGCCTCGTACTCGTAGTTCAGTGATGCCATTAGGAAGGAGAGGAGCAAAGGCCAGACAGTCCCTCTGCACCCTGGAAGAACAGAGAGTAGATTAGCACATATCCTCAGTGCATTTCACGCCATTGTCTGTACAGCATGTCAGTACAGCACCACGTGAGAGGAGAGATATAATAATTATCTGTGCCATAGATGAAGCCAAAAAACAACAGAAAACAGTTTGTAATAGCTGTTTCTACATTCGGTAAAAGCAAGCAATGTACTAATGCTGGCAGTTATTTCTTTATATTCATTTTAATAGTCAGAAATACCATCATCACCAAATACTGATACGCTAACAAATACTAACCAAACTTGTTGTATTTAATGAGGATGTGTATCGCTTGTTTGGTTTATTACTGATACTGATACTACTAACATGTTTACAGATGAAATAACTTTAAATGATGAAAGTAATAAAAATACATATGCTGTTATGATTAACTATATTTATGATAGCAAGCTAGGGTAACTAGCCAGGGTATAATAAGCTCTATTGAGGGTCAGAGTGAAAAATCAGTGTAACAAATGGTATCCACCACCGCTATCAAACAAAGATAATAATGAATATTTACAACAGAATATTCAAAGCATAGCAAATATTTAAATGTTTTCTGTTAACCTATTCACAGTAAAAATAATGCCAGTTTGGCACATATTCTGAAGCCTTTTTAATTCATGCAGTTCTACACTTGTGAATGCAACACCAACATTCACCCTTGTTTTAGCCCACACTCGGTCACTGCAAACTGACATGGAAGCCAGCGGTTTGCTTGTCACATCTGTCATCTTGTTTTAGCTTGGTAGCTAACTGCAATAGATACAGAGCGGTGTTTCTTTTGTTGCGCTGCTAGTTTCCACATGTCACCACAAAAGATTTCAATCTGAGCCACTACCCCCCAAAAGCTCAGAGACACTTTTGCTGAGGGGTCAGGAGATGGAAATGGTTTCACACTCAGAAATCACACTGCGCTACTGCCATCCATTTAACGGTTAACAGTGATATATGAATTTAAAAATCCTACACAGATCCTATAAATGGATAGAAAATATTTTCAAAAAATTCTGTATCAGAAACTTCTTTCCTACACTGAAGTCACAGCATGACTCTGAGTACAGTAACTGGGAATTAATATGCTTTTCATTAATATAAATGCCATATTTAGTTAACACATGACAGCAGCAGGCAGTAACTGGGTTTGGCGTCTAAGCAGTAGTACAGAATGTTAGGGGTTCAGATTACAGAGTATGAAATGAACTGGACTTCCATTGAACCACCTGTGCTTGGATAGTCATGAGAGAAATGACTTGTGGTGTATTTGGCTGTATTTGTAACAGACCTAAAGCCTGTGTATCCAAACAGCACAGCCTGCAAGAATCCTCCCATTCCAGTCAAAAAGTTCACTGCACCAGAACCATCTGAGCCTTCACTCCAGACCTACAGAGTTAAGAGTGGGAGGCAGCGAAAAGGAAAGACCAAGAGAAAGACAGACAGTGAGAGAGGGAGAAAGAGGGAGGGGACGTAACATAACACGGCGGGAAACAGTACCGTTTACAGATAAACAGAGAGAAGCCACGAGGAACAGGGTGGGAGAACAGAGGGATAAAGATAAGCAAGTTAGAAAGAGTGAACTGTACAAATGAAGCCATGCAAAACGATACACAAAGACACATAGCTACATAGTGATAAACATACTTGCAAGATGTTAAAGCATACACCATTTTCAAACTGTTGACTTCATATTCGTTACAGCCAGTTTAAATGAGGCCACTCTTCACTGCATTAAAAAGTCCCAGTGAAAGCTGAGTAAAATGGCCTCTATGCCTATGTCTACATGTATCTGACCTGGAATGGACCCTGGATGTTGCTGAAGCACTTGTTGAGCATCTCCTGAGCTTTCCCTGCTTCTCCCAGCTCCAGCCAGCCTACAGCAAACATGCCCTGTGACACACAAACAACACTCCACTTAATATTACTCTTTGCCACACACAAACACACACACAAACACACGCACACACAATGCTCCTACTAAAAAATGCTGCAACAAAACAAGCCCCATGTCTCACACAAACAACAAACATTTTCCTGACTTCCTGACATTGACAGTGCCTTATGTGTCAGGCACTGTGTGTTCTCACCCAAGTCATGGCTGGTCCTCTGGGGTCAGTCACAGCCTCGTAAAATTCTAGGTCATTCTTCCTAACCTCTGTGGGCATGGACAAACCCAGGGGGTAACCCAGCAAAACCGTATCTGCCTGTTTCACAGGATGACCTTAAAAGAGGGAGAGAGAGAGTGAGCTATCTAGGGTAGTGGCACAAGCTCATTGCCCAATTAACCTGCTAATACATGTTCAGTAATCCCATACTAACTACGGGTGAAATGGTTTACTGATTCCATCAATGCATCAATATAAATTCCAAAGATACAACTGTATATGTGCAAACAAATGTTTCAAACAAGTATGACTTATCAGGGTGAAGTCAATTCACAATGTAAACAATTTATTGTTTATAATTTTGTTGATCCTAACAAACCGCATATTTTATTTAGTAATGCTATTTAGATTATAATCTATGTAGCCTGCTTGCAAGCTAGGTATAGCCAAGTCACTCAGTTTTAAAAATTTAAGCCCAAAAACTGAAAATTGTAAATTGCACACTTTCTGTCCCAAAAGATTATTTTCTCGGCAAAACACCTAAACTGTTATACTGAATGATATCATCACATCCTAGATATACAAACATCCATCTACACTACAATCATTTCAATAGCCCCTCACAGACTGGACAGGATTAAGGTCTATTGTTACTCTTACATGAGAGTCTGATCTGAGAAACGAGTATGATCATAAAGAGAGTACTAAAGTGTCTTGCCTTTCTTGTATCCATCAAACTCAGGATGGTAGTTGATCTCTGTGTCAAAAGGGATTTTGATTTTGTTGGCTACGTCCGACCACTCCTGTGGCACAGGATGTCTAAGGAGATTTGCCAGCTCTATTGCAAAGAGGAGGCTAAGAAAAAAAGAAAAATACAACAAATCTGAACAGGTTCTTCTACAAGAACTTAAGAATGTTCACTGAGAATAGACTCTTCATTCCATGCATTCATGGGTTTCATCACACAGGATAAGCACTGATGGTTAGCCACACAAACACTGCTCATCTCACTGCTGACAAAAAACAACGGTAACAACAGCGTTACCAAAATAGGTTTTCTAGGTTGTGACCCTTTTGCTTCTCAGTGAGTTACTGGCCCCACATAATCCACCATAAATCTGCCAAATGAGTATTTTGCCAGTATTTATCTAGGCTACTTTGCCCAAAATAACTCTTCCTTTTCTGAAGAGTGCCTTAAGGAAGCAGTAGTCAATCGCTTCACTTTGGTATGCGTTAATAATCCCAACATTTACCATATGGAGATGAAAGAACTGTTTCTAATTACTGAGTGTTGTAGATTTCCCATATTCATGTTCCACTGTAGTTCTGACTGGCAGAGAACTGGGTTTCACATGTAGCTCTTTGATATTATCAATGCAAAGTATTCAGGTCATAAACAACCATTTCATTCAGAGGTAATATCATGACATACTGACCTGTTTTTGGCCACAGTGTTTGTGTAGACAGAGTTGTCAACATTGTAGTAATATTCATCAGGAGGCATGACCCCTGGTAAGTAAATGGTAGTTAGTGTAATGGAGGGGTAGCCAGCCTGGTCCTTCAGGAGATGTCTGTCATTTTTGTTCCATCAGAACTCTTGTTTACAATTGACCTATTGTAAAGTCTCCAAATGTTAAAATTCTGTTACAATGGTGAAACATTTCCTTCAATTCTTGCACATGGACACCTGCATTCATTATTCCTAATAATTATGTAGATAAAAAAATCAAATGGAGCAAAAAACCCATATTGCTCATATTGCATCCAGATTCTGTCACTGGATGTAATACATTTCAGAAAAAAAAGATACACAATGGCCTATCAGAGCTGATGTTTGCCATAGTGAATTTTAAAAATAAATTAATCTCTTTTCTCAAGGTACTGGCCAAAACAGCAGCAACAGATGGAAAACATGAAATATTACTGTTTTGTTTGTTTTTGTAATTGAAATACAACCACAGAAAACATGACATACTTAGATATTCATAATCTGAAGCATTTATCATTTCTTCACTTGTTGCTACTGTAGTGTTCATGGTTGCCGTACATTTGAAAATGTTTTCAAAATGTTTAACTGGTGCTATAAAGTCATTGTCTGTCACCATACCCTTGATGTGGTAACACTGCTCTTCAGCGCTCCATGTGACTCTGGATATCCAGTACTCTGCCACTCCCCAAACTACCTCACTGCCCCGCCCTTCCTGGAACATGGCCAGGTCCTACAGCACAGGAGGGAGCAGGGAGATAGAGGAGAGATAGAGTACAGACAGTGGGAGGGAAGGGAGACATTTAGAAAAGAGAGGAGATAGTGAGTGTAAGTACGGAGAAAAGTCCAGTTTGGGCCTCGACAGAGAATCTGACCATGAAACAAAACCATGGTTTTACACCATATGTCTACTTTTTCATGAGAGTGGTTGTTAGTGCCCTCAAGAGGAGCATGGCAGTAAGAGGGTAAAACAATGAACAAACTTAGGGAGTAACTTCACTACTTTTTGGATTGTGAAAGACTGATCACATACATAAGCCGAATATGAAGAAATATGTGAACGATACCTTTTATGTCTGGGTATTTTGATGCATATATGTTTTACCACTGCAAAATCATTAAGCAGTGCTTTACAATGAATGAGTGCTTTTCTACTGAATGTAGAGGTGGAAAATCTCTTTATCATGCAACGGAAGTCACATTTCCACATTTACGATGCCATCTAGTTAATAAATATCTTTACAGGCAAAACCACTAAACAGCTCACCATGGCTTTAGTAAATGCAGCACAAATCATTTTGATTTAATAAATCAGGGGTTTGTCTAAGTTATGGCTTACAAATAACTTACTATAAACAGACTATAATGCATTAAAAATTACTGGTGTAAATTTGTTCCAGTATATATGCTCATGACCTAAAATGGGGTGACTGAAGACAAAAAGTACAATTATTCTAAAATGGTCTGGTAAAATGTTTAAATACTTCTGGAGGGCACTGTATGTGAGGCTGACCTGAAAGAGTATTCATACTTGTGTAAATGTTATGTAAAGCACTATTCCTACTAAGGTGCAGTTTGCCTAACAGGGTGAATATAACTGTATGGGTGTTCTCTGAAAGAGAGCATTTCAGCAGTGTAAATATTACAGTGAATGTGCCTATGTGAGGTTCACCTGGAGATGCAAACACACCTGAGTGAGGTAGAGGTAGTGCTGGAAGGCCATGATCACATCCCCATTGATGTGAATTTCTTGTCGGCCATATATATCCTCAGGGCACACTTCTGTCCCTGTAACAGCACTCTCCCAGGGGAACTTCAGCCCCTGTGAACAGTTCAACACATAATCAGCACTGCAGGAACAACACACCGTCAGCACTGTAAAACTCAGCACATAGGGCTCCACTGCATAAACAAAGTTTCAAAGTTGACTTTACCTCACCCACTGAAAGCCCTGACTTACTCATGTGACAAATCAGGCTCACACAAACATGGTTGGCACCACATTTTCTGAGAGGGGAGAGGCATGCAGAAGGCTTGCTTAGCTGTTGAGCTGAGCTTTACAAATAGCAGGCAGAAAGCATGCTAAAAGACGGGGCATTGTGGACATTCAGTGATAATATAGTGATATCTGCCCATAAATATGAGAGCTTGTTGCTTTATGTCTGAGACTTCTGTTTGTATAGGATGCACCCCCTCAGACAGCGTTGGAGCTGCGCAAGGACATTTACACTGAGGCTGATATTTGTGTCCCTGCCCCTTCGGCCCTCCTACTGTTGGACTGGTAGACATGCAGACGCAGAGATATTTTAATAGATATAAGTAGAGTGGTCTGATAATTCTGCCAATAGACACTTTCTAGAGAGGCAACCATGTCTGCCAATACCAAACTACTTGACAAGGCTGATTATAAGAAAAATACATATTTGTTAAATAGAAGAGAACGTGCAATAGTAACACTATAAGTCAAAACAGAACATATAACATTTTGGAATGAATTAACAAGATATTAATTACAGGGATTTGAAAATCACATTGTCAGGAGAGCTTCAATGTGTTTCTGGCTGTGGAGACCATTTATGCTGTTCTGGTTTAGGTGACTTCAAAATGAAACCCCAGAACAAGACAGATACATGGAAGATATAGGTGGGACATCAAGCACTACATAAATAAAGGATGGAAACCAATGATCGGTTAAGTTCATTTAAAGAGAGTATAGAAAGTATCCCGATGCAGTCACACCTGTAATACCTGTCACTACAAAATGAAATGCTTCCTGTGTCATAATTGTTTGACCAATAAATATAATGAAACAATCAGCAGATATCAATTTCCCTTTAAAATAATGGAAAGGTGATAGTTGTGAATTGGAAAAAAACTAGCTACCCACCCTATGTAGATGATGACATGAATAATAATGCATCACATTGAAACAGTGGGCACAGCAAACTATGGAGTAGTTACAATTCAGTCCAGATCTGGTCTCTCTGCTAGGTAGAACCTCTAATCCCTGCTGTTGGTGAACGTATGACCCATACCTTGAAGCCTTGCTGTTGCGCATTGATTTTGGCGCCCCCCATTGTTTGCACTCTGTATTTCAGCACAGCCTGTGCCAGCTTAGGGTAGAAGAGAGCTATACTGGGATACATCCATGTGTCCTGTACAGAGAAAGTAGAGAAAGAATACAATCATTGACACCACTTTCAAGTCTTTCTGTTGTGTCCATATTTAAATTGGCAGTAAAATGCAACAGAGGGTTTTGACCTCACTGTAATTGCACTTATTTTTTAACCAGCCCCTTTCATCTCGTTCCTTACAATGTGGAATACCCTGTCATGACCCATCACCTCAGTGCTGTGGCTGAGAGTCCCATTGGACAAGCAGCAATTATCTATGGAGACACCCACATAAGCAAAGTCAAGACAGAGAGGTTCTTATTCAACCCCACAAACAAATTCTACTTTATAGACCCAGGCTGGCACCTGCACAGTGATGAGTCAAACGAAGCAGAGGATGCAAGTTCAAATGATGCTCTCTCTACTCTAGTGCATGCTATTGCAGTTGAGGCAGTGATGGGACAGGCCTACAACTACAGATGGGAATCTATCTGACAATAATACACAACTAACAATTACACTGCCACCTGAAAACTTGAGAGTCCGTCTTGAATGGCTGTATCTTCATATGTTTAAGACTTAATGCTGTTGTGTCTATCATGGGCAGTAAAACAGAACAGAATTCAATTTAATAGAAATTCTGTCTAAATTATGATGACAAACAAATCAGTCAAGGAATGTTCACTTACTTGCAAGCAGCTCTGTAAAGTAATTTGGCATACAGAGTAATACAACAGATGGATTCTCACCTGATCCCAAAACACATGCCCCCAGTAGTCCTGCCCCTGTCTCCCATTGGAAAGACCCCCAGGACTGACCCCCCCAAACTGAGAGGGGGCATCACGCAAGGATGGGAAGGCACTGAGGAGGTAAAACAGGCATCCAATCAAAGCACGGCTAAGAGCATCTGGGCCGGACAGCTCCACCCCACTTCCAGACCATAGCTCCGCCCATGCCTGGGAATGGGAGGGGCGAAGATTGCCATTGGCCATGAGTTCTAAGCCCATGTCGAAAAACCCATGTGCACTCTCCTCATTGTCTGCCACAACTACAAAGAACCCCCAGCGTGACTGGCTCTGACCAGGTAACAGGGTCAGTGAGGATAGTATGGGAGTCCATATTAAGTGCACACTCGGGCAGGGGTCTCCATGGACCTCAGGCGCCTTCGTCTTGCCTTGGATATGCCTGTCAGGGAGAGTAGGAACAGTGAGTTTTACAGTTCCACAATTCTGAATATTTTACCTCTTACATCTCACCTCTTACATCTTACATCTCACCTCCCATTTTAATTCCTTATTTCAATGTATCTTGATATTTTACTGAGATTTAGGTTTTGAATTTCATCAGTGGTCACGCAAGCCATTTTACACTTTGTTCCACCTCCAGATGACTCTGAGGAAAACACATCAACCCACCTGACAGACGACTAACAACTCACTTACATACTCTTCATGAAAGTAGTGAAAGGACATTTGAGATAGCTTTTAAGGACTGTGCATGTGTGTGTGTGTGTGTGTGAGTGTGTGTGTTATGAAGTTATCCAGAAAGCAACCCTTTATAGTACAAAGAAAGTAACTCTATTAGCTAAGTTGCTAATGTGTGGTTAGTAATACCATGGATGACCAATCCAATTAAAGGCATTACCAGTGAAGGAGAATGAGAGTGAATTGCTAGAGGTCGTAGCAGTATCCATGGCTGCAGGGCTGCTCAATTCGAGACTGTATTGGTACAGCTCAGGGCGGTAGCAGCATCCAGAGTTGCAGTGTTGCTCAGTGGTGATGAGAAAGTTATTGGATGCGGATGTGACCGGAGAAGGATGCATTGTTACTCCTTTGCAGGTGATGTAAGTCCCAGCATGCCTTTCAATAGTCCACTTGCAAGCCACAAGCAATGGCCTGTCCCAACCGCAAGAGACCAAACCATAATTATTTTTGTTTTCACGCCTACCTGTCTTGTCTCCTAGCAGAATATTCACTACTCACATTGCAAATGTAAAAAATGGTTCTTGATTCTTACACTTCGAGTTTACCTTCAGAGGCCATGTTAACTATTTTTGATTCCGCACTTCCCTGTCTTGGCTCACAAACCAGTCCTTACTCTGCACATGTGAAATGTTTATTGCTTACAAAATCTGTTTGTCCTCACCTCCCACCTCTGTAATCTGGGGCAGACTGGAATTCTACGTCATCACTGTAGGGGGTGAAGGAACTCTGCAGCTCTACTGTTATTGGCTCTTCTGTGGTCACCTGACGCACCAGCATCACTTCCATCACTAACATGTTGGAGATGTGGCGATGGGCATACAGAAACTGTGTTGCACGCACACTGGCTGTTGACACTGAGTGAGTGAATATACCTGAGAAAGAGACATACACTGTGACACTGTGCCCATGCATATAAGAACTATGGGGAAGAGGGTGAAGCACAATTACAATGTGTGAAGCACAATAACAGGTGTTTACAGCAAGGATGACAAAGGACAAGCACAGCCCCAAGACAAAGAGCACTCACTTTATAGGTTGATTGTTTAATTTACCTGTATAGGTGTCCAAGCTGTAGGTGTGTGTTCCAGCCTCTTCCAATTTAAGCCTTAAGGCCAGAGGACAAGGCAAGTCTGCACGGTGACACTCTCCAGCCTCCCCATTATAGACTCCTCCCATGTGCATCCTGTTACTGAATATCCTCCAGCCCAGGAGCCCATTGGCCAGAGGGGGCAGGAAACGCTCATCCGAGGGCAGTGTATCAGTGGTGAAGATGTAGGGGTTGGAGGTCTCTGAGGTCATCCTGAAAAGGTGATGTCTACAGGAAACAGTTGTATGCATAAAACATCTCATGAAATTGTTTTATACTATGTCCAGTTTTTGAACTGTTACTGTCACTAAACTAAGTATATCCTTTAACATATTCACACAGATAGTAATCCAGGTGCATCCACTCTCAATGTTTCATTCTTTATTTCTCAAGAACACGTTTCCATCAGCGATAAAAGAGTAACATTTCATAGTTGGAGCCACAACGACTTGTCAGTCACTGTCTTGTTCAACCAGTCAAAATGGTCCTCTCTCAATGCAATCGGCTGGGCATCTTAGTCACTTGGCATGAATAGTGCAATTGGTTCTGCATTACATTTGAAATCTTTGAAATATTTGAATAACTTGGCAGAGAGCGAAACAAATTACCTATTAAACTAGCAGTCTAAAACTAAGTGTCACGGGTTGTGCGCTTCAGTTTCTGTACTTCAGCACAGTTACATGCATTACATGAGTAATTAAACCAGTTTAGGCTGAGTTCGGGACTGATGCTACTATGCTACATAACAGCAATGCACGACCTTACCGATACTGAAGAAGACTATGCTGCATTAATACACAACACACTTTCATAAACAGGAGTCGAATACGGAAGAGAAAACTTTAACAAAATTTAGTTTCTGCATTTAAAATGAAAAGAGAAAATTGTTCATTCAAATTGCTAGCGGTGTACTGAAAACGATAAATATCCTAAATTAAATGATCTTATCAGAACTTTTAGAATTTGCATATTACATTTTGGCATAGAAAATCCTCCCTCTTTACAGAGATGTAGATAAAACATGTCGCCTCAACATAACGATCGAATGACAAAAACAGCAGATCACTTTTCTGTCCGAAAGTACATTTAACCTAACGTGTATAACATACTCGATGTGTGTGTACGGCAAACCCGAATAAAATCCACAATATTTGCTCAAATGCAAAAACTATTTGATACTATCTTCTCCCTTTTCCGTGTGCTGAGGACATCTCACTTTCACGTAAAATGCAATCAGGTTAACTTTTTTTGAAACCACCGATGTAAAAAGAAGTGTATTGTGAAGGAAGGGAAAAAGTGATAGGTATAAGGAGAAAGACTTTAGTAGACAATTACAATCACAGGCGAAATTTCGCTGACCTGCAGCGCGGCGCTGAAGTGAAGAAACGGGTTTCTGTGTCTGCCCAGTGAGAGGCAGGCAGGGTCGAATGGCGCTCCAGGAGGCGGACCGGAGCATTTGTAAGGAATGTCACGAGACGCAGACCAGACTTATGTAATTTTATTTCACTGGAGCCCCACAGTTAGCGGGAAATGCAGTTAGAAGAAAAGCATTTTCCATTTTACAATTTTCAGGCAAAATTTACCTGTCAAATTCTCTGCAGGTATGTATTGATCCAGGGTATTCAATTTGAATGCAGTGTAATTCCCTATATAAGTTTTGTGACAGTTTTCCCGTTGTAAAATGTGTATTCGTGACTTGGCTTGTACATTATAATTATAGGATAACTGTAGGATGCTACTGTTAAGCATTTATTGACCACGTTAAGTGTTTCGTTTTAATAAGTATTGGTATGTTATAGGCCTAAGGGGAGTATGGGGAGGCGTCGCAACAATAGCAGAGGGGTTTCTTGGAGGCGTGCCGTAGGCGTCACGCCGTTATGTGCTATAATTAATAACTCCTGGGCCAATCAAGAAGGGTAGGGAAAAGGCTGTAAGAAACAACAACCTGTAGCGTGTATCAGTCTGTCTCAACTTTGAATTTTAGTGCACATCTACAGTGAACTTTATGGTATGTTTATGTCGTATCAGCAGCCTCTCTTCAGTACAAGTTGTTACAAGTCCATGACAAGTTGGCTCCGTGGCTTCATTGAAGTTAACCACTCCAGGCTTTGTGCACTTGAAAAAACTGCCGTCTCTTAAAGAAGTGCTGTAACAGGATGAATGTACAGGACATCATAATTCGATTTAAATTAACTGTACCCCTCTTTTTGAAAAAATTGCAAAAAAAAAAAAAATTGCAAAAAAAAAAAAAAAAAATATATATATATATATATATATATATATATATATATATATATATATATATATATATATATATATATAAAATCAATCTCTTGTAGACAATTGTCAAATTTATTCGAACTGTGACTATAATACATATTTTATTGTAGGAATGTAGAATCATGGGATGTGAAGTAAATAATAATATGCCTCTGTTCAAATACAGGAAATACTTGCTTTCCACTTGATCCTTACCTGCAAATGCTCATTTGTGAATGCTAGCTGCATGACCATTTTCATTCAAGTGCAATGATCCACATTTCAGCTGCCTCTTCTCGCCATCTCTAAGCTAATAAGATTAATATTTGAATCTATAAAACATGAACTGATGTTTGATTTAATTAAGAATTAATTGTGTGATAGCTGATAGATGTGCTTAAATTTTACATTTTAAATCTTTAAAGACATATTCATTCAATGCCCAGCTCCCAAACAATAATAATAACAACAAAATTGAGGGTTACCTTAAGTGCTTTTAATTCACTGTTGATGTGTGTGGTAATAAACAGACATTAAAAATAAGGTCTGACAATCTATGACTCACTACACTGCCAAATGATTTGGCAACCATTATAAATCAATGGCCATCAAACTATCAACTGTTCTTTTTGCTGTTTGTGATGGAGCTACCAGACTGCAACACTTACACAATATACTGCATTTCTGCTGACTCTATCATACCATGTCCCTTCAGTACAATTCCTAGACTTCCTATCTCAACTCAGGCATCACCAGCCCTATTCGCCCTTGAAGGTGAGGGTATCAGCATCCAATGGATGAAGATTTTTCAGTTTCTCTCAAAGTTCTGCCCTTTACCACTTCTTGCTTCCTCATTTCTTTGGCCCTGGGATGACTGTTTGATGATATCATAGCACATTACAAAATGAGCGCCTGTACTGAGGGCTTGAGAACTTGAGGGATCCCTTTGTTGTGCAGCGTTTTACAGTATGCACTTAATAAGCAGCTGTTCTGTGGAATGACCACTAGATGGCGTGTGAAGACTGCAAGACTACTTCTGGCTGTTTGCCTGAATCTGAGCCTTAAAGCCTGGGAAATAAACTGGTGCCTTCATCTGGTTTGTCCATATAAGGCCACAATCCGTCTGCTCCATCTCCCTCACTAGCCCTCTTTCCCTTTCGCTCTGTTCTTCTCAGGCCAAGGAGGTATTTACAGAGAGAGTTCCTTGGCCAGCTGGGCCTGCCTTATTAGGAGCTGTGCGGGGTATCTGCAGCTATAGGCCAGGTAGACTGCCTCAGCACTGTCAAACATGTGGAACAGCAGGACTGGCAGACAGACACACAGGCCAGAGGAAGAGGACGCGCCTACCCAATTTTTACAACTGAAAAGGGAATTCAAAGCACAGTAGAATCAATCAGTACATGACAAGCTCGTCCATGACTATAAATTATCATGCTTTAATTTTATAACCCTTAAACTGGTTTTCAAATGTCAGACTTATTCATTTTCTTTAGTTAATACATGTATGTGTGACAATTCATAAAAAGATGCTGTACACATTTCTCTAATGCTGATAGAAAATAACATAAATACGTAATTAATCATGAGTTTATTTTGACAGAATGTCAATGCCTAAGAGCCTTTGTTAGGAGAAATGCCAGTATGCAAACACCTGCATAGTTTCAGTGTACCTCCAGCATATGAGGAAGGTCATGGTACATCTTAATCATCCATCTTAGGAGAATTTCCATGCCACAGGTTTAGGACCGTCCCGGCACGGCTCCCGGAATATGACAGCAAGTGCACCTTCTTGTGGTGGCCTCCCTGGTCGCAGCTCAATCAAGCATCTGCAGGATGAGATGTAACAAGCTACTCTGAGTAGGGATACATGACTAGCTAAGTTGCAGCAACTGCTGGAGCCACTGGAGCTGATATGGACCAGCATCCCTGTGCCATACTTTCAACACCTTGTTAAGTCAATGCTCTGACCAATTCACTATTACCTGAATGTGTGCCTGTGTACTTGTATATTTCA
The DNA here is from genome assembly GCA_022829145.1 of Albula goreensis. Taxonomy (NCBI): domain Eukaryota; kingdom Metazoa; phylum Chordata; class Actinopteri; order Albuliformes; family Albulidae; genus Albula; species Albula goreensis. Next base: position 26,585,290 of record CM040749.1, read on the forward strand.
AAAAAAGATTTTGAAAATATATAGCAGTTTCCAGTTTGTGTTTTGTTTTGCTGTTATACTTGTAATTTGTCTATAATAACTATAAAAATAACTATAATACAAATAACAATGTAAACAGAAATGCACATCATGGGGAAGTGTACAGGAACAGTGCAGACACTTATCTTTAAGGTTTCATGATCAATGGGGATTTCCACAGTCAATATTAAAGGAGCACAAAAACACCAAAAAACATCCACATACACAAATACACATGTGCATGATACCCACACACAGGACACTTGGATACAAACACACATAACTTTATTATCAAGTGCTGACATTGGTTTAATATATTATAAAAACAACATGTGAGCGACAGGGTGTAATAATAATAATAATAACAATAATAATTATTTAATCTCACCAGATTACTGCTTCAAAAGAATAGTAATATTTTTACACATATATATTCATATGCTTACATATCCATATACACTGTGTTTCCCTGGAAGGAACTGACTTCTGCATTGGACAGTAAAAAAAACAAAAACATCAATACCATGATAACAATAATATCCGTTATCATAATAACATCAGTACTTAAAATGATAATTTGCATTTTAGTGTCTTACAAAACAGCCATTTGTATACTGTGCTTCAACATTAGGGGGAGAGAGGGGGACCAGTGGTTCCTCTGTCCCACTGATGGCCTTAGGCTTTGATGTGAAAGGATGGAGCGCCCATTTCTACAGCGCTGTATCACGTGCAGAGTGTGTCTGCGTGGAATATGGACACATGTGTGGAATATGTTTGAGGTTAGACTGATGTATGCTGCATGTCTGTGGTGAGACAGATGTGTGGAGATTGTCTGAAGTGTGCTTTTGTATGTGATGTGTAGGTGGTGTGTGTTGGTGGGAGGGGGGCATGGGTGGCTTGTGGAGCTTGTGTGTTTGGTGTATGCTGGTGATCAGAAGGGTGTGTGGAATGAGCCTCTAACTCTGACTGTGTTAGGAGTGTGTTTGAGGCCATGCAGGTGAGTGGAGTGTAGATACACTGAGGAAGTGTGTCAGGTAAGAAAGTGTGCTTGTGCTTGGTCCAGGCAGTGCAGTGCACGTGGAATGTGAGTGTGAGAGATGTGGTCCTTCTCCAGGGAATGTGTAAGTGCGTAGTCTCAGTGCGTAGCTGATGGAATGTGTGTGAGTGAGTGTGAGTGTGTGTGTGTGCGAGTGCACACGTGTGCGGTCTCAGGTCTCAGTGCTGGGTGCGATGCCCCTGTCGCTGCTGGCATGCTCTCTGCCGTTTTTCCCTTTTTCAGTAGACAGCGGGCAGTCACACAGCAGCGTTTACACCACAGGTCTGGACACGGTCCCTTCTAGACCCATGGACCTGGAGGTACACGGGCACCGCACCGACAGAGGGGCCAGGCTGGGGAGCTTGAGGATCGGGCTGGACATGTGACATTCTTCCATTCTTCTCTCCTTTCTTACTTTCTTTCTTTGGCACTGAGAGCAGGAGCAGAGGGAGGGAGGAAGCTGTCCCTCTCTCCTGAGCTCCGTCTATTTAGAGAGCTTGCTGATGACTCTGATCAGGGCCCCGTTCTCATCTTTCAGGCGCTGGTTATCAGCCCTTAGATCCCCCAGCACCTGGGCAGGCCACAGAAAACCAACACAAAGTCATTACAAACTTCCTGTTCACATCTGCTTGTATTAACACTTACTGTTTCGCTATTTTGCCTGTGCAGGATGGAACATTGTGTATACAGTTAGGATGTGAGAGTGTGAACAGGTCTGTTCAACAAAATACCTTTTTCAGTGTATGGATCCAATCATACGTAATGTTTATTCTTATTAAAAAATGCTCAGTAAAAACTCCAATGTCTTAGAGAAGGGTGGATGGAGTGGATGTGTTTGATTGGATTTGAAAATGCGAAGGAGGAAAAACAGGAAATACAGAGAAAACTGAGGGAGGAGCGGGATTCGGGAGGTGCAGTAGGGGAGAAGGGAGGGGGAGGGAAGGGAAGGAAAGAGAAGGAGGAGAGGAGAAGGCAAAAGAGAGGGAGGCGGGGAAGACAGACAGGAAGTGGACTGAGATGCCGAGTTCAGAGGTTGGAATGCAGATTTGAAGAAGTGATCGGGAGGAGGGGGAGGAAAGGAGGCAAAATGAGATCAGCATGGAGAGCGAGGGATTTGGGAGAGCACAAGAGAGGAAAAGAAAGCAGAATGCAGCAGTGTAACTATTTTTATGAACTTCTTGGCAGACAAACATATCCTGGGACATCTCATTCAGAGACCTATATAAAACTAGATATAAGATAAATACTTTAGGGTACAGTTCTTTCTCAAGCATGTGCTATATAAATTTTGGTACCGTGCTTTATGCAGGGTGCTGCTTTCCCCAGACATACCACCAGATACTCAAAGCCTGCATCCCACACTTGCAAGACACTTCTATAATAGCAAAAGAATTATACTTTGAAGTGTTATAGCATTATGTATTTGAGGCGAAGCATTGCTGTTTCATTGCCATCCTCAAATCCAGCATGATATATAGATTTTAAGAATCATCAGGCCAGTAGAGGTTAGTAATTTTCTTCACTGAATGCATTGGTGTACTCACTGGCTTTGATCACCTATGTCCTGGCCAGTCAGGGGTGACCATTCTGACTGACAAGTGAGAAATTCATCATGGGTGAGCTTACCTTTAGTTCCTCCTCCAGCTCTGCCACACGCCGCTCTAGGATTCGCCGCTCCTGAAGAAAAATGGAAGGGTCAGACTGCGTCTTGGCCAATTGTGGCACAGGAGAAGACTGAGGGTCTATCGGATGACATACTCACCTTCTTCTCCAGCTCCAGTAGGGCAGAGCAGTCACTGAAGCGTTCCTGTCTCTGTTGGGGTACGAGGATCATTGTTCTACTGTCATTATTTACTTAACAATAACATCCACATCAAATAGGTCTGCTACCAGTGTTTCTGTCCATTCAATATATGAGCAACATATGTATTTTAGTGGTAAACATTTTCCAGAGCATTCACATTTACATTCAGAAGTCTTCTAAATTTAAAAAAAAAACATACATCATTTATTTATTTACATCTCTACAATTGAAAGGGTAGTTTTTTTTGTCAAGAATGCATGTGCTCATTGTGTGTGGTGTTGTGTGTATGTATCTGTAAGAGTATGTGTTCAGTGTATGTAGTGTTAAGTGTGTGCAAAGTTGGGTGTGTGTATTCATATGTCTGTGCTCACGGTTTGTGGTGGACGGTGAGAGGTTGAGTATGTGTGTATTCAGTATGTGCAGGACCTGTGTGGCCTTGTCCAGGTCCATGCGGGTCTGGGAGACAGTGCGGAGGGTGTCCTGAAGCTGGGACTGCAGCTGCCCATTCTCCCTGGACAATTCCTCAAACAGCTGAGAGAGACCAGTGCCCAGTGTGATTATTGAAAGACACACCTTCACAATAATATGAACAGAATATTCAAACATATAAAAAGATGAACAGACTATTCAGCCTAACTAGTCTCACCATTTACCAACAATCTACAGAGTATGAAGTGCTGCATCAAGCCTGGATCTGAATACACCTCGGGTCTCTGCCTCTACTACTTGACAACTCTTTTTTTAAATAAAGCTTCCTGATATCAGAACAGAAATTGTCCTTAACATATTTCCATCAACGCCTCCTTGTACCGCAGACGGAACTCAACCTACAATATCTTTCGTAGTTCACTTTTTTTAAACCCTTTTATGAATTTAAAAACCTCAATTAAACCACCTCTAAGTTTAAGTTTGCATAGACTAAGTGTCTTGAATCTTTACTCATGTCTTTTAAGTTGCACACCAGGAACTAATTTAGTTGCCTTTCTCTGTACTTTTTTCTAAAAGCTTCAATATCTTTCTTACAGTGTTCTGCCCAGAACTGCACACAGTATTCCAAGTGTGGTGTGACTAAGGCATTGTTTAATATAAATATAGTCTCCTTTTATTTACAGGCAAGTTCTTTCACTATCTCACTGCTACAGCACAATCTCTCGATCACAAAAAACTTTGGTCAGCTATTACTCCAAAGCCTTTTCCAACTTGAGTACATTCAAATTTTTTCCTCCAATGAAACAGTCCTGACTTCTAACATCTATTCTAAGTAATGAAATCATAACATAAAAAAGACTACACCTGAGGTCACTAAATCAGGAAAACAAAGGTAACTATACAGGTGGGTCATATACGTAATAATGATAGTCAAAATGGTTAATATCAAAAGCTGGGTTCATGTGAAAAAACATTGTAGCTAAAAAAAAAAAAAAAATCCAGGAGATTTGTTAGACATGACCTCCTCCTGCAAACCTGTGCTGGCTATCATTTAAGGTACCATTGTTTTTGAGGTATAATTTCCGTTTGTTCCTAATGATAGATGATATTCTTTATGAAAGTTCACTGACAGCCCTGTAATTTCTTGGGTCAGTATGGTCCCCCTGTTTTACCATATTGGTAATATACTACCATGTTTGGACTTTCTCCACTTTTAGTTTCCCTTGTTTGTTTTTGAACCTTCACACTTAAATTACAATATTCAATCATATTTCTTTCTAAACTGCTCAGTTTAAATATGCGGAATAGTTTCCACTCTGGTTTTAAACCGTCCTGTAACCAATTACTCATCCATGGTGGAGATTTCTTTTCATCTTATTTTTCATACTTCTGGAATGGATTTGCACAGCACATAAATAATAATCATTTTAAATATGCTCCAAATTTCACAGTTTTGCAATCTAAAAGCAGAACCCTTTATATAGTACTTGTACAACCTCCCATCTTACACCATCAAATCCACATGAGCCCTCTCACACACACACACACACACACACACACAACCTTTTTATAGTCCTTCGTCTCTGAGCCTCGGGTGAAGACGCGATCATTACAGGACACGTCAGACCTGGAAAAACATAAATGACAAATGAGAAATTCTGTCATTTTCAAAACAACAGAAGGGAGAATAAACACAGACTAAAGGGAGAATGGAAGGATAAAAAAATCAATGCGTAAATTAAGAGAATGGCAGACCCTTACCTGCTGGTGTACCTGTGAATCTGTGGACAGGGTGGATATAGACAGTAGTAAATATCTGTGTCATTATTTTGTCTTTCTTGTTTGCACACATATGTACACATACACGCACACACTTGCAGACATAGGTTCTGATGAAACCCTGCACTGATTGATTACTACCAATTAAGAAATGCAAACTCACGTGCCCTCAGATTGCAAACAGGTTGGAGACACAACACCACCTGCACTCATATTGCGAACAGATTACGGATGCTAACTCACCTGCCCACGGGGGTCCTGACCACTCCCCCCTACCTCCTCCTCTCCACTAGGCTCATTATCGTCACTCTGGGGACATCAAAGGAGACATTGGTCATCACATCATCATCATGAGACTACATTTTGCACTGAAACTACAGCCAGCAGGGAAGGGTCCAGGTATCCGCTCATGTGTATTCATGTAAATAGAACAATGCCTACACTAGAACCCCATGAAAGAGTAAGACTTTCACCTCACCTCTTCAGTCCTGTGTGCTCCTCTCCTTCGAGTGCGTGCCCTTCTCCTCTCCCTGCTCAGTCTGTCTTCACTGTCTCCAGTGCCGCCCTCCTGGCCATCTGTGGAACAGCAAAACATTACTGTAAGCTAATGCTGGCCAACAACTTAAAAACATGCACTTGCCAAGCATTACAATGTGTCAACGCTAACTGTCACTACAATGCTTTCAGTTTAAAATTTGAAAGTTATCTTGGTCCTCTTAGTACTGCGTTTATACTGAGCATATGGGCTGATACAGCAATTATAAACTAAGTGTAGGTAGTAAATGTGGTTATGAGATTATGTGTAGAGCTGACATATGGGAAATGATGAGTAGGGGAAGAGATTAAGCTTAATACCTCTCCCCTCTGCAGTGGGGTGGCGGGGGGCTCCTGGGGGGCTGGTCAGCCCCAAAAGGTCAGACTTCTGCAGGTTAGCGATCCGGGATCTCCAGCTTACCTCCTAGATACACACATAGTCATCACTGACATATCACTTACCACGCAAATGAAACCAGCTTCAGCTACATTTCATCACATGTTGTGGAGATGATATTAGCATCTCTGACATACAGTATGATCACTGACTACAGACATGAAAAAATCTTCACTGATCTGCCATCACTTACAATGGAAATTTACATCACTAACATATCACCACTAACCATGGAGATGAAATTCTACTCACTGTTGCAAAAAAGTTTTAATGTACAGTATTAATAATGTAAAACTCACAAATTTATGATATTCAAATGAAAATTACAAAATTGGAAAAATATTTTAGACAAAACTCTTACCGGTCATATCTAACTAAAAATATCCCATGACGAAATACTGAATGGGTTAAAAGAACAAAGATACTACATGGGACCTGGTTATTCTACAAAAGTATATAATACATTGAAACTCTGAATAATGGAACTGAGTCTTGAAAATGGCTAGTTCATGCATGGACCAAAGCTGTAAATAACTACACATCTACAGCTATCAAACCAGTAACTACGATAGCCATAAACAGTGCCAACTGTGTTTGTGCTGACAGTGCCCAACCAATGTGATATGAGCCCCTTAAATACATCACGACATATGTAGTTTATAAGGGTGCTTAATTTGCTTCTCAGGGCAACAGACCAAACATAAAGCTCAATTTCTCACCCCTTCCTCTGCCTTTCTTTGTTTCCCATCCCTCTCGTCATCCTCTTTTTTCTTCTCTCTCTCCTTCTGTTCAGTCTTCATAGTCTTCTCTGCTTCCTGTAGGTCTGTTAATGTCACCCCCTGAACACAAAGAAAAAATGTGGATCAAAGCCAAAGTCCTCTCGCAAAATGTCACTGATATTCTTCACTGTCTTACGGATGCCGATGCACAATGCTTCATTCACTGACTAGGAGAGACACAAATTTTCCTCCCGGACGAGCCCCCGCCTTGCTATGTGCTCTGACTGATGGCCATTTGCACTGAGAGATCAACTGACACATGCATGGACTGACTGGGACCCACACTCTAACAGGAATTCATATGAACTGACTGACCTGAGTGGACCTGCGGGATTGCCTGGCATGTCTGGAACGGGCCTTCCGCTGGGCTTCAGCCTCCTCATCCCGCACTGGGGTCAGGTACGACCTGAGTAAAACACCCATTAGCATAAACTCAGCATAAACATATGACCAGTGAAAAACCCACCAGGGTAAACCATATCTTGGTTCTCCTTCAACTGAGTCAGGACACAGTTTACATACATCAAAAACACTGGTCCTACATCCTGGCCCTACAGAGCTAAAAAATCAGCTGGTTTTCGCTTTTACCTTTGAACTCTACTCTTCTTCAGTTGATCATTTAGCTGCTGGCCCTTCAGAACTAGGCTGTGGACTACTTATCTAAACAAAATAGTTGAAACTGAACCTCTATTCTCCTTTAACTGATTCAGGACTGAGTATGAAAACATGTCAAAGAAAGTGATCAGATTAAGAACCACTACAGGTCTCACTTGCGCCTCTGCTTGGATTCCAACTCGCTGGTTGTTGTGGTGACTAAATTTGAGGTTGTTGTGGATTCTGGGTCTTTCTTCTCCAGCAATTCCTGAGAATGTCTAATAAAAAGAGACACTGCAGTTATGTAACATATGGGCTAATACAATTACATTTTTTTTCACATTACAACTGTTATAGTGATATTGCCTCTCACACCGAAAACTGATGGTCTAATGAATCATTACTGATTGATAGCATGACAGAAAATCTGTAACTTAAAAACACTGGCTCTTTGACTGACAGCCACACAGTGGAAGTTAACAATTTAGAGACTTTGACACGCTGACACTTTGATTAACACACCAGAAACCCTGATCAACACAGTGACACTTTGATTAACAGAATCCAGAGAACTGTGACATACTCCCACTGACAGAATGAAATGCACTGAAACATTGATGGATGGTCGCACCTCTGGCCTGTGAGGCTATTGATGCGACTGATGCCAGAGTTGGTTCCGGTGGTTATGGAGGTTACCGTTGGGTCATCCAATTTTCGTCCATAAGAAGAGCTGAAAATTCCAACACAATGATTAGCTTGCTACATTCATCATAAAAAACAGATAACAACGAAGACTCCATTCAACTATAAGGCAGTACATGCTACTGCATGATAGCAAACCCAACACAGAATCACAAATGTGAATACAAAGGGGTGAAATAACTGACCTGCGGGTCATGCTAGGTGCTTGGCTTGTCAGATCACTCCCTGATTGGCTGTTGAGGCGGCGTGTGTAGGAGGAGCTACGAGTTAGCCCGCTGAAAAAGGGAGAAAGTGGAGGAGAGACTTAGCCTAGATTCAATCAAAATTACTTTCTCTAACGGACATATGCAATTCAATCAAAACTAAATTTACATGATTCTCTATGAGTATGTTGTATTTTATTAGAGAAAAGAAACATCTTAATTTTAAAATAGAGTAGCATACATCCGTAAAGACACTAAGTGCATTTGATTATATTTAGCCCACAGACAGACACAAACAAATGTATACACATACACACGAACACACTTGCACACACACGCACACACACGCGCACACACAGATAGAGTACCTGCTGGTGGTGTCAGGATTACTGTCAGCAATGCTGAAAAGTCTGCGAGAGGGAGTGGGAGGAACTCGAGCCAGCCTTGGCTCCTAAAACACAGATGAACATTTTAAAGTTCTAATGCTGAGTCAAATCACACCAATTTTAAGTCAAATGTAACTTTTATCAAATGTAAATTTGACATTTTTAATAAAATTACAGATAATTTTAATATCTTGAGTTACATTATGTTAAACCATGGGAACTGTCTTTTCAGGGCTGAATTGAATCTGTGTCTCTGATAGCCATGGGTTTTTTTTTATTTTGGGGTCATGCTCCAAGCTGAATTTATGTTTCTGATAGCTATCAGTTTATACTTTGGTGTCAGACGACAAGCTAAATTTGTGTTCCTGATAGCTATGGGTTTTTACCTTGGGGTCATGCTCCAAGCTGAGTCTGGGGCTGGAGGCTGAGCGCGTCATGCCGAGCGTAGACTCAGGGCACTTGGCTGGCTCATTCCCAGTTTCTGTTGCCCCTGCTCCAGTGAGAGCTACAAAGCTGCCTGCCTTGCGCAAGGAGGTCCTCCAGGAGCCCGGAGCCTCTGGGGCCGGAGGCCTGCCAGGGTCCGTCTGGACAGGAGACACAAGAAGAGAGTTATCTTTCTGCTACATTACCGCTAGCGTTCTGTTCACTGACATTATTCTGCCTGCTCTCATGCTGAGATATACTGATAGTTTTGACCCAACTTAGAGATAGAACTCTCTTACGGTGCTTTGCTAAAAATAGCTTTCAGAAAGATCAAGAGAGAAAGAGAGAAAAGGACAAAAACAAGGAGTGAAATGATACACCAAAATCAAGATAAATTAATGAATGTGCTGTACAAGGGTATTTGAGTATTTAAGATCTCCATGGTTGTAGTGGAGAATTGTAACAGAAGCTAAACTATACCCTTTCTGTTTTTGTCTAATGTCAATGCAATGTGCTATCATATTCCAAAACCCAAGTTTGTATAGTTAAAATAAAACATTCAAATATGAGACGTTCGGACCAGTGGCAGCTGCTAAGCTGCAAACAGAGGTGTAAATATCTTTCCTTTTAACCTATCATTACATTCAACAAGCCATTCCATTTATCCTTCTTCATTAATAATAATTCACAAAATAATCAACACCAGTCAATGTAAATAGAGTAAATGATTTTCAGTTTAAATTTGTGATATAATTACTGGTCTTCACAATCTAGAGCAGTATTAGTTAAATCCAAAGATGGTTTTAATCTTCCAATTTGACATTATTGTACTTTTTCCTCCTATCTCTAAATTCAGGTAATACTGACATCTTACAACGATCTGCAAAAATTCTGCAGTATAAATTCTAATGAAACATCACAGCTTTTCCCACTTCACCAACCACTACTGCTTTGGGCTCTAATCTCTTGAATCATATGTTTCTTGCAAGTCAAAGCTTCATAAGTGGGGAGGAACACACAATGTTAAATGTCAATGAAGTGTTTCCCCTTTAAAGTGGAGATTTAGTGACCCTGTAGAAAAGACCACAAACTCTTGGGTTACAGAACTCATCAACTGTATCAACCAGCTCTTCTTTCTCATGTCATAACTCTCCCTGTTCCCCAGCACAGAAACCTTTGTCACAGTGAATTACACAAATCTTTACACTAACCTTATTTTAAAGCCCCTTCCCTTACCCTCAGCTACACCCACCTTTTTACCCAGAGTCCCTGCTGTGCTGGTTACCGTGGAGCTGGCAGGGAGGGCAGAACTGTTCCGCTTATTATTCAGGTTATTGATGATTTCTCGTGTTTTCATTTTCTCTGCAGGGGAAAATGTAATCAGCATGCAGTTTCTTTAACTGGAAGTAAAGTTCCCATAAATCAATTTGTTATTCGAAAAAATGGACAAGTACACTGCAAATGCACTGTCACTCAACACATATAGTTGTAGGGTGTCAACAATTCAAGGGAGATAATGTTAATCTAATTTTGAATTTTACAAATATTTTAATTATTTCTTTCTATTATTATATTATATTATATATATTTCTATTACAAATATTCTAATTATTTCTCTCTGATGCAAAATGTTTTTAATAGTCCAGCAGTTTTAAAAATATGAAGAGGTATCATATTTTATGGATCTACATCAGTTACAGCTTAAATAAACAAACGGAAATGAGTTCAATGAGTTTAATGAGTTAAAATTACTGGATTTTCAAACAGATGATATTAACCCATGTACATAAAAAAAACAATGATAACCAACATTTAACTTTCCTCATAGCGTCTTTATGGAACATCTGGGCATACTTTAAGCCTTTTAAGATTCCCCATTCACTATTTTGTGGTGGCAGCAACGTCACTCTACACCCGCTCAGCTCAGTCTCTACTTTGAACTTGTAATAAGTATTTTTGACCATTTTCCTTGTGGAGAAAAAGAATTTGAATTTAAAGCAAGAACAGTTGGATTTACATAGCCAGACATAACTGCACTGAGTGGCCCAGTGTGTACATGGGGCTAGAATATAAGAGCCTTCCTGGAGAGAGACAGAAGACCGTTTTCTCCCATATTCATTCGCTCAGCTCCCACCTACACTCAAATGGTCTGCTTGATAGTCTGGAGTGAGTGGATTTTTATTCATATTATATCAACATAACAAGACTTCATTAAAGTAAGTACTGTACTTGTCAGTTAAACATTGCTCTGACAAGACACTTTTTATTTAGCAGGCCAAAAATGATGATCTAGGTTCAAATTTGCTTACCCATGTCATTCACCAAGTAGGTTAAATGCTGCAATTACTGTTGCTGCTGACCACTAAATAATTACAAAAAATATAATAAAAAAATAATCACAAATTTTCTAAATAAAACATTTACAATGTGCTTCTTTCATAGGAGGGACATACAGATTAAATTACAACTTTCCAAAAAATGTTGAAACCTTAAGAGCAATACCTCAAAAAGCACTAGAACAACTGATTGAATAAGACAGATGATGCACCGTCTACAACACAAAAAAGCGCAGGCTGAAATAACCTGCTGCTGCTATCATCCAAACTTTCTATCTTGGATCAGCAGCCAATGCTACCTTGTATACAACATTGTTTGAAGCCCTGTTCAACTAAAATATGGCATCAAAGACACAACATAAAAGAGCAACCAAACTCCAGAACAACATATTGTGTCATTGTTGTAAAAGACAGTTCTCAAGCCAAAATTCATACCCTGCAGCTTCCTGTCACCCACACACTTCACCTCAAATCTCAGGCTTTTCTGGGTTTGTCCAAAGTTGTGAACTGTCAGTTTATAGTGAACTAAAAATGATGCTGAAGTGGAACCACATAGAAAATGTGTCAAATCTCCCCAGTCATCAAGGCTATGCTTCACTGTTACACTCAGACAAACTAGATTCTTATCCTGCTCACCTGACTCTCCATCGCTCTCCGATTCGCTCTCCTCCTCAGAGCTGGAGCTGTTGGAGGCCCCAGCTGGCCCCTGGGAGCCAGTCTGACCCTCCTCTTCCTCCTCAGCAGGGCTACTGTGCAGGGCAGGGGGTGGGTGGCGCTCTCGCTCATGCAGGCTGATCTTCTCCTTGCTGCTCATACGAGATATTGAAGTCCTGGGGGGCAGGTTGAGGGGCGGGGGCAATAGGCGGCATGCAGGGGCCAATCAGTGAATGTGACACACAGTGAAAGCCAATCAGTGAGTGAGCAGTCATTCACAAATGAATAGTGCTTGGACACCCTTTCTGACAGGAAAAAAAAAAAAATCAACCATCACCGCATTTACCTGACTCTCTACAACACTAAATCACTATAAGGAAAAGTTCTGGAACAGAAGCATATGTGGAAATTAGTTAAATTGGAATAAGGAAGATATCACACAGACATCTGTATGTATTTTTGACAAAGATTCATAAATTCATGTAGTAGAGGCAGAGACCAATGGAGGGACTGTTCAAGTCCAAGCTTGACACAGTGCTGGTTACTCAAGGCCAGTGGTTCTCAGTCTTGTTTATTGAGTATCCTGGCCTTGATCCAAAATACAGTATTATAAAAATGCAAACTACATTGCTACCCCTACTGTAGTGCAGTCACCACAGGTTGAAACATTGCTCAAGCTTTTTTAATAACAGATGTAAAAAATCCTGATTGTGAATAGTTATAAATGTGCTCCACATTTCTGTGTGAAGGCATTGATAACAGTGATAGTGTTCCAAATGAACCACATCAGATGAATGAAGTGTGGCATATATATGAAGGGCCAATTCATGAGGGATTACTATACTTTTAGCCACTAATTAATCAAATTATGAAACATAATTACCACTGAGACAATGCCTATCAAGTCCCTATTGCTTTATAGCAACATTTGTGAGACATGTTATGTGTTAGAAGGTGAGGAAACTGAGAGGGTTTTGGTGCTGAAAGCGGTGAAATGATCCCCATGGCACACCTCTGGGATTGCTACATGACAGTGGTGATGTCACAACAGACAGCGACAGACAGACAGCCTTACCTCCGAGGGCGCACAGGTGCCATGGTGATGGGGGCACTCGTGTCGATGACTGGGGCCTGGGACAACTTCTCTGTGCGCAGCTAGGTGATCGAGAGTAAAAAAAAAAAAAAAAAAAAAGAGAGAGGGTCCATTTCAAAATGACACCTCCTCATTCCACCCAAGCAGCCTTACCCACATAAAAGGACAAAATATACATGGACACAACTGAACTCAATCAAAAAAATCAGTTATGAATACATTTCACTGGGATTACATGTACCGGTAATTCCAGGAAATTTTATGCATTCCCGTTTAGTAGCCAATAGTTTCTCCAAGCAATTCAACAGAAACAGACTCGCTTAGGTTGTGCAAAACCAACAAAGAGATATTTTGTACTCTAGTTACTACATTATTGAGAATCACAAATGTAATTTGTGGTGATAATAAAGCTCATTTATGAAGGATGACCTGGTCAGACTGCAGTAATTTAACTATGATAATGTAACACACAGCATTTGTATCATAAATGCAGTTATTTTCAATGAATATGATATGTAATAATACTTATTTAACTCTAGCCAGCTGTGCATTTATTTGGACCAACTGCAGAACCTCACAGAAGTTTGGGACTATAGCAGAGTAGGGAAACAATGTAATACATCTAGGTGCCAGGAATCGCTTTTAAAATACCCAACATGAACCAAACAAATTCTTCACACCTCATTTCACACCTAAAGTACACATCAGAAGGCAGAAGATCTCATTTGGAATGCTTGATCATATTCACAAGCTGCATTCTTGGCGAAAATCTCTGTTGTCAGTTCGAGGAAGCACAGACGTGCATGTGCTATTCTCGAAAATGAAGTGACTCGAGAATTACTGGCACCCTTTCTAATGGTGAGTTTAACACCTTAGCTAGGTTAAAAATGTAAATGATATTTCAACAACAGTTATTGGTTTAAGAGTGATTGATCTGACAGAGAGCTAATAAACAGTAGCTAATAAAGTTGAAAACCAACAGACAGATGTGCAGATATATAACTACAGTGGAACACTGACTTACAGCATTCTGTTTCTTTTGAAGTTCCTCAAGGTTATCAACTATATTCTCATCAGCTACATCCAGGGGGGTCTGGCCCTGGGAAAGAAGACACAAACAGTCACACCCATGGCCCACTCACTCACTCATTGAATAATCTTGGAATAATCTTCAAAGTCAAGTTTAAATGCAAAATATATATATATATTATATATGCAATATATTATAATATTTTCATATGTTTACTGAATAATGCACCTGCTTTAAGTCTTTTACTCATTGTTTATATTGTGACTTGTCTTGTGCTCACTATCTTGTCTTGTCATTATTTTTGTTTCTCTGGGCATATGTTAGCCCCCTTCAAAAAGACATGTAATCTCAATGAGGCTTCCTAGTAAAACAAAAGACAAATAAATTAAAATAAAATAAAGGATCAGAGTAGAGTCAATGTAAGTCAGTGTAAGGTTAGTGTAGGGTCAGTAGTACAGCTAAGTGTAAGGCCAAAATAAAGTCAGTTGTGGGTCAGTGTAAGGTGCACACAGCCCCTCACCACTTTGTTGACGGCTCCCATGTCACACATGTTGTCAGCCAGCAGGCTGCAGGCCTCCTCCTGGCCCCAGTGTGCAGCGGCATGAAGCGGGGTCCAGCCATCACTGTCTCTGCTGTCCACATCCAGCCCACACTGCAGCAACACCCTGAACCAGACAGCAAGCCACTGAACTGTGAGACACAGCAAGCCTAAACATGTTGGTACTATTACTGCTGCTGTCATTATTAAGCATCCAATAAGTGATTATAGAGTTCCCCAAAAGTATTTGTGGATAGCCACAGGCCTGCTGGGTGTTTTATTATCTACACTTACTTGAGCAATTAAAGCAGCTCGTGACACAGTTAGCTCACCTCATGTAGTTGTGTAATCTAAGTTACCTCCTGTTTTTTTTAAGTTGAAAACCAAAGTAGTCAGATGCTGTTGTGCTCCTGTACTAGGGTTATCATCTTTACACACATAGTAATTCACAAGCTTTTTTTTTTTTTTTTTTTTTTTTTTTTTACACATTTTCTACCACTCCATCCAACCTCCGACCATTCCAGCCAAAAGCCAAAGAACATCTGAATTACATATGATCCAGAAGGCTAAATAAAAGCGCTATCATATAATATAATTTTGGATGTTAAATTACAATATCTTGTCTGTGTTGAAAGATAAACAATATTTTTGTGTGTTTGGTTCAATGCAGTAACATTCAGTTTAAATGAAACCTGTTACAACAAACAAAAGCTGCAAGGAAAAACATGGACAATAGACCTTCAAAGGGCTTGAAAAACACTCAAATTCGAGATATGAAACAAGACTACGGTGTATCCTTTACATTACTATTACAAACCTTGGATAAACAAAGAATAAAGTCCCTTGGATTAATAAAGAGATTCCTTTGGGATTGATTCAGTTGCATCAAATGTTGGAGTGTTTTACCTCAGCATGGCTGCAGCGTTTTGTGTTCTTGAGCCATGAATCCCATGGCCTTGGTCTTACAATTATCGAAAAAGGACAATTTATTAGAATCTTACTAGGCCTGGGGCCGTGAAATCGTCCTAGCGATTTTTCCAGAAAATCAGCTCTGTCTCCTTTTCACATTAGACCCCCACATGGAAGATTTCTGGATAAGACTGCATTTATGGAAGCAGCCAACATCTCAGACAACCTCCGTCTCCTTTTTTTCTAATACATTTAGTCACAAGCACTTTCTCCTTTCAGAATATTATTGGATATTATTGGATATTTATCAGAATCAAAGCATATCACTCCATCTTCAAGAGTAAATCCCTTCTTACATTATGACTGTATGCCTAACATCTTCATTATTCCATATGATACCTAGCTTGCAGTTGAAGTATAAAACCTTTATATAAATATTGAAGGAGGTATATGAATTTCTATGGTAGCCAATTCCATCCAAAAAATGATCTTTGATGCACCCGTTCAATTCAGGTACAACATAGGTGTATGAAATAAAATGACACTTTTATAGCACACTCACATGTCTGTTCCATATTTATAAAATCTTTGAGGTAAGCAACGCCTTTTTGGCCTAAACACTTATATAAAAACAACCTGGCGAGCTTGCTCACAAGCCGTTTCCACTTCTCTCCAGACCCATGCCTATATAATGTAACACTGTTAAGCACACACCGCATGCAAAGTGGTCACTAGCCTATAATTTACCATGTAGCAAGAAAGAGAAATTCGCCTCAAACAAACATTGTATTATTCTTCCTGACTATCATTTTAGGCTATGGGATGCAAGCCACAGACTGCACAGGCTACCAGACCTAAACACTGCTTAAAACTTCAACATGACATGACAACAGGTCCTCAGGCCACATCAAAGTAAACTGAATGTCAGCTCAGAGGCTTGGATATAAGTTAGCTCTCTCTGATAAGTTTAGTTTTTACCATACCTATTCTAATATTGAGGAATTCAAATATTCAACCATCAACTATTATACCAATGCTGTCTGTACAATAAGAAAATCCATGCACTTTCAAGCACTTCATTCAAAATGAAATTTCTTCAACAACATTGAAAACATTGACATTACATACAATATTGAAATTGAAACACTTTCAAAGATTTCAAGCACCTGTACAGAGACCCTGTCTATGGAAGATGATATATGCAAAAATATGCAATATGCAAAGTATCTGTAGCTAATCAGTCAATCATACCTTCTTTTTCAACTGAGTCAGACCATTATGAGTCAGAGCCTTGGTTTTTTAACATCCCATCCAAAGGACAGCACCTTGAGTGAATTACGTGCCATCAGTGTGATGAGACAATGGAGATCTATTTGGTCAAGAGGGAAGGGTGCCCCCCACTGGCCCTCCAACACCTCCTCTGGCAGCATTTCAGTTGTCCTTCCTTTTAGAGAGTGGCAGTGTGGTTACAGCCAGTGTTGAAAAGGGAGGTAAGGTAGGTGGACCAGAGGTTTGTTGGTATATAATCAGCCTTTTATTTTTACTTAAATTTCATTTTAAGGCATGAGTTAGTGAAATGCCACATCATTTTTTCTCAGTTCAAGTCATGATTTTCTAAAGCAGTAAATCTGCATGGTTCCAAACTCAAGCTGAATCGACATGGTCGAACAACATGAATTAAAGACCTGGTTATACTCACTTCATGACCTGGATGTAGCCCTTAGCAGCTGCCACATGAAGAGCAGTGGCCCCGGTGTTGGGGTGTGGACTGAGAGAGCCACGCCCCCCCAACACTGCCATGGCATCCTGCAACATCACCCTCTCCTCCTCCCGCCGTGCACTGTCCACATCCACACCTAGGTGGGGTGGGGGGTTTGAAAGGGGATAAGGGAACAGGGGAAATTCATTTTCTCTAAATTTACCAAATCAACCAAAATCCTTTTTGAGTTACCAAAGAGTAGCTCCCATTAAGGGTGATGAAACTATTGGGTCAACAGCAGTAAAGATAGAATTGTAATGCATATGTAATGCATGTATGATGACTAATACGTTGCTACACATAACATTCACACAGGGTGTCCTTTTAAAAGGATATGATTTAGCATTAAATGGAGTAATTCATCGATTCCTCACCCTGTTTCTTGATTTCCTCTTTCAAAAGTCTCTCCATAGCATCCTCTGTGGCCACATCCAGAGGCAGTTCCCCTTCACTGTTCACTGCACCTACCCGTGCGCCATGCTCAATCAGATACCTGCAACGCAGGCACATTCACAAAGGTTCCCCCATCAGTGGTCTTACTGACACTGAGCACACTGTTTATCCTGTCAGTCAGGATATCAAAACAGTAACACTGTCTGCATATTAATTTATAAATACTCATAAACACCATAAACATAGCATTTTTAACTTGTACTTGATGCACACAAATATGTCTATAAACAACCATACAGAGTACATTCACAAACATCAACACACAATGCCTATAATCACCTATAATTTGGTAAACATTAGCAAATTCTAAAATGAAAAACACAAATACAACAGAGTACTAATGTACACTGAACAGAATACAGCTCATGACGATTACATGATTAGGGGCACCACAAACATGCACGTACACATGCACATGCACACACACACACACACACACACACACACACACACACACACACACACACACACACACACACACACACACACACACATACACACACACACACACACACACACACACACACACACACACACACACACACACACACACACACTCCATTACAGATGAAGACAGCAGGGGAGCCACATTGCTATGTTCTTCCCTAACCCCTCATACACCCCTTACACCCTTACACACTACAGTAACCACTGATGTTATACAAGTACACTACAAGCATCAATGTTAGCCATATACGCACTTCGAGATCTGCAGGAAGCCACATGAGGCTGCAGCGTGGAGGGGGGTCCAGCCCTCATTGTCTCCTCTGTTTACATCACTTCCACTCTCCACCAGGAACTGCACCATCTCAGCATTTTCATCAATACAGGCCTGTGGAGAAAAGGGTTAAAAATCCATGCAGTCAAATTTTTGAAGTGAATTTAAAATTAAAAAACAACAGTTGAGATATTGTGAGGGACGTGAACACTTGGTATTGTTGCAATCAAGTAACTTCCTCCATGATATAATATGCAAGTCTATTCAAGTACATTCCATCAAATTTCGCTTTTTGGCACAATGATCACAGTTTCCAGTTCACTCATACTAAAGACCTTCTAATGATGGCATCAGATTCTGCAGAGAAACATAAACCAATATATTTCCATTATATTTATATATTCAGCAGATGGTCTTATCCCACTGGTAGATATAACAACTAGATGAACCAAGTAGCTATACATACATTATTTACAACACACAGTCAATCACTGTCCAAACATAAATCAATATTAGAAAATAATATTTTCTCAAGTTCATGTGCCATACTGCAGGAAATAATCTAACAGAAGTTAGAACTATGACCAGGACAAGCATCCACTGGGAAGCCTAACTGCTAGGTGAACGGAGACTGTGAGGCAGAGGGGTGTATTGAGGGAGTGGGGATTTGGTGACAGCCAGAAAATAAAAGAGAGCCATCCTTGGCCATGTCCAGTATGCCAGAAACAGAGCACCATATTAAATGTGAGACATGACTGATGGCCAAAAAGAGGGAGACATACACAAAAATCATTAAGAAGCAGAGGTGAGACACAGGAGTGTTTATGTAGTTTGAGATGTGTTGAGCAGCAGCAATCTGGATAAACAAAAAAGGCCTGATGACAGAGAGGACAGTGGAAAGATCCATGATAGGCAAAAAGGAGAGTCAGCAGAGGACAACATTAGCAAAACTGAAGACTGTCTGTACAGTGCTCAAACAATTAGCAAACAAATAATTATGTAACTCTGTTGTCAGATAAGTGTGCCAAAATTCTAGTGACATGCTTTACCATTACACCAATGGTCAGTCACTTATTCCAAAATAATAATGATCTTGTGTAGGCAGAGCTCCTATTGGGAGCAGTGAGTAAGCTAAACTGTTGACCTATAACATAGCATTGACTGCAACTCATAAAACTGCAGGAAACTCCAAACCGTAACTTAACTTTTCAGATGTGACAAGAATACGCACACATTAATCAAGGACAAAATCCATGGGGAAGAGATCCAGAAAGACAGCGGAAGAGGAGCCTAAACCTACCAACAGCTGCGCAACTCTGAAAACAAATGTGTGGAGGTTAAGAGGTGTGTAGTGGATGGTGGAAGTGGTCATGAACCCTGGTGTGAAGGGACCAGAGGAAACTGTAAACTACAGTAACAGTCAGAGAGTCACAGGGTCACCACAAGATTTACAGGAGCGTACTTTCTTTTGAAGATGAGGTCAAGGGGATATCCCAATTCGTGTTCAGGGAAAGACTTCACCGGTGTGTAATGAGGGAAGCAGGAGGGGGCTGTAGCGTCTGATACCAATATCATCCAGAACTGAAGCCTCTGGAATGCTATCCACAGCAAGAGGTACCCTAGATCATAGAGCGAGCTGCCAAAGAGGCTCTGGTGGGCAACAAAGGACAAATGACCGATTGAGTTCATCTATAATCAGAGCTGTATTATTGTCAAAACAAGAGATGGAGAGCTGTACAAAATACAGAACAGATAACTCCCATGGGATGGATACGTATAGCCCAGGACCACTGCCATTGGCAAAAAGGAGGGGTCTGTGGGAAATGAAGTAGACCCTTGTGATATAACAGTTCTCCAAATCCACTTTTTGGTACATAGCTCAGTTTTGGAGTCATGGTTTATTTCAGTTTCAGTACAGTAAAAAAAAAGGCAACAATAAATTTGGCCTGAATAGGCAGCAGAGTACCTAGCAGAAACTTATAAATCTTACATGTAGCTGACTGGCTTCTAACGGAAAGTTCTAACCATTAAGTCTAGTTGCGTTGCTGGAAGATTATGCTTTTGACTGAAGCAAGTTTGAGTTTCCGGAAGTACCGCATTGACTTCCATTCAATTTTTCATTCATATGAGTAATTTGAGACTTCAAAGCTTCAGAGATGAAATCTGCACACAAACTGCCTTCCTCCCAAGTCATGTCTATGCAATCTCAACTTGTGGACTGCAGTGTGAAAACAGGTGACAGCTGACACCACCATGTTCTGGAGAAAACTGCATGCTTGTCTGTATTATTTACAGTGACTTCAGTTTGCACATTCTAGATTGGTAGAAAAGAAGAAACTAACAATTCAGTAAATTAGCCCCAGACTGGAAAAAACGTATTGTGTTTCAAAAATGATTACAGACACTGATGTAAATTGCTGCCTCAGTGGTGGTATCATAAGGAAAATCTGCTTCAACTTCCAAGTAAATCTGGGTCAAGCCAAAAATGAATGTTGATTACTCTATTATCATCATATATTATCTCGGTCAAGACAAGTCAGTGTCCAGTTTCACCATCTGAAATGGATGACTACTAAGTGCATTTATTTCTGAGGATAAAAAAACATAAAAATGTCCATCACATTGGTTAGTACCGTGTGAGCCTGTTTTCTTGAAGTCCCTAAATGTTGAATGAACTCAGATTCACAAATAACATTTTTTCATGAACACCAGTATATCTGTCTACGAGCCATTCGACAGCCGGACAGTGCTCTCTACAGAAATCGCCTCTCATAGCAGTTCCTTTTTCCATTCCTTCATCTGAAATCCCCAAGCTTCCCTCCATGGGGAATAGGCAGCTGAGAGAGAGTGAGACAGAGAGCGGGGGAAGGAAATTAGGGGCCAAAGCTGAGAGACAGTGAGGGAGGGACAGAGAGAAAAGAGAGAGAGAGAGAAACTTTGGACTGAGGGAATGGAAAATTCAGAGTGTATATTTAAACTGGGCTGCCAGGCAACAAGCTCACAACAGGGGAGACAGACTGAGAGGCCGACAGAGAAAAGACCATGTGGAGGAGAAAAGGCGATGTGAAGCAGGTCAGGCACATTCTCCCTTCCCCAATGATAGCGTGGTCACAGGTCAAACAGGTGGTTATATTTGGTAGATCCTTTGAGGCCAGAGAGAAACACTGAAAGATAAAGTGCCATCTGTGGTCCACATCAGTGTGGTCCATGGGAAAGCTGTGGCCTTGTTCAGATTTTGTATGTATGTTCATGACATTCATTTATTTAAAGAGGAACCGATCACACAGCATGACTTTATGATGAAGTGCTGTTACTGTAAAGCAGATCCTCACATATACAAGCCACTGACTGGCCAGTCAACCCTGAAATATACATGGAGGTAGAATAAAAGCGTGAATTCTTGCTTTTATTATTGAAAAGGCAAGAATCAACCTGAATGAATCACACATTGAAAAACTCATCAGCACATGGTACCATTATGATGCCATCAAAAGTATAAAAAAAGTGAAAAACAAATAAGCAAACATCATCTACCAACAGAAAAATACATTATCTGCCTTACTTGCTCAATACATTATATTTTTTATGGTTACAGATTAGCAGGGCTGCCTCTTGCAGCAGCCTTATCAACAAACACAGAGGTTTAATGACCAGGTTTTATATCTGAAACACAGAGGTTTAATGACCAGGTTTTATATCTGAATGTATATGAGAACCTGCAAGACCCTGTGAACCTTTTTGTGTTGACATATAATTTTAAATATGCTGACTATTTTCAATGAGCACTCCTCCTCACATAAATTACAATTCATAATAATGGTGTAGATGTAAATTAAAAATTTTCTAGATGACAATGACTCAGAGCTGCTATTTATTTTATTACTTAGTCATATAACTAAATAGTACTGTTCAGTAAGTTCGCTGTTAATTATTTACTGTTCTCATAACAATGTCTAGCAAATAAGTTGAATATAGAATGCCCCAAACAGGGACCTCAACAAATAAGCATTGCTTCACTGAGTATTGCTGTCTGCAAGCCTTCAGCCACAAATAGCTATATTAACCACATAGTGCAAAGAATGTGATGGTGCAAAATATCTACTACATGCGATAAAGGAAGGAACTGAGAGCTAACCCTCACCGCTTGATTCTTTACTCCTTAATTCACTCTATTACATTAACAGCCACCAAAGTCATACCAGTATGGCCCAAAAAGGAAGCAAACACACAACATCACCATACTGTACTAACTAGAGGTGAAGGGGGATAAATTCCAGTGGATGTAACTTCCAATGACAGTACTGACCATGTGTATCAGAGAGACTCCAACAGCTGGGCCTTGTAACCCCAATGCCAGCAGCTACTCCCACACAGGGTCTGGGCTCAGAGGCAGCTCCACAGCTTGGAGGCTTATGCCCGTCTTTCCCACAGGACTAACTGCGCTTCTCTTGAGACAGCAAATGTTTCCACCCATAGAGCCTCAATGTCTACGGACCGGGATACTGGGGAGTGAGCAACCCCTTTAAACCTGGTTGGCCTGCCTGGTTAAGCAAAGATAAATCACTCTCAAAGTCAACAGGAGAGTGTGCAGAAATTATTGGCAGTGCTTCATTATTGGGAGATGGGTGAGTGTGGTTCTTGACTGTCTGAGCTTTCCTGCAAAGCTTTGTCCTGAAGTGCTTGATTTTGGTTCCCCATGTCCATGTACTCGCTGATCACTGTATCTAAGCTTCCCATCTCAAAGAAAACAGTGCTGGGGGCATTCAGGAAGGATGTTACTACACAAATCACTTTTCTACTTTATGGTGGATGGAATGTTTTTCTTTCTCCATATGTCACAATGTCTGAAACACTGAATGGACAAGGAAAAAAAGATATGCTTGCTTTAATATGAATGAGTATGAGTTATAAATAATGGCAGCCCATATTTATTTATTATCAGTTGCCTGCCACTGCTAGTTTATTGCCCCATGTGTTGAAACTCTTGGATATGGATCCCAGCAGTAGTCCTCTGCTTTATTGTTCATTGCTTGATGGTGTGAGGAGTTGGGAATGTTAAAAGGGCTGCTAATGTTGCATTCCTCCACTTCAATTTGTCTCCTCTGCTCAACAAGGCGCTATGACTTTGCCGTTGTCTCCTGGTCTGATCACACTAAAACACATCTTTAAATGCTGTAGCGGCATATTCAGTGTAAGCTTTATAGTGCACAGGATAATACCTTTCAGCAACTACCTAACAGTGCAACCCTTGGGCATCCACACTCTCACTCTGGATCTTGGGTAGGTGTCTGTCTTATGTCCAAGTCTGTTTTCGCAGCACTGCATTACATCCTGTACTCATGAAAAAAAGTGCGCTGAGAAACAGGGATATACTCCTTGACCACTGCAAAACCGCAAGTTGAAAAAAATGTGATGTATGATAAGCACTGTAAATGTTTACCATTTTCTGACTGCCTTGCATTGCAGATCTCTGGTGCTCCCTGCGTGTAGATGTTCACTTGGGAACTGGGATGCTGTCTGGCTTATATCGCAGTCTGCTGACGTTCAGGACTCACCATGACAAAGAATGGCAGGACTCTCCAGTTACTCTCACAAGCGAATCTGTTTTTGATTAATAGCCATACTGGTATCACCATCTCATTGCTTGTTCTTCTATAATGAGATAATGAGCTTGTGAATATGCTGTATTTCTCACTCAAGTCTCCCTAACAGGGAACAGACTGACAGTTGTCATTTGGCAGCACAGAACATCTGTTGATAGGCAACAAGTTAGCTTGTTGTTTCATTCATCAGTTTATAAGAGGTCATTACAGACAATCAGCCTTCTATTTTTCCCTGGTGAATATCCTAATGGGGCAAGTCAGTAAGGAATATAACCCTTAAGGAAGGAGAACACATGACTGCACAAAATAAACAACACATATAATAAACTACATTATGTGATCCAACATATGGGAAAACTGTTCTTTTAACAAAGATAATACATAGTACTACTTTTTCCCAAAAGCATAGATTTCAAAACTATTGGTATGCCTGAAGATTCTAAAAAAAATATCAAAGTAAAATTTCCAATGGAATTTCACTTATTTTGTCCATCTCAGACTTAAAAATCAGTATTGTAAACTTCAAAACTTCTTGCTTCACGTTACATACATATTAAATCCTTTTGTTATCAGATGCCATGGGGAAAGTAAATGTAATGGGTCATCTAATGGGTCATTCTTCACAACTTTCACAACATAGACGCCAAAGGCACTATGATTTTGAATCACGTCCAAGGGTAGTATAAGACCACTTATACTAACTGAACTCTGTTGCCAGGTATACCATTGGTTTGTTTGAGGATGGATTACCACAAAAAGAACCTCATGCATACAGTAAAACTACGGCGGTTAATTGTTGATGTAATGGGGCTCTTTGGCTGCCACTGGTCCAAAAACCCATGTTAAACTTGTTCAGATCAATGGCATCACTAATAATCCTAAGTACCACAACATATAGGCCAAAGACCTCTGGTCAGAATTGAGAAAGATAGTCTATAGGCGTAGACCTAAGGACATCAATCATAACAAAAAGTTGTGCATGGAGGAACGGTCAAAGATTACTCCCAGTGTATTCTTCAACCTTATTAAGCATTATGAGAAAAGGTCAGTGCTGTTATTCTTGGCAGAAGAGGCTGCACCAAGTACTAAAAACAAGGGTGCCAATTATTCTGACAGCTATGTTTTACAGAAAGAATACCACTGTAAGTTAAAGAACATTTCTTTCCCCAAACAATTACTTTACAATGAAATATTTACCCATGCATCTGAGCACAAAATACAGCTCATTAACTGTGATGTATATTTTATACAGCCCTTCTTATCCATTTTCATCATGGGTGCCAACATTTCTAAATTCAAAGTCTACTTTATATGGTACTACACCTCAGGCTTCAATTGTCATCTGTGACTTTAGTTAGCTACTCTAAAACTTTAGCAGTTCCAAGGTCGTCCAGGGTAAAATGCTCTAACCACAGAGGAGGATATCTAACTGTGAAAAATACAGTTTCCATCTGCATGAATTCATTGGGAGGGCAATTTTATTTTAAAAGTTAATGGTGAGACAATTCAGTAGGCCATTTTCTGATGTCATTTGGTACAAAAATGCTTCACAGGTGCAGCATATTGGGGCTTTCTTTGAGTTCATCATCCAAAGGAATGAACCTCAATTGGTAAATCCCCACAGTCATTAACTGATTGATCACTACATGACACCAAGACAGGATATTTAAACAGGACATACAAAATATTGGTTTACATTTTCTCTTTATTTAAAAAGGTCCATATATTTTCTATTTAACAATGCCTTTAATGATAAAGTCACAATGGTCATGTGGGTTAAACACTTCGACAGTCTTAACTCCTCTAGTAAAAGTTATCCTCGAATACAAATTTTACATTACTGTAATTAACTCTCTCAGGAAGTACCGGTATATTCATGCTATTTGGTTAACTGCAAAATACATAAACCTTCTCAGTGACCCCAGACATCGATCCCAGGAACGGCAACGGATAAGATTAGAAGTTTCTCGTGCCAGTGGTGTACTTATACGCATAGCCTATTGTTTATATCCAGCAAAAACGCTTCTGAGATATGTTAGCCTAACCCACTGAATACTATCAAAATGTTCTGTTCCCCGCAAACAAATAATTGCAAATACCTTTGAAAGTATATGTGCAAATCGCTCGAATGATGTAGCGTTGTATCAGTTTGAGATTAAAGTAGATAAAAAGTCAGCCATAATTCTTAACTGCAGCTGTATCCGTAAGGCGAACTTAACGTTAGAAACACAAATTTGGTGACTGACTCGGTGAAAAGAACTAACCACAGCTAATGATTTTCTGACCTTATCCACACTGGCACTTGAATATCGGAAAGGACTGACGGTAGCTATTCAACCTAACGTTGCAATATTGTGTCTAATCTTTATGACTTTGCAAATACTTTAAAGTGACACCAACGTGGCACTTCAGTTTTAGTCCCTGAGCTCCTTCCATCGCCTGTTTGTAGCAGTGACAATCAGGAGGACAACTCGAGGCACTCCCAGAATCGCTAACACAACGGGATGGGGGCGGAATAAAGATGGGGAAATAATGCAAAATAGGGACACCACTTCCAAAATGAACAAGCCTACCGCAAAGCCACTTCCTCTGAAATGAAACCACACTGCTTCGCTAATATTAGCGCAATAGTTCATTAGTTAGATTTGTTTTTGTTTTGTTTTTTTTTTTTAATCTAATGTTACACTATATATCCTAACTAGCAAACGTCATGTTTGAAGGACTTTATACCCCAGTATATAAGTTAGCTTTGTGTAATAAAACACTACACAGTGAAGTGTTTGTCCTAGTCCGTTGCTGGAAAATAATCAGTTACTTAAAACTTGATAAAAAGTTTTGGCTTTTAGTGTTATCTGGCTAACGCAAGCGACCTGGCCAACTTAATCAGAAGCTACCTTTAGTAGATAAACTTACTTAATTTGTACCCTGCTCTGTAGCCGTTTATCAATGGTCATTTATATTTTGTGCAACTTAAAGATGGCCAGTGCGTGCTGTTTGAAAGATCACTTAAACCCTAAGCGCAACTGACCCAGCCTACTTCTTTAGCTGACAATCAATGACGATGTAGCTACTTTATATAACAAGTTCTACACTTTCTTGTAGTAACTTTACTAGTTAGGCTTGACCACTCACCAACGTTAACAAGCAACATTTTTTTCCCCGAGGTAGAAACTTAGCAATTCTGATTAGTCGTTTGTTTGCTTCTCAAATGACTCTTCTTGAAACTTTTACTTGTTAGAGCTAGCTACTTAGTGGCTAGCTGAGTGACGTGTTGAAGTTCACCGCTGTCATTTTGTTAGCTTGCACAAGTTAGCCAGTAACTAATATTCTAGTGTTCCCTTCTTTCAGACTATGTTGCAAGAAATACTGTAAAGATGTCAACACTTGGGTTCGCTAGAAAAAGAGAAATAAACCAGGGATGAAGCCACTGCTTCACCACCTACCTGGTGCAAAGCTGTCAGACCGTCTATGTTGGCATGGTTGATGTCGGCTCCTTGGCGTAACAGTGCCGCCACCTCCTCCCGGTCCCCGGCCGAGCAGGCAGCCATGAATACAGCGCCCTGCGTGAAGCGAACCCTTGCCCGTCGCCCCTCAGTCCCCGCAGGCCGCTCCCGCATCTCGGGCACTGTCCGGTCAGTTTCGGATCCCATCCATCGTTGGAGCTGATCCTGCCGTCGCTGCCGTGCAGCTTCGGACCGGGAGCGATCATCCGCCGCCATCTTCCTCAGTCTCTCCCGGTCAGATGCAACTTTTAATCGGTGAGAGAAAGAGTGAGATCCGAAACACAGAATTTCGCCCCCTAGCGGAAACGGTCTAATACAGGGTAAATAATCTTATGAGACTCCAAAACACCCACACTCAATATTAACATCTAAGCATTGACGCAATTCTCCCACGTTCAACATGCAGACCCTCTTGTACAATGCCTCTGTATTCCGATGTACAGTAATACGATGCATTCATGTTGTGTCAATGCTAAAACTGAAATTCCCCGCACAATGGTAAAACAAAATGTTACTATTCACAACACAATAATATACCTTTCCGGGATGGAGCACAAACTAGCATGTTTTGAAGGGACAATACAATTGATAATTAAAAACGTAATACAATTTCACTGCTCTCTAGCAACCTATGAATGACAAGTCCAATGACAATGTTTGCCACATTGTATCAAAACGTAATACATCTAAAATCGAGTCCAACAAATTATGATTCAAATAATTGTGCAATAAAAAGTCTTTCTGTTATTAAAAGGTACGTTATTTATCTGATGATATGAAATCAAAAGAAAGGTTAAGATAATCAGTATTTATACTAACACATAGATTGTAAGGCTTTGTTGTGTTTTTTCGAATGTATAGCCAAATGCCTTGGTTTGCGGTGTAAAATGTATTTTCAAATGAAATGAGATATTTCATTTAAATATCAATAAAATGGTACAGTAACATTTTCCTAAGGCCCCTGATTACCTCAAAATCAAGGTATTGAATGTGTAGCCTATGAATTAGGCTGTATAAGATACTTGAATTGAAAAAAGGCAAATAGTTCTGTTCAGACATTAATTATTAATGCCCAGTATTTAACTTTAAGAAAGATCCTATCTGTTTAGACCTAGTATAAATTTCAGAGCGACTTGCTTCAAAACAATGATTTAAGATCATAAATGCTACTGATCATTATTACGTTACACGTGTTACTTTCAAAGCAGGTTGATACTTCTGCTACTCTCATTTCACTATAGTGGATATACTCAGTAAGGGCTTTATAAAATGTTTTTATGTATGTGTGTGTATACTATATTGGTGGAATGCACTAAAAGAAGGCATGTGGCAGTTGAGTAAAGGTCTTACTCTGAATTCCACAGCAGTGCCCTGTACACTATGATCATAATTTGCGTGCCTGCAGGAGAGCCTGTTTATGATAGACAGGGTTCCATGGCTTCCGAAGGACTGCCAAGAATCTGTTCCACCAACTTCTCCTTCAGCAGCTTGGCAAAGAAAGGCCAGGCTTCCTCACCAGTGACTTCTTGGCAAAGAAAGTCCAAGCTTCCTCCGCTGAGCATACATGGAGACCTACTCAACGCAGATTGATGCAAAAAAAGAGTTAGACATAGCTGGCACCTGTCCTACTCCAGGTGTCAGATTAGCCAGGTCTGACAGCCAGGGTGGTAGGGGGGTTGTGTGCAACTCCATCTGGCTCAAAATCTGGTACAAAGAAAGAGATAATATGTGTTAGAGTGGAGCTGTAAAGCACAGAAAATAACATGAAATACAGTCCATGATCAACTCTGGGAATGTGATTGATATTTTTACTTGGGTATATCATTGACAAAATTAGTATTGACAAAATAATGGTATTGAGCCCATGAGAGAACAAAGCAGCCTGAAACCATATCCCTGTTTCTACTGTCCACCACCATAGATATAGGGGATCTTTGAGGGGGGATTCTGCTTGTCTTATGTCCCATTAGTTTCAAAAGCAACGTAGCCAGAGGGATCAATGTTTTAAAATAAAGCAGTCAACTGGTCTTAGTCTATGGTCATTATGTTTTTGCTGCAACTTATATTTTCACATATTCAGTTTGTCTCACACAGGTACAGACCTGAGTTCTCACATGGACGTTTGTTGCTATTAGCCTCCCTCTGCTGGCGAGGATCTTAATGCTTACAATATCACACTTCAAGGCATACACACAATTGAAATTTGAGACACGAACACACCAAGGCACAAACAATTAATTTAATATGAATACATTGATTTGGAAAACCATTGTACAGTCCCTGCCTCTCGCTCTAAAATGTTCTTAGTGAAAAACAAAAACACTTGCACTGTACAGCTCCCAAGACAAGCCACAATAGCAAACAGGCTATTAAATAACTGAGATAGGCAGGGTGTCTTGTGATAAAAATGCTTATAGTGTTGGTGCAGGCCTTCTTCAAGACCGAAGGCATCTTAATGCACAGCCGGTTGCTAGGCAACTGCAGGAGGTTCCTCTCATTTTGCAGGTCTGTACTTGAGCTCTATGGGGCAAGCTGAGAGTTTTCAATCATTACTGCTTTCATACATGTAATTTTATACCTGAACTTTGTTGAATATGCCATATTGTTTTATCAAATATTTACAAATTTTGTGATGTTTACATGGTATTTACTCTACTGATATTGATGTGCTGTACCCATATTGTTGCCATTGGTACTCTGAACAGGAATGCAAGAGAACTTTATTAGAATATGGAGTTTGATTATCCAGGAATAAAATCCTGGAAATAGCCTACCATTTTAATTATGCCTAATTCAAAAACTAGTACAAAAGGGAGGACATTTAATCAAAACATCACATTTTGCAAACATTTTGTGCAAAGGGGTTGACGCTGATTGCTTAATACTATGTAACAGCTTGTTACAATTGTTGGTTCCCTGCCTTGCCTTAACTAAGATCAGTGTTCATGACTCCATTAGATACACTAGGCAAATATGTATGGTAGCAATGTGGAGATCACTACTCACTAAGAAAAACATGAATACTCAAATATACCTAGAGAACCATCACATCTGGAAAATGTTCCATGGACAGCAGTCAAAAGTGGAAGTTTTGGGTGACAGGAGCCCAGGAATGTCTAGCAAGAACCAAACACTGCATTTATCAACAGTCAAGAAAGGTTGTAATACTACTGTGGCTTGTGAAAGTCTTGGACCTGGAAAACAATGCATGGACGAATGGGATGACGAATGCATGATAATGTGAGACTAATCAATTACAATAGGAAATAGGCTTTACTGTAAAAGGTCCTGAAACCATTTATCAGGTCTAAAATGGGGCAATTGCTTTTTCCACAGAGTTGTGTATTATCTAACTCGGCCGGGGATACAAGCAACGTGGTCTCTATTTTTATATTTGAATATGTGTTATGCTTTTTCACTACAAGAAGTTACATTTTTATTGCGTAACTCAGTTAAAATAAAATCAAACACTAACACTTGTGGGCCAAAGTTAAGGACAAAGGTTGATTGGATCCTGGCCTTGGTGCCAACCTTTTGTTTACTCAAATTCCCTTTTATCCAGTGTTAGCTAAATTGGAAGTGCTATGAAGGCATGCTATGAAGAATAAATGTCCTGTATTTGCATTGTCCCATATTTCAAACAATTACATAAAGACAAGTAAAATGTTATAACTCATATTAAAGACCAGCGTGAATCAATGGGCACTTAACTGGAAAGATTGTGACCACTAAAATTAACCATGTGGTAGACAATGAAGGATTCAAAGACAAGGTAATTTTAATGAGCCAAACCTACATTGTTAGTAAGCAAAAATTAAGAGCTTACTCAAGTGTTCAATGACTTAAGGAGCCAATTGATTCACCCCAGTCTATAATTTAATCAGGTATGAAAACTTGCTTTTTTCATGTACTTGTTTGCAAAATCACATAAACATGTCAATTAGGTTTTTCTAATTTCTAGCTTTTTCTTCATGTCATGCAAATTCTCTCTAATCATGAAAAGCACCTAATTATGAGCAATTAACAGCTTGTTAAGATTCTTGGGTAGCAGTTGTGGTTGGAACAAAAACCAGCATACACAGTGGGCCCCCAGGACCGACGCTGGGAACCACTGCAGTATATGATACAGAGGATCAGACATGAAGGATATACTTTGACAGGAACAAGTAAATTCACTGGGGAAATTTCATGTGCACAGCTGCTGTTCCTTTTCAGTCACAATGAAGACATAAAAATGACAGACAAAACATTTGTAATTTTATTAGTAATTTATTTGTTTGGTCAGAAAAGTCTAGTCAAACAGACCGAATCCCATGTCATCATCGGATTCCTCGGACTCCTCCTTCTTCTCTTCTTTCTTCTCCTCTGCAGAGAACAAGATTTGGGGAAGGGGGGTTAAATCCATGTTTGTGGTCAACATATACGGCAAACAAATTATTTTTTTGATCGGGTCTATTTTGTACACTGTTTCTATTACTGTATGTGATTGAGCAGTGTTTGAGTGTAATCAGATGAAGAGTGAAATGCATCTCACCGGCAGCAGGGGCTGCTGCTGCAGCACCTCCTCCAGCAGCAGCAGAGCTGGCCACTGCCACAGCTCCTCCAGAGGGCACGCTGGCCAGTTTACTAAAGCCTGGAAAAGAGAGACCCAGAGTTAGACACAAAACTACTCACAAGATAGAGCATTCTCACAAGTTTCCCTCAGACCACCGGGTAAACACTGCCCCTTTTGGACAAACTTCAAACACTACACACAGGCTTTTAGTTTTTACAGCAGCTTGATCCAATACCAAACTGTCACTACAAACACTGTGAGTCTGTGTACTGTTCTCTGGCTTTTTCACAAAAAATTAGTGTCTCCCACTTTTAACTAGAAACTACCTAGTAACTGTTGATAATCCTTGTAGTGAATGCCTGGCATTGAGTGGTCAGAGCAGACTGTTTCAGAGGTTTAGGTATGCTTTTAAACTCCACTGTACATTTAACTCATGAAAACTGGTATTTGTCCAAGCACTTCATTTACAGGCCCCAGGCTACTAATCTTGTTAGACCCTGGATTGGTAAAGATGCACGTTGTGGTTACAC
Source organism: Albula goreensis (assembly GCA_022829145.1). Classification (NCBI taxonomy): domain Eukaryota; kingdom Metazoa; phylum Chordata; class Actinopteri; order Albuliformes; family Albulidae; genus Albula; species Albula goreensis. The sequence goes on from CM040749.1 coordinate 26,618,055, forward strand.
ACAGGATACTCACTACCGTGACAGGCTGGAGCAGTAAATGGCAGGCTGAATACACATTAAAACAACAGGAGTGAGCCATGACATTGCTCACTCATGTCTAGTTAAGGTGCCTATTGACAAGAGTAGAATTAAAATCTCCATACAGCTTCAGGCTGGTATAAATTCTAAGAGTAATAAACTAGTCTCTAATGTACAATCTGGCTGGGCTTACCTTGGGAAATCACCTCCTCAACATTTTTTCCATTGAGTTCACTGATGACCTGAGGAAGGAGAGAAATGAATCTAATCAATTCCCTTGAAATCAATGACAAATGATAGATGTAAGCCTATCAGTACATGAATTATGATTGCATTGCAGTAGATTGTGATATGAACTGAAGTGCAACTGAACTTGCAGACCACAGTATTTCAGTTTACAATATAAAATAGAAACGTAGATATGAATCATTGAAAAATTGTTTGAAAAGTCTGTGACCGCACTTTTTATTTGGTCTTCTGTTAATGGCATACAAAAAAGCATTCTTACAATGCGACAAACAATACCTTTGAATGAATGCATCCAATCAAACGTGCCATTTAAATAACTACAACATAAAAGGAAACTACTTGAAAAGACAGTGTCCTTCATATTCAATTCAAACTATAGGACAACTGCATGGAGCAGCCAGTACCAGCCCTTGCTTGTATTTAGGTAACAATGAAGCCTCTGCATTAGTAGGTGGAGAAATTCAGTTAATGAACCCCATAGAGACACAAGGCTATGCCAACATGCCATCACATACAAACATTTCTCAAGTCATGATGAAAACAAACACCACTTTAAGAAGCCAAATAGCAGGTGATTTTAGCCACAGCCATGTGTAATCCTGTCATGGCAAGCTGTTTGCCATTGGTTCTAAATGCAACAGATATGCATAATCTCTACTAGTTGTATATTTGTTGTAGACTATATGGTCCATAAACTGTGGATGAAAAAGGAGTTGTGTTTTGACATGTGAAATATACTATAAAGGGGTATACCTTCTCCATGCGAGTGTCATCAGCCTCTATGCCCACACTCTCCAGGATCTTCTTGATGTCCTTAGACTGGGGGGCATCATTGCCACCCAGGGCAGCCAGGAGGTATGCAGCTACGTAACGCATCCTTAGAAAAAGGACCAGAAAGAAGACATTCAAAATCGAGGTCCTGGGTAGTCCCCTTTTTCTTATATGTTGAACAGACCAACATGACAGATGAACAATTTGGATACAAGGCTAAATGCCTACCCAGTTGCATTTGATAATTCATCACTGAACCTTGGAAGATTAATCACGTTCACTGTCCTTAATAACCTTATGCTACATTTCCTAAATATTCTATTTGAATTTTCGTCTGCCACACACCTAATAATTTACAAATTACAGTGTTCTTATCCCTGGCCCATAATAAACCACATGTTACACTATTCGCTCATCCAATAGCTGGGAAATATTTGTCCAAGGCATTAGTGCCACTCTTACAGATCGTGTTGGTGTTGCAACGTGACTAAGAGTGATCACTAGCTATACAAACTGGAATAAACAAAACTACTGAATGAACACGTCAAGAACTTACCAAATAAATAGCAGTACTCTAATTATTAGGGTAACCACTCACTCAACATTATATCACGAAAGCGACATAAGTGAATTCAGCTAACAAAGCACAGAGAATAGCATTAGCAATCGAACTCCAAAAATGAAGAAAAAAAAACGACAACATACATTTCTAAACATTACTTTCGGTCTATTCAATTGACGAACTGGCAATCGGACGTTAAATACTGGCTAAAATCTAGGACATAAACTTAAACCTGAACTGCATGAACATTACCCCGTTGTTAACGTTAGCCATTTTACAGCCTCACTACCTAGTACTGTAGTAGGCCGCCTTATGCCTGTAACATTTCACATGGTTGCTGGGCCAGGCACTTTTAAAATACAAAATTGCGCTAAACTTTCACGCTCGATGGCAGACACACTGTACAGCACAGTTGTATTGTATGCTGTTTAATAATGACCAATGCATCTCGGCTTTATTTAGTGGATATTTTATATTTTATTGGTCACTCACTTGAAAGAGAGGTATTCAACGCGTGCCTCCAAAGAAACTCGTAGCGGTAGAAAGGAAGTACGAGTGGTTTCGGAACCGGAAAGTCTACTTAGGTAGGCGGGGAAAAATTTAAACCAAAACTTTCATTGGTTACAGAAACAACCAATCTGTATGACAGTCAGCCGGCTTCGTTGACTTTGACTTGCATTTTTTCTACGGAGAACGGCATTGAGTACCGGACTAAACTCCATTTTGGCTCTATTTGTGTTACTCATTGTACTGTAAAAGGGAATAAATTTAGAAAAACAAAGTTATTGTATTGTCATTATTGTAACGTTTATTTTCTCACCTAGTTTTTGTCGTTCTATATATTATGTAATATGTGTAACTATATGCTGCGTGAATGGAGTTTAAAAGGTACTATTGCTTTAAGAGCTATCCCGCCCTAGGTTGAAAGTTTGGCGGTGCCCCTAAAAGCTCTCGCTGTAACCCAAGTTACACAGTGGATGTGTAGCCAAGTAGGAAGTTAGCAAGTAAGTAATGATTTTTATATAAATGTAGTGATAGTTATTACTATGTGACACATACTTCTTCGACTTACCATGCTGAAGGAGAAATGACAACTGCTATACTGACAACAATGCTCAAAATCGTATGGGAATGATGTCAAAACATTGACATTATAGCAGAGACATCAGCTAGTTGGCGAAATAGCCTTTGCTCACTGACTAAGTAGTTATCGTTAGCTGGTTAACTTAAATTATCAGAGAGCTCATTTTTCACTAATATATTACCTCCTATCAAGCTAACGCCAGCAAACTAACAATCTGCACCGGTACTTGATTGAAGGTAGATTTTGTACGTATTTTCTGTTTTCACAGGCCGATTAAACCATTACATTATAAATATTTTTCGTTTGTTGTGCTTGACGATATAGCTCCATAACTCAAGGGTATTAAGCGACGTATTCTCTCGCCTGGTAATATTTAATTTACACTCTCCTTTAGTTTCTCGCACACTTCCCCCCGGAGTCTATGGGTGTACGAGTCCAGACTTGCCCATCTGTGAATGTCATAGACATTTCGTCGGCCCATGGTACAAGAGAGAGAGAAGGGAAACAATGACAGAAAGAGGAGGAAGAGTGAACGACATGAAAGCTTCATCCTTCATTGGGATGCATCGAAAACAGCTGAAAATCAGAGAGAAGTGAGCGATTGAAACGAAGAGGTAAATACAGTACATGGAAGAGAGGAGGGGGAAGAGCACGATGGAAGACCGTCATATGGAAGAAGATGCTGCAGGGAGGAAAGTGAAGTTTAGATCCCTCCACTGCAGACCTGCACCCACTGGGACAGACAGACTGCCGGGCCTCCTCCAGAACAGTGGCACTCTCTGAACAGCAAAGAAGAACAGTCAGGCTTGGGGACACAGTACCCAGATTCCCTGAAGCAGGATGAAAACATCAACACAGGGACAGCGGTGAAAGAAAAACAGAGAGAAGACAAAGAAATGAGCAAGAGGAAGGGGTCTGAGAAGGAAGAAGGTAACATCCCGATAAATAATGAAGGTGAAGAGAATGATGGAATTGAGGAAGAAGAAAATCTACCATGTTCTACCTGTCTTTCCCTGAGCTTTGAAGATACCCTGGCCTCCACTCCCTCCTCTTCTTCCTCCTCCTCCTCCTACCCCTCACTCCCCATCTTTTCCCTTCCTCCTTCCTCCTCCTCTCCACTCCCTCTTCTCTCTCCCCCTCTACCTCCCCGCATGGAGCTCAGTGCGGTGCTGGCTGACACCAGGTTGACACTGGACGTTTACCAGGGAGGGGCTGCAGTACTGTCAGCCCTGTGGAAGGCAGTTCCAGGGCAGGTGAGGAGGGTGCAGTACCTGCGTCTGGGATCAGAGGACAGCGATGGCCTGGGGGAGGCACTCTCGGTTCTGCCCCGCCTGACACAGCTGCGGTCACTAGCTATCCGAGGTACTCCATCTCCCTTTACACCCACTGCTCAGGGTTCCATGTCACCTTACACAGCTGCAATTCCTAGCTCTCACACATGGTCCAAACCCCCATTATAACCACAGACTGCTGACTGGTACAGGTCTATTTTATTAAATGGCTGCTACATAGATGCAGCTATGGAAGTACTTACATTTCAGTAGGCACACTCATTTTCTGGCACGAGTGAATTGACACTGGCTGGCTGAATAAATATTTTGGTTCTTTGACACTTAGTAGGAATGACCCATACACTTATAGATGATTTGTTCTTTTGGGTGAATCATTTCTGTTTTGTGATAAGCTGTTTTTTCAGGTCTCTGAAAACATTTGAGTGACATAACTGAAAGTAAACCAATATTGCTTCATATTTCAGTCCATAGACGTCCAATGACAGTGAAGCATTCTGTACACCTGGCAATAGTTATACATGTCCCAATGTCACATTTTCAATGTAGTCATTTATATTTATCAGATTTCATTGGATTCACAAAGGCTTTTTTGCCTTTTAGGAATGTTTATCAATTATGTACTGTCTATTGGTCACTGGCTCTGTGACCAATAGAATTTATTGAAAAGGAAATATGAATAAAATGTGACAAATGTAATAATAAGCACAAACCACTGATATTGTTTAGTTTGGTTGAGGGGAACAAATTATCTTTTTGGAAATTGTCAATGAAACTAACAATATTTCATTTTTTGCAAATGTATGTAATTTACGAATTGTAAGTAGGTGGCCTACTGTTGCAGAATTGTGAATTCTAAATATCAGCATTTGTCTTTGTCTCTTGTTTCACGTTCTTCTCAATTTCCATCTTATCTCTTGTAATGTACTCCTTTCTTCACTTCTCCCTCTCCTCTCACCCACATGCTACACACATACACACTTCCCCTTCGCCCCCTTAGGCCGCTGCCTTCAGGACTCCCGGGGAGACCCCCTCCCTGGCCTCCTCTCTGCTCTCCCCAGCTCCTTCTCCTTTCTCACCTCCCTTACTCACCTGGACCTCTCTTTCAACAGGCTCGCGTCCCTCCCCTCCTGCCTGCTTGCTTTGCCCCTCCTCTCCTCTCTTCTCCTCTCCCACAACCTCCTCTCTACCTTGCCACCCTCCATTGGCAGCTTGCATTCTGTTAGGTACCTCTCTCTCCTGGGAAACCGGCTCCAGACCCTGCCTCCCAGCCTGGGCAGGCTGGTGTCTCTGCAGACCCTGGACTTGTCCCATAACCTCCTGGAGAGCCTGCCTGAGGAGGTGGGGCAGCTGAGTGCCTTAGCAGCCTGGAGCTTTCCCACAACATGCTGAAGGTGCTGCCAGAGACACTAGGTGAGGAACAGGAACAGATGGGGAGGAGCAGGGAGAGTGGAGGAGGTGCTATGGAGGAGAAGCAGTGCCTCTAGGTGATGTCTGATTTGTTGAATATGACTTGGTCTCATTTTCTGCATTTGTATAGGAGAAAGTAGTTGATCATTTTATTCATTTTGCTGTAATTAATGAAAGCTAAGAAACAATTTAATATAAAATGACATTATTATTTACAGCATGGGAGTGTATCACAAACAGGATACCAGTAACAATATTTGCTGTAATTTCAGCTTCATTGCCATCATATCAAAATTGGAGTATAACGGCAGTGCCAACTTTGGACATCAACCGTGTCAAGTAATGCTTAATTGACCTCAACATCATTCACCAGCGGCCTCTGCTGGTCACTCAGGTGCACTGCCTGCCCAAAGCAGAGATTCAGTTCTGTTTCATTTATGTAATACACACCTCTACTGTAAACACCCTTAGTTTGAGAACCATTCATAGTCAAAAATAGTATCACAATAATTTGGTGTGTAACATGTGCCATGTTAGAATATCATAACATTACCTGATAATGGAAAACTATCAGGATTCATGGACAGAAATGAAATCTGTGCCAGTGGGTTTCTCTACTCTTGCTGAATAGGCAAAAGTGCTTAATTGCCAAAATGTCGGGAGTATCTCACTAATTGCATTTCACTTCTATTTAGGGTACTTGTTGGTAACCTATTCTTGTAGTTTTTAGTGTACAGCTATTTACCGATATTTAATTTCATATTGTCTCATTAACAACCCTATCCAGGACTGTAAAATGGTAGCAGTGAAGGATGAGTCTGCAGTCTTCCTGGGTCCCCACCCAAGTCTTTAAGTAGAGTGTTCCTTCTATATCATGTTGTACTTGAAGTTGTTGTAGGTTCTAATTAAAAATTTGCTCACTCCATTCGGCTCCTGGTGTTTTCTCAGCATTATCCTAAGTGCTTAGTGTTGTCTCTCTCTTTATTTCATTCCCAGGTTCTCTTCTGTCTCTGAGGGAGTTGATTATTCATAGCAATGATATTCGTAGCATTCCTGAATGCTTGAAAAAACTGCCCCTGCTGAACAGACTTGACTCACGTAATAACCCCCTGGGGCAACCTCCCACACCTCCACCAGCCCCCCTCCCTACCTCAGGTGAGCTCGGTGAAGAACCCCTTCCCTGCTTCATTCACACTTAAATCACCACAATTACTTGTTCTTGATATTTTGGGACTCAACAAACTCTTGTATTACACATTTCTTAGCTGAGCTTGGGTTCAGTAATTTTCTGTACCCAGAGACAGACCAAGTTCACGCTCTGATGTGAGATAAATCCTCCATACTCCCAAGGATATGCTTCGCTGATAATCAGTTCTGATGAATAAAAATAATGTTGTGTAGGTAAAGCTCCAATTGGAGGTGGCAATTTAAGCCAGCACATCGCATAAATCTGGTTAAAACTTAGTAGAGCCAATGAGATCGCATTTTAACCAATCCCTTGCACTAACTTCCCTTTCTAGAGGCTTTAGATGGATCTTATCTGGGTTTAGGACTACCCATTACTTAGCCTCATGCGTTTAATGATCATCACTGATAAGCAGTATGTGTTACGTTTTAGGCCAAACAGAAACTGAACTTCCTGAGTTACACCTTGGACTCAACCAGCATTGGTAAATCTCTTTCCTTTTTTTCTGTCATACTTCATCCACTTATGGTAATATTCAGGTTTTTTTTTTTCCAAATTAAAATAATAAATACTGCTATTGGCATATGCTTTTAAAGCAACAAACGCAGTACTCATTTTGTGCAACCAAAATCTGTTCATGTTCAGAAGTTCTATTGAAACCCCTAATGACCCCAATTTCATCGAGGCTGGGAAATAAAGATGCGTCATGTGGCTCTTATAATCTTCCTCTGAAAACATGCATCTCATAACAACATCTCTTCCTCTCATTCCCCTCCACAGCTTCTCTGTGAGTGCTGCCGGATGTCATGTATTTCTTCCCAGGGGGGCCGAGCTTCTATTCCCACCAGGGTGTGTGGCTGAAACTGCAAGGCTGAAATGGGCAGAGAGGAGGCCAGACAGGAAGTGGGTGTGGCTGGAGGAGCATGAATACCTTTTGAGCCAGCCACTGGAACTACTGCCACATGGCATTACTTTTTTGAAGGTCAGAGGTCACAGGCTTCAGTGCTGTTGAGACATATGTTTTCTTGTATGTGTTCTTCAGAAATATTTTTATGCAATATGTGATCCATAAAGCATGTTTTGGTTCCACTTTATCATTCATTATGAATGAGTGCACATTCTTCAAGAGTAATAGAAAAAGAGGACCTTAAAACAGCCAGGGCCGTAAAAAAAAAAAAAAAAAAAAATTACCGCACCCAGGCCATCTTTCCAAGTGGTGGGACTAGCCAAGTGAAAAATCTGGACTACTCAAAAGTATTTTTGTATGAAAGTGTTTTTTTAATTACATATTTTACATAAAATGGCAGATCCAAAACTACATATTTAAAAACAGACAACTTTGCAGTATTGAAATTTTGTGAGTATAAAAACTCAAACTGAATTAAAGATTAAAATAGTTAAATATGAATCTACAATTAATGCTTTACTTGTTGAACTGTTCCCTTTAATTGCTTAAGTAATCCAGCAGTAATATAATGTGTATGCCTTTGCTGGAATAGCGCTGTGTTGTATCTGCATTGAGAGCTCGGGCTCTGTCTCTTACAGCCGGTGGAGGTGTGTTTGTCATATCATCGGTCCCGGAGGAGGGAGGTGGTGGTGCGGAGATTCGATGGCCAGTCCTGGAGCTCACTTCTCACAGTGACCAGGAGGGGCAGCCAAAGGCACAGTGTCCGGCCCGGTGGACGGCCAGCCGGGTACTCTTCTCCAGACTCAAATGAGTTTCCGCATTTACTGTGAAGGCCAGGAACCATACGCCTTGAAAAGCTGACGCACTCTAGAGAGTAGTGACATGCTGTACAATTCCCAGCTCATTCATTCAAAGAAGTTAAACTGGAGTCAGTCTGCTTGATAGCAACACACAGCACTGTGTTACTGTTAGTTCCTTAGTTTACTGTTTTATTTAATTGGTTAAATTGATAATTTACATAGTGGTAAACTAAAGTAAACGCTGTGAATATTTTTTTTATGTAACAAATCATCAATTGTTCATGTTCTAATGGTTCACAGTCTGGGTTCTGTCAGGCTGGCCAGAGGTGGGGCAAGTACTGTACACATGTCTCAGATGTCAGCAGGAACCTAATCACATCAAAAAATCCACCGTCTCTTACCCCCCCCAACTCCACAGCTAGCATGCTGCAGTGTGAGACAGTTCTCCTGGTTTGTGGCGGTGTCTCGTCTGGTGAGGGACACCTGCTCAGTACCACCAGAGGGGGCACTGTTGGTGTCTCGTGTGGATCCAGGAATCAAGCTCACATTTCCCCCTAGTGCCACCGTTCAGACCCGCTCAGTCACTCTTCAGGTGTGTTTTTTTTTTTCCATCGCCTGTGTTTTTTAACTTGGCAGAAACAAGTTTGATCTGAAATTGATTTACTGGATATGGGATGCTTGCGCTTACTTGTTGTTGACAAGAGCAATGGGGGGCTTATGGGCCTGCTATCAAATTTTGAGGAAAGAGAAAGAGAACGGGCAAGCAGCTGATTGTATTCAGCAAAGCATATGCATGTAGCAGTATCAAGTCTGTGTGATTGTGATGGGACCTTGTTTTCTCCAGGTGCTGCAGGTGTTGGTATCTGAGGTGCAGCAGTTTAGTGGAGACCCCCAGGCCAGTGCTAGCCCTCTGCTGTGTGTCTCCCAGTCTCCCAGCTTGCCCTTCCTACGACCAGTTACCGTGCAGGTCCCCCTGCCACCTGGGCTAACCGGTAGTACCGTCTAAGCTGACAATGATACACCTGATATCACATTTATTATTACTATATAACTGCACAAGATCCTTGTTCAAGGGTAGTAAGCCAAAGTGGATGTGTAGGTTCTTCTTTTCAGCTAGCACAGCTATTGGTAGCATGTTGTTTTGCAGGTGGTCATGGTTGTTTTTCGAATGTGTTATTTTTCTGTAGGTCACACAGTGGATGTGTCATGCCTGTACCTGTTGCATGGTGACCCACTTGCCCAAATCTGGACTGATGTTACCGCTCAGGCCTCTCTCCAGATCACTCAGCTCTACGCTATCTTTACTGTAACCCACTTCTCCTGGTATATATTTACATTTTAAAAATTAAATAAAAACAAATGATTGGTAGCCTGAGCTGGAACTAGCGTAAGACTGAGATATTGCCTTTACACTTTTGCTTACAATTATTGCTTGCAGTCTGTTTATTTGACTTAAAAAAGGAATTAGTTGTTGGCTGAATAAGTCATTCCAGTCAGTCACTAAACCTCTTACTCAATTTTACTTTAATCTTCTTTAGAATAACAATACTCTGCAGCTTTGGCCAACATTGCAGATGTATTTTCTGTTCACTCTCTGCAGTGCAGGTTGGGTAGAGGGAGAGATGAAAATGAGTACATGTGACCCTGTGGTTTAAATGCTTGTGGAAATACACTTATTTTCTGAAGTGTTTTGCCAGTCACTGTATGTCATTTTGCAAATGCATGCAATGTAGCTAGCGGGGTGAATTCGAACATAATTTGAGTTGAAATTAAACCTCTCTTTGTTTAAATTCTCTAATTTAGTATGGAAATAATGGTACAGCACTATAGAAGATGCGAGGAAGAGAAATTAAATTACCAGTTTTTTATTTTAATTACCCGTTTTTAGAATTTTTATTGTGTATCATTACACAGCTAATCAGTGTACCTGTTATTGAAGAAAAATAGAGTACGAGCAATAACTGCTATGAAGTTAAGATTTCAGCCATCTCTCTCTCAGCTCACAAAGAGCTGTATGAGAATACTGATGATGAGTGATGAAATGTATAAGAATACTTTTCTTGTATCAATGTATGTACCTTAGACTACAAGAATGTCAATATAAATCATGGTATATAAATCATGCCCACAAAGTATTGACTTATCCACACATTTTAATTAATGTGAAGCTGATTAAACTGTAACACCCACACCCTTTAACATATTAACAATCATGGCAATTAAAATCAGATCATTCGGTGTGTTTTTTGCAAAGTGACTGTATCTGAGTCTAAATCTTTCAGTACTGAAGCTATACCATTCTATTTGTATTTAATGATATGTGTTTGAGGTGACATGTCCCTCCCTGTTGTAGGTACTGGCTGTGGTACACCACTCGGCGCTGTGTGAGCGGGATGGTGCGCAAGGTGTACCACAGACTGAGGCAGTTCCGGGTGCAGTTCCTGGTGCTGCAGCGGAAGTCTGACCCCATGCAGGTGCTGCTGCAGTGCCTGCCAACTGGAAAGGTGGGATTCACAGGGGTGCATGTAAAAGATACACAGAGCTGGTTTCAGAAGGAAAAACTACCCCTTTTGTCATACTTATGTTTCTGTCTACATTTCACAATATATATTATCATGTCACACATTATAACTGAGTTGAATGAAAGCTGACTTTGGGCAGTGAAGCTGCATACAGCTTGGCTTTGATATTTGTCTGTTCTTTGCTTACTTTCATTGTGTTTCAGTGTGTGAGACAGTGTATGGTGATACGTAACAGCGCCTCTCTGTGTCCACAGGTGGATGGTGCAGTCCAGTCTCTCTCTGCCCAATATGAGGGCCCCCAGCCATCGGATCTTTGTGAACTGCTTGAAGGGGAACAGTTTTTTGCTGGGTTTGAAAGGGGCATTGAAATTAATACAGGTCAGAATCTGAAGGGGGTGATTATATTCTCCTCAGGTTGCATATCTGCAAGATATGATGACAACAAGAAATGGCAGTCCCCTTTCACATATGTACATTCACATTAAAAATGTCATGCAAACATTTGCAGAGGTCTGATACAACTCTTGCAGGTGCCAGAGTTGATGAGGTGTCATAGCTGTAATATGACACAACCACAGTCAAATGAAAATCAATCCCAGTCACTGCTGCAGCAGCACACACCTGGGTGCCATCCAAACCAACAAGATCAATGTGTTCACTTTTGCATTGAAATGCATGTTGGGTTGCACTGGCTAAAGGCGTTGCTTTTTTCTCTGTTTTTTCAAAAACAAAATTGAATTTGGCAAACAAAGCTTGTCATGAGTGTCCCTGCCCTTAATAAAGGCATACATGAAAAAGAAACAAAAATAACACATATTTAAATTTATGCAAAAGGAATCCTTTCATTTGAAAACCCTTTTCATATCCATAGAACCTTGCCCAACTGCAAAAAGAAGACCCTGAACACAACACAGAATTTCATTTTTCCTGACGCACTCTAGATTCACACACAATTTTCATGGTTTCCAACATAAAATTCCATCGATTTAATATGTCTCAATTAAGTCTTGTGATTTTGATAAGCAAGTGTAGTGGTGCAACATTTATACTATTAAAACCCATGACTTTGGTGTTACATAGCTTTTTTAGTTATTATTGAATTAGACAGGTCAACTGTCAGTTGAAGGCTGTATGCATAGTAGCATTCACTAACCTTTAACATAAACCATTCATTCTTTCTGCCAGACCGACCAGATTGTGTCAAAGGACGACTATCTTTCATTTTCTATTCCCACTTGAAGAATCACAAAGAGGTGTATATCTGTCCCAGCCAAGGGAAACAGGAGCCAGTGAGAGGGCAGGTAAGCAAACCAATAAAAAGGCAATATAACAGTAAAACAGTATTGTGCATCAAAATGGGAGCTTATGTGAATGAGGGGCAACCTGTCCCAAACAGGGACAGCTAGTGATGTCAATTCAGTTTATCTCTATCTTATTATGTTACATTTTTACAATTTTTAAAATTGTTTTATTCTTCTTGTTTCATTTTGATTCTTCATTCTCTTATTTATATTGCTACTATATCACATGTTTTCCTAACATTTACTGTCAATGTAAACTGCTTTGTAATATTACAATAAATGTAACATCAAGTCTATAGAGTGTTATTAAATTGATTGAAAGATGAAAATGAGATAGTGAATGGGTATAGAATGATTTCCTGCAGAAGGACCTGATGCAGGTTAACAAATGATACTGTGGGACTGTGTAACAGGATTGTACAGACTGAGCTGCAGGAATAAAGTGAGCTGTGGATACATCCAGTCTTGTACCTTTCTCCTCCTCCAGGTTTCATTTTATCGTGGTGAGGTACCCAGTGACACTCCAAAGGAAGTGGCAGAGAAGAGGAAGGGACATGATAGCCAATGGATGGCAACCCTCCCTCTGAGACTTCCTGTGAGTGGCAATCAAGCTTTTGCTCTTTCATCAAAACCAACACACCATCCCATTGCTCCTCTTGCCTCAGGTCAGGGTACATGACTCCTCAATCCAAGACACTTTGAGCAAAAATGAGATTTATGGCACAATAGCAAGGTGGAAATACTGTTTACTAAGAAGGACATGAATTCTTGTTTCAGCTTTTGCAGAAAGCACCTGGATGATCCTTAAGAAAGCTCTGAAAGGGAAAAATAAGTTAAAGTATACCTTTGTGGTGTAACATGAGCACAGTTATGTCTTGTGAAAATTATAAACTGCATTTCACAGTAAGAACCTCATTGATCAAGCATGGCGGTGGTATCATGGTTTGCTGCAAAAACTTGGAAGACTTGCCTTTATTGAAGGTGCCAAGAATTCTCCTCTGTTTCAGACTGTACAGGAGAATGCTAAACCATCAAAATTATTGTAACTTAGTTTATTTGTATTGCACTTAATAGCATAAACATCACATAAGTTCATTAAGATACTGTGCCTTTTGAGCTATGGAAGTAATGTCATGCTTTCCTTGATCTGTCCTTCGGTTACACTGCTTCTGTTGTTGCCTGTTTGGCTCTTTATTTCTCTCTCCATCTATCTGTCATTTTTTAACAGGGAATCCTGTCAGATAAGAAAGAGGTGGAGGAGCTTCGTCACCCACCTCTGAATTTGGGAGACCCTGAGAGTGGCTACCTAACAGAAGCTAACCTCCTGGCCATCTCTCTGCAAATTGGGCAGGACTGGCGATCCATTGGCATCAATCTAGGCATGAGCTACCAGGAGCTGGACCGCATCCAGTACAAACACAGGTATGACCATTCACTCCAGCCAACACAGCTGTTTATGATGTAAACTAAATAATGGCACACTCAATAAATACATGTGAAACCAAGTGCACGCATGCACACACAAACAAACATACACATGGTTTGTAACATGATAGAGGCAGGGGAAAATAGTAATGGTGACAGAGAGAATTTCCAGAATGGTGCAGAGGAAAAGGATCATTGGAGAGAAATCCAAGGGGACAGAAGAAGAAATGTGCAGAAGGGGACTGCAGAGGAGACTTGTTTGGTTTAATCTCATGTCTATGAGTCATCGTTGAGCCATCTGGGACACTGCGGAGATTAAAGTACAATGATGCTGCACACGTGCAGAAAACGCATTAACGCACAATCACTCACACACATGTACCTCACACGCGTACGCACACACACGCATACACACTCTATCTCACATGCACACACTCTCACATACACACACACAAACACACAAAAACTTCTGCACTTGCACATACTCACTCACACAAATGCATACTCATACACACACACACACTTACACATGGACATGTTCATGCACTCATATCATCCCTCTCCCTCTCTCTCACACACACAGACCTACACTATGAGTCATCACTCATGCCATATGGGACATTGCAGAGGATTAGGATACAATGCCAATGCAGTGATGGAGGCACTATGCTGTAGAAGGTTTTGTCTTTTTAATCAGTCATCATAAACATTAAAGATCCAGTGACTCCTTTCAGAAGAACAGTGCTGTTCATTGTGGTTTCCTTGTCAAATTTCCCATCCTGGTCAAATCAACCTAAACATCTGGCCATCTAATCACCCCCAAACAGCTGCCAAATTGCATAATCCCTTGAACAACTTTACCCACCTTACTGTCCAAGGAGGATCTGATTGGTAAGATGAAGGTTGTTAGTAATATAAACTCAAAACAAGTACAGTATGTATATATGTATATGATGTATACAGACATCACATGCAGAAATTAGTTTATGCTTTAAAATACAGGTATAGCATGCACATGGTTGGTTGTACATATTTACTTATGATAATTTAACGCATGAATACTTGAAACATCCATATAGCAAGGACCCCATTCTTCTCTCTCCTCCAATTAGAGACAACCTGGGAGCTGTGGTACTGGATATGCTGTTTCATTGGGCAGGGTGGCGAGGTGGTGAAGGACCAGGGGCAGTGCCAGAACTGGTGGAAGCCATGATTGACAGTGGGAGGCGGGATCTGGCAGATGAAATCGAAGACATTGTAAAACTGGGGAAAAGGAAGTACAGAGACTCTCTGAAGAGAGTGGGGCTGGATGCTGATGCCTCCTCTGCCGTTGATGAATAAATGCTACACTAACACTGGACACTATTTATACCTGGGGAACCTGGGGTCTTTATTTATGCCATATAGATATAGAGATTTATATCTCATATCTGTTGAAAAGCAAATGTATACAAACTGGAAGATTATTTTGGAATGACAGGTATTTTAAATTGATTTTAAAAGAGTTTATTTTGTTTTATAATTGATCATAGCACTGGTTCCCAAACTGGGCAGAGACCCAATGCTGGTCATGGGAGAAACTGAGGTGGCATTGTGAGATACTTTGTAGAACTTACTAGAAAAATAACAATGTATAATAAGCTATGCACCAACATTTACACTAGTCTCATTAAAGACTGCATCTGTCACATACATTATACTGATTACAATATAAATGAAGTTTGACAAGTATTAAAAAATGTGAACATATGTGAGGTTACATTTTAATTTAGGACAGGACCCTTCAAATTTATCTTCAAAGGAAGTGGTCCCAGACTCAAAATGTTTGGTAACCATGTGGTCCAGGACCTTGAGTTCTTTATATATGTAACTTTTCAGTGCATGGTACTGAACAGTACTTAGGGACCAGCATCCATCAGACTGGGCTGACACAGATGTTTACGAACACATCTGCAGTGCATGGAACTATACTTTATGAACTGGGAACTCTTTGTGTTTACTGTGCCTCCGGACTCATTTGAGGTATATAAAATGTGATGTAAAATTTCCAATATAATCCTGGAACATTTGGGAATGTATGTGTAAAATGACATGATGTCTTGTTTTATTAAGTATTGTCATTGTTGGTTAATTTCTTCACAGCTGCATCATTTGGATTGTTTTATGTAATTTAATCAATTTCCTAAGAAGATGGAATAAAGCAGGTATTTATTATGTTGATTAACGCAGTGTTGATTTCTCAAGTGAGGCCCTATGTTTGACAGGCTCATTTAAGGCAAAAAGATATGACTACATGTTGACTCAGATACTAAAATGAGGGCAAAGGAAGTGCTTTTATGAAACGTATGTCAGAGGTATGATATGCTTTTCATGTACATAGAACCTTGCCCACCTGCCAATAGGGATGCCCAAGCACAAAACAAAATTGTATTTTCCTGATTTCAGATGGAATTTGTAATGTACATTTAGGCTCCAAAGATGTAATATATGTCAATTGGTCATTATGACTCTTGATAAGTCTTGTCTAAAAGATATGTCTTTTGATAAGTAGACATAGTATTTACAAGCATGTGTACAATGGAAACCCATGACTTGCTTTACATAGTCTATGGAACATTTTGTTTGAATGCTATGAATAATCAACATTGTGAGTTTTGTAAATACATATGAACCATTATTTCAGTGCTGAAAATGTAATAGCTTTATGACGACAGAAAATTTCAATGCCCAAAAAAGTTTTCATTCAAGGAACCCCGCATGTGGTCAGAGGGACCTAACACTAAAGATGTTAATGCTAGGACTTCAATATTTTACATGCTGTCGCCATAAATTATAAGTATACGTATAAGTAACTGTAAATAAGAAATCTCCGGGGGTAAAATGATGGGGACTTTGGCTGACATAACGGGATGACCCACACTACAATGCTTTTTGTAATTATTCATGCAATTGGCTGTAAAGGATTGCCGTTTCTTTGTGATATGCTTACGTCACCTGAATTCACGTCATGACATGACTTCTGTGCTTACTTTCAAGTTTACTGGATTAAAAAAAAAACTCGCGGTGAAGCTCGCTTGTATACACCTGAACCAGATAGTGGCAGAATCATCCTTACCCTTAAAGTAAACGAGCTGGCTCTTTTCTGTAGCTGCAGAGCAGAAGGACAGCCACCAGAGGTCATTGTTTTCTTTTTCAGTTTTGCCTTTGCCTTTCGCATACTTCATTCCCCCTTATGCCAAGCCCCCCTTTCCACCCTCCCTACCTCCCTCCCGCACAGGGACTCGCTTGCTACTACCACCGGGCTGAGCAAGTTGTCACACTGTCAGTGCTCATATAGCAAGAGGAGAAGGCGATAGCAAACTAGGTAGCTGGCTGCATCGCAAGCAAGATAAAATCAGACCCGCATCCAGTGCTGCATGAACGGTAATGTAACCACCTATCAAATTTTGTTAGCTATCCTTAATTTTTTCATTGTCAGATAGCTTGTGTTGTTTGTAAATAGCTACCTGGATAATAGATTAACATGCGTATAATAAATATTTAAAATTTCATATAAATGCTGTTGTTGGATCACAAAAAGAAAATTGCAATGGGATATAAAGGGGAATTGGTACCTTCAATGAGAAGGTCATATGATGTGTGTAGCTAACAAGCAGGCTATCTAGTGATAGCTGGGATAGTTAGCTGTGTACCGTTATCTTTTTAATACCTACTTTGGCGACATAAGAAAAGCGAGAAGAGGATAACGTTAGCGAAATCGCGTGGGAATAACGATTCTTCTGCCGTTGTATCCTGACACAGCTAACATTAGCTTCCCAGGAAGCAAGCAAATTTCCCGTCGTAGAGATTGACTACCCTACAACGGGAACATAGCAAGATCAGTATCATGCTATGTAACGGTATATGTATCCGTATAATTAAGCTTGGCACTATAATGGAACCGAACCAACATGATCATTTAACTAAGCGTACAAACATGCTGAGAAGCCGTTAATTGTTTTCTTTTTATTGTGGTATTAACGAGCTCGCTTTGAGTTATGTTAGCTAGCTAACGTTACTGTCTGAATCATCAAGTTCGTCAAAGAGACGTTGTCATTTTATTCAGTTTTAATAATGTTTAATATAGGAAGTACCACAGCTAAATGGAAGAGGATGTTTGCTTGCTTTTATCCTCGGATTAACAGGTCAGCAGGGACCAATGTGTCTCTTCTGCTGGCTGCCGGGGGCGTTGTACTTGGTGATTTAATGTGGAATAGACATGGGTCTGGCGCGCGAGCGCGCGCGCGTTTGTATGCGCTCACACTATGGAGAGGTATAGTAATTTACCGGTAAACGAAGAACAGACGCGTTTTTAAACCGAATCATGCGTGCGTGGCTGCGTGCGTGTACATGTGTTGGGTGTGCACGCGTGTGCACGATTGGACAGGAAAAGCTGAGAGGAAGGCCGAGGCTTGGCTGCCGAATTTGAGTACCGTTAGCTGCCTGAAGAGATTAAAATTTGTAAATAAAGTGAGACCGATAGGTGACCTGGACATAACATGTAAATATATTGAAAATTGTCCATACTACAGGTATTTGCAGGCATAACATAATTCTGTACTGTAGGCAGCTAATATTAAATGTTTGGTATTTACTATCATTTGTTTGAGTCCTGGGTTGGATGCTAAGGACATATCCTTGAGCAGGGTTTTTTGTAGGTCACTCTGGAGAAGAGCATCTGCAAAGCATATAAATAGAACATATAAATGTATTTGTAAATAACCTTAAAATGAAAAGAGTTTTTTGTCGCAGACTTAACAAGATGGCACATTATGCATCAAGTGCTGAAAAAATTACAATGTCAAATATGTTCATGCCTACCAAAAAAAAAAAAAAAAACAGAAGTGGCTGTATGTGCCTGTATGCATATGCATCAAATTGGGAGAGTTTGTGATTTTATGATTTTTATTGTCTTGATATTTATGGGGTAGGGATGGTTAATATACACTTTGACATCCTTGTAGTGTGTACACACAGTGACACATTAATAAGATTCTCCCTGGCTGTGGCCCACTGAGCTGCACTGTACATGTGGGGTAAATGCCATTGGGGAGTACGAGCATTGACAGCACAGTGATACGGGGTCAAGACAACAGCACTTATTCCTTCAAAAATGGTCCAGTGTTCATTGCAAGCATCAAGCAGTGCAGGACGTCATCACTAATCAGCAGGAGAAATAAGGATAAGACAAGAGTCTAACAGAAAGAAGACAATATGCTGATTCAGTTGAATGCAGTCAGATTCAGATTGTGAAAGGGCCATTCACAATGTTGGGAAGGGATGACAACCACAGACACACCTTCTGAGTAACAGATTTCCCAGTAAAGAGAAAAAATGACCAGAACAGAGACTGTTATTATACTAATATCTAATGGCTGTATTGTAAGAAGCCAAAATGTAGAGGGGAGCCAGCATAGTTGTAGCACATCTCATTTCTAGCATGCCCACTTTCTCTAAATGCATTCATGGTACTGAGGCATTTTCAAGTTTGTTCATGCCCTAGTTCAGAGAGCAGTTTTTAAAGTTATATAGCCAACATATCTGAACACATGCCTGGCTGGAAATCTTGGTACAGGCGTTCCATGTCAGAAATATTGTCTGGAAAGTTATCTAAGATGAAAACAATGCATGCTGCTCTTAACCTTAACCTGCTGAAGAACCATCCCACACAATGTTATAATGTTATGTACATGCAGCAGATTTGTAACATTTCACAGCATCTAGTGATCTAAATCACATTCCTACGAACACCTCATATGTGCAACCTCTTAGGTTCAAACCCCAGCCCATAGTGTGCTGTCACACTTCTCTTTTCACTCTCCCTCACTCTGCTTTGTTACCGGTCCATCTTCACTTCAGTATCACAAAAAATTATGAAAGGAGGGTGGACAGCCCTTTTGCTCAATGAATAAGGAACAAGTGAAAAGTGTTTAAAAAAAAAGTTATGCCAACTGTTTTTAATAAAATAAAAGTAATTAGGGAGCTCCTTGAATGTTGGAAGGAATGACACCAAACATTGAATGGTGGTATGGCATACAGGTTGATTCATGCATCAGAAGAGTCTGGCAGAAGTGCAGACCTGTGAGGGAATTTGTGAATTCTTCATGGTTCAGGCACCAGTGTGTAGTACTTGACTTCCTCTTGGTTCAGGCTTCAGTACTTGACTTCTTACAATTTTGTTGGTAAACTCTCCAAAAGGGATGTAGAAAATCATGTGTCCAGCAGTAGCTGGTTAGCATGATATCATCACCATACGCAAGTTCACTTGTTTATAATGTTGGCCAGCTATTTAAATTCTGTTAGATATGTAAAGTTAGCAAGCTAGTTAACGAATGCAGCTAGCACCCAGCCAAAGCTGTTTAATCAGCTCAAAAAAGAGCACCTGTTCTAAGCTAGGAGTGGAGCGGATGTAAATTGGCTGGAGTGCGGAGTGGTGTTTCAGAAAGATTGAGCGTCAGTCTTGTGCTCCAGTTTTGTTCCAGTACTGCTTGCTCAGGAGTACTGGACATTATCTGAGAGTGAACTTGGCCCAGCACACTACTTAGCTTATTCCTTCCCCTGACTCAATCCCATGCAGCAAGCAATTTTCCATCCATTTTATGTCTGTTTTCTGATAGCAAAAAGGTTTTTCAAAGGAAACGATAAAAGTTAAAGAAGGAAGGATTTTGTTAACAAGTTTTTCATTCCAACAAATTTTGTTGAGCTTGGGAAATTCTTTGTATGACCTTTTAATCAAGTATTTAGCTAGCTACACTGAACATGTTATCAAATCTCTTCTCAAATTCTCTTTGCTAGATGGACACTTCTCTTTCACTTCTCTTATTTATGAGACGCCAGCATAAAAGCAGTTATGTTTCATCACACTCTACACATCTCAACCAATCAACAGTCAGAACAGGTTTCAGCCAGAGAATGCACTTGTGTAACTAGCACTGCACTATTTATGGGTGGCACATAGATGAATACAAAAGATTATCCTTTGTGAAATTTATCTGAGAATAAAATGCATATACTTCTCCATACTCTGAAAAATTAGACCCATTTTTTGCAGTCCTGTCAGAGGTTGCATACATTGTTGGTGTTTTATTTGAATTTCAGTTGTATTCTGTGTTAAATGAGTGTTATTGTTCAGTAAATAATGTTGCTTATCTTCATTTATGTGGTATGTCCAGTGCAATACAAAATACAGGCTACTGTTTGAACATGGTTCAGTTGATTTAACTTGTTGTTTGTATTTAGGAATATGATGGATTTGTCTAACCATAATAAGGTGTTCCTAATCCTCTTTTCTGGTATGGTTCATAAGCATATGATTATGCTGTAAGCATTCTGACAATTGCATTACAGCACATGACTATCTCTTGTAAAGCGATTTACCCACTGACAGGTCAGCCTGAATCTTATTTTTGCTGTGATTATTATGGTGTTTTTAATGGTATCTCACCCTCCACATTAAAAAGGTGCTGCTTTAAGGCAACTAGCTTTTACGAGATAAGAAGTATCTCCCAGACTTAAGAGGTAGTGTAGGAAGAATGCATTTTAAAGAAGCTGTTAGGACATGGCATAGCCTAGATTTTTGCCTACAACACAGTAAAAAAGACAGTATCATAGTATTCCCAAAATATCACCTACCCGTTATCTGCCAAGTATATCTCAAATACAGCTGCAGTAGGCCCAAGTATGCAAAATTGAAAATGAATTCTGAGTCAGCATCAGAATTGGCAGAGAATGCTAAGTGAATTGGGGTCAGCCTAGAAAGTCTATATTGGTGCTCCCTACATAGACAATGTCAGTACTCATCTAAACAACCACATATATAAAGGTATTCACATGTTGCAATGCCAGTTGCATATACATAAAAGAGTGCATTTGGCAATTACTCAGTTTTTTTAGTATGATATTGACCACATTGTGTTTCACAAATAGCAAGGATAGACCAGATGACGTTTGCTTAGTACTGGTTACATTCACGTTTTTCAAAACAGAAAGTTAACTTTGTGGCAATACCTAACAACATTTTTCCAGTATAATTTGTTATGAATTGTAACAGCCTATTTAGTTGTATATTTGTTGTTTACCTAGTGTAGCCTTAATTAATTTGTTAATTGCAAATTATTTATGATGGCTGTGACCAGCTCCAGAAACAACCATCGGCAGGCCTATATTTTCCCCTGAGTCAGTATATCAGAGACACTGGCTAGTGCCTGAGTCACATGAGGGATGAAGAGGGAAACACAGACCGTGGGTCTGGTGGGTGAGAGGGGAGGAGTAATGAATGGAAGAGAAGTGAAAGAGAGTGTAGTGTCCTCATCATGTGACTCACTTCCCTTTGATTGTCATTCTCTCTGCTCCTTTCACCAGGGCAGGTCTGTGGTTGTGTTTTTTTGAGTTGTGTGTGTCAGTAAGGGTTTCTTTAAATCAGTATCCATTCTGTCATTATCTGCCTTTTTTTTTTTTTTTTACTTTTTTTCTGCTGTTTTCCTTTCACAAATTCAGTGTTGATTGTTCCACATTTTTGAGGAAGTGTATACACCACAAGAAAATCTAGCTGTCAGCTGAATCCTTCCTCTTTTTTTGTCATCTTTCAGAATTTTGCTGAAGAGTTTTAAAAAATTGAATGTCATGCAATAGCATTTTAAGTAAAATGAAAAAGAAGCAACAAAAACCATCAGAAATTCATGACATTTTCCAATGATAGCTGCTTTTAAAATAGTACCATGTTTTGTGGCCTATAGCTTTGATAACTACTCTCATCATTTGATTGGCTGTGTTACTTAGAGTTGTAGTTTGGGCAAATACATATAGACAAAAAAGTGGCCATAAGATCATTCCTTATATGATGGCTTTGGTAAATTCTAGTGCTTCCAGTGTAGAACATTTCATAGTACTCTGTCTGTCACATTTTTCTGTTGTTTGCTGAAACACTTGCTGGCATGAAAGTTGTTCTGGTGACTGACTTACATTTCCATGTGGTTTTGGGTGACAGCAGTGTGCCTTTTTCTCTGCTGTTGGGCTTGATTTGCTTGCTGTTCACTTGATGTGGAAATTGACATGGTATATATGGGCTGTGTTCTAGTTATTCCTATGTTCTATATTATTATTTCAACTTCAATTGCAGTGCATATATCACTTCTATCACTCAGATACTGTCCCTTTGGAAAATATTCATTTCCAAATTTCCAAATCTCCAAAGACATTTGGAGAGCATAAGACTGCATAGGCAAAGACATGTGTCCTTAAGTGAGACACTACCTCATTGGTTTGCCATGAGTCAGTTTCTTAATTTTACCAATTGTCAATGCATTTTATTTTATACTGGCCAAAATTTTGGAGGACCAGCAAGACAAATGCAGTCCCTACACACAAGGAGTAATTGGTGCTTGTTTGATTTATGTTGCTCAGTTCAAATCAAACTGCCAAGCAAATCTTTTGAAAGTCGAACAGTGAAAAAGATATCAATACACAAATTGTCAATCTTATAAACTGAAAACATTTGGAATGGAGGCAAAATTATAATTAATAATTAAATAAATATAGTTGTAATAGATGTAGCCATGGAGCTACCCCTGAAGGCTACCTGCTACTGTATGACAAGATTGAACTGACAAAGCTGCTGCAGGCTGCCACCAGAACCACCAAAGGACTTTCTAGCATATCATGAGACAAGGAAAACCCTGTCTTTCCGGGTGACGATATGGCCAATCCCGGTTGGCCCTGTGGGCCTCCCAGTCAGGACAGAGATCAGGACTTGATTCTGGACCATGCAGCGTGTCACTGGATCAAGAACTCGGACCTACAGCTTACAGAATACACCACTGGAAACCTATTGCAATCCCCCTGAAAAGGTGCATTGGACTTCATTCTGTGAGAATTTTCATCAGTTGGATGTTAGTTATCATACAGAATAGTCTGCCTGCAAAGGTCATTTTGGGGTCCCACTGAGATTCATATAAAATGAAAGGTCACGTGAAACCCCTGTCCTTCTCTATCTTTACTCAAATCAGCTCAGTGTTCAAATGGGCCTTGTTGAAATATCAGCCCCTTATGTTTCTCTCTCTCTCTGTCTCTCTTCCCCATTCATGTATCAGATTCCTTTCCTCTGCTTTTTACCGGGGTGTAATCAGAGAGAGGAAGAACAGGATTTCAGTGGTAGAACTCAGTTTGTCTCTGTCCTCTCTCCTTGGGTAACTAAATACACTAAAACACTCCCTGCAGAAAAGGGTGTAGCAGTACTTGTGTCCGTGGCATTAGGAGTTAGAATTACAACACTGACAACCTTTACCTGCAGCCTGATAATCCTTCAGTTGGACTTACAAATGTTCATTCTCAATAAAATGACCTCTCATAAGCACCTCCATTGGATTAGAGTAACACAGTTGGCCCCAGTTAAAATGAAATTTCAGTCTGGTGAAATATCCTGGAGTGAACTTGTGTGTGTGAAGTTCAGTGCTTATTCAGTGTGGTTTCCTACTCCAGGTAATCTTAAATTTTGAATGGCATGCACTTTACCAACCATTTAGTTCAGTTGGGTATGTACTGTTGTTGATGGTTTCCAGCCATCATAAAATGTGGTTTTATTTTAGCCGAGCCAGTCTAAATCAGAGTAATAGCAGGAATATAAACGAAGAACACAGAATGCAAAGCTACATGCTTATGGACCTTCTGTGATGTTTGGAGAGTTATGAATGAGGTAGGTTTAAGGCTTGAAGTGGGACCCTTTAATATCTACTGTAGTATTGCAGGTGGTGGCCTGTACCGACACACTAATTGTTGTGCAAGTCCAAAAAGTTGTGATATGGTTCTGATTACATACTGCAGACATGTAGACAGGTACTAACAAAAAGCCATGTGAATTTGAGATCTTATTAACACTTTTTTGGGGATTTTCAGTCAGGATAAATACAATATGACAATATTCACCAAGTCATACATAAGAAATACAATCCAGTGCAATGAGAAAAGCAGCAGCAATGGGTCATTGTTCTGTATGGGAAAATGCATTGTGGTATTGCAGTTTGAGTATAGCTACATAACAATGGGCTGCTACTTGGCTCTCTTTCTCTGCTCTCTCTCTGACATGCACACAAACACACATACTTTATGCATATGCAGTGCAGACTGAGTCCTACCCAGCCACCCAATCAGGGAGCGGTCCAGTGCACCACCTACTCTGGCTGAGACTTTGAACGGACAGAGTCAGACAGAATCAAAACGGAGTGCTACTGATGTCAGAAAGGGAGGCAGAGAAACAGAGCTGAGGACAGGTATGTGTGACCCTCCCCTACCGTAGACAACTATCCTCTCTCTCTGCATTCATCCATTCATGACTGTTTGTCAGTGAGTGCTTCTGACGTTTTTTTCCCTCACAATCTGTGTACAGATCCTAATTTTTTAGAGAAAGTGCGGAAATTGGACAGTATGTACCTACAACTTTCTGTGTGTAAGCTTGATATCTGCCGTGTTGATTACAGCTTAGAGTACAAGGCTCAGATTGCACAAGCTGGAAGGCAATTGTTACCTCTAAGCAGAGTTTTTCTCATGAATGACTGAAATAAGTTGCTTTTAATTTCTTTTAAAACATTTTAAGCAATGGCAGCTGTCACTCTAAGACCATGAATAATGAAGTACTGAACAACCTTCATAATGTGTCTTATTTTTTATTATTGACCTCGGGTTAACTTTTGGTGAGTGCAGCGTGTTAGCCGCTGATACAGCTGAGGGTCTACGGTGCTGGACATTGTGTGGATGTGATGTCATGGCTTGGGCTTCCGTCCTGCTCTGTGATGTTGTGGTAATCACAGTCAGGAGGAAGAGAGGGGTATAAGCTGTTACTGTATTAGAGGAGGATTATTTCTGCCCGCTCAATCTGATGGTTCGCCCTTGGGTGATGATGAGACAGGGAGTTCACATTAGGACTGATTCATACTACTGAAAAACCCAGGGCCGCAGCCATGTCTGGGCAGAGATGATATCACTGCACGTTAACGCCAGTCTATCGCTGTCTGCATCTGCTGTGCGTCTGTCGTGAGCTGGGGTTGCATATCAAAAATATCCTCCCTTACCCGAGACTGCCAAATATTCCTGGATATTACATCTAGAGACAGAGCTGTTTAGTCTTGTGTCTACTGGGGAATGGAGTAGCCTTTTTTTGAGGAATGAAGATGACATACCCAAGCTCAAGGGAGACAAAGGTTTCAGGCCTTTGTCTAAAAAGTCCTGACTGATGTTAATAAAGTATTACCCAAGTCAGATGAAAATATTCAAAACACAAAATCCACCCAGTGGCGAGTGCTGTTAATAGAAATGTTCAATAAGAACCCCAATGTTTGAAGAATTTGGGTGCAACATTCTTTAGCAAGTACCTTTGTCCTCTGTGATAGCTCATCTGTACAGGCTATTGTCCTACACATTTAGCTGGCTTAAGCCTGGGTGGTGGACCTTAGGAGTTGGTAAGTTCTCAACAACCTTTGACAAAAGCATTATCTTGCTTCCTCAGAAACACCCACATAAAAGTAAGCATCACACAATCAATCAAAGTTCACAAGGGTAACAAATGGAAGACAGTGCTGATAAAACCCTCCTATCCTGATGATCTATATTTTATTCTATAAGATACCACCTCATCGTTTGTGTTCCTTACATGCTTATGTTCATTGAAATAATTCCAGTCACTCTTGTTTTAAGACAGCTGTTCTTGTTTCTAGTTGAATGAACCTTAGTTTCAGCGGTTAATCTCCTGGACTTGATTACATCAGCTTACTCTTCACCAATGGCTAACTTTTGGACCTGTGTGTGGGAGGACCCCTCGGATGATCTGCTGGAAGAGTAATTGAGTAATAAAGTCCCGCCCCTAGCAGTACTATCTTGTTTCCAGTCAGAATTTCCCAATTCTAAAATCATATTAACTGTTTTTCAGCCACAGAATAAAATAATTGTATCATAAGAATCTCTTAACCTTCACTCACTTTTTGTGGAGCAATTCTACAATATTTTCAGTATCTGAAAGAAAGTATGTCAATGTCTCAACACTGCATATTCTAATTATTATAACTAGTACCAGAAGAAGTGATGAAAAACTATACTAACCTTGTCACAGCCAAAGTCAGCATCAAAGCAGTTTCAGCTGGCTGGTGTCTCCTCAAATTGGTGTTCAGGGTGTTTATGCAGTTGGCTCCATGAGAGTGTCCAGAGCCTTTGGATACAGCTATGGCCTTTCACAGTGTAGGTGTTGAGAGCTTTCAGATGTGGATTAGTGCTCAAGGGTTTTGGTTGGGGCTGGCTGGCACCTCCTCAAGCTGATGTTCAGGGCTTTTAGATTGGCCTGCTGTTTCCTTGGACTGGTGTTCAGGACCATTAGATGGTACTACAACCTATTCATCTGTGACTGCAGGGTTACAGTAACTCATTTATCTGCTAGACCAGGGTTATAGTAACTCATTCATCTGCTCAATTAAGATTGCAGTAACTCATTCATGCATCATAGCAGGGTTACACTAACTCATTCATCTGCTAGAGCAGGATTACCAGGACTCATATCCATACACAAACACCTGAGCACACGCACAGGGTTCACACACTTCTTATACATCCTTCAAAGTCTTCACATTTAGAAGTATAAAATCAAGCACTTTGTGTTTCTCAAAAATGTTTTAAGATAAAAATTTGGGTTTTGGGCAAGTGTGTGGCTTGTTACTTTACTGCTCACCATAAGTTATATTTGCAGTGAGAAACTGAACAAACAGAACAGCTACAGAAAAACGTGTCCCTGCCTGGTAAGAGATGGACCAGTTACAACTGACAGTTAAAGGAAAATCTCTTGATTTTGCTAATACAAATGTATTTTCCTTAGTGATACATAGGACAACTCTCATAATTTAAGGGCGGAAATTTTGTAGACTCCATAGCACAGAAAAGGTGGTCACCAAATCAAAGAGCCATTTTGGGAAAAATAACAGCTTTGAAACATGTCTGCTTTTTTCATTATTTTTCAGTAGCTCACCAGTATTCTTGCTTTTTGAGAAAATTAAGCAGTAGCTGGTAGATTTAGCTAGGCATGGATAACATCCATGTTTCCTGGGGACAGAAAACATTTTACTAATGTTTGGTTTTCTGGGTAAAGGCAAAGAGCATGAGCATTTTGACAAATGAACCATATGTGGCAAATGTGTTTGTCATGCCTGTTTGTTTTATTTGTGGCACATCTGTTAGTCCTAGTCAGACTGATGAGGGCTCAGCTCCCAGAACATCCCAGAATATGTTATTTTCATTCCTTTTTATTTTGTTTTTGTCGGTTTTATATTTTCACTTAATTACTTTCTCTGATCTTTTTCCATGTGAGCTTTGAGTTGTGAAACATTTGTTCTTTGTGCTTCCATGAGTGTGAATTTGTCATGTCTGTGTCTCATGTCTAATATGAGTGAATTAGGCCCTGCCCTGGCATGTTCCGCTGCCTGATAGGACAGCATATAGGGTGACGCCTACAAAAGACGCAGGGCTGCTCGCACACTCTATCCATCACTTTGATGCACACAGCTGACAGACTGATGTGCTTCCATGCACACAGCCTGTCCATCACACAGTGACTGTGGTACTGGTCTGAAACACTGAAACACAAACACACTGACAGACACTGCTCACTCTAGTGATCACACAAGAAGAAATGGTCCGCATGGTTCAAACTGACCACTGATTCCTGGTTGAAAAATTGTTGAGTGGGGGGAAGGGGGGTTGTGGTTGGAACTGTGACAAATCGCAGCAAAGTGCAGCAGAAGGGTAATTATGCCAGAACAACAATAGAATGGAGGATCTCCTAAATACACATTTTTCTTTCCAATGGGGTGTCCTTCATGCTTTATGGGGATTCCTAGCCCCCCCAAATTTTAACCCTGCCTTTCTGTAGTAAAATGTACTGCCCAAAACAGCCAAGTGCTGACACACATTGTTTCCAGAGCACCACTTTGCACACTATCCAAACCCAGGTTTGTTGCATTCAGCTCCCTACAAATGGTCATACTGACACACAGCATAGGCCTAGCACAGAGTCAGGGCCCAGATTGAAATACTCTGGGATTAGAGTTTTATAATCCAGCCACAATGAGGGAGAAGGGGAGAGTAATCAGATTTGTGCGAGACCTCGCTGTTCTACCCTGTGCCACAGCCCTGCTATGTGGACTATAAATAGACTTAGACTTACACTTTTTCACATTGACTTTGGTCTGGACAGATACCAAGGCTGCAGGGCTGTCTGACAGCAAAGCACACAAATGAACTGGAATTCATATTTATACATATAAATTTGTTGGAACTAACCCATAACTGGTAGGCAAAACAATATTCTAATATAATAGTTCAGTATACAGATACGTTCTGAGATGTTAACTGTTGATCTGTTAGAAAATATAATTTATAGTAACTGAAAGGTCCTTTCAGAGAGACAATCTACCACTCAGTTGTAGTGGTGATTGGTAGAGGCTTCTTTGTGACCTCATCTACATTTTGTAATTTGGTTCTCTATTCATGGCTTTGTTTTGTCAAGATTCTAGAGCTCTGTGTTTGGTGAAGCACTGAAAATGCATGTACAAGCATACTACAAATGCAGTCCACACAAGGGTTCCATTTAGTAAGGAAACAAAGATGGGAAAGGTTAGTCCAGAGGTATATTGTTACATGTGGATAAAGGGATTGTGAAAAGAAGAAAAAGAGGTAACAGAAAGAAAGAGGATGAAAGAGATAAGCTACTGACATTCTGATTGAGCAAAAAAAATAGGTGTCTTTCTGAGTTCTGAGTTTGACCTCTCACTTTAGCGCAACTGAACTAACAAATTTTCTTATGTTTGTGACTGTTACACCATATTTCTTGGTGGAGTGAGAACCAGAAAAATAAACACACTCATTCATACTGTGGCAAGGAAGATCATGCCTCTCAAATTACCCCACCCCCCACCCTCCATGGCGACACACTGTATCTCATTAAATATCTCCCTCTGCTCCTCTTCCCTCCACCATCAAGAATTTTACACTTTTTGAACCTCTTTATTTTTCTCTCTCCCGCTCTCTGTGTGCCCCTTCTCCTAGCTCAGGTGACATTAACCATATCTGGGAAAAAACAAGTTAAACAAGGCTGAAAA
Organism: Albula goreensis; assembly: GCA_022829145.1. NCBI lineage: Eukaryota > Metazoa > Chordata > Actinopteri > Albuliformes > Albulidae > Albula > Albula goreensis. The sequence continues at coordinate 26,647,745 of CM040749.1, forward strand.
TGGCAGGAAATACCTGAATATCCATGAGAGCGCAAGCTTGTTGTGCCTTTGTGTGTTATTTACCATGTGCCTGTTTGTGTATAGGTATAGTCATTTGCCTACCCATTGCATTATTAATCAACAAAATCTATTTCTTTGTACATTTTACTCCCTGGATCAGTTTTCATATTGTAGTGTCGGGTATCGGTTTGAAGTAGGGTTTGGTAAACTAATCCTAGATGTTGCTGGAACAAATAACCCCAGAAATATCATTGTGTCCTTTGAACAGAGCTTACAGTGGCTGACAAATCAATGGCTGTTAAACTGGATGAGTCATCATCAAATGACTCATCCCTGTTTAATGCTGGTAAAACGCTGCCTGGAAATGACATACTGTTAGCATATGTAAATTACACTGTTAAAGCAGTTGTTTTCTGCAGGTTTATTAGACACATGTTTTATGATGGCATGCATACAAGCATTTAATGGGCAATAACAATCTCTGAATTTATAGAGACATCTATGAGATTTAATAAATAGATTTATGAAAAATTCTAAGATATGGGCTCGTACTAGACACAGTGATGCTGGATTGCTGATCTTGGACCAGTTCAGAATTTAATCTTATAATTTCTAGGGCTGGGATGTGGAGAGGGAAATTCTGATCCTAGGCATGCATCATGTCAGAAGACAGACACAAGGCAGGAAGCTCTACAGCCCATCCTCCTCAGCATGCTGCTCTGTTGTGGTTACCATGGCACTGGCTCAGTAGTGATTCTATGGCCTGCTTTCCTCGTTAGGTAGAGTTCTGCAGCGGAGGATGCCATTATGGCAGACATCTGGGGAAAGATCCAAAAATGTGGATATTAATTTGATATGAGCAATGTTGAACATGAACTGCTGAAACTGATGTGTTGCATCAAATGTGACTAAAGTTCATTTTCACTCGTTATCCTTAGGTAGGTTACCACATTATGAAATCAGTACAGATCAAGTACAGTGGTGAGACTAGCAGTAAAATGTGAAAAATGGCCTGATTTTGCTTTGTGCTCTGTGAACTACCTGATTAGATATATGTCCATATGCACACAATTGAATGCATGAAAACACACACACACACACACACACACACACACACACACACACACACACACACACACACACACACACACACACACACACACACACACACACACACACACACACATATAGTCATACACACCACATCATCTACCCACATTCACACTTTTCAGTTCAAATCCAGCATTCCATTTGCATGCTAATGTCCATTTTGCAGCTTCAAAAATAACAGATGAGAGAGGAAGAGTGCAGTATGTAGGAGGATAGAGGAAGTGGACAACAAAGCAGTATTTAAGTGGTCTAAGCAGAAAAATAGCAAACTAAGGGGAAAGAGATGCACTCATTAACTGACACAGGTGGAAAACGGATCATTTCTGAGAATCAGGGGCAGACAAAGTGGCTGACAGAAGGGGAGAGTGGCTGAAGAGGTTGGTGAATGTGGAGGACAAATATTGAGATAAGTTATCAGCACTCTATCTTCAAGGAGAAACAAGAGATGTGGAAAAGTGGGTGATGAAGGGTGAAGGAAGGGTGAAAGATAAGTATGGTCACAGCTAGAGAGTTAGTACATGTAGAGGGAGGGAGGCAGTGGGGGGATGAGAGATAGAAGTTGAACTGAGATCTAGAAGGTTTTGGCAGTCAGGGGAGTTCAGCTTGCTTCAGTGGGACTGGATTTCGGTCTTGGCTGAACCCATCTGAGTCTGAAGGTGCAGTTTTGCACACCTGCGATTCTCACACTCTTCTCACACTGAAGTCGAGAGGAATGGGAGGTAGAGGCCGTGCCGAAGTGATTCAGCAGACAGAACTGCAGATGTCAGCAAAAAATGCTTTCTTGTGTTGAGTGCAAAATCAGTGCTTAGCCAGTGCTAACACTCTGTGTATTCTCCCCATGAAGCGTTTCTGAATTTAGGCTCGAGAGGAAAAGCAGCATGGTTGTGTGAGAAGGAAAGAGGGAGGGAGAGGGGTTGGGTGGGGGGGGTTGTGGAAGGATGTGGGAGCACATGATTGGTGCAGAGAGGGGTGGAGAGAGTGGAAACCAGGAATTAACCTTTACACTCAGAGCCTCACAATCTCAATCTAATGCACCTATCTCACAGCATGGCAGCAGCACTGCTGTAGCTAAGTAGTACATTACTATCAATGTTTATGAATAAATCATATGAATTAAATTGTGTGTGTATGTTAGGAGTGATGGTGCTGTTTTTACAATTTAAATGCAATTCTTTTTTATATTACCTGAGTAGTTCAAATGGCTCTCAGGGTTAAATATGATAAAATGCAATATGCTTTTTTTAAAACCAACCCTGTACCACTTTCTGTACAATGGATCGTGTTTTAAATAGGATTGGGTAAACTACTTCTGGACCCTATAATTGATAAATGGACTCTTTGCACTTGGGCAAAGGACAATACTTATAAATATAAACACCAACAAGGTACAGATATGGTTGCTGTCCGCAGCAAATGTTCGTAAAATATTTATGTCATCCACATAGCAGGGTAGTGTAGAATAATAACTATAATTACTGGGATGCTATCTTTAGTAAAGCGGGGTCATATGTCCAAATATCTGCATGGATGGCTAACATAGACTAGTTCTGGAATGGACTCTCAGAGCATATTTAACCAAAGTGTGACAACCTTCCTGAACCAGAATGGCTATTTTAGAGCCAGAGTGCATTTCAGGAGACAGGACAAGACTGAAAGAGAGAGGGAACGAGCCACAGAAGGGGAGGAATTAAGTGTCACGTGCCTGTTTATGGAATTTGAGAGAAAACTGCATGAAGGCAGTGACTATAGCAGCAGAGATGCACATATTGACAGTCTCTGTTCTCTCTTTCAGATATCTCCAACCACATCAGACTGGTGACAGATAAAGGCAGACTGACTGAGGCAAGCACACTTTCTGACAGAAGGCCTGGAACAGTGACTGACTGACAAACTGAAACAGACAGACGCACTGACTGACGGGAGGGGCCCTAGATAAATGGCTGACAAGCAGATCAGGTAAGCATGACTCAGAAGAGAGGAATGAAAAGTTATTTAAGAAAACATTGTTTATGTGATCATTGCACCCCAAACATAGAATTTTACAGTAGTTAGAAGAGAAAAGACTATAGATTATTTTTAGAGATAAAAGCTTTTCTAAAGTTCTTTTTTTTTGTTTTCTGACCATCCCTCCCTGCTCCCTTTCCTCTGTGTCTTATTGCTCTCCTCTCTGCCTACCACCTTTCACATTTCTTCATCATCTCATTTTCCCCTTTTCTCTTCCCCTGCTGCTGTCATCCTCTTTTTCTCTTTTTCTTTATTTGCCAGTTAGACATACATTGTTCTCAGAAAATATCCATACTGTTACTTTTTTGTTGCATATTTATCACACAAAATGTTTACTTTTTTATAGGTTGTCTACAAAAACAAATTATTTATATCAAACTGAATAACACATAGAAATTTATATATATTTGTATATTCTTGTATATTATATTTGTACTTCAGTTACACAACTGAAAAGTAAACTTTATTAGGTATTCATACCGTCTGTGACAGCAGAGCTTAAACCAGCTCAAGGCGAAAACTCTTCATTGCAGGATGCAATATGTTGCAATTTGGGTCAGTCAGAACACTTTCCCTCAAAACACTGTCTCAACTCTTTACTCAATGAGCCACCACTTCGCTTCACTTCAGAGATAGCACACCTTTCATTTGTTGCCTAGAGCCAATTTTACTACTTTTTTTACTTACTACAAAATCTGTTTAATTTAATTTATTACATGTATAACGTGGTTCGCATGTGTGCTGTGGTTCAGCTTACATAAGCCCCGTCTTGTTATTTAATAGTGAGACTGGGCTTGAGGTCTTTTAAAGCGGGGCGAATACTTTCTGAAAGCACTGCACTTAAGTACTGTTTTCACAAAGTATATGTAAATGGTAATCACAACAATAGCCCACAACAGCAAAACTGTTGCACACAATTTTAGTGATATGAAATAATCAGATATTGAACTAGAAAATCCTTGATTGAAAATATATGAATACAACAATGAAGGTAAGGTAACAGGAGAAGAATGTAGGGGGAGAAATAGGAAGACACATTAACAAATGCCTGTGGTTGGTTCTTTTCTCCAGTTTGCCTGCCAAGTTGATCAATGGGGGGATCGCAGGCCTGATTGGGGTAACCTGTGTGTTCCCCATTGACCTGGCCAAAACCCGGCTCCAGAACCAGCAGAATGGATCTCGCCTTTATACCAGCATGTACGTATGCAGTATATATGTTCTTATGTACAGCCAGGCAGGTACACTCTGTGTAAAGGAAACCATTACTGTTTGTACAAGTGTAACTTATTTCACCATAAGATTTGACATTTTTGTGGTTATTGGTATTTTTTAAATTGCTATGAAAGTCTTGATTTTAATTTATAGGGGGTGACATATTGGTAGAGTCTTTGGGAGTATGATGTCAAAAGATTGTGTAGCTAAAGACCTGAGTGAGCTTAAACTGTTTACTTAATGATAATAAGAAAGAGATGCCTGGATTAAAGCTGTTGGATGAACGTTGCTAGCTACAAGCATGCTTGTGTTTGCAACCTCACCTCTGATTGTTTTGAGGACAAAGCAAGATCACCTGTGTCAAAGATTTTCTGGTACCCGGCAAATGGAAAAAAAATTGAAGCTTTGGTGTCAGAGTATCAGAGAAGATGGAGGCAAAAGGCCAGCATCGCGATAACAGATCGTTGTCTTACCTCTGGTAGCTAGTCATCAAATAGCAGCGCTGCTTCAGTACTACTGGTAGCCAAGTGACTGTTCGATTGGAAAAAAAGACATAATCTTCACCATATGATGAAGACCTTCTGATTTTAAAGGCTGCGTATATTACCTGACATCCTTAAACCAGAGCTAACTTATCTAACTATTGGCAACCTAATGGGATAGCTAGCCAGCTATTGTTACGCACATCACTGTTTGTGCCAATGAGAGTGTGGGGAGCAAAAAGTGCAGGTCATTTCTGGAAGATAAAATGTCAACCTTTGTTCCTCAATATTAAAGACAGAACATTTGACTAAGGTCCTGTTTTCATTTTTAAATCACTCTAACAGATATTCCATTGACAACTGAATACCAGTGCTGATATCAAACAACACACAATGAGATGTGATCAGTGTTTAAACTGGTTACCTCTGGTCTTCCTCCACTCGTTCCACTGTCCAACAAACATTTTATCTGCACTTGTTGGCTAGCTAGCTAAGTTAGAAAGCTATCACATCAGGTTGGCACTAGCTAGATAAGATTAAACTAATTGACTTATAATATCAGTTGCAACTGCAACTACACAACTGTATGTTGTGTAGTGGTAGCTTGGTTGCTAACTTTGCTAGCCACAGCCTATTTTCATGTACACTGCCATATTTTTGTTTTACTGTCTTGTCATGTGTGCGATGTCTTGCATTATACCTCGTCATGCTTTTGTGACTGTGTTTTAGTTATGCTTTTTCATGTCTGCTTTTTTAATTTAAAAAATGCATGCTTTATGTTTAGGAATGTTCCACATATGTTAGTGTCCATACATGTGCACTGAGTGTGAGCCTACGTGCTTGGCTTGTTCCTGCCTATGGGACGGCCTTAATGCAGTCACTATGGGCACTTTGTGTTATGAAGGGAAACACATGCTCCCACTGCACTGTTGAGTTTGTGGTAGCTTTAGTTTCCTTATTATTTAGCAAAGTTTAGCATCACTCTGACCACTACCAAATCTATCTGAATATGTTCCTTTAGTCTGCTGTTACATTTGTACATTCCACAAAAAATGTCTTCTAAAATCTAGACTGCAGCACCATTGTCTGGCCACACAACCCTTTGACAACAGTTTTTTTTTTATCTTTTCACATCATTCAACGATTTGTGCTTGCAATGTGTTGCAATATCAGTCCAAACATTTCAAGGAAACTGTCAATTCAAGTCAAATATAAAATTATAATCTTTTTTTATAACAAGTATATGATTGTAATGATATGATCAGTTGACAGAGTTTCAGTTGAAGAAAAGTATCCACCTGTCTGTGCTGCTCAGTATGCAGTGATCACTCCCAAAAGGGCCCTTCCCTCCTCCACATATGAATTACAATGGTAGACACTCCAGATCCAGGAGTAAAAACACCAGGCACCAAACAGTCATGTTTGTCATTCCTTTTTTGCCTGATCCCATAAAATACATTCTGTCCTGTCCCGGTCCCAAAGTTAATAATGGGATTGCCCTCTCATACAGCAGGACCGCTGCCAGTCCTGCAGAAATCTCTTTCAAATGTCATCCTCTTATCTGTACCATTCCGATTTGAGCAATGAAACAAAAGAAAAATATTTCTTCCTAAACTATCTGCACAACAGCTAATGGAAGACCTTGGAGTACATGACTCCACAAAGACATGGTGTTTCAGTGAAGGTGGATATTCTTCTGACATTAATGCCATTATCAGATACGCTCAGTGTTATGTGATGATTGACAGCACAACTTTTTTGGCAGTGTTGCCAGGCAGAGTTGCCAGCAGTGAGAGAGGGGAAAGACACTGTGCATTAGGCAAAGGGAAATGATGGGCAACTTGCTATAGCTTGTGTGTTTGTGTCTCCCACAGGTCAGACTGCCTTATCAAGACCATTCGATCAGAGGGCTACTTTGGGATGTATAGAGGTATGACACTGATATAATTTATGGAATGTTATATTACATCTGTCTTAATGTGATGCATATGACTTTGATATTATGGAAAATATTCCCACTGTTACTGAGAGACTATAGAAATCATAAGTTCACCATTACTTAACTTCACAATCTCTCTCGTTCCCTTACTCTTCTGTCTGCTCTTTGTCCTTCTCTTATTTCCCTTCCTCTTCCTAAACTCCCATTTCTCATCCTCCCTCTCTTGGAAATGCCTTCCACCTTATTTCTTTTTCTCCTCTCCTCTCTCCTTGTCTCTATCTCCCCATTTCTGCCTATTTCTTTCTCTCCATCTTTTCTCCCTCTGTCTCCATCGTAATTCTCGTCTCTCTCAGGAGCTGCTGTGAACCTAACTCTAGTCACCCCAGAGAAGGCCATCAAACTGGCTGCTAATGATTTCTTCAGGCATCATCTGTCCAAGGACGGGTGAGAGATACCGCGGCCCTGTGACCATGGCTGACACTGTTTCAGGGCTCATAATGTCCAAGGCTAACTTTTATTACGGACCATAATCATATAATTGAAGAATGGGTTCAAAAGTATACATTTTGTCTGTCTCTTCTTAAAAAACGTTGGTCTTTATAATGCATTGCATAAGCTCAAAAAAAGCAGTGAACATCCAGTTTGCTGTTGTGAACTCTGAGTGTGACCTCTGGTATTTCATGAGCTCATATTACAATGAGGAGGGAATTGATGATTCCCATGTTGCATCACAAGTGTTGAGACTCTCTGTTGCAGCAGGGTGCAGGAAAACCGTTACAGGCTTTATCTTGCTATCAAAAGCCTTTCTTGAACAAACAAATAAACCAAAGACAAGATATAATTTTACTGTGTTTTTAGTGGGTGGTGCTGGGAGAGCAGTAAGGATAGCAGTATTCTCATGCATTATTTCATGTCCTCTTTATGCATGTGATACACTGTTCCAATTGTCATTACATGTTATACAGTTTAAGAATCCCAAATTCACTCAAAGTGCTGACCATTGATAGATGAAGATTGATATCCTTATCATATATTGATATCCTGGTGAGACCATCAGCAGTGTTTGGATTTACTTTAAAACATATACATGTGGGCTGTACACAAGAATAGCATCACAGTACTGGGTGTAATTGCATATCATGTTACAAGTCCATATTATCCTTGAATGGGATTACCCATCACACCCTGCTGCAGTGACTTCCAAGATAAAGTGGAGTATCCTTGGCGTCTATCAGTGTCTCCATGGTGACTAATAGCCATGCTGTTGAATTATTGACTGATCTAGCTGGTTCAGCTCGTGAATTATTAACATGTTACGGCCAAATGCTCACACTGTGTGTGTGTGTGTGTGTAGCCAGGTTGATTTTTCAGCATGACAGCACACTGACACATTAGAAAATACAGAGGATGACAGTTGTTCAACAGATTACAGCTATTGAGAATGCCTCACATGACATTTTCATTATTTATCTGACGGTTTAAATTGGAGGGTTTACTTGGCCTGAATATTGACAGGTTCAGCCCTTTGTGACTGTGTTTGGCAGCATTTGTAATGAGGGAATTAAAGATGGACATGTTTGCCAAAGTGTAAAGAGATGTTTTTACATCTGTGTCACCATATAACATGCACACAATAACATGCATTATACTATGTGCAGATAAAAATTTGAAGAACATCAACAATGTGTACAATTTAGGAGAGATAATGTCTCCTTGGTCTCTTCCCCCCGCCCCCCCAACCCGATCTGTCCCTGTTCCTTCCCACTTTCCAGTAAGAAGCTGACCTTGCTGAAAGAGATGCTGGCAGGTTGTGGGGCGGGCACATGCCAGGTGAGTGTTGAGGTGGACCCTCCCCTTCCCCTCCCCCTCCCCCTCCCCCTGGCAGTATCCCGTTTTCTGCCTCCATCTGGGCTCGATGATCTCACACCATGCTGCATTTCTCCTCACACGCCCCTGTGTCAGCTCACGTAGTGGCTGCCAGATGTGTCTCTGCTCTACTGGCTGATTTAGTCCCTGATGCTGCACTGAGGTGAAAGCAAACTGCCATTATAGCTGAGGCCCTGCTTTTCAGCGGTTTCATTTGGTAACCTACAATTCAGCTGAAATCCACTCTATGTCTTTATGGCCATTCAGTAATATTGCATAACAAGGAAAGGTAAACATAAAAAAGGTATATTAAAAAAAATCGTAGCTTTTGTTTTACTCCTCTGTGACATTATTTTCGCTCAAACAACTACCTGGGTCAGATTTCTCAGGAGATCATATATACCCTTTGACCATGTACTGTGACCTTTGACCCCTGATGCATTTTGAAGATCAGCGAAGGCCAGATCAGACAGATGAGAGGCAAAAAGCCAACTAATTTCATAGAGGATTCAAAATAAAATAAACTGCAATAAACAAAAACAGCAAAACCAAAAAAAATGCAGTTGCACTACACATACGTAGATGACAGAAACCTGAGATATAAACATTATGCTTGAGTATGTAAAATATAATCCTTAACTTGGTTAATGAAGTCTGTATACACGATAACAAATTATTTTTAAACCCATTGGCTTTTCAGCTCAGCATTATATTATATACAGCATTATACATATATGATTATACATCGTAAAGAAATATTGTTTTTATTTTCTTGTTGGAAAAACACTGAGTGAAAACTAAGTGAAATACCTTTGTTGTGAACATAAAGCTGCAAATGATGTAGATTTTCCCTGATGATATCATGTAAGGATTAAATAATCCATTTTATTAATTGTCAGTCTTAAAAGTTTAGTAACATCAAACTGGGTGTTCCCAAGGAGGAATTTATATAGCTCTCTGTCAATCCAGATGTTTCCCATGCCAAATCAACATATTTTAAGTACTGCCATCCAGTGGAGCTAAGAGGGTATTGCTTTTGGGTTTGTATGGGGTTGGAGGATCTGCTGGGTCCATTTTATACTCAAAATGATTGCTTTCTGTCTGCCCAGTTTTGGATGCTGACCCTGTCTCTGAAAACTCCCTCTCTTTGATGGCTGAATATTTGTAGTAGGTGGGACACGGCACGGATTTTGTAGAGGCAGCAGAGAAGACTCAAGAGATTTGAGATCTCCTTAGTCCATTCTCAGTAGTTAATGTTATTTTAGGCTAGTGTTCCTTTTTTCTGGGTCTTCTAAAATCAACATCTTTTCTGCTTACTGTACAGTATATGTTTCCTCTTTCCTTCATAATGCGCTTCTTCAGTGATATATTTATCTCTGACTGGAGAGGTTTTTTGCAGACACAGTGATTTTCTGTTTTGCTGTTCCTGGTTACAGGTCGTCGTCACCACTCCTATGGAGATGCTGAAAATTCAGTTACAGGACGCTGGGCGAATTGGTGAGAGGGATAGGAGGAAGGGGAAGAAATGTGACTGAGTGGCTGCTTTCAAATTGTTAGTAGAGCCATGGAAGGATCCTTCATGTTTTAGATGATCTGGAAATAGTATTATAGGAGTATTCTGAATTCAATCAAAGAAAACACTTGGAAAAACAAAATATATTTTCATGTATGGATAGTCTAGTCATGTGCTGTATGAAAACAGACCTATCTAAGTGAAATACAGATAATTTTTGAGCAGTTGTGCTTTTTGCGGTTTTAACCATCATTGCCCAAGTGAAGCTAGGCAGTCATGCCGATTTCTCCTGAAAGTCCCATAGATTCCTTAGCCCTTACAAACTTCCTTCAATCTTTTTATTGAACCCCGTGGTGTTTTCAAGCAAGGTCAATGAAAAAGTTACCATTTTCTGACAATTTGAATGCAGTCAGAGTCAGTGTGGCCTAGGGCAATCGCGTGAAATGGACAGATACTGCCCCCCTGTGGTTGAGTTCAGAACTGCATGTGGAAAAACCCATCTTGCCCTCATGCTTGTCTGTGTCTCCATCTCTGTGCCTGTCAGTGTGCATGTGATTGTGTCTGTCTGCCTGTCTGTGCTTCTCTCTGTGTCTTTGTCTTTCTGCCTATTTTTGTCAGTCCATTCCTTGTGTCTGTCTGTCTCTGGGGGTGTCCGTCTTTCTGAACTAGCTTGGGTGTTGTTGCCCTCCCAGCGGCCCAGCGGAAGCTGATGCCTGAGACGGTGAGCTCGGGCCCCGGGGCCCCGGTGGAGATGAAGTCCCCCACAGCCATGCAGCTGACCCGAGACCTTCTGAGGAGTAAAGGCATCGCTGGGCTCTATAAGGGCCTGGGGGCCACACTGCTCAGGTACAGCACCTCTGCAGCACAGTGCACAGAGCACATACAAACTGGACCTGCCCTGTATCACTAGACATTACTAGTCATCAAAATGACTACACCTTTGGAAAAAGGGTTGTATGTAAGCACCAGGAAAGGTTCTCTTTCTGTTCCCCTGGAGGTGCCTGTAAAGGTTTCTCTTAGATACTGATATCTTTAAAAATCCATTTATAAAACCCTTAGAATAAGGTTCTACATATAACCATATATAGACGGCAGTATCTAAGGAATCCAAATGAGGTTTCCCTCAGGGGGACAAACGAAGAACATTTTAGGAACCTTTTTTTCTTAGGGTGTACTGACAGTCCAGATCTGCAAATAGATTCTAATGATGGAATACTTTGTAACACAGATTCCATAGAATCACCAGACTATCATGCCCATATTCCTGGCCCTGACATTTCTGTACCCCTGAAAGTGTAGATAAAACATTCCAGCTTGATGTGTTTTATTTGTAAGGGGTAGTAACCGAGTGCAATACTATGGCAAATAACATTTGTTACTGTGCAGCAATGGATGAATTGTACTGTACCCTGTACTGCACCCTATAGCATTGGACCCCGATGCTAACTGGAACCCCCCCACTGTTAAGAAGCGGAAAGGACAGAAGGAAGATCAGAGACTGGCCATCTGTTCAGGCTGTAGAATAAGGGGCTACAGGCTACAGTGCCAAACTGAGCAACATGGATGAAAAATTTGAGCCCATGAGACAAAGTGCTTTTCCAGTTTGGCATTTACAGTCTTTGTGCCTTATTGTGTTTGCACAGTCTGAGGCTAATAGCATTGTAGCCATGCTCATGTCAATGAAAACCTATCTGGTTAAGGAATAAATTGCACACATTGCTGTTCTTACCATCAGTAAATTACATCAACTAATTTTATTGGTTTGTGATTTACGTTTTTATTCAAAACAATATGTTACCATCAATGGAAACAGGAACATAACATAGCATAAAAAGGGCACTACAATGCAATTAGCAGCTGTGCCTGGAATGTTGACATTGGCGAGGCAGCCACTGGCTTAGCCTGAGTAGGGCAGGATAAGAGCTAAGTTAGCTGTAATGGAGGCCACTCCTGAACATCTGGTTTGCTACTAGTTATGTGGACTTATCGTATGTTGACATTGTGTACCTTCCAGTGCTATAGCCAATACATGATTGGTGTCACATCTGCAATCTGCAAACACCTGTTATCTGAATGTGGAAGGAACCAGGAAGTGACTTTCTACTGATGCCTAATTACTAGCAAACACTAATGCAAAAGGGCAAGCGTTGAACTGAAACAGTATCATGCTTATCATCTGTAAAAAACATAAAATATTTGGAAAGCTTACAATACCAGACTCACACACACAACTGTCTCTATCTCACCCATACTCTCTCACTCTGCTTTTTCCCTCAGGGATGTGCCATTCTCTATTATCTACTTCCCTCTGTTTGCCAACTTGAACAATCTGGGTCGGCGGGGGGTTGAAGGCCCCGCCCCCTTCTACGTGTCCTTCCTCTCTGGCTGCATCGCTGGCAGCACCGCTGCTGTGGCTGTCAACCCCGTGGACGGTGAGAGAAACACAACGCCCCTACATACCCATCATAACAGTGCCACTGCCATTCTGTTTTTGCATTGTGCTGTTTGCTAGCAGAATGTTTCACCCCATTTTAAATTGCACATTTTCCTATGGGTGGTTTTGTAATTAATCCTGCAGCCTGCACAGTACATGGCATTGATCCTCAGGCCAGTGGTGACTCCTGACTTGAGCCAGTAGGGAGGTTGAGCTTTGCTGGTGGACAGTGGCAGGGGGTTAGACAGGGCTGAGGCTTTAGGGAAGCGGGCTAGGCTAATACCTTTCAATGACTGCCTAACAGCGCCGCTCCTGGGTGTTTACTGTCTGCAGGTCGCTTCCTTCACTTCACTGATTCACACTACCAGCAGTGCTTAGCAAGGCAGAGGATGGCAGGGTTCTGCTGTTTCTCTTACAGAGCACTGATACCTTTCAAGCCAATGCATCCTGACACATTTTAACTGCACAGCTAATAATATCAATCCAGCACACAGGCTGCTGTAAAATACAGGCAATGCAGTACTGCACCAGCTACCACCATCAGCACCATCACCTCCCATGTAAAGTAGCCTAGCCCTAAGCTTCACTGCTAATTACAATCAGTAAGCCATATGAGAGCTTGTGAGCTTGCCCCTCTCTGTCTACCAGTAAACAAAAATGAAACTGGCCTAAAAGTCAAGAGCAAGTAAATGGGTTGAAGAATCATACTGAAAACCAGTTCATTGTAATTGTTCTTGACTCCAACAAAATTTTGCAAAATTACATCAAATCCATACACTGATGGGATCACTTGAGGAAAAACCATCTTGATTCAGCAAATCAGATACTTTTTTCTTACGATCCTTTGTGTTGTTAAAGTGTGTGCCTGCATGCATGTGTGTGTGCGTAGGTGACCATGTGACAGTGACAGTATGTTGTTGATCTGTGGTTATGGGGTCATCTGGGGTTATGTGTTCCTAATCCATATGGATTTGTGTGTCTGTTGCTAATCTGCATGGTTCCTTGTTTATCTGAGTGACTGCATATGTTGTTTGTTAATCCAGGTCATGTGGCATGTTGATGCGTGCGTGTATAGTTATTGTTAACTTGGGCATTAACTGTTACAGTGATAAAGACCAGGCTACAGTCTCTGACAAAAGGAAGTCAAGAAGACACTTACTCAGGAGTGACTGACTGCATCAGGTAACCTATCCTGTCTCTCCACCTCCTCCCACAGCATGCATGAATAATGGAGGTGCTTACAGACTGCCTCTGCTCAGAGCCTCCTCAACTCCCCTGATATTCTGACCTTAGTTTCAGCCAATTTGGTGGTCAATTAAGGCCTTTGAGTTCTATAATTTAAAGTTTTACGTTTAATCAGTTTAACAACTTAGTACAAGTAAATGGTTCTATTACTGATCCTTTCATTTTCTACAAAATGGTGACCGGTTGTTTTGGCCATTTGGTCCATTACATAAAAGGAATTGCTAATTGGCTGAAAATTGCTCTGGTCAAAGTCTTAGGATGAGCTATACATTCTTCCAGGCACTTAGTCCAGGCATTAGAGCTTTTTTTACTGGTTTAAATTGTTTGTCAGTAGTTGACTAATTAACAGTACTTTCTAGATTGTTAGAGTTGACGAGCTGCAGGCTTGGCTGTAAGAAAAGCTGCAACAGACAGGGTGTAATAGCCAGCACGGTGACTGACTGCAGGGTTCAGGCGAGGGTTGGTAATAACGCCTCAGTCTGGCCATATATAATGCATGCGCCCTCACCATGACTCCTCTCGCCCCCACAGGAAGATCCTTCAGCGGGAAGGTCCCACTGCCTTCCTGAAGGGGGCGTACTGCCGGGCCTTGGTCATCGCACCCCTCTTCGGTATCGCTCAGGTGGTTTACTTCCTGGGCGTAGGCGAGTTCCTCCTCAGTTTTCTACCCAAACAGAAAGACTAGCCCTCCCACCAGCAAGCCCCTGCACCAGCTCACTGATGGAGGGTTTCTTCCACAGAAAGGTTCTGTGGAGGGGGTGTGGGCACAGGAAGTTAAGGACCAGCTCAGATTTGTGTAGCATTGTTTTGTTTTGTTTTTGTTTTTGTACGTCGTACCTTTTGCAATGGGTGCAGTGAAATGATTTTTGGTTTTTTTGCGAAGCTGCTTGGGTTAAACCTGAGTTCCTGCCAGCTGCCCCATCATTGCCTAATCTCAGTGATCTAAATGTTCACTTTCAAATTATATGCATAATTTATTCATGATTCAGTTGTGAAGAGGGGTGCACATCCAGTCCCAGATGCAGAAACCTGCAGTACTGTAGGTCCAATGTAGTACATATGTAAAGATTGAGAGGACCAGTGGTTAAACTCGGATCAAATTTACTCCATACCAGTGTCAGTGTAGTTTTAGGGTTAGGGCCACTCAACACTGTCAGTGTAAATATAGCAACAGGGAGGGTAAGAAAAACATTTCCCAGCCCTGCTCATATAAAGCTTATTATTTAACAAAATGATTGCCATTTAATCATACCCAGCGGTTAGAGCACTGAAGACACATAATGAAGACATGGGCTGTCAACTGTTCATTCCTGAGCTGAGTTTGATGCCCTTTGGCTTGGAAATGCCCTCATAGTAAGAACTGGAAATCATCCCTAAAAAAAGAGGGATGGTAAAAGCTTAGTGAACTCATTAGCTGGTGAGAAAGTTTGTAAGTTCAATGTTAAGTGTTAAGTGTAAGGAAACGTTCCATACCTTTGCTATGGTTGATCTTTTAATCTTGTGTGTTGTGCTTTAATAAGAAATGAAATTTCAGTGTTTTTTTTTTGTTTGAAGTGCTCCTCTAAGTGACTAAGCCAGCCAGACAATCCACTACTAAGAATTTTTCTGCGTTATGGATTCCTCCAAACCTAGGGAACACCAAAGAGTTATCATTTAGAGGTAAAGAGAGGGCATGTCCAATCCATTGTGTGTCCATTCAAAGGGCCAGCTCCAAGACACCCCTGTCCCTGGTTTGGTTCTGGATACATCCTGCCCTCCCACTACCATTCAATAACCCACTTAGACAAACCACACCTCAGCATGTTGAATGTGAAATAAGTAGACCTGGAATCAAAATGAATTTGGTGTCTGAAATAGCTTATCATATCCTCCTAGTACTCCTGCAGTTTCCAAGAAAAACGCAGTTTTACCGTTCATTTGTCGCTTCAATCCGATTTTGCAATTTACAATCAGACATGGGAGCAAAAAGTATGTACCTATTTATCAACCTAAATTCCTTTCTATATATCTCGCTATATATTTGTATCTATCATTTTACTGCATCTATATGTCCACCTAAGTATACTGTATATACGTAAAAATGAGTATGAATTTTATGTTGTATTGTATTTTATTGTTCATTTTTTACATGATGGCTTATTTGCACACCTACCTCTCCCAACTCCTGTCTCACCCCCCAATGTAGATTTGTTGTGGTATCATAATGTTGCAAATGGGTATAACTGAGAAATATTTCTAGTTCTAAGGAAATACATTTTGAACCGAGAGCATGCAGAAGGGTGAGAGTAGACTTGGTATGCAATTGGGAGCGATCATAATTTTGCTCTATAATGATTGTACTTAACAACACCCCTGTAGGGGGATTATCTCAAGATATTGTGTTCATGCTGGACAGATCTGCTGTACTGTCCCTTCTTTTTGTGACCAAAATATGTCCAGGATTACCTCTGGAGTTGGTAGTTTCCTATGAGATCTTTATGTTAGAGTTACCTACACCTTATTCGCCATAAGACTGGTCTTTGCTATTAACTGGGAAGTCTAACAGCATATGGCCAATCGGCTGTGCAGCTACTGTCAGTTGCAACCTTTCTTAAACAAAGAACAGATTATAAAAGCACGCTAATGTTTTTTTTGTTTGCCAAGAGCTTAGAATTATATGGTTAGAACCTTTTTTCAAAATGAGTAATCGAATGAAAGTGGACCTTCTGCGTTACAATATGCGAAACATTTGAGATAACTGAAAGTGTACATAGATGAAATATTACATAATATCTAATATCTTCTAAATTATACATCTGAGATCTGTAGAATCTGTAGTACCCTATAATTTTTAGCTGACAAGTGTCTGAGGGAGGAAGGAGATTTGATCTTCTGAAATTACTATGACTATTAGTTGAGAAAGAAAAACATTGCTGTACCCAGTTTATCCAGCACTCAGGTGAGAGTGAGTTTTAACTTGTTAGTCCTAATTAGCATACCATAAATGGCTGCCTTTATGATATCACATTTCTTTCAGGACACAGTAAGCAGAATAGAAACAGACTGAAGTTCTTTCTTATGAAGGTGTTATGGTGGTTTCTTTTGTCCCGTGTGTAACTCAGCTGCAGTTTCAGTGACGTGGCTAACAATGTGAAAATGTGTGTGTTTTAAAACTGCCCTTGCTCAGTATCACATGGGCTGGTTCAAAGGAAACCTCCCCCGTCTGATCGTCCAAGAAACACATGGAGAATTTAAGTCACTTTGTATCCACAACCAAGTAGTGCCTGGTTAGTGGAAACATTTGAATATGGCCTACCCCTTGACCTCTATGTGATGCTAGCTGGATTTTTTTTGTTTTGTTTTTGTATTTGATTTTCAGAACATTCCACCCGCAAAATTCATCTCATGTTGTTGTCATCAGTCTCTCTATGCTTACTGTTGTTGTTCTTATTAGAATTCTTGAGATTGTGGCTTTTAACCTTAAATATGTCTGTTTGTTTTTTTTATCAGCTGTGAATTTGAGCAGACTTTATGAAACTGGTTGTGTATGTGATATGTGGGGAGTGTGTTTGGTGCTGTACATATCTGTGTTATGTGGTGAAATATACACTGTAGGGTAAGAGAGGTTTATTCCTTTTTAGCTGCCAGTTTTTACCCCGTTTCACTTCCTTTCCACCACTCTTTCCTCTTGTCTGTCTTGCTGCCTCAATGCCAGGACAGACTTAGAAGTGGTTTAAACACCAAAAAACACAACCTCATAACAATCAAAGAAGCACAAAGAATTTTCGGACACAACACAAATACACATTGAAGATGTCCCAGGTAGAAATGGACAACACACAGAAATGCAATAAATATGAACTACATGCGATTAATAGTATACAGTAGCTAAGAATTCCCTGTTTTCTATTTAATGATACAAAGCAATACATTTATACTCTACAATGACATACATGTCCACTCAAAGAATTTACTTAGAGGGTAGTATGGCTTATTTGTGCAGGACCTGATATTACTACATATATAGTACATTTTAACTGGGCTTTCCTTCTTATCACAATATATATATATACATGTTCTATATAAATCTATTAATGTTGCCTACTTATTTCCAAATAAAACACTTGATCAAAGAATGTAACTTTGAATATTCTCAGCAATGTTAGGATAGCTGATGAATCGAATCGTAGATGATTAGTTAGTGTTGTAGAAATTCCCCACCTGTTGTATCTGATTTGCAGCTCGCTGAATCTGCAACATCACAGTAGTGCTGAGTTAGTATGTTAGCAGTGTTAGCACGATAGCCAGCTCATATGTGTGCAATATAGCACTGCTAGATTTGCACCAAACACACACACACACACGCGTGCACACACACACACACACAAAAAGTCATGAGCAAATCCGCAAAGCACATTTACATGCGCACACAAGGCCGGATCGATGCAATTGTGCCCTTTGATCCAGACCTGGGAAAATGTTCTCTCCATGGCGCCTTTGTTCTCATCCTCCAAGAGGAGCTGTGCGTTGAAGCACTTTAAAAAAATACCACCCCCACCCCCCACCCCCACCTCCCCATCCCTCCTACCCTTCTCTCCCTCTAGGTGAAGTGTGTATGTGTTTATGATGGAGGGGATCGTGAATAAATGTGTATGTGAAACAAAAAAAATACTGCAAATATTGTGTTGTTGTTTACCATGTGAATAAAGACAAATACACTAAAAAGTGGCATTCCCTTGACACAGATTGTTGTCCAAATAAAACAAAATGATTGTGTTCCTTGTCTAATAGTGATATTTTTTTCTCTCAGGAATTTCAGGAAAGGCAATTTACATTTACTAATAAGACATCAGAGCATGTCTTTAGCACTTACAAAATGCAGTAAAGGGAATGCAAGACAGAGCTATAATGCTGGCACAAAACAGAACTTCAGTATATTTATTTTTGAAATCTTCTGTATGAAATAGTTTTTTATTCAGTTCCAGGCAGGGTGGAGGGGAAAGGGGATTAAATACATTCTTGTTCTGGGACAGGAGAGGACAGGGGAGATGCAAACCATGTAAACATTCAGAGACACAGTAAACTTCATTATCTTCAAATCTGTTTATATTCAGAGGTGGAAAACTTTTACTTCTGAAAGTACTACCATATATTTGTTCCATCCATGCACTAAACCACCAGATTCTAACAACTCGGCCAGGTAGTACATGATAGTAGTTTTACTTTTATCACTTATATATAACTATCATGCAGTATCTGTGCACGAAAACATGATTTCAGTGTGAAACAGGAGTCTTGGTGCTCATTAGTCTTCAACAGAAAGTCACCTTCACCTTCCTCAAAACACTCCATTATAAAAATGACTTAAGTGTGTAAAACTTTACCATAGTATGATTTCCTTAGCAACATCCTCTAGATTTAGGCCATTTCAATCTGGTAATACCTTAAGCTGTAAGGTTTTCTAACCTGGTGTGTCTTCATGAATGATGTGGAATCATTTTCTGTTTGCCTCATCCAAATGAACTCAATCATTTGCCTTGTTGTCCTCACCCTATATGCAGTATATTTAAATGTAAACATATATAATAAACCAAACATTCTTTTTCAAATTGTGAAATGATGTGCAAAATCATAAATATCATATTATTCCATTTATTCCAAGTTCCATGCTGATGTTTATAGCTATGCCAGAGGTATATTTTCCAGGTTGTGTCTTGAAATGCATGTAAGTGAATTGTAATTTATGAGGATATGAGGCCTAAATGGACAAGCAGAAGATTTGATTGTTCAGAGCACAGAACAAACAGAAAATGATTCCATATCATTCATGATGACAGACATAAGGAATCTATCCAGCTTGAGGTCTTATCAAAGACAGGTTAGGTCATCATGTGAATCTCAGGTAATGCGTGACCGCTCACTCCTCCTGAAGTCGGCAGGAGAGGGCTGCTTGTGGAAGAGCAACAGATTTTGTTGAGTTTGTGCATGGGAAAAGTAGGGAAAACTGGAAAATGTTATAAATAAAAATAACGCCTCTGAAACTAGGATGGTATGAACACTTAACAGAATGGGTTTGAATAACAGAATTACACACATTTTGGTGTTAAACAGTACAAGAATGGACCCAGAGTGACTGTGGAAATGGGGTAATGGAGAAGGTCACTAGCAATAGTTTGATGAGGAGTATAGAACAGTTGGCTTTAAAGGGTCATTTCATTTTGGTAAGACCTTAAGCTCAATAGTTTCCCTTTGAGTATGCATATCTTACATAGTTTTGGTGGCTCACATTTGCATATTGTACAGGACACTGTGTTAGGGGGATGATATACATTTCATCAAAAATATTATTGAATAAGAAATAAATGACACTGTAGATTATTGTATACCATTCGTCATATATTTATGTTAATTATATGCATCCTGGCAAGTGTACATATACCATACTATTGGTTTATTGGATAGAATTGTTAAATCAACATTTTATCATTCAATCTGACACAGCTACACTCTGAACATTTATCTGGTTAATAGTCATTAAATAAGTATTAGATCATAAGCCTATAAGAGCAGAGTATTTAATATTTTTGGTTTAAAAAAGCATGCTGGGCAGTGCTTCATTTGTGGAATATCATATCAGATCTTGTTCTGACAACCTTTCAGACTTGGACTGCAGTTGTTCCAAGACCTTAACCTTTCCCTGTAACAAAAATCACTTTTTATTCTCTGCAAGGTAAAAATGACCATTAAATGTGTCCTGGGAACTTTGAACCCCGTCTGGTCATCCCCCCTTTCCAGCCACATCACCAGGTTTTCTCAGAACAGTCCAGTTCAGGATTATTTATAACACTTGTCTTGCCATTAATGTCAATCAATGAGGGAAATGCAATAATGCACTTTGGGGTTATTCGTGGCCTATTTTGCCACAAATGTGTGACAAACAAAGAGTCCACTTAAGAATATGGTTCATAAATCAAAGAGTAAATGACTTTTTTCAAATACACTTATCCCCAAGTAAATTTTCAGGGATTACAGTCTTACTGCTGCAGAAGTATATCAGAATAAAGGCAATAAATTAGACAAATTCGAATGCCTGAAGTAACCTGGTGGTCTTTTTTCACATGTTCCTACAGAAATGATAAAAATGCAAAATCGTGACTGATGGTGTCATTACTGGAAAGTCCTTAATATCTTAATTTGTGCAAACATTACTGAGTCAGAGTTGTTTTTTCTTGTGTCCACACTAATCCTCCCTAACACACCTAATAAACAAACCTCATATATAATAATATAATAATAGTATTTGTTCATAATAACACAAATGAAAAACAAAATTTCCATGCATGTATGTTTATTCATTCATTAGGCACCGTACCTGCATTTCTGATTACCTGGCTTCATACACGGCGGTCTGTCTCAGGGCCCCATTCAGTGCACTGACAGGCAGAGAAGGGAACAGGAGAGGTGCAGAAGGGAGTGAGGTTTTTACCATGAAAAGAGAAGGGAGCAGGGGGCAGATCCAGTGTGTATATAGAGAGAGAAGGGGCTGAACTACACAAGGGTTGAGAGTACATTTTCTCCGGAGTAGAGAGAAGTAGTTCGTAGTGTACATGTAGCGCCGAGACCCCCATCAGAGGGTGAAAGGTCATTGAGCTCCCCTGAAGAGGAGAGAGGGAAGGAGGAAGAGAGGGAGATGCTGGCAGACTGATCAGCAGACCCCGAAATTGTGCAGGGGGGTTTGGGGGCCTGTACCGGGCCCAGAGGGGTCCCTTCAACCAGGCCCTCGTCTAGTTCATATGACCCACATCCCGATTCGGACTCCATATCCCAGAATCCTGGCAGCGGTGAGCAACTGCGGTCCAGCTTGAACAGGGAGTCCAGGAACTGGGAAAACTCCAGGACTGTTTTGCTGGGTGTGCCGTGAGTAAGGCGGGGCAAACAGACAGGAGAGGCCGGCTCTGTTCTTGTGCGAGGCGTAGCTTCTCCTCCTTTTTCAGTGCTCTGCCCTCCTCTTCCTCTTTCTCCTGGGTCTTGAGGCTGGCCCTGGAGTGGGGAGGGGCAGCAGGCGAGCAGTGCAGGCTGGGCAGGGCGAGTGAGGGCAGGTATTCTCTGTCCCTGATTGAGAGGAAAGTTGGCGGCTCTGGGCAGTGAGCGTGGGTTATGCACATTTGGGGCAGCAGACTGGGGGAGGAGTAGCTGTTACGGCTGGGCATGGCAGGAGAGCGGTGGTAAGGGTAAGGGGGTGTGGCCAGAGAGAGGTGTTGGGGGTAGGGGGGCGCGTTGCGGGATCTTTGGGGGAGGAGGGTGTGGAAGCAGCGGGATGGGTTCTCCTCAGGGATGGAGGCCTTGATGGGGAAGGGCAGAGCCCCCAGGTTAGGGGATCCGCGCGGAGCCTCCAGGCTGTACAGGGACCCGACGTCTGATAGGCTCTCTGTTGCTGCCAGGGGCGCCTTCCGCCCCCAGAGCTCGACCGCCAGAAGATCCTGAGCGCCCCTCACCATCCCTGACACCAAGGGAGAGGGGCACTCCGAGAACCCTCCCAGAGAGATCTCAGAATGCACACCAGATCTAGCAAAGGGGGCAGAGAAAGGCAGGGGGAAAAGGAGGAAACGGGGGAAAGAGGAGGGGCAGTAAGTCCACCAAGAATAAGGAAACATGGATGACAGGGAGAAAGGAATTAGGCAGGAAAGGATGTGAGGTAAATATTGCAGGTGAGATGAAGAACAAAAGAACAAAGCTTGGGAGACAAGAAAAGGAAAGAGGGATCAAGAAAAGCAGAGGAATACATGTGAAGTGAGTACAAAGAGTAAAAAGAAAAGGAAAAAGTGGAGAGTATGATGGAGGTGTTGGTAAGTGTGACCAATGGGAAACAGTGTGAAGTGGGCAAGGGGAGCGTCATTGGAGAATGACACGAGAACAGAGAGGAGATAGTGAGATGGAGCATACAACAGAGATTTGGAGAAGGGGGGAGAGTGAAGAAAGGAATTAGAGCAGGACATGTAGAGGTACAGAGAAAGTCAAACATCAGAAGGTTAAGAATGTGTGTATTGTATGTTTGGAGATCGTGTTCATTGACAATGAAGATTAGAACATCAAGTGTCATTACGGGAGAATACCCAAGGGCAGAGGGAGAAGAGGAGATGAGAAGGATCAGAACAGAAGGACACGAGAGAGCGAGCAGGCAGTGGAGAAGGTGGAAGTTGAGGGGCATGAGGAAAATCATATGGAAGATACACACAAGGGAAAAAAATGGTCATTGAATTTGCAAAAAAGGGAGCGGTAAGTGCAGGGAAATTCACAGGGGTGGAGAAGACAAGGATGGAGGATCAGGTGAGGTTACAGAGCAGCAGTTGTTGGTTAAGAGAGGGGGAGGAGTGAAAGAAAGGGACGGCGAGGGATTGCAACTCACAATGAGTAACGACAGACTACACTAAGTCTGTTCCACCCAGTGTCCACTGAGGGGCAGTTTTTTTGAAGAGCTGCTGAAACCCAACCTTATTGACTCACTGGATTTCACACTGTGATTGCACAGTTGTAATATGTAACAAAAATACGCACAAAAGACAATGTCCATGATTCAGGCAGCGCAGCAATGGTATGACAATCAAACAATAATGTCTATAACACAAGCATGAATGGTGTAATAACATCGCCATAAGACTCCAGTGAATTTCCTCATCGTCATAGCAATGATACTGCCTGTTGATGGCCTGGTTTTATGAGTCTGCTACACTCGGTTGTCAGTCATCATCTTGTGTGAATCAATTAACAATCAATATGTTTTTCTTTCCACAGCGAAAGTGGTCATTGGTCATTACATCACTGATACTATATGACAGCCACTCCCATTTTTGTTTGGTGAAACCTCACCCCCCTTTCACAAGGGAAACCATACATATCCAGGGAGCTTCATATGCTAAGATAGTTGAAAAAGGTTATAACTACACCTGTGTGGACGAGGGGTACTGAATACTCCCATACATAATCACTTTTCTGGGGTAAAGCAGGGTGTGAAGGAGAAAGGGACAAAGTGTAATATGGGTTAGTAATAAAATATCAGTTTAAAGTAACAATTTTAATGACAAAGAAGAAACTAGGTGTTGAGCATCCAATCACACAAATGTATCCAGACAAAGAAACCTGACCAGGTTTTTTTAATACAATGCATATACATAGGTATACATTGTGTATTGTGAGAAAAGGATGAGGAAATGGGTACTGGATCAAGGGAAAATAGATGGATGGATATAGCTGGTCAGCCTAACCAAGGTTTTAAACATTATTAAACAATTTCCTCTGCAAAGCAGAAGGAAACGAAGAGTTGGTAATCAGTTTATTAATATGGTTAAAATCAGGCAAAACTTTTATCAGCATCACCCAAATCAATTCATATGCCTTTTAGAGGATAATAAAATCAATAAATGTTCAGTCCACAAACTTGCAGGCACTATGCTATTTTTGCCTGGTGAGGTTGAGAAAATCATTGCTTCAACAATATGGACCTTCAGCCATAGCCAGTAATAGCAGGGCTGAGACTCAAAATACCAGCTAGAGGACAGCTGCACCGTAACCAAACCTTCATTCCATGTACTGCATGAAGGCCCTTCATTTTTAAATTTTGATGCTCTGGGAAAATGTAAAAAAAAAAAAAAAAACGTAATATTGTAATCCATTAAACTGTGGTTGAAAAAAAAATAAAACAAATTTCGACCAAAATCAAGTATGTTGCAAGAGACAACAATACAGACAGAAAGACAGACAGAAATGCACATCGTTAGGATTCTGAAATGCGGACGCACGCAGCCAGCCACACAGCTTCACCACTCTCTCTACTGACCGGACACTGTTGTTCCTGTAGTGGTGAGTGGTTGGGGTGGGAAGAAGGGAAGTGGGGGGGCCCAGGAGGTACGTGTCTGGGGTCAGATCCACCTCTGTGGGGCTCACCATGATCTTTGCTGCTGATAGAAGAGCTGTCTTCCCTTTATTGTAGTTCTCTAGAACCTTCAGGTCAGAAAGAACAAGGAGTAGTCACTGTACTGGAGCTGTACCATTACAGAGGTGGTGAAGACAATGCAGGGAGAGGATAGAGCAAATTCACAGGGACAAGATGCTCAGCAGATGAATGTCATGGAAGTTGAAGAGGATAAGATTAGCAAGAACAAAGAGGCATAAAATAGAAAAGTATTTATGTTCTATTTTTAGCGGAAGAAGAATAGGAAATAGAAAATGGAGTATTCATTTTGTTAATGCCAATAAAGGAAATAAAATCAATCAGAAGAAGCCTACACCATGTTCATCATGAATCCTGACCTACAGTAGCTTATTTCTACAACACATTTACAATGCTGAAATAGTCAAGTGAGAAATGGAATAGACGGGCAAAAAGGTGGAGAGGAGACAAAGAAGGATACTGACCTAAAAGAGAGAGAAAGAAATTGTAATGAAAGACATGTTAATGATTGAAACAAGAGTGCAACCTAGAAAGTAAAAATGAGGTTCAGTACTGTCAGGGGTAAATTTGCCAATTTCAGGACAAAGGGACAAAAATAAACTACAGCAGCTGATCTTGCTCTCCAAAGCAACTTGAGCAAAAAGTATGAAATCTGGAACCTTGTGCATAAAGCAGAAAGGCCAGTTAGTCCAACCCCTCAACATAGAGGTGGAAAATGGATTGGAAGTGATCGAAGGTATCTCAAATCTTAACTGTCCTGATGTGAAAAACAAATTCATGAAGTTTGTGTCAAAATACACAAATTCTGGCTGTTGAGCCTTGTCCTTATGGATGTCATTAATATAACTGATGATATCTGTCAACAAGAGTTTCAAATTACACCATATCTTGGCATTCAATACTTGGAAGTTCTTGCTCTGAGTTGTCAAGTTTTTAATGCATGTGGCACTATTTTGCACAGTTGATTGCATTGTTCACCCACCTCATATGTTTTCAAAGGTCTGAAACAGCTGTGAACTTTAAGGTGAAAACAACAACCCACACACTCTGTAGGCCACATTGACCAGGATTGCTCCTCTTCTGAGTGCCTCATGGACTGCTGGTTTCTGCTGGAATCTTAAAAGCAGCCAGGAATTCATTCAAGCCCCCTAAAACCAGCAAAGGGAGTTAGCTGTGTAATCTATAGGCTTTTTTTTTGATTGAATGAGAAATGAGGAACAATTGGTGCACTCAATTTAACAGCTCATCCCCGGGGTCAGTTGCAGCTCCAACCATTCAAAACCAATGGTGAAACCAGCTGAAAGGCAAACTAAACAAAGACAAACCTACATGACAGTGACAATGCTGGGGGAGCTCTGCCTTTTAGTTCATTGTTATTACACTGCACATGGGCATCATGCGTTTTTCAACTAACCACCTGACAGTTGAACCTCATTTTGGTGGCTTACTTCGCCTCTGCTGCCTGTGTAAAAGGTCAAGCAGGGCAGGAAATAGTGAACACCAACTGAAAATGAGAAAACCCTGACTGCCCACTACCAGGTCTATTAGGGCTATCTTTAAGGTGGGTCATCACAGGGATGCATAATAACAACCAATCTGTTTTGATTCTCCATGCCATCTCCTGAGCTTAATAATTTAGTGAGGCCAGTCATCTGTTTGAGCTGACATTTCTGATTGTGTCGTGGGCTACAGCAAACTGTACACACATCCGCAGTGAAAACATTTTACCGCTGTCCAATATTGTAGAGAAGCAGCACTTGTGTATACAGCTGTGGGAGAACCTAGCCAGGATAATTGGCTGCAGCTAAGCCTAGCACACACTCCCCTGTCTTTTCAATATTATTGACAGCCACCACACTGCACCTAATTATCTGAGCACACCTCACACCAGAGGCAGCCCTCCATATACAGTGAACCCTGTGAAACCCCACCTCACCCCTTCCCTCCCCAGAAAAATCTATTTGGTCATTAACTGGATTCACCCTTCTGCTTGGTAAAAGACATGGATTTCTAATGCTTGTTTAAGATATGATTTCTTTCCCTGCTTCCCCCTGATTTGGTGAGATGGCACTAGTGGTTAAATAGCACAAGTATGGGAAAACAGAATATAGGACAACATTTAGTCTGTTTATTAACTTCTTAAGAATCCATGACTAGTTGATTCTCTTCTCTATCTGACTTTGTGTACAGAGAACACATCAGGAAACTGCTCTATACTCTGTAGCTAATATGCTACAACCACTACAGGCTATACTAAGCGGTTATGACAGGTTGCTGCATTTGTTGAGATTGTTATTTAAGAAATGAATAATAGAGTGGAATAACCATTGGCTTTGTTATGGGTAAAAGTTGAAATTAACAACCATCCTCCACTGATAGCAATGTTTTTGCCACTGATGAATTTTCTATAGGAGAACGGTTTTCTGAAAAGAAACAGGGAGATTATGATTATTGTAATTCAAACATGCTTGTGCTTATGCTGTAGTGTTAACCTCAAAATACAGAACCTCACAAAGCTGTGGTTAGCAGGTTGTCTGAATGAATCTGATGTACTGTGGAGTTCACTGTGGCAGCAGTAATAGCTGCAAGACAAAAATATCTATGGCGAATCAGACCAAGAGGATATTTCCATTAACAGCTCTGCTTAGTGTCCTTCAGACAGAAAAACACATTTCAAACTTCACAGGCTCATCCAAATCTATGGCATCCACTCACCACCTGCTCTTTGTACAGGGATAAACAGAGAAATTGTACCAAGCACACACCCTAGTTAATCCAACCTTCTTGCATTAAAAAAGTACCTGCGTAGAAGTTAACCCAGCCATGTTCCTCTACAATTTTTGGGTTCTGTAACACCAACCTTACTTCACTCTAGAGGTTGCCGAGTAGATCTTTTTTGTGGCTCTTATGTTTGTTTTCTTAAAATCAAGAACAATTGTTTGGGAAAGCATTAACTTTAGCATTTCAGACAGTGTGCAACATGATATGTGCTGAACTAATATATATTTTAATAATTATCAGAGTAAAGGAATTCCAGTCTCAGGCTGCTTATGGACAGATCCCAAGAAATCTTAACACACCCTTGCTTTACCATATGGAAAGTGCACTTACTGTGGCAACACTCACCAAGTCAGGCACAAAGTGGGTTAGATATTGATTCTCAGACAGATTGTTTCTCAGTACTCTGATCCTTACAGGCAATGCTACTTGTTTCTCAGTCTGAATCTCAGCATCCACCCACCAAGTTCAAGCCCTTTCCTTAGACCCACCTTCCATGAGCTGATGCGATTGGTCACATCTTGAATGAGGGTGGGTTTACAGCACTGAATATTGATGGCTGTTCTGGTCTTATATAACTGAGGGGCAGAGGTCTTACATTAGAGGCTGCAGAGGCCAAGACTAGAACTCTATCCAACATACTTAACCTCTTTAAAGGCAAACGCAATTCAATCAAAGCAGACTATGAGTATATTGTAATGGAGTAAGGATATGCTTTGAAAGTGTTTTTTCCATTCTGAAATAGAATAGTACATACACTTAAGTCAGTTTTGGTTGAGCTGCATATGGCCTTAGAGAGTCTAAGGTGCATTTTATTGGGACGCAGCACAAAATTGCAGCACGGCCATCACAGAGTTGTTCCTGGTAGAGAGGTGTTAATGTAATATGAAAGAAGTGTAAAAACATATGGAGGACTAGGGGAGGAAAAGGGGGGGTGATTTTGGAAAAGTACAATAGGAAGTGCACACGTGGCTCTAAACGTTGCTGATGATATTCAATGACAGACTAACCCATTCCAATGAACAGACAAATACACACTGACAGGCAAATACACTGGCACAAAAACACCAGACTGACACAATACACCACAAAGTCACATTAATGAGTGACATGACATGCAAACACAGTACTACACAATAACACAGTACATGAAAATGATTTTTAATTGGTGAATACAAAGACAAATGTGACTTTTCATTCGCCATTCAACAAAGGCACAAAATAATTCAGCAAAGAGATCTGTAAACAGTGGTCATAAAAACACAATGTTCTCATAGATGTTGGTGATGAAATGTTTCCACTTTTAACACTGCACAACATGCTAAAACTAATAACACAAACATTAACAAAATGGAATGATGGGGTTAAGGGTGGAAGACTGTAAAAGGAAGTAAAAATGTTCTCTGGTTGAAATAAAGATTGAGAGGAGTTGAGGATATTTTAGCTAAAATAGATTAAGGCATCTGGAGTGAGACTCAGTCAGAACAGAAAGAGGAAACCTGAGTTCTTCAGCCACACAAATGGAGGACATTTTACATACATTTATATCTATAATCTGAATCGTAAGCATACCTGATTCATATACTCTTATAAATTATATTAAGTGTTTGAAACACAAATGCAAAAATAACGCTGCTTCTTATAAATTATATGATGTGTCTGGAACACTCATGCAAAAATAATATAATTCTTAATGTAATGCCATGACCATCAAGTTATACTCAGCAGTAGGCTTTCAGCAGTAGCTGTGGAAGGCACGGCAGCCCCAATGAAATGGGGGTTATAAAAGTGAAATGTGTGGAAAATGAAAGTGCCCCAAAAATGTGGGATCACATCAGGGAAACGTGGGCAGTCAAGTAACCCTGCACTGTAGATGAATGCATTAAGAGCAGTGAGGTCTCAGATGCTGTGTGTTCCCACGGGAATTTCAGGATCAGGGAAGATCCGACAAAGATTTCAATGTCTGTTCCACACCATTGGCATCATCTGCCATTATTTATCAGTATTTATCAGACTCCTCTGTATGTAAATTTGCTGCTTGTCTTCAGTCTTGAGTTTGTCTCAAACCTCAAAGTATATACTGTGGATAATGAAAGGATTTGACATTGATAACTTGGCCAAAGATATGCACATAGAGTACCATTAAAAAGAACCATTAATTAAGGAGATGATACCATTTCAGTACATACATTTTAGTGGAGTTTTTGTGGTTGTGACATATGAAGGACCAGTTTGGGTGATATTCATGGTGAAATTAATAATACTGGTCACGCAAGGGGCCCTTGCCACTGTCGGCATATCACTAAATCACACGAGGAGCAGGAGGAGACAGAAATCTGGATAGAAAGCAGAGCATTAGTCAGGCAGAGATCTGGGCTGGAGCCAGAGGGAGCGTGTCTGAGTCTGAGGGGGTAGAGGAGGCTGTGGAGCACTCTGAAGGGGTGGAGGGGACGTGTTTTGGGGAGGGTAACAGGATATTGCTGGCCAGGTAACTTCCAGCCCCATCCTCCCCTGGCTCTGTCTCTGCCTCAACCTCATTAGGTGCCCAGCTTTCCAGCACCTGTGGAGAAATCAACAAACTGACTAAAACACACACATACACATGCACTAACACATACACAAACACATGCTGAATATAACACAGTCACACACAGTAAAATGCACCTGACACACAAACAACACACAACATACACTAAGACACACAAGACACGACGCAAAAACCAAACCACATCGACAAACTGCCACCCGCAAACACTGTTTAAACACAAATTAAAACAAATAATAAAATTTGTTTTCCATTAATAAGGCACTGTATGTATAGACTAACATTTAGACTGCTACAAATACACACAAACACACCAGGTACCAAACAAGCACTTATAACGTGATGTACGGCTGACTTCTACTGTACTTATACTGGCAGCTATTGTACTGGTTTGCTTGTTTTTCTATCCAAACCCCCCCCTCCCAAAAGTTCAGTGTGGCCCTGTTATAACGCAATCATTGAGGTCCATAAAATGTCATTGTGAAAAAAAGTGGAGTCATGCTGAATTGGGGTTCAAGAAAATCAGCGTTTCAGCTGACCCAATGTTGGCCTAAAATCCTAAAACACCCCTATTTTCACCCTATTTGACCTGCTTTTTGCACATTTACCTTCTGGCAAGTAAATTACCTTTGATTTAAAGAATTCTGTGAATAAGTCTTTTGTTGTTACAGTAGATATTGAAACACAATTAATTTAGTAAAGCTTTTTAATAAATAAAACAAAGAAAAACATTCAAGAATATTAGTAATCATCATTTACAGTTTATTTCTTAAAAAGTGATCGAGTGGTTCTTCCTTGAGCATAGCATGTTGCTGGCTGCGAGCAAAATCTAAAATAGAAGAAAAAGAAAGGTCCGATGACTTGCGTTACATCCGAATTTGTGTTAAAGCAGGGCATGAAATATTGGGGTTTCACTGTATGTCAACACCACAGCAGTTGCAAGTGTAGAGGGAGAGAGAGATATTAAGGCACTATGATTGACACAGCAGCAGTCCACCTATAATAAAAAATGGGTAAGAACACCCTGAGGAGGCTGAGGAAAATCAACATGGAGTCACAGAGGCACTGTTCAGTATCTCAGAGCTATCGCCAAGGCCAGTAACAATACATTGGCAAACATATCCTATTGTCTTGTGAGCATGCACACACCCACCAACACCCACACACACACCCACATACATCTGCACCCTCACAAAATGAAGGCCATCCGGCTTACAAATGCCATTCACAATTGCATAAAATGAACCACATTGTGATGCCTCATTACCTAAACCCGTATCTTACATTAGGGTCAATACTGATGTAAATGTAAAATGTATCAACTAATGTAATGTTGGGGTTACATTTGTTGTGCTTTTAAACATATAGAACAGGCAAGGTTTGAGTGTTTTCTGCTGCTTACCTCAGATGACCTCCTGTGTAATTTAGCCTGCAATGATGCCCAACATTCCATCATAACCACACACATGCACACCTGCCAGTACACCCACTCTCACACACCTTATTCAGTCCCTCCATCACCATATGTGGCAGGTGTTCGTTCAGCATGGCGGGGGAGATGATGACTTCATCAAAGGCCTTGTTGTCTCTCCACAGAGCAGAGTATGTAGGTTCCTCCTGACCACAGCTGCAAGGGAGAGAACAGTGTGGGAATACAGGCTCTACTGAATACCAGTGTGCAGCTGCAAGGGAGAGAACAGTGTGGGAATACAGGCAGTGTGCTACAGTGTGGGAATACAGGCAGTGTGCTACAGTGTGGGAATACAGGCAGTGTGCTACAGTGTGGGAATACAGGCAGTGTGCTACAGTGTGGAATACAGGCAGTGTGCTACAGTGTGGAATACAGGCAGTGTGCTACAGTGTAGAGTACTAGCACAACATGACACATTGGAAAGGGGGCCAGGGATTTCTGTGAGGAAAACTGGAAGTATGCTACTGTAACATTTGTAATCAAAACATGAAAATCCTCAGCCATCTTCTACCAGAATTTCCCCTGCTTGTCTGCTCCCCAACTCATCTCCCCAGCCCTCACCATCTGTCTGGGGGGTGGTTATGGACCACATGAATGATCCTCCCTGGGGGGTACAGAGGGATGGAGGTGGACAAGGCGATGCTGAGGTCACTGGGGTGCAGCCACAGGCGGGTGCTGGAGGGGGCGTCTGTGGGGCCCTGGGGGGGATCGTCTGAAGGCAGCTCTGATTTGGGGATGCATTTTGTGCCCCCCAAAATGATCCTCCACTGGGAAGGATGGGTGGACAAAAGATTAGGTTAATTATCACTGACCAGAGATGTACACAGGGCAAAAAGATGATACAAGGTAAAATGAGGACTCCATTTTCATAGGATTTACACATAAATATAAAGTAACAACATTACTGCGCACTCAAGTTTCTCCTGGCTGGTTACAAACAGATGAAGTTTTTGACAATTTTAGTATTTATCAGGCAACATAACAATTATAAGTAAATGACTTCAACCTTTGAACAAAAATACACTTACAAATGTAATTAAACTTTTTTGTGTCTAATTAATCTATTTTGATACATATGACATTTTTTAGTTTATGGCTATTGTACAAGGCTGAGTTTGGGAATCACTGTGAAGGTAAAAGGCACAAAGCATCCAATGCCAATATTGCAGCATAATTTCAGCATCCGGTGCTGTGTTTGGGATAATTATAGTAACAAGCTCACATTACCACGGCTAAATCTGGAGCTGTAATCATACTTTGTGTTCTAAGCTGAAGACCATTCTGTCGGTCTCACCTTTGGCTTGTCGCTCTTCTGTAAAACCTCTAACAGGTGACGCCGAAAACCTTCAAGCTGAGAGAGACCGATCCTGAGAGACCAATGACAGGAGAAAAAAATGGGCACAATTTGTGATAACAGTGTTTCTAATACTTTCCACACCAATAACCACTTGAGGTGTTGTCATATGCAGGGAGGACTGTGATGAGGGAGTGGAGTGGAGATATGATTTATTGATTGTTTGGTACGTGAGTAGCCTATGAAGAGTAAACTTTATTTTTCATTAATAAATGCCATAACAGCACAGTGCAGCAAGATCCCACTGTCTGACCCTTTCTGTTAGAGGGAGAGAATGTCACAGTGACAGTGTCATTTGCAGCGTTTCAGGAGAGAATTTATGCTTAAAAAATAACATACACACACATATATTTCCACAAGACCCACCTCAAGTGTGAGCCTGTTCTAAAATTATTTAATTCTTCAAAACATTTACTGCAATTACCACTCTGGATAATTCTATTACTTGTGCTGTTCTTTATATACCGGGAAGACACCACACACCTTGGGACGAGGTCCTTCCCTAAAACCACAGCAGTGACAAACTCTTTGGAGATCTCCATTGCATCCTCACTGTGAGAGAAAGAGGCAGAGGGAGGGAGAAAAGGGGGAAGGCTTGTATGACTCATTCTACTGTTTCTGTGTCACCTCCGAGATTCAATCTGATTGTAGATGACGGACCCATCTGGGTTCTCATTTAAAGATAATCAACATTCTAAATTTAACATCCTTTACTCCCACATCTGCTCCAAAATTACTGAATTATATTCTGCCAGCTGTGTACTTTAAATGATTAAGCCAGTATGCTGAAAATAATGAGTTACATCATATGCCTTTAGGTAAACAAGAACTAAAGAATACAACTCAGCACTTCTAAAATCTATTTTTTTTTATTTTAACAGTTAACAGAGTGCTCTCCCACCTCACCTGAGCAGACCCCCGGGGGGGGAGTAGGAGTAGCAGTGCAGTGTGGGATACTGGGGGCGGAGCAGGAAGGACAGGATGGCAGCTGTGCCTGCACCCAGAGAGTGCCCCACTATCACGAGCCCATAATGCATGGTGCCCTTCCCCTGAAACACACCAACCGACGAAAGTCAGGACAGGATTCAAGCAGTTGCTGGACAACTGACACAGCTAACATAACACCCAATTATGTTAGCTGTGTCATAAAGACACAGAATAAACAGGTCATTCACACTTTGCTGTGTTTTAAAATACAGCAATAAAATCTGAAAGTCATACTTGTCAAATAGAAACCTATTGCTTCCAGAACTATAGTGTATTTGCTTTTGAAATAAAGGCTAAGCTCTCCAACAGCATGTGTGTTATAAACCAAGACACTCAATGAAATGTATGTGCACATACCAAGTCTCTCCCAAATGCCTGCGATAAAATCATCTCCTGTTCTAGTTTCTTCTTTATGTACTCTGCTGAGAAAACCATACCCTGTGAAAACAGAGAAAATGAGGAAAAAATAGAGCAACTGAAAATTATACACGCATATATTCAGAGGTCATCATCTGTATATGATCAATTACCGAAATTGAGTTTATCTTTTGAAATGTAAACACGAAATGGGCCATTTTCGACCTTTTAAAGCTTCAAACCGACTTTCAAATCACCTTTATGTCAAAATAAAGAAAAAGCTATTTTAAGCAATCACTCTGCTCTTGTTTGCCTTGCATCACAATATGTTACCATTTCCAATCAAGCTATATTTACCATGGGATCACTAATAGCTATACGTAAATCTCGACTTTACTGGCTGGCATGTGTTGTGTCAAACAGGGGGACATGGTTTAATCTGCTTCAAGAATATTTTTTTCTTTTAAATGAGCCCAGCACTGTAAATCAGTTGGAAAATATAGCTTAATTACTCTTTAAGGAGTTACAGAACATTCATGGTGTTCTCTAAATACAAAATTACAAAACCAGAAAAACTTCTTGTTTGGGCCTACCAATTGTCTGGGTAAACTGGGTTATGAGAGGCTGTGGGGTGGGGTGAGAGGGGTGTTTTGGGTGCCCACCTTGTGACCCAGCCAGGTTCCCTGTGGCTCCTCCACTGGTAAACGCTCTGCATCTCCGGTCAGGTCAGTCAGAGCATCCTGAGGAAAACCACGTATCTATTATTCAACACTAGAGATATCAGTGGTATCGCAACAAAGACAAATCCCCTGTCCATTAGATAATGTATCACTGGAAAGAAAACACTTTGTCTAGTAGAAACATATCATCTGAAAGAAACCGCATGTTAATGCATCACTGACTTCGTGCATCAGTGTCTGTCAGTCTTACTTTGGGTGACAGGGTTCCTCGGATACTGATGATGACCTTCTTCTTGTCATGATCCACAGCAACAAAAAATGGAGTCTCATATACCTGAAATGCACAGCAGGAGTTGCAAATGGGCTGCCAAATGGAAATGGAAACATAGACTAATATCTTTTTTTATTAAAATATCCTCAAAAAAACAAGACTTAAACAGAAGAGAATGATATTCTGTGATATGGATTTAGCACCTCAGCTCATTTTTGTTTTCCAACATAAAAAACCTGTTGCATGTGTTGCTCAATGCTTGTTCAAAAATTGCATATATCACTACAGTGATGAACTATGTAACCCCATTCTGCTCATGTACTCGATATATAGTATGTAGCCAGGTACACCATCTTAATAAAGACTGAAGATGTAATCCTGATAAGCAAACATTGACATTTTCATATTTTAGCTGAGAGAGGGCAGTGACAGGAGGAGGGATCGATTAGAGTTTGTTTTGAAATTGATTGCATTTGCAATTTACTTCAGTAAATTTAAGATATGCTAGTTGGTCAATGGCTGCTACTACCTCTAAGCCTTTCCTCATATTCTCCCCCGGGCCTCCCTGCTTCACCCGCATTCACTCACAGCATCATGGCAGGAGGTGTAGACAATGTGGACCTGCTTGAGGTCCTGGTCCAGAAAGTGCCTGCGGATGGCAAGGACGTTGCAGCCACAGCAGTTATCCTCCTCCACTGTCACCGACTGGGACAACTGAGACCCCGACACCGACACACAGCTGAGGGAGGCAAGGGGAGAGGAGTTCGTTCTGATCAAGAGACTGGCACTCTTGCACACTGTGATGTGATTCAGAAATTCACAGGCCTCATATAATCACACATGACTAATCTAAACAGAAAATATAAATGACAATTTAGGAAAACTTTTTTCTGTATTTTTAAAAAGGTTGAGACAGGATTTTGTTTCATTTAATTAACTCACACTTTTAGAGTGACAAAACGCCAGATCAGTGATGAAAAACAGACTCATCATTCAGACTAAGAGAGAGGCTCAGTGATCAGTGTGAGAGAGAGGTCAGTGATCAGTGTGAGAGAGAGGGGCTCAGTGATCAGTGTGAGAGAGAGGCTCAGTGATCAGTGTGAGAGAGAGGGGCTCAGTGATCAGTGTGAGAGAAGGCTCAGTGATCAGTGTGAGAGAGAGAGGCTCAGTGATCAGTGTGAGAGAGAGGCTCAGTGATCAGTGTGAGAGAGAGGGGCTCAGTGATCAGTGTGAGAGAGAGGCTCAGTGATCAGTGTGAGAGAGAGGGGCTCAGTGATCAGTGTGAGAGAGAGGGGCTCAGTGATCAGTGTGAGAGAGGGGCTCAGTGATCAGTGTGAGAGAGAGGCTCAGTGATCAGTGATCAGTGTGAGAGAGGCTCAGTGAGTGTGAGAGAGGGCTCAGTGATCAGTGTGAGAGAGGGCTCAGTGATCAGTGTGAGAGAGAGGGCTCAGTGATCAGTGTGAGAGAGAGGCTCAGTGATCAGTGTGAGAGAGAGGGGCTCAGTGATCAGTGTGAGAGAGAGGCTCAGTGATCAGTGTGAGAGAGAGGCTCAGTGATCAGTGTGAGAGAGAGGCTCAGTGATCAGTGTGAGAGAGGGGCTCAGTGATCAGTGTGAGAGAGAGGGCTCAGTGATCAGTGTGAGAGAGAGGGCTCAGTGATCAGTGTGAAGAGAGAGGCTCAGTGATCAGTGTGAGAGAGAGGCTCAGTGATCAGTGTGAGAGAGAGGGGCTCAGTGATCAGTGTGAGAGAGAGGCTCAGTGATCAGTGTGAGAGAGGGGCTCAGTGATCAGTGTGAGAGAGAGGCTCAGTGATCAGTGTGAGAGAGAGGGGCTCAGTGATCAGTGTGAGAGAGGCTCAGTGATCAGTGTGAGAGAGAGGGGCTCAGTGATCAGTGTGAGAGAGGCTCAGTGATCAGTGTAAGAGAGAGGTTCAGTTATCAGTGTAAGAGAGAGGGGCTCAGTGATCAGTGTGAGAGAGAGGCTCAGTGATCAGTGTGAGAGAGAGGCTCAGTGATCAGTGTGAGAGAGAGGGCTCAGTGATCAGTGTGAGAGAGAGGGGCTCAGTGATCAGTGTGAGAGAGAGGGGCTCAGTGATCAGTCTGAGAGAGAGGGGCTCAGTGATCAGTGTGAGAGAGAGGGGCTCAGTGATCAGTGTGAGAGAGGGCTCAGTGAACAGTGTGAGAGAGGTTCAGTCATCAGTGTAAGAGAGATGCTCAGTCATCAGTGTAAGAGAGAGGGGCTCAGTGATCAGTGTGAGAGAGGTTCAGTCATCAGTGAAAGAGAGGCTCAGTGATCAGTGTGAGAGAAAGGGGCTCAGTGATCAGTGTGAGAGAGAGGTTCAGTGATCAGTCTAAGAGAGAGGCTCAGTGATCAGTGTGAGAGAAAGGGCTCAGTGATCAGTGTGAGAGAGAGGTTCAGTGATCAGTGTGAGAGAGAGGGGTTATCTCAGTGATCAGTGTGAGAGAAAGGGCTCAGTGATCAGTGTGAGAGAGAGGGGCTCAGTGATCAGTGTGAGAGAGAGGGGCTCAGTGATCAGTGTGAGAGAGAGGCTCAGTGAACAGTGTGAGAGAGGTTCAGTCATCAGTGTAAGAGAGATGCTCAGTCATCAGTGTAAGAGAGAGGCTAAGTGATCAGTGTGAGAGAGGTTCAGTCATCAGTGAAAGAGAGGCTCAGTGATCAGTGTGAGAGAAAGGGGCTCAGTGATCAGTGTGAGAGAGAGGTTCAGTGATCAGTCTAAGAGAGAGAGGCTCAGTGATCAGTGTGAGAGAGAAGGGGCTCAGTGATCAGTGTGAGAGAGAGGTTCAGTGATCAGTGTGAGAGAAAGGGGCTCAGTGATCAGTGTGAGAGAAAGGGGCTCAGTGATCAGTGTGAGAGAGAGGGGCTCAGTGATCAGTGTGAAGAGAGGGGCTCAGTGATCAGTGTGAGAGAGAGGGGCTCAGTGATCAGTGTGAAGAGAGGGGCTCAGTGATCAGTGTGAGAGAGAGGGGCTTAGTGATCAGTGTGAGAGAGAGGGGCTCAGTGATCAGTGTAAGCGGGAGGAGCTCACGGGCAGGAGCTGGCAAGGTGACATAGTCCACAGCCAGGCTTCCTCAGAATATACATTGGCCAGCCATAGGCTGCCAAGGCAAACAGCATATAGTAACACACTTCTTTATACATTGCCATTTCAGCCTGGAGAGAGAAGGAGAAAAACATTAATCAAAGGAACTACTGGCTAAAACAAGTGAATGCAGAAAAACCTATGATGTTAGCATGTTGCAAATGTGATATCATCCAAAAGATTCCCTTCATATATTTTGAATTCATGGTGTTATGGATGTGACTTGCAACAGTGTTTTGATAATTAGATCTAGCAAGTACAAACATGTTGGCGGCAGCTGAATGTTAAGTGGGCAAACTAAAAAGGGCCATTTTAGCAATGGCAATAATTATGAGAATAACAATAATATGTACATCACCCTCATTATAATCAGGCCTTCAACAGTAATGTTTATGTATTCAGCAGCAAACACAATTCAACAAGGAAAGGGAGCCCAGGTGCCAGTTCTTCATGGGGACATTACTGTCAGAACCTGAGTTTTGCTACATATGTTGTAATTTTATTATGTATTTTTTCTCTCATCTAAGAAAGAAGTACACATCTAATTAGTGGGAAAAAAATTAAGCCTTCAGTCTACACTGTAAGAATATGTAATAATTTATCATATGCTGTGATCTCAAGGATTTCAATTTTAAAAAAAAAAAAAAAGTTAGCAATACCTGAAAATGAAAGCTTGTATTTAGACTGTATTCACATAACCAACAATCATAATTAAAGAACTTAAAATAATTCACTAAAACTAACTCAGAATTTCAGTTAAACAATATCATCAATACTCAGGAATATTCACTCAGAAAGACTCAACTTGCATGTAACAAAAAACATATGCAGACAAACATAAACTTAGAAACAAACACACGCAGGTTTCCCACAATTCAATCACAGCATGGTCACATACGAACACTTACGAAGACAAACACTCACAAACCAAACACATAAAAACACAGAACTTACAGAATTCTTCAGATCCAAGTATATGGTGCCACGGGTGACTGGCATGCCAGACAGGAAAGCTAGAATTTCATTGTTGCTCTGAAAAACACATTTAGTTCTATTACCCATTTTAAAATTTAGAAATCCTAATTCATCATCTCAGTTATATAATCTGTACTTTTTCCCTTCTCAAGGAATGTTTTTATTTGTTTGTTGTAATAGCTATTTTGTAAACTTTGTGACATTTGCTCAGCAAGGATTACAAAAGGAATTTCAATACATTAAAGAATTTAATATAATAATTTACAATGTACAATGTAAGTTGTATCTACACTTGTGAAGTTGCATTATAACAACTTAACCACAGACCAATGTGTAATAGGACTAGCCTTGTTTCATATGTGCACTTAAGAACACTGATGACTTGTTCTACCTACATTGCAGTTACTCTGTAATAGTCTGCTATAATCAGAGTAGTTATGATATAACTACTCAGGTACAGGTGCATGGGCGTAAAGTGTTACAGGATTAATTAAACCAGGATCTCATGTGAATATGTATTAATTTTTTTAGATACATATAATTACAATTGATACATCCTCCTTCAATGACATGCTATCTTTTTGGAAACATTCAATTTTGTTCTCATCCTTCTTCTACCAAGTACTGTTGGCTTTTCCATATTTTTTTTCTAGAAGATGTGCCCATTCATCTAATTTATTTTGTGTAGTTATTTCATGACTTTATAATTGCTACTGAAATATTTGTTGATACACTGTATAGTTTGTAAGTCAATAAACACATTTCATTTCACAATATATCCTTTGAGCTTAATGATATATTTACCAACTCACAGACTAAAATATGAATGTCTGTCAGGGCTTAAAAAGTGCTGCTGTCCATTGATATACAGCTCAACTGTACAGTCAGATAAATTTTGATTTACAAGTAATATGTTCTTTTGAAATACGAGAGTGAGCAGTCTAGTGCATTGCTCTGGAACACTGATAAAGCCACTTTAGCTGGGACGACTTCAGAGGAATGTTGCATGTTTTCTTTGTTCAGGTTATCAAAAAAATACAAAACAGAAAATCTTAGAAATTTGAATGGAACAAAGCCATGGTATTGGATTTTAATTGGATTTTTCTGATTCCATTCCATTACATTAGAGTCATTTAACTGATGCTTTTATCCAAAGTGACTTACAGTTGATTGGGCCAAGGGCCAATCCCCCTGGGAGCAATGTGGGGTTGGAAGCCTTGCTCAAGGGCCCAACAGCAATAGTGCTCTTGCTGTAGCTAGACTGGGGCTTGAGCCACCAACCGCAAGGGTCCCAGTCAAGTACCTTAGCCACTAGACTACAGGCTGCCTTCTCTCCACCTTTATTGGAATTATCACCATTACACAAGATTTTCTGAAGTTATATTAAGACTGTTTCAAGCCAACTCAAAACAAAGTTGGGATACAGTTTTACACCTAGTTAATGCTGTGACGTTACTGACTTACCCAACTGGTTGCTTGTAACTAGCTAATATTACCAAAACTATTTGTAACATTTTTTTGATGATATATTGTCAAGAAACAGGTTTATTATTATTGTCAGACGTTCTCTGCTACACGACCACTACAAACAATAATGTTTTTTTGTGGTTGTGATGGAGCTTTTTTGGTTGTTTCATTAAAGGGGAACTCTGGTGTCAAATGCAAATTTGATAGTATACTTCTTACCGACGAATTGTTTGTTAGCCAGCTTCCCACTGCAACACGGCACTGCGTTATGGACTTTTAGCAGCTTGAAAGTTCCTCCTGACGTCAGCTGGTAATAAAACATTCATATTCAGACTGGAGTAATTACCAACTATTGAAAAAAGAAATATACCAAACCCAACGATAGATTAATGTGCTGCGTCAGGAAATACATAATTTATGAAAAGAAAACAAATTAACAATTGGAGTAATTTTGAGAAAATTTGTGCGAGGTAATGGTTGTTGGCAGTGTATGGGTGAGGCTGCTCCAGCGAAACAAAGTGCTTCACTAGGGAGGATTCTTTCCAGGACAGGAAATGTATCTCTAGAGCTTTGTGATTTTTTAACCACACAATCAATGGTGGTCAGCATTACAATCACCATCAGAAATTTATTTTAGGGTTAAGTTCCCCTTTAATGGAAAGTAAGATTTCTGTTTTTGTTCAATGCTCCCATCTTTTCATTGTGAAAATGAAGAATGATTATGATAAGGCATAATTATATATGTGACTTCTGGTTTAATGCCCCATTCTGTTGACCTGTTGGCCTGTAAGTCTGAAGTTTACATCGCTGAGATTCTTCCGTATAATTTGCCATGATTTCTTTCATTCCTCCTTCCAA
This sequence comes from Albula goreensis, assembly GCA_022829145.1. Classification (NCBI taxonomy): domain Eukaryota; kingdom Metazoa; phylum Chordata; class Actinopteri; order Albuliformes; family Albulidae; genus Albula; species Albula goreensis. The sequence continues at coordinate 26,689,319 of CM040749.1, forward strand.
CCCTCCATTCTTTCTCACCTGATCCAGGATGGCTGACCTCTTAGCTCTCTGCCTCTGTCTCAACAGAACCAATCCAGCAATGATATCACTGGGCACGATGTCCAGATCTCTAAAAAACTCGGCGAACAGAAGAGCGACTTCAGCATATGCATCCTAAGAGGAACACAGGTAGACATTTCAGTTAAAAAAAATAAGAGAAAGAAATAAACATCTTTTCTTTGGTGGACAAAGTAGTATGAAAGCCTTATTGGTGAAACATACAGATAAAAAGCAGTCTCTCAGTTCAGTGTGATGTCCAACAGGATCGAACTGTATTCTGATTATGACAGTGACTCACAAAAGGCAACACGTTACCTCATCACAAAAAAAAAAAAAAAAATCACAATTTTATGGCCAATTAGGTGCCTTCGGTACATCTGTGCCAGTTGTGTAACTTACGCACTTGTACAGAATACAACTGTACAGCTCAGTAGGTGGATTTCAATGTCTAAATTAGCAGCAGTCGGCTGTTCATTGCTCATGGAGGATGCATGTGCTAGTGTACTCCCACAAGTTTCGGAAGGATGCTGTAGTGCTGAACCAGCCAATTTTTACAATTAGTTGTTCCAAATTTGAGAAACAAAAGAAAATTGGGAAAGGAAGCAGCTTGTCAGGCTTACAGCCTTGTGGTGCTATGACCCTGACCAGCTTTGCACTCTAATGTGAGTGCTGCCCACCCAACACCAAGGGATGTGCTCTGCTAGTAAATTACCATGTATTTACTTGTGATGTATCAAGAAAAGTCACATGTACAGAGACATGCAAGAAGTAAATACACACCTTTACTTTAATCAAATGCTGTTGGTGTCTATGTACTTCTTGCATGTCTCTGTAGATGGTGCTTCAATTGGAGGTGGTAGTTCAAGTCAACTCAAGAATGCACCAGTAAGGAACGTACACCAGTAAAAATGCAGTTAAGTTTCCTTTCTGGATGCTACCGAGCTAGTGCTATATAAAATTCATTATATACATAGAATTATGGATACACTCTGAATATTTCAAGTGCATGCTTGAATGCACACAATGGTGTATGTGGTAATACTTACAGACTGAGAGTCCTGTGCACGGGCACAACACATGATAAACTTGAGTCTCCTGGTCCAGGTGGTAGTCTGGCCTTCCTCTAACCTGTGTCTGAGTGGTAAAGAGATAGCAGATTTCTTAAGAGCTGCAACTGAGCATGTAGGTGCATCTGTGAGGCTGTAGCTGAGTGTGTAGGTGTGTCTGTGAGGCTGTAGCTGAGTGTGTAGGTGTGTCTGTGAGGCTGTAGCTGAGTGTGTAGGTGTGTCTGTGAGGCTGTAGCTGAGTGTGTAGGTGTGTCTGTGAGGCTGTGGCTGAGTGTGTAGGTGTGTCTGTGAGGCTGTAGCTGAGTGTGTAGGTGTGTCTGTGAGGCTGTAGCTGAGTGTGTAGGTGTGTCTGTGAGACTGTAGCTGAGTGTTTAGGTGTGTCTGTGGGGCTGTGGCTGAGTGTGTAGGTGTGTCTGTGAGACTGTAGCTGAGTGTGTAAGTGTGTCTGTGAGGCTGTAGCTGAGTGTGTAGGTGTGTCTTTGAGACTGTAGCTGAGTGTGTAGGTGTGTCTGTGAGGCTGTAGCTGAGTGTGTAGGTGTGTCTGTGAGGCTGTAGCTGAGTGTGTAGGTGTGTCTGTGGGGCTGTGGCTGAGTGTGTAGGTGTGTCTGTGAGGCTGTAACTGAGTGTGTAGGTGTGTCTGTGAGGCTGTAGCTGAGTGTGTAGGTGTGTCTGTGAGGCTGTGGCTGAGTGTGTAGGTGTGTCTGTGAGGCTGTGGCTGAGTGTGTAGGTGTGTCTGTGAGGCTGTGGCTGAGTGTGTAGGTGTGTCTGTGAGGCTGTGGCTGAGTGTGTAGGTGTGTCTGTGGGGCTGTGGCTGAGCGTGTAGGTGTGTCTGTGAGACTGTAGCTGAGTGTGTAGGTGTGTCTGTGAGGCTGTACCTGAGTATGTAGGTGTGTCTGTGAGACTGTAGCTGAGTGTTTAGGTGTGTCTGTGGGGCTGTGGCTGAGTGTGTAGGTGTGTCTGTGAGACTGTAGCTGAGTGTGTAAGTGTGTCTGTGAGGCTGTAGCTGAGTGTGTAGGTGTGTCTTTGAGACTGTAGCTGAGTACCTGAGAGTATAGGTTGTGAGATTGCGCTGTCGTCTGCGTGTGGCCTTCAGCTTGACAAACGTACGGCCAGTGGGGTCGAAGGTGCACAGGAGGGTGATAAAGACACTAAAAATCACCAACCAATTACATGCCACAATTCCTGAGGATACACAAAGAGGTTGAGATTGGTTAGGGCAGACTGGAAAGGCTGATACATTTGTTCTTTAGCTATAGAACACCTGAAGTATTTTCTAATGCTTTCACACTCTCTCCACCACCTCCCTTTCTTTCTATCCTCTTACCAAGTGTGAGATTCTTCGCAGTGACATCAGAGCAGGGATGGTAATATTGAACCAGCCAAATGATCCCCACCACAGCATAAACCAGCTCCACAAGCAGTATAGCTGCAGACAGAAAGGAACAGGGAGAGACAGGGGGTATTAGTCTGCAGGATCTTCATACATGACAAATTTAAAGCATCCCTTTAAGGCGAGTAACTATGTCATGCTGCTGGTTTCGTATACCACCTTACTAGTTAGGTGCTTTGTTATGTTTCCAGCTGCTGGCTATTAAAGATTGTTCAGAGAAATTGGCAATGAGGAGCATTTAAGACTACAGCAGTAATAAAATACTGCAAAGCAGTCCCACTGGATGGAAATGAAGAGAATACTACATAGGATACTACAATGGTCAGGAAATACTTCACCTATATTTACTGTTAAACATCAGTGTTATAGACACAGAGGCACAAGCAGGGTGCACATGGGGTACCTTGCACAGGCAATGAGCACATTAACAGAGCTCTGAGGTTTGAGACAACCTCTCACTGCAAATTAAGTAACTGGGCCTATGTTGAGGTCAGAAAGTCACCCAGAACATGTGACTTGAGTCTAGCAGACAGCAGAGCCAAGCCCAGGAGAAAGGACCCTCAGTCAAGGCAAAGAGAGACATTTTTCCTAATACCTCCATTGAAACCATTTCATCAGGGAAAACTGGCACAGGGACTTGTATAACACAAGATAAGTGTTGGTCTGACTCATTGGAATAAAACATAGAGGCTAGATGAACACTGTGTAGGCCACCCCCCACACAAGTGCTAACCCCATCTCCTTATAACTGACAATAAGGATGGTAAAGATAGGGGGAGGCAGACAAAAAAGTCTCTGCTTTTAAAACATAAAGGTTTATTCTTTCAAAGTATATGTATATTTTGAAAGGGTAAGAGTTGGCACTGAAAGTTTTGTTCAAACTTCAGATTTTTTCAGGCTGAAAAATGGGACGATTAAGCAAAGTGTTTTGGCTATTGCAGTTCACTGTGATTCATTTTCAAAGCACCAAAATAATACTATTTTTAGGAATTAAGCTCAAACTCAAAATGTATGCCACTGCTGACACCCATAACACATATTTTGTATAGTATATATATTTATATGAAAGTGATCTATGAGGAAAGTGGTGTGCATGCTTCTCCCATGTGCACATAACTAAGTTTGATACCGAAGGACCCAGCACCACCACAAGATGATGAATCAGAGGAACCATGTGGGAATTGTGTGATTGCGTGTCTTACCGAGCCTGATGTAGAGGACGTACTGCACGGCATCACGGGGCTGTGTGTACAGGATGCTACCGCGCATGCTCAGCCACATGATGGCGATCTCACATATCAGGCAGCTGATCAGGATCCCCAGGTAACCGCGCCCGTGGTCCACCAACGTCACCGAGCATGACTGCCCTGAGCCATACGGCAGGCTAAACAGCACCATGGACAACACCACCAGCCTGAGAGCCAGGGAGGGACAATGTGTCAGAGTACACTCACATACACTGCAATATCAGACACACAGAGCTCAGCATTACTACTGACTGATGGATGGGTAAGCCAAATGGGCATGTAAGCAAAAGCAGTGTACACAATTATACCTTATCAAATCACTGATGAAAAAGCAAGCATTAAAATAGAAGGATTCACAATTAGCACTGATTAAAATCTGAAAATGAAATATTGCCAAAATTTGAGGAAGGGATTTATGTTGGCATTATTACTGAACAATACAAAATTAATTTGGGAAAAGTATCAGCAATATAAGGAAGGGGCAGAAGAAAATAGAAAAAAGAGAAGTTTACAAGGAAGCCAAAGCAGGTCACCAAAAAGTAAGTATTTTGCCTGGGAAGCCAACTAAGGTGTTTATGACCAGATTATTAGATTTCAATTCTTGCTGTATTCTAACCCTGATAAAATAGATGGTTACCAAGTATTTCAACCTGATAATGATAGAAATATACTGAATGAACATTTAAACATATAAACATTATTTTATAAACATTACAAACAGACCATTCTCCAAAATATAAAGTTGATGCAAATCTATGTATGATACAGATGTAATTACATTTAATGTTTTGGTTTCACTGTAATTGCCATAGGTTTTTTCAAATAAGAAAAATATGCTTCATGAATCTGTTTGTGTACCCAATGTGTTGGGTGGATAATTTGTTCATGTACATTGGATGGCCAATCTAACATCTGTCATGTGACTGGCAGAGGTTTCCAGTATTTTAAGTGTATGATTGTTATTTTTCTTTGGGTTTTATTTATTTTTGTGTTTTCTTTTTGTTTGTGTAATCTGTCTGTGTAGTTGCATTGCTTGCTGCTTTACCTCTGGCCAGTTTTCATGTGTAATTTAAGAAACCCAAAAAAGCATAACGAGGATACCATAGTAGCAAAACTGATACCTTAAAGACCCACTGTGTATGCTGGTTTTTATTCCAACCACAACTGCAACCCCAGAATCTTGACAAGCTGTTAATTGTTCATAATTGTTCATGCTTGTCATGATTACAGAGATACTTTGCAATTATAGCTACGCATGTCATGAAGAAAAAGCTCTGTGGGAACCACTGCCTTAAATAATTTATATTTAATTTATAATTAATATTTTCTGAACAGCTGGTCAGAAACAAACGTAAAACCAACTTTGTGATTGATAATGTAACATTTAAATCTTTTATTAATACAACACATTTTTTTCCCCACTCTTACCAGGCACAGTGGAGGAGGAAGAGGAACAGTGCCGGCAGCACCAGGTCATCACTGCCCACTGACCAGCGCCGGCGAAACACCACCATGCCCGGCATCACGACCCTGCAACACAGAGAGACGGTTACTGAACCATGCTAAATATCACAACCCTGCAACACAGAGAGGCGGTTACTGAACCATGCTAAACATCACAAACCTGTGACACAGAGAGACCGTTACTGAACCCTGCTAAACATCACAACCCTGCAACACAGAGAGACCGTTACTGAACCATGCTAAACATCACAACCCTGCAACACAGAGAGACCGTTACTGAACCATGCTAAACATCACAAACCTGCGACACAGAGAGACCGTTACTGAACCCTGCTAAACATCACAACCCTGCAACACAGAGAGACCGTTACTGAACCATGCTAAACATCACAACCCTGCAACACAGAGAGACCGTTATTGAACCCTGCTAAACATCACAACCCTGCAACACAGAGAGACCGTTACTGAACCATGCTAAACATCACAACCCTGCGACACAGAGAGACCGTTACTGAACCATGCTAAAAATCACAACCCTGCGACACAGAGAGACCCCTATTAATCTTGATACCATGATTCTGAGGACAAAAGAGACCATTACTGAAACAAATGTAATCCAAGCAAACTTTGGTCAAATACACACTTGAAATACTTCACCTTTTCCCAGCAAGCTCTCAGCCCCCCCAAAACACCTCCCTACCACTGACTGAGGCAGAGAAAGCCATGAACACACTCCATTTTTATGTGATGACGGGCACTCACTTCGCTCCACGCTGCAGATGCTTCACCAACCCACTGAGCAAGAATTGAACATATACTCACAGGTGCTTGGCCAGTAAAGAACGCACACTAAAGAGTGATGAGACTGAAGACCCTAACGACTCCCATAGACCTTACACAAGTACATGAACACAAATGAGAGTGCAGTCCGAGCACTGGCTCCTTTCTGCATATTCTTTGTGCCTGATTATTTCCCTGTGGAGGTTAAAAAAGCCACTGTCCAAAAGGGCCAGTGCAGGAAAAACCAGAGAATTTGTGTACTGAGACTTTTGTTTAGATAATGGGAGCAATTTGTTTTCATCATGTAGAAAGTACAGCACTTTTCATACATAGCCCCCCATTTCAGGGCAAATTAAAGTATTCATGTTTAGTACTTTGCCACATATCCTTTTATGTGCTGAGTGCTGAACGTCTGTGACCCTCAGACATCAACAGGTGCTGAGTGTCTTCTCTGATGATGCTGTGCCAGGCCCGTGCTGCACCCATCCTCAGCTCATGCTTGTGTTGAGGTGTAGTTGCCTTGATCTTTCTCTTCAGCACATGAAACATGTTCTGTTGGATCCAGATCTGGCTTGGCCAGACTTGAGTTTCAGACTGACTTGGCCAGGCAAGAATTTGCCAGGTTTTGGGTTTGAAAAACAACTTTTTTGCTTTAGCAGTGTGTTTGGGACCATGTTTATACAATTTATTTTTAATTAGTGACATGCAGAAGAGGATGTTCTTGTTAAGTTACATAAAAACTTGTTACACTGCTTGTACATCTCAGTTTATAATCAACATCGAAGAAAATGTCAGCCTTACACAATAAAGCCATTTGTAGCTCTGCTCCTGTTACACAACTGCATCATGCATTTCCTGGCTAAAAGTGAACAGCACAAGTGAAGCAGGTGGTTATAAAATGCTGCCTGTATCTCAAAGCAGTAGTGGGAAGAGGAGAGTATAGTGGGATGGTAAGAAGTGCGGTCCTGCTAAGTGCTGTAGAATAGAACAGGGCTATTACAGAGCTCCATATCAGTTTGGCCAAGCTGTGCTCCAACTAAGACCATATCACATCAATAGCTGCATACAGCCATCCATTTCACCAGTACATACTACATTCACTTTGAAACAAGTTCATATGAGTCATGGAATTTTTCCACAATATAGCATAACTTATAGGCCAAAGAACCTCATAAGTATGCACCAAATGGGCACAGACATATTTCATGGCTCTGGACTGTTTGTAACTCTGCAATTTATGTGAATTACAACAATTACAAATGTGGATCCTTCATGTACTGGAATAGTGACCTACATGATTGTCAAGATAAAACTTCATGATCCTCAAATGTGGTTTTCAACACAAGAGTGGATGGATGGCACTATTGACACGCACTCACTGGTTGACTCACCACAACTGAACGCTCAAAGGGAGAGTTGGGAGTTTATTATAAGACAGTGATAACTACTGATATCTCATTAATATTGGCTAACTAAAGTTAGCTAGTTAGATAACAATGTTATTGAGCTGCTCTTTTCGGACTGTCGTTGCTGGATATGTACAATGTTATTGCGGCCATTTTATTTCTATGGTTTTTAGTCTTAAATGAATTAGACTTTTCATCATCTGTCTGCTTTCATGTGCACATTTTGTGATTGGGAGAGTGAGGGGAAGGAAGCATCTTGTAAAAGATGGATACACTGATGCTACCAGAAAGCAGTCTGCAGCAAGGGATTTTCTGTCAAAGTATTGTGACAGATCACCAGGAGTGAGTCTGAGCTTAACAGCAAGTAACAAGGGCAGCTCAAACATATTCAACATTGACTTTGCACTTATCTTGTGAATGAATCAATAAATATATTTGGATTTCTACAGAGGATATTTTTGTTTGGGGTGGACGGGGAGTGAGCACATTATTAGAGGGAGCTTTGCAGACACTCAAGAAACACCCAACAGGCACATAAATCCCCTCAGGGCACAGCTGCAGACCTCTGGTGAGGATGTTTACAGCTAAACTGCTCCTAAAACTGAAGGAGGAACTGGTGGCTTACAGTTCGATCCTTGAGCAAATTATCAATAAGGGGCACAGCCTTGTTCTGTATGCAGAACTCAAGATGAAACAGCTTTTGCAATCCACTTCATTAATGCTGTTAAAAAATTTTAAAACCTCAATCAAATCCCTTCTAAGTCTCCTTCGCTGAGACTGGAGAGATTAAGGGCCCTCTTTGGAGGACACAAAAGCAACTGGCAAACACGCGCACAAGTGGCTGGAGCCAATCAGAAATGTGTCAGTGTATAAAAGGACCACTGGTTTCTTTTCACACAGGATGCAAGCTAGCTAGACATAGCAATGGGTTAAAGCTATGGTGAAGGTGCAGCTGTAGGGTAGCTAACATTTGTGACATTTCTTTTAAGACAAAAGAAAAGATATTTAAAACGTTTATGTTGTATGTACAAGTCACTGATTTGGTAGACATAATAACAAATATCTAACTATCTTTATCATTAGTTCATCACTTATGCTATTCTTCGATAGCTTTACCCTGTCACTGTAATTGTGTAATTTACAAAATATACAACTTATTCCTTTTTGTCATTTCAATTTACTGCTGGTACTATTTGCACTGTTGCCTCCATGCAGTGTGCAATCTTATTACATTTCATTGTTGAAACCATTTTTTAACCATTTTAAGATTCTCATCTTAGTTTTTCCACCATAGGAGGGCGAATTTCTAACTCCTGAAGTGTTATACTAGTTACCCCCTCCTAAAAAAGCGGGAGGCAACTGGGGAGAACTCCCTCCTTCCCCCAAACTTCTGCAAGATGTCAGAGCTGGCCAACTGCTGTACATGTAGGATGGACCTGTTCATTCTGTGCCAGTCAACACTGATTGATCAGATGGGATCAGGTTGATTGCTCACACAGATGATGAAGCCCAAGGAAAAGCTCGGCCTCGCCCTTGTGCTGAACTTGATCATAACAGACATTGTCAAGAAGAATGGGACTCTTCCTCACAGCATAGCAAACCCCTTGGCTCCATTACTTGTGACAAGATTCAAAGTAAGTGTAATGTGAAGTGATAAGATTCTGAGTAAATCTGATGTCAAGAAGTGGTTTTTCATGGAACATCCAAACCAGGAAGCCACTGCTCTCAGAGAATACACACAGCCAAAGGACACCCAGCCATGTGGCCAGCTGTTCCACTCCAGAGAAGACAAGCCATTCCCACGGTGCACCAGCTGGGCCTTCAAGATCATCCTTAGATAGGGTACAAATCTCAAAATGATGACACTTGGATTTCTTAAATAACATGCACATGAATGTTTTATATTACAAAGTGTTTTGCTTCTTTATTCTAAGAAGTGAGATCTACTGCTCAAACTCAGATAAAAGGTACTGAGTTTCCTCCAACATTGTGTTTAATTATTAATGGTTAAAGTGAAATTATGGACTCATGCCCCCTTATTGGAAGACAGCTTTGATCTACGTCTGAAGTAGATAAAACATGACTACACCCTTCTGAGTTAATAGCCTAGACCACTGCTGGAAGACTGTAAAGACTGACATGATTTGTTATTTATTCTCATTACCTTGTATCCACTGCAACCCTAATGGAGCTCTGGAACGCAAACCATTATTGGAGATGATGGTATCTCACTATACCTGGGTGAAACAGTATTATTCTGGAAAGAAATGCGTACATTGCCCAAGATGAATGTATTATGGTCATGAAAGATCCTGTGGTACACATCACAGAGAGAAGTGCTAAACTTTTAGTCTCTCTTATCTTGCTCTAGTTTAGCTAAAAGTGGTTGTACATTCTGATGCACAAGACATTTTAAAATCATGAGATGAAGGTGCTACAAGGATATTATCTTCTGTCATCATCATCCCTTATTTGTTTTAGTAGATTTGCAAAACACAGGCTAATCTTGGTACTTGTTACTGTACCGGACCTTGTACCACAAAAACAATAATTTGAGACTCAAACCACATCCTGTGTAACACTGAGTAGTTCCCATTCTGTGGTTATCAAAGATGAAGCCAGGATGCCAGAACTACTGACCACAAGTTTGTTGTCAATTGTTTGTTGTTAAGTGGCTTTTTTTGTCAAACAAAAGGCAATAACACCACGGTCAACCAGTTTGATGTTACACACTGGTTGCTGAATATTACAATCTTGAGATGAAACATGCTACATAAATTTAATCCATTACCATTATTTAAGCTTTTTTTCCTTCTCTCTCTTTCACACTCATGCACACACCTCTCATATAAAGACTGACACATTCTGACTAAAGGGGTGTGCAAAATTTGGGTTGATCTCAGTTCAGTTTTGCGTCATCATTGTCCATGGAATGTGTGAATGCGTCCTGACTTGTCTCCTCCAAAAGCAATAAAGCGATGCAGTGAAGAGTTTTGATAAGCATGGTGGCGCCTGAGTGCTGAAAAGAAAGATTTTACACAGTTTCCTCACCAAAACTACTACTCAGTACAGCTACCAGTAATACCGAAGTGGAAAGAATTACATATATTACTCAAATTACAGATTATAATAAATTTACAACAAATACAACTGTATAATGTCTGAAGATATAAGTACAGAATGTAATACAAACAATGTTAACTGAGTGGCCACTTTATCAAGTACCCCTAGATGGATGGTGAGTAACGGTCAGGCTACAATCAGTCAACAAACAACGGAGTACACCACTGGTGCCAGAAGACACATATCAGAATGCACAACCCCTCATACCTTGCCACACATGGGGTATGGTAGCCTACAACATTGCAGACATTACACCTCAGCTTCTATTGAACAGCAAATGTTTAAACCACATTAACACTAGGGCATCAAGTGGAACAATATTAAATGTAGTCGACACAACAGTGCCCTATCCAATGAGCTGTCCAATGATTTCAAGATCAAAACAATGACGTTTACCATATCTCATGGCCTTCTCAGTCACCAGATCTGAACCCAATCAAGAATTTATGAGATATTCTAGAGTGATGTCTGAGAGGGAATTTTCCCCTTCCATCAACTGAACTAGAGTGGACTGAATTGCTCATGGTGTCACACTAATCCCAAAGACTTATTCCAGACACTGGCAGACATCACTTCACAGATGATGCAGGTCATACTGGCCATTTATGGTGGTTGAACACCCATTCACATTGGGCATTCCAAATATTTTGGCCATTGCTTGTAAATAACCTGTATATATTGATATTATTACATATAGATATCCTAAAATCATAACTGGTAAGTAGCCAGATGGTCAAAAAACTACATTAATGAAAAGTAGTACAATAAGTGGTGGTAGCAAAATGAGTCACATAACTGGGCAGGAAAGCAAGCCGTGCTTGCATGGACTTTTCTCCATGCTCTATTCTATGTATCTTGTGTGATGTGCTGCTGTAACATGGACGCTTATGCTTGAGGGAGCACAAGATAGACAAGATGATACAGGCAACTTGTGAATGCTTAAAACAAAAGAAACACCTCACAGCACGGCAAGCCATGTGGACTGGTGCAGAGATCGGTAAAGAGATCTGCAGACTCGTGACTGGAAAGTCACAATTCCTAATCCCTGCGTCACCCTGAGCAGCCACTGGGATTAAGCTCTTTACCTGGATTGCCCCATTAAAAGTCTGCAGCATAAATCAGTTACACTGCCAAAAGAACAGTATGGCTTTCAGTTCTGTTGACACACATCCTGCCCCTCTCATACACTCCCAAATATATTAGACTAGACCTGAGTTCAACCTCTTAAAGCAGCATTTATTTAGTCTTTGAAATGCATGTGGTCTTAGATGATACCTGAAAACTGAATAACCATCCTGCATATCCCTTATCATAACATGTGTTACTACCAAATGTACAATCATATGAAAGATTTTTTTCTGAAAATACAACACCTTTTGCAATACTCAGCATCTGCAGTACTTTCTCTGCCATTCAAAGGTTTAAATGTAAAATAATTATTTAACCTTAATTGTTAAGGTCTGACACGATGTACAAAGATCAGGACAATTTTTGGAAACTTCAATTCACATGCACCCATGACCAAAATTTACTTAAGGCTAACCCTAATGCTTTTGAACAGTGAAGCTTTTTGTTGGTGAGGCATTCAATTCTTGTTCAAGATTTGAAATGTTCTACAGGCTAATGTTCATGACATGGTTCTTACCCTAACAAAATGGAAGTTGGAAGTTGTTAAAAAATGGTAATATGTTATACATTAGATGACAGTTGTCAACCAAACCGTTCCATAAACCAATAAAAAAAGGCTTCAGTTATCAGTTGTTGGAGCCAAGAAAGAGATGTGGCCCACTCAATCTCCCCATGTGACATGTCATTTCCACATGTGACATAGTAACAGTAAGCTTTGCTGCACTGAGTGTAGAACCTTTCGTTTTCACAGTTAATCTAATCGGATTGACTAACAAACCATGCCAACAGAAACTGGCATACCACAACGAAAAGACAAATTTAGGCAATTATTTGAAAACAGAAAAAAAAAGTATGATCACACATCTGACCCTGTTTCGAGTGGATTTATGCCATTATAAATAGCAGAATACAATGAAAAATAAGCACTGTGGCCAAAGCCATCTGAAATATCAAATGTGTAAATGGCAACCTATATCAGCCCCTTCCTATTTTGCTGCATTCTTCTTGCAGCTAAATAATTAATTTTGTATTTTTCATCAATTACTATTGGGGTTACCAGACTGACTGTTTTTTTTAGTCTCCAGGAATGAAAATATCCAGATGAGAGAATGAACTGAAAAGTGGCCACTAAGAAAAAAAGAAAACAATTGTACCTGTTGATTATATATGGTTGTAGAAAGTGGAAACGAGTATCCCCTCAGTTAGCTACTTCAGCAAGCAGATTTTGTAATTGTTATTTATACCACAGCAATGCTATACTGTATAGAAACTGACGCAGCACACTCTTACCCTATACAGGAGCCACGGGTGTGCTGTATCACTGAAGAAGACAAACCTCTGTTCAGTTGGCCCTAGACCTCTAATATTAATTAGGTCATTTCCAAGACAACTGCAAGGACAGTCTTAAATAAGCTTGAAACTCCTTGTGAGTGATGATCTGAAGTCAGATTCATGTTTGATATTACGTTTTAATTATTATGGATAGGCTTTATGAAACATTTTGGTCCTACATTGAGCAAATTCAGCCTTCATCTTAAATAATTAGAGGAAAGAAGTTTACACCACCTAATATTATGGCATCTTTCGCTTGAAAGGGTTACAAAATATACTAAAAAGCATGTATTATGACTTTTAATCAAGATGTTCTTTTGGCTATAAACGTACATGAGCTATGCACGATCTTAATTTTGATCTTAATCTGAATTTTGACTTCATGTCTGAAAACAAGCTGGTGGTGTATCAGATACAGATCTGTTCTGAGAAGCAACACGTAGTTACAGGGTACAGTACTGTATAATTCTGCAGTTCTGAGCTTTGCAGGTGATAAAATATAGCAGAGGAAACAGAGAGTGGGAGAGAGTGGGAGCAGAAAGCATGAGAGAGAACAAGAAAGCGAGCAAGAGAGTCAGTGGGAGTGAGTGACTCCCAGCTTTCAGTCTTATATGGGAGAAAACAGCTCGATGCCAAGACTAGAAACTGCAAAAGGAAGATAAAGAATTTGAAAAGGGTTAGATAAAACGAGGAATAGATGCTCAGTACATTTTAAATGTCATCGGGGTATTTTCTGTGGCTATACAGCACAACAAAATACTGAGTGGAAGAGTTTGAGAAGAAAGATGGAGAGATGAAGGAACAAAGACTAAGAGAGAGTGCAAAGGAGAAAGGGAATGTTCTAAGTTTAGCATGGCTCTAACACTCAGACAGAGGTAGAGAGAGCATACACTGTTGTTTTAAGAAGACTGGTGTCCTGCCATTTCCACTCTAAAAGATTGGGGAGTGATGTGGAAGAATATGACTCTGTCAAGCATCTTAAAGCCATACCACAGGACCTCACGGGCCTCAATTCCCTCAAACATGCTTTCATATCCACAACTGAACTTTGACATCTGGACCAAACAACTGAATCTGTTTGAATCTGTATTAATTATTCTCTTCTTGATATGAATGGGTGGTGTTCAACACATTCCTTCACATCTGGATATTCTGCATGAGAGGACATTAATCTTAAGGTCAAAGCTCACCACCTACAAGACTCTTTAGGGATTCTTTACTATTTCTCCTGGGAGACATTATAAAATTTTTTTCAAAAAGTGAAATATTTTAAGTACAGGTTAATGGCTCCATTAAGTCCTACTGCTCCCCACCAAAAGTAGTTCAGCATTAGCACCGGGTAACATGCAGAGGATAAACCCAGTGATGCAGTATAGATTGTATTTTTAGTGATCAAGAATTCCCGTCAAACTATCATTTAATTGTTAGACGAAGAATGCACAAAAGTCTTTTCTTAGAAATTTCTCAAAATAAATTCTGAAATTTAATTAAATTGTATGTGAATTTGTTTACTAGGTAGGATCAACTCACTATCTACCATTTCTTCATGGAATGAATGCTAGCTATGTGGAGAGAAAATGGGGCAAATGAGTCAAATCTTCATATTCCTCTCATTATTTCATGATGGGTTGGCTACCCTCTGTGTTTAGCCAAAAGACTTAAACCTCTGCCAGAATACACTGAGAGGTACATCAAACACAAAGACAGGGTTACACATTTTCAGTTTTCAGATACTCTGGCTACCAGATCTACCATGACTGTGAACCATCACCTAGAGTTTAACAATGCTTTGTGGGTAGTCCTTTAAAATATCATAAGGGAAGCAGTGATCCTGCATATTTTGCAGTCTTTAAGTGTTGCATTTAAAATTTAACTTTATTTTTCTAATAAACCATGACACCACAACAACTAACACTGACTCCTGTGGTCCACAGGTCGCCTGTGACCTTTCAATTGACAGCTAAATATCAACATTCTGAACATTACGCAAAACAGTGGGCCCTCTTCACTAAAATCAATTATTTTCAAGGTATCATACAGAAATACAGCTGTGTGTTTGGCCTTTAAGTGGGTCACGTGATAAAACATTCATTTGGGAAGCAAGTGTAAGCCTGGGTGACTTAGTGTTCAGAAGGGAATTCTCCCCTTCCATCAACTGAACTAGAGTGGACTGAATTGCTCATGGTGTCACACTAATCCCAAAGACTTATTCCAGACACTGGCAGACATCACTTCACAGATGATGCAGGTCATACTGGCCATTTATGGTGGCTGAACACCCTTTCACATTGGGAATTCCCAATATTTTGGCCATTGCTTGTAAATAACCTGTATATATTGATATTATTACATATAGATATCCTAAAATCATAACTGGTAAGTAGCCAGATGGTCAAAAAACTACATTAATGAAAAGTAGTACAATAAGTGGTGGTAGCAAAATGAGTCACATAACTGGGCAGGAAAGCAAGCCGTGCTTGCATGGACTTTTCTCCATGCTCTATTCTATGTATCTTGTGTGATGTGCTGCTGTAACATGGACACTTCACCCTCACCATTACTGGCTATGGCCAGAGATCCACATTGGTGAGGCAGCAATTTGGTCAGTCATCATGAGGAAAGGTAGGGGTTTAGCTGGTTAAGTTTATTTTTCTCATCACTCTCTAGCGGCAACTCCTGGTTGGCTGGGTGCCTAGAAGAATCAAGTATATCCTGACTGCATCATTCTCCAACAATATAGGTAGTATGTGATTGGCGAAGGGTCTGCAGTGTGGGAAGAAATGAGGGGAGGGTTGCTGCAGGAGAGGGCTGCTGTGAGAGACAAACAGTTTGGCTGAGTTCAGGGTGGAGAAAATGGGAGAAAATCCAAATATATAAATACAGCTGTGAGCAGTAATGAACCAGGTACCACAACATGATCACCATAACCCAAAACCCAGGGGAACAAGACTGAACTCGGATGCAGTATTATCACAGGAGACCCTTTCTAGTGTTGTATAGAACCATTAAATTATTAACAAACATAAAACTGTAAATGGTTCTAAAGTACCAAATAAGAACAAACCCTTTCTGAGACAGAAGAACCAAGTATATCTCAACTGCATTAGGATATTTTCAGTTACACACATTTCATTTTTAGTTTTACTAGACAAATAGTTGCAAGATAAGTTAATTAACAGTCCCTACAGAAATTTTAGAGACTGATAACTTATCTTGCAACAGCTGGTTAAAAGTGAAATGTGACTGAAATGAAATGAATGTAACATAACAATAACAATGGGCCATTCTTCTCTTTGTCTTATGAGTTCAAACTGCATTAGGATGATCATTGTGGACTTACAGTTTAATCAGTTTAGCATTGTGGTGGTTATCGTTAAAATATTGTCAGCTAGAGACTGATTACGAAATCTATCAAATAGAGAAAATGAGCTCATGCAGTAGGCTACAACTGGTTGTACATTTGTTGGCAGTGTATGCTAGAAATGCAGTTTTCTGTTTTCAAAGTGGGATTTTCTGTTTTCGAAGTGGGATGTAAGGATGTTGAGGTACTTAACCACTGATAACCTTTATATATTTACTATATATGGTTACTAGTGTTCATTCTTGTCAAAATATCTAAGGATCCTTGTAGCTGTGTTGTATATGTGGCATGGAGGGTAATAAATTACCATAAGGCAATGGAGTTGACAATGGCTGAACAGCTGTTTAACACCAACTCCAGAATTCCCAGCCCCTCCCAACCAGCCCCAAGGCATTTCCAAACAAGCATGGGTGGGGCAGGACACCACTTCGCAATGCTGAGCACTATAAACCTTTAATTACAGTTGGCCAGCATTTAATTCCTTATAATGTAAGCAAGCCTAGATGTAGACTGGCACCTATAGCATCAGCTTTTTCCTGCTAAAAAACACATTCTAAATCATTCCAAAACTACTTAAAAACGGCTTGAATTAAAAATGGCATACCTGACCTGGTAGAACTAGGTATACAGTGATATATGACAGCACTTTTAATTAGATGACTGATGTGATGAAATGATAAAAATACACCCTCAGCCCTAGATTAGCCTGCTGATTTACACACTACTGTAGCATCACTGTGAGGCAGGTCATTATCTTTTTTCTCTTTCCTATGTACACTCTATTCAAACATGTTTCACACAGGTTTACTGTAGATACCCATGCGGTGAACTGTGGTTGATATTTCAGTTTAATTTAATACATTACATTATCAATATTTCAAAAGTATCCATTTTATTTGGCTCATATTTAGTATGTTGTTGTTTAACTTTTTTTCTGCCATTTTATCCCCTTTTTTCCCTCCCCTCAAACAGCAGCCCCTGCCAACTAACCCTGAACACATGACTCCAATGATTCACATGAGGGCAGATTCCTTTTCCCCCACACTGCAGAAGCACAGACAATTACAGGCTGCTTGTGCTGCTGGAGGATGATGGAGTCTGTGTATATTCATACATCCACAACCACATCCAACTTAACCTCTATCTTCCTCTGCTGAGGCAGTGCTAATTGTTGCCTTACAAATGCAGACCTCCAGCCATAGCCGGTCATGGTGCAGTTGGGACTCAAATATGCAGTTGCAGGGCTACCGCCCGATTCCCATGGGGACATCTTACTGCGTGAGCTGTCCAAGGGCCGTTATGTGTTTTTTCTTTATACTTTATTGCATGGCCACTGAAAAAGGTGGGGTAGGGTTTCAGGCATTTAATGAGTTTGAGCTTTTTTTGTGTTGGGGGGAGGTTGATAATTCAAGTGTGACACCACCTGTGATAGGACACGCCAATGCAGCAGGAGGTGGAGGTACAGGAACACCATACAGACTTTATCATGTGGTCAACCAATGCCAATCATGTAATATGGTACACTGGATTAAAATGATAAATATGTCATTCAAAAATAGCAATACAGGAAAAATGCATCAAAATTACATCAATATGTAATGCAGGCAATGTGTGTGTTGTATTTGCTTGTGCATGTACCTGGCCCAGACTGTGGGTTACACTGTCCATAGGCCTAATATCAGGTGGAAAATCAAGACAGGAAAGTGTGCAGAGTATTGCAGTCCTAATGCTTGGTTGTATTTGGGAAATGGAAAAGGGAGGGAGATGATGAGCAGATGCATCTGTATAAGATCCAGTCAGGGCTGGAGTGAAAGTTGTATTTGCTGTATGTGCCAGGCAATTTATTATTAATGAAGCTCTTTTCTATTGGACACAGGACAGTTTCCACTAAGGAGGATCAAACTTATGCTCTGACTAGAGGGGTGAAAATACATGAATACAGGCTAATGGGAAATTAATTTGCATTCCAGTGGTTTACGATACCAAAATGATTAATAAAACTAGAGTAATGACTACTAAAAATGCTGTTATCATCGATTTTTTGCCAACATGGTCATACAGCGTTAAATTCAAAGCAAACATATATGCCAACAACAATGTTTAAGGCCCACAAACAAAAATTTGGACAGAATTAGCTCTCATCTCGTCTTTCTCCCTCGCTCTCACAGAATTACGAAGAATATACCGTCAATGTTATGTTATATCCTGTCACAACAACTGATATATTTATATAATGTTACCTAATTAAATCTACTCCGTTCCACGGCACTGAACTACCAAAAAGGCTAAAGGAACATGAATGTACTCCGCCGCTTCCCAGTACTCACCTGTGTTGTATCGGTACCTTTTCGTATTCCGCTTCAGTGGTTCCCTTCGCCCTCCCATCCTCCGCTTTTCAGCCCCTATCCCACTCCAGCGTCGGCCCAAACTGGGGCTCTTCTACCGGGGTGGTAAAGGGGAATCAAACCGCTGAATTTGCCGCTTATGTCGGAGCTTCTCAATTTTTAAGTCTGGTCTGACCACACAGGTACTCCCGTGAATGGTGTACCACGCAGCTGGTAGTATTCCGATGCAAGCTAGCTTTCTCGCTAGCGCATACAGAAATCCGTGTCAAGAAATGCCCAAGAGGTTTGCCACTGTGTCAATGCTACGAGACGTGCTAACGAGCTGTATGTCTCTCTAAATACCAGCAGCTGGCAAACACTGTCGTCGAGAACGTCACTTTCTCGCCGTATTCGACTTTCATGTTATCCCTGCAAAATACGTCTCACCTGTCTTTTCATGACTGAACTGGTAGCACTTTGTCCATATCAGCCATTCTCCTCATCTATGCCAAAGGTAAGGTTGTGCACATCTCATTTCAATGGTTCTGCAATGCAAGTGAAGACAGACAACTCCAAACCAAATTCGTCTCTGGTTTGCTTGTCCCGAACGACTGGCTGTTCTGTTCATTCCTCCTGTCTATTGGTTTCCCTTTTTTCTCTCTCTCCGGTAAAAGTGACGTCGTTGTTCCCATTCCCTGCACAGCAGCCTGTGGATCTACTACGCATTTTACGTAATTTACGTCATCATTGTGTCAGCTCTAGAATGAGTTACATTTTCTATGGAAAAACCATAAGAATGGTGAAAACTGGAGCCAAAAATCTGTTTCTTGGGGTTGAATACAAGTACGTTCATTCACAAAATATCTGTGTCCTGTCCCCTCTGTGAAAAATAATAAAACAAACCAAACACTTTGGATTCATGACTAATACTCCCTGGTAGTTAGCCAGCCCAGAATTATCTTTCTTTTGCAACCACATCCTCCTTGGGACA
Source organism: Albula goreensis (assembly GCA_022829145.1). NCBI lineage: Eukaryota > Metazoa > Chordata > Actinopteri > Albuliformes > Albulidae > Albula > Albula goreensis. Next base: position 26,708,971 of record CM040749.1, read on the forward strand.
CACCCTTATATGTTAAATTACATTTGTGTCATTTCCTGTTCATCTTTATCCCCACTACTTTAAATGAATGCTTGGCTGTCACTGTAATTCAGGTTGACTAATGCATGTACACACATATAAACAGTTTGCTATATTAGTCAATCCCAACACCCCAGTAATTACAATGTCTACCATGAAGGATCAATTCACAGCCTCACAACTGCTGTTGTTTATGAGATCCTCAATTTTTGTGGTCTTCTTGTACAATTTTCCCTTCAACTTTTAATTCACTGCTCAAATCCCAACACCAGCACTAAAACTAAAACAATCCGGAAGACAAGTAACAAGCAGTACAAACAACCAGCAAAAAGTGTTGTTCTAAAAAAAGAGGGGAAAAAGCTGCTGAGGGGCAATCAAGAGTCTGAGAATCAAGAATCTGGAAAACATGCATTGATTTTTTTGCCCCAGACTGAGGGATAATTTGGTCGGCCCAAACGTTTCCCCATGTCTTCATTTGTCTCAGAAGAACTTCCTAATTCTTTTATGAAGGCTCTGAGTAGTTGCAGAAATTTAAGATCGAGGCTATGGACAAGTAATACCTGGCCACTGGTTTATCAACACAACTGTAATTGGTCCACATCATATACTACAACAGAGATAGTAGTTTGCCAGGTCCATACTCATGGGCCTTACAAGTGAGGCATGGGGTTCCCTACCTTGGTCCCTGGGTCCCTGTGTATGCATTTCAACCATAACTGTGAACTGAATTTCTTGAAGCATGACAACTCCTTGCCAAGTTTTTGAACATTTCGATGGTGTCAGACTCTTGAGGGGGGGAGGTCCTTAAATGTGTCTGGGCATGAGGAAAATTATGTTATCTGGGAATGTGAAAGGCCTTGAAGGATAGGATGTATTCTATCAGATAGATGTCAATGTACCCTACCACAGAGGACAAAATGGGCATTTCCCAAATACATCATATTTACAATGAAATAATTTATGTTGCTGTTAATTAAGTCATGTGAATAAGGCAGGGAAACCAACATAAGCAGAGAAAATAACTTTAACTCTATAGTCTTGCCATATAGTGCTTTTCATTATGGCATGGTTGAATTCTCAGGAGAAAACCAATGAGTTCAATGGGTCTTCATACAAATTTGTTAATTTCATGTCAATGCATGATATCAACACATTTCATGTATGAATGCACAAAGCATCTGTTTTGAGCGTTTTATTGAGATATACATTCCTACTTGACCTGCTATATCACAATCCATTGTAATACTTGGCTGTTTTGGTTATTCTCAATTAAATGTTTGCTTGATTAGTAAATGCCATTTTTGTACTGTCTAAAATGTTTTCAAAAGCATTTGATCCACTTACCATCACAAAAACTATATTTGACCCAACTGCATATACAGTAGTCCCCCCTTATCCACGGGTGATATGTTCCAAGACCTACCGAGGATGGCCAAAACTGTAGATAATAGCGAACCATCTGCGGACCCCATATATAATGTGATTTTCGTGTACATACATACATATGGTAAAGTTTAATTGATAAATTACACGGAGTAAGACATTACCAACATTAAATACAGTGATAATAAAGTACAATGTACATTATTATACAGTACTGTACAGTTTTAGCCTAATCCTCAAGAGACGATAGAACAATGAAAAAATATCATGTATCAAGGGATCATGGAGCAACTGAAAATCATGCTTTTAATACCCCTCAAAGGACAAAGGAACAATGAAAAGACATACTGTTAGTATGGGGTGCGACTGGGCTGGCAGATTTCACCATGTTACAGCCTGTACTTGCTGGACGGGCGGTTTGACACTTATGAACCTTAATTTTTTTTTTTGGACCGTGGTAAACCTTGGCTAACTGAAACTGGTTGCTGAAACCATGGATACAGGAGGACTACTGTATGGGTAAACACAGGCTACTTCAGAGAAAATAGTGCCACCTCATTTTGATCTAACTGATCCAGACCTTTAGCTTTAAATTCAAATTAATTTATTCTACCAATGGTGATTCATGGTCCTTCCGAAAGAAAAATGAGTCTAAATCCAACTATCTTTTTGCATATCAAAAGCCACAATCTATTTTATATGCATCAAATTTACAGTTGCAAATATCTGCCCTTATTTAAATATAAAGGTGCAGGAAAACCTAACAGTGATAGCCCATTTCCATCCAGACATGAATATTCAAGCCAACTACAAACTTCACAATTATTTCCATTTTTTATTTTTGCATTGAAATGTAATATGAAATACATGGGTGGGACTGTAGTTCTAATTAACTGTCAATCAAATCTATGTGGGGAAAAAATCATTCACTCATTTCATTCACTTGCTAAATATGGCACAGCTTGTCCTTCACAGACAGAGAACTGTGACAGTAATATGTAAATAAAAAATAAACATTGTTAGCTTTTCCCAGTGTTTGCTTGTGGATGAAAGCATTTTGAGAACGATGACTTCACTTCAGTTTCCATTATCCTGGATAACATAAAACTTTTTGAAGGAACTTCCAAAGCATATAGTTTATGGTTCATCTTGATTCAGTATGGATGCGCCCCATGGTCTGCAATCAACTTCTACCTTCTACTGGTGCCAGCTGTGGTTGGCAGTCATGTAAGGGTCTCATTTCACATTCCATACCACATTGTTGTGGTTTCATTAATACTGACTCTTGGAGTAAATTGAGCATCTGGGATTCTCTTGGTGCTTCATTCCAGTTAGCACTGATATCTCAGCCATTCCAGAATTTTTAAACATCAGTGAAACTGTATTGCATCTACATAACATTTATTTTAACAAATTACACACATTTGAATTATACACACAAGCTGTTTCTTTTTGATTAGACATTTTATCATTTATATCGTACAATATATTTGTATGATACTGTGGGCAGAAAAGTATGAATATATAGGAAGGATACTAAGAGAATATGTAATGATCCTAAGAGTGCACAATGATATTGTTAAAATTGGAATACACCAATTTATTACAAATAAAAAACTTAAGGAAACCAGCCTGATGAAAATACACCCCTTTCCACCAAAACACAGTGGTACATTCCAGCCCCAGCCTTCCTTCTTCTCCCTCTCTCTGCCAGTGCTCACCTCCATCTGCCTGCTTTTCCGCAGTCTATGACCCTCTCTGTGTGTACATCCCTATCCCTCATTTCTCTCTTTTCATTCCTCTAATTCTCTCTCTTCATCACCATAACTTCACTGATCCGGCCAACTGATTAACGTATCTTGAGAAGAAACAGACAGAGGTCCAGAGGTAAGCCAGCACCTTTTGTAAAATTGTTGAATTATTACCACTGTCATCATTACATTATTCTGAAATTTTGAATGCCGGTGCTGGCTCTCCCCACCTACTTGTCACTGACACCCCCATACCCTGTACCTTTGCACCATATGCTGGCAGAATGTCACCTTGGTACAGCATTGGATGAGGTGGGGTGGGGGCATGTGGTGTGTATTGTGGAAATGGTGGGAGATGATCACAGCAGCTTTGGTGAAAAAGTGAACACAAATTCTTCATCATTCATCTCCTTCATTTGCTGCTCCTTTCTGTGTTTAGTTTTTTTGCTCTCCAAATAACCCCCCCTCCCATTCCTTTGCTTCAGTTCTACCATTACTCAAGTGTATGAGTCATACAGTTTGAATGTGTGACAGAGTGACGCGCAGTGTGCATCTACTGCAATAGCATGCCGTTTCCCAGGATCGTGCCAATACTACTGAATAGACTCACTTGTGCAAGTGCATTCCTTAGAATAGAATAGAATAGAATAGAATATAATAGAATAGAATAGAACTTCAAGCGATGTAGATTGCACACAGAAAATGACCTACATTATTTACAGAAGAATTAAGAAATTAAATTGCAGAACATACATTTGGCTATTTCTTACTACATATATACATAGAATGTGCATAAATTGTTGAAGCTCAGAATTCACAAAAATACATTTAGAACTAGGCTTACATAGTTCCACCTTAAGAGCTGAGCACCTGCATTGAAATGGCAAAATTTGCTCTGACATGGAATTTCCCTCACCTGAAGTCTGAATGAACTAAAACTGTACTTCTTAACTTCCACATCTACACAATTATATGCAAATACATATGCATGTATTGTACATGATCTAGTATGGAATCTCTTAGTGTTTTTCCACTAATGCTGTACACCAGACATCAAATCTATCCTGGACAGACACATGCTTTGCTGGTAACTAGTTTAATCATGTGACTGTCCAGGATCATGATTGGGAAACCCTGCTGTCTGCCAGTACAAAATAGAAGACCAAGGGTAGTATGCTTTGCTGTCTCTATGTCTTAGATCCCATGGAAACCAAAACTAAAAGTGTACCAGGGGCCCCCAGGTCTACCTCTGCCCCCAGGCCTGAGAAGCCTCCAGAGAGGACAAGGAAGAAACAAGCAGCTCCGCCCAGCAAGGCCAACCCTGCCCCCGCTCCAGCCCCTGCCAAAGCCCCTGCTCCTGCGCCTGCCACCCAGCTCCCAGCAGCTGTTATTACAGAGAAGCCTTTTGACAATGTGGTTAAGCAGGACAAGGCTGCTGGAGATGAGGCTGCTATGCAGAATGAGTCTGCCAACCATGGACTGCCAGCAGGGGGCGCTGAGGCTGAAGATCCCAAAACTGACTGCATGGACAGCCTGAGGCCCCTCCTCATTGGAGGTGCTGTCATTGCTGGTGCTGCCATACTAGTAGGATTGTTTTTACTGGCACGGAGGAATTAAGAGACCCATACACGTGGGCTTGGTACATGGGTAATACCTTTATGACAGGGTAACTAATGGAGTGACTAACGGATGATCGAATAAAGTCTTTGAACATGGAGTAAAGCGATTGGTTTAGCCGATGTATCCAGTCTGACACCCCACTGCACACTCTTGATGCTACTGCCCAAATACAAAACTAAATTCATTTAAAATTACATTTGTCAGGAATACAACATCATATCTTTAAAATAACCACAAGTGTGTAAACAAAACAACAAGGATGTATTTCAGACTATACAGCTATAATGAAGTTCAATGCTTGCTTGTATATACAGCCATATGGTGGATGTATATACATTTGGGATTATGTGTAACTCAAAAAAGGAGGTATAGCAATATTGAATATGAATATCTACGATATCATCTCAATTTGTAATATTTTTGGGTCGAACTAAAATTCTATGATGACATAATGTTGAGATTCAGTAGCAACTAAGCAGGTGGGATCCCTAAAATAGGCCATGCCATGAATTGTGTTTAAGGCTCCCCAAACTTACAGTGGGTATGACTATTCTTTTGCTGCCCAATTGGAGATGTGGAATATAATATTCACAAAATGAAATGAATCCACATATTTGTAGGTTTGTTTCTATAACTCAGTTTATCTCACTGATCATAAACCAAACTGGAGTACTGGTTTGTTACACAGTCAAAATGAGTCATTGATTGCCATCAATATACACTACATCATCATACGTACATAAATAATGAGCTAGCTGATGCAGTGTGTGTATAAAACACCCTTTACTGTACTACTGTCTTTGTGGGCTTTTAGTCTGCACTCCACAGGTCATTAAACTGTTTGCCTCAACATATGCTCAGAATTTAAATGCTGGTCACATCTATCTGATATCAGGAAATATGATGGCCTGCAGCACCTCCATCATATAGTAAAAATACAAATACCATCAGTAGGCATCTGATATTCAACTGTTGAACCTGCTGAATACTGCCTGAAGAAACATGAACTGAATCAACTGAACTGAACTCATAAATCACCATAGTTTGTGTCCTATTCACGAAATAAAAATCTGGATATCAGTGTTTTATCTAATTTTTGATGTAGCTTTGTTCAGTCTGTTTCTATTCAGTGTCCTAACCAAGACAGGCAGAATTAGAAGATGTATGTTTTTTTGTCATGATGTGCCTGTGCCTGGGTCAAGTTAAAAAAAAACCATTATGGTGCATCTAGATACGTTTGATCATTGCAGAATGCTACACAAAGTATGGAGCAGTAGTTCCAGTAGTTTCTTAATAGGTAGGAGGAGAACTAGTATGTGATACCACGTATATGTGCTACATGTGCAGTAGGTTGAAGACACAAATGCAGGAACTTGGAGGGAGCTGACATATGTAGGTGCTAATTGGGTGCAACTTTTCTTTTTTCGCATATGCTTGCATTCTAAAATTAAAGCGAAACACTGAAGATAAGTTTAAAGAATTGCTATGCACTTGACTTAAGGAAAAGCATTTACGCAGTTGATTCTGCTGTGCAGCGAGCTAATATGACAGCCAACATAAGTAGTAAATCACAGCTAACTAGGTATCAAATTCAATTTAAACACACAGAAAGGTCTTTGGGAGAATTACACTAAGCCCAATACTAGTCTAAACACTTTTAATTATTTCCCCTTTCTCCAAGTTGAGAATGCCCAGTCGTGTTCACTAGTCACATTCATTTGTACAATCTCAGTACAAATCCCCACTTATTTTCACACAGCAGTCCTCAAACTGAGCTTGCACAGGTATGAGTTGGAGGAAAACAAGTGCTGCTTTATGCATGCAGACTGTGGGCACCTAACTGGAAGGGACCACTGGTGAGTGATTAAGATAAATCCCAAATGTCCCTATCAACTCTATTTCTCCCTGGGTGTTTGGTTATATTTCCACTTTCACAGTCCTTGTGAACAAGATAAATCTGCAACATCATTTACATAAATATTCCTGTCACACCTCTGGTAATTGCTGTCCATGATCTCAGTTTAATTCAGCTAGGTTGATAAGATGCAAGACTGATAAGATGCTGTCTCACTGATATGTGAATGAAACTTGATTTTGCCAGTGGCTATTTGGGAAGTCTGGAGACAGAAAAACTAAATTGGGATTGGACTGTTGCATCTGTTTTCATATCAATTAATACAATTTACTCTTTTGTCAGTAATATTGTGAAACAATTTCTGCTCCTCTTGAGAACTGCCCCTTCTGTGTTGTTGCAATTGACTGCAACTGAATGCAATTTCATCTCTGTGGAATCGACCGACATCATATGAAGCAGTATTTCTTAGCCCACAATACTTGAAGGCCACCACGGGGGTTTTGTTTGCAGCATTAAAAAAGTCACGTTTGACTTTGTTGAAGTATGAAGACTAAGAAAGTTATGATGACCTGCTGAACAGTCCAGTAAAAAGTCGCTCTTCTACCAAGGCGTCTGTAAAAGTTGAAGCACAGTATGTCGATAACTTTTGCTCCCGCCCCCTCCCACTGTCGTCACATTTCCATTTTTCCACATTTCCGGTTAGTTTTTTCGCAGCAAATGAAAGCAGTTCATAAAAAGACGTCCGCCTTCTAATGTAACCCTTCAAGTGTCTTCCATGATATTTTCATGGTCGCACATATATTCTTATTATTATAAAATTAACGTCATCCGAACGATGTCAATGCTTCTAACAGATATAATTCTGGCGATATTATTTCGAGGGTATTTAGTTTATTAGAATTCAAGAACTGCCGAGATTGGGACAGTTTTCCATGTTGTCTTGCTAAACGAAGAACAGCATTATGGGTAGATACAGATGGCGAAAGAGACCAAACTGTAATATGTTCTTGAGAATTTCGATTTAATTCATATTATCTAATAAAATAAATATTGTATGACTTAAATAACTTCATAAGTTGTTATACAGTTGTTATTCAATAATGTAGTTTATCCAACAATTTAGCCAAAATGTGTTACATTTAAAATAGCTGACAAATAATTGATTCTCTTAATTCCAACAAAATTAATTATTGTAGTATAGTTTAGATCTCTTGCTGGAAGCCATGGCACAGAAGAGAGGTTAATGTCCATCACTTGGACAGAAATTGTGGACATCGTTCATGCAGTGGTATAAGAAGAGGCTATCAATAAGGACGCCAAACTGCCAATCTGTATGGCAGTTTTTTGCAAAAGTTGCTCCAGGTAAGAGTACTTGGAAATTTGTGAGAGTGCTATCGAGGAGAATGGGTTACAGAAAAATCACAAAAATTTACAATGCTGACCAAATAAAAACTGAAGGTGATGACAGAGAAGGAGGCTAAGCCATCCTACAGAAGAAGCCCGGGCACTGGGACCTATGCCACTGTCCTTGGCGTGTGTCAACAGGGATGGTGGTGACCTCTGTCTTTTCATTATCTTCAGGAATAGGGTCCATGAGAGATGTAATGCTGTGGAGGATGCCTAAACTGGTTGTGTGCTGACTCAGAGCTCTTTTCCCCACAGTTCAAGGAGCAGTTCTTCAAATATGCAGTGCAGGAAAGACTGCTGCTCCTTATACACACACACACACACACACACACACACACACACACACACACACACACACACACACACACACACACACACACACACAACACTAAAGGTGATGGAGAAGGCGAATGAGGAGAGAGTCATGCTTTTTAGCATTCCTCTGCATTGCTCCTACATCCTTCAACCACTAAAATCTGAGTTAGCCAAGCTATCAGGCAGCCCAACACAGTACAATAACTCTTAAATTGTGTGGCAGAGGGAATTCACCCAGGTCATCCTATGGCCTTACATGACAGGGTAGCAACTGCCCTACATTATGAAGCATTGAAGAGGTGTGGAATTGTCCCCTTCATTCCTCAGGCCATTGAAGGCAGCAATGGGGATGCCTACACTTGCTCCTGCAGCCGACAGCTCAGTTACACCTCCATCACAGCGCTTTAACTTCCAAGAGCCCTACATGAGAGAGTATCTAGACTAATCCATCAGGACCTTTCAGAACTCATCTTGCCCATCATCACCCACAAAATACCAATAGGATCCCCCCCACCAGTTTTTACCACCAGTTCCTGCCTCCTCCTCCTCTTCTCTAGCGCCTACCATTAGCATAGCCACCTCTCCACCAGCACCCACTACCAGCACCCTCCACCCACATCTACCACCTCTTTTGTTTCATGGGTCTCATACCTCCTCCAACTTGCCATTCTCAAATACAAAGTAATGTACTCCATAGATATTTAGATATATTTAGATAATGTACTCCTTAAATACTCAATATAATATGAAAATATGTCAATATGAAAAATGCACCTGCTGGTATGACCTCCATTGAGAAGATTTGAATCTGCTCAAAACCCTCATTTTCACGTTTTGTCATGCCCTTGATTAACTGAATTTAGGAGTTCAGTCTCGGATACTTTTTCACAAGTAATAGGAAGATTTGTCAAGCCTTTTCTGCTCTTAGAACATTTTGGGTCCAATCAGTTGGGTGTACAGTTAATTATGTTATACCTGAGTTCTCTAGCCTTTGAATTTTGGCCATGAATAGTCAGCCATTTGCTTAGAATTACTGAAAAGAAAGGGAGCTGCTTCACCCTCTCATTCCTACTGAATAAGGGATAGGTAATTTGTTAAGTTAGAGAGAATTCGATACTCTCCCAAAGGCTCCATTGACATTGAATATGTTAATGGTGTGAAACATGGGACAATCTAGGGGTTCCATTTGACTGTGCATGTGTATGTTTTTCTTCTTTTTTCAGTCATGTTTATTTGAGTAAATGTGAGCAGACCACATAGATAAGCATGTCCCTGAATTTACCCTAATTATACATTTAGAACATTATACATTTAGAACAATGGACTGGACTTGGGCTGATGCATGTTTTTTGTTTATCCTTTAGTCTTTGGTGCAGTCTCCAAGGTAACATATTGAAGTATGCTAATCATCATATTGCAAATGAAAAGTCAGTGATTAATTTTTAAACAACCTGCAATTCATCCGTAAAATTGTGGTGTGTCTCTATTAGGTATGAATGTGACTTTCATTAACCATAAATAAGTGTAACAAATTATTTGCTTTCCCCAGTCATTGAGGTTATGCTAAGGACACATGACTTAAGACAGCAACTCTTTTGGCTAAAGAAGTTCATATTAACAGCTAAGAGTGTGAATGTAGATAGGGCTACAGAAAGACAAGAATAAAACAAAATACAGAACAGCACTCAAAACTGGAATAAAAAGGAAAAGGCTAAGGACATAACAACAATCATCTTGTGGATTGAATCAATGCTGTGTAATAATATATAAACCATTTTTACATAATGTAGTCTATGTATTAAGCTGCACCAAATTCTGCACAATATATCCAGCATGCAAGTCACAACTGTTGGGTTTCCTGTCCTGTATATTCCAGAAGATGGTGCTGTGGAGCTAATGTATCTATATGTAACGGTGGAAAACTATGAAAAGATGAACAACCAAGACAGTATGTACTTAGCATGAGGACACAGAAGGACAGGTTTCTTTGGACAATTAATCTGAATGGATGGTCAACAAGCGAATTGTGTATAGATCATTTCAACTGTAGTTTTTCACAGTTTATATCCCTGGGATCTGAAGGAACATCTGTGGTATGGTATTCGACTCTAATTATTTCAGATCTCAATTTTTCCTGTGTTGTGGAGACACTGCCTGCCAAATATACCAGAATGTTTAACCAAAAGGATGATCTGTGTTTTTTGAATAAAATAGCAGTCTAATTTATTTCTCAGCAGAAGGGTGTGAAGATTTTCCCCTGCAGATCAGAAATGCAATGGAAAGATCTTTCCAAATTGCAGAAAAAGGCATAAACGCAGGAGAAAAGAGGAAAATCTCTGAAGACCAGAAGCACCAATTCACAGCTGACAAAATGTCTGTTACTGATTAATACTCCACACCTCCATGCAGTTTACTGTAGACCTGGGTCTGTTTTCTCAAGAAAGTTAGTGCAGGGAAAAAAATACTATTTGTTACAAGAAAAAAAAACTATATTACAAATAATTGCTACCATACAGTTGAATTGTGAATTGAGTTTTGTTCTAAGCTCTATAATTATAAATATTCGGATGTTTATTGCAGCAAATCATGTTTCATTACTTGCTCAAGAGCAATGGCCCACATATGAATGGAACCAGTAACCTTCTGGGCACAAGTTGTTTCTTTATAACAAAACCACAATGTCTCCATATTCTTATCTGTAATGCATTTACTGTACTCTGTATTTACTTACTAGTTTACTGTTTATAAATGTACCCCACTCATCAAAGGACTTGAGTAAGAGGACGTGAGCAAAGGAAGAATAAATCACAGTGGTTTCAGCCCAAGACAGCAGGATTTGGGCTAGCTATCCTTCCCACGGTCATTTGTATATAAATAACCTTTTCCCTGTGGTGCTAGCAGGACCCAAGCAGGAAGGGAGGCCAATCATACAGATCTAAAAGTACCCTGTTTGTAATATTTTTCTACATTTTTCCAGCTTCTCATTTTTGCAAAAGGATAAAATGCAGTCTTTTTCCAGTGCTTGCACAATGCAGAGGAGTGAGCTGCCTGCAGGAAGAGATGGACCTCCCTGTAGAATGAGTTTTTTTACAACAGAATTTTAATCTAACCCTACAGACCAAATCAAACAAGCGCACCCAACTCTGTAAACCATGGCTACACAACATTTTATCAAATGTGAGCTAGGTTTCGGTGAGTCCTGGTTGCTATTTGATGTTGAATGCACACAACATTCATATCGACTTACCTGGAACTTAAGTCAATGTACATTTACGTGTAGAGCACAAACAATGCTCGATTAAGTTTTTAAATTCACAGAAAGACATACACTTTTCTAAGGACATCAGTATACTTGTATCTTACCTGTCCTGGATTGCAACATGAAAAAAAAAACAGTAGAAACACCAAGAAATATAACGTGGTGATCACTGAGTAGGACATGGCCAGTGTGCGACAATGTTGAATTTTTCCACTGTTGCACCACTTACCAGATGAATTACTTTTACCTATGGCCTTCAGTACCAAGTAATTTGAAATAGTTTTTTGTATTTACAAGTCCATTGGTAACTATACAATTTTTGTAGTTGTCAATGCATCAATCTTCTGAATTTGTGTAACTAACATGTTTTGTTTGTTTAATTTTTAGGCAATATCACTGTTAACCTTGTACCAATTTGTCAATAATCTGTCTGATAATCTGTAATCAAGTAGAATGTGTTGAAGAGAACTTGCTTTTCCTCCTGGAAAATAGTCCCTGGCCATTAATATAGCTGAATTTTATACAGTTTGCTGCGACACTGACACAGTTGGTGTGAAAGTCCTTTTTATTAGAAACTCCATATTCAATACTGCTAGAGGCAAGGCAGACATATCAGACATTTAGAAAGGCAGCTTTTACAATTTAGCAAATTTGCACTGTGCAACATAGGCTTTGTGCCCTACCACACCTACGGGAGACAAAAACCGGCCACGACAAACCTGCATACATCAAAAAAGGTTAAAAAAAAAAAAAAAGCTAAGCACAAAGTACTACAAACTGTGAGTTGCATTGAAACAATCTCTTACTTAATTACAATTTCACAATATTGCCTTTAATTTTCCAGTGGGTCATGGTGAATTTTATGACTTTAGGACAGCCATTAAAAAAAAAACAAAATAAAAAAAAATTAACTTTTAGAGTATGGTTTGAAAGCTGCTTTCTTTGACTGAGTTAAGATTAGGCTGAGCTTTAGATCAAACCCCAGCTATGAAATGTAAAATATCTCTTGCTTGTTTGAAAGCATTAATCTGTTAGGGGCATTACAATCCAACATCCACAGTCAGTCTAGACAAATATGCTCAAACATTTGTTGGGTAAGGAAGGTAAATAGGGAAATGCTTTGTAGATATGGTAGTGTTGTAGTGTTAGGCTGGGTAAGACACATGATTTTTTTATCCACCCAGTTGTATTGTTGTTATACAGTTTTTTAACAAGCAAGAGATCGATCAATGGGCAAGGGGGACTGTAAACAGCCAGTCTGCACTGACACTGTCCTGAAGGGAAACGGCCAAAGTTAAAGGGAGAGAGTAAAGTTTCACGACCTCTGTGTTGCTTCACACTTTCATTGGCAGCAGTCCACATGTCTCCTCTTAGCTTCTGCACGCAGTGGGTGGTGTTCATTGGTTTCTATGTAGAGGATGCGTGGGAGAGGGTATGCTGGGCTGCAGATGGACGATCGCAGCAGTGGGGGGTGGGGGCTCACGGAGCCTTAGGCAGCGCTGGACACAGCCAGCTTCTTTAGGTGATCCATGAATACCTGAAGACTCACGTCGTCCGTCAGGATGGGTGCACCTGACTCCTGCAAAGATGGGCGTATAACAAAGCAGGGTGAGGGATACAAGCTTAAACTTCATTTACACACCATCTGAATGGGTTAACCACTGACAAACTCAGTTCAGTACAATCCAGATCTGTATACAACATGGACAACTGGCCCACCAGTAAAATAAGGCTATTTTCCAAACAGGTATGTAAGACCAAGAGGGCATCTGTGTTGTATTGCGTGTCGTACTGTGATAAAATGCATCTTACCTGGCCCCATGCATACATGTTGTTGTGGGTCTGAGATGGGTTGACTTTTGATAACAGGAAACGTGCCTGTAGATCAGGAAACACAAATATTAGGTTTAGCATTCTCAGTGCAGGGCCAAATAAAGTACACAACACACCATCAACCTGACAACTGATCAACTGACAACTGAACGAGAGAGCTGGAACATGTGTTTGTGGTGCAGTGATAAAAATTAATGTTTTGTTTCGCTTTTTGTTTTATTGGGGGGATATGAGAGAGGTAATTAAATGGGATAAATGAAACATGCGGACTGGAGGCTCGGTCAGCTCACCTGGCTGCCCCCGTGCTCTGTGTCAATGTAGCGGGGCATGGGAAAGCGGCTGTGCAGGATCTCCTGGGCATCATCTACAGGGGCCTGCAGCAGGTGGCGGAAGTTCTCATACTCCGGCATCTCCTGGTACCCAGCCTTGCGCCACTGAGCCACGGTCTGACAGAGAACAGACAGCGACATTTAAATCACCTCTTTGTATTAACAAGTCACAATAAGGAAACATCCTAAAATATCATAAAATGTACAAAGAGTACAATTTCCACCCTCCCTTAATCTCTCATAAAGGTAGAAGAGCATGGGTGATTCAAGCAGGAACCGAAATGGCCCTGGTCTGATATCTGTAACACCAAAAATTATGTTTCTGCAACCAATTTTTCTTGAAAGCATATCTCATTTCATGATGAAGCCATTTCAGATGACGGTGCTTACTGTAAATGATTTATTGTAAAGAAGATGCAGTAATACATACAGTATCATAAAAGGAAGTAATAAAAACTATGTCACAGTCGTATGAACAGCATCAGCCCATATTCGCAATATGTATTCAATAAGTATTCAATCCCAACCTTCTTTGAAAGTTACAACACTTCACATGCCATGAAATAAAATACAAACGGGTGTGATGATGTTGGTAGCTAAGAGCAGGTAACAGCCCTGTGCAAACATATTAAGTCAAATGTTGGCAGGTAACTGAAGACTGTGCACAAAAGCCAGGATGGCATTGGTCATTACCTCCCCATGGTAGATGAGAATCTGAAAGAAGGTGTCCATTAGGAGGATCCGATCGGGCAGGATGCTGCTGCTGTCCAGCAGAACAGGCTGTGGGGAAAACACAGGAAAATCAGGTATCTCAACACCAGCCCTCATTTACAACATGGTATAAGGGGCTTGGTTCCAGTGGCACACCCTATAAGGATCAGCTGTAACTGTATGAATGTGAAAACCCTACCTGTCCCCTCTCCTAAATATCAGTTAGCAAAATTAATAAAATATTTTGCCTTCTTGAGTGGAGAGCAATCAAGCTGATTCAGAGCTAAAAATAATCTGTAGTCTGCGAATGATGTTAATTGTTCTGAATAGTGGGCAGCCATGTTCAAGGAAAAAAAACTGTCACAATCAATAAACTCTGCTGCCAGAAACCATGGGCTTCCACACATATTAAATACTGAAGTTAGGCACCACAATGTTGTCTCTTTGATGGGAGAAGGGAGTGAAGACATTAATAATGACACGGAATTCATGATGACAAATTTGAGATGAAGCCAGGAAATGCTAAGGGTGAAATACTCTAATTCACAGTGCCTTGGAAACATATGCTGCTGTTAAGTGAAAAGCTTTGCTTCCTTTACTAATCTAATAACTTTTAGTAAAGTACGTAAGGGGAAATCTGAGATAGTTAGATATGAAATGATCTGAGGTTCTGAGGGACAGCGTGGTAAAGGAGTACCTCAGGAGGGCCGTTGAAGGAGTAGGCATAGAGAATGGGCTGGATCATGATTAGCGACTGGGTCAGGTCCTGCCTCATGAACTGGTGCCTGTAGTAGGAGCTCTCATCAGGGCTGTTGTTGAACACTTGCAGGAAAGGTGACCTTCTCAGGTGGAACATGAACTGCGGGCAGAATAAAACGGTTTAAGAAAAAAAGAGAATGGGGGTGACACCATATATCCCTTTATCCTTGCATTTTCATAGCCCATGTAAGCCCAATTCTTTGCCCTAACATGAGTTTATTGAAATATCCACTTTTCACATTCAACCACTTTCCAAGACTTCAACTCCATCAAATTTTGAAGGATTGGGGAATAATTTTCCATGATTATTTATTTCAATGATTATCAGTAATTATTATTTACCTTAACAAATCGGCTCATTTTGGGGTAACTTATTCCCTCCAATATCCATTGTGAAGCACTGTTTGACAATCCGATTATAAATTGAATAATAAAAAAAATGTCTTGACCATAAAGAGTGGTGTAATGAAGCATGTGACTAAATGTACTAGCTGTGTAACCTTGCGCACTGCATCAGACTTGAACTCTTCAGGCCCATATAGGGGGGCTTATGACACTGTGTTCCTCACCAAAAGTAATTAAGTTACGCAGTCATTGAATGCATCCGATTCTTACATATTATTCATTGACACATAATGTCAATGAATAATACTGACACATACATATTTGACAATAATAAAATGACTTACTGAAACATATCTGAAGGGAAACACATTTAGGAAATGCTTGGAACAGTTTCAGGTAGGACACAGTGAATCACTCACCTGAGGGTAGAGGGAAAACGTTTCTGAAAACCGGAATGAATTTGGATCATCCTTGTGGTAGTCTCCGAATTTCTGGCACTGAAAATGAACAAAATACAAATAAGTTTATATGTGAGGCCAGTAAGCTGTTACGCATTCTCTGTTACTTAAAGCAGAGTAGAGGTTATCAAGGTTGTCTCTCAAAGAGGAGGCTGTGTAGAGATGTACAGCAAGCTCAATCCTCTGTGTCTGCGTGGAATCTTGCAATTTTGGAATCCGCTACGCAATTTATGAAAGCTGGCTACAACTGCAGAAAAGATAATTGCATGACCGTAAATAATGACCGTAATAAATCATTTTCTTGGGGAGACCAGACCTCAACGCTCAATCATGCGTAAGGGCAATAATATTGCCACTGTAATTGCTGCTAGGAGCTATTATTAGAATGACATATTACAAAATTCAAATGGACAGCATATTTTGTATGTGTGCATATGTCATAGATTTCCTCAAAAAACAAAAGCATAATTGAGTCTATGGGTAACACAAGACTACAGATATAGAAAACGATACAAGGTGACCCAAAACTGCTCTTTCCACCAGTACAGAAGTCTCTCTGTATTCCTTGCTCCAGGCTTTCCACTCACACAATACAAGCTTTTAACAGTGGTCACAATTTTTAATATATTTTTAATAAATTTTGCAGCTGAGGTCATTTACATAATTCATCAAATTAGAACACGAAAAAAAAAAAAAAAAAAAAAAAAAACCAGCAGGCAGATTCTTGCAAGACATAATCACAACAATTTGCCTTAATTTGTCTTTTTGTGTAACAGCTTATAAAACCAAACCTCAAAGTAACAAATCTGAACCTACAACAGGTGCTATGGAGTTTCCCTCTGCAGGGAGATGGAGTGGATATGTATGATTCTAGCTCCTATACATTATATTTAAATTCAGATAAAATATGAGGTACTGTCCCACGCTGACTGCGTGGAGGCGTGTTCACCCCAGCACTACATGAGCTCATGTATCAGCAAATGCATTCACCCACAGCCTCATCAAAAACTCACCCACTCACAACCTCATCCATCCACCCCTTCACTGAGGCCCTCACCCACCCACCCACTGACCTCGCCTCCCCCACTCACCAGGCGGATGAGCTGTCGGTCCAGCCAGCGCAGGACGTCAGGCCCTTCCTCCGTCTCGGCCCTGTAAACCGCCAGCCTCGCCATCAGGATGGCCGAGGCCTCCTGGTCGAACGAGGCGGCGATGCTCTGGATCTGCGTCTGCGCGTCGGCCCAGCTGTGGGGAACAGGGCAGCACCGCTCAGCACCTCCATAACACAGCACCTCCTTCACATGCTTAACACACGCTCTGCTTCACAAGGACCCTTTCCACCTAACAACCGCAAACACTGATAGCTTCACTGTCATCATTAATCACCTCTGCTACAAAATAACATTCAGGCACATTCAAACACATCATCTCCTGTGATTGAACTTCATATTGTGAAGGTGTTGCCATTATTACACACTGAACATGATCGCTGCGCCAGCAATGTCAAGGATTTTCCTGGCTTTTCCTACAGATGAGCTGAAGCTTCCCTGTAGGAGACACCTACATTAAGAAGTGACAGTGATATTAATACTCTTCTGCAAATGGGGCAGATATAACACAGCTTGGACTGGGACACCACACTCCCACTCTAAAAAGTGAAATGAAGTCGGCTGTTTAACAGAAGGACAGTGGAATGTCATAGATCTTAACATGGATGCTGTATAAGCTACCAGAGGTCTTGGGAAACAGGTCATTTACATATACATGGCATTGCATGGTGTGAACTGTCAGGAACCACAAGTTTCTTTGTAGTATTACTTTAAGGGCAGAGTCAAGATGCAAAGCAAATGTATGGGTCTAAAGGACAATCTCTAGTGTCTAAACTACAGAACTTCTACAGAGAAGTAAGTGCTTCTGTGCCCTAGTTTTTATAGAATGTTGTGACTGAATTGCTCTTCTCCAGGGAAATGTCTTGTCATTTTTTTCTCCTCCTGGAGAGACCATGTTACTATGGGGACTAAGTGAACTTGATGCAGACCTGCAATTACCATTGCGAAAAGTAAAACTGCATAATACATCTGAGAATTGCAATGACAATGGAAACCCTAGACTTCAGGCCAGTAGATTAAGTGCACTGTCTGAACTTCGACCCTTACAAAATCCCTATACAGAGCATAGAAAAACTGTAGCCAGTGGTTTTCTTACAAGGCATAGCCTTTAAAAATACAGACCTTATACAACATGCAGTCTTCTGCTAATATCAGTGGTCTGTTACTTTTGGTGTTCCAGTGATATCGATTGATCAAAATTCCACTGTGGTACAAAACTAGATTAAATTGCTACCTTAAAACCATCAAATTGAATGAACAAGGATGATATTGATATTAAAGCTAACTGTGTCCTTGAGCCAGTATAATGACCCGCATATGACTGTGTCCCAGTGCTGGAGCTGGAGATGAGCCAGCAGCTGAGCAGACTAGCAGTACTGGTGTGGAGTTGGCCAACATGTGACGTGCGTGCTTGAGTCCCTATCAAGGGAGGGGCGTGCAAAAACATGCTGTGCAGAGCCCAAAGTCACGCTGTGACACAGAAATGCATGTGCCAATCCAAACACACACACGCACATGCACACTCAAACAGAACAGCAGATTAATCCTCCAGAGGTGTATGTACCACCTAAACAGCTGAACCCTGCTGTACAGAGCAGGCATCTGTGCTTGTTCACACAATAATAACAACTTTTAAGTGACACATGAAAGAACAAAAAACAAGCTTAAGCACCACTGATGTTGTAATATTCCAAAAAAATGATATCCTCACAATAATTAATTTATTTTAGCCTTACTTTGGCAGAGCATCTCTTGTTAAAAAAATATGTTTTGAGAGACACCTGAAAAGGATTATACTAATAAGGCCAGAAACTATGACTACAGCCCTCTTGTTTTAAAATGTTTACTGTCTTAATATAAATGTTCCATTTGAGACTTTTCATCACAAACTTAAATTCGAGGGAGTTTTAACTACAGCTATTCTTGTGATTCTAGATTTAGTATTCTAGTGGAGATAGTGCACACAGAATTATACTTATATATTTACTTTAGATTAATACTCATTTAAAATGGTCATTAACAGCTGATTTTACAATGCTTTATTTTGAATACCAAAGCATAATGTGCATTCACTTTTTTACCACTTTTCTCCATGACATATGTTTTACATTTTTTTTTTTTACACTTTTTTTAAACTAACTTTTATCTAAAAAGCCCATAAATTCATCTAATCCGGAGTGCAGGTACAGCTGTTAGGTTAGTCATTTTGTTCCAACCATCTGAATCAGGGACAAGCTGTTGAACTGTAAGATGCTGTACTGAGCAGCTCTATGAGGGATGGACTTACTTGCGGGCGATGGTGGTCACCCGAATGCGCCTCTGCCCACTGGAGTGCTGGTACTGGGTCACAAACTGGACTGCCCCACGGCCACCCTGAGGGATGGGTGCATTGTGCTGCAAAACAGAGTCAGTCACTGAGCCAAAATATTACAGACTACAGATATAGTGTTCAGAAATAATCTAAACAAGGAGCATAGCCTAAAGATGATGGCGATATAACAACAAAAAACAACTATAAAAATACATATTTATAATCATTGGCATCATACCTGACATAGAAACTCATGGAAACATAATGCGTGAGATACTCAAATATTACATCAGTCAGTAATTGACAGAAACAGCAATGTTATAGCCCCTGTTCGGTGGAGGCAGATCAGCTATGTCAGCTATGACATGAAGCCTAATTTCTTCTGATGATTAATACATCAAATAAGATTGTCTTGTTATGGTCCTGCACATCACGTCACTTGGACGGTGGCTTCAGAGTTTCCACTGATTCATGAGTGGACTCACAGCTGATGACACTGAAGTGAAATGTTAGCTGGAACTGAATGGTGGAAATTTACATTGGTGCCTTTGGGTGCTGATATGGAAAACTAAACAGGTCCTTAAACGAAATGGGCGTATAGCTAAATGAATTACTTTGCTAGTTAGATCACTGAAATTAAGGACAAAATTCAAAATCACAAGCCATCAATATTTATGACATATTCTCATTTAAGAGATCTTTCTCACACAAAAAACAAGTAAGTAAAAAAAAATGCCCAAGACCATTTTTCACCTCTACACTTCCTTTACTGCCTGTATTATATCAGTCGATAGGAAAACTCATAAAACTGCCATCTAGCATGGACAAAGCATGTTCTTCATGAGATCAGAGCAGAACATTAAAGGATAAAGACAAGACTTAAAAAAAAACAAACACACCATATCATATAAGAGATTAACTGGAACACATTCAGACTGAAAATTCACAGCCAACAGCACTCTGTCTCATTTGATCAGTATTTGATAAGTAGTTCAAGGCATTAATGATAAAATAAATACAAATGTCAGTGTAAGTACTGTCACATTTTTTCATCACCCAGCAGCCATGGCATACAACCATAACACATTAGCGATTCCTGAAAATTTCATTCATGTGACTTTGATCGTGCTAATTGAAAGTTTATCCTTATTTTAATTTTAGGTACCGCAATGGAAATTTTTAATTATGCAGGTATATGATCATAATAGATTTCAGGATAGTGGAATGAAAAGATCTTAACCACAGGGAAATCCATCAGTCTCTAAGTTACATCAATTCAGTGTTTGACATTCATTTCCTGTTCCCAGTGTTGTCTTGGTCATCTTTTATGTTTCAAAATTCCATTTCCATGACTCACATGCACCACTCAGTATTATGACATGTATCTTGCCATCATGTCCTTCTATGTTGTTCTTCATAAGAGCATCAACCACATTTACTGTAATTAAGCTTATACACATTTGTGGATAGAATTCTGAACACATTAATGACACGGATGACAATGATGCTCTGGACATAGCAATGACACCAATTCTCTAACTGAAGAGATTCTAGGGATTTTCTCTTAGAACCAAAAGAATGAGTGAGGGGAAGAGTTTAATCTGCTCACTGATGGAGCACATGACGGCCTTCGGTATTTGATCTACTCCCTGACGATACCTCTGCACTTTCACAACATATCCTGGCTCTAGGGCCTACATCTTACAATGCATCCCATTGGAAATACACCCTACCAGTGACGTGATTCCCCAGTCATTTGTGCGCATTTCTTTCAAAAAATTTTTGTGGGTGTACAATCATGTGTATGCTTACCAAAATCAGTTTGCCTAAAGGATCTACTTTTTGTTTAAAATATCCTAGTTAAAAATATAACAGGAACTGGAAAGAAATTATTTATGATAAATATATGAATGAACAAATCACAAGAGAATTCACCACATCATTCTGTGCCTCCTCACCACAGATTTTCTGGAAGCAGGAATGGAAGTGATCCCTTTTCAAACGAGTGAAAAGTTTACAATAATGTTAGGAAATTGAATGGACACCGAGATAAAGATTGCTGATCTCCACCCAAGCACCCTCTGCCTCCTCTCTATTGAGCCCTGTCATGTGGAAATGTAAAGGTCACTGACAGTGAGATAATATGGCATGATCTATATGTGAGACTGGCTGTTATAAGAGTCTCTTTTTCTCCAATATGCCTACATGCAACCTGTGACATAACAGAAATATTTCCTCTTTACAAATTCTAAGAATAGCAATAACAGTTTCCTGTACTGCTCCCATCCAGAATCTCTATCCTATTCCTGTGAGCAAGTTACATAAACAGAAGACAGCAGGAGAGCTGAATAAATATACATGCTTAATTATATATTCTTACATTATTGTACAGCTTTCTGATAATGCCGGACCTGTAAAAGTACCAATGTCATCATGGTATTATCAGGTAATTGTGAAACAAATGTACAGATGGTTCCTGTTTATTTGGAAAGGATTTAATTCAAAACGCTGCTCGGCAGATAATCCACTACTACCAAGAGCAAAAAAACCTTCAAAGACCAAATATAATTGGTGAGGAAGCAGTGGTGGACAAAGGGGACAGTAATTAATGATTAGAGCTTAATGCACAGGATTATAATCACACTTCCTGCCAATTATCCCCATAGCACTTCAGCGCAAAACAGCTCTCATTACCTCAGTGGTGTCCAAAAACAAACGCTGCCTGAACCTTCCACCTTTATCTGAAGAGCCAACCCAGTGGCAGCCTCCCACAGTGCTCTGTATCCACGGAGCCACTCTATGCATGACATCTGCTTTATTAGTGCCATAAGGGCTGAGCCTCCCTGTCACTGCGGCTCAGTGGCTTCCAGCCGTGTTCGCATAGTGCTGGTTTGAGCAGCAGCGGTGGAGGAGCCAGGGAAGGGTTAAGCGCTCGGTTGATCGCGGCTCGACCTCAGCTGAACCTCGACAGAGCTGCATGGGACACGTCCCTCCTGCTGCCCAGGGCGAGGGGGGAACCGAACCCACGGCAGATGCGGAGGGGGTTTTCTGTCTGCTCTCTGTGGGATCGTGATCGAGACCTGCTCATCCTCTCAGATGAGCTGACTGGGAGGGGGTAGGGGAAGAGTGGCTGGGCAGCACGGGGGTTGGGCGGGTTTAGGATGCCGGCTGTTGCCCTGCTGTATGCAGTTCTCATGGTCATCGCCAGTGTGGGCTCCGTCTGTGGGAACGGCGTACTGGTGCTGGTGGTGGCTCTCAACAGCAGCTTGCGGACAGAGACCTGGGTCCTCACCCTCAGCTTCTGCCTCTGCGACCTCTCTCTGGGGCTCTCCATCATCCCTATCGGAGTGCACAACAGCCTGTTCCAGACGCAAGATGATGCTGCCAGCAGCGGGGACGGAACACTGTGCCAGACCAGCGCTTTCATATTCGTCCTCCTCCAGCTCGCTTCTGTCAATTCTTTGGCCTTGGCCACCGTGGACAAATTTGCAGAGATCTGCTTCGCCTTGCACTATGCCCGGCTCTGTACCCGGAGGAGGACGTGGGCTGCCCTGGCCCTGCTTTGGGTCTATTGCCTGTTTGGTGCCACCTGTCCACTGCTGGGCTTTGGGGAGTACCGCTACAGCCAGACCAAGTTCCTGTGCACTCCCAGCTTCCAGCCCTCCCATAGGGGCTTTAGCGTGGTCCTTCTAGCAATGGGGATAATTGCTCCCATCCTGGTCATGTGCTCCCTGTGCACCTATGTCATATACATTGCTCGCAACCAAGCCCTGCGGGGGACGTTCGTCTGCAATGAGCAGCACTGTTACTATGTACCCGCAAACAACTACTTTAGGAGCTCCATAGTCATGGTGGCAACTGTGGGTAAGTTCAGTGCAGTTTCTACATCCATAAAAAGATCTGCTGATACTGTTATTTAATGAAGAATTAGTTAAAGATTAAACCATTTGAATGGATCTTTCTGGTGGAAAATGTCATAATCTTAGGCATATTAATTTATTACTATTGCATTAGTCTACATTCATGATATCTTGCATAGTTTAATTCCGCCAATAATGCATTCTCAAACCACTGGAAAGGATTAGACTGAAAATACAGACTGACTGCAGTCAAACATGAATAACATGACTCTTTAATACTGATCTTCATGTGCAAACCTATTTCATAACAAAAACAAAATGCCTAGTTCCACAAGTAGCAGCTGCACAAAAAGCGCTTATCACAGAGTGTACCCTAAGCTGATAAAGGAGGTACGATAAAAGGCTTTTTCAATTTGGCTGACATAATTAAAAAAACACAATAGGTAATTTCTTGCCCAAAGAGGCATTTAATTAACTACACAACAAACTAGCACAACATAAAAAGCTCACAGAATGACATGTTTGTTCTCTAAGTTCACAGTGCAGTATTCCCACAGTACAGTAGAGTACCCCAGAAGAATAGGAAAATAGTTGCTTGGTAAAAGGAAAACCCAGAATAACTTCAGCTCCACAAATTCAACGCTCTACTTCCCAAAAACACAGTTAAAATATAAGACAGAAGGATATGAACACCTGTTGATGTTACATTTTGGTTCCTACCGTTTGGTGTTGAGTTTGAATAGTTACGCTTATCTGCATACGTACATGCAACAGCAGTTTCATTTCAAGTAAATTATGGAATACTATTACTGAATTGTGGAATACTAAATGTTAAAAGAACTAGAATGTGGAATGCCTACATGACTAAACCTTGCATTTTAATCTTTTGAATTTTTCGTGCCTTTCCACTACAGCTTTGTCAGTGCCCAATGCATTTACTTTACATCACTGAGAAAAGCACACACACATATGAAATAAATTCATTCCTTTTTTTTTTTTTTTTAAATAAAGAACTCTAAAAGGACAGATGAGTCCTATTCTTTCTGAATAAGTCCTACGAGATTATCAAAAACCACAATGACCCATGATCTTGGTCTAACCTCACACCACAAAGGACAGCACATTCGTTTCCTTGACTGTGCTTCTATCTGCATTGTATTTCCTCTCCTTCTTGCCCAGTCCCATCTACTATGTAACTTTTCTCTGCCAGTATTCAATGTCAAATGACCACGCTGGATTCCAAATTCATTAAATGGCATCACCTTGATGTTGCAGAAATGCCATGAAAAAAAAAACATTCATAGTACAAATGTTTAGGAGTCAATGACAGATCTGCATTTTAAAACAATGCACAGGTAAAAGTCATAACAGTAATAAATGAATCACAAAAACATAATGACAGTTTTACATAAGACACAGTTCTTGAAAATGAGTTAAGGAGTCAATTGAAGATGGGTATTTATTTTATGGACTCACTAAACTAGGCTAGCCAAGCATAAAAAAACTCACCTTAGCAAAAATGGTCATTGCAAGAATCAGAGTGTGTGTGATTGTATAAAACTTATTTTAATTTCTGAAACTCTGACATGACAACGCTATAAGATTATTTGCACATTGAAAGTTCTTATCAAGTGGAACACATTTCACATTTTTACAAATAAACCAGTACAAGTAATTCAGTACAGTGATCTGACCTTTCACTGTGCAACTAAATTCTGTTCTTTATGTGTTGACCTCCACTTGATCTCTCCCTCTGCAGTATGTCTATTGGTGACATGGCTGCCTTACATCACCACGTGCTTTTACGAGACCTTCACGGGTCGGACCATAACCCCTGCAGCTGATGCAGTGGCCACCTGGCTGATGCTCTTCACCTCAGCTCTAAATCCCTGGATCAACTCTATGACTCAGAAGTACGTATGAGCTCTCAGATACTCAAAAGGTACACTCAACACCAGTCAGGCGTAAATGGGAGTGGCAGTGAGAAAATACTCACAATTATTTAAAACACAGAACAGCACCCAGTTACTTAAAGCCACCTTTACTTACTACAGTTTAAGTGAATCCACATTCATTCCTGGGGTTGTCTTTTACAGTTGTTACTCTATTACAGAGAAATACAGTGAGACATTCTGAATTCCCTTTGGTTGTTTTCAAATGAGGGAAGAAATGGCGCATGCAGACTGCAGGATAAATTGTTCATGACCCACATTCCCTCCCCTCTCTCTTTGTTATAGGAAATACAGAGCAGCCCTGCAGGGGAGCCTTAAGAAACTACGCCATAGGTTTCAGCTGCCCATTAAAAGCTCCATCCCACAGGACAGGAGATGCTCAATCACCACAAGGTCCCGAAACTCCCTGCCTGGGAATATCAGCCACACCTGTTCCACAGAGCACCCACCTGAGCTTTCCCAAGGAGACCTAAGCAACCAAGCAAACCAAGTGCCAACCAGGCCTGGACACCCCACAGATCTGTGCTGACTGACTGCCCCATATGCCAACCACACCCTTCTGATCATGCCAGTTCTACGTGTACCAGGTCCATTGCACACTGCCAGTGCTGTTCAAACATATCTTACTTGCCTGTGTTTTGAGGCTGAAACGCTATTAAGATGTGCCAGATGGTTCACCTTTTCTTTTATTCCCAAACTCAATGAACCCCAGTTCAAACATTTGTACTAATGTGATAAACAAGGGAGTGCATTTCAAAAGGAAATACAAATACACAACACTGTTCCTAGCACAATGGGAATTACTCTATCATTCCTTAACCTTCTGAGCTGACAGTGGAGCGGAACATTACTGAACAGAGTCCCAGACATTCTTCTGTTATGAATGACAAGGGCATGCAGAGGGTAAACCAAGTAATAGAGGAACCCAACAATCTCTGAATATGTGTTAACCAATAAGGATCTGGGCTGCCCATTGCATTCAGAACACTTCTGCCTTCTTGTTATTGTGTTATTCAAAACATGTATACAATGTCAAATGTAAAGGTAACTGAAAATGAAGGCATATATGTTTTATGATGAATATAAATTCTCATTGTAAAAGAAGAAGACCATGTTGTGTAAGTAATGCTCTTTCCATAGATGTACCATTCCAGAACTCTGAAAGTCTGTGTGTGTGTCTATTTTGGATCTTTTAAATTGTAACCGTATACCCACACGCTCAAATAATGTGCAGGGAAAAGGGGATGAATGTACAGCAAGAGGGGGCTCACAAGGGCTTCTAATGTAATTAGGACAGGGAGACTGGGAGGAGAGCAGATCGGTTTGCATTAGCGCTCAGGGAACAACAGAAATATTTCATAAATGTTCAACCACAGTCTTCACAAAAAAGCATCACATAGAGGGAGAAATCGCAGTGTTCCCTCATAGATCATTACAAGTTAAAACAAATTGTGTCCACATATAGCTTCATCTATTTTCAACTTCTAGTGCCTGGGCCAGCCTTCAGCAGTATTCAACCATGAGACAGAAACCATGACAAATTCCTGTCTACCCAAAATCCTCCTAGACTTGATGCTACCAGTAATTATGCACTGGCACCCACATTCAGGACTGACATGAACCCTAACCATAGGATACATTCATACACACGCCCCAGCAAAATGTGCTGTTAAGATGTAGTCATAGAGACTGTTATTTCTTCTTCAACAGATAGGTTGCTAAAACACAGTGTAGCCTTGTCCCTCTTTCGCAATAAATATTATGACACACCAGTATCCTTCATTGACTTCTCCTTGACTATTAGCACACTCTTGTGGATAAAAGGCACTGAACATTTACTTTGAGATTTACTCAGGGAGTGCAACATCTTCATTGCAAACTGAAAAATAACAATAATAATACATTTAAAATTCTAATATACTAGAATTCTTGATTTTTTAAGGAAAAATTAAAATGTAATTTCTGTGCCCAGCTGGCAGCCCTGGTCTGTGAGTCTGATGTCCAAACTAATGTTGTACCAAAATATGCTTTATTTGTGATGCTTGTCATTTCCTATGCTGGGGTCCATTTTGTGGCTTCACTTAGATTAAAATAAAAGGATGAAAATTGTTTGTTGCAGGGAATATTTTGCACAGATATATTATTTTAATAAGTTTTATATTGCTGCAGCTACTGCGTTTAACACTGTACCATTTTCTTAACTGGGTGCTACACTACAATGAGGGAAATATAAATTGTTCTGGGAGAATTGCATAGCCATGTACACGTGAACACAAAATATGCATAATTGTACTTGCAAGAACAGGAAAATTGTGCTTTTTACATATTATTTCCATATTTGGTTCAACCTACTACTGCAATTTTGGTACAATTATTTCTGGTTTACAGTATGTATCTATACAACTACAGGTGAGAATTAAACTACAAAGGAAATCAGAAAGATTGTCTTCATAGAATGGACTAGAATAAAAAACTGGTTCCAGCTGGCTGACATAATAACCTCAGTCATAATGGCTTTTTGCTGCCCTCTTGTGGAACTACTCGAGTCAGACCAAATATTGTGACACATTTTATAGATGGACTCTTTTAATCTATAGAATAAATGTGTTTAAGGAGCTGGACATTTAAATGCGCCAGTCTGTCAAAGGTTAAATCTATGGTAATACTTAAGAGGAAATCAGAAAATAACCATGCATGAAATCAGTTCTAAATCTACAACCTTCAGGTTATAGGGAGACTCATCAAAAGTCCACAAAAGGTAAATCCCAAAAAAGGAAGATATGAAGTTATAGAATTAGCTTGGAAGATTGTAGAGTTCCCACTCCACCCACTCCAGAACAAAAAAAAATTTCGACATTTTTGACTGAAATATGATGTAGGTAAAATTAAAAAATGCAGTCAAAACTAGACTGATTTTGCTATGCAAAACAGTGCACAATTGAGTTATTGAAAATATTGAACCCATATCCTCCTGGGTTTGCATGTAGACCTATGAATTGACGAATAGTTTGTGTACACACCCAGGCCAATGCTTACTCATGAATGTTTGCTAAGGATGCTTACTTGGCAGAGGTGACTCCATGCCAATGCCACTTATCTCTGTTTTTGAGAGAGGAAGCCCAGAAACTGCAACAGAACCTTCACTGGAGGGGATTTTTTAAAGGGAGATGCAAATTCATACCTGATTGACCACTTCAAAGTACAGAGCCAGTGTGGAGTTACTGTCCAATCCACAGATCTTCCATTGGCATGTGCCCCCAGTTCCAATCTCCTGTGTGGACATTAGAGAGGATGTGAGGGTATAAGAAAGGTATACCATTCACTCCACCACACAAGCCATACCATCTTCTGTTAGTAGGGCAAGGGAGGATAGTATACTCACGTTTTCAGAAACACAAGGCCCCTTAGCATTGAGTGACACACATGGGCCAATGGCACCTGAAATCTTGATCTCTCTGGATGTCTGTAAAGGAGAAAATATCTTGGGTTATAGGACAGAAAATGGAAGCGGTGAGGGAAAATGTCTGGTGTGGTCCATCCCCTTTTTCATCAATGAGCCAGCAACTTCACTTGTAACCAAAATGTTACAAGTTTGATGTCCATGTAGGGCTCTATTGTGTTTTAAGGACTGTTGAAGGTGTATAAGTAGAGTTATAAGTCAAAGTTTACAGCAAACTTCCTGAGTTACTAGATAAGAGGTAACAGAAAGTTTTATCCATCACCACACAGTTACCCAACATTAAGTAAGACAATAGAGTTTACTGAAGTAAAGCAATGCTGTAGTTTGTCATTAATGTATTCAGGTGCTGGAAGTCAGGATTCAAACATCAATGAACATGGATGTATTAGATTACCTTGATCTCGAGGGTGCCTGCAAAGGCCATCTTGAATGCACCCTGCATGTCCTTGGTAAAGACTCTCTGGAAGGTCTGCTTGAATAGTGAAGTGTTGAACGAGTCTGCCATCACCATGTAACCTCTATAAAAACGAGCAGGACATATCCCATAAACAGCAGCCTAATTAACAAGACTGGTCTAAAAACAGGTACATTACATGTGTAGTTCTCAGAGGATGTACAGGTTCCTAAACCCTTTCAAAAGCATAGAATGTGCGTTCACTCGAGTAACAGTAACACCCTAGTCAGATGTGCCCCCATGCAGGGGGCCTGCTGGAGGGCTGTGTTTGGGAACTGGGCCCTACCCGGTGTGATTTGCACAGCACTTCATCTCCAAAAGGCCTGTCTGGTCCAGGGCGCAGGCATAGATGTCGATGATGTGGCCATTGCAGGATGCACGGTTTGCAAGGGCCTCGTAGTGCTGAAACGCAAGGACTGGTTTAGCAGCTGCCCTCAATTACAGCTTTTTAACATTCAACACAACACCCTCAAACATACAGAACAGACATTTTGACCTGACCATTCATGCCATGTATAAAAAAGAGAAAATGTGATTTTAAATGTACTTACTTTGGTGGCCTTCTTCATGAACTTTGCATTGTCCTTCTCGATGTCATGCCAGGACCGGATAGGAGTCTTAAGCTCATCGCCCACCACCATCCCCGGGCCCTGGGTGGCCGGCCCACCAATAAAGGTCATTATGCGTGCCCCTGTGTTTGGGAATGTGCACTGTGGGAAAGAGGAAGGGGGTGAAGTTTATTGACAATGACAAAACAAGAAGCTTCCAACCTGCAGGGTCTGCTGAGCTTCATTATGACCAACTACCATTAACACACCTCAGCTCTGGGCTGCCATGTTTTCACAACTCACGGTCAGCCCAAGAAATGCCCTCTAGCTCTACTAAAACTACACAAAGCGTTAAGGGAAATTCCTACCTTGCAACTAGATCTAAAACAGTACTACTGCCCTCAGGTCAGTTGAAATGCCTTTTGAGTCACTGTCTCTCCACTAGAACCCAGTCCTGAGAGATCTTGAGACACTCCAGCCTAACCATTGGCAAACAGCATTGCATGTCACACCAACTATTTAGAAAATACTAGTTAAGCCCAAAAATGGGAAGGTGCCTCTCTGAGAACCCCACTGCTTTGGCCAAACCAATGTAAGCCTAGAATATGGGTATGTGAGTTTACAGCTTGCCTAAGGCATAACCGATGACAAGCCAGTGAAAATTAGGCCTAAGTGGGACAGTACTTTCGTCAAAGGACATAGAGGGGGAACATTTACCTCCAGTAGGCCCACAGCGATGGACAGTGCCACTCCCAGGGAGCGGAGGGGTCTCTTGCCCTGTGTTACGGGCCACGGATCTCGCTGCAACTCTCCCAGGAGGTCTGTCAGGTTCATATCAATCTTCTGGACTGGCTGCAGGAACCTTGCCACATAGACACAGGGGAGACAGTATAAATACATAACTCACATGACTGCCTGTAATATTATACTGATTGTAGATTTAAATTCATTTTATCCATTTACACACATATTATCTTTATTATGATTTATGTTTTCAGAGGTTGGCTGCATGCAGACGTTTCTGGAGATTTGTACATAACACAATATATAGCTCAACAACACTTTATAAAATAAGAGAATTTACATGGAATATAACAATTTTAAAGTTTACCTGTTGGAGGGTGGAGGCTGTGGCACTTGTGGCCCCCTCCCCCCCTGGGCTGCACTTGGTTTCGTCAATCCAAGCATCTCCTGGAGACAAGAACCAAAGCCATTTCAAAGAGCCAACTTCAAACTCATTACTAATTCAGACCAAAATTCCACAGGTGAGACTCGTCCAGTTAAACACTACATTCAATCAACACCTGCGACAGGGGACAAAACACTCATATTCCACTGAATTCCGGGTAAGAAAATCTGCAGGAGGCAGTAAAGTGTTACAGTTCTCTCTCTCAGGCTTCAATCTCAAGCCACGCATCCTTAAAAAAGTTCCGTTGCTACAGCATCTGACATATTGCTTTGTTATTTTACTGCTATATTTGCAAGACATGCTCATCTTAGGTTTTATTACAATACTAGCTCAGTCTGCATTCACTCTGGAAATACCCAACATCACCAAAGAACAATCCTCTTGCCAATGAGCCATCCAAGTTGCGCTCCATGTAACCTACCTGCAGCTGCTTGGCGCTGAGGTCCTTGGTGCCACGGAATACGTAGCTTTTGGAGATGCCCTCGCAGCCCAACTCGTGGACCTGGATCATGCGGCCGAAGGTGATAAGACCCACCAGGGCGGTGGGGGGAAGGAGGCTGAGGGACATCTGCAGGGACTCCTTCAGTGCCTGCAGGTCCTCGTCCTCCATGCAGGTATCTACCACATACAGGAAGATCAGGGGCATCTGGGGACCTCTCTAAGAGAGAAATAGAGAGTGGGACAGTTCCGTTTAAGCATGGAAAAAGAAGCTGAGTGAGCTCTTTCAGGGGGATGTCTACTCATCTGCATATCTGCCTGTAATATTTATGATGTCATTTCATGCAATGTGCAAACCGCACATTTAGTCATCGACACATAACTTGCATATAAGCTGAGTGATATTTAACACTGTATGCACATAAAGAAGGCTTATTCATCCCTTTAAAGATACTGCACCCTTCTTCAAAAAATGAATAAACCATTGTTCCTTGTGCTTAGAGCTCTTACATATGGTAGGGACTGTGTATTACAGAAAATCCGGACTGAGCATTTTTCTCTATACTTAGTGCTCTTGTGTGCCCACCACGATCAGCTTATTTACACCAAGACGTCACTTCATGGATGGAGGCGCTAACGTTGTGTATGCTGGGGTAGACCTTGCACTGAATTTATGGCTAAACCCCACATATTTGGGTTTCTTTAATGTTTTGAATAATTAATAACCTTAAGACTTTTCATAGTTTCATTAATACATTACCTGGACTACATATTCAATGGTAGAGAACTGTGGAAGCAGCTCAGCAGGTTGGTTCATCTCTGATATTCCAGCATATGTGGGTGGAAACTACAGAGAAGACACACACATTTCAATTGTAAAGATCACAATAGGAAAATAAGGTGCTTAAAAGGCAAAGAAACATCACCTGTTTCCCCAGTTTACCTGGTTTCTCTGATAACAGAAATTACAAGCCCAGAGTTTTGCTCTGTAGTCCACTTGGCTGGAAGATAAATGAAAGAGTAAGATAGTAAAAATTTTGCACATGGAGGACACAATCACTATAATCAATTAGAAGTCTACTATTATACTTAAAAGTCTGCTTGGGAAATATACTAATAAATTCTGAGGAAGACAGGTTCTCAAATTCTTTGATAAATATATTTCAAGGATAAAATATAGTATACTCTAAGTTAATTTCCAACTGTCCTGTTTCCATTTACAGATTTAGGATTTTACCCATTGACAGCACATAGTCCGAAGAGACTTTAAATTGCTTTCAAATCTTAAGACAAAATACATTTTTTAAGGTTTTTGAAAATTTTATGTGCATTGTTATTTTTAGGATATGTAACTTATACTGAGTAAAAGTGTAAGTACTTTATACTATATGCCTAAAGCTGACAGTTGAGGGAGAAGTCCAGTTCCATGATCATTTTGCCACACTGGTTACTGCGTGGTGTTGTGGGATTGTGAGGAAAAGAGTTTCTTACCACAGGGGGTTGAGTACAGCACGACAGGTGGCCCGGCTGCAGAGGACTGGCTCATACTGTATGGGGGGCAGGTCAGGCCGCTCCTTCAGGGGTGTGAAGAGGGCAGCCACAGGGACCACCATTCGGGTGGCCTCCAGGCGGCTGGAGGGCCACACGTTCCAGCTGAAACGCACACCATCTCGGTCCTCATTCTGCTGAATGAACTCCTGGAAGGTTGCCATCACAGCCTCAGAGCACTAAAGTCTGTGAAAAAGGAGGTTTTACCAAGTTCACAATTAAATCTGTCCCTTTCTGAGTTTTGTGGAGCTGGCAAACGGGAGACAGGAGAGGTGTGAGCATGCCCACTCTTGTCACATCCATCTCCTTAGCCTCTGTCAATTTCCAATTCATATCTTTACTCCTCCCCCAACACTAACTTTAACCCCACAACCTCCACGTGGATGGCAATGATATGCCACAGGAGTACAACAATTAACTGACTGAGACCTGGCTGAGAAATTCAACTGAAGTGCCCTTTTGAACTTTCAAATGGGGACAAATCCTGATAATAACATAACAATAAAATAAGAACAAAAATCTCTTTGGATGAAAATGTAAAACAATATGACAACAAAAAGGCACACATTCTGAATAAGAAAGCCAAAACGGACAGGTCAATCAAAAACATCCCACCAAGCAAAAACAGATGTCAATGTGAAGTTCAGTTCAAATACATGTGAAAGAGGATGAAACCATGCAAGACATGATATCTAAGGCAAACTAAGCACCTATTTCCTTCTGTTCAAGATAGTCCGTCAACTATCACCTTCGTGGACAACTGATGCAATTCAGTAAACAATACAACTAGATCTGTGTTAGCCAGTCATGAATGTTACCTCATTTGCCCCGAGCTAATCAATAACAGACTAGGCGTGAACTTTGCTGGTGTTGTCACTGGCAAATTTTACGACGTTTATGTGAATGCACCTCATGACAAAAATAGACATCTAGTTGGCCAAAAACATTATTCTGTATAACACTGCAGATCCAACCACCACCAAACGTTAGCGAACATGACTAGATTGCTGCATTCAACTGTAAAATTAACTAAAGCCAAATATCACTGGTGCT
The DNA here is from genome assembly GCA_022829145.1 of Albula goreensis. NCBI lineage: Eukaryota > Metazoa > Chordata > Actinopteri > Albuliformes > Albulidae > Albula > Albula goreensis. The sequence continues at coordinate 26,742,936 of CM040749.1, forward strand.
ATAGATAGCGGTCGTGCTTTACAATTAGATCAGTAATGTTAACTAAAAGCTAGCAAGCTAATTTAGCTTTGAACATTTTAACAGATTTTAGCTTGCTTGATACTTAACTGGAAAGATTAGCTTGCTGGACATCACCTAAAACTCAACAGCGATCAATCAACCGTTAACACAAATTCCCCTTACTAGGCTGGTTTAACCATAGCAAGCGTTATCTAGATAGAACATTAATCCCTCAAGCCTGCGACAAAATTACTGTTAGCGCTACACGCTCGTATTTACTGCCCGCTAGCAATAGCATGGGTGGCAACAACATTGCTACTGATTGTTCAGTATGGTAAGTTAAGTATCAAGCTGTAAATACATTTCAAAAACTGTCCCGATATAGCAATGACAGTGACCCATGGCACTGACTGATTGAGCAAGCGTAACTACAAGTGACATTCTTGCTAACTAGTTAGCCGCGCAACTAGCTCTGAAGGAATTTCAAGCATTTCGCTAGCTAGCTAACGTTTGAATGGCTAGTACGATAGCTAGAGCGATGTTTATAACTTCACATTCAGTCAAGCGGCATTGTCAGTTATGAGGACGAATTTACAACTAAAACGAATCATAAATCAAATACTGATCTCTACACCAATTTCAACTGCTATTTTTTACGTTAGTTATACCTTTAACAAAGCGTCAGATAAAAATCTCTCGGCTAACGGCTCGTCCCAATTCACAAGTGCCACATAAAAACATCCAGGTCTTCGGCTCTCTAACAGAAGTTGTCAGCATCATCTCCCAGATATCACAAGAAGATTCATGTTCAGACTAAGGCTACTTGTGATTATTGCTTGTAGGAAACGGTTTATCTATGCTGAGCGACTTTCTGTTAATATTTGACTTACCTATTCACCTAAGACTTGCTCAAAGCCTCTCCCAGCTTGCTTTACCACACCGGCGACCCGCAGCTGACAGTACTCTGTGACTACGTAGCAAACATGGCTGCAAAGAGCAGTGCCACGTCAAGAGGCGGTGCTCACATTCACTTAGCCTGGCCCATTTTGAGAGAAAATTAATCAATGCTCTTCATCACCCGTGCAGCCATGGTAAGCTTACAGAAATTCCATTCGCCATTAATTGAAGTGTAAAAAACACGGTAAATGCCACACAGTGTAGCGGTTACATGTGAGAAATCAAATTAAAATTTAAGATGGCTTTAGTAATTTACACATAGGGACATATGCAAGTCATGCTGGATAAACTTGCCTACGATGCAAATACAATTTACTAACCAAATACCTTGAACTTTAAAATGAGTTTTTTTTTTTTTTTAAATATATAAACCCCATCTGGGGTCAACTCTGTTCATTAATGCTTCAACTGGCCACCTCTAATAATTTTGAGTTTAAAAGATGGATATGACAATGTAAGAAATGAATACAGCCCTCCCCCTTTTCCAGTGACACAAAATCACAGCTTTTAAATAACCAAGAACAATGAAGAAGACAAAAGCAGTTAAAACGTTGCCATACAAATTTTATTATATAACATTTCATGACAAAATACTGCCAGAAACTAAATTCATTAGATTACTTTGCTACTCCCTTGTCACTCTTATTTTGATCCAGTCTAAATGCAACGCTCATAATCGAAACCATTAACCATGACCATTTGGACCGTTACTGGACCAAATGCCACTGTAACAATTGCTACAAGATCCGCATTCCTTATATTCACAAAGAAAGAGAGGATTAATTATGTAAAAAAAAAACAAAACAAAACAAAACAAAAAAAAAAAAAAAAAACCACTTGATTCTGAATACCTCTCCTTGCTAAAACAAAATGGTTTAAATAAAGGGGTTGAGTTTTAAGGCTCAGACTTTTACATGTTGTTGAATCCCATCATTCCTTTCATGTTCCCTGCTGCTCCCTGCTGGAACTGTCTCATCATGGACTGCAGACCAGCCATGCCACCTGTGATAAAGAGAAAAGCACCTCAATGAACATTCCAATTTTATGGCCCAGATATGCCAGGATTATTCTGCCCCAACACATACAATGACTAATGAATTGAGAAAACTGATCCAAAATCAGTGCTTGGTCACTCCATCCATGTACAGAGGAGTAGGTGAGAATGAGGGTCTGGGTGCAACATACCCATATGGTGAAGGACTCTGGGATCCATCATCTTTGCCATCTGCTGGTTTAGCTTCGCCATCTGAGAGGGGTTGACATTCTTCGACATGTCTCCACCTGTAAACAGCAAATATATACATCACAAAAAGCCTTTGAGATTGTGGGGATTCTTGAGTAGAAGATATCAGGTAATCATCATCTTTGAATATGGCATTCTTCCCTAAAATGTTCATGTATGGTCAGTTGTAAATACGAGGGTCTCTCAAATCTTTACATCTTGCATCATCTCCACATGGTATGCAATGAGAATGCCAAGGTCAAGAACCTTAGCTGTAATTATAGGAGACGTTACATAAGGGTGAGCACAAGTTCTTTTCAGATTTCTGTATATATATTTTTTTATACAATACCTTTGAACAGGCCCTTGATGCCACCCATCTTCTTCACCATCTGGGCAAATTTGGTGTATTGAGTCAGGAGCTCCTGCACATCCCTGGTGGCGACCCCTGACCCCCGGGCCACTCTCTGGATTCTGTTGGGCTGTTTGCTGAAGAGTTTGGCGCCATCTTTGTTGTCTAGTTCTTTGGTGAAAAGAACACAGTTGAACGAAATCCAAATTAGCACAAAAACCACAAACAAATACCTCAAGGGTTGATACCAACTCATTAAAACATAACCACCATCATCATCAGGGCGTTGGCTGCTGAATTTAATATTTCTTATCACAACTCATAACTTATAACTGGTACAGCTTCATTGGTGTGTGTCTCGTACATCTGACCAAATACGTTCCCAGACATCTTTATATTTAAAGATAATAACATAATTTCCTATTCTTCTACCTTATTACATAGAATTATCATTTATTATATAAATCAATATTTTTAAACACAGTGGTGATACTGAATTAACAGAGCATTCTTGGACACAACTTCTAATACTACAGGAAGATTAGAAAGTGCCACACCTTGGTCATTCATGCTGTCCATGATAGTCATAAGCTTCTTCAACCTGGCCATTGACTCCTGCTCATTTCCTTTGCTCATGAAGTCGGTACCAAAGCCTGGGATCATTCCCTTAAGAAGATAGGGGGAGCATGATTGAGATTCTTGTTCACACACACTCCCCCTCTCACAGAGGAAACATAGCTCTCCTTGTCAAAACAGGCATCCTAGCATTCTAAGGTCTGAGACCCTGCAGAAGGTAACAGCTGGCCTAACTCTTTCTTAGTTACTAAGTATTGGGATATTGTGTGGGGTTTCAATTGTTCTGCATCTGTTATGGGTAGATGGATTTGGATGAAACATTGGTGACTTACTGATGTTGGGAGTAGGAAGCATATTTCAATTTCAGGTCTGCTATGACCTCTGGTAAGGACATTACAGTTTTGTGCTCAGCTGAGCACATTAAATTGTTATTTTTAGAGACAAATGAGGTCCTCACCATAATCTGGCTGAAAGGGCCCATCTTCATGATGTTCTGGAATTGTTCATACATATCTCTGAGGGTGAACTGACCTAGAATTGTGAGGGGAATAGGAGAGGAATGGAGACAGAAGACAGTTGGTTTCTGTGAAGGCATGGGTTAATGAAGCCACATCAGTGTCAGGACAACACAAGTGAACTACACGGATAAATGATCAAACTCACCCTTCCTCTAATGTTTAATCACCAGCACTTGAGACCAACAATTTAGCATTTCACATGAAAGCTGGCTCACAGTTAAACACAGCAACAAGCATTTTTAATTTGTTTATTGCCAGACGACAACCAAATTTTCTTCAACCCAACACTTGTTTTTTGAGCAAGATGAATGGTCTGAAAGATGACACAGAGGTAATCTCACCATGTTTCAGCTTGTCAATAAGCTCCTCATTGTCATCCAGTTTCAACTCGTTCACTTTGTCAATTAAACCTTCAATGTCTCCCATGCCTAAGAAACAAAGAACACAGTCAAATCATCAACATCCACCTTCTCAAAGATGAGGCACACTGATTAAATGGAATATCGCAGGGCAGGTGGAATCAATGACGACTCTACATGTTAAATCCTGAACATTTATCAGGAATGTTTTGGCCTAACATTGTATAAAAGTGTGATGTATGTGTGATACTAAAGATTTGGAGTTGGCAGAACCATTTAAACTTGCAAGAAAATCCAGTTTGCACAAAAAACCAAATCAGCTCTGTAACTAATCCCTAAGAGGGGCTGGATCTGTCAAAGGAAACCTCTGTATACAACATTAAGCAAAATACAACAATAAAGAAGAATCACAATTCAGAGTTTGTTGTGGTAATTACATCTCTTTTTCAACTACTCACAATAAAAACACAATCCAGAACCAATTTTAAGGTCATTTTAGCGTTCCACAATGTTAATTTAATTTTACTCAGATAGTGTGAGGACCCTTTGAGGCTATGTGAGTAGACATGATGTGTTCTTCCTGAATGACACCAAAATGATTATTTACACCGACATGATGTGGATTCTTCATTACCAGCCCTGAATGACACCAAAATGATTATTTTTGCCCCTCCTACCAACCAACATGATGAGCATTTGTGTGTACAAAAGTAGTCCATAGAGCCTGGATTCAGGAAGAGTGCCAGTTGCATTACAAACAGCCCAATTTAATCATTCAGTATAGTAAATCATATAAAAATAGGGTGAATTTTTATAAATTCTTTCGGGCTATGATTTGATTTGGAAGTGGGAAAAGGAGTGCTCACCTAGAAGCTTGCTAATGAAGGGCTGTGTCTTGAAAGGCTCAAAGTCATCGATGTGTTCTCCAGTACCAATGAAGATGATGGGACTCTTGGTTGCAGCAACACTGCAGGAAAAAGTGAAAACCTGGGTTACATTTAAAGAATAAAATAAAATTCAAAACTCTACTTCCAACAAAAAGCATGATCATGGAATCACAGAAAACATATGAAAAATAAAAATATTTTGATGCACATTTTAGTTAGTCCATGGCATGTCTGCTTATTATACACAACAAGGAATGGTATAACTCCAACAGGTTAAAAGGTCAAAGGTCAGGATCCTACAAAGTCACTGGTATGTGTATATTCCAACAAAAAGCAAAATAAAGCATAAAACATGTAAATTCCTTAAACTGAAGTCAAGATTTACACTCTAAGAGTATACTTACGCACTGAGGGCCCCACCACCCTTGGCATGACCGTCCAGCTTTGTGACAATCACAGAGGCCACATCCACCTTGTCTTTGAAAGCTTTGGCCTGGGATTCACAAGCTTGACCAATTGAGGCGTCCATTACATACACAATGTTGTCCGGTTGCTTTAGACAACAGAACAGACTATTGTCAGACATGCATTATGGGTCAAGACTTGTAAGTAACTGGTGTACCACTTAGGTCTGGATTTGAACTAGACCGCTAAACTGTGGATTCAATATCCAAATAGGAACAAATATTTACAGCAATTAAAGCCAGTGCTCATAATTATGGTAATATGTTAAGAATGGGTATTAGCATTTGGGCAAAACGGTTTTAAATATTTACACAATTGAATGTCAGATTATTAAACAGTTAAATGTGGCTTTACATAATTATGGTTACTCTTTCTATGTTCTTGAGCAATATGCTGCTCACACCATGCACTGTTATAATAGCAATTTATTCTAAATTATATACATCAGTACAACTGATCCATACAATTGTGGGTTTACAAAATTATAAAACTTCTAATTTAGCTGATTAATTTGTCAAATAAAAGACTCATTGTCATGGCCCTCCTTTTTAATCATTCAATTATTCTATATGCACTCTCTTAAATCTAACTGTCCATATACAGAGTAAATATGGCATATCTCCATAGTGAAACTCTTTCACTTACCACAGCATTGGAAACCTGGAGCATCTCCTCAAACAGGGAATCCTCCTGCTTGTGTCGACCGCTAGTATCCACAATGATGATTTCAAAGTTTTCATTTTTGAATTTTTCAACACCCTCCGCAGCTATAATGACAGGGTCCATCTCTGTGTAGCTATGAACATAAATCAAAAAAGAAATATCGTTTGAAAAATATCAATTGTCAATTTTATGGGAGTGTGCTTGCTATGGTGACTTTGAAAACGTACCTTCCATAGAAGGGAATTCTGGCTTTTGTTGCGTTTTGCTTCAACTGATCAAAGGCACCTTAAAATAAAACAAAAGTTGTCCATACTTACATTCATTGTCAAAGAAGAAAAATTATTTGATTAAATGAATTGGTGAAATGTAATAACTTACCAGCTCTGAATGTGTCAGCACATATCAAACATGTCTTCCATCCCTTTCTTTGGTAGTAGTATGCAAGCTAAGGAAGTGAGAGGAGATGTACCATAAAACTTCCAATTATCTCCAGGGCATTTACTTGCTTGCTTTCACAAATCAATGCAATTGAAACTTGAGAGACCTTTGCCTGTAACACTTAAATTATCAAAAAAATCTTTTCAAAAGTCCTCAGATTAAATCATCTTAATATTGTATTGAATTAAGCAAATATTAATACTGTTAGTCACATGAGCCCCAGCACAGTTCTTATCTGTGGGAAGAAAGTTCTACCTACCTTTGAACAGGTTGTAGTTTTCCCACTCCCCTGAAGCCCAACAAACATAATGACGTTATTCTTCCCCTTTGTGGGTGTCCAGGCCTTGACACCAGGATCTACCAACTGAGACATACAAAACAAAACAAACACAGCAACATTTAATTATGACCAGATTTCAGATCTCTGAAGTACATCAATTGGACAGATTTTTCCATACAACTAGCTTATCATAACATATGTTTAATATATGACAACTGTACACTCATTGTAATGAAAAATGAAATTCTAAAATAGAATCCATATTTTGAAACTGCATAGTGAAGTTCCTAAAAATGACATAGCAAAGCTTTTCAGATTATAACTTGCACTAGCATATGGAGAAACACAGGCACCCCACAGAGGTACCTCAGGAGTGCAGACTGCAACTCCTCACTAACCTTGACCAGCTCTTTGAAGACAGCATGCTGGATCATTCTCCTCTTATTCAGACCAGAGGCCATCTCCTCCAGGTCAATGGCAGCCCTGAGAAAATGGAAGCTCCATTAGCGCCTGATGATGAATTCAAGAGGCTCCCAAGATACACTGCTGATTTTATCTGATTGCTTGGATTCCATTGTTTAACGGCCTTAGAACTACTGGCTATAATACAGTTGTTCCCTGCTCCCTGCTACAATACATTATGGTGAGTGAACATTTTTCATGCACGTACTTGACATTTTCTCTGAGTTGCTTCACCAGCTTGATGTTCACATCGGCTTCCAGTAGAGCAGCACACACCTCTTTGAGCATAGCATTTAAAACCTATAGAACATAAACAAAACATCACTATACCACAGTACGACTTCAGAATTTAGCAAATGACATTTGCTGTTTGCATTCAGCAAATGCTAATCGAAATACATTTTCAAAATGTAAAATTTATCCAAACCTATAAACTATAAATAAAATATATATACTTTATTCCCATTACAGTCTGCTAATCCATACATCATGTTTTATTTCGTAAAATTACTCCATTAATCCACGTTGTCCTAAAGGTGGTGAAGTAAAAACAAACTGGATAACTTTCAGGGTTTTACGCAGTTTTGGCATTTGTCATGTCTTTACAATACCGCTTGAAATCTTAACTAAAGTAGTCTGGACTGGTCTAATCCTACACTTCTCCCACATTACTTTGGCAGAGTAACTAACCAGATCCCACTTTATTTTTATTTATAAACATATCTTATGCATACATGAATTCACAAGAGACATGAGATTAATCAGATGGTAACATATGTGGCGACTATGGCAGTAACAAACAAGTCGATAAAGTTACCTCCTCGTTGATGATGGTGGCGTTGCTCAGGGACCGCAACGCCGAGGTTATTTTTCTTCCCAAATCTGCTAAAACCATTTTGACGACTTTTCACCTGAAATAAAAATGCATGCGACAATGATCGAAATGTCCTACAAACCATTTGTGCCTGACATTTAATTTTTATGGTTAATGGTGCAGCTAGTTGTGCCAAGATTTGCATGTAAAGTTGTTTTTACCTGTAATTTGACGTACCAATAAATCCAGCGGGGACCGTGTGGCTTTTTGGCTACGACTGCAAGGCGAATCTCCGAACTCAGTCCATACAGACAATGAGACGACAACAAACGCAGGTGGAGTATCGAAGCTAAGACTGCACTTGAGTCTCTGGTCCTCTGGCTGGCTACAAAGAAAAATATATCGGTACCAAGTGAAATTAGCAGATGTGGCTATGTCGCTAGCTACATGTACATATGCTAGCTCGATATTTACAACAGGGTGACATGTTTTGCTAACATACTAGCTGGCTAATCAAGACCAAAATGTTTGTGGATCAGGTAGTTTCTATACAGGTTAGGTTTTGCAAACGATGAACGAAATGAATTTATCGTTAGCTACCAAGTGAGAAATGGTTAAACCAGATGATGACATCGTTCATAGTCTAACCAGCTAACCAGCAGCTAGCTGGCCCCAGGCCCCATCCCCACAGAAGACGGATCTTCTCGAAACATATGCTTGACAGCGTAGCTAATGAGAGGTGATCAGTGGTAGTACCCGGAAAATAAATTACTATTTTAAAGCGAAGTAAACAAATTGAACAAATCATCCAAGATTCTGTACCTTAAACGAGCTTGTTACTAGTACTTCAGACTTTCGCTTGCCTCTTTAAAAGATCACATTAAGTGAACGTCACCAAAAAAGTAGACTAGAGATGTCGTCACAGGAACAAGGTACTATGTACTTCCGGCGGACTAAAGTTTAGTCCCGCCCAGCTCAACCCAGGTGGTGCGATATAGCTAGTGAATAAAATCTGAAGGCAAAAGTAAGAAAGTGAAAACTTGGTCATTTCAATAAATGTGACTTTTATTTTACACTATCGTATGCATCGTAATGATTGTCCTGTACTCTGTTTTGCTAATTACTACATTTAAACGCTAGCACTGTAACTATCAAAGCCCTCATGGTTAGCTAAAATCGGCTAACAAACTGGGTTTGTTTACATGCATTGAGTAGCCTGACATTCGCAGGATTAGTGTGTATTTACAAGTTGTACAGAATAACTGCTGCTGTTCATTGAGTTCGTTCCTTGCAATTCCATATGAATGTTAGTTTCGGTTAGCTGACATGCCGACAGCATCAAACTGTACGGTCATCTAGCTAACGCGTATTTCAGGGTAAGTACACAACCTAATGAAGGTTCAAAAAGCGATTATAATCTATTGGACTCGATAGTAGGGATCTACACTGTCGGTTGTACTGCGAAGTGTTCAGCTTTAGTTTGACACATACACCAGCGAACATTTCTAGTCGTAAACTTAATTGTTGTTGGATTCTACACCAGTTGGTTCATGTTTCTGCTTCTGACTGTTATCAAAAGGGGATGTTAAGGCGTCCTAAACCTGGAGATTCGGAGGCGGACCTCCTGCGTGCCCAGGAAGAATTTCTTGGTTCGGGTGCGCAGTCAGCAGTTCGTGTGGTCCGCCGTCCGGACAAGCGCAGGGGTGAGCACTCTACGGGGGACACAGAACTTAAGACAGAGACGTGTAACAGAGATGTGGTCACCATCCCAGGTACGTGTTGAATTAGTCTTGTCGTCATTAAGTGTCACATGTAATTAATATGTCATTTGTGTGAGAATGACATGCATTCTATACCTTCAGTTTATTGCTTTTTATTTCCTAGACCTGGATTCTTCAGATCAGCTCCCTGCTCTGTCTCCTGCGGCTCCAAAGAAGTCCAAGTTTAGGGAAGAGCGTGTACGCTTCAAGGATGAGGACCCAGAGGAGCAACTGGACAAACACGACACACATGTCACTGCTGTCCTGTCTAGAATCATCGTGAGTATCCCCTAACATCATTTCTGCTCCTGACTATCTGTACCATTACTTACTATCTCTGATATTGTCCTTCTTCTTTCACTGTGGTTGTAGGAGAGGGATGCCAGTGCTGTCCCTGTGTCGTTCCCAACATTTACCAAGGATGCTTTTCCCAAAGTTTTCCATCGGTCCGAAGTAGCGGATGGGGTAAGCTGTGTGCATGTGAATGGGCTCTGTGTCTTGACTTGTACACCCTCCTCAGGTATGGTTTGAATTCAGCTGACACATCTGCATGCTTGAAAGTGTCTGAATAAGTCTATTTTTTATTCATGGGGCCAGTAGGCTACAAGCTGCAATTCCATAAAATTGCATTGTGGTCACTGTTTTTCCAAATTACACAATTTTCATGGTCTTGTATTATATAACCTATATAAGGACCAACCATTGGAACTGGAACAAGGAAGTTTGAAAAAATCTATAAATGCACCCACATTTGTCCCTTCTATAATCCTATCTGTATTGTGATCCAATGTCTTGAGAGGGGAGAAAAAAATGGAGAGTACTTTTTTAATTGTTTAATGGAACACTGAGTTCAAAGTTTGTAAGTTGGTGTTTTGTTGTTAATGGGCTAAGATCTTTAAAGGCACATATTCTCTGTAGTGTAAGTGTCTGAACTGCTATGCTGTACTTGCAGGGTCCCAGAGCTGGACCTCAGGGCAGGAAGAGTATTTTCGCTCAAAAGATCGCAGCTCAGAGAGCCAGAGAGGGGGTCCTGTCCTCTCACAGTAATGCAGAAAATGGGTGTCTACACCAGAGGACTGGAGTTCAAGGGTCAAAACTTCTCCCTGTCATTACCATAGAGACTGACCCCCCTCTTTCTGGACATCAGGGTAACGTATGACCTTTGGTGAATTGCAGCAGATTGAGTCAACAGACAATAACCTTGTGGAATTTTACATTTTTTTTTAGAAATCTTTTATTTATTTTAGGTTCTTAACATTCATAATTAATTTTAAAATAAATAATGTGTGACCATTAAGATTTCCTATTGCACTTGCAACATGCACATCCTTGTATTGGATATTGAAAGAAAACAGTTTACTATTAAGAATGATAATAAGAGATATTAAACTCAGTTGCATGTATTTCCAATAACTTCCTTCTCCAAACTCCCACAATAGTCCTGCTTTTCAAGGGTTGGAGACTTTGATGGATGTGACACAGTTTTCGGGACGTTCCTATGATGTGTGTGTAGTTTCTGTCACACCTCTATGATGTGTGTGTTTTCAGGCAGCACTGTAACGGAGAGCTCAAGGCTGGTTTCAGGACAGGGCTTGAGGCAGGCAGACAGCGCCATGGAAGCCTTGAAAATCCATCAGGAGAACCAGTCCAGACTAGCGGGCATGTCACAGAAAGAGATCCTGGAAGAGCAGCAGAAGCTGCTGGCTCAGTTAGGTTGGTTTGCCAATACAAATGATCCACATTGGGGGTACATATGCCTGTCATTTCACTCTCTGTGGAGTGACATATACTGCACACAGTTTGGGGCCTTTGACAGGCTGCTCTAGGTATAGATTTGGGTCATTGAAGGTAACTCCTGAGGCTTTACTCCCAACTCAGGGGTTACTGCTGGTGGCTCTTGGTTTCCCCTGTCTCTAGTGGGTCCAGGGTGAAATTTATTTTAGACACATTTAAATGTATTCTTAATAATATTGTTACGAGTGAAGGAAAAGTGCTGGGTAAGATTTCTCTCACCAAATTCTACTTTGTACCATAGAGGTGCATTCTGCCAGTTTGTTTGCTGTGCTTTGGCATCCCTTTAGCAGTCTGTCTTTCTGTTTCTCAGATCCTCGTCTGGTGGACTTTGTCAAGTCGCGTAAATCCCAAGATTTCTCTGCACTGTTAGGGGACCCATTGCCTGGTCAGGGAGCCCACCAGGCGGACCATAATGTTGTGGTTGAGCCTGGGACAGGGACAGAGACAGATGTAGACAGGAGGGAACAAGAAATGGAGACACAGGAAGATGAGGAGGAGCCACAGCCTCCAATCACCGGTAAGAGAAATGAGTATTACAAAAGCTGTGTTGTTGTTGGAACATAAGTTGAATTAGCAGGATAGGGAACTGTGACCATCTACTGTTATATGTTTATGATAACCATCATGACTGATTTAATAGGCTATACTATTTACCTCTTTGAGTGGCAATAGCGTACCGCTGCCATGCATTAAGAGTGGCCTGGTTTAAAGCAGTTTACAAATGGCAGCCCCATCATTGATATGAACTTTCTGAAGCTGAATGAGCACAATTCCAGCTTGATCACAGTTTTGTGGTTTAAGCAACATTCCTGTAAAGTGCCTGTCTGCCAGTTTTGGTGATGCTGTGAGGCCATTATAGCATTTTCCTTCAGCCTGAATGTGAAGCTGAGAGGGCTGTTTCTTCTGCAGCGTGCTACTTAGACATTCTAACAACCACAGCAGTCAGCTGGGGCAGCCCTGGTTTTTTTACACCACAATGTTAATATGTGGCTGAAGCTATTTTTACAACAGGAAACCTGCAGGCCCCCCTCTCCCCTTTTCTGTGGTGATCAATAATTGCTGCCCATCGATTTCAATTAGCGTGATAAGGCCTGGCCCCTTCAAGTGTGCCCAGATTCACTTGGGCAGATAATGGAAACCACGTTCGGTCAGCATGCAAGCACACAGGCCTGCAGCAGATTTCAGATTACTGCAAGTAATGCGCAAAGCCAGCTGTTCCCCTGTTCCCACACTCGCTGCTCTTTTAGATATAGCTACTGCTGGGTCTGCTGTTTCCACTGAATGATGACCCATTACTTTCCACATTACTTGTTGATCATCAGAAGGTTACTGCCATTACCTCGTAAGCATCCATGTTGTAGTAAAGATTCATTTTCATATGGGCCACAGGTTATATTTTGACAGGATGATAAATCATATAAAATAAAAATTTCATTGTCAATGCAGTACATTTTCATGTTAATTATAGAATCTTAATCTTAATAAATCTTAATAAATGTTGATGGTCTAATATGAGATATTATGAGACAAATGCATGTGGGGGTTATTGATCAGTTTTTGTGAGGTGATGATGGTTGAATGATCACTGTCACTGTCTCTTACCCTAGAGGAGGAGTTGCCTGTCAGGCCACAGAAGGAGTGGGTACACATGGACAAGCTGGAGCCTGAAAAACTGGAGTGGCTCAGAGATCTGCCTCCACCCAGGAGGAAGGGCACCAAGAGGGTGAGCAGGAGGAGGAGGGGTGGACAAGAAAGGGAAAGAGGGGAGCAGGGCAGGGGGAGAGGGATCACTGAGAGGGTCTGAGAGAGGAACCTCCAAATAGATAAGATGGGGGGTGAGACTGGAGAAGCCTTAGGACAGACAGACGGAAGAGGAGAGAGGGGAATAAGAGCAGAGAAAGACTTGAGGAAGGTGAAGCCTAAGGGGAGAGATAGTGTCTGAATCTGGTAGTGATGGTTGTGTCTTTGTTCTGGCAGGCCATGCAGGCCCGTTTCCACTTCACTGGCGCTTTGATCCCTCCAACTGAAGATCTGCCCACCCACCTTGGTCTGCACCACCATGGGGAGGAGCCTGAGGTAAGGAGGCCGACCCATAAGAGCCACAGGTATTGGGCTTTCCTGAGAGGGAGGAGCCAGTGATTTTAAATTGCTCGGGGGGGCTGCTCAATGAAGGAGAGTACTGGGGGTGGGGGGGGGGGGGTGGGTTGGCGTAGATTTGGGACTCTCCCAGATACGTGGTGATTTAAAAAGGGGCTAAGGTGCTTGATTCAGCCTTAAGGGTTGGGAATGCTCAGTGACTGTCTTTCCTCTGTACCCCTCCTGCAGTTGGCAGGGTATTCCCTGCAGGAGCTCTTCCATCTCTCACGCAGTCAAGTTATCCAGCAGCGCAGTCTGGCCCTCACAACCCTTGCTCGTATCCTCACCAAGGTAACTGCCTCACCAAGGAGACCAGCACACACCTCTCATTTGCAGGAGACAACAGACTATTGTTTCTTTGTATGATTTTGTAGTAAATTTTGTACTGATTTTCAGACAATTAAATTCTAATAATCCATAGTATGACTGAAGAAACTCCCAATATACTACTTTGTAAGTGTATCTGTTGGTTAATGTGTCCGTCCTGTTTCCCAGGCCCGCAGTGGTGAGTTCACTTCCTGTCTGAAGGGTAGTGTGGTGTCCTCCCTGCTGGATGCCGGGCTCCTGTTCCTGCTGCGTTTCTCTCTGGATGACAGTGTAGAAGGTGTCATGGCCGCGGCCGCGCATGCGCTCAGGGCCTTGCTGGTGTCTTCTGATGATGAGGTGAGGGACGGGCCTTTAAGAGACTGTCAGTGAGATCTTCATTTAGGCTACGCTATTGGCCTTCAGTGACCTTGGGAACTTGTAAATTGTGGATTTTGTCACTTGAATTTTGTTCATATCTCAATAATAGCTCTAATAGCTGGGTCTCTCTTTTTTTTTGCTTTTGCTTTGGAAAATGACCAACAGGGCCAGATTTATCACCCTGTATAGATCCAGTCAGCTAAAACCCCAGCAGCTTGGGTCAAGAACGTTGTCAGTGGTTGAAATGATCTTGGTAATTTTTCCAAGGAGCCTGGCACCTAAATCCAAGTTCTGCCCCCGTTCCCCTTTCTTCAGGAAAAGATGGTGTGTCAGTAAAGACAACACCCTGAATGTTGATGAAGGGCCTGCAGCGATTTGCTAAGTAGGTGCAGGAGACAGATTGTCGATTAGTTTAGTGAACGCTTGAGCTTCACAGAGGGGATTGCTGTGTTTGAGGGTGGGTATGATGCATTTCCTCACCCTTCTAGGAAGGAAATCCTGTCAGTCTCTTCTCAGGCATCTTGACTGCAGGAAGTATGTTTTGTTGCCACAGCTCTCCCTTTCTCTCTCTCAGTTTACTGAAGATAATGGGTTTGCCTTCCAGTTCCTAACATGGCTGTCTGTCACTTCTGACAGCAGTTGTACTGCAGAGTGTCCTTCTGTCACTGGCCCCCACCCCACACAGACACAGATCTGATCTAAATCTCCCATCCTCCCCTTATCCTCACTCTCACCGCACTCTCAGCCTGCATACTGGTCAGAATCACAGCAGCTCATATGCATTCTGCCTGTAGTCTGCGTTCATATTGCCTCCATCCGTGTGAGTTTGCTCTGGTCAGTTGTGTGTCTGTGAGGATTAGAGTAAGGCTGAAATTGCTGTGTATTGCTGCTTTTGAAATGCAGAGTGAAAAGCAGCTGGCTGCGTGAGTTGCAGTAGATGCTAATGCTGGATGCTCTGAATTGTCAGAGGATGCTACAGCAATGGGAGAGGCTCTCATTTGCAAATGAGAAAATAAAAAGTTGATCCACAATGTTGTACTGGAACGTTCTAGTTCTGTAATTGTTATTGTTAGGTGTTTGAATATAAGGTAGAGGTTGGAATTATTTTTAGGAAGCACTGGACAGAACTTTCTCCTGGTTCCTGGGGATGGAAGCCTTTCCGCTGCTCCCTAGAGCTGGGGAAGACGAGGATGAAGACGATGAAGCACTAGATGAGTCGATGAAGGTGACTCCGAAGGAGAAGGAAGAGAGGAAGACTGACCATGATGTGGCTCGTGAGGATGTTGTCAAGGTGGCACTTACTTCTTCATAAACCCTGAAGCTCTTTGATCTGCCTCTTACTTTCAGTTTTTCTGAATTACATACAAATCGACTGCATGTCCTGTCTCCCTCCCCTTTCTTACTCTAAGTGATTTATTCATAAAAAGTAAAAAAGTAGAATCATAGAAGTGTGATAACAGACACCATCAATCTCTCCTCCAGTTCTGCCTGACCCTCCCTTTCACTGGCTGCATCCTTTCATTGTTTTAACCCCCTCTCTCCTGGTCTGAGACCTACAGCTCACAGCAGGACAGGTCTAATGGGGAAAGTATGTAGTGACATTAAAGTGCAAAACTGATGTAATTGACTGACAACACATGAATCCTTTTATGAAAAGCAGCCATAATTAAACAAGAAAGTGATGTCTTTGAGAAGAGGTCATAATTAAATTGTAAAATGCCCCCTTTTTTAGGGACTGCTGAGGATGAAGCTACTTCCCAGACTGCGCTACATTCTGGAGGTGGTGCGGCCACCCGCTCGTGTGGTTCTGGACATCCTGGAAGTCCTGATCCGGATCACCCGACATTCATCTTCCGCTGCCACACAGGTACACCCCAAATCCTGTTTAAGACATATTTAAGATTTCACCGTTGTCACACATGTACCTACCTATCTACCAGATAGTGAGTCTCTAATAGGTGTAAGTGGTTCCATTCCCCGTGCCAGCAAAACCAACGCACAGAAACCTAGCTAGCTCTCAACAGTGAGTTCATGAGTGCACAAAAATGAAATGAAAGCACAAAACTAAAATGATCTGCCTCACAGTGAGTCCCATGGCTGGGCATTGAAGGCTATGTGTGTCATTGTTGATTGGTGGCCAGTAGCAACACAATGTGGCACATAACTGACTGTAGCTTTTCCCAGGAGGGTCACTAACCCCCTCTGGTTAAACAGGCATCCACAGTTTGCCTGAGTGAAATGTACATAATTTGTCCTCTGCGAATGTGTGAGATTAATTTGTGGAGTGCAGTGAGAAGAGAATCATTTCATTGCATGTTTAGGAAGGGAGCTGGAGCTTGTCTGTGCTCTCCTGAATTGCCTGAGGATGATGCACGAGTAAGCTGACAGAAATACTGACTCTTTCTGATGCACATCACTCACAAAAAATACATACTGTTGTAATAATCTGCCTTGTCCTACTTAACAGACACATGGGTAACTGAGATATGAGGACAGTGTCTTCATATCCAGAATTTTTGGACATAATGATCCATATTGTTCTTGAATTGTGCAGCTCACTGTTGGTACATGTGTTTCTGCTCTTGCAGGTGCTAGATTGCCCCCGCCTGCTGAATACAGTGATGTCAGAGTTCCTGCCATGCTCCTGGGTTTCTTCCACCTCCTCCACCCCCGAAAGCCTCCATGGGCTGCCTGTCGCCATGGCAATGAAGCTGCTGCGTGTGTTGGCCACCAGTGGGAGAGAGGCGTGTGCTAGGCTGGTGGGTGTGGTTTCCTTGCCATTGGTTTAGCACAACATTTGTATTTCAGTAAAGGCACAGTTAAGACACATACATATAATTGCATACTTGTAAAGGCATTTAAAAACACACTCAGCAAGAATTGCATGTATGTGTATTGAGGTGTCTGTTAGAGTGTGGTGTTATTTCTTTAATTCATAATTACACTTTCAATAAGCATAAACATTTCATAATGGAAGCATAGGTATGACAGAGTTTAATGCTCTTTCTTTGTGTTTTTGCCACTGGACCAGCACAATCCATAGGCTGGTTAATTGTCATAGCTAAAATATGCAATGGAAAGGATACAGTCTGTCCTTGCTGTGTGTTTGTGAGATTCAGTGGAACTGCTTGCAACCAATAGTCAGCTCAGGATATGCAAAGATGAAGTAGCAATTAATTAGAATTGGTTACCTAGTGAGTGGTATTGTCTGGTGATGAGGGATTGAGTTTTCATACAAACAAAGATGAGCAAAGGTAGCATATTGTGTCATTGACTTGATGATTTTGACCAATGGCTGTATTGGCTGTGAGGAGGCAGTTAGGTAGCTCCACGCTAAGCCTCAAACCCAGCAGTTGAAGGTGTGCTGAAGGTGTGTTGTAATCAGCTCCACAGTATGGGTGCACGGGAACGCCTGTCCCGCCTGCTGGCCCTGGAGCCCCAGGACATGCTGCTGGAGCCGGGAGAGGCTGTGCGGATTGGAATCGAGGCACTGAGACTGTGGGCTGTGGCTGCCAGCTATGGACAGGCCTGTGACCTGTACAGGTGAGCCAGGTGGATCAGCTCATTGGTTAAAGGTCACAATAGATTTTGTAATGAATTGTCAACATCTTTGGTTATAAAACCATGCCACTTGGGGTAACAAATTTTAGGAAGTGGCTTAGCTTTTTTCCCGGTACTTAAACCTCATTACAAGCTTGGTTGTTATTGACATTAATGCAAGACTTTTAAGAAGTCTAACAACATGTAGTAGATTTGGAGGAGATACTGTCCTCCAGCTGTATTAGTGAGGAGATACTGTCCTCCTAAGTTAAATGTTCTGGTTCCCTTTAGAGAGCTCTACCCCCTGCTGGTGAAGGTTCTACAGTCTGCCTCCAGAGTTACCGCCCCCACAGACCCCCTGCGACCGCTGAAACTGGACCAATCCCTGGCACTCCTCACGCTCCTGACCAACATCACCCACACAGCTGGTTGCCACCAGGAGCTGCAGTCTGCATGTGACAGGTGAGGCCCACACGTGCCCTTAGTCAGCTCTGCCACAGCAAACTGTTTATAAAATATATCCTTTGTACATGGTCAGTTATTTAACCTTTAAAAACCTCCCAATTTCAGCCTGTCTGTTGTAATTTACTCTCATGGCACTAGAATGCCACCACACCCAGACAGACAGCTGATTCTCTTTTCCATTCCACACCACACGCTTAGCAACTGATGAAAGGTTACCATTCATTACCTACCTGAGGGAACATTTTCTGCATCCATGCATATTTTTACTTTACTGGGGCACTAATTATGAGATTGATGCCACTTCAGTGATGCCACTACCAGGTTTAATTAAATGTTGCTTTGATTGTGATGAGGAAATTTTAATTTGACATGATATATAAGACAAATGTCTTCTGAAAGGTGTTAGAGGTCATGGTTGGAGAGATCAGTAATCATTTAACTGTATTACAGTATTGTCTCTAAAAACAACAACAGTGGGAATGCGTGCTGCTGGTGTTTGCAGACCTGATGCATTAATACTGTCAGGACCAAGGGCAGCACCCTGGAATGTGAGGCATGCCAAATGCACATTTATGCCGAAATGCACCAGAGGCTACATAAAAGAGCACATGAGAGTAGCATGGTGGCTACAGGGAAGGCACTGTTCTGTTCTGTGTTTGGCTGCAGGTCATCCTGGAGCTCAATAACAGGATGAAGGCTCATAAGTTCATATTGTTTCCTCAGGCAGAATGTGTGCATGTTGAAAGATCATTCCCTGCCGTTGAGGCCTTCCCCTGAACTGCCAATAAGTTCTCCTGAGACCAGTAATTGCTGCCATGACAATATGCTTGAGTTGAATTCATGCGTCTTGGTTACTCCTGGTGTTAAGTGAAGGGCATAATAATGAATAATTAAGTTGAAATTGTTTCTAATCTTGAGAATGACGTATGATGGCATATCTAATAGCACATATACATCCATATACATCTATAAGTGTATACATTCTTTCATTCCAACATTTTGAGGCTGTACATTTATAATAGCTCAAAGTATATTTGCATTCACACAAACTTGCAAATGGTACTCATGCTGGATAGCAGATGCCAAATTTTGCCATTCAACAGGCAGTGTGAGCTCTGGACTCCTCCCTGGAAACAAGTAGTTTGCTGTTTAACAGCTAGAGGGCACTATTGAACAGCAACCCTGGACAGTTAAAGCCCTCCTATGTATGTTTTGAGTGAAACTCAAAATGCTGTTAAATTGACCCTAATCAATATTTGAATTTTGGGTTTTTGAACAAAAAATCAGAATTAGGAATTATGTGTATTTTATTGCCCTGTATTAAAAGTCACAAACTGTATGAAACCATGTTGTGTATGTGGTGGAAGGTGAGGCCTTCTGTTTTATTTGTCACCAGTATGTCCTTATTCTCCAGTCTCAGTCAGTTGACAGTGACCCTCTCTGTGCACTACAGCTCCCAGGATGGCGATTGTCCTCCCCCTCCTCCAGTGGAGTGGAGTCATGTGACGGGTCTCCAGCTTTCCATACTGGGCTGGTTGAAGGGGTGTGTGAAAGCCGTGGAAGAGCCGGGTCAGAGAGAGGGTGCACTCAACCTGCTTCCTGCACAGTGTCTCTACCTGGGGGCGTTCTACTCCCAGCTCAACGCTCAGGTTCGTCTGAATTCTCTATCCACAGACAGTCTGATGTAGAACATGTTCATTTTGCATGTCATGGGGTTAAACTATTTGTCATACTGTGCATCATGTTTAAATAGTATATAATTTATAATGTCGTGCTCTACAGTAAGGCTTGGACAATGTCAGGATTTACTTTGTATAAACTACTCATTATCCTTAAATTTCCCAAAATAAATAAAAAATGTATTAATTCACCTCTTTAGATGCAACCAGTAAGTTTATTACTAACTGAGAGATAAAAATATATATTGATCACACAGTATTCAGTTGATAATAGTAATATGTGGAAAAAAAAAACAACTAATGTAAGATCAGTTTTATATCTACACAGCATGTCCATTTATGCAGAGGCTGCAGTGCTTGATCTGTTCCAGTGGAAGTTGGGGTGTAATAGTGGTGTATGTTGTATATTTTGGGGTGTAATGGTGGTTAATGTGCTCCACTCAGAGGTCTTTCCAGCCTGTTGAGTGCCTTCAGGAACTGGAGGCATTCACTTCAGAGGTCCTCCTCCCACTGCTGTCTCACCAAGCCACACGAAGTGCAATGGAACACCTTAAGTGAGTATTCACTTTATTACTGTCCGGTTTAACAAGAGCAAACTGTTCAGTCTTTGTGTGAGAGTGTCTAGCTGTGTAGTGATCACCTTTGGGTTAATATATAACACTTCCATATCAGTAATGATTCCGTTTCTCAACCCTGTCTTCTGCTCTGTGTTGATTCTGTATTCAGCTCTCTTCACTCGGGATTCAGTGCAGTGTCTGTGTTGATTCTGTATTCAGCTCTCTTCACTCGGGATTCAGTGCAGTGTCTGTAGTGATTCTGTATTCAGCTCTCTTCACTCGGGATTCAGTGCAGTGTCTGTAGTGATTCTGTATTCAGCTCTCTTCACTCAGGATTCAGTGCAGTGTCTGTAGTGATTCTGTATTCAGCTCTCTTCACTCGGGATTCAGTGCAGTGTCTGTAGTGATTCTGTATTCAGCTCTCTTCACTCAGGATTCAGTGCAGTGACAGTGGTGATGCACAGTACAGGGAAAAAGGACTTGGCGCCCTGTCTGATTTCTTGCATTTTTGCACATTTTTCTCCCTTTTTTTAAAGAATCCCGGTTAAAGGGATAAGTAGGAGCTTCTTTTGTAAACCATCAGGTTTTATATAGATCCAATGTAGATCTGCATATTTTTCACCCTTACCTTCAGCATTAAATGGTTTTACATCTTCTAGAAGCGTATCATGTCATGATCATAAGAAACATTGGACATGTTGAAACATTTTTATACCTATCAGTCTGGAAAGGGTTACAAAGTGATTTATAAGGCTCAGGGGCTCCACTAAACCGCAATCAGAGCCATATTGTCCAAATGGAGAAAGTCTGTGATCTTCCCAGGAGTCAAGAGAATCTTCCCAGGAGTTGCTGTCTTGCCAAAATCTCTGAAAGCAAGGCATAAAATTGTCCAGAGAATCACAAAGACCCCTACAGCAACATCCAAGGATGTACAAGCCTCTTTCAGCTCAGTGAAGGCCAATGTTCAGGGTCACATCATCAGGAAGACACTGGGCAAAAATGGCTTTCATTGTTGAGTAGCAAGGCAGGAACTATTGCTCGTTAAGAAGTACATGAATGCTTGTCTTGTATTTGCCCAAAAAGTACCCCAATCGTTCTGGAACAATGCTGTGCTAAGTACAGATGAGTCAGAAGGAACATTTTGGGTGGCATGAGGCCTGTTATGTCTGGTGAAAACCAAACCTCACATTCCACAGAAGAACCTCATACCAGCGGTCAAGTATGTTGGTGGGAGCATCATGGTTTGTGGATGGATTGCTGCGTCACAATCTGCTCTAATTGCCATCATTGAAGGAACCATGAATTCTGTTCTGTGTCAGAAAATTCTTCAGGATAATGTCAGGCCATCTGGCTGTGAGTTGAAAATGAAGTGCAGCTGGATCAAGCAGTGAGGACAGTGATCCAAAACACACAAGCACATCCACATCTTGCTATATGGGCTGAAGAACAAAAAATTGCATGTTTCAAAAGGCCTAGTCAAGGTCCAGGTCTAAACCTTATCGAGAGTAAAATGAGTATCACAGTGTTGTTGCTTTCTCACTTGAGTACATTATTTTACCAAATAGTGGGTTTTGTTGGTGAACTTTTGGTTCGTTATCATATGCAAAAATGCAAAAAATCAGACAGGAGGCTGATTTTTTGTGGTACTGTATTTGGCATGGTTTAGCTCTGTATTGATTTGCCAGTTTTAAGCTCAGTGTTAGTATCTTTACACTGTTGATGCTGTGTTGAGCTCTGTGTTCATGTGTGCGTGTCTTTGCGTGGTGGCTGTCCAGGTCCTGCTCAGTGCTGTGTAACCCTAAGTCCTGTAGCTCAGGCCCAGAAACAATTGCAAGTCTGCCTGGGTGGGGCTGCAGTGGAGGGCGAGCTATGGCTGACTCCAGCTCACCCCTCCCACTCCTCACAGGCCTGTGCTGCCTGATCCACACGGTCACCAGCATCCACCGGGGGATCACCCGCAAGGTACACCAGCACAACCTCAGACTCTGCAACTAGTCCACCCACAAACCCTCCCTTTACCGCCTGTGTATTTCTATTTTTATCAAATAATATAAACTAATTCACTTGGTCTGAGTAATGCTTTAATAAAGTACTTGGGGAGGACACTCACTGAGGAAATCTTGGTGATAACATACTTAAAAACTGAAATTTCTTTAAGTGGGCAAAAATCAGGTAGTGATACAGCCCAAATTTGCAGTACAATATCCTGCATATCTTTTTGGCACAAATAATAAGCTTCAGTAACATTCAAACATTATAAGATAAAAAAAAATGTACAGTCATATGAAATAGAGGAAAATGTTGAGTGCTTTATAGGGATGAACTTTCCTTTATTAACCATTAGAGGGAGGCAGTGAGGCAGGTGTCTTATCTTACAAAGCTAATGTTTGTCATCCAGTCTGGTATTCATCAAAATAATTTCTCTTATTAATTACATGAATAGGTCTCGGTTTCCAGAGACTACAGTTTTCACACCCAGTTCAAAATTCATATACTCATCATGAAGATTCAGTAATGGCAGAGAAATAGTTCATGAGTTCTTATCTGGTAGTGAAACTGAGTAATATATGATGTACTTAGGCTTCAGTAATTCCACATACTCAGCACGGTGAGACTGCAGCTATATTGTAGCCCAATGGGCAAACTTCAGTAGAACTGCAGTTTGGACAGAATTAAATCCAGCCCTAAACAGATGCTCATGTAGTATGGGCAGTTAAGTGGAATCCTCAGTACTGTTCCCCTTAGTGACACTGAACCTTGAGAGGTGTGTATGTGCATGATCATTTTAAAATCACACTCACACGCTTGCACACTTGCTCAGGCACATACACATGTGAGTCTGTATCCAACACTCCTACATTCACGTCCGCCCATGCACATACACGCTCAAACACACAGAGGAAAAACCTATTGCAATTAAAGCCCATAGACTAGGTAAAGGTCAGACTCTGCCCTTTTAAGTCATCCTTCATGCACACAATGTCCCAGGTGTTTCTATTGGTGGGGAGACCTCAGGCCAAAGCAGGCCAAGCCTATTGAAGGACGTTTTGATTGAAAGCATCAGGCTTATGAGAGGCTTCAAATTCACACAGAGATTACAGCAGGTCATGTTTCATCTGTCATTAACAGCAGTGCCTGAGGGCATCAGTAACAGTGATTAGCAAAGCTCTAATAAGGTTTTTGCTGGTTTGAGTCACAGCACACACGTGTACAGGCTTTGAACTGTGTTAGAAGATAGTGTGAGCCAAAAACATTAACAACTACTGAGCAGATTTTATTTGCTCTCTGTTTTTGTATGTACTTTGCTTTAATGATCCAAAAGCGTAATATGGAATGTCTGGTCGTCTTTTTTATTTGTAGATGATGTCTTCACTAATGATCTTATTTAGTTTTTAAAATATTTATTGCAATTCGGTGCCTGGAGGGATTGTGTATTTCCTCTGTAAATATTACATTGTCCACAAAATAAGTGAACTGGTTCCTTTGAATTTTGTACTGCAAAGAATTACAATGGCTTTCATCTATTTGACTGGAACATTTTAATGATCATAAGGTTAATTTAACTACCAAACAGTCTTAGATTGTAGATAATCCCAATATATATTCCATTTGTTGCAGTGCAGCATGGGGAGCTGTTGTGTTTGTATTTAATCAGATTATTTGATTAGATGCCTTGTCTTTAATCAGGGGAAATTACATTGGTTTTTATTGTGTATCCTGTTTTTGTAGGCTTGAATTTTTACTGAATGGATTTTGATAAATTATGTTTGTCAGTGTTACAACAGAAGTTTCCTGCTTGGGATTCGTACTTGCAACCTGCTCTTCGCTAGAAGCCTGCCTGTAATTACATGCTTTCTCCTCTGTCTCCCTGCAGTTCTCCTCGCTGCTTCTCTCAGAGTCCATGTTGGGGTACATGCAGGCGTGTTGCCAGGCGATGTCCATCCTTTCCCACTCCAGTATATGGCTACTGCGCCATGAGCACCAACTCCTCTACCTGCTGCTGAAACTGGCACACAAACTGGTAGGTGCCTCTACCTATTAGTGAAGCTGGCACTGTGGCAGGCAGATACTTTGTTACCGAAGAAAACAGAACAGAACAGAATATTCTAGAAAATTCCTGCCATTGCCTGGAGACTAGGACTGTTTCTGATTTGGATCGATCTTCGTGCAATTTTTTTTTTTAAAGAGAAGTGCTAGAAGATTCCAATTTGCCTATAAAGGTACCCATTGATCAAAGATCCATACACATGCTAATCTTTTTTAAAATCATTACTCTTTTCTTCATGGAAATAGTGATTATTTAAAACTGCAGGCACTGTTAGCTATGATTCAGATCATATTCCTGGAGATCATATTCCTAAGGTTGTTACATTGTTTTCCAGGTGCCTATCGACACAGAAGTGGCCAAGCATGCGTCTCTCTTCCACGAGGTTGCAGTGGCAATGATATCATGGCTGTTGCCAGGCAGCGAGCACCTGGCACATGACCTCTTAGCCACCATTGTCTTTAGCAAGGATTTCATCCCGTAAGTGCTTCTTCTTGACTGGAATGATATATTAATGTGACAATGTAAATAGGCGTTGGGAGTTTGTAACAAGCAAGTTACATTAAAGTTATATCATACCTTAATAATACCATACTTAGAGAGAACTTTGTGCAGGTCTGTCCACCACACCATTAGAAATGTGCTGAGGTTCTTGGAAGAAGTAGAAAGGAGGGAAACTAAATTGGTTCCTGATATGAAACTTAAAAGGTGAGAGGAAAGATTCAGGACACTTAACTTATGAAGGCTCAACAAAAGATGAGCAGAAATTCTGAGGATTTAACTGAGATTTTGAAATTCATGGAGGGGTTTAACAAGGTCAAATACAAAAGAATTTTGGAGTTCTATCAGCAGGACAAGGGACCATAGATGAAAATAGATATGGGTGAATTTCAAATTGAGGAAGCATTATTTTACAGTCTTTATAATTCTTGGAACAGCAGGCCTGGTAGAATATTAGAAGCAGAGACCCTTGGCATGTCATGTCCAAGCTACTACTGGATACTCTGTAGGTTATAAATGACGAGCCTACCTGGGCTGAATGGCCCATGCCCATCAGTTATGCTGTTATGTTCTACCAACGCCAGCTAGGGTTGAGAGCTCACATTCTTTAGCTCACATTTTTTAGCTCTGTAAACAGTATGCCAGCTCTCCCTCTGCAGATGTTTATAGAGAACATATTCTGTGAGCAGGGCATGGAGTCTGGTGAATGTCAGTCTCACCAGTTATTTTGTTTCAAAGTCACACTGCGGATTATTGGCCTTCATGTTGAGTTATGGGTCAGTCACATCACACAAGGATTACATTAAGTATTAAGTCAATCTTGAGTCTTCCTTTTCTGTGCAATGATTTGCAAACACTCTTGCAGACACTAAGGAGTCTATGTTGGAGGGTCTAATTGGATGCTGTCTGAGAGACCCTGTATTGGGTCGAAATGCCTACTATCAAGACATAATTTCTCAGTGCTGTAGGACATAATTTCTTTTACTTTATCAAGTCTGTCACAGTCACAGTCAAAAATGACTGTCATCTGTACATTTTACAGCTTTTACTCCAGAGTACCAAAGAATAGCAGGATGAGATGATAGAGAAAATAAAGAAAAATATTGGAGAAGATGGGATAGTGGAGTGATGGAGGTAGAGGAGAAAGTAGACTAGGCGGTGGGAGGGATGTACTACTACCCTGTTTGCCATCCTCCTCTGCTAGACTGCCCATATCCTCAGTGGCCGGGCCAAGGCATACAAACAGGAACATGATTGCATTGGTGTCTCACATGCAGCATGTAGCGGGTTCCTGTGCTTCTGCAGATGTTTACTGGAGTTGGGGGATTCCATGCTGGAGGCAGTGGGCAGATTCCCACAGCATCTGGCCTGCTTAGCATTTTGATTGTACACTGCAGAATGTAGAATCATAAAAAAACAACAGCACTGGCCATGCTGTTATTCTGTTTTTTTCCCGCACTTGTCTGTTTGTAGTTTTTTTGAGCTTCAGCCCAGTTTGAGAGGGTATGTTTTATTTGACAGAGTGCCTTTTGTCTCTGGTGTGTGTAGTGAAAGTACACAGCTTGGCACCATTAGCAGCAGCTGTGTAGTGTGTACACTGGCTGGTCAGTGCTACAGGGGTCCAGGCATGTGTAGAGGAAGGATGGAGGTCTGCTTTCACCTTGTAGCTCCAGCACAGAGATAATATATGTATTTCTCTCTGTCTATATTGAGTCTGAATCCTGTAGGTGTGAGGAAGACAGCCTCAGTTTGTCATGACTTGTTGCTTTAGGAAAATAACTTATGAGAAACAGTGTCACGTGAAAGAACTCTATTCTCTGAAAGTTTCATCAGGTGCTCACCAGATGGTGCCAGAGAGCCAAGGTCTGATTGGAACACACATCTGGCTCTCACACTGTAGAGATCAGGCCCTTTTACCAACAGGTCTGACAATGAGATAGATCAATAGTCTGACAATGAGATGAACCGTTCATCATTTGAAAACTGGCATCTTATGGTGGTGTTTTCTTGGCTTGTGTTTTTCAGAGAAGGATGTTGTGGGGGCCCTGAGGCAGCAGAGCTGTCTGAGCTGCAGCTCCAAGGGTCCAGCTCTCCAGCCGCTTTGGGTCCACTCTTAAGGGACGCCTGCACCCACTTGCCCTCTTTACGAGGGTGCTACCTTTCCCACCTAGCCCACCTGGAACCCCAGGTCCTACGCTCACGAACTCTCACCTTGGCCGCACCCCTTATGTGCGCTCCCGTCTCCTTCCAGAGAACTGCGGGCCTGCGCTGCCCTCTGATTGGCCTTTCCTGCCGCTCATCAGCCTGCACGAGCGGGCCGTCTGCCCGGGCGGGGACATGGAGTCCCTGCCCCCAGCCATGGTGGAGTCGGCCACGCACTGCCTGCAGTGGCTGCTGGTCCTGGAGAGCTGGCGGGAGGGGGCCCTGAGGATGGTGCCACCAGCGGCAAAGCTAGCACGGCTATGCTGTCTGTTCCTGTGCTCCAGTGACCTGTTCCTGGAACAGGTGGTACAGCCTTTGGGCTGGGGCCTGCTGCGGACCCTCACTCGCCCCTTGCAGCTGAAGGCGCTGGACCTGAGTGTGCCTCCGCCTGGTCTAGCATCCTTTGAGGACCTGTATACTGCGCTGCTTGCCCAGTTTGAGGCCGTGTCCTTTGGGGACCCCTTGTTCGGCTGTGTGGTGCTGCTGCCCCTGCAGAGGCGCTTCAGTGCCACCATGAAGCTGGCAGTGTTCGGGGAGCATGTGGGGCTGCTGCGGTACCTGGGGGTCTCCCTGCGGCAGGTGAGACTGAGGGACATCCCCCACCCCTCCTTCACCACTCACCCTTTATTATATCTAAAACCTTATGATTTTTTACCATTTTGCATATGAGCTAGAAGTATTTAGTTATGCTCCTGGGGAAATAAACTAGTGAACTAGTAAACTAGTGGGGACTTGCATTATGCATTAGCCTGGTTATGTGCCCTACCAAGTAACCTACAGCTTGCAAGCTGTTTATGTGAGATACTCTCTCTAAGAGATACTCTCTAAGTATCTGTCATGTTCCCTCTTCTCTGTCCCAGCTGCCCATCCCCCTTGAGCTCTACACCTCCCCAGCGGAGGACTCTCTTCCCCTGCTACAGCTGTACTTCCGCTCGCTGGTGGCAGGGACGCTACGCCAGGCCTGGTGCCCAGTGCTGTACGTGGTGGCCCTGGCCCATCTCAACGCCTTCATCTTCTCCCAGGATCCAGAACAACAGGTAAGAACACTGCCGTCCCTGTGTTCAACTCTGCAGGTAAAGATACAGGCTATACCTGTATTCAGCTCTGCAGGAAGCGGTACTGTGTGTCTCTGTATTCAGCAGTGCATATAAAGGTACAGTGTGTCCCTGGCAGAGGCTCATGATACCACATGCAGGCTGATGTTAGCCGACCAGCAGGACATAATAAAACAGATACGTTTGTGGGCCTGTGGAATAAGTTATATTTGGGTGAGGACCAATAGATGACAACATCACTTTCTTTGAGTGTTTTTCTTTCTCTCGTTCTCTCGTTCCCACTCAACAGGAGGTGGAGGCAGCGCGCCGGAGCCTGCTGCGGAAGACCTACTACCTGACTGATGAGGTACGCCCCCACACACCCATTGCACGTTAGCACACCTGCACACAGGTACGCACGTTCTCATACAAAGAAACACAAAAGCATAGGCTGCACATGCACACTCATGCAAGCTCACGACATGTTCCCACACACATTCACAACACACAGTCATACTAGCACACAAACAAAAAAACCCATAAACATACTGCCTTCATTACCTCTTGTCCCCCGACTCCAGGTGTTGAAGACCCACCTGCTGTTATTCAAGCTGCCTCAGCAGGGGAGTGAGCTCGGGTTCGACACCTATGACCATCTGCCCCCCATCCGGGCCCGCAGGCTAGGGGCTGTGGTTGGAGCCAAGGAGGGGCATGAAAGGGAAATAGACTGAGGATGGAAGAGGGGGAAACAGAGGGCTTCATAAGGAGAAATGATGTCACATGTGCTGTGAAAAATCTATGCTGCCACACCTGAGTGAAATAAAGGTTTTTCTTTTTGTACATCCAGTGGTTTTTGTAATACATATTTGAGTCTGTTTGTTTTTTTTTTTTTTTTATCTTCACAGCCGATATTGCCCTCCATTGGTCACTGTTTTTTCTCTTGATTGACAGGGCATTTGACAAATGGGTTAGGGCCGTTAGAAAAAATGAGGGTGAGATCACTTTGCAAGGTGGTCTCCCACGCCCACCTCCCGCACCCGCTTTCAGGAGAACGACTGAAGGTCAGCCAAGCTCAGAACTGACAGCTTGGCTCTCGGTCAGCTTGTGGAGAGTGGAGTTTGCCATTAACGGTAAATCTGTTAAAACCTACCCAGAATGGGGTTTCCTACAGCCTCCACAGGGAGCTGGGTCCATTTTAACAGACTAAAAGCAGATATATCATCCAGGTATTATGTGGAATTTGACTGGATGAAAATGGCAAATCAAATCCATGGTAAGAAACCACAACATCCAAGGAATGCACTGTTGTAAGTTTAAGGAACAGTATCTCATAGCATATTATATCACACCTCACTGGTCATTTAAATCATATTGCTTGCAATATGACCTGCCGTCTTCCGATAATGAGAGAATCTACATTGTGTCTATTTGCCTCAGTGCCTACACTTGAGTTCAGGCAGTTCTTTGAAAGAGAGGATGAAGGCAATGGAATACCAAGCTGACCAGGAGAAGGGCCATGGTTGTAACATTCTCCACTCCTAATGTCTGCTTCATCCATGAGAAACGACACATATGAGACTCATAATACATCGCTGGGAAATCTGTCTCTAGTGACTGGAGAGTATGTCTGGCAAACTGCACGTCATGGCTGAGTGTTCATGGACAATGTCATTTTCTGGCCTGCTGTTTTCTGTGTGTGTGTGTGTGTGTGTGTGTGTGTGTGTGTGTGTGTGTGTGTGTGTGTGTGTGTGTGTCTGTGTTCCAAGCCACTGGAGCAGTTCAACCACACATGCACTCGTAACAGCTGGTGATGGGTACTCATGTCCCCCGCCAAGCATTAAGTTCACTGCTCAGATTGAGGTATGCAGTGTACCTGAGGAATTCTGTGGTATTCCAGATGCTTGCTGAGCATTCATTATAACACCACATTGTGTTTCACAAGGGACCAACTAGGTGGAGTTGTCCAAAGCCTGAAAAAACTGGTAAAAATCCCGAGTTGGACCTCCCATTACGATATGTGAAATATATCCTGACGTTCTGTTTTGTGAGTACACCCCTGGTATGTGTGCTCCCTCTAAGGAGGGAGTGTGGGCAGAAATACTTCATTGTTGTAAACGGACATTAGCTTTGGCAGAGGGGATGACAGATGACATTGGTTTTGTTCGTGTTTATTACAGTAATGTTGAAAAAACATAGGAAGTTTCAACACTTGGTCCTTGACCACAAGAATAATGTGCAGTTTAAGGCCCACTTGATTCATCCTGACATGTTCAGCTGTATTTCACATCTTGTAGTTTGAAAACAGTGCTGCACAATGATCCAGTTCTGGAAATTGATGCTGCAGTGAAAGCGTGATGTATTTTGGTCATAAAAGTTAATTTTCTGATTTCCTCCCAAAACGATTTCCCACATGTCATGATATAGTTTCTGGCGTATGTTACAGATGTGACAAAGCTGTCCTGTTCATAAAGCTACGGAGCAAATGTGGGGACAATATTTTCGTGATGTCCTTTTTCATCACCCTGCGCTTCAGTTTCATGAGTATTTCCCAGATTAAAATCAGGAAATAACTTTGGCCAGAGTGGGACTTTAATGCTTCTTTAATGCAATGCTTCTATAACATATATAGTAAGTGAATGACATGCTTTAGTTTGGGTTTAATGTGACTGTAAATTTGAGAATTTATGGAAAACATTCATCAAATATCAAAAACCTTGTATTAGGTTACTATAAATGGCAGGCCATAGACAAATGCACAACATTATTTGTGTTAAGTGATTCTTGTGGTTTTTACAAACTTCCTTGGAGGAGGATCAGAATTAAAAGAAAATGTTGGAAATGAATTGATTATAAATTTGACCTGATAAGACAAAAAAGCACAGAAAGTTTCAGTAGCAAAGTTTGCTAAAATGTTTCCCAGACTAAAAACGGGAGCGCATGCATGCTCTGCATTTGATTTTTTTTATACACTGCTCTGTATGTCTAAAACGTATGCAAAATGGGTAGCTGGGGATGAATTGTCAGAATGGGTTGAAGTGAGATTTATATACCCGTTTTTCATAACTCAAACAGGATCCAGGCACATATCTATACTATTACGAATTAATACGTCTCATATATAATGGGGGAATATGACACACAAACATGATTAAAAATTTTGCACATGAAGATGCAATGCATGAAGACATTTCCCTCTTTCAGAAAAGATATAGATGTGACCTCACCTGAAGTAAGAGGAAATGTTTTGGAGAGCAGGAGTTTTAAACATGTGTGATGATGGTGGTGAAAAAGAAACAGTGATTCCCTCCGAGTAACAATTCTTGTGCAGTTGATTTACTGCTCATGGGAATCTGTCCAAGTAATGTTAAGGAAACGCCTTTCTGGATGCATCGTTATAAAATCTAGACCAGCATGAACTCTCTTTGGGTTTGGAAAGCCCATTCTATGGTCTGACAAGTTTGCAGTTTTGCATTTATGTTTGTTTTCTTTGACTTTCGTACTTCCAAAAATAAACAAACCGTTCCATAATTGAGAGAAGAAACAAACGGCCAGGCCCTGTGCATTGGTCTGAAAACTGGGCCAGTGTCAAGAGAAAAACAACTTCTTACCACAGGGGTGCATCCATTTGTTTCCCTGCTTGGAATGTGAAAATTGCCTTGCCCTTTTCATGTTTTTCCATAGTCTATACACACACATCTTTGCTTGGCCTTACCTCATTGGTAATCATGACCACATTGCACACATTTTTAGGTCTTCAGAGGAGGGTCATAACAATCATATGCTCTGGGACTTTGTATTTTTGATTTGGTGGGGTGGATAGGTAAACTGCCAGGTGGCCAATGTCTTCATATGGTCATGTAATTCTGAGACCATTCATGGAAATCTACTGAAAAGTTTCAAGTTTTTGTTGAACTAAGTCATATATTTATTTTTATTTCCCCACAATTATCCCTGTTCTTGAACTGCATTGATCGATCAAGTGAGTGTAACACAGTTATGCATTCATATAACCAATTCAGCCAAATTTTGATATCGCATCCAGCACCAATTTTAAACCACTATTAAAACAGGCCAGGATTTTCAAATTTGAAATAAAAAAAATATTGCTAAGCTCAGAATTCAAACTTGAACTGTGTTAATGAAAATGTCAATACGTAAATACCATACAAAACACAGGGGAAACATCACTTTCGTTGTAAGGGGTGTTTAACTTTTTTCCAGATACAAGTTTAGATGCCCCACTGTTTTATCAATGTGACTCCTCTGCTATTCCACCTAAATGTTTCAACCACTGAAGGTATCACATTGAATCTAAAGTGAGGAAAATGCCCATGGGTAATGGGAGTCTTGTGTTTGTGCTGCCTGCACTGCTGCCATAAATGGCAAATCAGATGACCAAGGCACCTGTTGAGCTAAATGTCGATATTTTGGACCCACGGCATACACCCCTGACATCCCATATTTGGATCTATCATTGTGATGAGCCTGGGAATCCTGTTGTATCTATATGTTCTAAATACAGCAATCATCAGAATAGAAAAGCTTTGCATTTTCCCTCTTCGTTTAGCTTTAGATTTAGCAGATTGTTTGCAATTTCATTTTTTCCATCATCCAAGCCAAAGCCATGTTATCAGTCCCAATGACTATGACCCTAGCCCACAACTCAGCAGGAAACAACTGCAGACTTGACTCCTCTAGTTCATGCAGTAAATAGCGTTCACTGCTTTTCCCTACTGCAGATGCAATACCAATCACATACACCTGATGTCTATGTCATCAGAGTAACACAAAGTCAGTATATGTTTAGTTCTCCCACAAGCAGAGCCGCAAGCCAGGAGAGGGTGTTAGAACAACAAAATGGCTTACCTCCTGCTCAAGGCTGAGCCTGTAGGCATGGCTGGGGCTTCAACTGCCAGCCTCAAGGTATACAAGTGCATCACAGACATGTCTTTACACCATGTGCCACCTGAAGACTGCAATTCAGCTCTGGGTTTACCATGGATGCAGTCCATTGGTCTGCGGTTGTTTCCTCTCAGGAATGCAATCTCTGCAAGGGCCTGGTTGCAAAGACAATGGGACCATTCTGTGGACATGTCTGATAATCGACACGTGGTTGGCCCACATCTGGTCCGCAGCAAGCTGATTTCCAAGCAAGGCTGGACCCGGTTCCAGTTGGACTCCCATGAGAGAAAAGCTGTACGTATTATACTCACTTACAGCCGAGACCTGACCGTGTGTGCCGGTTTTTGCAGTGCTGTCACCAAAAGAGCTCAGAACATAAAGCCCCTCATGAGTATGTGCTATTGTAAAGGATTTATTGTAATGGCGAACTCACCGGAGTTCATTTGGAGTGCAAGGCCAACCATGGTTGACATGTTCCTCTGGCTCACAAAATGTGACCTCTGTGTTTTCCTGGATTAGTTTGTTTATGTTATTTGAGGTTGGGTCTGAAGACAGAGCCTCTGAGGAATGTCTGCAACAGTTGTCTCTTCAAGGCCAGTAACTTCTCAGGTGACCACTTTTATTATGTTCTTCATTATATTGACAAGACTGTTATTTTCTTCATTGTATTTCTTCCATAGCTGGGAGTCATAACCAAATGAATCTGATGACTGAACTGAGTTGAAGCTATCTCAGTTCTTCTCCTACGTCTTGAGGTGCAGCTTACGAATATAATGCATGTTTTCTGAATGGCCACATTACTTGAGTGGTTAAATAAACTGCCTGTTTACCTTTGCATCTTAATCCCCCTCCAAAATACTAACATGTATCTTACAAGTATCTCTTTGAAGTGCTTAATGCATGTAATCACTCCTTGAAATCCACTCTATAGTGCTTTTCTGTAGAAATACTAATAGTATACAAATAATTATGGCTCAAATCACTGCTGGCTTTCCAATAACAGCCACCTGCAGAGCCTCCTGCTCCAACAACCAATCAACACCAAATGTTTGCTGGAGTCCTCCTTTTATGCTCTAACACTGGTGGGAAAGACCATTGTCATATTTGCTCTTTTCAAAAGACAAATTATTCATAATTAGCTAAATGTTAATTAAACAATGCTTATTAAATCCATCAATTATACATCACGAGTAGAACAACCTTTGACGGTCGTGACGAAATCCAAAAGCAATCCACTTGCGGTAAGCATGAAAAAAACACACATTCAGTCCAACTTGGTGTTTGCCTAGCTCCCGCCACTATGCTCAACCTGGTTACCCGACATGACAGCATTTTATTAAACATTCATGTTTTGCAATATTATGAAACATTGTATCATTTGTATTTCAGAAAGAGTTCATACATTATTGGAACGGACAATTAGCTCCGTTACACTTCCTCCCCCTTCTGCTGACGGAGGAGCAGCTCCCAGAATGAACCATCCCCTTGCTCTGTCTCCTGAAAAAGTCCTGGTTTGCAAGGTTCAGTTACACCTTCCCTGGATTGTGTGACAGAAAGCCTGCTAACTTCTTAGCAGTCCCTGGCCTGCAGCAAATGGTGAAGTTAAAGGGCTGCATCCCACTGTACCACCAGGTTATGCAACTGTTGGTGTCCTGCATCTGCTGAAGCCATTGCAGGGCCCGATGGTCTGTTTCCAACACAAAATCTCTCCTAAGCAAATAGTTCTGTTGAGAGTCCAAGGCCCATTTGATTTCAAAACACTCTTGCTCAATGGTGGAGTACCTTTTTTCCCTGAGGAGCAGCTTCTGATTCAAGAAGACCACCTGTTTGAGTACGCTGTCCTCCTCCTGCAGCTTGCCGCCCCCAGGCCCACTCCTTAAGCATCCATCCGTAAGATGAAGGGTTTCTGGAAGTCTGGGCTCTGCAGCTCCGTGTTGACACACAGTACCTCCTTCAGGTCATTGAAGGCTCGCTCACACTCCTCTTTCCACACCACCCAGTTGGGTGCCGCTTTCCTTGTCAGTTCTGGTAAAACAGCTGACCTGGCAGAAAGGTTAAGAGTAAAAGTTCTGTACCAACCAACAAGACCTAGAAATGATTTTACCTGCTTCTACTCTGTTGCAGGTAGAGCAAAGGATCTGATGGCCTCCCTTTTCCACAGCTGTGGTTGGATGACTCCATTGCCAATAACAAAGCCCAGGTACTGGAATTCTCACTTAGCAAAGGTTTACTTCAGGGGATTTTTGGTCACCCCTGCTCCGCTGTTCCTCAGTAGCACCTGCTGCATATAGCTCACATGGTCCTGGTGGTCTACACAGAGTGCCCAACTGCAAGTGGCTTCCTTCATATTCGTCCTCGTCTTCCTCCTCTTCGTTCTGGTCTGGGTCCTCATTATCATTATACCAGGTCCCCCTGTGGCCTGGTATCATCTGCTCCTGCAGTTGCTGGACCTGTTGACTGACATCTCTCCATCATCTGTCTTGGCATGCTGACTCCCTCCCCATCTGCTCATCAGCATACTGCTTGGGTCTGAAGCAGAGTCTTCATCATGCCTGCCAGCTCAGCTATTAGCCTCTCTGCTGTCTTAGTTGGAGTTGATGAACTGGCGTCCTTGGCTCCCTGTTCTAGTTTTCGCGCAGCATCAATTCTAGTTTTTGGCAGCATCTTGTTGTTGCAGCACCATCCCTCTTCTGACATCACTTGTGAGAGAGGACTGGCCGGATGGTGGTGCTGACCTGAGCTATATAGCAGGAGGCTCTGCAGGTGGCTGTTATTGGAAAGCTTTGTAATAACAGCCACCTGCAGAGCCTCCTGCTCCAACAACTAACCAACACTGATTGTTTGTATATTTTTGGGAAGGACAATTAGCTCTGTTACATTATTAAGAGCTATAAGGTTAGCTCCCATGCAAAGCTTTCTTGTTTTCTCATGTTGAACAATAATGATCTGTGTGTGCAGCTGTATTCTGCTTTCACTATCTCAAACAATAATACAACAGCAGAGTGATAGTTTAAACATGGCTGCATGTGACTGCTTTGTATTGTTTATGGCTTCCAGAGGGTAAAAAGGAATCATTGTGATTATTCAGTCACCTAGATCACCCACATGGGATAAATTAAACCAGGATATGTATGCAAATGTTTTCGTACCATGCCAAATTTACAGTTCAAGAGCATTTTTCCATGTTCTTGAGCATAGTAAACAATGAATTCAAATCCTGTGTAGGTCTGAGCTAAAATTAAAAAATAAATTTTTTTTAGATATTTTAAATACTGAGATGCAATTAGTTAAATGCTTGGAAACCACAGAGTTGACGTAAGGATAACTGTTCTCTATATCCTTGACTTTTTCCTATGGCTGGTGTTGTTTGACTGTCCAAACATATGCTTGCAGTGTTTTTCTTTTCTCAAGGGTCCCATGAAAAGGGTATGTATTATTCTACTGTGGCAGATAACAGCTATGCATTTTATGGACGAGCACAAAGGCCTCTAAGAAGAGACTCTTGCCACATTCCAAACTACCTTAACAAGAAGCACTGTGGTATGTCATTCCATTAATGTCCTCATTTTCCCTGGGAATGGGGTTCATTAACACTTTACATTCACCTTTTGGCAACTTCTATAGCTGAGCAACTTCCAGATTCCATTGAAAAACTTACCAAAAAAAACTGGCCTTAACAGATGGGTAACATCAACCCTCTCCATTTTTATGGAAAACTGTTAATCTGCTTTTCCTCTAAAATTGTTTTTAGGTCTTTCTATACTTAAGAATAAAAAGTAAATGGAGTCCATCTTACAGAGGAGGAGTTGAGGATAGATGGCGCTTTCTCCGATGTGACGCCATTAAATTCCTCAGTTATCTATGGTAAATCATACTAGGATAATGGAACAGCCACAGGGAATGACAATGACATGGTACTGGCCATGGAAGTGATACACACCTGAGAACAGACATGTACAAATGCTTGTGCACATGCAAAGGCCAAATCAAGCTTCACACCACCACTGCACCCTGAAAAATGTCTGTTGTGACATCCATTCATTGTGGATGTCATCTGTACTATACAGCAAGCTTGTTCTGCTCTGATGTGATCCATTTACATGTCACATAGCTCAACTACAATGAAGACCAAATGTGTTATTTTTGCTTGTTTTATTTTTGTTGTCAATGAACACATTTGATCCCAGTTCTTCTCAGAGAAAATGATGAGCAGTGGTTGTTAATTTTACAGATTAGAGAGAGATACCGCTTCATGCCTTCAGTACTTAAATTGTTGTTGATAAGATCATTTTCTCAGAACAGAGAATTGTACTTCATAATCTGTAGATTTTTTCAACTGCTGTTAGTTACTGTTGCTGGGTTACATGCTTGCTCATGGTCATTTAAATTGTAATCCAAATTATTGACTGCTTTTGCTGACTGCTTAAATTGTTATCACTTCTTTTCATAACCATACTGTGGTTATGAAAAGATAACCACAGTATGGTTATGAAAAATCACAGATTTTTTTTTTTAATTACACATTCAAAGAGAATTTGCAAGTGTAGTCATTTGTACAGGTCCAAATTTCTTCATCAATCTTGTTCCTTCAAGTCTGAGAGCTGATCTGGCTCTCCCCCTCTTGGCCAAACTGGATGCATACCACATGGTTAGCCTTAATCTGAGGCAGCAGTCACATTTGAGATCCTTCGGGAGACACTCAGTGCTTGTGATATTTTAACTGTCATTCACTTCACAATAGGACATCTGGAATTGTATCACTGTTTGTTCTTCAGCGAGACTGTGGTTGCAGTTTCGAAGAGAAAGAGTTGCTTTTTGAACTTTCCTTTGACTACTATTGTGGCGATAGAGCTAAAATCTGAACAATGGCCAGTGTCTGTTCTTGCTGGGAGACAGGGAAAGTGATACGTAACTGTTTTACCTAAACAAGCTCAAATTCGCAATAGCTGCAAACAGGCCACTCACACTGCCATGCCCCCTTTTAGCCAATTGGCATGAACAGAAACGAAAACCTTCACTCACACATACACACACTTGACCTCCATGCCAAATTTCAGCCTCCTATGGTGAAAACTGTGGCCACCAAAGGGTGGGGAAATTTTTGTTGACCAACCGACCAACAGAGCAACCTATAGAGCTGCTGGTTGCAGCTAAAAGAGGATTTTGAGGCTAACTACCTTATCTTTTTGCTCTTCTGGTTGGTTTGGTGATGTGTCAAGTGATGGAGCCAGAAGACCAAGCTGCTGGAGCTCAGGTAACACATTTGTCACTGAATTTCTGTATTCTGGGGCACATGTACATACTGTATCTTCATTGAAAAGAGGTTATGGTGATCCATTTTATTCTGTGGAAAATTGAGAATTCATCAAAATGACATTTTGCATGATACATTTACCCATACCACTCAGCATTTAACATACCTTTTTTAAAAACTTTTCTTGAATTCAACAAAAACAAAACAAAAAACCTTCAATATTCAAAAGTTGTTGACTGTTTGATTTTGATTGAGTACTCAATGGAATGTCACATAAAGTGTAGCTCACCTCATGGAAGAATTAAAGTCTCTTTCCTGCCTCTTCCCAGTCATGATGAGATTATGATTTAACAACACAGGATGCTATACTTTATGTTGAGGCATGCAACCACAGTGAAAAATAATTTAGACCCAGACTGA
This sequence comes from Albula goreensis, assembly GCA_022829145.1. Lineage (NCBI taxonomy): Eukaryota > Metazoa > Chordata > Actinopteri > Albuliformes > Albulidae > Albula > Albula goreensis. The sequence goes on from CM040749.1 coordinate 26,781,902, forward strand.
TCCCATCAGTCTTTAATGTTTTTTTCTTTTCAAATGGATGGCTTCTAAATGTACTTACTATCTTGCCGTCATACTGAAGTTAATTGAGTTACACTTTCTTCCTGTTGATGTGCTCTTAAATCACAAAGACTACATGGAAGGCTGTTGTGAAAAAAAAAAACAGAATTTTAACCAACCTTTTTTATGCTTTGATTTGTCCTAATTGTAGTGTGAACACAACATATGCATGTTTTTGTTGATACACAAATGTAAGATGAAAGAAACCAAACTTTTTCACTGAGTTTACTTGTTTATCTTACTGAAGCCCCCCTCATTAATTTCTTCCTCTCTTTCTCACAACAATGCAAAAAACTTTTTTTAAGTGGGGGTAAATAAATAATCAAATCACTCTCTAACTTGGATAAAACACAATATGACATAGACTGTAACATAGACTGTGAGTGCAGAATATGCATGCATTTTGATACATCTTCCCTAACTTTTGTTTCCCCAATGGTGCTATGTGTTGAAAATACAATTTATGAAGGGAAGGATTAATCAGTGGGACAACTGTGTCTCATTGTGCAGCATTGTGCTCTCCTGCAATGCAGTAACTGTGCAGTTCAGCTTGTAGATTGCTGGCTCAAAAGAGGCTGCAGCCGTCCACAGCATGTGTTTTGGATGGGAGCGTAGACTTACAGGGCTTAACTCACAGAGGAGTCTTTAGCAGTGATGACTTGTGTGTATGTATGTTGGCCAACCTGGATGAAAATGAAAAACAATCTGATAAAAATGGGTTACATTTAAAAAATGAAAAGCTACATGGGGAGCTTGATTCTGACCTGGCACCAAAAAGGAACTTAAAATAAGATGTACAAGGAATGAGACGCTTAGGCTGGAAACGTTTTCAGGGTCCTGGCTCTGCGTAAATGCAGGGAAGCTCCTGGCCTGGGCCCTTGGTGAAGGAGATATAGAGACCAGATGCTCTAACTGTATGAATGATGGTCAGGGTTCATGGTGTGGTTCCCACCCTACTCCCCATGGAGCTTACAGAATGCAGGATGAAGGAGTCCTCCGTGGGCTGCTTCAGGAGGTGAAGCCCAGTCCTGCTGGAGTAAGCAACAGGTCTTACAGCACATCTTGCTAAATCTTCTGATGACCCAGCTAGTCATTTGTTTTTGTCAGTTTTTCACCTTCATGTATTTCTTCAACTGATTGGATGTTGGCTACATATTGACAGTTTAAGAAATATATGATTTTTATTTTTTACTTTCACTTTTTTTTACTATCATTTTGTGTTTTTCTTTCTCCATAAGCTTGCACATTCTCCTCCTACCACTTCAGCCCTTGAATAATTGTTTGGTCCTGGCACTCTTCAGCAATTTCAACACTTGAGGGTCAATGATCATCTTTGGGTACTGACTTAGGGCCAGCTAACACATATCCTAGTGTTAACCATTATGCACTGACAGAAGGCATGGATCCTGGTTTACAGTGTTGGAGCTCTATCTCACTTCTGTCTCACAGATGTATCTACAGTGTTTTCCACAAACTACAAATGGAAGTCTGTTATAGACACTATCCAGCAGGGGGCGCTGTGTCGGCAGCATATGGGTGGCCCAATCCATGCTGGCACACAAGACTGATTTAAGCTGTAATACAAGGGGGCTGATGTGTACCACCCACCCCCATCCCCCCATGGTAAGTGGTCTAAATGAGTGTCACCAGTTCCTAATGTCATTACCGAGGGGAGTCATCCAGAAGGACTGATTCTATTAGTTTGAGGACATGGTGCTCTGGCGGGGTTTGGGTCTCCTAACAAAGCCCACATTGAGTCTGGGGCGTCCTGCCGATCGCCAAATGAAAAGCAAGTGGGAGTAGTGGTGGGGGAGGGGACAGGGGGTGTGCATATCTCATTTTACTGTGGTTAGGGCCAAAAAACAAAACAGGTTGTCTTGTCATATTTTTATATTTCTGACAGATTATGTGACCTTTTCCACCTTTCTCATGTTTTCTGACAAGAGGGGTGCCTCCATTGACACATGAATGATAAAGTGCTATTAGGTAGTGATTACCTGAACATCCAAGACAGTAAAATATGTTGGCCTCCATTTAGGGAAAGCGTATGGCCTCCTTCAGATCTCTCCCTTTCTTTAGATCTGGCAAAGCTTGACAGTGCATGATTCATGCAACTACTCTGAGCTGTGTATGTACATATAGTTCCACACAGATGTACCATCTATGTGATTGAGTATCCTTAGAATGTACATACAGAAATATATTATCTAGAAAATTATATGTATGCATACAGTACTTGCACACCCAGTATTTAATATGATCCACTCCTTGTATGTGTGAACCATGGCCAATTGTTTTGGAAGCTAAAATCCACATATTTCCCAGGTGCTGAGAAAATGAAGAATTCCAGGAAGATGGACTCAGGACTGAGTCAGTCCAATGTCCCATTAGAGGGGTGGGGGAGGCTTAAGCATACCCTTGTCGTGCTGAAAGATTACTCTTATGGGCAATAAAAGTGAGCATCACAAGCCCTTTGATTGAATTAGGGGTGTTCGTGGTGTGCAATCAGAGACTGACCTGGTTGGTCACGCAACTAAGGCAGAGACAGCCCCCCTCCCCATCCCTTGTCTACTCCCCAGTCTCTGTGAAGGCTACATTACAGACTACTGCACTGTGACACCCCAGCCCAACCTGACTATGAATCTACCATTCTGGGGCTGGAGAAGAGTAACAATGACTGCTGTCAGTTTCCTGTTTCCACCCTAACACAAGCAACAATACTGGCCCCACCTACAGGCACAAACTGTTACGGCTAATTGGTAATCACCCATGGTGTGTCTAGTTCAGGGGTTCCCAAAATGTGGGTCGCGAGACACGTTGGAGTTTGCAAGATGATTTCCAGAATGTGTAAAAAATATATAACAAAATGATAAATAGAATTTAAATGCAAAATAATATAATGTAGAAATGTAATGTGTCATCTACTGATTTTGAATTTTTTTTCTATGTGATACTTGAGGTGATTACGTCAAATTAGCGAGAGCATCAGTTAAAATTTGCAGCGCCAAAGAAAGCATTGTGACTATGTGCACATAGGCAATAGGTTACATACATTAACTCTTTGAAAACAATAGGCTTAAAGCCTAACGTATTCAACTAATCAGGATGAAACATTGGTTAATACTGACCAAAGTCAAATCAGAGACAGCGATGCTAAGACAGAAGAGCAGAGAAGCAGTTTCACGGTCAGACTCAGAAAAGCCATCAACTTCTGGCAAGGGATGAGGCCACAGAGTGGGGAAGGAAATATCGAGGGAATACATACATTATGGATTCACCTGTTGTGCCGTGAATCAAGTACAACATCTCCAATGTGTAGTGTGTAATGAGGTGCTTTCACATGAAAGCTTAAAACCTGTAAAAATGCTATGGCACTTAAAAACCAAACACTATGCTCTCACTGCTAAATCAGTAGACTTTTTTTTGCCAAAGTGAGAGTTGCTAGGCCAAAAACAAGTCCTAACACAACAAACAACAGTTCCTGCCAAAGCTCAAAAGGCATCATGTGAGGTGGCATACTTAATTGCACAGGCAAAAAAGCCTCACAGAATTGGGGAAACCCTAATCAAACCCGCCCTATAGCTATGAGTCAGGCTATGCATAGGGATAAACTGGCACATGAATTACAATCAGTGCCAGTGTCTAATGGCACCATTGCCGGTGCATCACTGACTTAGCCCAGGGCATAAAGTTTCAGCTGATTGACAGAGTGAAGAAAAGCAAATGTGCAAATATCCAGTAAACACCAAGCTGTACCACACAGAGGTCAGGTGGCTTTCGTGAGGAAATGTCCTCAGCTGCCTTTATGAGCTGCAGGATGAGGTGTGCTTATTTCTAATGGTCCCAGCTAGCTGACCATCTGACTGACCCAGACTGGTTAAAAAGGCTTGAGTATCTGTCTTGCATATTTGACAAACTGAATGGGAGTAATATGTCATTGTAGGGTGAACAAGCAGGTATCTTGTCACTGAATGATAAAATAAATGCATTCAGGAGGACAGTTGAACATTGGATTGCACAAGTTGAAATGGGTAGGATAAATGTGTCCTGAGCAGGATGAATTAATTGTTGAAAATGATCTGAGTGTTCACACTGTGAAGAAATCCATCACTACCCACCTTCAAGAGCTCCTGGAACACTTAAACAAGTGTCTCCCAGAGGAAACCGCTACAGAACAATATGATTGGATAAGATCGCCATTCACTGTAACGACCGTACATCACCTGCCATCCGACTTGGAGGACACACTGATTAAACCGTCTTACGATCGAACCTTAAAGTCAGAGTTTGATTCCAAGACCCGAGCTGAGTTCTGGATTTCAGTGGAAAAGGAATACCCACAGCTATCCAAGGCCACAGTGAATGTACAGATGCTGTTTGGATCTACCCACATATGCAAAAAGACCTTCTCTGCACTGACGTACATTAAAAACAAATACAGATCTCTTATAAGCATGGGGGGTGATCTCCCAGTCACTGTCTCTGAAATTAAAGTGAGACTGGACATGTTGTGCTCCATGCATACTGGCCACCCACCTCATTAAGTAAGTTTAACATTACTTTATTACTATAAAAAATAATGCATTTATGGTTGTAAGGTTATTGTGTTCTTTTGTGTTATCAAAGGGCTGTGCCCTGTATGAATAGGCCTGTTAGTGCATGTGTGTGCAAACGTTTGTCTGCTTCAACCACCTCCAGGGGTAAGTGTGGGTTGCAAGTCTCTGGCGCCGTTATTTTAAGGGTCATGGGCTGAAACCCCTGGGAACCCCTGATCTAGTTCACTAAGTTACTGCTTGGAAATGTATACATTCAATTTATGGTTGGTGTGATTTGTCTCTCTCTTTCATGATACATGATGTACTCAGGACTGGCCCTCTCTAGTTTCCCTGAAATATGAACAGAACAAATGGTGTTTCTTTGGCCAGGACTATAAAATGCACAGAGCTTTCCAGACACAGCCACTTACCTTATTGTACCTTATTGTGATTGTCACTGTCACTGCATGGGGAAACACCATGCTACATTGGGGAATGTGTTGATGGAACTCAGCCACCTTGATCCAGGGAAAGAGCAAATTGTAACCTTGAAATGTATTGAGTGAATGAGATTGTATTATCTATTTTGAACTTTTATTTAATCAAGCAAGAACTTATATGTCATTTCTCATTTACAGTGATGACCTGGAGAATCTGAGGGGATGGAGAACTCAAAGGATTGAGCAACCAATCGTATGTAAAAGGATGGTTATATGACCGGGAGCAGATGGCCAGGTTTTATGGGAATTTGACCGGGACACTTTTTTAGGAAAGTGCCATGGAGGCAGAGTCAATGTTTAATGTCTTATCCAGAGCATGACACTTCTTGAACAGAAATTTCTCAGTCTGCCATCCAAGTACTTAACAATTCCTTCCCGGCCGCTTGACTTTGAAAAAACCTGATGTGTAGACAAGTTTCCCTCTCTGTCCCTTTTATTGTCAGCAGGGAAATAAAAAACAGATCAATAATGAGTTCCACCCTCATAATTTGCGTGAAGCTCCACTGGCTGTTCCAAAAATTTGATTGGGTCTCTGGGCGCTTCAATTAAGAAGAGCTAAATGAATTTCACATGGAGATGTTAGTTTAAGTAACTGGTGTTTTTTGAAATTCAATCACTGATGTTTTTTGTTTCCTTGGGATTTTGCCCAATGCAAGTCCAGATGGAATATGACCCCATATTAAGTGAACAACAAGGTGGTTATGTACATGACCAATTCAAGTCTTTGTGGAATAGGATGGGACACAGAAAGCTTGCTTCTCTTGGCCCCTTTCGATTCTCTGTGGTCATACATGTTTATGTTTTCCACCTCCAGCATGGGTCCTGCTTTAACACTACATTGACATCTGCCTATATAGAGCCTAAAACAGTGGTACCCAGCTGACAGATGTTGGTCAGTGCCTCCAATTGTATTGATTTATTTTCCTTTAAAATCCTCGCCATCAGGAAGCAATTATGCGTGTGGAAACTGGAGTCCCTCTGAACTCCTCAGGGATGCAAATTTATAAAAGCTTCTTTTTTCACAGAGGCAACAGTAAATTATAGTAACTTCTCTCTCCTCACCAATCACTTCTGAGAGCTGTGCCAATGGCCTTGCAAAGATGTATAATTTATTATGTTTTGAAGCAAATCTTGAATTGATAAATGAAGAAAACAAAAGGCTTTTTCAATGACCGTTTTTTTTTTTCAATAGTAAAATGTTTTTTTTTATGGAATGGACCAGGGCTTGTTTTGAGTGAAGAATGGGGTTTAACTTTGAGAACATGGATAAAATGTTTAAAATATATAAATATGGATACTTTTGTTTGCCAAGAGGCAGAATAGAAGGTGAAAGTCAGAATATGACAGTCATTTAGAGGCACTCAAATATAAGGCCTTACTAGAAATGGAAAGTTTACCAAACTGAACACTTCAGAGATTCAAAAATCTGAAAATGCAGAAATCCTGCTGAGTGCAAATGTCAGACTACTACAGCTGCTCTGAGATTTATTCCTGAAGTTCAAAAATAATTGATGAGGGGTGCTTCCATGTGCCACTGTTTATTTGTAAAGAAAAATGAAGTGCTGATTGAAATGAAGTAGAAATACAGCACAATGTTGGGGTGGAGGTGGGATAGAAATGATTTGACAGAAGCTCTATCAATCAAACCTTACACAGTGGATCTCAAGGGCTTTCCCCTCATTCATCACAGTTTGGCTTTTGCTGCTTCCCCAGGAGCTGTAGCTGTGACCAAGAGCAATGAGAATGTCAACAGGGTCAGCCAGAGGTTGTTCCAGAGCTCCACTGTAGGCTGAGGCTGGGGCTAAGTCTGTAAGTTGAAGGTGTATAGCTGTACAGCACTGGCTAGAGGTTTGCTGTTTGTGAGAAACATACATATACACCTTCCAGAAGTAAAAAACACAGTCTGTTTATTATAATATGTAGTCAAATTGAAACCATTTGCAAATTTGTGGAATGAGATGTTTTAGATCTGTGCTCAAGGACACTGGCAAAACACATTTTTACATTTCAGCACTTTCCATCAACCTTCTTAAAAATGCTCTACCATACAGTCAGCTATGAAGAAACTGGTATATCTGAAATTCTGATGATACCTTTGAAGCTGATGTGAAGAATGTGTGCCAGTGTTTCAAATAGAGAGACTATATTGAAGGCCTGCTTTGTGATTTTTTTACTACCTAAAATTTGCATTTAACACCAATGAGAAGGGCTGCTCCCTCTCAGTGACAGCTTCACTTTCTGTAGTCTCTACCTGCAGGTATTTGTCTGGGTGGATTTAATGCGCAGTGAATCACCATTGGAATATTTTAAACAGTGATCCCAATATTACCCAAGCCTTCTAAATTCACCCACATTTTGTATACATAAGACATAATTTCAGGGATAAACTACTTAGAGAAAGAACTCCAGGTGGTCATGCAGTAAAGATGCCTGTAGATGGTGCAGCTGTGAGCCCTGTGACTGGGTGTTCAAGCTGCACCATTACTGGTGATAGCCCGGGGTCTGCATCAGCAAGGCAGTTATTGGCTCAGCTTGGTGGCTCAATGGTACCCCCTCTCCAGGGGCCACTTCTGGCCAGCCAGGCACCTGCAGACATGTGAACTGAGCATGTGCTAACCTTGTGGATACTTGTATCTGCAGTGCAGAAAATGGCGAGCTCGCTGACGCATGCACCAGTGGACGTCATAAAATCAGATGGGAATGGGTTTCAGCAGGGGGCTGATAAGTTCAGTTTGGATGGGAAACAAACAGGGAGAGAAGAATCAAAAGGTTCTTTTTTCCCTTTTCAGTGTCCCTGGCAGCTACTTTAAGTGCTGTAATTGTGTACATTGTAAATAATGGGTACCACTTTATTTCATCTGCATTCTGGCAAAACAATAAAAGTACAGAAAGGATTACCTGTCCTACCACATGTGCTTGTCCTGTACATGCTGTGCAGCCCATGTGAATAAAACTAAACGACACCTTTAAGCAACAATCAGTGATAAGAAATGCTCTATCAGGAATAAAGATGAAAAATCTCCCACTGCCAGGCACTTTAACAATGCTGGACATGAGGCGTATTCTTTGTTTCATGGGCTCCTTGGGCCTGGAGGTTGTAAACATTTCCAGCAGAGATGGAGACAAGCAAAAAAGCCTCATTCAGAGGAAGGCCTGGTACATAAACAGTCTGTTTGCCCTGCTGGTACAAACAAGGAACCGTCTCTAACTTGCCCTTTATAAAGCCTTGGTATCTTCTAAGGTGACAACTGATAATGTTTATATTAAGAAACCTGTCTTGTTTTAGATGGAGTTATTTAATTTGTTTTAAAAAGATTTAGGCTACGGCAGACTTGAATCTATTTGAGATTTGCCCTGCTGAGAAATTAGCTTGTTGCATCCATGGATGATTTTAGAAGCATGATAATAGACTTACTGAGAAGAATGTGACTGTTTAATATTTCCCTGAAATCTTTAGTTGTGTGTATTTTCTTGGTTGTAGCCTATATAAGAGCTGTATGTGTGTGTATATCCTATGTATATCCTATGGAAAATCTATTCACAAAAAATATTTAAAATAAAGAATTAGTAAAAATTAGTTTTGATTACATATTTACAATTTTAGTTTATTTTAGTTTTTGTCCTAATTATTATTTGATATATATTTTGTCCTAATTATAATTAAATTATAAATGATTAATTATTTTCCATTAGTTTTTTCACTTGTACTCATTCATCATTACCTTGCACACATGCTGTTGATGTAATGCTTGTTGAATTATATCCTTGTTAGCAAATGAAGGGTTTGCAAATGTAACGACTAATTGCATTTCATGTTATGCATGTTTTTTCCTTTTATAACAGTTCTTATTTTAATGCTGAAGAAGGCTGAAGGCCAAACAATCTGTGCATTTCAATGAAACAAGAAAAAATACTTTTGAAGTGTTGACCAATTGTCCATGTTCTTTTGAGATTTTTAAAAGAATTTAACATATACCTAGTGCATTTGTTTTAGCTTTTTGTCCTGAATTCAGTCTAACTACAAGCACAGTGGAAACATTTTCAGTTTAAGGGACAGTCCAACATTTTTGGAATTAAGCCACTTACCAAGATCACAGAGACCTGATGCCATTCAATCTCAGTTTGTTTGCTACTGAGAAATCCTCTGAACAACTGACCAGACAACATTTAACAGTTACTAATTTGAACAAAAGTCTATGAGGTCTTCTAGGGACACAACCTAGCTCAAATCAAAAGCAAAATTTTCTAAAGAGGCTAGAAGACTAATGACTAGAAGTCTTGCAGTCTCAAGTTTAAATTCCCCAACATGGAAATGACCTTGTTTACTCCTGTAGTAGCTAGCCAGCCATTTTTATCAGGTCTTGTGCTCATCCTGGAAGATTTCGCTTTTGATTGGAACTAGGGTGGGTTTCTGGAAGACCCCATAGACCTTCATTCAGCTTGATAATTGCAAAACACAGTCCAGTAAATTGTTCAGGCAATTTTCCCACAATGAACAAACTCAAATCAAAATTGTATCAGTGGGCTTCTCTTGTCTTGATAAAAAGAAAATGAAAAGTCTTTATTGTCTAAATATTAAATATTGGAGTCAGGGGCATAGCTAGAAATTCTGAGCCTTGTACAAAGGCAGGCTCTGAGGGCCCCTCTACTCTTTATTAAAAAAAAAAATCCCAGATTTTCATCGGCCCTTTCAAATCCTTGGGCTCTGTATACTTTGTACCCTTTCCCCCTGGTGCTGCGCCCCTGATTGGAGTATCTCTTTAAATTCCTGGCAATGAGCAGGAATGTTATTTGTGTGGCTAGAGACCATAAATTGCATTGCACACTAAAATTTGATATTATATTTTTAAACCAATATGAAGTTCTCCAGTCGGAAATCATGAACAGCATCAACATAAATATACTCTGCTTCAAAGCTGCATACAAACACACATTTATACACACACACAAACACACACACACATACACACACCTATTTGGCAAATTTGGGATCCATATGGACACAGAAAGAACATGTAAACTTCACTCAGAAATGGGTCGACTGTGGTAGGAATGGCCACAGTGCTAATTACCAAGCCACCGTGCTGCCCGCTCTAATACAACAAAAGTGGAGCCATTCTGGACTTTCAGTACTCGAATGTTCTGAGCGTTGTTTTGAAGTATTCGCTGAAATTTCTATCCTGGGGAACTGCCTCCTGGACCACTGCATTGATCTTGCCCTGCATGATTCAGAATGTCTGTGCTTTTGGGATCAAACAGTTCAGCCCCTTTCATCTGTGAATGCCCTCTACAGTTCTTCACCCGGTGTCTCCTCCACCTCCTCATGGACGGCTGGTGTAGCATTTGTGTTTCAAAAGCCCCAGGTATAAATAAAACAGGAAGTCAAAGAACTTTCATGCTACTTGTGCTTTTAAACCATGAGTGAACTATCACAGGAGTGCCTAAAGTCAGGTTTGGGGACTGGATTGTAACAATGTGTACATTGTATACAGAACTGTCAATCATGCATAAAATATGTAGCAAAGTTTGTTTGAGGTTGTCACTTACCAGAAGACAGCAACAGACAGCTTTTTTGCAAAGACATGCAGTGCTGTCTTTTTGTTAAATGGCTCAGAAAGGTTACAACTAAATATTACATTCCATGACCAAAAGAATAAAACTTAAAAAAAAAAAAAATGATTTGATCGTTGAATTTTATTTTTTGTGGTGAACAACTATTCTTTTCTCCATCTTGGAAATGCTCCAGTCTTGGTCTCGTCTGAGGTGGTTTGAACTACAACTCTGATAACTAAATTAGTTTGAATTTGCACATACACAAGTGTTTTAAGTAGCCACTGCATTGAAGGCTGTAGTAGGACTGGATAAATATTATCCATTAAAAGTTAAGAGCTCAGCAAGACAGTGGTCATATAAGAGGGCCTTGAGCTTTGGCAAACCCTGAACAATCACCCAAGCTTCAGCTGACCAATGGCCTTTTGTTGCAGAAATGCTCGTCTCTAGGTGCTTAAACAATTTTGTCTCAGCTGCCTTGGAACACAAGGGAAATCCATAGGCAATTTAAAGCAGCCTGAGAAACTGTCTTAGACAGTGGATCTGTTTTGTGTTCCAGCTGGCACCAGACTAATAACATACTTACCCAAACAACTAAAAGCAAATTTCTGCATGAAAAGCCAGTTTAAATTAATGTATATCAACTTTCCAAACAGACACAAGATTATACTGGTACAATCCCAAAAAATGTAATTCCAATCAATATTTTCAGTGGAATTCTGTAATTTAAAAAACCAAATGTGAAATCATTTTACTTCAGGGTACTCTGGAGAAATGCTCTGGTAAGTGACAGACTCTCTGTGATTTGAGTGAATATGACTGTTTCAGCCACAACCCAAATTCAAGTCTGGATCTTTTTTTTTTTAAAAAAAAAAAAAGGTTTTCATGTGAAATTGAATATCAGATATCATACATGACCTGTGGGCTGAATCCATCTCCCCAGCAAGTTTTTTGGTCTCCCAAGCTCCCCATATTGATTATGAATTATGAAGGAATGTATGTATTCCTGGTAATGAACAATCTTCATTGTTCACTGAAATGTCATTTGAGTGTTAAATGATATTATTCTACCACAATAATGTCAAACATAGACCTAAAATTCAACATTTATTTTACAAACAGAGTAGCCCTTTCATCTGTGAGATCGTAGTACTCTGTGATTAGCATTATCTTTCAGGGATGGTAATCTCTGTGATTAGCATTATCTTTCAGGGATCTTTCAGGGATAATCTCTCTGCTCATGCTGCCTCTTCACCCAGTGGGATCTAAAATTAATTGTCTAATTTTCTCTGGATTTGAAATTCAATTTAAAATGTAAGGTATTTAACATTTTTTTACCTACCTGTGTACTTATAGATAACATCTTCGTTAAAGCAATATAGCGAAAGACATGCTCTTCTGTTATGTTGCCAGGTAAAGCCTTTTTCATTGGTCCAAATAGGGCTGCTGGGGATGGGGCCGGGCCTGGGAGGCAGGTTGGATGTGACCATGGCAGGTGGACTCCATCGACATTCTGCACAGCACACACCTGACATCTGAACAGTGGCACAGACCTCTCCCTCACAGTGGATGGACAACGGTAACCAATAAGCAAAACTGCACAGGGCAGCAGGCAGGGAGCAGTGCTTGTTGAACTCATATGTATAATGAGCTTCCGCCTGCAGTACTTGTTCCTGTGCATGTATCAATATTTATAAAGCCATTAAGCCAGTCGATGCTTTACTCATTGGGATAAGAGCCTATTAATTCAGTAATTGTTTCAGGCCGCCTCTACAAAGCAAACCCAACCACCACTTTCTCCCTGCTGCCTTCAGGCGAGTAGATAATAAAGGCTAATGAAAGGGAATATGGCACTTAGAACCGCTCTGCAGAGATCGGGCTCTGTGCCAGGCCAGGCCTCCCCAGGCAACAGACATTGATCCCCCTTGTCCTTTCATGTTTATTAGGACTGCTGGGGAGAGATCATGCTTCTGGAATTAGCAGGCCGAGGACCCAAATTAGTGCTGCCGTCCTGACTGGCTCCGACAGACCCCCAGAGTGTCTGTGTTAATCAGCACTGACCTCCTTTCCAAAGGGATGGAAACTGTAGTGGGGGGAGGGAAGAGGTCCTGAAAAACATCACCAAAATTGTGCGTTTGTTATTGTACTCTCCCTGATGCCCCTCAATACACAAAAGACATGGATGCTAATGGGCTGAAAGCCTGGTCTGATTTTCTGTCACAGCAAAAATTGTTTTTACGATGAAGAATTTTTTCCCTATGAACTGATTGCTTAAACATGGACCTACCATAGAAACCTACATTACAATGCAGTGCAGAGATTCCTTAACAGCTAGACAAAAATGAAATAGTAAAGCTTGATCAAATGTATAAACTGTAAAAGCCACCATAAACGTGCAAATATCCTTTCCAACTAACTCACAACTGTGATCAAAAGCAAGACTAATGACATGTGCTTTCCCTCCACTCCTCTTTTTCCAATCCTTCCCTTGTGTCTCTCTGTATTCCGCCAATTAGAGGCTACAGAAGAACCAGTTTGTCTCAGAAAACCTCTGCCACTCCTGCCAATAAAAAATAAGCAAAATAATGAGATAGTTTCACCCACTGTAAAACAACATTGGAAATAACAAAAAAAAATATGCGTGTTGGGGTTTCAAAATCAGTGCATTGGGGAGCTTTAACCAGGAAGAGAAAACACTAAAAGACAAACTCGCAAGAGCATTTTATGGTATTAAAAATGTAAAAATGTATGGTATTTTTAGATGTACAAAATGGCAAAAAATAAGTGACAAAGTCTATATATATATATTTGTCAAAAATATATTGAACTATTTAGTCAGTTGTTTTTTATCTGTAATATTTGCTCTGGCAACACAATGTTTTTTATGCTGGTACAGCTTGAAACTGAAATTGAGAAAGAAAGGGCTGTTTCGACAGGGAGATCGTCAGGACTCCCTTTCTAAAACTTATTTCTCAGTGAAGTTTTCTGAAACACTGTCAAGCCCAAAGAGGCTTAAAGACGGAGTAGGAATCCTCATTACAGCCCCCAGCTTTGGCTTCCTGCTATGAGAGAACATTTCTGATTTTGCCAAAGAAAATTTACAGTGACAGGCCACACATCTTCAAAACACACCCTCTGAGATTTCATCCTCTCACATTGCCCAGAGTCCCATGCTTAAGGAAAGATGGGAGAATCAGGTATGGTTTCCATCTGGTCATGATTTAGTAAGCTCTGATGTAGCTTTGCCTGGGGTTTATTGTGATGTTTGTTTGTGGCTGGTGTTGTGGTTGACTAGGGAGCAGGGGGAGGGAAGGGGGTGTTGTGGTTAACTGAGGATAGTGTAATTCTCCTTGAGATGCAAAGAGGAAAAAGAAAGCTTTCTGAGGAACAGCAAGTGGAAAACTGAAATGATACTTTAGAAAGCAATGTACTTCAGGTTATTGTTATTATTATTACGATAGTTAATAGAAAATGAATTCCAGTTTTCATGGTGGAATGCAGTAGTGTTTGATCACTGTAGTAGTAATAGCCTAAATAAGCATTTGCTGCAACTACTGTGAATGTCCTACATTCCCACATATCAGGCATGATTCATACTTTATCCCTCCATGGACACATTCAACACTGACTGTTACTCCAACATCTGGTATATCGATTCTATGCCGTAAAGTGTGATTTATTTCCTTTATTAATCAGAGTCTAAACCATTTGCTTCTCGAAAGGTTTCAGTGGAATACACTATATCCTGCTGTAGTCAACGTTATATTTTATATGGGCTCTAACTGCTATCAGCCCCCAGGTTCATGCTGTAAATGGATGAGTGTCAAGTAACACCACTGCCTTGAACGGGAAACAGAAATGCAAGACAGACGACAGTGAATGGTGGAGCTGGACATCAAGCCCATGGGGCTCTGCCTGTGGTTTAAGTGAACTCCGCTATCCTCACTCAACCGCAGCAACCCCCGGATTCGTACGGCTGGAAATCCATCTGAATTTTATTTGTTTAATGAAGCATGAAAAGACTCATCCAGGCCTTTGAAGAAGTGAGTGGGTGCAGAACAGTTCCTTCCTGGGAACATGTGTGGGCTCACCTGTAAAGAGGGGGCCCGCTGAGCTCCAGTGCTCAGCTCAGCCCTGATTTGTTGTGACCTCCCAGCCCAGTAACACAGAGGGATTTTATATTCGAGGAGAATATCTTCCTTGTTTGCAACGTCCTTACCCGTCATGTCCATTGTTCAGGTCAGGGGGTGTTACATAGCCTTCCGCTGAATTTGTTTAGCATCTGTTGCTAATCTCATTTTTACATGCAATTTTATCATTTGTACCACAAATGAAATTCACCAGTCAGCCATGGCTGTGAGAAAAACAACATTTTCAAACAGCACATTGAGAACACAAAGTTCTGAACCAGAACCTGAAAGGAAAACAGAAACAGTTCCAAATCACAGTCTTTTATTTTTAGTTTTCACAGACGCATATTTCAGAGTAAGTCCGTCCTAAGTGTTGAATATTCATGAATTATCACTCGATTAAATGAAGGTACGAGGCTAATTCTCACTGGATATCAGCTGAGGAGAGAATATGTACCAACACAAATATGACTTGTAAAACAATCTGATACTACATTCAGAATCCATCTCTACAAAAAAAAAAAAAAACATACTTGGACATGAAGTTGGCTGACTGTTTCTGGCAAATGTGGTATATATATATATATATATCATCTATGAGCTACTGCTTTGTGTCTATAAGATACCATAAATGCTATGATGTCTAAAACACATGCTGAGTTTAATAGTGACAAAACAGTGACATGGTTTATTGCATATAATGCAAGTTTAATGTCTGAGGCTATCAATGCTTTATAAGCTTGATTGTTACATTTTCCAACCATGTAACAAGCACATTGTTGCACTCTTGTATCTTGTTTCATTATTTTTCATTTTTTTGGAGGCTGGCCAGGTGATTTATGCTCCATTGCTGTCCAAACCTGTGATTTAAAGGCCACTTTGAAAAGGGAATTTACAAAGAATATACTGGGGCTCTCAAACTGAATGTTATTGCAGTTAAATATATATTTATCCATAACTTAACTGTTTATTGTCAGTAATTCTGAACATGTCCAAAAGGAGTATAATTCCTTTTAAAAAAAAATCAAGTGTAGCATTCTTATTTCCCATAAACAGCTATGAGTAAGTATTAACATCAACCAAATGAATATATATATCTACATTCAAGGGAAAGTACAGTTTTTGACTGTGGTCTTTATATTCCTTTGGTCAGAATGCTAGGATTTCTCTGTGTGGAAATCATTCATCTATATTCATTGCCTGGCCTTGACTGGCAGGCCTTCAGTGAGCACCTAGTAACCTGGCTACATTAGCTAGAATAATATCAGTGCATAGAGCCCTGTAATACTGTAATACTACACTGTCAGTAGTATTACAGTAGCTATCTACTAACTACCCAGCTAGCTACAAAAACTGGGTGACCAAGGTATCTCTGAAAAGGGAAAACAGTCTGAATTTTACTGTTTCGGTTATTTTCATGTACCCAAGAACAATAATCTTACAGGATTTCCTAATGTTAGTGAGCTGGCTAAGTTTAGTGTTATGTTAGTGAACTAACTACCTACTAGAATTGGGCCAGTGGCACAATTCTCTTTATAGATAAAACAGTCTAAATTTTCCTAATATTTTCATTAATATTTTCATGTATCATACAACAGTAATATAGGAGAACTGGCTAACATTAGCAAAGCCATTTTTTCCAGTAAGGTAACTAGAGTACTCTACTTGTACTAGGCCTCTTAAAAAGGGATGGACTCCACCATAGCTACAGTGCAGCCCACCTGCTCTCCTCCAACATAGAGTATGGCTTGAACTACAGAGTGATAACCATTGTAAACAAAGCTTCCATCTGTTCCAATAGCTCCCACCTGTACCTGATGGTTATATATCTGTGCCCTCCTGAACTCATCCACCCATGAGACTGGTCATGCATCTCTAGTACCCAAGGTGAAATGTCAAGCTACACTGTCTTACAATGTGCTGCCCTCTCCCCGGTTCCCTTCTTGCAATACTGTTATCCTATTGACGTAATGTCTACCTCTAGGCCCACATATTCCAGACTGAGACAACGAAAGGGAATCCATGTTCAAACCTTGATCACTATCAAAGCTATTGCTAAAATAAGCACAAACTACCTCACAGTTGCTCACACTGTAATTGTTAATGTAAAAATAGCTGAATGTCAGAGCCTTGAAATCTTTTATCTGTAATGACCAGATAACCATAGATAACACCAATAACCTTGTTAACTGAAACTGAAAGCCACCCTTCGTTAAGGGTAAAAAATACTGGGGCTTTTTGGAATGTACAAAAATAAAGGTCCTCTGGTGACGGTGGGGGTATGGTCATCATTCACAGTTGCATGGTGACATATTTTATGCAGAACTTTAGTATATTATACATATTTCTCATCTGAGATACTTCCATTTTGCAAGAAGAACCATCACTCTACTCTGTGTATTCATTTCAGAATTCTCTGTGTTATTTTCATTGATGATAAATAAATGAGATTGGGTCCTTATTCCTGGAGATTTTGGTCTAAAGGTATATGTTGTAAACAGCTGTGCCTCAGCTGGTTCCCATATCAGTACCTCACACAGATGAGAGATAACATCCATCTTGGATCTCCTGCAGTTGCTATGGGCAAGCATAATTTAAGACAAGCATAATTATAAATAATTCAATTCATGACTTTGCTGTATGTAATGTGACTAGTGGAGGGCAGTGCAAGGTAGGTTGCTGCATAAGCAATGAATGTAATGTAGCAGATGAAGAAACTGCATGGCAGTTTGCACTGAAACCAAGTACAACACAACTCTTTGATTCAGGGGTGTGTCTTAGTCCTTTACAATCATTAAAGCTGACTTAAACACATGGCCCCATAGCTTAATGAGAAAGAGATTCAATTTCATCAAACATAAATCTGCATTTTTATTTTAGAAGGTGGAAAAACACTACATTGATTTAATTTAATAATAGCAGTCAAACTGATTGTCTACTATACTTGTGCTGCTTGTAGAAAAACAGACCCTATTTTAGATCCAGTTCTCGGTAAAAGAGATAATGGCATAGTACCTATTACTTCCAAGTTGAAGGACTTCCAAGTCAAATAAGTGATCCCCACAGAACTAGGGGAAGACAACCTTGGAAGTGAAATTGAATTTTGTTTGTTAGTTATGTTTTTTGTGTAGAATCTTGGACTCCTACTGTGTGGTGAGTCAGAGAGAAAAATCAGCTTTAACTTATATCCAACACAGTCATGCTTTCTGGGTTTGTTTTCTTTAATGCAGTAAATATGAGATGTGTGCACCAAACAAAGCCCACATTGTGATGGATGTTCCACCAAGTGAAGAAAAGAAACCTCAAGAAGCATTCTGATCCACTGATCAATCCTGGGGTGCTTGTGACTCCATGAAGTCTAAAAGAGTGCACCAATCATCCCAAATAAAACAGGAAAAAACTTTATTTCTTCAATCCAAGCCTACCTCATATCATGCAGTAAAACAAATTATACCTCACCACTATGTCCCTAGAGTGGCAGATTCCACTTCAGTGACATAAAAAGAAACATTTTGCCCTGTTGCCCTTTCACAAAAAGTACTATGGCTCTTCATTACAATTAGTTTTTTTCTAGATGATGGCTTAATAAATTCAAGCTGTTTTTATATTCAAGTTTCAGTTGCTATAGTTCAAGTTGAAGGTGGATACGTTGACTTCACTACCAATATAGGTTAGATTGTACTGTATCAGGCGCAGAGGTTCTTCTACACTACAGAAAAACATCAAATAGGAATTCCTAAGAGGAATTAGATAGCATTCTGAGAAGGACAGAGAATGTCAACTTTGGAGTATACATAGTCATTGATTTTATCAGTTCTAGTATTTGTATTCTTGTATTTATATATAATTTAATTTTATAAATAACAAAAACTTCAAGCTTTGTTCCTCAGGAACCAAAATAAAACATCAGAAAAAATTCTCTCTCTTTCTCTTTCTCAATCTTAACATTTGGAAACAATCAGATGAAGAGTTTTAACCCCTCAAACGTGCATAGCATTACATTGCATAAAACCATATACCATATCTTTTTGGCCTGGTTTTTAAATACTGGATAAAATGATTTGGATTCTGGACTCTTTTGTCTGCTTTGTAGGTTAAACACAATGAGGATTACGTCTCTCTGTACTTTCACTCAGGATTAATAATCCTCTTTAAAAAAAGAGTCCATTACTATAGTCATTTATTATGGGATCCAAGTTCAGAAAACCTACACTCCTATCAAAGTAAAACCAAGTTCAGCCAAAAAAAGACTTACAATGTAAGATGTTGAACTAAACATCTTCTGCATTGTCCAGAGGTCCATCTTTTCTCTCATAGTAATATAAGAAGGAATATGCACAGTTTCCTCACTATGTTTAGACTTATAATTTACCAGCTCCTCCATTTGATGGGTCTGGATTTTTGCCAGATTGCTGTGGTGCATGTCCAGTTTGAGAGGCTTTCTGTAAAACTCTACTGTTACATTTCATGAAGTTACGTTAACAAATAAAACTTACACATAAGTATTCTTTTTTGGTATTAACATTTTTCCTTCCCTGGACTGTATAAACCTGTAATAAAACAAAACCTCTGCAACAAAACAAAAATTGCAATCCATAGTAATAAAGCTGTATTTTCTGAAGTGTCCTCACAAAATAATCTCAATTATATTGCCTTACCACCTCTTAAATCCACCCTCTTTGAGGATCAGGATTATTTTGAATCAAACTAATATATAATATCTTTTTACCTTTAAATTCTAAAAAAATGCCTTTTATTAGAGACTGAAGGTAAGATAAGATTCAAGATCAGAATGATGCTCAAAATGATTCTCAGTACCTTTTTTTAGAATTGAGAAACCCAGTTCAAACCCAATGGGAAAAAGGCTCAGATAACCTACCAAACTGTGGGAATTGTGGGAGAACATCCAATTAACATTTCTGGATACAGAGCTACCCATGCAAATGTATCTCTGTTGCTTGTCCACACCCTGTTGCATCAAAGCCATGTGGTGAATGAACCATGACAGAGAAGCACAAACCCAGCTGTACCCTCATAACATACTACACCACCAGAGGCCCTATCATATATCCAGTGTTGGACAGAGTTCACTCTAGTGGTTGGTTTGAAAATTTCAAGCTAATGCAGTTGTTGCTGTGTTACCTTTAAGCAGAAACATTGTGAAAATAGAAGCATATGAACTTGCATTAATTCGGCAGCATTGGGCCTTGGCTGTGGTGTGTGATACTGAAACACTTCACCTACCAACACATTAACCCAAATTACAGTTTGTCCCTCATTGTCTTATATGACAAAGAATATTCATTATATTTGATTTTCTTTCGTCTCATTACACTGAAATTATTTATTTATTTATGTAATTATGTAAATTTTACATTAAACAAAAAAATTATGTTCCCCCCAAATGGAATGTATTCTCCATTGAGTTTTTTTTTTTATTGAGATTTTTCAAGCATTTTGTTTGTTCATTTACAAATAATTATGCCTGGCTGGACTGACCATGTTTTTATTATCTGTTCACAATAATGCTAAATGAATGTCATAGTTAATGGGGTACTAATTACTGTTTTAAACTGTGATCATTCATATGCTGACATTCAAAATGAAATGCATCCATTTAAAAGAGAGACTGATAAAAATAGTAAATACAATGTGAAAGGATTCACAGCAAATTGAACTTTAATAATTTGATTGATGGCCTTTCTTTAATCATGTCATTTTGAATGAACTGACTATTGCCTTAAAAGTGTTTTATGACCGGCTGCTGTACTTGGCTGCCTCACTGTTCTCATATGATATCGTCACAGGTGTCCACAGTCTCTCCCATGACACAGGGGGTCTGCTAACTGCTTTCCTGTTATCCTGAAAAGCCTGCAGCTGTAGATAATTTGAGGCTTAATGACCAGATGCTGATGGTTTTGGTTTTTTGATGGGCTGTTTCATTTAGCCCAGTTAGTTACCAGGTCACAGGGCTGTCCAGCACATTTCATTAAAGACATTAAACAATTAAAAAAGACAGTTAACAATCAATGATAGGACCCATTAATAAGCCAGAATGGAGCAGTCTGTGTTAGCAGAAATGACACAGAGCAAGAGAAGGGGCAGAGTTTTCCGTTTTTTGCCACTTTCAATTTTCTTATTTTCCATGTCTACTGATTAACATTAAGCCAATACTGCCATACATTGTGATGTAGCGCACTATTCCCTATTGTCTCAGGTTGAAAAAATTGTGTGAAACGTATGTGTTCAAATCTCATGTTCATCCCCAATATGATGCTGAGGTGAAACCTGCATGGAGTCTCTGGAGGTGAGCAGGCTTTATTGTGATGGCCCTAACCCCCACCTCATCGTGGTCTTAACCCTCTTTCTCTATAGCTAGCTCTGCTGGGCACTGTTAGAGAATTCATAACAATCACTGTCCCGGTTAATAACCAACTTCTTTTGACCTCTGTTTTGGCATTGCTTTACAATATTTGCCCCAAGAAAACAATTCAGCAATTGTTTTGCATGGCACCTGACCAAAGCCCTGGGGCTAAACCTTTTTCAACACCCCATACCAACAGTTGAGCTGTGCTGTTTGTATATAAAACAAACACAAAATAAAATTAAGATTTCTGTCTAGTATCCATGAGCAAATCTTGTTTCAGAACTGTTTGTAGTCAGCGTTTTGGCAAAATGAGATGTGGAGGCAAGGGTCAATAAATGGCCCTCTCATTAATCTCAACCTGTTTTTGGAAACCCTTTTTTTTTTTGTTGGTCAAAGCCAGTTAACTTTCAGAATATTCTTTTAAGAGATTGCAGCCTCTTGGGAATGCAGTTCCTTTTGGCTGCTTTTCTCATAATTATCCAACACTATTGAATAAAAATGCCACTATCACAATGGGTAATAAAAACATTATATTGTTTGCACGGTAGACCATTTGATTGCCACATACTATGTCTGTAAGCATCTCCATAATGAAACAGCAATGAATCATGATCTATTTTGTCTTCTTAAAGCCAGTATTTTTAGTAAAGGATGTGTTCTTCATTACTGCTGTCTTTTAATACGAATGACCATAGTTAAGTAGAAGAATCTGTTAACTTAATTTTAGCAGATATATGGCTGTACTGAGTACATTAGTCATTGTTTGTGATTGTGCATTAGATACACCTCATGAAACCAACATGTAAAAGGTCTGAACTGTTAAATACATTTTCTTTCCCTTGTTGTTAGGTGGTAAATTCATTTTCTTTCCCTTGTTGTTGTTGATGAATCATGACAAGTTTTCCTGCCTGAAATAACAAGGTAAGCTTATCTGTCTGGGCACCGCTAAAGCAAACTTTCTGATCTGATCCTGTTTGTCTCATCCATGACCGATCTGCTCTTAGAGTCGATGGGGGTCATGGTGGTCCGACAGCTGTGAAAAGAAAGAACAAATCAGTCTTTGAGGTTTTTTTTTTTTCAAATAATTAGAATTAGGATGTGTTTCACATTTTTGATCATTTAATGTTACAGAAATGACTGTACATGTTCCTGCAGATCTGACCAAAATCCAGAATGACCCAAAATGCCCAAAAATTCAAACCCAGGTACTAATGTACTTTGATGTGAGTATCAATTGTGATGATGTCATAAGAACAGTTAATTATTCAAGACACTTCTCTTTTTATTGGCTCCATGCCTGCTGCAGGTGATCTGCAGAATCCCTTCTGGAAACCATTATCCCAGCTGCTTTTGCTGCATCATGGATTACAAAGCACTGTCTGCTGTGACCCCAGTGTATCAGATCAAGAATGCCACTTAAAGGTAATAGGTTCCTGAGACCTTCCTGTGGTTTGGATCAGCAGTATATTTGGCCTTGGTGTTTTACTGTTACACTAATGCTGCCTTTGCTAATGTACTCTTGAATTTTGAAAGACAGCCTACCAAGGCACTTTGGTTGCCAGATGATTTTACCCAAATGATCTTGGGTATTTGCCAACCTTTTGGTTTTATGTTACTTGGCGGTATTGACTACACTAAGGGTGCTAGATGATCTGCAGTGAAATGTTTGGAGTGGTAGAGTATAGGCAGTGTGGACAGCCGGTTTTGTATCCACAAACCAGATACGTGAGTGAACATGACAATGTAGCATGCAGTTCATGCTAGTATTTGAACCTTTTGTTTTTTGTTCTGTAATCATTCAGCTAGGTATTATTGATCCCCTGAACTAAGAATATTTTATATTCTATTTTGCTCCTTTTTGTCCCTTACAATCTTCATCTTGCAGTGAAATATGACAGGAAACAAAAGAAAAAAATAAAACACCATGAGGGATTTCTATGACCTGTTTTCATAAGAGTGAGGAAGTTATGACAGCAAAAATATGAATATGGGAAAACCTGTCAGGGAGTTAACTGCAACAGAGGAGTTTTCAATCACTTCACTGCGTCCAGAAAGAAAATCAAGCACTGATGCATAATGAAATAAACTGGAAATGTTTTTTCTTTTGGCTCAGGCTTAACCTCTACAAATCAGAGAGGTGAAGCTTTGTTTTACCCCGACGGGACAAAGTTCATACTATATCAGCAACAATGTCTTAACCATTTCTACCTTGTCATGTGACAGCTGATTTTCTGTAAGAAAAATAGGAATAAAAAAAATAAGAAAATAAGAAAAACAGAATGTGTGTTGTTGGGGTGTCGCTGTTCGAGGTGGAGAAGAAAGAGGAGGGAGGAGATGAGGACTTTGTGGGGTTATTGTTCCTGGCTGCTCATGGAGACCCCCTTACACTCACTGCATCTCATCTCCCCCAGGCACAATTCAGGAACAACACTTTTTGCTGGGATAAAATGTTTGGCCATTGCCCTTACCCAGCCTGTGGGTTAGACCTTGAATGTTTTGAATAGCGTGTCAAAACCATAAATCGGTCAGGGTGATTGCTGCATGATTTGCGCTTCAAGAAATACTTGTTTGATGCTCAAGTGTTCCAGAGCAGGGAAAAATATTGAGGCACAGATAGTCTGTCACCTGCCAACTGGACACCATAGATGTCAGGCAGTTGAAATGCTCAGTGCTTCAGAATGTTTTCCCCATGCTATTACTTTTTGCTAATGAAACACTTGTGTCAAACAAACTATTTACTTTTGGAGCGCTAAGCCCCCTACTAACTACTATGGCTGAAGCTAGAGAAATAAAAGCAAGACTAATTATCACCCATTTTCTTCAGTAATTTGCAAGATGCTCTCAGGGACTGCTGTAAACACCCAAGATGCCTCTGCCATGCAGTTCCTACAGTCAAGCAGGTGGAGCTGTAGCCAGAACTCTTCCATGCTGTGTGCATGTGAAACAACGTCACAGAGTTGAAGGACTAATACCATGATCAACACAATCAATGTGGATTGGTGGATTTCACTAGGACCGCAAGGAAGTGGAACCTGATCCTTCAGCTTAATTCAGCTTCATAACAAGATATGGATCAGTTCTCCTGGATACAGTATAACATTCCTGTGAATTTGCCTTGGGTTATTGTATAACAAAGGCAGGCACTGTGCAGCTTGGAGGAAACAATATCTTGAAAGCTTCTCTTGCCAAAGGCACCACAGGACTGAATATTTATTCACTTGACCTCACTCCCCTCCATTTCCACTAATGTATACCACAAATACACCAAACACGAGGGGCATCTTTGCCTGGGTTCAATACATTTTTGACAAATAGACCAAAGACTGTCCAAATAGACCTTTCTTCCAGTAGAAACCATTGCAAAGCCCAATTTGGTGGCTTGTCCTAAATCAGCACGCTCTTTTCTTTCCGGAGCTGAGAAAAGGATTATCCAATTCAACAAGGCCCATTCCAGAGTCTTATCCAGTCAAGATGAAATATACAAGATTAAAAAAACATGATACCCAACATTTGCCAGCTGTAAGGAAAAGTATTTTTTTGACTCAGTGACTGAATCCTGTTGGATTCTATGGAACATTTAATGAAATCAGCTTTCCATTTAAGCGCCCCTTTAAGGCAGTATTGACTGGTGATTGATCTCACCTTTGCCATCTGCTGTTGTTGTGTTGGAAAGATCTATGGCCCCTGCAAGGCTGCACCCATTGGCAACATACATACTTTCTAGTGTTTTGTCAGGTCTTTTCCTCTAGTATATTTTCTCATGAAATTTAGCAACACAACTCAGTATCCACACCAATGAATACTCAGGAGAGGACTGGGCATCGCTGACCCTAGAGATGTGGGTTGGAAAGCTATAGTTAAGTTGCTTTGGAGGTGACATGTGCTGGCATTCATAAGCAGCATACTGTTTTACTCAATTTAATCTCAATATCCTACCAACTACATTTATGGCCAGTGTTGGAGCTGTCTTATTAAGTTATTGAGCCAATGTCAAATAGAAAGACTTTGACTCTTTAATGCCAATATATATACATATATCTTGGCATAAAGAAATCAATGTAAGCCTACAGTGCAAAAAAATCCCCATTTCTGACTCTAACCTTTAAAATGCATTAAATACTATAAAATAGTCTGGAAAACTGGGTTAGCCGTTATTTCAACTTGTGCCATTCTCATTGCACAGGCACTGGAGCAGGTGCACAATCTCCTCCTTGGTGCTGTATGGTTATGCACTGCAATTTTGTTCAGAAAAAACCTTCTCATTACATAGAACTGTGACCACCAACCCCATTTCATATTTACATGTACTCAAACACATCCATATGGATCACTTCAGAATTTTGAAGCCTATAGAAATTTCAGCAGAATGACTGTTTCACCTGTTTGACCGTTTCGACAATGAGGGTTACATTTAACTGTGAGTGGCGAACCCACCTGTAGTTGCGGAGCAGCACCGTCAGTCATAATTCTCCAGCTGATGTGTGGTTCCTCATACATTTGATAAATGTAAAAATACAGCCAATGATATTCATTGCAGGATAAGCACATGACTGGTCAAGGAACAAAAATTGTGTCCCTGCTGGTGTAAAGCTGTCCACTCTTCCACTTCTAGACTTGGAACACTGTGGAGACATGACATGAGTGCCAAAAATCCAGTTCCATGTTGACATGTGCATTGTTCATTCTCAGCAGTATATTAGTAATCATAAATGAGTACAAATTGAGAAAATACTGTATACTTGCAAATGTCATTTAATTTATTATAGTTTCGGGTTATAAGATTGCAATCTTTTTACATGTGTTTAGACATATCACTGCACAAGCTTGTGTATATAAATTACAAGAGTGTGAATTTTTGTGACCACAGAGCACAATTTGTAACTACAAAACTCAATACACAGCCTTTTACAGTTGTGACAGTCACAAACTTCTAAGGGCTACTCTCTTCACTGCTTACCTGCCTTGCATAAATAATCTTGTGAATTAATCATAAAATTAACACAGACAGAGATGCTTTTGATGCGGTCACAGTTTGATCAAGACATTCTGTCCAAGAAAGTTTGTGTGTATGTAACCATTGAGACATTGCCACCCCCTGTCGGAAATTTAATTAAGTGAAATGGCAGACAAGGCTTTGATGTTTCTTTGTGGTAATCCTTTAACAGTGGGCTCAGTTGATACATTGTTTTGAACTAATTTGACCTGACTAATACCAGGGCGGCAGGGGTTTCATGGCCTTTCTCCATCAGTTTTATCAGTGGGATCAAATTACGTTTACTGTTTCAGTTGGCAGAATTAATTTGACACTTGGCTAGGAACAACTGGTCAATTGTCCAACTGATTATAAAACTAATATGGACAAATGCATCCTTAACGGTTACTCTTGTACAACAGAATACGTTTTAAGATGTGTGTAGTTAATGACCAATTTTTTCATTTCCTATTCATTTTAATAGGAATAATTTTTCCTAGAAACTAAGGTCATTGAGTTGGAGAAAGGTTGAAAGTAGTGAATATGATTCCTGCATCTCAACTCCCTGGACACTGGGGATTGAATGAGAATATATTCAGTTCATTAAACATGACTATTGCTGACTGGACACGGGTAAAGAGTTAAAATAGTGTAGAAAATAATCACCCTGATAAAATTCAAATTGTATTCATGATTTATATTTCATACTGACAAGTAAAAATTCATAATTACATTTGAGGAATCTTGTCTGAAAAGTAGTTTTACTGACTGTTATGTTTGTGGACTGACGTTTGTATCATCATGGACACTGAGCTCAGGAGAGTGTGTATCTTCCTCAGGTAAGGACGTGGATGATCACTGAGCCGGTTGATGACTGATGGCACTAAACACAGAGCCCATTCTGCTCCTTTTCCTCAAATTTATTTTAAATTTTAAAACAAGTTATATCGTCAGCATTTTAATTAAATGTCTTATTAAACGTTGTAAGTAGCACAGCTGGTTGTCATCACATTGTTCTGCCTTTTTACTGGTTTGAATATGTTTCTTCAAATCACAGCCCATAAAACTAATCCACACAAATACCTTAAGCTTAGTCAACAACTTTAACTGCTATCACATAATTTCATTTGTTGAGTTGAGCTTACTTGATTATTGTCATGAAGTCAGCCTTAGAAAATGGATTGAGCTCAAACGGACTGAGTAATTCTAACTGTAATAGCATTCTTGAGTCCATTCATTTGGTGAGATTGGCAGTTGCATTTTGTAATGAAAATCTGGGGACACAGGACAGATTTTCCACTGAACTGGCTCTGTAAAATGCTATATTTCCTCTGAAGTTCACACCACAGCCAAAGACAAGCTCAGAATCGTGCCTTGTCTCTTTCCATTACAGATGCTCAAACTGTTGCCTTTGGTGTAAATCCATGTTTAGACCAGAGAGGATTTAGAAGTCACCAGCCATTATATTGATGTTAAATAAAAAAAAAAAAAAACAAAGAATAAAACTCTTGGTTGTCGAGGATAAGCAATTGTAATTGTGGGGAAAATTCACTGAAAACAAGGAGTAGAATGAGAATGCAAAGTATTGAGCTTGGCCAATTGGTCACATAAAATTATGGCCAGTGGTAAATTTGCCATTGTCTTTGACTGGCAATCATGTCATGCTACTGTGATTAGAGACTGGGGACTGCAGTCTGGGACTCATGGGCAACGACAATTCAAAGACCCCTTATTCCTGGAGCAATCTTACTCTAGCCTCAGTCGAACAAACTCGGCAAGGGGGAAAATGCCATTTAATGAACTCTGAGACAAAGCATTAATTCTCCAGGCAGATTAAAGTAATGACGTTCCCTTAATTTAATTGGTTGATTTAATTAGTGATCATCCTGAAGGACCACCACAGTCAGACAGAGGTCACATCAGTGGCTTGCAGGGGCCCCAGTCTGGGCTCCTGTTCTATGCATTTGACTTTTTATTTTCCATGTTTGTGAAGTACGGGAAGGGATGTGACCTCCAGCTTATTACTACTGTATGTTCTCTGATTTCTGTGAGTGACAGGTAATGAGGGGAAACATTTTTAAAAGAATTTACAGCAATTTTAAACAAATTTACTATAATATAAAAATCCTAAAATTTATGACAAGAAACACTAGAAAGACATCTGCACAAAGTTCTGATAAGAAGATGTGGGTTGAAACTTTTGACTTACTAGTTCTTACTGGATTCAGCTGAGGTTGCAGCTGTGCACCAGTTTTCATTGTGTGAACCATCAGGGCTTGAAGTATACAGCTGTATAAAGTCTACAAAGCTAAGCTACATTTTATTGTTTCTATCTTAAAAAGATAAACATTGGCTGGTGATCATTAGCATTCCATTTTGAATTCTGAAACCTGATTGTTTGGAACTGCATCCAAGAAAAAAAAAAAACTGAATTGACCACCAGTTTAACATGAAACACACATATTTCTCAGATAATTCCACCTATTTCATTAGCATCATTTTGTGTGTAAGGTAACATTGAATCCTGAGGGTGCCCTTGACTGGATCATAAATACTCAGCACAGCTTTAGTATAAAAAAGTTTTCTCAAATAATTCCATCATTTGCGTTAGCATTCACATTGTTTTGTGCATCCCATATCATCAAATCCCACCGGCACCCTTGCTTGTAATGTCTGTGACCTCATGCCATCATGACAAGACATCAAAGGCTAACAGATCATTATATGTAATGGATAGTTTGGGTTTGCTATGTGGATAATTACATTAAACACTGACAGATGGATCTACTGACATCCTGCATGCAATAGATGCAACATGTAGCAGCATGAAAAACCTGTTAGCTCTGTGGAGCACTGTGTGAAGAGCAGTTTGGAAGGCAGATCAGCCATTGCTCACCTCAGTATTATACACTGTGCCCCAGTGGCAGATTCAGTTACAATGAATTTTAAAAGGGTCCTGCCTCACAATTTTGGGTGAGGTGAACCACCACCAGAACACTAGGAAGTGTCCCCTGGAAGCTGGAAGCAGAGGGCATGATGGGAGATAAGGTATGTGTCAATTTAATACCTGCGCAGAAAACTGGAATTTGAGTGTGGGGTTGTATGAAAATACTTACCCGAACTTTTGTTTTAACAAACTCCAATACAAGGTCTCACGTTCAGACTGGAAAAGCCACGTCTAATTGTGTATGGAGACTGACGTTACCCCAACATGCAACCAAACTGTATTCTCCACCTGTCGCACCTGGGTCATTTTCCCCATAACTCACCATCACCCTTCACAGGGACATGATGCCTTTGTCCTCTTCCCGGTAAGTTTACCACTGTTCTTCTGGCTGTAAACTTTGATTGTTTCCATATTAGTGGTGATTGGAATATTTACCTGTTTATGCTTTTTTTGTTTCCATTACCTGATTTTTGAATGTAAGTTTTCACTGTTCCTTTTTGTTTGTCAGTTCTTTGTCTGTCCCTATGGTGATGAATGACAAAGTATTTCACATGCATGTTACCTCATTATACACCCTAATAAAACAGGGAGAGATGGAAGGCCAGTACATCATTTATTATATTGGTAGAATTACATTTTAGATTTAACTTTATTTTATTTAATGTTCAATAGTGCCAACAATTTATAGAAAAATGTGTACTATACATAAAGAAACTTATTTCAGAACAATTATATTTTCAGTAAAAGAATATTGGTTCCCAATATTTTGCATTGTTTTAGCATTAGCTATAGCTGATTATCTATGGTGTAACACAGGTGATGAATGTGGCGGTCATTCTGGAGGTGAGTGTTTGTAAATACAGGTGTACAGCTGACTAAGAGAGGCTCCTACAGAGGGATGACATTATTTAACTGGTTCATATTTATCATTTCTTTCTCAACATTAACCCTGAGCCATAGCTGGTAATAGTGCAGGCACATTCAATATACTATCATGTCTTGAATGTGTCACTATCTTGGAAAATGTTGCCATAGTGCCAGTGTATCATATGGTAAGGCAGATCATAAAGACAGCATGCTTCAGTGGACATTCAAAAATTCCCGAAATTAAGCAGCAAGTTCTTGGCCACATACCCGTCCAAAGAACAAAATAAACAACTTGATGTGCCCAACCATCAGGCACCTGAAGCACTATGCCTCGTTTCCCTAGCTGATCTGTGGTGAGTTTTCTGGAGCAAAATGGCTAATTGCAAAGTAAATGCTACAGGCTGTTGTTGGCTGCTGTGAGTTTTATCCCCTTCACTGTAAAGTTGTTTGAGATGAGATGAAAGGATCTATATATATGGAATCCATTATTATTTATTATTATAGAATCAAAAAGTGTACTCATTAAACTGGAGTAATAATCTCATGAATCCCAGGTTCCAACTGAGATAATTAAGCAAAATTAAGGTAACTACATTCAGGTGTTCAAGCTAATAGAAGGGAAATCATTAAAATCAATAATTTAAAAACCTATGGCTACACAATTGTCCCTTACACAGTGATTAATATAAATTACCAAAAGCTGCAGTACTCTAAATGGTTCAGATGAATGGCCATTTCTACTTCCCATTCTTTCTCTTAAGTGTAAACCAGAGAACAGAAACAAAAGGCCTACAGTCCTAAAATGCTGAAAGACCATATTCCCACCAAAAATCTGTGAGATTATACATTTGGGCCAAATCCAGACCAGCACTTAAATGCATTTTCCACACAAGTCTTGCACTCTCAGAATGATGAGTTACATGGAAAAAGCACTTAAGCACAGGTCTGGGTCTGGCCCTTTGTGAGAATCTTATCAGGGAGGTATTTTGCTCTTACTTAAATCAGAATCATATGAATCAGTTTCCCTATGGATTTCAGATCTCTTTTCTGGTTTTAAAGTATAATACCTGTATACATGAAAAAACAAAATAATTGCCTTCCCTCCCCATATGGCAGCTCTGTTATTTTGAATTATCTGGGTCTCAAGGCTAGTGTTTGCTTATCATACAAGGAGACAGTCTTCTTTTATACTTGTACTAATTGTGTTATGTACTCTGACTTAGGTATGTCAAAGACAAATTTAATGACATTCTTGAGAGCAGGAGATAGTGCTTCAAAAACAAAGAACCTACTATTCTCTAACATGCACACTAACAGGCTGGATTGTCAGAAGTACATCTGTACTACAGTACGAAATATTCTTCTGCTACAGCAAGGTTGTCAGATGAATGTTTGCACTAAATTAAGAGGTGTTCCACAGCTATTTGAGCTTATGTCCTCCAAAACATATAATTATGCTTCCCTCACAGGGTAAATCCAGTCCCCTGTGCTTTAGTAGACCAGGGAGAGAAGTCTTTCCAATATTTAAGGTTGACGACTCTCTACAGGGTTGATGACTCTACAACAGAGGTACAAGCAAAATGGTGGCACCATCTGATGCCTCTGAACCTGGGGTGAGTATGTCTCACTTTCTCTGAGAGTAGAAATCCTGCCATTAATGGATCCATCACTCATTTTTTCCCCATAGGTCAAAACATGGGAACATGGAACACCCTATCAAGACGTGACACTGCCTGGATATAAGTGTTCCACCCTGCTACTCAGAGCTGAGGGAAGAAATGTATTATAAGGGATGGAACACGCACTGGAGAGTTTCACTGAGGTTCAATGTGTGTCCAAACGTTGGCAGTATACTAAGGGAGATTAGTTTTCATTATATAATATGTATGCCTCATTAAATGTGGTAGGATGCCTGGTTTGTTTCACTGCATGCTGTTTCATTGTAGTTTTTAATGTTGGTCAGCACTATTTCCTACTACCTACAGCTCCTGCTGTTGTTTCCACATGTAACTTTATATTTGCTTATTGATTTCTGAGAAAGCATCTAAAACTGAGATTATGGAATTTTTATTTCCCAATAATTCTGCATAATTGGTGTGGGAATACTGAATTTCGACTGACAAATTACTGTGGATCAATGTTTAAATATAGTTGCTGAAAATCTGTAATTTTGTTTAATTAAAAGATTGCTTCCAAAGAAAAGTTACAGCAGGCTATTGTTTGTCATTCAAGTTCACATACACACAGGACCTGGTGTGGAAACCACCCCATGCAGACAAAATACTGAAAACAGAAAACATATGGTCTCATGAGTCCCAAGATGAGAGGTATGCTTTCCAAACTGTGGCAGGGCAGCATTTTCTGTTGTGTCTGTAGTAGTGTACTAGTCAGTGATTGTTATGATTAACAGTACTGGCAATCACTGGTGTAACCAGAAGCCAAACATCAAACGTTTATTTCTTATACTATTTCTACTTCCATAACAATTCATCATCAATATGTACATTATGGACATGTACTGCATGTCCATATTATTCTCTATGTGAGCACAATGATAGCATGTGTGTTACAGCCAATATATGTGTGCCATGGACTACAAACACAAATGGGGAATTAAGAAATTGAGGAGATAGCCTCATGTTGTCTCATTTCATCATGACAGAAATAAATGTGGTAATGACTGCACAAAAACACTAAAAGCCCCTGAGAGCCTCTTTTTCTTGCTGATTGAGTTGGTAAATTTGTTTTTAGCATCCCTGAATCAGAATGAATGCAAAGTAATAAATGTGCAGCATCTCTTCAACAGACTTAAGAGCCTCCTCTTGAGGCTTGTGTTCAAGAACACTACTCTACAATAACAAATGGTGTGATGTAGCATCCTGTGTGTAAGGCCTGTATCTCCAGTAGTCCTTACCTTTCATTTGTAAATACATATAAATATATGCAAATATTTCAATTTTAATATTATACAGTAGTTTAGCAAGTTAATTCTGTGATTGGTTCTGTACTCATCCTAATGTTTGTTTTCCTGTACAAGGACAGACACTGACTGCTTATGAGTCATAATGAAGATAGCATGACAGAAAACCTGATACCCACCATAGAGGACAGTATGGTTAAATACACTTCTATGTATACATTTAACCATATATTGAAGGAGAACAAACTTTGATCTATCATTTCTTTTAAAGAATTTAAATGTTTAATTCATGATGTTTTTACTTAAGTGTTTACCTGCCAGTCAATTGGCAGGTAAACACTTGAGACTCAAAAATTATTTACTATTGTATTTGTATTTTCAATGTGTACTTTTTTGTCTTTTTCCTTGGTGATAAGTCTGCTGTCTATTGGCCTAGATGTTCAATACTCAATGGGCAGATAACAGACAAATAAAATAAAACAAGAAAACAGTCTGTACACAGCATCATACAATAAATCTACACAATCTCGAAATAGCACCAAGCAAAAATATTGGATTTAGTGTTTGCCTTCCTGGCGCTTACTGTATCCTCTAAAGAGTTGTAGGTAAAGCGTTAGTAAGGTTTATAAAAGTCATAAAAGACATTGCAATAATATTACTTTTTCAGGTAATGAAGTGATATAACACATTACTTTTTAAATGGGTGTAATAAATACTTCTTATATTAGTAAAATTACTAAGATGTTACTCAACCAAATCTTCTGCAATTTATGCTTGTTTGAGATGTGCTAATGTTATACAGTACATCTGAGGACAATCAGTTTGCTTCACCGGCTAAACCATTACTTCATAATAAAATAAATAAACAGATCAAGCTATCCACAAAGTTAAGTTTCTAAATGCTATGGAAAAACAATCTAAAACATACTTGAACTCAGTTTTAAGTAAATAATTATATTTAGTTTAAATAATAATAAAATAGTTTATAATTATGAATTATTATAAAACAGGTTTAATAATATTGATTGTGGAAAGGGAATAATCTAGGTGTGATCTGTGTTAGTGCTCAGGTGTGCCTGTCAGTGCTGTGCTGGAATAACACAAGATAATACAATGGGTAATACAACACATTACCATTATTATAAAACAATATAGAGATATAATTCAGCACATTTTAAAAGATGTAAAGAGTAATATGTAATATATTACCATTTTTAAGTAATGCCCTCCCTCTCAGATCCTCGAATGTGTGTCTAAAGGCTATGACAACTAGTGGCTTCATAAAAAGCCTATACTCTGTCTACTGTAATAGTCATCTTATTTCTGCCAAATTAGTGATGTCTTTGTCAAGACTCTAGTAATATCCACGGCCTATGATCAAAATTGCAATTAAAGGGAAAACAATAGGTGAAAATGTTTCATATTATCAAAAGGTTATATTGACAACAAATGTACAGATGGATGCAATATAAAGACTTGAATCCAAACATGCCAGCATTAGGTCGTAACTAGCATGATGTAAAGCATAATGCAATGGTATAATGCAAACCATGTTGTCTAAAGCTGTCTTAGAAGTTTGCAAGTTTACAACTTACTGCCCTCATTACTGATATTAGCACAGCCATCCATCAAGTCAGGCTGACTCATTCTTCATGGTCACATGTTCCAAATCAAAAGGTTAATAATAATATCCAAGAAAGTTACAGTGAGGATAATTTATGATTGCTTTAAATCATTAAAGTTTCGGAATTGTTGATGCAGGAAAATATGAATATTTAGTACATGGTTTAGCTTTGAAGAATAAAAC
This sequence comes from Albula goreensis, assembly GCA_022829145.1. Taxonomy (NCBI): domain Eukaryota; kingdom Metazoa; phylum Chordata; class Actinopteri; order Albuliformes; family Albulidae; genus Albula; species Albula goreensis. The sequence goes on from CM040749.1 coordinate 26,816,554, forward strand.
CCCTTCATTTTTATCTCGCCCAAGTTATTTACTCATACATGCACACATAAAGATGATGGTGATGATTATTATTGGTAGTCGTAATATTAGTTGTATTATAATAACAAAAACAAAAACAGCAACAACAACCACAACAATAAATTTTAAAAAATGTGCCTTTTAAAGTAGTTTAAAACAAGATACCATCTGCCTGTGTAAACTCCCTGTCCTGAAAGATCCTGTCTTCTCTTGCCTGCTAGGCTTCAGAAAATCAGTAAAAACTGAACATTAATAAACAAAGCCTGTGCTTAATCTTTGGCAACTTTTGTCAGTATTTTTGGTTAACTGCACATAGTATCAGATCAGTATATGTTGTGCAGGTGTTCAAGAAGCCTACCACGCATGGCACTCATCTCAACTTACAGAATGATTTGTACAGTGATATACCTCAAATACTTAAAAGTTGACTCTTATGAACAAATTGTTATAAGCTTACTTACAGATATAAATAACAAATGAGAACTATTTATTTCAAAATGGAGACAAGTATATGCAATAATAGAATATCAATAGTTGATGTGGGCTACTCTATACATCTATGTTCTGTACATTTCATTTTTTAAGATCTTAATATGTTTGTTGTTTTGGTAACCTGAACTATTTAGCGTAATGTGGCTTATATGCATTTTAGGGGGGCTTAACTTAGAATATAGAAGCTAAACAAGCGCTCGACATTAAGAAAACTACATGTTAACTTGTTGCTTTGCTAAATTTAATTAATTGTTGTTCCTTTTTCACTTTACCAAGCTGAGTAAAATAGCTAATCCCTGGCAAATATGTGTCATAGAGTTGCGTAGTTGCACAAGTCGAAGTCGCTGTCAGGCATTAGGACCGAGCGCGTGAGTTAGGGCAGGGGAGTGGGAGAGAACGAGAGTTGGAGTTGGGCGGTATTTAGCATCTGGGCCGCAGCATCAGCATCATTGTGACTTAACAAGCAACAGCGTAAGAAAGCCATCCGGGGTGACGAGAGTCGGTTGTGTGGAACTTGATGAAGAGCAACATACATAAAACGAATTATTTTTTCTTTTAGCTTTTTTTTCGGGAAGAGAAAGGTGGCAAAGAGTTTCTTCAGTCCCGGCATCCTTTTTAAGGAGCCATGGATTACTTCAGAAGACAGCAACTCATGTGTATTGCCCTTTACATCTCGATAGGTAAGTAAGAAGCCCAACTTTACTTGAAATGAGGCACTGATGAGACGACAGTCACGAACATGAGGGGAATCGTTTAGGGAGCCACACTTTTTGGACGTGGTGACAGAATGCTTAGCCTCCACTAAAATACTCGTCTAAGAGAACTAGAAAACTACCTCCAGCCATATGTTGCCTTATCATATACCACAGATAAAGATTAGACACTGGTTGAGTTCTCAGAGTTCATTGGTGAGCTTACTTTGATTTGCTGTAATTTAATGAATGTTTGCCAGTTATACAAGTAAGCTATTTTTTTGCATATACCATTGATTTTCTCCCAAATTCAATTATAGCGACAAACAATAATCTATTCTATTGTCTCGGTAATAAAGCTAGTTATGAGATCACTTGCCTTTAGTTTTCCCTGCTGGAAAATAATCAAAACACATTTTATCTATGTCTTTACACTACAGATTTAGCCCACTGGCAAATGATATTGTTCCAGATGTAATAAAATATGTTATTGCGATAGGACTGGGAAATCAGTATTATATTATGGTACTATTTAGCATTAGAGTAAACAAATGTAAATGAATAATCAAGTCAAATAAGCTCATCAGTTTATACTGAGGATACGTAAGGAAAACCTGTTGGAAGAGCTGTACTTTCCTGACTTGTGAGCTTTATTTGTTGAGACCAAACATTCACTGTTCAGATATCACGTATTCTGAAACGCAGATTTTATCATAGACTGTCATTCATATAATCATGAAATATGTAATTGACATTATCAAACAGTGGTGGTCTTTAGCTCTCGTCTAGCGACAGGGTTAGCGCAGAGAGTCCTACATCGAAGTGAGTCTTACTGTTGCGTTTTATTGTCAGCATCTTGAAACAACGCAGGGCGCTCTATTCCATCAGTCGTTGTGTTTTCCTTATGGGGTTTGATTCGCAATCAGGTATATTACGATAACTAAAGTATTTGATATGATGGTGCAATTATTATCCTTATTATTATTAACACTATTAGCCCTTTAGTTAATTGCAGGCGTCTCCGAAATTTTACATTAGAGACCTGTCAAAACATTAGAGACCTGTATTAAGTATAACAGGATTTCCATGGAGACATCAAGGATATTCCAATGACAGGTTATATTTTAAAACTCTGTCAGTATACTTACCATCCTGAATGTACTAATATGTACAACCGTCGTTGAACAGTTTTAGTTTAATGGCTTTGAGAGGCAGTTTCACCCTATGAAGTCGTTAGGTCATCTTTCATTATGCCACCACAGGCTCTCTGTTACCGTTCTACAGGAAGACGTTACAGTTGCCATGTCACACGCAACTGACACAATATCATAAGCAATGGTTGAAAATTGGTTTAATTTAACCAAACAATGGCCAATTCAAGAAAGAAACGTTAATAATCAATGTTTAATTGTCTTGCCACACTTGTTCTTTCTCATGTCAGCAAATTTTCCTCTTGGTATTAATTGTCTGATTTGTACATGAGTTTCATGGAAGTATGACTTCAGAATGAGCGGAAGAGCTGTAATATGGATCATAGAAATGCATAATCAGTGAAATGGAGTATTAATTAAAATACACCAAATCTGGCACAACAATGCCAACTGAGAAATCTTTTTAGTCTTCAATTTAGTCATAGTCTTCAGTTTTGATAATTATTCTGTAATCCTGGCTGTGATGGTGTAGCCCAAGTATCAAACAAATTCCAGTAATTAGCAGCTAATTTTATTTTATTTTATTGCATCTGCTCTAATTTGCTTACTTCATGGGAAGTCATTTTAATTATAATGAAAGAACATCTTTTTAAGACCGATGCCATAACTATTATTTCAAGTATTTAACACAACTTTCTCTTAGTTGTAATGAAATTAATTTAATGTGAAGTACAAAAGTGTAATTACTTTGTACCATATTACACAATATAAAGTAAAAAGGAGTCAGCAGCCGATGTGGACAAAGATCATTCACAATTTTCTGTGCATATTTTTAGCTCACTGGTGGTCAAATAAATAAGGAATTTATTATCATTCTTTTGAGAATGAAAAATGAACATCCATGCCCCATTTTACTTTCTTACATAACATTTTAATGCCATCATTGTGGAAACTGAGATTAACAAATACAGAATGTAGATGGACTTTGAGTGAAAGTGCATTTTTATCAGACCGTGTTTCTATTTGTAGGATTAATTGTAAAAATGTGAACATACTGGTATTGCAGTATAACACCTTTTATTAAATGTATGGGTCCACCGAATAATTAGTGAGGTACATTTCAAATTTGTGTAGACCCATTAAATGATAAGGTAGTGTAATGCGCACATATGTGGAGTTCATTATGCTCACTGCTTCATTTGGTCTCACTTGCTGTGTAATACTTCCCAACTGCAAGAGCCTGAATATTTGCCCCATATCAGCAGTTGTCCTTTGACATTTAATTTAATCTAAAATGTTGTAAAGTGTTGCAATGGAAATTACTCTGATAAACTTGATTTCTATTTTGCATAAATTATCTTCAATCTATTGTCTCTGTGTGGTTTATTTTAAATGGACTCTGATAATCAGATCATCACTGTTTTGTACTATATTGTAACCATAAAAATCAGGTTTTTAAATATACAATGATATCCACAAATGTAGTAGAAATTATTCTTGCAAATCTCCACAGAGCCCTACTTTGTAAAAGTATAGTCATCTGGAAAAATGTAGAATTTTGTCTGTATTGTCCACAAATATATTTTAAATATTCCAAGAAGTAAATATTTGCAGGACATTTGCACTTTGTTAATATCAGTTTATATGGATATACAGCTTGTCCAATACAGAAGCCTCCCGAAAAATGAACAAGTATGACTTTTTTAAACATATACTTTCAATTTTCTGTCACAGAACATTGAAAGGTCACCAGTTAGTGAGATAGTTGCCAAGCATTGTACTTTGATGACAAATTATGCACAGAATAAAAAATAAAATATGCCAGAATAAACAAACATAAAATGTGCTGAATTCTGATTTGAGTATGTCAACATATCTAGTGTGATTCTGCCACAGGCTTTTTCATACTGTTCAACAGATCTGTAATCAACATAAACCAAAACTAAATGTACAGGAATTGCAGTCATTGTCCAGTCGTATGCCTACAGCATAATTTTTAATGAAATGCAGAAAACTTGTCTGGTTTAACTTTTCTGCAAGCTCCCGACAAGCTTTGTATTTCAAAAGCATAGCAGAAAATTTGCATCTGTGCTCAGATAGGTCTTAGATAGGCCATGTCTGTAAGTCAGAGGAAATGGGATATGGGACACTTTAAACTTTAATTATGCCTTTCTATGACATGAATACATGAATACTGTGCCATAGGATGATTGTGCTAAAACATCAAAATTCAGCCTTTCATTACAAATACAGTAACAATAGTGTAAAATATTTTTTCAGTACTGTATATTGTAATAATAGCATCTTTTTCTCTGTTTTGTTTTCTAAATTTAAACCTAAAATTAGTATGTAAAATAATATATTTCTACCACAAAACACAAGAATAACTAAAAATCAGATTGTACAAGAGAACTGAAAATGATGTTAAAAAATTATATACAAAAATTACTTGAGTAAATGTAGTCTCATTTTCCATTTGAGATAAAGTAATGCTTTTTATACATTTGGGAGCATGTACATAGTATATGTCCCTTGTTATAAGGATTTGACAGCATATATACTATATACAGTTGAGTTTGTGTTGCTATGTGTGGTATAGCTACCTTCTGGCTTAAAAGGTAGTTATTATGAAGTACATGAAGTCTTATTTTATTTTTGGCATGCTCAGTTTCAGAAAGTATGCAAAATGCTGGTTTTACTAGACAAAAATCTATGTGTTTATCTAAATTTTGGTCACTCTATTTTCACTATTTGTGCAATCGCATTTGCAGGCCAAGTCCAGCCAAACTGTATGACTTCACTCTTAGATATACTCATAAATAAATTAAGCAGAAAGGGGTTATGAAAAGGATAGCTATGTCACATCCTTGATGTATATGAGGCAACCAACAATGGACTTCTACAGCCAAAATGCTCACATATTCACTGACACAACAATTTCTTGATTCGGATCTGTCTTACTGAGGTACTAAATACCGGAAAAGCATTTATCCATCGTTGGAAAACACATGTGGTAAAACAACTTCAAAAATAAAAGACATTCACAGAAAGCTTCTATTTGCATTGCTTGCACAAAGTAGTTTGTTGTTTTAAAACCAGCTATTAAAATATGAATAGTTTGAGTGTATATATTTCCTCTTATTAAGGAGATGGCACAAAAAGTTTTTTTCATCAAGTATCTCTAGACTGAGGCATTAAGCATGACACTCATTTACCTGTTCTTTATTGTATACTTTCTTAATGCTTCTTGTGTAATTAAGTTGCTATCAAATCAAAGAGAGATGCCTTTCTGATTCGAGGAAGGAGGATATCTGCATTCGTGAGCAGTGCAAACTGCTAACCATTAGGTGTACGTGTGTGTCTTTGTTAAGATTTAAGACTCAAACTGATGCAGTCAACTTAAATGACATTTTGTTACAAATCCCAATGAGGAAAAAAAATGCTTTGATATATTCAGTGACGCTGCCACTGCATTCATAACATTTCTCTCCTGGGCGACAGTAATAATCAACATGAACTGTTTCAGAATATTATGGCCATGAGCTGATATGCATAGCTGAAATTGTTAAGCAGCTAAAGCAGCTCTTCAAATGACAATGGTTCTACGTAAAACTCCAGCAACTCTAAGAACCCAATTTCATGGTACCACCTGGGACATTCAGAGCTTATGAAGAACCTTTTTCTTTTGATCGTGTGTTTGTTTGTATGTGTGCTAGTGTCACGCACCTCTCATAATTATGTTTTCCCCATGACTCCAACAAGTCACTACACTGAAGTACACCTCAGCACTCAAACCTCAAAGCATTATGTTGTCAGCGGAATGCTTTACACACTGAGGTACACAGGCCCTCATTGAAAGCTGGAGCACTACAACATCAACACGATTTAGCTTCACTAAACAGCAGAACGTTTAGTAACTGGCCCTGGATGTTTTGACCTGTTGATCTGTTGGTTTGTACAGTGTTATAATGCTATTACATGACTTACTAATATCATGCACCACAGTTTTCAGTGGAGCTGGATTTAAGTCCCTCAATAAAGGCCACGTGAAACAGCGTTCCTTTCCTAGTTCAGTTACTTTCTTTAAGTTTGATTTTTTACATCAGTTGAACATGGAAACCCATTGCCAGAGTCTCTGACTTTTCCCATATCTGACCTTTTACATAATGAAAAGTATTTTCTGACAGTTGTAGTGGAAATTGAAAACCTCTTGGAGAACTGAAAGGCAAATACACTTACCATAAGCCCATGGCAGGTGCATTCGTTCCTTAATGCATACATATGGCTCAATTACTTGTTTCCATTCCATTTGTGTAACATTTCTTCTTGATTCAGCTTTTATTAATGAAAGTATGCCTTTTCAGGCATAATTAAATGCAAATACTTTAACCACTGAAATATTGTTGTCACCATGAGAAATACTGCAATCATATAACACATAACCACAATGGTTTACACCTGGAACTCTGAAAGCCCACAAAGAACTATCGAAGCACTTTTATGTCTTCAACTGTAAAACACTCAGTATTTATTGTACTAGGGAGCAAGAGAGCCATATTCTGGTAATGTTATATTTTCTGATGCTTTAACAGATTATACAATATGTACTTTTTATACTGTTTCAATGCACTGGCCAAGCTTGCTCATACCTTTGTATTCTGGTCAGGTCATAAAAACCTCTCAGTGTGTCTTTATTGTTCAGTGGGTCCCTTTGATGTTTGTCAGGGGAGAAAAAAACAGGGCAAACACCAGATCTGCAGAGGAGAACAAGCCACTATATTACAATGAAATATTACAAGCACTATATGATGGTACAGTAGTAAAACACAATGTGTTCATCACTCATTAGCATAACTCTAAACTAGATATTGAACAAGAGAACATATCTGTAGAGAAAGAATTGACAGCTCTTGGTAATGTTTGCAATAGTCTAAGCAAACGACCCGAACTACATGGAGATTCTTGGCAGCCTGTAACCATTGTTACCAGTATGTTATGGTAGCTGTCAAATGTTCTTTCAGTTCTTAATCTGCTTTGTATAAATAGCTGCATTATCACAGTTGTGCTTTGCTGCTGTGCTGCTGATGTCAAAATAAAATGCCACATCTTTTTATATGCCTATTCTGAGTCTTGTCAACAAAATGTTTGTGTCTTAGTGTAGCACTATTCAGATTTACCCTAAGCAAGTGAGCATATGCTACAAAAGAATAGATCTCTGGAGCTAAAGTAAGAGCGTATTTTTTTCCCCTGGCTAGTGATGTTTGATCTTCTGCTTGACATGGCTTTGACTTGTCTTGCATTTCTTATTGTCCAGTTTGGCAGATGTAGCCTGTGATATTAAACCTGCAGCAGACCTACTCTTGGAACATTAAAACAAGCACATAACAGCTTCCTCTGGCTATTCCACTGTTTGGTGTAAACTGGGGTTACCATGTTTGGCCTGTCTGTAGTGCATTGCTGTTGATGAATTTGTGTTCAGTTGAGTCTTATCTCTAAGCCAACACCTGGTTTGTCCAATATCAAAACAATACATTTTGCCTAAACTTGTTAAACTGCAAAGTATAGACAATGAAAACTGCTTGGTGTTGCAATTTGCAAAATGCTTTCACTGACATGGATCATTTGTGTCAAAAGTCATAAAAGTTTTTTGTTAGTATATCTGTACAGTGATTACAGTTTCCACATGGGGAATTACGAGGAAGTTTTTGAAACCAAGTTTTTGTAGGGCAGGACAATAGCTAAATTGTAATGTGTCTTTCAAGGTAGGAGCTTGTTTAAAACAGAAGGCAGGAGGTGCACTAGAAACATTGCACAGGGCAAGATAACTTTTAATCATTCCCCACTTGCTTTTCTCTATGGTGTGTCTGTTAAGAGCTTCTCTGCTGTACTGTGATGAAAAGTGTTTGAGTCATCTTGTTGGGCGTATGAGTTTTTTTAGATTGGATTGACTCTTGGGACTCTGGTATGTGCTATGATTGGATTAGATCATTTGAGCTGTAGCTTGCGTGTATAAATCTAGTATGCAAATCAGTTCATGCATTGTGGATTAAGGTACCGGTAACACCATGAGGATTTTGATACCAATGATTAGCTTTGCGTCCCCTAAGTTCCAGATTTGTTGTCATGCCATACTTTATGTCTTCCTTAATGAGAATTAGTACCCCATTGTATAATGATGTGATTCCTCTGTGAGCATATTACTGCCGACAGCAGCCAAACAAAGGAAGACGTTAACTATCTGGAACGGCTCCAACTGACAGACCTTAAGTTAGATGACAAGAGAGAGATCATGCAGTCATGGCCAATGGTCCATAGAGGCCCTACACATAGAAATGCCTTTTGCTGGAGGGAAATTAAAACCGGCTTGAACTTTATGACATTGTCCAATTTCATAAGTCTCAGAAGAGCGCTTGCTAATCTCTTCTTAATGCAGTGAGCACTGAGCTCTGGTGTCATTGTGCATATAACAATTTGCAGCCGGATGTGCTATTTGTCTGAGTGTACCGCTTTGTAACCTTCTAAAACAGCTGCAGAGTTGTCATTATGCATTGCTAGGAGCGGAACATTGAGGTAATCCAGGTTCATCTCTCTGGGAAACAGCAGCCATGTCCCACTTGAGAATTTCAGTCTGTAAGCCAGTCCCAAGCTCTATCATGCACTTGTTTTTCTGCACTATTAATGTCATCAATGTCTGTGTGGCCCAGATTTCTCTCCCCTCCACTGCAATCTTTCCTGATGAAGTGCCTGCTGGTTTGGAGAAGTATTCATTTTATTTGTTATAGCTAATGCCGACCTTTGAGCTCATAATAGACCCCCTGGCAAAGAAGTGTGAGGACAGACCCATCATGCATTTTTTGTCACACCACTGTAAGTGTTCATGCCTGCAGAAGTACTGGTAATCTTGCTTAATTACATGCAGCTCCACTTCCTGCAGGTACTGTAGCCTGATTCCCTGTTTGAGTAAGGACAGGCGCTGCAGTCTGACAGAAGGTCTCCGATCCAACTCCAGCAACACATCAAAGTGTTTTCTACTGTCACACAATATCACTTTGTAATTAGCATGCAGCCACAGCCAGAGGAATTGGAGACCCTCTCCAAAGCTGTTTGTTGTCAGGCCAAGGAATGTATCAAGTAAAGTTGGTGAGAAAAATAGCCCAGCACATAAGCATCCCTCCACAGCTCTAAGCCAACCCCTCCCTCAGATCCTTGGGCTGTGTGCTCCGCAAAGGGCCTGAAATCACGGCCGCATCAGTTATCATAAGTAACAGCAGCTGGGCACCACGTCAGCGTTTAGGTCCATTAAGCCCCTCTATCCCCTAGCAGTGCTCACTGCTCTAGGGTTTTCTCAGCCTACTGAGGGGAGGGAGAGGGGGGGTATGAGCAAGTGGTTTTGTGAAAAATTGAGAAAAACAGTCATCCTCCTGGGGTGTTGGTTTAGGTTTGATTTGGTCCGATTGTGGAAAGGGACTTGTTTGAGAATTGGAGATTCATTTGTATCATTAGAATTAAACAGATGGGCTGCCGGTAAGCATTCCACATTTTATTATGTTGTTGATGGTGAAGCAGTGATTCCTATGGATCAGCAGCTGCAGGGAATCCAGCTGAGCTCATTTCCCTCCATTATAGCCATGTTTACTCTGCAGACCATGCTGCTTACAGAAGGTCATGCAGCACAAGAGAAAGATCCTCACAGCCTTTTCTTCCAGATTTGGAGAGAAAATAAAACTTCATTATTCTTTGAGAACCCAACCGGAGTAAATTGAATCAGTGAAATAACATCACGCAGGTCTCACCATGATGTCAAGTGGAGCATGTGTTCAAATGCATTGTTGTTTGGTGTGAGTTTACAGCGTTTTAAGTCCCATGGGAAATACAGAATAGATCACGATTTGTTGGAAAAAGCTCTCTGGACTACTTTAGCCATAAGCCTTCTCTTTATAAAACAGCAATTGCATGACTTCCAACAATTCATGTGTCATCAAGCTCATCACTTTTTGCACTGCAGACATGTAACCAATCACTTGATGCTTATGCTGTCATGCACTCAGTTCACACACTTGCAGGCGCCTGGCCAGCCAGGACTGGCTACTGGAGAGGGATGAGACCGATGATTTTATCCACTTTAACCCCTCTTTCCCCCCTCAGGCTGAGCCAATTGCTGCCTCCTGAATACAGACCTCCAGCCATGGCTGGCAGTGGTAAACTTGGGACTCAAACACCCAGTTGCAGGGCTTACAGCTCACCACAACTAAGTGCCTGTACTGAATGAGCCACCCAGATGATCCCAAATTTGTTGTGTAATTATTATGCCTGGGAAGGGACCACCCACTATACTGATTCTTTTACATTTCCATATAAGTACCCCTGAGTAAGATAAAAGCATTGCCATACTGCACTGACCAAACAGTCATTACTCAGTGGTTTCATTTTTCTTAAGTTTGTTCCCCGTTGCATTTATACAGAATGCATTTGTCTTTGTGTTCATAAGTTGTTCATAACAAGCAAGCTCTAGACACTGTGTAAGTCCCGAAACATGTAACACATCTATCCAAATATGGAGTATGATACAATGCTCTGAAAGTACATGGCTGCACTGCAAGGGACTCTGCAAAGAAAGAGCCCTTTGCTTCTGTCATCTGTGTTCTATAATGTCTGTCATGCATGTTTTGGAAATAACAGGCCTGCAAAAGTCCAGATATGGGCTTAAACATGAAACCTTTCACTTTGATGGATCTTCCTTCATATGTGGTAAATTATTGCTTTGTGATGATTTGGCAGGGGAAGGATTGCTTGAATGAAAACAGGCTTATAAAGGACAAGGAAATACTCTCATGTGACCATTTCTATCAGAAACCAACAGCTCTGTCTCAATGTTTCCATCCCCCAAATACACTGAGGAACTGGTCAGGAAATTAAAATTGTGCTGCTCACCGGGGGAGGTTTGCTGAGTTAATCGACAAGACTAGGTTCTGCTTTCAGTTGATGTAGCTAGCTGTTATATTATGCTATCACAGTGTCACAGAGGCACTGATAGCAACACTTTAAGTTTGCTTTTGAGTATGTTCACCTAGCCACTTTACCATAAATTAGTTTGTCATAGATTTTTTTACCAACCAAAAACTTTGATGATCAAACTTCCAGATGTCAACTGGCTTTTGCTACAATATACAATCTTTGATGAGAAGGATAGCATGGCATAAGAACAATGAAAATCAATAGAAAATGAATATGATCATAGAAAATTATGTATGTCACGTGAGTTTATTTTCCTGTTAGAGGGTAATCTTTGTAAATGAAGGGTGAAAGTACAAAAATATATATATTCAGTATAATTAGACAATACATGATTCAAATTCAGCACTGTATAGAGACATTAAATATGATTGTAATATAATTTTAAAAACAAATATACTAATCTTGAAATTTAATTAAAGTGCATTTCATTTGTTGACTTGCAATTCTATTCTATCAGTTTGACATGCTACAGTTTTTGTGACAATTTTCATGAGATCAATCATGAGGCAAGTAAGACATGCATCAATCAAAAGCTATGCATTGAAGCTTTCAACAGTCAACTCTGCTTTCCTGAAGCAACCCAGCCAATCAATCTGGTGGTGTCCAAAGTCACCTTTTCAAGTTCTCTTCATCATGAAATGTATTGTTTGTGAGCCAGCCACTCTCCAATTCCTATATAGAAACTTGGCTAATCATTAACGGATAAGCTTATGTTACTGTTTGTCGTGGCCTTCCCACTGACTGACATGTGGTAGCTGAGGTGCAATAGATGATAGGTCCTCTAATCTGGAACTAAGTAAATTAGAAACGGAATTAGGTGTAAAGCCCAAAATACCACTGCTGTTATGACTGGTTACGTTCAGATGCTAGTGCAAAAGGGTGTGTATTGTACCAAACATTATTATAAGCTATGTGTAATACAAAAAAAAGCTAAATACAACCTCAGTTGGAGAACGTAACATGTCTTGCTCCCATTTGTAAAGAATACTACTTGACAAAATGAACAAGATACAGGAACTGGAAAGTGAAAGTTAGGTCACAGTTTATGAGGGAATTCATTGTCGAAGCCAGAAAGGTAAAAAATAGCTAGACATTATAAAAAAGTGATTATCGCTAGCTAACTATTAACAATGAACCGCAAATATCCGACCTCTTCTTATGTTTATTATCACCAATGTCTAACAGTGGTCTACGCACTTCCTCTGGCTAGAATAAGAACATGCGTTTCTAAGAAGCTTCCTGCTTATCAACTGCGTTTGATTTCTTTTGTAATATGGAGATAAAGTCTGGAGTGTGGGTTCAAGTTCCACCCACACAAACCTCCACAACACAGGCAGCATGTAAATGGTAGTGCATCGGCAGAGAGGGAAGAAGTAACTCCTTCTGAGTCGAGCAGGTCGAGGTGGTAGATTAAACTATTCTGATGATTTCACGTGGGTGGGGGGTAAAATTGGCTGCTTACAAAATAACAGAATAGCATCCAAAATGTTCACATTTTAATTGTTATTTTCCTCCGCTGGATGAAGGGAAGTTTCCATCTCAATCTCTCTCATGAGTTCTGGGAGGGAGATTCGTCTTGGAAATTTCTGTTGCCCGGACTTTTGATAAGAATCTGCCAAAATCAAGTTAGGATATGATGACTGTTTGATAGACTGTTTAATTGTTGTCACTGAGCATCCTTCCAAGGTAAGGGCCATGAACTCTCCAGCTGACTTTCTGCTCTTCGGGATGGTTTTCCAACCAGTTTTCACCACATAAAAAATGTTACTGCTTTGATGAATGACACTACTGGAGTTTGAGAACGTGCTCTTTCTCTAAATTCATTGAGGTGATTTTAGTTGTTACAGTATACATCTTTCTTTGTGGCAAAGTCTGCAACAAACCCTTTACTGACAAGACATCTTTGAAGCCCAGGGTATTGGTCATATTTGCACACTAGTGATAAGATCTGTGCAAGATCTATGTGAAAACCTTTGCATCTTTGGATTCTTCCAGAAAAAAATAACAAGCTAATATGATAAAAGCTTACCTCTCTCTTGTAATCAAATATACTATTAAGAGCATACTAAATTAGATCAAAAACCACTCATCTGATTAACCACTCTTTAAGTAATTAAAATTGTGTAATATTGACTGCCCCCCTGATGTGCCCAGCCAATTTCTGTTTACAGGTTTCTTTGAAATTCATAGATAATGGGAAAATCATTCCATTCAGCCAATCACTATTGGACTCTCTTTTCTGCAAGATAAAGATCCCTTTTATTTTTTCCTAGCTATGCAACTGGGTTTTTTTTCCAGTTCCAGTAAAACAGCAATGGATTGTGGCACCAGGAATGCCTCCCGCTACGACTTGCCCATGTTTTGGTTCTGCTATTGCTTATTATAGTTTTGGTAACATTAGCCTCATCTCATAGTCTGTGTGTTGCCACCAGGTTTCCCTTTCAATTGAATTTTCTGCTTGAAGACTTATTTTCCACCTTAAGATGAGGCAGCCTAGTCCTTTTGATCTCTATAATTCATTGTAGACATAAAGCTACAAAGCTCACTCATAACCCAACAATACGGTCCACTTGAGATTGTGGTCCATTACAAGACTAGTGTGGTAGCTAGTTATCATTGCAAATAGCGCCATGGAGTAAATTAACTGCCATTTATTTACAAACATTTTTTCATCAGGAATTTTTTTTTCCTGATGATAAGCCAATACCTGCATTTATGTGTGATGGATACCTGAGGCTGATGTGTGTGCCCAGAGTAGTGTATTTTGCATACACTACAACTGCTTGCAACAAAAGTAAACATCCACATACAATTGCTGTTGTGCAATTTTGTTAAATATATCATTTCATGTTCTTGAAAATGTATTTGTCCTGTTCTCCGATTATGAATAAGTCATCTTTATCACCCAGGGGAGATTAGTAGCATTGCCCGGTTTTGTTGACTTTTTGCTCCCAAGAGTGAAGTAAATAGAATGACAAGAATGGTAATGGAATCTGTGTGAATCAGGGCACAATATTGCTAATTCAGTATCAGGTTTGATTCAGGAAAAAACAGAGACAAATGCAATTTGTTTCCTTTAGTTTTGACGTTTTGAAGCCTAAAGGTTAAGAGCACTTTAGTTGCAGGTTACAGACCATTGCATTCAATTCAGATACTGTGTAGACTCCCTCTAGTGGGTAATCTATGACAATAATAAAGGTTAAGCATCAAACATTGTAAGTGCAAATGTACTTCCATACATACATATAAACCCACACGCATGCATGCATATATACAAACATAGGTGGATGTTAATTGGTTGATTTTGTAGATCCTAGTGCGAACATAGTGTTGAGTTGTGAGCAAAATTTGAAATGAAGCAGGCCACTTATTTCCAAGCTGAAATCACAGATACACATACTGAGCCAAATGTGCAAGACCCTTTATATTGAAGGTTATAAAAGACAAAAAAAAATGCAGAAGAAACCATGGTCATTTTCTGTTGTAATAATGTACTGTTTCTTTTCATTTTTTTGTAATACAATGTGAATCATATTCAGTTTAACTGTGAAAACAGATACGCACATGTCTGTTCCCCATAAATGTAGAGGTATTAACAATATAGCCATGTTGTAAATTGTGGGATATTGTCATAGAAATAGGCTTAAACAAATGAAAAATAAATTTCCACTACTACACCCCCCTCCCAAACACCAGGTTATCTAGGGCAGAGGAGGCGGGAAGCTAGGCAGCGTCTCACTGTAGTGAACACAGAGAAATGCGGGGAGAATGGATTGGGGGGGGGACTCTACTTAAATCTCCCTAATCCAAACCTAGCTGCAACCAATTACAATCAAAATTGAATTATGTGACTTAATTTTATGGAAATGCCAAGAGCCTGATTCATCAGTAATAAGCTTCTCAGAAGTGTAGCTGGGAGAGACCAACCCTTTGCTTGGCTTCAAAATTCCAGTCTTTGATACATCACAATAGTCACTGACCTCTGGGGCTTTTCATGGGTGTGCTCTCATAGGGAGGGCCCAGACTCCACATACTGGTCAGAAACAGGAAGTACCTTCCCCTTAGTTGTGTTGTCAGAACTGCAATTAGAAGCCTTGTGGGAATGTTGTTGGGCTTTATATCATCTTTATATTTTCTGTGTACATTAATCTAATCATCTTCTGTCCATTAGAATATAGACTTGGACAAATTTGGCATGGGGGTCTATAACAGAGCGGTTTGTAAACAGGATTAATGAATTATTGCAGGAGTATGATGTTTAATGAAGCTATTCAGTATCGCACCCCTTATACTGGCTGCATTAAAATTCAGTTGGAAATTCATGGTTTGTGTTGTATTTGTGAAAAATAATAAATGAGGAATCACCGCAATGATATACATTTCAGAACCCAAATGTGACATGGGACTTTTGAATGTGAAAATTCTCCAAGTATAGCTGATGGAACACAATGCATGGTGCATACGCGGAAAGAATCACTGCCTGAAGCTTCTATTGTTGGTTCAGACAGTAAGAATGACATATTAATTGGACAGACTGCTTTCTGTTTATGTCATCCCCTGCGGATAAGTTCTTTTTATTTTGTTACTCACTGAGAAAACCCTCTGCAATTAATCTTGTGCTGCACAACAGGAAAGCATGTTGATGGTTCAGGCATGCATGAGTGAATGAATGTGGATTGTCTGGGCTTCCTCTTTACTCTGGGGTCTGCTTGGGCCAGAGGGGAGACTGAACAGAGGTGTTTTTACCCACATCAGATCCTTTACATGTACAGTAATCCAAGTTGACTATGCCACCTTGTGTTTGAGAAATGGGATACACCCGGTTTCACAATATACTCCAAGAACCACAATGCAAGTTCAAATGATCACATTAAGCATGGGTTATAAAGGAGTATGAATATCTTTCTTACAGACTTAAAAAACATATTATGTCAAGTTTCAATATTAATGAATTGGAAAACATTATTCAAAATATTCAGTCACTGCACTTAGTCACCCTCCCCCTCTGCTATTCCTGAAATATATCATTTTTTAAATGTTAAAGATAATGTGAATTATGTGCTGTTTTAGTGGTATATTGAGCAATTTGATTTTATTTCAAAATAACCCATTCTCAGGCTGGTCAGTAACAGATCAACATGTGTTTAGATTTGTCTGTAAGTTGGGTTTACAAGGGCACATTTCTGCATTCATTACGTGAGATATTCAACATTTTATTATAAAATAGGTTTTGTGTGAATGATTTTGCCCAGCTGTAGGCTAATGTAAGTGTTCTAAGCATGTTTAAGGTAGGGTAGGCTAGGCAAGGCTATGACGTTTGGTAGGTAAGGTGTAGCAAATGACTTTTCCTCTTGCGATGGTTTTATCGGAATGTAACCCCATCGTAAGTTGGGGATCGTCTGTAATTTAACTGAACAAAATACAAACAGTAGTTTTTCAAGCATAGCATTTTCATGGACTGTAATAGAATATAAAATCAATATAATCTTGTTGGATTTTAGTGCCCATTCTACACTGTCACCCGTTTATAACCTGATTTATATTATGTGAAACAATCTTTGTTCGATCTCTCTGTTCCACATGGAATAGAGAAGCTATCTCCATTTCCAGTGTGTAGACGCTCCATTGTCAATGGCAGCTCCACCGGGTATCTCTAAATTAGCAGTGGTATCACACTGGGAATATGCATGCAGTCACCTGTCTTAGCTGCGCATGAAGTGTGCTCCCCTGATGCAATGGCTGCACAAGTTCAATCAGTTGACTGCGCAGCTGGCAGGACGTGGTTTTAGGGGACAGTGCACGTTCGTCCCAATTTGGCAGAAAATGTCTTGAGCCTATGAATACAGCCAGACACTAGACATTCCATATTGAAAGAAAAAAAATGTTTAAAAACAGAACATTTGTTTTTAATTACTACCAACTGTGGACAATGAAGACATAAATGAGCCTTTATCACTGCAGAATTAAGCTCCTAAAATTGAGTCACTGTATCGCTTTTCAGAGCATCCTTGTAGCTCATCCTAACAGATGTTGTAAGATGAGCATTTGCCAACAGTCAACTATTACAGTCAGACGTTTGTGCTTCATGGTATGATAAACAGTGCCTACTTCTGCTGCAGTGATTTGTCTAACAGTCAACTATTACAGTCAGACGTTTGTGCTTCATGGTATGATAAACAGTGCCTACTTCTGCTGCAGTGATTTGTCTAACAGTCAACTATTACAGTCAGACGTTTGTGCTTCATGGTATGATAAACAGTGCCTACTTCTGCTGCAGTGATTTGTCTAACAGTCAACTATTACAGTCAGACGTTTGTGCTTCATGGTATGATAAACAGTGCCTACTTCTGCTGCAGTGATTTGTCTAACAGTCAACTTTAGGGCCCTGTATTTGAATGTTTCTTCATGTGATAAAGTTTCTGGAAAGATGTCCAAGCATCATGTAACTCCACATCCCCTCCCCCTCTGTTGGAAACTGAAAATCTTGCATGTGTGCATACATACATACATCTTGCTGAATGTAGAATCCCATTCCCTGTGGTAGCAGCAGGCATTCCTTTTGGCCCTGTCAATTTCCAAATTTACTCATATTCCTAGCAAGCTTAAGCTGTCAGATTTTTAGTTATTGTGTTATTATTTTTGATCAATTGAGTGGTATATAATTGTGACCAAACCACAGGATATGACATGCTACAGTGTTCCCTTTTGGGTTCAAGGGTTCCCTGTCCCCCAGCATAACTTCAGAGAATTATTGAAATTTAAGTAAATGGTTACCATGGGAAATAAAAACTGACATTGTTTTGAAATGTGTTTTGGTGTCATTCAAAATGTGGGACACTGTCTGTGATGGGTCAGAAAATAGGGCCCAGGAATGTCAGGAACAAAGTATGAAACATCTGGTCATCCTAAATCAGCAGTGTGGCCTGGAGTGCCTAAGAGCACTACCATGTGCAAGCCATCTGAAGCTTGGGTCTAAGCAGTAGACAAAGAGTACTTGTAAATAACCATAGAGTCTAATATAAAATAAAATAACCATGGAGATATGGCCTGAAAACGGATGAATGCTTCATGGTTTCAGTATGCATTTTCAGGAGACTGGCATAGACACAGTATTGAGTTTTTGCAGTACACCAGTTTTGAGACTATATCCCACAACATACAATGACTTTATAACATTTACTTTTGTTGAGGAAAATGAGAACACCTGTTGGAAAACAAATGTGTCTTGAAGGAAAAATGAAGAAACAAATGGTTATTAACATGTTACAATTTAAAGTGATTTCTGGAGGGTTCCACAATGATTTCTCAAGAGAAAGGTCTATATTGTTTGGCTTTGTAAATCTGAAACAGAATTTCACATCAGAAATATCAGATTTACCTCAATTTAAGATTCAAGTGAAAATGTAAGCACTATGGCTTGCGGCTGTGAAATGTTTTTCTATGGATACCCAATGCTTCACTTTAAATTGTTCTTCAAAATTTCCGTAACCAAACTGTATGGCTTCTCAGACAAACCTATGCTAATTGGGTTTTCAAAACAAAATGTAATCTGTTTGCACTATGAGAATAACTGCAGGTGTCTGACTGATCACAAGTTTGCGAACATATCGTATATATGTAGTCTAGATAAAGAATAGCCTGTTTTACTGCAGGTTTGACCATTTGAACTCTATGATGTAAGTACAATTATGTGTGCTACTGGATATTCAGCCTATTTACAAATAACTGGTAACATGTCCATGTGACAGCCCAAAACAGTGCCACCTTCTGCCAGTGTATGGGAATGAGTAGTAAACATCCCCACCGAAAACTGAACATGCTAATATGCAATACCTGAAAATCTTGCCAAAATCATGAATGTACATGGTGGTTTGGTACTACAACACAATTTAAAACTAGACATAATTGTCAAGGTTTTAGAAATAGATACATTTGTAAGTTCAGCAGCTATAATGTGCACATATAGCATACATAGCAGTTCAGCAGATATTGGGTAGGATTCAGTTGTCCTTAACTATGACTCACAATTAAATGCAAGTGTGCACTTTTATCTCAACTGTGAATGTTTGGTTAGTTCTGCAACCATGAAAATTAATTCACCAAATTGTACTTGCTGGGAAAAACTGTGACCTTCGTATTCAGTTTTATGTACAAGGAAAAATGTTGACTGAATCCCATTCATAGTGTCTGCATATGCTGCAGAAGACACAGTTTGCTCAAATGGCGCTCTTATGACTCCCACCATCTGACTCAAGTGTTTTGTAAAAAGATTATGCCAATGCTAGTTGTCTATTTAGGGGATATTTGCTAAAATAATGATGTAAATGAAAACAGCCACACAATATGTAGTCACATATTTTTACCACTTCTAAAAGCTTGTTTTGTCAATGTGGTTATAATGGTTTCCGAAAAGACGTGCAGTGGAAAGTTCAGACTGGAAGGCTCCTGTAAACTTGAAGCATGGGCACGTAGAATGGAGACACTTTGAAGTAGAAATGGTATGTTTGTGTGGTTCCAGGGCATCTTCTGTTTCATCCATTGTTTATGGTATTGTTAATTTTGTAAGTACAGATGTTTTGTGTGTAGAGAATACTCTAACTGTTAAGTTAAAGAGATATCTCCTCCTAGCAACAGTTCCACCCGCCATTCCAGTTCCACCATGCCTGTTTGAAAGTTAAGACTTACTTTCCTCAGGCACTAAAGACACCTACACATTTACAGCAGTGTAAGAAATTATGGACAGGTGGTACTAGCATGTAGTTACAGGTTTCAGTTTGTTCCCCCTAACATTATTTAGTACATTGTGTCCACATAAGATCAAAAACATAGTCTGCGTTAAATAGGTATGTGGACATAGGCCTGGCAAAACCTATACAGTTTCACCACAGGCGCTAGGTAATTGCAAGTCAAATGTCAGCTCTTCTCTGTTAGTTTAGACATGCTCTTGGCCCTTGCCTAAAAGTAGGGCAGCACTTCAAAAGCTTTGCTGTGATGACTGTGGAAAAGCATGGTTTTCAGAATTCAGGATCTGATGGAGGTGTGAAGCAAACTGGACACATGGAAGTTATTAACAGTGCCTTACCCAAACCTCACAAGCCTTGTTTTCAGATCTAAATATTCTTGCATGACAAAACACATTTCTTGCGAAAGGTTGGTTACTCTACCAACCCACAATGACAGACCTGACTGTGTGAGCTTCAGTGTAGAGGCAACAAAATAGGCAGCAGTGACTTAAGGGGAATCTCATGCTCAGAGACATCTCTGTAAGTTTGGCCATATTGTCAATGTTTATTTAATCAAGACTTTAGCTTTGTGTAGACATGGTGGGGCCTGAAGAGGCTAAAACTGGGGGAGAGATGGCTGCCTTGATGCCGGGGGTCCAAAGTAGACGATGGAGGGCTGGAGGGAAAGAAGAGGGAGGTCTGTTGAGAAATGAATAGTAGGATGGAGATGGCAGCACACAAAGTGATAAGATCATTTGCTGTCCCTTCAGCGAGTGGGGGGTCAGTACTTTGAGAAGTGACCTTTTCACAAACGTCAAAATTCTGCCGTAGGGCTTCTTGATGTATTAAAACAAACAACAAATAAGGTTATCTTTACTGTCCCTAATGCCAGGCCAAAACAAACATCCAAAAAAGCACCCTTTTTTTTACAAGCACTTGTGTGTATCTTGTTACTGATTTTGTTTTAATCCTATGGCTTTGGTTGTTGCTCTCATATTGTGATTTTTGTGTATGTACCTGCTGGTACATCGTGGTATTGTTGTCAGCTCGTCTAACAGGTATCACTATGTTTTTTTTGTGCTCAATCTGCCAAGGAAATTTGAACATAAATCTGCTATTCCCTTTCATATGTGATTTCAAAGGGAAAGAAACTGCTGTTAGAATTTATTTTCATTTTAAATTGCTTGAAAACATTTAGTATTGTGCAGGTATTTATAATGAACCAACTGTGCCTGTAGCCACAAAGAGCCAAGTTTTATCTCATCTATGGGAAGCAGATTACAGGAATTTTGATCTGCAGGGACATTTTGTTTTGAATTCCACAAAAACCACCACCACTGGTGTTTTTTTAACTGAATAAAGCTATTTATGAAAGATATACTGTGCAAGTGGTTAAACATAGCTTCATACACAGTTATTAGAGGAATGTCATGCGAGAAATCTGTCCCCTCTCACAGCGACTGAGTTGTTTTTCTCTTATTTTGTTCTCTTCTAATTCTGTTCTCGTGTTTTCCTGCCACAGTCCTTCAGCAGTTCATTTTCTTTCCTTTAACTGTATGCTGTTTTATTGACATGGGGGTCTGAAGTTTCTCTTTGTCTGATTTTATTAATCTCTCAGCGCTGATTCAGTTTGAGCTGAAATGACAGTGTGACCGTATCGCATCAGTGCTCCTTTGGTCTGTGGCTGCAGACAGTCTCGTGCTTGTCTCAGTCTGTGCTTGTGACGTTGCACTGCCTTTATCATCAGCACATTTTTGATTGTTCCTTCTCTTTTCCCGTCCTATTGCCAAGCTGCTGCTCAGGCCAGGCTTTGTTGCGCTCTCTGCGCTAAACCTCTTTGTTTGTATCTGTTAATAATGTACATGTAATTGAGCTGAAAAAGCTCATCACATGATTTGTGCATTAACCCTTAGGGCACAGTTCCACCCAAAAAGTCTAACAGTAGGATAATTTTAGGAATCTGCTGGAGGAACATGCTTGTCTTGACCTTTGATTCTATTCCTGCTGCACTTCCATTTTTAAACTTGTTGCTTATCATAGCCATGGACTGACTGATACTACAGTAAATCGATTAATACGAATGTGTTTATTTGAAGTCTTTCCTGTTCTGTTTCCCCCAAGGAGTTAACAGTCTTGAATTTGGCTATTTAATAGTGGCGGCAAAGGATAAAGAATTAGAGATACAAAAGCAATTTTTCATATGGCTTAGTAATCCACCACACAGGCAGAATTGTCTATGGTCCTTCCTGTAACTATGTTTTCAGTGTTGTTGGTTCATTTCACTGTTGGCAGAGTGTCAGGTGAAGTGTTGATACTGTCCACCCTTTGTGTTGACCATAGCTTTTCAGTGTGTGCACAGTATTCAACTAGGAACTTCAAACAAGTCTAGGAGAAAAATGTGCTGCTTTGAAGCTTGCAAATGAGCTTTGTGTGTGGATATGTGTACATTCATCCTAACATGTGCACTTCTGGGTGTAAATAAAAATGCAATAAAATTCCTTCAGCAGATTCTTTATATAAATCTTTATTTACAATCTGCTGAACCTCTCATTTGGCTATGTTAAATTTATTTGCCAGGCATCCACCCAATTCTGGATTGTTTTTAGTGTTCTTGGATTATTTCAGTGGCATTCAATGATTTTCCAAGGCCCTAAGTTACCTTCAAGGGTAACTTTTTTAATGCGGTTCTCTTCATTACCAAGGCCAGTGTTGTAAATAAGGAGGACCAGAGGTCCCAACATTGCTCCCTCTCTGCACAGATTTCATCCCTCTGAATTCTATGGATTTCCTTTTGATGAAGAGCTTCTCAAATGTCATATTGTCAAATGCAATTTGAAAGTTCTAATCTATATTGTCATATGGACTTGGTGTCAAATCTATGTGTGTGCATATGTGCCTGCATTTGTAAATGTACATATGTATGTGTGTGTGTGTACTGCATAAATACCCACAATGACTTTTCATAACTTAAATTAGAACAATTTGACAATTAATACTTCAAGGGACTCTCTTTCTCCAATGAATACTAAAGAATGCAGAACTCAAATTTATTAATCTTTTATTGATCTCTGAGCATGGACAGTACTGGGCCAAAGGCTTTGCTCATTAATTAAGTACAGATGAAGCTATTGAAATACATGGATGGAGTGTAGGAGGGATTTATGCAGGCGTTTCGTTCATCCATTAGAGTTTTAGCCTCCCATCTCCAACAGGCAAGATGAAATGCTTCACAGAATGCAATAAAAGGCACAGGCGCCATCCCTGCTGCTGGAGCACATGGGGGAGACTGTGGGAACTCTCCCTACACATGGTCTGCCTACAGTGAAACTGTGCGCTCTTTATACTTTTGATGCCCTACTTTGAACTCCTGCTGCCCACATTTTCAATGAGCCATTTTGACAAAATGAAATATTTTCCCTGTCCTTTTTGTTCTGTGTGTGAAACTGCCTCTTTCAGTTTAAGGTAAAATTTTGAACAGGACTTAAACAAAGGCTGAAGCAGAAACCTAATGGGCATCAACATCAGGGACACTTCTGGCAAGGTGTATCTCTCAGTTTAAGAGATTAATTAAAAAGGGGCCCAACGGCATCAAACTAGTGGGGAAATGGACAAGCTTACCAGCAGCATCACTGTCACATTTGGCAAAATGCCCTTCTCAATTCACAAGACAATTTAAAACGCAGCAAAGGGGTGTCACGCATGAGCAGCAACAGACAGGCAAACCAGCCATTTAAGAGAACCTTTAAAACCAGTGCAAAAACTGTTAACTAATGTAACCGTTGGATTTTGTTTGATGGACCCTTGTGTATGATGTTCACTGTATTGTTTGTCACTGTGAGAAGCACACTCAATAAGTCAAACCCCAGGCCACTGCACAAGACAGCTGATTGCTGCCTGTCAACAAGCTAACCAGCATCTCCGCTCTCATCTATAGCACTCAGCAGCTATGAGTACAGCTCTGCCAGCTAAATAGCATATATTTATTACAGTCTGTTGATGGATAAACCATTAAATTCATGTCTTGCCATGTTGTTGTTTGACTGATGGCAAAAGGGCCAGTGACGTGAAGCTTGTTTTTTTGTGAAGCCCAAACGTTTAATATTGAAAGAAAAAAAAAACATTGAAAAGTAAATGTTATCTGGAATACGACTTGAATACATTCTTTCTTTGAGGACCAAGCTTAAAATGCTTCAATTTAGTTAATTTTGAGATATTTTTGGGGACATACTTTTCAATTCTTCAATAAGAAATAAAAATAGTTATGCAGCATTATTTTAAAATCTTATACATATTTGGAATACTCGTGCCCATCATATCAATTTCCTCAAGAGTCAAGGTGTGTTCAGGTTTACATGTCAAATGGTATGACCATAGGGAAACTGAAAATTCATAAAATTTGTAAAAGTTACTGTTTACTTAAACCGTTAGTTTGAAAACTTGAGACTAAGGTCAGATGCTATTATAGGTGTCCATGCTAACAACTGTTAAAGTTGGTTTCAAATTGAAATGTCTTGATGTTCAAAGCAAGACCTTATGACTGAGGCCTGTTTCTTCAGCTATCAGGAGTTCATAATTCTGCTTAAGGCTGTAATATTGTATAATGTATAGAAATTATTATGTTAAATGCAATTCTATTTTAAAACAAGAAGGTGACTGCTGCAGACTTTTTGCCAAACCCCTGTAAGGCTATGGTTAAGTCATAGAACATAGCATGATCTAAGTATTATAGCTTAGTTTATATCACATATGGCACCTCTATTAATATTTTGATTAATTTTAGTAACAGCTTATTTTTAGAGTTACAATTGCACTCTAACTTACATAGATTTAATGCTGATATTTGCATATTTTGATGCTGGAATTGAACTTTTTCATCACATGGTGGTTCTATAAAATATTCTTTAAACCAAATTGCTATCATTACATCACGATTACAATATAACAGATTCTTTTTTAGCTGTGACCAGCAGCTCTATAGCTTGCTCTGGCAGTTGGTTGGTTGTTCGGTCCTGAAATAAGGCCTTCAACACTGCCCACTAACTGTCATGAAGACCTGAATGGCAAATTTATAATTGTAAGGGCAGGTTGTCAAGGTGGTGGGTGAAGAAGTAGAAGTCAGCTGAGTGCAGCAGTTAGGAGGTAAGAATGTCTTCACCTGGCCTCATCCAGCTGATATTATATTATATAATATTATGAATCACATGTCCCGTGCACAATGTCTGAGCCGGAACCTTTCAGCTCACGCCATGCCAAACTGATTGCTGAGAGCTGGAAAAATTTCAAAGCACACACAATCTAATAACACACACAAACATACTGAGCCACACACTTGCACACATGCTTTTTGAAAAGACATTATTTAATGATGTCCTTTGTTCCTTCTACCTGCTCTAAACATTTGAATGACACAAGTTGGATACAAGATACAAGTTGGCCCAAATGGCATGTTCCTTTTCTGTATTGTTTTTTTGCCAAAAAAATAAAGACAGTGGATTTTCAGATTCCTTCTTACATAACTGTTACTTTTTCTGCATATTGAAAACATCAATAAAACATGGTTTAGTCATACCTGTTCAATGTTGCGCTTGAATTGCAGTGTGAATTCATTCTTAGAAGCATAACTGTTACTTTACATATCTGTTACTTTTTCTGCATGTTGAAAGCAACAAAAAAAGTTTAGTCATACCTATTCAGTATATACACTATATTATGCTTTTCACTGCAGAAAGAGAAGCATCAGGTGGTGTAACTGGTTTTAGTCAGTTGGTGTAACCAGCATTTTTACACAAAAATTAAATAATTTCCAAGGAAATGAATTAAAAAAATTAACTGTAAGTAGGACTTGTTTTTTTAAGGGGCCCTTTGTCATCTTTTTGGCCCTGTTCTTAAGACAATCTGTGCTTGTACAATATGTCTTTTGTATCTAGGAGTTATGATTTAAGATTACATCTGTCTAGGACCATACATTTTCCTGCTAAGATGTATCGGGCACTGTGTCAGCGTGGATCTGTTTTCAGTCATCCTTTGTCCTGAACTTTGCCTTACCATCAGGTTAAAGCACTACGGTCTGTCTTTCTGCACATCGTTTGACAGATTCATTTTGTTCATTCCTAAGCTTGCTAAACTGCATTGCTGAAGAGGTATTTGATCATATTAAACTGTCAGAACCTCATCTTGATCACTACAGTGGACTGTGCTTCTGTTGGGTGACCTGGAAAGCTATCCCATGTATTTACAACTCTTAATATAAGTAAATATACATCCTTTCCTTCCACTTATTCGTCTCTGTTGACAGAGTTCAATATTAATAACTTTCTGCTGTCCACATTGTTAATCCCTCCTGAAAAATCTGAAACCCCCAGTGAAACCCCACTAACAAATATGTAATATAAATTGTTATTCTTCACGAGCAGAACTTCTCATTTGGCTGTGTTAAATTTCATTTGCCAGGTGTGGCTGGCCAAACCTGGATTCATTGTTATTTTAATAGCTTCCAAATGGTTTGCTAAATCCTACATTCATTTGCAAAAATAGCTGTTTTATCACAAACATATTATGTCAACAATAAAACAGTTACATTATGTCTTCTAAGTTAATAATATAAATTGGGTTACCTTCATTTATCTTATGGTAAATAAGGAAGAACAGAGGTGCCAACACCAATCTCTGGGGAACAAAAGGAATCTATTCATAAAATACATATAATTGATATGTAATGTTTGGATGTACTGACAGATTTGTGTTGGCAAGCACAATGTGATCTTCTCATTGTTTGCCTTGTTGTTCCTGTCCATGTGCCTTTTAAACCAAGTGAAAATATTATATCATGGATTATTATACCAGTGAACAAATTTGTTTGTTTCTGGAACAGCAGAACCAAGTCAACTCTGCAGTTTGCGTTTACTAGTAATGTAACGATGTAAGCTTAGAGTCAAACTGACATATTAGTCTGACTATATTTTCTTTTATAAATTAGCGAATAGTTGTTTTGGAATACAAACCTCTCTGAACATCCTGTCACTTTGTTTACATGCAGTTTTCATATGCCATAGCAAACTTTGTTTAATCTTTAAACTGGTCAA
This sequence comes from Albula goreensis, assembly GCA_022829145.1. NCBI lineage: Eukaryota > Metazoa > Chordata > Actinopteri > Albuliformes > Albulidae > Albula > Albula goreensis. The sequence continues at coordinate 26,843,727 of CM040749.1, forward strand.
TTTACAAGTTTTCCTGTTCTGTTGTCTGCCACACAAACCAAGTGTAAAAGGTGCCTTTTGCTGGTGTCGTATCTTTGCGGTATTATAATGACATTAACATTGGAAGACATAACAGCATTCTAGTAGTTGCTGGTCCAACTGTTTATAGTTGATAAAGCTTTATTTTAATACTCCTTACCCAGCCACAGTCAATCAGACCTGCATGTGCAATTCAACCTTTTTAATAACAGAGAAATTTAAAAACATACTTGCAGGTCCCTGCAGATTTTAATTGAATCACGTTACTGTGATAAATCATACACATATATTCAAGGTGATTTTTTTTAGCAATTAATTGTTTATAGCTTAATTTAAAAGTCACAGACAGCTACATCAGTTACTACAACATACATCAAGAAAGCTATTTCCTAAATAATACATTTTACACTTTTTGTTTAAGTATGTTTTATTTCATTATTTTTTAAAAACAAGAGTAAAATTTAGAGACTGAAAAGTTGATTCTTTGGACATTATCCAATCTTTCACCAGGGCAAAATGTTTTTAGGCCACACTCGTCTCCTTTAGTGTCTCATTCTTGTTTATCCTCTTGTATAAAAATTCACAAAACAATAACACCAATGTTTCACATAGCTAGAGTTTGCCATCCAGGTTATCATTAGTGTTATTCATTATCACTATGTCCCTTTGACATGTCATTTTATTTAGCAATTTTCATGCATGTGTGATAGTGTTTGGCCATTTTGCTTTTGTTTAGTGTTTGAAAATATTAAGACATAATTTGAATGAAAATTTCGGGGTTTATTCCCATTTGGATAATTAGTTTGTGTTACTGACTTCTTGGTTACTGAACCTCTACTGTACTCATAATTCATTGTAACTGATCTGGGTAAGGCTTGGGTTGCTGGGGAGCTGGACTGAGTCCACGGGCCAGACTTGAGCCTGTCTTGAGTGGTGCACATGCATTCTGTTTCTGCGCCCCATCAATACAACTAGTGTGAGTTTAAACATTTCAAATGAATTGTGACTACTCATCTTTTTTTGATAACTTTTAAACCTGTTGCGAGTGTTGCATTGGCATTTCCTTCAATCTAAAAAAAAAGATGGAAGGTAAAAGCAAAATTCAGTTTTTAAGGGCAAGAGCCCAGCACAGTAACACAGGCAGCTTTATAAACATTACAAAGTATGATTTCATTGACAAACAGCTGATCCATCACTCAACTCTGAATGAATCAAAACCAGCGGAACCAGGGGCAAAATAAGCCAACCCCAAAAAGTACTGAGAAGCATCCAGATGTACAAGCAAGAAGCTTGGCTAAGGACAGCATTCCATCCCAAAGCCATTACCCCTCTTACCCCAGCCATTTCCTTCAAGTGCAGACTGACTGTAAATCACATAGACTGTTGGCCCATGGGAAAATTTTAAGTTATGATTAATACACCAGGGGTGTAAACCCAGAGCATGAGGTCTTTAGGGAGCTTGGCCGATCTGAGTAGGTCAATCATCAGTATCCCACTCAGGCATTTATGAGCCCAAGAACATAGCTGGGATATAACAAGTAAACAGTTTGGTTTTGGGAAATTAAATCATTGTGATTGTTTTCTTTTATGATTTTGACCTTATGGTTTCAAACGTTTAAAACAAAAGTTTCACAAACTACATGAGGCCCCATTAATCCAAGGGCTTTCTTTCAAAAAGGTATATGTTACCATAGTTAATAGCATGACTGAAAAAGGTATATGTTACCATAGTTAATAGCATGTCTGAAAAAGGTATATAATACCATAGTTAATAGCATGACTGAAAAAGGTATATAATACCATAGTTAATAGCATGACCATAGTTAATAGCATGTCTGAAAAAGGTATATAATACCATAGTTAATAGCATGACTGAAAAAGGTATATAATACCATAGTTAATAGCATGGCTGAAAAAGGTATATGTTACCATAGTTAATAGCATGTCTGAAAAAGGTATATAATACCATAGTTAATAGCATGGCTGAATTTTTAGTGAGCAGGTACAGAATGGACCAAGCCATCATAGTGTATATTTGCTGGGAATGTTTTCAGTTGAAATTTTCCTAGGTCACACTCCTGGTCTGCAATGTAGATGATTTAATCAAGAATAGTCACGGATTGTTCTTAATATAAACCTAAACTATTAATATGTTGATAACAGCCTTTTTCCGAGCAAAAATGTTTTTCAACTAAAACACATTAACCTTAGTAACACAAGAACATTTCTTAACAAAAAAAAAGTTGAGCAATCAATCAATTTTTTTTTTATTTGTCATCTTAAAATTGCATGCTAAAATGTGTGTACCTATATTATATAATTTAGATATATTTATAATATATCTATATTTAGTCAATGTAAACAAAACTGAAATGTAGCTTTATCCACAGGCTTTATCCAGCAGGAAATTAAACTGGTAGTTTTATCCTCCTCCCGTCTCATTTATGTGTAGACCACCTTTTTTAGATTATTTAGGTCTAATAATAGAAAGGAAAACAGAAACAAAACTATGTTTATTGCCTGATATGTCTGTTTTTTGTTGAAGGGAAGCATGCAACCTATCGTTCAGAAATCATGAAAATTAAATCGCCAATCTGTCCTGGTAGAGAAAAAGCATAAAAGTCTTATTCAGTTGAGAGGAAAAGTTAAGGACAAATGTCCTGAATCCCAGCATGAGTGTAGCCTCCAAAAGTGTAATGTGGGATGATGAGGGAATTTGACAACTGACAAGAGAGATTAACACCATTTTACAAAAAGGATGTATTCAACCATGAATGAATTCAGCACAGAGACAGCCAATGCTTTCTTAGTCAACTGAAAATTGACATTGGTAGATAAAGAGAAGATGTTAAAATTAGAAGCTAAGAAATCACTTGGAATTATTTACGTCAGCTGCCATGTTTATTGCAATAAAGGACATCTCCAAGCTTGCATGGCATAACTACTGAATTGTTCCTTACAGTATGAGATCTAGTTGATCCATAATATTGGAATGCATAGAAGATCAGAAAGTCTCCAACGTCCTTACTTTTGAAGAAAGGGAACGGTCCAAAAATTGTTCAATACTATATAAAGCTTTCTCTAGACTTTTCATCTCGACAGTCACATATGGGAACACTGCATTCCTAATCAGGCAGGGGTTCTGAAAGGTAGATTAGCTGCAGACAATTGGCAGTAATAGTTACAATATTGAATAATGGAACTGCCAAACATCAGCTTTCTGCCATCTTTTTCTCATATGCTGAGAGGGTTTTGATCATCTTTAATTGATTCTTAACTGGAGTTCAGAGGAGGTTCAGTCTTGGCCCTTTCTACACAATTTACACTGTAAAATATTCTAGCTCTTGCAGTACAGATAGGATCCTGTAGATTTAACTATAGGATCCCCATTTAACCTACAAAAAGGTACATGGCAGCGTTTCTCTTTTCAATCAACTTTATTGTTTGTCGTTGGAACCATCTGCCCATAACCCCCATTATTAATAATGATTCTGAGCATTATATCTCCATATGTCCATGATGCACTGCAGTATTGTATCTTCCACCTCAGTTCCTAAGGTTGTAGATTTTTTGCACAGTATGGACTGTTGTCTAGCTAAAAACATCAGCTTGAATAAATGTATGCTTATGCCTTTAATCGCATGTGCCAAGTGTCTCACTTCACCCACTAGCACCCCCATTCAGACCAGTGACATAGACAACAGACTTTTAAATGTACATGTTATGTTTATATATTTAGACATCAAAGCACATCCATCTTTTCAAAAAATAAGGAAAGACAACATTGTTGAGGCCTTTAAAGTAATTCAATCAGAATTAGTAAAATTTTCAACTTTATATTTCATTAGAAAGTAAGAGTATCAACTGACAAAATTAATATTCTTCTCGTGATTCATTTTCTTTTATCTGTGCTCCCATTAACACCCCAAGTCAGTAATCTAAGTAGATGGATTCATTGATCTCCAAATTTATCTGGACAGCCAAATGTCTGAGAATTAGATTTTCAGTTCTTCAACAACCAAAATAACTTGGAGGCTTATCTAATCTTCAGTTCATTTTAGCAACTGAAACACGTAAAGTGTCTTCGGACAATGGTTCATTCATGCATCCTATTTTAGACTGTTTGTCTATCAACAAAGGACTGTTCCATCATTCAGCAAAATCATTTATTTAGGGTAAGTGTGCCCATTAAGCCCACCAAAATCTGTTTTCAGGTATTTTTCATAGATATTGATCTGATTCATAAGGCAGATCTCTTGGGAAAATCCAGCACTAATCTCTCATTTGAAAACGTATTCATTTGGCCATATACATTTTAGAATGTAAAACAAAGATATTTAATGAAATTAGTGGTACTGTGGCACCATTTAAACCCGTGTGTGTTCCAAATAAGCCCACACCATGATTTATTGACAAAATATTAAAAATGATTGTTTTCAAAGAATTAAAAACCACAGCATATTTATTCAGTAACATGTTAAGTTTTAAAAAATGAAAAAAAAACACCCCCTCTCCCTTTACTAATGCTTGTTGGCTCTCTCTCTTCCACCACCTGATGCAATAACCCTCAACATCAAAAACATATTTAATGCAGAACAGCTCATGAACAAAGGAAGGTTGCAATTCCATTCCATGAAATAATTGTATTAGATAACTGATTTTGTTGCTTTTAGTTTGTTTTGTGGAGGTCTCTATTTCCCTATGATTGGTGAGATAAAAAGGGCCAGCACCCTCCAGGTTAGCCCGGCAAAGGATGAACCTGCATTTAACATCTTCAACTTCTTCAATGTTCTTGTCGAAGAAGTGGCTGAAAATAGCAGAAAAGTGATGATATGTCAGGGATCCCGAAACACAAAACTTTTTTGGTGACTTCGTGTGAGGTCCCCTGAGTCTCCATACACACGGGTGGGGCTAATTCAACATGAGCAAATGTGATTGGTGTGCAATAAAAAACTACATGGAAGTAACACATTTGGATGTCAATTGTGTTGGTCAAAACAATGAGTAGCACAAAATATTGTTCTCTCTTTTTTATTTCACTTCAAAGTTGAAAGTGGGTAATGGGTACAGGTACCCTAGAACTTTTGATTGTAGTCATTCTTTAAGAGTAATAATTTGCCCTAGGGTGTTAGAAATTAAGTATTGTTTGTCTAACAGAACATTAATTCTTTGCAGCATGAATCTGTTTCTGACAGAATGTGGCATTAAGAGATAAAAGCATTGCTGTACAGAACATAATATATAATAGATGACAGCCAATGTGGGTATTGGTTCCATAATTTCAGATAAAATTCTGTGAAATAGTTTTAAAAAATAATTTAAGTCAAATACAAACCAAAACGTCTAATGCAGAAATGTGATTTTGTAAGTTCTACTGTACCACACATTCTTTTAGGTTGTGTGAATATGGGGGTTCCATTTTTAAATAGCTAAGTTGAATTTGAAGACAGAACGTAAAAAATGAATGCTGCCTATTGGAAAATGCTTTACCCTCTTTTTCCCAGAGGTCTACACTGTGATAGCCAATTTAGCTGTGCTGGTCAGGATCACCGGTCCAGTCGCTGCACTGGAGATGTAGGCATTAGCTGCATATGTCACATGGAATACTAAATCTCTATTTTGCACTGCAATAAATATTTACTGCACATAATCCAAATGCCCAAGAGCATGGAATTTTGTGCATTTTGAATTGATACAGCTGGCTGCTATTAATGTTAATTGCCCTGTTTGCGATTGCAAAGTCTCATAATTTCACATAGTCTGTGTGTTCAGTCTGTTTATACATGTATAATTAATTGTGAGTATGTGTTTTTGTCAGAATTTAGTGTTTTATAGCTGGCATGAGTGAAAATGTGCTGGATCCATATGCTGACAGTGTTTCACTGCCGTATGGCACTACCAAGTTGCGATGCCTTATTGCTGTATTGTTTGTGCCCTGCTGTTATATGCAGCTGCACATTGTATAGAGGTTAATTAGCACAGACACCAGTGCTAGTGCTATCAGGCAACAAGAACATGGTTTTCATCAGTCTGGTCCTTTGCTTTCATGTGATAAAGTGAAGAATGTCAACCATGAAACACTTGTATTACACAAGAGGCAACGAGACACCCCAAAACACATTTAGTAATCTCTAAATCAGATATACGTAGAGATTGATCTTAAGCATGTTGGTGTTTCATACTGTGACTGTTCCCAGGCAACGATGAATGCAGTTAAGGAGACCAACATGTAAGTGATTTTCATGTAAGTTATCGTTTTACTCTTTTCTCTGATCTTCCAGTGATCTGTGCATGTGAGTTTCTGAGAGCAGTCAGTGAAGAAATGTATGATCACAGACACATTTCTTCACCACATCATTGGCCTTATAGTGATCATTGATCTTCAGATTGGTTAATATTAGAGACTGAATTATTGACTACTTCACTGCAAGAAGTAGATCAAGAAGGGTTTCTTGATCCTCTCTCCTCCATCCACAGAACAGTCTAGCTCACTGGTTCTTAACCTGGGTTCGATCGAACCCCAGGGGTTCGCTGAGTCAGTCACAGGGGTTCGGCGAAGTTCAAGACACGCACCTGACTCATATGATTCGTGATGACACGCCCCGCTTGGTGATCAAGAAGGGTTCGGTGAATGCGCATATGAAACTGGTGGGGTTCAGTACCTCCAACAAGGTTAAGAACCACTGGTCTAGCTGGATGTAACTAACTTATTAAATAATGCATTAGTGTGTAATCACTGGGAACTTAAATTTCTTTATTTAAATTTCATCTCACATTCCATTTCTCGATTATTAAGAGGCAAATTAAGTCAAACATTAATTTTCTTGAAAACTTAAATTATTTTCTGTCACCCAATTATAACTTAAAAGACACTAACAGGTGGCTATCCACTTGTGCATATAAAGAGATTCACAAGTGGTTCTTGTCAGGGTTTACCATGTTTGCATTTCAATTATCCACTTATTCAAGGAATCCAATGGTGCCTCATTTTTGAAAATCAGACGTATGATTCCAGAGTTAGGTACATAAACACACCTCCAGCTTTGGCCCGTTGGTGGTGCTAGAGTGCTTTAAGTGCTGACAAGAAACTTGGTGAAATGAATCAGGGGACTGTCCCCAATCAGTGTACCAAATTTCAAACTTTTTAGAATATGGTTCTAGGGGCTGCCATGGATTTCAATAGCAGATGATTATGCATAATAAACTTTGCTGCTTGGCTCCCAATAATAATAAGAAAAAGTAGAAACTCAATGGGTGCCTACGCAGGTTCACTGCTTGGCCCCAAATATAGGCTGAGACTTTCCACTGAGGCAACCCAGAGTTTCTGGCTGTCAGTTCTCTCAGAGGTCTGCTCCTTGTCAAGGTCATTCACAAACTGAGCCACCTTCCGCTGTACACCACTACAGAAATGAGGGCCCATCCCCCACCACATGTGCTGCATTGGCAATGCTGTTCATCAAAAGTTAAATTGATCAGGCTAAAATGGTACCATGCTTAATATAGTAACTTCATTCATAAATCTCTTGCTAAACAACCTACTAATAAAATATTAAAGGTGGTCACATTTATATTGTTCTGTCATTTATTCAAATTAAAAAGGATCGTATTCAGCCTCATTCCCCCAACCATGGTTTTCATAATTATCTGATAGGCTGAAGAACACAAACCAACCGGTAGCACTGGTGAACTTTGAGTAAGAAAGCCACCGAATTCTACCTGATGAGATTTACTGTTTTGATGACATTGACAATTCAGAAACCCAAAAAATTGGGTTTTAGCATGGGCTCAGCATGCAGAAAGTTTTAAGAGCTATTTTTTTTCAGAACCCTTCAATAACATATTCTAACAAAAATACTATCTGGATATCTAAACTAATGAAACGTTAAAGTTAAACCTTTAACTAATTAAATGGAGAAGACAACAGATTTATGAACCTCATTATTTCTCAGGTTCCTTCATTAGTCTGTGGTTAGCTTAAATTAGGTAGCTCTTAGATACAGAACAGTAATCTGAGAGAGCTTCATGCACTTACATGAACAGCCAGCTTTCCAGTGGGAATCTGTGGGGAATCTTGCATCTACTCCTATCACCAGCTATTGTATTTCAACCCAGAGATGTGTACTTCTCTTTCCATTATTAGTTACTCTGGATAAAAGCATCCGCTATATGTCTGTAATGTAATATACAGGGATGTAGTGATAAACAGGTGAGTGAACTCTGGACACTTTTTGGTGAGTAACATCTTAGAGACAAACAATTCTCAAATTTTGATTATCTCCACTTGCTATTACAAATGTTTCCAATGTCACTGTTTACCCCAGCTGCTGCAGTCATTTCCTGCATCATCCATGCCACCATGGCCTCCTTTGGTATATGTAAAAAGTTATAAAATTATGCTTTATATGTGTTACAAAGCATTTGTAGAAAAAGGAACAATTTACAATGTTTTGCATTGGAATGATCCAACAGAAGGGTGATGTTAAAAACTTTTACTTTTCCATTCAAGTGTGGTATCTTGCTGGGAAATAGCAATATCAAACTACAATCCCACTGAGAACCCATTTGTGAGCATAAACAATGTTAAAATGAATGTGAAATGTAATTTTTTTTGTAGGAGTCAATAGAAAGGGGGTATGGATAGAAATTAAATGTCAACAGGTAATTATTAAATGTAAATTCTATTTTGGCCACTTCTTGTCCACATAGAGAGTTGTCAGTTTTGGAATAGATTATCAGGTTGTGTAGTAGAGAAGAAATCTTTGGAGTGTTGTAGTCCAGGCTTCACCCAATGACATGGCCCCTTCTTATCATGACTTAGTCACTGCATATATAGTATACAAATATATTTGAGACACAGATACTAAATCTTTTAATGTCTTCCCTTTCTTCTCTTCTGCTCCACCCTTCTTCTCCAAAGTGACCAGTTCCTGTCAAGCCTTGTTGGATAGACCTTTGGAGGACAGTTTCCCAGACCACCTATTGCCACACCTCTGGGACTCAGCGGACCTGGACCAAAGTGAGATTTACCAGAATCATCTCAACAGTTGTGGTGTAGTCCTTTCCAGGACGTCAATAACATAAACAACACATAAAATATATCATAACAATAGATTAAATATTTTTAACAATATGACACCTTAAAATGTAAATTTTGGGATCATATCTTTGCACTGAATTCTTGTTTTTCATAGTATTACTAATTGCAAATTTGACTTCCTTGGAGATAAAAACTGAAATGCACACCAATTGTTCCATCCCTCTGTATCTGTTTGTCTGTCTGCCTCTCTGCCTGCCTGTCTGTCTGTCTTCCTATATCATTGTTTTATCATGTAGGATATATAATGTAGGTTTCATTTATACCTGTATGATATTGGCATTTGTGTAAGAAACACAAACTCAAGTTTATATAGTTTTACTCAGTTCTATTACACCCATGCCTAAGTGGATTTTTTTCATTTTCATGTGAAAGAAATGCTAATTGCTCACAGCCTCTCCTTGTTGTTTGTTTGTTTTCAGTGGAGACATGTCATTCAGATCAGTCCATCAAACCATACAGCAATTAAACTGATTTACTTCTTATTCCTCCCAAGCCCAAAAGTCTGTGGATCTCCCAGCTGGGTTCCTGGAAGGCCTTGTGTTACCCTTGCTATCTGTTCCACTCCATCAATACCCTCACATGACTTTTGACCAGTTGGTTCTCATTAACGTTTGGTTGCTTTAATTCCCAACTCCCATCTTACCCACACTCCCCCACCCTGCCCTACCCCCAAGAAATCTTTCTCATCTAAACTAGCTTTCCCACATCCCCTGTTGATCATTTCAGTGTTAATGTCTTATTTTTCTATGGTTTTCAAAAAGGGCAGCAGTGAGAGAGTGAGAGATGAGACTCAGAGGGCTCTTTGGTGCTAACGGGGGGGTTGCGGAGGGGGGGCGGGGCACATTGTGTTAGCATTTAGCACTCCTCTAGTTTTCAAACCTACAGCACTTGACTGGCAGCCCATTTTATAACAGCAGAATATTTTATTTCCCTATTTTGTAAGTCAGATGTTAAAAGTTGGATATTGGTTACTGCCCAATTCTAGCAGCAGTCAATGAGAGGGGCAGACGTGCAAAACTATTTTTGAGGACGCAAGTTCAACATGGGACAGGTCCATTCCACTGCGCTACTCGCAATAGGAGGTCCTTCACATGGTGCAATCTTTAATGGAATACTGTGTTAATATTCATTAGAGGGTGTTGGCATAGCGTTGCATGTTTCAGCCAATCATAGTGAGTGTTACATACAATTAAATCATGTGCACCCAATGCCTGAAGAGAACATGGATGATCCAAGGCAGAGGAATGTACGTTTCACACCACAGGAGGCGGAGGCACTGGTACGTAAGGTCCATGCCCAACATGAGCAAATTTTTGGATCTGCCAGCAAGTCTCAACTTCCTCCTTGAGGAAGTTGGGAGTGCTTGGGATCAGTTGACAGCTTGTGTAAATGGAAGTTTGTATCAGTTCAGGTATTATTATGAGATCTGGATACGTAAAACAATGAGAATGAAATTTCCAGTTTCAATGTTTTATTAAGATATATTCAGAATACACTGTGTACCTCTCTGATGATTATTTTAGCAGTCCACTCCATTGGCCTCTACAATAAGCGGCACATGCAGTTCACCTTCTCTCTGCCTTGCCATCTCTTATGTGTCCTCTGAAATGTCGCAATGCCATCCATCATTTATGGCTATACTGTGTAAAATGCAACATATCATAAAGAACTCACTGACATTCTGAGGGCTGTATTGCAATGTGCCACCTGATCTGTCCAGGCATCTGAAATGCATTTTCAGAGGGCCAAGTGTTCGCTCAGTTACACTCCTAGTCCTCAACAACTCATGATTGAATCCTCGTTGCCGTTGAGATGTTGGAACGATGTAGGGTGTCAGAAGCCAGGTACATAATGGATAGCCATTACTACCTATCAGCCACCCAATGTAAGATGTCGAGGCACTCCTCCTCAGTCATTATAAGGAAGGAGTGATGCTATTCGAATACTCATTGACAGTAATGCCTTCTTCTCCTTGCAATTATGAATTCCATACTATTGGGATCAACAGCAAATTGCATGGAACTCCCATTTGTTTTCAGAGAACAAGAGACATTGTGCTTCTACACCCCTTTATTACATCAGAGATGCAGCTGGCTTTGCGCTGCCGGCTTGTTGACAAAAATAACTTTTCGCATTTTGTAGTGGTCATGTAACATTTTAAATTCTGTTGTAGCACATTGCCCATGCTCGTGAAAATAGGGCCCAGGTGCTTCCATATGTCATTAACTGTGACCTCATTTCAAGACTCATTAATGTTATCAATGGCCTTTATGTGTTACGAAATGCTAAAATAACCCTTGTTTTGGTCTCAAATGTTGGGCCTTTAGGTTGTAACAGTATAAGCACCACACAGAGGTTCTTTCTGTGTACTTTTCCATAAACATTATACACAATTGTTATACTTTACATGGACTGCATTGAAATTAATTCCATGGCGTATTAGTTTGACTGATCCCCTGATTCAAACGAAAATTCACAACTTGTTTTTGACTTCAGAATACTCTTCTCTGAATATCCCACAAGTATGATTAAGAAGAGTAACAATCTGATATCAAATGATATCACTGTAATGACTCTTTTGTCATTGTAAAACTGTCATCCAATTGTGAGATGAGAGAATTGGACAGAGCAGATAGTTTCTGTGTTCTTGGATCACTCCCTAAAAGCTGGTGTGTTGCTCATTACAGTCCTAATTTTGTATGGAATTATTTGCATACCAAAACTAGGGGTTTTTAGATTGGATTTAACAAACAACCCTTTCTGTTGATGGGAACATTGAGCATTTTATGCACTTTTGCAACATCCTTGATGTCATGACTGAGTCAGATTCTGTTTCGAATTATATTGTGATTCCTGTCACATTCAGTTTAATGCAAGGTCTTTCATTCTCCAATTGGATGAAGATTCTGATTTCCATCGGGTTAAGCGTTGACTGGTCATCTTGTGTCTTTGGTCAACATAATTCACTTTCCTGTGGTGCAGAGCAGACCGACTGACAGTGTTGTGGTCTGACTGTCATTTTAAATGGGTCACTTTGGATGAATATTTTCGTTGCCATTTTTCTCTTTATTTGACCCAGATGAGGACATTAACTTCAGCTGTCAAATGAGTTTATTCCTGATGCATTTAGTTACTGAGAGAATGGATGTTCACTACTAATAGCTGATTTTTTTTGTTTTGATTGCTGCATGAGTTCCATTATATGCAGTTATTTACTCTTTTCAGTCCCTTCTGAGGCAACCCCAGAGCCAATACTGAAAGCTCATGCTATGAAATGAAGGTTCTTGGGAGCAAAATGTCAATCTGGCTGATGAACCAGTTTTTCATGAGGTTTGATTCCCTGGTTCTCTCTTCCTGCAGCTGCCTTCTGTGATTTTGAATCAACCTGTTCCTGGACCCTGTCTAATCACAGTGCTGGAGCTGACTGGCATATTATATTGGCAGAGCAACACAGGCCGAGCACGCAGGCTGTATGGCCAGCCACCGATCACTCAGTTGGAGGGACTGATGGTGAGAGAAATGCAATTTTATAAAAATCAGAATTATGATGCATGATGCCACTCATGAAGCTTCTGTTGAGATATTCTCTTGATCAGCTGTGGGTATCCTTTTGGAGACTGAAACGAAAGCATGTAACTGACGTTCTTAGTTAAAACATTGTTGAAGTCTTTGTATCACATTCGTTTTGACCTGCTTGTGTACTCCCATCCCTCCTTCAATGATAGGCCACTTCCTCCTCCTAAGAGCTCAGTCAGAACATGGTGCTGAGAGCTGCGAGTTCTCCATTACCAGCCCGGTGCTCTCAAACAGCGGGCCACAGTGCCAGCTGCAGCTGGCGCAGTTCCAGCCAGAGCATGTCCGAGGGAACCTGTCCATTAGGGTCAAACTTCTGGAATCTGCCTCCGTTGTCAGCTCACCAGCTTTCAGCAACTTGGGGCCAGACGTTATCAGGTTAGCCAGTTTTTATTAGCACAATGTTTGTTGTAAAAATGCTCTTAAATGTATCCAAAAACTGCTAGAAATGTTCTAAACTGGGATTGAATGTGTTCAGATTTGTATCTGTTTATACTTTTCAAGGTTTTAATGAGAAGCATTTCATGGCAGTTATTCACTGATTTTCTTATTTTGACGAGGATCTTATGTGTTTATTAGCTTCTTATAATTCACTATGAAACATTTATTAAACACTCATAATGTATTGTTTAATGCATTGCTGTTCTAGTAACAAGTATTGTTGCCTTAATGGAATGGATCCTAGAGAGATCCTGAGGAGATGGAATGGGAACAGAGAGACAGCATGTGGCTCTGCAGTATGTAGTATTGGACAGTAAGAAATTCTGTGGAGCTGCTGTTTGTGGAATTTGGCAATGAGTAATTCTGTCAAGTGTCACTCTGTGGATTAAAACAGTGAGAATTCTTGTTATGCTGCTGTCTTAGACCTTTACCTGCAGACCCTTTAGTCACAAACTGTAGCCATTCCCAGACTAATCACTCTTAAAAAGTTTCTGGCATTGCTCATGATGATTCAATACAAAATGGTTTTCTTTGGCAATAATGATTCAATACAAAATGGTTTTCTTTGGCTTCTTTAAAGGCTGGCTTGTGTTTTGTTCTCTGCCAATTGGGCACAACCTCGGCAGACCGCTAGAGGGGAGCGTATAGTTAGCGTTGCCAGGGTGCACAGATGGGAGACACACTTCTCCAATAAGAGTTGCTCATCCTTTGCAGAGTGAATGTGGCAGCAGACCAACATCTGTGCAGATGTGCAGGGTAGACAGCCAGCTGGAGGCTTGAATAAAGCTTTTTCCTTGATTGCAGGAAAAAGTTGGGTCAGTGTGTTATTTGACACACATACATGCATGCATACACACACATACACACACACACATATGTTCACTCACTCACTCACAGAAACACACTCACACGCATGCAAAGAGACTAACAAGATTGTATGAACACTGTTTTAGTTTATTTTAAAAACATATGCAATGAATTGGTCATGGTCAAATTCCACATTCCTAAAAATGTTGGTGGCAACAAAGATTACTTTGAATCCCATTGAACATTTGTCTAAAAATGGAAATATAATATGCAGAGCCTATTGTTTAAGGTAGTGGTTCCCAAAGTGTGGGGCACACCCCTCGGGCGGGGGGTTGGAGTTGGGGGTCACAGAGTAACAGCAAAGGGGCCACGGGTTGAGGGTGAAAAAAAGAAACCCAAACAACCAACTACTGGTCAAATTTTGTATGGCAGTGCTCTTACAACATAGCTCCCTGCAACTAGCCTATTTGGTGATGAGTTTATACCCAGCTAGCAAAATGGCATCCTGGGGACGTTTCCCTGGACGTTATTAAATGTCCTGGTTGCAATGGAACATCCTTTGAACGTTGTTTTGTAGGGTTCCCTAGATGTTACGGGGGTAATACATAGGTATTTTGGGGACGTTCAGAGACGTCCTGGGGACATCCGCAGGGCCCTTATATTAACATTGCCTGGACGTCCTGTGAACATTATGAACACCTATACATTATTATTATTATTATTGTTGATAAATGAAATTGAAAATGTTAGCTGTTCATATGTTTTTTTTTTTGTGACCTGATAATTTGGATGTTTCCTGACTTTGTATCTCTCTGATTGGTACAGGGAACAATGGGAGGTGATTGAGGCCCACATTGGCCAACTGGAGGAACCCTTTCAGGTGATGCTACTCTACTCAACCTGTGGGGAGGAGGATGGAGGGATCTTTGCAATCGACTCCTTGGAGCTGAAGAACTGTGACACGGGTAAGCCTCCGATCTTACATGAATGCTTGGAACTCCATTCTTCCAAATGCAGCAAAAGGAGGCTTCACTCAGCCCTATGTGTTGGTCAAAGTTGTATTGCTATGAACCTCTGTCTTCCTGCAGAGTTTCAGAACATTTCCAGAGTCTGAGTGGTTTTCATCACCATTTCTGACTAATTAAACTTTCTGTTAAGAAGAAATTAGCAAAGCTGTCAGGAAAAGTAATGAAAAGTTTAATGACAGTACAATTCTAATAATTACAATGCATATTAGCAACTTTAAAATCATATTTAAAAAACACCCAGCTGCACATTGTCATAAATAGGTGCTGTGTTATATTACTTAAGGAGTAGTGTGAAGCCAATGGGATAAACCCTGGACACATTGCTGTGTAAATGAGAAAGTGCTTCTGTCTACCTGAACTGGGTTCAAGTTTAAAACTGAGATAAATTATGTGACATCTTCCCTGCCTTAGCCAATGAAAAGCATTCCCCCTGTAGTGTCTCAACAAAATCCCAAACTTAAAATAAATACTTTTATTGCATTGCATTACATAGATTTTACCTTTACAGATGAATAAAACATGTGTCCCATTTCCAAGCCAGGGTGGTCCCATAGCCTGAAATGATCTTCCTATAAATCACCTGAGAATTTTTTGGCAATACACCCTGATCTTCCTGGGATATAAAAACGTTAAAGCTGGATGCCTGTATTTCCACAGCAAACACCAGCACAAGGCCTTCAGGGATATGATCAGAGTAATTGTAGAAATGGCAAAAAGTCTAAAATGTCTATTTTCTCCTGAGCCTTTAAAGAGATTGTTCATACAATGTTTATGCAATTTCAAACACATTAAATAGTTTCCTTAGCTTAAAATTTGCCTCAAGTCAAAGGGTGACTGTTACTCTTAATTTCTGTTTGTTTAAACTGCTACAGAGCCATGTGGAAATGTTGGGGCAGCTGGTTGTGTGGACATATAATATTTCTGCATTGTTCTCTGATAATATAAACAAACAGAAACCAGCCTGGCTTTGACCACTTATGATGCAGTGTGTGGCTAGATTTACTTCCCCAAACCGGCTTTCAAAATACCTGACAGGTAGTATCAGCATCAGATCTTAATCAGCAAAATATTCCCCTTGCATTGTGCACCAGCAACACTTTCTCCTCAGTCAGTCATGCAGAGTCTTTCTGCACCATTCTGTACACCAAGTGCCCTTTCAGAACAAAGTAAACAGGTGGACTAAGAAATGAACTCCTCTGAATACAAAGAACAAGCTGCAGTGATGCAATTCACTTGGACAAACGGACCAACTAGGCAGAATATGGGTTAAATATAAGTGAAAAAAGTTCACTCTCGTAACAAGACATGCAGAGCCCTAACCAAGTACAGTACATGTGACCCTGCAAAGTAAATAAGAGACAAGTGGCATGAGTGATTGAAGGTTTTAAACTGTTCACTAGAGGAGCGAGGCCTCTGATAACATATCTGGAAAAGGTGAATAGCCTGAGGCTGACACACCATCAGTCTGCAGCCTCTACAGGTGATTATTCTTCCAAAGTATGCCATTTGTAGATCTAGGATTCCTAAATGAACTGTGTGCTGTATGTGTAAGCCAGCCTCTCTTATTGGTGCATTCGGGTTTTATTACTGCCTTTACAGATGCCCAGCCTCTGGGTTCCCACTGCTCGTTTGAATCTGGTCTCTGCGGATGGTCAGTCTCCAATGACCCCTCCAGTTGGGCATTGACCAGCGGTGAAGAGTTGGCCACTAGCAAGGACCTGCTTGGGACAACGTTGCAGAACACTGAAGGTGACATTCTGGAACCTGTGAATTTGTGGGTTTAAAATTCTAGATGAAACAATACTGTTCTAGCCTCTAACCACATCTTTAACTAAGCAGTGTGTATAACATAAATTATGCCTTTTTCCCTGGGAAAAATTAAGACACAAGGCCTCTTTTTCCAAAGATATTTCAGGAAGCAACTTCAGAAGGAGCTGTAATTTATAATGAAAAAGCAAGGATTTTAACCATTTCAATTGGTCAACAGTTGGTTTTGACAATAGTTTTTGGAATACTCACAAAATCAAAACAAGTCATTTATTTTTAAGAGGATGGATCCATATATACAAAATATGAATGCATTAACCATTTTAAATGAGTCATATACATGTCATGTGTTTATGCTGACAGCCCTGTTTTCATGTCAGCTTAAAGATGCACCTCTACTTGACCTCAGGTGACCTGCTTAATTTTGTTCTGAACTTTTTCCAAACATGATTTCCAAACTGATTCCGTCTTATTCCATTTCTTAGAACTCACTCTGCATTCTAATGCATTCTATAGTGGCCCTTCCCAGTTTAATGTTTACTTTCATGCATCAGTGATAATACTGTGCTTGACATTTATGTGGAAGACCAGCCTATTCCTTATGTGGTTGACTGTTCAGTCCATAACTCTGAGGTTTGTATTTCTGAGGTTCCATGGTATACTCCAGCTATTCATACAAAGATTATACTTTTTTGCTGCTAAACCACAATAATCATTTAGTCATCAGTGTGATTCATGCCTCTGGATTTATGACGATAGGGCAAATGAACCAGGGAAACTCGAGTTCTCTCCCTGTAGGTTGACATTTTGAAGATCTGCAGTTATCGCTGTTGTATTTCTTTTCCAGCTTGTGAAATACAACGTGTGAATGTATTGTCCTTCCTGGAAACAATGAGGTGCAGGAGAGGGAATTATTGGGGTTGCAGAAACAATTCCTCCAATGGCTTCCCACATTACTTGGATTACATGGAAAACTGATTCACTTTGAATGCACTCCAATGTGATTTTGTTCCCATATTCAATGGGTCAAAGCTATAGTTGCAGAATTACAAGCTTCACTGATAAATACCTTGTGGCATTATTACAAAATCCAATAATGGTCCTCTTGAAACTATGGATACACTTCAGTATCTAGCACTATTAAATTATTTTGTGATTTGTAATTTTAGGACACTTAAACTTCTGTTAAAATGTATATTTTGGATGTGAATTTATTGTGAATTTATTATATATATGTTGATTTATTTTTCTACCTTTTGCACTGCTTCCTGTTAGATTTATGACACTGGAAGCTCTCTCGGTCTTATATCTTTCATGCGGGAGGGGATTTATGTAGTTAGTGTTGAAAATTTAGTTTAAATTCACACCTTGGCTTCTGTGCAAATCACTATCAATCCTAATGCCTCCATGATTTGCCATGTGTCTGTCTTAGTTTAGTTTTTGTCCCTATCACCTCTTAGGTCACTTCCTGTTCCTAAGGGTGAGAGACAATGAAACAGGTGGTGAGGCCCTGGCTCAGAGCCCCACCCTCCCTCCAACCGTGTCAAGTGGAAATTGCCAGGTAAGACATTGTTAGCAGACAGACAGATAGCCTCTCTCACAGTTGAGGTATAAATGTGTGTCCAACAGAGCTAGAGTGGTGTGGCAGAAAAAGGATCATTCATATTTTATTACAGACGCAGGGCATTGGTCATTACTTCACAAAGGAGATGATGTAAAGGATGTAGTGGTTTCCAGAGCATCCATGGGGAGCACTAATCTGTGTTTACAGCGGAACATCATCTTGGAGCAAATTTTTGTTTCTGAGACATATTAATACAGCGTTTGATCTGTGGAGGTGGTGGTATGTCTTGGCAGCACTCTATTCTGTCCAAAATGTAATGAGTCATTTTACCAGATGCTCCCTCACCAATGCATAATCCAAAACAAATTTAAACACAGAACACAAAGCCCATGGATAGAGAACATAATTTACAGGCACAATGTTTCACTGCTGTTGTTGGGGGTGTCACTCTCTCATCTCAGTCTGCATGGGTCTTTCACCTGTTGGGGTTTGGGGTCTGGTGCAGATGCGGCTCTCCCTGTATTTGTTTGGGGAGTTTAACGGTACAGTGCTGCTGTCAGTGGAAGAGAATGGTACCGCAGCAGCCCCTCTGGCGTGGGAACGGTCAGGGCCAATGAAAGACAGCTGGATGGATGTCACTGTGGAGCTTGCAGACGTCCTGAACAGGTACCATGTCCGCTCCATCTAAAGATACACATTGTCTATTTTAAATGCATAGATAAGACATAGATAAGAGATTATAGAGCCTTGTGTTTCTTGTATTCCTATGCTCATCATAAAATATTGTATGACAATATGGTTATCTCACCTGAAGTCACTGTGGATTAAATAATTGCTGTTATAAACTGGATCAAGGGTAGGATTGTCTGGTTGAGGGCGCAATAGCCAACACAAATGATTTTTTGGGCACTCATTCATGTTACTTTATTACAGGCAAATATACTGCATTACCTGTTTAATTTGACATGTTTGGTTTATTGCAATCATACTGTTACAAATAAATTAAATTTAAAATGGAAATGTCAGACAATATTCATAATGATTGTACAATTTTACTCTGAGAGATTTTGAGGAGGGGTCTGAAGTCCTAACGAGAGTGTTGGAGTCTGGATTTTAACTGGAAGTGTCCTCTGTTCCAGTTTCCACATAAATGTGAGGGTCCTGTGGGGCCGTGACTCAAATGCAGACATTGCTGTGGACCAGATCACCCTGTCGGACTCCTGTTATGACACAGGTAAGCCACCTTCACAGGACTCTGACCTTCCATGCCCAAGGGCCTGTAAGAGGGTTTGGCACCAGCCCGGAGCTGACTGTAACCTGTGATGGCACTAACGGTTCATTTAGGCCCCAAAACCACCAGCATCACTCTTTGCCTGCAGTAGTTTGTCTTGGGTCCACTCAGTGATGCGAGAAGCAGAAATTCCCGCTGGGCCACTGATTCAGACTTTTCCTGATTGTTTCTGAAAGGGGAGAAACCACTTCCACTTACCCTCTGCTAGTACAAAATTCCATAATTGTACCTCCCTTCCATGTGACCCCAGCGAGCACGCGAGCTGCATACCAACAACTGGTGCCGTTTATCATAAATGAGCGGAGCATCGCCCACGCAGGCTGCCTACAGTGATAATCGCAATTGTCCATGTGTGCCGAACTGCTGGTTGGTATGAGAAGTGGAGTCTGAGGAGGCGGTTTCCCCATTTAAAAAACTGTCTCCCATTTTCGGCTTCACACCATGGGTCTACATCACGACCCGGGTGGTCGTTGCAAACACTGACATGGTGGAAGGGGTCGTCTCGTCCCATAATGCATTTTCAGCTGAGTGCAAACCTTAAACACAGGGCTTAAGGCTGCAGACATTAGACGCCTGTTAATTGAGATCGAAAGGCTGATTTATCACCCCTGTAATTTGGGTGTACAGATCCAGGCCCTCTTTGAAATTCCTGAAGAGTCTTTGCCTTTTTAATAACCACTCTTCCATCATAAGCTCCCCTCCCG
Organism: Albula goreensis; assembly: GCA_022829145.1. Taxonomy (NCBI): domain Eukaryota; kingdom Metazoa; phylum Chordata; class Actinopteri; order Albuliformes; family Albulidae; genus Albula; species Albula goreensis. Next base: position 26,864,017 of record CM040749.1, read on the forward strand.
CTCTTGTCCTGCTTTCTTTCCTACCCGTTTCAAGATGTCCTTCACTCAAGCACAAGATTTCCAGAGCCCTTTGTAATTCTCTTTTTCTCTCTGAAGTCTGCCACATATTTGCTAATATCCGTCTTGGTCTTGATCTTCTTATCTACTCAGTCACAGACTTTATGAGCTGTTTTATAAAAAAAAAAGACTGAACTTTTACTCCATTCATAAGCCTTCATCTTCTTATTTTGTTCTGTTTCTTCTCTTCCTGGCCTCCACATGACCTCACCTTAGATCAGGATCCAATGTTTCTCAGACATAGATTCTTCCATGACATGGACAACATTGATGACTTGGACTTCTTCAGCCCGCTCCCAGAGCCCTCTGCTTCAGGTACCACTTTTTAAAAATTAATATCTGAGATACATCCATGTAGAGGAAAGTGTTGGTGCTTTGACCAGGAAATTAATTTTCTTAATTCCTATAACGAGTTCTTGGACGGTAGTGACAAATCTTTTCTACATTTATAGACTTTAAAATCTCAATGGTCAACTCTCTCTCAATCCAAGTCTTAAGTTACCCATCATTCATGTTCCATGATGAGACACTTCTAATTGATATTCTTTGAAAATGCTTGTACCATGAAGTGAGGTGCCATGATTCCAGCATGACTGCTCTTCCCCTGTGTTAATGTGTTTGCCACTCTAACACTCTAACCACATCCCACTCGCTGTTCTGTCTCAGAGGTGCCCTTCATGACCTGGTGGTTCACCTCCTGCGGTGCCAGTGGCCCGCGGGGCCCCACACAGGCACAGTGTGACAGCGCCTACCGCAACACCAACGTCAGTGTCACCGTGGGCAAAGACGGGCCACTGAAGGGGGTGCAGATGTGGAGGGTGCCAGCCACCAACCATTACATGTGGGTACAAGAGACAACCGTTACACATGGGTGCTCGAACCAGTCTGAGCCAATTATCACATGTGGATACAGGGACCAGTTGAGGACTCAAGATACAAAATTCAGATTAATGTAAAAAAGTGAACTTAACTTGTTAACTTGGTTAACTTTCCAAGTATTTGTGCTCATTCTCTGCGATGCTCTTAAGATTTTGAGGCAAGTTAAATGTTCCAAATGACGGTTAGTGATTTAGAGAGATAGTCTATAGCTGTTCTGTGGATCCTCACCACAATTCATTTAAATTCATCAGAGAATTTAAATTGTGCAAATGGTCCCCTATGTAATTGGTTCCTTCTTAGCATGTAGGACTTCCCATGAGTCCTGGAGCTAAAACTCTTTCCATGTACTTTTCACTGCTTTGTCCATCATTACCATTAAATTTCTGCACATCCCTCAGGATCTCAGCCTATGGGGCAGCAGGAGGGAAAGGGGCCAAGAACCACAACAAGCGCTCCCATGGGGTCTTCATCTCTGCCATCTTTCCCTTGGAGAAAGGGGACGTCCTCTACATTTTGGTGGGCCACCAGGGCGAGGATGCTTGTCCAGGGGTGAGCATGGGGGAACATAGGCCTGGAAGGTGTCTGATTCATGCTGACATGCTACTCCTTATAAGTAAGCTTATTTCATTGATTCATTTTTGTATCTCTTATTGTTCTTCACCTTTTCTTTATTGCTTCTTTATTTTTCCCTCCCCTAGAGGAACCCTGTGACACAGAAGATCTGTTTGGGGGAATCCTCAGTGATTGAGGATGGACTTGGGACAGTGGAGTGGGCTGGTGGTGGAGGTGGTGGTGGGGGAGCCACCTACATCTATCGGGTAAGCACCTCTGTCACAAAACCCCCTTTTACTTTCTGTTCTCAAGGTCAGCCGTTAGTCTGTATTTGTTGTATTATCTGACTGCCATTATCAACAGGAGCACTACATTTAACCACTGTGATGTGTGCAATACAAAGCAGTGTATATAGCAGCTTTTTTCCCTTGATATTTCCCTGGCAGATGGAGAATGGCGTCATCGTGCCCCTGCTGATTGCTGCAGGTGGGGGCGGTAAGGCATATTTGGAGGACCCAGAGAGCAACCAAGACCACATCCCCCTGGAGCAGTATGAGAATGACACAGTCGCAGCTGGCACCAATGGCAAAACCGCTGCCGCAGGTCAGTCCTGACAGTCCTGACATGTGTGTTGTGTTGGCATGCATTGCCATTGTAGGCTGTGTATGGCTTGCATATTTGTGCACAATTGAATATGACCCAGTGTATCTCTTAAATTAAGTGAAACTTTTTAACTTTGCAGTTAATTTTTTTTTCTTAAAAATACTGCGCTGCGGTGTGTTGATGAAGCGACGCCAAGAGATGAATCTGTTGGTATCCTGTGCAGGTGGAGGCGGAGGGTGGAGTGACCAGGCCAGTGCTCTCTGGGCTGGGAGATCTCTCCTTGAGGGGGGTGAGGGAGGGTCATCCTGCCCCCAGGCTCTGTCCCGGTTGGGCTGGGCCACCTACGGCGGGTTCGGTGGGGGGGGTGGAGCCTGCACTGCTGGAGGGGGTGGAGGTGGATACAGAGGTACCCTTTTTTAACTATGTACACAGGCATGCACGCTTACAATGAACAGACACACACAGAAACACACAGACACACACACACAGGCATTGAAATATTGCTTGAAATACTTTTAACCTTGACAAAGCCATAAAATTCCTGGAGTTTAGTGACAGCTTTAAAATACCCCACCAGTATAATTTAGTGGTGTATTTTTCACCTAAAAAAGGCATTAGGGCCTAACTGAAGATGACAGGTCCCAGTACGATTTACTCACAAGAAGCTCGGCCCCTGCGGTTGAGCACCATGAGCCGTGCCAGGAACCCTGGGGCCCATGAAAAAGATATGACACCGGGGCCCACTAGCCGTCTGTTAATATAGCAGCATCAGACCATTCTGATGCATTCTGGCTGGCCAGTGTGGTGAGTCTCATGGCAATTCAGCAATATTACACCATTCTGGCTCAGTCTCACACATAGATGATATTTGGACAAATGTGTCCAAATGACCAGAGTGACCATAAATATGGATTTATGAACACAACTTCAGGATCCTAAGCAACCAAATCTATAGGTAATGGCTCAGACAGTGCATGGCGTAAATAGTCAGTAAACACATACAGACATGTGTCTCTGTGGAATAGTTTTCCTCAAGCAGGAGTGTGATAATAAAAAAAGAAAAACTCTTGGTAGTAGTGCAGGTGTGAAGCAGTTCTGTGTTGTATTACACCAGACAGAGGCAATAAAAGTGAGTTGTGAGACAGAAGGCAGGAATTCATGGTTATTCTTGATCAGCTGAGATGGGTTGTAAATGATATGGCTGCACAGAATGATGATTTGATGATTGAGTATTTTAGGATCTGTACTATGAAGGTTGGAGGATGGTTCTTTATGGATTTGAGGATTTGCTTCTACTCTGTGCTTCCCCTGATGCAGGTGGTGATGCTGCAGACACAGATGAGCTGACAGCAGACGGGCAGGCTGGGATCTCCTTCGTTCATCCAACCGGAGAAATATTCCTACAGCCACTGGCAGGTGAGGCTTTAGGACCTAGCAAGTACAGACACAGAGGCAAGTAAGGATGCAAACTAACACACAGGTGTGTATAGTTGCAAGCAAAAATAAAACGTTTTTTTTTTTTTTTTTTTAAAAAATAAGACACAATATTTAATGAAAGGGAAGACTTTTGTGTCCACACCTCATATTTTTGTACATATGTCACATATCCCTCATAAAATGTAATTTTATCATATCAGTCTTGCATTTTTTCCATTGCATAATTGTTTAAGAGGGAGAATGCTGTTGTTGCAATAATGGACAAAAGGACAAAATGAGCAAATGAAAAATATTTTTCATTGTAAAACATTTCACAATTCTCTTTTTCTTTCTCTCTCTCTCCCTGCCTCTCTCTTTCACTCTGCGCTCTTCCCCTTTCCCTCTCCCTCTCCATCTCTTTTCCCCATCTCTCTCTCTGGTGTTCCTTTTCCCTCTATCTCTCCCTCTCCCCCTCCCTTTTCCTCTATCCCTCTCTGTCTCCCCCTTTTCCTCTCCCTCCTCTCTCTTGTTCTCTGTCTCTCTGTCTCTCTCTGTTCTGTCTGGCTCTCTGTCCAGCCATGGAGAGTCATGGTGAAGCAGAGATTAAAGTCCAGCTGAACTGCACTCACTGCCAAACTCAGAGCTGCGAGCGGGATGAGGACACCAAAGTCATCCTGTGCCTCTGCCATAACGGAGAGATACTAGCAGGGGACAACGTCACCTGTACAGGTGAGTGAGCCTCTGTCCGCACGAACACCAGCATGAGTCTGTGATCACATCTTTGCTTCTACCAAAGATAGGAGTGCTTATCTGTTATCATTTTTATGATTCAAATATACACATGGTGAAGCAGGAGACCTGTCACAAATACACAGCTCTACAATAGTAACATAGCCTATTTGTATGGGAATTCAGTATGTGAAATATTTATTAATAGTTTATGTTGCCCTGTAAGTTCCAACAATATGAGACATATATCATATTTGTTGAATTGTCTACTCCCTCGCCTACCTGACTGTGATATTGATTCAGTGTATTTAATGTATTTTTATTTCTCAGCTGTATCTATACAAAATGACATGTATCACTACTGAAATCCGATTTTCCCTCATACCAGCTCCTAGAGGCCCTGCCCCTGAGGGACAGCTCTCCCTGCCACTCATTCTGGCTGTGGTGGCATCGACCCTGGTGACGGGCATCGTCCTGACCTGTGCCAGCCTCATGCTTAGTAAGAGATTCTTCCAGTTCTGTGTGAACTCCGTCCCATCCACTTTCCATCGCCTCTGAGGTGCTCTGACCTTCCCCATCTCCCCTGACCAGTACCTGCTACCCCTTCATCCCATCCCTGTCTTTTACACCTGACACAGAGGCACCCTGAGCCCTCATCTTTCAACCAAATGTTTTGCCACATCCTTTCAGGGAACAGTCACTACCTAACATAACATGCAGGGGAAAGGAAATTATTTGCGGGCTAAATTAATAGCTCAGCTCTAAAATCTGATAGCCTTGCATAGATTTGATCTGAGATTTTAGGGTCCAACAGATCATCTCCAAGGCCTGTAAGGTTCAACAGATTAGCTCTGAGTTATTTTTTGCTACCTTAAACTGTTTCACTTAATGTGATTGTCTGTGCAAGTCACAGCTATTTTTCAATTCACTCTGCAGTCCATGTCACTCATATGGGATTTGAGCTTTGGGTGACATTGCAGTCCCAGATATTTTCCATTGATATTTTTTGGAAGAATCGTTATTTTCCAGTAGAGCAGAGAAACTTTGTGTCATCCAAATGTGCATCACAGAAAGCCAAGCACGTTTATTAAATTTAGCTGACAATTTGATTTCTCTGTGGAAGAGAAGTCAGTTCATTTTGGAGTTTTTAGGGATTAAATTGCTTTAGGGCTTTAAATGAACTTTATTAGAACCAGCCATGTGGCAACTGGATGATAAAATTGATTAGCCACTAGATTGTTACCGGACAACAATGCAAATTTAATACTAATTTAATAAAAACAAAATATACATGTTGTGCTGGTTTCATGTTGAGTTGGACCCTGTCATTTTGCATATGGCATGTTTCATTTATGCAATGTCATGGACACCAAACAAAAAACTTGCCTATCCCATGAACACAGAAAAATAAGGCCTTTTGATAATTTTTTCTTCAAGACTCAAGATGTTGGGTCCCTTGTTCTTCAAAGAGGGACAGATTTCAGTATAATTAATTTGTGGTACAAAATAAGATGAAGTCAGTCTGCCCATATATGTGTAAATCTGCTTTTTAATGAAAGTGTCCAACTTCAAACGTAATATCCACAAAAATATTTGGTACACCTAACCTAACTGGCCAACACACAATCACTTTTGAGGGCAGGTGGGTGTTACTTTCAAATAAAGATTTTTTTTTTTTTGGAAAATCCTCTGTGACAAAAGCGGGTTTTCCTCGCCAGCACTTGGGCATTAATTTTGTCAAGATATCTAGCCTGATATCACTATATATAAAGAGACTGTGATGCACCCTAGTTTGTGAATGAGGCCAAACGTACATTCTTCACTCCAGCAGTTTATTGCAGAGGCAAAGTCAAAGACCTACCTGTCACTATAATGGAGTCTGAGAAGTTTGTTGTTGGCTTTTTGGCATTTTGTAAACTTTTGAGAGAATGGTGCAAGTGTGATCAAGAACTTACATATATTTAGGCAAAATATTTAAAGGATCAGTAGAAGACATTACATTTCACACTGTACCACAAATAAACTAAACCTCACTCTTATTTGTACTATATTTCTGTATGGCTTTTGTTGTAACTAAGGGAATAATATGTTTGAAGTGCCTAATTTTTCTTTGATTACCTAACTAGGTAACTTTGCTCAGAATTACTTACAGGAATAACTAGGGAATTGAAATATTGAAATATTACTGCTATTAACATTAACATTAATGTTGTTTTGATTATTGGTGTTGTGCAACCACTATCCATTGACCAACATTATAATGACTGCTGCTATGATGTTTCTGAGATAGAACTCACAAGAATAATATTTTTGTGTTTTTCTGGCAACAACAGTAGGAGAGTGAGGGAATATTTGAGGCTTCTGACTGAGAGTCCAGCCCACACAGTAATGTAAAAAAAAATCCTTTCTATCCTGGCTTACAAGACGGGAGGTACTCTGAGAGTGTCCTACTTCATGTTTATGCACGCAGTGCTGAATTTAGAAGTTTGTGTCATGACTGTCACAAGATTGCAAACTGTCCCAGTCAAAGTAGCCTCCACAACAACATGGAGCCTGGAAACATGATGATTGTGACTAGAATTAATTTGACAAATCCAGCTATCAAACTATCTGCTGTTCTCTGGTTTCATAAACCATGTGTAAAAATGTATTTGTTACCCTAGGATATTGTTAACTACCTTTCTTAACAATATGACAATACAACAAATGCTCCTCAAACATAACTCATGTGATGGGCATCATTTAAGATAACATTTAACCTGCCTGTCTAATAATTTAGCTGTTTTAAAATGGTCCAGCCTTGTTCTCCTATGATGATATTAATAGGTGAACAGGTGTTAAGAGATTGATGTGTGTGACAATATGAAATAACCTACACAAAATGTACAAATATACTGTCACATGATTCCAGTCATATCTTGTATCACTGTGTTCTGTGCTGAATAAAGCCTGTTTGTAAAACAACCACACCCTCTGGACTGAAGGCTGTTCTGTTAGACACTCATAATCAGTGGCCATAGATTCAGACTCATACAATCTTCATTTAGGTGGGGGAATTCACCAAGTGCTGCTTTTAAAATACTGTTTGAGGGCAAGTTTGAGGAAGTGGGGTTATTAAAATGTAATGAGATTTAAAAGCAAGTTAGTGGGTTTATTGTTGTTTGCTCACTGCAAAAGGAACATATTTTTGACTCAGTTTGCCAAATGTGGCTCCAACAACACATATGGAATTTGCACTATAAATTTGAATGCTGAATTATTTACTTTATTGTCAAAATTGTTATTATTTTTATAAAAATACATCACAAAATATGTTCATCTTTTTTTACAGAGGTAAACAGTGGTTTGTGGTATGAATATGCAATATGGACTCCAATACCTGTAACTATTCAGTGTATATGAATGCATGCATGAAGCTAGCTTGAGAATTGTTGAAATCACTGTCATTCCCATGCCACTCTGTTTTAGAGCTGACACAGAAGATGTAACAAATACATTGCATGGAGAACAAGTACACATAGCATATTTCCTGTTAAGGTTATGAGAGTGAATCTCTCCATCTCAAACCAGGCGTAAAGCTCGAGCTTTACACATTTACAGTGTCTTATATTTTCATTCCATGGCCATTTGTTTGAATAAATCTGATCCTTGCTATGTTGTGGTATTGAAAATAATCACACATAAGAACTCATTAAGAACGAAATAACAATCCAGTTGATATAATACATGTAAAAATATGGGCAGAGGTCAGTTAAAAAGAAGGTGGCTCTGTCACAGATATTTTAGCTTTTTGGTTATTTTTGGTTGCCATTGTTATACCTGCCTTGATTTGTTTTTTTTTTTTTTTTTTTTTTTTGATGATCTTGAATTTTTTGATTCAAATACACAATTACTTTTAGCTTTTTGACCTAAACCTGATCACATAATATGAATTATTATGGAACACAAATGGTATAATTAACTGCAGCTGAACAGCTATGGTGCAATGTATTATTTAATAAATAGATTTTTTACACTTCTGACTCCCCTATGATTTTGGTAAATATTGCCTATGACAAAAACACAGCCCTAATCATAACCCCTGTGTTATTTAATATTTTGCACTATACGCTTGAGACACCAATTGATAGTGAATTTTGTCAGCTGAGCCTTAAGATCAACCTTACAGGATATTGACAGAGTAGCTCTGCTCATGTATTACCAAGACCCAGCTGCACAGAGGGTGTGGTACACTCATTACAGACATGAGGGAATTCAATACTGATTTGAAGAGAAGTTACTCAGTCATATATTTGTAGCGGCCTATATACTGTATATTTAGATTTGTAATTGACAGTTGGGAATTAAGACACAGACGTGGTAGTGTTGACACAGGCTTTTGTTTAGATGAAGCACCTGATACAACTAATCATGTTCTGGATGATTTAAACTTGCTGTCACATGTACATTCTTGGATTCTGCCATGGAAAACACAACAAAGAGCTCCGTTTTCTTCAGTATGAGGTTCCCCATGAGTCTAATATAAATGGTAGTGCTGTCAATTTGATATTGTCAGGGCTTAAAGTGATAGAGTGTTATTTCAATATAAAAGAGCCAGTGTCAGGCCAGTGAAACCTGTGATATAACCCTTTTTCATTGGTTACAGTCGTACATGAGAACATCCTCTGTCACTGCCACACAAAACGGTTTGCTTATTGTCCTGAGCCCTTGGTTGAGATTAATTGAGAGAGGTCATTGCAGCTGTTGTTTGGATACTGAAGTCCTTTTATTTCAATGTGTCTATTGTTTTTTGTTCAGAGGCCTGGCTTAGATTTTGTCTCCTCAAGCCTGAATTCCCTTAGTTTGTGAGTAATCAAACATGTCTACTACAACCTTTACATCAGTGTGGTTTCAGCTCTTCAAAGCTACCTCGGGTCAGACAGTTACAGATGCAAACACCAGGCCCAGACTGCCCCTCCTTCAAGATCTTAGTTTGAGGAACTAGCTGAAGACTCCTAGCGGAAAGTGATGGACTTCAACGGTCATCTTTGCCTAGACTGTCCTAAACCATTCCGTCCCTGCATTGGCATCTGGCAGGAGGTTCTTGGTGATATAACCAACGCCCCGCAGGCAAAATAGCTTAAGCTTTTCTCAGATGTCAAGCATTAGGACCCTACATTGGTCCTGCCATTGGGTCTGCAGTTGAAAGCTCATTGACACGCTCATATGGGGCAAGTTACCCATATATGTAAACATGGCCTGTGTATCAGACCACTGCTATCCCTGTACCACATGCTCGTCCTAGAGGTCCTCAGGGTCAGCATGCTGCAGTTGCTCAGGCAGTTAACAGTGTCTCTTCACCTGAGCTCTCCCCCATGCAGGTTGGTAGTCTGTGTGCGGGGGCACTCCCCCCCTCTCCCCCCCACACCCCCCGGTCTGTGCGTGAGGCCTGGCGACAAAGGGGACCTTTCACCTCCATGCAGCACACTCCCAAGGCAGACTACCAACTTGCATCGGGGATGTGGCTGCCTCCGAAGAGGGTGAGTCCCCACTGGCACAGAGCTGGTGCAAAAGGGATGGATGGAGAGCGTGGCAGCAGAAACTCAGAGAGCACGGCTGACAGTATGTGTTCCTAACCCCACTTAAAATGGTGTGCTTGAGGGTTGCAATAATCTCTCATCTTTCCGTGCAAGCGCAGTGTTTCCTCAGGTGTAGATATTCTAACCAGACTGGACAGCACTTTTTTTCGTGGCAGCATGTTAGCATGTCTTAACAGAAAAAATATTGCGTAGGGTGATGTGGCTGACTGAAACTGGATGACTTTACTGGGCCTATGTTTCAAGAGTTTTTCATGGTTGATGGTGCATTTGAAAATGACTAATTGTGTGCAGTGTCAGTTTTGTAATATCCAACACTAAATGCAAATGTCTAGTTGGAGCTGCTTTTCACCTGTTTTGTAATGGCATGCCAACATGTTCATTCTTGATGATATTTACTGTATATAATATTGTTGCCAAATCAAACTTTAACTTTGGTCTAACAGGTCTCTCTTTGCCCCCTATCCTGTTGTCTTTTCTTGTCTTCCATCAGTCTACTACCGGAAAAAGAACCAGCTGCATGCAGCGAGAGTACGTCTTCAGAGTCCGGAATACAAGCTGAGCAAGATCCGCACCTCCACCATCATGACCGACTACAACCCCAACTACTGCTTCGCTGGGAAGGTTGCTTCACTGAGTGAGCTGAAGGAGGTTCCTCGCAGAAACATCACACTTCTCAGGTAACCCAGAGCTGTTACATCACACTCCAAATGACAGAATCACCAAACAGATTGCTGCTATAAAGAAGTAAATCAAGAAATGCAAATATTTATGTTGAAAAACAGGTAGAGAATAGTCCTATCATTTTAATTCAAAAAATGTTTCATCAAGCTGACACAATGAAACTGAAAACTGAAAGACAAACTGGAATTTTCAGTTAATGATTTGGTGGCGTATCAATGATAATTGAGCCAAACACCTGAAAAAGCCTAGGCAATATTGCCTTGTATGTATACCAAAATGATAATTTTTGTGAGAGAGTGATCAAGTCGGTTGGTTGATTGTAAGTTCATGGTGGTCTTTTCTTCTGTGGGGTGACTGTAGAGCCCTTGGTCATGGTGCTTTCGGGGAGGTGTACGAAGGACAAGTCCTTGGTATTGGTGGAGACAATTCAGCCCTGCAGGTGGCCATCAAGGTCAGTGCACCCACACTGCACCCTGAGGATTATGTGTCAGGGGTAATGACCTCATCAGAAACTGAAGACAAAGACATGGCAGGGAGGAAGAGGGAATAATTTGTGTGGTTCAAGTCAAAGTAATGGAGAGAAATGTTAGCTGGCAAAAAAATGTTTCTCCTAAAATCGCCAAGAAATGTTTTTGTGTGCTTCTTTTTGATTTTCTGGCTGCCACTCTAATTGAATTAAGTAGCATTAGACATGTAAGTTAGCAGAGCAGAATGTCAACTTTAAATCACTTGGACTCAAAAATAAAAGGAAATACACACATTCCATTGCATTCCTCTAACTCCTCAGCATATTTTTCTTTACTGTATATAATCACTTCAGTGTTTTATTTTTACCTGACTAATATTTTTGCAGCCTGTTAATCATTGCTAAGATATCTTTTCCTTACGATATTTGGAACTCTTTCTGCTTGACAGACTCTTCCAGAAATCTGTTCCGAGCAGGATGAGATGGACTTCCTGATGGAGGCTCTGATTATGAGGTACATCTGTAGGCACAGGCTGCCCACGCAGCACAAATTCCTTCACAGAATGTTCTTTTTAAAGCACCATGGTACCACGATGGCACCAGCCAGTGCATGAATAAAGAAAAAAAATCTCCACAACCAATTTTCTGCTCATTTTCCTCGCCTTTCATTTCACACATGTTATTTGAACTGACTTCCACAGCTGCACTGCTGTTTTATTACGGTAAACTAATGTATCATGTTCAAGGATACTGCAGCCATTTCCCAGCAGGACCTTTAACACAAGACTCTGGATCTCAACTGAGCTGCTCTGCTGCCAAAACAGAACTAGCCCAGATGGGATTGGTTTCTGACCCAGCAGGTTTGAGGTGAATCGAGTGAAATGTAGAGGAGTCAGGGCTGGTGTGATCGCTGTATCTGTAGGCCCAATGTTTCTGCCATAGTAAGACCTTCAGCATTCAGTGTTACTGTCTCCTCAGTAAATTCAGCCACCAGAACATTGTGCGCTGCATCGGGGTCAGCCTGCAGATCCTCCCCAGATTCATTCTACTGGAGCTGATGACAGGGGGCGACCTGAAGAGCTTTCTCAGACAGAACCGACCCAAAACTGTAAATATGTTTTCACGCGCACGCGTGTGTATTCACATGTTTCTGTATACATTTGCACATACGTTTGGTGATTTTTACATTTGTGAATGTGTGTGAGATAGCACTGCACATGCTCAGTTGTGTTCATTATGCTGTTACAGAGCCTGGTCAATATATCAGTTATGTTAGGTTTTCTATTTTAGACATGATCTGCATATCAGCTGTGTTTAACATGATGTTCCAGGGCCTGATCTGCACATGCTCAGTTGTGTTTAGTCTGCTGTTCCAGGGCCTGATCTGCACATGCTCAGTTGTGTTTAGTCTGCTGTTCCAGGGCCTGATCTGCACATGCCCAGTTGTGTTTGCTGTGCTGTTCCAGGGCCAGAGCTCTTCCCTCACTATGTTGGAACTGCTGCACATGGCTCGGGACATTGCATTTGGCTGCCGTTACCTTGAGGAGAACCACTTCATCCACCGGTCAGTGGCACTGTATCAGGCCTGTTTGTTTGGGGACCAGAGCCTCAGCTATGATAACTTAATATCTGGTCTCACTGAATCTGCTTTCTGACAGGCAAAGGCACAGTGCATGCATTTGGCTTCTTTCAAACCACAGAATGGACTATTATTTATTCACTCATCTAGCCAGAAGAAGTTCCACTCACTCAGCCCTTCTTCTTTAGGAAGTGTGTTCTCTTTCTGTGTTATGATTATTTTTTTAATCAACAACCTGCAGGTTTTTATAACTGCAACCCTAAGTAGGTCACATCACATTTTATTTAGGTACAAACAGGCCATGTTTATTAAATGTGAAGGATTTTAGTGTACATGTAGGTTACAAGTTTACATCGGCTTTTCAAATAAAAAAAAAAAAAAACATTTTTACAAGTTCATGTTAGTAATCCACAACCTGTTATTTACATGATATCTACAAAATTAGTGATTATTAGTGTGAAAATAAATTAATTTTCCATGCCAAGACCTTAGTTTATATAATGTAAATAATCTTCCAGTCCTGACAGAGACAATAACATCAGCTGCTTGTCCACTGTAGGGACATTGCTGCCCGTAACTGCCTGCTCACCTGCCCTGGTCCTGGAAGAGTGGCCAAGATCGGTGACTTTGGGATGGCTCGAGACATATATAGGTAAATGACACCACCCTGGGGTATAAATAGTGCCCCATTCTGGTACTAATGTATGAGGATATCTGTGGGTATCAGCGCCCTCTGAGGTCAGTGTGTGTTCATTCTCCTGTGTCAGACTTGAGTCTTTTGGCAAGGCTGGCTGAATGGAGCTCGACAGTGTTGAGCCAGCTAGCTATCCTGTTATGGGGAAACAAGCCCAGAAAATGAATGCGTTTCACAGCAGTGCTTCTCTGGATTGTGTTCACTGCAGTGTGCTTTATCTGTAACTTGTTTGTAGGAACAAGGCTTGACATTTCTTAATCAGAGCATTATTTGAATTGGTATAAAAACTACTTGCACTCATGTCCTTTCATAGCAGTGTTTGGAAAATTAAAGGCCCTTCTGCCCAAAATAATTTAGAAGCAGAGACCATAAAAATGCCAATACTTCAATGTAATGTATCTGATATTTTCATTTAAATGAATATAAATATTATGAATTTTCTATATTTTATGTCTTTTTATTGTTAAGTTTGTTTCCTTCTTTGGTGGAATCAGCAGCTCATACTCCTTTGGGAAGCCCGTCCCTGTGATTTTACTGACTCAGCCTTACTTTTTGTTTAACTTGAAAGGGTTTAAAGAATTAATTATTTGAAGGATGGAGAGAAACAGAGGTAAAAATGTGCTTCCCCACACTGAGCTGGTTTTCCTCTGTCCCGATTTCTGCAGGGCTAGTTATTACCGGAAAGGGGGCCGTGCCATGCTGCCAGTCAAGTGGATGCCCCCCGAGGCCTTCTTGGAGGGTATTTTCACCTGCAAGACCGATACCTGGTAATCCCTGCGCAGCATTCGGAAGTCACAGTTTGAACACATCTGTCTTGCACATAATGGCTGCTTAAGACATTTCACAGTGAATCACCAAGCCATGGCGTTTCACCATAAAATTTGTTCAAGATAAGGTTGTAATTAGATTTTAATATTCTATATGTTGTGAAGATTTACATATACAGCTGTTTATGTACATTTCCTGTTACATTAATTTGTAAGATAGTTTGTTTTCTCTGCTGAAATTGAAATAATGATTTGCATACACAGTGATAACCACAATTTAAATTACTTCAGCTGTTGGAGTAATTATTGCTCACACATTTTCTTTGACTTTTCTATGATTGATAAACAGGAGTATTATTCCTCACTTTTTCTGTGCTCTGTATTCTTTGTGCGTTAACTACCTCTCGAAGCAAGATGTGAAGTTTCTTCATGCTTTTCATGCTTCTACAAGATGACTGTGTTCTGCTGCCCCCTGCAGGTCATTTGGAGTTCTGCTTTGGGAGATCTTTTCTTTGGGCTACATGCCTTACCCCTGCAAGACCAACCAGGAGGTGCTGGAGTTTGTGACCAGTGGTGGCAGGATGGACCCACCCAAAAGCTGCCCAGGCCCTGTGTGAGTCACCCTAGTCTCCACTCTGTCTTTGATAGAGCTTATAGTAAATGTATTGATATTTTAACATAAGTTATGCTGACTTGGTTAGATTTGATTGGCTGATGCAGTTATCAATTGAATAGCCACTTTCTTGCATGAGATAATTAGTCAAACCTGGTCCCTGACCATTGGTTTATATAAGCAAAGAATGTCCCCAGAGTTGGATGGCACCGCAGTGAATACAGTTGTTTGTCAGACGTGACCCAGAAGAGTAGAACTAGTAGAAGAGTGGTAAACCACAGTGATAACAGAAGCTGCCCAGTGTCTGTGTGAATTACTCTGACTAAACTACTGTTACTACAGCAATAATGAAAAGAGCCACTTAGGACCAAGAGTTACCCTGAGTGGTACTTTTTAAATGATAATTAGAGGTGCCCAGGTCCTTTTTGTGAGTTAAGCTGACTAAACTACTGTTAGACTATTGGCTGATAAGGCTGCAGCACTGAAAAGCAGTGGCAGCCCGTTATCACTGTAATATCACACTGTAGTATCACACCCTGCCCAGCCCCGTGTTACACCCTGCATTAATTTCATATTAAACACCCAGACCTGCCTCAAATCAAACCCTGTATGGCCTAGTGTTACATCTTGCCTGGCCTGGCTCAGGTACAGTTTCACCTGTGAACAACCAGGCGATGGGTGACTGGAAAACAATGTTACCTTACTGACACACTTTGCAAGGTCTGGTGAGAGAAACCAAAGCAAAGCATGAACTAGCATAGAATTACTGTTACATGTGTCTGCATTAAAACCCCCCCAGATGTCTGTCTCTAGGTTGTCTTTTAGAATACAATTAATTAGAGTGGAGAAGATAACACATTAGTCAGTATAAAGCATCTGTTAGTTTCCTGATGTTCATTCCATTTGTTCACCTCCCAGAGCTGAGTTTACTGTCTTCAGATCAGCATGTGTTCCTTTCTGATTTCATCGCAGGTATCGGATCATGACTCAGTGCTGGCAGCACTGCCCTGAGCACCGGCCCAACTTCTCCATTATCCTGGAGAGAATCAACTACTGCACTCAGGTATGGTCCTTGATCACAGCGCCTTCCTGTGCTTCTCTGTAGTTGTCAGTTTGAGCCAGCAAATGCAAAAATGGTAACCTATGGCAAGACCAGCCATTTTAATCAAAACAGTTGTTTGTTCACTATAGATAAGTGTGTGTTTGCAGAACTATTTTCATTTAATACTCTTATTTTCTCCTCCTCCTGTCAAATAAATCTGTTAAATAATGAAGATATTTTGTGCATCTCTCTGTCACTGTTATTGCTCTCCATCTCACTTCTCCTCTTTCTTTCTCATTCTCCTCATTCTCATTCTCTGTCCCCATATCTGTATGTCTCTCTATATTCTGTCACTCCACTGTTCTGAGCCTCCACATATCTGTTTCTCTGCTCCAGGATCCTGATGTCATCAACACAGCCCTACCTGTGGAATATGGCCCCCTAGTGGAGGAGGAGGGTTTCACAGTGACCCGGCCTGAAGGATCTGGGAGCATGACCCCGCTGCTAGTGGCCCCCTCTCTACCTCTGGAGACCCCCGCTCCACCTGCGAGCCCCCAGGCACAGAGGCCTCTTCTGCAGCTGCAGCGCCCCCTGCAGGCAGCTCAGGAAGCAGCTGCTCACAGAGAGGTTCCAGAGGCACCCTGGGGGGAAGCTCCTCCTCCCACTGGGGCGAGTGCTGGGGCATGGCTTATTCCAGACCAGCAGCCCTGCCCTTCAGCTTTGCCCTCCTCCAGCAGCCAGAAGCTGAAGAACAAGACCAAGAATCTGTGGAACCCCACCTATGGCTCATGGATGCTGGAGAGCTTCGGCCGGTCCAAGAAGCCATTGTGCCACACCCAGTCTATGCCCCTGTCAGGCACTACATCATCCACTACCTTCCCAGAGCACGAGGGCTCCCGACTGGACAGCAATGACAATTCCTCCCCTCCCAGTGCCCGCACCTCCCCTTCTGTGTCATCCTCTCCTCTTCCCTGCTGCTCACAGGGTCCACCCAGCCTTCCAGTGCGCAGGGGGCCAGCTGAGGCCTCAGGGGGGCCCAGCACAGCTGGCACTGACCTGGCCAAGCTGCACAGTTTCCCCTGCGGCAATGTCAACTACGCCTACGATGAGCAGAGCTACGAGGCAGAGAGCCTGCCCATGGTGCCCAAGGCCCCTGAACCCAGCACCAGCTCCGCCCCCTCCACCTCAGGCGCGTCCCTAGGGGCCAGAGCGTCCGGCTTCTCCAAACCACTGGTGAAACGGCATGCCAGCTATGGACATGAGGACGTCAAGCGTCACTGCAGGCCAGAAAAGCCAACCAGGGACCGAGACTCAGGCTTCTCTCTCTCTGAAGACCTGAGTGTCATGCCAATCTAGTGCCACAGAAAAGCAGTGAAAAACACTGGGATAGCGCCACACTGGACACTGAAGTACACTCTACACCTCAGAATGTTACACTTGTGGCAGGGCAAAGCAGGCATCTGTACCACGGGGCTTTGTCTATAATTTATCTGTACCTTTTTGTTTCTTTTTTGTGTTAGTTTTCTTTGCCATATTACTTATTATTGACTTGTCCTTTACTTTCCTTCTTTTACATCCTTGCTTGGAGACAGCCATGACTTGGCCTCTAGCTGCAGTGGAAAAAAGTCACTTTGAGCATCAGAAGAGTAGCAAACCACAAAACTCAAATAAGTGTGATTGAGTCCTATAACGCAATGCAATGCATATTTCTGTAAGTTGTGCTGGATTCCCTGTTTATCTCAACGCTGGGAGGGTGGAGAGACTGCTGCTGTGTTACACTGAAAAACAGCCCTTCAGGGCCTGCCTTCCTGGAGTGGGGAACTGCCTAATGTCTGCCATGCACTGATGGAACTCTGGAGCCCAGTGTGCAGAAAAACATGCGCGTGATGTCATGTGTACAAAAACAACACACTGAAAGAGCCTTTGCATGCAGAAAAACACTGACAGAGCCTACAAGCACAAAAACAGCATGTTGACAGTCCTTGTTGTAGAAAAACAGCTCAGGTCTCTGAGTGCTGTCTGGCTTTGACAGAAAAAAAACTCTCCATGAAGGAGAACATCAAGCCAGCCATTCCTTTTGCTGTGAAAAACATTTTATGAAGTCAGAAAAAAATATCAAAGTGCACGTGCTCCATACTGCATCCATATGAAAGAGTGCCAAAGCTCATTTTACCTGGACTCACACCTGAGGGGAACCCTTGTAATGCAAACATTTATTGGTTTAACTTTGTTCTGTTTTTGTTTGAGTTACACACTGTAAATAGTGGGAAGGATCTAGTACGGATTTGGTCACAGGGAAGATTTTACTACTTGGAAGCCATGTGACAGAGCTGAAGCTACACCCATGCCTTGAGCCATAATGGAAGCTGTCAGGTGACTGCAGTCACCAGTACACAAACACGGGTGGGAAGACCCAAAACCTTACCCTGGTAAGGCCTTTCCTGTGAAAAGTAATACATTGTCTTTGTTTTCAAATATTATATTTTGTCTATAAATATATTGCTGAATATATTTCCATCTATGAGACAATATATTTTTATGTATCAAAATTATTTTAAGAACCAAGAAACACTGAGATGTAAAGTTTCTAAATATTATAAAAAAGCATCTTTTTAACAAATATTGAACAAGTATTCAGAAGTATTCCATGGTAGCTAAAACTGTCCTTTCCCTTTAATATGTTGAATGTGTGTTTTCCTTTCAAAATGTGTATGCACTCAAATGATTTGCTTTCAAGGTCCTTTCCCTCACTTTCTCCCCTGGTTCTATCTGTAGAATGAACTAGAAAAGGCTCCTGGGGATCCCCAGAGCCAGGTACGGCCCTACTCTCTGTCCACTGGGTGTATTTTGATCGCAAACAGTGCCCGATAATATAATATTTGAATTAGACACCTCCATTGGCAAACATTCCGCCTTATTCACAAAGATTGCAAGAAAATATTGATGTTTGCAGTACAAGTCTCATACTGTAGAGATGTAGTACACCATTGTGCTTGTTAAAAAACAGATTTAAGGAGAGTATTTACAATTGAAAGGAAAATGTAATGATAAAATGCAGCAGTTTATGTTGATACAGTCATTAGCAGCAGCAATATGTTTTATCTTGTCTTGCATTCATACTGTTGAACTCAACATGTGAATGGTAATACAGCCTTAATTCAAAGTTAGGCCTCTTCTGCCATTATAATTATGCAATTAATTCTTCCCTCATGCTATCAATTCACATTATGTGTATCTGATTAAGTTATTTGGTCAAAAATAAAAGTGATACATTGATTTATCCGTATGATGTAGCAGATGAAAAGGTAAATACAGTCTTACTTCATTTTACTCATGAAAGATAATGAGAAACCTCAACAGAAAATTTTTTACCCAGAACTAGCACTCAAAACTTCACAATATTGTGCAAATCCATACTTAATGGAATATATTTGCCAGTCCAGTCATGTGATTCATGCTGTCATTTATTTGTGCTGTATGAATCATGCTTTAGTATTTATGATTCATATTAGATTGTTTCATATCTTTCCACCCATCATGACTCAATTTCCCATTGATATACTATGAGAAATACCAGGCATGTGATCAATTTTCTGCTTCCATTTATGGGTGGAGGAATACTAGCTTTAGTCGTCTTAGGTTTGGGGACACTAGTGTTAGTGTACTCTAATATCATCGGTATGCTGGTACAATAAGGAAATGGCCATGAAATGCAAGGAAGCTTTAGGTGAAATTGGGATGTGTTAAAATTTAGCCTTGTTCAAAAGACATTCATTGATTCGCCCCAAAAAAGGAATCATGAATTTCCTGCAGAATGTGTTGAATTGCATTGAAAGACATGATCCCTCTAAAATATCCATACTTTGGCCATACTAGGACAGAGAATGAGAATTGCTTTTACTTGTTGTTTTACTGAGTAGAAAACTAGTTATTTTCTACTATGTAATTTAACAAAAAGACAAATGAAAGCTGTAGCTAGACCATATAATGTAGAATCCTTTCAAATGGGACTGTTATTATTTGTAGCTGATTCTGTTGTTTTTTAAATCATATTTATATTTTATATTTGTGTCTTGTGGACATACTTTATGTAGTTGATCACTGCCATTGGTTCTGAGATACCATCACAATAAGGAGAATGGTTCTGCAGTAACTATTTAAAAAATCTGAAGGGGGCAGCAAGCACACTTCACACACACTGTAGCCCCGCACTGTTTAGTTTTACTACTTTCTAATGTTCTATGTTTATGTTTTTATTTCGTAATCTTACTGATAAAAAAATTATTTATGTATTCATCTTAATGTTGTCATGTTGTTGTATTTCAATAGAATGATGTAGTGATACCAAAATTTCCTTCTGATTTTACTGAAGTTTAAGATCCACTTCAGGTCTGTGTTGCAGTTACTATAGATCAGAGGTCAAACTTTTTTAATTTTAAGGCTGTATAAAATGACCACACCAGCGTATGAGGACTCCCACTTCCATAATCTGGTGAATGTTTCTTACCTTTATCCAACACCTAAGCAGTGGCTACTTAAAACCGTTAACTGTTATGTCAATGTAACATTACTATTTATAACATGTAGCTATTTAGTTTGATAAGATTTTTGTCATTTCAACTGTCATGATTTTACCAAAGATGAATTAACCCGACAGATTTTACCAATGATGAATTAACCAGATTATTCTATCTGAATGTCTACAGTATGTCATGTATTAAACATAAATATATAACAAGATATTCATAAAAGGGATAATGTCTCTAACATTTTGCTGAGGACCCCCACTGACTTCCCCTTGGGGTCCCCAGACACCTTGGGAACTCCTGCTGTAGAACCCCACTTAAATCTTGCTAATGCTTCTTTGAATTTAGTGTGAGATGACATTGATGACACCAGCAAACATTCTGCTAAATATTAACATTTTAACATGTGTACATGAAAAAATGTAAATAACCGCAGCAGTATGATTCCATAAAGTCAAAAGGTTTTGGGTTACAAACTAATTGCCTCAGGAGACAACTTTGTGTCATTAAAGAAGTAAATTGGACATATGTATAATTCTACAAGCACATTAGAGCCCAAGCATTAGATTGATATTAAAGAAATATGTTCTTTAATATCAATCAATGTAAAATTCATACCTTACCTGCATTCTGCACTAGCAGAGCATGAAAAGCAGAACCTAAGAGACAGATTCATGGTTCACGGCATAGCTCACACCTTCAGCAGCTGGGAAACCTGTATCATAATATATTTTCCCATGAGACAGCATTAGAGAGTACCTCCCCTGGCTTTAATGAGTGTTGCATAGTTTGTCATACGCGCAGTTGCAAAGCACTCCCTGTAGCTCATCTTGTCCTAATGGCTGCCAGTTTGCTTTCATTTCTCCCAGCTATGAACGTGGAATGAGGTCAGTGATTTTTCCATTTTCTTGCAGAGGGGAGCTACAGAACCAAGGCCCTTTAGTCCAGTTTAGTTAGGGGTTATTGTATTATTGGTGCAGATGCAGTGTCTGGGTGATTGTATTTTTGTTTTTCTTTTTTCTTTTAATCTGTCCAGTTATATATATATATATGAGTTCATACCCTTGACTTTTCTAAAATGGATGTTTTTCCTTATTTGCAATTATTTTTGCATTTTCTTAAAAGCTGACTGCATTTGAACCTCACTCTATCACAAAATTACATGGTTTGTGAGAGAGCAATGCTATATACTCTATGCAATTTTAAATACAACTGTACTCATATTTGCATCCAAAATAAAGGACAATATGCTTTAAACTTTGATGTGGTTGTTAAGCTTATTTTCTTATTAGATTTGCTATTTTTCCATCAGGACCTCGGAGGGAAAAAGCAATTGTGAAAAAGTTACCAAGACAGATGTTTCTGACTACCTTTTTTTCTGGAGACCTATGATTTGAGAATGCTACAGTTCCTTTGTACTTGAGGATATTGATTAATTCAATGTAGTCAAAATGGGGGCATAGTGTTGTGTGAATTTAAAATGCTTTCTTATGTCTTAAAGCTTTATATATATTTACAGCATGTTTGTACATTGTCACCTTTAACATTACTGAATGTGACTTTGTAAATGTTTTTGTACACAGTGCTCATTTCTGCTAGGCCTTCCATCTACATTTGTGTATGTAACTGGTGCAATTTCATTCCACATTCAGAATCAAATGATTATTTCACACTTGCTTAAACTTTAATTACAGAACAATTAACTGAACACTTAATGAACACTTAACACCCAAACAAGGAATGCCAGGGACATTCATAGAAAAAAAAAACATTCATAGAAAAATCACTTCTTGTGAGTACTTTATTGTAATGATTAGTTTGTTATAGTTTGTTGACTTAAAAATAGTGTTTTGTGGACTTGTTTTTGAACCACCTTAACACATGAAGTGATGCTAAAAATTAAAGCAAATTCCTGAATTCACATTAGCATCCAAATATGGATCTAAATATGTAAGACCTTCTCATTGCAAAGAAGTCAGATACATTATCTAAGTATACAATATTCTTATTATTGGAGGAACTTACATTTTTGGTCAGGACAATGTTATATGACAGGATAAAACAGAATGTTAATAAACAGAGTCTTAGTGACACTTCCGGGTAGAATGCCAGTGGTCTTAGTCTAGACTGTTTTAGTTGTCATCAGGTACTTTACTTTATACAAAGAAGCCAAACTCAGACCCTGACCACATAGACTATTTTAAATTCTAATTGAGAAGAAATGCATGTTTATAACAGTGTTGCCTAGCTTCTGTGATTTACACATCTGAAATAGTCATGGGTGGCAATTTAGTGACATTTAGATGAAGATGAGAAAATGAATGTCATTGTAAACATTTGTCAGACTGCATACTAACTAGCTAGCAAACCAACTAACTCAGTATTAACTTAAAAGTACGAAATGATGGCAGCAACTTTGAACTTATCCAATAATGTAACAGAATCATAACAATGTTTGTACATTTCTATTATTCAATTACAAATGAACACTTAGGCCTTTTCTACCCGGAAGTATGATGTATTTTGCAATGACATCAAGGTGATTTGTTCTCTATACAAATGTATTACATTGTAAGGGAATGTAAGAAGTATATTTTTCACAGAGGAGACAAACAGGTCAATTTCTTGCCATGTTGTCCAGTTGCAGATGTTTGTCTGCCCCTTATAACATTTCTTCCCAACATGAAATTGCCAAATTGTGCCTCAGGTCACTGCCACACTTACTTATGTAAGGAGCCCTGCAGCTGAAGCATATGCAATCCTCAAGTGCACTCTGCAATCCAGAGAGTATCATGCTCAAACAAGGTCACACAATACTGCAGAGCAGCCACTGATCAGAAGAAAGGTATATCTCTCACTGCTGACAACCAGTAGCCTCTCGAAACATGGCACACTGATAGGAGGATCTGATGCCCTAATGGACCATAACAACCATACCCCTGCCCCTGGATTCTGATCAGAATATCACTAGTCAATAAAACAAGCAGTCAGTCATGTATATATCTCTACATAAGTGGTCGAAAGTGCCTAATCTAAAATGAAAAGAAAAGGTCTTTGGTTGCAGGTTAATGTTTGCTTGGTCCTGAAGTGAAAATAAGCATTTAGTGTTAAACACTGTAAACATCAAGATGATGTCTTTTAGGATAACATGTCTTATTCAACAAGCCTTAAAAACACAGCAAAAGCGGTGGTTCACATCACAATATTCTCACATTTATGATTTTCGCAGGAGTTCTGAATAAGTCCTTCTGGTGGGCACCACGAAAGACATTTTGTCCTGGCTTCACAGTGAAGTGCGAGCACCGTCCCCTAGAAGAAAATACTGACAGCTCTCCATCAGTATGTCATCATCACCCCAAACGGGACACAGTTCTGCAGTCTGGAAAGGGTGTGAACAGCTCTGTCCTGTCCTCTTGTATCACATCTGTTCCTTGCATTTCTTCCCTTGTTTATACGGGGAGGTCAGCGTTAGTCTGAACACAAGCGGCTTAGAGTGCTTTCATGTTGTTCACCAACCGATGATTGTGGTTACCATAATTGGAACCAACAATTAAGAGATACACTTCAGAGCATTCATTCTGTGAATCCACTGAATGAGAAGGTCACTGGATTGGTACACAGGCAACGATTGTCTGCAGTTTGCATTTTTTTTCCCGTTGCCTCTAAATTGGGGGATAAATCTAGCTGGCAGTTTTTTCACGTTATGTCACCATTATGTAAGCACTGGTGGGAATGTGGAAGGGCATGTACACAAGGAACTACTTGTGACATTCACTTAGGTGGTGCTGCTCATAACTGAATTAGTGTGAATCTGCAAGACTGGATTGTACGTTTGGTTTCAGATCTGTAAGAGCTCATCCTGTGAAGGATATGTCTCTACATATTGCCTTTATCACTCATGAAGACACAGCCTGGTAGCTGACATAATAAATGTGGGCACAATTCTCTGCTTACAAATCCACAATTCTGAATGTTGAGATTTAGTATTTAAATCCCAATGACAGATCAGATGATAAGAAATGGTGATGTGATAATGGAACTGTGATTGATTGTGAATTTATATATACATATTTTGAAATTAGTGGAGACCTATTTTAAAGAGTGAATTTTCAAAGCAGGAGTTTGTTCAATCAGTAGTTGTGCCATTGTCAGCTTTAACTTAACTAGCCCCTTCTGGCTGACAAACATATGCCATTATCCCCCAGCTAATCCAGTCTGTTGAGGAAATAAGACATGTCTTTTTAAAAAAGACAGAGGAAGGGAAGTCCTCTAGGATCGAAGGTTCACTCCTTTGCCACCGAGTTTAGTAGCTGTAGCAGATTGTCCAGACCCCACAGGTAGCCATCCTCACGGTTGCCTTCTTCCCAGGGCACCTGGTGGTTCAAGGTTTGGCCCTCAGGTAGGGCAGTGGTCTTGCCAAAATCAATGAGCCGCACCTCTGCCTTCTCAGTATGGTCATGAATAAAAAGCAGGGAGCTCCCGATGACCTGAGGAATGTCAGGAGCAGAGGATGAATCAGACATGATCAGAAAATGGCATGCTACAATCATCCTCATTATCCTTAAATAATTTCAGATAATGAACTGAATAAATATATTATTACTGTTTTGTTAACTGACACATCACTAATGCAGGCTGGGTCTTAAGTGCAAATTCTCAGAGAAATATAGAACATGCCTTCACAAATCATAAACTTTGTGCAATTTAAAAGTACAACATTTCCTTTGTTGCTGTAAATTGATACTCCATTGATGTTCTGGTAGATAACTCAGTACTGCCATATTTAGACTGTACGCACCTCAAAAAATTCCATACTCTGAATATCAAATAATATATTTTCTGAGAATATTTACATAATTTTACACACAGACACAGCAATCCTGCCTCTATCCAGAGTAGCTATCACAACTGTCATTTTAGTAACCTATCAGGTAAGAGCCCTGGCCACTACCAACCACACGCTGATATCATACACTTTGGACACTGATTTCCATTCAGCTTTCTTCTAAAATTGAATTTAAATGTATGCAAACTGGCTATCAGTCAGGGCAGTGCAGTACCAATGGTATTATACATAGAGTCAGAATGCATTCTTACTTCATGTGTCATAAAGAATTCAGAACTTCCCAGGATTTTGCGGATCTCCTCCAGCTTTTTCAGATATGTTTTCTGCAGGGGACAGAAAAGTCACATTTTAATTGCTATTCTTTCCATTTCCTGCTTACATAATGCTCGAACACCACAAAATATGATCAGGTTTTTGGTTATACTGCTTAATAATGTGAATCGAGACATTCTGGATATCTGTCTGTATAGCACCATGCAGGAGGAATCATCATTTAAAAAAACATAATTTGGCAATGAGGGTATTAGAAACCAATGAATTGGTTCTCAGTGTGTTTAGGGACTGGAAGACTCATAAAAACTAGCTCAGAAGGCAGGTGTGGCTTCCTTCAGTATGTAACTTACAATGATGTTGATGTTCCCAGCCACAAAGTCTCTAAAAACCTGGATGACCTCCTCCTTTGACCGGGTCCTCTTGAAGTCTGTGCTGCATGTTCCATCTGGTCTCTAGAAAAAATAAAAGGTTTTGTGGAATTCTGCCACACACAGCGCCATCCGGTCTTCACACGTGAATGCCACAGCCTACTTTTGTTCACAAATACAACTTGACCTTACATCTACCTGAATGTACATTACACCCCTGCACTCTATGAGAAAGAAAAGCAAGAAAAAGTATCACCACAAATTCTGTAGACTAACAGACAGCTGTGATGTTCCTTCCATTCTCCTTCCTTCAAATTAAGGTATGGGTAAATAATATGACTAAACAAGGATGTTCCAACTAGCAAGAAAGCAGAAATGTTGGAAAAGCTGTCGGTCCAACAGTGTTTTGCAAATTAGTACCACTGCAGTCTGTTAATGGACAAATGAAGCAAGGCAGTTAAGATGACCAAATGGTAATTAACTGCAGAAGGCAAAACAGAAGGTGAATGAGCCTGCCATCAATGACAGATGTAGTACAAACAAGTGAGCAAGTGTTTGCTTGCTAGCTTCCGAATGTTCAACAGATACATCAAATTGGCAAGGAGCCTGAACTTACTACGCAAAATATACAGAGTGCAGAGCCGAGTATTGGGTGAGTAAAAGCTATTTGTGATATAACATTCAGCCCTTAGCGCTGTCATTGAGCCCCCCACTCAGGCTCACCTTGACCCCCTCGATGCGGAATCCCAGCGTGTGTGTGGAGCTTAGAGTCTCCCTCCACTGCATATAGCGGGGCTTTGTGACGGCGCGCTGCTCGTGCTCCTCCGGGGTGGGGGCCTCACTGTCCACCTCCAGCATTTTCTCATACATGTCATTCCGCAGCTTTGGCCTCTCCCTAGCTCGCACCAGCTCCTCCTCCAGGTATGTCCTGCAGGGGGGCAGTTTGAAGGAAACTGAGGATGAGGGTAGGGGAACCCATAGTGCTGCTGTGCTGTGGTATGATTACTGGTGAAGTGAGCAGAATTTATCCAGGACAGCAGAAGGAACTAAACTTAATTCAGTTCTCACTTCCATCTTCAACACATGGCTTGAAACACTTGTGTTTTTATATTATATTTGCTATATTAATTTGTGCTAAATACACAGTTGGTGTGGTCTGAAAGCATACTAGGATACTTCCTGGCAAAACCTCTACTCACAATTCGGCCTGAAATATTACTTCATTTTAAAAATGTCTGATTTGTCAGGAAAAACTAGCTTGCAAGCCTGAATGCCAAGCTAACTAGCTTCCTAGTAAATTATGATGAGCTCTACAAAAAAGATTGCAGATACAGAAACTAAACAACAAGCTAGTAGAAAGAATAGAATAGCTACTGTTTCACCATCACAGTGTGCTTTCTGTTTGGTAATGTGTCAATGTAAGCAATCCTCTTTAGTGTGTGATCGCCATGTCGATGTTTGCCCTCAGCGCTCAGGTTACATCTTCAGAGGCTATCGTGGAAACCAGTTGTTTGCTTGATGCATCTGTCATCTCATTTAGGCTTGGTAGCTACTACCAAGAACTGGGGTTGGAAGGAGAATTTCTTCTTTGTTTTGCTGTTGTTTAGAAAGATCATCGATAAGGACTTTGTGCCAGATTCGACCTGCTATCCCTGATTGAAAACAGCTCAAAGAGACTATGTTAGAAGACAAAAAGTCACATATTTTTGTCATTAAACAAAATGCATCTTTGTGATTGAATTAACAGCAATACATTAAAACATCCTATACATAATCCCTAATATATCTACAGCCTACTCCGTTTCGATACTTTGAGTTTCCTTTCTCATTTGCATTTCCCGTTGTTTGCCATGGTTAGCTTGTAATCTGCCTTAAGACAAAAATGTCTGCCAGTTGATTGTAATCACAAGTACATGTACAAAAATGATTGAATCAGACCACTGTAATCTTTCTGGATCTGGATGCACTGGAGAACCTGCAGTTTCACATAATGTTGAAGCTGCAGATCTGGAAGATTAAGAGCAGATTGATGAGCATATGGTTCTAGTCTGTTTTACCTGTTTAGTGTTCCAGATTTTACATTCATATCCACCCACCCCTTTTCTGTAACAGAAAACCAGTCAAGCAACCATGCATGCGATTTTCAGTTCCTGTGTGTCAAAGAAGGAAGTACTCTGGAGGACCCAGAGTATGTCTGTGTGTGTGCTTGTGTGTGTGGGAGGG
The DNA here is from genome assembly GCA_022829145.1 of Albula goreensis. Taxonomy (NCBI): domain Eukaryota; kingdom Metazoa; phylum Chordata; class Actinopteri; order Albuliformes; family Albulidae; genus Albula; species Albula goreensis. The sequence goes on from CM040749.1 coordinate 26,891,910, forward strand.
TGTGTTTGTGTATGTGTGTGTGCATGCATGCATATGTGCATGTTTTTGTGTGTATGTATGCATCTGTCCATGCATGCATGTCATCCGGAGGGCCCAAAGTATATGTAGGCCCATTTGTCTGTATCTGTGTGTGTGTGTGTGTGTTTGTGTACAGGAATATGTCTGTGTGTGCATGTGTTCCTGCATTAGAGTGTATGCCTCTGTGTAAAGATGTGCATGAGTGTGTACGTGTCTGTCTCTAAATGTGTGTCAGTCATCATCAAAAGTCCTCTCCTTGGGGGTGTGTCACTCCTGTGGCCGGAAGTAATCATAGAGCTGGTAACAGAGCAGGTGTCAGATCGAGATTGAACAACAGAAGCTCCTGTGGCTTTGCACAGATCATCAAACATGCAGCAGACCTTCTCTCAGTCCCTTCTCAACAGCCTTTTCTATAGTCACCCTTATCTCTCAACCTGACTCTCATTTCCTCTGGCAACGTCACATGGCACACATTGTTCTTTTCAGGTCGCATCAGAAAATCAAGGGCCAAGAATGTGAGGGTATCACACAGCAGAGATTTTGCACATTCTAAGAGGTTAGGACATACTAATGAAAAAAACAAACAAACAAAACAATGCACCCTCTTCACGCCCCTCTCCTATAGACATTGTACTAACCGAGAGTCTTATCCAGCACAATGCTTATTCTAGCAACGATTCTGAACTGGGTTTCCATCATCAGGGTCAGCATTATACAGCCTTGGATCCAACTATATATTGTGTATTTCTGTTGCAGATTCACTTCCACCAGCATGGAGTGTCTTTGACCCCACTTTCTATTTCCGCCTCGTTACAATGCAATTCAGGCCCACTTCTCATCATGCCCTCACCCTCTTGCTTACCTCACTCCCATCTTGCAGTCCATCACACTTGGCCCATCAAAGTCCCCAAGCAGATCCGTCAGTCGCAGAAAGTTCTCTCCCTCCCTTTCCACAACACCGTGATAACCCGGGACAAAGGGCTGCAGCACATCACCCCGCAGACGCTCGAAGCACAGCTTCTCATTCTCACAGAACTTCTTTAGAATGGTGCCCTCTTCTCCGGCCTTGAAGCTGCCTTCAGTCAGACCAAATGCAAGCCAGCAAAAAAGAAACAACAGAGGGCTAATCAATAGGTCACTGCTTACAGCTGCACTCCTGCACACACTGAGAGAAAGATTACCAGCCTGTCTAGACATGTAGAGCAACCTTCCCTAAGCCTGGTCCTGGTAGTACACAGAGTAAGTTAGCCTTCATTCCAATTGAACTATCTTACCTCATAAGTTACATTTGATTTAGCCCTTCATTGAATACTGGTCTTCATCTAATAGCTATTTTTTTAAATCCATTAAATTAACTGTACAAAAGAAAAGAGCTGCTGGAGTTGTATTATTGCCATTGTGAAGATAAAGGTTGTCCATCAAAACATCCCCAATCAGATTTATCTCAATTTGCTCATATTGAAAACCAATAACTTCTAGAAATAGTTTTATTTATATCCTGAAAATCATTATCGTACAATATACATACATTAACACTCTCAGTTAATATCAGAATACACATTTTATCTGATTGCAAATCAAGTAATTATTCAATTAACACAATAATAAAGCCTGATTCACTGATTAACTGAGAGCTCATTCAGAAAAAAAAACTAGGATTCTTTTTAACAGGCATCAGTTTAAACACATCTCTGTATTACATAGACATGCAAATCTGATAACCAGTATCCAAAAACAAGTTCAGATTACATAAAAAACATGAAAGGACCTGCAGTGTGCTCTTGAGCTGAGCCAATTTCTGACAGCAAGCAAACAAACAATGAGACCCCAGGAGTAAGGCAGGGAAACCTTGCAGCACAGTTTGTGGCTTTACACTTAAGGTAAAAAAGGTTCATTTGAAGTGTTTGTGGTTTTGCACAGTCAGGCAATGTGCTACAGCAGAGGTTGCAAAACATTACAGCAAGAAAATGTATGGATGTGGCCGAGCTGTCTTTAGCAACTGGTTAAAGAACCACTGCACAGGAACATGTACTTTTGATACAGAGGATACATGATGTTTGAAAGCAGTAAGCTCTCCAGGAAACTTGAGAGGTTATAAATTGGGGGGCTCTATGTCTCTTCAAAGGTAGTGGGAGCTCACCTTTGTGTCCAGCAAGCTGGACCCAAGACAGGCGCTTTCGTTGTGAGGCGACGATGGGCCAGTGGACAATGGTCTTGAGCTTCCACCATGGCCGGGTCTGTGGAAGGAGGCACAGGCAAACCCGTTACACACTGTACTAGAGTAAATCAGAAGATATACCCGGCTAAAATGAATTTCGGCCCATCATTTCATCACAAGCTTTGCAGGCCAGCAAAGTGGAAGCGTGGGAGGATATCATATTCTGGAAAGCGATTGCTGGGAGCTAGCTCAAAAATGCACTTTCAGAGTTCCACCAGTTAAATATTTTCAAACTTTGTGAATTATTATAAGGATGTCCTTCTTCAAATATTCCTATACACCCCATTCTTGACTACTGCAGACATTGTGTGACTCACCTAAGATATTATACACGGTAAAAAAAAAATTCAATGTAGCATTTAACTGAATACAACTACACATATTTTAATAATTAATCTCTTATTAAAAAGCTCACAAGTTAAACAAGCAGATGCCATAGCCTATCAGTTATCACCACTGTCAGCATTAGATGTTAAAATTACAGCTGTTTGGCATGTATTTGTATCACCCACTTACAGTAGAAGTCAGTACCTGCAGTGGTGGATGCCATTCCTCTTCTTGCATAATCCATAAAAGCATGAAACTGAAACATTTAATTTCATTGTATTGGCTTTGAATGTACTCACAATCAGTTTAGACATGAGCTTTCTAAAATGAAAATGTGTTCTTTTATCAACTTTTGTCATTCGCCTTTGACTTACAAAAAAATAAACATGTCTGTGTTATAAAATGAGCAATTTATTACACCTAGATTACAGGGAGAAATATAATGGTATGATGAATCAGAGTAACAGGTGTATGTACTAAATGAGTTGTCCCCACAGCCCCCTTCTGTTTCCTTTGACAGGAGCAAAAACAGCTTGACATATGCTGTGTAGTCACACATGAATGCTTTACTAGCTGTCCATAGCTTTTTGTATTGGGTGGTGGCCCCATGCTGCTGTCAGCCTGGGTTTGCTAAAGCTTCTTACACAAAGTATGCGATCTGCACAGCACCAGGGCAAGCACAACGATCGAGCGATCCAGCTCAACCCTCAATAACACAGTGACAATCAGAAAGAAGCCTCAGTGGAATTTTGAAGGAACACACCCTCAGAGATGTCAGGCTGCACTTCATAAAAATACCCATACTAATGATAGTTCCAGGCACCCACACAAATTCACCAATGGCTGATTGATCCAAGTATATGTCACATGGGTGTCAACACTGAAAAGTATATAGAGTTTGAAGCACAAAGCAAGGTGGAATTAAGAGGAAAGGCATGCAGCATGTTAAGTAGATATGCAGGAAACACAGGTTTAACATGAAGTACTGCTCCCTGAATATTCAATGGGGCTTGACAATACATGCAACATGTCTTCATGGTTTTTTTGTGTTTATGCCTGTTTCCATACCACAAAATGCTAATGTAAGCCTGAGCTACTCGTCTATTTGGAATGGTACACACAAGCATGGCTGTCCTTCAAAACATGCGCAGCCAGTCATCACTTTTTGTGCTTGACTGACCTGAGGAGTTGTTCATGTGTAATGAGCTGTAGAACACCCTGCTTAATGAAATGCTGCTTTCCTGGGCAACACCATGTCCTGGAAGGCCTCCTAGCTGATCCAGCACTGGCACAGCCAGGATTCATCACTATACTGACAACCAATGCTTAACCTTGATATGTCACCTAAGAGTACCCTCACACCCTTGTTCGTAAACCAACACCAAAAGCTTCCAGGCCTTCATATTTCAAAGCTACATTTTGAATTATTTAAGGTTTCTGACAGCTACTTTATATTGCACTGACATTGCTTATATTGAACTGACATTGAGGTCAAAATTGTGCCTATTGAGACAGAACCAGTTTGCACACTGGTTGAATGGACAATATCAGGACCAAGCCAGTACCAACCAACCTTCCTGAAACCTTCCTGATGAACTGTCCTTTCACAGCAGTCGAGCTGTTCTATTTTGTTATTCCAATACTGGACATGATGAGCACATTAGCTGAATTAGTTTTGTTCTACATCACCATCATGTTCCTTTATGAAACTACACATACATAATCACCTAACTGTGAGTAAATTTGCTGCAATTTCCAGTTTGATTTTGGAAAGTAACTTGGACAATCTTCATCTGCACAGAAAGACCAATGAGGTAATATTGTTTATTGATCAATTGTGAATGCAACTCAGAATTGATTTTGAATGACTCCTTCCCAGCAGTCTAACAGGCAGCTCAAATCAAAATCAACCCCTTGAGTCATCTTATAGAGGTCCATGTTCTCTTATGTGAATAAATCATTTATTTCCTCTCAGTTTAAAAAAAGACAGTGCTTACATTTTTGGTTGATATGAAACATGGTTTCTTAGCTGGATATATATATATACACATACATATATATATATATACACAGATGTTTGAAGTAGTTAAAGTATTTCTAATTTAAAATGTGAATTTGGCAGGAGTTTTTTAGTTTTCGCAAATATTGTGCAAAAATTTTTACCTTTATTCTAATAGGTCTTCTTATTTACTGTTAACTACAACAGACCTCTTACCTAAGTGTATTTTTTTCATTTTTTGCAGTATTTTCAAAAATGATAATTACTTTGTGCATTTTTTGTGCATTTGTTTTATATAACAGAACATACAGTGTAGTAACATTTTCATTTTGGAAAAATAGTCTTGTTACTTTAATCAAAAATGAGAATTAAATGTTACTTTCACACCTTTTGGGAGAGGTCTAAAAACCTACTTTTGGCTGTGGGTTAAAATTGGAATACATAAAGGCAAAAGCACACACAAACCACGTTCAGACACGTGAACACACACAAACAAGAATCCGATTCCACCCACACGAGCTCACTGTAACACATTCCCACTCACTGACCAAGAAAACATTTTGTCTTCAATAAAATGTTACTTGTTCAAATGAGGGTGTCTTCTGACACAGTAAAATGATTTTCTGAGATACAGACAGACCTCTGAATATGATGTCTGGCAACAATGTCTTTTCAAACAGAAACTTTGTGAATAAGTACCTTCAGCCAAAGACTACGGGAAACGTTCACATCTTTGAAAGTGCTGTTCATGCAATCCCCCTAATGACAAGATGATTCACCCGTTACTCACTTGCAGCCTATGTGACAACATGGCATCTGGTGAAAACTTTTAGAGAAGATGCAAAAGATTGTGAAAGAACCTTAACTACAATGATCCTTTATAAGCTCTTTTCCACAACAGTCAGCGATGTGACCAGTGATTAACATTTCTATCAAGGTGTCGCATAATATCTTATCTGATCTTGACTAGCTCACATGGTTTTAGTGACTGCATGCTCATCACTAGCAATGCATATAGTTTTAGCTAGTCATTACACGATAGTCTTAACCAGTGCTGATATTTTTAGCCAGTGATTCCATTATTAACTAAAGCACATGCCATTAGTTAAGGATATAATGCTGGTCTTAGCCAGTGCAGATGGTGCAGATGAGTGTAAAATTGGCACTTGCATGTAATTATTTGGTCTTAGCCAGTATGTACATAATTATCTGGTTATGAGCTGGTCATAACTCAAGCAAATGGTATTAGCTAAAGGATGGTCAGCTGATAAAAGTTAACATATTGACTGTGGGTAGGCCCTGCAAACCAGCTTTGGCAGTTAATCCTCCCCACCACACCCAACACTGTGCATACTTCACATGATCTATTGTGGCTTGAGATATTGTGGCTTCAACATTTTATATCATGAAGAAGAAGTCCTATAGGGTTTCACACACTTATATTAAGCATCAAGTATTGGTCTTATACTAAAGCCAAATCAGCTGTCTTAAGTGCAAACTCTGCAACAAACAGTAATGTGCAAAATAGCTAACAAAGAGAGTTGGTCTGAGCATAAAAATCAGCATTTTGTTAGAAAAAAACAACTATCCTTGACAAAGCAAGTTTTATGTCACTTTACTGGAATACCTTAATAGAGAAGTCACAATATGCGTTTTAACAGAAAGCAAGGAGAGGTGTAGGTGTGACTAATAAAGAGCTGTGTGGCTTTCACATGCAGCCCACTTTTGGTAAATGAGTCACAAGCCACTGCAAGCTACGTTCACTCTTCTCACAGAGCACTCTGCAGCAGCATTTCAGTCACTCCAGCTAAATCCATGGGGCTAAAAAGATCAACGGAGGTTTCACTCAGCACTGAGACATTTAAGCATTCTGAGGTTCAGTAGACAGCTCAGCTTTCCCTGCCAGGGAAATAGGTGCGGTGAAAACTTCAGCCGGCATTTTGTCCAGGGCTTTATGATGTTAAAAGGAAACTGACAGCTCAAAGCCTTTTAGGGAAGTAGCCTGGGCTGCTCAGAGAAGGGGGCAGTGGGGGGTACTCCAGCATCACGGATACAGGCCCGAGATGTTGGCTGACACAGAGCAGATCCCTCTGTCGCATTACGGCAGGCCTGCAGAGTCAGACTTTTATCAATATTTCTTCTCTTTAAAACCTGGTTCATAGTCCTTAAAAATAAAGCACGGTGCATTTAATATTTACTCTTACTAAAACCTTTCAAAGCTGTTTACAAATCTGACTGTCGGTTATTGCTCTGCTGATATTAGTTACATCCGATTAAGGATGATTTTGGAGCTGTTCTTTTTTAAGCCTTTCTTCCCTGAGAAGTGAAAAAAATATTCCTGAAACATGCTCCTTTATGGAAAGTACTTTTATAGATATTATGATGTAATCCATATCAAACTAAAATAAAAAGTTATCAAAATATTGTAAGTTGTAATTAATATTGAGACATCGAATCGATAAAAACATTTACAACACTTTGTCTATGCATTACTTATTCTTTTCTAGCCATCTGATATTCTCCATTCAGTCTCCACGGCAACTACTTTCCATTCTCGATGATGTCAATTGTAATAAACAGCTACAGATGGACCATGAATCACAATCATGGCTCAGAGTCACTCATCAGAAAATGCTGATAGATTTACTTACACCTTCTGTCCTAATATTTCATACAGTCAAACTAAAAAGAATTTACTATATAGTACATTTTATACCACATTACTAATAATTAATACAACATTCTCAGAAACAGCTGTGACTAGAAAACAATATTATATTACAAGCAGAGAGAAAAATGTTCTTTTGTAATCACTCTTAGTGTGAACGGCAATGCAAATATTAATGTTTCATGTCCTTTTGAATGTTTGCTAATGAGATCACTGGCACAGGATCACCAAAATAGACTACACTAGAGGAAGTGTGATACTCACACTGAGACTTTTAACCTTTAGCAATTGAGCTAACTCACTGGCAGAAAAACAACATGAAGAAAAAAAAAGCCACCGGAAATAATTTGTGTTGAAGGCAGCCAATCAAAGTGTGCTTGTGGCAGATTGATATATCAGCTGAATTTGTGAATTCAGCAGATTTATACATCTCTGAGGCTTACACAAGCACTGGCTTTCAGTGAGAGAGCAGCCAGAAGGGACACTTATCTAAAGCATCCCCGTATCTGTAGTGATGCACAGTGGCAGCAAGTTGACTGTTACAGGCAACTCTGCTCTCTCAGAGGTTCAATACTATCCACTAATTTAGTCAATCATACAGGCCATGCCATGCCTGAGTGCCTGAGTATCAATTGAATTAACAGGTAAGAATGACACAGAGATGCATAAAAAATGCATGTGTGACTTGAGAAGCCTCAGAGAAGAAAACATAATATGTCTAATAGTCTAGGGCAATTCTTATAGCAGCTTTAATGTATGCAAGAAGAATATGACCAAAAAACAGTTTATTTGATATGAACTGTTTTTGCATCAAAGGGTGCCAGAAATGTTGATGCTCAACTTTTACAAATTTAAAATTTAAAATAGAATATTAGAGTTTTCGCTTTAACAAATGCACAGCCGGCTAGCTCATCTTTAGCAAGGGAACCAATAATTCTGGAAGTGGCTATACTGTATGCAAACATATTTTACTCAGACAGCTTCTCATCAACTGACATCAAGTTGTTTTACTTTTGTTCCTGATATAAGACTCAGGGTGGTCACTCTTACTTTCATTTCCACTTCTGCTTGTATTTGCCATTTCTTCTTTTCGACATGACGATGCCAGCATGATTGCCCCATTCCCAGATGAGCGTGGGCCAGCTGGCCGGCTGGAAAATATTACCCAAGCATGCACCACTAACTGGAGAAAACTGAAGTAGTGCTGACAACGGTCTGAATTCAACAGCTGATTATGAAATTTAAAGGAACTAATAACAGGATTATGTATGATAATGTTTTCTTTACACTCAAAACTATATATATTTAAAAAGAAAAGTATTATATTAAAAATAAATATAAATTTAATGACAATTGTATTCAATTTATTTTAATGGAAGTCATCAAGATTATTTAAATCTATGACTTGTTTCTGCTGTTCACAAAAATTTGAGTGATTGATTTGAATGCAACTGGGTAAAGTGTTAATGTTTGAAATGATAAGCCGATTCCATTTGTGAAATGCTCTTTGACACCCATCTCTGTATATGCTGATGATAGTTAATACTTACAGCTCATTAATGCATCTTTGCTGCAACTGCATAAAATGTTACAGTAGGTAAACACCATGGTTGCAATTCAAATGTTGCCTATCTTTTCTAAAAAATCTGAAGCGAAGTGAAAGGAGAGCAGAGAGGAAAAAAAGGAGCCCCCCTTATTCGCAGAACATTTCAGAGAAACTTCTGTTTCAGTGTTTTTCTCTGTAGGCCTGAGGTTTCTATAGTGACCCATGAGTGGGAGTCCGTGGGTGTCAGGAAATGGGGAAATGGGGAAGCAGAGTGTTACAAGCAACTCAGCCCATGTCAACAGCAGGTGTTCTGTGTCCAATCAAGAGGAGTAATCAGTCCTTCCCCACCTTCTCCTCCACCCCCATCTCCCTTTGAGACACCAGAGACAGAGCCAGAGTGTAGAACAGTCAGGCAGAAGCGTAAGTAAAAGCTGAAGTATGTAAGTAAGTCCTGGCCTGTTCAGGGGCTGCTGGGTGACCCCTCCTGTTAAAGGTACAGTATGTCAAATTTTGAGTACTTAAATATAACGGCTGTGATCAGTCCAGAGTGAATGACCTTCATTATAGGGTGCTGTTCTGCCTCATCTTGTAATATCTCAAATAAAACTATTAGAAAGAATAGAAATGAAGTTATCAATATACCCTTATGTGCTGTGTGTTTGATACAGGTAGTACCAAAATCTGAAACACATGTACATTCTACTAAAATGTTTATACTATTTTGAACAAATATTAATGAAAAATGCTTTGATTTCATTTAAAACAATGACATTACCTCATACACTTTACAAATAAAGTATTATTATTTCCAAAATGAAGCCCACAGGAAAATGTTTCACAAGCAGCAATCAAGCAAAAAGTACCAAAGTGTGACTTCAGTGCTGTGGAAAAAAATGGATTGTCCCTGTTAAAGGACGTTTGACACAACAACATACTGCTAAGGCTATTGATATATATCAGCTACACAAATTGAACAGGTGTGTTTGTAGGCTACAGTTTTCAAAGCTACAGCAAACTTTTTCCTTGTGGTTTCACTAATCTTGAGAGTTGATCATTAAGGCTGGTACTGTTAGAAAGCTGAATTTCACCTCTTTGTAACAGGTGAAAGTCAACTTGTACCTTAGGGTAAATTGAGAATGACAAAGGAAGTCATGATTGCAGTCACAATTCAAATAGAGAAGTTATGTGGTGTGACATTAATGTTATATATGCACTTTCACAACAATATTCTTGCTGTCTATCATTATGATGAAGCTGAACATTATATGCTTGTCTTGTGTGTCAATGTGATGCTTCGTGGTCACTGGTCTCAGGCTCTCTCCCACAGTGAATATAGCATTTTTAGCCAACTTCTGTCTTTTCTGATGTGATCCTCTCATACGTTTTAGGCGTCCCCACACAGCATAACTGGCACTGTAGTGTAACTGTAGATAGCCTGTTACTTAGCTAGCAAGGGGGTTAAAACTATAGTGAAGCTATAACTAGCTACCTGTATAAACATTGTCATGTGAGAGCTGGACTTATTTGCAGTCCTCCATGTGTAGATTGTTTTCAGGCAAGCTTGGCTGTTGTCTGAATTGCTTATGGTCATTAATCCCTTGAGACTTTTGCTGCTTCTGGGCACCATTTGTCTTCTGATGCAAGGATTATCCTACTTGTACTAGCTCCTCAGCCTGCTTCCTGCAGCAGGTCATCATCCACTGGTAATAAAGTGATGGAGGTAGCAGTGTTTTTATAAAATCTTAAAAATCTCATAATATCTATTATTGTTTTTAATTTATTACTAAAATGAAAAATATATATCCTAAATATTATATATCTCTCTGTCAATGGTTCTTCCTGTCTAGCTCACAGGCAATTCAACCCAAATACCTCTGTCCTCAAATGTCACTTAACTCTTTATGGTGTTACAATTTACACATACTTTACACATTGTTTCTTCAAACAAATCAACATAAAACTTGCTTCATGAGATATTTTCAGGCAATATCACTGAGCAAATTGAGACACAATCGTAAGATTATCCTCGCAGATACAGTGACACCACAACCCACCTGTGATCACTATGAAGCACACTGATCCAAGATAAAGCCATATGCAAAATAGCCTTTCCATGAACTGCAGCTTGATTGACACTTAACTTTATTGACAGCTTTGGACAATCAACTGTTCCTTCTCCTTGGGACTTATTGTAGTACTCATTTATAAGTCGAGCTCAAATTAACAAAAATGCATTTTCTCTGTAATTTTCTGTTCAACTGAAAGAAACAATATTTTTCTAAAGTGCATGCCCACAACATTGCAATAACACAGTGTGGTCTAGATAGACTAGGCATTAGGAAAAAGAAAATAACAGATCACCCTTCCCTATAAGTAAAATGTAACAAAATATAGACATTGGTTTTGCAATGCAGACAGTTTAATGAATCCAGTGCAGATGCACATGCAGTGACACCCATGCACTGCACCTGGGATCTCCAAACGTGCAGGAGAGAAGATCAAAGCAGAACTTTTCCATTCAAATCCTTATCTTTCTGCTTTGGTTAATCATGGTCATAATGTGTTTCCTCATTTAAACAGGGAACTTATGATATCTAGAAATACTTTGTGTATACATTGTATAGCTTTTGATTTTTCAACATATCCATTGTTGGTTTATGGACAAATACACTTTTGGATAAAATTAACCTTTAAATATATATATTTAAATAACATAAAAGTTTAGTGTCTTGACACAAAAAATATCATGCATCTTCATGAAATTTTTGACAATGTACAATTAACTATGTAAAGTAATAGACCCTGGGACAGTGGGTTATTAAACAAAATGGATCACAAGTGCATTAGGTGTAAAAACTCACTAAGCTATGCACTAACCTAATATAGTAACTTTATTAGATAACTCATTTAGAATATAATAATTATAATCATTAATACAAGTGTGTACAATGACAACTAGATCCACTCCTTCTCTGGCCTGTCCACACACAGTGGAAGATCTCCTACTTGGCCACCATACATCCTTACAGTACATTATAACAAGTAAATTCTACAATACACTTAAGGCCAGTGTTCCTCTAGACCTATTGCCCTATTCTCAATGTGCTTAACTAGTCAGCAATGGTCACATAAATTCATCCAGAAAAACAACTCACACACTGACTGGCTATATATTTTCCACACACAAAACCTTGTCTTGACTTGTCAGGTGTTTGTATTACTAATGAGACGGAGGTACCTTGTCGACAGTGCAAGTCCCCACAGGGGTTCAGAGAAACCAGAAACAGAACAGGTAGGTGATGAGACATTCCTTCATGTAAGTGGGATAATGGACCATACAGCTAAATTGCAGAAATAATGAAAATATGATCATGAGCTTGATATTTTGCTGTCTATCTGAAGCCATCACAGTAAATAAATATGTACGCACTTAGTCAGATGCACTGTGGCTTCAAAATGAAATACAGTAGAATCTCAGTGATAACTAACTTAGTTGTGAGTGTACTGGTCACACTAATGTGTATAAACACATCAAGCAACATACCCAGACCAGGTAAGGTTTGTCACAGTTACTTTGGGTGGCTGACCAGCTAGCATGACAACACTTGGAGAATGCTTAGCTTCAGTGTTTAGAGTTACCTTATACCTTATTGTCTCCTTTGATATTTACTGATAATAACACATGTACTGCTGACATAATGTTTGTTATTATAGCACTACAGGTGCTATTCTGCAATTTGTGGATTTGATTCCCTTGCAGTTTTGAATTAATGTGCTCCCTGTGTCACTTTTAATTAAAAAGGTCTGCCAAATGACAAAAGTGTAAATGTAAATGTCATTGATATCTTTATCTACACTGTCACTCCTATTACCAGATGAAACATAAAGTTAGATACTGACCACACTCAGTTACTGACTATGTTCAGGTCCTGGACCTCTTTAAAGATGAACAGTCAAGCTCATATCAAAAAATAACAAATGTCATATTGATAAAAATATGATTGAAATGTTTTCTTCAAGAGACAAGAGGAATGTCAAAAAAATGACACAAAATTTCTTTGACAAGTGATTGATTTCTTCATACAATTGATTTTTCAACCCTAAGGCCTGCTGGCTCTGCACCTGCAACCCACCACATTCAGCCACTGTGTCACATGAGACACACGGATATCCTGCCAGTGCTCCTGACCAATAAAGACTCACGCCACGCATGGAACAGCCAGCATCCCTTCAGCTCAAACAATGTAAAAACAAACATTTAGCACCAGGGGAAAATACTACCTGTATACGGGCTGCATACCACACTTACTGTATGCTCAAGGACAAACACTTGGTCTGCTGGGTTACAGTATGTCCTTAATAAGGAGTAATGAAATACTTAAAAGTTGCTGACTGACAAATATTTCAGAACTTTAAAAAAAAAATGTTTGTGTTTTTAACAATGCAAATATCTATACTGCTAATGAAATGTGTTTCTCTGGAGCTTTTGGGTTCCATGTAGTACCCAGATATTATGACTTTACATTTTTCCTAAAATGTACAAAGAGCTGATAAATTACAGTTGTGATAGCTTTAAATTAGGTACATCTTTGCACCTGACAGCATGACCAGCCTGCCAGACTGTAGTAATACTAATACAGTGGGTGGGTTCACTGATGAAGATACATCACTGACAACAGTGTCATCTCTGAAAATGCCACCGTTACTCATAGGGATTATTCCAGATGATGGTGTTTAGTGCTAATTGAGAACATTCTGTATCAGTCATAGAAAAAAGCAAGAGGTTACTGTTTGTGCCTTTTATCTTTCTTGCAGTTTATTAACAAATCAAAGACCACATTAGGACAGGAATATTGACTTTTTAATTTGTGTTGTATATTGGAAATGGCATGACCATAATTCAGTTAGATGAGGATGAATACTTGGTAATAGGACTGCCAGGAATTGAAAGAACTGGCATGAAATCACTTCAAATTTGAAACAATTGCCACATACAAACGTGTATGCCTATAGCATCTACAGACATGCCAGATAAGTTTCACTCGCACAGCCATCAAACAACACTGTATTCAGAGTATTTACTCTGAGATATGTGGCGAAACTGGGTTTCTTGTTTAATTTTAACCACAGGCTCACTGAAAATGGTCTTATTTGAAAGCGCCACAATTTGGCAGCTTACATTAATGGTTGTCAGTTATTTTTGAAAAAGAGCAATTCCCATCTATGCCTCCTCTCAGTCTTCCTACTGTCTTATAAAGAAATAATACATGAGGAGGGTGGCTTGGCCACTGTCCTTTAGAAAAAAAGAGCAGCCCAGAGCTTGTTAATCATAATTTTCCATGCCCTGTGTGTGAAGAGAATAGTGACATTAACATACACTAAAATAGCATTCAATTAGTGTGTTTTCAGAAGTCCACTGTAAGCAGGAAAGCCACATATGCTATGTACCCAAATGGCATTTGACTGGTACTGAGTTATTCACTTTATTGCCCCCCCCTCCGCCCCCCCAACACACACACGCAATAAAATAATTAATAATAATGGGGCATAATCATAAATGTTAAGTGAAACTATTAGCGTGAAAGTAAACAAAATGAGTGGCTATAATATTAATAGGTAGTGAAAAGGACAAGTAATATGCAATAACTTAGTTGCATGTTGGGCTGCCATGTGTGGGCAGAACAGCCTGTCTTTGCTGTGGCACAGAGCCTACCTGAGTATGGAATTCTGCAGGTGAAATACAACACCACTCTTCCACACAAAATCAATCAAATAACACTTAGCTGATGCAAGTGGACTATGTTGTCTCAGGCATTGTTCCAGAATTTCCTGTAAATGTGCGTTTGTGTTTAGATCTGGTGACTGTCGAAACCACAACGTGGTGGTGACGTCACTGCTGTGCTCCTTAAACAGTTAGCAACTTCTCATTTTCGATGAACAGGGCTTTGTGACCCCTCTCTTCTAGTAAATATGCCTTCATATAGGACGAAAATGATTACTCAGGACTTTTCAATAGAAATTGACACTGGCCTTGCCTTGCCTTTTAAGGGTATTATGTCAAAACCGTGCATGGAAAAGCCATCCCATGTCATTATGGAACCATCTGTCACCCTTGCTTTTGGAACACTATTGTGTTTCAATTTTATTCATCAGTACCTGTGATTCTGCTGTCTGGAAGGCTTGTAAGTGATCCAGCTCAAATTACAATAAAGTCTGCAGGAAGAGACAGGCTCCATAGTAAACCATAATGGCAACATTAAATAAATAAGTAATGATATAATGATCCTTGTAGGAACTATTCAATCATAGCCTCACTTGTCAGGCTCCTAACTGTCAGGGAAACAAACTACTGTCTCAGCTGCAGCTTAATGCACAACTTCAGACTTCCAACTTCAATTAATTTTGTAATGACCTTGAGCAGGTACACCTTGTAACACCCTCTGAGAAATGGTGTCCTGCTGCTCCAGCTCTTAATGCTTCTGAATGCTTAATCTGACAGTGATTACTTTGTTTACTGCAAATTAAATCTTGATTCATTTTTATTTTGGCAGTCATGACAACAGAAATAGTTCCAAACTCTTTTTTGAAATACTCTTTTTTGCTTCATTTTGTATGATATTTTACATTGATTTATGTATAATTTAATGACCCCCCCTTCTCAAGCAGGCTGCAATAAAACAAGGATATTTAACGCACCGTAATGCATCAGACTGCCTGCTTATCGATTGCTGTTTCCGACCGAAAGGATGCTGTTCCCTTGCGCTTACCCTGGTATTTTGCACTTTTGTTTCATTTCACAATAAAAGGTACATGGCCGTTTTTGTTTTTGTCAGCTCAAGTTTAAAGCATTTTCATTTCTGAAAGCGCAAATAGCCTATATGTTTATTTAAATGTGTGCTGACCAGAACTGCGAATGCTTCTGGTTTGTTTATAAGTCATTCCAAACGTAGAGCAGTATATTAATGAAGAATGCGACAAACATGTAAGTAGAGGTTTCAATCAAGTGATAAAAATGCTTTATATTCTGACGTCACTTTCAGTATTCCAGTATTCCATTTGAACACACCCAGTAAAACTCACACTTGGAGTAGCCTAGATAATCCTTAACTAGACAGACTGCAATGTGTCGATGTAGTCCGCGTTACCGCACTACCGTATTATATATAGTTTACAAAATTGGTATTTTCTTGACCATTGCCAATGTTTCGAGAATACCTTTAAACCATGTTGAACAAACTTCCATTGTCAACCATGGGACACAACACCAGCGTTAAATTAGAATGTTGCCTAATACACTTTCATTATCCTGTCAGCCTTCATGTGATTTGAAACTACTGTCAGGGGATAGCCCAACTTTTCATTTCCTAAATTTAGCCGTATTTCTTGCCTGTCCATGTATGTCTAACCTCATATAAATATTGGGTTAATTATACTTACTACGTATGCGCAGCTCAATAATACAGTCAAAAATGCCCGCGCAGTCTCATGCGTCGCCACTTACTGTAGGCTATGGACTGTCTCGGAGTATAGAATATATAGACTGGTAGTTTTAAACCCTAAATTGCAGGCAGTATAGAGGCTAAAAATTTATACACATTCTATACGCTGAATGATGAAATAGCTTCTAGATAAACAATTAAAATTTCAAACAGTGAATCATAACTTACTGTGCCTGTGTCTTCCGCGTGCTCTAAAGTAACGATTCCTTTGCTCTTTGTCTCATTGTCACTAAGAATGTCGTCTTCGGACTCATCATGCACTGTTGAGGAACCCGTTGAGGAAACTGATGAATTTGACAGCTTTCGGCGGAGGGGACCGTTCACATCGTTCCAGTCCTCCTCTTGCATCTCCCGGGGACAACCTCCTCCTTCTGGGGTTATCGTCACCTGCGGTACACGACGTGATCTCTTATCATCCAGTTCCTTGTTCGAGATCAGCTTGGATTTCCCACTGGCTGAGATGACTTGATCTGTCATCGGGGACATCCCATTGCAAATCTCGGTAGACTTGCGGCTCGCTCTCCTTTCCTTCACAGATCCCGACTGCCCGACCTCCCTTGACCTCCGCCTTTCTTTAGGCATCTGTTTGCCGTGTGTGTTCTGACAGAAACGTCGGTGGCTGCCCTCGCTATTGTTGGGTTCAAACAACGACTTCAGCTGCACCACACTCACTCCGCTAACTTTATAATCTTCAAAATCCGAGCCTCTTCCAGCCTCTGTTTCGACCTCAGCTGCAGTACTATCGCTGTAATTCTTTGCCCTTTTTTCAGTCTCCACGTTGTCGTGGAGATCGCCTGCGGTAGCCCCCGAAACTGTTACGGGGTCGCTGTCTTGTTGCGCCTTGGGAACTCCCTTCGTTGATTCGAGTGACTGTAACATAGCGTCAACGGGGTTTACTGTTCGCGAGGTATCTTCCGTATTTTTATGCTTTCCTCTTTTCTCTTACCAAGTTTCTTTCGATTTTAGCTTATGCTCTGAATGTGAGATTGAATTTGCTGGATTCTCGCTTGCTTCCTTCTCCAGTCTATCACTTCTGTTTCAGGCTGCCCAGCGCAGATCCTCATCTCGAAATAATCAGCAGGATTGTGTAAACAACATTTGTTAAATCGTCTCTGTGACTCAGTTCTGCTCTGAACAAGTTGCGGGAGGGTAGAACCACCTCCCTTGGCTGACATTTTAAAACCCCATGAGCTCTGTAGTACGAACATTTAAACGATCTCAGAACGTGATTAGACTTGTTTATTTTTTCCATTAGTCTGATTTCTATGCCAGTCATAGAAATCGACATGGCATGGATAAAGTTCTCTATAACTAAGACCTTTAGTTTGTATGAAAGAAAACTATACAATAATAAACTGTATATTGTCTTCTAAAGGCTTTTAGACATACTACCCACTGTGCAAAAAAAAAAAAAAAAAAAAACCTTAATCTTAAAGTAAACAGGCCATTGTTACATTATTGGCATTAAACATGGGCTATAATGACTCAACATAGAATTCTTTTATATGATTAGATTAGTGTGTGTTTAGAACGGGTGGAGATGATTACTTATTTCACGCAACCATTGCTTCACTAATAATACAACGTGGCAAGAAGAGCACCTCCAAATGCGAGCTTTTCATGCAACCTTATGTGAATTTACTTGAAACCTTGCTACTTATGTAACACTAATGTATTACATTTAATAGTAATGTAACAGTTCCCATTGTTTTCTGGTTTGATAAAGTGATACCTGTACTGGTGATACTATTGATTACGTAAGATCGATTTGAAATGTATGCTGAGTAAAGATTTATATTAGCCTTGTCTTATGTTGTGTAATACAGGAAATGTCTTTTGGAACTTACATATATTCCATCTCCCCCTTGTATATGTCTGTTCATGCACACTTTCATTTTCATGCAAACTATCTCCTGATAGTTTGTTATTTAGTCCTTAAAACAATATTGAACATTGTATTTTTAATAGCCAAAATGTATATTTATGCATGCATGATATGTTTAAATAATGGTATCATACTGGCAGTTGTTTTTAATGCAAATATTGCATATTTAATACACATAAAACTTTATAGTATCTTGATTAGAATAAAGTATGAAGCTGTTTGTCTCACAAGAATTCCTCCTTTGAAGCTGATATGTGAAACTGTATTCCTCCTCTCATCAAGACTAAGGTGAACATGTGAGCCAAGTCACGTATTAGAGGACCTGGCAACCTGATAAGCCTGAAAGTGTTTGCATTGCGTGGGGAAAGAATAAAAAAATATATTTACAGAAAGTCAAGGAAAGCCCTGGCTTAGGTGTTCAGGGGGTGCCTGGATATTGTATGATATCATGTTGTGTCTCTGGAACTCCCCTTGAAAAGATGGCTCAGGCACACAGTCACATCAGCCTTGACCCTAGAACAGGTTCCCAGTCTTTTGGGCTCCCACAAACCCCCAACCTATGTCTTCCCAGCTAGCACAGGCCTGTATTCTCTCTCCCTCCTACATAAATGCAGACACTCACGCAAGGAGAGTGAGAGTCTTACTTAGGCTCAGGGATGTGGTGACATGTGGCACTTTGGGGTGAGGCTGATAATGGATAACTAAACCATCAAGCCTTTGCACCTGCATGCCATTTTTGCTTGTGTTTTGAACGGATTTAATATGCATACTCAAACGCCAGTCCCATCATGTAGACAGTGTATGTGATTCCTCTCACACACAGATGTAGAGACAGTGTCACAGTATAAATGTTTACTTAGCATAGCAAGCAAATGGGTTTTGAGTGTGCCTATACATGCTGAACCATGAGCATGTGAACTGTGATGTTATCCATAATGTGTTTCTGGACCCACAAATCCAAACGTATCTTATATTTTGAATCCTGTCAGTTATTCAGGCACTGTTGAATGCATTGATCCAGGTGGCTAGCTGGCTTGTTGGCTGTTTATGCATAATTTTATAGTAGGTTATGATATAATCACCATAGTCTGAGGTTACTTAATTACCAGCACCATTCAATTTCTGATGATTTTGTGAATAAGCTTACACAACTACAACTCTCACGTACAAATCTTGGTAAGAAAACAGTCCAAATACATTCCGTTTCTAGTGCTGTGACAGTTGCTGTCAAGCCTGCAATCCATCAGGATCCATTCAGCACCCTGGAAAGCAGAATGTTGGCCTAAAAATCTGCAACTATCCTGCAAGATCCCGACTCACTGTGGTCACTTGATATCAGTTGAGACCTTTTGCTTTGAGGTAATAGTAAGTATGTTGGAGATTGCAATTAATATTTTATGTATTGGATGGTTCTTTTCCAGGAATATGTTCTATGGTGAACCAAAGAATCTTAAAATGTTGGACTCCATACCCTGTACATCTATCTAAAGTCATCTAAACCTTACTTAATATTTTTTGATTGTACTGCCCCCTAGTGGCAAAATGTATATCTCCATAATCATCAGTCTTGAAGCAGTGCTGGATATATTGATCAACAAAGGAGGTGTCAAGGTACCAAGAATGGGTGGAGCTAAAATTTACCTATCACAGAGAGGAAGGAAAAAATATCTTGTTCCTTGGGAAGGTGGCCATTCTTATTTAGCTTGTTCTGTGGTTTATGTTGAAATCTGCAGACAAGCTTATTACACATTAATAAGCCATTATGGTACCAGCTGTTTGTGAATCTGGTTGTTGATTGAGCATGGTGGTATGTGGTATATTTTTGTATATATGTTGGCAGTCTTTTGTTCAAGTCAATGTCAGACGTCAAGTGACTGTGTTTTGAAATCTGTAGGGGTGTAGGGCCCTTTCATAAAACCAATTCAAAGTGACAAGAGACTAAAGGTTGGTAACAAAAGGGTAATAATCAGCATATACTGATGTTATGACAATCTTTGTAATTCAAATACAGAGCTAAACCCTAAAGCTAAGTACATACTGGAGGGCCTCTCAATGCAGAATGAATCATGGACATAGTCAGGTGCCACCTTTTACAGGAAAAATCCTCTTTCATTTGCAACACTTAATGTCAGTAAACCATCCATCCCATTTGCACATATGAACCTCCAACCAGCAGAAAGGGCTTATTACTAAATAAGAAAACACATGAGAACTACATGTGAACTCTGATCACAGGTGATCATACTACCTGTTTACATTTCTGAGAGACACTCCCAAACATGGCATTTCCTGATGTCTGATGAGTAAGCAGGTTTCAAAGATTACCAGAGTGTTGACCCAAGGGCCAGGTTATACAGGCAAAATGGATACTGGATACTCCAAGTAATGCAAGCAACATGAACTTAATCTGGTGCTTAAACTAGGAAATAAAAGCCCATAAAAGCAATGAAACCATTAAAACCATAAAATAATAAAAACTGTTGTGAAGCTAAAAACTAAACATGAAAAAAAGAAAACAATAATTTAAACAATAAATAATGACGAAGCAAGCTGGTTCACAGCAGTTAGCGGGAAGTGGTTAGAGTGACAGATGAAATGCTGTTTGTGATCTTCAAAAGCGATCTACAGCTCAAAGAGACTGTATTAAGTAAATGCTAAAACTTTAATTGACTGATGTGGAATTGTGGATAGCTCTTCAGTTTTGTTCTCACAGGCTAAATGCAGGTGTCCCTCTTTACAGGGACAGCCTGCAATTAACACACATTTTAACAAGTTACTGAAACAACAAATAAATAAAAATAACTTGTTATTGTTATGACTAGTGAGACTTAAAGAAGATGATTTCATTGACAGTTTTGCTATCTCCACATTTAATTTCCTAAAGTGATTTCTTTTCTCTCATATTTTTCCATCATAATCACTATTTGACCAATGGCTTGTTTTTTGTTGAGATTAATCCTAGCCTTCTAGTTTTCTTGTTCCTTCCAGCCTTCTCATCTTAATCTAGGCTATTAATGTCATGAAATGTAACAGTTTTGCGGCAGCAAAAAATCTGTATTCATACTATAACAATAAATTGTATGTATATTAGGCATATGTCCATCATTCATATAGTAATCAGCAGGGCATAAATCCCCCAAAAATTAATCTTAAACATAAAACCCTCATATCTTCCTCAAATCACACTTTTGCTTACCTCACATAAGGCCAGACAGAGTTCTAGTTGATGGTTGAGTTTATCTAACTTTACATAGCCACCAGTTTGCTGGTTTTGACATTCATTTTCATGTTTTCCTGTGCAGTTATTCTTCAGGCAGTCTCCAGCAGACATGGGGCAGTAGTGGAGAATGCAGAAAATAAAGGGAGGCATTTGCATAGAAGCTATTCAAACAGGTGGGCACTGTAAGCAGGAGCAAGAGAGATGAGGTGACATTAGAACATATTTTCTTGGTTGGATCAGGATTCATTTTAACCTTGCAAACATGTCACTTGGCTGCGGACTGAGTGTGTTGTAGCAAAACCAGTTTAATCTGTTCTATTTGCCCAAACCATAGGACAGGACACACTGAAAGTTGTTCCGATGGGTTGTGCGGGTCTAGGCGTTCAGACTGAGTAGCAGCGATAAGATTCAGTTAAAGCGTTGTTAAGGATTTTATAGTCCACATGACTGGCTCTTAGAATTTCAAGCGGGGAATACTAATAACGTGAAATAGAACTCACGTATATTGTACCAATTTTTGTTTGATTTGACATGTATTCGTATTCATTGTTCAGGTGATTCAAGTTTTACGAGTATGTTTTTAACATACCATTACACTCCAGCACACTAGGAGGCAGAATTCATCTTTCAAGCTCTTCTACAGACTTTACCTTCTCAATATGGCGGAGATGCAGTTAACTGTTTTGTAACTAACCGACCTCCCTTAGTGCCACTGGACTACACTGGTACTGACGTTTCAGCTTCTTAAGATTTGTCACAATGTTCGCGGTTAGGAGAGCATTGAATTTCGGTCTGAGGATTTCCTCGACGGTGTCCAGACGAGGCTGTGCCGGTTCTGCTGTCCCGGTGGACGATGTTGTGAACGGGCTGACAGATGAGCAGATACAGGTATCGCTAGCTGGCTACAGACTAAAGTTAGCTAACGAGACAATTGTATCGGCGAACTTATTTATGCAGTTCTAGTGAGACGACAGCAGAGGTTATGCATCAGTTACATCTAATCGATTGGCTGTCCACGTCAAACTGAAGACAGACTTCTAAAAGTTCGTTAGCACTAGCTAATACGTTTGAGAATATAGCGAGCTAGCTAACAAGCCTACAGCACCAGGCAGGTATTGCTCGTTGGCTGAGGATGTTTAAGGTCTCAAAAACGAGCAAATGCAAACCAATAACTTTAAGGAAAATGTATAATGCATCGTATTGCAGTCCTCACTGGTAATTGTATTGTTAGCTGCGCTCTCTCCTTTGGTGTCCACGTTGATTACTGAGTTTGTTAACTTGCTGCGATCGATCTGTTTGTTCATTGTCAGTGTTTATCTACCATTGATCGTATAACTAGCGAGAATTGTTAGTTCACCCATTACTGATGAGTGATGTTTAGACTGGAAGTTACTGTTGGCACTGGTTTGTGAGAGTCCTCATCAGGCGCCCTGAAATGACCTTGCTATGAAGCTGGCTACTGGCTGCCCGTTAGAAATTTATTTTGTAACCTTAACAAAATAGGCTACCAATTTATTAAACCTTATGTATTTTTTCACTCCAGCACCAACTTGCACCTGATTGCCTATCAACTTACCCTTTGCACCAATTCTGAAACCAAAAACAGTTCCGCTCAGTCTCCGTGACTTATGCTAGGCTAATTAACGTTAGCAGGAAGAATGGAACGTTTAAATGTTGTATCTACGAGCAAAGTTAACATTACTTTTCGGTTATTTGATAGAGGTAAGTTGCCCATTAAGGGTTAACATTCATAATATCGTGGGTGGCTATCGAAAGCACTCGTTGATTGGTGGACATCATTCTTGACGTCACACAATATGTAGAAATTCATTGGGTTGAGTTGGGGGCACCGACAGTAAGTAGTCAGTCGGGGGTTATGGGTTTTCTCATGGTCTGGCGCTTAATATTGAATTCAGTTCATTTCTTTAAGTTCACTTTTATTTTAAATGCATTTACAACAATGTTGTCACAACTGACTTCACAAGGAAACAAAAACAGACTATTTAAGACTAAGTTGAAGGTGGAAAAAATTAAATACAAGTAACCAGATAACATTTAAGGACACATTGGACAGACATCAGGCAACATAGGACAGATGAAAGGAAACACAGATGAGGGGGAAACAAACATGTAGTTCTGGTACTGTCCAAATCCAGAGTTATTTGATGGTTGTTAGAACATGGAGAGTAAGGCTTGGATAGCAGGCCTGGATGAAGATTGCTGCATGCAGATCTGAGCTGGATGTGCAGATGCCTCATTAGGGCTCAGGTGTATGGGTAGGAATGGCAGTGCACCTGGTAACAGGATGTAGGGGCTCAGAGGGAGAAAGGGAAATGGGAGAGTGGGGTGTTAGTGTGGTGAGCAGGCATTATCGAAACTCATTTTTTCCATCCTAGATTTAAAGACCAAAACAGTTTCTGTTTCTCTGAAGTACAAGAGGTCTATTGCCCCTAGAAGAACAAGTGTGTAAGAAGTTTCCAAAATTAAACAATAGTAAAAAGAAAACTTGACTCTCCATGGAAAATAAATTGAGACATTGAAATTAAATTGAGTTTGTACATTTTCTGGGGGGATTCCCATTTTTGAAGGTACATTTGAAATCAGCAATGGACTAGGACAGTTATTTTATAGGCTGCCCCTTTTACACCAACCTAAAAACCCAGGTCTGTACCTTGTTTGAATGGGTTAAAGCTTGTGCAATAAGGCAGGTCCACGACGAGGGCAAGGAGAAGGTTGAGACCTCGGTCTGACATACCTTGGCTTCAATGGCGTTAATGACTAGTTAAGTTTCAAATGACTAAAATGAGGTTGCATTACTCAGAATTACATAACTAGCAATGCGTTAGGTACCCATAAATCATCGCTCAGTCACACGGCTTCTGCAGATCCATGTTGTCAGATTCAAGCATAGAGGGGTGGGAGAGCATGGTGTTGGTTATTGACCCTTGAAGCTATAGGCTGAGCACATTTCTTATATTATCTAAGCCTAGTTAATTACACCATTTCCTCCCTCTGCAGCTTAGACAGGCAGTCCGGAGGTTCTGTCTGGATCAACTGGCCCCTTACGCAGAAGAAATTGACAAGAGCAATGAGTTCAAAGGGATGCGGGTAAGGTGATGGAACATCAACCATTCCCATGACATTTTTGAATTGTATTTATCTATCTACTTACCACAAGTTGTGTTAGTAAGGTAGTTAACTAGCATTTGCTTGTATTTATGTCCAATATAAAGTTTTTGGACTTGCAGAATTTAACTTCAGCCGAGTAGCTCTTCTTCAATATTGTTGAAATGATGCCATGACAGGAAATTTCATTCAAAAACAGTGGATGTTGTGTATGTGCATGTTTACACTATGGAATCTTTCTTTTCAAGGTTAAATGTTGAAACTATTATAGAACCTCATTAATATGAATCTCGGAATTAGAGTTTTAATGTTATACTTAAATTTCAAGGATATAAAGAAGAAGCCACGAAAATCATGTTATCACTTATTCAATAGATTTAGAAAACACAATATGCAATCAAGATTTGATACGTGTCTTGATAAAGAACACAGTTAGTGTGTAATTCCTATGAATAGGAACAAATAAGTCTTATTCCATTAAAAACAATGAGCCATGTTCAGTGTGTGTTGTGTCGGTCTTGATAAAGGAATTCTGGAGACAGATGGGTGATCTTGGAGTCCTTGGGATCACTGCACCAGGTGAGAGATGGATCCAATTCCTTGGAATCCTTTCATGCATGGTGATCATGTCCTCATTAACATGGTGTTACACTATTTTGATGTGCTGCAACCTATAAAATATTCCTATAGATGAACCCCAAAAACAAATCGAGGAAAAAGCCCACTAAAAACCTAACTGCTCTCTGTGTAGCAGTATGGCCAATATTATGCTATCAAGTGGGAGTTGCTAGACAGAATTCTGTGAACAATAGCCATTTCTCACCATGTTGACCCTTGAGATTCAATAGCCTACATTTTTGCATGTTATGGTGTTATTTTTTAAGTCCAACCTCTAATTTATAACTACATGTTAACAGACATGCACGAAGGGACTATTAACATTAGCCTGAAATTAGTCTTTCAGTATATCGTGGAGAATAACAGAGAAATAATAAGAAGAAATAATTTCCCTGTTGTGCTGGTAGTACTGTCCATTTTCATGGTTTGTATTTAAAAAGTACAACTAACAGTTACTGTTAAACTGGATAATTACAACCCTCCTAACCAGTAGAGTAAAGTACAGGGCTGCCAGCTTTTATTTGTGATACACAAATACGTATGCATGACACGTATACAAAGGTTAACTGAAGGACACAAACACAGAACACAAACATGCACTCGCAAACACTTAAAAGAACAAACAATAACAAAGTGTTAGCTTTATCTTGGCAGTTGCCTTGATTCACATGTACATGTTTTGCATTTTTAAGTAATATCCTTGTGCATAGATGGATGGTGTTTTAAGCAGTGCAAGTTAAGTATCTTGTTCAAGGCTGTACCTGCTGTGCTGCTTCAGGGAATCAAACCAGCTCTTTACAAGCTGTACTGCCAGCCTAAGATTTACATCATAAAGAGCAGAAAGGAAGATCAGTAGTTCTTCAGGTCTGTATTGATAACCCTCAAGCCAGTCTCAGAATAAAGGAGCACAAGTATTCATTTGCTTGTAATACAATATTCAGGGATGTTCAGAAACCAAAGACCTTGTCCTCCTATTGTGTGTAGTGTGCCGTTGAGGCCTGTCATGTTATGCTTGGTCCCTGATCAGACACTTTTTCTTCCCTCTCATTTATTATAAGACACAGGTCTGTCCTCTCTCATAATTATTCTTTTAGAGTGTCTCTGAACTTTGCTCCTTGGTGTGCTTTTATTTTTTGTCCAGAAATGCTGAAATGTGAGGCATTCTGTGAAAGAAGAATGCTTTTCAAAAGGTTGGGTTGCCTTTTGCTCAGCTTTGGTCTGCCATACAAGACAGTAATTGCATCTTGTGAATGTTTAATTAATTATGATCACTGTAAAAGTTAAAACAAGTGGAGGGAATGAAGAGCACAAGCCTTCAGACAACATTTTATTCTCATAATGTGGCTGTTTTGCTAAGTCTGACCACTCTCTGTTCGTCTGTCTGCAGTGGAGCTTGGCGGCTCAGGATTGGGCTATCTGGATCATGTTGTTGTGATGGAGGAGATGTCACGGGTTTCAGCCGCTGTAGCGCTTAGCTACGGAGCGCACTCCAACCTCTGCGTCAACCAGCTGGTGCGTCATGGCAACGAGGCACAAAAGGAGAAGTACTTGCCAAAGGTATGATCGATCTGTCACACCCATAAATGGGGAGATTCACGTATTGTTACATGCAGGCAGATTTGCTTAGACAGGCCATCAGAAAAAACACTATAGGACATGCATCTACATTTGCATTTACTTACAAACACAAACAGACAGGCATGTGGAGATGCATGCAAGCTTGCCTTAGCATATGTGCAGGCAGGCAGGTGGAATTGCATGTTCACTTCCACGTAATGATAGAATTGATGTGCAGTGAGGTAGGGTGACAAACAGGCGCACACAAGCATACGGACATACATGGATGTGGACAGAAATATATGGCCATTCAGACACACAGCAACCCACAAACTCAAACTCTCTCCTTCATTTTGAAGGTACAAATGGGCCTAATCTCTCAACCTCAGTTTGGAGGAGTTCATAGAATGATACAGAATTGTAAAAAGTGCATTACTGTCCACCAGAAAATCCCTATTTGGAGGGATTCACCATACTTACTGACATGCATTTTTCTCATAGCTGATGACAGGGGAGCATGTTGGTGCACTGGCCATGAGTGAGCCCAACGCTGGCTCTGACGTTGTGTCCATGAAGTTAAAGGCCATGAAGGACGGTGAGCCATGCTAACTGTCTGTGATAGCTTGTTATTACTCAAATTAAATTTCATAATGCAGTAGGACAGTTTGAAATGCCATGCTTAGCATCTTTGTTAATGATAAACAATAGGATGCCCACCCAGAAAGAAGCAGTCCTGGTGCTGCATTTCAGTTGTAAAGCTAAATTGATTCTTTTTTTGGAATCTAGGTAACCACTATGTGCTCAATGGCAACAAGTTTTGGATCACCAATGGGCCCGATGCCGACGTGCTCATTGTGTATGCTAAGACTGAACCCCAGGCAGTCGCCCGAGGCATCACTGCCTTCATTGTGGAGAAGGTGAGAAAACAGCCCACCTCCATGCTCAAAATTAACAGACTTCTAAACCTCTTGAACAAAACAAGCCTGAAATTCTGAAAATACAAACTTTAGATTTCTTAATCTGTATTATTTGTATATCATACAGTAGCCTGTATCTAAAAATAACAAAACCCTGGTGGTGCCAAAGCCCAAAAGTAATCACTGTCATTGAGAATTTCATAAGCTGCATGTGTGTTACTAACTTTTTATGCATCTTGTCTTTCAAATTGCCATTTCAAAGTTTTTCTGTTCCTCTTTGCTTGTATCTTACTTTTTGTGAACCTGCACTAGCTAAACAATTAGCCTAAAGGATGTGATGATACAGCCAAAGGTTAAAGTAGTTTGCTGGTTTAAGACGTTTCTAGTTTCTCTTTTAGAATACGTTTCAACTGCTTTTTTAGGGAGTTTCAGATAAGAGATTATGCTAAATTTAGTGGTAGCCAGGTTACTGCATTTAATCTGGTTATTTTGTGCTTTTGTGCTCTTGACTCCCTACTGGCCTTTTCATTTGATATGTAATAACAATTAGCTGAAGAATAAGGCTTTGCCGGTTAACTTTACTAGGTATGTATTAGTATATATGTAGCACTGCAAACTGTATCCAGTGAGCAAGAACATTAATTTTGACCAGTATGTATATTATAAGATTGAATCCAACCACAACAAGGGACAAATGAGTAACAAATTCAAGTATGGAGAAATTCTTCAAAACATGTGTATTAATGCTCTCTTTTTTGTGAAGAGGTAATGACAGATGGTAAAGCATTCCTTCTTTTACAAAGTTAGTGGTTTATATGTTTAAACGAAGGAATCAATGTTGTCCAAGCACTCACCATTAGGTCATGTTCCATCCACCGCATCTGTCACTTGATCCCCTCCCACCTGCTGGGTTTTCCCCTCTCCTTTTCACCAGGGAACGCCGGGTTTCAGCACTGCCCAGAAGCTGGACAAGCTTGGAATGCGAGGCTCCAACACCTGTGAACTCATCTTTGAGGACTGCAGAATTCCAGGTATGCTCCTGTCTGAAGTACCTACATAAAAATGTATAAATTCCCTTCTACAGGGACTCCCCTCAAAAGTGCTTTCTTTTGCACAGATTGGGATTTGCATTTAGATTGTGTGAATTGGTTTTTGCTGAATGCTTTATTATTGTAATTGAACTCTTTCTCTTTGACTACACTAATGCGGCCTGCTAATAAATGTTTTGCAGTAATAGCACCACCGTGAAATCTGTGGTCATATTATTATTTGTGGCCAAGAAATGGTTCAAAGAGTTTGTTCAAAGCCAGGATATTGTATGGCTACACTTGTGTATTTGCAGTTTGCATGCTCCTGTTTGGGTTTATAGAAACATTTATTTATGGAATATGTATTGGGGTTGTGTTATCTGTAAAAAAGCCTTGTTCAAATCCTGTGCACATCCCATACAATTTTTTTAATGTATTTTTGTTTTTGATTCTCATTATATTACGTTTTTCCACTGAATGCACAAAGTAAAAGGCCAGTGTGCTGATCATGTTTCCATGCCGACAGCTGCAGCATCCCTCATGCCATACATTTTTAATTTTCTGAACAACTGCTCGCTGTTATGGAGCAGCCCCTCGTCTGAAAAGGACTCGCCAGCATAAAACGGAAGAGATCTCATTAAAATTTCGGCACCAGCAGAGCTTAACTACAGAACCGTCCCTCTCAGTCTTCTGGTTCCTTTCGGGGTATGCCTACCCTCTAGTCAAACTGGCACCTCTTGGCCCAGAAAGCTGGTGTTGCCACTCATTTCCCCCTCCCGTCATCACAGAGGCTGCTTGCTGGCATGCTGTGAAGAGGCCACACTGTTGCTGGCACATTCAAATGCTAAGCAAAACGATTTCCCGTGTAATTTTATGGGATATGCAGATCAGACCGTTTTATTACCTCTGATATTTAATCCCTTCTAAAGGGGCTTTCATTTGCATTCTCTGCTCTGCGTCCTCTCCCTCTTCTCTCCATCATATTTAATTCTGCCCAAGCTTGGAGACTATCTTTCCCCAGCACGATATCTAGGGGAGAGAGAACAGGCTTCAAAAGCTGCTACGTGTCAGAAGCGATCTCAGAAGCTTCTGCCATGGAACTTTGCCTTCCTGCCTCACTCGTTTGTCTTCAGCTAAGGTTTTTTTTTTCTCTTGAGCTGGCCTGTACTCTCTTAATAGCATTTACTCTCGCAGCAAAAATTGGTCCCATACAGTTCCTGTGCCCACCCACAGTACCAAATCACATGTATTTGATGTAGGTATTCCCCTCCCCCTCTGCAAATGTTGTCCTTTGATCTGTGTCTGCCTCTAGCTGGCTTGGAATTTTTTTAAGTGTCTTAAAAAGGAAACCGTTGAGTCACTTGATGTGTATTGCTGGAAACCTTTGTTGCTGTTTAGCCGTTGGGTGTACTGGGAGTTGCTGGTCCATTGGGTTTTTTTTAAAACACACTCGTTTACACACTGTGGTTGGATGCTGATGGCAGCGCTGTGTCCTCCTTGTGTTTCTCAGAGGAGAATGTCCTGGGAAAACTTAACAAAGGTGTGTATGTCCTGATGAGTGGTTTGGACCTGGAAAGACTGGTTCTAGCAGCTGGTCCTTTGGGGTGAGTCTTTTCTCTTGTGTAACATTGTTGAAATAAAAGAAGTGTCATTTTTTTATAGGATGCTCTTAAGGATTTGCTGCAATCATAATAATGATGATGATAATGTTTGGGGGCCTCATTTTGATGCTGATTTGTTATTTTCTGTTCTAGTCCTGTGTTCTTGTCACTGTGCTTGTTATGCAGCATTATTCATTTCATTTCTGCTGTTTTGATGGATTGTGGATGAGAGCCTCTGCCGAATAAATTCAAGGTTCTTGTAGTTATATTGTAAATGAGTTTGCACAGTTCCCGTACCTTGTGGTCATTCAATCTCAAATCAAACAGTGTCCATGAATATATGCCTCAGAATCAATCATTTTTATACACATTTCAGAACCAGTAGTTTTTGAAATATTAGGTCTGCAATTGCTGCAGTCTTCCAGCACAACATTTTCGGATACCATTATCTCAGGAAATAATCATGACTGTTACTTTTAGTGATTGACCAATCAATGGGAGATTTGATAAAGTTCTCAATAGGTTGGAACAAATGCACATAGAACTAAAGTGCTTTGTGTGCCTACAGCTATTCATCTTTTGTGACATTACGGTCACCCTATTCCACAGTTTTATTTCAGCATGCAGCAGTAAAAACAAGATGTATTTTTGCCCCAAATCTTTTATTCTCCGTGAGAACTGAATGTTAAAATAACATCCCACACAACACGTTACTGGAACATAATGCGCCTACAAAAAACTGATATCAAGAGGAAAAAACACACTGATCACTGTCAGTTTTTCATGGTGGCAAAGTTGTTTTCTGGCTCTATGAAAAGCTTAAAAGCCAAATAAAAGTAGTACTTCTTTGTGCATATTGGCATCTGTACTTTAATTATCTGTACTTTTATATTAATGTAAAAGTTTCAGTCCCAAGACTGTTAACACATCTTGGCGAAGACCTTGGGACTGAAATTTCACTTATCGAGCAAGCCTGTTTGTTTGAAATATTCACTACAAGAATATTCAGTAATCAAGAAGATGTGCAAACCCTCAACACCAATAAACTTGCTAGCCAGCTGTTGTCCAACGTTTCTGAGGTTTTCCATATCTGCAGTTCTGTCCGTTTTTCAGTTCGTTTTTTCACCTCCTCCCATTGTGAGCTCCCACCTCTGTTCCATGTCCATTTGGTTGTCTGAGTGAACCAATAATAATAGTCTCTGCTTTGAGAAAATGTGTCAATCAGTAAAACACTTATAACTGTTCATGGAGTTAAAGTATATTTTGAGCTGTGCCTCAGTGGTGAAGACATTTTTCGATTGTGTAGTATCATGGAATCAAGACGAGTTTAGTCTAAATGTATTTTCACAAATGCTGACAGATGCCTTTGTAATGGGTATGCTTCATGACTTTAATACTCTGTTATTTGGCTTGCCAGGCTATTACAGTAGCTCCAGTTTGTACAGAATGCATAAGCCTGAGAGCACTTCGCCATACACACTTCTGAAGGCATATCATTCCTATTAAGTCATTGCTTTGGCTCTCTGTCAAATGCAGGACTGAATTAAAGGTGTTGCTTACTACATAAAAAGCACTTCTTGGCTGTGGACCTACATACTTTCAGGATTTTTCTCTAATCCCTGAGTCTTTTAAAAACCGTTTGGAGAATTCTTCCTTATAAATCTGTTTCAACCCACTACAGTTCTTTAAATCAGTACAAAGATTTACCTGGTCCTGAGAGTCTGTTACTCCAAATTTGTACCTTTAGTCCATTTATAGTCTTTACTTCAGTGTTACACTTGTGAAGTGCCCTGGCATTTGTGGAATATTGCTAAACAAGTGCTTATCATATTTTATTGCTTGAGATAATGGGGTATGAAAATACTGCCCTAACGATGATGGCAATTTTGAACTTTCCTAATGTTTAAGCAATTGAAAACTCAATTGAAATATTTTAAAAGTAAGCCTTGAAATTTCCATGAGGACCTTTTAGATTTGGTAGTTTTAAACATTATTTTTGTGCATTTTATTCTCCATTCATATCAGTCTTTAGTTTATGTTTGTTGAAATTGCAAACATTTAATGTCACCATTACATTTATCTGTGCTGCACTGTATATTGTGCTGAGCGTATAGAATTATTAAGTGAACTTGATGAGAAAAAATCTGTAGCTGTTTATTGTTGGAGATCATATTTAATCTCAAGGTTCACGGCCCATATTTGTGTGTACCCCAGCATCATGCAAGCAGTGCTGGACCATGCAATTCCATACATGCATGTCCGAGAGGCTTTTGGACAGAAGATCGGCCATTTCCAGGTCAGAAACCCAGCCAAAACTGGGAAAAGTTCATATAAAATCAGTGCATCCATCATTTGCATCCATTCAGTGGAATTTACACACCAGGTTGATGGAATGTTAGTTATATTGTTAGTAATATGTGATACAGTGACAAAGAGAATGCAACGGCAGTGAATTGTCTGTCCTGTTTGAGAGTCAGAGCTGATTAAAAGATATTTTTAGTTCTATTGATGACTAAAACTGATTTGATCATATTCCCCATCCCATTAAAATGAACATCTAGCATACAGTAGCACATCCTCTACTCGAGCCGAGTTTTGTCCGCAGATGTCTCTGCTGACCCATAACCATGAAAACAGAGGACTTTGCAATAATAGAGCCTAATAATTACCCAGAGGAGGAACAATCACAGAATGTAAGATGTATTGAGCTTCCACTATTGCTTCCCTGGGTGATTTACTGGTTCATGTCATCATCTGAGCGTGACCCGGACTCTGGGGCAGTCACTCAGTCACACATGGACTCTTCACTATTACTTTCTGTTACCTGGCTAATACTTTAGCGCAGACCATTTTTGGGGGTTTTAAAATGTGTGCAGTGACCTAACCAATTGTAAGTGTGAAATCAGCAAGCCCTGACTAAGTATTTAGCTTGTTCGCTGTGTAACATAGCTAGCCACTCCTTTCCAGATTAACTTTCTCACAAGGTACCTCTTTCATCACATTTATTGTCATTTTATTCATCAACACTGTACTACTGTGTTGAGTTATTTGAAAATTCATAGTATATATTTGTCATTGATCTGTGTTCAAACAGTGACCAGCTGACAGGAGGTGAAATTCTGAAAATTTGAAAACACTAGAACTGCATAGTCCTTAGTGCAAGTAGCCTTGTATTGTATGAGAGTCCAATGAGTTGTCATAGGGCGTTGTTTATGGCTGTGATCATGTGTGACCTTGACTGTGCCTCCCCTCAACCCCCCAGCTTCTGCAAGGGAAGATGGCGGACATGTACACACGTTTGAGTTCATGTCGGCAGTATGTGTACAATGTAGCTCGTGCCTGTGACAAGGGCCACTTCAGCGCCATGGTGAGACAACAGTGCAACACTACAACGATCGTTATCATTTTATAATTTATGTCAGAAAGTATAGCATTGAAATAACTGTCCAGGGTGAATATTTTTATTGCCAGCCTTACAACAACCGAGTCAAATAAAGTGAACAAGCTTTGCTTAGGAGTAAGTTACAGCAGAGATTTGAACTAGCAGCACCTTTTGTAAACCTAGAGAATCTTTGTGGCAATGAAAATTAGTTTAGAGGCAACTCATTAGACACTGATATTGTTATTGCAGGACTGTGCTGGTGTCATTCTTTACTGTGCAGAGAATGCTACTCAAGTTGCTCTGGATGGAATCCAGTGCCTTGGTGAGTTGTAATAATTTTTATACCACAAATTCTAAATGTCAAAGACCCTGTAGTCAGTCTTCCTCAAACTACCAGCCTTAATTATGTTTATTTTTTTATAATGCCATCACTATCATGTGCAATACCATAAAACATTTGCCATCCTGTCCAGTTTGACCCTGAATATTTCCAAATCTTGAATAAAAACACAATCTATAAATGTGAATAAGCTAATCACATGGTATGTTTGATGCCTCTTGTTTATGTTTTAAATAAAGTCATGCAACACCCAATGTTCCTATGTGAAAAGGTAATTGCCCCCTTAGGCCAGTAACTAGGAATGTGGCCTTTATTAGCAGTCACTAAAACCAGATTCTTTTGTTATTTACTGATCAGTCTCTCAGGGCCATACAAGACTTCAGGACAATGCAGAACCATTTTTTCAGATTTTAAACATGAACTGCTTGTTTGGGTTTGAGGTCTGGACTTTGACTAGGCTATTCAGAAACAAAATGTTTTCTTCTTAAACTGTTCTGATATATATTTGTTTGTATGCTCAGGTCATCATCTTGCTGAATGACCTAGCTTTGCTTAAGGTTCCACTCATACACTGATAGTCTGATGTGCTTCAGCAGAATTTTCTAATAAAGAGCAAAATTAGTGAATCCTTCAATGATGGCAGTCTGTCCAGGTCCCAATGCAACAAAGTAAACAGGACCTGAAACGACACAAACGAAGATGTAACTTTCAGTCACCTTTCCAGTGACAGTCATTACAGGACTGTGGTTCTGAAAGTATGTTGACTGCGAAATATCAACTTACATTTTATTTTTCTCTTTCATGCAGGGGGCAATGGCTACATCAATGACTACCCATTGGGGCGCTTCTTGCGGGATGCCAAGCTGTATGAGATTGGGGCAGGCACCAGCGAGGTGCGTAGGCTCATCATTGGCCGTGCCTTCAATGCCATGTACAAGTAAAGCAGCGCAGACTGGCTGAGGCCAAGCCGTAACAGGAGACCACACAGGCTGCGCGAAGCTCCTCCCAGCACCACGCCTTTCGAGTTTAAGTACACTAAAAGTGGGGCAGGCAGTGGAAAAACCCATTTTACAAGCAGGAAAATCTAACATTAACCAAATGAATTGTTACTTGAGACCCCAAACTGTCAATGACCTTACAATGCATATGTGCAAGGAGAGGGCAGAGCTAACACTGAGGCAGTTCCTGGGGTTGGATGATAAACTGCATAATGCCCATGATAATACTCGAACAAGGAAATGTCATTGGTGGAGGGAAATATGTATGTAAGTGAGCATTAGCAAGTGATTAACCATGTTCTCTGTTGCACAATAGATTTCGAGAAGTACCCAGTACCAGCCCTCACAGCAAATGTCAAACAGACATACGTTCAAAATGTGAAGTCTTTGATCTTGTACCCTTTGATTCTATGTAACATTGTATTCATATAGCTGGAAGTTTCTGACCTCAAAATATTATTTTGAAGTTGAATTCTTCATATTTTCATTTTGTAAAAATGATTTCAATATAAGCTCTCTTAAAACGCCTTGCTCTGGGAGATGGATATCATGGGTTTCTTTTGTGTCAGTTGAACACTCCTGGCTATATGTCATAAACGGTTGTCTTTGCAAAATTCACAAGTCAACTGACTGAATGTTAAAATACTTTAGAGAAACATACTGCTGTGTTGAAAAATGATTAATGCTAAGATCTTGCATTGTTAGTGGTTATATGTGGGTTGACACTTCAATATAAAATGACTCTGCGTTGCTGTGAAAATGTGTTGTGTATACCCCTTTTAATGGGCTGTAGTACAAATCACAACATTGAAAGCTTCCATTGAGATTTTTTCCTCTTATGTTTGTATAGAATAAAGATCATAAAATCAAAGCCTCTGGTCCATTTTTTCCTATTTATTGAATTTGTATCATTCCTTTTTAGTTAATGGTGAACCATTGCACATTCACCAGGGAGGAGGCTGACCCACTTCCCCAATCGATGGTTACTCATGTAACTGTGATCCCCTTGAGGAATGGACTGGTAGTGGGTTGGAAAATCCCAAGTAGCTTGACTGGATTGGCTTCACAATGTTCTATTACAATTGCTGCAGGCCCAAGCATACCACATGAGCAATGAAAAGGGGAAATCCCACTATTCAGCCTCTTTCCTGTTTTGATTCTCTTTGGGGAACTGAACAACAAGGCTACCTGGCAGTTCATTCCTACATCAGGGAACTGTGGTTATATGAGTACCCTGCTGGGCTCATTTCTCTTCAGAATGGATTGCCAGAGGTTTGGGAACCATTTACGCAATGTGTTGTGCAGGAGCTCTCGAGGAATACAGTCCCAGAATGTGTAAGCACACAGGATTGAAAGAACTCATGTAAACTATGAGGGCCATGGAGAATACTTGAAGTGTAATTCAATCATTGCACATATTGGTCTAACCAAAATCAATATATACATTTTGTGTACATACTCTGTTAGGGCACAATGTCACAGTGAAATATCAAGCTGATCGTCTATCCTTTTTGATAAGAGCTTGCAGGAGTGCTATATTTGCAGGCAGAAATTTCACAATGTGTGGTGGGCCTGTCTTTTCAGGAGTTGCGTTGGGGAGCTGTCCAGCATGATTATTAGGTAAGAGAGCCACTGGAATTCGGCCTATATTGGTACCACAAAGAAAACCTCTCCCCTCTTCTGGAGAGTCTTATACAACATTGATTCAAGGAGATTCGTGGCAGGAAAAGCACAATGTAGTACTGAGATCAACGGTGGCTTAGGGATTTGCACTTCCACTATAGGGAGTTTATTGGCTGCTAAACATAGTGCACTGACAGTTAACATTTCACTCTATAACTGGAATTTGGACTTTTTGACTAATAGCCATTAAAAGGTCAGGACCTCTCATATAGTCACATTGAGCACTGGAGCTCAACAGTGCTTTGTGATCCGTTTGCTGCTGTACTCTTTGTACATCCATGACTGTGTCACCAATCATAACACTAATCACAGCATCATATTTGCAGTTGTGAAGTTAATTACAAACAAAGGGGAATCTGCCTATGGAGTGGAAGTGGAACTATTTGAAGCTTGGTATGTGAATAGCAACCTGTCTCACAATGTCAACAAGACAAAATAACTGTTGACTTCAGAAGACAATAGGTTGTCCACACCCCCATGTATGTGGATAGGACTGCAGTGGTGACAATCACCAGTTGCAAGATCCTGGGCCCACAGAGGACTTAACATGGACTCTCAACACCTTCTCTTTAATAAGGAAGGCACAACAATGCCTCCAGACTAAGGGGAGCCAATCTGTCTTCCAGTTCTTGTCAATTTCTATAGATTTAGTATGGAAAGTGTCTTCACCAGATGAATCACTGTTTGGTACAGGAGCTGCTCAGACTTGAACCACAAGGCCTTGCAGGAGGTACTGAAATGGCCCAGTTTATTGTTCATCGCTGATTCCCCACCTCCCCTATTCTGGACATTCACAAGAAAAATGGTGAAAGGTGGGCCTGCAAAATTACCACATACTATACCCACCTGAGCTGTGGACTGTTTGTTCCTCTCCATTAAGGAAAGGTGTACACACCAGATAGCCAGACTGAAAAACAACTTCTACCTCCAAGCTTTCCCAATATTAAACATAGTGTAGTCTAGACTCAGAACAACTTAAGAATTGTCTATCTGTGTTGTCTTGCTTTGCTGTTTTTTTTATTTGATTTGAATAACCAAAGGGGCAGTGCCTCGACTCCTGGAATGCATAAAGGTGGGCCTGCACCTAGCTGAACTGAGTCCAGACCTACATGACCACCTGAGATTGGAGATACCACCCTGAAGATTGGTAGTCTATAGGGGGGCTTGGCAGTTGTACATCCAAAGGTGGTATCTCACTGGTGCTTGTATTGGTGGGGTCTCTGAGCTAGCCTTGATGTTTTATATACAACACTACTGTGATGTTATTCATCTTTATCCATTTTCAACAGCACAAGCTTCCTTTTCAGTAGTGGAAGGAAATAGTAGTGTTTGTCTTACAGAAAGCGATACATTAATGTGGAAACATCTGCTGGCAAAAATTCCTACTCCATGTGCATTTTGGCAAGTATGCTCCAGCTTAATAGGTGTCAGTGGTTACAATTTCCTTGTTCAATAACAGTGTCAGAGTCAGTGGAAGTCTGACCCATTTACCAAATTTTTGATGGTCTCTGGTCGAGGATGCCCTGGGGAGTACCTGTATACCCCTGCCATGTGGCCCAAAAAACATACAAAGACTAACAGGTTAAGGAAAGATGCATGTTGTCAGGTAGAGTAGAGTTATGGCCATACATTTGTAGTATCAAGGTGGATGTCTAAGAAATCCTACCACTCATTTCCCAGGTATTGCATTGCCTTTTCTATATGTACTGAAGAGTGGCATGGTGTTAGCAAGGGGGTTTTCCCAATGCACTGAAATGTTGAAAGTCAAAATTATTAGATTAAAAATATATGACCGCCATGTCTAAGAAGGCAAGAACCTGTAGAAGACGTGTGTCAAGTCCTGATTGCCCTTGTAAGAATTTGCCAGTTTGTTTTTGGATTTTGACTTTGCTTTACTGCTATGTCCTTCTGGTTTTTGACTTTTGCCTGCTTGTTTTTGGATTTTGGGTTTTGTTTTTGTGTTATTGCTGTGCCTTTCTGGTTTTGACTTTTCCCAATGACTACCACAAGACAGGTGCCCATACCATAACCAAACCACCACCATGTTTTACAGGAACATGGATTAAAGGCTTCTTTTCCTTTCTCACACATAGACCAATCCCAGTGTAACAAACTGTAAAAACCCTCAACCAACCATATTTTATTAAACTCCTCTGAAGTCCAGGGGACCAAAGCTTATCAACTATCAAGATAAATTAATTTAAATTTAGCAAACCATGGAACAGATATGAGCACATGCTTAAGCCAGTGAAGAATAACTCACACCAAAGCATGAGTGGCATTCTTTTATGGTCAAAAATTAATAAGTGATCATTCAACTGTATGATGACAAAAAAACTGTCCCCACCAAAAGCAACACTGTTGCACCAGCTAAAGCCAGACAGAGTGACAAAAAATTGCACTCAGTTTGAATACCCATTGCCTTTAGAAACCCCTATGCTGCTCATATGAATATAATGTATAGGGCTATATTAATGGGGGTTATAATTTGTTAATGGGGTGGACTGCTGTATTTTTCAATTGTCCTCAGACTAATGATGTCTCATCATTATTTAATAAGCTTGGTGACAGCCTTCCCTGACAGGGATATTTTTAAAACCTTACAAATTTTCTTGTTTCTCAAAGTCCCCACTTGTCAAAATCACTATTTTTTTCAGAGGCTAAAGGATGTTTATCTTTGGTAAGACTTAAGATCTATGGTTTGCTTACTACTGGTGTGTCTTTTAAATGAGGTAGAATCATTTTCTGTTCACCAAGTCTTCTAAAGGAATCAAGTTTTGTGTCGGTCTGTTTAGACCCCAGCCATACCCCATCCCAGAGGGAAGGCCCCAGGGACACCTGTAGAGAGACTATGTGATGTGGACACTGCACCATCTTAAGCAATCTGGAGGGAATGACTAGTGAGGTACATACCCTTGATGCCTCTAGGGTGTGGTCAACTGTGTCAAAAGCTGTGGACAAATTGAGGAGAATCATGATAGAAGAGAAGCAGGCTGCTCATACATAGTGAAGTGCCACGTTGATGGAGATGAGTGTATTCTCTGTCGAGCTGCCAGGTCTGAAACTAGGTTGGTGGGGATCCAGCACATTTTTTGTGAGAGGAAAGCAGAGCCCTTGTTAACAGAGCACATTCAAGTGTTTTAGAAAGAGATGGGATGCTATCTCTGAAGAACAGAGGGCCAAGAGTATCCTTCTTCAGCAGCCGGGTGATGTGAGCCTGCATGAAGGATAAAGGGGAAACATCCAGTGGAAAAGGAAGAGTTCAAACAAGGAGGTGATGAACAGGAGGATATCAGGAGTGATGGACTGGAGGAGTAACAATGGGAACAGGTCACAGGCACAGGTGGTAGAATGGTGGGAGAGCAGGAGGTGAGATATGTCAGCATCTGTGAGAAAAAGTGGAGAAAGGGGTGAGAGTGGAGACATGGGAGGGCAAGAAGAGGTAGCAGAGGCATTGGGGCAGAGGAGGGAGCTTCAGTAGAAGTGGAGGACCTGTGGATATATGCAGCTATCTAATCAAAGAAGGTAGCAGAGGCCATCTGCAGAGAGAAAGGATGGATGTGGGGGAGGTTGCATGTTAAAAAGAAATGATAGAGAATAGTTTATGAATGTTAGATGATGAATTTTAGTTTGAAAAGAGTTAACTCTAACAGAGCTGGCTTGTCATGGAGTGCAATGAAGAGGGAATGATGGACTGACAGGTCTGCCAGGGCCTTGGAATCAAACCATTTCCACTCTGCTGCTAGCAAGCAAGCTAGTGCTGTTAGTGTAAAGGGCGTCAGATTGGGAAAGGACAGTCTTGTTGGCTTGGAAACAAGAGCACAGAGTACAGAGCAAAGGAAAAGACAAAAGCAGACAGCAAGATACTGGGTCAATGGAGAGGTGAGAGGAATATACAAAAGAGTGGAAAGATTCAAAGGGATTTGTGAATTGGAGGGGAAGAAGATGGAGGAGAATTCAGCAAGATGACATCAAATGAGGAAAGGAGCAGAAGGAGAGCAGCAGACTCGGGGCTTCCAGATGGATGTTGACTCCCAACAGAATCATTGGGTTGTTGTCTTCTAGGGAGGACCTGAGCAGGGTGTCAACCTCTTTGAGAAAACCTTCCCAAGGCTCTGGTAGATGATAAGGAACAGATAAGTGGGAATATTCAGTTCAGTGGTACAAGCCACAGTAAGGGCATGACATTTAAAAGGAGAGATTGACAGATGTGATTGATAAGATTGAGTATACTGAAAATTACAAAATGGCATGTGATAATTTGACACCCACTTTATATAATGAAGTGGTCTTATGAATGTTTCATGCTCTTGCCACGCAGTATTTTTCATTTTAAAAGTGTCTGTCTTTTAAATGTGGAAAAACTGCATGTCCACAACTGAAAATGAAAGGGCAAGCATTGTATATGTCTGCTGTGGACCACTTGAATATCGTAAATATAAAGTGGACACTTGTAAATCAAGGCAACATAAGATCCTAGAAATACAGGGGAACTGTACATTAAATGGAAGGGAGTTTTGAAACAGGACACCAAAGAGCCATGTGGAAGAACCATAATTATTATAGTGACTCTCAACAGCATAACCAGCTGATCAAAGTTTAAAGGGATGGTTCAGGGGAAGATGTGTCAAAACCTTTACTAGAGACCAGAAATGAACCAAATGATAAAAGCTATGGCTCTTCAGAGTTTTACACTATAACTAAAGAGAAGTAGCAATCGATGATTCAGCATACACTTAGTTCATGCATCCATAGGCACCCAGCTTATCAAAGGCGGTCACTAGAGATCAAACACCTATTTCTTCCCTGCAAGGATGGGCACATTTTTGCCTTGCCGTTGCAGACCTTCAGGTTTAGCCAGTAATGGTGTGGCTGGGACTCAAACACACTATTGCCGGGCTCACGTCTGCTTCCCTAACAAACACCTTATTGTGTGAGGAAACCCATCTGCTTCCCTAGCAAACCTTTTACTGTGTAACCCACCCTGAGGCCACTTCACTTCTGTTAAAGTACCCATCCTGAGAAAATGTCATTTGTGCAAGTCAGTGAATTGGGTCTGCACCATACAGAGATTGAAATAATTATAATCAAGTATCATAAACAACAACAAATTAGTCTCTAAAAAATATTTAAATATGTACAGGTTAATACATTTTTGTGACACCATTGTTTTAATCGAGTTTTTTAAAAAGGCAATAACAAAACT
The DNA here is from genome assembly GCA_022829145.1 of Albula goreensis. Taxonomy (NCBI): domain Eukaryota; kingdom Metazoa; phylum Chordata; class Actinopteri; order Albuliformes; family Albulidae; genus Albula; species Albula goreensis. Next base: position 26,933,746 of record CM040749.1, read on the forward strand.
CAATCTCTTACCAGAGTAAGCAATTGAGCTAAATTGCATTGTCATTCCCAGTGCTCAAAAAATAGTAGCACAGCACATTACAGTCCACAACAATAATACACCACCACAAGCAGAACATAACATAGTGTTAATACAAATGTAAGGATCAATGTGTAGAGGATTAACTTTTCTTTAGACTTGAAGTTTCCCTGCTAATGTTGCAACTAACATAGACATCAACTCCTGGCTGAACTCAGAATAACACTGCTACCATTTGGGTGACATTTTTTTTACTTCCTCACGAAAGGCTGGAGGTGCAAGCCTGGTGCTGCTGTTACAGTACAATGCACCCATGCTATTATTTTATCTTAGATGTGCTATCTGCTATGAAGGGCTAAAGAGTGGAGAAGGCTAATTTTTCAATAATTCCTCACAAATAGGATTTTTTCAACTTCCTTGCCTACTCCTGTTGTCAGTAAACTTTTAAGGATTGTGTCAGAATAGTTGTGTCCCACCACAACATTTTCATTTAAATAATCCCACAGCTGCTGCCATTCACACAGCTGCATGGTGTAGCAATGGGAGTTGCCTTGTAGTTGTCAGTCTCTAGTTTCAGTGCTATTGAAAAAAGTTGTAAACTTCCAGCTAGGCACGTGAGTATACTTTTATGTGTATCTGCTGATCTGCTGCCAGATCTGGATTAGAGTTTCGTACAATCAGGGAAACCGTCATGTAAATAGATGAATGAGTTATGTCAGTGAATCATGACAAAAATAAACATTTTCACAAGGAGCCAATTCCCTTTTTTCTGTATTTATTCATAGATTACATACTCCAGGATAAAGTACAGAAGAAAGTTAATTTTGTGAAGTAACCCTTGTATAGTATGTGCAATGGAAATAAACCTAACCTATTATCTGTAGTTTTTAAGTATCTGTAATTTTTAATGTTTTGTTTTACATAATGCTTTTATTTAATCTTAACTTTTTATTCTTAAAACAATGTTACATTTCGAGATAATTATTAAAATTAACAACAGATTGTTTCACTAGAGTGACTAACAATCTCACTTTAGATGCTTTTTAAAAAGTAATATTCTAGACTTCTGAGTTCTCCGTTATCCCAATTCAGTCCTCCAGGATGACACGGCAGTGAGTACAGTTTGTGTTGAATACGTTTCTGGCCCTTTAAGAAACTCCATGTTTTCCTAACATGTGATGCGACAACACAGAAAGAGGATGATGCTGTTATGTAAAAAAGCGTCAAAAAGTCCGTGTGCGTTTGTGGGTTCAGTGGTAACTGCGTGACAGTTTTCTAATTTTCTACGAATTTCTGAACGTTAAGCACCACAGTCATAGTCGTTCCAACATCGAAGAGGGCAGCGGCTCAGCAGTTTTACTGTAGGCGATGAGCAAGATTTGCGCAACTGTAATGAACATTTGCCTTGACATATTTAGCTAGCTGCATATGTTGTCTACCTGCTGTAATCGCTCACAATTCCTCTATGTAATTCTGGTCGTGATTGGCAGTTTTTTTAATTGTACTGGTAATTGCAGTTGAATAGCCTACGATAGGCTACATGCGCAACGTGCAATAGATACTGAACCAGCTACTGTTTTTCCGTCATTTTGGGAATAATTGCACTTCGTGTAGCGGGGGCGACCGAAGAACCAACCGGGTTTGGCGATTGTGACACACTCACGAAATGCTGTAGAGGACAACAACAAGAACAGACTTAGCTACCACATATGAGAACTGGCCTGGGCTAGTATCATCCACTGTGAGATCAGAGGCTGCGAATCGAAAGGAAAGTATTCGCCTGTACATCCGAGCTCCTACAGGGTGAGTAGGTGATGTAGCTATGTTTTTTTCTGTAGTTGCATTTGATTGCCTATTTAAACTTTGACTCATAATTACTTTCATAGGCATTAATTCCGGTTGCTTTGATAGCATTCGGCGCTGCTCGAGTAAATAACATGCGAAGATACAGGGAGTGGTAAGGTGTGATGGTGCTCAGTTAGGGGCAACGGTTCCGTGTTGTAGTTTACTGTAGCTGTGGGTACGGAAACATGAACATACGGAAATATATAAGCAAGGTGGTGGCTGTAATTATTATCTACCGAACATCAATGGAGATCTGGTCAGGGACCTTAAGTTTAATTGATTGACGTGTTCAGTGTGATCTTTACCGGGGAAATGTTAAACTAGCCCAGGTTTTCACAGGAAAATTACATCGTCAGCTTGTACGCTGGTTGAAAAATATGCAGAGTATTTGACCGCAAATAATAGCCTGCGGTTTAGCGACTGTATTCGACTACAAATTTGCCTCTGGATTATAGAAATGAATTCGTGATCACACGGACATACTGGGCTGAAAAGAAGGTTGACGGTATGAGTCAGACCAGATCCAACTAGGTCCTGTGTTTAGAAAATTACAGTAGGCTAATTGATGTTGGCTTTAAGTCTAATTTCGAATGTAAAGGGTGATATGTATAGCAAGGCTGTCCGTACTCGGAAAGTAGATACGGATTCGGTACACATTCCTATATTGTATGTGGGTGTTGTTTCATATTATGGAAATAGTAAATGTTATAGGATGAATCACCCAACGACCTATGCGCACACGCGCGAGGCCGGAGAGGTGCGAACAATTACATCCCATTAATTGACTTTGGAGTCACTAGTCTTGAAGTTTCGTGTCGACTTTGAAGTGACATTACATGAGAAAGAAAGCGGCTGTTTTGAAGGGTTTGCACATTTGCAGATATGAAATATGCGGCCCCTTCCTTTAGTGGGTGTGGGTTGCTGCTGACACACCAGCAGGTGCGGTAGGAAAACTACCCCCATCGTCGACATTTGGATCAACATTTGGATAGTTCGGACATATGGGAACAACAACATGTAGATAACAACATACCGTAGAACCTCAGAAATCCGGACTCCGTTAACCGAACGGGCGTAACCTAGGAAGTACCATTCTAATTATGCTGTATTAATTTCAAACACTCCTGCAAAAGGGGCTAGAATTAAACCTATTAGGTCTTGGTTAAAATTTTTGGCTAAATATTTGTATTGTGGTGCTAACTCAATAACTGCATTTTTATGTCAAATTGATGAGTGTAAGCGATTAGCTATTCGCCAGAACGCTTAAATATACGTTTTATTGTATTTTATTTTTTAGAAGAGTTTGCGATTGTTTCATATAGGTTTGATCATTTCTTATGAAAGCTAAGATAATGTACCAAATAGCAGAAATCTGAGTAATGTCATCGACTTTCAGCAGAAGTCAATTTTGTAATGATTGATTTTCGACATTATTTCGAATACATGGGCCACTAAAAAAAAAATTTTTAAAAAAAATGTACTACAGTTACATTTTTAACTTACCTACTGCTTGTATTCAGAACTACCAAAATATGACATCACAGTACTCTTACTTTAGTCTATAACCTACTTATGTGCGGAAACTTGAATAGAACAAATGATTTTCATAATGTTTTTTTTTCTCATATTTGTGTTTCCACACAAACACACACAACTGGAAGTCCATTAGTATAGACCTAAGGACATGGAGAATCTCTAAAGGTTCTGCAAGGACGGATAGTCAGGATCCCTCCCAGTGTGTTCTCCAGCCTTGTTAAACATAAGAAAAGGAAAAAAACACAGGGGTGTGTGTTTATCCTTTCCAGTGATATCATTGGCAGCAGTAAGAACTGGGGTGTCAATAATCCTTACACCTATTTTTTGAGAAAAAAAGTCTCTTATGTGTTTAAAATACTTTTTTGAACAATTGGATTTGAATAAAACAATATAGATTTCTCATGTGGTTTGACTCTTTTTTCATCTTCATCTTCATCATTGTTGACTATGCAGTGTTTGTCTTGTAGTTCATCAGTTTCTTCTTCTTTTTATTATTGTTATTATTATTATAATACCAAATTAGCTATATCAGACATCTAATTTGCTGGTTTAGCTATGTAGTAAGGTGTGAGATCGGTTCACTATTACTGTGCTTTGGTTGCTTATGTTTATCTTCGTACTAATTATCTTAATTGAAATTAGTATTCTGTAGCTTTATCAGCTATACAGCCAACTAACTGTGATGTTTTCTACCCGAAATTTTTAATGATATTGCTGCGATATTTCATTGATATTTTTTTGCTATTTCAGCTGTCTAAGTTTTATAACTGTCTGCTAGGAAGATAGCCAGTCAGTGGTTTAGTAAAATTGTCTTTGCATGTTGTCCCCATGTCCAACTGGGTTTTCCAAAGATATGCAGGAAAGATTGGACTTGCCAAATTGCCAGTAGGAATGAGTTGATGTACGTGAGTCGGTGTTTGTATGTCTGGCCCTTCAAAGGATTGTCAACCTGTACAGGTTGTCTCCCTGTCTGAAGCCCAATGTTTGCAAGCACAGATGCAGCGGGTATAGGTGATGGATGGATAATGTGAGGATATCTGCGTTGTGTTACACTGTGATGTCATGGAAAAAATCAGATGCTTGACTCTCATTTGTCAAAGCCAATATTACTTTTTGAAAACAAGTCTTTACACAAGCATGGAGCACTGAAGTCAATGTGTCATTGCACCACTGTTTGTCCACACCCCTTACTTTTTTGCTAGTTTTGATGTGAACATGAATGGGGTAGTTTTCAGTAAGCGATTTCTCGAAATGAAACTATGAACTAGAGAAATAACTGTCTGGCATTCATAAATATTATTAAGTAGAAAATATATTTTATGTTAGTCTACGGTCTGTGAGTGTATACTTGGCTATGGCACGTGTCTCGTTACAGTGCTTAAGTCAGGGCTAGTGTAGTTTTGCATGGCTTCCTCTGGGTCTTGGTTATAAAACATCGTAATTGCACCTTCCAGACACTGAAATAATTATAATCGAGTATGGTAAGCAACAAAGATGTAGTCTGTCCATTACACTTTTCATGATGCATCTCTTCTGTGAATGACGATGTTGGTCATTGTAATTAGCAAAGGTTAGCTAACTGTAAAAAAGAAGCAATCGCTACACTGCTTACCAGGGACACATATACTTAGCCACTGGCACACATGTAATTTAAAATTTCATAATTTCCTTTGTCTTGTAGTTATCATAACAAATCCTGAAATACAAAGTTGTGTTGCTTACCTTGAGAAGTGATATTTTTTTATTTTTAAATGAACTTCTGTCATAGACGTGACGATGTCTATAAAAATAACAAAAATCTAAGTGCATTTGTCTTGCATCTTGTTTTCCATTTCGTTTAATTCTGTTCCCTACCTAGCTGATAACAAAACATGCAAGTTTGGTAGCTTGTCCATCTTTGCTTTAATTTTTTTTTTACCTACTAGCCTAATGCTTGTGAATTAGTTTGTATTTACCCACAAAACACAATGTTTAATGTACCATCAGAATATCAAACAAGCATTGTTGAGGGACAAGTCTTTGACTTACCTCGCTTGATAAAAATATTACCTTATATTAATTTATAGTGGATATAACTTTATTCAGTTACCAGATCATTGTTTACTTCAATTGCTTTCAAATTGATTTCAAGCATTATCTTCATTTACAAATGTCGAGATTAGCCATTTTAGCTACAGCGATTTCAGATTTCTGCACTGACCGCAGGAGCTGGAGAACCCTTGTGACTGAGCTGCAGTGTATTTTTAGTAGCTTCCGAATGTATACTTGTTATAGATTGTGTTGTTGGTACTCCACCCTGCTCCTGACCCCTGCATGTGTCGTGTATGTGGGTTTTTGAACACAGGTTAACCCAGTGATACCAGGGGCAGGCCCATGCTTTCCTCGGTTTTTCCTAGGTTTTGAGGTTTAATAAGGGCATTACAAATGATTTAGGACATGAGTGAGTGATCATTGAAATCAGTTGGCTACCTGGACCTAATTATGTAGCTGCTTTTTTATTACTGTAGAATCAGTAATTGATTACAGGCTCAGCTCTCTTGATACTGGTGTTGGCAGTAGTAGCCAGGTTTAGGTGAATTGTTGGTTAATTTACTTAATTCTCTGCACTTAATGTCTACAACACTAAGCACCTCTGCCCGTCAGTCACAAGTATGAAAGATAATGAGGGATAAAGATAAAGGGGATGAGATTGTGTGTTGGTCCAGTCAGGAAGAAAAAGTGACAGAGAGTCCAAGCAGGGCAAGTGAGGAATAGAATTAGATCATACCGTGAGGAAAATGGATTTGACTTTTGTATTCAAGCTTAATTCAATGTATGGGATATGGCCTTTTTTAAATAAAATTAATTAATACATTTTATTTAAAAAGGGGGGCCCAGAGCAATATTTTTAAGAGGGCCCAGAATTCCTTGCTGCTGCCCACTGTTTGGATCTTGAGGTTCTGCCTGAGTAAGTAAATGACTTATGTTACATACAATTAGTAACGTTGGACAAAAATGCACCATCTCAGACCTACTGAGATCCCTTTGTGCCGCCCACCTGTCACTGCCCGCGCACTGAATGTGTCCTAGCAATGGGTGGTCAGCAGCGTAATTTATTCTCTCTGTCAGTAGTATCATCTCAAGCTAAAAAATGACTTTGAATGAAAAAAAATTTCTGGCATGGGGGGGAATCTCTCCATGTCTACTATTAAAAAAGGGAGCTTTGTAAGATTTGGGAGAAATTTATCATTGATTGCAATAATGATGTGCAGGAAAACATTTTGGCCGTTCGCACATTCTGTAGCATTCAGTTATGAATTAAGTGTTTGCACCGTTTAGATCAAAAAGATGTGATAAGGCCACAATATTGTTGCACCAGGTCACAATGATCGTGCACAGTTTGCTTGAAGTAGCTGATGAATTCAGGACCAGATGGGGCTTTGATCAAGCTTGCCTTGGGCATTGCAAGGAAAGTATTCTGGCACTTTGTTTTTCAGAAAGAGCTGCAACTTCTCATGCCAGTCACTGTCTTCTGTTACGTTCACTCTGCAAACTAAGTAGCAGGATTTTGGGCCAAATTAATAAGGTTGGCCTACAAATGGAGAACAATTTCTAACCTGTGCCGTGGCCACCACCAACAGTGCTGCATTAGTAAATCAGATCTTTGCCCCCTCACGAAGAGACAGGAAGTCTACCTTTCTGCAGTGGTTGCAGCACCCACTGTTGATTCAAAGCTGTTACATGCTGAGAGTTCGTATCGCTGTGGGAACAATGTTTAATGGCACAACAGTTTGCATCTGCCGCTTTCACCACTGAGAGCATTAACAAAGGGATAACTCCAAGGAGAAAACACAAACCTGATTGGAGGCAGCACCCGCTCTCAACATGTAACTGAACAGTCTTCTGTGTAAGTGTATTCCCTGTGCATCTGCCATTGGTGATAAAGTTGTGAGCGATCAATGTAACAGCCACTTTGGAGAGCTGTAGCGGCAAACAAGGCAAAAGATGTAGGAGGCCTGTACTGCCAAGCCTAACTTGAAAGGTTTTTTTTCAATCACAAATATGGCCCTTCACTTTCAATCTTCCCACATGCAGTGGAAGGAAGTTAGCCAGTGCTGAGTATATCGTGTTAAAAGCAGCAAGTTGTTTTTTTTTTTTTTTAAATGTATATTATATTTTGTATTTTATTGTAACCACTTTTGCAATCAGGTATAAAAAAACATTAGATATATCATATTTAAATAATATCATAAACTGCAGTTGTGTAATATTGTCACAGAAATATAGTACGCTTTTGCAAAAGGCCAATTTAACAATTTGAACAGTAAATTGGAACAGTTGTCCTTATTCCATTTCTCACTGTGAACCTCTGTTCTTCTGATGAACTTTCCTATTACCCAGTTACTATTTTACACCCTGCAGCCCACAAAGTACTGCAGGAAATACCAAGTGCGTACTGAGGGAGCGGTATATCACTCATGGATGACAACTCATAGCCTGTAGGAATCTGATGTATCATTGAGACGAGTGAGGGCAGCAGTGTCCCAAGGAAACCTGGCTCACTAAAAGTGATAGTTCACCTCAAAAGGAAAATGTCAAATTTGTCTTCTTAATTCAAATATTTTCATTTGACCTGCCACTGGCAGATGGGCTATGTATGTGGTTACAGTTTCCAGACTGTCTTCTGTGGAGAAGATGAAGCTTTTACTTAATCCCAGTGAAATACCAAAAAATATGAAAACAGTTGTTTGCAACAACAAACAATCTGGAGACTGTTTGTGCATGATGAGCTCTATCAATAACGGTACAATTAATCAAAATTGCAGTTATTAGAAGCCCTATGATGTAGAAAGTTTGCCACTATTTCTATCCTTCTGGAGAACAAACAACATTGCCAACATTTTACATTATTGTCAGTTAGCGGCTTGTGCAGTTGAATTTGTAAGTAAATAAATAATTGTAAAACACGTAATGATTATTTGTTATTTGTTGTTAATAGGATATGTATATTTTACCCTAGGATCCCAGAATGTATTTTGTATGACTTGGAATATAAAACTTACATTGTCAAAAAAGCCCTTAACTATGATAGGTATCTTTTTTTGCCTTGATAGTGTGACAGTGTCTGTATCTCTGCCTGTGTTGAGCTTTGTTGTAATACTAGACAAGTAGTCTTTCAAAGAGAATACTGAGTGTGGCCTTGTTCCCTACCCTCATCTACCACACCTCACCTATTTCCTGAATCACCATCTGGAGGTTACGTGTAGAAGAGGGGGAAATCAGCAGCACAGAAATGAGTTATGAGGAAATGTGACACCTTGCATCACCTGATGCAACTTTGTTAAACAATCATGTCAGTCCAGGTCATATCTTCATATTTAACTTAAGGATATTTCTCATTCTCTGCCCTTTGTCTCCTTTCATATGTCTCTCATATTTTGTGAAGAGGACAATCGTAGGGAAAACAGAAAAAGGTCCATGGTTCCAAATGGCCTGCCTCTTAGATTTTCACTATTTAACCCTGCTTCTACTTTAGGCCTCTACTCCAGGCCCTAGTGTTGTGCTGTCCGGACTCCTAACTTTCTCCCTACATGTGCCGCCATGCCTCACTTGCTTATACAAATCTCTGCGCCCTGTCTTTATTTTCCTGAAATATTCACTTATTCTCACCTCACTCCACTGGGCCCCTTGTCATGTTTTACATTAGATTCAAAACTGGGAAGGCCTCCCTGTATTTACCCCTTTGACATAATGCTTTATGGCCTCTGGTCATCTAGAAATTCTTCAGGGAAACAGATCTTCATCATGGCTCTTTTTGATTTTTGCTTCTTAGTCGTAAAACTAGTCGCCTACAAAAGTGAGAGCGACACACAGTTGCTTTGCCTTTGGCAAAGACTGAAAAACCACCTCTCAAGACTGTCCTCTCCCCAGCATTTATTGAGATTTATTGAGCCTCAGTCTCTGCTTGACTACTGGTGCACATTAAGATTGCTGTTTCAGCACTTTCACTTTATGTTTGTTTTAGTTTGGCCCCTTCGTTGTGGCTCTGTATGACACTGTATTCATTGTAGCATTAGTTTATACAGAGATACTTTCTGTTTTCATAGTTTAGAGATGTTACCTTGACTTATTTGATGTTCATCGAGTTCTTTATTTTTCAACATGCCGGAGTAATATGTAGCCTTACTTTAGAGAAGATTTACAAACTGTCACTAGTTTGTTCATGTCGAACTGTCTTGGTGCCTGCAGGTCTGTAAACTGAACATACAAGGATATACAAAACAGTAGAAACAATAGGAATACATAATAAGGTGTTGGCCACCATTTGCCTTCAGATATCTTTCGCTTCAGTCCTTCTTGGAGTGCTATTGTACAAGTTTTGAACTGAGTTTTTTTTTTTTTTTTTAAATTTGTAAGACTTGACTTTTCTTTAAGAAGGATAGCCTTCAGTGGTCAAGTAACATTACCTCAGTTTTAAGTATTTTTACTTAATTCATATTTTCAGGAGAAGCCTACATGATGATTAAAATGAATTCATTTTTGTTGTCTTCACTATCGAAAAACTCTGTGTAAGCAGCACTACACTACTGTCTGTCATACAGACCACTGTCACAGTCCTGCTATTTCTGCCATTCTACTGCTTGACCATTTATGAATTAATTTACTAGTGCACAAGGTAGTGCTAACTAGCTAGTTAGTGAGTGATGATCATGACACAAAGTTCGCTACATAAAACTGTGTAGATCATTACCATATTTAGATGCCATACCATTCTTTAATAATCTGTTTATTTTCTCAGGCAGAGCACAGGGTGTATCAGGAACAGATCATTTTTACACCCACACCACACCATCCCAACCCATCCATAGCCCCTCCCTCCACCCCTATGCAATCCACAAAAAAGAAAAAGTCAAATAAATACATGAAAGCAATAATAATAATTAAAGTAATGAGAGAAGTGAGGTCATTGAAAATACATGAATCAATGTCAATGACATGTAGAAATGCGTGAGAAAGGAAAAATTACAACAACACAAAAACAAAACAGACTGGCAAAGGATCTGGTTGAATCCATTGCAGAGCGGATCTGCACTGAGCTTTATTCTAGCATGTCTGTCCTTAATCCGGTCATCTCCATGGATAAGATTATTGCAAGCGAATGCAGAAGAAGTTTGGATGGATTTGAGACAAAACTTCATCCCACTCCTAGTCAAAGAATCCAAAATCAAGATCGGCCACCCACTCCCGTTTTGGTAGACCATAGAGGATATGGTGCAACACAGGAGACAACATCAAAAGATAAGACACAACCACTTTTACTGTAGACATCAACCTTCAGGATAATACCCAGATTAGATTTATCAGGAGGGAGTGCAAATTTTGGCAAGGTGGCCTCACATAATGTTGAATCTGGAAATACCTAAAGAGATGTGAATTTCTGGATAAGATGTAAATGTGTATAGGAAAGGTGTAAACATACCATCAATACCATCAGTGCCCTCTGGAATGGCACTGGTCTTGATTTGTCTTGATTTGGCTCTGTACTTCACAAATTTAGATTTGTAATCGAACAATTTACATTTGATTAAAGAACAGATTCCCAGCTTTTTATTAAAGGGTATTTTGATTAATTTTGGTTTCACCATTTCATTACAGGCAGTACTTCAGCCATCTCAAACTATTGCTTGTTTCAGGGGCAAGCTGCTTTATGTTTTCATTCTAGCATATGAAGCATATGTTCAATTGGATTCAGATCGGGTGACTGAATTTTCTAGTTTTTGGCTTTGAAAAACTCCTTGATTGTTGCTTGAGCTGAATGTCTCCGGACGTTGTCTTATCATAGGACGAGGCACTGTCCATTGAGTTTTAAGGTATTTGCTTAAACTTGAGCAGATCATATGTTTCTGTGTGCTTAAGAATTCATTCCACTGCTGCTATCAGCAGTACATTATCAATAAATACAAATGAGCCAGTGTCTGTGGCAGCCATGCTGACCCAAACCATTAAACACCTACCACTATGTTTTACAGATGAGTTGGTATGGTTTGGATCAAGGCAAGTTCATTTTGGCCGTCAGACCTTACTCTTGCCATCACTCTGTCCACAAAACATTTTTCCAGAGCTGTTGGCTGTTTTAGGTACTTCTTAGCAAACTGTAAAATTGGATTCCTGTTTTTGTGACTAATTAGTGGTTTGCAGTGCAGCCTCTGTAGTTCTGTTCATGAATTTTTCTGTGGTAAGTAGTCACTAAGACGTTCACACCTGCCTCCTAAGGAGTGTTGGTATGGCAGAGAGAAATGTACATTCACAAGAGGCTTCCTCCATTGTGTTCCAAGATGGAATCCATAAAATACTATAATAAATGCTTTCAGATAACATTTGCTGACCAGTTGTAGGCCTGGAAATCAGGAAGCTTCTGGCAGAGGTGATCGTAACTAAGGTATATAGTTGGAAAAATGACAGTAAAGCAGGATTCCTATTTTCTTAATTTGGTATGGGGTAATTTTTTGTATTAAGGCATTGCAAGTTTGTAAAAATGACTACAAAGTGCAGAAAAGTACCTTAAATGTATTCACCTTATGATGAAATAAGAAACCAAAACTGTGCAGCTTTGGGAGAGGTGCATGCTTTTTCATGGAAATGCATTGGGACACATGTAGTGAAAAGAGTTATGTTTGACCAACAGATGTTTGATTCAACATGAATTGATCAAACCTGAACCTGAAACACAATTTTTAATTCCATTATCCTTTAAATACATAAATATGATTTTTTTAATCAATACATTAACAGCTCTTCAACAGTGAACGTTACATCAACAAGTTGTTTCTGCTGTAATGCCACCATAATGGCTATGGTTTTCAAAACTCCTTGTGAACACCTTCGGTCTAGTAACAGCTGGACACTGATGCTCCATCTTGTTGACAGCATAGCTGTGGGCTCACAGTGATGATGAGTAAAGCATGTTGAAGCTATTTATACCCCCTATTTTACACCTCATCTGCAAGTGCCTCTCTCGTATGCTAGTAGCACTTTTAATTGAGTGTATCTGATAACAGAAGTGGCATGATTAAGGGCAAGTTGAGATCAGGAAAAGCTTTGCTATCTCTTCCTTGAATTGTGTAGTCAGAATATGTCAAATCTTCACACTTTAACCTTTATGTTGACAGACTAACATTTTCCACAAAAAAAAACAGTATTGTAGTGAATAATTGGTGCATCATATATTTACATTTGGAGCATGACTTACAGAAGTCATCACCTTCACTGGAGTAGACATGCACATATCTTTTGGGCGCCAAGCTAGTTGTATCTAACCACAGTGTAGTTACTAACATTTGTTTATTAGATGAGTAGATACTTTTCAAATCTTAAACAATACAGTCAGTGTTAGGTTACTGCATTAGTTGGCTTCCAAGCCAAAATGGTTGAGTAATGTGTTAAACTGCGATTATTAAGACTGCAGAAGCTTTCTAAAAGCAAGCCACAGGGACAATCAAAAGTAACATATGTGAGACTGTAACATATTTCATGAAAATGCACATGACATTTAACTAAATAGATACTTTCTAGGTTGAAGTCTGCATGACTGTGTATCCACCTCCTCACAGTGGACTGCTGACGCCCAGTTTGTTGCAATCTGGTGTTTATCACAGTCTTGTTTTATGGAGGGACCACATACAGCATTGTGAAAAAGCCAACAGAGTGAACAATCAAAAGAAGTTCCCTTAGACTTACAGAAAAAAATGTTGTTGACGCCTGCCAGACTGGAAAGGGTTACAAAGTGATTTCTAAGGCTCTGGGCCAATGCCAAACCACAGTCAGAGCTTCTTTTCTAAATAAACAAAGTTTGGGACAGTAGCAAATCTTCCTAGGAGATTGTCCTGCCAAAATCCCTCCAAGACCAAGGCGTGAAATTATCCAGAAAGTCATAAAGAATTCTTGAACAACACCCATCAGGATCAGCAGGCCTGTCTTACCTTGGGTAATGTCAGTGTCCTGACTCAACCATCAGAAAGACACTGGGAAAATACTGGATTCATTTCCAAGTAGCAAGGTGGATACCACTGCCCACTTAGAAGAGTGTGAATGCTTGCTAAGTTTCCCTAAAAGCACCTGGATGATCATCTAGAGTTCTGGGAAAAAAAGGTTGAATTTTCTAAATGTCATGGAGCTTGTCTGGAAAACCCAAACATTGCATTCCCTATTTAGAACCTCATACCAATAGTCAAGAATGGTGATGGTAGCATCATAGTTTGGGGTTGCTTCGCTGCATCAGAACCTGGACAACTTATCATTGAATTCTGCTGGAGAATATCAGACTGTCCACCCATGAGCTGAGGCTGATGCAGCCAGTCAGTGATCTAAAACACTCCAGCATATTTATTACCTTAGAAGGCCAATGAATGTAGTTTTTAAAATGACCTCATGATAGTCCAGCCATAAACCTAATTGAGATGTTGTGGCAGGATGAAATGAGCAGATGATTAAAACTCACAAATGTCTGTAAGTTAAAGCAGGCCTTCATGGAGGAGCAGGCCAAAATTCACCCATGGCACCCATGATTTTTAATAAATCTGAGAGGAATTCTCTGAGGCTTTTTCATGTTGTATGTGTGTTTGAAGAACTGCATCATAGTGTACGTTTTTTATGAATGTGCGTATTTTGATGAATACTCATCCTTAATGAGAAGAGTGTTCACAGAATGGGTGATTAACATAAAATGAAGCTGCAGCTAAATTGCCATGTAAGGAGCATGGAATCCCCTTTGCAAATTATGTTAAAGGCTCAGGGAAGACCAAACAGCAGCAGGGCATTTTGAATCAAGATTAACCATTTGGCATGGTGCCCACTTTTAGGGAAGTACAGTAGATTAACAATGGATTTACATTTGATTTTGCCTGTAGGGTTATTGCAGTAGTCTAGATCTAATTGTTCGGTTTCATTGAGACCCTGGTTACTATGTTCAGCAAACCATCCACATAATCAGAATTGATTTACAATGTAACTGAAGCTACATTTACAATAATACAACTATCATTGATGTGTTGACCAAGTGGACTACCAACTCATCCTGAATTATCAATGCAAGTTATTAACTATGTGCAGATGCTGATGTTCAGTCTTCTGAATGCAGCAAGAGCTGCCTGGCCCTGTGGGCCCTGTGAAATTAAAGAGTGATTTACGATTGAATTTTTCCAGCTCACGTCTGATAAATGAGGCCCATTGAGTTTACAGATGTTGCATGTCTATGCCTGAAAGCCTCAGTCATCAAGACTAGCAAACTGGAGCCAACAGATGGCGCTAGTACTTACCTTCTACTTTGACAACATTTTTCTTCAGTGTGGTTTGACACCTGCTATGCAATGATAGGACACTGTCATAAACATACTTATGTTAAGTATTTTTATGACAATTCTTGAGCTGCTAAACATTTACACTAATTATTTCAGCTGGTTTATTCCTTGGTCTGTATAACATGATCTGACCGAAAACTAATGAATCTAGACAAGCAGATGTGTTGTTGTTGTTGTTGTTGATATTGTTATTTAATTTTATTTCCATAGCAATGTTGTGTAAATAACTGTGGGGGGATCTTGGATTTTTTTTTCAAAGGAAAATGCACACAAGTATGCCATACTGCATACTCAGTAGTTTCAGTGCCTGTTTTCCACTATATTTACACGCTGTATATGAAAACAGTCAACTAAAATATGCTGTTTCTAATTTTGCTGCCCATATGTACTTTCCATTTCTCATAACTGATATATATGAATTGACTCATAAATCTGGACATGTGTATTGCAAAATGTAGTACACATATGCACACTTTGTTTGGGTTTTAGTCATGTGCATTTAAAAAAAAGGTAGATAGGTATGACCTCACAAACGGAGGTGGAGTTAGATAGTGAGAGCCAGATATTCCGAATTGGGTTTGGCTACGCTTTGGACTGTGCATTTTCCATCTTTCATTGTTAGTCTTAGCATATTCTGTTGAAAAGTAGGCAAGAAAAAGTATAACAACCTATGAAATGCAGCACTTAAACCTGGGATCATAGACTCACAAGCGCCTTTATAAAAGGGAGGCGAGAAGCTAGTGGAGAACTAATTGGTGTTTTCCATTATGATAGCTGACAATAACAGACCTCCTGATGCAACAATAATGACCTGCTCTTAAGCTCATGCTGGATTTATGCAGTTGTTAAACCTGGAGGCAGCTTATTAGTGGAAGCTGTTTATTTTGGTGATGGAGTGGAAGGAGGTGAAACAGCATGTTGTATTGAATTTTTTTCATAAGTGATCTCTTCATAGAGAATGTATGAATTTAATTTTTGACAGCATGATCTCTTTTTTGAGTATTCTGACTTAATTGCTTATCCCCTTTTACAAGGGAACAAGGTCAATTTTTGCTATCTGCTTTTTGAGCCATTCTCACTGTTGCAGCCTAGAGCACAGACAAATATGTAATATCCTCCAAAAAACACATAATGTCAGGCACTGCTTCAGTACGTCATTCAAAGTTTGACTTGAAGGAAGATACTTCATGTTCAAATGGTGCAGTCCGACTGTGAGAACCTGTGTTACTCACACGTAATTAGACACGCTCCCTTCTGCCTGAGTCCCTCCCCCCATTGATGCTATGGTCAGTTATCCTTCGCATCGCGGGGATGTTGGCTGGAGTAGCGGACTCTGGATTCCATTACAAATTGTGGGGCCTGAACAGGATGAACCATACAGCAGCCATGTGATAACCATTTTAACAGGTAAAACCCATGTTTCTCTCTTAGCAGAAAACCACTCAGCTGTCAGGATGTTCAAACCCATAAGGTGTGCATAAGGTGAAGGGACCTCCAAAGTTTCAAAGTCTTACTTCCTCTGTCTTTGATTCACTCTGAATTGCTGCATTATAGCTCTTTCATTGTTTTTAGGAATCATTCCATGTGGAAATGGAACAAAAGGGGACTTTAAAATGTATTACTAGTCCTAGGGTGTTCCTCTGTTCCTGAGTCCTATGAATAGATTCTTGTATCCATATAGCTGTGGTGGGCACCAGGGTCCCAGAGGCATTGAATTAATTTCTCTTTTCTCAGACCAAATCAAGACTGTTTATCCCAGTTACTCCAAAAGAAAGGTAAACTATCTGTAGATTTTGTGCCCTGGAAATAAAATGTGTTGTATTCAAATGTTCCTTACATATTGTGTGAGCAGCAATTCCCAGTCCAATTTGTTCTATGCTCTCAGCCATCAAGAGCATATTTTGAACATCAGTGACTCGCTTTGTGTGCAGATAGATGAAATCAGTAGAGTAGCTTTGGTGAGCGCCATTGAATCCCACTGTGTTACTGAAAAACAGTGTCCATGATTCACCAGGTCAACCACAAGATGCCAGTCACTTTCATTTGCAGGACCATGTTAGTAGAGAATATCAGTGAACAGAAGCACAACAGGATTGCGGTTGGTAGAACTTAAGGTGAAGGACGGAAGAGGAAGCTAAGCAAACTACTAGCTAGCTAGACATATGCCAGTTATTACCTCGCAAGCTGTTAGCTACCTCTTTTGTTCCGCTTTTGGAGGGGATTGAATAAAAAAAAACTTCTCTTGCATCTGGAAATACAGACTTAATTGTTATGCAGTTAGCATGATTTAGAACACTAATTTTCTAATAGAAATGAAGTGTGCATTTATCACATTATTCGTTATGAGATATTCACAAAGAAACCTGCTCATTTGGATACCAAAAATGTAGTGGTCAGATGTCAACTGGAACTGCTCTTCTAATTGACATATTGCCACATTTTGTGACCCAGGCCATCAGTGATGCTTATTTTCAAATCCTGTCTAAAGTGGCTGGGTAAAGCCACTTAAAAATCCATAATTAAGATTGTTAAAAACAAAAGTATGCAAATCATTATTATCATTTGTGACCACAAGAAGATAATAAGCAACATCATTTTCAGATGATTACTGTTCACTTTTATGAAATACAGTTAAATGCAATATTTTTGACACATTTTTAAAGTTCCTTAATCTGCATCAAAAAACTGCAAGTTTTGCTTGACTAAAGGCTGGTGAAATTACATTACTGATATTTCCAAATTTTTGGATAAGGTTTTCCTTTCCTTTCTGTGGTTTTTGTATTTCTGCTGACTAAGCTTATTGAGGAGGTTCTCTTACACATTATTCTTGCGTTCATTTATCATTCAGTTAGCTTGATTCAGACCCCTTTAGTCCTTGGGCAAAGGTAATCTTGCTTACATGTATCATTTACTACTGTGTGGGACTGAAATGAAATCAATATGATAGAAAAACAGCATTAATCATATTTCTGAACCAGACACCATGTCCCTCCACTTATTAGGCTTTGAGTCTGAGATGTATGTATTAATTTACATAACTGTGTGCAACGTAACTTTGTGCAAGGTGTAAAAACCATCTCACACTGCTAATATGCTACTGTTGGTTCATTGTGGTGGAATCTTTCTCTTGAGTGTGAAGTTGGTGTGTGCTGTAATTTCATTAAACAAAAACAGAACGTTGGCCATGAATTAATGATGTTGATTTAGCTTATTTCCTTGATTCTTTCTCTTATTCTGTAATAGGACTTTCATTCATACCAAGTGGGTGGTGATGGCAGTGTGAATTAGGGATTTGTTTGTCTTTCTATGGACTTTGTGGGGCAGCATTGTCAGGCAGGGGTATAGGAGACAGAGGCTCTCACCCCTCAAAGGGAAAAACCGATGGGATTCTGTGTCCTCTCAGGTACAGTCCCCCTTTTTTGGTGGAGGTGTTTGTTTTCTGCAGCGCAATGCAAATACGGCATGAGGTCAGAGAGACTCATTGTCCACGGCCGCTGGGGCCGAGGAGATTTAAATAAGCGGGAGTCTGTTCCTGGTGCTGTTTGCTCAACTGCAGTGAATAGGAGCTGGTGGAGCGCATAAAG
Source organism: Albula goreensis (assembly GCA_022829145.1). Lineage (NCBI taxonomy): Eukaryota > Metazoa > Chordata > Actinopteri > Albuliformes > Albulidae > Albula > Albula goreensis. Next base: position 26,952,065 of record CM040749.1, read on the forward strand.
AGGAGATTGTGTGCGATTAGGTTATTTCACAGTCCTTTTTTCCTCCGCACTACGTGGATGTGACTTTGATTCCCACCCACTGAGCGGAGGGAGGATGTGTGCGGCTCAACGGAGCGAGCAGAAGCCGGAGCCTGCGGAGGTCCGAAGTGAGAATTGCTTTGGGATGCATGAGTCTTGGACCCAGCCCCTGCCGTCACCCTGAGAACCTATTAGCAATGACCCCTAATGGGCCACAAGCCATCCGCTCTCTGGCCACAAACCGAGTGTGTAATGTAATACCCACCAATGCCTCTACCCCAGACTTAGGTCTGCTGGACAAACAATCCACCACCCACTTACCATACAGGGCACTTCAGGGGCACAACCTTTTTAAATCCCTTCAGTAGTATTGTTTTTGTGACTTTTGGGGCGAGATTTACTATACATCTGTGGCAGTTTCATATTTATCAGTGTCTGCATAAAACTCAGGTACACCATCACAGATGAGGAGGGAAATGAGGAGGTGCTCATTTTGTAGTGTGAATTTTTGAGTGAGAAAGTCAGACAAATAATTCCCAAAAATGAAACAATAAGTGGCTCCCACAGGGACTCTGATATTGCAGTTAAATCATCTCCACTGTGGAGTCCTGTTTCATACCTTTTACTTATCATTTTAGGAATATTTGTAACTTTGTTTATGGTTAGCCGAAGATAATTCACTTCATATGGTACAGTCTTCAAGCACGTCAGACCGTACCTGGAACAAGGCCCAGACACAAAGCTGGAAAATTCTCTGGCCTGTTTGCAGGGAGTGGGGGAAAAGCCATTAAAACCAAAGTCAGCTGTTTGTGGATTCACAGTTGCTGTTGGCATAAAGAGGAGAAAAAGAGCTCTGTGCTCTGCATTGCCACCCTCCGCGTTCACATGAATGGGAGAGTGAATCCATTTGTCAGCTGTGAACAGCAGGGACCGAGCTCAACCTCCCCAGAAAGGAATGTGACACAACACATGAAATGTTCCGCCAAACGACAGGAGGAAAGTTGAAGGATGAAGGTCATGACCACACCAATCATTGGCCGTCTGGTGGGATGTACTTTATTCTTTGTGATGGCAGCCATAGTTCTCTGAGAAAACACTGCTCCAGGCCAGGTATGTCAATACCCAAGGCCAAATCATGTAAAAGGCTCATCAGAAAAGATGCAAAACAGGTGTTGTACATAGGAAAATAGGGCTGCCGTTTAAACTCAATCTCGCTGGAGGAACTTTCCACCGAGTGCCACACCACAAGATAAACGGCCTGTGTTGTGAGACTCACCTTGCGATTCATGTCGCTTTTCCTGGCACAGTGCCACACTCACTGGCTCTGTGAAGAGGTACCGTTTGGCAGCTAACAAGACACCTCAGTTATACTTCTCATCTCCCATCAGATCTGAGGTCACCATGCATCAGCTGCAGATCGGGCCCAGTACAAATAAAGGTGTAAAAATAAAACCGATCCTCCACCGCTTTGCTTGTACACCACACGTACATCACTATGAGACCCGGTGGTTTCTGAAGTCATGTTGAATGGCGGGACGTGTTGCAGAGCTGCACTCTAATGGCTACGCCATCCCGACCTGCTGTGTGAATGTGATGCATTTAGTAAACCACAAACTCCGCTCTCATTCCTGCAGTGTGTGTGTGTGTGTGTGTGTGTGTGTGTGTGTGCATGCATCCAACAACCTACAAATTGTGGCTTTACTGCAAGCCCGTTTTTTAACGTTCCTCTATTAGTCTGCCCAGAACTTTGACAGCCAGCCAGCCTGAGTACAGTTGATTGACTTAACAGTCAATGCTCAACAGGAGACAATACAAAACCCTACTATAGTTAATGTCAGGACAGGTTTACACTATATCATTTATTAAGGAAACATCTTTTACTTTAATTGAATAGGTTGTTTTTACATTGATGCTTTTAAGGAATTTGTGTGCTTCTCTGTTTTTTATTAGCAAAGATGCCACATTTGGTGGTGAGTGTCAACATTGCAACTCCACAGATCCATCTGATCAAGAACCAGAGCAAATGATGTGATAACCATTTACATGTACACAAATACTAGACCTGTGAATCTGAAATGTGTGTATTATGACCTTGTGTATTATCTGTCTGAGGCAGTGTTGCAGTGTGAGACAGTGGGTCTGTACATTATCTATCTGAGTCTGGAGTTACATCAGTAGTGGCATTCCCACTTTACTGGTTAGCTTGTCAATTTTCGTCTAGTGTTAATTTTAGTATACAGTGTTTTGAATTACACACAGCAGCCAAGATTAAAAACTGGTAAACAAATCATGGAACTCTAATAATGAGCACAGAATGAACTCTTTTGTGTGGTCTGCGTGGTTCTTTTTTGCCCCTAAAAGCACAAATGAAGCGCTAGTCACCACTAAAGGGGAAATCTAACAAGGTCATGACCTGATTGTCCTCAGCGATACTTATGGCCATGAATGGGGTCGGGGTGTCAAGCCATGTATGCATTAATCCTGTAGGTAAAAAGCATTTCACATTGCATTGACAACATCAGTGTTTGATTAACCATTATGTAGAAGGGATGGACATTAAAAATTCAATTTATTCACTTAATTGCAAATATATTCAACTCGTATGTAGTACTTAATGGTCCAAATGTGATAAATTTGGAGATCCAGCATTAGGCTGAGTGACTGTTGGTTTATGATAGAAAATTGCCCTCATTATCACTGTCCCTAACATCATCTGTGGCAGTAGTCAGCTTCATGCCTGCATCTTCGCTCAGCTGCCTCAGGAGGTAATTTTGCCTCTGAATGATAAGCTTCATCATTGGTCCTCATCTATCATATCTCACTTCTGTCAGCATAAGAATTGCAGTTGATAGCAAGGCTTGCTTTTGAACTTCTTTCTATTCTGTTGCATCATAACTTTTCAGCCTCTGCCAAGTTAAATTGCAAGCAAGAGGGCAAATGGCAATAGCTTTGCACCTTAATTACTCTGAACCAAATTAAGACTGATAATGGTGGTTAATTGAAATATATTATACTGTATCTTTATGTAATTAATTAAGAGAAAATCTACGCACTATGGGGGAAGTCAGAAATTTAAAACATAAGTAGGACATATGATTTAAGGCCTAATTTTGGGTCAGCTCATAATATCAGGACAATGAATCAATAAAATCAGTAAAATCATTAATATATTCCTGTGATTAAAAACAATATGATACCATCCAACCAGTCCAATCATGATGTTGTTTTAGCAGGAGATTAAATGTAAGAGATGGCACTTTGCTAAAGTCAAAGAAAGCCAAAGAAAGCTTACAGAATATAGTAGAATGCAGGAGGCCTAAAGAGTCCAGGAAACTATTTTACCTGTAAATATGTCCGTTACTCATATAATACGAGTAGTTTTGAAATAAAACTTTCAGGCACAAACAGTGGCCAGCAGCCTTGTAAGGCTTCCCCGGGCCAGGGGAAATCTTACTTGTTGGGATCTTTGTTTCACTGTGTACCAGTGACAACCTTTAATCGATTCGCCATGTGCAATCAGCCTGCATTTTAATTTGCTCAGTTGTTTCTAGTTGTGAAAAGATGCAAGGCCATAACCAGGATGAAGTGGCTGTTGTATGTTTTTGGGTATACAGATCTTTTCAGAATTCAGATGATAATTTTATCTTGAAACTTGCTAAACGAACAGCCTGAAGTGAAATGAATGGTACACTGCAACTACTGTACTGTACTAGTTACCCAGCTAATAATGTAACCTGTGCAAACAGAACATGTAGAAAAGACAGAAGTCTAAAGGCAAGCTAGAACACTGATTGCCATTGAATTAGCTAATTAATACTGCCATCCAACCGTGGTATTACAGCAGATTGACCCCAATTATCTGCTCAGTGTCTGTAAGTATACTGCATATTAGCTAACGGCATATCAGGTATTTTCAAACTGCATTGTCTGCTCACCCCTGCCTCAGCTGATATATTTTATCTAGCTAAGAGAGTCAGGAACACTAAGCTTAGCCAAGGTGAGGTGAACTCTGGTCTGTCGTTTTAGGGTTCTTGCTGACTTCCTGAACAATTTTATCCCTTGCTCTTCGAGAGATTTTGGCAGGATAACCACCCTCAAAGAGATTCACTACCTTTCCAAACTTACTTTATGTCTATGATACAGGACTTACCGTGGTGCAGTGGAGCCCCAGAGCCTTAGATATTGCTGGGTAACCCTTTCCAGACTGATAGCCATCAACAACTGTTTCCTACAGGTCCTCAGGAATTTCTTTTGATCATGACATGATGGGCCTTCAGAACACATGTGTAGACAATTTTACTCTGATAAAGACCAAACTTAGCCACATTTATATTGTCAGGGCTATCATGGTTATTTACCAAAGTATTAAAACAGCTGACATCACTTATTTATTCTGTTTGATTGAGTTATCTGGGAGGGTGGGGGTCAAAAGAAGATTGCAGCTTTGATTACCTTGTTGCAGGTTTGATTACCTTGCACACGAAACATTCCCTCAATGTGCTTCTACCCGAAAGAGCTGACCAAATTCAATTTAAAAATATACAAAAATGCAGGTAGTCAGAAAAATAAATGATTCAACTCAATTTAGTAGTCAATCAGTGACTAATCAATTTCAAGTATACAAAAAGCATGCAAAATACATTGTGGCACATTGAGAACATGTTGAACACAATGATTCCTCATTTTTAATTTAGGTTGTCTAAAACTTTATAAAGTGAAACTCCTATAAAGTGTGCCATTGGACCAAGGTATGGGACAATACTATGTCTGAGAGTGGTTACACATGAAGGGGTGAGGCCGTTAAATTGAAAGGCATACGTTGTCTGTAATTTGGGACACCATTGTCATACACTGTAAAATATGCTACATGAGGTTTTGCTAAATAACTATGCTAAGTGATTAATGCAAAAAAAAAAAACATTATGGGGACATGGCCTCCAAATTATATGTGATACTAACTCTTTATTTTCCTGATCGTCACATATGCTCTTGAAGAAAGATAAGAAAACAAGTCATTGTTCCTGAAAAAAACTGAATGATGAATGTCAAAGGGTGAGTTTTCTAAACCATAGAAGATAAATCTATTGCTAAGTAAATTATGAAGCTCAGTTGTACTCATATAATCTCAGAGTTCATGACACAGGAAGTGATGTCATTGAAAGCTTATGTATTGATATTGAAAAGGTTTTATGTTGATTTTTTTCAAAGATATAAAATATATTCTATAGATAAATTACCATAAAAAGATGGCCTTTATGTTTTGTGACTGCTGGACTATTTGTCTGAATAAAACTCAAACCTTTTTCATATATAGCTCTAGGGCAATAAAAGAATACTTAAAAATACTGATCTACTTTTACTACCATGTCAGAAGTTACTACTCAGCTCATTGAAGCACAGTTTACGCATGTACACGTGAATTCTGGCTCATATGTTTATTATTTTTGTCATGAACTGTAATTATTATCAATGAAATTAAACAGTTAATGGTTCAACCCAGAGGGCAATTGCAACACGGGAAATATAAACATCCCATTAGGATGATGTCTTGGATTGTCAATCTAATATTATATTTAGAAATCTTTAGTTGTGTGAGGAATGTAATTTTGAGCATAAAAATGACACAAATTGTTCTGGCCAGGAGTTATAAACTATGGTTTGCAAACTTTTACTTCTCCTTCCTCTGGAAAGTCAGGAGCGATTTATAACCTAATTGCCATCCGACGGTTCAGAGAGAGTCCAGGCCAGAGGTCAGTCACACAGGGAAGCTGTGTCTTGTGCATTCCGCCTGAACAGTAAAGTCCTTTCACCTCATGGCAGGACAGCAGTTATAGAGGCACCACAATATCTGAGTCATAAGAATTGTCATGGAAGGAATGCTGTGACAGGCAAGTTTCCCAATCCAAACTTGCTACTGTGATGGAGTAACAATGACACAATTTGATAGCACATAATGCTTTGATATTTGTGGAGGACAGAGAAATGTGTATTCATTTCGCTGTGTGGTGTGTACGTTGGCATGTGGCTTTTGCTGGGATTTGTGGTTACTAGCCTGGCTGAGGCCTATCCTGTCATTGTAACTTGTCACGTGATAACTCATTCCAAGATCCTCATCTTTGAGGGAGAGCATTACTTCAAATGTTTTAATTTGATTTATTTATCATGAATTATTGAGCATTTCTGGAAGCCTGTTGAAACAGAAACAGTAAGTACACACTTTTCAAGGTTGCTGCCGGTGTTCCCATTTTGGCAATTCACCTTCAAGGTTTGAATAGATTGATTAACAGCTTTGTCCTCTCCACTGTGTGGAAATTAAATAATTTATTTGACTAAGAATGTATTATTTATTAAGAGATGGCTTTTCATCAGAGGCTGTTTAGATACTGTATTTTACAAGTGTGACTGTCCAGAGCAGAATACACCACGTTACACTCTTTGATAGGCTTTACCAGGTCCCTGAAAAGTCTCTTTACATTCAGTTTGGTTATTGGTTGTGCCTGGAAAAAAAATCTTGTGTTGTCATCCTAAATGTATTTCAGTCCACCACCACAAAGGTGTTGGTGGGATCTCTATTTCAGTCCATGTGTCGAATAATCGCAAGGTAATTGCAGCAATCGTCTCACTTTATCAATCAATTACTACTTAATCAACCGCAAGAGGAGAATAACAGTGCAGTCTTTATATCTGTTGACACTTATCATGTTTTGGACTCAGACTTGCAGAAATGAATGCTCATGAGGAACCACAGCAAAACATACAATACTTTGCCTTTGAAGAGGGAGGAAATGTGTATTTACACTGAGTTGCTCTTATATAGTGTTGAAAAATTCGTGAGATGAAAAAAAGTTAACAATTCCGGTGCTCTATATGTTTTAATTAAATTTTATCATTGTCTTGTGCTCAGGGTACTGTTTCTTCTTTCATTAATTGACACCTATGTGTGAAACCTGTCCATACACTTTTTCTTCATTGTTGAAAAAAATGACAAATTAGCATTTGGTCCTCTGTTTTACAAGAAAAAATTAATCCAAAAATATTATGTCATTTTTTTTGTGAATGAGCCAATAGTGAGTACATATTCTCAAAGCCCCTGGAGGCAATCCAACACATGCTATTTCTTCATTCATAATTCCTCAAGATTGACTTTTGTGAGGATTACTTGTGATAGGAACCTTACACAAGAGACCCAAATGTGAAATTTGTCTGCCATGTGAAATGATCTGTAGGGCGAGAAGTAGCATGTCATGGCAGCATCTTGTACCCCTGAAAGAAACATCAGTCTTTTCCAGCTCCTGACATCTCAGTGTTTCAAATAATCAGTAATACCTAGCACTCACTGGATTATAACGATGGCCCGGACACCTAAAATGTTCTTGCAGTTGTATTAGGATGAATATATACACATACTGGTCTTTATGGCTTGCAGTTATTTATATAACTGATGTATTGTATAGGTTGTGTGTAAATGTTAATTGTATTTGGACAATGAAATGCATTCTTGAGGCAAAAATGCATGTACTTCACATAGCTTTTTCAAGATTTTTTGACTCGCATAGATGCAAAGGCTCTCTTCAGGGACACTTTTCTTTTATGAAAGGAAGATACACTGAATTTACAAAAAAACACTTTGAGTTTCTCAAAATGGTTTATAGTCTCTAAGATGAAGTCCATGACCTAGTAAATGTAGGCTCATAATATTCAGGAATGTACCGCTGCATCAGTGCAATGTGATTATAAAAAAAATTATACAAAGTGTGTTCAATTTGTGGCATCATTTCTCACAGGCCCTGGGGAACACTTCCTAAAATGACGCAAAATGGCATGATGCAATATATTGGAAGTATGAGGTAGAAAGCACCCGGTGCAATATTTTACCCTGTGCAAAGTATTACATGACACCAGTAGACCAGCTACCTAGCGCATAAGCAATAGCTTTAGCATAGAAAACCATGTGACCTATCTAACATTCGATTTCATGGGAAGACAGAATTTCTTAGTTTTTGATTGGAGCGTGATTGTTCCCGTTAAAGCCAAGTCATTGTGCTGAGTGCGGTAAGGTATATTGTTTTAGAGTGCACAAACAGAAATTCAAAAGGTGGGTTTTTGTACTCCTGGTGAGAAGGCTAAAAGACTTAATTGACAAAATATCGCGAGTATCCCTTTAATTACAGGTATAATATTTTCTGTTCTGCTTTATAAATATATGGTAGTTTGGAGCTATAATGACATTACAATGTAGTGCAGGTGTAATAAAAAACAATGGATCGTATTTATATTATCCTTCATTTCAGACTTTTTTGTGCTTTACAGCTGCAGGGGTACCACCTCAAATGTGTGGCACCCCTCTTGGATGGTACATGGCAGCCATTTTATGCCAAAATATTCACAACGAATCAGTTGACACGGAGAGGGAGAGCATTATTCAGTCAGTCAACGAATAATTGTAATGTATTATCCACGTATAATTATACCGTAATCCACAGGTATAATAATAGTGTAGGCTTTCTCAAGTATAATGATGACACAGTGCATAGGTGTGGTGATACTGAAAGGTTGTACATGTTAAACGAAATTTACTGTTCAGTGATATAAAGTCTAGAAGTCTACTGAAGTGCAATAGGAAGTAATTAAAATGATTTTTTCTCACGTTTTTTTCTGTCTGTTGTCCCTCGATGACTACGGCTAGCCGTATTACTTGTCATGTTTTTGGTGTTGGAAGTAGTGGTGTACTATTAACAGTATTTTACTACACGACCTTATTATAGAACACTGACTTGTTTATGTTCACTTACCGAGTAATTAAGCGAATTGAATGAATATCTGCACAATGTGTATATTTTCAAAATGATTGCAATAAGTTGACTTTATTTGCCACCTATATTGACATCCATATTTGGAATATGGTGTTATTTACGTACGCTCCAAAAAATGTATCCATACAATAAACATTGAAATCAGCATGATCACAGCATTCAGGTTTATATCTGTATTCCCAGTAAGGTTTAGCTTTCTCTTACAATACATACACGAATGTAATGGGAGGTAATTGGAACTAAACACGGAGTAATTCGAAGTTGTTTTCAGCGCTGCTCGTGTACTGTAGCTATATGACTGATTGCTGTTGTTACTGCATTTCACTTAACATTAGGCTGAATGTACATTCAGACTAAACATGCACGACCACCATTTGACCTACAACAAAATAAAGAATTTAAATCTGGATACGTTTCTTTAACCAGCTATCTCAACATCAACAGGGTTATATGGATGGTTTATTGTTCATGAACTGTCACTTGATCACGGATTATAAAAATGTAGGTAACGTGGTAATCCCGAAAAATGTCTTCGCAACACCAGCAAGTCACTTTGCATCGAATTAGGCAAATTATTTTGATAGACTGGACTTGGGCGGTTTCCTCGCATTCCCCACGAATATATTTTGTAGAAAGTATGGGTAAAATATGTTTAACTACCAATAACCGACCAGAACTCATTGAAAATACCCGATTTAATTGATTACATTTACAGGGGGGCAATAAGGACATGATGCCACTACCGTTAAATCTCTGGTAATTGCAATCTGCGTATCCATTTCACTGTCAACAGACAGGATGGTTATAAAATAGGCTGCGTGTTGCTAGCTAAAGGATCATACATTGCTGGATTATTATACTTGTATAATAATAATAACAAGTAAAATGGTTCTACATGGAGTTCTTTGCTTGTACCTGGGTACTTTTTTGGTTCAATACAAAACATTTAGTAACAATTTTGTACATAGGGCCATTGATTATGAATCCTCTTCAGAATGTTTTTTTTTTTTTTTTTTGGAATTCTTTCTTATAATGGACTCTCCATGTTAAGACATCATAGACTATCTGAGTAGGCTACCCGTTGATCTGTGGGCGTGATTAAGGTGGCGGTGATGACGATGATGCTTGCTCACAAGTATGTCCCTTTAAGTGAAAGAAAGCAAATAGACAGTTCACAGAACAGGGGAGAGCTTTGGGAGGAGGGTAGATGCTTAAATAACTTGCATTAAAAGACGGAAAAGTATAAGGGCTTGCATTGATTGGACAACTGTAATGTCAAACGCAGCATGGCTGCTTCGCAATTGGCTACTATTAAGTTTTATGAAAACCTGACTAGCTCCGATTGGAGCCAAATCAGGAAGAAGGACTGGATCCGCGTTCTATGCCTAGTGTTGCACGGAACTTTCACATAAATATTGATTAAAAGCCTATCAATTCTACCGTCTTTCGAAGTTTTTGGTGTTGACCCCTACAGTACGACCCCATATTCTAAATTACTGATCGAAAATAATCCTGGACATGAGCAGTACGCTGTACATAGCAGAAGAAATTCCGACGTCCAAGGGGAATGCAAAACATTTCTTCAGAAGGTAACGTTATCTACAGTAGCTACTTGCTAGATAGCTTGTTCGCTAACACTAGATAGCTTGCTAGATATTTGTAAGGCTAACTCGCCTACGTAAATGAAATGAGGGAGTGTACATACTGTCGCCGAGCAATGATACTACGGCTACCGGTATAAATATCCATGTTTTGAACGCAGCTTTTATTTTATTTTTGGCATTTTTATTTGCTAACGTTGTCTTGGTAGAAGATGACATGCTGCTGCAGCAGGTCTGACGAATACAGCGCATGAATATTATCTTGAGCATGCTACTTCGGAAGTAGGTCAACGTTTTAACATGTCTTGTCAGTTCTGGGATTTTCGCTTCATTTCGACGCGAATAAATTCCATGATTGGTTTATCAGATGAAAAAGTAAACTGTCAGCAGGTCGTGGAACATGATTTCTTGATTCGCACTTCCTTGTGGGTACGCATGTTTAGTTAAATGGAATAATTAACGAAGTAGCTAGCTAATTGATTAAAAATGGCTAATTTAACTGGCTGGCAATGAAGCTATTGGGTTATTTGTCGTTTTTCCTTAAAACGGATTGGTTACGTGCTGGATGAGTGCTGCTTCCATTGCAATGTATAGCAGCTGTAGCAGCGTGGGTCGAGTTACTTTTAATATTTTATCTCCCAAGAGCAGAGCTAATGTTAACGTTAGCAAACCTATAACATCAGCATGCATAGAATAGCTTGCTCGTCAGAATCTTAACGTCAACATTAAACCATAATGCTTCGCTAGCACTCAGGCTACATCTAAATGCCTAATGTTAGATGTGCTCGCAAGGCCGATACAATTTTACACGCTTTTGGAAATTATTTGTTGTTTTATAATCGAAAAACAATTTCGATATTTTACATTCAGGCTTTGCAAGTTGGATATATTTAAAATATGCAGGGTAGGGTTTAGCTTAAAACATGGTGCTTTTGGAATCGAATGATCCCTATCCTGTGATACGCCCTATGTGAGCTAAGCAGATCAGTAGCGTTAGTAAGCCTTAAGTGCTTTGCACATCATATCCATTAGCTTTCGTCTTATTTTGTAGTCATTTTCAGCGTGCATGTGGTTATTTTAGCCTAGCCGATATGATCGTACTCATTTATAATGAAAACGCCACTGAATCATATACTCCTACCCCCATTCGATCTTCCCCTACACATAAAATAACTGAGTCCCACTCTTATTGTCGTCACCTACTGAGAAAAAAGCCGAGACTAAACATTTGCAGACACATTCTTATTACGGAACGTAAGTGATTAACCGTACATTGTATGTGTATTCTTTCCCTCGATACCATTCTTTTAATGTGTTAGAATTCTATGCAAATGTATTTTCCGTACCCAATATGAAACCGTAGTACGGTGAAACTGTCAGTAGCCAACCAGGTTATACGTCCTTGTATAATTGATAAAAGTGGTTGGCTACCTGAGATCACCAAGGAATGTCATGTGTCATTAGTTCACCTATATGAAAATAAGTTTGCATACAGCATGCATAATATGATATCCCTTTTGCAATCATATTTTATTAACTGTAATTGTCGGATGTAGACGTAACAGTATGCTGGGACACTACTTTTTTTCCCACCTGCAACTTCATTTTGGATTGATCGTTTAATGTCAATTACATTGTTCGTATTTTGGTGTTTCCCACCTACATAATCAAATAACTCAATACTGCACAAGGCTGTTTGACAAATGAAGATAATCTGTGTGGATGACCTGATTATCGGTGTTTCGATTACATTTTCTGCCACTGAAAGCAGCCCGTTTAATGGTTTTAAATCAGTCCCTTGACTCCCTTGATACATGAGGAATGTTTGTTGAAAACCACTCATAATCATAATATGGCCAGATATATCTGAGGTTTTGTTTTATTTAGATATTTGCTCCCATAGCTAACCTAAAAAAGGCTATTGCCCTCACCCGCGAATTGGACGCTTGAGAAGCTTCCCAGAAATTCGGTAGCATAATTATTGGCTTTAACAGGTGAACCCGTTGCATACAGGATATCTGTTTTGTTATTATCTCTGACCACATATTTATTGAAAATACAGTATCAAATGTGAAATTAGAATGGAAGATTTACCCATTTGAATTTTCGGTATTGTACAAAAATAGTAACTGGTTTTTAAAGAAAATAGCCTACCATGTAGAGTCCCGTATATAAAATTATTTTGGAGCATCTTGTAATTTGTAATTTGAGTGGAATGTGAAGTATAAACGCAGTATTCAATGCATATTATTCTGCGTAAGTAAAATTCCCTCTGAATGCTTAAACTTAAAATGTTTTATGTTTGGGAAGTGTGAATTCTGGATAAAATATTTCCATTATTGAAGTACTAACTTATGCTTTGTTCAGTGGGGGTTGTGGGAATAAATGACAAGGGCTATCAGTAAGCTTTTTGTAGATCTCACTGCGCTACAATATATGAAAGTGTAGCAATTAAATGACACGTGAATCGCATTAATGACGCATGTCTGGGTACAGTCAAGAATCTTCCTTTGATCTCCTTTGACAGAATCTCAGGATGCATTTTGTACACTCATTCACTTTAAATTTGATCTGCAGTTCTCATTCCAATGGTTTGTTTTTCGTGGTTCACTAATTCAACCTATCTCAACAAAACATCAAAAATAATGGCTAACCCACTTACAGTGCATGAGGAAATGCCAGGTTAAATATCCCTTTGATTCTTAAGAATGAATTCAACTGGCAGTTTTGTGGTGGCTTGTGTATCAGCTGTGCTTTGAATTTGAACCATGTCCCTGAGAAGGACCAATTTAGGCTGGCAAATAATAAAGATGCTCATTAGAAACGTGTAATTTAGAACATTATTCATGGGTCCACAGTAACAGTGTTTGCCATGCTAGCATGTTTGGAAACCTTTGTCTCTTCACGTGCATTTTAAACTGTGTGTTGCAGGGATGTCTAGAAGTGGATGCAATGGCTTTTCTAAAGGCTGTGTCGTGTTTGGTTAATTTTGTACATTCCTGATAAGGTGAATTGGTAGCTAATTGAGTACATATGTTGGATCCTGGAAAGCAGATGTTTTCAGTGATCTGGAGTTTTGAATTAATCCCTTCTCACTTGACTTTAACCGATCTGTCGGGATCCTCTGAAATGATTTTGTTAGCCTCCTGTCCAACTGAAATTCAGTGATTTTGTAGAAGTAGCAGAAAATGTTCTTTTGCTCACTGGGAAATTGTGGATTAAAACTACAGTCTTTATCCTAATTCTGTTCTATGCCCTGACCGCTGTATAGCCTCAACATTGAGCTCGGAAGAGGAAGCTTATATAGGAGCCCTAGAGGTACATTTGTATCAGTAATTTAAAGTACTCCAGTGTATACTGGAAATAGTGGGAGGTTGGGGTATGAGGCACCCAGGGTGTCCAGACCAGGGGCACAGACCAGGCAGCCCACAGCAAAATACACACACAGGAATTCACACAGAACACAGAGTACATGGCTAACAGGCAAGTGTGTGTGTGTGTGTGTGTGTGTGTGTGTGTGTGTGTGTGTGTGTGTGTGTGTGTGTGTGTGTGTGTGTGTGTGTGTGTGTGTGTGTGTGTGTGTGTGTGTGTGTGTGTGTGAGGAATCAGTCACATGGGGCTCTGCTGTTGTATTCCTTTAAACCATGACAGGATGATGTGACAAGGCCCCAAGGCAAACCTAAGGGGTCTTAAACCTCCAGTACAGCTCTGTAGCCCCTAGAGGTTTATTCAACGTAGGCTATACTACACCACTTTAAGCAGAAAGAATTGAACATTCAAATATAATATTTAAGAATACAAATGTATCATTGTTACTTAAAGTAACTTTGTTGCTGATGTAAATTGTTTGAAATAGAATCATCTGTTGAAACAGACTGGCATATCAAGTGCTTGCATATTTTTATGTAGAAGTGAGAGAAGGCAACTTTGCTTTAGATATTTTGTGTTGTTTTCAGGAAAATAATTGGGTAGTGCTGACATATGACTTTGTTAACTACTTGGAAAAGTAACACCCCCTTCCTTTTCTCAGTAGCTCCACAAACAGGATAGCTATACCACATCTGCACAATACAGAAGCATACTTCATGGCACTTGGAAGTTTTAGGGGGAAGACCGAAAGCTGATTTTCCTCTCGTTCTCTGAGATCCCAATTAAGGACCTGAAGCATGGTGCAAAACCATTTTCCAACCACAGGATGTGACATATAGCTAAACGTGGACAGAATGAGCCTCTGATAGTGTTCTGCAGAGAGACCGATTTCACCCAATTTGTTTTTTTTTTTTATTATTCATGTCAAGAAATACAGACTAAGAGAACAGTTATTCTCAAAACATAATTTAACACATTATGAATTCTTACAGTTTATGTCTACAGTATATATTTGCTTACCATCAGTTTCAAAATAAGGTAATTTATTACAGTTTATCTGTTATATTGAGTATTTATACAAATGGATTACTGTTTTCAGCATGTCCACTTACCAGTTTATTGTTTGATATTGTTGTTGTGTGGTGCAAAAATTATATTAAAAAAGTAAAGTAAAAAAGATACATCAGCAGAATAGCCTACTGAAGTGGATCTTTGATGCAGAAACTCAAGACCACTGAAATGAAATCCGATGAGGTGTGTGAACTGAGAGATTTACCTTTGGATGCACTTTCTTAAAATGTTATTTTTTCAGTGCGTGTGAGCAATTTCACCTCATAAAAAAGGAATATCAGATTATTCATGTTATGACTAGAGCTTGAGATAACATTTTCTATTAGTGGAATTAGTTTTTAACAAAATGCAGTGTGGTATGAGTGGATAGCTGCTACAGATTCTGTACAGAATGCAAAATATGAAGGGTAACTGAGGTGAGGAGCAGGGAAGGGACTGGCACAACCACAGAGTTTTATAATGGACATTGTAGAAGGGTCTCGTCAAAAGAGGCAATGTATTCATGAAGAAGTGTCAGAAATGTCTGAAATACCAGAGGTCAGAATGTGGAAAAATTACCTCAGTCTCTTGATAGGTTTGATCGTCATGGCCACATATTTGTACCAGTTTAATTGTATTTTTGTACTTTGTTGAATGCATCATTTCCAGTTCATAATTACCCAATTAAACAATTCCACCAAATGTAGAATTCAGGCATGTGCCTACACCCCTGACCAACTAAAGACATACACACTTTGTATAGATCAGTCCCTCAGTCATGGTAGTTAGTGCATTCCTGTGTGACCCAGTCATGAACAAATTCAATGCATGAGTCATTTTGAAAAAATTGGTAACATCTCCAGATGTTTTCGCTACTACAGAGAATCCAAAGTTTAAATTGTGCACATTAGAGCAGGCATACTTAGACTGAGAATGTGGTGTCTCGAAATTACTTTGAACACCTTCGGTATACCCTGATATTACCATTGGAGCTGACGCAAACACTCAACTCCAGGTCTACTTGAAAGGGTTCCGGAATTTAGGTAATATTTAGCAGATATTCCTTAAATCCCTTGTTGATCTAAATCGAGAATCGTCATGCAATCATGGCAGCATAGACATTGATCACATTCTCAAAGGGTGGGCCAGTGAAGGTTTTTTTTTTTGTAATGGAATATCTTCCATCAGCCATAGAACTTAAAACCTCATCTTGCACCGTAGATGTAGATGGATGTATCATTCGGATTTTGATTTGGTTTTCTAATTGAAACATGAGCAACAGTTAGTCAAATAGAGCTTTCCACCACATTAGGGCATGTTTCCCACATGGCACATGGCTGCCACCCATGTGACCCTGTGTGTGTAAGGCAGAGTATCTAAGTATTAATCATACTCCATTAATTGTTGTAAAGGAAACACTTCACTGAGGGATGATTTACCCTCTTAAGGCCATATGAAATCAGAATTTGCTATGTGTGTATGAATGCAATGAGTGATAAGGACTAAGACCAGGTGCAGGACTGAGAACCATGAGTCTGCTGGGCTAGTGTTAATTTCAGGTCATAGCATGTGGACTGTAACTCCTTAGATGTAAGGAGAGGAGCCATTGATGGCTTGAATTGAGCTTGCCCAAGGAATCAACCTCTTTGGTGGTTGCATTTTCCATATCTGGGTCTGTCTTGTCATAAATCAGAAGAGCTGTGTTCTCCTCATTATGTATAGGTGTAACCTGCATCTTGTTCTGTTTGTTCAATGGTAATTTGCTTGCCGTGCTGTGTTAGAAACATGGCTTGCTCAGGGTTCTTACTGTTGTGGTTTGCCAACTAAAGCTCTGTTGGGTGAAATACTTTCTTAGAAGTGACAAGTGGTAGCCCAGCTCTCTGACACCTTGTTTTTGGGCATGGGAAAAGAAAACAACCTCAGTATCACAGTAACAATTTCTAGTACCACTGATTTTTCTTTGTTTGAAACCCAGTAAGCCAAAGTTGTTGGAAAAAATGTACGTCAGCCTGAGTTTTCAAACCACATCCCTGTGGTAGTGAACTTGTGCTGTCTCTGGGAAGATATACAGTGATCCCTCTCCTATCGCGGTAGTTATGTTCCAAGACTGCCCGCGAGATGGGAAAAATCGCAAAGTAGAGGCGAGATAGTTATTATATTATTTACGTATATATTAACCCTTTATGAACGTCCCCAACCCTTTAGGAACCTCCCACACACTGTTATCAACCCTCCCTAGACTGTATTACCTTTTCCCACGCTCTGATATGTAAACATATACATTTTAAATACATTACATACCTGTACATTAAATACATTGTAAAACATTTTAAATGTAAATGAAAATTCAGTGTACATGCACGAAACTACTGTAAATGGAAATACTCATGTAAAGGTAAATCATTTTAAATTAAGAATGAGAAAACATTTTAGTTTATTTTTTACTATTTTTTTTACTGTTCATTTTTTAAGGTTAGAAAATGCTTATTTTATCATGAAAATAATGAAATCATGGAATTTAAAAAATTTCCATACCGCCACACAAGGTCAGTTCAGTACTGCGAACGTACGACATGTGGGCATCTTAGATTTCCCAACCCAAATCTCGTTTACCTGTAGGTACAGGTTTTTTTTTTTTTTTTGCAATACCCTGTATGTATGTATTACAAAATGTATTAATTTATTTTTTACTGTTTTTTGCCTTTTTAGGCTAGAAAATGATTATTGTTTCATGAAAATATTGGAAATTTAAAATTTTTTAAATACCGCAAAAATCCGCGATAGAGCGAAAATTCCACGAGACGGGATTACATATAATGTACATAAAAAACCGTGATGCACTGAGGGAGCGAAAGCAGAACAGCGATACAGAGAGGGAACACTGTAGTCAAGTCTGCTCCTTATGTTCACTGACACATTTTTAGTTTTACAGTCATGCAGTGCCCATTTCAGCTCCTGCCACAATATCTCAGTGGAGATTAGGTCTTAGTGTTGACAATTTCATTCTAAGACTTTTAAGTTCTTGTTCATCGGTTGTTCTGGTGTAGGCTTGCTTTTGTGTTTTGGCAAATTGCCGTTCCAATGACCCAGCAGCACATTAGCTTCTGCTCATAGAGGAAAAGGCCTGACGTCTTGGAGAATTGCAGAGCAGAATCAATGGCTCTTGCATTGATGTCAAGTTGTCCAGGTCCTGATGCAGCAAAGCATCTCCAAACCGTGATGCTTCCACCACAATGCTTGGACTTCTGTATGAGATGCTTTTCGCTGGTTTTCATCAGCCATAATGGGGCCCATGTCACTCAGAAAATATAATTTATTACTCCTCTGTCTATAGAACATGATACCAGAACTATTTTGATTAATACTTTTTCATGGCATCGTATGGGGCAAATGGCATACCATCAGGGCACTCCTAATTCGCCCAGTCTCCTTGCCAAGGACAGTTCTCTGAACTGGCTGATCCAGCTAATGCATTCTGAGGACTCTAAAAGGATATGAACTCCATTTATAGCAAGGCACAGGGAAGTTAGGAGCACATCAATAGGACAATGCAGCTGAGATAGCAATTTTGTATGGTGTCAGATTAGTCTGAAAACATTTTGTACCTCATATGTATATTCAAGGACTCAAAGGGGTTGTCCTCTGAAACAAATAGTCTTATAATAAACCATTAACCACATTTTATGAAATTTCACTTCTAGAATTGGAATATGAAATTCAAATTATGTATAAATGATGGTATTTCTTAAATTTAGGGGAAGGTGTTTCAGGTATACATTTCAGAATAGGGAACAATTTACATATTTGTTTTACTGCAGACTTTTTGACACAGTTTCGGTGTTTTATGCCTGTCCTACTGAACTATATGTTCTGTGTAAAACCTTATTAAAACTCTTTATATATTGAAATTTAAAATCTTTTAATCTTTTAATTTTCTTGGCAAAACAAGAATATTCTCACTTTTAACTTCAACCATATTGTGTTAGTGAGCATTGGTCTGATATAAAGCTACACAATAAATTAGGCTGTATGGTACCATTTTAAAAAGCAGTATGTGCGTTTTAAAGCACTGCTGATCTGGAATAGAAGTATCTAAATGTAGAATAGATGTATCCATTACATTGGGTTTGGGGTGGGTTATAAATCAATGGTTGTCTTTATGAGAACCAGCATGGTGTGATTTACTTTTGTCTACTTTGTCAAATTGTTGTACCTCTGTGGAATAGACACATGGATTTTAAATCGGCAACTTTTCATTTGTTTTTTCAGCTGAGAAAATTAATAGCATTAGCTTTGTGTGAAAAGAGTAGTATTCACATTCTGAACTTTCTTTGCATATTGCGGTTTCAGAAAATATTACAAGGAAAAAGTCAGTGACCAGGCTGTATGGCTAAACAAAGGTTCAAATGACCAGTTATTGTTCAAACTGGAAAAAACATCTCAGACATTGAACTTAAACTTCACAGACCTAATATCTACATCAGGTGCCTTACATGAGTGTTGACAGAGATCAGTGCATATCAAGTATGAGAGTTGGATGCTAACTGTGGGCTTGTGTCTCTGTCCTCAGGCTCAGTGTGGAAGTATGTGATGACCCACGCGCGGCCAAAAGATTCCTTACGCCAGTATCCAAGTGAAGGTGCAGACCAGGTTGCGGACAGGACGCATGGTGAGACAATGGGCAGAGCCTGGCCTGAGTGCCCACTGCGAGAAGGCAGTATGAAGCAAAGCGTGGCCAAGAGAGGCAGGATTAAGGAAGTCAAGGACCTGAGCACAGAGCAGGACAGGAAGCTGTACCCACTCAGGGGGAGGGTTGGCATGCCCGAAGTTGGCACCCGCAACTGTCGCGTACTGCTCACCCGCCTAGAGGAGAGCGGGGTACAGACCGCGGGCCAAGACGTCAACCCAGAGAGCTTTGCAACCAGTGGAGAGAAGCAGAGCAAGGGGTTGAAACAGGAAGGGAACATGTCCCATAGCTGCAGCAAGAAAGCCTGCAAAGCCTGTCGTTCAGCACCAGAACCAAAAACCAAACCAAAAGCAGGAAAACGCATCCCACAACCACCTGCTCTGGAGCCTCGTAAGCGCAGGCTGGCCTCCCTCAATGCAGAGGCTGTCAACAGCCTGCTGCTGGAGAGGGAGGATCCCTTGCAGACGGCCAGACTCTCCAAGAAACCCCAGCAGCAGCGGCTGAACCGGGACTGCTCCCCTCCCAAGGACCTGTCCGCGTCGACACTTCGGAAAGGACCAGAGGTCCAGAAAGGACTTAGGCCTCAAAGATCAGACCCATGTGGAAGTCCAAAACAGCACAAGAAGTCAAAGCTAGAGAGCAGGGGTGCAGAGGGACTGAGCCTGGACAGCCCTGCACCCAGGCGCCTTGCAGGACTCAACGCCGCCGCCCTGCTGAAGCTCACCAGCACCTCTGCTGGTGCCAAGAGACGGCTCAAGGCAGATTGCAAGGAAGCTTGTGGGCCAACAACAGCGGTTTGGGGGAGACAACAGCACCTGAAGTCACGGAAACAGCAGCATAAACCACATGGAAAGACGCAGGTGCTGTCCCAGGGGAGCTGCACAGTGTGCAAAAAGGAAGCCCTCCACCCAGAGGCTGAGTGGGAGGGCACTACTGGGAGCCATGGCTTCCACAAATCGGGGTATCTTTGCAGAACCATGCTCAGCTACCCCTTAAAGCCTGTCAAGGAGGAGCAGACAGAGACAGAGGTCAATCCGTTCTACTGCTGTAGCCAGGAAGGGACGGTGGAGTACTGTCGTGGGGGACTGGCCCTGTTTCTGGGCCGGCAGGCCTACAGTGAGTTGGAGGACCACTCCCCATCCTCCCTCAAGCAGGAGTTTCCCCCGCCCCCACACTCCCTGGCCCATCCGGCCCTGGCCATTGGCACACACCCATACCCCTGCTTCCCCGGCTACTATGTCCACATAGCCCACCCTGGGGCCTCATCCCCACCCCTGAGTGCTGGCCCCCTGCCCTACTCACCCTCCACCATCACCTTGTGTTCCGCTGGGGTCCCGAACTCCAAGCTGATGTCCTCTGCAGTCTCCCACCCCTCAGGAATTCCAAACCCGGCCTTTTGTGGCTCGGTCGGGTCGCCCTGCTTCGGGGAGGCCTGCAGAGTCAGCGGCTACACTTACAGAGCCATGCAGCCCATGGCCAGCAGGGGGTGCTCTTACAGTACTGGCTGCTCTGGCTGCACCCACAAAATCAAAACGGGTAAGACAAGGATTCTTTGGCTGTTGTATGAATAAATGAAAAAGTATCAATGTATTGTTCTTCATCTTAAGGCTTAAATTGTTTGCTGTAAATGGGGAGGCATGTGGGGAGGAATCGCTGATACATTTAATGAGTCTTTTGTTGGTCAGAGTATGGATCGTTTCCTTGTGATTCTGCGTGTATATAGTTAAGTGCACATTCTTTTTCTGATGATTTACATAACACATGAGTTGCTGTAAGCTAAATGTTAATTTCAATCTGTATTATCCCATATCAGTTTTATTTAATTTCCAAACCTTCTTGTCCAAACTCCTGTGCTTTATCTAGGTCCCTAGTTTGCCACTGTCATCAGGGATCCTGATCAGTGATTGAGCTGTTTGACAGGTCTCCATCAAAGCGGTCTTCAGAAAGGCCTCTCAAAGCTCATTCCAATAATGCTTGTTAAAAGGAAGTCAGGACCTATTTTTAGGGCTTCAGCACTGCCTTCCCCCAGTAGGTGAAGGAATATACCAAGGAGGGAAGGAGGCTGTCTCTGCATACATACTTCACATTCCCAATTACTCACATTCAGTCAAACAGGGTCCCCAGGCATCACTTACTTGAATAAGAGTTATAGCCACAGGTGGAGTCTGTCTGGGTGGATCTTGCGAGACCAGAAGCCCTTACCTGGGTCTTTTCTGTGAGAAAACAGCTATTACTGCTGCTGCCGCAGCTGCTTTGCCTGGTAGATCTTTTACCCATAACCCCTGTGTCACTCACTCGTGATGATGTGAGCAAGAACTACTCGACCACCTGACAGATGAAGCTGCACAGACAGCCCGTCCACACGCAGTCTGCTCACGTCAGACGATAATGCCTTCCTCTGCAGGCCCTCCAGGAATTGAGTCATCGGGCAGTGGGGCCACGGGCTGACTCCTTTGCATTTGCTGGGAAGGACTGACTTAATGGCTTTCCTGGGAAAGGGGCATGTGCAATGGCTGTGATTAGGAAGGGAGGGGTTGCTGATGGGAAGGGTAGCGGTTTGGAAGGGAGGGGCTGTGGTTGTGGTACAGTCAAATCCCTGCTGACTCCACTGACCTTTGCGCGTTTAAAGCTGTTATGGGGGACCGCACAAGCAGCATTATAGCTGCATTTGGCAGATTCCTTGTGGCTTTGTTGGGCTTTGCACTTGAACTTTACAGGGCCCCTGAGGCTGACACCACACCGCAGGTAGTGATTGAATGGGCGTAGCAAAGGGCAGAGATCAGGTGACGAGACCAGAAAAGGTAGGGAAGATTAAGGAACAGCTCGCTGCCCCTGCCTTACAGGCCCAACAGGTTCCACAGTAACAGCAGACATTGTGTCCAGGGGCCACTAATCTACAAGCTCCGACCTCTGAGTAAGAACAACAGGCTGCGTACAAATCACCACTGTATGTTAGAGGACCACTTTTTTACACTATGTAAGCTAGCTTCTACAGTGCAATACAAAGGACTATAGCTATTCAAATCCCTCCTCCCGGTTGGAAACCAGGCCTGTAAGAGTTTTACAGAGATGAGAATGGCCCTATGAATCTGAGAATTACTCATTTCTGCTCACAATTCCAAGTCAAAGTGGTTTATCAATAAATAAATATAGATTCATTAGGTTAAAGTATACTTTTTTGTTTCACTGAAATATTCAGTTAATGGTCAGTGCTGATGAGATATAAATGTGCTGCCAGCAGCAGTGGACCAGAGGAGGCCATGCTTGCAGCCCACCTGATTGTCACAAGTGCATTAGGTGATGCTATAGAAGGAAATATTAGCAAATTTTGCTACACCGAAATACAAGCAAGTTTAATGATCTGAAAAAATGTCTTTTATTTTTCTTAAATTTAGATGTTTGAATTACAATTTAGCCATATTCTCATGTCATCACTGACTGTAGGTCAATGTTTGTCTTCTTATAATGGTCCACACCCAGGGTGTTGTGCAAGTCTGACGTCTGCTCACTGTTTGTGTACACATACAGATACAGATCTTATTTTACTATACCAATTATGACTATGCTGATTGCTCTGCATTTATTAAAGCAACATAAAAATTCACTTATGTTCCCCCAGTGGTTACAGTGTCGGGGACAGGAACTTTCAGATGTGTCTTATTGTCTAGCTCTGAAATTATATATTTGCTATTAAGTCAATTGTACCAACCTGTAGTATATATCAAAAGTAAGGCTTGGCTACATAATATTTGCTTGCTACATCATCAAACCATAAAAATGTTTAAATAATATTGTAATTACTGATAGCCAAATAGATGAAACATCATCTGTTATTCTGATGTATTTGCTGTATTCCTTGTGAATTTCATGTTTTTTACTTAAGCAATATCACACAAGAGAGAGTGCTGTCAAACTGAATATCAGCACGGCTGTGATTCGGTGCGGCCGATTACCGAAGATAATCACAGCCGTGCTGATATCCAGTATAACAGCACTCCCTCTTGTGTAATATTGCTTTTATATAACAGTTCAACAAACAAGGCTGTTTATCAAGTAACGATAATTTGAGTCAACAAATTATGTTTTTTGTTGTTTATTTGGCCACGACGACAAAAATAGTTCCTTCAGGATAACATTTACACGTGTCACGCAACACAGTTTCTTGACTGCAAGTTAGTTGGCTAGCTAGCTAGCTACCTGCTTTTCATCATATACAAAAGGCTAGCTAGCTACTTTCTTTCGTACCCGATAGCAGGTTTGCCAGCTAATTTTTATCATACACGTAAAGTCTAGCTATACGGTAGGCAAACAAGCCACTTTTAATCATAGCCCACTACAGGCTTGCAAGCTCATTTTTGGTATACATGGATGTGCTAGAAATATGGTAGGCTTCCTATCTAGCTATTGTTTATCATACCCAACTACAGACTATAGTTAGGTTCTTTTTTTATCATACATGGAAATGCATCCACTTTTGCGCTGTCTGTGAATGCGAATCAAGTTCACATTGGTATAATCAACGATGGAATTGGAACATCTGTAAAGCGAAGTGATACATAATAGTAAAACGTTCAAAGGCTGTTACACTCAACATCAGCACTCATGGAATGCCTCTTTTCCAGTAAAATTACTTGGTCGGAACTAACTGTTGTACAATCAGAATTTTCTGTAGGTGTCTATCAATATCCGAATAGTTAGAGACTTCTAGTAGTGAGCCATGTCGCCATCAAGCTCATGCACATCATATTCCTGGCTGCATTTCACCACATATGTAGCTTCCAAACCTCAGTAGAATTATCCAGTTAGCTGTTTGTAAATTTCTCTGGTCTGAAGTAACATGCAAGGATCGCCAGTCTTTTGTGCCGAGGGTAGGAAATTGGATCTCCTACAGTGACTTATATGATGGGTCAATAACTGGCGGAAAGTTACAATTTTACAGTATTTTTTCCTGCTTTTGTTTTGCTAAAGTGTCTTGCATTTAGTGTTGTTGCACATTATCTCACATTAAGCTATACTGTAATATATGTCATTACATTGCAGCCATTTAGTGATGTCGATAGGGTTTGGGGGTGTGAGATCAAGCACAGCCTGGCCACTGAGCTCTTGGGAGCACAGAAACTGTGCTTAACATTCTGTGTAATTGATAAACTCAAGCCTCACATCTGCTTCTGCCCCCTGCTGGTAGACAGACAGCACAACTGAGGCAAGGCTGGTATTTTCATGGCTAGCCTGAGGGGTGTGGGGGGTTGGCTCAGTGGCCTGGGACATCCACCGCCCCCCTCCCTTCAGCATTCCTCCTCCTCCTCTTCAGACAGGCCTTGTTATGAACCCCCCACCCCCTGCTGAGTTAATGCATCTGCAAGGCAGGGTTTAAAAGTGCCGGCATGGCTGGAGATGCCACAAGCTGCACTTGGCTGCCTCTTGGCAGCTCTCCAGTACCCTCCCCCACCGCCCTGTTCCGCTTGTTCTGCCACCCTCCCCTCGTACCCTCCCCCCCTGCCCAATTCCGCTTGTTCTGCCACCCTCCCCTCTACACACACTGGAACTGGCTGTGTGCACAGTTCTTACCGCTGGCTGTGTGTGACTGTTCATTTAACATTACCTGCCCCTCTGCTGCCCCCCACTCCCACCCTGGCTGACCCATGACCCAGGACCCAGGGGGGTCCCCTATTACGGTGGACCACACAAAATGAGCCGCCTCACTGCCAGCATCACACTTTTATTCCAGCTCCTTTAACCCCCAGACACAATTAAACACAAAAATATCAAGGCCTTGTGGAGTGGCTTAACACTGTCCATATTGAAACTGAGTGCCAGTTAATGCAGACTCATTTTACTTTCACATGACATCTCTAAGCCCATCTTCACAAGTAAATTACTGTTTATGTTTCCTTAATTGTTAGTTTGAGGTTATTGGATTTTGAATGTTTTTTTTAGGAGTTAAGGGGTCATGCCACTAATTAACTGGCATGTACAGTAGTACAGCTGTCAAAATGCTTGTTTTCTGATGACAAAATATTCAACTTGAGCAGTGTTCATAAATTTCATGCCCCTCTACAGTTCTTCTACAGGCACCTTTTTATACATGACCTGATAACTTTAAATAAATTACTTAACTGGTCAGTGCAAATACAGGGCTTGACAGCCATGAAGGTTTAGTTTTCAAATCTTATTTCAAATCTTACTGATTCCTATATTGTAACCACTGGCCTGGAAAAGTGAATATTGGTTTCACTTGAACATGTCCATAATAAACAAGCCTGCTCATAATTTTACAGTATAATGTCATAATCATTTCCTGGATCTGGACATAAATGGTGAGTTAGAGGTCTGAGGTATAAAAGAACTTTGACCTCCAGTCAGTGATGACATGCCTCATGAAAACATGTCTGCTTTTGATTTGTCAGTTGTGGCAGGGAAGGACCCTTCATACTGTAGGTAACCTGGAAGATACTTCCTGGCAGGCATTACAAGGACCGTTTGAACTAGTTATATTTACAATGAAATTTACCATGAAAGGAGCCTCACATCTGCCTACCTCTTTTCACTGAGGTTACTCAGGAGTACCCAGTGGGATTCACAATCCAGATGTTATTCCCCTAGAATGTTCAAATGCATCATTTGTACATCTGAGTTTTCCAAACTCTACCAAAGAATAGGGAGAATAGGGAAAATTCTTGTTCAAGCAAAGGCCTTTTTATGAATGAGCATTTTATTGCAGCAGAATATGCATGTGACAGACACACTACTGATCTCTGTAAACATTCCAATTTTGATGGGTGTTTGACAATCCCTTTTCTTTTTTACAGCCATTTTTATTAAAGTCAGCTTAGTGGAATATACATTTGGCACTGAAAGCAGGAATAAGTGGGGTCCAGGCACTAAACAACCGTCATTAGCATTTTCACAAGACTCACTTGTGAACATATGTTTTGTGAACAAATCAGTAACAATTTTGCAGAAATTCACAAGGTGCAAACGAAATGTATTTAAGATATCATGAGCATATTTATGCAGTGTCATGTAGTGGGGTTTAATGCTTACACTGAGAATTAAAACTACACTAAACATAACCCTTGGCCTTGTGGTCTTCAGGAAACAGCCTGTCCGTGATCCTTGCACTCTGTGCCCTAACAAAATAGTGCCAGTAACTAAGTTATATTTGTCTCCTCCCCTTTTTTTCGTTTTTTGCCGATCTGAAAAATGATCCAATCCGTGACTCAAAAACCGTGATACGAACCGAACTGCGACCTTTGTGATCCGTTGCACCCCTAGTCACCACATTTGGTTGGTGCTCTTAAGCGTTGAGCAATACATTACCATGCATCAACTGCACATGAACAGTACTTCAAACACAGTCTTAAAAATGTCACATTCCAGTGGTGACCAGGACACGAGTTGAGGGGAGATGCCATCCTCCTTGGAAAAAAATCTTTTCTTATGATTTTGCACGAATATAAAAAAATGTAGGCATATGTCACCATCCTTCCACTCTGAGGTTGACCATCCCACTTGAATTTTTTTTATAAATCGACTACTGGTGATAACCAATGTTGTCCCAGTTTGTTTGGCTCAGAATAATAGCTCTTCTGCTTGATGGTTGTATTGCATATTTTAATGTAGACAATATGGCCAGTTTTGAAAACATGACACTAATTATTAACACTGTTTGGTTTTACTTTTTCACAAAAAGGGTAATGGGGAAAATGAATAGAGCCAAAAACCAAACATCTTGAACAATTTAATGTTTGAGTGTTAATCCTGTTTTTTGTGAGTTTGGTCTTTGGTTTTTCATGGTTTATGACACACTTAAAAGCAGTTACAATTTCTAGCATACTAGAGCTGCAATTGAACCCACAAACTTATACCATCGACAATATAGTTTTGCAGCTCTTTGGAAAGGGATGTTTTTGTCTTAACAGAACAGGCTCATTATAATCAAAATTGACCTACAGCTCATGAAAGGAAGATATTTAAGTTCTGTATGCCTTTGGCAATAAAATCTACACTGTCTAGTTTCCAAATTATTTGTCTTTTAAAAGCATCAACACCAAGTTTTGTTTCTTCTTTAAAAAATGTTCTTGACTATTAAAAAATATTTCAATCCAGTCGGGTAAGTGCAGAATTAATCAGTAATTTTTACTGGATGGACCCAAACATGGGCAGCCTGGATTTGTTCAGTGTTTGTTCTAAGTCAGTACAGAACAATAACCTCCACAGTGCAATGCAAACAGTAATAATAGCAGCACAGAGATATTTACCTCTCAGCCCCATCAAGTCATTTGGACATAGGAGTTTTGATGTCAGGTTCTGATTTATTTAAAAAAATACAATATCAGCTCACATACCCCATGGATTATCCCCAGCATTTGTCCTTGTCTTTCTGTGTTCGTTCAGTCTTTTATTAATTGCTGAAATTGCACAGGTTTATCTGTAAAAATCTTCCCACTTACAATGCTGAATGCATTCTTTGTTTTTGGCAGAGATTCTTCAGTTATTGATTCTCTAATTATGGGTTGTTTTCAGCTTGTGATTCATTGTTTAAATTGTTCAAAATAATCTATGTCAGCATTTAATTTTATGATTGTATGTACTGTCTGTAATATATAATATGCCATAATTCTTCCTATACAGAATTTGGTCATCTTTTCCATCAAATGTAATAAATGGTCATGAAGTTGACTGACTGGTAGTGTGTGCATGTGTGTAAGTGTGTGCCTGTCAGTGTGTATTTGTCCTTGTTTGTGCTACCCTGTTGTGTACATGGGCTTGTTGAATTTGTCTTTTCTGTGCAATGCCCTGCTTTGTTTGTCCGTCGGTGTTGGCTTACCGCGTGAGTGAGCGTGTGCGTGCATGCGTCTCTGTGTGCGTTGCAGTGTGCAGCACAGTGAATGAAACCGGCTCTCTCCTGCAGAGGATTTCCCCTCTTCCCTGGAGGACCGGAGCCCCTCCATTCCGGTGTGGCCCGCCCTGCCCCTCTCCAGCTGCCCCGTACCCAGCGTGCCTCCCGCCGCCCGCTCCGTGCCCCACCTGCAGACACTCCTGTCGGACCCCAGCCAGCCGCAGGTCCAGCTCCGGGTGGCGCGGGAGTGTCCCCAGAGTGCCAAGCCCCCCAGCGGCTCCCGCTCTGGGGTACGTAACTCCACCGGCTGCCCCCACATCAAGGACAGCCAGCTGTCGCCGGGCCACGGCAGCAACACGAGCAAGCAGCAGCGGATCTCCCGCCGACGCGCCACCAACGGCTGGCTGCCTGTGGGAGTGCCAACGGAGAAAGAGGTCTTCATTGTGGTGAGTATTACGGTCCTGAGCGTCTCATAGTCTCTTTGTTTGGTTAGGTTTGGTTTGGGGTTGGGGGTAGGTGGGGGTGAGGGGCATGCAACTTCATATTGACATGCTGTATTGAAAATCCATTCACAGACTCTAGTTCATAAATCCACTTATTATTATTATTATTATTATTATTGTTATTATTATTGTTATTAATAATACACCACCTAGCCAATAATAGTAATGGAGCCAGTAACGGGGCCCTGTATTTAAGCTTTACCAAACTAATGAAGTAACTTAGTGTTTGTCTTGCAAAGCATACTATTTACAGCTTTTTATACTTTGGGTGGTGATCATGTGCTGTATAGATGGATGAATTACAGTAAACATGCAAAGTGATCTCTTTAACTATATTTTGGGCACTTTGAACATCCCTCTGGTCTGCATAGTGGTGATTCTCCTAACAAAATTGTTGTGATATATGTTGAATTTTACTGATATTTCAGCATGGTTAACTGCTACTGTCAAATAAAACTGTATGAAATACAAGAGATCATGTGACTGCTGCTTAACAAGATAATGTGCATAGAGTTATTGGCAGAGGAAGTGAGCATAGTGTCAATGTGTGTCACTGTGTCCAAAGTGGTGAAATGGGATTTGTGGGTTGTTCTACAGGGGGAGGAGGAGACAGCACTGCGTAGGTGTTATGAAGGGGTCCAGCGCGATGGAGAGGTGATCCGGGTTCGAGATACGGTCCTGCTGCGTTCTGGCCCCAGGAAAAAGTCGCTGCCCTATGTGGCCAAAATCTCTGCCCTGTGGGAGGACCCAGAAACGGGTATGTTGTGCTCACAGCCTCATTTTGAAACATACTTTCAACAATGACAATATCTCACACAATTATTTTAAAACAGGTTCAGTAGATCAGATTCATTATTTGGGCAAGGGCAAACTGGTATCATGATAAAAAAGGTTCAGAGGTAGAAATTTTGTGCAACAGGATTTTAATATATGGTATATGTTATTGGGGTGTACTTCGAAAACTTGACTACAATGGATAGCAACATTCAGAATTATATGTAGCTAAAATCAGTCAGCTAATGTTAGCTAGTTAGCCTGCATCTAACCTTTTTCAAGGTTTATGAGGAAACAGGAATGCAGCTGACTGGTTACCAGCTCCACAATGTTGCATTAAAACAGCTGCCTGGCAAGTTATTATTTAGGGGTTTCCGTAAAAACTGTGTGCTAGCTTCGTTTTTCCCCTTTTCTTCAGGAGAGATGATGATGAGTCTATTCTGGTACTACCGGCCTGAACACACACAGGGAGGTCGCAATCCCAGTATGCACTGTGAGGTAAGTCTCCAGAAATGCTGCAGTCACAACTCTGTCTGTGTTCATCTTTCCAGGAACAATGAACACAGACACAGACTGTTGACAGAGTTTTATTAGTTTCCTGGTATAGCCACAGATTCTATTGGCTCACCATCTACCCACTTCACATTCCCACTGTTCGGAATGATCCTTAGGTGACTTACGGAGACTCTTTAGTGCTGTCCTACAGTGCAGAGTGTCCATTGATGTACCTTTTTACTGGGTGTACCCCTTCACAGTTTCAAGAAAATACATAAAATTATCCAACTAGCTTAGGTTGTCTGTTTTGTCCTAGTATCTCCTAGCATGTTCGGTATGTGCTGTAAATATGAGGAGCCTATATAATTATCATGTGCATTGTTTGGTACTAGTGGATTTCTGAAGTGACCCACAGTGAATTGTGTATTTTCTCCTTTTCTTACCCTCCAACTTCAGAATGAGATTTTTGCATCTCGACATCAGGATGAGAACAGTGTGGCGTGTATTGAAGACAAGTGCTACGTTTTGACATTAGCACAGTACTGTAGGTAAGGTGAATTTTTAATGAGAAAAGGTTGCTATTATGGGACATTCAAATCATCAAAACATTTCAGTTTCTTTTTTTCTTATACATGCAAAAAGAAGCCTCCTCTGAGAAATATTAGCTCAAGACTGCTCCTCCTTCTCTCATGTGTAAATAGAGAAGAGATTTAAGTCTTTTCTCTGGTTTGTGTGTTTCAGATTTTGTGCCTTGGTGAAGCGTCGTGGGGAGGGTCTCCCTGAAAGTGCCCCGGTGGTGCCGCCCTCTCCAGAGTACGCCATCCCGGCCCACCGGCGCGTGCCTGCCAATATCGACCCCAACCTGGTGTTCCTCTGCCGCCACGTTTACGACTTCCGCTACGGCCGCATTCTGAAGAACCTGCAGTAGGATTTCCAAGACAGAGGCACCTTGTGGGGGGGGGAAATGAATCGCACACAAGAGAGGGGAATTCGCAAACGAAAAACCAATCATTTTCTTGGACAGAAACAAGCCAGCAGGCAGGTGCCAAATATGTGGCAGGCACTTTTTGAGGTTGGATCGGAGTTTGGGAAAATGTTTGCCCCGTGGAACTGTCTGAGGGGTGGACAGCAGGGCACTTAAACCGGAGGAGGGGGGTGGTCACTCAGAGGCTACCTGGTCAACCCAATGACCCTGAAGATTCCAAGGATTGGTCAGACTGTAATGCACAACATATCGACGATATGACATGAACTAAACAAGAGAGACAATTTTACCAACACAAAAAAATCATGTTAATGCAACAGTTTGCTGGTTTTATTTTCTTTTTTTTTTTTAATTATCTCAGCTGAAGGTGACCATAAGTGTGTTCCTGTGTTTATACAGTAATGTATAGTAGCTGGTAGTTTCAATCAAGAGCAGTTATTCCACAATCAGGTGCAATAAGGGTGAATTCAAAAAGAAACGGAGGCCTCACCCTCTCTCTTGGGGTGTAAAAACACCCTTATTGGCCCGAGTGTATAAGGGGATATTTTCGATTCTATGTGGAGACTTTAGCAGAAGAAGTTTGTTTATTTTTTTAAATGTTCATTAAGAACTCTTAAAGCCTAAAGTCTATGAATATCTTATTGACAGGAAACTGTCTTCTGTCATGAGTAGACATTTGTTCATCACCCAGGTGTTGGTCAGCACTGGTTCACTGTCTGCATAGTAACAGTAACAGGGCATAAAAGAGATGACCATAAACTTAGAATGGGAGGACCAAGTATCCCAGGGGTCTGCTGGGCTCCCCCCGCTGGAGCAGGTGCCCCCACTTCCTGGCTGTGAATTGACCAATGAGAGGGAGGCGTTAATATCAACGCTCAACCCCACTGTTACCCATGACTTGCCTTACGCCTTGCTGGTAGAGATTCCTTCTCTCACCTTCCCCTTAAGCCCCTCCCACCCAATTCCCCCACCTCAAGATTAAACCAAAGGATGTCACCAATCAGAGCCCCCACCCTAACAGCCCCCAAACCCCTCACACGCCTCCCTGCCTCTGCCACCAGCCCTCCCTCTCCATCGTTAGTTTGCACTAATTAATTTGATGTTTCATTAGAGATTTTATGATTGTGTTTTAGGCTTTACCCGCTACTAATATTATACGGGAGAAATACTGTGTATTTATGTTTGTTTACTTATAGAAAAGAAGGAAACCAAGGCTGTCATCACTTATGGGATTATTGGAAAATCCCACTTTAACATCATCTCTTACACACACATATACAAACACACACACGCACAAACATGATTGTGTGGTGCCTGTTATCACAAGAGCTGTCTTTTTTCCTCTTCCTTACTTTTCAGAAAATAAATCCCCATTACAGCACTGGAAGACACCATACGCAGACAGCATGTGGATTCACATACAGTCGCTCCCCTGATTTGAAATCGCTTCTTTACTAGACCTGCTGTGCCTTTCTGTAGCAGGTCTGGGAGCTTTGTGGATTCTTCTTGATGTCTTTTTTTTTTTTTTTTTTTTTTTAAAGACAATTTGTCTTTTGCCTAATCCTGCTTCTGAGAGTGCATTTTCAAGTCTCTATTTTTTCTTTCTTTTCCTTGGAAAGAATCTAAGCAAACGTCATTCCTATAACTGCAGCAGCATTGCTTTGTTTTTGCCTTTTTCTCCTTCGGAAAGGAATTACACTGGTGTCAGAGTTCAGACCAGAAGAAATCCAGCAGCTTCTGAAGTTATGTTAAAAAGACAAAAGGGAGACCTGGTTGAATATTTAAGCGCTAATATTTAATTGCAGGTTCTCCTATTAGTCTTACTCCAAGAACAAACAACTGAGACGCTGGTAATTCATTTCACCCACTCCCCCCCTCCCTCCAACCTACCCCATCCCTGATTCAGTTGAACTTTGTAAAAAAATTCAGTACTGAGCGCCAAATAATGTATTTCTCTGCAGAGCTGTTACTGGTATAAGGAAAGATACAGAAACCGAAATCAAAGCTTAATTTTTTTTTTTTTTTTGGTAACAGTGCTGACATAGTTTCATATACTGTCGGGGCCCGATTTTCGCTGTGACTAAATGTGTATTTCATGTGGAATTCTCAAAAAATGTCCTATTTTTTTCCAGTACAACTTCTACCCTAAAATGAGCCTAGAAAGAACACTCTTGATTGTTTAATATCTGTCTCACTGCTGACTGCAATCCTATAAGCCTTTAACTTGTAGGTGTGATGGGGCCATTGTATGACACGCACAGTAGAACCACAGAGCTACAACTGACTGGTCAACTCAACAGGTGTGACACTATAATCAACATACTCAATTAAGCCTTATCAGTATGAAGCACTTCATTAGTAGCACAGATTCTAAAAATGTTAGCATTGACCTGAAACGAGTCACACTTTACGTTGACAGAAAACTGAACGTACTATCAACATTACACAAAGAGCACTACTCAAAATCAACAGCGTTTGATGAAAAGGACCACAGCAAAAAATGTTTAAAGAAAAAAATGCTCCAATGAGATCCTGATGACTACTAATAATAATTGGTTAAACTAAAATATGAGCAGCAGCAATAGCTTTTTTTTTTTTAATAAGGTTGCTATTATAAAAGTATATGATTGCAGTGTATAGAGAAACTCAGTCTGAAACATGGTGTAATCTCACATCACCTTCAGAAGTTAAGAACATTCTGTTCTGGACGCTTTCATATACCAGAAGTTCTGCGCAAAGAAAAAAATGAGCTAATACAAACAATCTAATTGCCTTAAAATGTACAATTAAGGCCTGATTTTATTACATAAAAATGGGTTTGCCTCTTTGACTCCCATGCTGACTGTTAAATAAGCCCTGGCTACAATGAGTTTCTTTTCAGAGGAAATTTCTCATAGTAAGGTTCCAATCTATGGCTTTCTGACTGGCAACATTGTATGCCATCATCTTTTGGCTGAAATGTGAATTATATCAATTGCTTACTTCTGAGGTGTTCAATGAAAAGTTACATCAAGAAGATTAACTTTGTGATACACTGTAAAAGTGTGGTGATTACATTCTCAGTACTATATAAAACAAAATCAGTTTGCCAGTGACTACACTCTTGAAGGCAGTTGGCTACATCCCTACTGTTCAGCAGAAATCTCTGCATTTCCATTCTGCATATCCCTCTTTTATGGGTCTTATGCTTTCCAGAACAGATTTTTAGCTGCGACCAGTAGCTCTATAGCACGCTCTGTCAGTTGGTTGGTCTGTCCACAAATATTTCCCCACCCTTTGGTGGCCACAGTTTTCGCCCTAGGAGGCTGAAATTTGGCCTGGAGGTCAATTGTGTGTGTGTGTGTGTGTGTGTGTGTGTGTGCGTGCGTGCGTGTGTGTGATTTCCGTTTCTGGTCATGCCAATTGGCTACAAGGGGGTGTGGGAGTGGCCTGGTTGCAGCTATTGAGGATTCACACTTTTTTTTTGTTTAGCAATTTTGAAGAAAAGACACATACCATTGCTTATTGAATGAAAACACAGCGAAAACTGGGCCCTTTAAGCTGAAGGCAATTTGTCATTATGTTAACTGCTGTTGATGGAATACAGAATGTCTCTGTGTGCTGAGGTGGATATTGTCATAATAGTGCATAATTCAGCATTATCCATTTTATTTGAGATGTATCTTTGAAATGTTTTGAACAATGATGACGTCTAATCAGCTTGATACCAATTGTAAGCAGAACGTACTGGTTGGACATTGATGTACCAAAAAAAAGCAGAAGGAAGGAGGAAAAGATAGAATCTAGTACAGACCACGCTTTTGAATTCCAAGTTCTTCTGATAATTTGTATATATCTCATCTCTGAGTACCGGGCATTCTTGGAAATAAGAAGACAGTTATAGCACAGCGCGTTTGTATTATTTAAGACAGACCTGTGTATTATAAGAAAAAAA
This sequence comes from Albula goreensis, assembly GCA_022829145.1. Taxonomy (NCBI): domain Eukaryota; kingdom Metazoa; phylum Chordata; class Actinopteri; order Albuliformes; family Albulidae; genus Albula; species Albula goreensis. The sequence continues at coordinate 26,987,136 of CM040749.1, forward strand.
TCTTTAAATGGAATAAATAATATATGAGTTTCAATTAAATCTCTCTTGGAATATGTGATTTGAGGTTGTGAGACTGTGAAGCTGTTACTGTCATCATTATTCCACGTTGTGGTATCCGGTGTGACATTTTAATGTAATTCCCAATTTATCTACAGCACATGTCATCAAAAAAACAAGTTATCAAGTATGAAGAGGATATCACTGTGAAATGCAGACATTCATTATCCAGTGTGGTGCTCTACAGTTCTGAGATATGAAAGTCTTCTTTTTTTATTTGGCTTCAGAGCCAAGAGTCAAGGTGGACAATCACAAACCTACACTTGCCTGTGCCAAATATAGTCAGGAGTCCCATGGCATGTTACATATAATTAACATTTGCCTGAAAATATGAGGGTGCCTGTTAGCAGTGAATTTCCCTTCATGCAATAGTGTCTGTAGTCAGCCAGGCTCCTGCAACTTGCCAGCCAATCTGCAGTCTACATCACCTGCACCAGGTGTTCAGCCCTCTGTTTCTGTAATTTGAGTGTAAAAGCAGAGGCTGGTTGTTTGCCTTAGCTAGTTCTCTGCCCCTCTGAAATTCTATGAAAGACCTTGGTCCAAGTCTTGATTTGACGTTCCATATTGGAGGCGGAAAGACAGAGGTAATAAAAAGATGTGCTTCAGCCTCAATCTTATTTGATCAAGTGTTTTAACTTTTATGTGGCTGTATGCCTAGCATTTCCATTAGAACTGGCTTAAAGGCACATTGGCCATCCTGTTCTAACACCTACAAGTATCCACTCCTACACAACACTGTCAATTAAGTTTGTTGCACAAAATATTCAATAGTGATTCAGTCACTAGAATGATTTTACAATTTCTGCTCCTGATCATTGTAGATATAATGTGAGTCCTCTTATTTTAATTGATAACACAAAAACATGTCATGTAACATGAATTTAAAAGGGAATGGTTCAGTTTATAGTTAATATTTTGTGTGTGTGTGTGTGTGTATGTGTGTGTGTGTGTGTGTGTGTAAACCATTACATCATATGTTAATCCTAACAATGAAATAATATACCAACATCTAGCTTTAAAAGAACAACTGTTGGCTGAAAGCCCGACTTTCAGATTTAAAAAAGGGGAAAAAAACATTTATGTTGTATATCACAGTGGAAAGATGAAAATGTTGCCCAACACATCCATTTAGTAACATACTTTGGAGTACAGAAGCTTGGAAATATTTCCATCAGTTTGTAAATTCAATCTCTGGACAAAAGGACAATGGGAGGACCCAGCTAGGATGCATACCAAAGACAAAGAAGACAGACTTGACAGAAGTCTGGTTTTGGAACAGGGCTGCACTATTTTGGTGAGTATTTTGTGTATTTGTATGTGTTGCTACATTTAAAAACACTTCTAAACCTTAAGTTATGATAAAATTTCATTTTTTATATCCAATGAATTTTGAATACAGTGTCAATTATTTCATCACAAAAAAGTAGATTTCGACACTAGGTGAGCTGATGTCACATCTCAGGTATAATTCAGCAGGTTACATTCTGATTCAATGCATGTCTTTTTCAAAATGTGCACTTCCTTATTATGGCCACTAGAGGGAAACATGACTATTATGTTTTGGTCCAAAAAACAATTTTATAGACTTAAATATCTGGGCGGATGAGCTTTAGAAACAATTTCTTCTTCAAAAAAAAAAAAGAAGGTGCAAAATTGCAACAGTTCAGTTCACAAACAATATCGATTGAGTTGTAGGCCGTATTTTGATTCAAGACCTTACGGAACTGAGATAAGGACTTTATCCTCAGACTTTTTGGTCTGGTGACCTGTACAGGGTTTCTCCCTGCCCTTCACCCAGTGTATGTTCCAGCCCCCCATGACCCTAGATTTTATGAAGCAGGCATAGATAATGGATGGCATGTTATCTAAAATCGTGATGAAAAAAAGTACTGGTCTAAACTTAAAGTACACTTAATGTATATAAATTACTCCTTCAACTATGCAAAGAAATACAGTTCCTACTTGAACTTATTTGTAAACCTGATGGGATGGTTTCTTGTTTGTAGTTTTACTCATTCTGAAGTATGTAAGGGGGCACATACATGATACATTGCTAACCCCCAAATTCATCCCAGCTAATACTACAGATGTCATGAAGACCACAGAGGCTATTTAATAAATTTTTTTAAAACAATACATTTACACATACAATAATACACTTGTGTTCTATTTTTTCTTGTCACTTCTGAAATACACACACACAGACACTGTATACATCCATACATTTAGAATGTACAAGTGGATATTCTGAGTGCAGTAGGTAATTGAATACACTGAGGTCTTCCAGTTTCTGCTTCTTCTTTCCTAAAAAAACGTGCCCACACTTGGAACCGACACAAATGAGCATTAATAAGAAGTAATTATTGACACTCCCTGTGCCAAACCAGACTTCTCACTAGACTGCTAAGTGTAATTTTCAGTAAGTTTAATGCTTCAGTATGCTTTCACTCAAACTCCAGCATGACACAGGTCAAAGTCACTTGTACTTCACAAGTAAGGAAAACACACTGTGCTGAGTCTCACTTGTGTTGTCACCTGGTGTTAGCTTAATGTTTATCATCACATTACGAACATACAGTCAGAAGATGTCAATGAAATACTTTATTGGAAAGTCTATGAATGCATAAACTACACAAAGTTTTATGTTCTTTTCTGGTGTGAGTTTATAGGAGTGGTCAAGCTAAACAAAAAGATTTAACAAGAAATATTAAAGTACCCCTGGTTCAAACATTAACAGTTATTGTGCTTGAATGTCATATTTCCATGAAGGAAATCAATGGATCATTATCAATTTTTAGTCAGACTATCACCTCTAAAAATTCTTTTTTTTTTTTTTTTTAGACTTTTGTATGGGGCATTTTGGCTGAATCCCCTTGTAAGCAGTGCCTACATTTACATCCAATGATCAACAGTGGCTCAAACTTCACCCAGTACACAAACACACGGGCTAGTTGGTAGCAGGCTACAGTACATGACAACTAAGGTTACAGCCAATGTCACTGCCAGCTAGCTGGACCACTATAAGCAGAAGAGTTAGGTAAGTTTCGCAAGCTATACTGGTGGCTGTGCTTATAGACCTGTGACTGGCCAATCTCGCAGTCATCACAGAAGATCCAAATCAGTGGCTGCAGCACCATCGAATTCTAGAACATGCTGATTTACTGGACTTTACTGGGCTGCCTTGGCAATGCTGCTCACAACAGGCATCTATTCACCAATTCTGTACATAATGAAATCAAAGTTGTACATGTGTGCAGAGCATGTGGAACCCAGACAAGGTTAACAGACGTACAGATTGTTCTTTTGCATTTACAAAGTGTGATTTACAACCGCACACTACAGGATGGCAGAATATTCATAATTTCTGCATCAGTTATGGTGTAAAACAAAAGGTTTGTAGTGACATAAGGGCCAATTCAAAATGATAATGACTTCAGGGGTACTTTAACATAAAATATTAGGTCTTCAGTAGGGAATGTAATTATGGCTCCAGCCATATTATACTATACTTGGACCTCAGTTGGACTTCAAAAGAATTCCATAAATGACCCTTCCAGAGTTCCATGGAGTAAAATGGGACCTAACAACTATACTCCATAGATACTCATGCATTTCTGCAAATGTGAAAATGTAGGCAATGCAATTACATTGAAAACTTTATCCACAAACAACATGGTGAACATCAATCACTGAACCTATTTACAGACAATCCTTAAATATTTGTCCAACTTTGGGGCCAAGATAATTCAAGCACTGCAGGAAAATAACAGCAGTGCAAACCAACAGCCTTAATACATCACATATACAGCACAGCATATGGCCTTTACAAGAAACAAGAGTAAATGTAGCCATTACTTTACATACAGATATCACAACCATTAGTAATTTGTATGGGGACATTGCACATGTAAATTACAATACATTTCCTAAGCTCAAGAGCTACAAGTTGTTCTCTTGTGTGAAGAAAACACGTTTAAAGCTATTCATTCACATGTAATATTTGTTGACATAAATTTGTAACTAATAACTGTGAAATTCAAATGATTCATAATTATGCAACAGGCTCCTGTCTTCCAGAAATACAGTCATAAATTTGCTATAAAATGGGATTAATACTTACAAATTAAAATGCACTATGAAATTGACACAACCCTTAGTTTTTTTTATAAACAGATCCTTCACTGTCTCCATAGCAATATTTCAGCAGCAGTGCTAACTTGTCACCCTGTCATGATAGTGAAAGAGACTGTAAATTAGTTGTGTGTAAAGGAGACTGTCAAGGTTGTCCGACAGTCTGACTTGTCTTCTATTGCTCACTATCATAGCACTATGCGGTGCCTCAGTGTCAGCCTCGTTTTTACTTACATTTTCACATCAGCCATCCTTTTCTGTTGCTCAAAAGGTAATATCGGTGCCACTTTCCAAGCTTAAACGGGCTTGATTGAATCACATATCATTTATTAAGAGAACCACTTTTCTGCTGTTGTGAGAAATGGTGCACATTAAATCTGGATATGTACTACATCTACTGAAACAATGGTACTCCATGACCAACCATGTTAAACTGATGACCTGGACAAAATATTAACAGCATTCCCCCTATTACAGGACTAATACATGGTAAGCCAATATCACGGTCATCATGTCACAGATATGTTGCTGAGACTGGAGAGAAACAGCAACTGAATGTTGCTTATATCATGTGGTCATGTATGACATGGGGTGGGTGTGTGTTACTCTTGAATACTAGATTCTTACACATTGATTATATGGTAGACCTATTTTTCAGGTGCATGGCTGTCTGCCTCTTCTGGCTCCTCTTCCTCCTTCACTGTACTTGGAGATCCTGCCTCCCCTCCAGGGGGTGCAGGCTCCCTGTGCTGCTCAGGGAGGAGGAGGTACTCCAGCTCCTCCGCGCTTATGGCCACTTTCTCTGGCTGCAGCCACCGTTTCAGCTGCTCCAGAGCACTGAGTACGAGGAGGGCACAAATGAAACAATAGTTTCAATTATTTCATTTATTTATTAAGTAGAGCTATGCAACACTTAATGGCCTGGTGTAAAACAAGTAACACACTGCTTAGAGTAACACACTGGTTATGCCATCTCCCTGTAGTTACTGATCAATGTCTCACAGTGCTGGGAGGAACTTTGGTCCACTGCTCCATACATAACTTCTTCAGCGCATTGATATTTGTGACTTCTTGACCATGACCTGCTATTTTCAAGGTCTGCTACAATATCTCAAAGGGTTTTGCTGTGGATGTTGGGTAGGTCATTATAAATCTTTAAATTTCTTGTTTTTAAGCACTCTGATGTAGACTTGAAAATTTGGATTATTGTTTCCACACCTTCAGATAATTATCTCTATGACCATTATGTCTCTGGAACTAGAACATGTACTGCATGACAGTGAGTAATGAAGATGATAAAGTTCACATCTTTCTGGACACTACTGGACACAATATTTGCAATCAACAGATAATTTGAATTTATAATATTGATGTTGATTGCTGTGCTTGTGACAGTAGAGTTCTAGATTGGAGTTCAAAGTGAGGCACTGAATATGTAAACACACAGTGTGCTCCAATCACAACAGCTGGACTATAGCCTGATCAGATTGATGCAAATAAATCAAGAACCTAGGAATATGACATAACCTTCATGACAAAGCTCTCATATTGAAGTTATCCTCTCTGATAGTAAAGTCACATACGCCAGTTCACCGTTAACACTTTTCATGTAGTCTTTACGTTTGGCTCACCTCTCATCAATGTCACTACCCTCCTGAAAGAGATCCGAACCCTGAGCACCATGAAGGAACCTATCCCAGCATTCTTTTTTGGCCTGAGATAGTGTACGAAGCATCTCCCTTGAGGTCACTTCCTGAGACTGGCCCTTGATTCTCTTTAAGCGGTTTTCTAAAAGAAAACACAATGAGAAAGAAGAAACATCTCAGCATTTAATAAGGAACTCGATCATTCCGTTAATATAATTTCAGTTATCAATAATTTCAGTTATTCAGTGATCTATTTGGTTGCCATAGCACAGTCAAAACAATAACGTAATGATTCACGTGCGCATCCAGGTACCTAGACTGGCAATGTACACTTCGGAGTCCGCCATTGGTTCCCATGGAATACCATTTGCTGTTGTCTGCTGCACACTCGCTTGCAGCTGTGGTTGGAAAGAATCCGTAAACTCAGCTACCACATCATCACCTGTCGTCTGCTCTGGGAGACCTGAACAAATCTCAGACCACAGCTCTCCGCTGGACCGAGCTTCCTGGGTCCCAAAATCGTCAATCATACCTCCCGTTCTGTGGCCTATTTGAAATAAAGGCAAAAGTATAAAAATCCACACAATCAGCCACTAATGGCTTGTGATTTAATGGAGCTAATATAAGTTACAATTGACGCCAGACAGAAGGCCATTAAAAGCAGAAACAATAAATAAATGGCTGCCACATACTTTAGTATTAGTTAATTACTCATAGAACAAATAGTAAGCAACACATCTAACGTTAGCTAGGTCGTCATGCCCAGACATCAGTTTACCACTTACCCTCCACTGGCGGTATGTCTACACAATGGTTTATCTTCATTAATCACTAAACGATAAAAGGTTATAGAGGCCAGGAACAGTTGGCTTAATAGCCAGAAAAGTGTATTGAGTTTTCTGTGCAGCAACAACCGTGAAAAACCCTTTCAAACACCTGTCTTCCTCCAAGAGCAATACGTAAAGTACTTCCGGGTCACGGTTGTCATAATAAGAGTCTAATAAAAAACGAAAAAAATTGCAGAACGGTAATAAACCTTATTTAAACATGAAATACAAATGAAACTATTAACATAACTGAAAGTTTATGTTAAACTAAACGATATTTAGAAATATATTTTAAAATAAGAATTAACTGTATTCAGCCACCAATAAAAATGGTAATCCAAATACTGAAGTATCACAATTGGCCTGTCCTGTAGAAAAAAACTGTTTTACATGTTTCAATGACAGTGTGGTTGGGAATACACATGAACACCCCTAGGATCCAAAACAAGTGAGTTTTATTGCAATGTGATGTCTCATGGACTACTGCTGGCATTTGGCTGGCACCATATATACACAGTGAATGCACCTCATTTTATGGCGTATATTTTGGACTATAGAAGAAACTGTAATACATGTTTTATGAAAGCTGGGTTGGCAATGCACATGTAATACAGTTTTCCTTTACTGTATTAAGACTGCACTAAATGTCTCAACGAAAGTGGGTCCAGGTTACTCAGTAACATCCCTACTATACAAACAACTGATTGTGATGACTGTTACAGACTGTACAACATGTCTCAATGAAAGTTTTAAAAGTTTTCAAAAAAGAAATACATGTAGGCAGAAATATATTTACATATTTCTTTAATTACTTTATTTCTTGACATGGCAATCATGATCCTACTGTGGCAGACCACCATAGCAAAACATATACCAGTTATCACTGTTATTTTACTAATATAAAATGTGAGTCTCCAGGTAAAATTACATTGCTTTTCCTATCAGTGCATGCACTTAAATGTTGTCTCAGCAACATAAGCAAATTTATCATCTCATTGCAAAAAGTAAAAGCACGAGTCTAGATGGGATAGGTAGACATGATGGATATTGCTCCATTGGGTTATTTCTCCTATCTTTCTTTTGGTGTGCTATGGGAACAATTGCATAATGATGCAAGGACTTGAGGGCCGGCACAACTGAAGCAGGAGGATGGAAGAACCATAGAAGGTGGATAACTGGTGGATGCCTGTAGTGGAGTGAGTGTGTCCATCCAAACCCTTTAGAAATGGACAGACTGGAGTGGCGAGTTTTCCTCTCCCATGTGCGTTTGGACCTGCTGTTAAATCTCCTCATCACTTCTCAGCTGTCAATGCTGTAGAAGTTTCAGTTTGGGTACTGAAAAAACGTACCTGTCTGTATAACCCTGAACAGCTTTTAAGAAAAGCTGATGAATAGGTAGCCTGTTGATGAATTTCCCAAAGCAGTATGGATTTTTGATCCCAAACAAGCATGAAATACATTTATTCTTGATTTTATTTTGGTGCATTGCCTGTCTATACTGTTGATTAGGATAGCAAGTAATAAAGTGTTTACACACAATTACTTTAAATTAAACCCACATGCCTAGTTATATGACATGCACATATACAATTTAACATAAAAAAAACACTAAAGGGATTAGAAAATTAAAGACATCACATGGATAAAATACAAACATTATAATAATTACTTAGAAGAGACAAATATAAGTTTTATTTACAATTATATTGCATATCAACATGTTGACCCAAAAATAATTTGCATCATTAGGTATGATCAGGCATCTTTAGTCTATAAACTAGTCAATCCCAACCTCCAGTCTTCAAGGGCTGCAGGGCGTGAATGTGATTCAGCACTGAGTTTCATACAAACTGTACAAAAGTTAAGTTCACTCAGTCTGAGAAATGCCAACTTATTGTACAAAGTGTTGTTAATTGGCAATTATCCCTCGACACTCACATCAGCACTTCGGTCACTGGAGTGGCAGTGCTTTGACTACAATGGGTTCCCAGCTTGACTGCATTCAAAACTGTAGAAGAATGTCTTTTGTCTTGGGAGCACAGTCAGCATACCCACACATTTTTGTGAATTCAATTGACAGATCAGGTATTGAAGGTATTTTTCAAAGAGACATGTTATTTTTCAAAATACCACAGAACCACAAAGAACATAAATGAAAACCTTTCGGAACTTGAAAATGTTCTTTTGAAAGTAATGTCAAAATGCATCATTCTACAGAATTTCAATCCTTTAATTACTAGAATCATTAGGTGCATACCCGTTGCTTTATTTTTTAAATGCTGATGTAAAAGTTACAAAACTTCAGTTTCAGTGTTTCTCCATTGCTTTCCTCCTTTCCTAAAAATGGAGTGAAGTGGAGGGGTTGTGAGAGGGGGCTGTCAGTTGAGATGCAGGACTCAGGAGCATGTTCCCACTCTCCTAGCAAATCACGCTCCCATCATAGACATAACTTAACAATGTACTTTTTCACTTTGACTCCACAAATAATCTGGGTTTTCAGGTACCTCTTATCTAAATCTTATTTTGAAAACCATTTGATTTCATTTAACCCTTTTTGTATCAAACTATTGGTTTCTCAGCTTTTATTCTTTAGTGCAACCCAAACCATGGTGTTACTTCAAGGTTCATGCATCCGTTTGACTGTGCCTCTGATGTTTGCATCTTTCAAGCCTTGACTATAAACAAATAGGATAAGAAAACAAAATAAGAACCCAAAGCAATGACCTTCTGTATGTCCAGTGCTGGTCTTTGAATCAATAAAAACAACATAAATATGTGTAAATAAAAATAACTGATAGTCAACCGTATTAATTGATCTATTAATTGTTACAGCCCTGACACAAATGCCCATTGATATTTTCAAGCAAACTGCAAACCAGGGCTTGAAAATGTTATGTTACTGCAGGCCGCAGGCTGGCATGGGATGATGCCCTCCACCCGGGGTCTACGACTCAGGAGCTACAGCACCAGGGCACCCTCCTGCAGGGGCAACGACACTGCAGTCAGAGCTCACCTCTGGGGAGAGAGACACAGCATTACCAATAAATGCAGACAAGGACCTGCAAATGTCATTTAAAAAACTGCCACCTGTAAATTGCGACAGCTAAAAAACAATCATCAGCAGGAGAAGGATTCCTCTCCTCCCATACAAGAGCTGCATGAAAAATGGTGGTAGAAATGGGATATTTTGTTGCTGAAATCTCATTTTTTTAAATTTGTCATGTGGCCTGACAAAAGTCAGTTACAACTTAAAATATGAACTTGACCAGCTGAAAAGTTTTTGTGATGCACGCAGAGCTTTTTGCGGACCTACATGATAGTAAAGTGTGAATGGATTGCATAACAGTCTTTTGCCAAGTCACCTGTTGCAGGGGTAAATCAAACAAATCAAAGCACTTTTCTCAATTTAGCACACATACAAATTCCCTTGGAGAATCAAAATCTGAGAGGGCACGGTGAAGGGTGAAGGTTCAGGAACTAGCATTGAATGATACAGTAATACCATTTCTATATTAATGAATGGACTGACTTGTACATCTATTGACCTACTCTGCGAATCCATGCTGAACTTGTTGGGTTTGAGGGAGCAGAGCCTTGCTGTACCTGGGCCACTGTCGCTGTTTGTCGGTGAGGGGGACGTAGACTACACCCATGAGGGCCTTCTTGGAGAAGGTGCCGTCACTGTGCTTGTCATACTGCTCCAGAACTTGGGTGCCTCCTTCTGGGCCCACAGGGAGCACCAGCCTTCCCCCAGGCTTCAGCTGGGCCAGGAGCTACCAAGGGTGGGGGTGGGGGTGGGGATGTGCAAAGAAAGTGGTAAACCTTTCCAGGAATTCCCATTGGCATAAAAAACTGGCTGACTGAGAGCAAACATTTCTAGTAAGCTATAAAAGTATACATACATGAAATATGAGCAAAATGTTTATTTTAAATGAACCCTTTATTTTTTCCTCTTGGACCCCAATATCAAAACTGGATTAGTGAAAAGGTGCAACCCAAGGCAGTTCTTACAGCTTTGGGAAGTGTAGGTGCTGCTGCCCCAACGTGGATGGCATCATATGGTGCTCCATCTGAATAACCCAGCCGTCCATCACCCACTGAGGAGCAAAAGAAACACTGAAGCCAGATCAAAGATGACTCATTTAAAATAAATTTTGAGTCTCCTTTTGTTGGCAATGGGGTTATAATTGAGCATAGCTAAGCTGTATACCCTAAGTACAGGGTGCACTGCAGGTACAGATTAAAAGAGGTCCTCTGAAGGGCCAAATGTGGTCCAAATGCTCACCGATGAGTTTGATCCGTCCTGAAGTAAGCAGCTCTGGGTCATCACCTCGGATGTTCCGGATGGATTCCTGCACCAGCTCATCAATGTGGTCGATACCTACGACTCTCCCTGTGGGACCCACCTGTCATGGGATTCCAGGGTAAGAGACACAATGCACAGTGAGGGAAAAATTAGCAGATGAAGCACATGCATAAAAAAAACACTGATTTTGGTCACAGAGTCGTTTTTTGATGATTATGACAGGGAATGTCAAGTGCACGCAATCAAAATAGAGGTGTCAATATTCTGAAAAAGTATAGAACTAGATCTGATCATACTTTGGATTTCATAAAAACAATCTGTGAGGACTGCATTACATGTAATGAGCATTATTAGCTTTAAAACATTAGCTTGATTTTCATACAAATATTTTTTATAAGTTTTACTTTAAGTTGACAAGAAATCCACAAGAACACTTGAAGAAATTACATTTTTTACATATACATTTACTTTCGGCATGAATAATGGTTATCGTATCGTGAATAGTACTACCTTATCACTAGGACCTACCATTCGGGCAAAGCAGGCAGTGAGATAGCCACTCCCAGACCCCACGTCCAGTGCAGAGGACCCCTCTGCTAGCTTGTCACTGAGCACCTCCAAGGCATGGGCATGCTGTACATTAAGAGATACATTGGCCCTTTTATTTGCTTTCATTTCAATATCTTACTCAGAAGCTTCTCCTGTTCATGTTATGCCTGTCCAAGATCTAAGTGTTGCTTTTTTACTACCATCCACTGTGCATCAAAGGATGCATCCACTGTGTGGCTATTATCAAAACCGTAATTGTATGTACTGTCATGGTTTTTCCACGTTTCACTTTATTACAGTTAACGTCTTTGCTGCTGTGAGAGGTACACTTTGAATAACTGCGCTGCCTTCTCATTGATGGTATCTGCTATGAGGCCTGATAACAAATCTGTAAAACTGTAACAAATCATATGCAGATGCTAGTCAGTGACACTAAAACCATGGGAAAGAAATTGGTAGGATAGCATAGCTCTGGGCATTTGGTAGTTTGATAGTTAATGTGTTTTGAGGGTCTTCAGAGCAGTAACAGCCAGACCAATCACTCACAGCTAAGTCAAAATGAATTCACCTGCGTACTCTGTTGTAAAACATAGTATTGTAATAGGCAGACCATATAAGGCTGCTAAATCCATAGGGTGCTTTATGAAGTCTCACTTGTTCATGTCTGCAGCAACACTCACCATGTGTGGAGCACTGATTGTGGCCTTGTATCCTGTGAGAGCAAGAAGAGACCAGAGCCAATATAAACAGGGAGAAAACGTGACATTCATTTGTGCAAAATGTTGTTACCTAGGAAGCCAAACTCTCCAAAATGTAGCACTAGCCAGTAAATCATCCCAGGTTTGGCTATGTGGTGTACTTGCTGTTAAAAGCAAAATAATGCATCACTGACGACTGTAGGATTTTGCTTCAGTATTTCAACAGTATTACATAAAATGCAGTGTGACTGTTTGTATTTACCTATAGACTGTGGGGAATCTGCATATGGGTAGTCCCTAGAGTAGAGCCCTCTATCAGTAGCCAGCATTGCATCAAACACCCGATCAGATTTGATCACCCCGTGGTCTGCGAAAGAGAGCTAAGTTTCATGAAAGCAGAAACAAGCAAGGCACATTCACTTCATATTTGACCTACGGTACAAAAAAAGCTATTTTATTGTGTGCTGCCTGTCTACATTTTCTTACCGCGCAGTCTGCTGATAAGCTCTGCTTGCGTCTTGCCGCTGGACATCCACGCCATAGTTCTGGAAAGCAGCACACCCATAGGGAAGGCCACTGCGACCAATCTAACCGTAAATCGCATCTCCAGAACCCAACGCGACCTGACACTAACAGACAACCACGTCACAAAGTTACCTAACCCAACAACATTAGAGAAATTAACAGCATCAGTGAACTAGCTGAAACTGAGCGGTGGTTATCAATGTCAAAAGTGGTAGACAAGCAGATGGCATAAAACGTGACGTAGCTAGCTGTCATGCAAATGTTACATTGATTAAATAATCTTTCAGCTTCTCTGCTGCACATCTATTTAAACAAAAACAGCAAGACTAAACGCTTAGTAGGCTGGTTTTTATGAATAACTAAAAGGATAATGGGTTTGCTAACGTCTGTTTACGATTTTTTTTAAACTGCTCCAGCCCTTGAAGACAAGTTGACTTATGAGAAAACCTGTAACTGAAATTCTGCATGCTTAAAAATATATATTCATTTCCTCTGAGAACTAAGCCCCAAAACAAATACATATATTTCTGACAATACCAGCACCTACCTACAGCTGAAAGTCAGCTGTTTCAAACGAAACTGTCCTAAACCCAACAAGCTTTTGGCGTAATTTTCCCTCACTGAGTTTCAAAATAAAAGCACAATACCCAACGTTTTAAAAACATAGTTTTCCCCAAGGGTGTCTGCAGCCATACCCTTCCTGGTTTTCTTGTCAATCCTTAATGCTTCAGTGACAACAAAGACGAATACAATATTTTATCAAATAAATTACCCAAATTGCAACTTTCTTTGACAGAATGTGATACCATAGCAGGTGAAATTGCCACCCCACCAGATCTACAAGAATGTACATGTTATATCTCCAGAAATTGTCTGTTTCCCTTTCTATTCTTTCAATGTTGTCCTTATGTTGATGGAACAATATTTTTTGAGAATGCTTCTTTTTGACATGTAATATAGTCATTGATTATGAAGACCCCCCAATGAAATTAGATGAAAGCAAACCATGTGCATGCATGCACACATACACACACTCATAAACACATACGATTATGCAGCTGACAGTACCATAACGCTGTTTTGTTTATATGAATTGAACTTTTATTTTAAAAGTATGCCCATTCGACACGCCACCGGAAGCTCATATCAGTATGAGCCGTTCACGCTAATCCGGGTAAGTACGTGTCCACATGAGCTGCGTTCCGCCAACAGTACTAAGCCCCTTTGCTGAAATATATAAGAAGGAGTTATATTTAATGCGGAATCATTTGTAATTATCTTAAGAATTCAGGTAAAGTTCAATGAGGTAATATCACAGATATAATTAAATATATGTTTACCTAATTATAATTTGAATTATTATTCCTACTATTATTATTATTGGTAGTAATAGTAATAGTAGTACCAGTAGTAGTAGTATTGGACTGTATGATTTTATTGCATTGATTTTATTTCATGTAATTCACAGAACATCCCAAGTAAACTATCTCACACTCACATATGTGAGTGTGCACCCTCTATTAGCTGAGGGGCAATTGTCAACTGAATCACAAAAGACAGTCATAAACACACCCATATTCATTTTCCCTTTTGAAAGCATGGTATCTAAAACAACTGTAAGATTGTTTCTTGGAGTGCTTTTGCAATTATTTCGAGTGAGGCATTTTTATTATGAACTCTTATTGTGACTACCTTGACCCGGAAGTACTATTCTTGGTCCTGCAACGAGGAACAAGTGGGTTTAGTGTATACACATGTGCGGTTCAGTATTTCAAGTTGCTCGTAAGATCAGGGGTATACCTTACGCTAAACAGAACATCAGTCGCGTACTATATAGTAAAAAATGGTTGTACTGGGGAAACAATACAAATACTGCAATTAATTTAGTGATATACCCAGGCAGAACAAAGGTTAGTCTCGGTACGTTCGCCAAAAATGTTAGCTTTAAGCTGAATCGCATATTTTACACTGGAAGCTTTCCTAAACATAATCGACCGTTCCGGCAGTGTCAAGTAGTGAGTTACGGTGAAATGGAAGCGAATGAAACGAGTGAAAGTTTCATTGAACATAAAGATGTAACCAATGTAACCATACACACTGAGTTGAAGGAAAAAGGCGAAAAACGCAAAAGCGAAGAGAGTGAAGAATGTGACAGACGTCAGCGTGGCAAGAAACGAAAAGGAAGGGGAGGAAAAAAGCTCCGTCCCGGGGAAAGATATGTGCCTCCACCGCAGAAACGAAACCCCGGCGTAAGCTTCAGTCAGGAGCATTTTCAAGAGACTTCTTACTATTTTGAGGCTGGTCTCCGCAAAGTACGTCCCTATTACTTTGACTACAAAACGTACTGCAAGGGTCGCTGGATTGGTAAAAGCCTCCGTGATGTTTTCAGTAGCGAGTTCCGAGCTGAGCCGTTGGATTACTATAACCAGGCAGCCAAGCAAGGACGTATCCGACTGAACGAGACCCCAGTAGACGATCTAGATATAATCCTAAAGGTAAGTTATTTGGCCCTGCCTTGTGGTCCCTAGTTTTCTTTCTGCACATGAAAATGTACGAGTCGGGAAGCCCATCAAAGTCATAAAGCCATTGCATAGGCTCTTCAAACAAACTGTCAATTGTAACGTTGGTGCTGACCAAAGAAAAAGAACAATTCTGAAACTCTAAACAGACAGAAAAGAGGAGCTCTACATAAGCATAGTTTTATCTTCTGGTATTCGTAACAATTTAGCAGCAAAGTATAGGCCGTTTAATGCCTCTCAGGTTGCATGTGGAAATCACTCTGTTCAACATCAGATCTCACTGTATTCACATTTACAAGACATTGCTATGCGCTAGCAGAGAAAAATCCAGGTCACTGAATCGTTAATTGCAACGCCATCCTTCATTTGTCTGCTCGTACGTCCGTGAGAAGACTTGACTATCAGCTATCTCCAGGTGCAGCTAAAAAAGTTGTTGTTGGCACCCTTACTAATTGAATACCTATAATTGCATATAGGATACATTGTCTTTGAATACTGTATTTGCACACCTTCCAGAACAGATGTTTATGTTTTCTCAACAACCAAGTGCTTAAATGAAGCCTTTTATGAAACTGGGTTATTGTATGTTTCAATTAGCAATTATTTTGAGCACACTTGTTGAAAAACTAAATGTATATATTTAAGTGGATTCACACCCCTTTAACATATTTTTTTTCTCTTCTCTCCCTTTAGGACAATGACTTCCTGCGGAACACTGTTCACCGTCACGAGCCACCCGTGAGTGCCCACCCACTGGAGATAATTGAGGACAATGGAGAAGTGGTGGTGGTGGACAAGCCTGCCTCCCTGCCAGTGCACCCGTGCGGCCGCTTTCGCCACAACACCGTCATCTTCATTCTGGGGAAAGAGCGGGGGTTGTGTGGCCTGCACACAGTCCATAGGTTGGACCGCCTGACCTCGGGCGTGCTGATGTTTGCACGCACACTGGAAGTGTCCAAGCGACTCGACCAGCTAGTCCGTGACAGACAGGTCAGTTCTCTGGAACATAGACTATAGACAGTTCTTTTTTTAGTAACTTTTAATAGGCATGGGATAATGATATATGACTACCCATTGATAATAACATTTAATTTTATCTGTATTTAACAAACTGAGAGCTGAAGTACTCAGTTGATTACAGGTTCAGTTGAGAGCTCAATTCTCTTTTTTTTTTTAGTGATAACCTGTGGATCAAAAGTCAGTGGGGTTTATGAGATTGCCTGCCTGTGCAGATATATGAAATGATTCGGTCAGGGTAGTTGTATAGAGGAAATTTCGTTTTGTTAAAGGTAAAATAAAAAAAACACTAGATTACACCACATGGCATCAGTTGTAAGACTGTCTCTGTCTGACCAGGTCTGTGTTCGAGTTCTGTCTCTGTGACAGCTGAGAAGGTTTTTATGTGTAGTGTGACTCAAGTAATTTGATACATTATTATAATATTTGAGAAGGAATAAGAATAATATTGAAATGCCTTATTAAATTGTACTGTTCATTTACAGTAGTGTATATATTGTGTAATCGTAACTACTGAGTAAGACAAAGTGGTCGTTGATAGGCTCACATTGCCCTCTAGAGGCAAGCGAGAGCTCTAACATGTATTCCTAACATACACAGACTGAAACAATTCATACAGACAAATCAGAATTTGTCTTTGTCTGTGATATCTGCATGGAACCATAGGGTTCCAGCATCTACAAAGCTTGGACCCCTAATAACAATAATAAAAAAACTGGAATGTGTAGGGTGTTGCATGAATATCCATCAGGATATCAGTCGATTTACTCAAGGCATAACTTAACAGCTGAATGACTCGCACAGAGTGAAAATGATTCTGTTTTTTCAGTCTTTCATGCCAATTCTCATTACTGACTTCAGCATGATTTAATAGTAATGTCAGGTTGATTAGAAATCTCCTTCCCCTGAGTAAGGAAAAGGAGGCCTGTAAATTTCCCTCTACATCTAAATTAACAACAGGAACCAAATTCTATACTCGTCTTTCTCTGACTAACGCTTCCCTGTACAGCTTGATCATGTTATCCCACAAACGGGTTGTGAAATTGAGTGCTTAGAGTATTTAGAGGCTGTGGTTACGGTGCTGTCTCTCCTTTGCAGTTGGAGAAGGAATATGTGTGCCGCGTGGAGGGGGAGTTCCCAGACGGTGAGGTGGTGTGTGAGGAGCCCATCCTGGTGGTCTCTTTTAAGGTGGGTGTGTGTCGGGTGGACCCCAAGGGAAGGCGTGCCGCACAGTCTTTCAGAGGCTCAGCTGGAACGGAAGCTCCAGCGTGGTACGCTGCCTCCCGCTAACTGGACGCACGCATCAGATCCGCGTCCACCTGCAGTTCCTGGGCCATCCTATCCTGAACGACCCCATCTACGGCTCCTCGGCCTGGGGCCCGGGCAAGGCCAAGGGTGGCCTGGTAGGACTGAACGATGAGCAACTCCTCCAAGCACTGGTGGAGGAGCACCGTTCCAAGCAGAGCCTGCACCTCCTGGATCTCCCTGACAATGGCCATGTACAAGAAGGTGGACCGAACAGTGGTGATGGTGATTTGTGCAAAGGCCCAAATATTTCTACTTCTGACTGGAGTGGCTGTGCTCAGCGTACACAAGAGCAGCCAATAAATGCCCTTGATGTTGCTGTTGCAAAGTCCCATGATTCAAGTGTTTGTGTTGATACCTGCAAACTGAAGGATTCTGAAGAAAACGCATATAATGGAAAACCGCTTGTTACCTCCATGACCAGTATATCAGAATGTGACACAGGCAGTGCAGACAAAGAAATAGATGCAAACATAGGATCAATGAACCAATCACAATCCAAGGAATCATCCAATGTGGAAGGGTTCATTACAGAGGAAGACCCTTTATGTAGTGAATGTAAGATAGTCCGGCAAGATCCTACTGAGGAAGAGCTGGTCATGTACCTCCATGCATTGCGTTACAAAGGACCAGATTTTGAGTACTGTACTCGCTTGCCAGACTGGGCTAAAGAGGACTGGAAGAAAGACTAAGTGATTTTCCTTGTAGTTTTGTAGTTTATAAACATACTGTAGTATCGGATTTCCTTTTTTTGGAGATTGTGTGAATCAAGGTCATGGTTTAGTGACAGCAAGGAAATGTCTGTGTTGTGCTTTTATTCTTTGAAAAAGAGCTCCTCTCTGGGGAGATGCATAGCTGTGATGTATTTTTTATTACTTTAAATTTTTGATCAACAAAGAACATTTTTTCCTTTCAGCTGAAGAAAAGAATATTTGCTGTGCTTTATGAGTAGTGTGACTGCAATGTCATGAAAACGGTTTCTAATGTCATCTGCCTTTCATTTAATATGAATGATCTGAATCTCATGCTTTTAATTTCAAGACAAAAATATGTTCAATGTATACTCTGTTATGCATTCAGCCTGAGCTTGAGCTATAACGCTTATGAATAAATAAAAAAAACAGACATTTTAATTCTGCAAGAAAAATACATTTTATTTTGACCATTCAGTTGGAGCATGACCATATCAAAAACAAACTAAGAACTTGTGGGGAAAAAAAAACCATAGACATGAACCCATAAACGGTTCTGGCAGGCATTATCCCTGCTTCCCTTTTTAAATCTATTAAATATAATACTACCAGTGAAATAATATGCTTGAACTCAAGTATCATTTATAACAGTGATGAGCTAAACAACTTCCCAGTTTATCATATAATCATAGTTTTCACAACACTTCAAGACATATCAGTTTCTGGCAATTTCACTAGTTTCCTAAGGCAGTGATTGTCCTTCAAGTACATCTGATCGAATCCAAAAAAACTGCTGAATTCGACCAAATCTTTCATCTACTGTAGAAAGTAAGCCTGAATTAGACATAACAGACACAGATGGCCTTCAAGTCTGTCTTCTCACACATCTGTAGAGATGTACAAAGCTGCAGCCCAACTTAGCTTTCTTCTGAAAATACAATGCATATGGACCTATTGTAAAGGTATATCAAAGGCCTGATTAGCTCCTGATGGCTGCAGTGTCTGAAAGTATCAAACCACCAATTTAAACTTTGATGCTAATTTCAAATCGAGATTGATAACTGGGTGCAGTGCCTGGTAAAGTTAGCACAGAAAATCCACAGTTACACACAACATATTGGCTAATTCTGAGAAATTTCAAAAATGATTTTGTCTGTTGATTTCATTATTGCCCAAAGTTAATTTCTCTTGAATTTTATGGTTAATATTAACAAATAGTTCACTTAACCACATAAACCATGTGTTCTGGTGAAAATTCAAAATGGTCAAAATTAGACATGTCCAGATTTTGAAATTTCATTAGCTGCCATGCTTACTTTAATTTGTATCAGTTTGCCCAGTCTTGTGTGTATTCACTGCTCATGTGGTCCCACTGAGGTTGGTTGTACAGGAGAGTACTTTAATACCTTATCCTCCATGGTCCAGGATGTAAGTAAATAGGTCAGGTGGTGTAGCACATGGCTGGCCCGCTAAACCTGGAATTGAACTGGCCCACAATATTAGGTTGATACATGTTAATGTATCAGTGATCTTGACTGGACAGGATAGTGCTATTTCTGACACTGTGCCAAATGGTTACAGTAATACTATTATTCTAAAGGTGTTGGGATTCTGTGTGGTAATACAGCGTATGTACAGAGATTCAGTCCAGCTATACAGGTGAATGGGGATGTCTGCAGGTAAATGTCTTCAGTTTACCACATAATTATTAAGTGTGTTTAACTCTATATGACTTACTAATATAGGTAACGTTTTGCCTATCAGAATAGTAAAATTGAAATTTCTATATTCTCTCATGGTGATCTTGGAAGGAAGGAATGGGCAGTGTTTACTCTGTAATGGCAGGGGTCCGTAACCCTGGTCCAGGAGAGTCACAGGGTCGCTAGTTTTACTCAGCACTTAGTATGGTCACCTCATTTGTTTTTTTGTGAGTCTGCATTTTCTTTTTATAAATTTAAGATAAAAATCAGCCTCACTGTGGCTCTCCAAGACCAGTGTTGGGGAATCTGGTTACATGGTTATGTTGGGCTATTAACAACATCTGCTAGAGGTAGATTCATTGTGCAACAATAGATTTATAGGCAACAACTATAGTTAATAATTTGTGAGTGTCTATCAAGTTGACTGGTGAAATATGGCAGGCTCTCAACAAAATAACTTGGGCATATATTGCTATATCTACAGGGCAGCATACATCATAATATTTTTATGAATCCACACTGGTTCACTCAAGTTTTATAGAAAATTATTTTAAATTACCCTCTTGCAAGCATTAGAAAACACACATACAGATCAAGCCACAATACTTTACAGACAAACTTCAGAATGTCATGTGTATCCAATCAAAAAGACTTCAAATGTTAGGATGAGTTGGCACATGCACATATCCTTTGTACACAGATATACAGATAAATACACCAGAGAGCCATTGATATCAGCTATGATATTCAACAAATTCTGTACCATAAAATATGATTGGCACTTTGTGCTGTTCCAGCAGTGTAAATTCTTACTAGAGGGTCTCGCAAACAGTGAATCAGAATCTTAAGTTCTGAGAACTTGATGTTCCTTCCAAAACAGCTAAAATCTCAAACTGATTACAGTTCTGTATTACACAAATAAAGGCAAGTGTTCAGGGAACGGCAACTGAGGCATTCATGAGTTTGGGAAAAGACTACTCTCTTTCCTCACTCACGTGCAATTTTTCACCACAGTCTTTAAACCTCTTGCCTTTTTATGGCTATTTATGGCTACAATATCAAAGCCTTACCAGGCAACTAAGGAATTTCAAGTGTTTTAAAAAAAACTGCTCAAACATGAAAGACTTGGTTACATGCATATTTGTATAACACCCAATATAATACAGTGATTTTGAACATATGGTAATGTGGATGTGATGTACGTTTTTCATTTTTATGAATTTGTACCGATGGCCACAGAATGTAAAGAATCAGTTCAGCTCCATCACTGAAAACTAAATGGGTTTACACGCAATATATTATATCCATCCTTGGATTTTCCTGCCTACAGGCAAATAATGTGATATTGCTATATTATCTTGACAATTTACAGAGAATAGTGGTCTCTTCCTCACATACATGACTTGAGAAAGCTTCATATCAAGCCAGACACAGTTTTCTTGACATTTGAAACTTGTGAATGAGGCCCCTGGCAATCATTTTACATTGTATCATTCTGACATTGCTGTTTGCTGTCACAGCACACTGCTGTTTGCTGACACTTGCTCTTACAGCATGTCTGCTAGCTGTTACTGAGGTGTCCCAGGTATCTGTAGTGTCTACCAAGTGTGTTCTTTAATTAGCACAATGTTGTGGTCCTCCATGATCAAAGGTTAAATTTTGACTGAGTCCCTGGCCACTGATTCCTTGAAACACAGGCTTATAGCTACAAAATAATAAGAGGTTATGCAATAAATATTCAACACCAATGAATGTAGCAATTGCAATCAATAAAATATGCAAATCATTTAAATGGTTTTGGAGACACTTTCACAATGACACACATTTTTAAATTCTGAACTGTTGGAATTCCAAACGCATCCATGTCCCGGGCTTTCTACATACAAATAAATCTTGGTACAACAGGAGAATAATAATAGTATTCTTTGTAGAAGGTCTCACCACTTGTACTTACACCCAGCTCTTATATTAAGTATATTAAAAAATTTCAAACTAATTCCCCTTTTTTCAAACTGTAGTAAAGTCAAAGTTATGCATAGAACAGGCAGATGTTGTGGTTACATGTTTTGTTGTTTTCTGTACATTCTCCTATGGTAATAGATTTTTTATCAGACATGGAACATTTATGCAGAACAATTATGTCCCCAGTGCTCCATTCTCATAATCCTCAATGAAGCCCCTTGTGTTTGTGAGAATTGCCATCAACCAGCTGGGCACTGCCTGAGGTACTGAAATTTATGTACCTAGGTTATCAAACCGAATTTTCCCCTTTTCTCAAAAGTCCCTTGACAGCATATTCTGTCAAATGTATGTTTAATATTGAAGAAATCTTAAAGTTGTCATAGTTTCCCCATGTTCCATTCGCACAAGTGTTGGACATTTTCCAAATCCACCTCATTTGTTAAAAAAAATGTAAGAAATATTCTGGCAAACATTATATTTTCAGGGTTTGCTGAGACATTTGGCCTATGTAATCTTGGGGGCTTTGCAGTAATTTTTATACAACACAAATGCACGAGAGACAAAGATAGTCTTTAGGATACACTGCAGCAGTAGTAGTACATAATGTTTGCTACACTTTTGATAACTTTGACAGTCCCTCCCAGCATGTCAATATTGACAAGAATAGCTCTCAAACTGTCAAAACACATTTTAACTAATCAACACCATCATTATCTTGATTTTAAAAAGGAAAGTGGGAAGGGCATGAGGAAAGATAATATTTCTGTTAATAGTTAATATTCTCATGTGGGCTGTAGGCCATCAGTCCAGCACTAGAACTGACTTAAAACTAGGGCCATGAGTTTTTCACCAGTTTTTTTTCTGTCCTTCAAAATATGAGATATCAGCTGCCTCATGCTTTCACACGGCAGTCACAAACCAAGTTTGCACAGACAGAAGTTGAATTTGTGTTGGCAAGCTGTGGGTGAAGAATTGATCAATCGACTGACTGTACAGTGATAAGATACAGATATCCCTTCCTCCCATAGGGCTTCTGGCTGCAGTCATTGGCACTGTCTGGATTTGATAGTAGACAATGGGGGTGGGGGGGATCCACTCAGTCGAACAGTGCCTGTAACACTCCTATATTAATATATACATTCTTTGGTTAAGTATTCACTGGTAAGGGTCAGGATGTAAATACATATAATTGGTATTGATCTTTTGCTATTCATGCAGTGGAGAATTTAAGTGCCTCTTTATCCAGTCAGCTACCTGTTTATCCTGTGGAAATGAATAACTAAACAAACAGAATGCATGTTGAGATAAACTCATGGCCCTACTGTAACAAAACTGTAACATTTTGCATGTAGCATTCCCTTCAATCTGATGACAAATTGTTCTGTTTTACTATCAGCTTCCATCCCCACTCTGCCCTTCCCTCTTGATCCATACATCTGGTAAGTCTGGTTTGCTGTTGGGCAGGATCACTGGTAATTCTCCCTGGCTGCTCCTCCACCTGCCAGTTCCTGAGCAAGCTGACTCAAACACAGTTTCCTTCAGGGATAGTCGTAAGGTATCCCTCTTGCCATTCATGTGGCCTGGTTGTGGTTCTCCTTCAGCCATATAGGAAGCCTGTGGTATGGAGGGTCCAGGGTCGATATCACTCAGGCAAGTCTCGTTGGAGTCCTCCAGCCCCTCAAAAGAGCTCTGGGACTGAGAGGATAAGAGGTGTCGGTGGGCTTGGCACTTGAAAGGACTGCCTGTGGCCCCTTGTGTCGAGACTGAGCAGTGGTGGCCTGTCTCCAGAGGCTGGTTGTTGATGATGATGTCTTCCATGCTGGAGGATGATGACAAGGAGATGTTCCAATGCTTGATGCCACCCGACTGGCTTCGGCACCTCCTGCATAACTGCTGCTCCCGGGTCAGGTCCCTGGAAGGAGCCAGAGCTGGTTTTAAGCTATTTTCCTTGTATGGAGAGGAGGTCTGCAGTGCAGGAGGAGGGTTACAACTGTTGAGGTGCCTGCAGGATGAGTCTTTGCTGGTGTCTTCTAAGCTCATTCCCTCTAGTTCTCTCCCAGGGCTCAAGCTACGGAACTGAATATCATCAGACAGGACAGAGGGCCTGTTGGAAAGTTTACTTGTGCATGTGCTGTTTTCAAAGCTGTCATTCAGCTGGCATGCTAATGGCTGGAGCTCATACTGCTCAGGCTCCCTCTCCCCTCTCCCCTGTCTTTGCCGATGGCGCTGTTGGCTTGGGCACAGCGGACTGCCTACGTTGCCTCCTTTCCCAAAACTCCTCCTTAGACGGGACCGTCCCCCACAGCCAAAAGCCCCATTAGCTGCTGAGTTTGAGGATTCTGGCCCAGTGGCTAAGCAGGACTGCATGTTGTCTGTCCCTTTCACAGTGTATTGTCCACCAGCAGCTGTGCATGGCCAGAGGATTTGCCCACAGTTCTTCTGTGGCCCAAAGAAGCAGCAGAGGGACTGGAAGAAGAAGGTGGCAAAACAGCAGGCCACACACTTTACCAGCAGCAGAAAGATGCCCAGTTTGCGGAACAACAGTGCGGTTGCTGGCAGCATAATAACACCGACACAGAAATAGGCCCCAGCTCCTGTAGCTACTGGACAGCCCATCCTCTTCAAGGAGTGTGCGACCCTTCCGAGCCGGTCAGAGTGTGGGGCCAAGCTGTATGAAATGCAATAGTTGGCAGTGAAATCAACTGCCATTCCTGCAGCAGCCGAAATGAAGAGAGCTTCTAGGCCAGTCAGCTGCCACTCCAGTAGGACCAGGAGGCCAGCTGTGACGAACACACTCCCTCCCACAGCTGCAGTGCCATAGATACTCAGTGGAATGTTCCAGGTGGTCAAGAGAAGTGAAGCAAAGGTCATGACTACAGAAAACCCTGTGACTACCAAGGTCTCTGAACTTAGGCATTGTTGCAAGTCGTAAAGCACCAGCTGGCTCACAAACCATCCTTTGTCAAGTCCTAGTGGTGCTCCAGAGATTTCCTTATTAAACCACATCTCAATCTCTCTGTAGAAGTCTGTGGTTTGACTGAAATTGAAACTGTAAAGGTGGGTTGTCTTAAACTCCATAACTAGTACAGCCACATGGCCTTCTGCACCAAAATATGGCCCTGCTGAGTTGGGTGTGTTCCTTCCAGCACGTTTCTCTGCTGCCATCATGCCTAGGCATCGCTCAAAAACACTTGGAGGATAAGGAAAAGGAATGTCATTGCAGCAGAAGGTAAAAATGTCCTCACTCTCAGAGCAGCGTCTGATAGACACCCAACGTATAAGCTGCTCGACAAAACAAATGTTGTCACCTTGTATCTCTTCCTTGAATGATGTTGAGGGTGAATAAAAACTCTGATTTTGGATTCTCCCACACAGCTCCCTCAACCACACCTGGGCGTCCGAGCTGCTCATGTTAAAATGTGGGTCCAGCATTAGAGAACCATTGCTTTTGGGGTTCAAATGATCTCCGTTGTCTGTTGGGAGAACACCCCAAACAATGGTTATTGTCATGGGTTTATCTTCTCCACTCTTCTGGCGTTCAAACATGAATTGGTGGCGATATTCTGCATCATACCTTTCAAAGGGGTGACTGGAGCGAAAAAGTTGTGTGGCCTTACTATGCAAGGCAGGAAGCTTCATGCCTGGGTCCACACAGGTAATGTAAGTTCCCCCTGCTGCTAGCACCGCAAACCAGCAAATCCAAATGTAGCGAAATTTCACCACTCCACAAGGTAATATTTTTAAGAATAGCAAATCTGAAGTGTCAGACAGTCCACGTTTCAAACCCCTTAGTTTTCGCGCCATCATGAAGAGACATCGCTTTCTTGAGCTTGTTTCCCAGAATCCACCTGGACTCAGAGCACAGCAGGGTTTTGCTGGAGGAGCAGTTGCTGCAGCTGAAATAGTGTAGCGCTCACGCAAGATCAGGGAACAGGGCAGCCACACAAGAGCCAGGAGAGTGCTGATTAAGGAAGCAGTGCCAAGGTACACTGCAAAGCATCTGACGGCTGTGATACTGCTCATGTATCCTGAGTAGAACGTGGCACTAGATGTCAGACCTGATGCTAATATCAGGTACCCCACTTCCTGAAGTACTCTGTTGACTCTCTTTTCGAGTGAAGCAGGGGGTTTCTGAGATAGCTGGAGACTCCAAAGGTCTATAAATGCAAAAGCCTGATTGGCACAGCTCCCCATTAGGACCAAAACTGCTGCAAGGTTTAGGAAAGGGAAGAATTTGAGCTGGAAAGCAACTTTGTAAAAGAAATAGGAGATCAGCAGTGATGCCATAATTGAAGCCAAAGACACTACTGAAGAAAAAATGATCGAAGATACAGGGCCACAGTTAAGCACATTGTCACGACTGCCAGGATAGGGTAGACTGAATCTCGAGCTAAGTAATACTTGAAAAGCTTCTGTTTGATGCCTAAGTCCATGCCTGTGATTGTAGTGTTTTTGTATGTGAGGTCACGGCCCTCCAAGTTGTCCAAGTATACTTTCATCATGGGATCTCCTTTTTCCACAGGCAGGAACAGGAGGCTGTATTTGAGCGAGGGGACCTTGTAGCCTATAGTCTGAGGTCCTAAGAAATCCTTGTCAACCAGGTAATGGAGGATCTGGTAGATGGTGCTTGAATGCTTGCACTGGGGTGGTACAGATGCACAGTGACCAAGCTTGCCCCTCTCTGAGCAGGACGGAGCCAGACTTCCATCATGGTAATATGGGGCGCACTGACGGAGCAAACTCAGACTGTCAGAGACCTGCTGGGCAGTCAATCCTAGGCAGGAGGTAGCATTACTAAGCACAGCTAGGTAGTTTCCCAGGGACCAGCTTGGACAGCACTCTTGCCTTGCTGTGACTCCACCAATATCCTGTTGCCCTTGTTTGCAGAGATCTTGGAAGTGTGCATGAGAGCGGATCTGGAACAGGTAGAAAGAAATAAAAAATTGTGGGTTTTATTTACGAATGCCTTAAATGTTTGCTTACCTCCCTCCTAGGTTATGACCTATCTGATGGGCTAGTGTGTCTTTGTGTTCTTTTGTGATCAGTCATTTCTGGGAATTGTTCATTCTTTTAAAGTATTATATGCCATACTTTAATATTTATTTGATTAGATTACACCTGCTATGAGTCAATTTGGTATGTGATGAAACCTTTTTTACAGAATCTTACTAAAACACACCTATCCTCACACACCCTTTCTGGTTTGGTTTTGATACAGACTATTCATTATAATGTTAATTGTTTTTGTTTTATTGTTATTAAATTGTTTAACTATTGTGTCTTTTTTAGAATTTGTAATTTTGCTGGTCCTTGAAACACACTTTCCTTGATAGAATGTAATCTATGCCAATTTTGTTGCAGATGACAGATTTATGATCATGACTGTGTGCCAAAACACAGAAAAACATCACTTAACTCAAGATAGTGAAGTGGAATTGTACAACATTTTGAACTGCAGTGTCCACTGCCAGTCAGTCACATGGAGACTACAGGTTTCCTAAGAATTCCTCTGCATGTAGGAATTCAGATGAGATTAGGTATCAATATTTATAGTGCTGCCAGCATATTGTAGAGGAGCTGCCTTTCCTATCATGCAAAATAATTTCAAATTTGACACCTGTCTTTCTCTTGCACTCACATCTCTGAGAGATAGAGAAACAAATGAAGCATAAAACATGATGTCTTTGGATGTACACAATTCCGTTCAGAACACTAAAACATGGTTTATAATATGAAGATGCTGTCTTACAGACTGCCTCAGTCAAGTCATTATGCTTCTAGAGAAATGTTGTTTTGAAAAACAAAAATTGACAGAAGGGTATTTCTGGCCTGGATGATTCAGTTCAGCACTGGGTTTAATCTCTCATTGCGAGTCAGACCATTGGCTTGATGGGATGCCACATGTTCTTTCCATGTTGCCTACCCAGCAGCCTTTGACTAGGCCTCTGCCTGGCCACACACTTGTGCCAGAGATGGACGCGCCAGATGGTCAAACATCAATTGGAGGAGGACTGTAGACTCACCCTTGCCTGCTCCATTTCACACATGGAGTGGATGGCCTTCAGGCTCCACAGACTGGCCGAGTTCCCCGAGCGGAAGACCAGCTGAGCATAGCGCTCTCCTGCAGTTTTAGAGAGGGAGGAGGGGACAGACATAAACTTCTTTCTACAGAGTCTGTCCATACAGCCTGTGCTGCGAGTAGAATCTAGACAAATTGCAACCATAATTGTATATGCTGTGAATTGCTCAAGAAGGGATGCAATGATTTACTTTGTCCCTCCTCCTGCATCTGAGCTGCAATGTTTGAATACCTACTGTAGCCCTGTTTAATATGTTTTTTTATTGCGTGTGAAATACTTTTTTCATATTTTGGACTATGTTGGCAGTAAATACTTTAGAAAGGCCCCAAAGTTAGAATAAACAATTATGATGATGTCAAGAAGTGAAATGAGGTGGGCCTTAATTTGATGTAGATTTCTAATCTAAAGTTCAATCATACTTCTGCTGCGCAACCATGAAAACTCATGAGAAGTCTGTAAACTTGCCTGGAGAATTGCAAAAGAAAGAATCCTGAACCAGGTCCCAATCCAACATTCTCCTAGGTCGGAGCCTGGTCATCTTCTGACTCCTACTAATGCCGCCTTCATTACCAACCACATAGCTGCAAACAAAGAATTACAATCCTCTAATGTTACATACTAGGAACACATTTAATGAGTGTGGTTTGTTGCCAGTAACAGCAATGTAAACTGCAGCTGGGGTAGCAAAAGTATGCAGTTGGCTTAAGCCAAATCTGTCAGCAAGAGCAACTACTATAAGTTAGTATGGTAATATCCAAATTATTACTGCAACTTTGCTTCATTGTTAGTCACCCAAGGAATTGTTCTTCCAGTTCTAATGCAGGTCTGTAGTCTTGTGGTTTAAACCTGAGGTTTAAGATAAAGTTAAGTACATTGCAAGTGCCAAAGTTCAACCCATTTCAACAATGAAGGCTACTCCTTCACAAGGAGCAAGACAGCTAGCCAGTTGTTCTAATAAGAGAGACGTGGAGACCCATAAGACTACAATCCAAAGATGAAGCCTTGTGAGAGAAGAATACCTCCTCCACAGACTCAGAAAGTGGATGCACTCATGACTCCAATTCACGTGGTAGCTAGCCTTTGGTATTTTTCACTTGGCAGATGTGACACCAGTCACACATTTCCTGTGCTTTCAGAGGAAAACAAAGTCAGCACAGATTTTTATGAGTTTAACTGGCTTAACCCTGGCCAGACTGGGCTAAGTGATACAATGCAAATATAGATCTCCAACCATAGCCAGTAAGGGCATGAATGAGTATGTACCTTTACTTAGTGGAATTTGTATTATAATAAGTATTATTTTACATTTTTATGAATAGGTACTGTTAAGCCACTGTTAGTTTGAATGGGGTATTTAATTCATCATTAATTGTTTGAGTTAGTAATTGATCCAATTCCCTTTTCTAATGAAAAGTGTTGGTTATGAGTGTGTCAGAGGTGTAAGTTAAGATGACTCTGTAGACGATGGTAGCAATTGAGTGTAACATGATACAGTTCGAAAAACTCCATAAAAATGTTTGTTAGCAGTCAGACTTTTAAAATGTGCAGATGAATACATTCAGATTGCAAATCTTACTCCTGCTTAATGTTTAAATCTTTTCCAGAGTACCTCCCCCTGTGTGTTAGGTTAGGATTGGCCAGGAGAGGATGCATTCATTTTGCCTGATCAGAATTACTTAAGGGAGTGAGTAAGTAGCCAAGTCAGGATTTGGACCTTAATGAATTTAATTTCAATTGATTTCCTCAAGTGAAATGAAATTGACCCCAACCTTGATAGTTACTCAAAAGTACAGGACATGGCACAATGAGACACTGAAATGAAGTTCGGACTAACATTTACTGCGCCACTTTTAATTTAGAATCTTTGAGCTTTTCTACCTCTGATTTTACCTTCTGCTTCTGAACACATTAATATTTGGCCACCAGATGTCCATGCCTGTTGTTGCCTGTGGTTACAGTACAGTGGATGCAGTATAAATGGCAACATAACACAGGTGGAGGTACTCCAGAACTCTGCTTGTATACAGCCACATCGTCAATAGAGCTCAATGATGAAAGGATTCTCTCAGGTGGTTGGAAGGCTGAGCCTTTATAGCTTTGCCAAATTGCTCGGTTTTGTTTCAGAGAGTGATTACATAGTCTGGCATGTGTATGTATGAGCTCTGGCAGCTCCACTTCATTATGACTGTCATTGTGTCAAGATTATTTTGGATGTGGCAGGGAGGTGGTCCACCTGTGAAGACTAAAGAGGACTGGCTCCTTATCTGCTAGCAGCCCTGTCTATGAACTGATGTGAGGCTCACAGAGGAGCTGCATCTTACCTGTGTTCTACGAAGTGTGGATCAGAGATTTTTAAATGTATGTGGTGATGTGAGGACCAGAGAGAGACAGTTTTTTTTTAACTGAATGTGGTAGTATGAGGACCAGAGAAAGACAGCTCATTACCTGCCAGCAGGTCTGTCTGTAAGTGGTGGTGATGGAGACAGGGCTTTTCCGGGCCCAATGTTCTCTTGTAGCTTGGCCCAGGTAAACAGCCGGTTCCCTATGTGGGTCCCACGTGGCTCAAAACCCTGCAAAGATGTGTCACATCCATCACATGTCCCCTGTATATAACACTTTGCCTATGAAGGTGAAAAAAAATGAAAGAGACTCACCAGCAAGGGATCTGAGAAGTCTGGCAAGGGTCCAATAAGAATCCCAGCCAAGGAGCAGCCCAGAAGGACCAGGGTGCACAGAACCAGTACGGCCATCGGGAATTCCACAATCAGCTGGGAGTAACTAGCACACATTCATGAAAGGTGTGAACCCAGAAGTGGCCATTTTTGTGATTGTGTTCAATCAAAAACACTGTAGCTGCACTTCCTGGCTGGCCAACCAACGCGCCTGGTCATTTCAAGGTATCTAGGATTATTTCTGATTACACTGCCCCAGGTTAGCCTTCCTCAGGTCCAAATTGCATCAGTGCATTTCAAATAAATATACAAGTACCAAATTTATCAACAGTATCATACAAACATATTAGTAATATGTTAATGAAAGCTGGCACATGTGCACTTAAACAATGAACATGCAATTGAAATTTGGTGATGCTTCTCTGTAAATATACTGAAGGTAACAGGTAGGTCATTAAGAACAATTTTATCCAATAGTTCAATTTTTGTAGAATGACACTAACTGGATAACCCCTTTAATAATCCCTTTAGTTTTGTATACTTGGAAGACACATAAAAAGATGACAGTACAGAGATTGCAAAGCAGTGAGCAAAGCCTGTAAGGCTCTATCTCTAAGATCACTGCCAATGTTATTGTCTTGAAATCACTGACCTTCTAGGAATCCTGTGGAGTCCTTCATGCCTAAAATAGAAAAATAAAATGACTGGATTAATATTGCGATGGCCATTATGGTTAAAATGAGTGATGCAGTAGACGTTCATAAAGCAGCATTTGGTAAATATCATACCTGACTGTTACTACATGATGCTGCACAGGTTGGTTTACTCCGTCGTCATGTGACCCTTGCAGCCAGTGGCACTGCACAGTGTCCTGGCATGATGGCACATGAGAGGTGCTGCAGCTGGGTGTGGTTCTGACAGGGCCAGGGCTTGGAGAAGAACAGTCTGCGTGGGGACTGGCTGTGACTGGCTCAGGGCAGGGGCAGGGGCTGTCTGTGATTGGCTGGCGGTGCCTGCAGCAGTGACATCGCTTCAGGTGTGGTGAGTGTTGGGGGCAGCCCTGGGGCACCTGATGGTACAGCTGGGATGGGGAGGAGGTCCTACAGACACCCCCCTCAACATCTGGGCTGTCTGGAGGACACAGCGACACCTCTGGTATCTCATGGAAACTGTATGGGTAAAAAAGAGTTGGAAAGGAAAGGTTTTACACACTTGTTTTGCTCTGCAGGTTGCAGTCATAAATCTCATTTCACTGGTTGCTGAAGTCTCATTCCAACCTTTTCTTGGCCTTTCTGTCCTTACTGGTTTTTCCCACTGTTGGCACAAAAGGTTATAAAGCCAACAATTTTTATCCATGTATCTACTATTCAGTGTTAAATAATTTGACTCCAGAAACGTATATGTCTTATTAACTGTGTAGTTAAAGCCAGTGAAATAGAATGTAGACAAGAGGGAGGGCCAGATTTATTTTGTCTTCTTACACTATTAAACACATGTGGTCCAAACATGTCAGGCATGATGTTTTTGAACGGCACAGATTAGGGGAGAAACACATTTTCATACCATATTATGTCAACAGTAGGCTGTCTAAGTCAGGCTGTCTCTCAAAACGGAGTGGCTGTACAAGGACACAGCTGGTTAGGAAAACCACCACGAGGCAAGTGACAACTTTGACAGAGCTACAGAGTTTAAAAGCTGAGATGGGGAAACTGTTCCCATGAGCCAAAAATCCAAAAATATCCCTGTCACTCCTACAGCACTGGCCTGTATGGCAGTGGTGAGGAGGAAGCCATTACAGCAAAAAAAACTATTAAACTCCCCACGAGGAGTGTAGAAGAAAGCATTAAAGTGAGGTTTGTGGTCAGAAGATTTGATATTGCCTAATTCTATTTGATCCCTTCTCAAATGATCACCTTTCCATTAAATGTCTAAAAAAATTCTTGACAACTTAATGTTTTCTCCCTTCCTCCAGATAGCCTGCTTGTCAGTGTATCGCTCTTTCACCACACATCATTAATCATGATCATAAAAAAGATGCAGTGGGCTACACTACACGACTTTGGGATGTGCCATTTTCACACATCCACAGGGAGTGTATTCACACCAAGCTGTTTACTATCCTCACAGCAGGTCCAGTGCTACCTTACAGAAGCCTCTGTGCACAAGTGTGAAATCCTCTTTTTCTCAATAAGTGCATTAATCATGCAAATAACATGATTGTTGGCTTTGCCAAGCTGGAATGAAAAGGCCCTTCATTATCCATTAGATGTATGTGGCTGTATCGGCACTCTCACATGCCCTCGCATTGATCTGCAAGTGTGGAATGTGGACTTAAAGATTGTGCTATTTTACATCCACAATCCTGCCTTCACACACACACACACACACACACACACACACACACACACACACACACACACACACACACACACACACACACACACACACACACACACATCAATGACTTGTCAGGATTCCCTCCATATTCCCTGGGTGCTCGGCCAGTCTCAGTAAATCAACAGACAGGCCAGCATCCACAGTGGAAAAACACAGGAGTTGAGCAGGGGCCAGTTTCTGCAGGGAGACAGGGAAGGCAGAGGGAAACCTTATTCAAATCACTACAGCACATTTAATCCACCCCCACCCCCGCCCCCCATTTTATATATGTGGACTGGAAGTCAGCAAAGAGCTCCTTTCCAAAGCTTTGTTCAAAAATGTGTGTATTGCACTTCTGCTGCAATAACATGTTCTGACTCAGTTAAAAGCTGGCAATAAATAAAATCAGAACTGTCCCCAGGTGCTTCAGGAAGCTGTCTCCAGCACCTGTCACTTACACAAGGTGGCTTCAGCAGGCTGTCGGCACAGCTTGCAGCGTGGCACAAAACAGCTCAGAATATGATGGCAGCACAGAGCCTTGCCCACACAGAGAGCCTTCACATTTTCAGTGCAAGCTGTTAATGTCTACTGCCCCCAAACACCCGGCCCCATAGTTTCCAGTACAAACCATCTGAAAAGGCATTGCCACATATCCACACTGTGCTAAGAATAAAATTGGGAACTATTTCAATTCAGACACCACAAGCATTTTCCTGTTACTTTCCAACTGTCTCCTGGACACACAGTGCTCAGTATGCATCTCACAAAATCACTCAATTCAAGGTAATAAACCCTTCCAAACCTTTCCTTCAAAGGAAAAGATTAGTGTCAAAAACTGCAGGTGAGCAGTGTTATGCAGGGTGTGAGATGGGAGCCATTTATCTTAAGTTCTTAAAGGATTTACAAAGACTGTTTCCAAAGGTGTGATTAAGAAAATACATCAGAAAAGCATTTACAATAGCAGTGGGATTTTGGCTTTTTGCTTTTTATTTCAGAGAGAAATAAGCCTTATGCCAAGAAGAAGCCATCTGTTGAAAAGCATGACAACAGAGAATACAGCTCAGATT
The DNA here is from genome assembly GCA_022829145.1 of Albula goreensis. NCBI lineage: Eukaryota > Metazoa > Chordata > Actinopteri > Albuliformes > Albulidae > Albula > Albula goreensis. The sequence continues at coordinate 27,021,265 of CM040749.1, forward strand.
AGTTAACTACATGCCCTCTTCCTCGAGTAAGCGGAAAATGGATAAAGAACTTCATACCATATTACTGAGCATCGTTTTGGTCCTATTGTGTACAGGTCCAAGCATCAAGGTAACATTTGGCACAGTTCATGTCTGCTTCCTTATTGGTACAGCAGAACAAATCTGTCCTATTATGCATCTGCTGGTAAGTAAAGTTTTAACCACAGTGTGCCACTATACAATAACATATTGTGCTGAATAAATCCAATCTCAGATTCAATACATACAAGATATAACTTTACTCAAATTCACTTAAATTGTGTAGTGTTCATTTGCATTCCGCTCTGATCCCTTTCATCTTAAGCATCCCTGTTATCATGCTAATACTGACAGACTGTTTTCTCTAATGACAAGGGAAATGGACTAATCAATTAAATGGGTGCAGTGTGGATCTAGTTAAGCGTGAATCCAGGTGAAGGCCAATGAACATATATACCAGCGGTCCTGTGTGACCTTATTTCCCCGTCTCTGATCCCTAAGGTTTACCTCAGACCTGTACTAGACCTGATACAGCCCCCACCCCCCCCATAGTGACTCAGTGATGCCCTCCATGGCCATGTGTGGTAGATGTGGTCTGTATTATTCATGGTAATTTGCTTTTCGTAGGAGAACAGACAGAGTGGGGGAGGTTCCAGTAGCTCTTGGCAGCTCAGACAGAACAGGGGTGACATAGTGTTCATGTCCAAGAAAGAAGGCTCGGTTGGAGCATTCCACCCTCTCTCCTCTCCATCAAACTGATATAGCACTACACAGGTAAATCCATAACCATGGAAATTCCCCATAATCTTGCATTTAACTGTGTCATTCTAGAGCTTGTCCTCCCAACAGTCTACATCCTCATAATGAAATATTCCACAACATCAATGCCAAATGTTCTATACCCTTGTCTTTCCAGTATTCTGCAACACAGTCTCCTGAATATTATACAACCACAAAATTAAATACTGCATAGTCCCATCTTTTACATATTCTACAATCCCTTCCTTTTCAATCTTAAAAAAACCTTTTCCTCATTGTTCTACATCCGTCTCGTTGCCTAATAATGTTCAGTCCGGTAATCTAGCACCTAACAGACTCCTATATACTCTCATTCAGAGACATGCAGATTGGAATTCAACATAGTTACCATTTACTTTTTTGAGTTTGTTTGAGTATCATCTTGGCAGCACGGCAAAGTCAGAATTCAAGGTGGAGCATTTGCTCAGAGATATGTTGTGCATAGTTTCTATCGTTTATCTGAGTTTTTAGTCCAAATCTGGGGGTGTTTTTTGAACTATTACAAAGGAGGGATGAAACTGCATATTAAAATAATTGGCACTGTACAGCATTGTATACTGAAATGCCTGGATATGAAGCTATTTTGGAAATGAAGTTGCTTATTGCAAGTGAAATAACAATTTTACAACAGAGAGCAGCCTGAGGTATTCTTTCCTTTTTCTTCCTTCTTATTAGAGGCTGAAGACAGCAAATTTGATGCGTGTCAGACTGGAAAAGTATCGTGTGTTATTTTGTTTTGCATTTAGTCTGTGGAACTGCATTACAACATTCTGTCAATGAGACTTAAGTCAGCAACTTTACCTGGGAGTCAGCAAATAAGTGAGCTCTACATTTTGCAATAAGCTTTTGTTTTATCCCTTTTTTGTTGATGTTATTAGGCTTTCCTTTTATTCTGTATTGTATTTTCTACTGTGAAAAAATGTCAAAAAGCCAATAAACATATGGAACAAAATACACATTTACAGAAAGCCTCTAAAGCAGAGGATCTAAAAGCATCAGTAATTTGCTTTTAAAAGCACTTCTCTGTCTTTCCCTTCTGAACAAAACATAAAACTGCAGATGGAAGCACTGTTGGAGCACTGCCTTTGTTTATGGCTTTTTAAATGTACTTAACTGCCTCCATTGTTTTTAAATCCATTTTAATTCATTTTAACATTTTGCTGCATAAATGGAGGTATGCACTCAGCTCACATTACCTTAATGTGCAAAACTGCGTCACTGTTATGGTGGCACAGGATAGCATCTTATATAACCACACTGCAGGTACACCGTTAGCTAAGGGAGCTGCTATCCTGCAATGAAGCAGAAAATATCCTGCTGAATGAATCCTCCCTGTCCTGAGATGATATGGCCAGTGATACATTAGCTAAAATGACTCCTTGTCTCAGCCATTGCTGCAACAGTCAAGGTTTGATTCCTCACTTAATTAATGCACAAAGCTCAAATGATTTACCATAGAGTGGATCAAAGAACCAAATCCTTAGCAGGGTGAGAACTCCCAGCATTCCTTTCTGCTCTGTATGTTTATAAAAGGTCTCATTCTCTCCCTGTTGCTGAAGATGGAATGGGTCTTCAAGCTTGCTCATATGTGGTATGGATCATTCTGCCACTTAGTCGACACACTAACTATAATTTTGCATTGTTGTGCCTTTGCATTGTTGTGTAACAGAGAGCTTATTACTGTGGGCTACATTGAGACTGAGGCAATATGGCATGTGGGGAACTGAGGCATGTGGGGAGCCAGCTACCCTAGAAACCAACAGCTGAGAAACAGAAATGGGAAACAGAATTTCTACGTCACTGCCAGACCTGCGCAACCCCAGCAGCACTGATACAGATTACTGAGAAAATATCCATTATATTATGTACATAACACATTTATTTCAAATAATTGTTTCATTGGTAGTTTTTAGATGTTAATAATATTTGGAATAATCCCTGAGAATAAAAAAAACAAGTAGCCTTAAGGTCTAAAGAGGGGACAGCCTCTTGTAGCATTATGGAGGCAAAGAACTTGGTTGGCTGGCCATTTCCAGTCCAAAGTCCTGCTTTTACAAAGGCAAATACACAGTGAACTGCGCTGTGTGTGAACCTGATTATTTCACACAGGATTTGCTGCTAATTATAATGACCATTTCTTTATAATAAAATTTGGCCATATTTTAGCACAAAGCTTTCACCTACTGGAGTTTTAAAGAGATGTGCCTACAAAATGATATGTGTAAGGCACCAATTATAACTAAAAAATCAACAGAGTGCTGTCTGAGCATGAATGTAAGAAATAGAATCATTTTTTGGTAAGACATCACTATGAATATTTCCTTAGAAAACTTGACAATTTAAGAATGCATACACTTCTGAAGGACATAAGGGTCAATGGGCATCTGGTACTGTAGCTAATATTTCAACAGAACTATGAATTAAGAAAGACTGTGTTCTTTTGATATTGATTACAGTTACAGAATTCAGTGTAAGACAAAAACCTTTCATGTCACTATTGGTCAACTACATTTATGATCTGATTGGTCAAAATGCAGTACAAATCTCACAAGTAGATACCCTGCCAGTACCGTTAAACCCAAAAAAATCACACTTTCCACTAGATGTCCAAAATAAAACTTCCCCTACTGAAGCATGTAGGGGCCCCTACAAAAACAGAAAGGTTTCTTAGCAAGTTTCCAACAGAGCAGCGTAATGCAATAAAAAACAGCAGTAGCTACTTGTGTACAATAAAACACACAGATTTAACGGGCTGTTTGACAAATTAATGCTTGCATTTATTCATTAGTACCATAAGCAGTGTAAGCTGAGCTGCGGTCAGCTGCGTACTCCTCACTGCTCCCCTTTCAAGGTCCCTTGTTGATTATGGATCTTTTACAACACCACAAGAACAATCCTTTTCCAGCTTCATTGCAATTTGTGCTTCATTGCAATCATGTAATTTGCAGTTGTCAACCGCAGGTCATTCTTATTTTGTGTTTCACCATTAGCTGACAGGAGATTCTGATTACAGCTGGTATGATTGTTGGCTAATTTAAATTTAAATGAAGGCTTACAAGCAACAAAATAAGATCCATTAGAGGTGCTGTAAGAATGTATTGTAATATTTTTAATTGGTGCATTGTGACATCACGTTCATAGTCAGGAACCACTACTCCAAATGCAACTGAGGCTCAGCTGTATTTGCAAAACAAAATCATCATTTTTCTCCGGGCCTTAGGTCTTGTGATTTGCTGTAAAAATGGTTAGGACACTCAAAGGTGAATGTCTCATGGCCATTATTTACAATTCTGATTCCATGGTACTGAGGTCACAAAATGAAATATCATGACTCAAAACAGAAAATGCATAAACATTAGTGTTTCTCAGTTAAAATGCCATATCTCCAGTTCACAAAAAGTAATACTAAGTACTGTTTCTGCACAGCACCCAACAGACACCGTCATGGCTTTCATGCATGCATGAGAAAAACAGCACTATCATGACAGAGTATTTGGAGTAGACATATGGGGTGAGCAGTATGGTTTAACTATTATGTGCATATGTGAATACAGAGAGCACTTTATGAGGTTACCAATTGATTATGATGGTCTGTTACTCTTTTTTAAAACTTTATTAGAGGACAAGCAGCATAGGTGTTTAAGCACCCTGTTGTTATTTTATTTTATAGCTGGTTTCTCATGGCAAAGTGCCTATAAATTCTTCATAGTTTATCAAATATTCATGACACCAGTTGACAGAGGACATTAAGTGTACCCAAGGCACAACCGCAGACAAACTCATAGAGAACACATTCTACTCAGTGTTATGACAGTATCATGCACATTAGACTCAGAAAAAACCTTTACAGTGAGAGGTGTGAGGGTACCCATCAGAAGAAACTGCCTCTCCTCTATGTCTTCCTACATATTCCCCAATATATGCAACACTGCAAAGTCTTTTGAGGCAGAGCACTGGCCACCACCTCATCACAGAGGAAGCCTCCACTGATTCCCTGTAATGTGCGCAGCCAACCCTGACACACTAGGCCACAGTGTTTACGGAACACTAGCTGCAGCTACCTGGATTCTAAAGGGCTGCCTTCATGTCCTTTCCACAATTTGAGCTATCCTGGCAAGGGTTATCATGGTCAAAGAAATTAAAAATGCGTCCATAGGGTGGAAGGAAAATCCTTCTTTTTGGCTGAATTTCTGAAAATAAAGGTTAAAGCAAATGCAAAGGTACAAGTAAATGCTATAAAGAACCTAAAGCTACCTAATACTGAGTAGCCACTGTAATGTTAGATGAAGCTAACTAGTTTTTACAACAATAGTCATAAAACAGTTAAAAAGTCAAAATTTTACAGCACTCATGCAAAGATTAGCAACTGTCTCAAAGGTAGCACAATAAGCCACCTAAATCCAGTGAGGAAGGCAAGAAAGTAAAAGCAACAAATTGTATAGGATCTTAAAGACAGACTTGACTCATCCTTACTATGTTTAGCTATACAGTCATGCACCGCATAGCGTCCATTCGGGCAACATCCGTGGTCCCATTAGGTTACAATAGAGTTCTGAAATCCTGATCGGAGAACAGGATGTAGGGGATGTAGTCTGTTTAACCCATATATTACCTTGCCAGATACATTAGCTAAAATACAGTACTGTATGTGTACAGTATCTTGGCTATTTAGTCAATACAGGTACACTACAGTATCCCATATAGCATTGCTATGGTGTTTGCACAACGTTAAAATCACACCATGTCCTATTTCACAGAACATATGGTGGATGTTAAGCGATGCATGGCTGTATATGGCATCCTGCAGTTTGAAAATGATGTTACACACTGACCCAAGTACAACAACTGACATGTATAGTGAAAGAGCAAATTAAGGGGAGTTACTTTTCAAACTAAGTCATGTGTTACAACTCTTCTCTTTTGTTTTATGAACCTTTCGGGTAAAAAGTAAGTTCAGCTAGAGTGGGTCCTTCTCTCTTCAGACTTGTACTACACATAAATGAAGGATGATTAAGATGTAAAATGGCGTACTGCAGAGCACTGCAAATGCTGGAAAAGAGCAAGTTCTTCTTCAGCATGTTTTTATCGACATACTTGTATTAGGGCCTTCAGCCAGTCATATAGTGAATGGTTATTCCCATACTTTTGTCATGGCAATGTTCTGGCAGAAAGAGAACTCATATCTCTGACTAGAGATATCTTGGTACAGCACACAGTATTTCACTATGGCAGAGGAGGTAGGAGGTTCCATCCAATGAAAATTGGCATTCACATATGAATAGTACCAATGGTTGCAACGGATTGGACAAGCAGTACTTAAAACCTTGACTTTCATATGAAACTGTTTGGATTAAACTTTTTTATGATGCTAAATATTTCTGTTCATTATTGCCTACATTGTTTACACATATATGATGCTGATTTTTGAGATAAATAACATTATTATTGATAAAATATTGCATACAAATATGATGACGTTCCTCTATTCATTATATATTGTAACCTTTCTCTGTAAGCTGAATTTGAAAGTTATAGAAATTTAAAGTTAAAAAAATGATGGATCTTTAGTTGCAGTTTTTACTGTGTAAGACACAAGACCATGGGCAGCCAACTTTCTAAGTTTGTTGTGTTTGTTGTGGCTGATGTCAGAGAAACACAATGTTTTGTTTATCTATCTTTGTTAATTTATTGAATTGTCTATCTGTAGCGACTTTTGTATTAACTGTTTATTTTGGAATCTTAAAGTCTTGTATTTGTTGGTTGATATTGAAAATACAGTACATGGCAAGGTCATTTTGGTGAAAACTCTCCTCATAAATTCCATTAAACATCCATACATCCTGCTGAATTTGAATGGCAGTCAATGTCGAACATTTCTCACATCTACCTGATTATGAGAAGGAGGAGTGGGCTTGGCGAGTTTTAGGACTGGAAATCTTTTGAGACAACAAGGTTTCTGCTGAAAGAGGTGATGGTGGTCCAGTAAGGGAAACTGTCCCTTTGGACCCAATAGAAATCCAATGATATTGTAGCGGTGGGCAGTAATGAAGAACGGTGAGACATCTTGAATTGAACAGGATTTGGATTAGCAGTTTTAGCTTACAGCACTAAAATGTTAAAACCAAGATATTTACATGCCCAAATAAAGCCCCCATGGCTGAAACATTAACACTGTAGGAGGAAACTATGTAAACCAATATTTACCCATAACTCCCCAAACCAGAACATGAAATACATGAACTCAGAAATATTAAGACTGAGACAGTCAGCCACATAAAATGTTAAAACCAAGATATTTGCAAATACCATGTAATAACATAACATGTACAGACATATGCAGAAATTCAACCTCAGCCACAGGGAGCTACTGCTCCAAATGGTGCTGTCAATAGCGGGTGATTGAAAATACAGTTTTCAAAAATTAATTAAAAGAGGTGTGTGGCACAATGCTACAACAAAATGGTAAAAAAAAAAATGTTCTTAATTATAAAAAGATTCACGGGTTGATACAGAGAAGGGTGTCTCTTCCTCGATATCATATGTCACTATAGGTCACATGATAAAATGTATCTTTTTTTCAGTTAAGAAATAAAAACATGGTTCACCGCTCAGCCGTGTGTGCAGTTACGAAGGCTGCTCTTTTTGGCGCGAGGTCTAGGCTTCGAATGTGGCTGTTATGTACAATTAAGGTTTCAAAATATGGCATGTATCCAGTAAATTATAGAAACATGTTCACACTATTTTTGAGGGCACATACTGACTCATCTTACTTGTACTTGCCCCCGTTATCCCTTCTTCCAGTTGCATTATTATCATCATCATCATCATTTTTTTGTTGTTGTTACCTGGATTGCATTGAATGTCACTGTAATAATCTATATAGTGTATCAACATATATCAAACTGGAACAGCCAACTACAACAAACAGAAAAATATCTTAGATCTTCAGGCAATACGGATGTAATCTGGATGTCGAAGCACCTGGTCCCAGTGGTACACTATGTACATGTGACATGAAGCCGGGTAAAATCTTGTCAAAGCATTGACAAACGATTTAAAAAGCAAAAATTATATTCACCGCTGAAAAAAATAAACTACTGCACTGATTGTGCGGATGCACGTATTTCACTGGGGCATTAGGCGATGGATGCAAATTTAAGTACTAAACCACAGAATGCATGTCTTTTCAGAATTTCCTTAACATTTATAAGGCCAGAGATTTATAATTCTTACAAGCCACTGTCAGCTGTATTAAAGCTAAGTGAAAAGAACAATATGTACCTTTGAGAGCCTTCCTGTGCAGGTCGCTCAGCTGTTGTTGGATCCATTGTTGTAACGTGAGCGTTTTCCTCAGAATCCGAGCGAGCATCCATAACAGTTTCTATCTTCGGCACAAATCGGTTAATCTACTTCTGGGAAATAAAGCAGACGACTAGTAAGGCAAAAATTGACCAATTTAAACTAAAACGTTATGGTGCTTTATTCCTTACAGGTATATAATGTTAGCTAAATTATTTAAACAACGAATGGATGTCTGGCACAAGCGCATTCGCTGTTGGACAACGGGTAGCCTATGTGATGCCTGCCTCTGTTCCTTGTAGAGGAGTTAACCATGACTTGACGGTGGCGTTTCAACCGAAGGTGGTGCTAGCAGATACAGCTATTATCCTGTATAGTTGTCACAGGCGCTATAATTATTTGACGTTAACGCAGCATGGACAACATTGCAATAATCTAGGCAATGACAGTGTCATATTCAGAGCAGTGTCACATTTAGATCGTCATAATATATGATTAATATAATATGCGTTATTGCGAAATAATGCACAAAAAGGTATCAACACGAGGTGGTGGGTTTCATTTATTATTTCATCAACAGTCTTTTAGTGAAATTACAATTAAATGAGGATATGAAACTAAATGACGAGTAGACTGTTGATGATATTGCATTAAAAAAGTAATAAAATCTTCCGATTAGGGCCTAATCATTAGGCCTTCTGTATAGAGCTTAATATGTTACAGTCTTCTTCTTCGTTTTCAAACCCCTGGCGTTTCTGACTTAGTTTAGACCGAATAACTTTTAAAGCTCACTTCACTGGAATGAAGCAGCCAACCTTGTTGCAAGCTATAATGAAAATTAATTGTAGTCGCAGGGCTAACGTTTGATGTACCCGTTTTTCATACGTCTCCACGGAGACGTCAGTCTTCAAAGGGTTTCTATGGTAAATGATTACCGAAGCGCCAGGTGGCTCATATAAATGAATGAATACAGCCACAGCTTCTACAGTCTGGACTTTCTAATTCATAATCTGTTTTACTTTTCTGTACATCAAAAACGAAATTGATTATGTTTGTAGGCAATAACAAATTGTTTAGCTCCAACAACTGTCGTTATCAAAATGAATCTCCTTGGGGAAAAAAACGCTGCTCCCCCAGTGTTTTGGCAAAAGTTTTTTTTTTCATGGCGATTAAAGTGAGGTATCCGAGCGTTGGTGTTAAAATAAGCCGCTCAATTTACTTGTATGGTGTTAACCTCCGATTGAGACACCTGTAGTGTACGGATATCAGTCTGGTTTATATTAACTATCTTATCACAAAATGAGATAACATTACTAACCGATGCGTCACCTTTCTTTTCCACGATCAGCAATAGCAGTGAATGACTTTGTCAGAGATCTAGTATGACTGACAGTCAGAGCATAGTCGAATCTCTGCTGATTATGTGACAGACATTCTGTCAAAATGAAAATGTGTTTGGCCTGTACTTCGCTATATCAATGGGTTATAATTCCCACGGGTTTTAATTAAACAGCGGATATCTTGGAAAATTCCCACGCTCGTTTTTATTTTGTCTTGGACTGACTCACATGTGGGTTTGCCAATTCGATATTGGCAAGCGATCATAAATATGAAGTTTTCTGCATATTCATATTGCATATGGGATGATTAAAAAGTAAAGTAAGACTGAAGTTAGTTGTAGCCTAACGAATCAATTCAGTTCAGTGGTATCCTTCACCCTCATGTGTTAGTGACCCTAATCAGGAGAGATGCATTGCTTTGAACCTATGGGTACTGGTCAATTTAATCAAACATTTTTACAGAAATCAGGGACTACCAGTATATATGTTAGCATTGGTTATGAAAAGAAATATATGCATATGTGCTGATTAAAGATATAGAATCATTGTGTGAAGATAAGGTCACTTTTCTGTTTCTTACAGTCAGAATTTCAGAAAAACCAAAAATCATTCTGATAGTCACCCGACGGCCAATTGCTTTTCCTACTCAGAGTGAAGTAATATCCAGTGTTTAGATGAAACTACTTGGTTACTTCAACATGGATAGTTAATTAACTATGAGTAATTATTAATACCAGGGTGCTTTGTCATTTATTTATATTGTATATTATTAATGTTTTAGCAGCTGCTTGTTTACAAGGTGTTGTGCCAGGAGAGGTGGAGGGAGCAGCAGAGTGGCCTACAGTCTGTGCTGGGTTTCTGTTTGTCATTTTGAACCTTGTCTTTAAATGTTGAGTTTTGTGTTATTTTTACTTTTCCTCAACAAAAAGTGTTAATAGATAATAACTAAGTAAGTAAGTAAGTAATTAAATAAATAAATAAATAAATAAATAAATAAATAAATAAAATAGTTTTCCCTACTGCCTGGTTCAATGGCCACGTCTGCTACTGTGTCACAAAGGCTAGGTGAGGGTTTCAAATGAGAGTAAGAAGTTGCATATCATGGACTGCATTTCATTCTGTAAATACTTAAAGGCTCTAAAATTAATGTACTTTTAATGTCTGACAACATCTAGCAGAGCTCCTGTCTGCCTGAAGGAGTCAGTCACATAAAAATATCACATACAAGAGTTGCTCTTTATCTTCATTTTGATACCACAACTCATATGCACAATTCATTATATTTTATTCAGTAACAAGACTGCCAAATGTATGAATACTAATGAGAAGCAGCAAAAATGATTTAGTGCCTCAAAATTGCCAATCTGTCATTGGGCCATTTCCATGATCCCCCAGTGTGCAAAATGTCATATAAAAAATCAGACACATTTGGAGATCCTGGCAAGATTGTAATAAATCTAACATCTATAACAAGGTTCCTACACAAATGCGGTGCCAGGCTGCCTGATTACAAGACTATTACTCATTATTAAGCCATTATTTGGAGGAAAAAAATCTAATTATTATGACCTAGAAAAATCTTTGTTCTTTTTTAATGATGGGAACAGGCTGCCATTATGGATGTGCTGTTGTAATTGTTACATTAGCAGGCATCCTCTGGAGATGCGAGTCTAATCAAAATTATACATTAATAAACAATTAGTAAAGAATGTAATGTCAGAACTTGGGAAAAGTGTCATCAATACACCTTTACTGTAATATTTCTTTTCACCACTATTTAAAATTAGTGTTTGCTTCAACAATCCCTTTAATTTTATTTGTGTTGATGGGGATTATAATGGCCTTCAGGACAAATATGCACTATCTTAAAATAAAACCATCCATTAAAAATAAAAGTGTTTATGGTAAATGTTTTATTTTTAATGTAATATTGTGAAAATGTACTACAAATGTTACATTACACATGTATATTACATATAAAAAATGTATTACATACATGGTATATTTAAGAAATTGGTGTACTACTTATTAAATGTAATTTCACTAAAACGGCATTGAATTTACTCCTCTGTTTGAGGCAGGACTGGGATGAGGCTCCTGGGTAGGCACATCTCTTTCTGGATTTTATGCTGACTTCTGCACTTGACAAAAACCGATCCCTGGGACCAAATTTGCACACCACAGTTAAATCCATGAGCAGCCTAGCACTCACAGGGATATCTAGCTGATTAGCTAATTGATCCAGGGTAATTCATAGCAACAAAACTCAGAGACCAGAATTGTCCTCCGAGGACAGGGCACCTCGACTCTCAGAGAGAATGACTTGCTGCCAATTCGTCATTGTTTAAATTTGTGACATTGTGTCTTCTTTTTGCAGTGAACAGGACAATAATTCTCTGGTGAGGTTAAATTTGTGGATTTTTTGGTTTAAGTTTTGCACATTCTGTCCTTAGAGTGTGGCATGAGTCCTATCTTAAAGGAAGGCATTACATTATGACTCAAATGGAAATATTTATGTAACATTTTATTTTATTAAAACATATATAACAAGGAAATCATTAATCCCAGAAACCAACTATAGTGATATTTTATGTGATAATTTTAAAAATGTATGGACAAGCAATATTTTTCAACATATTAATTTTATTCTATATGTGACACCCAGCCAGGAGAGTTGGACTGGTCAAAGATAAACTACATTCCTATATTGAAAAAGATTTACTAACTCCAGAGCCCCTTCTTTCTTGCTGTACCTCTTTAAGGGTCTGTCTGTTGTGAATTAAGGGGTTTGTTGTTTCAGTACCAACATTCAATGTAATTTCCAGTGACAGAATATTTTTCTCATTGAGTGGCGATGCATTATTAACTAGTTTATTTATGGTCTTGATATTGCTGGAGGATGAAAGAAAGATCATTTCCAGCGTGGAGGCAGAGAAAGGAGTGCACAGCATGTCAGCGTGCCTTGGGTACAAGTAGTGAGAGAACCCACATTATCCTTAGGGGCTGGGGGTGGGGTTTAGAGACAGCATAAAATCACTTTGCATGGTTAACAATTATTTCCTCAATGTATTATTATGTGCGTGACAAAGGCTTTTATCCATAGCAACTTGCAAGACTGCCATGGCAAGGGAAATATTTAGCACATTGTGAAAACTGTAGAACAAGGACATAAGTACAGAATAGCAAGAGTTTTGATTCCCTGTGCGAAGGTGTACATGATTTTTTAATGATTTTTTTTTTTTTGTATTTGGCATATGCCTGCATTGCCTAGAAAACAGCAGGTGAGTTTCTTTTCTTCACTCAAGATTAAGTCCAACTGGAAGAGGGAAGGAGAAATACGTGACGATGCTGTATGGTTGATCATGGGAGGTTCTGAAGAGAGCTGCCGATCATACAGCAGAACGTAAATAATATGAACATCTCTGCAATGGGGTGGTTTTGATCACTGATCTGGATTGCCAATGTTTCCACAATACTGAGTTCTGGATTATTGCTCATCGTTTAGGACAGACTTACAGATGGGCTTGTGGGCTCAATGGCATTTTACAGGTTTACTTCCCCATATTTTCCAATATTTGTAACTGTGGTGAAGATATTTTACATATTTACTTTGTTTTGGGAAAATACATATGAAATAATGGGGAAGGTGGTAAACAGGCAGATGAGAATCAGACAGCTGAGAGAGGAACGTACCTCAGTCTGAATCCTTCTGAGTATGACTAGTGATTAGATAACATGGGAAAGACAGTTTGATGTTGGATATTCAATAGATATTTAGTTGTTCTCAACAGCTCTCCTTCATTTCTCCTGTAATACAACAGCTGTGTGAAATCAGGTAAGATGGTGAGAAGGAGGGAACCTATCCTATATCTGTAGGATGTATATACAGATATATTTAGGCATGCCTTTCTGTTTCCTATCTTCCTTTTTTCTGTTTGTAAGTTCAGTATTCCAACATTTCACATTTTTAAGAGAATTAAGAGAATTGTCCTTTGAAATGGACAATTTTACAGTTAGCTTGTGTTGCTTTGTTGAATTAAAAATAGAGGAACCTATACCATACTATATATACCAAATGCCCAGTATCGCTCACTGCATTCAGGAATGGTTGTCCACTTCCGCCACCTGCAGGACAAACATTACGCTTTATTTTACAGATTACTGTTTTACAAATTCAAAGTCAAGCACATTTACTTGATTCCATGGTTTTGCTTGCGCGCTTGCGTGAGTGAAATGAGTAGAGACAGGGTCTTAAACGATCAGAGAAATGGGAGATGAGAGAAATGTAAGAGTAATTCATCATAAACATAATTACACTAGTAAGGGTTTTATAACTTGCTTCAAACGTTACCCAAGTCTGTGGTCTTCACTCTGTCTGAATTTAGATTTTGTTATGAGCTAACTTTTCAACAAGGAATAATTAATTGTGTTATTTATTTTTATTTAAATAATAAATAAATGCTCATAAAACGTGTTTTCTAGCTAACAAACATCTAAATTGTGAAGTAATAGGTTGCATCATTTCATATAATTAGTGGTATCATTTACACGAAATAGATATAACGTATGCTAATCAAACAGTCTTACTGTAGGCTACAATTTTCCCCTTCAAAATTACCTTCATATCGGGTCTGGGTGGAGTCTATGTTAATCACCGTAAAGACACGCCTTCGCGGGGCGTGCGTCTACATTCCAATGACAAGCTGAAAACTCAACAGTGTACTTTTACCTCGGGGTGAAGGGTGGGAGGCGAAGCCCATCGCCCAGACCAGCTCGTAACGATTAAATTAAGTAACACTCCACGGAACGCAATGTCCAGTCTGAATTTTCCATTTTGCACGATAGCCCTGCTTGCTTTGTTATTTATTACGTTAACGTTTTTCAAGGACAACTGGCATATACTCATGCTGGAAAGGGGTCTTACCAATGAAATTTCTGATCTGGATTCTGTCTCTCGGCGATACTCTTTATTTAAAGAGCTCAACGAGAGGCGCAAGGAACTTCTGCCTTACTACGCCGCATCTCTGAAGAAGTTTGGGGCTCTGTCTAAAATAGACACGCAGTACTTTCTTTCGTTAAAAAGCGAAAGGTTGGCGAAAACCCAGGAGAACATCATTACCTCAGAGGAAATTACCGATGCTGTTGGGTGCGAGCAACTCCGTTATGTCAAAAATGTGGATTTTTTAGGCGCGGGATACACTAAGACAGTGATAAAAGGTGTACTGCCGATGGGATTTCCAGTCGCACTCAAATCTGTGAACGAGAAAGGCAGTGACATGAGAAGATGTCTCGAGGACTTCAATGACTGGGACGGCTGTCGCGAGCTAGTTTCGTACAAATTGATTAAAGAAATTGTTTTGTTACAGAGACTACGACATCCAAACATTATAAAGGTAGGATATGCGGTAGTAATACATAATATATGCATGTAGTAATAATGATAAATTCAATGTCTCTCTCTCCAGCACTTCTTAAAACCGCTGATTATATAGTTTCTGCACCGTTTAATTTATATGCAAAGTGATGAATACATTCTTGCGCTTTGACTCAAAGAAATTAAACTGGCTTGCTTTGACCAAACCAGATGACTAACAAACGAAGGACACAATGACCGTCTGTGAAAAACCCCAGGGTTTAGCTAATCTTCTCTTTGACTGCAAATCAAATTAACTTAATTGAACATTCGCCTCTTTGCACCTATTCATCATGTAAACAAAATGAAATACCTGCTTTTAATTGAAAGTGTGTTGCATCAGGCGATACGTATTTGAGATGTATTTCATTTAATTGTAAATCCATGTTTGAATTATATACCCATTATCCTGAACTGTGGTTGATGAACAAGACAGACTAGATAGAACTGTGTTCCATGTGAACACAGGAAGAAGTCTTTATAGACAATAATTTGACACAATAATGGCAAGTCAAATGTCTATCAGAACATGACTATTCATTTATTATTTTTTGCTTCATTTAATTATTAGTTCATCCTCAATATTTTCATGTGATATCTGTATGGTGCATCATAGTATGTCAGAATTATTGTTTTGGGAAGTCATGGTATGTGAGAAGTTTTTCTTGTCCTGGTGTTTCTTACAGAAAATTGTCTTTAGTTTGGTTTCATTCAGCCTTTCTGCGTTATAGTCATGGTTTTACTTCTTAATCATTCTGCATTATTAAGGCACATTTCTCACAGCCAAACCCAGCCTGGGTTTTAGTGTATTTAAGTAATGGTTATCTGATTATCAGTTATCAGGTCCTGCACATTGACTCAGAAACTGCCTCCTTCCCCTGCAGCTTCAGGGACACTGTCAGTTGAACACACAAGCTGGGGGGGTCACAGCTGCTCTCGAGCAGGGCTCCCCCCTTCAGATGATCCAGCTTCTCCAGAGCCCCTGGGAGGAACGTTTTCGGGTAAGATAATTTGATTGTTAATTGGAATTCCAAATTCTTGGCACCATGTCTTGGAGCACACCCCCTGGGTGAGGGATATTTGTAAATGGGGAGAGCCCTGGGTTGGGGAGTGTACTATTTTTATGATCAGGATGATCTAATGCTGTCCCTCAGATCAATTTCAATTCCTGACACTGATCAAACACCCTGAGAAACTGATATCTCAACTATGCCCTCTGTATACCTTTACAGCCAACGAGAACAGTAAGCCATTATGAGGTCTTGTCATTCATGCACGAGGCAGGCAAACCTATATCTTTTCATAATGCCAAGACCAGATAACCTGAGACGCTTCTTCTGATGGACATTCTTACATATATGCTGTGGGCTATTTGGCTTCATGTGTCTATCTTTACTGGTATGTCATTGAATATGTGGAATATTAGGTAGAACTGAAATATTGTCATTTCCATAGCTGTGTTCTCTGTGATAAAAATGCTGGATGCTTTGACAGAGAAGCATCCTGATTCTCACTGGCTGCAATACTGAAGCTGAAAATGCTTCAGCTAGTGGTGAACTGACCCTCTTTTCATAGGAGCAGCACTGCTGGGATATTACAAGACTGCTTAACCCTGTTAATCTTATTTTATTTGCTTTAGTAATCAAACCGTTTTACATCAGAATTAACATTTAATCTGATGGATGGGCTAAAATTGTAGATGGCCCAGTGTCATATCTGTTTTTCTATTTACTTGTGACATGAGCTGAAATAAACTGAGTTCATAGACATGCACACGTTTTATTGGTGCATTTTTTAATATAACATTTCAAATACATTTATTAAAAGTTAAGGAATAGCATCTTTCTCAAATGTTGTAAGATTTAAATAAGAGCAGGTGAAATAGTCTGTTTTGACCAAGGAGATTGATTATGATTTACTCTCTGCTTTCAGGTCAGTCTGGTTTTGGTTCTGATTGGTTGTGATTAGCTCTGTGCTTTCAGGTCATTCTGGTTTTGGTTGTGACTGGTTGTGAATGGCTCTGTGGTTTCAGGTCTGATGGGTTTTGGGCCTGATTGGTTTTGAATGGGTCTGTGTTTTCAGGTTTGTTTGGGCCTGGTGAGGCTGCTCCACTATCTCTCCCAGTCTCCCCTTGGCCCTGTGGCACTGCTGGACTTTCAGCCCAGGCAGTTTGTAATGGTGGCTGGGGAGCTGAAACTCACAGATCTGGATGATGCTAGTGTAGAGGAACCAGCATGCCAGACTGACGCAGACTGTACCCTGCACTTCCCCCTTCGGAACTTCAGTATCCCATGCTCCTCTGGGGGAGTCTGCCAGGGACTGAATGAGAAGAGGAACCTCTACAATGCCTACAGGTAGCTAATCTTCTGGAATCTCCCATGGAATATCAATGAATGTTATGAACACTATGGAACTGGCAACATTGGAAACTAAAAATTTGTTATCAACAGTTAGAACAAGATTTTGCTCTGGCCATTCTACATGTGAAAAATGATAACCTTCCCAAATAATATGATTTTGTATATTATATATGAATTGTTGCCCAGATCTAACATTGTGTTAATTTTGATAGCATTTAACAATTTTTACCAATGGAAAGTTTGATTTGTATCCCTTAGAATGGTTGCCTTTTGACTTGTAATTGAATTAGGGATGGCAATTGAAAATATTTATCGGTGGAGGCTACCTCCAATTTCAAACCAGGCAATTTCAATCCAGGTTTTGCTGACCAGGTGGTAACTCTGATTTTCATATTGCTGAAGTTCTACTGTACCAGCCTGAGAGGTCAAATAACTGTCAAGTCAAGGACAATAAATGATTGATCTTTGAAAGAGATGGTGGAATGTTTCTCATAGCAGTGTTGTTTCCTAGGTATTTTTTCACATACCTGCTGCCCCACCAGGCCCCATCCATTCTGCGGCCTCTAATTGATCAGATCATGAACTCATCTGGTGAGTAGCAACCATCCTCCATTTCCCTCCATTTTCACAGTGATTCAGTATAGGACAGACACCCTTTGTGAAGCTGGGAGAAAAAAACACTGCTAATCAGTCTTAAGTCTGCATGTTCCTTCAAAATGAACCTAAATTGCAGGTCATTAGTGGATGCTGTTTTCTTGACAGGGGAGCTAAAACGTGATGTAAGCAGCACTAGGAAAGCCTTTGAAGAGATACTGCGTCTGTACAAGTCTGGGCTTTACCTGGAGAACCTGCCGTCATCCTTAATCAGAGGTAAGGTGAAGTTCTGGAAAATGGGTGCCTTTCAAGAAAACATTTACAGCCACTCTCTGTGCATGACTCAGTGCCCCCTCCCCAGCCCATTCCCCCCCACTCCGAAGGAATATCAACAAGAAAAAGCCTGGCTTTGTGGTCGCCACATGATATTTTCATAATTCAGCTGCTGTCAAGGCATGTAAGATGTTTGACGCCACTTGCAGCGATTCTGTAAGTGTGGTCAGTAGATAGATTTTTTCGACTGTTATTCCTTCCCTCACTGAACACCTTTCCAAAAGAAACTGATCACATGATTGCATCATTGGGCTGCCTAAAACATAACCCACATAAACATAACATAACATAACATAACATAACATAACATAACATAACATAACATAACATAGCATAACATAACATAACATAGCATAACATAACATAGCATAACATAACATAGCATAACATAACATAGCATAACATAACATAATATAATATAGCATAGGATAGGATAGCACAGCATAGCATAACATAACATAGCATAGCATAGCATAACATAACATAACATAGCATAGGATAGGATAGCACAGCATAGCATAGCATAACATAACTCACACAACACTGCTGCCCAGATGTGCAAACCAAGGCAAAGTAAGATAATCCTGTATTCATGTAAAAGAGAAGAGGTGTGGAACAGAGATTCTGTATCCCTGCTTAAAGTGCCTGCATGTTGAGTGAGGGTCATCTTTCCTTGAATGTGACCATTTGTAGAGGGGCCTCTGTTTTCCCAGCAGTATTAGGGAAGGCAAAAGAGGTAAAATGGAAACAATTCCTGTGTTTCATCAAATTTGTCCAATCGTGCATTTACTTATATGAATGAAAGATTTTTACAATTGCTAGGCTATTGGCATATGGATCCAACAGTGCTTGTTAACAGAAGTGACGTTAAAATTAAAATATAAGTTAAGACTTTAGAGATTTTGTTTTAAGGTTTGAACAATCCAGAATCACCTTATTGTAAGACACTGGAATCCTATCTATGTTTAGTTTGTTTAGACTTGTGGATATGCTAATTTACAGGCAAACAGAACATTACCACATATTGAGCCAAGGGAAAACCCTGTATTGATGCAGCGGAGCAGCTCTTTTCCCATTGATATACTCATACATGTCTCTGGCCTACCATTGTAGCAAACCCACGCCAGAATGTAACGCTACACTCGGCTAGCCATATCCGTAGTGACTGAGAAGGCTTCTGTTTCAATCAGAAGGCTACTTCTAATGTGTAGCAGATGGGCTTTGGCTCTGGCAGTCTCTCAAAGCTGGTCTCTCCCCTCCGCAGATTACACAGCCTTGCGGGGTGTGAGGGCATCTGGGGGAGTGGCCTACCGCTGCTGGCCCTCCTACAGCCAGCAGGCCTGCCTGCTGTCTGTGCACAACGCCAGCGAGGCGGCCCTCATCTGCAGCTCCCACCCGCATTGCACAAGCTTCACCCTCGGAGGCCAGGTCACATGGACAGGTGGGTGTATGTTCCCAATATACATTCTGCTAATTGGGTTTCATTCCCAGGTGGGACCCTGGGGCCAAAGTGCTACTTTTAAGATCTGCTGCCAGAGCAGCTGTGTATGGGGTTATCTAAAATCTAAGACCCCTGAAAAGTACTCATACTCAAGCTTCCCCCCACCCCGTCCCACTGGCTTCACTGTTCTGGTCACAAAAATGTCTCACTTTGGTGAATAACTTGACTAATTAAAAACTGCCACTGATGTGTCTTTGAAAAAACAAGTTCTTCATACAGTTTGGTAAATAAACTAAGTAAATACTGTGAGGGATTTCTCCCTTTGGGCAGAATTACAGAATCACATTTTCTGAGCTGGCCATGAATTGCCTACATGAGTTATGAACTACCTAGACCATTATGTTTTGGGTGTTTGGGAACAAAAGGGAGCACATTTTTAAACCATATGAAATCATTTTAGCTTTCAGCCTTTTAGCACATCCTAAGTGTGGGCAAACATTTGATCAGCATTGTTAACTTGAAATTCCCCCTTTCTGCTTGCCTGTGTACAGGACGGCCACTTGCATCCTTCAGAGGTGGTTTCAGCGACCTACTACCAGATGTGAATTCAGTGATGTACATAAAAAAGGCCAAAGCTTGAGGACCAAGGCAGACTGAGAACAAGGAGCAGTTTGAGAACAAGGACCAGGGGGTAGGGGGGTAGAGGGCTGGAATGTCTGAAATAAATGAATATGATATATTTATAAGGATTTTGCTCCATGGCTGTTTGATCTGACTGCCAATCCTGCATACTGCCAAGAACTGTTTAAAGGGATTTCCCTTGGGGTACAATTATACAAAAAACACCTTACTTTCTCCATATTTTTCTAGTGAGTTGTGCTTACAGGACCTGACTGGGGGGTTGGGCTGGGTGCTTTGAGAGAAATCTAAAGGATGGGGTGTTGGGGGGTGGGGGTTAAAGAGAAAACAAGCTCTTGTACAAATATACTTTGATGTTAATGGTATCTAAAATGCTATGCTAAAATGCTAATACTATGGCTCCAAGTTGAGCTTTCAAATATGCATGCAGTGCTGCATTTTAACAGGAAAGAAAGTTCTGGAACAACAGAATTCATACTGTAGATATGTAAATGCTTCATTCCTCATGTATGCCATTTTTAAAGCAGGTACTTAATACTGCTTTTTAAAGACTATATAAATTCACATTGAATGTGTATTTTCACCCAGTGGGTGTTAATGGCTTACATAAAATTTTATTCTTTCTGAGAAAGATTTTATTTATTGAGCAGAAGTACTTTCAAGTGTACATAAAAATCTGTATATGTTCTGTATAATAAATTCTTTCATATAACATGTTATTTTGGTGTTTTCTTTTATTACTTTGTTGGTGATCTTCAGAATGATAGCTTAACATGGTTTTACATGCACTTACGGGCTTTAACAAAAAAGCTAAATTTTTTATTCTGTTAAACATAAGCTAATCATCAGGTACAAACCTAAAAAGGAGAATGTCTTAATTAACAGTGTGAGACTAAGGGAGGATTTTATGAAGATTTTTGAGTGCATAATAAAATGAACTGCTGTGCAACTGGGAATTAGTAGGCAATTATTCTAATATTAGTAAGTTTTTTACACCCACTTGTCAATATATAATCATGCAGTAGAAGCAGACATGCTTAGCTCGTTCAAAAACAGGCCTGAACCTAGATGGGTTCATTTGCCTGCTCTTACTTTCAAAAAGTCTTCCTTTATTGTCTTAACCATGGCTCATTTTTGGTTAACACCTTTTGTTAATTGGAAACTGATGGGGTATTCAAGTTTCTCTCTCCACTGCCAGCCCAGCATCTGCTGTGCCTACAATGGGGGAAACTCCCTGCTGCACTGCCACACAAAGTTTAGACAAAACCTAGGAATGCATGCAAATTATCACCCATAGGGTCATTATGTCTTAATGATGACATGTAAATCCATTTTCAATGCAGGCCTTGTCTCATGGAGAGAGGAATGCTTGCATAATTCTTGGGCTCACTCTAAACAATTAAAGTAAATCTCCAGTTAGCACACAAATGGGGGCCTATCTACCTTTAAAGGAGCTCCCATTCATAAGCAATGCTGTGGAGATAAGGCATGGGCCTTTGGCCATTCATTAGAGTTCAAGTTTTTGTGTGCTGTCAGGATGGGGCATGGCCTGCTGCTGTTTGGCCACAACACCACAGTTGGTCACCGATACCTGATAACTTGTGCTCTGTCACCACAGATAGCAGGAACAGCTTGAATGCAGTGGCTAGTCTGGCCTGACTGCCTTCAAGGCAGGCAAGACTCCCTTCAAAACAACTATCGGGTTTGTGAAGAGAAAAAAAGGAGTTCTCTTGGTGTTCATTCTTCTGGTCTTTTCATTCTTGGTGTTATTTCTTTTGGAGCATATTTTATGATAGAGACGTGCAAGTCCCCAGGGTGTGTTACTCATTTGCTGGAATAGATTTAAAAGATTTATTAGAGACTTGAAAACAGCTATGATTATTTCTCTTAATGTCAGGTGGTATGTCTGACTTTTGCACAGACTGCCCCGGTGCTTGTTCCCAGGTTAATAGTCTATCACTGACTTTAGTTTTCCTATGTTCAGTAAAGGACCCATTGCACAGTCTGCCAGGAAATGCATCACTCATTAGCCTGGGCTTGGCTCAGCATGCCACTGTCAAGATGGCCAAGTGCATTTACTTTGCTAATAATGTGGTGAAGTGTGAATAGGGTTTTTCCATTTGCATGTGTTAACTACTGCTGGAGATACAATATAACACCACTTAGGGCATGGTTGTGGTTTTTAGTTAGAAAAAACTTAAAATGAGAAGGCAGTTTTATTTGGCTCATGTGTCATGTCTCACAAGAGGTAACAACAACAAATCATGTCTATCGCCTTCATTTTCTGGCTTTGTTACTGAGATCTTTAGGCTTTGTAGCTGGTTTCAGGCAGGCCTTTTAAATATGTGTGTGCTATAAGTTCCTCCTCATACAGAGAGACTGGGTTTAACTGAGGGTTCAAAGATAACATGTACCTCCACTCTCTCTCCTATACAGTGCTCCTCTGTTTCATAGGATAAATTTGACAGGTGGGGCGCATTACGTATTTTAAGGGACTGCTATTACTACCCCCATCGCTGCACGCTTTCCCCCCTCCCGTTTTGTTTCTTTAGTTTCCAGTTTCACACAAGTTGTTTCCATCGTTTTTATTCATGACTTCATGACTTCCATCTGGAAATAATATGCTCTGAAAACACGCCATGCAGGCTGGGGATGTAGGGGTGGGTATTAATATGGCCAGACAGTGTTGTGGTTGTTTTAACGGCTGCTGAAGAGAGAAGATCCACATTCTGTAGTATTCCCCCTGCCTCATGAGTTTGGCGTTCACAGAAAAATACAGCGCTTGTTTGGGTTGAGGCTGCGTTTTGTCTTAATGGATCTGACAGGCTGGGAGAAAGACGTGGCCCGGCTTGTGAATTTCAGAGTCCGGGGCTTAACTCAGCTGAAGGTTTGTGTTTCATGAACCCCACATAAAAAGTAATAAGCGGCATTATGGGAGACAAAGGGTGTCTAGCAGCGAAATCTCTCTTAGAGTGGTGTTCATTTAGTTTCACACATATGGTGCTATGACTGGTACAAACCTCCTTTTGTTTTTCCAGCTCTCTTCCTCCGACCACAGACAGGGCAAGATTAACAGGGTGACAGGGAATCATGAGAACTCTATGCATACTCACACCATATGAGATCTTCTGTCTCTTTGAAGACCCACCCCTCCTAAATTCATCATGCTGTGGCATAGCTGGAATAGATCACGCCCCCTTGCTTATCCACACAATTCTGTTCATATGAGTTCTCTCTCTCTCCTCTCTTTCTTGCCTCTGACATGGGGGTATGGCTGGATGTGGGTAGGTGGGTGGTGGTGAGGATGATTCCATCGCTTCTCTTCAAGTGAAAGATAGCTCTGTCTTTTGTTCTGAGGTCTGTTAACCACATAATATATCTTTTCAAGGCCATTACTCCATGGAAAGTGGTAGTGTGGAGAAGAGACAAGAACAGAGGAGGAGAGAAAAGATGTCCCTTTTTAGTAGCAGAGCAATAATTCTGCTTTTCTGTTGTAGACATACTTGTTTGTTCAGATTGATGTCATGCTTGTATTCATAACTCGAGGCCATTAAGAAATACAATAAATCAAAGCTACAATGGATAAATCAAATCATTCAGTATGTTTTTGATATTGGAGGTAGAATAAAAAGAGATGGCAACAATGTCAGAATGATGAATAATGACTTGTGACGTAATGAAGTGGGTGGCAGGGAAACTTCTGCATTCACACTCATTCAATGTCCAGCCTTGCCTTTTGCTGGTTTGATTGTGAGAAACAGAGTTGTATTTTGTTTTTGTGGACATGGTGTAGCTCTCTTGACCAAAAGCATGGAATCTCCATCTGCTCACAACCCACATCTGGAGAAACACAAATTGATATGGAATGATGATCACTTTCAAAGCTTAAGTGGCTGTTCAAACACAAAGACATATTGTATGCCAAGTTGGTGTCCACCTTTCTGATCTCTAAAAGAATGAAATTACTGTTTTTTCAAGAACATGTGGGTTTTTGGCCTTTTAATTGTTGCATCCTGATGTGCCAAGCTAAGGGTTTAACGGCTATATAACTGCCGTTTACAGGGAGACTTGCGAAGCGCTGAGTTCAGCTACAAGTTACTAATTAGCAGATTGCCTAAAAGATAATAAAACCATTAAGGAATCTTCTGGGGGCCGTAAATTTTGGCACCATTAGGAGGTAATTATGGTATGTACCTCCAGATCATTTACACCGTGCTAGTAAATGCCTTGGAAGAATTTAAAGAATATTAAGTGAATGGCAGTGCTGACTACCAGGGTTAATGAGTCATGAAGCTGGCCCCAGAAAGCAGCCTTTTATAAATGTATGTATTTTGAAGAATTTTAGTGAGTCACTATAAACACAAGGCTTGCTGGTGGAGTGCCAGCACTGATGAGGACCGACTTCACCCTCCCCCAATGCAGTCAGCACATTGTTTTGAGAGAGCCAGTTAAAGTTCAGCCTGTGTTCTAGTTCACAGGGTTACCTTCAGATTTACTTTTCAGTGAGCTCAAGAAAGCAACTCCAAATAAAGATCGAGACAGAGAGAGAGAATGTATGAGGAAAATTGAGATAGATAGACAGATAGAGAGAGAGAGAGAGAGAGAGAGAGAGAGAGAGAGAGAGAGAGAGAGAGAGAGAGAGAGAGAGAGAGAGAGTTCTAAGCTCATCTGCAAACTGAGCCAAGAGATCAAAGTAGCCACTGAAGAGTTGGGGGCCTGCAGAGTGTGGAGAGGCCCAGGGAGGGATTAGACTGCCCCTCTGCTTCCCGGGGTGATCAGTCACTCACACCCTGGGGATTCCCCCCTCCTGGTGCATGTGCTCTGCTACAGGCATCTGACAAAGGACACCTCCCCCTCTTCTGTCAAAGCAGATGACCTGCCCTCTCTGTCAATCACAGTGCAGTTCTGTTTATTGGGAACTCTGTGTGACCCCAGGAGTGTGCTTTGAAACGGCCGTATAAACAAACATCCCAGTGACAAACCAAACACTGCTGCAGTCTGCGGGCATGCAGTCACGGCACTATGCCCGGCAGCTCGCAGGCAGCCACTGTTAAGTTCCTCCTAAGTGGTGCTTTCCCTCTCCCTTTACCTTGTAACCGAATCATACAGAACACGCTACGACAATTCATCATAACGCACACCAGTCTTTGAAGTTGACACCACAAACTCAACTCAAAGGGAATTAAAGGAACACAAGTTTTTTGTCTTCTGGCTCATAATTATAAGTTTATGAATGCTTTGTGAGCTCTTTCCCAGGATAGTCACATAAGCCTTGGTTGTGGGTGCAGCTGGAGGCCATTTATCCTCTTTACAAAAAAACTTTTCTAAGCCCAGATGTTGCCAGTGTCAAACGAAAAGATAAAAGACGTGAAAACTTCTGATTTGGGCCATGTCAATTAGCAGCATTTCATAAAAGTTTTTTTTTCTTTTGCTTTTACCTCCTGGGTAGTGAACAGTGATTACCCCACTGTGAGCCAACATGAAAGGGTGCATTTAGACTGAGTCAGTTTATCTGAATTGTAGCTGCTAACCTCATATATCTTAAGAGGCCTAAAGCTGCATACAGACAACGCCTTTTGCAAACTGCTAAAAATGTGAGGCATGTCGTTAGCCTCCAGTAAGAATGCCAAAGAGGCACTTTTTTTGGGGGCAAGTAAATCCATTTCCTTGACATGCTACATATGTGAACCCTGAAACAATCAATTATTTCTATTTTTTTTGGACTGTACATTACAGTAAAACAGGCATTTGATCTATTTAAATCTACTTTGTCTTATTTCTATCACTACTGTAATCTACGGAATGTGGAACAACTGTATATCTCCGGGCATCACTGGAATTCATGGGAGATTTATGGGAGATTTATTATATCTATGCTATGAAGTTGCTATAGTCGTGTAAAAGATTGACACTGAGCCATGATGTTGATGATGTACCATGCACTGCTCACTTCTTCCTATGCACCCTGTGCGCAGGTTGGCTTTTCAGTTTTAGGGCCTGGAGCGTGTCGCTCCATAGACGACAATGAAAAGCAGTGCGGTGAACTGGGACAAGACAGTATTGTCTGTACAGGCTATAAGAATCTCTCTGCAGACTCACAGCTTCATGAGAGAATAGAGGGAAATTGGAGAGGAAAGTATGCATTTTCTTTCCATGCAGGAGAGTAATTTGTCATCAGTCACCTCTTCTTCCTTCCTTTTCTTCCTCCATCATCATCATCATGAATCTTCAGAGAATCAATTAAAATTAATTGTATATAATTGACCTTTGGTTCAAATCAGTGGTAGATATAAAATGATCAACAGACCACATGGTGGCACCAGATGGATATGAAAAAAGGTTACTTTCAGATTTAATCAGTAAGTATCCCAGGAGCACAATTTTACTGCAATGGCTAAAACATTGTGTTAACTGTTTATATACCTGGGTATCTACACACTCTACTTCACCTAAGAGGATGGTGTTTGTTAGCAAGAAACCAAGACTGAGGCTTTATAACCCAGCAGCTTTGCTTCCTTCAACATGGAGTCTTCTTTCCAAAAGAGAAAAATAACAAAAAAGACTTTCAAACACTGCTCAATAATGAATTTAATGAGTGTATGTTATGGCTCTCAGATTTGATATATTACCAGTTTTGTTCTCAACAGAGAACCAATTGTCTGCGATCTTTGGATTGTTGTTATCTTGTTTTTTTTGATGTAGCATCCTTTCCTGAGAAATCATTGCACACTCTGGCGCTAAAATGTCCGAGTGGGCTGACAGAATGGGCTCAGATATTATTAGCTGAGATGAAGGTGAACTAAAAAGGTTGCACAAAATGAACAGTAGCAATAGACAATTTAACACAGATAATGAGTTCCATTGTACATTTAAATCCTTTAATCCTGTATTCTTTATACTATATTATTTTATCTTAAGGGAATTGTTGTAAAACAAGAAAAGTTTTTAAAATGCATAATGCAAATTTTTTCTCAAAAACATCAGGATCAAACTTACCCGTACCACCCATACATTGAGCCTACTTGTATAATGTTTAATTAGACCTGAGAGCACACTTGAAGGAATCATCGACCAGTCCCCCTTGCAGAACCTGTAGAGATTTTGATGTACTTAGGTCTATATGCTAATGGACCAGTCTCTCCAGGCCAGACCACAGGTTTTCAATTGGGTTTAAGTTTGGAGATGGCCATTGCAAAATATTCTTTTATTTTCAGTAAACAATTTATTTGTTGATTTGGAGGTGTGTTCTGGGACAATGTCAATCTGGAAGGTCCATTGGCAGCCAAGTCTCAGTCTCTCCTGGCAGAGGCAGCCAGATCTTGGGCCAGAATGTTATGGTATTTAGTTCATATTTCTATTTATCCTGACAAGGGCCCAGAGTCAGTGGCAGCAAAACAGCCCCATAACATCAATGAACCCCCCACAATATTTAATGATAGGTATGAGGTACTTTATTAATGGTGTGCAGGAACAAAGAGTTCAGTTGTGGTTTCATCCAACCACAGGACCCGTTCCATTCTACGTCCAATGGTGCTAGGCAAACTCTAGATGCTTTTCTTGTTTATTGTGCTTCATAAGCAACAATTACAAACACCCTGTTGGCATGGATGTGGCACATACTTCTGTAGTAAGGATGTTAAAAGTTAATCGGTTAACTGCTTGTCGTTAATAACAACGTTGATCGATTGGGCAAAATTTAGCGAATACACAGTTACATTTCAATAAATAATTTAAATAAACCACATACTGTTGACTATTACATTTTGTTGCTCATCAAATATTGTGAAAAATGTCAATACTCAAATATGAAAGCTCTTAAAGTTAACACGTGGGGGCACGACTTTCAGTTGAAACTTCTCTCTCGCGAGCAGAGAACGCTATGTTTCATGCCACCAATGGAACGAGCATATCGTAGTAGCATATATTATGTTATGTTATTAGCGGTATTGTTTGTGGGGTCTCACGGCACATTCTGTTTTGGTCTAACAGGTTTTACATTTGTTTTGTTTGCTTGCAGCCCATATTCCCGATTTTTCCGTGAATCAGCATCGTTTATTTATTTATTCATTTATTTATTTATTTTGGCCGTCATGGCCTGCACAATGCGAATCCATTATCCTGTGCATGATTGTTGGCGGTTGCCTTAACAATTTGATTTATTTATTAATTTGATTATCGGTTAAAAGAACTGCACGAACTTGACATCCTAATCTGTAGACTTGATGATCTGAGGACTAATTAAACAAAGAGACTGCAGGGCTGCAGGATGTTTGGTGAGCAGTTTTTTTAAAATGTGTTTTATGTGTTTTTGTACTGACTACCTGATTTCTGAACGTACATAGCTTTTGTATATTTTTATTTGTAAATTATATTCCTTTCCCCATTGTGACTGATGACGAAAGGATTTCCAAACACATGTTGCCTCATTGTTATACCATTAAACTGAAAGGCCACTTTCTGGTTCCTGTAGACCGAGAAGAACTTAAATAAATAAAAAATTATAGTAGACTTAGTATTTATAGTAGGTAGTATTTTTCTGCTTTTGAGAACAGTTATACCAGAATGAGAAGAATAAGATGCTTTCCCATATGTTTGAACATAAAATATAACTCTGTTATAAAGATATAAATAAAAAAATGTATTTATTTGTTTATTCATTTTTTTAGTATTTTATTCATGTGTATTTGTTCATATTAAGCCCACTTTGTGTTAGCAATATTTCAAGAAGAATGATCAAGAAGAAAATTAACCATACATTTTATGCATAAAATGTGTAATATATAGATGTTTCACTTTTATTTATAATTATATGCAGGTGCTGTACTATATATTTACATTATTCACAGTATGCACACTAATTTGTGTGTCACAAATAGGATTTTTTCCCCATTTTTGAGTGATGTGTGTCTTTTCATGCATAGCGTTATGGGCTGTCATGTTAGGGGAGAACTCAGATATCACACTTTCCACAGCAGGACAGAGTACCAGTGACCTGCATCCATTGCAGCTTGCCAGTGCCAGGAAGAGGCACAGCCACAGCTGCCTGCTCCTGGTGCAGGGGATCCAATTCAGCTGCAGGCAGGTCTGAGAGAGCGAGCCCTTCAATATTAATGAGCCAGCAGTGGGAAGGGACGCTGTGGTCTAAGCAAGGAAAGGAGGATGGAGAGGAGGGAGCAAATAAATTTAGCCTCCAATAGCAGCGTGGCCTGTGAGATGCATTCCTGGCGTCCTGCAGCCGGGATCTGCCCAGGGGCGGGCAGTGTGCTAGAGTGACCTGGACTCTAGCGGGGGCATTTGTTTACAGGGGAAGACACGCATGCTGGATCTAGGAGAGAAGTCAGCCTGAAGCTGTGGTAGATCCCCTACCTTTCGTTGAAGTTTGTTGATGTCCTCATCATCTTACCACGATGTCAGACTGTGACGGACTACCGATGGGTGAGTGAAAGGGGAGAGGGGGAGGTGTCGTCCTCTGGCTGGAGTCCTTAGTGACAGCTCGCCCTGTAACTATTTAAGTGGACAAGACCGGCTGTATTTCCATAGTGTGGGGTATGTGAGGATTAAAAATGTAATATGATTCGCTTGTAAAGGGAAGTTTTTGAGATTTGAATTAAGTGTGCTATATCTTAAACATAGATAGTGAGGTGGGTGTACATGTATGCGTGTTGGAACTGGATACTCTACAATGTATGGGGCAGAGAGTGTGTGCAGACTCTGTGTGTGTTTATGTGCTTGAGTGGGTGTGCTCTTGTGCCCTTGAGTGTGGGAAGTGAAACATATCCCATGGGGCTGGATACTTGGCTTGTTTTACACGTGACCTTGTGACATCATCGTAGATTCCTTGGGAGCACTGCGTGTGCATGTTTCAAATATGATGGAGATCGGATTCTGAGAAGCATTTCCCAGCAATACAACCAGATGTAGGGGAGAGTTGAAGGTTGCTATGCTGCCCGTACAGCAGACAATTGGATATAAATAGCTGTCTTTGCCCGGCTCAGATCACAGTGCCATTGCTGTCTGCCCCCCCCAGCCCATCCCATAACACAGTGGCATCTCCACAGTGTTGGTGTTGGCCTAGCCACATCTTTAGTTTTTTTAGAGAGACGGGAGTGAAATTGGGGGCTCACAGGGGGTTCCACCCCATCTCACAATACATCTGCACCTAAGTGGGGGTGCACTAACCTTCTTAGTTTGATATCCCTATGTTGCTAGATCTTTAAATTGTATGAAGAGTCCTGATGTCTGATAAGAAACAGTACTACTAGGCCATCCTTAAAGTTTTTCAGATGTTTTTAAATAGGGATACAGCATACTAGACCTTTTGGCTAGAAAATATGATGTACAAATGTACAAATATTCTATGATCCAAAACACACAAGAGTCTGAATGGTTTTGTCCTGTATTTGAGCCAATTTGTTGAATCAGATGGCCTGGTCTTCAGTGTCTGAATGAGTGCAGCGAAGCTGATGCAAGCGGTACTCAGTGCGGCACGAGCCTGGCCCATTGATTACTGCTGGGTTCAGTGCACCATTTCAGACGTTCACAGATCCTATGCAGTTTCCGAGGTGATGTCATCATGTTTCTCTCTCGCTCTGTTTTCTCATTACCATCTGCAAGCCTTTTTTGGCATCGTTCCAACGAGGGGAAGGGTGTGGGCTGCTACATTCAAAACAGGATTTCAGAATTATCTTTAAAAGCAACCAGTAATTCAGACCTTGTCATGCTGGCATTAGACAATGATGTTATGGTTTTGAGGGAAGCTACTACAGTAAATTTTAAATGTGTAAAATGTAAGCTATGAAGAAGTTTCCATGTACAAGATTTTCTGTTCAGCAAGATAAGAAAAACACATTAAAATATGTCCTCTTAACTTTATTCATGAAAATATTTAGCAAGTAATATGTGTGTGTAAATTTACACATCCCTTTCAGGATGGAATATTCGTAAACAATCGTGCTACTCTTTGGACACAACAAAGGCAATATACTCCAACCCATTCCATCTCTGTGCAGGAAGGAAGGATGATACAAATGAAAGACAAAAACAGAAACAGATATAACAGGCCATAGGTGCCTTGTTTCTTTTTTTCCCAAAATTACATTTTTTAAAATAAATCCCTGTACAAAATCTCAAAAAACAGTGCTGGTGAAATGCCACAGTTTAGGGGAGGGAAAATGAATGGAGCAGAAAATGGATTTGTCTGGAATTTGGAATTTGTTTGGTGCGTCACAATTTTCACCCTCAAAAACACTAGCATATTCTTGTCCTGGCCATACCAATCCATCGATGTTGCATTGACACTTCTGGAAATGTGTGCAGTTTGATCAGACAGCATTACTCCTTTTATTTCCTTGGCCTCATATGTCCACAATGTGAGTGTTGTAGAGCGCACCCAGATCATTCCTTCGGAAGTGTGAATAATGAAATAACTTCCTGAATAATCACAAAATGTGAAATGTGTCCTTACTCTCATGCATGCATACATACCCCGTGTGTACAAATAGACATTCCACCTACACACATTTTATATGTTCATGGATGCATTATTGCTATTGAGATGCTTTTATATTGTGACCTTGGTATTTATAGGAACCAACTGTAAGAGTGTGATAGTAGCACACTTAGGCAACACTCCAAAACCTGTCTTACTATGGAAACTACTTTGGGGATGCAAGAGATTATAATTTTGTTCATAGATTTACAAATTTTTATATTTTGGGCTGGCATGTCTGGATAATAATTTGATTTTTTTACATATTTTTGTTTGCCTACTGGCACTTCAAATAGGCTTTTGCTGTTATTAAATGAGTTTTGGTAAACTCCCATCGACACTTCACAATCTTGGTCAAGGATCAGGGTGGATTATCCAAACATGTGTTGTGCCCCCGCCCAGAACCAAAAGTGGGCCCTTGGTAATGTCAGCGAGGCCAAAACAGGAAATTAAATATGGGAAGCATAGTTTTATTTTGTTGATAGGCAGCATGTGAGAGTGAGCCCGGTCAAACAGAATAAACTCAATTGCTCGATACTTTTTACAAAATAAGAAAATTATTTTGAAATTGCACAAAGTCACTTTACCTCCCACATGCCAAATGTTTATATAGCATGGGCAACTAGACAGGTTTTGTAATGCAATGTGCTCACTAGGTCCAAGAAACAAATGAAAATCAGAGGGAAAGACTACGTTAAGGTGATTATTCAGAGAGTAAGCAGCAAAACACAAGCCTCAAGGTGAAAG
Source organism: Albula goreensis (assembly GCA_022829145.1). NCBI lineage: Eukaryota > Metazoa > Chordata > Actinopteri > Albuliformes > Albulidae > Albula > Albula goreensis. The sequence goes on from CM040749.1 coordinate 27,053,735, forward strand.
GCACAGTGTGTTGCTGGTGAAAGGAAAATGGGCTGTACTATCCACTGAGAGAAATAGAGATAATGTCTAATTAGGAGAAAGGAGTGATCTGAAATATATCAGAATTTTAGTATTGGAAATGTAACCCTGACTACTAAGCACTGGGGACTACTAAACATGAATGGAGCATACTCTCAAATACTGCATTGTTGTCATTGGCCAACTTGAAAAATTTAGTAAAGTTTAGATATGAATTTTTTTGTTTGTTTTATTTTTACAAAAGCTTTTTTCCCATCTTTCCTAATTTGGAATGTCCATTTGTTTTCATAAATTACAAGTATTGCAGTTACCATCTGCTATCATTACAAGACAGCACACAAAAGCACATTCTCTGCTCAGATACCGTATGTGTGAATGTCTGTTGCCATTTCTTTGCGTGTTGCAGTCGAAAATGTCGAACTTGCACAGACATGAGTCAGAGGAAAATACTTTTTTTATTTGACTTGTGCTGGCAGAGCATTGATACCCAATTGGCTAGTGGGGGTTGCTGGTGAGTGATGAAACACAGACATCTTTGCCGAGTAAACAGACTAAAACTATAAATGTTAATGTCTGTGGAATGATGATGACCAATGAAGAATGGCGTCCCTTATGGGTGAGAAACGAGACACAGGCATACCCTGCTGAGAAAATCTCTGTACAGTGCTGTGACCAATTATGCATGCCCTACTGATGCTGCCAGCCTTGTTTGGCACTGGCACAGTTTTGATTTCATACCAAACTGAAGGGCCTATCTACACATTGGACAAATCCTTACTGTAAATGTGTAAGATCTTACTGTAAACTACAATGCAACCACAAACAGTAGTTAGCTAGTCGGTAAGATGTGAGTGCTTATGACATGCCGAACCAGTCATAATTTGAGTGGTCACAGATGGCAGGTTCAGAAAAATGATGCATGACTATTTTTCTAGGTTTTATAAAACAATCTCTTGAAAACATTTGATTGGTCATGTGAAGGACAATAAGACTTCCCTTTTGAACAATTGCCCTACATAGCAACCAAACTAATCATGCAGCTTCCAAGCAAATTATAAGAATTATCTTTGTCATTGAAATGAATTGTGTAAAATAATTCAAAGTCAGCTGATTGTTCTTATCCCTGGAATTCAGATTTGATTTTATTAATTTTATTTAAAAATTAACTTCATGAGATTCAAACAGTGCAGCCTCTGATATATTTCTTAGCTGACCCCATATGTCCCTAGCAGATTGACAAGATCCTCTACTTGCATTCCAACAGCCTGTCTAGAAACAAAAGGGAGTTGGCTTTTTTCAGTGCATGGCCCCCAAAACAATAGATTGATCTATGTGAGCATGTTAGGGCTGAGCATACCTCATGACAGGAAGGCCCGCTCCCTGAGTACACCTGAACAAATATTCATAATCCAGAACCAGAGGGTAATGACATATGACATTGTGAACTGGTTTGAAAAGTAATCTTCATTTGCTCAGTACATTTATGAACAGGATAGCTACATCTGTACAACAGGATGGTCACATCTGTAATACATGCTGAAACATATGGCATTACATGTGGGGAGTTGTTTTAGTTGGTAATGAGAATACAGAAATTTTAAGGTAGATTTGCCAACATTTTAACTGACGTGTATTTATGTAAATACAGCAATGTCAGGATGGTTCTCGGGGGGCCTTTATCTTCATGGTGAGACATAAGGCTTATAAAAATTCAAAAGGTTTAATACTGTGTTGGATAACAAACTGTGCAGGCTGATTTTTTTTCATTTGAATGAACCTTTGTACAAAAACATTTATTGATGCAGTCTGATTGTGATGGAACATTTAAAACAGAATATTGTCTATCAGAAACACTGTATGAGCTGTGTGAGGGGGCACACAGCTAGGGTTCAGTCCCATTGTGTTACAAACTGGCCAGGATGAATCAGTGTCTGAAACAGAGCCCAAGAATCCAAGTGATTCATCGCTTGGATTCAAACAAACATTCCCGTTAGTTGTGGCATTCTCTTCCCAGAACACCCTGCTGAACTGGAAGTGCTTTGGCCCAGTTCATGCACCATACTGTGTTTTTGTTCCAGAGCATGCCAGATGCTTCATTCACTCTCTGTTGACACTCTGGCTTTGTGTAGTACATTGACTGTAGTTTATTGTTGTGGCCAATGCTTGCTTACAATACCCTCTTCCATACAGTATACTCTGGAGGAGCATGAGCATACAGTGAAACTCGTGGAAGATTACTACAGACTCAGAATTTGATCTGAATACACAGTGTATAATGCACTGGTGGGCACTGACTTCAGGCACAGCGGCACTGTATTGTCAGTGTTTTGACAGTATATGTACTGCTTAAAGACACTGCATTATTTTACCCATCTTTAGTCATCAGGCCTGTACTCAAGCAGCCCCCATCTCTGGAAACTGGAATTCTTTAATGTGCTCTAAAACTGAGTGCTCAGCGTTAGTCTGCGTGTTTCTTAGACTAGTTTAATTTCTAAATGGGGATTTCACACCCTGTCACATAGGCCAGTCCCAATGCTTATTTATTTTTTTAATTTGTGTATTTATTTTATTGTCTTGTCTAATACATCATTGATCATGAGATACTACTGGCTTTTGTCAGTAAACTAACACTGTAGCTTGCACAATGTCCTTCTTGAGCTTCTCAATAGCAGCTTGTTTTTGAGAAATGTTGGCTGGCAGGGATGCAAACTGATGGCAAGCAAACTACTGGCTGCTGGTAGCTAGTCACTGGTGGTGTGATGTGTGAATGGACCTGTACATAGAGAGCATTGAGAGAGTTACAGGTACATTAAGACCTAATGTACCTTATTCATATTTTCATAATTTTTTTATGTTTTGTTCTGTCCAAGATAAATGTACTTAAATGATAAATTGACTTATTCTAAGTGAAGGACACAAAATCAGAAGTGAGAAAGGTGGAAAATAGAATTATTTCTGCTTTGGTTTTGCTGAGAATTTAAATTGAAATATAAAGTACTACTGAATGGTTTTTCTTATAGCTCCAGTCCACTTGGTGTCAGCATATCACTACATTTGAAATACCATTGGCCAGTCTGTGTGGCATTTGGAATAAATGCTTTGCCCACTTTTCTCCCAACTAGAAATACCAGACGGGGGTGTAAAATGAACAGGATGCATTGTCCAAGGTAACAAATCTGCAGGATTAGAGTAGCAGTATGCTTATACAGAGAACATTGCTGCGTTCACTATGATAGCATTGAGGATAGACTGTAGGCAAGAATTTGTAACCAAAAGAGAGATTCTGAGTAACCATTGTTGTGCAGCCAGTTATAGCTAAGACATATTGCTCACGCTCAGATTTAGCCAAAAAGAGGTAGACATAGCAGCCCTCACCATAGAAAAGAAAAAATTGCGTCATGCTTTGAAAACACTTCAAATAAATGTCCCATGTATTTTTCCCAAACACCTTCACTGCTGTGAATGCGGAATTTGGTTTAAAATGCCTATCTATCATGAGCGTAACTATCTATCATGATATTCAGAGTTTGAGTCTTGCAGACACTCATGCTGTAATTGTTTTTTCAGGTGTGAAGTAGAGCAATTCTATGCTATGACAATTATAAGTATATGGGTGATATAACATTGCAGGTGCTTATTTTTATTAATTTCACTTATCCTTAGCTCCTTAATTGCTGCAGCCATATTAAAAATTAGTAATATGTCTTGTTATGACATTTGTTTAATGTTCCATGTGGCTGGGAGTTATGGATTTTTTCTGGTCTTTCTTCACACTACATTAAGATTATTCATAATTATGCACCTAATTAGGGTACTTTTGCCATTAGCAATAACAGAATCAGACCTTTAAACCTGCCTGTGAGTTACAGCGTAAAACTAATTTTTCTTCACAATGTTACGCTTCCATCTTCCTATAGCTCCTCTTATTTCCTGCTGTGTTTATATTTTTATACCATAAAAAAATGAATATTTTAGCCATTGAACTGAGTTAGTTTCAGTTCACAGCACAGAGGTTAATTTCAGCTCTCTCCTCAGTCCCAGTACTTTATTTGGTAGATGGCTGTATGGATTTGACAGGGTGTCATTTCATTATTCCGGTAAGCATCTGACATCAAGACTCTTAGTTTTAATTCCTGGTCACTTGAACATAATTTAGCCAGTTTCTTGTTTTTACTATGCTGTCTGTATGTTGTTTGATTTAGCTGGTAGTGAGTTGTCTAAGGAGGCCTGAAATGGGATCTAAATAAACAGTCAAACGATGTTGCCCATCCAGTACCCACCCCCTGCCTCGGAGCTTGAGATGGCTTATGGGCCTTAATCTGCCTCTTAATGACATCATCATCCAGCTCAGCGTGCCTTGTGGGGATGGGAGGGTAAGGTCACCCAGGCATGGGGGAGGAGTGTCCGTCTGCCTTCTTGCTTGCCAGCCAAGCACACGGAGGTGCCCATGGAGCCGGAGAGCGCTGTGGGGTCCTCGGCAGGAGGCAGCCAGGGCTTGCCCATGAACCCCATCCCAGAGGAGCCCCTCCACTGTGAGTCCCTGTTCACCCCGGAAACCAGCTTCATCATAGGTCAGTGTTCTGTTAGCAGGTGGTGGGGGATGGGGCAGGGCTGGGACTTGCAGCACTTGGGGGCGTTGTGATGTGATGTTGTTGAACAGCTTGCCTGGAGGCAATCAGGGTTTGTTGGGCGGTGTTAGGGGACCATCATTAATGTACAGCTAGAATAACCATTGCCTTGCTGTTTGTGATTATATTCTGGAAATATACATGACTCAGAGGAGTATTGCTGAGAGTACTGCTTTCGCAGTTGAAGCTACAGTGCATTAAGTGTTCTGAAAGAAACAGAAACAAATCAAGACACGTGGTTACGCATATGTCTCCCATGTGATGACACGTGTAGCCTTGATTGGCTGAAACAGGGAACTCTGAGTGGCTGAACTAAGGATGGTCTCAATGCTTCTCTGGCTTCCATGTACACTGTTGACCTTTTGAAAGCTTAATGGTCAGAGTCATAAGGACAACTGAGCAGAGATTTGTCTGTCAGTGTGTGTCTGAAAGGAAAACATTTGCATTCATCAGGTCTTAATGCAGTCCATTTTTAATGGTGGATATGGGCCTTGAGTGGTGCTAAGCACTGCATGCTTTTTGGCTCAGTGGTGTCGAATGCTGCTTGCTTCTTGGCAGAGTACACTGATGCACCGCAGATTCACTGACACTCATGTTAATTGCACACAGCAAGCAAACACAGCATGGAGGTCTCTCAATTGAATCTAAAACATAAGTTTGACTCTGGAGAAAATACGTTGGTGTCAGAGTGCAGCCTCAATGGACCCTGTCTGTGAGCGCTCTCTTATTTATCTGGCCACTCAGAATGGCACTGTGTGGCCCCCTAGAGTGCAGTTAGTTCAGATAATTGAGGGTTGAGGGTAAAATGCTCTGCGGATCCATCCTCCACAGCAGTCAACAGAAAGCAGCTGTGCTCAAAGAAAGGGAAACTGAAAACCCAACTTTTCATTATCATCTTGAAACTGTTTTTTTGTTTGTTTTGTTCAAGTTCTTGAATGTCCTGTCTTAACTTGATGTCTGCCCAATTGCTACAATGTCCCCTGCTGGGAGGGCAGACACCACCAAGTACCTCTTCAAAACTCAAAGTACATTCTCAAATGTCATTCAGCAGGATTTTAACTGAACTGGGGTACTCTTTTTTGACATATATTACAATATTGTGTTGCAACACTCTGTCTATGTAAATGTACATTTAAATTGTATTTAAATATTTATTTAAATACATTTAAATAAATACATTTAAATTACTTAACTGCAAAGCTTTTCAAAAGTTTAAATCCATTCTTGAGGCTCTAACCACTGATTACTTGCTCTGATTTTTTCCTCTTCATCATTGACAGTTGGCAGCACGTAAAACAAAGCCATCTGTGATGTTCTTCACCGTCCTTAAAGTTTGTGTGAAGGACCACAGCAAGGGGTCACTGTACTGATATATAGATATATACAGAAAAATCTAAATGACACTAGCATAACATAAAAATAAACAATATAACATAAACCTTGTACATTGCTTTGGATAAAAGCATCTGCCAAATTAATACATGTAAATGTAAACAATTTCAGGATTTCTTTGAGGGGGGATTTTACCTATACATATTGTATTGAATTATTGTTGAATGTAGTTAACTTTTTGCATAAGTGGTTTCATGGACTGGCCATTAAATTTTTGCATTTGGCAAACAAAAAATAGCGATTTTGGTTGCTGTTGATTGTTATGGAGCTGTCTCTATGTCGTTTAACTGAAAAGAAAAACAAAAGACCTTATCACATTTAAGCGCTAACACTCTGTGCAACGTTCAGTTTTGAGTTTTCTGTGAAATTTCTGTTAATTTTACTTTTATCAGCTTTAACATATATATTGCAAATTCAACAACATTTATATTATGTAGACGACAGTATAGTGTGCGTTCCTCTGAGCATGTGGAGATGTGACGGCTCCATAGATCCTGGTTAATGCTGGATCTGTCTTTGTTAATACCCTTTTACAGCCACAGGATTATATGCTATTTTAATCCCAAGGACAGATTCCACTTTCTATCTGATGGAAGCACCCTGAAAGAGAGAAACTATGCTGTGAGAGTAACTTCCATGCGGAGAGAAACAACTTTATGATTACAACTATGATTCTGGATGGCTCGCAAATAGTGTTGTCATGCACCTTATTAGCATCATGCCAAATGCTGCCTAGTCTTGTAGTAAACTGAAGGAAGCACACTTATTAAACATATTTTATCTTATCTACAGGCTTCAAATCGATTTGTATATAAAGCACAAATATTTTTTTGCAGGACGGGCAAGTAGCCGAGGACGTCTGTAAAATGGCAGCAATGATAGATGCTATATTGAGCATTGGGAGATGGTAGATTTCATAGAGCATCCAGCATGTTTGATAGACATGGGCTTTTTTCCTCATCTGGTGGTGGTGGTGCTCCGGAGGGGGCATGCGTCACGCCACATCAATGTCTTTGCCTCGCCATGACACACCCAGCCAGACATGCCAGGCACACATCCCCATCAAAGTCCTTCCTTCACAAATTCCTGTCTTAATAATGTTTTTTTCCCCATTTGTCTTGCTTCTTAAAGTATGTAGCTGATTCTACGTTTACTTCCATCATTTAGCATAATTTATACAACCTTTACAATTTAAAATATAATTTATTTTACAGTTCATACTAGTTTTGCATTTCAGTATCCATAGTGACAAATATTCTACAAGCTAGTGTTTATTATTGACATTCTCCGTTGCTAGGCAGCATATACAACAAACAGGCCTTGTCGAGTAGATATAAGCACATGGTTTAAAATACCCAATATCATATTTGACTTTCCTTTTCCCAGACCAGGCAGTAATTATTTATAGCTGTCTCTTTTTAACATGTTGGGCATTTGAAATTGAAGTTTAGTATTCATACATATTTTTAAAATATTTTTATTTTTAATTTACTTTTTTGAATTACTTAAGTTTACCTGATGTTGGATATTAGCCTTTTTGTATATAAACTGCAATGCATGTATGAATGCATGTAAATTTAAATACATATGTCAATACATATGCATGTATTGAATGCATAAACCTGTGTGATGTTTAAAAATTTCAGCATGGACACTTTCAGTAATCAAATTTCCAATGACCTAATTTACCACAAGAGGGAGCCCACTATTAAAAATGACTATTTAGTCCACAGTTAAAATACCTTGAAATGTACCTTTCCCTTCTTGTAGAGTTGTGATCAGGCCTGATATTTCAAACATAACCTGACTCAGGCCCATGACATTGAGCCTATACCTGACTAAATCCCAACAAATATGAGCCTGAGTCTGACCTGAATATGAATTTTCTCATGGTAATCTCATTCGTCACCCAAAGTCAGAACTAAGCATGGAAGTACAGGCAATCTATTCCTGGAAGCACTCCTGTGGTTTAGTTAAATAGACTATATCCTTCTAATCTCCATATTTGGGGCCAAGCATCAAAGTGAAACACTATAAAGTATTATAAATAAATACAATTTGTTTGAACATATGCCCAGATATCACTGACATGTTATATTTACATCTACCTGAGGTATTGAATAGTGGCACCTGTTTTCACACTTAGTTTGTTTTCTGGAATGCCAGAAATTATTTCTGCTGGTTTGGTTTTACATAGCTACCATTCAGTGTGGTTTGTTTTGTGATGAGCATATTTTTGTTTGTGATGTTACATGATTTTGCACATGACTACTAAACTCCTAAAAACTAGCATTAGCACAGACAGTAAGGGCAACACTGTAGCTCCTAAAGCTTCATCCCCTTCACTCACCACTGATTGTGGTTTTAAAGAAGCCTTTGACCTTCAGCTGTTCACTGAACATTGCTTAGATTTTTTGTGCTCTCTGTGTTCATGTTGTTCCTGTATTGTCATTAGTTGATACTTCAATGAAATTTTCCTTGGAGTGCCACAACAATCGCTCACTCATGGCATTCCCAATAGAAAGCAGAAGTTAGCTTTCTGATAGTCATTTTAGCCTGCTTAGATCACTGTTTATATTATCCTTTGCCATACTGCCATCAGTTCACTTTCTCTATGTAAAGCTCATTGCTGTCACACATCACATGAAGCATATTGTATTTTGCCAGAGATATCAATGAAACATAAGTGTTCTCACAGATTTCACCATTTCAGGGAGATTTTGAGATGCAGGAGCAAAGGAGCCAGGTTGAAATTTGGGAGACTGGCTGTCTGTATAATAAACCCTCGGACGACACAGTCCTGGATCCAGAAAATCCCCACCAATCAAACCAAATGCTTAAGCACTGTCAAAGCTGGGACAGAATGGTCCTGGTCTGTGTAACAACCCCTTCCCCCCACACCAGTACAAAAAAAAAACATTACAACCAGATAGCGTGGTACACAAAGAGGTTAATCCTCTTTCCCATCATAGCTCTGCTTTTGACTTCACTAAATCCCCAGCGATGATCTTGCTCCTGTTTGACCGAATGTTACACAAAGCTGCTGTCCTTGAGAAGCAAGTCTATGACCACCATGGCATCATAGTGCTTGTGTTTGGCACTGTGCTGGGTCACTCACCAAACATCTTAGACTCTTGGCCAGGCAGGGCCCCACTCTGATGCCAAATGATGGGTCTGCTCCCACTGATTACCCAAAGCCTGCTGCTCTGCGTGAGCCTATGCTCTGGAGAGCTGGAAGGCAGCCAGGAGGTGGTCTAAACAAAAGCAAGAGACAGCGCCATACACCAGCTGCCATTTAGGGTCCCCGGTCTAACATCAGCCATCCTGCCCTATCACCCCCTCCCTGCTCCAATCTGTCCAAACACAATGTGGGTGATTCAGAACACTTTTCATACCACCAGGATATGTGTATGGCTGATTTTTGTCCTTGTTTGCTTGCATTAAAATTCCTATTTTTTGAACAATTTAAAACGTGTATGTATTTTGGGATGGTTTGGTCACTCATTTTTCCAGTGTGTGGATGTGACCCACAGTCTAGTGTTGAATCTAGACCATGTCAATGCAGACTGTTGCTGGCACTCTTGCTGAATGGGAAGTAATTAGGCATAGCTTAGCCCAAGGAGGTAGGGATTCAGTTGGCAGAAATTACCATGTCACAACTGTTTGCCAGACCCCTGCGTTTTGTATCATCTGCAAATGTAACTATTTTGCCTTTTACCTTCAAGTAGCATATATAGATAAGTAAGAGCAGAGGCCCCAACACTGATCTTTAGAGACCTCATACCTCATACAGGACCCTGCTCTGATTTGATTCCCCCAACAGCTTCCCTTTGTACTCTGCAGTGTAACCAGTTTTGAGTTCACGCTGTAATAACTCCTGAAATTTGCTACTGATTTAATTTTGACTATAAGCCTCTCATGTGGTTGTTTTTTAAATTCACTTTGGAAGTCCAAATATATAATATCATTACATAGCTAATCAAATTACTTTTTGACAGATGCATTTGTTGTTTCCTAACTACTCCTAACTATTGTACTCCCAAATTGTTTGGTAAACATGAAAATATGGTTGCTTATTATGGTGAATATTGTGATGTTGCTGTCAGGCTGATAAATCTGTAACAAGGTTCTGATTCAGCGTCCGCAAAGAGGGTTAGGAGGCCAGGCCAGTTCTCACTCAAAATCGCATTCCCCATGGAGGTATCTGTCCAAATTCACCTTTCAGCTGATTATACTCATAATATAAAAACCAACTTGAACTCAGATTGTCAGCGAACAATTTACTGTTGTTGCACTGGGCAGTTAGAATCGTCTTGTGTGCATACGCTATTTGCACGTAGCACATACCTATCCACCTATACATTCTGAATGTTACAATTTTGTTCATGTTTTGGAAATCACAAGAAACACTGATTATAGTTTGTAGATGGCTTAATGTAGGGTTGTCACCTATCTGGGTTTAAGCTTATGTTTCTGTAATGTAACCTATGCTTCTGTGTACCCTCAGTTTCATTTGCTCCTAGCCCTCTCAGACATCTTCTCAAAGCATGAACCATAATTAACCACTCAATATGTAGACCTGCATCAAACTGCCATGACATTGATGGAAGGCTAGCAATGCAGAAGTGTTGAAAGTGGTTGGCAGCAAAATTAATGTTAAAGATTGATTTATTCCACATTTCAGTTATATTTCATCTAAAATAAATGAATCCGAAAAGATTACATGGTCTACTCATGAAAATAGCTCAGTCTGTCCAAAACAATATTGCTCAGAAAATCTTGTTTGCTCCAGGGGGTCATACAGGAGACTGATAACCTAGTTCTGTAAGATAATGGGATAAATGTAGAGGCAGAAACATTGGTTAATTTATCATTCAGCTGCTGCATTTATTTTCACAAGACAAATCCATGAAAAAACATGACTCAAAACTAGGGTAGATATCTCTGATGAGTCCCAGTAACTGACAGAAGATAGAGAGAGAAAAGATGATATGTTTGGTTTAACAATGGTATGAAGTCATACTGTGAACATGGTATGACTTCATATAACCATTTGATTTAAAAGGGCTGATGAACCTTGCTGCAACAAAGTGTGACCTCAGAACGTGATCAGAGAACCTGAGCAATTCAGGGCACAGAACCCACTGGCATTTCAATGGGCCAGGCTGCAGAGTCACCTTTCAGGCAGGACATGTATTCCAGGACGCTAATGGTTCTGAGGGCCATCTGCACCTCCTCGACCAGGACAGTATGAGTTCCAAGCACAAATTAAGACCAACTAGTTGTCTGCGGGCCATGAGCCCAGGACCTGAGAGGGAGTGTGGAGCGTGCACTCATCACTATGCATGTTCTCCCTCTCAAGCCAGGCCTGATATGAATAATTGAAAAAGGCCCCCCACCCCTCCTTCTGTGGACCCGAAGCCAAAATTAAGAGGTTGTCTTTTATTCTGTGTTCTCCCCTTAATCCCCCTCCTAGATGATTAAAGGGACAGAGCTGGTCTGCCTAAAGACAGATAAGGCTATAGCTCATAATTGTGCTGGAGCACAGATTTAGCCAGCTCCTTTGGCAGAATGGAATTGAAAAAGAGGGGAGAGATATGATGTCACTTGTTTTGTTATTCAGGAGACAAAAAAGTCCCAGATCCCCCTCTCTCCCCTGGTGAGCTGCCAGCCTGATGGGGAGGAGGATCACTGGGATGCCTCTGAAGCTCAGAGCTGGTGACTGTTCTGCAGTAAAAGTCCCCATCATGATCTGTGTTTCTCCCCGCCATACTCTTTTTTCTCATTCTCTTTAAATTTGCCCTTTTTGAAAGCTCTCACCATTCCTTCTTCCTTCTTTTCCCATAATGGCATGCTCCACTTTTTTCCTTTTATCCCCCCTCACTTTCTCTCTTTTCCTTAATAAGGGTCTTATGGTTCCCTTTTCTCTCATTTCCATCCTCCAGGGATGAACTATACTATAGGTACACTATTTACAATAGTTTTGCTGATTCATGTGACACGAGGAAAGTTGAGTACTGAGAGTCCAATGGCATGTGGACTCTCCCCTTTACTTTACTGATTCCATAAATTCCCACTTAAGGACTGAATTCAGGGGGCTGACAACTCTCTGTAGGAGAAAGTGGAAGAACGGTACAGAGAAATCATAGTTGCAGCCACTCAGAGTCAGACCTTTGGCTTTGCAATTCCTTTGCTTTTGAAGGACTGTTATGGTACATTCCCCTCAGCATTGTCGGGCTTACAATCAAGGCTGCAAATGGAGGCTATTACTCAGCCAAGGATGTGCTCCAGATTTCTCCTCCTCCCCCGCCCTCCTCTGGCCTCAGCGCTGTTTTCTGCATGGATTGCTTCTGCCTTTTTTCAATTTTTTTCTCTTCTGGTTTAAGGCATTCTGGTATGCGCTCTTCTCCCCTTTCCCTTCACTGGAGAGGGCGGGGTTGTATTTTGAAAGAGCCTCTGCCCCCGACTTGTTATTGGTCCACATTTACTGTCAAGCCGGAACTGGAGAGGGCTGTTTGGCAGCTCCTCAGTGTCTGAGGCATTATGCACACACTCGCGCGCAGACACACACACACACACACACACACACACTGGCACATACGCGCACACACAGAGTCGAGGCCAGCCCTCCTCTTACAGCTCAAGCCTCCCAAAGCTGTTTTCCTTGTAGAGATCAGGACGCGGGTTAACACAGCACAGCTGCCGACAAGGATCCAGAGAAAGGGTCAGAGAAGAGATCAGCAGAGAGAGGAAAAACACAGCCAAAAAGACCCCTCCTTTTTAACTTCTCCTCAGAAATTCCCCTCTTTCTGTTGCCCCTTCTTTCTCAGTTTACTCTGCCGACAGTCCATTCAGAAGGAAGGGGTTGTGTTCACATGAAATAATCGGAGTGAATGGGTTGCCATGGTAACTGACACTGGCAGGACGACCCAAGAAAAGTGGATGTTGAATGGAGGAAGAACCGCTCTGGCAGGCAAGCGAAAGTAAGAGAGTCAGAGGAGAGAGGGAAGGAGGGAGCGAGGGAGCACTGAGGTCCAGAATGGAGGACGGGTTTTCCAGCTACAGCAGCTTATATGACACTTCCTCGCTGCTACAGTTCTGCAACGGTAAATCAAAGCTTTGATTTGTATGGCTTCATTCTGCCTGTCATTGTGTCTGTCATGTTACAGTGTTCTTGCCCCTGTCCTCCTGCATTTAAGAGGAGAAATTAGTTTGATGTGTGCTATTTTTTCCCAGTCTGTTACATCCTAGTCATAGCTTGCCTTAGAGAGCTGATGAAAGTGGAAGTTTTTGATGTATTCTTTTGGTTTTGGGCTGGGTACCTAAAGATGGCAGTCTACTGTCTACATAGTGGAATACATTGAAGGGTGGTACACAGACAATAAAAAACTGTTAATTTTAACTTTGAATGAAAAACTTAGAAATAAGTAAAGTTTAAATTACAAATCATCTGTTATTGCCGGTTATCTTAATGATGGATTAGATGAATCTGCTTCCTATTGTGTTTTCTTTTGCCTTGTTCCACACAGATTCATCACTGCATGTATTGTTTGTAAGTACAGTAGACCGCTGAGTTAAATGAGACTACCCACCCACTTTTTACTGGGGTTACAGCTGGCTGAGTGGCTCCAGTATGTAAGGAATACAGGAATGTATTCTTTGTGTTCAGGGAAAATGTGAGTCTGTGCTCATCACATTTTTTACAAAAATGATAGACAGTCCCTAAGAATGGCAGCTATGGCAGGAAACAATGAGGAGAAATGCATTCAGTGGATTTCAACTGACTTGATTCGATGTAAGGTAGTATATGTTTTTTTTTTGTTTGCTGAGTCCTCTGCCCCTGTCACGTTGATAGCTTATGTGCTGATCGCTGACACGGTGACAGCCTAAGCCCAGTCCAGTTAGATCAGAATCAGAGGGGGCTTTGAATTTGTGCTGAGGCTGAGTGCTGGCTTGGTGGTTAAGTTAGGCGTTCCTTCAGCAGAGTGTTTGGTGTTAGAAGCGCATACTTGGAGTGCAATGTCCACCACAAATGAGTACACGTGATGCCCCCATACTGGCAAAGGATCTGTGCCAAGTAAGATTGCATCTGAACCCTGATCAGCCTTCTAAGAGAGCCTGTTTGGCATATGAATGCGGAGGATATTTGGCTCATTGAGTGATGGCTCTACAGATAAACTCCCAAACTTGCCCTACCTGCAGTATATATGGCTGTGAGATTTCATGTTGCCCAGACTAGCTGAAAAACAGGTGCCGGCAGGGTGTGCACTCATTCCTAAACACCTGTAATAGCTCCTTTATTATAAGGGAGGGTTGCATATATTGTAGATCTGCCACAGATCCTTTGGTGTTAAGGATTCACAATGACATTTTTGGTTTACAAACACTTCTGCTTCCTTACCCTAAAATCGTCTTTTAAATCACTATGACTCCTCAGAGTCTAAATGCTGTACACAGAGTCCACCTCCCATATGTACAACTGATAAGTAACAATTTCACCAATTATTATTGTCTTCACACAGTGTCTCACACATATCTCACACAATAGTGACATCACACTTTTAACTATAACAATATAATTAATGCCTGTTTAGCAATTTGAACATATAATAGGTGCATTAGACTTGAACTGTTAATTTATTTTTATAATTATTTGCTTAACGGAGAATAGATTGCTGTTTGAATCATTTTGTAACTGTTTATAGAGCTGGAGGGAACATGTGTGGCTCAAAGGGAGTAAAACGTGATAATGAAGATCTTATCTTTTTGGTAGCATGCCCAGTTCCTTAATTAGTGTACTGCTCTTTAGCCCATGACTGTAATGCAAAGTGCAGGTGCCTGCATTTTGAAGGGGCATCAGAGAAATATTTGTGGTTTGTACTTGTTTGACAATTTTTTAGGGATTCAGACTTAACAAGCAAGCTGAGAAACAAAAAAGGATACAAACGTTACAACAGGTCAGTTGGTTGGGACTTTTATCTAAACAAATATTTAAGGTTCAGTTCACAGCCACAAAAGAATGTGGTTGTCAGTTTCCTTGGGGCCAAAATGACGATAAATATTCAGTTTGTATATAGGTTTGTCCAGTTTGAATCCTCAGTACCACAGAACTCAAAAGAGTCCCAGCAATGCATGTGGAACTGCTATGCTTCCCTTAGAAAGGCATCACCCTCTTTCTTCTCAAGGAGCCTATCAGAGGCCTGGGAATGTGTGATAGAGTGATTCATTCATTACGCAATCCCTCTGAATGTCATGTTTCTGTTTTACAAGGAAGATGAAATTAGACGTGCTGCTCTAACTCTGCCAGCACAGATTCAGAGGCCAAGCAATTTTTTCCAGGAACGTCCCTGTAAATCTGGTTTTGGGTGCAATGGCAGTGCACTATGTTTTCCCAACCTTGTGATTAATTAGGTAATTCTTACCGTTTGAATTCTGAGTTCATTCTATGATGCCTTGCCCAACCAAGATGATGTCATTTGCTCGAGAATGCTTCACGTGCCACTTTACAATCCACTCAGAGGACCATATTGCCAAACTGGAGAAGCAGCATCATTCAGAAACAGCAGAGCTTAGGAACAATACGAGTCACCTGTCCCCCACAGACAATAACAGAACACCTATTAAAATTGTTGGTTATCTCAATTTTTGAATTACTATCCAACCAGTAACGGATGTGTTGCATATTTTTTACCATCCTTATCAGGGCTACGATAATAGCTTGTAAATGAAAGGCATCAAATAATCTACCTGTTGGAGACTTGGTAGGACTGCACAGCTTGGTCACATCCTCAACTCCATGAGTCCTCGATCTGAATAAAGGCAAACAAACCTTTTATGTGCAGGAAGGGAGGGAATGTGAAAGAGCGGCAGATGTTTGATTAGCAGAGAGGGGATCAAAAGACGTTAAAAAATCTGTGCTGTAAGAGCATTTGCATCAGACCTACTTTCATCCCCCTCCAGCTCTAGAGGCACCATCCATTTTATTTTCATTATTTTACCAGTGCACCTCTTAGTAAATGCACCATGTATTCTAATACCCCCAATAAAGAGCTGCAGATACGTACTGTTTTCAAGAGACAGTAGTTTAAAGTGACATGTGGTGGAACACTGCCGAGCAGTAGGCTTTAGTTACACACATTTGTCTCCAAGCATCTAGCATTTTTCTCAATTATTAATGGTCAACATCCAGGATATGGTAAAAAGGTAAAAAATGGGAGGGAATTATAGTGCTGACAAGTAAATTGTGAGTTTGTATGTTGTTATTAAAGAAAAAGCACTCAGTCTGAGCAAAATGAATTGAAATAAACTCAGCTTGCAGCCTCTGTTTACATTTATTAAAATGAACTTGTGCAGCACCTTTCTGTAAAGCAAAGACATTTTTCAGAGGTGGATTGTCTGTACTTAGCTGGTAGGGAGCCAGCCCTAACACATCGCATGAATGTAAAGACGATGACAAGAGTAGGCGATTCGGCCTACCCACACTCGTCATTTTGCCTTGAGGCTCTCCCTCACCCGTCTTACCTGTTTATCCTAGTTATCTGTGTCCTCATGGCAAAGCAGCAGAATGCAATAATGCAACCAATGCAGAATCATTCAAAGTTCAGCATTTATCTCCCATGTCTGTGACATTCATTTACTCTCATGTTTATGTGAGGTTTCTTCAGGGTTCACATGCACCTCTCCTGGTGGATGTCTCTACAGTGTGTCATACCTCATCTGTGCTGTAACAAATTGATGGCAGTGAAAAGGTACAATCTATTATGTTTCATCTCTGGCTGACCTCTTCACACAAACTCATCTCTCTGCTGCTTTATTGTCTCCACCATTCATAGAAGACCTCAGACCTACTTTTTCTCAGTGGTTCATGTATTGCTGTTCAGAGCATACAAATATCCAAGCATCAAATATAGCTTGTCTAAAATAGTCTCGTTTGACTGATGGGCTTGTAGCCTGTTTCCTGAAGGTTTACCAATTATGGCACTTATGTAACAACAACCAGAGCAGCGTGTCTCTCTAATGTCTCCATGGACTGGGGGTTCGAGGCAGGAGACAGTGGGTGAATAAGAAGGGGTCAATAATAAAACCGTAAAAGTAAGAATTCCCAAACGGAAGAGATGAGGAAGTGTGGGGCCAATCATCACTGAATGAAGGGCATTCCACTGAGGGAAGGGAAAGCACCAAGGCTCTGGACTTGAGGAGAATGATGATCTGGTGGAGCATGTTGGAGAGGTAAAATATAGGGAAGGAGAGGGGCTCAGAGACCTACATCATAGAGGTATGTAGAGCAGATCATTATGTAATAAGTGATTAGTGCTAATCAGCTCAGTGAGAACCAAGATCCAAACCTATTGGTCAATTGTATGTCACACAGGGCTGGTCAGGGTTCTTCATGAAAGGTTCATGGGAGGCTTTTCCTTCTTTGTGTGAATTACCCTAGCAGTAGAATGTGACAGGTCAAGGAGTCTGCCTCTGAACATACCCAATTGGAACAAAAAGACAGGTAACTATTTCAGAGGATGTATTCAGTGATTGGAAGGTGGCAGCAGACTCTTGTAAGATGATGATGAAAGCCATGTGAGTCAGAAGAACAGCCAGGACTGCCCTGGGCAATTTCATGCGCATTATATAATCAGACTGCCCTCCACTCTGCACGGCCTAATTACCCAAGTCCAGGGGGGGAGGCTACTGTTTCAAGCTGGACCAGCTGGCAGACCCCACCCCTCTATCCCCACCCCCCACCCCATGCGCCCTGCAGGCCCTGCATAGCTGGGGGGAAAGACATCACAGTGGCGATAAGGTCCTAGACTAATTACATTCCTCCAACGGTAACTGAAATTAATGTAGTCTGTGGTGGTTCATGGAGATGCACAAAGTCAGGAGACGGAACAGAACCCATGGCTGTGACCTGTATAGAGGAGAGTCAACAGTAACACAGCACCTTGGACCCGTAAGACCTCAGAACAAAAAAGCAGCATGGATGAAGGGTGTTAAAATAGAGCTCAGTTTTATAAAAGGGCTTGTTGTGATGGGAATCACAGGGGCTGCGGCAGGATGAAGTGGTGAAGTGTTCAGCAGGGCTGTGGCATAACGGGAGATCTTCCAAGCCCAGTGGGAGTGGGAGCGGAACTTTAGAATGCTCTGCTGGTCTGAGAATCCCAGCTGCTTAGGGCAAAATAATGAGAGAGTCGTCTATCTGTGTTCCTAGAACTGACCAAGAGGAGCACTTACAGTGATCTATCTCCCTCTAGGCTGTGTACGTAAGTAAGCCATCTTTGGAAAAGAAGGAAAGAAGTGAAAAGCAGCAGTGTAAGTTCAAACATTAAAATTCAGAAAATTCATGCCTTCTGTTTTTCATCATTTCCTAACCAATCGTAGACCACACAAACAAAAAACCAGCACACAAATAGCAACCACATTCTGCTCTGATGGTGATAAAGAATCACCAGAGGAGCAGCTTTTTTTGTTTGTACTTCCTCTCCTGGTCCTCCTCCATATTTTGGCAACCGGGCTGCATTCAGGAACACAGCAGATTTATTTCATAAGCAGGGCAATATTAAAAAACCCAAAAGGGACCGTATTCTCGCAGTTTACTCTTAATAAGCTGTCGACCAGGCCCATGTGTATACATGCATACGTGTTTCCAGCTGAGCTAGACTATTGACGGAAGTGGAGCGGGGAGCCCTGGGTGTATTTCCATGTTGAATGTTATGGTTTGATCTCCCTCAGGATTTACAGGTCAAGGAAGGGTTTTGTCGTGTTCCTGTCCCATTCCCCGATTTTTGACACGCACCAAGTCCCAAAAATAAACTGAAACGAAACACTATTATATTCTGTCTCCAGAGTTAGTCCCCGGCCTCCAGAGACGACAAAAAGCAGGAAGTGATTCCTGTGCAGATCAGCTGGGCTATTTACAGTGGGCTGTGCTGTAGTGTAAACTCTTCAGATGTGTGATAGGGGTGTTAATTGCATCTAATTCAAAAGCAGAAGTAAAAGTAAAGGATAGGTAACCTAAGAACTGACTGGACTGACTACATTATATAATATATTATTCAGAGATATTTATTGATATGATCTTGAATGCTGACAGGAGAATAATATTTCCTAGAGGAGAAGAAGGGATGAAAAATCTGTCTGGCCATGTGTGAAGTGTGGTTATATGGTGGTTCAGCTTTTATCTTAAAAATGTGTGAAAAATGTTCATAGGCTTGCACTTTTTTCAGTCTTAATCACTATGTTGTCTGTATTTTTCAAGAATTAAGAATCTAGAATCTCAAAATTAAGAATAGTGATATAACATTATCTCTGTTTGAGTATTAACTGTTGAGAAATTGCTTACTCAAAACAATATTTTTCCATAGGAAATTTTTCAAAGAAACAAGGGGCCCAGCCAAAAGTGATGACAAATCCACTTTGGTATTTTATTACTTTATGACCTCCACCTCAACATGTTGAGCTCAATAACTAATTTTCTATTGTTTTCATATAAATTGAATGGTTACACCTTGTGAATCATCTCATTTACATAGGCAATACAAAGAACCATCTTTTTTAAATTAAAAAAATAAAACAAAGCAAAAAGACTGAAACAGCTTTTCTTCCTTTCCCAAGCCGTGTGTTTGCACACAATGGCCTGTTTGTGGGTGGAAAACCAGTTGGATCAAGGGGAAAACAGGACCAAGCATTGTGCGCTGACCCAGCCATGAGTTATGGCACTGTCTCAATTTTGAAAAGTCAAATCAGTAAAAGGAGTTGTGACTAACCCATAAAAAGTGCTGTGTTGGGCTTGTGTCAGGGTACAAGCTGTGTTTTGCGCCCTGCCGCTCTGACACCATCTTCTCCAAAGAGCACTCGGATGCTGTTCTCCTTGGAGCTCTGCCCCCCTTCCCCTCCCAGCTGCAGCTTAAAACATTGGTGCAGTCATCCAGATTCTCTTCCTCTGCCGTCTCTGTACTCTTGCCCGGCCAAGTCTGTTTTTCCTCAGTGATTATGACAAGAAGGAAAGAGTGACACAAACAGACCCATAGTAACTCTAGGGGGTTGGGGGCATTTTGTGTTGCTCCTGGTGCTTTTGGGAATTCAGTGGGGTTATAGTTTTGTGCTGAATCCATCTGTTGTCTGTCACTGCATAAGCTGGGTCTGTTTAGTCTCCCAGCTGATAGAAAGAAGTAGAGGAGTGCATGGTCAGAATATAGGTATGTGTATGTGCGTGTGAGAGCCTCAGCTTGCACACAGCTTGTAACCTCTGACACATTGTGCTTAGGAATACAGGCATCGTCAAGTAGTCATGGGGAGTGGAAGAGGTTCACTCAAAAACAAATAAAGATATATTATGTGTTATAATTGGTTTTATATTAAGTTCATTAATTTATATTGCTCACATTAATGACAGCTCCAAGACCAATCACAGCTCAAAGACCAATTAATTTAGAAATTACTCCCCAGCTACAAGCTTCATTATTAATGCCCATTATGCAATGATGATACAACAAGTCAATATGATGTCTGCTAAATAGATGTTATGATCTACAGCAAAGCAAAAATGCACTAAGATGCGCAAAGTATTCAGTAGTACTTGCTTTCAGTTATCTTTCATTTTCTCTCTTTCTGAATTTTCTCTGTGGCATATCATTTTTACAACAATTATCTGATAGAAACAGGTGAATTGTTGAAGATTTCAGTGTTTCATAGTTGAAAGTTACTTCATCCTAAAGTTTGATTTGTTTAGGTGACATTAGTTAAACTTTGTAGAATTTAGTTGAATGTACACCCTGAACATATATACTCTCTCACCCACTCCTAGAGCCGCATGTATGAACACAAAGGCCCTCCACCACCACACTCAGCAGGCACTGACACATAGACCCCCTCCCCCATCATCCTTGTTGTTATGCAAAATAATGTCTGTTGTGCCAATAATGGCATGCACATGCATTTGAACTTAATCCTGTCCCTGTGCCTCCGAGATGTTGGATAATGAGCAGTCGAGATCAGCTCAAAATCTATGATAATTCTGAGTCTGTCTGCAAGCTTTGAAAAGCTTTGAAGAGGAATAATAATGCCATCCATACTGGGTCTTAACCCACTGTGTATGTTGGAGAGGTGTGAATTGGAGTGGGTTGCATGGAGGTGTATCTGAGAGTGATTGAGGTGGGGCACAGCTGTGCAATCTCTCTAAACTGGCAATGGCGCTGAAGGAAGGCAAGGTCGGCACGCTATCGGGAGTCCTTTGTTCGTGTGGGGCCGAGGCGTCAAGAGAGTTTTCTTCAATAGTTTAATGTAAGGTATCATGTACCATTGTTCATCATTCTAACGTGGACTCATTCATAAAACTCATTGGAGATGGATGACCCACAATATATATTGGGGCGAATACAGTGCATTAGTTTTTTACGCGAACTTAAAATACGCGAATTCGCTTTAACGCCCCTTGAAACACGATTCAAAACGTATTAATGGTATTTTTTAAATAATATTATTTGATATTAATCTTTAATAATATTTGAATTGGCAAAGGAAATTATGAGTGGTATTTAAAGTAGTGTATAACATTTATTTAGCAGAAATGTAATTATATACTGTACCATTAGCATTATCTGATATCCCCTTTACCAATACAATATCCACTCTCTCTCTCATAGATGCCCACTAGTTCTTGCTATTTTTTTCCAGAATTTTCTGAGTAAGTTAGTCGACGTTATGCGACCGCGGAACACATCTCGAGCATTTCCATTAATTAAAATGAGGATATTAGACTTGAATTACACGATTTTGCTTCACGCGAGCCTTTTCAGGGCCACATCTTCACATAAAATGCGAATGCACTGTATGTGTGGGTGAATACAGACCTGTCCTTTTCCACCCCCCATGAGGGCCCATATGACTATACTGAAACATACTCCTGGGCTGCAGAAATAAGGGGGTGGGGTGCAGAGTGAATTTTGGTTTAATTCGACTGTGAGGAACCTTGACCACAGCATGACCTGGTGGTGGATTTTTGCTGATGCAGAGATATCCAGTTGGGCTTGTGGCCAGTTTGGCTGATGCTTCAGCTTGGACAGACAACATGGGCATGTGAGAAGTAACCCCATATGGCTGTGCTCGCTGATGCCCTTTTTCTCCTACAGAGGATAGAGGCATGTGTGCGGTAACCCGGCTCTTCCCCTCTATTCATAGAGTGTAAGCCCTATTGAACCAAACAGTCGTCTCTTTTGTAAACATCCCCGTAATCTGCTCACTCATTAGCTAATAAGCCTCTTTCAGGCCGCACCACATCATTGTGACAGCTAGGATTAAATTGGATTTTTCTTTCTATTTAACTCGCTGCTGTCTGATTCTCTTCATAGGAATGAGAATTGAGTCGCAGCCCCTTAATTATCCATGTTTCATGTCAACAGGCTCTAGGGTAACACTCTCCCAAAACATGACCTCCATGACCTCCCACCGTAGCCATTGTTCCCCTAGAGAGACAGGAGGAGAACCAGAGGGCAGCCAGCGGAGAGATTTATAGATCCGAGACAGTTGTGTTCTGTTCAGCAGAGCCGCATTCAGATTTGACTTGCAGAAGAAAAAGCGAAGCTGAAAGAAGCTGACTTGTCGGACATTTTGTGCGAATGCTTTGTACCCAGAGCACATGCCGTAATGTGCAGTGCCACCCAGAGCACAGGCAGTAATGCCTTCTGACAGCGCAGCCAGCCTCCTGGGCTCTCTGAACCCTGGGCATGAGCGGCGAAGGTCAGTATGGAACCCCACTGCCTACAAACCTTTTAACACAAAACCAGTAAATAAAGAACCAGTAGCTTATTGATGTATTGAATGGCTAAAAAAGTAATGGTTTAAAATTAATCAATTAAATCTTTTAATCAACCCTAAAGACAAGGGGCAGCCAATAATGCGAGCCAGGATTAGAGTACTGTTTGCCATCAATAAATTAAGACTCCAATTACTTAAGTCCAGTAGCTGAATTTTGTTCCATTTGCAGATGATGGGACGAGATCATTTTTAAACCCAGGAAAAGAAAATCACCATAATCCAGATGTGAAGAAATAAATACAAGGATACTTTCCTTAATGTCTTGGAATGACATACCATATTCTTATATTTCCTAATTGAAATTAGCAGGGTACCTTTTTATTCTGGCTTTAAAATCCTAAAATTTGTGTGAGAGATAAACACAAATGTCTTTTTCCGAAATGCCTCTTTACTGCAGGTTTTAAATGCATTGTCTCTCTCTACAGATTTATCTTCATGTGTTTTACTGTATCAGTCTGTTTCAGCAGAGACTGAGGGACACACTGCACTGTGCTTTGCTTCCCTATTTGTGCAGTTCATATGGTGGGACAGGGTTTTATACTGGTGCTGTTTCAGTGCAGGTATTCATGTAACACTCATAAGCCTAAATTATGGTGCAGAGATTCATGACTAAAAAGCTCTGTAACTGAAGAAGTTGTGAGGATCCTCACAGACATAGCTGCTTTTCATCCAATTCTGTCACCTCCTCTCAACTCACTTACAGAGGGAGCATGGCAGCGTGAGTCAGCCAGCAAAAGCAGCCAGAAAAAGAGAGGAAATGCATTATTAATGAGGCCGCTCAGCTTTTGGAATCTCAACAGCAGTGCTCTTGCTCAGAGTTGGGGACCAGACTGCACGCTTGCTGCTCCTAGCCTCTGTGCACAGTGGAATTGGGGCGGTGGGGCTCTGTAGCTATTGCAGTGACTCAGGCTGCCCTGAGTCAGAATGACACCTGTGAAGGGTGAGATGGGAATGTTCCATTTCTCAGAACACAGGAACAGAAATGCAGAATCCTGATATAGAAGTTCACACGTGAACACAGAAGCAGGATCTGTCAAAATAAGTAGCTTTCAGAATTTTTAACATTGTGCAAATGTTGCATGGAACAGAGACATATTTTTCCGCGCACACTAGAGTGAGAGTTCATGCTTGAGTACATCACTGAATCACCACATGGATGTGCTGCTGTGGAACGGAGGATCTGTTCCTATGAGGCATGTCAAAGTGGCTGTCAAACTGCATGCTAAACCTCTGAAAAAGCTAACCACAACATCTACCGCAGCATTCAGGGCACAACAGTGCCCAGATGAGTTCTGTCATTACTGAAACTGAGGCTCTGTGGAGCCCTTTCATTTAATACCTCCACTGTCGTGTGTAAGCATTTTAATTAAAAAGGACTCAAATGTCACCTTTTATCTTAATGATTACGGTTCATGACACTTACACTTTATGGGGCAAAAAACAGGTAAATGTGTAAAGAAAATCAATTGAATCCAGAGAAGTTGGTAAAATGGTAAAAAAAAAAAAAGCTCTGCATTTGGGAAAAATCAAATAGATTTTATAGAGATTTAGGACTTATACATATGCATGTTGCAAGGGTCAGGCTGTAAAGGCTACATGTGCATCTACCCAGAGGACTGTCAGATGGCATGATCTGCCACTGTACATTAAGAAGAGGTGAATCGGAGAGGGACATGATGAACGGGGGAAGGGCTAATTTAACAATGTGTTGTCATTGTCCGGGATGGCAGCGGTTTGCACAGTAAAATGTGTCAGTAAACACTGAATGCAGATAAGGAGACAGGGATTGAACAAAGGGCTGAATAAAAAATAGAAAAAAGAAGAAGGAGGGAAGGGGGAGCAGGGAGGGTCTGTGACAGTGAGGGAGCAGGGAAGAGAAAAATAGAGAGAGAGATTTGTGGTAGAAGACAAAACAAGAGCATGCAAAGTCATGCATCAGAAAACATATTCAAATGTAAAGAAAAAAATGGTCGGCGCAAGAGGTCAGTTATAAAAGAGCTGCTATGCTACTGGACACAGATGGGATTGTGAACAGGGTTGTTTACAGCAATTTGAGCAAATGTAGGCAAATATTTAATTTGCATGCTCCTTTCCACTTTTGCCACATTCAGTGCTGCTAAACTCAATATTCTTTGTAAGAAGCTGAAAAATACAATCTTCTTACATTCATCAATCATGTTTCTTAAGCACATTATAGTTAAATAAATTTATGTAGTTGGATAGTTTAATAATTAGCAGCCTGAGCATATACACTGTGCATCAGCCAGTCACTATTCTTTGACTCTTTATAGGATTAAGAATCCAGAAAGATCACTGCTTGTTGGGTGAACTTGATATATTGGGAATGAAGATGATATTGTCCTTTTCATTCGCTGAAACTAGCAAAAACAGTCCATGAGAATATGACATAAAATCCAACAAAAAAATAAGAACATGTGCATCTTGACCAGTGATCCATCAGTCAGAAGTCAGGTTCCTCCATGCACATTAAATACTTTAATGGATTAATGACATGAAATATTTGACAAGGGAGGTGCTGCAAACTCTCAAGTTACAAGAAGCCTGTTATGTTTTGCAATGCTGGAACTTTCTTCTGTGGCAGATGTAATTGTATACCCCTTTAGTGTATGTCACACAGCTCTACACATGTAGTTATCCTGTCTACAACAGAATGTGTTCTGTTTGGTTCTTCATTGTCTTGAAGTATGTTGTGTCTGGCAGTCATGCTACTCCTAGCAGTCCAGTGTAACTTACTTCCAGACTTTACCCAAACAAGTACTCATAAAATGGAAGCTGAACATAATGATGCAGGACAGAATTTAAGTGCAAGAACATGCATCGAGACACATGGGAAATAGATAAAATTAGACTTTTATGGTCCGTTTACTTATACTACCACCAACATATTGTTGGGACATCATTTTATAACACCATTTTTAAACCATGTAATCTATAGATAAAAAAATCAGGATGAGTTCACTGGTTCACTGGGGTTGAGTCTTTAACGGTGCTGTCATAACATCTTAGTATTATGTTTTAATGGCTCAAGATCACAGTGCATCTCTTTGCGACTGAAGAGTTCACAATTCAGTGTCAACAGAGTATGAGGAGGGTGTGCATGAACCAAAATGATTGACTGGTGTTTTGGAGGAACAGACAACTTCAAGTTTCAATCTCTGCAGGGTTTGTCTGCATTACTGGGAGGAAGCAGATATCAGTCCAAAAATCGTAACCTCCTGACTGTAAAAACTATATCAAACTGATACCGGGAGACATTCAGGATGTTGATGTAAAGTCTGCTGGCTTCATGTGGATACTGCTGAAGATTATGATGTACTGTAAGCTGTGATTCAGTTTTTCACAGGGAAAATCATGTTATTTCCCATGTGTTTCTTGCTTCTTTTTTCAGTGTAATTACACTCTCTATAAGGAGTATTAGAGCTAAAATGCACTCAGGATGGATAGGACTTTCCCATGGAAATAGGTGATTTATAGCTTCTCCTTCACCCTAGGCAACACCATTAGTGTTTGTCAGAGAGACCAAAGGAGAAGCGAGGTACATGCAGCTCATTAAGCTAACGACTGTAGACTTACAACCCTGCTCCTCTCCAATGGTTGTGGCACTGCCATGTCACGTCGCTTGTGTATCTCAAAAGGATGGAAGCAAACCCTGTTAATATTTATTTACTCAGGATAACATGTTTCAAAGGGAAGAGAGATCGGTCAACCTCAAAAACATAGAGGAATGATGTGATTTTTATTCTGACAATAGTTGCTTCTGAAATGTTTCTGGGGAATTCATGAATGCATTTTGTGGGTGAGAGCTCTGTGTCTCTGATTTACATCTGTGCTTTTATTGATGACTTCCAGACGTTGTGCTCCTTGCAACTCTGCATTTTTGGGTTATACATCACTCTGATTGCATGTAATTCATTTGAATTAGTTTGACAAAACAAGCAGCTCCAGCATACCATAACTCTAATAACTTACAATACCACTCAGTTACACCACAAGTGCAGGCATTACAGGGAAAAGTATGCTGGAGGAAAACAATGTAATTGGAGTCTGAGCTGTGACAGTCAGTCATTGTGCTGGGATTTGTATTGTTCCCAGCTTTGGAAGCCTGTGGCGACTGAAAGTTAAGATTCCAGCTTTATGCTCTGAGAGTCTTGAGGAGGCTGATGGATCAAACTGCTAGCAGGAATGGATTTTTTCTGTTTAGGTAAATAAATGACCATGGGCCCAGTTGCTGAGATCCATTAGAGAATAAATACAGTACAGAGCTAGGTTATGTGGGAGTGTTGTTCCATAATAGAATAATTTCTTGTTTTTTTTATGGTTGTCATATAATTCAGGGCACATCTTTACAGTTTGGCAATTCTGAGTTACTGTCCACAGCATCATCTCTCATTTATACTCAAGCTGTGTGCAACAGTTTTATTCCACCTAATGAGAATCCAAGCAGAGCAGATAGACCTGGCCTGGTGCTGGTGAAGACAGACCTGGGGCAGTATTTACGATGCGTTTCAGAGTAGGAAATTGGTCATAATTCTTAGAGTGACACAAATTTGGCCCAACTCCCACCTTTATCAGTATGAGCTTGTTACACCATATTCCACATATATGATATTCTAAATAACTGTTCTGAAAATGAATAACCCAAATACGGATATGCCCAATGAATGCATAATATGGGAGCTTGGTTTAAGTATTTAAACACCTTGTTTTAAGTATTTGCTGTAAAGAACAGTTTGCAAATGCTACGAAGCCAGCTTTGGATCCTTCTCTGCACAAAAGCAAGTCACTGTAGGATGCTTGATAAATGGCTCACACCATAGGCATCATTTACACTGGGGACACTGGGGACAGGTCCCCACCACTTTTTGTCGTGGCCCATTCTGTCCCCACCTCTTCTTGAAAGCCTTTAGTTACCCATCGTTGTCCCCAGCACTTTTCAAAAGAAGCTGACGCTCATGGCTCACACGTCCTACTTTAGCTGGAAGTATTCTTAGTCATAAGAGAGCTTTTAGTGCTCTCATTAACAGTAATTCTGAGATGCTGTTCCTGGTCTAACACCAGAGGATGACACCATCCTCCCTCTGTGACACTTTTGCTCTAAGTCTAAAGGGGCAGCTATTAGGTATTAAGACAAATATAGCAGGTTGTGGTGGTGACGCATTAAAACGCATTAAGCTGGGCATTAATCAATACAGCACAGTAATAAATGTTGTCATTATAGCAGGGATGCTGTCGGAATAATAGATGTGTGGGTAGACTCTCCTGTGGGGGGAGGGGGGATGGGGTGGGGTGCTGGCCATTAGTGGTTGCCACAGTCAGTGTTACAAATGTTCCTATTTTTCTATGTAATGCAGGGAGAAGGGGGTATGGTGCAGGCAACTGTGCTTGTTCTACAGAATTGCAATGGGTGGAGCTTTAGGTTTCTCTCCTACTTGAAGTTTGATACTCATAATACTGGCAGTAAACCATAGCAACTGGTATGACAGTGGCGCGTGTATTTCTTTGTTTCATTTTTTTGTGTTGGGACATTTAGTTGCAGTGTTTTTACAAAATGAAATCTATATTTTCAAAAAAAATTCTAATAGTAGTCGTAGAAAAATAATTTCCGTATTTTATCTGCAAGTCAAAGAGCATGTACTTAATATGGAATGGAAATATTTGAACTTCAGAGATTGAAGACATCCCCTCTTTTCATTCCAGTGGATTAATATGGTGATAGCAATTAAAATGTATGAAGCAATTATTTTCACTTGTATTATCTGCCAAAGCAGGTCACAAAGTGAGAAACTATTTTCTCACAATCCATTTTCTCATGAATTGTAACATTACATTTGGTGTGTGTATGCATTTCCTGTGAACATAAGTGTGTGTGTGTGCGTGCAGTGGTGAAATACAAGTACGTGCACAGAAGTTGAATACCAGGTGTGAGTCATTCAATTATTTTAGCTATGCTGTTCATGCATAATTGCATCTATGTTTTTTATCTAGCTGTCATCTGACTACAAATGGCCTTCACTGGAGCTTGTTTAAATGTTTCTCTTCTCTCTTCGCTATGCTTGTTTGTGAGCTATTCTCCAAATGTTTAGAATCTGCCCTGGAATTATGAGGGTAATCACCCCCCGTTTGAAATAGGACTTTTTAATCTATCATGATAAAACCGGGGAAACATTATTGTAATTGCCTAAGCCGTGACATACTGCTGCATTATTCATGGTGATGTTCTTGGCTTTCTTACTGAGGAGTGTGCTCTGCTTTTCATTAATATTTCATTTGGCTGACTTCAAAGCCGCCAGGGCTGACTGGTGCAGGTTTGGCTGGTTCAGGCAGTCTGGGGTAAAGGTCTAACAGGTGATGCTTTAACGCATACTCCTGCCTGTCAGGCAGTCCTCCCATCTGATGGTCCACCCCACACTGCTGTCTGATTGGGTTTCCCTTGAAGCCCTCTGATTGGCCAAAATCAAATGACTCTGTGATTCTCAATCTGCCCCACATGGATGTTTTGAGGTGAATCAAACACTGCATTGATACAAACAAATTACAGACTAATACAAATGGCATTGTCATGTATAAATAATAAGTTTCTTTGATGTAAAGTTTAAGTCTGCAAAGACTAAACATCAACTGTGGCTATTACTTTAGTTTAGCATAAGTCCAATAATTGATGCAAATGAATTCAAAATGTACTATTTTGAGATCTACTTTGTATAACTTGTGTCATCCTCAATGCTGTCAGGTGAATCATGAGCAAAAAATTTGCAAGAGGCATCCCAAATTACACCTATAGACAGGCAACAGTATGCAATAGGCAACAAGTCATGTCACCCTTCCTCCACCCCCTTTACCCCCCCAAAAAAAAAAAGGGAATTACAGCTAAAATATTAGTATTTCTGCCCATATTACAGATATTACATAAATGTGAACACAGCAAAGCTAGTTCATTGTTGTGAGTAACTTCTCTGTTACCATAGCAAGGCTAGTTCACTGTGGTGAGTAACGTCTCTGTTACCATAGCAAGGCTAGTTCTCTGTGGTGAGTAACCTCTCTGTTATCATAGCAAGGCTCATTCACTGTGGTGAGTAGCCTCTCTGTTACCATAGCAAGGCTAGTTTGCTGTAGTGAGTAACCTCTCTGTTACCATAGCAAGGCTAGTTCGCTGTAGTGAGTGACCTCTCTGTTGCCGGGTAGATGACAGTGCCTCGGCAGCCAGCAGCATGGAGGTGACTGACCGCATCGCAGCACTGGAGCAGCGGGTGCAGATGCAGGAGGATGAGATTCAGCTGCTGAAATCTGCGCTGGCCGATGTGGTGCGGAGACTCAACCTCTCCGAGGAGCAGCAGGCACTCGGCACCAGGAAGGGACCAACCAAAGGTACTCCTAACACACTAACACATGTGCACGCTCTCACATGCACATTCATACACTTACACACATACATGCATACACTCACACACACTCATACAACACACGCATGAACAAACCTCACATACAGTCTTACAATGTTCATAAATTATTTAAATTAGAGCATCATTATCCAATTAAATGATAGTTACTTCAGGCCGCAAACTAAATTCTTCCTTTAGGGACTGATATGCAGTACTGCTCAAGCAGCACGTTGTTATAAGGATCACAGTACACATTCTTGTGTGATGCATTGAGGTGTACCTGAAAATTTTCCCTTCTCCCCACTCACCTGCATGGTCATGAAATGGAGGTTTGATATTGGGGGAAGGAGCTGATGGGTCTGCTGAAGGTCCAGTGAACACTGGCACTTTGCATAGGGCCTGAGATGGCATCATCTTTTTGGTCAGCAACAAGCTCCACATTGCCCATTAAAGCTGCTTGGATATGATAAACTTTCTGCTGCTCTCCTTCTGTGCCCCCATACCTATGGTCCACATGCCTCAGGAGACCTTTTGTCCTTCACTCTCCTCAATACCTGTCCCCAATTGTCCTTAGAACCTGTCCCATGGCCCTCTTCCTGTTCTTCCCCATCAGACCTGTCCTCTGTTCCCCTCCTTCCCCCTTCACTCCCATCCAGATGTGTCCTCTGTCCTCTACCTCCTCACTCCTCTCTAGACCTGTCCTCTGCTCCCCACCATTCTCTGCACTCCCTATTTCTCACACAACCATCCTCAGTGTGCGTCCTAGTGATGAGAGAATGAGGGTTGATGGGTTTCATGACCCCCCACAATGGCTGGAGTCAATTATTTTCTAACTGCTTTAACCAAACCAAAGACTGTGCTCTTCACAGAGAAAAACACAGTTTTTCACAGGTTCAAATTAGCCTGTCACAGTCATGACACCTTGTTCTTCCATCACTGTCTCCTTCCCTTTAAGTCCTCTGCTTCATTTTCTCTTGCATTCCTTCCCCTTGTCTTTCTGGGCCTGTGTAGACCATGCAGCAGTGAAAAAGCCCCCCCTGTCTGACAGCAGTGCTGGTAAGCCAGGTAAGCTGTTCCCTCAAGCAACCTGACTCACCCCTAGCTCCTCTGCAGCACTGACCACCTGCTGATCACACTCCCGCCATGCGACTGCTGTGTGACTGCTCTGAACACGCTCCTGCCAGCGACTGTGCATGTGAATATTCTGATCATGTGACTGTTCTGATACTCCCACCAGTCTCTGTGTGTATGGCGGTTCTGACCAAAGCTCACCCTTGCTTGGTTCACTTGTAACTTGCATGTTCCAGGCAGATGTGTCCATATGAGTATGGACCTCCTGGGGGATGGCATGTCAATTTACTGTAGAAAATGGTTTTCCATGTTGAATGGTATTATTTTGAATAGGGATCTGAAAGCCAATTCATCTGTACGAGAGTGTTTGGGAGAACATCTGAATGGCCGGTTCTTTTGATGTTCTATCAAGGCAAGTTGCATAAACATAGCCTGAAGCCTATGATTACATAAAAAGTCACACTTGTTGATTTTGGCATTTTCATTTTCAGAATTAGCTTATTTAAACAGGGTTTATTCAGCCAAGTTGACTTTCAGGGTAAGATGCTGAACCAAAAAAAAAAAAATATATATATATATATGTATATAGATGTGTGGCATACATCAAAGCACAATCACTTAGCCATGTATAAAAACATCTAAGCATGTCTATCTCTAACATAGCTACCAATTTTTTCACCATATTTCTAAATAACCAACACCGAGCTGTAATAATTCATGCAGTTGTCTGACTTGCAAATTTAAGGATTACCAGTTACCAATAACCATGAGATTTGTTTGTCACCATTCATGATATACCTATGTGAAGAAAATAATTAGATACACTGGATTTTCTGGATATCACATCAGCAATGTTCATGTTTAAAGAAGAATTGAATAATTAACATCCTAAATGCCAGGAAAGACAGAAATATTTGAATAGATTTCCTACACTGTGCCTTTTCTGCAGCGAGTTTGGAGATCCCATGGTATCCCACTGTGTGAAATACCCCCACAGCACATGCAAGACTGAGACCGAGCAAAGCAAACAGTGAATAGCAAACCAAGTTCTGCAGTGATAAATATTCATACTTCATGTTCCCAGGACAGAGGAAATGAAGCAAGTCTTCCTCTTGCAGCTGAACCAGTAAGCATGCTGCAGGTGAAGAGATGTTGCATATTGATGTTAGAGAACACAGAGGGACTAATTACACAACACACTGTGATACAAGCTTTATAATATCTTTCCTTGTATTTGAGGGCACTCAGTGGAGTCCATCTACTGACTTAACCTTACTGATTGAGTCCACTGGTTATACTTTGTCATGTGACCATCTCCCCTGACTAAAAAGAATTAAGAATTGAGCATGTTTTTGGAGCTGCAGAGGGTGAGAAGGGGTGGGGAGGTGAAGTCTAGGAAGAAATAGCATGTGGAAACAGAATCACAGGAAATCATGTCATGTCACATGCTAAAGTCACAGTCACATATGATCCTGCCCTTTGAAATCAATGTCAGATTAACCAATGTTGTATTTTGCATCTTATATCATGTTTTTTTTTGAAAATAAACCACCATGTCACCTTTTTGTAACAGAATTTCATAATGGGTTATGTACATCCATGTTCCTTTAAATTATCAATTCAAGAATACTGTCAAGTGACAAATGTCACCTCCTCTTATTCAGCTGTCTAAGTGAAGCTAATTTCTATGAATTTTCCTATTATGAGTATAGCTCATAAATATTTCATTATTAAATGCAAGAGTTGTTGGTTTAGGCTGTTGCATAGCTCATGCTGTTTAGGCCATGCTGTTGAAAGGGTTCCATAGTCTGGTATGAAATCTAGGCTGACGCTAGTGCCAGCATAACTTTCGCATTTGTAATAAAAAACTAAGTCGTATGCTCAAGAATAGCTTAAATTATAAACAGAGAATTGAATCTTGTGTATAAACAAATAAATAACGTATGTTCAAGTTTTGCACACTATACATAGTCTATACATATTGACACATAGGCTGTGTTTTGTTTTTCACTTGTATCTCATTTAAGATGACACAGTGTTAATATGACACTGACCCATTAAATCTTTTTTTGCAATCTGGAACTTTTAGAGGTGATGATCACTAATTCCTTATAGATTTGCATTGATGTATCATTCCGTAGCTCCTTGTTGAAGCTCAGATTACTGCTGGGATTTATACTGTCTGAACACGGAGTAGAGGATTGGTAAAAATCCCCCTTTGGTTTTCATAAAACCATCCTGAGCAGAATAAGCGCTGGTGTAAATACAGGAGATGATTGCCTAAAACTATGCTAACATTGTTTTTTTTTCAAATTGCATATAAGACTATGCTAGGGAGCATGCTAGCTCTGAAGAGCGGATTGTATTGGCGTGTTATGTACCAACATATGTATCTTCCACAAGAATTAGATTTTCTAAACTGCTTTTCTTTTGCCGTTGAACTGAGACCTTTTGCTTCACTTCTTGGTATGGTGATGCAATTCACAGGACATTGAGTTTGGTCTTTGTGCTTCTGATTCTGTGTTAATCATTATGTGGCCTGCTGCAGTGCCATGGCTGTGGACTCACACTTTCCTGGTCCCTCTGTCCTCACAGCCAGACCCATGATGCCAGCCTTGCCCCTGAGACCCATGGTCAACAATGGCACAGTCTTACCAAAGAAAGGCGGCACTCTGCCATCCCCCTCCAGTGCCAGGAAGGACACTACAACACCAGCAACCAAGAGGTACGACTGTCCCACAACATAGGGGTGACCGGTCTCAAGACTCTCAAAGGTCAACACTCAAGTGTACACAATGAATTAATTAATGGAAGGCGGAAGAGAGGGAAATTATGGCAAAGAGTGAAATTAGATTCCCCATCGCCATCGGTGATGATGTACCCAAGCCTGATCAGATTGTATTTCCTGAATTTTCTGTATTTCCTGCTGTTCCACCCAACTCTATCAAATTCCCAGGAGAGGGTAAATGAGTCATCATGGACATTGGCTCAGTGGGAGATGCTCTTCAAACACGCCTTGGTTTAGCCTGTTTGATCCCTCAGACCCCCTCCCACCAAACTCAATTATCAGCAGTAGTGTAAAGAGAGAATGACTGAGATCGATGTCAGCCAGGTTACTACTCACTATGTGCAATGTGTTGCAATATAGGCTAATCAAACCAAGAGAACTACTAATAAAGAATAGTTCTGCTTAAACTAAGAGCACACAGATAATTCAACATATGCATCTGGTGTATGGTTTTGACTTCAGCAGCTGAGTTGTGACTTCGTCATTTGTTGACTTCAAGTCAAGATCTTCCAGTAATATGACAATTCAAACAGACTCACATTCCTATGTTTGAGCAAAACATGTTCAGTCTGATTAGACTACCACCACTGCTGTCCCTGGGATGACATTGCTGTCAGTGCCTGACAAAACTTTCAGTTTTATGTCCGTCTAATACCCCTCAAAAACAGGTCTACCCCCACTTTGCTACTTACTAACTAAAAGTACAATTCCACACAGGTAATCTATGAGAGAAGGGTCTTTTTACTGTTCTGTAGTCAGGGTGGAAGATTTGATGAGTTCTGTGGGTGTGACCGAACCAAATGAATTTATCCTCTTTTAGGGTATATGCAGTTAAGTCATAACATACTTAAGTCCTTTAAATGCCATGTGCCATGTTTTATTGTCTTGAATATAGCAGAATACTCCAAGAAACATATGTTGTATAGTAAAGTCTGTTTTGATTGAATAGCACACACCCTCAAAGAGACTGAATGTGTTTGTTTTGACCCTAGGCCATTTTGATTGAATAGCACAGTCCTTAAGGAAACTAAGTGCATTTGATTGAATCCAGCCCTGTATTTATTTAGTCACTGGGAATGCATGTGTGGGTTCATAGAGGTATACAGCAGCAGGGGCCTCATCAATCTCACCACCTCCTTCTTGTCAAAGGCACAATGGCCCTCCATTCAATGGGAGACCCTGCAGCTTCATTCATGTTGCTGGGCATGGATGTTTTCATGGGGCTTTTTCCAAGATGGGGAAATTGAGCAGCATCTTTCAGACTAACCCAAACAATGACAGTCAAGTCCCACTGAGGTCAATATGTCAATTGTGTTTTTTGCTTTTCAGGCAGTATTATTATGGGATGGGAAAGGTTTTACAATTTCCTCTTCTGTGCAGAGCAGTACCCCTCAGTTTTCAAATCAAACCTATTCTTAGTCCACTGACATCCACAGAAGCTTGGAAAAACTACAGCTCTCTGTGTCTGCTTCATACTTTAATCCTTAGCAGATGGTTTTTCCTGGGGGTCTGCAGCAGATTATTCAGATAGCAAACAACAAACCCACAAAATAATAAATAAACAAAACAGGGGCCATGAAGAGGCCAAATGTTATAAAAGGAAAATGTGATGCACAGTTTTGCTGGAGCAATTATAATTGTTACTCTTCCTACATTCTTACCTAGTACATGCAATGCAGCGGATATATTCAGTCGCAGACTTTCTTATTAAAACATTTAGAGACACACTTTACACCAGTGCCCAGTTTAACTTTCCATAGTACAGAGGATCAAGTGCATCAAAACTTCAACAAGAACTTGTGAATTTGTATGAACAATTTGGGAAGAAACAAAGATCACACAAACTAGGCATGATTTATTCTTAGTCAGCCTCTTACCTGATGTCTCAATGTAAATTATGACAGCAATGAAATGATCAGGAGAAAATTAAAAAAAATGCTCAGGCTTATTGTTGTTACATTTAACATTTGGTCTAATTATATATGTCATTACTTCAATACAAAATGTGGCTGTCTATTTATAAATCTTATATTTTTCTCAATCAAAAACAGAAACCTATACACTTTCACTAAGATCGTATATTGTACAGTAGTAATGGTTACAGGCTGGCATTCAATCACGTGCACTCTCTCTCTTTAAGGGTATGTGCCATTCAATCAACCCTGCTGTATACTTATAAGAAATAGAAATGTCCAGACTAAAACCTGCTAGACATTGTTTACGTCCTGCACAGTTAAAACCATGTTTTCCAGTTTGGTTAATGCCAGTTCAAAGTAGACTCATTAAAGTATGACTAATTATGATTCTGTAGTAACATTATAGGGCTAGTTTCTTTAAGGCCAAATGCTATTCAAACAACATGTACTTGGTCTCTATAAAGCTGTATGTTATTTTATTTTACAATGTCTCCAATAAAGTATAACATGTTCAGGTAAAAGTATCCTGTGAGGTAATGTAAAGTCTATTTTTTGACTGAATTGCATATGCTCGTAGGGAGCCTATGTGTGTTTGATTGGGTCCCAGCCTGAGTGTGTCTTATTAAATCTAGTTCTTCTACTCTTCAGCTGAGTCATGGAAAAGTCATTAGTTAATATGAGCATTAATCAACAAGTGATGTTTGTGAATTTATTTAATAGACAACCAGAAAAATCACTCAATAAAACATGGCAGCATCTAATGCAGTATGATGCAATAATATAAACATATGAGCAAGGAGGCAATGGCAGGACATTCAGGTTGTATAATTCTATCATTTTTATCCTCAGAGTTGTGTCTCTGCAGCTCTAAGTGCCGTTATGCTGAACATCATAACACCATCCAGTCCTGGAAACAAACCCCTTCCTGGCCTGTATCTCTTCCAGAGTAACATTTCACTGGCTCACTTTATACACCACACTCCCCTACTGACCTCGGCCAGAAAATGTGACAGCTCACCAAGCTTCATCAACTACAGCCCTGACATCAGTATGGCTGCTGTGACATCATTATATACGTTTTGTAACAAAGGACCTCCCAAACACACACAGCCCTGCACATTACGGGCCATCGACAGGCCTGAATGGACTAGAGCTCTCACAGCCCAGGACCCCAGAGAGGAAGCTGAGCCACTGCTGAGGGTGCTGTTTCTTTGTCCGGCCACTCAAAGAGGGGAGCCCTCGCTTTCAGCTCTCTCTCACTTCTCATTCCAGCACAGATTTAATTGTAAATATATCAAGGAGGAAACAACAAGGGGTTACAACTACTGGGCCATCCTGTTAGCATGAGCCTTTTTTTACTCCCTAAGTTCTGCTGTGCAGATCAGCTTGACGGTTTAGTTTCAAACCCAGACTGTTCCAGTGCAAACTGTGCATAACTGGTCATGGTGTCACCCAAGCAGGGATTTTTTTGGCTGGTGAGATTGTCCACATCTATTACCAATAGTGAAAACTGTGTATCTTGTGTCTGGGAAAAGGAGACATTAACTATTGATCTAAGAACAATGACCAGAGCATGCTGCTTTATGTTTAACTGCACAACAGTACTCATTCATTTTCATATTATACATTTTTAACCCTTGTACATCAGTGAGGTTTATGAGGTTTTAAGGAGAAATTACCATTAAAATGTTATGGGTTGCGGGCTTTAGGGTGCTTGTACAGGGCATTTACAGCACAACCGAGCTTGTGGGCTGTGATTAGAAAGATGTAGCTACCGGCAAACTTTTCAGAGCACATACTTGTGTATGCACTCCAAAAATTCAGGATGTTACAGTGGCGAGACAGCCCTGAGAAAATATTTGGGTTAAAAATTGGTTCAAAGGATAAATAAATAAAATCTTGCTCTTATATCCTGTTAGCTTTAATAGCTGCTGTTTTGTGAAAAATGATTGTTTACCACCATCGACCTTGCCGCCCAGGATGTTGAATCTACACAAGCAGACTGTGTGTTATCTTTGCGAGTTTCTCTGCACGGAGGCAAATGTTTACTGTTAATGAATGCTGTTACTGCATGCAGTTTCCTGCTCAGCTGAACTGAACACATGCTGCCCAAGCTACAGAGAATAATGTGATTTAAGATATCAATTTGATGGTTTTATACTCCAGGGAAGAATGAAATTTCATTGTGCAGCTAAATCACGGAGCTTGGAATTCATGACAGCGTGTGCTGCAGAGGCTGCTCAGTGTGTCCGCTATGTGTATATACCCTAAAGGAGCTGTGATGCTGGGGTAAATCTCTACTAAAGGAGCTTATTCTGAGTCACAATCTGAGAACAGATTCTGCTGCTGAGTACCCTCACTGTACTGTAAGTCTTGGATGTGTGACAGCGGTACAAACAATGCAAAATTCAGTTCTATGTTGATATTAGCATTATGCACCATTCCTGTTGTGCAGACTCTCATTTCCTCCCCGGAGTCCTAGGACCCTTCACTGCCAGTGTTATGTAAGAGTGGTCAGATTCCAATGTTCTGTGGGTGTGTATGTACAGTAAGACAGATTCAACATCACAAATATTTTTTAAGTTGGTGGAAAGATTTTCAAGATGAAAATGACACAGCCTAATGGGGTCAAAGGGGGAATATGAAACCTCAACCTCACATCTTTCAGCACCTGTGCTTTTTGTTATGTGTGTTTGTGTTAGCAAAAAATATATGCTCAAGGGCTTATACACCCTGTTTCTAAAATGAAGAAACATTCCACTCTGCTCTCCACCAGCACTGTGAAAAGAACCAGCTCCTCAGAGCGAATGGGCACGCTCACACGCAAGGAGAGCACCGGAGAGACCAAGGGCAACCGCACCCGCTCTGGCTCCACGGGGAGCAACTCCAGTGGAAAGAGGACCAGTGAGAGGTACACTGTCCATCTCTTTATACCCTGCACCCTACAACAATGGCATATCACTGTAAACCCTGTGTATCCAAGTTTTTAGCGGTCTTAAGTACTGAGGTAGTTACAAGTGGCAGTTTGGCAAGGAGCTACTGATGTTCCCACTTCCAACTTTTCCAAAGCCTCTTTAAGCCAATCAGTTACTCAGCTTTCTAAGAGTAGCAGGTCACAGGAAAGTCGTAAAATTTAGTCTCTTATTGAAGTTTAACATTGTATTGTAACAGCGCTCTCCTGTCACCCCAGTACTTGCATCTTATATCTGTGGGTGTACTCCCCATATGCTGGACATGGCAGCAGTGGTCAGGGGTCTTCTTATAAGCAGAGGCCTGCAAATTTAAATCCTATAGTGCTATAGTCCAAATTTAAATCCTATGGTGCTATAGTGTACATTTAAATCCTATAGTGCTATAGTGTGTGCTATAGTGTACATTTAAATCCTATAGTGCTATAGTGTGTGCTATAGTGTAAATTTAAATCCTATAGTGCTATAGTCCAAATTTAAATCCTATAACCTGCCATGCCCTTGAAGTTAATTGGCTCGTTATGTTAAGCTGTGCAACTAGATGCTATGTAAAAATAAAACAGAAAAGTATGTGCATCTCAAAAAACAAACAATAATTGTTTGTCAATGTTGTACAGAAAATGATGAAGGTGGATGACATTAACTACAATGCTAGTATTCAGTTGTGCTTGATTGTCATTATATTTCTCCCCCTACAGTAAACCGAAGGAGCCAGTATTCAATGCAGGTAAGAGTGCATTTCCCCACTGTACCTTAGTGCAATGCACACTGAACACAGTCTGTTTTACACTATGTGCTAACATGCCACTCTGTGCTGTAATGTAAAACCATAAGGTGATGAATCATAAGGTGCTGTCACCACCACATGGGGTGATGGCTTCATCGCTAAAATCAGTACCTTTCAAATATTCTTATTAATTATTATTATTAAATTATTAAATATTCTTATTGCTTATATTTTTTAAAATAAATACATGCACAAATACAGTGTGGTCCCATTATAACGCGATTGATTAGGTCCATAAAATGGCATCGCTAAAAAAGCAGGGTCGAGCTAAATCGGGGTTCAAGAAAATCAGTGTTCAAACTGACCCAATGTTGACCTACCATCCTAAAACACCCCATATTTTTGCCGTATTTTACCTGTTTTTTGCACGTTTACCTTCTGGCAGGTAAATTACCTTTGAATTAAAGAAGTCTGTCAATAACTAATTGTTGTTACAGTAGAAATTAAAACACAAATACATTTTTAGTAAAGATTTTTAATAGAAAGGTCCAATGACTCATCGCGTTATATTCAAATTCATGTTAAATAGGGTCGTGTGAAATTGGGGTTTCACTGTACATACATGAGCCAGGACCGTCAAAATATTGCCTGCTGATCTTGTCAGTATGTGGATGAGCTGATACCCTACACAGGCTTTTCCACAGGTAGATCTGTGTAGTAAACATATGATATATATTCATATATTCAATATATATTGCATCTAACCAGTTAGGCTGCCAGTTTATCCATCAAATATTATTTATAATACACCACCAGATTGATAACTTGTGTCCCCTTAACAAGCTGATTCATATAATTGGCAGTTGTGGCACGGCTCCCAGGTTTTCAGGCAGAGGTCCAAAATGGGAAATGGAAGAATCAAATCAGGGGAAAAGTAAATTGAAGATGATTGGGCATAAGTATTACTCTAAAATAATAGCCTGTCATTAAATTATGGTATGCCAAATGCCCAAAAATGTATCTTCCTGTTACAAATAAGCATCTAGCACTCAGCCCAATCCATCTATCAAGATTTTTTTATTTACTGTTTGTCTTTTCATTGTGTGCTTTCATTGTGGTCAGAGTATCCCCTTGCCATCTGTAGTCCTGTGTAAACTGTTCTGTTCCTAATCTGTGTTCAGTCAGTCCTTAACGTCCTTTTCCCATTTGAAAACTTGGTAACTTTTGCCTTTTCAATGGAACCCAAAAGTAGTGAGCTATTGAGGTGAGGATGCATTTGAATCATTTGATAGTAATCATTTATATGCTTAGCATACAGCTGTTAAATGTAAGGATCTACTGGTGGAAGTTGTACAAAATCTTTTCTCTGTCTCTGATGCACTGCAAGCTTACTATCATTTGATGATTCTGTCCCAGTAGTGTGCAACTTCTCAAAGCATTCCCAAATTTCTCATCACCAACAAATGTAAAATGTCATTGAACTAGTGTGCGTGGCAAGGCACTCTCCCAGCCTGTGGGGATCTTTAATTGATGTATTGCAAAGTCCACAGAGTCCACAAAAACACCAGCATTCAAAGGCCCTGACATTCAGATGCAAATCAGTTAGGCAACCCCCTGAAGCCCCAATCAAAAGGCAGGTTCCTTAAATTATACATTTATGAGCACTGAACTGAGGATTTTGACTAAAAGGAAATGTGCTGTACTTTGATAGCGTAGCTGTGCTACCATGTCTCCAGTTCTCTTCACAGTAATTCCTCACAAATTAAGTTAAATTGGAAGCATACCATGGTGTAGTCTGTTTAAAGGATGTACAGATTAGCGTATTGTATTGGTGGATTTATGTAGCAATGCCAAATACCAAGAGGAGAAGTCAATGCACCGGGGGAGCTGCTTACCTAGAAGGGTAATTATAAATCTAAAGAAAGGAAGCAGCTGGAAAGTAGACTGGGGATTTTTACTAACCAAAGAAATTGTACTTCATTAAAATGAAGATGTCTCAGCCAAGAGAAGTGTTCAATAACAAATGAAAATATATGGCTTACAATGTAACTTGAGCACAATTAACAAGCTTACTCCCACAAATCATTCACTACATTGTGGGATATGCTTGCCAGTTGTAAATGATTTACTTTTACTCTGTATAACGAGGGAACTCCCTTGAAGCAATACACTCTAAAATAATTAGCATGACAAATGCCCATGTCATTTTCAAGTAATAATATTTTCATTGCTGAAGGAAAGAAAGCCTTTTTATATAATAAATTTACAATGTGAAACAAACTCACAGAAGAAAATTTACAATGTGAAACAAACTCACAGAGGAAAAAATACAATAGCAAAATGAAAGTTTACACATAATATATTTGCTATTTGGCTGCCTCATTCTGAAAGAAAAGGGGCAATGAAATAGTTTCAAGTTGATCTACCCATAAGCTCTTCATGTTTAAGAGTATCAAGAGTATAAATCCAAAACCATTCCTTCTCAAATATGCAGATGTATGGTTCCCCTAGACTTTGCTGGTGTAACCTGTTCAGTGCCAAAGAAATGTCATTATGTAACTTGAATGTCAACATTTTTTTACAAACTACATTTGTTCTGTTTAAACAGAACCTAGCTTCTTATTTGGGGTTTTGCTGCTACTGTAAATGAAGTATTTTTCTTTTATAATAAACAAAACTGGAAATGCTTGTCATTGTCAACTACAATTTTCAACTTCACATATTCCATTAATCCAAAAGGTTAGTCATTTTAATATTAAAAATCCTCTTAAACGCCTTTTCCTTTCGCATCTGACATGCAGCATATTTTGTTAGGCAAGATGACAGCAGGGTGTGATACTCTTTATCCAGATTTCATGCAGTAAATGATTAAAGATTGCAGTGCCCGTCTGGGAGAGAAAAATGCAGGTGCAAAGACTGTTAAAGACTGTCCACACAACATTCATTCCCTTCTATTCAGTCCAACTGGAGACGGCTGTTCAAGATGGAATCCAATCTGTAGAAAAGTGAGCCCAAACTCCAGCTCATTTCCAGAGTCATACCTAGTTTAATTAGGTGGAACCCATGGTATTTAACATTAAGTTTCTGGGATTCGCTAAGAAGTTTTTTTTCGGAATGCTCTAGGCACTGGGATCCACATGTTCCTTCATAACTTCAGTATTCCACCTGTAGCAAAAAAAAAAGGAGGCAATCAAAAACTCATTGGCAACGCAGAGGGTGGAAGTTGTAGGACTGCAGGTTACAAGTCTACTTTTATGGTAGAAGCAGGTTTTACAGTGCTTGTAAGGAGAAACTGATGAATGCTATGAGCAGTTCCAGGGTTTTGAGACTGCTCCATTGGCAACATATCTGTCAAGCACCCTCACCTGGTGCCTCTGTCTCTCATTTCTGTAACATCGCAAAAGGGATGCGGCGAGTGACACACTGCAAAGGTAGGCCTTGTCCCTCTTCCTCTCTACTGATACCCCAGCTCAGCTCTCTGGGCATCCCGTTCTGCTGAGACTGCAGTACGCCCACATGTGTCACTTCCTCTCATTTTCCCTCCTTCGTGGGAATACTCTGAGGGAATACGTCTCTTGCATTCCCTACAACATCCCCCCAGGGTGGGGATCCTGTCTTGTCTCGTCTGTGATGGGAATGGACACTGATTCAGGTCTAAGTTCTGGCATCAATGACGTATGGGCTACCTGCACAGAGAGCTGATGGGGGGCATGCAGCAGGAGAGATGGGGGGCACATGGGTTTGTGTGTGAAAGTAAATTCCCTAATGCCCCCTTCTCAGCACCGGCCACCAGTAGACTAACAGACACCCCCTCTAACATGGTGTTAGCTTGTTTTTTTCATTGTAGTTGATGCTCTGTCATACTAGCTGGTAACCCTTAGCAGCTTGTCGTGACCTCCTAGACATGTTTTCTCACAGTGCACCACATCCTTCCCACCTCCTGCTTCTACAGGAACTTCACTGATGGCAGATTTGCTACTGTTCCCACTCTCTCTGATGTCACATGCTGACTGAGCTGAGTTTCCTCACTGCAGAGAGCACAGTCTGCTAAGCTCTTACAAAAAAAAAAACATCAAAGCGCTCTGCTCTACCAAGGGGGTTTTTTATATAAAAAAGCTGCACTGAAATATTAAAATTCAGCTTCAAGGTCCTCTGGGACAGTGGGTTGTCCTGTATTAGTGAACTGTACTGTGTGTTTGGTACAGAATGCCCTATGCAGTGACTGGGATTAGTCACAGTAAGATTACCACGGGGGGGCTGGGTGTAGAGAGGCATTATCCTCAGACTCCAGCCTTACTAAAGTAAGGTCCAAGGGTCTGCAGACCACAGGTTGTTTTTCTGATCTTTCATACTGACCCATCAAGCAAAAATACCCATTGCAACAAAATCTGGATTTATCAGAGGTTTTCATTATTATTATTATTATTACATTATGCCAGAGTTCTCGATGTCCCTTTCTATCATTCAGCAGTAGAGAGTGGAGGCCAATAGTTCCTTACCTCAGTCCCTCTGTCCACCACAGCACAAGCAGGCCATGGTCCGTACACCACAGAAAGCTGTAATTACACAGACCTCTGAAATGACATCTGAGAAGTCCTCCCTTTCCCTTTCCTACCAGTAGTTTTGTACTTTGCTCCTCCTGTGCTTGTGTGGTCTAGTAGCAAGTATTCTACTCAATTCTGTCTGACCTGACTATACTCTGCCCCCTCGCCCCCCCAACCCCGATCCCACCTCCTCCCCACGATCCTCTCCGATTCTACCACTTCACCTAGTAACTGTTCAGATCTATCTGAACCGCCCGACAAAATGGACTGGATCCTCTGAGGCCCCCAAATCCTGCTCAGCGCCCCTGGAAGCTCGTTCCATGAACATCACCCCAGATTCCAAGAGCGCACCTGACAGGGCCACTCCCAAGGCCAGAGGTGGCAAGGCCGCCGTTTTCAGCCTGCCCCTCAGAAAAAGCCCCAGCCAGACTTCATACACCCCCTTGGACACGCCCAGCTATAAAAGCCCCATCAAATCACCTAGCCAGTACTTTCAGATCTGTTACTAGCCTGTCTTAGTTGACATAACCAAAACTAGACCT
The DNA here is from genome assembly GCA_022829145.1 of Albula goreensis. Lineage (NCBI taxonomy): Eukaryota > Metazoa > Chordata > Actinopteri > Albuliformes > Albulidae > Albula > Albula goreensis. Next base: position 27,098,539 of record CM040749.1, read on the forward strand.
AAAGACATTTTTGAAATTCTTGAAAATATGTTTGGATTGTGTTTTTGTGTGCTGTGGTGATAAATAACTATCATTGTAAATGATTTTTTTACTTTGATTTTTTCCTCCACGCATGTTTTTCTTTCTTTATTTTTTGTCTTATGTCCTTGTATGCATGTCTTTTTCTGTCTGTTCTGACTTGGTTGTTTGAGCTTTACATCATTCTTTGTCTCTGTCCTTGGCTTGGTCCCTCCCATTTCTCTCATTTGTTAATATGTGTGTGGTTCACATTTTAACTTTGTCAAACTGGCAGACTAGGTATCCAGAAAATTTGGTTTTTATTCACATTTCTGTGTCAGTTCCTCCAAGATGTTATCTGACTGTATATTAAATGGCTAATAAAATGTATCAAAAGCCTCCATCTGCATTGACTGAACTATAATTTCTCATTCCTCTTCCTGTTCACATTAACACACTGCTGTTACTGACACGTGTTCTCACCCAGGCTGTTCAGCACAGAGATGAACTTTTAGGATCTGCCTTCCCTTTCTTTATAGGAGGTATATGTGAGCATGGAGATTTGCTTTTGGGATCTGTATTTCCTCACCGCAGTTTTATATGAGCACAGAGCCTTATGTTAAAGACGTGTGTTCCCTCTCTTTATAGGAGGTATGTGAGCTATGTGAGCACAGAGATGTACTTTGTCTGCTTTCCCTTACTGTAGATGGGGATGTATTTGCAAAGAGATGCACTTTCAGGTCCTGTGTTCCCTTTCTTTAGAGGAGGGGTATGTGAAAATGTATTTGAAGGGACGTCCCGTCACCATGTACATGCCAAAAGACCAAGTGGATTCCTATTCCCTGGAAGCCAAATCAGACCTGCCATCAAAGAAGCTGAAGCTGGACTGGGTGTATCCTTTTGCCTTGATTTTATTATATGCATAACACAGACGGAGCATGACCAGTGTAAAAACGTTACTCAAGTCATTCTTGGAGTTGAAATCCCTGTTTGTAATACTTTTTGGAACAGTTTAATCCTTTAACATGTAATTTACTTCTCAAGAGGAAATTCTGATCCAGGAAGCATTAGTAAAATACTTAAGTTCTTTTAATTACATTTTATGTACCAGATTTTTTGTACCAGATTTCCCTATCTTGAAAGGTGGTGTCTTCCTGAAAAACTACAGCTAGGACCCAATCAAATGCACTTAGTCTCTTTAATCAAACATACCTAATCTTTTTTGATTGAATTGCATATGCCCTTAGAAAGAGTGGTTTGATTGATTGGGGCCCGGCCCATAAGATATGAGTCATTGTCCCACCCCGTGGAAATTCAATTAAGCTTCTGCATAGTGAGCTCTATCGAGTCCAGTTTCTGTCTCATTTCATTACTCAAAAAGGGGCACGTTATTATGATGCTGGCTTCCGTAAGTCGCTAACAGATATCTGCAAACTTTCATTTTAATGTACCTCTGCTTGCTTATAGACCTTGGGTATCTAAGATGTGTGTATTTCAGACATCCTTAGGGATCAGCCACCAGCTCACAACCTTTAGTCACATAGGAATTAGCTTGCAGTGTTATCATTCCACCCAAATGATTTCTAATCCCAAACACTGACATTCCTCAACAAATAAGACTTAACTTCTGCTACCATCACTCTAAACAGCTTCATCTTATATAGCCACATATAGAAACGGTATCACCAGGGCAACACACATTCATTTCATCCTAAATGGCATCAGCTAAAATAAATGTATCTCACTGTAAATAGTGAGACCTCTCACAATCATCTCTAGCGCAATCTAATATATAATGTGAATTCTCACAACCATATCAACCTAAAGAGTATTGTTTGAACCTCTTGGAATCATGTCATCTTTAAACAGCATATTTACCTCTCACAATCATTTCATGCTAACCAACACTATTTTAAAGCTCTCAGTCACATGGCCTCAACCTAAACAGCATCAGCGGAGCCCATTGCATTCAATTCCCTCATACTCCTCAAGAATGTTATGCAAAGCACAGATAATATTTTTTTAAGATATTTCAGCTGATATTAGGTTAGATGAACTACAACACATTTCTTGGAGAATATGTATCTTAAAAGCAGTATATACTTTGAAAAACAAAATGTGTTTCCACATCATTCATCTGTAAAAATAAGTGTGAGAATTCTCATGTTTGTTAATGTTTATGAATGGAAGCCATAGATGGAAGTCATATTGTCTAATATTTGTCGGACTGAAAGTCCATGCGAGCGAAGAGATTCCATTTTATTTGGCATCTAGCTGGACTGCTCATACAGCATGGACACATTATTACCTGACCTGTGTGTGTGTGTGTGTGTAATGGGATACTTCCAGCATTGCAGTAGAAGTCAGGGCTTAATAGTGACATTTAAAAAAATGCTTCCCTTAAATTATTACCCAGTCCCCAAAGGACCCGTTTGATGGCTTTATTCATCTATTGTCAGAAGCAGTCCTGGTTATTGAGGCCTCTCTGAGCCTGCCTCTATTATGTACGTTATTGACTTGTGTAACTCACATTTTTTTCAATAAGATGTAGTATGGGAGCTATTAAAGGAGGGCACAGCAGCAATAAGCTGCAAGCACCAAAAAAATCATTGCAGAGGAGCTGAATTTTTGAGAGAAGACAAGTGTATATTTGATCTATCTGTTGAGATCTAGCTATTATGACAGCTTCCGGAATGATATTTTATTTATTTATTTATATCACAGCAGCCTTACAACAGATATTGTGCCAGATTTAGATATCAACTAATTTGCATCTGCAGTCCCATGGTAGGTGAAAGGATTCTTTTTGTAATGAGAGCATGGTTACATAATAATTACATAATTGGAAAAATGCAGCATAAAATGACTGAACTGAAAAAAGTATACATAGGGAGCCTTATGTTTGCCAAGAACCAGATTATTAGTATGGTGTGGTTGCTGTGCACTGCTCCTGCAGTTGTTGTTCTTGACCTAGTTCCAGTTACGGTTACCGGGGACGGGACTGTCGCTCCAACCTATACCTGCTGCCCACAGGAGAGACAGTGTACTTCATTGCATCGGTGGTGGTGCTCTACAATGTGGACGAACAATTACAACGACACTACACTGGGCACTCTGATGATGTGAAGTGGTAAGACTCTGGTGCAGGCTGTAGTCAACAGTTCCATAGGAATGCATGTAACTGATAGATACATTTTCTAATGGTGTTGAAACTTTGATCTCTTCGGGCCCTTGGGGTGGCCCTTGTATGGAAGACTAGAAGGGAAAGCTGGTTAATCAGTTCCATTTCTCTAAAGTTCCGTTTTTTTCTCAAACATCCTGGCTAGCAGGATACCGGCAGGCTCATCAACTGAACTCATTTTGAATACAATTGATTTCCATGCAGTCACAATTTTACCAAAGGGGCACATGCTATGTAAAAGTGGAGTATTAACATTATCCAGTTTGTGCTGTCCAGTTAATTATCATTTTTTCTGATCTGATGTGGTGCGAAAGAAACAGTCCGTTTAAATCCTACTCAAAAGGTGATACTCATATCATAGCTGGGCAGATCCAAATTGCCCATGTGCTCTCTTAGACGAGTACAGAGTAGCCCTCTAGTAATAACGGTAGAAAAAAAGCATGCATTGTGCCTGCGAGACCATGATCAGATAAATATTTAAAACACAGTCGACCTTTGATAACTTTTTGCAAATCACTGAACTCGTGAAAAATTCTCCTGCCACATACACCACAGCTAATGCTTGAATATATTATGGAATCACTGGGCAATTGTTCAAGTCCTTAATACTATACAATTATTTTCAAATAAATACAATTGTTTGAAAGCAAAATATAGTTCAGAAGAACTTGCCGCAATTCATTATTGGGTATATTGTCTCCTGTTAGATCATTTCTAGCCGGAGACAATATACATACCATAAGTCATTGGTCCAAAGAATACAGGGGTAACATTCACCATGGACTAATCTCATTTAGCACTGTCCAGTTCAAACTCACATATAGCTGCCACTACACCCTTCCTCATTTTTTTGGTTCAGAAAAAAATGCTATATTATTGTACCTTGGTACAATTACAAATCATCAAAACTACAAAAGGGTTTTTATTTAAGGGCCTCATGTACGTTAATCCTTTAAAAACCATGAAAATATGTGCAGATTAATTACTTATAATGTATTTAAACATGATACCAGTTTTTCATGACAATTCAGAACATATTTTCTCATATGTTACTTTGCATAATAACATGTTTTGCCAGTAACTGGCTGAAGTGGTGTGGCCTTCCTCAGCTTCATCTACATTCACACCACTCCATCCTCAGTCAACTCTCTGACCCCTTCCCTCTATTTCCCTCTCCTAAGCCTGGCTGTCCATCCCGACAAAATCACCATGGCAACAGGACAGGTGGCCGGAACTTCTTCTGATGGCAGAGTAAGAGAATCAGTGCTCTAACACCATATCAGTCATACGCAAAAATGCAGTGCCCCACTCTCAAACATAAAGCTATTGGGCATAGCCAACAAACACAGCCCAATGCTTCCACACTCACAAACATTGCCCGATAGGGACCCACCCACAAACATTTCTGTAAAAAGCCCCACCCACTGACCCCACCCTAAAAAGCCTCATCCACAAGCACAACCCTGTTGTATCCCACCTGCAAAGACATCCCTATCCTACTCCATTGGAAAAACTGGAAACCGAAGGGGGGTCTTTTCCTTCTTCATGCAACTATTTGCCTATTAAAACTACAGGTGAAATATATTTTGAGCCTTCATGCCAGTTGTGAGGTGACTTGGATACCTTGTGTTTTCCCAGCATCCTTTTTTATCACAGTCTCCCACCATGAGCAATACAGCTCTTCCTCCAGGTCACCAAGGAGATGATGGAATATAAGGGCATTAAACTTGATACTGAGGGCCAATTGAGTTTGGTTTTCAGAGACTGTCTGACCCTGATTTCACCTTCCATTTGTTCTTTCAGTGTTTTGAATCTGTCTTTGAAATTTTCCTTGAAATACAAAAATATTTGACATCACATCTTAAAATTATCCCATTTGTATCATGCACTAGATGTACAAATAAACTGAATGTCTAAATCCTATAGGTGGAAAGAAAATGCTTCCTCCACCTTATGAATGTTCTTATAAATGATGAGTTTATCATTTAATATGTGTTCATAATTGTGTCCATAACTGCTTATAGCTATCCTAGTAACGTTTTGTAAACATGTTTCAAGGACAAATACATGATTTAAGCTATTTGATAAAAAAAGCTTATAAATACTCTATAAAGGTTGGGTTATAAAATTCTGACATGTCATCATTACTTACTGTTTCAATAGGGTTTCAGATTCATGGGAAATGAAACATATTTCTTAATGTCAATGTGGTGTGGGATGTACAGCAGCACGCTGTAGCGCAGCGCTAATGGTCCCTCTGTTCCGGCAGCAGCTGCCCCCGCATGTGCGGGTTTGGGATTCGGTGAGCCTCAACACCCTGCATGTCCTGGGCACTGGCTTCTTCGACCGCGCCCTAGCCTGCCTTGCCTTCTCCAAATCGGTACGCTCCACTCACAGCTATCCACAAAGCAGAAATAAAATGAGCTTGGTGTAAAAATACATTTCCCATAGCTTGTACACTGTAGACAAAGGCAGATGAGCAACAGGAAGGTTTAGTAGCTGCAATAGCATGTTATTGTTCACTTTACCATAGCAAAGCTAATAGGATGGTGTACTTTGAAGCAATTCTTAAATTAACAAGCAAAAATATGTCACACTTTGCATTGATAAAATAGAATCACAATTATAATTGTGAATCACAATTAGCCTGTGAATATTCCATGGGGATTGTCTACATCTCGCTTGAGATAAAGTCATTTGGTTGTGCACCTGCATAGACTGTTGTATAGAAGTTGAGGAGGCATTCACATCTCCCTATGTGTCTGTGCTTTCAGAATGGGGGTAGCACACTATGTGCCGTGGATGATTCCAACGATCATGTGCTGTCAGTGTGGGACTGGCAGAGAGAAGAGCGCCTGGCTGAGGTTAAGGTACGACTGAGCTGAATTCCTTTTTTTTTTAAACTATTTGTGCCTCATTTTTATCAGTGCATTAAGATTCAAATCTTTTTACACACTTAAGAAGACATAGCTGTAATCACATACTGTGTAATGTTTTCGTGGCTGGCCAATTTTGATAATACTAATGATTTTAACAACCTTAACCCCTGTTTTCCTTGGCAAAGCTGAGTCATTTGCTGACTTGCCAATGTTTCCCTGTTGCCATACCTAGTAATGAAAACCTTGCCACAGAACACTCAGTTGCCCACAAACACACACTCTTATTTATGAGAGCCCCCTGTAACTGCATAAAGACTTTTTCTATACTGTTAGGTACATACTAATACTCTTTAATAATGGTTAATTTACCACTTGATTTTAAATACATCCTTTCCTCCTTCACAGTAAGGGAAGCAGTTTTCAATTCTATCAGGTTACAGTATATTAATGAGTTTAGTGCATTAAGATCAAATCCTAATATTGCTTTTTTAATGTTTAATGCTTCATTAAATTTGCTTTAATGCACCTTCAGATTTCCTTTATTAAAAAGTTTTTATGATAAATAAGCCAAAGAATCAGCCTTGATTTAATTGAAAATGCCACAGCCAGGAAAGGGGATTTACCATCACTAAGTGTGCCATGCCAAAACTAGGTAATAATATTTTTAGCCAAGGTTTAAATTTGACCTCACATGCAATGGTTTTTGCTTAGATTAATGACAAATGTCTGCAGTGTACATGTAGAGGGCATCATCCCTCACTTGCTTTTGAAGTTTCAGTCTTGTTTATTTTCACTCTGCAGTGTTCCAATGAAGCAGTATTCGCAGCCGATTTTCATCCCACTGACACTAACATTATTGTCACTTGTGGGAAGTCTCACCTCTATTTCTGGACCCTTGAAGGGGGATCACTCGTCAAAAAGCAAGGCCTGTTTGAGGTACGGTTCCCTGGCAGCAATCTATGACACAAGCAGCATGAGATCCTCTGTGGTAGTTCAGTGCCTAATGTTTGTGACCTTACACTATCAAATGATGAACTCTTGGGTACTGACTTTGCTCTACGATAATGATATTACTCCATAGTAATTCTAGCGATACTTCTCTGTGGCTGTCTGTCAGACTACACACTTCCAAGCAGGGGACTACTGTAAATGACAGTACATAAACAGAAATACAGAAAATTGTTTTAAGAACTTCTATAACTTCAAAGTCAGTAGTCTCATTAGATGCTCATTTTTTTTTCTAAAACCTTTGGACAAATGGTGCACACAGCCAGGTGCTCTGGTCATCTGTACATACTATACTTAAATTTGGACACATAATTCCAACATGACAATATATGTTTACTCAGAGCATGGAAGTACACAGTCTGAGGCAGCCTATAGAACTCATAGTACTCTATGGTAATGATGTTCCTCAACACTATTAATGCAAATCTATGGAACTGGTGTTGCTCCGTGTTAGTGATGCTACTCTATGATAGTGATGCAAAAGCACCACTGACAAGTCAGTGAATCAGGAGGTCCATGACTGATCTCTAGCTGTGTGCATGCCCGCATGCTGTTCTGTGTTTTTTATGCTGGTTGACCCTGTTCTAATCCTGCCAAAGTAAACCAAGCAATATTTATGTTTCTTGCAGAAACAAGAGAAGCCCAAGTTTGTCTTGTGTGTGACTTTTTCAGAAAACGGAGACACCATTACAGGAGATTCCAGTGGAAATATTCTGGTGTGGGGCAAAGGTAACAAAGACAAGGGTAGCACAGTGACATTTAAAACCTCAGACCCTTGAGATATGAGATCATTTTCCTTGAAAAGTGCTGATTCACTGGGTGTAAAAACTTCCTCAGTACTTTGAAAACTTTGGTTCAACTGAAGATATTTTCAGTGCACAAATAACTAAATAAACCCATTGACAGCATGCTCCTATCAAATGAACTATTCTGGCAAGCAGTTCTACAGTTCTTTGCATAGCAGGATCTATTAAATCCTTACAGCAGGCTAGTTGGGTCAGCACAAGATCCGGCCATCATATGAACAGGGTAGTTTTGTACCCCAAGTAACTGCATCCCCATTGTATACTAGTTTATAATTCCCTAGAGATAGCTACCCAGTCCATGCCGCTCTGAGACTATTCAGTCTGTCTGTCCCACAATCCCCTGCAGGCACTAACCGCATCAGCCATGCCATCCAGGGAGCACATGAGGGGGCATCTTTGCCCTCTGCATGCTGCGCTGTGGCACATTGGTGTCTGGAGGGGGCAAAGACCGCAAGCTCATCTCCTGGGATGGAAACTACCAGAAGCTCCAGGTGGTGGAGGTAAGATCCTAACTTAAACTGTTCATGAATGAAGAATAAAGACTGTTTGAGAGTAAATTCCTCCCCAGAAATTTGTATTAGCCAATTAAAGTTTACAGGAGTTGTATCCGTCTAATTGAGAGAGAGGAGATCATTGAGTTGTGGTTACCACTGACCTTATTTGCTTGGCTGTAGCTGGATACCCACTCTTTTGCAGATCAATGGTTTTATGTACGTTACTTTACAAATACCATGCTTTCATTTTTCTTTTTGGCTGAGCTGTAGAGTTCATCTCTGTTCATATGACAGCCTATTGAAATTTAGAGTTCACATTATCTTTGTATTGAAGTTTATGATATTGTTTGCAATGAAGTGCAACAAAGGCTGCTTTGCCAGTGGGGGACAATGGTGTGAGTGCAGAAATAAGTTAATTATTACCATGAATTTTGAACTGGGAGTTGATTTAACAAGTCAACAATCGCTGTTACATAATGCTTATAATCTCTCTGTCTCAGAGCTTTCTCTCAGGAAGCATAATGACATTCTGCTGCTCTGTGGAATTTGAAAGGTTGAGATCTAACTGTGTGGCTGCTGTTTACAAAAAGCGAGAGGACACAGAGAAGAATCAGAGCAACGATCTGGAGTCAGAGACAGCTTATGTCTTGATCAGTGGTCTAGAGTGAACACAAATTGATTGATGAGTGATCCAAGAGAAAGAGAGTGTCAGTGAGAGTTCATCACTGATTCACAGTGATTTCTTATTTATTGATCAGTAATCTAGAGTGTATGATGACCTGGAGTCTTAGATTACATTCATCCGTCAGTGAACCAGAGTAACAGCATGAAAGATTGAGAAGTGATCTAGGAATAGCAGTCTAATGATTATTTCATCAATCACATTTTCCCTCATGTTCTTCCCTGTCCCTTGCAGATTGTGGAGCCGTTTGGCCCAGTCCGCACTGTGGCAGAAGGCAAGGGCACAAGTGTGCTCATTGGAACCACACGCAACTATGTTCTTCAGGGCACTTTATCAGGCGACTTCACCCCCATCACACAGGTGGGTATGAAAATGCTGAACAGGTTGAGTTATATGTCCCTTAGATGCACAGAGCATATCTGAAACAAAATGACTGTAAATACCCATTTAAAGAATTAGTTAGAATCAGGCATTTTTAAAATTATGTTAACATTATGCAGGCCTTGTGTTTATGTAATTACATAGGTTTCCATAAGTAATAGTGGCGCTTGTAAGTAGTATTTCATGACTACACCACTACTGGCAATAAGACACTCAGTAGTAGTAAATGCGGAAATGTGGCCACTCTGTGGAGCTGTTTCATGGTGTTCCCCCAGGCCCACAGAGTCCACATTGTTCTGTCAGTGTTCTCACGGGGTCATGCTGATGGTCTGTGGGTTCTCCCAATGCTCTCCCATGGCCACACCGATCACAATGTCCTCCTCCTGTTCTCCCAGGGTCACACGGATGAGCTGTGGGGGCTGGCAGTGCACCCGTCAAAGCCCCAGTTCCTCACCTGCGGCCACGACAAGCACGTGATGCTGTGGGACTCCTCCTCACACCAGCCCCTCTGGACCAAGACAATGGAGGTAAGCTCTACCCAGTGGAGTTATGGTGGGGGTGTGCTATTCACATGGCTGGTTTTAAAGTGATGGGATTTTTTCCACAGGTGTGATGTTTGCAGGGTCATGTTCTTCAGTGATATTAGTGGGATCATTTTTTATACAGATATGGTTGGTGTTAGTGCAGTGATGCTTTTCATTTGTGTGGTGATAGTTTTTCATATGTGTGATGTAGGGTTTTTTATATAAACAAGTATTACATTTGAACATTTTTTACAGGTGTAATGTGAGCGGGATGGTGTTTGTCATAGGGGTGATTGTTGCTGGGGTGATATGTAATGGGCTGATACCTGTTAGTGGGGTGACTGTTGGTCGGGCGTGGGTGGGTTGACTGTTCATCAGGGTGATGTTTTTCAATAGAAAAACATTTGTAATGGGGATATTTTCTGGGTGATGTTTTTAATTGAGAGGGATGAAACACTTTTGCTTATGGGTGGGGATTATGGGGGTGATGTTTGTTAGTGGTGTGATGATTTTAACAGGGTTGACATTACTGGGGTCATAGTCGGGGTATGTATGTGCCTTGATAATGAGGTTTTATGTTTTATATATATTTTATGGACAGGATGCTGCCCAGTCAGCGGGATTCCACCCCTCAGGTTCTGTGGTTGCCATAGGAACACAGACGGGCAGGTCAGGACCACCAACACCCTTGCTGCTACCCTTTTTACCCTATCCCTCTTCCTTCATTGCCTGTATATGTCTACCACAATGCTGCCATCTGGTGGCTACTGGGTTCAGCACAGGAGAGAGAGACGAGCCTTTTTTGTTTCCTTGATTTGTATTGACCTGTATGGTTTAACACAGGATAGATGTTTTGGAAAATAATGTAAATAAATTCAGATATTTAATAATTACATTTTAATTGACATCTACGTACAGGAAAATTTAAAGTCTCATTCAGGGCAGCATACAAAAGTGTTTCTTAGGAAATTTGAAGTACATGTTAATGACCTTCATATGCAGTACTACTTAATAATTAATGTTTGTGATTAATGAAAGAGTATTGTTATCTCCATTTTAGTATTGTTCTCTGCCCACGTGTAATTGATTGTGAATTCTCTTTCGGTCACACAGATGGCTTGTTCTAGACACTGAGTCCAAGGATCTGGTCACAGTCCACACAGATGGGAATGAACAACTATCTGTAATGCGCTTTGCACCAGGTCAGCATCAATAGTCTTCATCCCCCTCTCACTCCAGAAATACACTGCCCTGAAACACAGTATTTCATTTACATTAATAGCAGGTACATTAAATGATAATGATATAACATCATTTTAATAATATAACAGTCATCAGTCTGACGTGCTCATAGGTCAAAACACATTCACTGCCTGGCAGCATTAGCTATAATTACAGAGGATGGCTCCATATAGGCTGCATGTAACATTAAACCCCCCGAAGCAGGGATATATCCGGTCACTTTTTAAACATGCAGGCTGCTAGTCTCCCAGGGTCTTCATATAACTGATGATCTCAGAACTGAGGAAACTGGTGCCAGGAAATAATATGTGTTTTAAGTTGTTAATAAGTGAAATAAGGTGTTATAAGGTACATGAAATAAGGTACATCTGTTTCTCACCTCATTCTTGTAGATGAAATGTATTGAACAATGTATTGAGGGGTATTTAATTTAGCATTCAATTCTGAGCTTTCACTTGTTTCTGCAAAAAAAACACATGGCTGCACATTGTATCTAAGACTCCAAGTACTGCCATGGCATTCCCCTGCTTCTTTGCCTGTGCACTGATAGAGATTAATGAGCAACTGTGACTGTGGTCTGGTGCTGATGCTGCATTTTCATAATCTCAACAGTGACTTTTAAAATTCAATGAGTGTGCGTGTGTGTGTGTGTGTGTGTGTGTGTGTGTGTTTTCAGATGGCAGTTTTCTCGCGATTGGATCCCATGACAACTACATCTACATCTATGCAGTGGGTGAAAATGGGAGGAAGTACAGTCGAGTTGGAAAGTGTTCGGTGCGGGTCTCCTTTTCCCACAGTGCATCGAAAGACCACTGATGTGATGCTATGTCACTATAACTGTTACTGCAAAATCATGTCATTATATTACTACAATGCAATTTCAAACAGATTCAAAAAGTGTTGTTCAAATGTCAGATGATGCTCAGAGCTGCAACAGCACTGATAATCGCATTTCAGTTCTAAGCATCTGACATGTAGTAATTTTGAGAGGTTTTATTTTCCTGAAGTGCTGCATTGTACAGTTCTTAATGAGTTAGGCCGAAGTTTACCCCATGCATAAATGAAGTATGCCTTGAACAGTTTAACTGGAGTAATCACTGGGCTAGACACCCCTGCACAGCTGTGAGTCCTATTTCTGTGAATATCCAGGAACATCCATCAGTAATATGTAATTTGTGTACGAGATAATAATAAGGAAGTGACCTAGCTGACATTGTGACTATAACTGAGGCTTTAAGTGACTGTAAGCTCAAAACCTGAAAATCCTGGTCAGCGGTTATTGTACGACATCTTTACACAATGAACGTCTGTTGTGTAATGTAGATTTAGTGGAAAGTACATTCCATGGTAGATTTTTTAAAAAGCATGTGGCTCTGAATGTGTAGATATTTAAGTACTTGAACTTTACATCCACAGGCTTTCCGACAGCTAAGGCTAAATGAATACATTTCATTCACTGATGTGAGTGTCAGTAGAGAGTATTTTATATAAAGTGTTAGCAGTTTTTGTCAGGAGTATTTCACAACTTACATCAAGTACTCCCACAACCCTACAATCTGGGACCCACTGGTACAACGGCATTGACTATTCAGGTTATACTGAGAGACTCATTTCAGACACACAAAGCAACCTTGAAACTGTTCCAGTGCACCAGGATAAGCTGTGCTCATAAGGTCTTGTTATCGTCTCCCAGGGTCACTCGAGCTTCATCACCCATATGGACTGGTCTGTGGATTCGCAGTATCTCATGTCAAACTCAGGAGACTATGAAATCCTCTACTGTGAGTATGCTTTGTGAGACACGTTTAGGCATGGCATAACGATTTGCTGCAGGATCTCCAGGGCCCCTACAGGAAAAGCAGAGTTAGCGGTTGCCTGGGGTCTGCACAGTATGAGACTCAGTGATGTATTTTTAACCAGAAGGTTTCAGGTTCTGATGTTAGATGAGATACTGATGTTGTAATTAAACCAGAGCTGCATGAATAGCAGTGCCTTGTTTTAATAAGTGAATCTTCTAAGCAAATGTATAATGTAATAATGTTCTTACTGTGTTAGAGAGATACTGCAGTGTAGCATAGCCCTGAATGACTTCTTCTTACCCACAGGGATTCCATCAGTGTGCAAACAGGTGGTGAGCGTGGAGACGACCCGAGACATCGTGTGGGCAACGTGCACGTGCACTTTGGGCTTCCACGTCTTTGGTGAGCATTCCTGTTCTGGCAAGAGGTGGAAACCTCCAGCTTTAGAGAGTAAAAGTACTACCATGTATTTGCTCTTCCTTTGCACTAAAAGGTGCGAATGAGCTCATTTATTTGGCTGAAGAGTTGTGAAGCCAGGGTTTTCCATCCCTGGTTCTGACCATATCATACCCGGTACACACAATCCCTCCCTCACCCCACTGCCCCTCAGTAGCCAGGCCAACCTGCTTGTACAGTACCATCTTCCATCCTCTGTCCCAAAGGTTAGGCTCCACCCCACTGTGTGCGTTCAGCTGTGGTCATCTTTTTCAGGGCTGTGGCCAGAGGGCTCAGACGGAACAGACATCAATGCCGTGTGCAGATCCAATGAGAAGAGGCTTCTTGTCACCGGTGATGATTTTGGAAAAGTCCACCTGTTCGCATACCCCTGCTCACAGTTTAGGGTAAGCACTAGCACTCTTTTTAGACCTAGGGAGGGCAGGGATGGGATGTGAGGGAGGAATCAAGTGATTCATGGTGTAATTGGTGTACTCTTTTTCCCATCAGGCTTCAAGTCACATGTATGGCGGACACAGCAGTCACGTGACCAATGTGAACTTCCTGTTTGATGACAGTTACTTGATCTCCACTGGCGGGAAAGACATGAGCATCATGCAGTGGCGGGTTGCATAAGATAGCCACTAGGAGGAGACAGTGAGCACTTATTCTCTAAAAAAGGGGGAAGGGGGAATCTGTCCTGAAAGCCCATGGCAAGCACATGGTGCTCAGATGAGGAGACAAAAAAATGAACAACCATGGCAACAACAGGTGGATATGATGCACTCAGCTGGCCGCGCCTTTTATTGCTTTCTTTTCATTTTTTAATGTCTTCTCTTTGTATTTCACAGCTCAGGAATGTGACAATACATGTAGAATTCCAACAGCTCCACAAAGTTACGCCAGCAGTAGTGGACGACAGACACCATTCCTCATTAAAACAAAAACAACATTTTATATAGCCTAATTTCTATTGATTTCACCCACAGATAATACATTAATGTCAGCTGTGTCCAATATCACAACTGGTCTCTTCTTGTCTAGCCATGGGGCAGTACACTACATCACAGTAATGCCTTTCACAGACCATAAATACCTGTTCTAGCCTGTTTTGCTGGTTACGTTTGTAATACTGAGATCAGCAGAGCAGCCCATAGGTGCTGCAATGGCCTCAGCCGTCCCTTCTTGCTGTTGCTTCTGGCCAGCTGAGGAAGCGTGCTGCCTCAGACCCAAGTCCACCATTCTCTCAAGTGTCCAATACCCCTTTCCCCTCTTTTTATGATTCCCAAAGATCAAACACAGCTCTCACATTGTGTTTTATAATTAAGAGTAATAGATTTAAATTTGAAACTAGTGCATGCACTGTAATTCTCACTTTCTGCACGAAAGACTTTTTTTTAACTTTTTGTTTCATACTCCAAAACCTCTTCTTCACAACCGTTATCTGTTGCTCCGAATAGAGAGAAGCGTTTACACCAAAAGCAGTTTGAACTTACTCACAAGTGAAGTCTAATATGCTGTTTTTTTCTGAGTTAAACTGCTTTACAACTCTTTGGTCTTTCACATTCATTAGACTCTAACTGTCTATGAAGCTGATCTTAATAAACATGTTGTATTCATCATAACAGACATATCTAAGCAGGAATTTGCAATCAGCCAAAGTGCACAATTAATGTGTCTTGCACTGTCAGTTTAAAACCATAAGAGCGCTGACATATGAACAACAGGGGCAGGTCCACATATCTCTCCAAGACTAAATTACTGAATAACCTGTTATATTTATACCAAGCTTTTTCATTAACTGTGCTCACTATTTATTTCAAATCTCAAAGGTATTGTTTCACACGCCTGCCCCCAAACTAAAACTATTATAGTCTCCCATCAGCTGAGGGGGATGTCTGTATTTTAAAATATGTTTTCCTAATATAAACAATGAGCTTTGCATTGTTTTAATCTTCTTTTAAAAGTTGAAGGAAAAAAAACTACTTGGTCACAACTGCATTCTGCATACCGACACATTATCACTGCATAATAACCTGAAGAGGTGTGAGATAGCTGTAGCCATGATGTCACTGCTTCTGGTTTCATTCTACATGGGAATGTTGTATTTTCTTGAATGGACACAAGGAAGAGGACCTGATGGTGTGACTGAAATGGAAAACCCTGAGGCGTTGCTTTGTCAAGACAGAGAAAAGAGAAAGTAGGGATAACATGAATACATGATTGCAATGTACTGTTTACAATGGGGAATGTATGTAGAGTAATTACATGGTTAAGATGGTAGCTTCCATTATAACTCTAATCATAACTCATTTGTGTTTGAAAATAAATATGAATTAAACTCATTCAACTATGTGTTTGCTCATCATGTGCAAAGTTGTTGGTTTTCAGATTCTACACTCAACACTAGCTTTTTAAAAATTCTCTATCACTCTCAAACACACAGGTGTTTGCTGAGTGTTCAACTGGCATGTAAAGGTGACATGTTTCAAATCTTGATTAGACCTGGGTCCTATCTTCAGATAAGACCCAGCCTGAACTCTCATACTACCATGACATTTGGTGATAGATCATTGATGTTCTGGGGTTATTTTGATGCCACTGGCCCTGAGGACCTTGGTAAGGTCAGTGGCATCATTTTGGCCAAAGAACTAACCACAGATGGAACAATGGCTATCTCAAGACCTTAATGCAAAACAGTGGCCTGAATTTCAGAGGGCTGTTCATATGCAGAGACCACTGACATGTCAGATCTCAAAAGGTTCTGCATGAAGCAATGAATGTCTGATTTATAGGTCCTTCTCATCTGATCCTCGATTTTTCTTTGCAACACATGGAATTCTGGTCAAACATTTTTATTTTACACAATATGTCACAATGGACCATTGTAATCATATTATGATACAACGTCAGACATGACCAGTTTTCTGCCCTCATCAGACCTACTCAGCTCTTGGATTAAAGTGCAAATCTGCCTCTCCACTACACCAATCATCCACACATGCACAAACTGATTTTTACAACACTTAAAATTGTCTTATGGATATGTTGCCTGTTTCAAGTACAGGAATTGGAACAAGTTATAAAGATAATAAATACAAAATATATAAGTGCAATAATTATTTATTAATCGCAAAGAAATATCTCAATAGCAGAAGTGCATATACACTAAACAAACAAAGAAAATAAACTTAAATATGAACTTACATTTCAGAAAACTAAACTGCAGAAACTCCAGACGATGTTTTCAAATGTGTGAAATAACCTCTGGGTTATGCATTGGTAGTCTGTCCCTCAGGAGAGTCCTACATCTGTTAGACTCCCAGAGTGCTTTTCCAGAGATGACTAAGAATTATGGGTAAAGGGTCTGGGAGGGCTGGTTGTCTTCTGGACCCTAGAAAGGATACTCTCAAGTTTGTCTCATCACAGACTCTACCATTCTGACATTACAGACACTGTGTGTCTGTAAACAACAGTACTTGGTTTCCTGGAACATTTTTAGACTGCTGCAGGAAACAGAACTGTAGGTCGAAGAGTGAGTCACAACAAACATGATCCTGCATTGGGGAAAACGTATCCCAGTTGATTCAAAATCAATTCAGGCATACAGGCATTGCTGCACTAGCACAATATCACTGGTAAACATTACAGCACAGACATGGAAGGTATGCCACAAACTATGAGCTGGCAAACCTTGCTGCATGTATTTATATGGTAATGGAGACCTGGTAAATTGTGTGTGACAGTATCTGGTCTATAATTTACTTAAATATCATATGACTTCTCATCTACTGAGTAATCAAAGAGGGGATAGTGGTATCATCGCGTTTTTTTCTTGTTCTTTTTCCGAACTGCCGAAGTACATTGTGTGTCGCCAGTGGGCAGCAGAGCGCCGGTCGCGTTGCGTAGAATCACATTTAAGCTCTTCCTCTCTCTTCCAAACACCACGGGGAAGAAGGAAAGATGGCAACTCTGGAGCAGCTGTCAACCACAATTCACCGTCATTTCAAACAGACAGAAGCCAGCATCGCTCTAACATGGAACTGAGGAGACGCGGAAACTGCGAGAGCGAATGGAATGCGAACCGGTTACAAATAAATTGGAAAACGTCGGAATTCTTGTGAAGGGTTTGAGCATCAGCATCAGACTGGTACTGCATTCCCCGACAGTCATAAAATAACACATAGCATTAGTGTATTATTCATATATTTATTAATATTACAACACTGAGACTGTTTTCAGATCTGCCCCGAAAACCTTTAGAGGAGAGACTATCTAGAATTTTTTTCTGAATTCCTTCGTTTCAATCAAAAAGGACAGGAAAATGAGGTAAGCAAAAGAGAAGCATGCGCTTGCTTTGACACGGTGCGTATTAATCAACGTGAGGCAGACTACCGAGTATTTCAGACGATTACATGTGAATTAAATCATATAAAATATTATTTTCATTTAATATATTCTGTAAGATTAACAAAAGGCGGAGAAGCATTTCCTGATTTAATTACCTTACTGAATCAACTTTCGGTTCATATAAAATTGATTTGCCCGGTGATTGTTTGGTCCTCAGAAAAAAAGCTAAAAGAGGGCTGACTATACCGGCTTGGTGTATCTTACCTTTATTTCGTAAGGTGGGGCAGTATGAAAACATGACATTGTTCCCCATCTTACCATACACGTGGAAATTGTACATGTTTTCCCTAAACATTTTATGTAATGCTCTGTACATTTAAGGATACATTCATTGATGGTAAAAGCTATACGGTATGATCATTCAGTAGTATTGAGCGTGTGGTCTGCTGGAATAGAGGTTATGTTGTCATGGAAACGAGGCTACACATGTGTTTGTAATCCATGTATAACATGGTAATAAGGAAAGTCGCAGAACATGACATCACAAGACTATACATCGATACACCTGAGGTCATACGGAAATGTGCAAGAAAGCAGCTGTGCTGTATGTTTTACATATCCCTCTTCTGTATGGTATCCAATGATAAAGTTCATCATTCTATTTTTGAGCATCACATAGTCTAGATAGTTACATTGCGTGCAAAAATCCCAGGGATACAAATCTACAGACGCATGTGCGTCATTAAATGGAGGCGGCATGAGATGCAACTAACGGCTCTTACCGTGTGCTGTGTACTGAAGGTCACTCTGCCAGAGAGACCGGAGCGCTCGCGCGTGTTGCTGCCCTGCTCTTCACTGAGCGCGTGCGTACACGCATCCCTATCTCCCCCTGTCCAAGTCCTTGCCGCCCGCTGAGACCGGTGACACACCTCCACTTTTCCCGAGGGTAAGGGTATTTTGAAGGCTGGAAAACCCACATAACCAGAAAAAAACTACAGTTTGGTACATTATATTTTTGTAAAACTCCCGGTTATGTCAGGTAACCATCCTCCATGTATCAAATGAAAGGCGTTACGAGTTGTTAGTCAGGCTAATTATTACCGTAACATAGACTTAAAAACGAATAAAAAGATATCTTAAATTAACTAATATTTAGAAGGCAATTTACATAATAAACATTGAACTTATCACATATTCCAAAAAATCGCCAAAACTCCTTATTGACCAATGCTAATAAAGACGTCCAATGAAAGGGCTATGTTCGATAAGAAACGCTCTGTCACCCTTCTTCGCTCTTTTAAAATGCACTGTTGACAGTTTCCTGCATAGAATTCCAATTAAACAAGCTCCTCGAAAGTCTGTCTTCTACAGGATGTGCTTTTGTTACCTTAGTGGCTTTGCGCTTGTTGTCTTTAATTGAGAAAAAAGACGAACTATTGATCCATATTGCATTTTTTAAATGACAAAAACATTTGGTCCCCATTTATCAACTAAAATCCGCAGGTTTAGCCATATAATATGTTACGTCACTGCAAAACGCTTTAATTCCTTGGCTTTTTAAATTTAATTTCATTTAATTTATTTAATAAATAAAGCCTTTATCAGGAATGATAGTCAGAATGATGGTCAGAATTTAAATAACTGATTCCATATTTAGAAGGCTTGTAACTGAACAAAATCAGTTATTTACGTTGAAAGAAGTTAATCATGAATTTTGAGGTTGACTAGAATAAAAATAAATAATTTTATGTCTTTTAACGTTTTATTTTTTCATGTCTTATTCAAAGGAGAGCTTTTTTGAAGTGCCCCCTGATGTGCTACTTATGTTTTGTGAAACTAAAGTTGCAAATACTTTGTGGTCCATGGTGTACCTTGCTCCGGAGATTAGAGGTCAATTGAAGTGGCATTTCAGAGGGTGATTACATTATTGTGATAGTAGCCTTAGGGTTGTGATTGTAAACGTCATTGTACTGATCCATTTGGTTGGAGCAGCTTGTAACAAACATATTTTCAGATTAGAGTGTGGTTGATGGTACAGTGAAATAATATGACTACAATAATTAACAAATGTATGAGTCCTCTTCAGCCCATCCCAATGACCGGTATGAAATGAAGCCATTTACAGAACATACATATGTAAAAAAATATATTTTTAATGATTTGACAAATGCTCCCTGTCAGTACACTGGTATAACATACTTCATTACTTATTCATCTTAGATAAACAGGACCCTGGGATACAAAAATATACCAACTGTAAAACACAGTCTAGTAAACATGTCGTGTTCCTCTAACCTCATCTGACCTCAGATCGGTGAGTCAAGTACAGCTCTGAAAACAGCATGCCAGTCCACACACAAGTGCAGTGCTCTGGTCACTTGAGGAAAGGAAACCTCATATAGCTTCTAATTTGTTATTTCTAACAAAAGCATGTTCTATCCAAACAGATTTCCTTCTATGGGAAGCAGCTGTAAATTTAGTCTGTCACTCGAGAACCCTCCCCGGGTCTCCGGCACTGTTTTCCATCGGAGGCAGTGTAACTCTGCCAGCTCCTAACCTCAGTTTTAGGAGATGTATCCCAGCCATGATAACCCATACTTAGTCAGGTGAAACTAAGTGGGTCTGGCAGCATGACAGCTGATTGGAGTCTGCTCAGTATGCCACTCCCACACAGAGGGCCTATCAGCAGTCACTTCTGGCTTCACAAGAGTAAAACTTCACAGTTTAGGAAATGGCTTGAAAGCAGCTGTTTATCTCATTTATCATATAGAACAAGCTGGGGACTTCAAGGTTTTTCAGACAAGCCTCCAATCCCACTTTTGATTCTTAGTTAAGCACAACTGGATGATTTGATTTGAAAAGCAACCGACTCTCTTTCACCAGTTATTGTTGCTAGTAAGTATGCCACTTGTCATGTTATATTTGTCCCAGAATAACATGACACCCACAACTCTGTATGTTACAAGCTGGACAGTTCTAATCGGAAGGCTACATGCTATTAAGTACACAGAACTGCACCCCTCTCTCCACTGCAGTTAGCAAGCATTGACTTACATGTGTACAATATGACACCAATGTCTCCATGGCAACCAGAGAGGATATTGGATGTAGTCATTTGGATGACCTAATGGCTTCATAGTGTGTCTGGCTTGTCTGATGTTGGCTCTCAGCCAATCAGTAGTTGATGTCCTCATGGAGGATAGTTTAAGGGCAGTCACATGGATCTACCATTAATTTGGTGTTTCATACATATCATTTAGTAAATTCATAAATTTGACAATAGTATTTGTCTTTACGTGAGCATGTGTGCCAAGGAAAAGTGTTTATTATACAGAGCAAGCATATGAACTCAGTCCATATTGTCTCTATGTCTTCCCATCAATTTGGATGAATAGAGTGTAGAAGAGATTCCAGGTTCTTTGCATGTATTAACCACAATGAACAGACAAAAATATCACAAGACACTTGTCAGTTCAAGCAGTATCTGTCTCTCCATGTGACATGAATGAGCATTTGCGACCAGAGGGGACAAAGAGAATTCCATAAGGCACAATGTGATTTTAAAGCATCTGATTTTCTTCTGTGTGATTGATATGAAGACTGAAGGCTTTACACAGCATGGGACCTGATTCTCTATTTGAGCTGTAATTTAAGTTGCTACTCAACTTGTGCTTAATGTATTAGAGTTACATACAAGACACAGGAGGTAGACAGTATAATGGAATCTTGGAATGCTCTTATTCATGTTGTTTAACTGTCTCTTGTAGCATATTAGACCATTCTTCAAGAACTAAAGCCTCCTGTCCTTTGACAGGTGAAAAGAATGTTTTAACTCACCCTGGTGGTCATGTAACCATCTCTGAATCAATTCAGCTGTGTGTATCACTGCATTGTGGGATCGCTGCATATCCAGGCCCCTCATTCTGCCCTTTGGGTCCCCATTCCCCTGCTGCTGGCTTACAGCCTTCCTAGACCTCAGGAAGCTACTGCAGTCTATGGCACAGACACACAATGAAGGTCGTCTATTATAATGTTGATAAAGTAGCCTTTCTGTCTTAGTGCAGATTTGTGCTGACATTCAGCACCTTACTCAGCACAACAAGTTCCCATCTTAAATCCTCATGTTCAGAGAAGGTGGCTTTGCTTTCAACTTCACATTCATCAAATTGGCAATAAAGAGGAATTTTCTTTCAGTCAAAACATAATCATTTTTGGGGCTCCTAGGTTCTTCATGCACACGGAGGTGCTTGTTCTGAAAAGGCATGAATCCTGTGTTTTGGTGATTGAGTCCTGGTCTTGCCTTTACCAGCAATGATTCGAGGTCTGCATTGAACTTTTGGCCCGTCTTGTTGCTCTTTAGTGGCCACCCTGGCCAGGCCAGGCACCTGCAAACTAACAATATGGTGGCCTGCTAATCTTGAATGGTTGTGTGACTTGAGCATGTAAAAAGACAAGGGCTAGTCATCCCATGCTCATGGCTTTCTAGTTTGGCTGAAGTTGAGGTAGGGGAGAGAAGGGGGAAAAGGCAGGTAAAAAGAAATACATTTAAAAAACATGTAAAACATGCACAGATGCACATTGAAGTGTTTTTGCTATTTCTCTTACAGGCTGCAGTGTTTTTTGTATTTAAATTAGCAAGCATAAGGAAGCTGATGGTGGATACTAAAAATAAGGCCATACTGTGCATGATATGGCTGGCCCACATAAATCAGCTCAACGCAATCAGCTGTGAGTCTTAACATATGAATCCAATATAGTTTGGCAGCTGTTTTTCATGATTATTTGGCCTTGTGGCCGGCCACCTCACAGAATTATTTGCTAAGATATATCCACCCACCTCCTCCATGTTAGTCACACGGTGTCTCTTGATGTGTTGGAGTACATGGTGCATATTGATTGGGCTGACTGGGCACACTGTGGGTCGATTGTAGCATGATGGGTTTAGTGTGACCCACTTGGCTTTGGCTGATGACAGAATTATTTGGGCCAAAAGAGATTCTGTTGGTATTAGTATCGTAAAGGCCACGAGGAACTGTATTTCAGATATCATTGTTATTCAGGGCCCCTTGGTCGCGTTCATGTTATTCGTTTTGTTCTGTTCTCCTGAAACAGTGCTTTGCCATCTTTATCTGCATTTTCAGGACATAACGGACAGTGGATAATTTAGGGGTTTAAAAAGTTGGAGCTCAACTCTTGCTGTGTGCCAGTCCAAAAAGCAGAGGTGACGTCTCACAGTTTGCATTGGTAAGATGCTTGTGGTAGCAGGTGTGATTGCCTAATGTTGACCCACCCAACAAGATCACACAGTAGTAACTAGGGTTTCAGTTGCTTCACCTTTGTAGAATTGAGTCTTCTGCACATGTCTTTGGTGATGATGCCATCGTCTGGTCTACAGTTGCACTGTGTATGTGAAGAGTCTTTAGCGGCAATCTAATTTCTGAACTGTTTGCACAAGCAGATGGATTCTTAGCAGTGCCTAGATTAGCATCAAGACAGTATTATCATTCCTGAAGTAGTCTGCTTTTCCAAGAAGGCTGTGGCTGGTCACTTCTGGGTGCAGGTAAGGTAAGGATATAGCCAAGCATGTGGTCATGCCATTGAAGAGCACTTGGACCAGTATAAAGAGGTGAAGGGCCCAGGTTATGATTACCATGGAGACTGAAGGAGGAAGTCCAGTGTGGTCATTGAGTGGTGTAGCTGTGCCGTTAAGACCCTCTGTGAGGGAGTTGTGGTAATGACTATAGTTATATGTGTGAAAGCCCTATGACTGTGGACCGCAGAACACTTGAAACGAAGAGTCTAGCTGTGAAACTCAGATGTGTGTGTGAGCGCTAGACCCAGGAACGGCGCTGAATTCTCCATTGTACTTGTGTAATGGAAGCCATTTCTGGCAAAGAAGCCTTCAAATGCGTCATTAATTTGAGTTAAATCTGGTATTGTTTTCAAATGGAATCAGCAGCAACTGTGTTGCTAGAAAAACATTTTGGATTCAGTTGATTGCATTGATGACTGTTTTCAGTAGGAAGTAGGAAATTTCAGCCTTATCAAAGTCATCCACTGAGTTAAATAAAGTCATCAAAATCCAAAGTGTGACTCATACATTTGTGTTGACTGTGGATGTTTTCATGGGGGATTCTATGAGCCGGGTGGCATCAGTGCTGAATCCTGAGATTTGCTGTGTGTTTTTCCTCCTCTGACTGTCCACCTACGCTAGCACTGCTATTAATGTCAGTCACACTGTGGGGTTTAAATGCGAAGAGTCATCACAGCCCCCTGGCATATCACAGATAACCCATTTTTGTAGGGACGATTTTTTTGTTAAAGATAAGTCAGCAAGTTTTAAGAGATTCATCATTATTACTTTCTTTTAGTCATCATAAATGGGCAGTGGTATTGGCATGAATCTTATAATAAATCTTCATTGAAGATGACAGACGCTGTGTGTGTGTGTGTGTGTGTGTGTGTGTGTGTGTGTGTGTGCTCATGGGACAGCTTTGTGAGAACTGTAGGTTGTCATCTGCTCCAAGCATGTTTCATATTAAATACCAGGAGCTGCCATTTTAATTTCGTTAAGCACGCCATGTTTTTCATTTCCCTGAAAATGAAATTTCTTGAAGAGTTCCTTTTTTATTCAAACCATCTTTAAGACAGGGTCTGCAGTATATAAAATTATGAAAATATAGGATAGTATAGTGTATCATTTTCACGCCACAGAAAACCGAAAAAACACATTCTGAATTGAAATCCATCCTGAGGCATTTTCATTGAAAGGGTTCATTTCTTCAGTCAGGGGATGTTTGAGCTATTTCTCAAGCTCTCTGAAGCATGTGCTTGACATGGTGGAACAGCCTGTCTTTCCTACAGGGCTTGAAGAAACTCTTAAGTCGTGCTCTGGACAACCAGCCCTTTCAGCAGGAAACAAAATGTAATCCCATTGATTTACTCAACCCAGTGCTCCCATTCCAAAGAGCTATTTCCCATTATATGCTATTTATAGTACAGCATCCTGTAAGGTCATTGTATGTAGGGTGTTTAGGGCCAGGCAAAGTTGTAGTAGTTGTAGATTTCTGTGATGTACCGACCTGAGCTGTTTATGCAGATCAACCTTTTTTCCTTCAGTTTCCTTGGTGATTCATCTGCTGGAAAAGCTGAAAAGAGGGAGATGAATTTGCTGAGTGATTCATTTTTCACGCGCAGAATATGGGTCAGAGGCAGATTTCCTTACATAACAGGTGTGTCTGTGCCAGAGAAGGAAAGTCAGGGTGCTCTAAATTGACATCTTCAAATGGATATCCTGAAGAGGAAATATTGTCAGCCAGTATAATCTCTGTCTATATATAGAAGCGTGGACTCAATAAAAGCAAACCCTTATATCTTGTACTATTTGGGAAGGATCTGACTGCACATAACACACACAATGTTTCGCCCAACACAAACTTGCATGCATTCACACACAGCAGAGGGATTTTGCCGTGCCAGCCCTCTGAAAAGTAGGAAATTGTCACCACTCCTGTCATCACCTTGTTGGACTGAATTCCTGCTTGCTCACTTACCCCTCCTAACTGTGGTCGTGCATGCAATGGCTAAACCCTGGGAAGCTCCTTTGCTGGGATGAGAATATCTTTTGGTCCAGTGACTTTGCTGTTGGAAAGCAGCTTATTGCTCTATGTTTGTGTCAGTCAGAAGGAGTCTATTTATGGAAAGTCAAATTGCCACATACATGTGCACGCATACCCATTCACACTCAGCCCCACAAACTCAAATACACACCTTAGACATATACATGTTGCTTCAGTTGGGTGTGATTCTAACATTTTGCTGTAGATACATTTCATTAATCTCTAGAACTAGTCATGGCAGCCTTCACTGTCTGTAAACTGTGATTAATCTGCTGACATGTACAGGTTAAATTGCATAGGAGTGGCCAGGTTTCTATGTTCTGTGTTTGTTTGTATGATCTCTAAGGGTAACTGTAGTGTGACCAGGCAATCAGGTTTAACAATATGGCAAAGATGAAAGCATACTGTTAAAGGTGTATGGAGATGATCCAGTTAACAGCTACCATTTTCACTATAGTCTTGTTACGGCACTATAGTGCTGTGGTATTTGGTTGCTACAGCGCTTCTTTCAGTGGAGTTAGGCTGGTTACTGATACATTTTGGCTGTCATGGGATAAAAGGGACTGATGTTGTTAAACTGGTGCAGGATGCTACAGACAGGCTTTGAGGCCACTCGGTTGCCATGTGATGCCGGGTGCTGAGGCTGCAGGGTTGTCGCAGGATACCAGACACTCAATCTCCACTTGTATGTGCATTTAAGCCATACTGTAGGAAGCCAGGATCCTCAGTGGTACAATCCTTTGAGTGGATGTGCAGGAAGGACATTGGGCTTGCATGGTCACATGATCTCTGAGATTTCTCTCTCTGTAACTCTTTCTCTCTCCCCTGTTCCTCTGCTCACTGCCTGCCTATCTGTTCTAGGTAAATGGCAGGCCCTGCTTATCTTGATGAGAAGCTTAGGGCTGAGATTTTAGTTGAGATACTAGCAGTTTTCAGTGTTCCTATACACAGAAATTACTCAATCCAAATGCTTATCTAGCCAAGGACTGCCTTCTGTTTTTTTCACTTTCCAGCATAGGTTTCAGCCATGTATTCTTTTGATGACTTTGGGTAAGGATCTTTCTCTTTGAGTTCTGTCTCTCACTGTTTTTCAGCAGTGACAGTTGTAGTTGCAGGACCTGTCACCTGTCATTGTTCTTAGTAGAAACTCAATAAGTACTGTAAGTTTATCTCTCTCAACATGTCTATCTACATATTATTTTGTATTATAATATTACTTACCCCTCCCCCCTTCCTTTCATTTTACTTTATTGCAGCTGCAGACAGACAGCGAAATTTGCGTGTTTCTGGTGAGTGTTTTTTCCTCAGTGGCTGTGTTTGAGCTCTGTGGTTCTCAGTGAGGAGTGGCGTGTAATCCCGCT
Source organism: Albula goreensis (assembly GCA_022829145.1). NCBI lineage: Eukaryota > Metazoa > Chordata > Actinopteri > Albuliformes > Albulidae > Albula > Albula goreensis. Next base: position 27,125,297 of record CM040749.1, read on the forward strand.
CGCACCGAGCAGGAACAGCAGGTGAAAGTGCTGTGTCAGATACAGCGCAAACAAATGAGGGTGCAGAAAAATGAGTGTGTGGCGTCCTCACGCGGGAAGCAGAGCTCAGCGTTTCTGTGGTGGGAGCGTGGGTCTTAAGGTGAGGGGTCAGAGGGGTTATGTTCTGGGGCGTGCGTGCAACTTCTTGTGGAAACGGCTTTCAGGCAGCGATGAGAAAAGTAACGCCTTGTCCAGTGTCAGTCAGTGCAGAGAGCATGGAGGTGTGATGAGATGTAAATGATGCGCTGCTGGAAGGGAAACGTGTCCTTATATCGTACCTCTTCTCTAGAGGTGTAACGGTACAAGAAGCTGAGGATTGCGCTCTTTCCCTCTCTCACTCTCTTGTGCTCTCTCTTTTTATTGTGAGTGCTTCTCTCATACTGAAATTTTTTTAAAATCTGTAAACATTTTTAGTCTGTTTGATTTAGTGTTGAAGGGGAAAATGTAATCACAAGGTGACAGAGTACAAATACAATACCACGTGGTTTATATTATTCTCAAAGCACACAACAAACAAAGTAGAAAATACCCTGAAAACCATGGTTTAACAGGCATACTTAGATCAACACAGTACAAGTTGTCATCGGATCAAAAGGTCATACTATCAGTCGACGTCACAGAGGTGGACCAAATAGACAAAGCTTTATGAAAATGCATCAGTTTTTATCCCTGCTAACATCCCTGTTCCTAACATGAAATAATCCAAGGAAGATAATGCTGCTGTTGCACAGCGCCTCCGGCTCCGGTGCATTCCCTTAGACACGCATAAATGCACGGTGTCCCTTTAAGGATTAGGAAGCTGCTGTACAGTGTGAAGAGGCGGGCAGTGGGGGGAGGGGGAGGGACCGTCTCCCTGTGTCTGCTGCTCCTCCCCCCACCCTCCAGCACAGCACTACACCTGCGTCCTTTATCTACCCCCACCCCTCGGCTCTGAGGAGCCCTTGTGTCACCATCCCCCACCTCATGCTGGCCTGTGCTCCTTCCTCTGACAGTGTGGGCACGCATGCTCAGTCCTCTTCTGTCCTCACATCCCCAGCCTCTGCAGCACAGTGGGGCTCTCTTATGGTGTCCATGTCCAATGCTGTCATATCTGCTGGTTGTGTTACACTGAGTGGGTTTGCAGTGCCAGTGTCTGCATCTGAGTAGTCCTAGCCATTCCCTTCCTGTAGATGCATGTTTCAATAGAGCTGCTTTTTCTGTGCATCCCTGATACCTGGTGTCTGCTCTCTGGGGGTGCTTATTAGCCTCTGTGGACTAGTGGAGGGCTTTGCAGCTTTGGAACTACAAACATGTATTCAGCGATAAGTGCGATTTTATTTGTACTACACACTCAACAATAAGGGTGCCTTGAGAGAATGCTGGTTTGTGTTATTACCTACATTTGATGAGTCTGTCAAAGCAAATGCATTTCCCTTTTCCATGCCTGAGTCCAAGGGGCAGATTTGGAGTTGAATTTTGATCTGAACACAGTGTCCTTCAGGGCCTCAGGTTCCAGCACAGACTGAGTGTGTCAGTAGCCCTGCCGGAGGCTGGCCATGTCCTGGAACAGATGCCTGCTTCAGGCACACCGCTACAACCTGGAGTCCTCAGTCTATCCGCCATGCTTCCATGGGCAGCTCTAAGCAAACCTCCCCTATTCCACTTGTAACCCTGGCAACCCTCATCAAATCCCATTCTCCAGTGGCAGCCCTTAGCTAACCCGCGCTCCCCCCCACTGCAACTCTGGCAACCCTCAGCAAATCCCTCCCCTCCGTTCTACAAAGAGTGTCACAATAGTTATCATCAGACGTTAACAGTGATCATAAATGACACCCTCAGAAGGCAGACCCCAGAAAGGAGGAGCTGTAGCTGTGAAGGGTCAGACTCCTCCCTTCTGGAGTGAGCAGGATCAGGCTGACACACAAATCATACTGCTGTGCGGGCAACATGCCCCCCACACACACACCCCATCTCTTCAGATCCCTCCCCATTCCATCACTGCACCCTACACAGCCCCCATTATCATTCATTATAAAGCTGAAGTCAATCAGTGTGCCTATGTCTACATAGGTGTGTGTGGGGACATGTGTGTGTGTGTGAGACCTGGGATGTCATTTATAAAATTCTGTTAGAATTCATTCATGCTCAAAATATGTCCATTGCTCAGTCACACATTTCCATGACAGTATGTATGTGAATGGGTTTGTGAACTCAAACCCATGAGCTCCCTCAAATATCCTCAAATGGAGGGTTTATGGGATATAATCCTTGCGGTTTCAAGGACTTAAGGCTCATTTTTAATGGAAATGACAAGTGAAGTACGTAGCAAAAGGAAGGGAAATTCTTAGAGATTTATGTAGCAGTTCTAATAGCAGAGGTCCTAAAGGATGGCTAAGTGATAACAGCTCATGAGCGACTCCTTCTCATCAGGGTGAAAATCTGCCCGATCTTGTAAACCGTGCTGTGTTTGGTGTGCCTTTGGCAATGCCCTCCAAAAGGGCAAGGGCAGCTGCTTGTTCACCACAATCAAATGGCTAACAAACTACCCTGCTTAGTAAGTAGAGATGCTACTCAAATCAAGTGCTTGTCACATTATATCAGATTGAGAGATATACATTTAAGACCTTTGTTTCTCTTCCTTTATTTGAAAACAGCAATTTACAGTGTTAAAACTATAACTTTCAACAGCCCATTGTATTGCACAGTATTTGTTGAAATTATTTTATTTGAACAAAGCTGTCATTGACAGTTGTGCGACAGTAGCCTAGTGAATCATTCCACAACATTCGGTCAATTTAACCTATACATCGCAATAGGTCAGAAGAATAGCAAAATTGTGTCATATCTGTTGAGCCTTCGGTACTGCTGTGTATCCTATGCAGTATATGCTTTCAAATGTTTGAGTTGATTACCGGTAAGGTCAAGTCTGTAGAATTTAGGATCAAATCTGTGCATTCAAACATATTATTAATGGTTCATATAACCCTGGAGCAGGCAGATGAGAGAGTAGAGCAGTTGGGCTGGTTACTGGATGACCTCACCCATTCACTTGCGTACAACATGGCAGTGGGGGGGACCTGGATCGATGTGGACATGCTCTGCATGCTTCCTGCTGCAGCCCTGTGGCAACAGCTCATGGGTTTACGAGAGGAGAACGAGGGAGGAGGAGGGGGCTGGGCACCCACCTCTCATGTCACAGCTGGGTGGGGGGTAGGGGGGAGTCAGGGGCGAGGGGGCGGGGCTATGTAATCTGCCTGAAGCACAGAGCAAGGCAGCATCAGTCACTGCACTGTCTCAGAGACACAGGCGGAATCTCTTCTTTCTCCCTGCGCTCTGCAGGCTTCATTTCTCCCATTCAGACTCTTTTAGCCCATTCTCATCCATGAGAAAAAGGAAAGGTGTGGGCTACTTTTTTAATTAGATTTTTTCCACTCCCACTCCTCCCTTTCTTAATTTTTTTTTGGTCTAATCCCAGCAAGAGTTTTGTGAACTAGGTTAGTGTGTCTGGGGTGATGTAACAGGAAGAGAGCTGAGGAGTGCTGACGTCTTCACTATGCTGTCATTTCTGAAGAATCCGGCTGGATGCTGAGGCCGTCTTGGTACCTTTCCCAGTAATACAGTGGGGAGAATCTGGAGACAGACAGACTTTTCTGCCAGAAACATCATTTCTGATATGTGCAAGGAAAATGGATATTAATCTGCAGACACACCGATTTTACTTCCCCCAGATTTACTGTGATTCTGGATCCCACGTTAATGACTACAAATCCAGGTAGGTGATCTCTGAATGAGGGTTGCCATCCAAGGTGCTATCAGCTAGTGGAAAGGTTTAAAGATACAGTGTTCCATTTACCTTCACACCAAATGGGTTGCAGAAGCTCATCATTAGAATCCTACTTAGCTGCCTGTTTGTACTGGTGCTCACCACAGGCTGCCTCTCTGTTCTTGAGCCATTTAACTTGCATTAGCGAATGCTTGCAGTGAACTGACAGTTGGTGAAAAAACAGCTTTGATAGCTCAGTAAATGATGTTGATTGCTCACGGGACTTGTTGTGCAAGCTCAGCGCTGCCTTTTGGCTCATTCACTGGCCGAAAAACAGAACGCAATCTCAAACAAAAGCTCTGAATATAAACGGCTGTGATTATGAATGGCTCCTCTGTGCAGCTCAGTCACACCTTCTATCTCATCAGGCAAGCTGCTGCTTCAGCATTGTTCAAAATCTGATTTATTATCCGTCTTTAGAAGATATCAATATGCATATTGTTCACACTCTTGTACTGTCTGTGCGTCTTGTGCACTACGCTTCCCTCCGGTGCTCTAAAACCCTCTAGATTACACAGATTTTACTACTGGTACCAATTGAGCTGCACCTTAAAGTGGAGCATTTTCTATCATGGTTGCCACTCATGCAAACTCATTCAGTCATGGATAATATCAACAGTATGTAGAAAACTGCCAAACAAAACTGAGTGATTTCAGGTTTCTCACCTCTACTACTGCATAGTGTTGATGACACAGACATTCATTTGTTAGCTGTTCTTGTTTGCATGAGCATACAGTAGTGTTTGAAAGATCTTCATCCCTGTTTCCTGAAGTCCAGTTTCTACTACTACAGACTGCAAGTCAAAGCTTGCCCAGAGAGGCATGGATTTTCACACTGCTCCTTGACAGCGATAAATGCAGATGAAAATCCACTAAAAGCCTCAATGTGTCGTGCAGAGGGCTTTTGTGGACACCAGAAATTCCAGTAGGAATCATACCTACATCCAGGTTACTGTAGAGTCATTAAACATTGATTTCATGCTGGATTCTGCATTTCAAGTAATATGAAGTACTGAAGCAAAGAACAACTCTGCAAACTCATGCATATCCAAGTATGTGACATGGGTTTTCTTCTGTGTGAGAGAGAGCAGAAATGCATGCCTGCTTGTGGGAGAGTGTTAAGTTGGGATGGAGAAGTGAGTGAGAAAGAGTGATGACTGTAAAATATCCTTATAAGGAAGGCCATTGCAAGACATTCTATTTATTAAATCAAGGACTGCACCTGTGTTAACCAAGCTGTAGAGCCTCGTAAGGCACGTTTATTGTAGCTAACTGTTCGTCAGGTGTGTGTTACTGTAAGAGGGCCTAGCCTGTGAGGCAATGAGAGAGCAGCTGATGTCAGAGAAGAGTCTTTGCTGCTTAATTGTGCATATACTAAGTGTGCACTGGAAGAGCTAAAACGTAGGTCTGAACTGCCTGTTTTGAATATATACCAAAATGGAAGGAGAGGATATATATTTCTGATGAGAACCTCCATGGGAGCACCATTGGTTTCCACATCCCTAATTATGGTAATTATCACTTTGCTTCATTCATCCAGAGGCACCAACGGCTCTGGCTCTTCTATCAAAGTATTTAAACATAAACAGATGAACTCTGTTAAAATTTGGTTATGGACAACTGTGGGGAAATTGGGGTGACTTTTTGCTGTTCTCACGTAAAAAAAGAAGCAGCAGCTGAAAACAGATATATTGTATGCCGTATCATGGTTATATTACGTTTATTATGTAATAGTATAATGCACATTTACCATGTAAAGTGAAATGTGAAAAACACCTGGAACTGTGTAAGGGCCACAGTCTTATGGTCAGTTATTGCCAGCTATTACAGTAACAGTGCTATAAGGCTTCCCGTTCAACCTGGCACAACAAGAAGACATGACCTTGTTCTGGTGTTACTATATAAAGAATACGCCTCAGCATCCTTCACTGCAACTCATAATTTTTTAATTAGCCTTAAATCCATAGATTAATGTTCCAGGAAAGATGTATTACTGTATTTCTACAGTAATGATTCAGTTTGCTTGTACAGCAGATAGTCTACATGTTTGAACTCCTCACTCATTGGAAGTATGGGTGGGTCCTCAGACTTTGGGTTTTTTTGTCTGTATGTGAAGCTGTGGAAAGGATAACACCTTTCACTGAGTAAGAAAGCCAGGTGGAGTCCGGCACGAGCTGCAGCTGAGGCAATGGGGCATGTAGCAGATTAGCGCATCGGCACGATGAAAGTGTAGCAGGCCGTGATGAGCCCCCTTCTTCCTGCTGAGGCGTTTTCATGCTGCTAAGAACATAAGAACATTAATTCAGATGCAAGAAAAGACCATTAGGGCCAACAGGCTTGCTTTCCCTTTGTGGCTAATCTCCAGTTTATCCAACAGACAGAGCAGTGGGGGGAGGGTGGGCGTGGGGTCAGGCCAGAGGAAAATTAAACACAGAAACAAAAGAGACGGGCCACGGTGATGCTCACAGCAAGATGTAGGAAATCCACAAGACAGATTAAAACTCACTGGTTCGCTGTATTAAAACCTCATGATTATTTTAGGTTTAACCTGCTCTGGAGACTCAGTCGAGTGGGTCAGACCTGCTACGTTCATTCATGCGAGTCCACATTTTGATGAGAACAGAGATGCCAGGATAGATTTTTTTGTTTAAAAACCCAGACCTAAAATGTTCTTTGAGTAGGGCTTTCTTTGAACAGACTTAATTAATTTATATCATATGGGGTAAATGTTGCATGTAATGTTTCTTTTTCCAAGAAAAACCCAAGGAGATTCAAGCCTTTTGAAATGAGGGCTATGTGGTGAGGTCTTCCCAGGTGAACCCTGACTACAGTATGGTGACTCTGAGGTTAAAATCTTTGGAAGTACCATTAACCTTCAGCACCCCATGTTAGTTTAACAACAGCTGTTACTAAAATGCACTTGTAGATTTTTTTAAAGGACCACTTTAATATCTGCTGCACAACAGGACATTGCTCTTACAGAAAGACCTTTTCCCAGGAATGCTTTTGAAGGTTTTCATTTTCAGGAAAAACTGTTCTGGTGTTATAATCCTTGTGAACATATTTTTTTCTGTCTCTTTCTATCTTTTGCTCCCTGACTCTGTCATACATGCAAAAACACACACAATAAAGTTATTCCTCTCTGTCCTATCTAACGGGGCTGCCTTGCAATTTTACTTTCCCTGTGCAGAGATTACAGCCTTGTGAGGGAGTTGAATCCTGGTTAATTTGGGCTTTAAACTGGAACAAGTTAATGATCTGCCTGGAATCCTTCAGTAATCCCACTGCACAGACCGCCTGTGTCAGATGGAACCTCACAAGCTGTGATTTATCCCCCCAAAATGATTACTAGTGTAGAGGGGGGAAAAAGGCGATTGGGATTGTATGACCTGCTCTCATAATGCTTCTGCACTCTTTCTAATAACAGGGACTTGGGTCCACCAAGCCTGGTCTCTCCAACAAAATATGCATCTTATTTAAGATCTTATTCACTGGCTGTGGTTCAACTAAAAATAACTGCCGCAGTTATTATAGGGGTTCTGTTTACCCAGCCCTTTTCTTTCATGTAGTGTGTTTTTCCAGGAAGAGATAAGTAAGAATAGCTACAGAGAAAGATATAGTATCTGTGGGCTTTACTGTTGCCTTGACCATGTCTACACAGTAAATCTTCCAGGATCAGACGAGGTATGGCAGCATTAGGGACATTAAGCAGCCCTGAACTTTCAGAATCCATAGACAGGGAGCGGAGTGGTATGGTAATATAGTCATCTCTGATTATCAGGAAATGTAATTCTCATAAACATGATTTCTCCCCTTTACTGTACAAGATTGCCTGCTAAAGCAGCAGTGGTCTAGAATCTCTAATGTCACCATAGGGGGTTTGTACTGAAGTAGTAAAGGAGGCTTTGGTTCAAATACTCAACCAATAGGCTTTCAGGCCCAATAAAGGAGAGATTGGACGCTCTGTTGACATTACCCTATTAAATGGAGTTCATTCTTAGTTCATCACCTAATCTCAAAGCAGTTTTTCACCTAGTAAAGCACGTCTCCCAATCTCAAAGCAATCATTATCTTAGTAATGCACATCAACCAATCCCAAAGCAGTAGTGTTCTTTTTAATTCACCATACTCAATCCCAAAAGCATTCCTGATACGTTGAATGGACTGGAGGCTAGGCTACTATAAGGGGTCTGACTCTGCAGAGCCAACACAGCAGGCAGCAGAAACAAGGACCCAGACAAAAGTAGATGTGCAGCACTGAATACAGACTTCCCTTATGAGGGACAAAGGAATCAGGTCTGTATTTAGTGTCCCATGATGGTATAGTTAATTCAGTGAACTCTCTGAGGCAGTTGTGTGTGAAAATATTAGAATCTCTTTCCAAGTGCTTGGATAATAAATAAACCGTCAACCTCCCAACAAGATCGGGACTGGTTTGCATAATTTCTAATACTTCAGTAAAATCACAAGAAGATGTTAATGTTAACTGAGTGGTGGTGTGGTGCTTCCAAGTGCAGTATTCCCTCCCTGTCATAATAACTGTTTACAGCATCCAAAAAGGAATTCCACATGGTAGGATACCAATTATGGCTCTTTTTAAAGAGGGCTGGGGTTTCAGAGAGGGGGAGTCACAAATACCACTCTGCTTTGGGACCGACCCCTGCAGAGACAAGCCTAGATCAGGGCTGAAAGATGGTGCAATGACCCCAGGGTGTACTTTAAATGAAGATCGAATGTGATATGATATCTGATAAGATGACTGGAGTCTTGTTTCTGATACAAATGTTGTTGTGTCAACCTGAGACTAACTATCCTGCTTAATAAACATCAATAGAATTTGCTCACAATATTGTGAAATTCATGATATTCTCATAGCTCTGCCCATGATTTGTGTGCATGGATGGTGTGTGTGCCTTGTGAGTATGTGTGCTAGCAAGTGTATCAGCTTTGAGTCAGCAGTCAATTGATGGTTCTGGAAGCCAGTGGCTGTAATGAGCTGATAATGAAACTATAAAGTTGCTGGAGGTGAGAGATGGATTTAATCAGTGAACTGTCCCCCTCCACTTAAACTACCTCCCTGTGAGGCCTTTGTGAGAGTCCAGCTGTGCTGCCAAATGCCCCCTTTAAACTCAGTGCACAGATGTCTAGCTACTGTTCTCTATAAGTGATGTAGATCTTTGTTATTTTTCACTTTAGTTCTATGAGACATAATGATAATGACATAATATGAAAAAGACAACCAAAAGCAAAAGCAGCCACCCTCTCCAGTAACACACCACTTCCATTAGAAAGAAACAGAACCATCAAGACAATATTCCCCACAATGTCAAGATGGTGAAGGCCTTGTTTTGCTTGAACAGGCTGGGGACAGACCAAACAATGGGTCTGACCCTCTGGCGGCCCTTGCATTTAACAAGATGGTGACTCAACCTTGCCTTCATCTCTCTGTGGCCTCTTACCAGTAGTGATTTGTGAGCAATACAAATGGTAGAATCCTTTGTATTCTGCCACTGAGCTAATTGCTCCCATCCTGCACTTAGTTTTATTGCTTGATTAACAAGTAAGCCAATTATTTTAAAATTTCATTGGCAATCACTATTTGTTGCTCTGTTATTTGCATTTTGCAATGTAGTATTTTCTTCATATTGCATTAGTGAGTGTACGCAAAAATATGAGGTTTAAGTAAAAATCATTATTTACCGCCAGTGAGTTGTACACCATATGTGGGTCTTCTGCACTTAACATGGCTGCTAGAGATGGCATGCTTAACCTTCCTGTTGTGTTTAGGCCACATTGACCCATTTGTATTTTGTTAAAGTCTAAAAAAGTGAACCCATCACAAGGGTTAAGCTGGGCTGAAAGTATATAGCTACTGTGATTGCTGGGTCAAGTTCAGGAGGCCATACTGGCTTCAAATCCGTGTCAGTGAATTGTTCCTCGCTGAAGACAACTTGTGTAATCTGGCTCTGCTGACTGCAGTTCTAAGTCCCAGCAGTCCTGTTAGGGTCTGCTAGACAAATATGTCATGTGGAAATAAATATATTGTGGAATAGATTAGTTATGTATATAGTCTTGGTTTAACAGTTTGAACAAAGGGCGGCTCTATCATAGTGTGCTCTGTCTTCTGTTGCCTCCTCAGCACTTTGTGATCCTTCATGTAACTGCTGGTTTACCAGCCCAAGAGCTCTTAAGGTTTATGTGAAATGTAGCTTTTACGGTGTTTATACTCCAGATAAATGCTCGCATGTACATAAGAGGGTCACTGTGTGCGCGTGATACTGAGAGTGCCTGATGCTTCAAAAAGACTAGTTTCCCCCATCATTCATAAAAATTGCACACTTTTAGTAGCCGAAATTCTTAAAGACACATCACACTCTGGGACTGAGTGGGACTGAATAAAACATCCAACCTTGCTCTTTTCATAAAATCCTTCATCTTGACTGTGCATTTCTTGGAACATATTTTTTCTCTCTAAATTAGAGATGGCATTCTGATGCAAATGTGCCTTGGAAGCGGAAGGGTTCTTAAGATTTATTTCTCATTATTTCACAAAGCTCATTCATTTTTTTCTGCAGCATTATTTTCTAGGCCAAGTGGATATCCCACTCCAGTTGTCATGCCAACAGATTAGCATGATCTGGCAGGACTGATTCAGTGAAGTGAGAACAGCCCAGACCGCTGGCAGGCTGCACAAAGTGATGACTTCCTGGTCTCAAGGCACAAAGACACTTCATGCAGCATCTCCATGGAGGATATGGCTGTTTGCATTGGTGGATTTTTAAACCAAACCACTAAAATGATTAAAAAATAATAATAAAGTATAATCTTCCTTCATGTTGCAGAAAGATCCTCCAGCTTAATTTACATCCTTCCTATCCCTGAAATCCCACCCCCTTTTATAAGACCCACCTATGAGAATCCAGATTTAGTCTGGCCTGAGTGTGTGAGTGGTTACATTAACGTGATAAACAGCAGCCTTGGGCTATATCACGCTCTCACATGCCCTCACTCTGACCGGTCGAGACGTGGCGGATCATTGTGCAGCAGAGAGGATTATGGATGACGGATGACGACCAGCCGTTAGCTCTAGAAAGATAAGCGGGTGATGCTTTCACAGGTTTCTGGGCCGGGTTGTGAACCCAGCTGTTGAACTGGCTGATGTTTAGAAAACCTTACTTCTGCATGCTTTCCCATTTAATCTGTACATTTTCATAAATGTGGTCTTTTAAGACATTTTTATGGAAGCTTTAACATAAATATAGTAAAAAGCTGTACAATTACTCATAAATTAGTTTATGGAACAACAAAACGATCTCTTTGTGATTAAGCAGATGTACTGTATCCTTTATTTAATTTTCATGTATAAAAGAAAAATATGTTATAACTGTGTTTCATAGTATATTCTGAGACATGCCTCTTCATTTTGCATATGTGATAAAAGTAGCTTGCCACTTTACTTTGTGGGAATGTTATATTGTATTTTTTTAAATAGTATATAGTTTTTGTTTATTGTATGTCTGAATATAGCCGTTATGTGAGTGATTCACTAATATCGGTAACTTGATTCAGTTGTGTTGTTGGAGGATAATTTTGAAGAGAGCATACAGTTAAATGCATAGAATTATGTGTAATTTAAAAGTCTCACTGCAGTGTATCAGGGAAGGTGATGCTCCTGGCTTTGCTCCCACTACTGCCTCTGGCTCCTTCAGCTTTACAATACCGTGAGCATCACACAGTCAGACTTTATCACTGTGCTGTTCTTTGTTCTCAAAAGAGTAGATGTTAATAACCTGATGGGGAATATGATATAGCAATTACAACATTTGAAGCTGTATTATATTGCAGCTGTGTTCATATATTTAGTCCGTAATTAATTTGAAAATGATTAGTATTTTATTGAATTTTGCAAGTTTATTACTCTTCCCCAAAGGTTACAGGCTACTATTTCTAACCACCGGTACAGTATTTAGCCTGGTGGGCTTGTTATATTACAACCTGGAAACATGGATGCCTTACATGTCATTTAGAATAGGCATAATGTATGAGGTGTAAAAGCAAGAATCCTTAGAATCTACTGATTAATGCAGAACATACGTTACACTTAAGAATTACATACAGTAGTTGACTGCTCAAAGTTAATCAGATTTATATTTGGAAAGTCGGGCCAAAAGTGAGGCCTGAGCTTATTGTTTACCAAAATATTCAGCTGCCCCAAATTATCTCTTTAATTGGGTTGAGTTAATAATGCAGAGAGGCTTCCATGCTCCAAAGAATAAAACAAACTAAGAAAGAAACTGGACATTCATACACCATGTATCACTCTTTCAAGGTTTTCTATGCTTCTTGTGGGCTAACATAATCTTATCACTTTGTTAATGATTATTAGTTTTCCATTTTCTCTTTGGATTCAGAATTAAATGAGGCAAAATATTTCAAATTAATTCATTATTAGTGGAAGCATTCAAAGAAACTTGTGAATTGTAGTACATACATGTTTGGAAAGCAAGATGAGGATCACTATGATTACATTTTGTTGCTGAAATGATTTAATATTAGTCTTACTCCATATGATACTTCATTTCGATATTTTACTTTTTCTGTGAGTCAGTGGCTATAATTTTTGGCAGCCAGCCAGCCTCTGGCAGTGAATTTGGCATTCCAACTGGTCAACCAGCAGCCTCTAGTTGTGTCTCCGGGAGCTCTCATTGGTGGGCCTCTGTTCTCTGATGATGTGTCTGGCATATTCATTGGTTGGCTGTAGACTAAACGAAGCCTTGGCACCAGCTGCAAGCCCTGACCTTCACACCTCCCTCCTTTATCCACTTATTCATGTTTTGTTAGAAGGTGAAAAGTACATTTTAACATTGCCAACTGTGGTAAAAAGACATTATTAACCATGACCACCTGTCGGGAAACAAAACTCACTGACAGGCTAATGTATAACTGCTTATGTTGATAATCATACCACTTTAGTGTTGTACAGAAGCAGCGCACTACATCCTAATATTTTGTATTGGTTTGGGGGAGGGTACCACTACAGTGCTGAGTGGGAGGTATACTGAATGCTGTGTTTGTACTCTATTGTTTTTATATACTGTGAATAGCAACAAAATAGCAATAAATAATGGATCAAAAAAGTTAAAATAAAATTAAAAATAAACTGAGTTGGTGCTCAGACTAGACTGTCGTACACATCCAGTTCAAGTTATAACCAAAATTACCTGTATCCCATCAGACTGTGTTGAAACATAGGTCCTTATTAATCATGGCATCATATCAGATCTGAAGAATTTACTGATCAGCTATAGTTAATAGATTAGCCTTGAGCATTTTAACTAGTACGTTCATTTTAGCAGTAAAGATGTATGTAACTCTGGGAAGAATACATTATCATGGTGATATTTATAATACATAGAGGAAAACATGGAAAAAAATGTGATTACATTCCTCAGTATATTGTGCTTTCTTCTCTGAGTATGTTGTATTTAAGTGTGTTATATAACTTGCTCTTTGGAACAATCTTTTCATTTTAAAATGAAAAGAACACATCCCGCCTTAAGAACAAGCTCTTTCCTGTTTCCTCCAAGTTCAGACTTCAGAGACCAAATTCAGTTTCAATTGAATGGCATATACCCTCAGAGATACTAAATGTGCTTGATTGAGTCAAGCCCCCTGTATGCTGTATTTGGCATGGTGCAAAATCTTGACTTTCATTATTAATCAGATTTTTCCATATTATTAATAAATCATAATAATAAAGTCTGTGTGATTGCTAAAATATGTAGTTTCAGTTCCATACAGTATGTTGCTCTGCAAGCGGTTTTCAAACAACTTCCACTTCCCCCTCTAGAGAATACATCCCCAGCTCAGCCATTTCAACAGAACTTGAAAGCATTGCACCGCCTTGCATTGAAAGCTCGTTCAAAGTGATTTATTCTTGTTAAAGAATCCGCAGATCTGGACAAAAATTATTGCTGTGTAGCTTAAGACATTCTATCCTGAGATAATATCATCCTCATTCATCAAGACATAAAGAAAAGTCTCTTATTTTCTCTTATCTGTGCCCCAGGGTACATACGAATATGAGGTATTTGTTTGCCGGCTTGGTGGCAAAATGTAATTTTTGAAAATGGACTGAGTAACATTCACAGGGTAAGGCGGTTCTCAGATCATCCCAGCGGTGGGGATTGAGAGGCATAGTAAGGATGTGAGTGGCACAGCTGTGATCACCCCAGGGAGAAGCAGACAGGGTCTGAGACTTAATTAAGTCTGTCATCCTGATGGGAATTTCATATCAGCGTTTTCTCAGGGAAGACGTGGGTCCCTCGGTTTCCTCTCCACCTTTGCAGACAAGCAGAGTTGCATGGGTCCCCACTGTATGAGTGAATCACATCCAAACAACAGTTCAGGTTCCATACTAGGCCTTTGGGAATCAGCAGTGCCCTAAGCTTTAGTTATTGAATAGCAGAGGGTGTTTTGTAATTCCCTGAGCTGTGGCTAACCTAGCCTAATGCGAGCCTGCAGAGGTCAGGATGGATGAGCAGTCAAAGGTGTGGTGTTCAGGTCGTCGTGTCCCATGGAGGCATGAGTTTGAATCCCACTTCTGACAGCCCTTTGATGCTCTTGGTTTTGTTAACTGGCATTCAATGAGGGTGCCTGAAAAATGGCTGCAATGTAATGATTTATTGAACAAAAGAACTTAGTTTTCTTGGAAGAACAGAACACAATGTTTGCACTAGGCAATTTTGGGTGCTCACAATATTGTTGGTGATCTGCATACAGCTTTTTCTCCAACAGGCCACAAAACAAACAGCGAACCTGACACCTTCTGTATTCTGTGATTGGCTAAAAGGCTAAAGGCTAAAGGGGCATTTCACTTTATTAACACTGAAGCTCGGTAGGCGTCCTTATAGGCGCTATGCCTTCATGACTCTGCACACCCTGTCTTCGGAACAAACAGACTCTTATGCTCATCCATTTATGCCTTATCATTTCATGAAACAACTTTGACAATGTAACTCTAGCACTCAAATAAACCCCATTGAATGGAACTTGATAATGTGGCACTTATCATCATCCGTTCTTACCAATGTTCTCAGTTGAATACACACACACTTGCAGTGTATTCCTGTGCATTGTGAAATTTTTCAGAATAATGAGGGGTGGTATAACAGTACTGAGATTGTAAAAAACGTAGAATAGGGAGGATTAATTGTAATTTGGGTATTTTGAATTGCCCATAATTTCTTGAATCATAGGCATTACTTCCATGAGACCAGTAAACAACCAAGAAGTGGCAATCAAGCTACACAGGAAACTGCATTACGCAGAAAATAGTCACCTTATCAGTAACAAAAACAGTGGCCTTTGTGGCAAAAATACATCAAAGTTTACTGGAGATATACAGCAGCCTTTGGGGGCCCATTGACTTCTCAGAGAAAATGAATGGGGTTTGGACTCTGCTCAGTTCTGCAGGATTAGAAACTCTGCCATCTGTCAGCAGCACTACACTCTCTCTTGGTTATCCAAATACTGCACTTGAATACTAAAGAGAGTGCGGACTAAGCAATAATATCATGCTAATTACATGCTGTATTAACAGGCCACACCCCCAGCAATGGGCAGTGAGTGAGTGGAGACAGGCTAGTGTAACACCGTCTTAAACTCTTAAACTATGAGATCATGTCTCTGAATTAGGCATCAGTGTTCTGCATTTGCACTGGTTTACTGCTGTTTATGATGCTGTTGAGTTCAAGTGACTCAGTTTAAGGCATTACTGCACTGAAATAGTTGAATCACCTACTGGTTACTCAGAGAGAAGATTCTGTAAGTATTGTGTACTGAACTGCCAGCAGACAGCAGACTAGTTACACGATCATGTGTGCTCAAAAATCAGTCTAGTACTTCTTGTGGCTTCTGTAGGAGGCTGACGACCTCACCCCCAGTTGGAAAAGCAGTTTACAGTTCATTAATGCGGTGGTGAAAGTTGAGGTTGAAAAGTGCTGAAAAAGAGGAGAGTTCTACAGCATTCATCTATAGTGAAACCTCAGCTAATATACTTTCTGCTACTATGATGAGAATAGTGACAAACCATCTGCTTACTCAAATATAGTTTTCAACTACTCTCTTGTGGAAAGAAGACGGCTTAATGAGGATCAGTGTTTAGCCCACAGTAAGAGCTAACTCAGCTAGTAAATGCCCTAGATAAATCAGAATCAATGAATGTAGGAATTCCAGTCTAGCAGGTATTTAACAAGACAGGTTAACATTTTATGAATTTTGCATTTTCAAATTATGGACCTCTTAACTGTGTTTAACTGCACTTATTCTCTTATTTAAAAGCTTTATGGCTGCCATCGCACATGGGAGCCGTCTAGCACCTTGGGTCCAGTTGGATCTGCTTCAGCTGGAGTTTTATTGACATTTTCTTCATTTTAACTATTGCTGATGCTACTGAGAATAAGAGGCCATGACGAATGTTTACAACGACATTTGTATATTTGCTTAGGGCAGGCCAACATACTGGGAAACAACGTCCAGTTAGATTTGGTTTGCTGTTCTTGTTGGCATGATGATAGGGCCAGGGAGGTACTCAGTAGAGTCCCTTTATTTTCTGTCCTTATATCATTATTGTTGTTTGTTAGCCTCTTCTCTATTTTGTCACTTATTATTGGTCTCCAAAACGTCAAAATGGTTGTGCGACATTTGTGAGGATAACACATACTTACCAACACTCTGATTATTACAGTTGTCAGTTGTGATTGCTGACATCTACAGATGAGAGCTTTTTATCTCAAGTTGATGTCCTAAGCACATCGCAATAAAAAGTGTGAATTATCATCAGTTCTGTGAAAGGGAATCATGTATATTCCATACCCGTGGAATAATGGAGGGAGCTCAGAGTGCTGGATTCATTGTGCTGTGATCCACTCAGGCCCAGAGAACAGGGACAGTCTGGACTGTTCCTGCATGTTCTGACAGACCTGCTTTTCAAAGTGGGCAACAAAAGCGGTGCCACCAATGCCCCAGGATGCTGACCCACCCTGCCCCTGCTCTCCTCACCCACTGCCCATCAAAGCCCCACTCACCGGCCATGGGGCACAACTAATAGTGTGCCATTGCAAAACCAGTCCCTTTTCATAATTCTTGTGCACACATACTCTCAGTCATAAAAATACTCTGGCCTGTGGATATATATACATGCTCAGACCTACATTCTTGCATGCACGCATAAAAGACACAGATGTGTACATGCACATAAATACACACATACACAAGCTAACGCTTCTAAACATTCACACATGCACACACATACAGGCTCATAAACACCTGCACACATATATATGTCTGTGTGTAACTCCATGGATATACAGGCACATACAGATGCAAATGAACACACATGAGTTTGTCTGTTCATATGCTGTATGTACACACACACACACACACACACACACTCACGCACATCTGTCTGCTGATATATGATTACTGGAGGCCAAGGTCAGAGGAGCACAGCTACCACAGAGAGCACTCAGCTAATGGAAACCTGTCTGAAGGGCAAGCCCCTTATGATGGAGAGAGGAAAGAGCATCAGGAGGAGGGGGGCTATGTTGCTTTTTATGACTAAAGCACCTCATGGCAAAAATCCCCCCAACCCCAACCCCCTGCTAATGCCTGAATTGCTCCCTCTTGCTGAAGAGAATTGCATTCTGTCATGACCATGAAATTTCAGTGTAATGCATCCCTCACTCTCTCTGCCTGATGTGTTTACTCGGTTCACTGTAAATACTGGTCTATCAGTGAGGACAAGTGCTTTCCAAATGTAGGACTGTGGCTCTAACTGTGTAGGTGATAGATTTTGGCCCTTTTTCCCCACAGGAATGATGGTTATGTTGTATGGGTCTCACCCTGCTCCTGTCTCAGGGAGAACTGGAGCATTAAAGCTATCTTAATTATTGCTCTGAGACCTGGGACTGAGTGGAGATCATGTTCCACAGGTGTAAGAGCAGATTTGGCAGGATTCACAGTGAGGTGCTGTGCCTGTTTGGGAGGCAGATTATTCAGAACCCCTCCACTGCAGTCAGCACCCTCAGAGTTAGGGAGGAGCATGCAGTGTCCACATGCAAAGGTCGTCTCTCTTTACCTTTAGAGCTCAGTTCTGATATAATAACATTAGCTGCAGTTCAGCTAGAGTACATACGTACCTATACCAATGACCCAAACTGCTAGACTAGTGGCCCATATAACATCTTCTTCATCATCTTTCTCCCAGTGAAAAATCACTTTTTAAGTCCATATTTTTGATAAAAAGTTGCACATGTGGGGTCATTGCATCCAGCTTTATACTGCACTTACACGTAGACTTTGGTGGTGGAGGGTTTGTGACTGTGCTCTCGCTCCAGCAGAAATAACTGAACCCACTAATGACCAGGCATTTTATCAGACAGACACATCATCATCTCAGAATCTGCTGATAATCTGTTTGTGTACTGTGTGCAGACAAGAGTGTGTTGCGAAACCCAGCCGCACAGGAAGCGGAGTAGTGGGCTTAGGACCAGACCTCAGGGGTAGTGCTGATCCCACAGGCTCAGCCTGATGAGGAGGAATGCAGTACAGAATGATGTCAAGATGTCAACTAATGGAAACACAAGTACCTTGTATGCTGTCACTCTTCAGGATGGCTGTAGATCCCTCAGTCAAACAGCCCCTTAAGGCTCTTGATTAATATGCACTTCAAACATTTTATTGCAAAGCCATTTTCAATAGAATAAACAAGGGTGCCCCACACAGTAGTTGAGTTATTCATGGTCTTGATTGGTTTGTGGGTGTACATTTCTCATTCCCCTGAGGAAGCCGATGAGAAGGCATGCTCAGTATTTTGATCTTGTTTTGAATCTGCTTTAACACTCAAGCGCTGGTTTAAAATAACTTTTACATCTACGTATACAGAACCAGGACCTGTGTACATGAAGGAAGTTTGATTAAGCCTCAGCTTACAATAACCACATCAAAAAAGAGGTGTGTTTCCCCTCTCTGCTGAATGTTTGGCTGTCAAAAGCGTGTTTTTAAAACATTGTGTTTATTTATTAATGACTTTGACATGAAAAGTGCTCCATCGTTTTTTAAAAAGTGCCCAGTGTAGCGCATGAAGGGGACTGACAGTGTCTGCAGGGGTGTGAGCAGGGAGGGGAGCGTCCTTCTCCAAACACTCCTCTGTCATTAATGTCCCTCACTCCGTGGTTTTGCCAGTTTGATTCCTCATTTCAAAGCTCTTGCAGTCTCTCCCATCCTCTTTGAAACTGATTTATTCATGTTCAGTTGGAGTGCGGTTGTCTTCAGCCCACTGCCAAGAATTCTCTTGAAAAATTTACAACACTCGCCAGTTTAAGAAAATAATGCAACTTGCTCTGTGCATTTGAAATGCGCTCGTGATTTGAAAGCTGGTAAAAATTCAGAGCGCTGATGCAGTGTCTATGTTGCACTAATCTCCTGCTCTGAGACATGTCTATTAATAGTAGAAGCCCTTTTTGCTGCTCATTCTCTTTAATGTGTAATGTACAGAGATATATTTGGAAAGGTTATAGCATGTCTGTTCCTTATCAGGGGAAAAATGTTCATTCTGAATATACAGGTGACCCTCCCACATCATGGCTTTCCACATCGCGGATTCAATTTTTCTGCAGCAAACAATTAAAGCCTTGCAACCTTGTGCAGGAAACTCACTGTAGCACTGCAGACAATGTGCATAGCAGATGAAAAGTAAAGAAAACATAAAAATGTTTAAAAAGTCTTAAATGCATAAAATATATATGTATAATGTTCATGTATTGTATCGTTTAATACCATAAATGTACACAAATGTTTTACATGGTTCTTCCACATCGCGGATGTGGGAGGGTCAACTGTATATGCAAATGGAAAGTCAATTGGAGAAGAAAACTGTGTATGAAGAAGAAGAATTGTGTAAAAGAAGAAGTTTGATAAAGGTGAAAAACAGAAACGTATTGTAATTTATTTATTGTCATGTCCACATACAAAATGTTTTGATGTTCTTCATTAAAAAGACTTTAGGCCCTATCTAACACCTAGAAGTGGCACTAGCTCAAAGGCAAGTTACTTTTGTAGTTTCAGAATTATGCAGTTATCTTTTGTTCTGGTCAGTGTCCTAATTTTTTTAAAATATAAGAAATAAACATGCATTCATTGGGGCAGGTTGGCTGATGACCAGGAACATTGTTGGTGCATTGCTGATTTGATTCAGCGCAAAGCTATAACATTAAAACCAAGTCATGTTGGATCATTGCACTACCAGAACTGTTTTGTATGCAAGATTTTTGGATTAGCAACTTAAAAACCCTATATTCATGTTTGTTCATGTTTACCCATGTTTGCTTTTTTTTGTCTATTGCCTCTTCAACAGAAAAGGCCAATTAGGAGCAAAAATATTCAAAACAGACTTCTGTCCCATGCTGCACCTTCATTGCATTCAATGACATTCTTTGATAAAATGTTTAAAAAGATGCATTTCATAGTCAGTGATGTATTTCTGTTCATATGCCTATCACAGGGACACATGATATTCTCTTGCAGCCACTGAATACCTAGAGGTTGCTGTGTGCTTCAGGACAATGTGCTGTTTCATATCCTGTGACTTTGGTAATCATTCATTCACATTTAACACAAAAGGGTAGTTACCTCTGGCTCCTAATTTATTGTATCTGTCTTGTAAATGAAAGCTGTCGTGGGTAAAAGCCATATCACACAGTTGCTCAGAGGATCTAATCTTCTGTCATGTGTAATATCTGTATTATGGTTAAAGCCATCATTATGCAGCACCAGGTTTAGCGGAAATAAACAGTATGGGCGTGTATTAGATCTCAGCAGTCAGCACCATCAGATTGAAATGGGAATATTTGTCATGTTAGGCATTTAGGGATAAATATCACACGTGGTTCTAATTTAAGTAGAATCAGAGCAGATGGTCTTATTTACTAATTACTTTTTTTATTCAAAACGGTGAAGCATGATTGCCTTATTGGAGAAAAGCACTTTACGGGGTGCTTTCAAATATATGTAATGAAATGAGGTAAAATTGCCACATCCAAGAAGATGGGATAAAGGACATATGAACTGGGGATGTGGGTAGGGCAAGGCACACAATTCTCATGCACAATTGTGCCCCCTACTGTGCCCTCGCACCTTCTCCCTGACACATCTGCGGAGGGATGCACAGTCAGCTCTGGGACGGTTCATTCCATTATCCCAGTGGTGCTTGTGGTCACAGGACTTTGCTTGGCTTTAGGAGCTGTAGATGCAGTTCTGGGCATCCGGTCCTGTTCTGACCCTCCCTCCCTCTCAAATTTAACCTGTGACTGCCTCCGTTGACACAGCTCCTACTGTCGCCTCAGAGGCACTGTGCTAAATATATCTGGCTGGGCGGCCCAGCACTGGCTGGGGAACAGATGGGGCCTCAGCAGCGAGAGCACTTCCTCCTTCCCCACGCTTTCACTTCCGGGCATAAACTCTCTTCCTCTCGCGTTCCAGCTGCTTCAGATTTAATGGTCAACACCACTAAAGGGTGGTTTCTCTGAACAGATTTGCTTGTGGTTTTGACAATGTTTTGGACTGTTCTTGCAAGCAGATGTAGCTGTGTTTTTTTGATGGACTGCTAGCCCACACACAGCAGTCAGTACAAGGCTTCAGTTTGATTACAGGTTTAACTGCTATACTTGTTATCAGAGAGAGTTACCAGTGCATAGCCCTTCAGTCCTAACTGTAGTTGGAACCTTTTAGACAGGAAATTGGTCACTCACACTGAAACTTGGTGCAAGTAAAGTGAAGTGCAGGCTCATATCACCTGTTTCAAACACACTTTGACTGTCAAGCTGATTTAGGGTAATGGTCACTCAGTCAGAAGTGCAGACAAAAGAAATGTTACATCCAGTGTTGCAGAGCTGAATGTCATACTGGGCTGCATATTGGCCTCTGTCTGTGATCAGCTTGGTGATCCTCAATTAGTTGCAGTGATATATTGAACCAAGGAGATGACACACACACTACACACATGCACACACACACACATACAAACACACAGGAGCTCTCCTCCTGTACTTTTCACTTTAATAGCATCTTTATTAGCTATGAAATACTAGTTATAACAAGACTTTGTGATATTGATCAGCTTTGGCAACTTGTTTGTACCAGTCAGGAGTAGGAATTCAACATACGCTGAGACAGAGGGCTGTACACCCAGAGACACAGGGCTGTGTAGTGACACACATTGTATTCTGAAAAAGAGGATTGGGCATTGAGATCCAATACAGACAAACCTATACAGTTCATATTTATGTAATTTCTACTTCTACTTTATGTCATTTCCACTACTTCACATAACGGCCACACTAAAACAGGGATCTGACTGTATTTTGTATTGAGCTGGTGTAGTCTGTAAAGTGTGACTTTGACTTAGAGTGGGATGTTTGAAGTTGTGTTCTTGGAAGGTTTTATAGAGGCCACAATTTACAGACATGTATGCATTCATCATATCAAATGACCTGTCAGGGCATGGGCAAGCTCTTAATGGAGCAGTTATATATTACAACAACATCCTGACTGGGTGGTAGTTGTTGTTGTCATAGTAATTCTATTTTAATGTTGTGTCGTCAGCACTGTTAGCAGGAGCAGGTGGCAGTGTAAGATGATATGGAGGACATAAATCTGCTAATGGGAGAAGCTTCTAGAAACACTCAAGAGTTCAGGCCCTGAAAGGGGGTGACTGAGTGATGCTCTCTCTTTCAGGCTTTTCAAGGGGGAACCTTACCCCTGCTGATCACAGATCAGTCCTGGAACTGGTCTTGGATGAGATATTTGAGAGGGTTTTATTGTTAACAACTTTGTGGTTCAAATCACACCTGTGACAGAGTTTCTCCATCTGAGAAGCTCAACATAACCCAGGAGGTTATCTCACCACATTTCTCTATGTTGGCACTCATCATAACCAAGTGAGGAGGCCCACAGACATCATCTCTCTGTGACACAGTAACTACCATGCCGAACCTTTCTTAAGATGAGCATGCAGAAGGAATTTGGGGCATTGTCATGGTTTTAGGTGATGCCATTGTGGTTTCTTAGAGCGTATGGTTTTGAGCTTGGTTTGGAGACAAGCATCAGTGTTTTCACCATAATCTCCGTTTTAGTTTTAGTCTTAGTCATATTTTATTAACCACAGTGATATTTTTTTACTTGCTGTCCCTTTTTTCTCCTGATGGGAAATCAATAGTTTACTTACTGCAACAAAAGATAGGGAAACATATGATTCAGAAACTACTTTAACTGTACAGTTGTGAAGCGAGAATAATTTTAAGCTGCTCTTTAATTGCAAGTTTCAAAGTAAACCAAGGCGGTTTCCTGTTCTTGTTTCTACTTCCTGTAACCTTTCTTTGCATTAAGTAACATGGAAAAAACAAGCCTCTATGCAGTCGCCACCATCTGTTCTCTGTGTCACTCCTCCAGCTTGTCACAAGGTCCATTGCAATGCCACCAAAATGGTAAGGTTAATTCTGTAAAAATTACAGATTTGGGTGTGCAGGTTAGTGGGGAAGTTAATAGTTTTTTTTTTTGAGAAACAGATCATCACATATATTCCTGTGTTGTCTGTGCTCCACCTATCAAGTGTCTAGATCACATCAAATGTTATCGCATTCCCACTATTGTGGTTTTCAGAGGCAACTTTGATTTTGTCTTAAATATGCAATTTGTGATAATGACCTCCAGAGTCAACAAGTAAAACAATTTCTTTGACTTTATTCTAGAAATGGAAAGTAAGGCTCACAACAGCAAATCAGACTAATTATTTTTGTATAGAGTGTGCATATGGATAAGAAATGTCAGTCACACTACTTTTAAGACAATGCATACATTAGTTTTTGAGTACTGTGCATACTGCATATGTTGTAAAAGTATGAGCAAATGTGTCTTTTGTTTAAGAAAATCATTCTTAAAATATGCATAGTTATTGCTGATCATTTCGTCAGTTGTGGGAGGTATACTAAGACTGAAGATGTAAACCTGGACGTAATCATTTTTTTTTGCATATTTTAATACATTTTAATTAAACTTTTTTGTAGTTTCCAAATGGTGATGACTATATCAGTGGTAGCCCACATTTGGTCTCCAGGCAACCAGGTGAATAGCCATGCCCCATATTTGTTGTCTTTAAGCATCATGGTTTAGTGGTTGCAAAAAAAATAAAATAAATAAATAAATATAGTGTTTCATTAAGCAGAGTTCACTTGAGAGGATGCATGATGTTTATACTTAGACACCTGATTTATTTTTACTATTTGCTGCTAAGGTGTGAGAAATAGACAGTATGCCTTCAAAATCTCACACACAACCTCACAGCAAAAGTACAGCTCTATATGAAGCTGATTGAGTTTGCATTGGCCATTCCAAGTTATGTTTCTGCAGTTTCTTCTCTCAGTATCACTAACCAGCTTCAGTCCAGGCTCTGTGGCTTACCTCTCCCTGCTCATTCACACTTTTCAGTCTATAGCAGTTTTTGTGAGTTTTATTGACTTTTGTCACTGACTAACTATTCATAGCACAACCCCAGGTCTTTGAATCTGTTTCCTCTCTGCCCAGACTGCTCTTACCACATAATGCATTTTCATTTCCACCTCCTTAATGCAAAGCTGGCAATCCACCTAGGTTTCACATTAGCCTCTGTCTTTTTCCCTGATGTAAGTAGAACCTATTGCTGCAGTGATATGTGAAAATACCCTCCAGTCCAGACCAGTATTCTGAAATTGCTACATAAACAGAGAACTACAGTTCAAATGTTTGTGTTTTTTAATACAATATGCGTGTACTATATAGTTTGTGTGTTTTGCTTTGAACATGTACAGTATGGAAACTGGTACAAATATTACACAGACAAATCTGCAACAAATTTGGAGAGACTGAATCTGACAGCCATGTGAGAAGGTTGGCACTAAGATGAATCTGCGGCTGGTGTGATGTATGCCGCTTGTTGAGGGGTGGAAAATTGCAAGGCACCATGAATCCCAGGTCTGAAGTCTTGTTGTAAGTCAGTAATTAGAGAGAGGTGGGGATGGGCTCCTCATGGCAGGGCGGGGTTTCTTGGCCTCCCCTGTAATCATGCAGAAGCACAAGCTGCAAGCCCCTGGGGTGCTGCTGCTTCACACACCTCCGAATTCAGAGGGCCACTTTCGGAAAGTACCCAAACCCCACGTGCACAGGAACCACAGACTGCAAGCTGAGGGGTTTCATGCACTGACACCATATCTGAAAGACAGGAGAGTGAGGGAACTGTTCTCCCCTACAGTTTGAGTGATAATGTATGTAAAACACACCTTTAATTCCTTTACTGTGCCTGGATATTGGAAGGAGGTTTTCAGAAGCAAATGGTAACAGTATGTTTGCCTTTATGCAGTACTGTAGTTCTGTTCAGTATCTTCAGGCCTTTTGTCCTGTTTCTAGAAAAATCTTTTGAGTATTGTTGAACCCGGGGCTATCTCTCTGTCGTCAGTGATTGCCGCTATCCATTTCATTTAGCCCTCCATCCCTACTTATAGACCATGTATGGGATGGGCTAAAAAACTTTGTTCTCACATGTGGCTTAATTTCTGTAATTACTAGAACAAAATTGTGTAGCACATCCTATTTCTACAAATGTAACTGTAATGGGTTTTTACTTTATATGTTTTTGTCTGTGAAGTTTGAGCTACAATAATGAAGTGTCTACTGTAACACCATTACAACCATTACCATTGGTGTTACCATAACACCTGACAGACATGCAAATATTAAAAAGGAAATCACATATTTTCAACAACAAACAACAATATTTTACATATGGTAAAAGATGTGCACATTAGAAACATATTGATGCTAGAATAAAAGATTATCATGACAAAATGATTCTATAATTCAATGTTATTCTCTGTCATATGGTAATACAATTTTGCAGTACCCATTTGGTTACGTAATGGTTATGTCATGGTCTGATACAATGAAATTCAGTATTTCATCTCATGCTTAAAAATCAGAATGGGGCATGGATGTGGATCTTTACTGCATCATTAGCCAATAGCCGGAGTCATCAGTGGGTAAGGATGCTCCAGTCCTGTCTTTTATCAGAGATTTGCCCCTCACAATGTGAATGAATAATGGTCAGGACTGCCTGCCATTTCAAATGCGTACGGCCAATCAGTGGCCATAGTCTGTTCCTGGCCGCAGGCTACCACCACTCACAGCTTTCACTTCCCATGCCCATGACCTATCACTGCCCAGTGACTGCCACTGCACTGCCTTTGAGGATTTGATGACAAGGAAATGATACATGTAGTGAAAAGATGCTACTGCTAATCTCACGAATGCTGCACTTTGCGCTCTTGATCTCTCACACTGTTATTAAAAACCCATCTCCACACTTGACCCATATTTTCTGTGGCATAAGTGATTTTCTAGGTTCAAGCAGTCTTCTTCCTACTTTGTTATGTGCTCGCGTAAACTTCTGTGGTCTGATAAAAACTGAAATGGGTAAAAATGCAAATATCAGTTTTGATAATCTGTTTGTGCAACTGTGGCACTCTCAGAAAGTAAAGTTCACTTTCATTTTATCCTCCGCATGCCTTCCTCTGCTGTCAAACCATCAAGTTAAAAATAATGACAACTTATCACCCAACACCAAGTGCCTAGCACACTATTATGGTGGCAGACTCAGGCGTTATTTCTGTTAACTTGCTTTAAGTAACTTGATAGTATTTGATGTTGCGTGTGCAAACACAATGCTTCCCTCCCAGACCTCATATTAAAGTTACACCCTTGGAGGCAGGCCAAGCCCATTTAATTATTACACTGACATGCATTTCATAAGAGAGCCATGCCAGGACTCCACAGAGAGGTCTGCACCATCCATATGCCATGAACAGATAACCCTTATCACCACTGTACCTCAAAGATTGTGATCTTTCTCTGACAAAGACATTAATCTTCCTCTCCCTTTTATACATAAATGTCTGTTGTTTTTCACGCTATTCAAAAAGGAATATTTCATAAGCATTTAATACACATGTATCACCACCCATGCTTTCTTGCTTTCATTATGCCACTGTCTCATATTACAGAGACAAAAGGATCTTAAAGGTTTATACCCTTGGCTCAATGAAAATGTTTCAATTAGTCACAGCATAAAAATGTTAAAAATATCTTACTCTTTTCAGAAGATCATTATGACAACCCAAGCCAGTTCTTTGTAGCATATTTTCATTTTATATTGGGAGTGTAACATTTTCCCTAATTCCTCAGGGGTGTGCATGTAGTGCTTGTAAAAGTGTTTACTCTACTGATAACCAGGGGAAGCTAATATAATCTCTGACAACCTGACCCAAAGTTTTTGCACAATTATGTTAAGTTTTCAGAAGCAGGTTTGCTGATGTCTGTGGAAATGACCCAGCTGCCACTGTACATTGACACTTCAATGGGACGGCCCCCATCACACAACACTCATTCTTGGTGTCAGCCGCACCCATTCTGCCCATGCCCCACAATTAAGCAGACAAGGGAGATTGCGCAGACGTTAAGAAATACAGCCGTCCTGTAATCTAATCATTTTGTCATGTACAAATGCATCCAAGTGTTTTAGCCCTGTGTTTTGCAGGGCTAAATTTAGGAGGCTTGTTCAGTCATCAGAGGGCCAAGTTGTCTTATTTTGCTGAGCCCTGACTTTTTAATGACACTGTCACCATGTTCTTACGGGTTTGTAATTGCCATGTACTGCCTGGTTCAGGATCTGACAGAAACTAACAGAGCAGAGCCAATGGGCCATTGCTGCAGCCAGAGGAGAGGTTAGCTGTCAGGGCTTTAATGGCAATTACCTCCCATTGTGCTGAACAGTAGTGTTGGGTAAAGAGGTCTCTGTTGGAGAAAAGGCACTCTGTATCAAACTGAGATCTGGAGAGGTCAGCAAGAGTATTAATTGTTTTATCCTGCTAGCCAAGAGTGTGCCAATGAAAGTGCTGCAAGCATTCCATTCAGGAAGTTCTCTATCTTCTCTATTCTCTATCCAAGCCACTGACACTCAGAACTGTTAAGAGAGTTGTGGTACAGAGGACCAGCCACAAAAGTTTCCAATAGACTGCATGTTCAGTTTTATATATCATTTAATGTAGCTAACTTGAAATAGAGGCTTGGAATAGTGGGAATGTCTGCAGAGAGTGGAAAATTCTGCAGTATTTTGTCAAGGTTGTGTGCTTAGTATGAAATTTACCATGCATTGAACCTGTCTTGTAAGCTCAAGTAAAATGAAAGACATTTGACTGGAGTTGGCAGCATGTGGTCCTGTATTACCTGTGATTGTAAGGTGAAAAGGAACAGCAGTAACCCCCTGCTTCTCCTTCACTCCCAGTGAACAGAGCATCTGCCAGGCCCGGGCCTCTGTGATGATCTATGATGACTCCAGCAAGAAGTGGGTGCCAATCAAGCCCGGCCAGCAGGGCTTCAGCCGCATCAACATCTACCACAACACCGCCAACAACACCTTCCGCGTGGTGGGCGTCAAACTGCAGGACCAGCAGGTACAATGGGTGGGGGGAGCTGTAATCCTCACAGATGGGCTTGTGCTGGGAAAAGTCATTCTGGCCAATTTAACCCTGCTCAAAGAGTGGAGAGGCAGAGAGGAGTTCCAGCAGGAGGCCTCATGGATGGGAAATGGGATCATTATAATGGACTAAATTGCACTGCCAGCCGTTTTGTTGTAGCGTGAGGGAAGATTTGGTCAACTTGACCAGCTCACAGATATGATGTCAGGCCAGCACTGGTATGAAGAAGGCTGTGGTAAAAATATCTAATTGTTAGGATAGTTTTACTGCGATCATCAGCAATAAGCTTTGAGTCCTGCCTTTTCATGGGTCAGCACTTGAGTCTTGCTCTGAGGGGCAGAGCTGTTTTCACTCTCCCTGATTTGTGCTTGTTTCTGTACTTTGAATCATAAATTTATACACCCACTACTTTCTTTTTTTTTTTTTTAGAAAATATGTACAGTATATGGAATGTGGAAATTCTGTAGTGTAATGCAGTGGGAGTAAGGTCAGAAAGGTTGCCCCTTTCATAAATCCTCCGGCACTTTTCATATAAAATTAATATCTCCCCAGCATGTGTCAGTGATGTTGAACATGATGTTTTCATCTTCTGCCCTCAGGTGGTAATAAATTACTCCATAGTGAAAGGCCTGAAGTACAACCAGGCCACGCCCACCTTCCACCAGTGGCGTGATGCCAGGCAGGTCTACGGCCTCAACTTTGCCAGCAAGGAAGAGGCCACCACATTCTCCAATGCCATGCTGTTTGCTCTCAATGTGCTGAACACTCAGGAAGGAGGTGAGATTACTTTTATTGGCAAATATATCAGCCCTTAATTCAAATCTAATCATGTCAATTTTCAAAGGGGACTCCAATCTAGCAAATTTACCAGTATAACCATAGAAACAGCAAATGAATAAAAAAATAATAGAACTTTGTCAAGTCGGGCAAAGGTTGTAAAAACATGTGAGAGCACTTATACACATATACACACATGAGCAGCACATATACAGTAACATCAAGTGATATTATTAATGAAATATTGTTCTCACGATGATCCAGGAATGTCATGAGAAAATATTCTGCTGGTTGTGTATCTGGTCCAGTGGCAGTGTCAAAGAAATGCCACTAGTATTAGCAATTATGTTTAACTATACTCATAAGTAGTGTAAATTGAAGGATAAGTAAAAGCACAGTAGAAATTAACTGAAAAAATGAAATAGATATATAGTTTTATAGCAAGTTAACTAAAGCTATTTGCTTCAGCCCTTGTAGCAGGTACACCAGTGTAAGTACAGTGTTGTAATTGGTCAGCCAGGCTTGGATCTGTCTGATGAGAATCAGACCCGTGTTATACAGTGTAACAGGATTATAGTGGAGGAGATGACTATCACAGAGAAAATCTGTTTTGGCTGCTCGGTCCTGTCAATTCACATATCCAGGGTTCCATCAAGTCTCCTCCAGCAAGCACCTGGTCCATGTGAATTAGTTATACATTTCACAGTATGTCAAACCTCCTCATTCATGTGGGCTATGATGACAGCAGACCTGTACCTCCCTCTAGTGGACCACATGTGTTAATGTGTCAGAGTTGAACTGCCTATTCTTGAGCAGTGTTTCCCTTGTTTTAAACATTTACATTTTGCCTTCATCCATAAATCAGATATGACTGTACATATACAATGCATGAAACTGGAAGGAGAAGTTGAAACCTAAAGAAAAAAAAGTTAAACATCTTTGCCCTGCATTGCTTGCCTTTCACTGAACCGTGATTAATTCATGCCACACATGCTGTTGCATATAATTCTAATTGCTGGGTCTTTAACATGCAGTAGACAAAGGCTGCCTCCAGCCTCTTCTCTCTTCACTTCACAAGCAGAGCGGAGACACAGAGCTTAATGCACTCTAACAGGGGGGCCTGGGGCTCATCACTTATTGATAGGAGGGAGTGTTTCTCTGTTGTGAACCTTCCCTTAATTAAAGAAGTGCTCCTTTGGGTGCACTGTGAAAGCTCACAGGTGTTTTAATAAAAGGTGGTGAATTAAGATGGCTCGGGTGGCCATGGCAGCAGGCAGAGGGGGGAAATCTTCGTGAATGAGAGAGTGTATTCTGAGTCACGCCACTACCCACCTCCTCCCACTGAACCTTAAAATGAAAGATGCAACCCCCACTGGGTTTTGATCCAGTGTCATATTTTTCTTGTTGGGTAGTGGGAAGGGCATTTTATAGAGCACCGTTCCCTTTCTAATGTTACTGTCTAGGACCCTATACCAGACACACATGCACAAACAGATATGCCCACACACTTATGTACATATACACACATGCAAATGCTCTTACACATGCATGTAAACACAAATACAGGACAAAGAGAAATAAAATAATTGTTGATAGTGAGAAATGCACCATCATTGAGGTTTGAGGTTTCTGCTTGTTCTGTACATATTCCTATCATCCTGCTGCTCACTGTTTCTCTGTATGTCAGTTAAATGCTCAGTCTTGTGGAGTATACACTCCCTCTTTAGTCTCAACTGATCTGTTGGTTCACACTCTCACAGAGACTGACATTTTTCAAGGTGATAACCAGAGAGGAGACATTCCTCACAATGTCTCTCACCTCTGTAACTCAAGGAATAGTGCTGTAGCCCTGCCGGAAAAAAACAGCTGTGGCCCCAGAGACTAGGCAGTCCAAAACAGCCATAGATGCACAGACTATGAATCCCTGTGAAGGCCAGTACTGTAAACCTGCAGACTAGGCAGCCATTAGCATAAGTAGCCCAGCAGACTGTGCAGCTGTAAACTGTATGGGCTTCGCCTCTGTGCCCAGTCCAGCTCCTCTCTGACACTCTGGCCTCTCTGGTTTCACTTTGCTGCTACTTATAATGTTTGTGTGGGTCTGGTGTCAGCCCATTCTGTCACTCAGGCTCCTTATTGGTCCAAGACCCGGCCAAAATATCCACAGAGCCGTACATTCCCCCCATCAGCTGGGAGGAGGGTGGGGTGGGGGTATGGCTATGGGGCCTCATCTGCTGTAGGGGCAGAGTGAATGTCCCTCTTGCCCTGGGACCCTCGCTCACCCTACACTGGATCACCTGCTGCTGTCTCTTCACGGGCTTCAGGCTGCAATCGCCTGCCCCTGACACTTAGACAGTGAGAGGTGGGAAGGAGCCGTGTCGCAATGCCAGGGCAGGAGTCCTCAGCCTCGCCAGACCAGCTTAGACGGGTCAGCTCTACAATCATCAGGCTCAGCAGTGAGTATGTCTGGCCCAGACAGGCAGGAGCAGAGTAATGGGAGGTGGGGGAAGGGGGGGCGGAGCAAGGGGGGGCCTCCATTGTGGCATGTAAATGGGCAGTGCGGTTCTGGAACTGCCTGCTGGTTCTGGCAGCCTTTATCCTGTGAGTCAGCAGGCTTCTGGAAAGGATGATCACTGCGATAGCTTAATATTATGTTTAGCTGTTTACTGTTTGAGGTTTAGCTTTTTGTGCTTTATGTTTGTGCTGAGGTTGAGAGACCAGTAACCATGGATCCTCAGACACAAATGAGGTCATGGCTGACTGAATGGGGTAATCCTTGGTCCAGCTCATGGGGGCTTTAAGTCCACTTCCCCTGATATATCCACTCAAGGTCAAGTCTCTCTCACCTCTAGACTCTACACACAGACCCGCCTATGCCAGGTTGCCATGGCAACAGAATTGTTCCAACATCTTGGGGGTTGTTTGTGTGTCATTGGACAAGGGTCACTTGCTTGTCCTTCTTCTTCAAAATAAATTTCTAAAGACTAAATTAGAATCCTTTCTAATAAAGAAATACTCATTTAATAGGCACTTTATTGAGCTACACAAAATATGCATATTACATAAAAGACAAAGAGACATTCAACCTTAGGCTTACAGTCAAGGAGTGGACTTTGTGAGGACCAGGTTGTTGCCCCCCCATTTGGACACCAATGAAAAGAGAGACAAAGAGAGTGAGAAGGAAATAGAGAGGTTTAAATATGAAAAGGAGGAGACAGGAAGAGAAGGAATGCAGGAAACAGCTAGCATAATGGGAGTTCAGATATGTGGCCTGATAATATTTATACCTGTAGCAAAACTGGTTCAGCAAGTTGGATGAAATGGCATAAAGGTGGTCTGGAAATATTTCTCCCAAATCTTTTTTGGTGTTTTGATTTCCTTTGTTTGGAACTGTGGAATTATCATCTTAATCCACTCCTGGGTGGAAATAACCACTGAAAGCACCTTCCCAGACTCCTTTACTGCAGGTAGTAGATGAGTTGGAATAAAGGTGATTCTTCACCTAGCTGGAATTCAGGCTTAAGTGATGCCCTTCAGAGATATCTTGTTTGGCTGGAATGAGGAGAATGAAGTTGATGTAATGTATCTTTACTTTTGCTGTCACTCATAACATAACTCATTACTGTATTAATTCTTTTGCTAATGCATGATTAACTAGGAGTGTTGATTTGAGAACTTATATCTTCACAGTAAGAGCCTTGGATAGCAAGGGTTGTAGCTTTTCATCTCTTGCATAAAGTAATCTTCTTTCACTTTGTAATTCCCAACTTGGAACACCCAATCACAGCTGCAGGCCTGCAGTACCTCTGCAGCATCCTCCATGAGGTGAAGAGAGAGCATGCAGATTAGCATGCACACAGCCAGCCCGCTTAATCCTGCAAACCCCCAGTCAAGCTGTGCACTGTGAAACTGTGCAAGTGCTGCAGTCGCTCCTGCGATGAGGTGGCGAATTCTGCACTGCCTGAAATCTTCCCACCGTGGGTGAAGCCAAGATCGATTTTATCCCACACCACGGGACTCAGGTTGGCACCAGCAATAATCATTGGTGTAGCGATGCACCCCACTGACTGGAATGTAATCCTCACAGTGCCAGTGGTAGGCCTGGCTGGGAATCCGACTGGACGACATGGCAATAGAGTTTTCTGTAGAAGGAGGGTATTCTTGTGATTCTGTTGGTGTTTATGGGCAGGCTTGTGTGCCTTTGAGACCCTGAAAGCTTTATCGGCCTGATCTTTAGTCCCTTGTCCTGTTAACCTTGTTGGGAAGGTTTCAGGTGAAATGCCACACTAATACAAGACCTGGTTCATCAGGTAGAGGACAGGTCCCACAAGACTACCCCTTCCCCCCCCCAAAGGACCAACAACACTACCCAGTAAAAAATAGAAAACTGTATGTTATGGAAAACAATTTCTAGAATAGTTCCAGCCTTATCTCCCTCCAGGGACAAAGAGGCGAAGTAAGAGAGTATGAGGTGGATATTCCCAGCCTCACTGCATAATGGAAAAAGTTTGTATGATGTCAGTAATCATGGAACTCCCCTTGGAGCACACATTAAAGAGCTGCTGCTCCACTGACTTCAATGATAGGAAATTAGGTTGTAAGAGAGTTATATTTTTGTATTCCCCTCAGGCCATTCATTTGTTTCACGATGTTATGTGAGGTTTGTGAAAGTTTTTCCAGGGAGGTTTTGGCCAGGTTTGATAAAACAATAAGACAGAGAAGATGGATGTGAGGGTTATATGTTGTCAATCATGTGAAAAACCACCATCAGTTAATTGAAATCTCAAGACAATTTAGTGGTACATTACATTGTTACTGTGGGGGATGGGCAATATGGGGGCAAAATGGGGATTATACCTTTTGATCTCAGAAGGAGAGGAAGCAGTCGAGAAATATCTTGTGGGTATTGTTGTCATCTTGTGGTACAATTTTTTGTGCATACAAATATATGGGAATGGCTTGTGGAAAAGCTGTACATCTCATTGTTTCTTCCACAACATAGTCACCATTTGTAAAAATTTACATGGTGAAATGTATCTCTTCCTGGCACTAGGAGGCTTACAGCCATCATCAGACTTACAGCTGCCCTCCTTCAGGCCATGGGAATGGCCAGACAGACTCGGCATACAGGGCATTGTTGATTTCCATCTGTTTATTGTTGATAAAGATTTAGAAAAAATGGGCAGACATACCAAAGAGTAATTGATCAACGGACCTTTTGTTAGCTTTAGTTGATTAATATAGTTAGCATTTGCTGATGACTCTCAAGATTTATCAGTGCCTTCAGGCACCCAATGCCTCAGTCCTTGCAGACAATTCTAGTGATTAATAAAGTATTGCCTGTACAAAATGCAGTCAGTGAGAGTGAAGAGGAATCCATAAACCTGAGGTACCTCTGGTTGGCTCTCAAACAAATGGGTAATAAAGCTGAGCCATCTGTCAGTACACACACACACACACACACACACACACACACACACACACACTCACACACACACACACACACACACACACACACACACACACACACACACACACACACATGCACGCACACACACTCACACACGCACACACACATGCACACACACACACACACACACACACACACGCACACACACACACACACACACACACACACACACACACACACACACACACACACACACACACACACACACACACACACACAGATACCATCTCTGTTTGATGGAGCAGTATAAAGGCTGGTATTCAGAGAGAGGGGGAGGGTTCTGGGGCCAGAATGAAGAGAGGCTGACTTCCTCCTAAAAGACATGGGGTCATCTTAATATCTTAAAGATGAATTTTTGCCTAATCTTCTGCTTCTCACTGAGAGTTATTTTCTGCCCTGCATAATCATTTCTCCCAACCTCTCTCTGTCTCCTGTCTTCTTCTGGATTCACTTGTAACTCTTTCAGCACACATATACTGAGTACAGCAGTGAAGAGTCTGCCTCACCAGTGTGCTGTAGAGCAGTCATTACTATGATGATGATGATGATGATACTAGAGGAGGAAGCTGTCACTGCTCAGTGTGAGGGCTAGAGCACGGTGACGGGAGGGAGGTTTAATAAAGACCTGCCGTCCAGCATATTTATTAAAGGTCTTTTAGTCAGCCGTTACCAGGGATACTGTTACAGCACAATCCTTACATAGATCTGTGCACTGCTGTGCTCTTTATGAAGTGAAATGGGATATATTACTGACACCTGTGCTAAATCACATTAATGTGGGACTTTTAGGCAATTGATGTTTGTTGTTTGGGCCATACCTGTTTCGTTGTAATGACTTAAATTGGAAAAAGTGCCTTTTGTGCACAAACCTTCAGAACACAGTTGTATTGCAAATTGTTTATTTCTGAATGTACTCATTCTATACACTTCTTATGTGAAGTTATGTGTTGTATTAAGCCATGTCAATAGTTGTACTAACAGAAGGAAAGCCAGCATCCATATCAATATGTTCCTGTCTGCAGGTGGGCATTTCCACCAAGTATATCCAGCAGAAATCAGACGAAGGGGTACTCTTGCTTTACCGTCAAAGCTTATTGGTTGGTATTTTGATAGGTAATGGGCATTCTCCCCGATGGCCCTTTTAATAACTCTCTCAGAATAGTCTCGCTGTCCCACAGGGAATACCAGGCTGCTATCTATAGAGGTGGGGCAGGAGAGCACCAGATAGCCAACCACAAGACCAGGCACCTCCTGATCAGTTGCAACATTTTCCATTCCAGATGTGTGTACCAGCAATGAAATGTCACAGTGGAACCATGGGATGTGTTTTAGAGTCAATAGTTTAATTAAAGAACCACAGAATTGTCACTTTAATCAATGGTCCATCACACCTGGTCCTACATGACCAATCACATAAAGTAGTGCTGGTGTGCAGTCTCTCTGTGTCCTAGAGCCATTGAGCAACCGCATGTGGCCATGCTAACCTCTAGTGCATCTTCAATGCATGGAGATACCCTGGGCTCCCATCATAGGTCATCAAATGCAGTGCAGCAGAACATTCCCAACCCCATTCCACCATCAGTGAGTGAGAAGGAGGGAGACTAGAGGCATGGATCCTGGTTTCTGGGTTGGGTCTGTCATTAAATATTAAGGCGGCAGGAGCCGCTGGCCTGCTGGTGCGGCAGTTTGTATTACGGATAGGTGAGAGGGGAACCCAATCCGGAGGTGAGCACAGGTGAGAGGGGAATCCAATCCCGAGGCGGGGCTGAAGGTGCCTGAGGCGAGCGAGGAGGCGGAGAGGAGGAAGGCCCGGCAGCGCTATGGTCAGCAGGGACTGGGTCTGCCAGTGCTTCTGTGTCTGCACCTTCAGCCGCTTCTTCTACTGCCGAATGGCCTGTAGGTACAGCTCTGTGTGCTGCCACCTAAGACAAGGAGACTGTAGAGTCTGCCTGCAAGACGCCAGACTCTCACCTAACACAGGGAGATCACAGCACTAAGCCAACCTCTCATCTAACATAGGGAGATCACTACAAGATTAAAAGGAGATTATCCAGAGACTGGGACACAGGTCCAGGTAGGGTGGGGCTGTGGAACAGGGAGGAGGATTTGGGAAGTTCTTCTAGGAAGGCTTGGAGGAACTGAAATAGTTATGTTACCCAATACTTGGCTCTGTTGGTTGTGTTTTTTGCAATGAAGGGCTTTGCTGAGGACTGTGTTGGGAAAGTGACTGCTTATGAAACAATGATGACTGACCAAGAATGAATGGTCATTACAATAAGACAGTATATATTTCTGTGGGCTATGTTTAGACTATGTGAGTGAGTATATGACACAAGCTTTGCAGAAGGTTATGGGTTAATGACGTACCAGTGAATGTGCTGTGATGAACAGACAAAGCTGGGAAAAGTGTAATGAGATTCTACAGACAGAAGAGTGTGATGAGATTTCAGTTTCTGGCATGAGCTGGGGCTAATGTTCTTGCCGTTTTATTGAAGATGAATGTTAAGCAACAAAAAGGTTTCCACTTATTGTAAAAGTATTCATTGTGGGACTCTTAATCTGTTCCAGTAGCCAACAGGAATTTGGATCTTCTTTGAAAAGTCATGCAATGGAATAGCTTACATTTGTGTATACATGCTCATTTTGTTTTCTTCAGTGTTTCAGCTTGTTAAAGAAATGTACTGTATGCAGTTCTTCACTTAGCAAAGGACACACAAGTCAATTGTTTTTATGTAAGTTAACTGCAGAAGGTCATTTGCACAGCCTGGCTAGTGGAAACAGACCTGGCACTGAATCCAGTCTGTACAATGACCGGTCAAGCTCAATCCAGGAACAGTCCAGAATTGTGTGTGTCTGCATGCATACATTTATGTTCATGTAGCCCTAATGTTTATGCTATCAAAAGTAGCTCCTGTTTTCACTGTCTGTGTAGTTCAGTTAAGAAATATACCAAGAAAGGAACATATTAGACTGAATTTACTTTTAATATTTGAAATCCATGTTATTGTATCATATTGGTTAGGGCTGTAACAATGAATTAAGTCTATCCATGTATCAGTATACAGCTGCAGCAATGTGTATATAGTATTTTTCAAACTAGCGAGGCGTATATATGTCCACAAAGTGCCATACAAGTGCCACAAAGGTGGTCAAGATGTTCAAATGTTTGTTGATCTTAATTATATGTATTGTATCACAAGCTATGTATTGAGATACATATTGTCTCATCATGTTAAAGCAAAGATTCATGCCCTTTACAGTGCTACTAAAAGTGCTAAAACAACTCACCAACCGCCCCACCCCCACCCCAACCCACTATGTGAGATCAGTATTCGTGGAAGTCAAATGAATCAGCAAAGCAAATAAACAAATATTCAATTTGTTTCCCATATCTGATGCGAGGAGCTCCATATGTTTATGCATTTGATTTTTTAAGAACATCTCATTCTACAATTTATGAAAAAAGTAATCAAGTATGATAGCAGAGCATCAGCTTCCTCTGTCAGCTGTTCTAGAGAACAGTGTCGTGACTGTTCCCAAGACCAGTCAAGTGTGTTGTCCTGGGGCATGGCTGTGTGATCATTCCCCTGCTAGAATGAGAGTCATCTGCAGACTGTGATGCAGAAAATTGTGCTCAGTAGAATGTCAGACCATGCTGAACTGAGAATTGGGACACACATGGGGGAGTGCATTTTGCTTACTGCAGGCCAAGTTATGCTGAGGTTTCCTGTATAAAGGCCTGTGGTTTCTCTAATGCAATGCTTATTAACAAAGAGCTCCGTTTCTGGGGCAGAAGCTTATCTGTTCAGATTGCTCAAGGTGTACGCTTATAACCCCATAAAAAAACAACAAAGAGAGATATCTTAATATTGAGAAATGATTGTACTGAGTCACGTTTTAGCTCGCAGACACTTGCAAGGGTCATAGAATGATACCTCATGAGAAACTGTTTTCAAACAGCTGTCTGTGCTAATGGCCATAGGCATGAATTCTGGAGGCAGCAGTGCTTGAATGGGGAGATGAAATGTTGGGTGCTTATCATACTGTCGTGTAAATTGTGTGAGGGGCACACTTTCTGATAGATTGAGTAAATCCAATGTCCTCGTGCCTGTATTTTGAGAGGTGTCCTCAGAAGATAAGTCAAATTGATGTTCTAACTCTCTGTGATAATCGAATGTCCAAATGACACTTAATCATTAAGATAATTAAACTTTAAATAAATATATCAATGTGGGGCTGATACGTTGGCATAAAGGCATAGACTGAATGTGCACAGAAATTATGTGCATTGATTCCATCTGAAAAGTACAGTCTTTGGGGTCAGTTAGATGTCAGGGACAGGACAGTGATGCTGATGAGCAGCTATAGGGTAGCGCAGTGGTGAGGCATTAAGGGATGGTTGCTGGTTTTAATATTGGGTTGGTCAATGCTGTTGCACCTTCTATCATTTCAGAAACACATGTACTTTATAGCTTTTCTGTTCCACAAAAGACGTTAGTCCGTGTAATTTCCCAGAGCCACACTTTAAATGAATATGTTTATGTTGCTCGCTTCCTCTGTGAGCAGTGTCTGTTGAATTAGCAAAGAGAAATGAGTGTTATTTGTCAGTGTATGTTTACTCTC
This sequence comes from Albula goreensis, assembly GCA_022829145.1. Lineage (NCBI taxonomy): Eukaryota > Metazoa > Chordata > Actinopteri > Albuliformes > Albulidae > Albula > Albula goreensis. Next base: position 27,164,625 of record CM040749.1, read on the forward strand.
TCACACCAAAAGAATGGAGAAGGTTTGGGAAATGGCAGCAGCAACAGAGAGGGAAGTTTACACTGATTAAGCCTCATTCAGTGATAGGTTTTCAGGTAAGATGGCTTTGGGGATTTAGCACAAAGCAGAGGCCTTCTGCTGGCAGACAGCTTGTAACGTTGCATTGTGGAAAATACATAATGCAGTGATGAATAATGTGGTATGTACTGACCTCATCAGAGAGTAGATGGAGAATGTGTGACTCCTGTCGATATGACAGGCACATGTAAGTATGTATGTAGTGGCTCTCAATCTGATATATGGGGGATTGTGAGTGCAATGACTAATTCTAGTCCGTGACATCATAAGGAAGGGGAGATGTATAACTCATACCCTGATTATGACATCGTTAGAAAGGGGGAAGGAGTTAGGTGGTGGGGTTACAATTTTTCCTGGGCTACAGACTGGAAAAGGAAGTAACTGGACCGTAGGTAGGTCAGGTGACAGGCATCTCTGCATGTGTCAGGTGGTGGAGCAACAGCCGAGTTTATAAACAGACAGCTCTCTGATCATGTGGTCCCAAGCGAAGTAAAATGTCCAGAGCATCTTGTAATTTATTATAATTATAGTTGCCTTCAGTCTTGGCATTGTATGAGGGTGTTTTCAGATTCAGATTCAAAGAAGTGCTATTGTTAATCTTTACCTACTTGTCTTCCGACAATATATTATCACAATCTCTCAGATCCTGCATGAAGGTTTATGTTGCAGGCATAAAAGAGGCATACAATTATGTGGCCAAATGCTAAGGCAGAGATCTGAGTATGACTGTGTTTGTATTTTTGATAAAATTGCATGTTTATTAAGATGGTAATTTTACTGGACCCAATGAGGTGTTCCCTCGATTCGATATTTCAGTGTAGGATACATGTGTAACCTAGCTGGCTTGAACATAACTTCTTATAAGATGTATTGCGCAGTGTATACAGGATGTCATTGAGTGAGTCTGTATCTAAGTGTTCCATATGCATGCATTTATTTTTATGTGTGTGTGCATGCCATGTGTGTGTGTGGGTGTCTGCATGTGTGTATGTTACCTTATATTTCAGGAGTATTTTTGGAATGTCACTCTGTGCTTTCTAGTATTTGTGGAATGTCTCTCTACACTTTCCATACACTGAATAGCTCTTAGTGGATGCATCCCCAGGCACTCCCAATGTGAATGTTTTTTGGTAATTAAGCACTGTGATAAAACATGCCCTCCTCTGCTCCTCCACTGTAGGTCCAGTTGGCCAGAGGCAAGTCCAGAACGGGCCCTCCACAGACGATGTTGACGGACAGAGGAGGTATGTTTGAGAGCAGTACGTGCTACCACACTGCTTGTTTACTACGTTCAGCCAGAATACACAGAGACCAGTCAGAAGAATGGCTTCATAGCTTTGACTATTACACAGTGTCTCTCTCTAGGACACCAACAGCAACGGTCTGTAGCCAAAACACTGGCTGTTTTTTGCCAGAGGACAGAACATTTGCTGCCGGAAGAAGTTTTATCACCCCATCTGTGTTACATGGTGCACTAACTGTGACTCAGACAATGGCCTGCTGATGCAACAGCTCTCTGTTTTCTCTGTCTCAAGCTGAGACAAAAGATAGTTGTATGTCAGGCTGAAGAGTTAAAATTATATTTTTTATATTAAAGTTTATGTGTAGGTAGATTTGAAGGAGTCTGTGATATTCCCTTGTGATCTTGCTATTTTAAGTGATCTGCTCCCTTTTTTGAATAAGTTATAATTATGAAAGGAAACATGATATTGGTAGTTTTCTTTGGTTTAGCCTTGAAGGGATCAAATATTTGGAAGCTTAGTTAGACTAATGAAATACCCCCCTCAAGTGGTGAAAAGAGGCAGTGCATCCCCAGCTCTCTTGCGTGGCAGTTGCTAGCAGATCTTTTGTCCAAAGTAACTATATCCGCAATTCAAGGAATGAAGCTGGAAAATTCCACTCCCCTCCCATCTGCCTCTGTTTTCAACTCAAATGGTTGTTGTGCATGTTTATGACATCTGACAATGCAATGAATTTGTGTCAGATTTTGGAGTGAAAAATCATTTTCTTGAAGGATGCCAATAGATTCCACAATCAGCAGTGCTGCTTGTGCTTTGACCAAACTTGGGGTTAATTGACTGTCTGTGTTCCAGTTAGTCTATGAACCCAATCTGACAGTTTACAAGGAGAACTGTTAAGTTTTGTCTGATCTCAGAGAAGATTAGGCTTGGCCGGTCTTTGATAGGGCTGAGATGTATCTGATGTCAGCTAAGGCGTTAAACGTGCTTTCCATGTTTTCACAGGGTGATGGAACAGCAGCAGCAGATGCAGGCGCAGATAGAAAGGGAGCGACGAGCATCCGCGTCAGGTGAGAACAAGACACAACTCAGCATGAGCTCAGATCAGTCTTACAACCTGCTATCTGTATAACACAGTCAATTGCAGCTGACCTCAGATCAGGCTTACAGCCCGCCATCCTCACCAGCCCATCACCATCAACTGACTGTAGACTAGCCCTACACCCAACTGCCTAGATACTGCTCCGCTGACCCCAGGTCAACCCTTCAGGCAGAGCAGTGCAGCAGTAAGAGCCAAATCCTTGCCATCTTCCACACTGGGGATGGCCCCTGATGGAGGGTGGACTCCCTGGTCTTAGTTCCCTCTTTCCCCTTTTTTATTCATGCTAATTGATGTGTCAGCCCTCACCATATGAAACACTTGCTCAATGTTTCGTGAACACTGTGCGAGTGCTTCATGCAGGTTGGGAGATAATGCTACGTCTATCCTGGGTTTGTTCATGTAGCATTCCACATGCTTTTCTTTATGCTTTTCTCTCAGTTTATTTTTTCCCCTTTGTGCTGGATTCTGCCATTCTCACTCTTCTCTTTTTCTCTGTTGACTGTTTTTTCCCCCTCGTTTGTGTCCCTCGGTAGTTTCCACCCTTCAGTTTAAAGTGTCTCCATCCCCCTGCCAGACTGACATCCCTCCCCCTGAGTATAAACACTATCGGGCCAGCACCCTGCCCCCTCCCTCCTATGCCAAAGTCACCTCCTCCCCCCCTGCCACCTCCTCCCTCTCTTCCTGCTCCTCTTCGTCCTCCCAGGACCCCCAGCGGCAGGCCCAGTGCTCCCAGCTGTGCACCTCCTTGGCCTCTGCCTTCTCCCCGGTGCAGCCCGGGGTGCCGGGGGCACAGTGCCGTAAGGTGCGCCAGATCCCCATTTCTCCACCAACGGCCCATCGCCACCAGGGCCCCAAACTTCCCCCAAGCATGGCACCTGGTCCTCCCCGCACACATTCTCCGCTCTTCCCTCCTCGCCCCCGATGGCGATGACTGTCCCCGTCAAGCAGGTGTGTCCCCAGCCCATCCTGCCTGTGGCCCTCCCCCTTCCACCCCTCAAAGCTCCGCCCCCTGACCTGGCCTCCCTTCCGTCAGAGGAGCACTGCCTTTCTCAGCCGCAGATGGCCTTCACCCCTGCGGGCTCTTCCCCACATGCTGTCCTGCTGAAAAACCCAGAGGGCTCCTTTGCACCTTGCTGTGAGACTGTCCACCCAGCCCCCACTCTGTTTGGCCAGCAGGCCCAGGGCCTATCCCAAAAGCTCCCTTACCCCTCCTTCCAAGCACAACAGCTGTACCAGGTCGTGCCCCCTTTCAACTCCTCACCCCCCTCTTACAACACTCAGTCTGAGGGGCCATCGCCCGAGAAGACCCCTACTCCCGCCTCGCAAGCGGTCGTGCCCAACTCCAGTAAGTATCCCGGAGCCTGCGGGCCAACGGGCCAGCAACCTGGCCCTCCACCTGCATGAGGCTCTGCTCTGATAGGCCGCTACTCACATACACTGTACCAATCAGCAGGTCTGGCCTAACAGACCTCTCCTCACATGCAATGACTGTACCAATCAGCAGCGTCACCACTGCTGGCTGGAACATCCACACTCACACACATGGAATTTGTATTTACATACACAAAAGGAGTGCTGTAACACTGAGGAATAAAAGATCAAAACAATGTTGCCTTATGGTGTTTGTTGTTTCTCATACAATTTGGTCTTTTGTCATTTCTTAGTTATGAAGAAACTAGTAACTCACATATAAATTTCTCAAAAGATCAATCATGTCGGCCCCAAATGGCACGCTGTTCAACGTGTTTGCATGCCCCTGATTGTCAGGAATGTTCTGCTCATTATGTCAAATAACAAGATTTTCCAGCACATCAGTGTCCCTGCCGCTTGTGTCTTACCCTGCTCTTCCACAGGTTTCCACACAGTGAAGAGCTTGTTCAGGGCTTCTGAGATTCACGGTGCCGAAAGTGTGAAGTGCTGTGCCGTTCTGTATTTGTACTGTCACATGAGACGTTTTGTGGCAGTTTGTGGCGTTTTGTGGCAGTGGGCTTTTTGGCCTTGAAGAATGTCTTGGAGATGTACTGGGGTCTACTAATCAGTCTTGTGAGTGGGAGCGGCCATGTCTAAGAACAGCTGGGGGTATATGAAGCAGGCTTTGATCACGTGACCATGTTTCCTGTGAACTCCCCCCCTTTTCCAGGTCCTGCTGTCCCACCAGGGCACCCCTCCGTACTCTCAGTGGCCCCTCCCGCTGCGCCAGCCCCTGTATCAGTGGGGGGGCCCCCACCCCCGCCGCCCCCACCGGGCCCTCCACCGCCCTCCACAGGGGCCCCACCGCCACCCCCCCCTCCACTGCCGGCTGGTGGAGGGCCCGGGGGGCCAGGGGAGGAGGCCCCCTCCGGGCTGGCCGCAGCATTGGCCGGAGCCAAACTACGACGAGTACAAAGGGTGAGTGTCATCAAGCACCAGGCCTGCCCACACTCTGCTCTGTCCTCTGAATCAACTACCCCTGGCAGTGACCAGGGCAATGTTGAGTTTCTGTTGATAATATTCATTATTTTTACATTAAGGGGATATTGGAAGGGTTGTACAGACAGTTCAGGTTATCTAAAATGTTTCCTATGCAGAATGCTGGAATTGCCACAGTTACACAAATAATATAGTCCAGAAGTGGCAGTGATCCATGAGCCAGGATATTCCACAGGGGTCACAGAGAGGCTAAGAGCGGGGCCAAAATGGGGATTAGCTGAGTTCCATCACCTCTGCATGTGCCAGCAGAGCACCAGCTGCCCTGCTCAGGGAGTCTGTTCTGTGTTCCCCAGTCTGAGGACGGATCATCGGCGTCCAGTGCCAGCGGTGCCAAGAGTGATGCCAACCGGACCAGCGGGGGCGGGAGTGGGGGCGGGGGCGGGGGCCTCATGGAGGAGATGAACGCCCTTTTGGCACGAAGGTTAGAGGAGACAGCAATGAGAGCTCTTTTCTTAGATGAAGGACTGAAGTTATTTGATGCTTCTATCACCTCTGTGTTTAAATAGCTAATTATTTTAGACAGACAAATCAAAAATTCTGAATTTCTATATTGTAAATGTCTGTGTATAATCTGTATTGGGTTCTGACAGAAGGAAAGCAGCGACACAGACAGAAAAAGGTGACAGGAAAGACGATGACAGCCAAAACGTGAGTTGGTTCCTTTTTGCACCAGAATACATTTATCCAAGTAGCCATTTCTAGATTCTACTGTACCCTTGATTTACAATTAATGTTGTAAAAGTCTTACTTAGTGAACTGTATAATTTTGTGCTTATGGATAGCATATTCAATGAGGATTGAGAGGGAAGAAAATTGCAGTGAGCCAAACCTGCATTATGTTAATGTCCATTTATGGGAAAATGGTAGGAGAGCTTATCCACATGTGTTCAACAATCATCAAGTGATTGGTGAAAAAAACCCAAAATACACAGTGTGCATGAGGGTCCAACTTGAGAATCACTGTCTTAGTCTGTTTCTTTACAGCTAGTTCTCTTCTGGAGTGACACCAATATATCAGTGGCTCCACACCAGCACATTTTAATTAAGGGAATGTTCCCTGATGTCATCTCTGGCACATAATTTGCTCAGACCTCCAGAGGTGTATCACATGCCAAAGTACCATAGAAATTAGTCTGCTAGGTATAGTAAACCAGTATCATAGATACAATATAAGACTCCTGGTTGTGATCAAGCCCTATTCTTGTGCCCTGCAGGAGGACCCAAACTCACCCGTCACTCGCGTGCCCGGCCAGCCCTCAGGTACCTCTCAGGCACCGCCCTCCCCCTCACACCTCCACCCCTCACACAAAGGTTGTCTGAATATTGTGTTTCTAACCAACAAATGTGCAATGTTCTCTGACTGTGTTGCTCCCTATTACTCCCTGCAACCCTCCTCTTCCTCTAGATCCTGTGAGAAAGCCATGGGAACGAGCTAATTCAGCAGATAAGTCTTCACTGGTATCCAGGTCAGTATTTTACCCTCAAAGCATTAGACAATGTACACCTTTGCAGAGGACCTAGTGACACACATACAGCACATGTTCTCAGTATAGGAAGACCTGACTGGTACTGGCACTGGCACTACACCACATTTTGAACAGGGAGCAGAGAACTCAGGCAGTGTGTTAGGGCCAACTATCCTACTACTGCGATTGGTGTATGTACACTAACATGTCTGAATCTTTTGTTAAATATATTTGTTGTTTTATTTAAGCAAATAGATTTGGCTTTGGGGATTTCGCTGGTTGATCTTAGCTGTCCTGCATCCATGATGATCACCAGCACAGAGCAGAAATTTTATATCGGTGTCTTTCAGGGAGAGAGAGCCAGCTGTTGAGTTGTATGTATTACATTGACTTACAGTGTCAAAAACATTTGGCTATTATTATTTGACATGAATTATGTATATATATCCCATAATACTTTATATTGCAATGATATATTTGAAATGTATCTCTGATATCACTGAAATAGTAGATTGTTTGATGGATTGGTCTTTTGTCGAGCAGATTCTATTATCACACAAGACACAGCCACACAAGTCAGTGTTTTTTCTCATATTACTTTTAATAAATCGCAGCCTTCCTTCTGTATACACTCATTTTCATCTGGCATTTTTGTATATACATAGTTGATAATTGGGGCTTCAGGTGAAATATGATGCTCTGCAGCTGTGGTCCAGAATAACTGCAGTCACGCAGGTTTTCCATTGGGTGGGGATCTCACTCTGTCACTGGAAAATTAGTTTTAAAACTTCCTACTAAAAATCTTGGATGTCTTGTCTAAAACAGCTATTTAGGTGAGAACATACCCATAGATATTTAATATGCAAACCTTGAATCAAGGAGTAATTGCATTATACATGTAAAAATATTGTACTAGTGAAATGTAGTTTCTTTGGTCATCACACTTTCAAATTGGCCTTGGAAAGATTATTTTATTGTCAAGGTATGTATGTACTGAAAATAGTTTTATTCTACTTTGAATGGATAATTTTCAGGCTTTGTGAATGGATAATGTTTGTGTTTGGTGTAACCTAGTTTATCTGTGACAGAGCTGGAGGAGGTTTATCATTCGGAGAAGTACGCACAGGCAAGCAATCTGTACAGAATGTAAAAAATCAGAACAGTAATCATGGTGATGCTAACAAACAATTATACGCAAATAGCGGATTGTCCTGTATTATTGGAGTTGGCAGGAAGTGAACACTGATAAAAAGGAAAGCTGTTATGGCCTTGCTTGTGCTTGTTTAAAGTGTTGAGGTCAAGGTTTGAACCCCCAATGACTTCTCACTGCCCCTAGTGGCCAGAGATCACAACGCCTGCTGTAGCCCCAACCATGATTGAGAGAGCAAGTGATGGGGAGTGAGGTACCACGACCTCCATGTTGAGTGTTGTAACCATGAACTGTTAATCATTTACTTGTTTGAACCATTCAAAAGTCTTTGCATTCCACAGCAAACCATTTTTATAGGTCTGGGTTAATGAGTTTCATGACAGATAACACACATTCTGGAGTTTATGAAACCCCTGCTGCATTACTTGGTGACATTACTTTTAAAAGTCATATAATACACCAGAACCAGGTGCTGATTGCTGTGTTGCTCATGCAGGGTGAGACCGATTGGCAGTACCAGTGATGCAGACACCTTAGACTTTGACAGAATGAAGCAGGTAGGAATTTGACTCAAGAGCTACCATTTTTGGTCCTGTGAATGATGATGATAATAATGATGATAATAATAGTAACAATACCGGTAACAATTATAATAGTACTAATAACAATAATAATACAGTTGAAATATTAGAAACACAATTTGTTTTGACAGGAAATACTTGAGGAGGTTGTACGTGAATTGCACAAAGTGAAGGATGAAATAATTGATGGTAAGAGTGTTGCTACTGGTTTCAATCATTTTTAATTGGTTGATCTCATTCATAAGTCTAACTTTTGTTAATTCAGCAAACTTTGAGTTTGTACATGGAAAATCATAAAAATTACAACTGGCTCTGAATTACACTAAGGATGTGACATAAGTTCATTTGAGAACTGAATTCAGTATGTCAGCAATAGTGAAGTATCTCACCTGCATTATTAAGCCCTCTGTCACTGACCAAGAATATTCTACTTTATACTTTCTGACATTCTTGTTTTTTTTCCTTTTACAGCCATTAGACATGAACTTAGTAGAATTAGCACGACATAATCTCTCCGAACAACCTGGAGACAGCAGGAAGTGCTGGGGTCCCCAGGAGAGGATGTATGAGAGGCCCAGCTAACAAGCAACCTTCTCTCAACATTACTGTGACACCACGGCAACGACATTGGCTCACCGTTACAGGAGCGTTGCGTGAATGTTATGAGTCAGCTGGGAGAAAAGGAGGAGCAGGTAGGAAGGGGAGGATGAGAGGAAAGGACAGGAGAAAACAGAAAGATGGAGGACACTCGCACTGATTTGTCTAGATTCTATTTTTTTTCTCTGTACATTTAGAGACTCAGCCCCGTTTGCAGCTTGCTGCTCTCAGTCTGTTAAAAGTCTTAAAGAAATTTTGATGAAATTGAAGTTATAACTTGTTTTCTAGGATTTTCTTGTTTTACTTTTTGTTAATTATTAATAATATAATTATTATCACTATATATAATTTTTCAGATAAGCGTTGCACACCATTTTATGTCAGCCTTTTATATTTTATATTGGGTAATTTTCTTTTTTCTTTTGGTTGTTGAAAATACAATCATAAGCACATACAGTTTGCTTTATAGTCACCTGACCTCAGTACAGTATCATTTTTTAAAGAGCTTTTTATCCTTTTGCCAACACGGATATATAAAATCACTGGAATTATTTTACAAAGTTTGAACCTGAACTAGTTGTGAAAGCGATAGTTGCTTTTTGAATATTGCAACCTTATAAACAAAACATTGATACACCAAGAGTTATTTGTGATCATGTTGTTAATAAAATGTTTATTGGCTGCAAGGACATGGTGAAGTATTGTTGATTTTATTATTTCTCTTTTTGACCAAGTGCTTCCTGGTTTTCAAAAACAACAAAAAAAATACATTAAAGAAATCCACAAAATTTTAATTTCAATAAAACTGTGAACAATGTATTTTGTATTTGAAGTGGTCTTTTATAGCTAGTTTTCTTTATCATTCAGTTTTGCATCCATGCATTGTACTGGTATGATCCAGCAAGGGCTTTTATTAAAAGTAATCCTTACATCTCCCTCAGTGTAGTAAGATATGTGAACTGTAAAAAGGGGAGAAATGGCATCCTTGTGTTGTAAGAATTTAAAATCTTGCAATGCAAACCTTTCTTCTTGCATTATCATTGCATTATAATAGCATAGTTGGTGGAAATGTTTATGTCTGCCTACACAGTAGCTGCTCAATAACCACTCCACTTCTGTTCTTAAAGAGTCATTCCAGTACCCGTTCTGGACTATGATAACTTTTTAGAAAAACATATGTTCCAGCTGTATTCGTTTAAACAAGACTTCTGCATAGGCTAATGGACCTCTTCCTTCAGAGGACCATGAAATTATGGCCAGCCTTAATCAAATTTACAAAAAAACTTACAAATGAAGATACAGGTTTTGGCATGATGTATAAGTATAAATCAATAAATAGCCCATATAGTTACCCATCTGATAAAACACCATTGTACAACTAAAATGTTCATACCAAAAAGCCAGCTGAAGTTTATCATGTTTATTATATTGCACTTAAAAAAAAACAAAACATCCACTGTATTTAGAGTTTTATTTATACAATTTGCAATTAAAAAAGAATCAAATTGTAAGTCATTAGTGCTATGATCATTTGTGCTATAAATTGTAGATACATTTTCAAATTCAGTTCAGGTTTTAAGTGAAACAGATAAATTATTATATTTAAACATTAATAAATATTTAAAGTAGTGCAGTCTTCAAGCAGGAAAAGTGCGTCACTGAAAGAATGCCATATCTTACCACGAGATAAGAACATTTCTTCTCAGCACAACACTGCAAAACTCTCTCTCTCTCACACACACACACACACACACACACACACACACACACACACACATTATAAGAGAGAGATATTACACACATATAGAAGTCCTGGAATAAACTTGCTGCCCATGTATACATCATGTTGCCTTATTACACAGGGCATAGAAGATGGATCATTTACACTGAAATCACTTGGGAAATATAATTTTGGGAGTGAACTGAAACAAGCAGTCACACAGTGATGATTGCCTTACTGAGCCGCGATAGGTTATTACTTCATTCAGTGTAGAGTCATCATTAAGAAAACCACAACTTCTCAGTTCTAAGGGTGTCACCTGGATACTCAGTGCTTGATAACAGCTTAACTGTTTCTATCATTACATTAATGACTTACTAGACATGTGTTCATTTGGTCTGGAATCCAACAGCACAGTCCTTAAGGAGGGAATTAGCTCAAATGATTGGATTGCATTTTAAGGTGCCCCCGTGCCTATCATGCCAAGAAAAACGCTTTCATAGCTTACTTCCTTGTCCAGGGTTGTGGGACTGTCCTTTTATACATAGAGATGGAAAGTTTGCTCTGCTTTATGGGAACAAATAGAATTTATTCGGATGAGGGATGACCAGTGGTGGATCCTGGCTATTGGACTCACTCCTGTTTGACCAGCTTGTACTCGCGCTTGATCCTGGCGTAAGGCCCGATGCTGTCATCGAAGACAAAGTCCCACAGCACTCGAACCCAGGAGGTGTGCTGTGGGAGGGAGTCGTAGTACTCTGCAGCCATTTTCTTCACCTGTTACAGACAAACACAGCTCTCTCAGGAGCGAGATAATGGTGCCAAAACCTTGTAAGCCCACAACTCACATTACAAATGAACACATTTTCTGTGTTTTCACAAGTATCCATTGGCGTGTATGGAAATCTGTGTTCCTGTGTTACTGGATTGAATTTAATGCAGTAGAAAATGGTTACCAACAAGTCAAACAGGATTTTAAGAAGAATCCTGTTTTTGTGCCACAACAAAAATGTAGGGAAGTGAAGGGTTACCTAATTTAAATAGCCATTCCTTCACAGATTACAAAACACTGTTCTTGTTTCTAGATGTAATCAGTACCACATCCCGTAAAATTACTCAATATCACTAACATAAGATAATATGTTCTATTATTTTTAGACTACTTTTGTGTTGAGGTGATCTTTTAGTGAAGGAAACCCACCTTTATTAAAGATATTTAATGTCAGCTAACTGTCCATGCCATTTGCTAGTATTAACCTTCAAACAGGATGTTCTATTATTTCTCATCAGTATTCATACATTTGGCAGTCTTGTTACTAAAGACTAAAATGTAAAATTTGGAACAGAGCGTACCAGTGGTAGCCTGCTGCCAGGGATGCTGGGGAAGTCATGGTGCTCCATGTGGTAGCCCACGTTGAAGGTGATGAGGTTGAGGGGGCCGTAGTAGGAGTAGGTCTCATGGCCCTTCAGGAACATGTAGTGCTCAGCGATGAAATGGCCAGAGATTGGGTGCAGACCCATACACAGGATGGAGCCTGAGATCAGATACAGCACAGGCTTCAGGCCCCATAGGTAGTAAATAAGGATGTCAGCAATGAACTGCACCAATGCGTTGAGAGCCTCCAGTCGGGACACAGGCTTGGGATTAACCACTAGGGGGCGAAGGGCATAGAAAAAGGGTTGTAGGAAGAGCCAGACCACTTTACGGAAAGGGGTACAGAAAAACCAGCCCTCAAGGTCAGTGGGCACATCCACATCGAGCCCATCACCCCCGAGGTAACGGTGATGATCGATGTGGTACTTTTTGAAGGAGGCTGAGTAGGGAAGCCCAATGGGCAAGTTGGCGAACATGGCAAACCAACGGTTCCAGCGAGCCTGCTTGTTGCCGAAGGCCACGTTGTGTGAGATGTCATGGATAGCCAGTGTCAGTGAGTGGTTGATACAGCCACCAAAGCCATAGGCCCAGAAAAGGACCCACTTCCAGGAAAGGTCATGCACCAGATAGCAGGCCAGAAGCTGGGTCAGTACCATGCCAGTCACCACCCACTTCAGCTGGGGGTCTGGCCCCATCAGGGACTTGATCTCTGGATACTTTGCTGTAGAAAAAGACAGATATGCTTCAGTTCTAGAAAGCCAGAACCTCACTGGAGTTGCCACCATATTGTATGCATACAAATACTAGAATAAAAAAAAAAAAAAAAAAAGACTAATTCAAGTTCATTAATTTCAAGGGTCATTAACCAATATTCTTTACCGCCTTGAGATGTAGGGTAGAAGGACAGATGTCCTGCATGACTCTCTAAAGGATATGCACTGAAAAATGTCAGATGTTTAAATCTTCAGAACAAAGCAAGTAATTCAGAAAATCCAGTTCTGAAGGCTGTAGCCCATTGCCAGCTATAGTCGGAAGCAGGCGGCCCAGCCTCGCTGTGGAATAAGAGGGGACACGCCAGCTGGTCTCATCAGCACTCTAGTGGCCATGCTGGACACATGCAGATACACAAACTGAGAATATGCTGGTTTTGTAATGCTCTCATGACAAAGACAGTATGTAATTTGTGGTGTGTCTGCAGTGTGAAAAGAGGTGATATAAAATATCATGTGAATTGGAGGAGTCACATGCTTGTGGCTCTCTCCCCCTGAAGCTGAGAGGAACAGCTGCTAGCTGTGGTCTTGACTGTGGTCTTGAGAAAAAAATCAAGGAATTCAATTAATAACAGTAATCAATTATAATTGTACATCATAATTATAACTACTATCTGTTTTTGTTGTTGTTACCACTACTACTACTACAGGGGCCCTTGACCAAGGTAGCTGTGAAAATACCTTTCCCTCTTTATAGCCTTTAACCCTCTAAAATAGCCTTTAACCCTCTTAAGAGGTTTCAAGATACATTTTTGACATTCAGTGGTTCCTACCTTTATTACAGTTAGCATTAACAGTAAACTCTTGTTTTACAACCTACCACCTGAAGGATAAGGACGTGATTCTTGAGGGAATTACAATAGTTTTTTTTCACCTTCATCCAATTTGGCATCGGTTACATAGACTTATAACTCATACCCGCAAGTGAACTTTACGAGACAAGAATTTAGTATTGATTGTCTCGTCACTGATGGCAACAGTGATGGCTGTGCGGAAGGCATGCAGCTGTAAAACAGCAATTACGGAAACTCAAGCATGGTTCCTGTTCTCCCCCAGAGGAGAAAGCCATATCAGGTTTTGCTTTTTAATTGGCAGGGGTGTTATTTTTCCATTGGCTGTTTTCAGTTGGTGTTAAAATCTGTTACCAAGGGAATTCTCCAGCAACATCCAAACACCAATGAAACATAACATGCAAAGTCAAACCACCTACTCACTGCAAATAAATGTATATATTGGAACAAAAGACCATTATTGACATTAAATAATTTCAAATAACAACTATTATTTATGAGCAGTGTTGAACAAATGTCATTTTCTCACTGAGCATATCAAACATGTTGAGTAATTACCCAAGTTTTGAAATACTCCCATTCAACATATAAAATATTTCTACTGTCTTAAGTCCTTTCCTCACCACATAATAGTTATTGCAACATAATTATTCACACCAACAGAGAATGGAGAAAATGACTGTGTAAATATGACATAATGATTAACAGACCAGCTCACTAGGCAAAAGTTACAAAGTTCAAAATCAATCGGTTCTCTTAGGGTGGAGTCAAGGACTATTCTCCCTCAACTGAAATTGAATAAGCACCATGACAACAAGGGTAAACTACTAGACATGAATGTCAATATTGTTGGCCATATTCATGCATAATGTAGGAAATCCTATGTTATCAGTCCATAATGATAATAATGATGTGGGGGTTAATTTGTACATCATACATTCAGATTTAGCAATTTGTATATTGTCACATTTTGTTATATAGTAACTTGTTCATTTCCCCATTCCCTGCAATGCTATCTGAGAAATGCAAATCTGACCATGGCATTTTCGTATCCTTCATTTGCATGGTGCTGTCGTACAGACTGTCTCTGACAACAATGAAACCCTGCCATGCCATGACACCAAATCCCTGAGTAAATGGACAGTGCAATGTCATTTGGAAAAAAAATGCTGACTGTCTGACTAAAGTCAAGGCTGGGAAAAGGTATATTATTCAATTAGCAGGAAGTTGTCATTTATACACACTATTTTCCCTAGAGATTGATATTTTGGATTTGATACAAGTATTTGCTTTGTGGGCTTACAGTTTGAGTGATGGGGAAATTACAGTTTTATATTCAGAATATAAAATTATAGTACTCTTACTTGATATGCTGCTGTAGTAGATAAAAAAGGTTACATTTAACTTGTCAACAGGTAGTTCTGAGCATTGGTTTAAATACAGAAACTGTATGAAATTTAACCAAGAACATAGTTTACTGCAGCCCTATGCAATAAAATGACAAAGCAACCAGTAACACATTACAGTAATATTTGCCAATAATGGAACCTGTGGCCTATGTCTGCAACCTTAGCCACATATTACACCATGTAGGCTGGAGTTTTAAATAATGCAATCCTATGATCTGTTGGATGATTTATCACATGAGCAGTCCCCATGTGATTATGTTTCCTGCATAAGTTTCCCATGTGATATGTGTACAAAGATGTCACAGCCTTCAATAAAGCCACCACCACTACTGTGACAGTCTGAACATTGACCTCGTCTCCTGGATATTACAAACAGTAAAACAAGGCATCTCAGTGTTGCTATGGCTCCACAGATATTTCTTCTCAACGCATGCACCCTTAATTTTTGTATGCACAGTCAATATGTGTGAGCTCAAGAAGACGATAAAAGCATGCGTAGTTAATAAGTGCTTGCTCATAATGTTTCTGCTTGAAGACTTAAGAGTCCTCAAATTACAAGAACATTAGCTGCTCACAGGCATAATCTGGGTGGAAGTAAATACAATGACAATGACAAAACTTCCTTCATTGTTATGGAAGTTATTAAGTAACTAAAAACCACAACACACCCTGTTAAGCACCTCTATGATATTCACCGCCACCAATTCAGGTGCAAATATTCCACTGAAAAACTGTCAATCAGTAATCACACATATCACCTTCTCTACTGTTGTACAGAATTACAAACAGTCTGCAGAATTTTAAAAAATGTGATTCACAACAAATGTTTGTCCAGCTTGGACTTCAGGTCTATCATGGTGACCCAACTCACTAAAATTCTGATCAAATGGAATGTTAGCTTGTTAGCAGTGTAGCGTCTTCCCTGTCAAGTGGTTTTGGACTTCACAATGACAAAACTTGTTCTAACATCAGGAACAAGAGTTCAGCATAGACAAACCAATGAAACAGTTTTAGTAAATATTATTGTCCTTACATCATTTCACTGACCAAGACTAATACAATTTGTTATGCATTTAGATGTAAAGAATTCTAAACATAATTCAGATACTGCACAAAGTTTTTGCACAATCCCTTTTGATGGTCTGTATTACACAGACATTTCCTCCATCTCTTCCCTCCTACCATAGCCCACTCACACTTGGAACACAATAGCACTGTCTCAGCATTCTACTGAGAATGAGGCCATTTCTGAACCACTGCCTGTCCTGCTAGCTAGACACTGGCGTGCATCCTGACTGGGCATCTACACTTATGACATCATAGAACAATAATGTACAACCTTGTCATTTAAAATAACCATTATTCAACAACATTTCAATCTGAGCTCCTAGAAGTATACAGGACACAACCACACAATAATGATGAGGATACTTTCAAGTAGCATGTAGTAACATGACCACATAGTGCTTGGGCAGTGATTCTGTAGTGAATATTATATCAACAAAGAAAGAATATATTTCTACAGAATGTTTAAATAAGACACAAAATGACTCTGTTTAAAACCATACTGCATCTCAATCTATGACACCATGAACATGACTTCACGTCATTTTTATTTTGACCTTGGGAAATTGAGTCATCACCCAGGGTGACATTTTCTTCTTTTGATATCAGAGAAGCCCTCTTAACAATGCATTCTGTTATCTGTGTCTTTAGCTGCCCTGTTGGCTTTTTCACAGGACCAAAGTTAATCTCCTCATCACTTTGCCACCCTTGGCATGTTGACAAGATTATAGATTGATACCACATTATCCTCTATCATCATCTCTTTCCAAAATTGCCACAGTACCACATTAATTAGACTGTCTGAAACAAGAGGTAGTAGTGATATGATGAAATAAACAAGTGATGCAATGGATGGTAATACAACCAAGATAGTTTAACCCACAGCCAAAACACCCACCTATGTTTTCTTATGATTGTGGAAACATTGCATGTTGTGATAATGTAATGGGCAAGGACTGGGTACATGTGAACAATAGGTTTTCACTAGGGTTTCTCTAACTCCAAGCTCCAAAGTGGTGGTGTTACAGTGAGCCACATGGCATTCATAAGTTTCAATCAACGGTTGTGAGTCTATGCAACTATTCTAAGTAATAGTGCCTCCTATAAAGCCTATAGTTTATTTAATACCTTAATAGATGCTGGAAATGGTTGTTTCAGTTAAAACAAAAACCATCAAACATATAGGACCCCAGTGCAAAGTCTGGCAAGTCCTGATCAAGATATTGCAAACCCAGAATAAATTCTATGGAATGAAAAATCAGACGCAATCTCGTTTTCAGCACCAGAGCATCTGTTTGAAAGGGCTACAAGGGATGACACTGTGTTGTGCACACAAAAGCTTAATACAAGCCTATTGAAGTTACGATGTAACTGTAATTTAGAATGCTCAATTATAAACCTCCCTGAGTGCAGAGTAGAGAAATACATACATGCTGACATTTGCTGTCAGATGGAGCATCACATTGACCAGGCAGATTTTAAAACCCATCCTCATTGCCAGTTTTCCTCAAGCTAATTTAATATATAATTTAAAAATGATACTAGCTAGGTTAATTGTTTATTTTTCTCCCAAAGGAGCATTACTGAGGATTCGCAGACTCAATTTTACACAACACCATGTGACTGTCATGGTATCCCTTTCATCAGTGTTTACCACTGCGGGCATGTGTCCTGTTACCAAGCACACCCAACGGCTTTGTCTCCTGCACCTGCCACTGAGCAGCCATTGTCTCCTCTCTCCATGTCAAGTCCAGAGACAAAACTACCATTTGTGTGGCATCAGTTTACATGTAAGAGAGTGACCTTATGCTCCTATCTGCACCGTATCAGGACAGTAATCATCCACCCAGTGAACTGGATCTGGCTTTTGTGCTTAGGATGTGCCATTAGATAAGATTGCAAAAATGAGAGAGATAAAAGAAAAGAAAACCTGCTTGTAGCAGTACTCCTGAGGTAGCAGGAGGGTCTGATTTGGTGGTGATTAGTTTCCATGCCCTGCACTGCACACATTAACAACTCACTGATTGAATACCAAACATTTTCCAACACAAAGGCAAAGTGTCCCTGGATAATTTGTATGGATGGATAAGAGAATTCCTTCTCAGCATCAAAAGTGGTGCATTTGTGATGTGAAACACAGACAGGAAGTATTCTAATTTTAGCCATATTGTCCCTCACTACTCTTTCTCATGTTCTTCCCTACAGCCCAGATAATGAAGGGTGTTTGAAACAGTAGATAACTGTCCAAGGGATATAAGCGTATGAAAACACTTTCTTTGAGAAGAATGCCTTCAAACTGCCATTAGTTTTATTGACTCTCCACACATGAAAACGCCCCAACTATCATGTGGTCTTTGATCGGCTGTTCCTTGAATATCCTACAGTGTGGACCATGGTTGATAAGCATAAACTTGGCAAATGGCCAAAGAGATATATGTAGAGCATATATTTTCTTCCATAGAGGACATTTCCAGCTTTCCCTACAATGACCTTTGGATTTTCTTAGCTCACAGAACACATCGTCTCTGGACCATTGAATAGAATAATATTTCCCATGGCCCCTGTGTATATAATCTGTGGCCCAGACACATAGGGAGGCAGGGTGGTGTAATTAAAACTAGCCTTATTCCTGACTGAGAATTTTCCACAGGGAAATCAGGGACTAGTACCCCGCCCCTTGCTCTATGAGCAAAGCATAAAACACATCCGTGATATGACACCAGTCGTTAAACATGAAAATAATGTAGTTGGTACAGGTCTCCCTCCATGAAAGGGGAAAGTGATAACATGTTACCAATCCAACTGTTTTTAACAACCATACAAAACTTTCTGAACCTTTAACATTTCAAGGGTGGTAAATCGATAGTTACACATAACGTAATGCGAGGCCAGATCAAGTGGATAAGATATTGACGATGCCGTCACTGTTTAGAACTCAGTAATGTGAAACAGAATAGACAGATTATATGCTAACTCATATTAACTTTTAGTACATCACATAAAAGAAAATGTTTCAAAAACTGCGATAAGCATGATACTAACTCGGTCTTCAATTTCGAGACAATCTTTACAGACCTTCACTGTTTTCTGAATTTCCATGAGTTTGTAAAGTAGGCTATTTCCTCCCGTGAGGATGTGTTAAACAGTTATTTCCATTTTAAGTGTCCATGATCTGTTAACTTTTGCGAAAAAATAATCTTGCCGGAGAGAGGTTTGAGACTGGTTAAGATGAAATCAGTACAGTACCAAATATTTTGATGGGTTCATCATTAGCCATGTTCGTTCATTTCTAAATGAAAAAAAAACTGTCACAGCGACAGTGAGAAACCTATTTATGCCAAGAAAAACAGTCCTAATTTGCGTACAAAATGCAATAGACCTATAAACAGTAACGCACTGAATGTTTATGTGCGCTGTGAAATTAAGATAGTGATAGTGATAGCGTCTAGCAAAGTCGGTTGAAAATACAGAGCCAACTGTCTGTGGACGGTAGTTGCTGATTTTAGCAACCTGTGCTGGTAGTAACGTTTACTCGTTGAGAAACAGGTGTTTCTGGAACAACAGCGAAAACTGACGCTTTAAGGTGAGACGCAGAAAATTCACAGAAAAACTTGTTTAGCTTGGGATGGGTTTGTACAAAACGTGCGCTTAGTCAAGTCAGCACCCTCAGTGTAAACGAAGCCTTGTTTGTTCCTCATAGCCTATTCCTTATCAGATTTAAACTATTAAACTGTCTCTAAAACTTCAAATACCATCTAGAATTCCTGAAAGGACATTTAATGCGCAATACATTTCCACTGGATTCTCAGGAAAACAGAAACATATTGGAAGCTTGTTTAAGGAAAGTATGTTTGAATACTGCATACCTACCTAATATTTCTTTTCTTCTGGAAGTGTGTGGTTGGTCATTGTAAACCCATTCAAAGTCCCCCCTTTCACCTTTGATTCCCATAGCGACCCCTCTGTCCTGCAGTGTGGATAGAAATGTGTCTCAAAACACACATAAACCACGGGACACTCCCTCCTCGATGTAGAGGTGTCAGGTGTGCGGTGTGAGTGCGACCAAGCACCTGACTCCTCCTTACCTAAAACGGAAGCCCAGTGCCAGGTAGCCTATACAATTGAAAATGTGATCGTAGCGCCGCCTAAATATTCTATTTCGTCGTGGCGTCTTCACTCCCTTCCATTTCGCTGACCTTAAGCCTGAGTACTAAGCGCCGAGAACGGATTTAGCCTACTTCGTAAGATTTCTACAGTATTGATTTCACATGTTCTTGCTCGTTAAATCGGGTGAAGGAACTGGGGCGCGACTTTACATAACAATATGTATGGGCTATTGGAGTATACTTGCCAACTTCTTTTCAAAGTGCAATGGGATTTGTTCGATAATGAAATGTAACCACCAAAGTATTCTTTTTAATTCTGATTAGGTACATTTGTATTCACACTTCCCCATTCTTGTATGAAATCTGTAAACCACCACCACTACTACTACGACTACTACTACAGGTGTTCTATTGTGTAGCCCAGGGCTGGCTAAATTCAGTCCTGGAGTTCCTTAAGATTTTCCAATTCTCTTTCTGGAACACCGCTTTCAGACCGTAGCAGAGGGTTTAGTAAGGTCGTTCAAAGGGAAGGAGTGTCAATCAGGCGCTAAAATGATGGCTAGATGCCTGATATATGCGAATGGGCATGTATATAAAAAACAGATATATATTAACTTGGACACTTACCGACCCCACGCCTCCTTGTCTTCTGTAGAATTTTAAAAAGTCATGACATTTTTCGGATGAAACACCTTGAATGGAACCATGATTAACGATAGAGTAGAGTAGGCTATACGCTGTTGATGGAATTAGTATGTGAATCAGTATTTATTTATTTATGTATGTATGTATTCGTTCATTCTGGCTGATAGTTAGCCCTTCTAAATTTGGTCGTTGGAATATGAAGATTGCACTCAACACTGCGTCTGTACTCAATATTGATATTAATAGATGCAACAGTTACAACACATTACCCTACATATCATGAAATGCACAAAACTCAAATAATTTAAAATGACAAAAAATTGATTATTGCATTGGTATGTGAAACTTGTGCATGCATGTTTATTGTATGCACTTGATTTTTTACATTTAAATATTTTAAACACTTTTTTTATATTCCTTGTACTGTTTTGTTTGGCATAGTCCTTATATTGATGTTTGGTTCCCACTAAAACAAGCTGAGAGACTCAAAATGATCTGAATCACAAAGAGAAAGAACTGGAATCCACCATGAGTCAGTCCTGTGCCCACAGCATGTTAGAGAAGACTGGTTAGACAGGACTGGACCAGATAGACACATCAAGGAAGGTGCCATACTGACCACTGTACTTTTCTTCCATGATGCAAAGGTACCTTTTCAATACCATAAAAAATAAAATGTAAATACAATTAATCTCATGACCAGTATCTGGTGCTATGATTGGAGTATTCACAAAACTTTCCCACTACGGGGTACTACTAATCAAATTTCTCTCAATAACATTGCCTACCAGTCTTGCCCAGGAAGGTGCTGTGAGTATCATTGGCAGTCTCCTTCGCAACTCTGAGGAAGAAGTGACATGAACGCCACTCAGGTTCATTACTAGTATAGGTTTTAGTTGTGCTTAAAACCAAGAAATGATAGGGAAACAATTTTGCGGGAAGGATTCTCTTTTTGTCCTAATTGGCAAAGGTTGGTCATATTCCCTGGTACTTTCCTCTCTGCAAATATATAAATCTGTACATTTTGAGGTGTAAAGGCACGTTATATGTCATAAAATGTAGTTTCAGACCCAACATTCTCAAGATTTGATCAAGGGTATATTAGGCTCTCAAAAGTGAAGTTGATCCAACATTGCAATGGGATACAGCAGAATTACACAGCAGGTCCTGCTCTGTGTAATTTTACTTAAAAATTTCACTTTTTAAAAAAGAAACGATAATCTCATTTACAGTGTTTATTGTCTTAAACAATAGAACCAGTTCTGCAGCAAATGTCCTGTGCCTTTATAATCATTTTAGTATCTGCCTGGGCAACAGCATGCTAACAAGAGAAACATGTTTCGTCCACCTGAGTACACATGTCACTAGAGGGGAAACATGCCTCATCCACCTGAGTGGATCTGTCTCTGTAGTTATTGGGGAAACAGGTATCATCTACCTGAGTGGTAGTGTCACTTGAAGGAAAGTAAACTGTCTCCACTTGAGTCGTAATGTTACTGTAAAAAAAACCTTCGTCCACTTGAGTGGTAGTGTCACAATAAGGGAAACAGCTGCTGTCAACTTGGATGGTATAGTCTTTAGAGGCATAAAGGGTGTTGTCCACCTGAGCAGTAGTGTCCTCACAGAGGAAATCAGTGTCATCCATCTGAATGGTAGTGTCACGAGAAGAGAGTCCGGTGCTGCCTGCCTGGGTTATGCTATCACTGACGGAGGCTATGGCTCTGTCTGGTGCACTCTTGTTCTTCTTGAAAGTCGAGTGGGTGAAAGCACCACCTGTGTAAAATCAATAGAAAATGTACCATTGTCAAATCTATACATTTTCATTGTGGTCAGGTGTTACATTTTATATATTTTGACTTTGAAGGTTGGTTTTAGCTCTTCATGCAAGGTCAAAGAAAGGTATTTTATAAACAGTTTATTGAAAACAATTCATCAACTCAAAAACAAACAGAAAAAACCATAGTGATATATGTGCAATGAACACTAAACAATATTGTACTCATACTCATATAGCTAAACTCTGGAAGAAAAAGATCATGCTTAGCCTTAACTTTAGACGTAATGGTCTTATGTTATAAAAAGGAATTTTAATATATGGATTATGCTGTGTGTGACTTGTCTAATTGTCAGAAATGTGTTGTATTTTGTCTACCAATATAATCCAGTTTTGTACTTTTTGTCACTCGCATGTTGTTGTGGCACCTACCTGTAAAACTAATTTTGTCAGGGGACTTCTCATTTAGTAAGGGGGAGATAGAGTCCTCTACACCCAGGTCACAGCCCATGCAAACCAACCATGACATCAGTTTATGGACTCCTTTCTTCTCTTTGTTATCCCCCCTTGAATCTTCTTCAGTCTGACCAAGAATGTCATTAACCTGGGTGTTATACATGGTAAACAAAGTAAAATATTTTCTAAAAGCACAAACAGCAAAAGACCTACGCTATTCAGTCAAGTAGCACTTTGTTAACTGATTTGTACACTTGAGTATTGCACCCCTTTAAGACACATTCCTGTATCCATGACAAAAGAGGTATGTGGGAGGGTAGAAAGTGCATGGCTTTATGACATCATAATATAAATATATATAGAAGCACTAAACGTTCTGCTGTGACATCACATAATATTGGGATTAAACATAATAGAAACAAATAGGTTATGGAGTAGTGTGACCAATCCATATAAATTATGATAACTACAACACCATGAATCAGGAAGATCTTGTCTGCTATTTTTTTTTTTTTTTTTTTTAATTCTGGCATGCTCACAAATTCTATTTTTGTGATATTCTCCTGACTGACAAATTACCATTGAAAGGATGTGACTATTAGCTAAATTTGAAATCCTTCTGACCACAAGAAACTACAATTTATAAAATTCACCCAACCCATGTGACTTCTGAAGCACACCAGTTGATTTTTGCTCCCTAACGACATGATAATAAGAATAAAATGTTATTCTGAAGAATAGAAGTATTCGCCTCTGTGATCTGTTTTCGAATGTAAAATATTTTCTATTTTCCAGTGAATATGATGACCAAAATATGATGGCTGTGACAAGCAGGACCAATATGGCTTCCAGCCAGTTCAAGTTTGGAAGCCCTGCTATAGTTTAACAAAAGATTTTACATTAGTTTCAATGGTGACTTGTAATGTTTCGTTTGCACTACAGACACTTCCATATATTCGACTCTTGTGTCGGCTGAGGGCGGGTTTACCAATCCAGTGACACACTTACCATTGGTGCAGTTGCGGAAATACGATTCAGTTGTGTGACGAGTTCTAGCACTACCGGATGTTTTGGTTTGAATCCTGCCTGAGAGCGCAATTTGAAAACCCATTGATACTCCATGCAAGATAGAGGCGATTCAGTAAACTAGAAGGTTAGTAAATATTTATGAATTAAAGTTATCACTGGATGAGTTCGTTCACGTTAGCAATCCAGCTGAGAAAGGGGGCTTGTTTGCTAGCGTGCTAAATTTAAAGGCAACTCGGTATCCAGTAAGTGGTTTCGTGGTTCTCGACATTTTTGGATTGTAGTATGCTGACTGACACGATAAATAAAACTGAGCGAACTTACAAAACCTGGCGTTTTTAATTATGTTTATGAAAGTTGTAGATTTGAAAACAGTGATTTAACGCCAGTTAGTATCCTAAGTCTGCAAACAGTTAATGTGTTACCATGGTTAAACAGAACTCTTTGTTGTGCTTGCTTGCAAAGTGATAACACCTTCCAAGTTAGCAGAAAAGAGCAAGCAAGTCATGGTTGAGTAAGTGGATAGGTGTCTAGTTAGTTGTGATCAACATTCGGTAAGTCACCTTATGTTAATCAATGCTACATCATTCAATATTAGAGTTTGTCGATCGCTTACCATGAAAAAACCACATCAGCTAGATGCAACCAATTTCGTGGCATTGCCATAAACAACGCTCATAGAACAACTTCCGCTGGAAATTTCAGTTTTTAACCATAACCTTAACTGCTGGAAAACAAACGAAGCGTTGGTATCGTCGTCATCGAAAAGCACATTTTACAATGAAGAGGAGAAAGCATTCTGAGAAAGAAAACGATCCACAACAATGTAAGTACCAACGTTACATGATAAGAAAACATTTTTTGTCATTCGTTTGAAGTATCTTGAGCAGATTGTTAACGTTACCCAACTAAACATTTGCAATTCGGAATTGCTGCACGAGTTCCCGAAAAGAGTAACATACTGATATTGTCGTTTTAGTTTTGCTCACTTATCGGTTTTGGATTGCTGAGTTTGTTTCGTGTAGTTATAAGCAAATGCACCTTTTCTTTGCTTTCATTTTAAAGTATACCAAGCTGAATGGGGTGTTATTATAGCATAAGTTTATACTCATGTACTGCATTGTATCCAGAAGTACACAAATATTTCTGAATTAAAATGGATGAGGCAGACTGGTTCACGGCAAGTCAGAAGATTCAGACATTGTTTTGCGATAATTTCTCTTGAAGGTTGTGTGCTTTGTAAGCTTCCGGATAATTCCCCGGAAAAATACGGAGAGAAAATCACAGTAACACAACATGACCTCACTGTGCACTATTTCTGTCTGGTGAGTACTGGGCATACATTTTAAAACTACTCGTTATGTAGCTCTGAAATACAGTTGAACAATTTTACACAAATTATTTCATGTCAAATATTGTGGAAAGTAACCGTTTTAAAAGGACTTTGCTCGGCCCTTTTGTTTCTAACTAAATACAGTGAAATGTTTTGAAGTTATCCATCCAGGGACTGATAATTGCTTTGAAGAATAGCCTTCGCGGAACAAGTAAACTGTAGTTATGTAATGTTTTAAAACTTTGTACTAGTTGATGTCCAGTGGAGTGTATCAGCGAGGAGAGGAAAATGAAGGCATACATGGGTTTTTAGTGGAGGACATCAAACGGGAGATGCGCCGATCTTCCAGGCTGGTGAGTATAATTTAGACCAATGGTCAAGTATCTTCTCATATTGACGTTAACCAGATCATCTCAAAATTTATATAAAACTGACAAAGATGTAGGATAAAGTGAACATGTAAGGGATTTGTGTTTTTTTTCTTTTTATGTATGTGAAGTGTTTTCCTCAATATTTAGAAATGTGGAGTTTGCAAGAAGAAGGGTGCATCTGTTGGGTGCAGTATTAAAAGCTGTAGAAAGATGGTCCATCTGCCTTGTGGAATGAAAGAAGAATTTATCTTCCAGTTCACAGGCCTGTTCCCGTAAGTGCTTCTCTATTTCCAGTCTTTGAACATTATATTATGGTAATCATATGAAACAAAAAATCACAGTAACTGCTTTAACCGTGGTAACTGATTTGCAGACATTTGGAAATACATTTCATAAACATGTATGAAGTTAAAACTACTGCTTCTGTCAAACAGCTTTTGGATTTTGGCTTGCATTCAGTCAAATGCAAATGAAGTGATGGTGAACACTTCTTTTTAAGCCATGCCTGAGGTTAATTTTATCTGTCATTAGCATTTACAGTTGTAAGTGTAGAGAAACCTGTAGGAAGACACAGCAGTGAAGTTGCCAATGGCTGGTGTCTGGTTCAGTTAAGTGACAGAGCAGTAGGTGACTCTGGCACTGAAGTGTTTCCTTGTCATTAGGTCCTTCTGCAAAGAGCACCGTCCCTCACAGAGTGTGGCCAGGTCATCTCCCATAAGGACCCCCCTGTCCTGCTCCGTGTGCCTGGACTCCATCGAGCCAGTGTTGTCCTACACTATACTCAAATGTCCCTGCTGCCATAGCAGCTGGTTCCATCGGGAATGTATACAGGTTCGCATTCCTCATTTGAGACTTCACAAGACATTTTTATCGTTTCACAACCCATCACAATAATTGAAGTAGTTGTACATTTCGGATTTATTTGTGCTGTATAAATCCGAGTACACTAACAAAATTCATTTGTGACTTGACATTTTCTATTTGCATATAAATGTGACTCGGGCCTGACTATGAATGGAGAATACCATATAAGTATTTATTACTTTGTACTGCCCTGTGTGTCTCAACCATTGCGCAGACATTTCCAAACAAATACCATACACTGTGTTGGACAGTGCCTGTGAGGAGGGTTTGTCGGTTCTACCGGGTTGTACCTAAGTGGCCCTATAAGCCATAGTGTTCTAGCCTTATCTGGGAGCTCCCGCTGTGACAGAACATGCTATCACAGGAGGAGGGGTCGATCTGGCACCCAAACCCAATAATAATGACACATCTGCAGTTTATAAAGAAGTGAGAGTCGGTCACCCTCGTGCATGCTCATGGCATCCTCCCCCTGTGTTGCTGTGGGAGGGTTGCTGTGGTGGGCTGATAAGTTTGGTTCTGTGTTGGGAAAAAAGTGGGAGAATATAAATGTAAAAGGAAAAGATTGTATTCTCATACCCAAGGACAAAAACTGATAAGAGGTTCTGGGGATACAGCCACCCTCGCTGTCAGACATGGGTCATAAATATTTTTTGTTGTGAAAATGAAGAACTGATTCTTGAGTTTTTCTGGTTTTGCTTGTCCACCTAAAATATTTATTGGAACTGAATTTTTTTCATGTTACATGTGATGTAATCTTGCCTGTACCTTAAATCAGAACATCTGAATTGAATAACTGCTGTTTCAGTCCTTCAGAGGCAACTGTATCTTGCAGGGTAGGAATGGAAACAGCATTTCAGCCTCCATTTGAGGGCCTCACAAGCAGTCACTGTGCAGAAGTGACAGAGTAAGCCTGACAGCTAAAAATCATTGATGCTTTTTTAACATTCTCTTTCTGTAGCCTGCTACTTGCATAGTGATGAGCACATGTTTAAGTAGACCAACAAGTTACCACATCAGTGTAGTAGAAAGCCAGTCTGTAGGTCAAGTTAAGAGTAGCTGTCCTGTCATTTGTACATCTAATGAAATCTCACTTAAAACTTTTTTTTTATAGATTTATTTTTATTTTTTAAATCTATTTATGTTCATGTCTACAACAGCTTTTAAAGATAATTTGGGTTTTGTGAATCAGGCACCATGGATGCTTTAATTGTAAGGGTCTGACATTTGTCCCTTATTTTCCTCTGTAGCACCAAGCCTGTAGTGCAGCCATGTTCTTCTTCAGGTGCACCATCTGCAACAATAAAGACCAGTTCCAGCAGGAGATGCTCCGAATGGGTATACACATACCAGAGAGGTAGCCCCTTTCTATCAGTTGAGAAGCCTGTAAAGTAAATGAGTTGATAAATTAATAATTATAACCAGTGAGTTCAATGAACATGTGCAGTTAGCCTTACAGTGGTCTGATCATAAGAATTATTAGCTAAGGTGGTTGTACAACAGTTTCTGTTTGTGTCTTACAGAGATGCATCATGGGAACTTGAGGAAAACGCCTTTGTGGAATTGTTACATGTGTATCAGCACTGTGATGCTGTCAAATGTAGGTGTCGAAGTGGCCGTCATTACAGTGCTCGTCAAGGGTGAGTCAAGAAATACTCGCTCATTTAGAGGACACAACCATAAAACTTTGAAGATACGATTCAGGTTCATATGCGTATGGATTTTTTTTTTTTTAATATACAGTAGTAGTATAGTAGTATTATGTAACCTTGCCTACTCATTTCATTAATGTAACCGCAGCCACTGTGCAATCACAGTGTGAGCAATCTAAAGTAAACATTGCCTGAAAAGAACCTTCCTGTCATTCTTCTGCAGGAAGTGGGAGGTTGTACGCTGTAAGTTCTGTGGTTCCAGCGGAACCCATCGGCAGTGCTCTTCCCTCAATCTGTATGAAGACAGATGGGCCTGTGTAAGCTGTGTATCTGCAGTGAATGGAGACGGTGAGGGACCTGGGGAATGGGCTCAGGTTGTCCTGCTCACCAGTTGTGTCTGGCCTCACCCGTTTTTTCAGCCATGTATACGAGTTTCCATAAGTGGGACCTCAAAGAAGTTGAAAATGAAAATTTCAAAGTGGTACTGCACAATTTAGAAAATTGGACTATTGCTTAGGTTTTCAAGTTTTTGGAATAAAAGCCATGCTGTGCAGAACTGGACTTCAAGCTCGATCCCGGTTGAACCAACAAGGATTTAATTTAGCTAAGATTGGCAATAATCAAAGTTTTGAAACATTAGGTTTAAAATTTTTAAATATAGATTTAAAATCAACCAGAGTTGTGTTGCACAAAGTTAAACCCTAGATTAATCAAAGATTAATGTTACAAACCAAAATCTAATCCAGAATGATTTATCCATTGTTCCCAGATGCTTTGCCAAGACACACCCAAACCCCCCAGTCAGTGCCCAAGATCACGAGAAGGCAGCTGAAAAGGCGGTCCTCTCTTCACTCTGGTCTTGTCTGTAAAAGGTATGTACTCTGTTCCACCAGCATTGTATGATTTTTGAAGATCTTAAATGTTCAAAATGCTTGACACATAAATGATATCCTGATGGAACAGCTGAGAATGCTTGCCAAGATAACCTCTGAAATAATTGTGTTTAAAGATCCTCTCTGCGGTCGAATTCCCCCGGGGAGATCCTGCGTGGGCTTGCTGGTCAGATCTCACAGCTTCAGTCCATTCCCGTGGTGATTAAAAGAGATGGGGCTTTCAAGGCAGCACTGAGGATTCTGAGGCACCCAAACTTCACCCCGCACCATGCCCTGGCTGTGAGGTTCAGCGGTGGCAAACAATGCAACGATGTGAACAGTTTAAACCTGCGGCAATTTATGCGGCTACTGGTGAATGAAATACAGAACTCCACACTCTTTGAGGGCCCTGAAAACACAAAGAACCTGACGCTGGACTCGCAGGGTAGGGGTGAAAGCCGCTTCACTCTGACAGTGGTGCTGGACACATAATATATGTTACATGTTGAGTAAATGGAACTTTGACAATACATCTTTATGTAAAGCTATAGGCAAAGCAACAGTTGTTTCAACCATGCCAGTAAAGAGGAAGGGTTAAATTGGTTACATTCCATGGTATTATCACTCTACATCAGCCTATACTGGCTTTAGTTTGTGTATTAACAATCATTTGGTTTGACACTGAGGGCACAGGCAATACAAGTGATTGGTGGTGCATCTGCAGCGTAGAGGAAATGAGAGCTAGTAAAACATGAATGGGGGGAGTCATTTGTGTGTGGGTTCTTCCTGCCAAGTCTGAGGGAGACGGTTGCTTAATGAGGTATAATACGCCTCACATTGTTATGTCTGTTTTGGTCATATATTTTGAGTAGGGTAAGTGTCACATGGTTGTAAAGCTGCAGTGTTAATGAATTGTTGAATAGTGAGTCCCCCCCTTTTTTTTTTTTTTTTTTTTTTTTTTTTAAAGCTCTACGGGATGACATGTACTTCGATGTGGGGTGCATGCTGGCTCTCAGCCTGGTCCATGGTGGACCCCCGCTGCATTTCTTCTCCCAGGCACTCTATAAATCCTTACTTCAACTGTCCCTGGACTCCCCCCTCACCCTGCAGGACCTGGGAAACACCTTGCTGGCAACCAAAGTGAAGATGGTAAATGCACTTTTTTTCCCACTCTTATCTTGGTGTTTGTGAATGAGAAGGGACAACAAATGCAAGTGACTAATTTGGAAATGCATAACAGAATGGAGATTAAAATGCGATTTTCTGCGTCAGATCCAAGATGCAGAGTCTATAGAGGAGCTGAAAGAAGCCGTACAGTCAGCCTCAGAATACCTGCATGTGGCTGGATGCTGCCGGAATGTGGATAGTCTTTCTGACAAACACATCCTAGTAGATGACATGCTGAATTTCCATCTTGTTACGAGAATTAATTTGCCACTTCAAAGGTTTGTACTTTTTAAAACATTCCTGTATGTAGTTGATATATCTGTGAATTTCATGTGATGCAAGTTTCAGACAAAAATTTTGATGGATTTACTTCACAGGAATAAATTGATACAAGATCTAATGGTTATTTTAAATTAATGATCACCTTTGTCCTTTATTTTTAAGGAGGGAAGTACTTGCATCACAGTAATTTGAGTATTTGCTATTCCTCTGTGCATTTTAGACTTCGTGAGGGGCTGAATACTCTTGGACTATTTGATCAAATTCAGATGAATCCGGAGGCCTTTTCAACAATATTCTGCTGCCCCTCTCAGAAGATCTCAGCAGACACTGTTGCAGACCTTTTTTCCATCCAGTTCTCTGATGATGTGGTGAAGAAAATGAAGGAAACCACCATCAATGGTTTCTGGAGGCAATACCTACATGAATGTGAAGGTATGGGCTTGTATCAGCATTGAAAATGATTTGATTTTCATTTTCTCTTTGCCTCATCTGATAAAGCGTTTCAGCTTACCCAGCCTGGGCTTCCTCCAATGTGTTCTGAGCGTGCAGATTTCTGAGGCTGACACACAGTTCGTCATTTCTCACACCCACTCTATTGTAGTTTTTTTTTTCCTCAAAGCAGTAACGGACCTTGTATAAAAAGTATACATTGGTAGATACCAGTCAGACTTGAATCACATCAGATTGAAAAGCTAGTCAGGGATATAATCAAAAATAAGGCTAACATTTACTTAATGACTTCACCTAAAGTCCACCTAATTTATGAACAAAGTTTAACACATTTTGTATACCCTAAATGCATATGGGATATGGGATCCTCAGTTTCTGTAATAGTAACTGTAACCACATGAGACAGTTATGAACCTATTTCCCCCCATTAGAATCTTCTACTTTCATTTGAAGTTTCATGCAAACTTCAGCTCATTTTCGGAACACGAATGCCTAAACAATACTTTCGTGAATGTTAATGTTTGTTATGTTAATGCTTCTTATTTATAAAAAAAGTTACATTTTCGTTGGTAGCTTTTGTGAGCTGGTGCATTCACTGTAGCTGTGTAACATTATTGCTCCACAAGTTCTATTTTGCAGAGCAATATCATGATGCAAATGCATAAAGCATGATGGAAGTGTGGAAGTGGCAGTCAGATGACTGGATGTATGAAGCCCTTACAATTTAGTTATGGCAAAGCCAAATTTCTCAGTTTTTGTGCATGTGTCTGCTTTATAAAGGACTTGCATTACTAACCATTGGAACGGTTTGAAGTTCATTTTGTTAAACAAGGAATTTTAGAATGACAGTGTGGACAGTGGGTTTCAGTCTAACTGATGGCTTGGCTAACATTTTCTACACTGAGGATCTTTGCATCTGTTCAGTTGTAGGGATGCTAGGATCCTTTGAAAGTTGTATTTTCTGAAGGGAGAGTTGTTTATGTTTGTTGTCCTGTTTTTATGGAAATGCTTCTTCCCCCCCAGAGGGCAGGTGTGCGTCATCACTGGAGGAGATCCTCATCTTTGCTACCTCAGTGGATGTGGAGCCAGCGGTTGGATTTAGCCCTACACCCAGTGTGTCCTTCCTGCATCCAGTGGACTCTGTAGAGGTTCTACCCCAACGGCAGCCCTCACACAACCACATCCTGCTGCCCGTTCTCCCCTCCTATCAACTCTTCAAGAGCCACATGGAGTATGCAGTATGCCAGCTCACAGTAATGCAGTCACTGTGACCCATTCGTCTTTCATATGCATTATCATACAAGTAGGCTAATTCCAAACTGTGAAAATACATTCCTAAAGGCTTAAAAACAGCTGAGGGCAAGGCTGCTATAACTCCCGACAGCTTGGGCTAGTGTCACACAGAGCAGAGGTTCCTAATCCGTAGGTCAAAACTCATTGGGTCAAGAGAGGGGTTGGAGTTGGTTAAGACATTACCCGTAAGAAGTGTACTAAACACTTTATACAAACCAGTCCAGTTAAACCTTGCACTAGTTTCATAACCAGCTCTAGCTGCAGTGCATGCAGTAATTTATACATATGTTCAAATATGAATTTAAGATTTTAGTGTGTTTTAAGTGGGGGGTGAATCATGTATAATATACTTGTCTTTCAGTCAAGTTGGTGAGCTCAGACATTCTGGGATCCACAGCCCTTAGAATAATGGCAGTATAAACACAAACTATCTGAATCCTCTGCTTGAAACGATGAGAAAAATAAACCAATAATGTCCTGAAGCATTCTATGCTCTCTCTACTTCAACTTGTCTCATAGCTGATGATGGAGGCAATACCTAAGCTGTTTCCAACTATCTATTTATTTATCACTACTGGACATTACATGAGGATTCTCGTATTGAACATGTAGCAACATATTTAGCATATTAAGTTGTAGTGAAGAGTGTTCTCAGTGTTTCTTTTTTGGTAACTGTTTTCATAATTGTTTTTGCTATAATGTGCTCTGTCCCAGTTCATCTCTTGAATATTTTTCATATAAAGACAGTTATTCACTTAAATGGGAATCAGTATGGATCACAAATCTTGAGTTCAGTTAACTTTTTTTGTAAGTACCTGGTCTAAGAGCTGTCAAAAACATCCTTGCATCCATCCTTGTCCACATTTTGGACAATTTCCCATATTTGTCTTATTAGATCTTGGGAACCAGTGTATTTATTTATAACAATGTGACCACATTGTGAACCTGCATTAATATTATGCATTCTTTTTCAATATATGAATGTATGCCATAACAAAGTATAAGTAAGACCTGATGCAGTATTAGCAATAACTTGTGGAACCAGTGTGCTTTTTGCTAAATACCAAATGAGAAATAAATCAATGGTATAGCTTAAATGAGCAAGGAAAACTACATGTGTATAGTTAAAACAATGTGCTTCTAGCAGCTTGCATAAAATTGCATAAAGAAAATGCAGTAACTCCCAGTAATGCTACTTAGCTGTGGTTCTTTCCCTGTCCATTAGTGAGTCTGCCTAATTTCAGTGTGTCTGCCTAATCCCTGTTTTTGCTTACACTGAAGTAAACTATCATCTACGCTTGGATCATGCTTCTTTGAGGGAGTGCACATCACAAAATATAATAAAGTCTTTGCTCTTTTTAGGGCATTTATTTTATGCAAAAACTCAGGCTTTAAAATCAAAGGACAGTTAAAAAATCACTCCTTTACCAGTACTGTTAAGCTAATGCATTTCTGCTGCTTTCATTTTCCTTTATTCTCATTTCATTTAAACTTATGGAAGTATTTTTCTACCTACTCTAATGAATGAGTCTTTTGCTTTTTTTTGGGTCAAATAAACTGTACCATGCTTCCATATGACACATGTGTGCTGTTTGTTTGATATTTTATGGTGGTATATATTTTAAGTGGTCTGATGAGTATTGTATGCCTGACATCACACAATATTATGTATGACAGTCTGTAAATTTCAACATCACCATGGGCAGACACAACTCATAAGTGTGTCTATGAGAAACAATATAAAAGGTGCAGTGTAGCAAACTGCCTCTTGCACCAGGCTTACATTAAGAATTTACACCAAGAATTTACCAAATTTAAGAATTTACCAAAGGTTTTACAGTTTATGTACATACCCAGTCACAGTAGACCTGGGTGACATGCATGCATTATTATTGCCATGACATTAGAACATCAGGGACACACATGTAGCAAAGGAGGTCTTTCGGGATGTAACATTGACGGTGACATCAAAAATGCACCCATTTAAAGAATGTGGATCTTTTATCGAGTTAAATCATTGCTTGCATGATTGTCTCTATTTTAGGAAGTCTACTTCATAGCAATAAACCTTCACATGTTTGCAAGAAAATCTGTAGTACACCATATCTCCTGTTAAGCCAACTTAAAGATACATACACTTACACACAAGGTAACTGCAAAAAGGGATAAAATCTCTGTCCCCCAAAATTACATGTTCAAGTTTATCTTTCACTGAATATTTTCATCTTACCTGAAACTGAAAGCCCTGGACAGCCTTGGGTGTAGTTTCCAGTCTGTGGAAAGGGTGGAAATATATTAGATCCTACTCTTATAATGTATCCTAATAATAATAATTATGAGTTTAATTAGTGACAATGAACCATTTGGAGAAAATGTGCATATTGAACCAGATCCATAAAAAATGTAACTATTTAAATGTTTTTAGTATTTTTAAGGCCAAACCAGCATATTCTGTTTGATGTTCTGGGTCTGGATGTAATTTTACACATTTGACATTTTACTCCAAATTCCAACTTGAAGTAAATGTATTGCATACATAAACGTAATTTGTTGACTCCTCTTAAAATGTAAAGTTACTGGCTAATATAAACTTTGATATATATATGAATTAATTATATTCTAATATAATGATCAGAATTATAACGATCAATACACATGTTAAATAGCTAATAAACAGATCATAGTTGCAACTGAACTGCTGTATCCTGATTGAATTTTGGAGCGAAGTGAGGAAAAGTTACCAAAAACGTTCGGGGCAGACAACTAGCTCTTAAGACAGTCTGGAGCTAGTTCGGAAATCATCCTTTCCTCTTTACAAAGACTTAATAAACCACAGGTGCCGCCGCTATGCGTCGTTGCATGATTTGATTCTAATGCTGGACCATTGTCCCACTTGGTCAACCAAGACTCGCTTGTGAAAACTTAATGCATATTACAGTGAATCCAAACAAGGTTCCAAATGGATGTCGTTCTCCTCAGGTACATTTATGTTCGGAACTTTCTTGTGAAGAAAGAAAAAGTGAAGTGAGCTGAATTTTTCTTCACTGTTGTAAATGGTCTCGTTTACATGAAGGGTCGTATTGTTTGCCAGCTTTGCGGCTGGCAAGGATGTCCTTCGACTGTCAGGTAAGTTATATTAGTTTTTTCAACTTTGACATTCCAGATAATAGGCGTACATCAATGCAAACATCTCCCCTAAAACAAATTAAATAAGGTTAATGCTTACACTGGTGAAACAGGTCGGGCTATCGATACGTTTATTTTTGTGGTAACAATGGCGTGCATGGATATTCAACTGGATACTTTTTTCTGCATTCTTCGTGTTAAAGGCATACTGACCTTAATATTGTAAGAGTGTTTGGTAGTTTTTTTTAAAAACAAATAGAAAATGATTGAAAAATTTAAAGGTGCGTCGTCCTGCCGCCACACCTGGTAATGTTTGGGCTACTATGGACGTGATCATCCACAGGGAACATCCAGGCTCGGTGTTTGACGGACTCTCTTCTAATCCAAATATCAAAGAACTTCACCGATGCTAAAAACTTCACCTTTTTTGTGCGAGGTTGGTAAGGTGGCCCTGGGTTGAATCGTCTTTCATAATTCACATGAACTGTGACACTGTTTAAAAATGGGCCTAGCATTTGATACTGTAATAGTTCACATGTAAAAAGTGTTTTCCTGCAGATCACAGAGGCGCTGCACTTCCCCTGTCTCCCTCTCTAAACGCCATGTGTGGATATAAGCAGCAGCTGAATCATAAAGGAGACATGGAAATCACCGTTTCCTTTGTGGGCTGTCACGTATATTTACAGGTAGGAACTGCCTGGGGAAATGTTGCTGTAAATGCAGTCTGTGATTTGTTAAATTTTAACAGGGGGGATGGCCCAATGGGAGCACCCCCCTGTCCTCTCAACACCAACCAACACACACATGTAAAATGAGGGTGGCTGGTTAACAAGGAGGATGCATTTTGGTCATTTTGCTAACAAGGGGGATGGCATCCCCTCTCAAATTGCCTACTGTGTACATGGTACATGGTTTCAAGTAGAGCCCTGAGGAAACCAATATTCATAACATTAATATTACCAGCAAGTTAAGGAAGACAGTGGCTTTTCAGTTGGACTGGTGTATACAAGAAAAGTATGAGAATGGAAGTAGTTTAGATGAGTAGTCTGTACAATAATGAGTTCTTGCAGAGGGAAGTGTTGACATACTGACCAAACTGTATAAAGCTGTTGAGTTTCTGTTTCAGTCCAATGGTTTCACCATCAGTAACCATTGTGGTGTTTCTCCTGTTCCTTAGCGTAAGGATGGGCGTTTGCAAATCTCCATAGTTGTAAAGCATACGTCAATCCATCTCTCTGATCCTGGGATTACCGAGAACCTATCTCTCTTCTGTACCTATAAACCCAGCAATTTAGTCCGAAGGGTGGTGTGTGAGGAGGCCTATATTGAGGTAACTTGTCTGTAAGCAAGCATGCTAATGAAGCAGTTAAGGGTGCTATAGACCATTACTTTTCACTAAATGTATTTTTGTTATCCACTTATCTCCATTGGTGGTGGTCTTTTGGAGATGGCATCAGTTTTTACCTTATTTGTCTGGTGCAGATGCAAACACAAATCCCATTCGCTCAACCTTTGATCATTTCCCTTGCAGTACATGCAATGCAGCAGATGGCAGTTATGCCATAGAAATGGCCCCTGTTTAGCCAATTATTTGCCTTTTTGTGGAAAATGTTTGGTGACAGCAACATGTAACAGCAGTTCCATGCTCCTTTAATAGTTAAAGCTGCTTTAAGCAGACAGTAATTCTGTTGCAGTAAAATTGGTGCGAATGTAGGCTATTGTTCAGTCTGCAGTACCCTCCCCA
Source organism: Albula goreensis (assembly GCA_022829145.1). Classification (NCBI taxonomy): domain Eukaryota; kingdom Metazoa; phylum Chordata; class Actinopteri; order Albuliformes; family Albulidae; genus Albula; species Albula goreensis. The sequence goes on from CM040749.1 coordinate 27,201,594, forward strand.
ATTCCAGCTCCAGTCACTAGTCGTTCATTGTTTTTGTTAATTAACTACATCCATGCAAGTCCAGGATTTTTTTAGATGATTGATTTACCAAACATTAGTATAAATGGAGGGATAGAAGACCCTCTGGGAGTTTGCTCATGTAATGGATCAAGCAAAATATGGAAATGGTGCAGTTTTTTTTTTTTTTTAAAACGGCTTCAGTCAAATCGACTGGGATAACCAAAATACTTAGTGATGCCAATTTTAAATGGTATGTATATTATCTAAAACTGTACAATTATGTTTTATATATACATTCTCTTTTTAGGTGTCCCAAAAGCTTGATGCACAATTTATTAACAATTTGGTAAGTCTCATAGATTAATGACTACAGTAAATACTTAGAAGTCCTGAGTGTTCATTTTATGTAAAATATAATAGAACAAATTTTGAAAAACTTTAAAATGTAAAAGTCCTTGCACATCATGTTGATTTTCAGATTTCTGACAGAGCAGCTGAAGATAATTCAAATATGATTTCTAGCTAGCAAGAGATTGTGTTCATTAATATGTAATGGGTACATGGAAATGGAAAGAGTCTAAATTGAGGGATGGAATTGGATAGAGCCTTAAACGTGAGGCTAATATATCAACTCAAAACAGAAAATACATTAAGGTGAGGTGTGACATCATTGTCAAAATTCAGAATGGTATCCAGATGAGTGGATGGCTCTTTGAGGTTCTGGACCGGGCTGGTAGGATCGTGGTTCGGAATGAGAGCTGGCTGTCGGCGCAGGGCGTGACCCTGCAGACTGATAGGGGGGAGGGGCTGGTCACTGTGAGACTCCCCCACAGCAGCCCACTCATCACCAGCAAGGTAAGATCAAGATCCAACCAAGATCAGCTCCCACCTGTCTGAGCCTTGCCCATGAAAAATGTAATTTTATGAACTGCTCATAACCGATCCAGGAGCATTTCACTAAACTAGAACTTAATGTGCTACCATTTCTTCATTCATTTTTCCAAGAGGCAAACTTCATGTCCCATAATGTGGCAAAAGCTAAAAATTCATTCAGAGCTTGGAAAATTCATTGAGATCCAACCACAAGACAATCAAAAATTCCATTTTTACCAAAGAAGTATTACAATTTATGTTTATCTTCCTTGCTACAGGATCATAATGGATTCCACACTCTGGGTTACAGTATAGTGGCCAAAAACGGGGAGAATCCGAGAAGCCGCTATAACCTGAGTGCTGTGTGCCCTGTCGGTAAGGTTCATATCGTGTAATTGCAGGAACATGTGACATGATCCATTCATTAACTATTGATCCTATGCTTAATACAAATGGCTGTTTCTTTAGTGCCAGTTGCTTTAAGTGAAGGAGGGAGAAGTTTAAAGTTTAAAAACTGCACTTCCTATATGTGATCTTATAGCATAGAAAGATGGTTCTGTGTCCCAGACTGTGCTCGTGTGTGTGTGCGCGTGCGTGCGTGTGTGTGTGTGCGGGCGCGCGCGTATGTATACATTCATGCCATGACTGTGATGCTGATTGTCTTAATTATATGAAGACTGAGACTCATCCTAAAGTTTCCTTTAACACGTACATTACATCCTGCATTTTTAACATGATCCCACTGGCTCAGGCTCCATGTCATTAATTCATTAGTTCAGTTTGTGTGTATGTTTGACACAACCAGAGACCACACCTGTGTAGTGAGTGAGCCTCTGATTGTCATACCTGCAGCCCAGGTGAGCTGCCAGGATGGTAAGGTGTTGGCATCAGCTGCCAATGTGAAGCTGTTGGCATCGCCACATGGAGCAGTGGACCGTGCGCTAAGGATGCAGCTGGATGGGATAACCCTTTCCCAGGAGGACAGCACTGCAAGAGGGTTCACCCTCTCTCTGGGAGAGCAGCAACTACAGCTCTCCTACTCTGCTTTGGCTCACCCCCCTCCAAATTCTGTGAGTTCAGAGGATAGGAGAGCAAAGTGTCATGTATCTCAAAATGGATAGAGCTATCTTTTTTCTTACTTTATATTTTAATGTCTGCTTATTTGAATTTGTTTGAAGTATCACACAACATCAAGCACAATGCATAAAACACAATGGATAACATGCAGGAAATACTCCTATAATTTTAAAAGAGAAAAAAATGAGTAATTAGCAGACTCCATGACTCCCACAAGATGGTTGCCCATGCCACAGCAGCTCCACAACCATGTGGGAACAGCAGTTTGGAACAGGCAGCCTTGGCTGAATGCTTCCTTGGTTGAGGCTTCTTTCCTAAAGCTGATGTTTTCACTTTTCACATATGCTCCATGTTTTGTGTGTTACGTGTTGCCAGGGTAGCAGTGAGGACAATGTGAATTGGCACCGAATGTCTATGGTCCACATATGGAGAAGCCAGGATGAGAACCAGGACAGCAGGGCAGTCATCCACCTCCCTACCCAATCATGTCACTCACCCAAATTTACAGGTAAGTTCATGCCCCCTGCTGAACAAATCTGTCTTACCTCTAAGCTGTGACCTCTTTTTCTGATCTTGCCCTCTCCAGTGTCCATGACAAAGGCTGAGTTCAATGTCACATATGGTCCCGTGCCTGCATCCTACAGCCTGAAAAGAGTATCAGTGGATGGAAAGCTGTTTCACAGCCCCAAAAAACCACGTGGGGGCCTAAGGGTGGAGCTGCTTCCAGGAGAAAACTCCTACTACGTCTCTCTTCTTGCACGCTTAGGCAGCAGACTGGTGCCTCCCCAGGTCAGCCTCATTTTTATTTCATATTTTATTATCATTATTGTTATTATAAGTTTCACTCACATAGTGCAGGAATGTAATGGATATTCTGATAACACTCTCCAGTGCTTGGAGTGGCAACATAGAAATGCACCCAAAATTCCCTTACCCAGTGCAGCTGAATTGCATTACCAACTACATTATGGATGTTAGAAGTAATGCAAGGAAGATGCATTTTGACATTAAATTCAAATTTGATCCAATGGAATATGTTTCGTTCCAAAATTTTCCATACTCTTAATAACTAACATGAAAGAGATCCACCAAGTTATCATATGTCTCATAGTGTCTGATGTGGTGACCAACAATACAGGAATTCTAAAAGATGAGAGAGCAAGAGTAAACCCAAGAAGTGACAATTCGTTAACCAAGGTGCACACAAGGAGAGTAGCACAATAGAGTAGCGCAGTGAAGAAACATCCCGTTATCTTTACCTTTATGGACAATAGCTGTCTGAAATATGCAAGGTCACACCTGTAAAACATAACCACCAAATACTGAATTCTGTGTTAATGAACACTCCTACCACTGGGCAGTACTCTCTGCTGATATGGCCATGGCCATTCCTCCATGTAGACTCTTAAGATGTCCATAAATCTATGGTCATAGATGTCCATAATTCTATTGTTATAGACTTGTGTCGTCTTCAATTTAGCCCAGAGGTTTGCAGTCTGATTTAAGTCTGGAGACTGAGATGACCGTTGCAAAATCTTGAGATTGTTTTCTTTGGTGATTGCTCTGGAAGGTCAACCTGAGCTAAATCTTAACCTTGTGGCAGGACTAATCAGGTTTGTAGCCAAAAGGTCCTGGTACATAGTATGGCCCATACTATGACCTCACGATGCCATTGATCTTAACAAGGATCCCAGGACCAGTTGGTACAAAGCAACCCTATAACATGAACAATCCTTGACCAAAGATCTGCATAGGTTCTCAATGTGATTGTGGTGGTCATTTGGGGGTGTGGCATGCAGTGATTTGAGCCGTGTAAATGCTCTCATCTTTGGCAGTATGTCAGTGGTCTGGTCTCCCAATACTCCATCACCCCCACACTAAGCTTCCAGAGCGAAGAGCTAGAAGAACACAAGGTGAAGGGAGAGGTCTTCACACATACCCAAGAGGACATTGGTGAGTCAGTGACAATCTCTTTCTACCTATGCGTTACATTTAAAAAGACACATATGTTCTGAAGCGGTGGTATAGGTAGGAGCAGCAGCACCCATTGCCATTGGATAACAACAGGATATGCCCTTGTTACACACAATATGTGTCCCTTGCTATTTTGATACATGTCTTGCATTTGGTTTTATCATTGCCCAACTATGTTGACTAAATTGACTAAGATTGTGGACTTGTTCTGTGTTGTTCTACAGTGCTGCCCAATTTGGAGGGCTACTGCCGCAACAACAGCGTCTGCTTCAAAGTGAGCCGTGGAAGTGCAGACCAGCTGTGGCGCCTGCACATCTGGGACTCTGCCTTTCAGCCCCAACGGGCTGCTGAGCGCCTGCACTCGCTTGATAACTACAGGAACATTGCCCACCTGTGTGTGGATATCAGGTCACCTGACCTGCTGCATCAGGTACACCACCCATACACGCCTGCATTAGGTATGTCATCCACACATACCTGATCTGCAGAATCATTGATACCACCCATATACACCTGAATGTCAGCGTCAGGCACATTCCCTGAACTAATGACCATCAAACACACACAGAACTTCAAATTTGTTCTATATCCATTTGATATGTTTTATTTTTGGTATACAGTATGTTCATGTTTGAGTACAGTATGTTGTGGCATGATACCACCACGTGTGTGTGTTTATGTGTGTGGTTTCAGAGGGTGAGCAAGGAGGGGCAGATGCTGGTTTTGGGTGTGGCGTACAGGGTGTTGCCCAGCGGGCAGGTAAAGGTGGCAGCCCAGCATGCATGCCCTTTCCCCCCTGCTGAAGAGCTCAGTAAGTCAGCTTCCTGACTCAGGCCTGTGGTTTTTTTTTTTTTTTTTTTTTTTTTTGGGGTGGTTCAGTTTGGCTTGTCCTGTCCTTCATTTCAATTCCTCTGTGTATATCTTCTACAAAGGGAGTTTTTGTTATACTGTCCATTGACACATTGCTGGATGCTCTTGATTTTACAGGCAACATTCTTGTGGCAGTTTTTATGTTGCACAGTAAGGTGTGTTGTTGTGGAGTGTGGCTGCATACCTCTCTTTCCCTGTGCTAGTTTGTCTGCCTTTCTCCCCTTCCCTGTGTTTCCCCTCAGCCTGCACAGCCGAGCGCCAGTTTGTGGTGAGTGGATTGCGTCTGTCTGCATCCCCTCATGCTCAGCTGGACCTCGTTACCCTGAGAGACCCAAGCTGTGGGCCCACAGCAGTATCCAATGAGACAGTCTCCTTCACCTTCCCTGTCACTGCCTGTGGGACAATCAGAAAGGTCTGCATGACCTTTTATATGCTGATACACACGTATGACATAACCAAACAGTGCATGCTTGGCGTGTTCTGCGATTTAACATTCCATGATTTATGTTCCAGTCTATTTAGCAAGACAAAAGTGCAATAATTATCACTAAGCAAATGCTGTAACGCCTTAGTGTTACTATGAGTGAAATTCAGGGAAGGTGTTTGCTTTAATATTAAGCATTCGTACATCATTGTTACAGATGCAGGATGGCTTTGTGGAATATGAAAATACAATCTCCAATCGGGACTCGTTGAATGAGAGTGCACCAGAATATCTGAAGTTTGAGTGAGTCCAGTCAGGTTTCGGTTCGATACAGCAATAAAGCTTAATGGTAACATATATTATTCTATATTCTCTAGAGGGATAAAACACATTCTTATGCAACTGTTTGGTCAATACATACAAGAAAAGGCGGTTTATTCTATGAAAGTGGGAAAATGTACTGTAATTTAAATATTCTCTGCCCATGCCCCTTGCAGCTCCACGCTGATTTGCCGTTACAGTGTGATGAATACAACATTTTTAAAATCCAGGGAGGAGCTGCACTCTGGCCTCCTCCCAGCCCGTTCCAATGGCAAGTTCCAGCTCCACATGGACATCATGAAAGGTGGGTAGAATACTTTATCTATGTTCACATTGTTAGTCTGAAGCAACTTAAACCAGATTTATTGCACAAATCGGATTCCATTCCGATCTTTTTCTCAAGCCTGACCTGCGGAGACCACAGTCTTTCTCAGAGATTGAGCTGTGTTTATGTTTCAGCTGCTGACTTTTAATCAGGGGTCTAAGCACTGAAGTGTCTGTAAAACCGATTGTTCTTGTTTTTACAGATGACTCCTTCCTTGTGGAGTTCCATGAGGAGGAATACCCAGTGTTGAGGCGGCTAGGGGAGCCTGTGTTTGTGGAGGTGGGGATACGGAGCTCAGACCCTCAGGTGGAGATCTTTGTGAAGGACTGTTGGGGCTCTCCCAGTGCTGATCCTGAACATCCCCTCACCTGGCCCATCATCAAAGACAGGTACCTGTCCTAACTCCTCTGTCCTGGTTGATCATCGAACACATATCAAGTGGACTTTTGTTGCCTTGATGAAGCACTGCAATCTCAATCAGTGCACTCCACTTGGTTATAAATACTTTGATAGACCAAATCCAGGGTGGGGTCAGCCTGTCATTTCTGAGTTTAAGTCTGATTTTATTATTAATGCAATTCCTGTTCCAAATGGGAGATTGTTCAAGTGTATTGTCTGTAAAATACTCTGTTTTAAATGGTGTTCCTAAAAGGAGGTTTTCAGAATTATGTTTTTGTAATGAGTCCCTTGAATGAGAAATCACATGAATGCTTGTTGCACTGTGGATGGGGAATTAGCTGTATGACCATAAGTTCCAACCAATGGTTTGAATTGAAGATTTTGTGCTCTGTTTGTGCCTGTGGGGAAGCTCATGTTTTTCAAATTACAAATTATTATTGGGTGGATCAATAACAGAAAATGAGCATAAAAGTTAGCAAGGTGGACATTGTAGGGGCTATATTCAGTATGCATTCAGTACACAGGAAGTAGGGATGTTATGATATACTGCTAATGATTTGTTTTCCAGCTGTGAGGTTACCGAGGATGAGTACAGCACCATCTTCCACAAGGTGCATCTCTGCAGCCGGACTCCATTATCCCAGCACTACAAGCACTTTGAAGTGAAGACCTTCACTTTTGTCAAGCCCCAGTTGAGAGGACTGCTGAACCATTCTGTGAGTACTTTCATGTGATACAGCTGACCTCTGCATACTTCCTGTGCGAGACAACAGGCTTGTGAGTACTTCTCATGTGAGACTGTTACAACTAGGCCCAATGGTGCTCTTAGATTTATGAGAGTGGATTTTGTTGACCCAGAAACGTTGGCTTATGCCAACATTTATCACTGAAGAGCCTCCAGAGAATTTTCTGTTTCTGAACTGCTGTATTAGAGTAGAGTCCCACCTATATAAGATTTGGTTCAGTTAGAAGCAGTACCTAAAAACTGGCTTATTAACCAAGTACATTCCAGAAGCTGAGCTTTGTTATGTCACAACAGTGACTGTTATGACCCTGATAAACGGGGCTACATTTTGTGAACTTCCTGAAACGATTGCATTCAGTCTTTCCTTGAGAAAGCACAGTGATTTTATATATAATATGTATGTGTGTGTGTGTGTGTATATATATATATATAATATACACACACACACACACACATACACACACATTGATACATATATATACGTATATACACACTTTTTTTTTTCAGTACTCGTTTGATCGTTTAATCAGTTAACTCCCCTCATTTGGTTTTTGCAATCTTCATTGATTGCTGGATTTTAGGTGAAAACTAAAATCAGCAGTCCATTTCCCTTCTGGAAAAGTGAGCACCATCCCCCTTCCATCAAGAATACATGTTTATTCATGAGGACTTGTGATCCAAGTTGACTCTTGTGTGCTGTCTCATCATAGATACATTTCCATTGCTCTGTGGTCATCTGCGACCTCGCTGCCCTCTCTAATGATAAGGCCTGTGCAGCTCAGTGCATCCCGGACAAACAGAGAGCAGGTGAGTCTCTCTCAGAAATAAGTGTGCTTCACCTACACTAAACTGTGCAGCAAGAAATGAAAACTTTCTTGTAATTATTACAGAATTAGTATGGTTAGCCCAATCTCCTTGTTGCTCTGTTTTCAGATGAACTCAAGCACTCCTTTTTGCACTCTGCCAGCCACTACTTTTTTCACACACACACAGTTCCCCCAAAAATCTTGCAAAAGTCATAGCATTCAATTCCAGTGCTGTTTTTGTAGTTTCTTGAGAGAAGTTTTGATCTAGAAAGCAAAAGATCATGCTCTTGGTTTTGTATTGGTCTCCTTCTGAGTTCCTGTCAGGCAATAATGGGATGTTGTTTATTTACAAATGCTTTGAATAATAATTAAGTCAATCCTGCATTTCTGTTGATTGGGAAGAACCCAGTGTGACTCACTGTTCCTGTGTTCCAGGGCGAAGTGCTGGGTCTGAGAGGACACAAGAAGTGCTGGTGTCTTCAGGGTCTGTTCAGCTCATCCCTGCGTTGCACTCAAAGAGCACAGCTTTTGGTAAATCCTGCTCATCTCTTTGGGTAGTTGCAGTGTCTCTTTTTACATTTTCCTGGAGGTCAGAACTATGATTTAAAGGGCAAATGATGCACTTGAAGTGACTGTGTTTCTATGAATGTATGGTCAATATGAAACATGGTTCCATACACAATGCTGTTAATGTAGTCATAGTCACAAAATATATATCATCTTGTATTGTTATATTATGTAACATAAATGACTGTGGAGATTGCAGTTATGGACATTTCCTCAGACACTTAACATACTGGTATCTTCCCTGACACGTGTATTTTTAATACATGCCAAAACCAAAATGTGTGAGTTCCAGCTTGGTCAGTTTTTTTTTTTTTTTTTTTTTAACTTCATGGCACTAAAATTTTAAATTTGTCCGCATTAAGGCTACAACTAATTTCTGTAAACCATCAGCCACCATGGATGCTTTATCTGGGAGGCCAAATATGAACAATCTAAAAAATCCATTTTCCAGGTCTTACATGAAATATAAGCTGTTTCCAGGCCTTTTACAGTATATACTGTGTTTCTTGTTTTTGGTGGTAAAGGTTTGGTCATTGTTGTGTAGTCCCTGTGGTCTACTCCTAACAACTATGCTCTCTCCCAACAGATGCAGACAGTGAAGACCTTGAGCCTCTGCCATGTGTTATGGCTGTCCTCTCCTCAATGCTCATTTTTTGTCTCCTGCTTGAAGTCTTCTGGTCGCTACAGTCAAATTCCTTAAATAAAAACACCCGTTCTTGAGTAGTTTGCCTCCTCCTTGGTCTGTTTCAAACAGTGCTGCAGACACTCTATGCTGGTGTGCAATTTGTACGGCTGACTGAGGACTGTTCCAGTTCGATCCTTTCCAAACAAACCTGCATTGGCATTTTTGGTTCTGTTCCCCAGAAATCTTCCATAAAATAAAATTTTAGATGTAGATCAGTGAATAATAATAATAAAATCATATAATTAATTATTGGCTGAAACAATTAGCATATATATGTGGTAAATTTGCCTTGTTCATTTCCATATTTTATTGAAGTAAAAAGAACAGTAACGTGAGTAGCTCATCAAAGCTGCATGGTTTTGCTGAATGTGTGCTGACTGCATTGTTGCTTTTTAAGTTTATTTCCAGCTCCCGGAATGAAAATAACGAATGGCTGTTGCTTTCACTTGTTCAGAATATGATTTGTTGGCCTGACATGGTTTATGATGAATGTACTGAAATACAGATACCTGTTTCAATTACATATGGTTGGATTTTTGGTAACCTAATCGGCTCTCATTCAAATAATAAGCAGGTACCGATAAATCACTCGCTACATAACTAACGCTGATAACCAGCACTCTTCACTGCATTAAATACCGTACTTACTGTAAGAAGTAGTCTTGTGGCAAGAGTTGGCCGTTTAGGTTGGGGTTAAACAACAACCACCTTGGAAAATTTAGCCTGCTAGCTCATTAAGTTACAAGTGTTGCCGATTTTTTCATGTGTATGACTCGGTCAAAGATTCAAAAGCTAAATTGTACAATGTTTCAAATGAGTCGAAAAGAAATGAAAGGTTTTGTGCAATGCTGCTCAAATTGGCAAAAGTCATGGGTTTACGGCTATAAGAACGACCCTCTCCGGCACTGTAGTCCCACAATGCACCCCGGCCGGCAGCCTTTGAAAAAGCGGCGCGGCTGATTCAAGATGGCGGAGGTGGAGCAGCTGCTAGATGAGAGTGAGTAACAAAACTGGAAGGGTTTACATGTACACAAATATTCCTGAAGAGTTTCCGTAGAATTCACGTACTAGGAACACAACAATATAGTTACGATATTGTCTCGAATTCACTCCTGAATGTTAACAAACGATGTAGCTAGCTATTGGAAGTATGACATGAATATTCCGTATTCGTACCACGACCAGCTGCTCTCGAGCCAGCTGGCATTACCCCTGACAGTTCTTCTAGTTAGCTATTGGTAGCGACTAGCTATTTAGCAGAGTTGTAATAGTGTGTTTATAAATGTAGGTATCCCCTATTTTAAGCTAGCTGTCGGAAAACCGAGGTGATGGGCGGTACATTACAGTATTTGCATTTAACCAGCCGGCTACATGAGCTTTATCCAGTTGCCCCGCAAATGTTGGGACCAGGCTTGGGTCTTAAATACCTGGCTAGCACCAGCTAACGTTAGCTTGCTGATGCATTTGCTTCACAAAAGTTTCCTTTTCGAGCTAGGATTGTTAGGGAGGTACATTTCAAGCAAGATACTTGACTATAGAAAAACTCAACTTGTTCAATTCAACTATCTAGAAATCAGGAAAATACTGTCATTTATGGAGGCGTAGTGTCTGTCATACTGTATCCTAGATATATCATCACTACCTAGCTTGCAAATTTGATCGACTCCTTCGGTGAAAAATGTAAGGGGTAAGCTAGGGCTAGTAATGCGAATGTTGACAAGCTCCCAAACTCCAGTGTTTATAAGGAAGGTTTCCGAGGAAGGTACGTGTGACTGACAGAGGCGCCTGCCCCGTTAACAAAGTGTTGCGGATAGTCGTGTCGCTAGGTAACTACACTATTGACTTGGCTTTGACAGCTGTTATCATTGCTTTCTAGCCTTAACTGCACACTTTTACCAAACGTGAGCTATTTTGCCCCTGTAGACTTACGTTGTCGGTTCTCGTCATTTAAATGGTAAATACAGTAACTGAGTAATAATTAACCACTTCTTAAATAGTAATCGATGTTGCAATGAACAATTTTCAGAGCGCATGTAAATAACCTTCTTAAACTGTCTATCCAACGTAAGTTATTGTGAGTGCCAAATTAAATTGATTCGACAAAATGCATAACATATTAAACAACAATACTGCTTATAAATCTATCAATTATTGCAAATAGAGAACTTTTACACGACATGCTACGGTTACAAAGTAACATTAAAAATGAATGCAGGTAAACATAACTGTATTTTGAGAGAATAGTGCATTAATATGCCACAGGGCCAGTTAAATGGCTGTGATAAATGTTCCAGGATTGGTTAAACATTTCACCTTTGGGTAATAGTTTAGCTTAAAGTCAAACTTCAATTTTATTTCCTTTATAGCTCATAAAATTTCTGAAATATGTGCTGAAATATGCATTTTGCATACTGAAACAAGATTTCACTCCCCTTACTCACTGTATCACCAAAATATAGAGGCACAATGCCATACATAATACCATAGTTCTTTTTGTGGTATACATCTCTCTGCTGTCCTGCCCCATATTCATGAAGGTAAACCTGTTTTATTTTACTGTGTTAAAGCAGATCTCTGGTTTCCTCTTAAAATGTCTTAAGAAAGCACTGAACCCAAGTCTGGCTCTGTGACATAAATCCTCATTCACCCTTGACTTTTTTTTTTTTTTAAAAGGAAACCATGACCGTGAAGTCAGAAAACTCCAGTTGACTTGGTATTTGTCACTTGCAGTGCAGAGGGGGAAAAGTCATTAAATGTACCAGTTAAATTTGGCTGTTTGTGAGTGGGTCAACAGCAGCAAGCTTTTAAATTTGTTGAATTGTTGCACTGAACCCATTGCCATGTACAGAAAAAGGACATGTAAAATAGTTTCTTATTTGTAGGTATGCTGGTTATGCAAGAAAAATAGTCAGTGTAACACTACGATTTGAAGTCTTGTTCTGCTTGTACTCAATACCAGCAATACTTTTAAGTTTTGCCTGTGTTCTTTCATAGATGAACAACCATTTACCCATTCATTCATTGATGGTTGCTTTTATTTTCCTGTCTAGGCTCTTCAGCGAAAGCTCTCGTGAGTCTGAAAGGTAATGCAGTTGTCCAAAATTTCTGTCAAAGTCATTGGACCTAGTGCACCCGTGTGTCTTGATTTTGTACAGAACAAAATCCTGTTTGTCCTGTTTTATCTCAAAAGTCAAATATTGGGGGAAAAAACCTGATTTGCAATTACAGAAGCGATTCATAAATTCAGTCTACTCACCTCTCTTTACTTTAAATTTGTATCATAACAAAGGATATGGTTTGTCATATTTTTTTGGATTTGTTGAGACCAAAAGCAAGACTTATTAAATATGTTGTGTGAGGATCTAATAACAAATAGTGTGTAATTAATGGATCAGTGCTCACCTTTTTCTTATATATTTGGTCTGCTTTTTTTATTATTTTGGGATTTTGGTGGTTTGTAAAGCCTCAAGGATTTAGTGGGAATATTGTTTTTTTTTATTTTTTTATTTTCCAGGTGGAGGTTTGTCAAGCACCTGGAATGAAAAGAACAGTTTAACAAAGTCTCAAACCCCCAAGGGAAGAAATACCTATTCATCCATGGAAACGGTAAGACTCTTCCCTTATGTCCTCAAAATCAACTATTATATGTGATTTTCCAATGGTCAGATATTTGACAGTTTTTTTCCACTTAACAGTTGTAAATACTGCAAATCTCTTGAAATTTAGTTTTAGTTATTCAGGGGTTGACAAAATAATAGAAGCACAACATGAGAGAGGACTTGTCTTCTGTAACTAAATCCAGACCTGGGTCAAAATATGTACAGTATTTTAAAAAACAACGCAGGACAATACAGGCAATTAAATTTTTGATGCACAACATCAAAGTGTCCATATAGCAGATTGATTGCCTGACTGATGCCATGTGTGCTCTACCACCGTTAGGCCATGACTCTCCCTCCCCTGGCAGTAGGTAGACCCCACACATTAATAGACATTTTCACTAAAGCTGCTACACTCTTTGGCATAGTGTTAGATCATGATACAGATCATTTTGGTTGAGGTCCACATGATGCACAAACATTGTTTTCTCTAGATGTCCCCATATTCCAGGATTTAATTGCCCCATACACACTGCTAAAAAAGATTCAAGAGTAGTTTCATTGACAACCTCCAATCGCCACATCTCAACATCATTGAAGGTTTAGGGCAAGTTCTTAAAAGTAGAGTAGATTTGTACTTCAGTCTCTTAAAACCTGGAGGCTTTCCTTCTTGAAGGATGGTCCAACATCTCATTAGATGTACTTGTGTATGGACATGTGGCATATCAAGAAGGATCAAAGCTGCTCTGAAAGCTGAAGGTGGCCCACCTGTATTATTTAATAGATATCTTACTTTGTATATGTAATAGGCAAAAAATTCATATGTAAATTTTATATAATTTTAAAGCAAGTTATTTTTGGGGGTCAGTAAGAGAGTCTGTAACTGTAATATTTTCCAGCCAACAAGAAGCTCCAAGAGGAGTCGTTCATGCTGTGATGAGGAAGATGGACACTTCAGTTCCAGGTCTCCAAGACGAAGCCAGAGGGTGACATCTGTGCCTCAGGTTTGGCTCACAAAACAATTAAGCTATATTTACTACATCACTGTTCCCCAGACATAGCCTTTATACAAGGAAACACTCTTAGGTTAGTAGAAACTACATGTCTGAAATAGAAAATAAATGTCCTTTATAGTCTATTAGGATGCCCATGAAATAAAACTAAATGACTATTGCTAGGCTCCAAATATACTTCAGAGAGCTTAGATCTACAGCAAACTACATAAGTACAGTGCAAAACCAATGTTACCATCTTTTCAGTTATGTTTCTGCTTGTATTTTGTACACAGAAATTTGCAAATGCATCTGCACCAGATAAGAGAATCTCACAAAGGATTGGACTAAGATTGCGAAACCTTCTCAAGCTGCCAAAAGCTCATAAGTGGTGTATTTATGAGTGGTTTTATTCAAATATTGACAGGTAATTATAAAATTTTTAATGGAAATGAGGACGCAGCAACACAAGCTATTGTATACCACATTAACTTATTTTTTTTTTGTTTTGTTTTTAGACCCTTATTTGAAGGAGACAATGACTTCTGTCTATGTCTGAAAGAATCATTTCCTAACTTAAAAACCAGGAAATTAACTCGGGTGGAATGGGCAACAATCAGACGACTTATGGGAAAGCCAAGACGGTACTGTACTTACATTGTTAATATAGAAGATTAAGTAACATAAGCCTGAACAGAATTTTCCCAGTGTGATAACTCATTTTAGCATGAAAAAACATTAGATTTGAATGTCTGTGCATTGCATCAGCCATTTAAGTATACTTGGCATGTATGTTTTTCCAGGTTTTTTCCACAAATAACATGTTATTTTTAAAAAAAAGCATGAACATGCATAAATGCACATGCAGGGGTGTTAGCATAGTAACATGTGCAGGTAATGGCTGAAAGAATGTTGCTCTGCCCCCGATAGGTGCTCTTCAGCCTTTTTTACAGAGGAGCGGTCAGCACTGAAGCAGAAGAGACAAAAAATCCGCTTGCTGCAGCAGAGGAAGTTTGTAGATGTTTCACACTGCAAAGACCTGCCAGAGGAAATCCCTCTACCTTTGGTCATTGGAACGAAAGTCACTGGTGAGGGATTCCCTCCACATGACGGAGGGCATAAGTGCGCTTATCATGTTAAAGATGTTGTCCACCCCAATGTGAAACTGTCCAATTACCCTCTTGACCTTGACAATATTCATTTTATGTAACACCTCTTCAGTGTCTGATTTCAGGTTTTAGACTGTAATCTGCATTCTCTATGCCTGCTGCTTCCCATGATGACAAGTTGGCAGGTTTGTTATGAAGCAACAGGGATGCCACCACTTTATGGCTAATAAGCCATAAAGAACGCACTCTTGCTTAGTGAATTTTTTTAATTTTAAGGAATACATGGGGTAAAAAAAAAAAAAAAAACAAATGGACAGGACATGTATAGTGCAGTCAGACTTAAGCAGCTATCCTGGTATTTCTGGACCATGATGCAGTGTTACTACAAGTATTCACAAAATATTTAACCAGTTTTATTGTTTTTTTTTTTTTTTCAGCACGTCTGAGGGGAGTTCATGATGGTTTGTTTACGGGACAGATTGATGCTGTGGATACAAGTGCAGCTACTTATCGAGTAACCTTTGACCGAAATGGTCTAGGAACACATACTGTTCCGGACTATGAAGTCCTTGTAAGTTAATCTAACACACAACATGTCAGTGAATGTACTGTAAATTTTTGTTTTAATTCATGTCATCACATACTGTAACTACTTCCAAACTGTCTCAGACAGCCTGAAAGATATTAACTAAGAGACAGACAAAAAGGTTATGAGTGCTATGCAAGTGCAGATCTTTTAAATAACTTGTCCTATTTAGATACATCCCCTTGCCAAAAAGCACTACATATAGAAAGCTGTTGCAGTATAATTCAGTATACTTTCAGCAGTTCTTAAAAGTATACTTGAATGACATATTTTTCGAACTGTATTCTAAATTTGATCATTGATTGTAAAGTGAAAGTGCACCAAAAGTACAATACCAAGGATTTTTAAGTTACTTCTGTGAACTTATTTTTGTGTGGGTGAAGAGCTCATTAAATAAACATTTTATCGTATTCTGGAGCAGTATGTAGTTTAGTTTTTGTTTTTTTATTGTTATTTTTTTAGTATAAACTCTTTGTATTGATGTATTGATTGTATTGATTGACATTTGAGGGTTATTAGTATAGCTTCATTTATTTTATTTTGTACCCCAGCTGTCTCCAGTTGTTTGCCTCATAAAACACTCACAATCAGTCTTTATGTGTTCTATGTATCTATTTATTTATATTTATTTAACAGTTAAGTGGTGAAAAAAAACATATTTTTAACTGTAAATTTTGTGAACTTTTTATCTATTTGCAAACAAATGCATATTTTTTGTTTTTCTCCCTCAGAGCAATGACCCTCATGAAACGATGCCAATCTCTGCCTTCGCACAGAAACAGCGGCCTTCACGGTTCCAAGCATACACAACTCCTCCTCGCGTGCCTTATGCTCCTACAGCCCAGACCCCTATTATGGTACACACATCTGAACCCAATCAATGACCTCCTCTCTTAAATTTTATTGAACTTTAAAAACATCACATACAGTACACCGCAATATATAGTACTGCTCTTAGTGAATATTATATTATTGTAATTTATGAGTCCAAAAAAATTCAGATATCAGTTCCTGAAATTTTTGTCTTGTTTATGAGAACCAGCAGAAAGATAGAGCTTACATTTCTGTTCTTCCCCCAGGATAATGACCCATTGTTGGGTCAGTCACCATGGAACAATAAACTGTCAGGTACAGAAGGAGACACACTGGGTGGCTTCCCTGTCCCATTTCTTGTACAAGTTGTAAGTAATCTTCTTTGAAATCAGAATTGATGTTTAGTTTAATGCACATTTTTTTCTTTTGATGACAGTAAATTTCTCATGTCTGCAGAGAATATACAGTGTGTAATACTTGAGCCTACAGATCAAATGTCTCTGTTCCAGACAAGGTTATCAAAAATACTCATGATAAAGAAGGAACACATCAAACAGCTGAAAGAAATGAACACTGAAGCTGAAAAAATGGTGAGGTTATGTCAAATATATTTGTATATTTTGTGAACCTGAAGATAAGCTTAACCCATGTCTGAATAAATGATATACAGTGAGACATAATGCTGCAACACCCTAGCCATGTCAATATTCATAGTGCAGGAACTCTGAAGTTCAGGACATTGACCTGAAGAGGCTGAATTATGTACATATTCATGAATATCTCTGTTTGCCATGAAATATCAGTCACAGTCAAAGTATGCCTGAATTGAGCAGTTGGGATAATTTTACTGCTATTGAGGAGGATCTCTTGCGTGATGCATGCTGCAGTTAGTGCACAGAGGCAAGGGACCACTATGTAGATATGCTGTGTCATGAATAGTTTATCATTGGGCATCCAGGAGTGGAACTATCCAGTTTATAATTAATAATTAATAATTAAATAATGAATTGATCCTTATCTGTTTCTCTGGTCTGGCTAGGTAATATTGACAAATGTCCACTATAGACATGCATGTCTCAAAGCAATGTTTGCCTTCAAAAACAAAGAAATGCAAGAACACAATCTTTCTTCGACAGAAATCTTGCTCCATAAGAATTGGATTTGAATTTCAGAAGAGGTATGCCACTGTCGTGTTGGATCTAGAGCAGTTGAACAAAGATCTGAACAAAGTTCTCCATGAAGTTCAGCAGTACTGCTACAAGGTATGCTACTTTAGTGTGATTTCATACCATTTGAAAGGGGAACATTCGGTACAAATATTTAATAAATATCCCATAGAAAATTTGTTTGACAAGGCCCTTTTCAGTCAAATTTACCGCCTGGTTTCACCTAAAGAAGTACTTGTAAACTAGAAACTACAAATCTGAAGAAAATGTCCCAAGTAGAACTTTATGAATAGGATGGCCACACCTGTTTTCTAATATATGCAGGCACATATGTCATGGCATGTGGGAAATCATTTTAGGAGGAAATCAGAAAATTGACCTTTATGGTAAAATGACCCATACTTTAACTGATGCCAGTTTTCAGACTTTATTATATTATAATAATACTTTCAAAGTACAGAACGTGATGTAGAGACAAAGAATGTCAGGATGAGTCCAGTGGGTCTTAAAAACTGCACCCATGCCTTTTCTCTACCTGCTCTTTTTCTGCACATGAAAATTTTAATAGTCTGGCTAGAAATGTCAGTGGTCAGAGAATTCGTTGTGCACTTGTAGCACACAATTTCACCACTCGCATTGAAGACCAACGCATGTCTGTTTTCCTCAGCTGGCCCCCGAGCAGGGCCAGCAGGCAGCGGACCAGCCTGCAGATTTGCGCCAGCGCTGTCTGGAAGAGGCCCAGGAGATGGTCAGACAGGCCAACACTCTGCCCAATGGCCAGCAATGCATCCGCAACGAGAGCCTAACCAACCTCATATCTGGCCTCACCACACTGCTACTACAGATAAAGGTTGGTAGCTAATATGCAACCTGCCATTTAAAAATTACTGTACCCCTCGTATAATGTTGTTCGAGTCAGATCTAATATCATATTATCTAAGTTAATTTATCTAAATTGTAAGTCTGCATTGTAACTCTTGATTGATTGAAAATTTACATATTGAAAATGAGCAAAGTTCCCCATTTCTTTCCAGTGTTTGGCAGAGGGAAGTGACTTAAATTCGTTTGAATTTAAATCATTGACTGACTCTCTAAATGACATCAAGAACTCAGTAGATAGGTCTAACTCCAGGTAAGTGTTAGCTCAAACATTTTTGCATGTTTACAGAAAGTGGTTAATAAAATATTTTCTCTGTGTATTGAAGGGATGCTCCACCCAAAATTAAAATTACATGATATCCTACTTCGAATGCCATTGATACATCCAGATCGTGGTGTTTTTTCTTTTCTTTTTGTAAATCTTCGTTATTTCATTTTCAGCATGACTTGTGAGACTCCTTTTATCAAATGGAATTCTGTTATGAATAATGTTCTACACTTGAAATATGACTTACCTCTAACTTCATAGCATCTCATCTGGCCATGTGTGCAGTGCCATAGAATAAAGTAATATTTACTGGGTAAGTCCACAGTGTATTTCAGAGTATGTTTTGTGACCTTAGATTACTTTTGTCAAATGGCAAACATTTCAGCCCTGTTGGAGAGAGGTGAGCTGATTGTTAGGATTTTCAATGAGTGAAATGTAAGCAGAGCAATACTTGTTGAGTGATACCACACGTTGAAATATATTTTTGATGATAAATTTGAATGGCAGAAATGAGAAAAAAATCTAAAACATTATTTCAGCTGTCTTTCAAACATTTACCTTTCCAAATGAAATGCATATTCAAAATAGAGGAATTTCATTCACTGACATGTGAATTAAGTGTGAAGTCAAAGCATGACACATTAATCACCATAGACCTTAATTATGTTTGGCTGATGGAGTTGCACAAATCATGTTGAAATGTAAATAATCTGAAGATTTTCATAAACTGGATTGATAGCTTTCTAAATAAGAATAATATCAGGTAATTCTCATTTTGGGGCGCAGTATCCATCTAAATGGGGAAAAATCTCAGATTTGGTTAGTGCAGTGACTGTCAGTATTGCAGTTGCAGCATCTTAAATCTGAGTCTTTATAAGGTGTTTGATATATTTTTTGCATTGTTGCTCCTCTCCAGTTGCTTTCAGAACAATGTGGAGATCCACGTGGCTCATATTCAGAGTGGATTGAGCCAGATGGGAAATCTTCATGCTTTTTCCGCCAACAACACCAACAGCATTTGAGTTTTCTACACACCCGTGGTATTGTACAGTAGAAATATTTTTTAAGTCTGGTTAATTGTACATTATTGTGTATATATATTTTATAAGTTTATGAAAATTTGTTTCCATAAGGCCTATCCATTGGGAGACCGATCTTAAACTGTGGAAAAGGCTTTTCCATTGCTGAAACCCCCTTTACCTTTTTGTTTGAAAATATAAACTTTGGTGTGTGAAACCTTTTTTTAAATGGGACATTGCATAAAAAGTGGCCTAATTTTATCTTGTCAGTCCAGTCCTGTTCTCTCACTGTTGTTACATTTCTTAGTCTTGGTGGAAGTTATATTGGGTCATTTTAACTCTGATATTACCTCAGGGCTACCATACACATGCATTTTACCATGCATGAAATATAGCAACAAAAAGTGTACACAATGTACATTGCATCACCAAAATACTGCTGAAATGTATGGAAATGTGATTTAGTTCAAGGTGCTTTTTCACTGAGACCAGATACAAGTCTATTCGAGCTGGGACAAAAGGCAGCTGGTTTCTCATGCTGTCACACTAGTTTGTTACAAAATTTGGTTAATATTGCTGTTAAGTCAAATGGATAAAACCATTTGTGTATGTGATATTAGGGTGATATTAGAACATCAGTTTGTTTGGCTGTTAGATTAGTTTTGTTTTCTCTTTAACTCCCATGTTTTGTTTTGTCTGATGTATCTGGCCAAGAAGACTGCAGTATATTTTCCTCAAAATTGCCCAGTGTGTTTACATTTTCCATGCAGAACAACTTTTCATGATGATGCAGTTTAGTTGAATTTCAGTGGCTGAATACTATCCTGCAATCTGGTTATGCTCAGAAAGAAATCTTTCTCCACTTCACTGGAAATAGCTGTAAGGGCATGTACAAGCATCTATGATTTAATCTATGGTCTATTCATCTTCTCACTTTACACGAGAAGTGACAATAATATAGACAACTACCTACGAAAGATTTAGGTGCACACAATATAACTCACATTGGCTTGGTGTTTTTTTTTTTTTTTTTCTCCTCTCCTCCCCTTACCACTTTACCCCCCCTCTAAACCAAATCAGTTCTTTGTGTGAAATCAAGGCCCTCACCATGCAGCTCCTCTCCTTGAGTTTATCTGGCTGGGTGATAGGCTTCTCTGCTGTAGTTCAGGGTCAGTAGGCTTGTTGATACTGACAAGAATTGACAGGATTTTGTCCAGCCAGTGAAAAAGTACCTTTAGCTTGTTCTGTTTGATGAGAGGGTTCCAAAGTAGTTTGTGCACATTTTACTCTCATCTGTCAAACCTGTCTCTTATTTTAGATGGATGTGTGTGTTTTAGAGGGGAAAACACAAAAATACCTGAAACATTTTGGGAAATTGGAATTTAGTTTAATTGATGCTACCATAATCCATTGTTTTGGTAGGGGTTATTTGCAATTTAGGAGGCACAAATGACCCCCAACTGTTAAACATAAATGGCATCTTTTGATGACATTGTTGTGTAGATAATTGTAGAGATTTAAATGCATTTTCAGTGGCTTCAAGCATTAAATACAATAATTCAGGATGAAGCTGGAGGTGATTTTTTTTTTTTATTGAATGAAGGAAAACAAGCAATTATATATTTAATATTAAATAATTTTCAACTTACTGGTGAAGTTGTTGGTTTTTCCAGATGTTGTTTGGTACATTACCATTACATAGTGAGAGATACAGCAAAGTTTCCATCTGCCATTGTTAATAAAATGCATAATTTTGTGGGTCGTGTTGAGGGATGCAAGGTATTGTATTTACTCATTCCTTTTAGTAATGGAGGCCAGTACTAAGGAAAAACTTGCTATATATCTCAAATAATGATAATATGCATGAAATAAATATCTGGATCTGTCAACAACTTAGTGGGTAAGCTGAAATTCAATTTTTGAAAAAATACTCCTCTTAATGTCTTCACCTGCTGTCATCCTCACATTAATGGGCCTCATGTTACTAGCTGACTTGTAGTTACTTTGCATAAAATTAAATTCTAGTAACATGAATTGTTATCATAGAGACAATGCACAAAGTGATGACAATAAAAGAAGATTTCACTTGGTGGTTATGCAGACTTGGTAGTCTGGTATACTCAAAATGTATATTTGTAAACTATTTTCTTGGTTTGTAAAAGTTATTAAAGTTAATGTTTCTAACCAGTTGCTTGGTTTTTTTTCCCACAAATATTTTGTCATTTGAAAACTTGTGCTTTACCTTAAAATTACATTTAGATAATATTACTTAAAAAAATATTTAATTACTTAAATTTTTATCTATGTTGCATGATTCCACAATTTATAATAGGGAGTACTTTTTTTTTTATTATTGAACAGAGCAAAAAATACAGAAATAGAAATATAGACAGGGGGCACAAGAAGAATGAAAAATAAAAACATCTATAATAATGAAAAAAGAGGAGCAAAGGAGCATTACAGACACAAACTATAGTAAAAGATTCTCATAGACAAAATAATTTAACGGCCTTAGTATTTTTTTTTAAAACGTAATACCTTCTAAATATAATGAAAGATCATTTTTGAAAACAGGAAAGAGGGGTCTACAGTTACTAAATTTATGAATGGCAATAGGCAGTTCTGGCTTACTTCCGCGTTTACACTTGCGGTGGCTGAAGGCGGTCTTACCACTCCATTGACATGAGAGGTTTGATATTTATTGCCTCATCACGCTGCTACTCCCGGAAGTTCCGGTGGGAAAAATAAACGGAAGTAAGTACGTGGCCGCTTTGGCTGTCATTCGGGATATTAGCAATGGAGGTACGGTACGCGGACCCCAATAGCAATAGCTCTAGTCGGCTTGAAGTGTCTGTTGATGGCTTGACTTTGAGTCCCGATCCGGAGGATGACCAAGAACAATGCCAAAGCCCCGTACCTGAGCAGAGCAGCGAGCTACAGAACCCATCAAAGGAGCAAAATGGGGATGACGGCGATACTGCCAAAAGGATGGAAATGCGATGGGGCTTCTCCCTGGAAGAATTATATGGCCTTGCACTGAAATTCTTTAAAGGTAACATAAACATCATCACTTGCATTGGACTCTTTAAAATAACGTTGCCCACCAGTTACTTAGCTAGTGTGCTGCTACAAGTATGACTTGGAATAGCAACACACGCTAACACTTCTCTTGCAGTAGCAACAGGACAGCTTGTATAATTTAACGTGTCGCTATTACAAGTTGATTGTCCTGAACGGGTTGATTGCTTGTTAACTACGCTTGTTTGTAGAATGCAGTGTGTTCAGTAGCTGCAAGAAATTGTGATGATTTATAAGCCGGCTAGTTGTCATTAGCCGCTTCTGCTCTGGGTCTGCTACTTGTCATTCAGGTGTTAACTTGCGATTTTGTGCTCTGGAGAATAGAATGGGTGCAGAATCTTGTTTTCAGCTGGATAACTTGATTGATCCTAACGCTTGCTTGTGTGATTTTGTGTTACCAGTGCCTGGGTATTACATACCGAGTTGTTGATGTTACCTCTGTAAAAATAGTTGAAACAGAGCTGCCGTTTCAGTACATTTGGCTGTAGAACAGATACATGTATTTGACGTTGCATATTAGCTGTTGGCCCAAGCTGGCATGGCCCTGATTTATTTCAAATATCATGCTCGGTTTTTAATTCAGTTGAAAACTTTCTTATTAATTATTTTGGAAATGTTAAGTTAGTAATGTTTGAGGGGTTACGTGTTTCACAGTTTACGTTCAAACTTTTTATTCCTAATCCGAACAGATTTGAAGTGATACTTATTTACAAGGTTTTAAATTAGATAGTATAGGAATGGTACCACCAATAGTGTGACAGTGAAGTCTGGCAGCACAAACGTGATAATTAAGATACCTGTATTAAAAATATAGTTAGTGTTAGGTTGCAGTTTATTGCAGTTGCTAAGCTGCCAAATGCAATGTGGTTCTCACAGCAGCATCTTATTGAGACTGTTGCAGTTCTCAGACGTTAGAGGGTGCCGCAGCGGGTCTTAAAGTTACTGCAGGCAAATATTTGTTATGTTTTTTTCACCTCCCCTCATTCGACCCAGTTGCAAAGATGCGTAGAGTAAATGAGTATGACCAGCATTAATGGATCTCCCGGGGCATGCAGGGTAGTCATTGAAGGAGCTGTCTAAAGCTTAGCACTTAAGATGTCATTAACATCGTGATGGGAGCAGTAATGCAGTGAAATATTGTACAGTACACACTGAGGTGTCATTGCTAAGCATGAAACATTCAGTAGCTTCAGCTGTTCAGCAGTATAAGATGCTGCTGGGCCTGCACTCCCTTGGCTGCTGATGTGTTAGCTGCAGCCTGCCTGCAGTGAGCTGCTGTCCTATTTTCAGAGTGGTACATTTTAACTGCTTCATGCTTACAAATGATGCTGCCCTTGTTTTGGTTCATTAATAACTCTTACTGTATACAGCATAAAAATGTTGTAGAAATATTTAATCAAAATCTAAAATAAACATTTGAAACATACAAACAAAAAATTAAAATTCTGTTCAAATATTTTGGGACCTTATACTGGTCCCCAACATAATTAACTTAAAAGTAAAGGAGTTACAAAAATTGGTGAACCATATATGTGTCTGTGTGTGTGTCTGTGTGTATGTCTGTGTGTATGTCTGTGTGTGTGTGTGTGTGTGTGTGTGTGTGTGTGTGTGTGTGTGTGTGTGTGTGTAATCTGACCATCTGTAGGCAAATGTTTTTGAGGTAAGGTATTAGATTATAATTAAGGATGGCTGAGTGTTGTTAAAAGTAAAATTGTAAAAAAAAATCTAGCCCTTACCGTACTGGTGGCAGCGTGCTCTCAGTTAATTTCAGCTGTCAACTCTGTACCCACGATTTGAGTGAATTGCAGTGATTTCCCTGGCTTAGGCAGCAAAATCTTCCAGGGAGGAAGAGTGGAACGTGTCGTTAATAGACCAACTTCATGACTGACTTTGAATAAAACCCAGCTGTATAAGGAACTAGCAATTTTTTTTTGTTGCTATTCTTTTTCATTACTTTGTGCACATTGGACAAACATTAGATCATACATTATCCATAATAACTTATTGTATATATTTAATATTTTTCAAAAAACAAAACAAAATAAAACAAGTGAGCAGTGAAGGTGTGGCTGAGGGCCCTTCCAGTGAATTTCATTCTTCTCTGTTTTTGTTTTTCTGAAGACAAAGATGGGAAAGCCTTCCATCCTACATACCAAGAGAAGCTTCGTCTCGTGGCCCTCCACAAGCAGGTTTTGCTGGGTCCATACAATCCAGACGTCTGTCCAGAAGTAGGATTCTTTGATGTCCTGGGGAGTGACCGAAGGTACCTTTTTGATGTGAACATTATAATATAATAGCATTTTTAGGTGTCTTTTTGGGTGTTCACTTTTAAATTATTGTTACAAGTGCCCTAAAGCCTCACAACTTGAACTCGTGTATGCTTTTATTTCCTGCAGGAAAGAATGGGCTGGACTCGGCAATATGTCAAAAGAAGATGCCATGGTTGACTTTGTCAAGATGCTGAACAATTGCTGTAATTTATTTGCACCATATGTTTCGTCACACAAAATTGAGAAGGAGGAACAGGAAAGAAAAAGGTATGAAACAGAGTTACCTGTTTTTAAAAAGGTTCTCCCTCTCACTCCCTTTCTCTCAAATTGTTAATTCCCAGTTGTAATCATAGCCCATCTGGATGTTGCCAGTTTTGGAGAGTATCTGCTTTTTGTCCAGCGGTGCTTCTTTTCACTGTGTGGTCCACCAGTGCAGCTTGCATAGACATTGATTCCCAGGAGGTCTCTTCATGTGTAGGCTGTGTAGCAGAATGCAGGCATCTGATTTACCAGAAGGTGTTGCTCTTGTACAAGGAAATGGCTGATTTACTGACCGAGGCTCTGGTCAGTTTGCTCTGCAGGGGCTTGGGGGCTGGTAGCCACAGAAGACGCTCACATGACCAGAATTCAGTGCTCATTCACACCCTGTGGTTTTAAAAATGTTTTATAATTCAACCCCTACCACTACAACTTATATTTTTAACTAAATGTGTACACCAGCAACAAAACATGTTATGTATCTGGATGCCTCTCTTGGGAAATATGTTTCCTCAGGCTCTTTAGCTTAGAAGAGGGAAGTGCGAGGGGAAATGTATGAATATATAGGCCATGTAGTCTGAATTACAAAGAAGCTTTTCAGCTTTGTAAGGTGAATTGACAAGCATAAATCCGTATGGAATCTGGTCTTGAAATATTCCGGCTTCATTTTGCCTCATCCACATACATACCAAGAAAGATCTTTTAAGAATGGTTACACATTCTCTCGCTCTCTTTCTCTTTTTCTCTCTCTCTTTCTCTATCTCACACACACACACACACACACATAAACACTCCCAGCTAAAGATAACTAGAAAACTGGGCCTTGCAACTGACATTCAAGTATGTGGTTGGCACACTCACACATGCAATTATATTGTCATGCTGAACAATATAATATTTACGTCGTTGTGGAGTGCTCCTAGAAGGCCTCAATGAAGTCAATTGGCAGAGCCAAGTCAGTGGAGGTTCCCGTATACAAGGAATTGCAAAGTATATAATTTTGTCATATTTATTTTCAGTCTTGTTCAGTTTTTTGTTCTCTATAACAACTGCTCCTTTAAGGCCAAATTATTTGAGCTCTTTTTTTTTTTCAAATTCCCTGCATTCTATGCTTTGAATTTAATTGTTTTACCTAAAATGTGGACTTCTTAATATGCATGCTTTATATTGATTGCATAAACTGTGTAAGCCCATCATGGAGATGTGCCATTATTTAATGTGGATTTGACCCCCTCCCCCTTTGGCCACTCCTGGTGCGGCCCATTCATCCTCACACCACGCCCATTACCACCCATCTGTCCTGAAGGAGGGAGGAGGAGCAGCGGCGGAAGCTGGAGGAGGAGGAGAGGCAGCGTCGACTCAGGGAGGAGGAGCAGCGGCGCAGAGAAGAGGAGGAGAGGAGGCGCAGGGAGGAAGAGGAGAGGAGGCAGGTGGAGGAGGAGAGGCTGCGAATGGAGCAGCAGAAGTGAGTTTTCCCTCATGGCAGCCCAAGCCTCTTTCTGTCCCTAATGGAATGAGTTTTCCTTCCCTATGAACTGGATAGTCCATGACATTTGTAATGATACCAAAGTTCACATAAAATAATGAAATTCACCCAGATTACTATAGCTGCAATCATTTGTCATAATATCACTGATTAGAACAGCCTCTCTGGTTTTCATTCAGTAAAGTGGTCTAATGGACTAAAATCAATTTTTTTAGGTTCTGCTAATAACTAGTGGCCCATGTTGTCACACATTACGGTTACCATGATAACTCTTTTGTGATTAGGCAGCAGATCATGGCAGCGCTGAACGCACAGACGGCTGTCCAGTTCCAGCAGTATGCAGCACAGCAGTACCCCGAGAACCCCGAGCAGCAGCAGGTTCTGATCCGGCAGCTGCAAGAGCAGCACTACCAGCAGTACATGCAACAGCTCTACCAGGTGCAGCTGGCACAACAACAGGTACGCACAGCTTTATTCTCACAGTGTTTTTAATGAATGGTAAGTATGACTGGTAATTCTCCTCTTTTAACCTGAGGGGTTAATAAAGACTTGATAAACTTTTCTCAAGTGTTTGTATCGTAGATGTTCAGCTGTAATTTGAATTTCTCCTTTTAACTTTGCACTTTACACTCTATGTAGTATGCTTTGTATTTAGACACATTTTAGCACATGAGGGACTTAAAGAAGTCTCCACTGGTCTGTAATATGCTCACTCTACAGTGTACCGACTCTTTGTGTCCACAGGCAGCATTGCAGAAGCAGCAGGAGGCCGCGATAGTGTCCTCAACCATTGAAGTTGGTTTGAACTCGGCACCCTCTGCGAACAGTGAATGCCCCACCCTGAACGGCCAGGCCAGCCCCAGCACTGAAAACCTGGACAGGGAGCCCCCTTTGGAGCTGGCAGAGGAGCTGACAGAAAACGGCCTGAGAGCTACAGATTATACCTGTCAGTATTACAGAGGGTCTACTGACCATCATTTATCAGCATATTTAAAAGCAACTATAGCATCTGTAGTTCAGTTTATCCCATAAGCCTTTGCACAGTAGTTTTGCTTACTTCATTGAGTTTCACTGAGTTTGAAACTTCAGAAAGTGTCATCCAGTGCAATATGTTTTAGTCACCATGCAGTTAGCATACCTGCTTAGACAAAAATATGGTAGTTTGAGGCTCGTGGGTGGCTCAGTTGGTGCTCATTATGATCTTTTTGCAATATGTGATGTATTGTACAAATCGAGTTTGTGTTGTTTGTGAGTTATTGTTCCAGCTGACTGTGTCTTTCCCTCCCTAAGCTCCACCTGTTGCCCCAGTGATCACTGCACCGTCCATGTGGACACGGCCACAGATCAAGGACTTCAAGGAGAAGATCCGGCAGGACCCTGACTCTGTCATCACTGTAGGGCGGGGCGAGGTGGTGACCGTGCGAGTCCCCACCCATGAGGAGGGCTCCTACCTCTTCTGGGAGTTTGCCACTGATCACTATGACATTGGATTTGGCGTCTTCTTTGAGTGGACGAACTCGCCCAACACGGTCGTCAGCGTGCATGTCAGTGAGTCTAGTGATGAGGATGAGGATGGTGAAGGTGAGTTGCAGTCTTTTGGAGTTATTTTTGGTGTTGTGGGCATCTGTGTAAATGTATCATTTCATAGCTTGTGTGTTCTTATATTTGTTTTTCCACGCAGACTGTTTGGATTTTTTTTCATTGTATTAATTTAATGGCTTTAATTTTGTCTCATACGGAGCTAATTAGGGAATGGTAAATGTAAATAAAAAACAGAGCTATCATATGCTAACAAGGATTCATTTAGCTAGTTTTTGATGTTCCGGTAAATTCTCTATGTTAAATGGTTAGCATAGACAGTAGCAGTGGTGCTAAAAAAGGCAGAAAGGTTTCACGTATTTAAGATTTATGTTACAGTATGGAGTCATCCAGTAACCTGCAAAAAATAGGTTCTCATCTTGCAATGTCCTTCAGAATCCTGTTTTGCATTTGGGCTTATCATTGTGTCAGATCACTCTGTACTTGTTTTTGGGAAGTATTTGTCCTTAAGCACAGAGGTTAACATGGTTAACTGCATTGTTCACAGCCTAATGGACACAGGGTAATGTCATTTGCTGTTTCCCTCTCTTCACAGGTGAAACTCATGCCATGGAAGAAAAAGCAGCCAAAAAAACAGCCAACAGGCCCCAGATTGATGAGATAGTGCCAGTGTACCGGCGGGATTGCCATGAAGAGGTATATGCCGGAAGCCACCAGTACCCAGGCCAGGGCATTTACCTCCTCAAGTTTGACAATTCCTATTCCCTCTGGAGGTCCAAAAGCGTGTACTACAGAGTGTACTACACTAGATAAGGAGGCTGACAGATGGGTTGTGCTGGCTGAGATCAGAGCGCAGAGCATTCCCACGTGCAGGTCCTTTTAAAGGGCAGGGCTGCCTGCCCCCCCTCCCCCTCCTCTCCAGTGCAGAAAGGGGAGGAGCTAAAGCAGGAGTTCAGAGACAGTGTGGGAGGGTCGTTGTCCTGTCCATGTCCTGGAGGGGAGAATCTAGTTTAACATCCAGCGCCTTTTAACTCTCTTAATTGAAGCGTGAAGTGCTTAGGTCTTTATTCAGCAAAACACTGCCTTACGTTTTTTTTTGTTTGTTATGTTTTTTGTTTTTACGTTTACCTTAAATCATGATTTGTAACTCACCATGATAAAATTGTCACAGACTGCATCGTTTGGGACAGGAAGGCTCATGTTTCCTCCAAACGTCTCATAATCACCTTCCAAACCAATGAGTAATGCTTGTTGAAAGTGGTGGTTGTTATGTATGAAGTTCAAAAGAATGATTACTTGAACAGAAAATGTGTGGGGAAGAATTGGGGAATCAGGTTTCAACAATGTAACAGCGTGGGTGGAATATGCTAAAACTGGAAGTGCAGTTACTGAGTGAAGTGTCAAATGTATGAGTGTGTTTATGTTGGTGAGGAAATGCTAGGAGCAGCTTGAGTTGGTTCAGTGTTTTCTCCAGCAATGTTGGTAACATCTCTGAAATATTTGATTGAACTGACAGTGAGAAGTAAAGCCTTCATAAACCGAAGTGACTTACTGTTAGGGCTGACCTGAATGCCATATATTACACTGCAAAGCTTCATAACTTTGTAGCTCTGATTTTTTTTATTAGCAAATTATGAATACAGTCCATTTAAGCCCCTGACATGCAGGTCACAAATAAAATGGAAAACATTTATGAAATGTGATCACATTAAGAGGAAAATTGCTAAGCTGGGGTTCAGTTATCAATAAATAGAGATAATCGGGTAACTGTGGGATATGAAAATCTTGGTTTGCTATCTTTTTTCTAGCTAACTATTCTAACTTCCGGTGAAAAATGTAACAATGCCTTTCTCATGCCCACATTAAGCTGCCACCTCATGTCATTGTGTATTCAAGTTGATCTAGTTTTCATCACTAAGACATCCCTCATGGTAGCAAAATCACTTTATATCTTGGTATATAGTTCAGGATTCAAATACCCCTAACCAAGGAACGAAGTTTCGACACTTTTGGGTCAGCCTGCCTTGGGGGAATTTAGTTTCATTCTGTAAGACAGTAAGTGTGCTTATTGAGGAGTGGTGGAGAAGTGCAGAGAGCACAGCAGGGTCTTTGTTTGCAGTAGAAAATGTAGAGAGAGTATGGTTTCCACATCAAACCAAGAAAAGCAGCCTTTCTTTATGTTTGTGTCTTATTTCAGAACTGCAAGTGACAAAAAAGAGCTTGAGGCTGCGTAACCAAAGCCAAAACAAGCACTACCCCAGAAGTTTTTTTTTCTGCCCAACTATTTTCCACGCGTGAAATCCTTTGAAAAGTAAAATAAGACTGATTATTCAGACGATATGTGTAGCTTTATCGTACTGAAATTGGGTTGTGTGTTGGAACTTACTCAGCAGCTTTGAGATGAAGAGGATTTGCACGTGTTTGAAGTTCTTTTTATTGTGCTCTGCATCTTACAGGCATTTAATTTGCCAGTAAATCTGTTTTATGCCCTCATATTTGGGGTGGGTTTCAGAACTTGTAATTCGCAGGATATTAAACATGTGCCAGACTTGTTCCCCTGTTAGATTTATCTGTACATACTAGAAAACAGAAGAATGCAACCAAGACATTGCTTTCATTATGCAGTGTTTTAATAAATAATGGATTTATATGTTGGCAGAAGTATACCATGGAATACACTACAGCAGTAGTAACAACAGGCTCAACATTACTGTGAAGGAAAGGAGCTTGTAAACCATGAACAACTAGGCAGTGAGAAATCTTTCGCTAACAAAACAGTAATTATCATATTTGCAAGTTTATACTATCATTTATTCAGTTGTTTGATTGCAGTAATTAATATTTTCTTACAAAGCAATACATTTTTAACATGTTTGTATTATGAAATGCAGGTAAGGTCCATACAACAAACTATGAATTGAATTGTATGGAAGCCAAAAGGCTTGAATGATTGTGGATACATCTACAGCTTGAAGAACCAGACTTGATATTAGTTCTTACTAGTTCTTAGTACTTTACTTCTGCCCAGTTTATCTCCTGGCGGTTGTGTCTCCAGATTTTGGGAGCTGGCATAAATTTTGGCTTTAGTCATTTGGTTGAATTGATTTGAAAACAGTGAAGCACTTTAGATTGGAAACGCAATGAGGAATGACACAGGTGGCTGAATTTCAGTGTTTTTACTCTTTACTGTATAAGCCCAGATGTTGCACATCGTACAGCCTGAAGGTGCAATATTTGCATGTTTTCAGTTAAGAACATCAGACCAAACACTACATTATTGCGGTATGTATTCTTCCGATTTTGGTGTGAAGTGACATCAGCACCTTCTGCTTTTTATTTTTTTTTTTGCATTTCCATATACGTGTTTGCATTTTGTAATGTTATGTGTGTGGCACCTGCCGTTCCTCCTCCTCCCCTTCCTTTTGAATTCAGTGGTTCATGCCTTGAAAAGATTTGGATTTATTCCTTCGTTTGGTGGCTTAACAACTTCTGAACACCTTGCACACCCCCAAGTGTAGCCTAGCACTGATACATGTGTTTGCACCTTTTGTTTTTGTTTTTATATTGTAACCTCTGCCTTTTGTACCAGTAAGAACTGAGGCGAGGAGGACTGAAACACACATCTCTTGTAGTGTTGAACTGATAGTGGGGGCCACAGTTTAAAACCTGTAGCAGGCCTTCCCCCCCGTTAGGTAAAGAACAGTAGTTGTTTCCAATTCAAAATAAGAAAATATTAATTTCTCTGCTCAATCCCCATGTAATTTCTCATTGCTCAAGTAGCAGAGGAAGATCTATTCCTGCTGTTTTTCTACACTGTGATAAGAAATAGCACTACTTAGTAGATGCAGTGATGCAGTGAACAAACTCTACACTCTACTTTGTACAGCCTCTTTCAACTATTTTATTTTCTTTTGCACTTGGTAAATACCAGTGACAGCTACTACTTTACATTGATGACTTGCATTATTGAGATCAGTGTTTCATAAAACCTGGCCTGTCGTATATGAGAAAAAGCTGTATTGCATCAGATCAGAGAAAATGACGATGAACAAACTTTCCAATTTCTGTTTATAGTACAGAATCACACTGCATATATGTCATTCAAGCAGTCTACACTGAACTTAATATATAATCTCAATTTCTGTAATTTATTTAATTGCAATGGATATACAAAAACTTTAGATTTAAGCTTTGCTCACAGACATTGTAAAAACAAAGATTTGCTAAGTTACACTGTCTTTTAGTATTCTCCTTACCAATCTAGATGAATACAAGTGTTGCCTCCGGCTCTGACACTATACCCTGTACAGTAAAATAGAGGCATTGTTCAACTTGCTATTTCTGTCCAAGATGCCATGTTTGTATATAAAACTATGTATGCTTTTGATGTATATTTAATGATGGGATACTGTGTTTTCTACAGTAAGGGAAGCCATACTGAGCGGTTTAACATTATCACTGTGACTCATCTTTTCTCCCACTGGAATAGGAGGAGGAATGGAGTTTTGTTTGTTAAATAAACTTTTAACTTGTATTTTTGCACTACTGAGGACAAGAAGTAAAAGAATGATGAGCATTCCAAGTTCCTCCTACTCGCATTCGGCAGAAAGGCAATATAGCAATAAAATAACCTAATTTCCATAAAAATGAAAATACTTCGGTTTAGTGCTCTAAAAACTGCACCATCTGTGGAGCAACTTGCACTAAGGGTTCATTGCCCATACTTGTGGGGTAAAATGTACCAACAAACTGGAGGTCATTTCTGTTAAGTTCCTGCCATCCGACAAATATATTTTCCAGTAATAATGTTAAACTCAGTGGATACTCATAGGAGAAATGGGTTGGCCAACAGGGAATGACTGCAGTGTACGGACTGTTAATTGTTGAAGGTGATCTGTATGTATATGTAAAGCTCAGAGATTTTTATTGTTTGATCAGTAGTGAATTGTAAGTCGCAAAATTATTGTGCATATATTTAAACTTGATTAAAATCTCATTTATCTTAAGCTGGAGTCTGAGTCTTTCAGAACTTCTGCATGCATTTGTCTGAGTGTCTTCAGCGTTTTTGTCAGTCATCCGTTAAATTAATATACATTATACATACATAATACATTAATGTGATTCCAACAGACTTTTAATTCCAATGTCTTGAATAAAAGGATCTTTTTTTTCTTCATCTGATGCTACAATACCAAACCTGAGATTTTATACCAAGATGGAGTGTTCACTGCATGTTGGCTCATTGGCATATTTTTCTGGCATTAATGGTTCTTAGAATGCACTTCATCTTAGGCAGCGTCCAATAAACTGATGATTCATAATATCTCTCTGTTAGCAGCTCTAGCTTTCTTGCTAGTGGGACCAAAATCATAACATTCTAAAGTTTTTATGACATAAGCCCAGCACTTCTATTGCTAGGTGCACCTTCATTGTTCCTTTGAAATGAAAATTTCTCCTTTGCTAAGAACAAAATATAAAACTCAGTATTTTGTATATAAAGGAAATGGCATAACGGATTAAATCAATTAATAATGAAGCACCAAGAATACTGCAGTTATAGCAAAGGAGGGTTATTGTACAGTGTACAGCATGTGATTGCTGGCCTAATGTTTATGTAAATGCCTGTCAGGACAATGGAGATCGTTGGTCAGTTTTTATCTGTCCCCAATGGCAGCATTGATGGCACGCTGTAATGCAGATAACCATGTGACTTTTTCCTCCTCTCGGTCCGTGGCACAGACCCAGCGTCGCTTCGGCCCTTCCAGGGCAAAGGCATTCCGCACATCTGTGGAAGGAAAGGTGGAGTGATGACCTCACATTGATTACATCACATGTGACAACACAAAATTTTATGTGATGTATTTTGTGTGCCCAAACAACTGAGTAACTTTTAGGCTTAATCAGCAGATGATCATCGGTGGAGGTATTCAGTATTTTACTACTCAGACTAAATATTCAGACCCAGACTCTAAATAATAGATAAAACTGCAACCAACTACCTTGGATGGAATAAAATCAAGACTGGAGATAAGAGAGGATGGGGTTGGAATTGAGTCAAGAGGAAAAGTCACAGTGCTTTTCCTTTTTTAGGCCTGCTAGGCTTTGTGCTAATACTAGGCTGTTGTGGCTTCCACACGTACACTTGGTGTCAGTGATGTCTAAAACAGAGAGGGTGTGCAGGGCGACAGAGGCCAGGAAGGTGTGAGTGGAGCTGCACGAGCGACTGAAGGGCCGATGGGAGACGCTCCTCTCGCTGAGCACCAGAGCATCGTTGAACAGGAACAGCCCCAGGTCGCCTACGTGCTCATACACCCTGCCACAGAGAAAAAAGATTCCAGGGTCACCTACACATTCAAACCGTCTGACACACGCAAAGAACACAGTATCATTTACACAATCAAACCGTCATTAATCAGTGCTACACTTCTTTTGTCTGAGACATCTCCTTAAGTATTGTTACCTCAGTGAAGCAGTAATATCCTCATCAGGTGAGTGAAGAAGTCCAACCTCCTGCACTGTGATCAGGTGTCTGTTCCCCTCCTGCAGGTTCTGAAAAAAATAGAGTATCATTTACTCAGTTACTCTAGACTCAGTATCTACTCAACACCCAAGCATACTCCACGGGTACTATAAAATACTTGACAAAAAGGCGAAGTGATTAATGTAATCCTAGGCAAGGGCAGAGCCATTTTTTCTGTTTATTTGCATTACATCGCAGCGGACACTTCTCGTGCACTACAGGACCTATGAGCCTCTACCCCCCACCCTGGCCACCCCACCCCCTATGACATGCGCTTAATCCTGCATATCCAGATTTACAAATTTAGCACTGCTGTTAACTGTCTTGCATGGGGCATACCAAGGCCAAACAGGAAATGACATAACTTACTGGGCAGCTCTGTATCCTCCTCTGGACTTCCAGAATCCTGGTGTCTCCATCTGTGTTCTTTTTAAGCTAAATGGTGAATGAGAAGAATTATTATACATGTTACCAAGACTGTGGTTTCCTGTTTTATTTAACATGAGGAGTGATTATTCTCTTTTGCTGGCACCATCTAGTTTGTGTTTTTCAAAAAATGAAAAGTATTAAAATTATACATTCCTACTGAAAAGCTCTTTTCATATTTGATAGGTTGCATGACAAGATGTGCTTGTGTGTAGGTGTCTCATTGGGTCTTACTGAGGAACACCTTCTAATGTGTTGTGACATGCATTGTGACTTGTCCCATCTTTTTTGAAAAAGTGATCCTGCTGTGGTTGTACAACCCTGATGGGAAACATACTTTATTTAAAATGACTCCTCCACATAATATGGAAACTTATTGATTCAATAGTGTCTTTTCAGTACAGGGAGTGGTAACAAACACATCACACACCTGCATTTGGTATTCAGCTGGGAAGTGCCAGTCTGCCTTGACTTGTCTAACTAGATTTGTCGAACGTGGACAGAAACCTGTTTTCAATAGGGGAATGAAGCACCTTTTGTTCTGTTGCGACTCAACTTGCTAGATTAAGCCATCTGGCACAAAACTCTCCCAGAATACTGAAGAAGACTGAGGTCAGATTCTCCGTGGGTTTTGTTCTGATATTAATGATGTGAATGATTCTCAAACATTGTTCCAAACAAGTTGTTTCAAGGTCACAGAAACAAGAACAACAAACACAAACTCCAATGACTCAGCATAATGATGTGGACACTGTGCTGTAGAAGGTATCTTCCCTCCGATGAGACATTAACCAGATTGTGCCCAGACTCATAGTGGCCATTAAGATCTCAGGACGCTTTTCAAAGGAGGAGGGGTGTTACCTCTGGTGTCCTGGTCATATTTTTATAACAACTGTCTGTCTAAATCTGATCATTTACAAAACTCAGTATCTGATTGTATTTATTAAGGCCTTCCAATCTCTACAAACATCTATTCCCAAGGCTGTCACTGCAAAAGTGAACTGAATTCTCAGTTGACCTAACCTTGTTAAATAAAAATAAACAGCATAGCAGAAGTAATGGCAGGAAACATACAAATGCCCACTGAATTTGATTCATGGCCTTAATGTATGTAATTTCAGTGCTGATCACTTTGTTATAATATGGCTTGTAGCCTGTTAAAAGGGTCAGTCATAACTGACCAAGTGAATCGACATTTAGTAAAAAACATTATCACAGCTGTGTAAATGCCTGTATCTCTGCACTACCATTTAGTAATCGATAATGAAATAATGCATTCTTCACGCCTGTCTCTTTTCACGCTTGCATGAATTTGTGGCAGTATCTCACAGGCTACTCTTCTACAACATTAACTTCTAACATCAACTGTTTTTCATTATTTTAATAATATAATAATTCAATGTACTTATTTTTAATTGAGTGGTGAAAAAATGACATGTTGCCATGATTTTAAAATTTGGACCATCATTTAACTTGCAATGATGGTGTGGGTTTTCAATGGATGACAGGGGGTACCTTATGGAGGAAGCTCCTGTACTGGCTCAGAGTGTCCAGCGCAGACCTCAGGTGCAGATGGTCAGGATGTTTCTGGGTGGTGACCAGAAACAGGGACTCTAGCAATGAAACATACTCCTCTATGCGGACTGAGGGCAGCAGTAGGAGCTCCTGTAGACTGAAGACACATGCAGTTAGACACAGAAGGCGTGGATACACAGTGTAAGTGACACTGATGAC
Organism: Albula goreensis; assembly: GCA_022829145.1. Classification (NCBI taxonomy): domain Eukaryota; kingdom Metazoa; phylum Chordata; class Actinopteri; order Albuliformes; family Albulidae; genus Albula; species Albula goreensis. The sequence goes on from CM040749.1 coordinate 27,238,402, forward strand.
CATGAGTATACAACCAGAGGTACAGCAATGGTTAATGTGATGGCTGTTTCTGAGCTTAGAGCCAGGACACGTCACCTGTACCAGTATGTGTCACGTCACCTCTCAAATCATACTTCCAGATAAACTTCATATGCTTTCATACATATATTCAGGTAGTCTAATCTGCTCTTTGTCAGTATGTTGTAACACTATGTTATACTACAGATTTAATGTTTATGATAATACTAAAAGAATATCCAACAGTAGTAAATAAATAAATACATTGTGTGACTGTGAATAAATCTGACAGTGTCCAGAACAGACAAGCTCCTCCATACCTCAACATGCTGGTTGCCAGTGTCCTGTCATGTCTCTTCAGAAATGCTCGGAAGGCTGGTGTCATTTCCCTGCACTGTAACATGCACAGTAACCATGTTGAAACACTCTGTCAGATCTGGCGCAGTGTCTATTTTTGTGTGTCTCGTGTGCCCTCACCTTGTCGATGGTCCTGAGAACAGTGGGATAGTTGTTGAAGAAATTGGTGTAGGTCCTTAGCTTGGAGCAGAGCCTGAGGAAGACATCCCCAAGGCACTGGGAAGGGCCCCACTCCTTCAGCCGCTCTGCGACCCCCTCCAGAAAGAGGCTGCAATGCAGGGGACAGGCCACACTGACGACATTAGCCACCATGGTACAATACATCTAAAGTAAAGATATATTTTATTATGAATCAGCTTGTAATATTACTGTAATATTCTACATTGCATATTTCTATGAAAGCTCTAATCTCACAATTGTAAAATTGCATGGTAAATGTTCAAAACATAATCAATAGCAGTTGTCCTGCCCTGTTCAATTAGGTTGTTTCTGCTGGAAGACTTCCCAAAGCTGTCTTCGCTAAGTAACACAAACTTTCATCATTTTAAAGTACAGAGTTCACCGCACAATATTTATTGATATTTTCCTGCTGAGACACTTTGGTGTTGTTTTGTCTCAGTAATATAATTTCTTTGTTTGTGTTGTCTCAGTTTTAATGGTTAACAGAAGAACTATCTCCAGTATATAAAAACAATGTGACAGAGCTTCAATGAAGTAAAGAGAGGTATGGTAGCATTATAGATGTAATAGATGCAGTAGCAGTCATTCATGTATAAAAACCCAACCTGTTGACCTCCAGAATGTCTAGCACAGGGGAGAAGACCATGAGGAAGTTGGCGGAGCTTAGGATGGCTCGATTGGAGTTGAGGGCAGCCTTGAGGGGGTCAGCATATACCCGTACAACTGCCTGCAGGAACTGCACATACACCTCCTCACTGTGGAGCAGCTCCTCCGCCAAGGTCATCCGCCTGTCCATGCTCCCACCCACACCCTGCTGACAGGACAGGGAAAACATGCTGATACCCATATACGATTGCATATAATCAACCAAAATGTCCAGACACATACATATGTTTAACCACTCACTCATATGCTACTGGATGTAATTACCAACAGGTCAGGACACACACACACACAACTGCCCAAATCCCAAGAAATAAACAGAAAAGCCAAACTCGGCTTTGCGGGGGAAGCTGACCTGAGGGATTCCACTAATTGGACTGTTGGAGTCACCCTCCACCAGGAATGTCCTGTTGGAGTGTTCCACACTGCCCTCCTCACATCTCCCCTGCAGGAACTCTGAGAGGAACTTCACTGGATCCTGTCACACCATGGTTGAGAAAGAAGGGAAGCTGTTAAACCTGAACGAACAGCTATTCAGGTTGAATAAAAGGGAGAGAACCATAAACAGTCCAGTTACACATCTTTCTCTAGACAGTGCTTGAAGTCCATCCATTAAATCTTGGGTCACCTCTGATTTCACGTGAATCTTGGACAGGCCAACCACATCCGAAAGAAACTGACCTGTGGAATCATATAGGATAATCTTCATGGAGTCACAGAAGGGCACCAGACATTTGCAGAATGGGGTGGATTTCAACACTGAAAAATTCAATGTTCTGGTACCAGCATTCCATTTATGTAAACGAACATCAAACAAGATTATAGTCAGAAAGTAACCATTAACTTGAGTATAAAAAAAGCTTCTGCTTTAAATTTTCTACCTATATCTACATTCAAGGCATAATTTTAAATATTTGTTCATGTTATTTTATTTAACCTTTACTTAACAAAGACAATTACACTGAGATGAGTTGAATAAATTGTAGAAAATTGAACAATCAAATGTAAGGAACTCAATCAAATGTGGCCGAGAAATCTTGTCATAAAATCTTTTAAATGCCCTCATCTTTGATATACTGTATTTCCCATTATTATCTTTATGGACCATTTGATTTGTATGGATCTCTTCTTTGTCCTGGGGCACAATGGTTCAGCACACGGACCCAAACTCTCCTACTGGCCTCCTGCTTACCCAGTGCCCGCCCCCTTGTCTCCTCACTCAGCTGCTGGAGCTGTGGTCTCAGCTGCACCCTCATCGCTGCCAAAGACTCCTGCAACCACTCCGCCTGCCTGCACCAGCCCAGCAGCTGGGCCTCGCCCAAATAAACACGGGGTGGGAATGCGCTCTGCCCTGACCACTCGCTGAGAACTGGGAGTAGGGGTAACCAGAGTCAGAGGGAAGAATGAACAATGGACAATGCTTGTATGGCTAGGACACTGAGTACTGATAGGATGAAATGTCTGAAAAGAGATCTATTTACCCAGCTGTTCACTGACAACATCAATAAGAATACTACATGTGGATGTGTATTTGTAATGGTTTTGGTAAAAAATAAAACAAAAAATTACTTCATGCTGGCATGAAGTACTGTATTACTGTAAGATGAAAATTGAGGGACTATGGTGTGTGTGTGTGTGTGAGAGAGAGAGAGAGAGGTAGTTTTTCTGAGTTTATTATAACCCTTAGTATCTGCTTAATCTGCTCTGCTTGATCACTATTGTTAGTCCCTGCTGGTTGTGTACAATGTTTTGATGTTAATTACTTAGCCTGTATATTGAGTTCATTATGACCGTGACCATCCCCCTCAAGCTCACTGTGTTGGTATGATCCGGTGGCAGTCCCTGTAGGTGCACTGACGTCCAGACCGGTCAGGGAGGAAAGCTTTGATATTAGCTCCATTCCTGTCACTGAAAGGGGGAACAGACAAGGCAGAAGACAGGAGGGTTGGCCCACTGACAAGCAGAAAACTTTGGAACTGGTCTGAATTCATTTCCCATTTTCTTCTGTGTTAGCCCAGTTAAGACTAGTCTCATGTATCAAGCTCATAATATCATGATACCATGAGCCTGACCAGGCTGACTGATGTGAGAAAGTCCACCCAACCTCCCGATAGGTACTTTGCTAAAAACCAGACAGTCAGTTACTTGATCTTGAGTAGGTTGGGCTCCGATTGCATTTTCTTACCAGTACCGACCCAACACATTTCCCTTGTTCTGTCACCTACAGGAAAGTCTAGCACTAAGTGATTCTGACAGACCAGATGCTGCTAAAGGAACAAAGATGTCCAGTCTTCCTCCCTCTGCAGGCGGTACCACCAAGACAGACAGTTTTTCCCAGAATTCCCTGATGTCAGAATTCAGGACAGTCTTTTCTGTGATCCTGCAGTCTGAGAAGAACAACACACCGAGTGAGTTAGGAGAGTTTACCATGCTAGCTTAGTTTATAAATCAGTGCATTACGGGTTGAACTGATATAGAGCCAGTGTGATCTGAACGTGCATATTTATATGTATGTAAATATGAGTGTATGTGAGTGTTGTACATGGGTATATGTGGTTTGACTAGGGTCAATGAAACTGTATACTGTACCTTCATATTAGTTCATAAAGTGGTTTTACTCCATATCTAATAGTATTTACTCTGTATTAAATACCTCACCATAAATATGGATGTTTTCTGAGCTAATCAGCTTATGGTAATGATATTGGTAATGATATTGCTTACTGATAACTCTGATATTGCAGTGATAGTGAATAATATATTGGTAACCAAGCATACCTTGCATTAGCCTGATCTCTCCTGCCCCTCCCTCAGCCAGGATGGCCACGCTCTGGGCCCTCTGACCCTGGAGTGCCTTCTCTGTGCGGTACAGCAGGGTCTCCAGGGTGGTGCCGCTGGAGTCATACAGCACAGGGACCACCCCACCCCGCGCCCCACACAGCACCAGCTATGGGCACACAACAGAGCGGCAGGGTCAAATCCCACAAAGGCCACCATGGCTGCGCCCACCACTGGATTAGATATAAATATGTAAACTCCACATTAAAAAGGACTTGCCTTTTGATCTGACTGAACCGCACATAAAAGGCATCCTTCACTTGTTTTTGCTAAACTTTTAAAGCATGAAATGACTCATTTACAGGAGTACAAATACATATATTCCACCAAGCAACCTATTTAGCTAATGATTCCTTACTGATTAAGTATTAGCTACCTAGTGGAGTGTAGCTGTTGGTTTATCCTGGTGTACCTGGTTTGTATTGTGGAAAATACAGTTTTATTAAAAAAAAAAAAGATTTAATATGAGGCTGTTAGACACTGATTTCATGTATAAAACACTTACATGGCACACAATTGTGACCACCCTAAATAAGTCACAAATGTCTTTGTAAATCAAGACATAGAACTGAGTCTTGATGGTCAGACATCTTATCAAGCCTAATTTATTAAAGCTGATGCTACTGTCTTTGCAGCCTATGGCAATGTCACAGGGAAATGTCACACCTCATATGCAGGGACTCTGGATGACACCAGGAGAAGGTGGAGGGGAGGCTGACACACAGAGCTATGCTGTCTCGACTGTAACTGACGAATGGACATGGGGTAAGAGCTTCCACATATACCTCTCCTGAAAAAAGGCACAGAAGAGAATTCAATATTTCTGTTCCTGAGAGATTCCTAAAAACGAACTACATTCTGAAAAATTTGCACTCAATGATTTTCAGTCTAGAGATTACTTTTTCAGTTAAACTGAGCATGTTTTGACATACTGCATTCATCAGAGGCATGGTTATATTTATAAAACTTTTATAGCCTAGTTCTAAAACAACACCACAGGTGAAAAGTTAAATCTGCCGGAAAATCCCTGTCTCTGTTTTCAGGTCTTCCAGTTTTGCTGATGAATGCTGGCAATATGCTGAAATTGTTCCAATATTTTATTCTCAGCTTCACTGAAAAAATGTTAATTTTGTATGTTTTAACAACATAATTTGTATCTAACATCAGCCTATAAGGCTGAAATTGTACAAAAAAATTCTGATTAAAATTTTGACATGAATGCATGCAGAGTTTATTAACAAAAGCAGTATGGACAGAAACATGCACACTCTTAACTGTAACTCCTGTACTTGTTAGGTGCAGACACTCACCCCTTGGGGAGTGACCTCAGTGCACTGGTGACTCGGGACTTCTGCAGGGCGGAGTCATTGGCAGAACAGCGATGAGCCTCCTGCACCAACAGCTGGGAGACGGACGACTGGGCATGGCTCTTCTCCTAAGCACCACCATAACAGAGAGAGTACACACAACGGGTTGGTAGTTAAGCATTCAATTCATACCATGGTATAAATGTAATTTTGGACTATTATAGTACATATCATGGTTCGTATCAGCTTCACTAAGTCCATGGAGGTCATTTTTGATTGGAAATGCACATTAAATGTGTGATACATATCACTCTTCAACACTGTTACAAGTACAGACATCTTCCACAAACACAGTGATGAGATATGTAGCCTCCTGAATGGTTTAGACTCCTTTGGACCTCCAGTCTGAGGTCACAGTGTCTCACCCCGATGAGAACCAGTGCAGCTGTTAGCCCAGGCTGGCTCATGCTTGACCGCTGCCTGTCCACAGGTGTCCCTGGGGTCCAGCTGTTGCTCAACCATGGCCTTCTGGACTTCAGTGTAGCCCCTGCAGTGGAACCAGGGGTATGGAGAGTACGTATTGCACTGGGGTGCTATAAACATATGTTACATATAAACATTTGTCCCTGATGGTATGATATCAAGGCTACATTCCGACCAGATACTCATCAGACCAGATACTCAACACCTGCTTCTCCACTATTTCTACTATTTAGATGTGTGTACAATTTAATTGTGGCTATTGGCTGCAGCTGTATTCATAAAACATACATATCACCTTACAATAACTAGTTCTTTTACAAAGAAAAAAAATAATGTGATGTAAAAATATGCTATTATTATTATTATTAGTAGTATTATTATTATAAAAAATATTTCATAATTCTGTCCGTTTCCTCCCTGATTCCTTTTCCCACTCACTCTTGTGCTCCACCACCTTCTCCCTGATAGCCTGTCTGACCAGTCTCTCTCTCTTCCTCTCCTCCTCCTCCTCCTTCTCATCCCCCAGGGCTTGGTTCAGAGTGCCATACGTGGCTGCAGCTTCGCGTGGGGTCAGGTAATCCAGGCTTCCAACACAGGCTACGTAGTGCCTCTTCCAGGCCCCGTACTCGCAGTCGCCCGGGGTATAGGGTAGGAACCAGCCACGCATCATGCACTTTGGAGCCCAAAGGCAATCCTGGAACCATGAGGAGGGTCACAGTCACAGGACTCTGCCGTGATCCTGCTCACATGCCTACATATGTCATTACCATTGACCCATCTTTTCACTTCATTATGGTATGTTTGTCTTGCATGTGCATTTGTATAACACAAAGCTAAAGCATAGCTGTAATGTGTAAGGAGGCTGTTTCCTCTCATCCAGTTAAAAAACACTCAGCACATTTGTATCATGTACTTAATACATAAGGCTCAACATTTTCCATGGGTTTTAACCATTTTTCCCTGAAAATTCCATGGAATTTTTTTGATAAAGGGTAACTGAGTTCAAGTTTACCCTAAAGAACTTTTGTAAATGTAATTTATCATTTTTGACTTCTGACTTCTATCCATAAATTAGAATTACAGGATAATGTAAAGCTTCATCAAACATTTTCCAGTTATTTTGCAGTTTAGCCATGACTTCTTCAGTTATACTGGTCTGAAGTTTGGAGGATTTAGCCAGGTTTAGTACTTATTTCATTGATGCTTTTAAATTTTTATGGTGTAACACAACTTCATGTTCTGTGGGGTATCTTAAAAAGAATGTCACCTGAATTTTAAATCTTAAATTCAACAAAAACCCTGTACAATTTGAATGATATTTCTTTTATACTCTTTTGGTACTTAAGACAACACAATGTAGCCTAGGCTATTGTTTGAACTCCTCTCCTGAACTAAGCTGTATCAATGAACAAAACCTACAATAAAATCAATGTCAATATTTACAATTAAAATATTATTTTCCCAAAGAAATTTGCTTACTACTGATTTTCCTGTGACGGCATCCACTCCATGTCTTAACTGCCATGAAGAGTATGCACTGAGAAATAGACACACCTGTTCTGCAAGGAGCTTCCAGTGCCAGCTGACCTGGGAGGCCTGGCACAGATCTTGTGGGTTGAGATAGGACAGGATGTAGAGGGAGAGGAACCGTGGAAGAACAGTGGTAAAGTCCAGGTGGATGATGGGTACCCTTTCCAAGAACCAGTCCCTAGTGAAGCTAGTGAAGGAGTAAGGACAATGGAATGCTACCAAAATGTTTGCATCCAAAATACTTGAATAATTTTCATTGACACTACCTAACACGTTTGAATAGTAAAATGTTTTTTAAACTGATTATAAAACATAATCATTACAAGATTATCTTACAACCATTATCTTACAATCCAAACAGACATTCTTGAAATGTTTCTGTTAACTGAGACCATAAATGATGTCACTGAGACAAGACAGTCTCAAACAATTAAAGTCTGGTTCATAATTAAGCATTAAAGGAGAGAACTGAAATGCAGGTTTTGTGTAATCCTTCCAGCCAAATAGTTTCCCTAGCAACTACATTTACTTACTTAAGCTGTGATTTGGAGCACCTTGTCAGGATGCTATGAATAAACTGTTTCCTCTGACGGTCAGTCCACATATCAAACCAGTGCAGTATGAGGGTTGTCCTTTCCTGAAAAAGCTGTGAAAAATGTGAATATATCATGAATTTTTGTTGTGTTCTATGTATCAAGAATGGCTATTCTGAATATTTTGATTTACATGTGGCTTCACTAGGTGCTGTTCTGCGGTAGTTGTATTTGACATGAATATTGGCCATAGTAAATGTAAATGTCACTGCACTGACCTGCTGATTGGATGGCTTGTTGCAGATAGGTGTCCAAGCACTAAATCGAGTTTCTGCTGCCACAAGCGATCCATCCTCCATCACTGAAGACTGATAGGCTGTACTATTCAGCTGCCATAACTTCACACCATGAGGGCTGGATCGTCCCTTAGATCTTACAAAGTCTGTTTCAACAGCAGTCATTCTGAGGCACTACCTGAAATGTTCAATAAATTATTCATGTTTGTTTTACAAAAATACGTTACAGCCTAAACCTGCATTCTTATAACAGCATAGTATGGAAGCGTTCCATCAAATTCTCATGTTTTTATTCATTAAATGTTTATTATTATTATTATTATTATTATTAAGTGGCCCGGACTGGATCCCCCAGCTCTTGCCCTGAGATGTCGAGGGATCCATGCTGCCAGATGTGCATGACAATAACTGCGTCAGCAATGCTTTACGTTTCTGTTATTGAAAATGACAGTTGCAAGAGACCAAAGTTAGATCCAATCTCACTCTTATAAACATTAATATGCACTTTGACAACTTCCATGTTGCCAATCCGTATTATTAGCAAGCTAGCTACTCAAATTGCTACATGAGAGATTCATGAAGAATGGAGGATTCTATGCAGGGATAAAAAACATTCGGGCATTTTTCTTATGCACAATTCTCGAGTAAAGTTTCGAATGTTGAACTAGATGTAGGGTAAATCGAAGAACTTTACCTGAATTCAAACTCCTGACCAGATTATGTTCGACATTTCACTCCAGCTATCACGCTTGCTTAACGCTACAATCCACCACACACTGACCATGTTTCCGTAGAAACAAACTAACAAACCGCATTACATTTAGCTACTGCTAGCACCTCAGTGAGCATTCCGTTCTGGGCATAGAGGTCTTCCATACCAAGGAGATCCCTGGATACACAGAAATATTCCTGAAAACCTGAAATTAGCATGTACATAGAATATATCATCTTGGCTATAGTGACAGTTTACAGTAAAAGTAGGGCAGGTAACCGAAGGAGAAGGTTGCAACACATTGAAAGACATAGCGGTCGGTCTCTAAAGCCGGTATGCCTCTCGAATGCACTAGTGTACATCTAATGTAATATCATATTGTCACACACAACGCCTGAAAATGTCAAAATAATTTACAGAGACGGTGTCAATAAAAACACAACACAACACAAATAATACAGGCTAGGAGTTTTTTTTAATGAACTGATTAGGGGTTGGGTTGTTCTGTAATTATACCATGAAGTGTAAAAAATTTACATATGACTTCCACGAGTGGTCCTGCCACTTGAGCCAGTTTGGCACACATACTTGGGCAATGGGATATTGATAAAGTCTTGTCAACTTTTACACCACAAGTGAAACAGGGCTGCCTTTAACTATTCCCACTGGCTTCCAATCCATAATGCAAATAAATTGTTAAGGACAAATCTGCCAGCACCAATCCACATACTGTCCTCTGGCTAAAGTACTGTGGAATCAGTAATCTGAGAAGATAGGATATTGTAGTTAGGATTAGGATTGGCTCTACACTCAAGGGTTTTGGTATGTAACTCAAACATTCCATGAGAGACTGCAAGTTTAAATCCAAGGAGTGGCAGTGCCATTGTGCCATTCAGCAGGACACAAAACAGTTTAACATTTATTGAATGGCTTCAGTTAAATTAATAGTATACACAAATTTCAGCCATATGTCACCCTGAGTAAAAATAACAAGTCTCATTGATTCAAACAGATGTTTAATCAAAGGCCACAAACAAAAAGTTAAGAATTTCTAAACATCTGGTGCAAATATGCTGATCATTACACATATGACATCACAGAACTTCTAGTTGTATTCTGTAACACTCAAGAAACATGATAATATAATGTTTACTATACAGTATTTACTAGCCGTTAGAGAAAAACAGAAATGTAATTAGTGGATGTAGTAATGCCAATACACCAGTGGATGGCGCTAATCACACAAGATCTTCAATAAATACATTACGATAGTCATTTAATAAACAATGCTGATATTGTTTACAGATATGTGATATGTAGCTACGATAATTAAATTCTTATAAAGTATAACAAATTACATTTCATAATACATGCTCTAAGGAATTAGTCAAATACAGTAAATACAAGTGAACATGAACAATTTCTGTTGAAAAATGCTATACTATGTATTTAAAGACATTATTCAATAAATCATCACCATTCATGGACAAAGCATATGAATTTAAATAAAAAGATTTCATTTTCAAATGGTATGTGCAAATAATCAAATCCAAATATTCAAAAGCATAATTGGCAGTACATAGAAATTAAATTAATTAACATAATTATGACATAGCTGTTATTTGCATGAGCTTGGCTTCAGCTACACCTGTATGTAGTGTGCGCATTTTTGTATTGTTTGAATCATATCAGGTGTAGCTTTTCAGACAAGTTAGTTTACATGCTGACAGTGGTAAATAATGCACATATAAGTGGAATATTTCAAGCCTTCCTTCACTGCAGTTTATTAAAATAGCTGGCATATTAACTTTGGGTGGCAGTCAACATCAGAATCTGCTGCCAGAAATACAGGATCCAAGGTTCAGAAATACAGACAAGCAATCTGTGCATCTCAGTGGAGGCCAGGTAAACCTCAAAGCAGTTGATAAGAAAACAGTATAAAAGTGCAGATTGTTCGAAGCTGGGTCGGAGGTCATGGGACCCCCTTCTGCTCTGCTTCACACCTGGACAGCCCAAGGTGTGAAGGTTCCTGGATCAGCAGGAGGACACTGAAACAGACACAGCAAATTCAGAAATATTATTCTGAATTCAGTCAACATTTATCTTTCAACCTTACTTACAGTTAAATTAAACTATTATGCTTTTCAACACAAACCATTTGGTGAATTAATTCTAGTTATTACTGAAGAAAGCACCCCAACTTTGTTAATCATTAGTCAAAATATAAGGACAATTGTTGAGCAACCAGTTCATTCATTCTGGAAGGTTAACTGTGCAGTCACAAATGTCTTTTAAATGTATCATTTAAATTCATAATAATAGCAAATCATACACACTATGGCTATCCAAAGGCTGGTGTGAAAACCACCGCAGCAAGATAGGCCAATCCACAGGGGGCTGGAGTTAAAAATACACGTTTTGTCATAAAGGCAGATGAAGTCATGCTGAAGAGATGAAGTGACGCACCAGTTTGGTGAAGCTGTCTTCGCAGGCGTTGCGTATCCTCTCTGGGGAGGCTGGGCTGTCCAACCTAAAAGGCCCGCTGAGGCCAGACTCTGCCCTGGCTGCTGCAATGGCGTCTTTAATAGCATAAAACACAGAGGCTGCCAGGAAGAGTGGGGGCTCCCCCACAGCCTGAATGAAAAAGAAAGCAGTGTGTAGTCATGACAACCCCATACTACAAAGCGGGATATTTTTATATATTTTGCATTATTAAAAAGCAGCAATTCAGAAAATGTCCTCCTATTTTATGTTGTCTACACATACGGCCTATGCACTTTGGCATCACCTTGGATGAGAAAATGGCCTTGTCATTAGGGGCATCCCTAAGCAGGGACACATGGAGTTCGGTTGGGATGTCTCCAAAAGCGGGGATCTTGTACATGCCAGGGCCCCGGGTGAACAGGACCCCCTGGGGGGAGTAGCGCAGCTCTTCCAGGGTGAAGAGGCCCACGCCCTGCATGAATCCCCCTTCCACCTGCACAGATCAGCATCATGTCATCACCCTTACTCTCCATAGCTCTGCTATTTTAATCTAGGAGTGTTCAACGGTAATCTGAGAGTGGAAACTATGGATGCAGGCTTTAATTCTCTCCCAACAATGGAACACCTAATTTTGCTATTAAAAGCCTTGATCAAAGACGGTAAATTGTTAATTCTTAGGATCAGTTGTTTTTTGCTGGGCTACAACAAAAGCCTTAACCCAAAACCACCTTTCAGGAACATGTTTGGAAACCCCAGTTTTAGAGGGTTTGAAATCAATCGTTTTGAGGGTTTTAATGAACTTAAAAACATGTTTTTGGTTTTTTTAGGTAATGAATGGAAATCCTGTCACACTTTACCTGTCCAATGTCAATGGCTGGATTCAGACTCTTGCCAACATCCATAACGATGGAGGTGTGAAGATTCTGTGATACAAAGGTTTCATTTCTGTATGAATTCAGCATAAGACACCTGATGTCTAAAAGCACATTAATCATTAAACCAGGGAGGTTACAGTAATCAGTACAGGGGAACTGAATGGCTGGCTTCACCCAAACAACTAGAATTTTATATTTCTGTATGAGCAGGAAGATTCAGAGAAATTCTTTCTGTAATTCTCTTATCAAAAAGTATCTCCCTGTAGTTGCAATCATACTGCAATAATAACTAATATGATTTAATATGGGAAACATTTACCTTTAACCTCCATGCCTCTGATAGCCGTTATTCGTATAATTTTCATAATAATGTCTAGCGATATTCACTCGTACTGGGTTGTTTTAAAATGTGATGGTGGGATTATGAACATTTTGACTACATGAGGGACCGATGTGCTGATAGACCGGTTCCTTCGTGACCCCTGCTGATACTCTTACCGTATGGTCTCCAGTCAGGCAGTCTATCTCCACCTCTGAGCAGGCACAGCCATAGCTGAAGTAGTTGAATGGTCTTCCTTGATTTGTCTCAAAGTTATACCCCAGGTCAGGAGTTCTCGAGGGCGAAAAAATCAAAACACATGATTCAGCTCCACGACCTAACTGATTACATGCTCTGAAACTTTTCTTTCTCTGAGTTGTTCCTGGGTGCATGTAGGAATTCGTACACCTCCCCCCACCCCTGGACAGTCAGAACTGGCTCCAAACTAAAAATATTTAATGTTAAAAACCTTGTCATTCACATGCAATAAAGTATTGTCAAAATGTTTTGTAAATATACAATAATGTAATAGCATGCCACTGAAATTACTGAAATCAAAATGCAGCAGGCCAGCTAAATATCTGAGCCACATGTTTGAAAAAACCCTTCATTCTTTGATGTAATTTGCACCTCATGTCATCAGGTAATTTGCACCTCATGTCATCATGCCATTGAAATATCATAGGCAATGTCACGTGTACATGCTAAGTAGCCTTTTTGGCTGTATGTCTACCTATCTTTCTATGTTAACCAGGCTAGATATTGTAAGTTAGCAGACAATGTAAGGCTGAAAAATAAAACAACTTTTTGTTGGCTAGAGATTCTGTTTTGCTATTACAGCAAGATTAGATTTTGGTATTCAAACTATGAAAGATGGTCCTGAGTAAACAATAGATGGTGCATGATTGTCAAAGCAGCATTCTACATGGCCCCAGTGACATGGATGTTACCTAGATTTGACCTACTTGTAAAAGCCATTTGCAGATAAATTCACTCGGTCAAAGTAGGCTGCTTTCACCTGAAAAGGCAAGAGGTTCTGAATCAGTTCCTGTTTTATTGATGACATGTCATTGTGTTCCTTAAATCAAAATAATATTTTACTGTGTTTAAAACAGTTTTGGCTGTTGTAGCCAGTGTATTTATAACAGTGTACAGCAGGGGATTATACACTATACAGTAAGACTGGAATAGAATGTTAAATGGCAGTGTGAATAGTGCTAGTGCAAATACCCTGCTATATGAATGGATACCATGTAAAAAATGACACTGTGGATTCTGGCCAACAGCTGCTACTAATGTAGTGCCACAAAAGCCCCCCCTCCTCAAAAAGAGAAATAATAAAAAATATTACTGATAGTTTGTAACAGTCTAAGCCAGCAACTCAATTGTAGTAAAGTAACACAACTCCAACTCAATTGTTAATCATTTATGTGTAGTGTGCTACACTTCATTCCTACTTCACAGCTGTTAAAAAGTTTCTGGCTGTTTTTTTGTGGGAAAGCAGACTTGTAGCTGCAACAAATGAGGCACTAACCCAGTCTTCCCAGCAGCCTTTGGGGTTCTTACTCTTGTAGGGCTCTAGGCGCTGTATCAGAGTGTGGCAAGCATTCTGAAAGCAACAGGGCGCATGTTACTTTCAGGCACTGAAGCGAATAAAACACTTGACCTTTGAAATATCAACATTATCATTCTGGTAAAAATATTTAACATTTATCCTTTACTTTGGCTCAAAATTAAAGTTTGCAAGTGTTAATTTATATTTTCCCATTCAGTTTGGGGAATTCAGAAATCATGAAAATTAGCTTGCCAGTCTGTACCTGTACAAAACTTATAACACATTATATTCTTTGATTGTAAGCTAAAGTTAAGGACAGATGTTGATTGAACCTTAAGTCACTGTGGATTCATTAAGGAGTTTATACTGCAAACACAGCTGTAAGAATCAACTTAAACCTTCCATGAAGTATATAACACCTTCATTAACATATCATAACACAGTAAATGGTGACTTGAGAGACATAACTGGCAATTCTAAATTTGGGATAACAAATTGGGGGAATAGTGTTTGAAAAAGTATGAATACATATCGTGGTGTAATGGGCAGACTGGTGCTGGGAAGCAGATGCCGTCCAAACCATTGGTTACATAACCCTCCCTAAAGATGGCAATACCTCTTATACAGCACACCTGCAGAACAGCTGGGTGCTAAGAAATCCCATTCCTGCGTTCTGCAAGAAATCTGCACGGATCAAAGGCCACCTGGTGTTTTGATCTTTTGAATGCCTACCCTGGTTGTTCTCCATCCATAGGTTTTGCATTTGGGAAACAGCTTACCTTCCCGACATTCTAAAGAAGGATGCATTAGAAAGCTAGTACCTTTCCTCATTTGTCTGTGTATGTTTGCATTAATGGCCACCTGCACTTTCACCAGTAGTATAGTAATGGCTGATGAATTCCAAACAGGGACTCACATAAAGCTCCCTTTCTTTGTGACTAAAGTTAGACATTACTTTTGTAACCTATAAACTTCTGAATTGCATGTGGATAAGAGTTTAATCCTCCCAGGTGATTTATTCGGTAAAACATGTGCGAAGTGTCTGAGTGGGACTTACGTAGACAGCCATGCCATTGAGGTCAGAGGAGGCTGAGGCCGCGGTTGGGCTGGTGTTGGGCACTGTGTTGGTGCTGGTCTCACTGATGTGAATCTTGGAGGTAGGGATGCCGAGAGTCTTACTGGCCACCTGCACCACAAACACAGTGCATCAGCGCTTCACAAATGTGTTACGTTTGTATGACATTTCACTACACAGGTTTTATCGAGCATCATTTTTGGTTCATTTTTTAATACATTTTTCACCTGTATTGTAGGATGAATGCATTATTTGTTTCTTTAATCCATTGAGCCCACTTGAATTAGTACCAAAACCATTTATGTGGGCTGGTTTGAGAGTGAATTTTTGAAATAGATAAGTGCAAGCCCTTGTGTAGCATTCTCACCTGGACCATTTTTGTGTGCAGCCCTTGTCCCATCTCTGTACCGCCATGAGTGAGCAGAACAGAGCCATCAACATACACGTGGACCAGTGCCCCCGCCTGCACCATGCAAAGATCAGTGAAACAACACACTGCAACATTCACAAATCCACAACGACACACAGTACACTAATATTGGGATTATTCACGTTTAAAAACAAACTGCAGAGCTCAACTCTTTTCGTCTCAAATACCCAAATATCTAAATACTATAGTCTAACTGAAAACAAACAATATCTCAATATCTCAGTTCAACAACAAACAGGCACATTTGCACACTTATATATGCATGCAAGAGGAATTGTCTTCTAATCTAAGTTGCTGTTGGGCATAACTGTAATGATCACATAGGCCATACTGTCCCTCATGCAGCTAACTTGCTGCAAAACAGCAGAGCATTGTAGTTTACAAAGAACAGCCTTAATGAGCAGTGAACCGCTCAACGACGATTTCAGATACTGACCTGATTGAGGAAAACAGCAGTGAAGCTAATCCCAAACTTGGTAGGAATGATGCTAATTCCTCGTTTCTTCCAGCGGTGCTGTCTGAAAGTACAACAAGTCAGTTATAATTATTCCATAATAGATAAACATATTTACAGAACAAGCAAGGATGCCAAAAGTGGTAGTACACTATTTTCCCTCAAGAAAGGTAATTGTTAATACACCTTGTAAATTATTATGTCAGACAAGCCTAAAATAATGAATACAACTATCTAACACACATCCAACATTTATTGGTCTTATTGTCTTTTTGTTTGGAGCGTTATTAACGGCACTGCCTCTGCAACAAAATAATTACATTGTTTAAAGAAAAGCATTAATAAAGCTCAACCATGGCGCAGTCCCCGAATCACAAACTGAACCTACAATAGCCACAGCCAATGACAAACTCCCCTTACACCACCCCTCCTGCTCACAACTGGGAAAATGCATTGCAAACAATTTTAGAGTAGAATTTTGTTGACATTTTGTGGAAAAGGTACTGCCAAGGGATGTAGTATATCATGATTTGGGAATAGGAAGAGCATGGTGAGAATCGTTAAAAAGTCAGCAGCTGAAAAAATGTGTGGAACAAAAGTGCACACACGGAGCCCAGATCATTGGACCCAGATGTGTTGCTTGGGATTTCCAATAATCTAACCAGGGTATCATATGAAAATCTGAGTATTGAAAGATTTCTTCTTATATTCTGCTCCAAATGTACTGTATACTATAAAGCTACAGAGTAGACTACACTTAAAGTCTGTGGTACATTTCAAATGTTACCATGTTCAGTAAAGACATGCTGCATTTTTAGGTACGAAACTCTCCACTGACTGACCATACTTATTTTAGCTGCTTTCACTCATTCGTCTTAGAACTCTGTCATGTGTGGTTTGCTGTAAGAGGGGCTTTACTTGTTGAACCGCTGAACCTGCGCCCGGCGCTGGTGGTATTGAGAGATGCTGAGGCATTCGTCCCAGCAGCGGTCGATGGTGAACTGATCCAGGCACTGGTTGAAGGGCGTTAGGTCTCCCTCTTTGTACATGTTAAGCCTGCGCACCTGTAGAGACAGAACAGTGAGGTTACGCAGGATGCCTTTTCCTCAGGGATCAAAAGTGGAATACTGTAGATTAAAGACTGAATTCTGAGCCCTGAGGAGAAGCATGTCCAGTACAGAACAACATTCATTTAAGGCAACCAATTAGAGTAAACACCTCAAGCTCTTTTTATCTGAACTTTTTATCTTTTATGAGAGGCGATAATTATAATAATAATTATAATACTTATGAAAACAAACCTGTTCAGGAGGTAGGTTGCAGTATAGAGCGACATTGCTCATCCAGTCCTCTGCTATCATCATGCCTTGGGGCCCACCAAATCCTCGAAATGCCGTGTTGGAGGGCAGGTTAGTCTTGCACAAATACCCTGTCCCTCGCACGTGGGGGATATTGTAGGAGTTCTCCATGTGAAATAGGGCTCTTTCCATAATCTAACAAATACAGACAAATGATGTAAACCTATCTAATAATTTCTTATAAAGTTCAAATCCTTTATCCAGCACTGCAGGTAGAGTTCAGTACAATGCCAACAAGAAAGTCTCACAGTTAATGTCAGTTTTCCTCTTTGTGTTGTAAGACATGCAACAGTAAAATGTGTAAGTGCATACATGTATGGGTCATGAGTTATTGCCTTTATATTGTAACTCTCGAACTGCTGTAAAAACTTACTGAGAGTGATAGGTCCATAGAGTTTCCTGCATTGTTGTAATAGGTTACATCTAGAGCAACAATCTTTCCGGTCTTCATGAAGCCAACCTGAACAGAACATTAGGTCAAACAACCCTTTGTATGCTCAATGTTAATGTACAGAATACTTATACAAAGGGGATACAACTTTAAGTTACAATTTAGCATAAACATAATCATAGTGGCACCCTTTTCAGTCTGAACATGGTATCCCAAATCCTAGAAACATACATTTCTCCAACGAATTGACACATGGCAAGTAAATCTAGCTGACCTGGAATTAGCATGAATACACTCATTAGAAAGACGGTATGAGTGATATTGTGTAAAGTCAAATGTAGTGTTCCAACCTTATAGCGCCCAAAAAAAGGGTGACGCCCCCCTGTGACCAGCATGTCTTCATCACGATCCAGCATACAACGAACAGGTTTTTTCAGTCTGGGGATCGAATGTAAAAGCATACTTGTAATTTCAACAAAAAATACATAATTCTACATTTGACATTTTCTACAGTATGGACAATCTCATTACAGTTTTTATATTTTGTAAAGACCACACCTAAATTTACATGTAGATGAAGCCTAGGTCAGTACTGAGATCTTTAGCAACAAATTGACTCATTACAGCTGCACTTTGTCATTTTAATGTTAATATTTTTAATTAATTAATTTACAGTTGTGATATTTCTATGGGAAATGGTATTATGGTTGATTTTTTTTACGTCTGCGTCTATCTAGTAAAGAATGACGTGAAAAAATTGGTGCCAGTCTGGATCATTTCTGCATTTTGTTAAAACATATTTTGTGTACTAGAATTCAAATCTCATATATCAGAGCTGATGCTGGGCAGTGGAAGTTTCTTTGCTATTAACCGTTGCCATTGCTGTACCTGCCCAGCATACCACAAAAACGATGAATCAATTTGTTTGTATGTAACCACTGCAGTAAATTACTGACTGCACTTATAAAATGTGGGTCTTATATCATAAAGGTTGTAAAATTTTTAATCTTCAAAGATGTTGGCTCCACCTACTTTTGTGCTGCCACTGCGACGACTGTTGACAGTATTGTGCTCTTGCTCTCCTTGCCCCCAAAGCCACCGCCCATTCTCTTCACTCTGCAGACAATTCTATTGGCTGGTACTCCAAGAGCCCTGGCGACCAATTGCTAAATTTAAAAGAACAGGACAAGAAATCAAACACGAGGAAGAAGTACATCATCCTGTAGGGGTACATTAGAACGTAACAAAAATCACTGAAAGTGTTGGAAAGCTCCAAATATACAGTATCTATCAGACAGTTAGCAATGGGAGCTGCACGCTAAAAGGACATTACCTGTGTCTTAGCAATGGACTGTGTGGACACAAACAGCTCCATCTCCCCGTCTTCTCCCCTTGGAACAGCCAGAGTGCAGTTTGTCTCCAGGTAGAAGTGCTCCTGTCCTCCCATGTGCATCTCTCCTATGACACCAAATGCACAAAGTAAGGGGAATGTATCAACAGGAGAAGTTTGGTTTGGCTCTAAAAGAGATTTGAAATTTAGCATAAGATTGGACAAGAGAGCAGCCTACCTTCCAATATGTGATCTGCCTCTTGAAACCCCTGGGTGAGGTTGCCTCTCTCAATGCTTCTAACAGGTTGAAAAAATGATTTGTAGGTAATGGCCTCCTAAAACACACATAAAGCTTCAAATGAACCATTTTCAGTGGTCAAACATCATATTACCTGGTAGAAATTCATTGCATAGACCTCTGTAACATATAACTACATTGTCCCTTGCCCTTAATCCTGAATGAGGGTTTGTGAGTACACATTTGCAATTGCTTACAGACATTTGTTTTGCAAGTTCATAATACTGTAAAGGAAATAACACTTAGCCATGTTTAGATATGCTTTCCAAGTTATGGACAAACTTCACCTTGGCTACAATGAACAAAACCTTAGTCAGCCTGTTGTTTGTTCAGCTTTTACCGGAAAATCAGGGGAAAAACCAAAATCACGCAGGCACTGAGTTTCATAAGGCTGATACTGCAGAAGACACATTTGCCAGTCTGGGGTCAGGGGTGTAGCTATTACGAGTAGTACTAGCACGTGGGCGGTACGTACAGAGTGTAGTTTCTGCCTGCCTTGCACTGTAAAGCAGTGCTTGATGCTTTTTTTTGACAAGCCTGGGGCTCATTCCAAGAATGACAGTAATATTTAACCATGCACTGATCTTTGGACCTCTATCTCCGATGATTTCTAAGATGCCTTTAAATTATGTTTGTAAGCACACCAATTGTGTGAATGTAAGAAATTGTCCAGAGGAATACTATTAGTAATACTATGCACATAGCAAGCAGTCCAGTCAAAAAGCTAATTTGCTGGCCAGTCATGTGCTGTACAAATTCAAATCAATGAAACATATTCAAAAAGTGTGGTTATATGTATGGATCATTTTTAGGATTGAATTTAAGTAATTCATAGCACAAAGTTCTTCCTGCACCCACCTGAATGGTGACAATGGGCTTCAGTTCCCTGTAGGATATCTTCACAGCCTTGGCTGCCCTCTGAGCATGGGTCTGTGTGTCAGCAACAATCGCTCCCACTATATGTCCCACACATGTGACCTGGGGAAGAGAAGCATGGAGTCAGGAGGAATACCATGTCAATGTCATGGTGTCTCAGCTGAGAGAACACCAGCGTCAGTACTGACTGATTTTACAGCTGCCGGATACCGCGTTGGACTGTATGTAAATATAAGAGCGTCTCTTCTGCACTGGCCTGACTACTCCCATCCACACTTTTTGAGACTGAAAGAGAAATCAGTATATATATATATATATATATATATATATATATATATATATATAACCATATATTACTGCGACCCACAAATATGACCAAAATGCTGAAAATTAAATAATCATTCACTGTGATATAAGTTATATGAGCTACAAACATTTATCTAATTTGAGATTTCATTTGAATTTTAACTTTCATTCTCAGAGGTAAATGATGGATTCCGAGTTTTGGCTTAGCAGACTATTACAAAGGTATTTAAAATTTACTTTAAAATTTAATTGCCTGAACTTGGTGACACAGAATCACTTGAACCACGTGAGTCCATACATGAGACACTGTCAAGTTAGAGAGGCAGTCTGCAACAGTGCATTAGCAGATAGCTGCTATCTCATGTGATTACACATTTAACACTTGACACGCTCATTTCATAGTCACACACTGACCTGCCCTAACATATACCACTACATTCATATATTTCTGAATGACAAACATGACATACATTACAATGCTGACTCCTAGGTTAGAAAACCAGGCAACAGTGTGGACACTGTATGTTATGAACTACTTTTTTTAGATCAGTAATTTAGAAAATTTGAAGAGCTTTCAAAAATGTGAGTATGAGCATAATTCAATGGTATGCATGACATACTCTCAGTGTGCACAGGAAAATTTCCTTTCGTTTTCTTAGATCTGGTTAAAATGAATCTCTTGGCCAATTACAACATATGGTATGTGACTGTTGCTATTTATGATCTGTGAGTGTGGGAAAAATTATACTTAAGTAAAAAAATGCAAAATGGCTCATTATTTTGAGATCTCATTTGAGTGAAATGACTAATGTTCTCTCTATTGCCTGTTTGCAGATGGCATGCTTGAGTTAGGAGAAAAGTGCAGTTTAACCTAGAAAAAGTGAATGCAGGAATATACACCATGTACACCTTTGATTTGTTTTTCAAAACTGTTTGAACTTGGAAACATGAAACCTCCAAATAGGATTTCACATTTTTTTCTCTGTGACAAAGAAACAAAGTAGATTAATTTGAATGTAGGACAAGTTTTCTGAGTTAGACATTGCTTGTCAATCCACAGTTCAGTGATACACCAAACCAGCTACAACCAGATTTTGAGACAAGTGAAGATATTATTATTGAGAAGTCAGCAAAGTTGGCAAAAATAGGTTAGGCGAAGATTAGAAGCAAAATTTCAAAGTCACAAGTAGTTCTTTGCCTAGAGGGAAACCAATCATTAAAAATGAAATATACTTTATAGCACCCAATCACCCAGATGAGGCTATCCTTCTAACATGAGCACCTTGGCATGCATAAAAGAGGTGAGGAATATTGACAATCTGACTTCTGAAGAATTATCTGAGATGAGCGACAATATTAACCCATAAACATTACACCAGACTCAGCACAAATGACCTGACAAGACATTACCCTTTCTTTGTTCTAATTCAAAGAATTTCTGATGAAATAAGTGCAGTGCAGCACATAACCCTGTCAACACCAAGCATGGAATTGTTGTCAAGAGAAATGCTGGCCAGACTGAGTAATAGGGGTGCTTCTCATCTGCAAGGACTGGGAAATATGTCAGAATTGAAGGGGAAGCAGATGGTGTGGAGGAAAACTTGCTTCATATTTCATATTTCAGTTGGACAGTAACTTGAAGCACAAACATAATGTCATGCAGAAATGTTTCTAGGAAAAGAACATACATGTCCTTGAATGGTCCCATCCAGGTGAAAATCACAGAACTTGAGAAGGACAAATGGGCAAAAGCAAGCGAATTCCACTAATTCAAGCATGCAGAAAGTTAGCAAAAAAACAAAAACACTGCTCTCAGAATTGCTTCCACAATGTGTAACTTAAAGAGCTGAATACACACACACTCACACACAAATATATTTGGTATAATGTAGTTAATTACATTCCATGCTGGTAGTTTTGCAAGATGCAAGACTATCGTATTAATACTACCATATGCACATACACACAGAAACACACATCTATAATGTTTAAAAGCTTGTAATGTGAACCTTTATTCTTTTATTCACTCTCTCATGCATGAGTTAGCTTGATAATTCACCATCTCATCAGCGAAGACGGTCTCATCATAGACTGCCGGTCCCGTGCTGTTGCTGCCGGGGATGTCCTTTGCAGAGAGGAAGGTGACTACTCCAGGAAGAGCCAGCGCCTCAGCTGTGTCAATGAACCTGCCCACATCACAAAAAAATGCATCATACCCACCCACATGCAACACCCACAGAACCATCCATTATCACTCACAGCAAAAGACATCCCCACTGTTGCAAAAAACAAAGAGGAGTACAACTTTCACGGCTGTTCAAGATTCAGCTGCACTGTTAACGAACCTGATAACATTTAACCAACATACCAACATATGTAACCTGAACTGAACTGCTCAGGGGGTGTCGTAAAAGTTGACTGTATAGACAGAAAACACATGGTGCTCATCAGCTGTGGTGAATACCATTCTGCATGTGGGGAAAAGACCCATCACGCCACTTACTGGATGTGGGCGTGTGCTTTGGTGCTGGTGACCAGAGCCAGGTAAAGCTCATTTTCATAGAGCGGGATGTCATCACAGTATACTGCCTCCCCTGTGGCCTGCTTCATTGCAGACAGGTGCATTATGGGACGGCCAACCACATCAACCTCACTCTGTCCTGGAGGCACTGCCTGGGTGGGGTAGCACATTTTCCACCATCACAAAGCAACATCGAAGAAGGAATGCACCAACTGTATTGTCTAGGAAAACTGATAAGTCCAAGAAACCACACTAACACTCTCTATAAACACACTCAATAAAAAGGAGAGTACCCAAAGTAAGAAGATGGTAGAAATTAAAGACAAACATATTGAGTAGGCAATTTAATCAGTAATCATTACTGAAACCTCAGAAATGTTTCTTTTATAGTTTTTTTATCGGATTACACGATGTAAGCTTCAACCGAATAAATGATGTAGAGAAACAGGCAAGGATGACATTCACTCTGAGAGTCTGAGAGACAGAGAACAATGTACCTGGTAGACCTGAATACTGGAGGGGGGCTCTTTGTGGTAGAGCTCTATAGCACTTGCATAGTCTGGCCTCAAATCTTCCATGGGAATACCCTATAGAGAAGAGGAGGCCAACGTTGTCCACATGGAAAAAAAAAAACACTCCCAGCAATAGAACTACTTCTTAGGAAAATGCACAAACATTAAATACTGCATTTCTGACATGCCTGTTTCCATTATAATCTCCTTTGATAATCTCATTTATTCCTTATTTGCATATTTTGGATACACTATACATTGTAAACTAAACCCCTAATCCCCCAATAAGTCATTGACTGGACTGTTGGAGAATTACTTTGAGTGAAGAGATATACTGCTGAACATAGGCATCATTCTCATGCTGAATGGCTGGTTATGGCTCTTCTGAGAATGGCAAGAATGTATTTTTGCACATGTTGCTAAGCATTCACAAGACAGGAAATAGCACAAATGGATTTATTGAACTTGAACCCCAGAGTGCACTTCTTCCCTGTACAACTGACCCTTGCTCACCTCTGCCCTGAGGTCCTGTGCAAGTTTGTGCTGGACAGTGAGGTAGAACTTAAAGAACAGGCTGATCGTCAGAGTACGTCTGTAGGTAACCAACCCACCAGGGGCTGAGGGGTCAAGGGTCATTTCCTCAGCCAATAGCGAACAGGCTTCCTGCATCAGCTCCTCATTCCATGTCCTGCACAGAAACACCACATATTAATGTCAAATAAGGTTGCTCTTTTTTACTAGTTTGTTTCTATACTTCTACTTAATTTTGATAGTCATTTTTGAGCTGGGGACAGCCTGTAGTCTAGTGGCTAAGGTACATGACTGGGACCCTTGGGGTTGGTGGCTCAAACCCCAGTCTAGTCACAGCAAGAACACCATTGCTGTTGGGCCCTTGAGTAAGGCCCTCAACCCCACATTGCTCCCAAGGGGGACTGTCCCTTAATTAGCATAATCAACTGCAAGTCAGTTTGGATAAAAGCATCAGCTAAATGATTGTATTGTAATTTTTTTTGTTTTCACTCCTGCTTCTATATTACATTGTTTTAAAATCAAGATTTTGCAGAAAAGTATGGAACTCAACTACATTTTCATCTAGAATGGAAAAAAACACCATATACTGGGGTACAAATACTCTACTGGTAAGTGGGCACCACTAGTTTTGGCTATAAGGCTCAGCCTTTGATTGTGAACATCATTTGAACATAGCAAGCTTTCACGTTTGACTAGGGTTAATGGCGTATTCTGACATGTTTTGAAAGAGGTCAGTAAGTTAGTGACCAAATGGCATGTGCAT
The DNA here is from genome assembly GCA_022829145.1 of Albula goreensis. Classification (NCBI taxonomy): domain Eukaryota; kingdom Metazoa; phylum Chordata; class Actinopteri; order Albuliformes; family Albulidae; genus Albula; species Albula goreensis. The sequence continues at coordinate 27,263,376 of CM040749.1, forward strand.
CAGAAACATCAAAGTTTTTAAATGCATCATGAGGAAGAGTGTCAGAAAAAGTCTTATTCAACAGTATTCGAAAAAAGACTGAAGCTGTTCTTATGGCAAAACTAATAAATCTGACCTGCCGATCAGCTGGTTACTGGTGTTCCTGGCCAGGACAGTAGTTGGAGCCATTCCTCCATAGCTGAGCCGGAGGTCCTTCACAGTGTTGGTGTCCTCTTCAAACACAACATTCATTCCACAGGTCACTATGGCGATGTCATCCTCCTTACGGGGGGACTGCTTAAAGGCAGAGAAGTACTGACCCTGGAACAGAACATGGACAAAGCATTTGACCAATAATCTCAGAAACATCCAGCCAAAATGACAATGAGCACAGTGGTGTAAGAGATGTATTCTGCATCCAAAAATATTCCTATCCAGTATCTCCCTTTTCATTGATCAAAAAGGTGAGGTTATTTTGCAACATTGATTGTTGCCTTTAAAAATGATGACCTTGCCCTAATGAATATTAAAATTTAACACCACTTTCAGAGGAGGGATGAATATGATAACTACAGATGTATCCTCATCATGTTACAATGGTAAAGTGATATATGTATTAAAGCTCTCACCTTCTTTGTGTAGGGGATCTCTATGGAGAGCAGAATCTCCTCTGGAATCAATGCTGTTCTTCTGTAGCCAGTAAAGAATTTGTCATCCATCTGAAGAACTCGTTTGCCTCCTGGACCACAGACAGATTTATTGTTATACATACTTATTTTTTTGTCATGCCAAACAAACATATTTGTTTGTCATACCAAAGAAGAATTTTGAACTTGAATTTTTGTCCTATGACTTTTATCTACACAATGAAGACAATCAAACCAAACCAGCACATCCACCATGATGTAAAACCTTGATTGTTCTTGTGTAAAGGCATTTCAACATGACACCTTCATGTGCAATTATGAAACTTATCCTGTAAAAATATTTCTCCAACATGGAAAATAATTCAATGCTCTACCATAGGTTATATTCCCATACCATTTACTGGAATTATTGACAAATACTAGTGAAACCCTTCCTGTCTAGTGTACTTTAGCTATGTGTAACAATAATTAACTCACTCTCCCATATGGAAATAAATAGGGAGAGATAAGGACCACGCACTATTCTCCAGCAGAGTCCCAGCTACTCATTGGTGGTTCATCAATGGTCAACAAATCCTGTACTTCAATACTTACATCTGGAACATTGCTGAAACAGTACTGACATGTATCCATGACTTTCTTTCATGACTCTCATGATAACTATTATAGAATGCTAGAAATAGGTTTGTATGTGACATACCTGGAATGTTTTTCTGTGACTTTGACAGAACATGCATTACTAATACATACTAAGACTGAAAGAATGTTCTCATTATAACATTGCACAACAGTTGGGATTATAACTGGAATGTTCCCCTACTTTCTTGAAATTTTTCATGTTTGCTGGGGTTGTAAGATAATATCACAATGAGGATGTTCTTGGAATGTATTTAGTATCCCAAAAAAATGACTCAGGAAAAATTCTGTAGGTATGTCCATACAAATTTACTGGTAACATCCTTTGAATCCATCATAACATTAGAATGTCCTTAAACATTCTTGTAATGTTTGTGTTAACTGGTAGTTGTACTGTAATCAGACAACTACCGTATAATCCACCATGTGACGCCTTCTCCAGCGACAGACAGTGACACATAATCCCACCTGCCCAATCATATCCCTTGCTGGTAGCTTGACACCCCTTCAGACAATATACATTGACCAGCTTTGGGAAATTTTGGCCTTTGTCTCATACACAGCAAGGCTTTGCACAATTCAAGACTCATGACTTTACCTTTGGACAGCAGTGTCAGATTGCAGCCTGCAGCCATGAACACGGGGTTCAGGTCTGAAATGGGACTGGCTGTCATTATGTTTCCACCTATAGCCTGACAACAAAGGGATGACACACACTGTAAATAGAGGCAGGATCACCACTTTATACAAGGCACTTACAAACCCAGATTTAATATACACAGCATATCCAACTTAAGTTTCCCTGAGGTTGACTTTTAAATACGTTATTAAATTTACAACTAAAAGTAAGTGTTCTACAATAGTTACAATGACAAAGATTGTAGCTTTAGGTAGCCCAAATAGAAGTTAAGCAGACATTTTTAAAACTGTTGTTGGATATTATGAGAAAAATTCTCATTAAATTACTATACACTTTAGGTTGTAGGTCTACCTTTACTCAAAAGTGCAGGCATCACAAAGAGCACACAGAGGAAAGATAAACGGTGGTGGCTGTGGGGCCCACAGCTTCAGAGAGTTTTCTTACTGCAACGTTTCGGATTTGTTTCCCAGCAAACCAGCGTAGCTGTTCCAGTACCGCACGGAAAACCTCAGTCTGGTGGGAAGGGAGGTCCCGCACGCTGTCACGAAGAACTTCTCCCAGCTGGGTAAGAGTGCAGGCCGCCCCAAACACAATCCCTATGACAGGAACACTTCACTTGTCAGAAGCCTCTTCCTGCTCAAGTGGGTGAGTAGAACTCCCTGAACAAAGTGGTTATTAAAACCCAGGTGCAAAGAAATCATGGACTCTAATGTGGTCCACTGCAGCATGGAGCATTTGATCAATGCAAATTCCCTCTTTGCTGGTCTGCCCGTCTCTGCTATAAGCCTTCTGGTGGTGGAGAGAGTTTCCCTTAGAACAGCTGAGATGCAGGCCTCTTCCAACACAGATTGAAAAACCCCTCTTCAAACTTCACCTTGTCTCCCTCACCCCTCTTTTTTATAGTATTACCATAACACATCAAGCATTTAACTAATGTTTATTATAAACCACCAAGCATTTTTATTATTTATATTATTATATTCTTATCAGATTATTTTACAGAGTATGTTGAGCACCTTGAATTACTAAATGCATTGAACACATCAATTATCCTCAATAGTTTGAATATATTTGGCAGGTTCGATGATCATACTTATTGGAGCCTGGAATTAATCACCACATGGTTAATGACTTTACAGATAGCTATTACATTATTGCTACATTATGAACTGTCATTGCAGGCTCTTAGATACTTCATGTAGATACTTCAGTCTGGATCTACCAGAACATCTATCAGATGACAATGATATTATTGACCATGAACATTATTTGCTTAGTAACCTCAACAGCAGAGTAACTTCTAATGACCAAATGAGTGCTGTTGAGCATTGCCGCATCATTTTATACTCACCAGCCTCTGTATGCTGGACTGCATTTAGCTCTGGGATTAAAGCTGGTGCCAGAATAACTGGATAAACAAGATTCTTGAATTTAATCTCAATACCTTGAAGACAAAGAGATTAATAAAGAGCATTATCAGCATGGAACAATGCAGTCCTAATGTATAAGAAACTGAGAGTTCAGGAAAACATGGTGATCATAACAGGCCACTCATTTCATTTAGGCTTGAGCAAAAAGAGACAGTTCAGCAGAACAAAAACAACATAATCCTCCATCCTGACAGGACAGGATTCACTGATGGGCATGTCTGCTAGATTATATTGTCAGCATGCAGTGAGACTGCAGAGACATCCAAGAAATAAATAGACCCCAACAGTGTTGGATAAAATTAAGAATATCTGTTTATTTCTTGCATGTCTCTGTATATTGACCAGAGGAATGTTCTCTGTAGCTCAAGCTGACAATAACATGGGCACTGGCTAAACTTTGACTGTTTTTGCACAAACAACAGGTATGATTCCATAGACTTTTGGACTTATGTTTGTACTGAAATCCTCCCAACACTGTGTATCATTACTGTGATACAAGACTTAGCTTTAGCAAACTGAGGGGGGAGAATTCAATGTAAAAACTCTTGCCTTAAACCTATGTCCCTTAAATCTCTTTGAGAGTGAGTATTTGTTTAGTTTTGATGATTAATCTGAGGTTTGAAGTTACTGTGGCATTGCTACTACTTATTAAAAATTGTTTGGTGAATTTAACTAAAGGATTTCTTCCAATGTCAAAATTAATTGACTGTTGCTTTCAGATTGTAGCTTTCAAAATCTCTGGAAGCACACACATAGGCCTATATACTAGAATATTGAGATACTTTAGTACAGACATACATCCCATATCAAAAGACTACTCACCGACTTCTGTGTTGCCAACCACAAGCTTGGCTGCGGGGTACTGTGCCTTAAGGTCCAGGAGTTCTCCAAGGGTACTGGGCTGGATCCAGAGGACCCGCTCCCCTTTGAACCGTAACTGTGTCTGAGATTTCTTCTCTAAACGCTATGAAGCAGAAAACTTGATTAGAGTGAGAACCATGGAGCAGCCCATTCAAATCCACCAGCAAAGCTGAATTAACTCAGAGGCAGATTTAGACTCCATTCACCTCTGTTCATGAATTATAAAAAGAATGAAAAAAATAATCTTTGCATATATAGTATACAAATGTTGATAATCCTTCCTGAAAGAAAGAATTATGCTTCTTTTGATTTGGGGGTGACCAAGTCACTGTCAACAGTAAGCAAATATATATTGGATGCCCCTATGCTCATTTCTTAAATGTCTCCTCAGTAAATTCCATAAAAAACAGGCAGTGTGTCCAGAAAATGCAATGCTTTAAGCATGGATGTTAAATAAGGTATTTTGAGGAGACGGTATATATACCCGTAGCTCTGGAGGGAATATAAGTTCTTGGGTTGGGTCCAGAGGCGTGAATTCTGATGGATCATACAGCTGTGAAATGGAATGACCCTGCCAAAATGAATCAAGAAATATTATGAGTAAGGGTGTTCATAACAGGCAGACCATGATTTTTAGAGGGTAGAATAACTGACAAATTTCACACACATCCTTTCAACAGCAGCCATACTCACAGATACTTTTACCCTTTGGACAGCATGAGTCATATTTCATCAGCACCGTCTATATTATAACTAAGAATATATACATGTGCATCTAATTCACTTCACCATTGGTGAGAAGGCAAACTATCCTCATTTGTTGCTTGAGAGGGAGATATATTGGATAGCAGATGTCCACGCTTTCAGACCGCTTGAATTGAGTGTGAAAATAAATCATTTGCTCAGCTGTGTTTCTGCAGTAGGATTGCTCTAGTGGCTGGGGTATCATTGCCCATATGTTACTTAATAACATTCTTTAAGCTGTTTGGCACTACTCACATCTGTGTATTCCTCTTTGTCTTCTTTATCCATGCAGCAGCCATTTGCTTTTCCTTTGCCTCCACAGCAGCCCCCCTCCTGCAATTAGACAACTTTTAGAGGGGGTATCTTCTGATTATTTAGTGCACTTCTATCCAATAAAAAATAGTATGTAAGATAATTTCTGTCCAAAAGTAGTCTGTGGTGTTGCATGACTTTGGAATGACACAAAATCTTTTAAGAATCAGTATAATTCCTAAAAACTCTATTGTATATGATTTCTGGTTATGATGCTGATGCTGTACAGGTTAGCGTGACAAGAAGCTATTCAGAAGTCAGAGATGGGCACTGGTGACTGCACAGTATTTGCAGAAAGGTGTTACCAAAGGAGTTCATTTACTTTGGTGAAGGACTTGTACCCCTCCAGTATTGGTCTATACCCAGTGCAACGGCACAAATTGCCTGTGAACAACAGAAAAAAGAAAGCATATGCCAGATCTGATACATTTCAGAACATGCACACAACTCTAATGTAGCTGTTTTTAGTTGACTATGATTGGCTTCTAAGTACAAACAGCAAGTAATCTTAATTGACACCTGCATGCATGATTCATAGCCAGCTAAAATACACATCCTGAGTCAATTTCAAAACACTTATGTATGTATACATTTTAGAAATAAATGCATTTAAATTAAATGTTTATTTATTGAATGAAAAATAATACTGAGAGAACACCCTCAGTCTACAAACAAATGTGCTACCTTGAAAGGCCTCCTCTATGTCTAGCATTGAAGGACGTGGGCTGTTCCTCAGAAGAGCATACATCGACATTACAATCCCAGGGGTGCAGAACCCACACTGTGAGCCATGAGCCTTGGCAATCCGCTCCTGGACAGGAAGTACAAAAATCATCTAATCATTTCACCCGAAATACACGCACGAAATAAAGCTCTGCTCGGGAACTAAATCAGGTAGAATCAGTATCCCAGACTGTATTTGTTTTAGGAGACAACACTGGGAGCATCTTGATTGGACTGAAACAGGGATGTCAAAATAGCTGAAAGTGCAGATGAGGAGAACTAAGCCTAATGGAATAGCTGAATGGATATTAGCACTGCATTCCAATTTGACAGCAGAGGGCTCCACACCACTTACTGACAGGAACACACTCAGCACATTCTTTATTTAAGTCTCAAGTGAATTTAATAATGAAAATCCAACTGAACATGAAATTATATCTACATTTTACGCACGCTGGCTTGATACCTTAGTTTTACTTATATAGATAGTACAACTAATCACAGTTCTGATTTGACCCTTCTGTATTACCACAGCTAAAGGATAATGGCGGTGAAATTTTGTTTTTGGCTCAGCATGTAATCCATCTTTGCGGTGGGGCTGACTTACAATAAAAGCATTTAGGGTGTATATATTCGTGCACAGTAAAAATTTCAGTATACATTTAACTGTTGTAGAGTTTATATGAGTCCATTTGGGATCAAATGAATTCAGTCAGAGCAAAATGTGCTCATCAGAATTCAGGTATCACTTAACATTTCACTGTGAGGAAAAGCAATGATATTAACTGACTGAGCTGTGTCATGAAGGCTTGCATTGACCTCAGCTCTAAAGACTACAGGTATTCATTAATATAAACATGCAATATATTTAAAGTTTCACCACTAGGGGGCCACTCCACCTCACCTGAACAGGATGCAGTTTGGTGGCAACACTCCCGATGCCCTCAACAGTGGTGACAGCACAGAGGTGGAGGGAGCACACTGGAGCCAGACAGGCATTTACAGAGTGGTGACTGAGAAGAGGTTATCAAGGACTGGAAACCAATGACCAGACAGTTTAACAGCAGATTATATAAGGCTACAGACAGGAGCACATAACTGATTATGTTCTGCAACTGACATTCGAGACCATTGCAAATTCATGGCATACAGAATAGCTGAGATCCTGACCCTTTCTGCTGAGGCGTTGGATTAGTTCCAAAGAGAAGTGTAGAATTTGCTGCTTGCAAGTCATATGTTCACATTTACAAGGCTGGATATAAGTGGAGAATCTCTGGAAATTTGAATGACTACTTGAACTGCATTCATAACCATGCTGGTGATTGGTATGTTTGTATGCTTTACATTAAGCTTTTCCCATGATGATGCTAAAATAGTATGTATCTAAGACACAATGCATCATATGGTTTCTGGTTTAGCTGTCCTTTGTTAGTATATTTATAACAAAAGGTTTTGTAAAGTCCCGTGGAAAGTAAAAAGAAGACACTTTCATGAATGAGAAGCAATTCCAACATTCTGTCCCATGGGACACATCGTAAGTCATACATATAGCTTTATTTAACTTTCTAAATTTCTTCAATATATGTTCAGCCTCACAAATGTATGATGTGTGGAATCCAAGAATATACATTTTGCTGACTAAAGGTTAATGACATATTGTTATTCTTCTGAATGCGAACTAGGAAGATTTTAAGTTTGCTAAAGGATACACAATCCGGTTTTGGTACAGGTGAAACTTTGAGACCATCACAGTGCAGGCCCCACAGCCACCCTCCGCACATCCAAGCTTGGTCCCCATAAGGCCCACTGAAAGACAGTGTGTTAAGGAACAAGGAAATCATACTAATATGGGCTCATGTTTAGTGTCAGACAACATGATCAGAGACAAAACACTTGATGAGAGGAAAAGGTCTGTTGCAAATTTCTGTGAAAACAAAAACATACTCTATTTCTAAAGCCAAACCTGAATAAATAACTAACCAGGATAATCGCTACTGAGGCAGGATTGGCCCATGGCTGTTACGCCCTGAAAGACAGTTTAACAGACAGTGAGGCCACCGACCTGGATTAACAGTGGATGTTTCAGCAGGTAAGTAAAACTGATTTTGAAACACTGGTCTGTCTTCCAAAACATACAATGGAAGGATAATTATTCTCTTTTTGTCATGGCCTGATTCAATGCAATTATAGTTTGTCAGAATATAACCGCATTTCAAGTTACATTTGTGAATTTATGAAAAAGTGACATTTCTTGAATTATGTTAGTTACCTTCGAGAAATGTGTCAATGTTTGGAAAATGAAGGATGCAAAAAAGTTACGTTTGTAAGTAGGAGAAAATCTTTGGTAACATTTTTAGGATCATGGACACTTAAACTTACTGGAAACTCAAGCCACTGATAAAATGATCATAATTAATATACCACATATATTACTCTATTACTTATATGTTTACTAATGTATAATTATAATTTATATAAAGTCATTGTAAATTATTAGAAATTGGTGAGTTAACAATGAAATCTGAGCTTTCAGAATGTTAAATGATGTACATGTGATTAAAGACATACAGTTCAGCCATATCCCCCCTTTAATTTTAAAAGGGTTTTCAGTCATTCTTCAAAAGTACCAGGTCTTGTGATTTTATCAAGTGCAAGTTTCTAACAAAGAGGTAAACACAAGAGAGGACAAGGAGAAAGAGTCCATGGACATGACTAGTAAACCAGCCGTAAGACAAATTAGTGATGCAAGAGGGACTGAATGGAAATGCAGTCTTGAGGTATGCTTGTTACGAAGCCTTGAAGCAAAGTCAGAGTAGCCTTAAAGCATGACACATCAACAGAGTTTTTCTTATTCAGTCTACAATCTGGAAAAGACTGATACCCATTGTGCATGAGCACAGGAGTATGAGCATGAGCCTTTAATTTACTCTGCATAATTTATATAGTTTATACAAATTACCAGTTTTCAAGTTGTTGTTCAAGTACATTTCATGTATTGTCTTTTATGGACAAATATCCTCATTGAAGACATAATATAAATAACAACCACAAAATAACAGCCATATCACACATAAACCTGACTATGCTTTTGGTCAAACCAGATAATGAAGGATGATTATCTGTGAAGACACCTCAAAACCCAACAAAGATTGGCCCAAAGACTTGTAGTTTTCAGAGGCTTATTAACAATAAAGTTGTGACAAGCCAACGTAACAGAAAACTTATGCAATGAATCAACAAACAATTCTAACAGTTAAGTCAACAGGACAAAGTACGCCAGCCATAATATCCAGGGTCAAAAGTCTCACTTCATATTTAGTGAAATAAGATGGGCTCGTGGCATAAGCCTCTCCTCCGGATATTTTAACGCGCCTTTACCCGCTTTCAAAAAGCATATTACGATTGCAGCTTTTTAGATTACAAGACTACCATAAAACTCGAGTTAACTACAAGCAATACTTCCACTGATTGGCTTTGAAATATGAAATTCATAAATATTAATAAATGCCCATTCCATTGACGAAAGAGGATACATTTTCTCCTGAGGTATGTCAAGAGAGTCATCTCTGGCTCTGCATTTCTCTCCACAATCTGAAAAATACGGAACCGAGTAAGAAAATTGCAAAACTGCTATTTATGACTGCCGTTTAAACATTTCATATTTGGATTATTAAAAAACATAAATAAATACAAATTTATACACGTTTACCTTTTTCCCGTTGACAAAGAAAATTAGTTCGTCCCCAATGGAATCCAAATCCATGGGCATTTTGGCAATGATATCTTTTGACATGCTTGCTGAAGCACAGATCTCAGTCACTGACAAGTTCAGAGCTGCAGCAGTGCTTTTAAATGATCGATGAAGTTCCACTCGCGCTCGTGCCTTGCAATTGGTTTGTTCTTACCACAAGCAGTGCACGTGACATAACATGTAACGGCCTTTCTCTTGCCACTGATTGACCATGGAAAAGTGCTTTATTTAGTTGCCTAATCAGTGTTTTCACTGCTAAACTAAATAAATAAAAACTGACAAAAGAAAAGCCATGACACAACACAGTGAACATGTCAATTTCAGTTTAACTTTTTTACGTTTTAACTTTTAAGTGAAACTGAAATTGACATATTAACTGTGATGTGTTATGGCTTTTCTTTTGTCAAGCAAGTCAACAAATGCGAACTCTTTCTAAAGACCTAAGTTACCACAAAGCACACTACAGACAACGTTTGTTAATTTATTAACCCAATGGGTCCCAGGGGTATTTTGCCCCACTTTTGCCAATTTTTCTTGTGTGCCTGTACAACCCCATCTGTCCAACTCATACACTAATACTACATGGCATTGTCTTCAGCTTCACAATGAGCCCTTGAGTTCAACTCTAAGAAAGACTACCAGCCTAAGACAAGGCGAATTTAGAGTGGATTTATGAAAAAAATGTCTCAGGGCAAAGTCTTGGAAGTGAATTTTATCATAAGTCATCATGCAGTAATGCAGACATGATCACACAGCATGGTGTGGACAAAATTGTTGAAACAGCAAGATTACAGAAACTAGTGGGGGGGGGGGGGCGGCTAACACTAAACTTATTTACTTGAGATTGGTTTGGAATAGCCAGAAACCATTGATATTGTTGCAATCTATGCAAACAGTCTTATCAGTTAAGCTTTGAATAGTTTGAATCAGATTGAGATACTGCTGAACTACATGCTATCAAACTTAATGCAAGTTAATTCATGCAGTTTGCTTGTTTTTCATTCTGAGGACCAGCATACCAAATCTGTCTCTAGCTCCTCTTACCTTTGTTAAACATACTCATGACAAGTACAGTATTCACTGCTTTGTTATTTCAGGTCAAGGATTTATTTTCACCTGCTCTCAGGATACAGAGTTATGTTTAATACCTCCTGTCACTCATGAATGTGATAAATTCCAGATTGAATTGAATATCTAGGCTATAATATTTTAAAATGACCAAATAAGCAAATGATACAAAATATGCAAAATATAAAATTATATAATGTAGACCAACAATGCAATTAGGTGAAATACACAAATGACCCAAGTTAGACAAATTACATTACTTATGTTCAATATACAAATGGTATAACTTTACATAGGATACATAAACTAAACCATAAATATGATAAGGAAAATTGTGTAATTTACATCTCCAAAACACACAAAATACATGACACCAAAAAAGTATTTTTCATTGATAAAAATGTACAGGCATTTGGCTTCAGTCAAAGTTTATTAGTACTTATGGTGGCAAAGAAGGCTTGGGGTTTGTTATTCTTCCCTATGATGATTGATTGTGATATATGGATTGTGCATTGCATTGTTTGAAACTGTGTTCAAGCTTCCTTTAGCAAACAAGAGGGCCTACATTCTTAAAAATGACCTTGGATCTTTATTAATAAAGCACTTAAAGCACATTCTAAAAATAGATTTTATTTTCATAAAAGAGGTATTTTCTTCTTTCTAAATAAAAGAGGAAACATTTTATTATTTAAAGACTGAGCTTTCTTAATAAACTCAACTTTGAGTTTTCCATAAAAAAAATAATTCCACAGACCAGGTTTCAGACTTTATTGCAGACTTGATAGTTACATACCTGACTGCTACATCAACCACTTTAGTGAAACAACAAGACAGGGATACTCAGAAGCATTTTAGCCTTATTGTACAGCACTTGGGAATGACAAAGACTAGCTCACTTATTGTATTCTACACCATAGCCAGGTCTGTTTGAGATAACAAAAATCTGGTCACCAACATAGGCTTTGCAACAGCTTCTGACAGACCCACCAGCCCCACAGGTGTCAAGCTCTGGCCCAGGGTTGCATGATGAGGGATCATGGAGCACAGGACCCCAAGTACCTCTGTTTCAGAGACTAATGTACAACCCTGCCTCAGACATCATGGGGCAAAGCTGACCTCCTGACCTCAGGAGTGAGAAATGGCTCACAATCTTTAAAAAAACCAGTAAGTCAGTGAACATAGGTTTCTCAAAATTGCCATCAAATGCTTGAAACACCACTCTAATGATGGCCAATATGGATCTACACATAGATGTTACCAGTAAAGAGTGGGAAGGGGGCATGGTTTGGCCCTCTTTATATCATGGTATGCACTAATGTGCAAATGTAGATAGTGAGATAATATAAACTCCATTGATAAACATTCCCCACACCCATGTTTGGTCTCATTTGAAAGAGATACCAAACCTGTATCTAAACTCTCTGTCTTGAGATCAAAAGGGAAGTAAACAAGTGACAACAAATGAGGCCATCAACTGCAGAAGGGGACGCCACCTCTCCCTTTCATTTAAATGAAAAGTATTTAATTTGCAAGTGTATATTTCTGACTAAGGCTGATCTACTTGACTGCTCATTCTTATCCATGAATTCTGTGACTTAATTAAGAATCGTTTTTTAAATGATAATTTAATTAAATCAATTTAAACTCATTTTAAGTGCTGGTTAGGTGAGAGGTTTTAGTAGTTAGCGTCACCTGTGCTTGGTGTTCAGAGTGCCAGATGTTAAAAGAGGGCATTAATTTCCAAAAGCACCTGGATTCAGAAATTCATTATTTTTATTAACTTCTCACCTCCCTGACACCAGAAATACTTCATAAGCGCATTGCAACTGAGGGGCAGTTAGGCTGCCATGGAAAACCTATTTTGGCCGAAAATGGGCAGCCAAGCTTCATTAGTGGGCTATAACTGGGTCCCAGCTGAGCTGCCTAGAAATATTGATCTGGGTCAAAAATGGGCATCCCAGAAATGCTTCAGGAAAACCTACCAGGGCTGAAAGTAAGCAGCCCAAGACGTGCTTCCTCAGGGGACTGTGACTGTGGCCCAGTTGGGATGCCTTGGAATACTTCACTTCACTGGGTTGAAAGCTGGCAGCCCAACCCTTGCCTCTTTTGGGAGCTGTAACCTGAGCACAGCTGGGGTGCTATGGAAAACTCAACCGGGCTAAAAGTGGGTGACATACTGTTCATTTAACCAGAGAGAACAAATACAGACATGGTAAAAACATATATATTTATTTTATTTTAAATGAACCCAAAAACATTTGCATTAATTACTTTCATAAAAAAAATATGCCAGTTACAGATACATGATGTGAAAGACATAAATAAAATAGAATGAAGCTGTCAACCTGTCAAAATGTAAATTCATTTTTCTGTAGTAGCAGTACTTGTAAAACCTCATCTGCACTAGGTTTGGGTCATATGCAGCTTTAGCACTGCAGCTGAAATGAAGAGAGGGCTGGTCTGCAAGTGAAGCTAAGGCAGTTTGGTTTGAACTTTGGTTCCATATCTAGCAACTGACCCACAAACCTTAACGCAGTTCTCAAAATGATGGTAGGTACTGCATTAAGTTTAAACATGCATTATATGTTTAAACATGTTATTTATATTGTTTTGTGTCTGCTAATAACAGTTCAACAATCTCATATATCTCTATATCTCCACAGCAAACTGAATGGACTTAATTGACAAAAGGCGCCAAATGAAAATGAGTGGAAGGGTTAAGGTTCCCTAAACCTTTTACCCAATAACATATAATCCATGGCTGTTTTCACTTGGGCCTAGTCCTGACCCCACAAGGTCTGTTTGCAGAATGTCCAGATAGGGAGGGAATCTGTTTGGTTATGCAAAGTTTTACACAGCTTTGTCAAAGAGTGGTGCATTAGGAGGACATCATCAATGCATTACTGGTGTTGTTATTAATACATAATTATTTAAGAATTAATAGCATCAAATGTTACCATTTGTTGACCTTCCATTAGCAGCATTATTGACCACATATTTTATAATTGTGTGGATTAATTACTTGACTTGGCATGCTTCGCTTTTTACCTGTGAACATTAAAACACTAAAACATGTGACCATGATGCTGTTAAAGACAAAAAAATGACATATGAAGATAGAGAAGTTATGTACACAAGCCAGTTACATTTTTTTATGGAGACACTGAAGCTTGCCTCCTATGGATGTCTTTGGATATCAAAGTCTTTGGGAAGAGAGCTACAGGTCTCTTGTGTTGGCCTTTTTGAGGAGCCATGGAGAATATATGGCAAACTCAATCCAAAAGGGAATGTGCTTTGTCTGAATCCAAAAGCCCCCTCACAAGAGTCCCAAGAGGGGTCACTGTCTGAGACAGGAAACAGCAGGATTCCACACTTACCAGCTCAGCACTGCACATTGTGCTGAGAGAGGTGGAAGCCCCCATTTGCCTCACGCAGCTTCTCCCGGTTCCTTGCCTGTACCAGGCTGAACACCACTGCTGCCAGGGTGTTCCGCCCCCCAAGCCCTGCCCGACTGGATGTCCTTTCGTTGCAGGCATGTTTCTGGCCCCTGCTACTCACAAAGTATGTGCGCACCCCTCCCTGCCGCTCGCTGACACCCTTGACATAGATGTCACCCCGTAGTTCCAGGACAAAACCACGTTCTGCCAGGATCTTTCCAGTTCCCTCGGGGACCTGGATGCGCCCGCTCACGCCTGTACTGTCCATGCGGCTGGCCAAGTTCACTGTCGTCCCCCAAATGTCATACTGTGGCTTTGTGGCACCAATCACCCCAGCAACCACTGGCCCATGGGCAATGCCTGGTTGTTGCATGGAAACATAGGAGGTCATATATGACAAAAAATGATTTAGCCAGTTATACGTTTCTATTTAATCTATCTGCACTTGAATCTTGGTATTCTAGTTACTCCAACTGCGGCTAGAAATAACTACCATATGGGCAGTCTTACCGATGCGGAGCTGGAAGCTGTTAGAGAAATGCTTGTTGATTTCTTTGAGGGTCTCTTTCATGGCTAGGGCAAAGAGGACCAGCTCAATGAGGTGATGCCACTCATCCACACATTCCTTATGTGGCAGGGAGAGAGTACAATAAGGGGCCAAAGGGAGGGGTTCATTTATTTAAGTTTCACCGCTCAGAGTCACTTGTGACATTTTAAATCTGATCTATCTTGAGAGAAAAAAGCCAAGTTATTTGAATGTTCATACTCTGATACAAAGTATTTTAGAAATTGTGTTATTACATATATATGCTCACAGAATGTATGCATTATATAAATATTCCTATTGATTAAGATGTTTTTGCTTGGAGTCTAAGTTACACTCAGAAACACTTACCGATTTATTGGGAGAAAGACCAGAAGCAGCCATATAACAGCTTCCAATAGTTTTGATTTTTTCAATGTCCTCAAAGTATGATTCCTCAAGCAACTGGAAGATAAGCATGAGAGGGTCAGGTTGGTATCAGGCCACATTGTCTAATTTCTGATCCTTTCAATCTTTCGGCTAACCTCATCAAAGTCAGCGATGATCTCGTTCAGTAGCCGAAGGCACTCCACATCCTGGTTATTGATCTCCTTCTGTTCGTAATAGTCTGTGAAGCCTGGGATGGATGCAAACAAGACTCCTACCTTCTCGTAGGACTGGGAGTACAAATCCTTTCAAAGAATCACAGAGGGAAATATCTCAAGCTCATTGTCTGCCTGGGGGACAGGCTGGCCATCCACTCTTGACATGAGAGATGATTTGAATGCGAAAGCCGTAAGTGCAGAGGGACTTCACAGTGCAGTCCTACCTCATTGTTCCTGTCTCTCTCCAGGAAGTGCTGAGCCACGTGGGAAGGCAAGATATTGTACAGCAGACACTCGTTATACTCCCGAAGCTCCTTCATGTCCTCCACTTCCTGTCGGGCCTGCAGTCTCCAAAGGAAGTCCAGCCTTGCTGTTGCCTCCAGCTGGGCAGAAGAGAGACATCAGATGGATTTTGTGTCTTTGGAAAAGACCTGATCATGTTTGCTTCTGCAGCTCTTCCAGTGATTTGAAATTCGCTGAATGCTCATGGACATTTATCACATGTAACAAGCTATGAGCAATCTATGTTTTAGCCTTGGCTCTAAAGATGGCTTCTCTTTTTCCCTTTTTAAAACACTCCTGACAGTGTTCGAGGACTCATATCAGACTCTGTTCATCCAAAGAAAATGCAGCCAGTAACAGCTTCAGAGGACCATTAAACTGGGACTGTGGACTGGAGTGGTCTCGATGAACAGAGGAGTTGTGGTTTTCCCTGTCAAGTGAAACCCTCTTTAACAGGGTGATGCTATAGTTAAGCACTGTGTTCTGTGTCTCTCTGTGAAGCTACCAATCAGCTAGCGCCTGTAAGCCCAAGCATGGTCCTGTTGACCTCAGACTAAGAAATGCACAGTAGTGCTCGAACCAAGGAAGCAAAGAATAGATGTGAAAATAGTATCGGACTGGGATAATGGATAACTGGCAAATCTTACCTGCCTACTGTTGTAGAAGACGGCAACCACAAACATGGCCATCAACAGCACTGAGATGCTCTTCCTCCTGAGGTAGAGGGATCTAGACAGGGTTTAAAATGGATATCAAATGAAGTTTTGTCACATTAGTTTCTTGATACATCATCATTATTACTTTTATTGTTCATATTGTCAGTGTTTGATCTGAACACTTAACTTTCCTTTGTGGATCATTTCAATTCTTCTATAATTTAATTTTCCTATATAGATCATTTATATTATTTTCTTTTTATTTATACTTTCATGGTCATACAATATCTCAAGTTATGAACAAACCAAGGAGTAAAATCCAAAGAGAGCAAAGAAGCAAAAAAAAAAAAAATCCTGAAAAAGAGTCCAAAAAATGTCATTCAATGCCCAAAATTGGTGACCTAATGTTGTGCTAGCTGTGCAGCAGAGCCAGACCTGTGAACCTGGCTCAGCTCGGGTTGCTGGAGGAAGAGCACGTGGAAGGCCACCTCCACCAGGTAGGTGTACAGAGCCATGATCAGCAGCAGCACCGCCAGCTTCAGCAGGCAGTTCAGCCGCAGGAACACAGCTGTCGTCACCATGGCGACCACGCCACTCAGCACGAAGAACTTCCAAGAGGATGTGAGAGAGAGTGAAGAGAAAGAGTGCGGGCCTGTTAGACACAATTGTCCCCTTTGGGAGTAATTTGACATATCTGTCCCCCATTTGCTTTCAAATCACAAATTAAGTTCTGAATCAAGTTTGTGTAAATGCTCTTCCTATCAAGTCTGCAGATGTTTTAGTGACCATAGCCCTTGGATATAGATATAATTATACATGTATTTTTGAAAATAACTAAATTAAATTGACATCTGAACCCTGTCTGTTCACTATGCTTATCATGTGTTCATATGCAGTAATTATTTTACTGAAATATGATTACACATACCTTAATATGGTATGTGCTTCTAAGTAGGACTGAGACTAATTTTTGGTAGTATGTCAAGTAAATCAAACCATCGGGTGAACTGATTCACTAAATTCCTTTCTTTTTCTGCCCTTGAACATGTCTGTGTGAAGTGTGCGAAAGAGAACGGTACAGCAGTACCCCTCAGACATAGGGGTCATTTACACTGGGGACAGGTCCCCACCACTTTTTGTTGTGGCCCATTTCATCCCCACCACTTTTTGAAAGGCTTTAGTTAGTTGAACCCGTTGTTGTCCCAGCACTTTTCAAAACAAAGTGACGCCCATGTCCTCAGGGTTCCTCGTTGGCACATTTCACCACCTTCTGTCAGAGCATGCCCGTGCCACAGGCCCTCTGATCCTCTTACCTCAGGATGACTGCATATGTTCACTGGCCACTGACTGAACAGTTTCTGGGTAGTCTTGTTGGTCCCATCCTGACTCTCTGAGCCCACGGTGTCACACCACAGCTAAACCAACAAAAATAAAATAAAAAGCAGAGGAAATAAAGAAGTTTGTCTTGGTTTTGAATCATTTTTTTAAACATCCAATTACAGTCAAATTATGTTGTCTGTACCAACTTGTATATATATTGCACTTAAACGGCCTTCTGTGGATCATGTAAAGCCCTGGTATTACTTACTTACACTGTGTTGTAGCATGTGTACTACACCAACCACTATATGCAAAATTTACTCATGTAAAAATGATCTTATCTTAAATAGAAATGATAATGGATGGCTTGACAGAAATATTTTTAAGTTTTGGTTGGTCAAACCACAATAATTTAAAATCTGATTTGAAACAATTTTACCATCTCCAGGCTAGTATCAACTAGGAGCAATAAGCAGATATATAAAATGAGTGAAAAAGTATTCACACCTGGGGAGGTTTTATCATTGTGCATGTTTGTTATGCAGCACACAGGCTCTTTCCATTTGCAGAAAATTCTTAGCAGTCACTAGCACCGCAGCAGTGCTTAGACATGTTTAAATATTGAGATGAAAGAGAAACCACTGAGAGAGTGTTCCAAAGAATGTCTTGTTTTCAATATTTTGTTGATGATTCATCACACATGATTTTGTGTGAACACATTCACTTGTAAATCAGAATGACTTTATAGTCACAATTCTCAGTGGCTAAAAGGATGTAGTCTTTGAAAATCAATACAAAAAAGGCCTCCATGGACTGCTGGATCTAGCCATATTTGCAAGATTTTTTTTGATAAATTAAAAACCAGTAATATCCAGAATCCCAGACAAAAAAACAGAAACAGACAAAGGTCACAGGGGTAGTGTAGAGTTTTGCTCACAATGTCAGCCGAGGCAGCCCCACAGTTGATGGCGATGGCGGTGAGGGTAAGCAGGTTGCGGACACTCTTGGTTTCATGGATCCAGCAGCACAGGTGCTGCAGCACGGCTGGGGAGCGCTTGAACTCCTCGGCCATCGTCACTAGCAGTAGCAACATGAAGGCCAGGAGGAAGACAGAAAACTGCAGCAACATAGTGCACACCCTGAGGTGAAGGAAGGAAAACAGGATATTGAGGAAGATATTGAAAACAAGGCGGGGGGTGGAAGACTCTTTATCTTGTTACAAAATGGAACATCTCCAAAAAGATGTTCTCTTTCACTGTGTTACATGTAGATGCAGGAGACCACTGCATATAAAAAGTAAAAGTGGTTCTGTGTCACCGCTAAGAAATAAAGTACTGACCTGGAGACCCCCCTGACCCCAGCACACAGGTACTCAGCATTGTGTTGGAGTAACATCAACTCATGATCAAGATATTTACCTAGCGGCTTTATGGTATGATGCTAAGCAGTGATCTTTTGAAGTGTACTTACTGAGGGGCCGGGATGAGAACCTGCACAGCCAAGAGGAAGAACAGCATGATGAACGAGCAGACAAGGTTGGATTTAAACATCTCATCCCTCATCTGGGAAAACTGTAATGCACAAGGAGAGCAAGCTGAAGCAAGCAAACTGCTAAAATCCACATATTCTACCTACATCTTCTCTTAATCATCAACAAGTCACTGCCATCCTAATCATCCCTGTAAGACGTCATCGGTAAGAGTTTGGTAGACACACATCAGACTGAAATATGCTCTGTTGGCTAAGTTTCCCTATATCCCTGTACCTTGTCCTCGATATGGGTGTCCTTGAAGACGAGTGTGACGGGGGTGATGTGCTCCTTCCTCATCCGCTCACTGCTGCGCACCTCAATGGCTTTCTCAATGCGCCTATTGATCTCCCTGGATCCTGATCGCTGTGCAGCCAGCTGGTTTGGCAGCTGGGCCAGGGATCCATTTGTGAATGTGGCCAAGATCTGTTGGGAACGAGCCACATCAGTGTAGTCTGCATGCATACCGTTATGCTGTTCCTCAACACACCCCCCTTGATACAGTGTGAGATATGAGTGAGTCTAATTTGGTGAGTATGAAAATGAGTCATACTGGTTGAGCATGACATTGAGTTTGAGTGGGTGAGTATATGAGTGAGTCTGATCGGGTGAGTATGAGAGTGAATCATAGTGAGTCAGTATGTGAGTGAGTCTGATTGAGTGAGTATGAAAGTGAGTCATACTGAATGAGTATGCGAGTGAGTCTGATCGAGTGAGTATGAAAGTGAGTCATAGTGAATGAGTA
Source organism: Albula goreensis (assembly GCA_022829145.1). Lineage (NCBI taxonomy): Eukaryota > Metazoa > Chordata > Actinopteri > Albuliformes > Albulidae > Albula > Albula goreensis. The sequence continues at coordinate 27,283,263 of CM040749.1, forward strand.
TGCGAGTGAGTCTGATCGAGTGAGTATGAAAGTGAGTCATACTGAATGAGTATGCGAGTGAGTCTGATCGGGTGAGTATGAAAGTGAGTCATAGTGAATGAGTATGCGAGTGAGTCTGATTGAGGGAGTATGAGAGTGAATCATAGTGAGTGAGTCTGATCGGGTGAGTATGAGAGTGAATCATAGTGAGTGGGCCTTAGGGTGAGAGCTCACACAGTTCATGCCGATGATGTTGCCAAAGGGAAGTTCGGCGCTCCAGGAGCTCTCTTCTCGGCTGGGTCGCCGTGCCTTGGGTGGCTCCACGTCATCTCGGGACAGAGTGTTATGGCAGATCAGGAATGTGTCGATCTTGTGCTTCCTGAGGAACTCGTTGCGCTCGTGCCCACGTCCATCCTCTGTCTCATAGTTCCCCTCCAGGCAGTCCAGTGTGGCCCTTGAAATGTGGATACGCCTAAGACAGGATGTGGGAACACTCGCATTTCAGAAACACATCTGCAACTCAGACTCTGGACAGCTGCAGCGTTGCTTGTTTTATGGTTCCAGTGTAAGAGTTAATCACACATATAAGTAATATATATATGTGTGTGTGTGTGTGTGTGTGTGTGTGTGTGTGTGTGTGTGTCTGTATCAGTAGCATCATAAAAAGCTTGCATCATCAGTAGTGCACTATCAATAGTTCATGACTCTACAAGTAATAAAATATAATCAAATAAACTAAGCCTTGACTAAACCTTGGCTAATTTAATGTAATAGTACATTTTCTCATATACTGAAAAGGTTCTTAATGCTGTCTAAATCTTAAGTACAGCAGTGTATTTCCTTCATCCACATGCAATGATATGGTACATCTCTAATCACATATCACAGGAGAGACATGCTCTTCCACACTGAAACAGTCAAACATTTATTTGGCTCACTTCATACGATGCAAGATTTAAGTTAAGAGAATGAAGGTATGAGCAAGAAGTTCATGTATTGCTTATGTCACTGCTGTGGCCACTGAGCCCATGAAAGCCCTCACACTATGACTATGAGCTGAGCAGTCAGGTTGAGATATTAATACAACAGGTTGAGATATTTCCCTGTGGGCACTGCCAGAGTTAGACGTATTTGCTTTTAGTAATAGACAGTTACTACAGTCAAAGGAATGGCCATTGCAGGGGACTGCTGAAATAGGTGTTGATATGAAGCATTATAGATAATTTTAGGGATAGAATTCTTGCCCTGGAATGCCGCCAGCCTCCAGCATGTTGGCGATGTCCACGTCCCAAGACCACACGTCGAACTGCCACTTCTGCAGTCCCAGAACCCCGCACAGGACCGAGCCCGAATGGATCCCGATGCGCATGTCCATGTCATGGTTCAGCTGTTTCCGGACATACCTGTGGGGTGGGGGTGGGGTCGAGGGCAGCACAAAATGCTTTCCTAATGAACAATTTGTAATTTCCACCTGGGGAAAACAGAGTTCTTCATATAAAAATCTCAGAACACATCTGGATAGTAAGCCTTGAATGAGCAGTGATTTTGAACTGTCAACGATTTTGATTTTGTCCACAGTTGCGGCATCTAACGATTTAAAGAAAGCCACATGACCACCCACCTTCCTCATTGAGCTGTAAAGAATTCACAAACCTGCTGAATTGTTTTATTGCTATATGGGTTGGAATAGAGTCTGGCTCGCTATAAAACAAACTATTATAACTTTATTATATATATTTGTGGAGATTTGGCAGCAGTTGACTTACAGAGTGATAGGCAGGACAGTAAACCGATTGGTAATGTCTATGTGTCTCATATCTATATGTCTCATGTGTTAGAACATGAGATTGAAACTTGCTGACTACACTGACAATGGCAGACACGGAGCGAGACAGACGGACAGTACGGGAATGCCAGTGTGGACATTGACTCCACCTGGGAGTGATATGGTACTGAGTGTATGGGAGACAGAGTGAGTGGGAGCATGCCAGGCGGGGTTCTGACCGTACGGTGTTGATCATGGCCAGGCCCATCTCCACGCAGCAGCGGGCGTGGGCGCGCTCGGGCTCCGGGACACCCGACACGCAGTAGTAACAGTCCCCCAGCATCTTAATCCTCATGCAGTGGTGCTCCTGTGGGAAGAGCGGAGAGCCGTCCAGCAAGCACAAAATCTTATCCCAATATTTGTAGTTCACAGTAAGGCTCTTTAGGGCTGTTTTGGATAACAATGCAGTATTTTTGTTTAAACAGTATAAATCAGCCCAGATAAGGTTTTCACAGAAAACAGTATAAAGAATGTGTTTGGAATCGGAGATCGTGGATGGGGATGTGGGGTGTGGTTCATTTGTGTTGTTTGGATAATGTGGTGCTTTTTCTTGGAATTCATACAACTCTGTATCTGTTTAAACTTGATAAAAGTGCCGGCGTCTTAAAACTGTATCAAGGTATGCAATATCCACACATATTCACCCTGACTGGTGCTGACAAAAGGAAAAATATTCTGCACACAGTTTAATGTTTAATGTGAAAGTGAATAGTGTCATATCCACCCTGACTGGTGCTGACAAAAGGAAAAGTATTCTGCACACAGTTTAATGTTTAATGTGAAAGTGAAAAGTGAAGTGGAGTTTAGTGTCATAAACTCATGAATGTATTTCGCTTAGGGAGTGGTTCCTTCTGTCATGTGCCCTCTTACCTCTGCCAGGTGGTCAAAGCGTCCGAATAATTCGTGGAGTGTGCGCACCAGCTCCTGGGCAGACATACTCATGGACAGTGTGGTGAAGCCCTTAATGTCTGCGAACAGGATGCTGTAGGGGCGGCGGAAAGAGGGTTAGAATTTTGAACGTGCAACATGGTTGTTTGATCCCTAGGTTACTGGTTTTGACAAACCTGACATCCTTGTACTGGTGTATGTAGATCTTGTGAAACTGCTGGGACAGCTGTTCGTCCTCCATATTGCTGCTCATGTCAGCGATCATCTCCAGTGCGACAAAACGAGGCAGGATAGACATCACCAATCTCTCCTGGAGAGGACAAGAAGATTTTAGCTTTTTTTTTGCGCTTTGAGCTAATTTTCTTCAGAGTCTATTTTAAAACTGCAGTAATAACTTACAAAGCTTTGTATAATTCAGCACCAGCATACATACCTGAGTTTTTGTCACTCTACCAAATGGGTTAACCACTTAGCTCATCAGATATATCATTGCTGGTTGTTCTAGAGACTACATTAAAAATGAAAGGAGGTTTTGCTTTTCCAAATATAACTGCTAAGCTCCGGAACAATCTTCCTACGAACTTTCACACAGTTAAATACAAATACATCTTAAAAATAAATAAAGAATTAACCACTTTTTTCAGACATAAACTGCGATGCAATCAATGGGTGATGCAGGCAATGGTCCTTCGCTCAGTGCTGAAAGAGAGAGAGCGTATGGTGGTGAGGGTACAGGCCCCTCCTATTGACCTGTCTCTGGTTCTCCCGCTCCAGCTTCACATGACCCTCAATGCAGCGACGTGTCTCCAGGAAGGCCTGCCTCTGGGTGCGGTCTGACAGGTAATGGATGAACAGGCCTGCCGTGTTCATGCCCATGTACAGGAGAGCCTTCGCCAGCACCTGCAACACCCATGGCAGACAGAGGACAGAGTTCAGAGACTGTGACACTTATGGTGAGGTGGGTAAAACCATATGGCTGTGTGGGGGACAATTGGGTTGACTTCTGCGTGGTCAAATTTCCAAAATCACACCTTTAGCTGATGGTTTTGTCTATGATTTTCTAATAACTCAAATATCAGAGAATTACCAGTTGTGCAGTCATGTGTAAGTCTACATACAAGAATTTGTCAAATATTAGCATATTGTGTTTGGATTTGCTACTAGACAAGCTTGGATGACTTTGTACTAGTTGAGCAGTTTCACAAAAGTATAACACAACACCAAAAACACTACTTATGTGTAAGTGAGTGACATTAGGCAGCAGGACACCATGCCAGTCTACAGCTCAAACAAGGAGAAACAGACGGAAAAGTGTGTGCTCAGTTCTGCTTTGCTTTTGGTGGCATCTTGTGTAGACGGAAAATATTACTTCATCTCTCCTCACATATGAAACATCAGTAATGTATTGTTCATTAATGCTAATTATTAATGAGCTAGCAGCAGCTGAACAAATGACCTTGGATTTTCATCTATTGCAATTTATATACAGATGTGAGCACTCTTTCTGCAAAAGAAAAACCAAATTGTGTCATCTTTTTTTTAAATTTACCACAAAATAGAAGAAAAGTGTAAACAAAAACAACCATTTTAACATAAAACAGAAATACTACTGAAATCATTTTTTGTTTCAAATCTATTAGCATTTTTACATAAATGCTTTTCTAACTGTAATATTTTAAAAAAACTCCTTTAAAAAGCTTGACTTCAACCCCTCATTCACTCATTGAATGTATTTCATAAAAAAGGGTGTACGAATACAGTAAAATTTCAAGGAATGTTGCTTTTAAAGCAGAGCCCTGGTTGTAAACTTATTAATATCACATCAAAGGCATGACGAAGCTGGGAAAAAAGGATATGGAAACAGTGGAAGCCAGTGGCAGTAGTTCAGATACAAACCAGAATAATTGGAAATTTGCAGATTTATTTAGGGGCTGATCTGTAAATATTTTGTGTATTGGCTTGCTTATTTAAATTACTCTAGTCAAAACCTTGAAATGTAAGCAAATGTAATTACAGAAAAAATCTGTTATTTTCCATGAATAGATATTTGTTCCAACACAAATATAAATGCAACTTGGTAATTCTGCAAATGTAATTTTATGAACTGTGATATTTATGAAATATTCTAGGACCCACTGAGGAGAAAACATTAATGTGATTCAGATTTACATGGAAAATACTGTAATCAAGTTTTTGGGTGATTAAATTGGCACTGCAAACTCCAACCAAGCAATACATGCTTGATAGATTGCATTGGATTATTGCTTTTCACAAAGCATCTATATTGAATTGTATCTGTTGCTATTAAATAACCAAACATATCTGAATTCCAATTAAATGTTGGATACCATATTTTTGATTGCCTGTGATAAACAGGTCCTATAACCATCCACAAAATAGACTTCCCAAAATGGAGACAATAATCAGTATGACTGAAATCAGCTGTCATGACAGATGGAGGGGGTTAGGAAAAGCTGTTACCTTTCTGAGCAGTGCAGTGTCATTGTAGTTGTGCACGGTCTCCGCCAGCAGGTGCAGGGCAGAGGTGAGTGAGCCGGTGCAGATGGACCAGAGCAAGGGCAGGGGAAGCAGAGCGTATGTGGTGAACAGGGTGAACAGGACGTACCAGGACTGGTCCTTCTCCAGGCCATAGACCAGCCCGCCAAGCACCTGCACTGTCTGGGACAGCCAGCTGGCCAGGCCTGCATAGTGCAGGTACTGTGGGGACATGGTCCCCTTACAGATAAGCACCAGGATGCACAGTATGGCCCCCAGGGCCATGAAGAGCCCCGCGAGCCAGCCCCGCAGGGTGTCCATCAGCTCGGGCGCCACCACCATGTAGATGACGATGACGTGGAGCTTGGTGACAATGTCGATGAGGTTGGTGACCACCAGGGACGTGCGCGCTGCCGAGAGGAGTAGTGCTGGTAGAGCTTCTCCAGGTCGTGTGACTTGAAGGTGTGGTGCAGCGTCGGCACGAAGACACCCCAGACTGTGGAGCCCCAGCTGACAAAGAAGTCGGCGTCGCCGACCGAGTCGGTGCTCTTCTGGGTGATGGTGGAGGTGCGGTCCCGGGCAGGGTGAATCCGGGCAACCGAGGAGCGCCGCTTGTTCGGGCCGGCCCCGCGTGAGGCTTTGTTGCGAATCTGCCGGTTGATGTCCTCGATGTGAGCGTCAGTCACATAGATCCGGCGCCCAGGCTCTATGGCAGGGCGCTGGCCCAGGTCCCGCTGGACGATGATGTGCTTGACGGCGTTCTGCCACATCAGCTGTTTGCGCTTCAGGCTTGGCGATGGAGGGGCTGCTGAACACGAGGGGGGCTGCAGCTTCACGGTAACCGAGCTTGGTGTCTCCTCCATTTCTGTGGTCCTCCTTCAGTAACCCCCAGCTGCTGTTCTCACCTAACCAGATGGGACAGGGCCTGTTCCTTACACAGGGCACACATCAGGGGTGGCTCAGGGACAGTGCAGTGATCCAAAGCAGGTTTTAATATACAAGCCATAAAACCAGCAGAGTTCAAACTAGTTATGGGATAATACAAAGCCTACATTTTTAAGGTAATTTCCTTGATAAAGTACAAAGCTGTGCAGAGTTGCATGCATTAATAAACAGGGACGTTGTAAGAGTTTAGAATTGCTAACCACAGATTTCTAGGACAAATCCCTGCATTTTCACCAGAGACTTTGTTTTTTTATCTTGGAAGGTAACACATACATTCTGCCTGGCTTAGAAATATTGCACAAGCTAACTGAGCATTTAGACTTTCTCCATATACTTTGATAGCAAATGAATGCTCCTTACTCATTTAAGCAGGGGAAGGATGGCACAAGGAAAACAACAACTACACATGTAAAATCATAGAGTCATAGTAAAGTCAAAATAGAAACAGTAGTATAAATACAGCGCTCTCTTCCAGTCATAAAGGGTAACCAAAAACCCTGATACATATTTATTCTATCTGTTTGCAAGTATGAATAACCACAAATCAAAACGTACCTATTGTAATGTGATCACTGATAAAAGAATGAATACATTTTTATCGCAAGAACTTTAAGCCAATTGAATGCTAGGTGACATGTTCCCCTGACATAATTACAGCAATCACATTTTTCAAAAGTGATATATAAATTGAGTGTACAATGTATTGCAAAATAATGATATTATTATATATATTCATGTATTGTGATTAATCTAAACCCATAAAAGCTACTGCACATACAATAACACAAAGATATCTGATATGACACCTACCACCAACTTTTGATGTCATCCGTCTTATGAAAAATAATTCCTTTCAAAACAATGTCTTGAGTGTGAGGGATGTCCAGGCTCCCCGTGGGGTATTCAAAGATTTACATCCAGCCCATAATTTCAAGTGAAAGAATAATCTTGTTGTGATCATATCCCAGTTAAATCCATTTCTCTTGCCTTCATGCCAATTCCATCCCAATAACAGTTGGTGAAATACAAGAAAAACAAAAAGCAGTCCCCTCCTGTACTTCCAGGCTAAACCAGGAAAACTTCAGCAATAGACCGGAGCAGCAGGTCTTGAGCTGCAGCATCTCCAGCTAATGAATTGAATCCCTTGGGCCAGATGGCCCAAAAGCTCTTTTGACCTGTTTTAAGATGGCGGGAGGAAGCAATCTGTTGGGGCTAATCCTCAAGAGGAACGTTTTCCTCTGTTGACAGGGGGAGGGGGAACAAGAGTTCCTGTCACAAACGGAAAAGTTTCCCTTCCTCTGTCCGTGTTATGACATTCAACTGGGAATATCCACCTAGTGAGTCTGGGAAGCCAAAGCACTGATCCCACCAGGATTACTTACTTAGCAGCAACATAGACAGCAGTCTGCTTGCATGTGACGCTGTGAGCCAATGTCTGTATGACAGGAGGAGAGGTAAAAAAGCCAAATGGGCTACCATTGAACCATTCATCTTTTTGAATGACTCCCTGCTGGGGTCTGAGGTAAAACGAGAGTTAGGGAAGCCTTATTTCATAAGCCTCACAGGGACATGTAGCACACACAAGAGACAAATGAGTTACATGACATGAGGGACCTGCGCATGTTCCCATGTTAATTTGTAATGTGCACTGTGTAAACATACTGTATTTGATGTGCATGTCTTCTAATGCCCTTTTAGTGTAGCAGTAATGAATATTCACTCAAATAGATGATAACAATGGTTGGCAAGATTTGAACAACTCTCTGCTTCACTTCCTTTGCCCTTAGAAAGAAGTGCTGGATTGATCTGAAGGGAGCCTGAAGGTTAAACTCTGGAGGTGAATGCAGACAGCATTCCTTTAAATTATGTTTAAAAGAATAATAGAATAGCACATAATAAGATGGGTTTGAAAAACATGTATTTGTCATTAAGTATCTTTCATTAAGACTAAAAGCCTTTAAAATAACCATTGAATTCCCGAATATTTAAGGTATGTAGAGTGTCTTTTCATATACAAGACAGTCTTTGCTGCTGGAATTGTCACATTGATGTTTGTCCCATTTGTCAGAAGTGTGCAAGGGCACCTTGGACTTGTGACTGACCACACTCAGGATCATTTGGTGACCTCTGGAACTGCAGTGGGAAGGGAGTGGACTGGTTTTATAAGGCTGTGAAGGTCAGCTGATTCAGGGAATACAGAGTGTAAGCTGGATAAAGTGCTTGCTACTGATCTTGCTAATCATGAACAATGTGGCTGAGGTCAGAAAGCGAGCTAACTAAGCCATCTGTCCCACATCACATTCGAACAGTGACATAGTGCCATCCTGGACTTACACTGAAGGACAGATTTCTTGCTGCTCTTTCTTGACCTCAACAACAACTGGACATTAAGTACATAACACACATTGACTCAAACTGCAAAATCCAGTTCATACTGAGCTTTCATTGTTATGTATTGAGAACGCAAAATTTTCAAAGAAAACTGTTGGAGACAGAGAACAACCAAACAAAATAACTAGTATTATGATACCATATGAAATGGTTTCATAATGGTTATGAAACCATTGTATAACCAGCATTATGAAAATTAAACAAGACCTGTTTTCTGTAACTTTGTAACATATTCTTTATTTTATTCAAAACAAAGTTTCATAAATTCACTTGACATTATTTTTCCAATGTGCAATACGGGGTAAATCTGTAACTGATACATTTTTTAAACAAACAAAATAAATGCACAATTAACACAATAATACATTTCTTAAGTTTAAATACAGGGGTCTTGTGGCCTTAAATAAAATTATCTTTGCAAAACAGGCTTGGAAAACTGAAGAGAAATATGTCAAACTGCAATCAAAGAAGTGACATATACAGAGATCAAAACTCAGATCAAAATAAACTGACATATTCATGCCCTGGATTCAGAATGTCTCATTGCTTTCTTTTATACAGAAGTGAATTGCTACTCCATGAAGAAAGAGAGACATTAACTCAAGAGCCTCAAGTTTGTCTGATGCCATAAATAAAAGAGTGCACAAAAATGGCGGTCCAATAGCCAATAGACAATGTGGAAATGAGCACACAAATACAAATAGGATCTGATTAAATGTGTACTTTCAGATATGAAACTTAAAAAAGGATTTGCAGTGATTGCTTTAGTAGTTCTGATTTTTTCAGAAAAGATCCCATTGTCCATTAGTTCAAACTTTTTCTTACATATTTTACAAAAACTACTTTACCATGAAGAACATACACATGTAAATATACTGCTTAAGCTATTCAGTCTAAATTTTTGATGTTCTCGTTGCAGTTCACATAAAATGGTTTACTTTAAATTTGTTAAGATCACAAATGGAAAATTAAGAATTACATGGCACAAAATTATGTAGAGATCCATGACCTTTCTTCAGCTCCTCCATTAAAATGAGACAATGGAGTCCAGTGATAGATTATTTTAAGACAATATTGATTCAATTCTATTAACTACATAAAATGCCAGTATTTCAGTTTTTAAGACACTTTCCAAACCAAACTGGAAACAAAATAAAATGAAGTAAAATATAAAAACTAATTGAAATACCCATATTAAATTATTCAACGTATTTATGGCGCAATTTCTTTGGGCAACATATCAAATAAATATGCCAGTTTAAAAATGTTTTATGTTAACAAAATGCAAACACTTATATTTCCCACATTTGTTCATGGCTGTAAAAAGTGACTTTAAATGCATTAATATCTAAATGGAAGTGAAAAATGGCTATACTTTGACATAAAGGAACCATTCCATATTTGTTTTCCTAAAAGATTCAGATGTCACAATATAATTGTGTAATACCTGTGAAACCTCAACTTCACACCAAATTATGGTCTACTTTTCTGTAAATGTAAATATTCTTTGTCTTCATTTACTTTAGGAGAGTAATACAGACTGTCAGGAGATACAGACCTTCATTACATTATATTTCCCTATATTGAAATACGGGCATTCTAGAGCAAAACTAGTATTGACTATGTTTTCTGATTGTTACATAACACAAGTTATACAAATGCTAAGTCTGTTTAACAATTTCAGCACATTCAGTGTTTATTACAGGATGTTTGGGCTATGTTAAGAATTGTACAAATTACATCATTCTATACTGGTGATGAAAAAAATGAAGAATCATCAACTGTAAACACATTTTGGCCCTTTATCAGGTCAATGACAACATGCTACCTATAAAATGGTACATCACATATTCCTTTTATCATGTCCCTTCGTGTTAATGTCAAACCAAGCATGATGAGATTCGATGATATTTGCAATATCCCACACTTGTAGATGTTAATGTTTGTTAAAGTCAAGGAAATAAAATGGTAGCTATGTACACTGGTTTTTGGGGGTCCAAAATGAAAATTATACACAACTCAAAGCATGCACTAATAATTATATAAACCTGGGAACCATTTACTGTAATATTATCCATTATACTAGCGGTTGAGAGGCAAGCATAGCTGCTATAAGTACATTGTTTGAGCAACATATGACTACCTGCCTACAAAACATTTAAAGGCTATACCTTCATAATTCACCTTGCCAGCTATGGTTAATTAACTATTTTTGCATTTGCTTAATTAGTATTATTAGTCTGGTAGGTGCTTCCATACTTCAGAAATAATCAAAGAGCTTATGAAGAGATGCTATATGCCCTCTTCTTCTTCGCTGAGATATTGAGAGGTGCAGCAGTTGGCTCTCGCTCTTTTTGATGCTATTTGTTCTTAGCTTGGTAGCGATGCATTCACACAAGACACCAACTATAATCTTAAACTATGGCCTACATTTATGATTAGGTTCCATTTATCTTTAAAAGAGGCCACAAGGAATTATCTCTTCCAAAAGACAGTCCATTAATTTTGGTTTCAGGCTTACTCCTGTCCAGTGTTTTACTATTTCATATTGAGTTTCCTGCCTCTGCACACCAAAGATATGTATGTCACTGAGTCATTTGTAAAATTGGGAATTAGTACTAATCTATCTTCCCCCACAAAAAAGCACACAAAATCATTCATTGTGGTGATGAGCCAGAATGACTGTTGCTAGATATAATTATACACTGCTCCAATAATGTCCTTTTTCTATACAAACATGTTTGATTTATCACAAAAATAAATTACTCCAACTATAGTCAAAATGAGGAAAAACTTTTTTTTTTGAGGAACTTCACCTTTAAAGTGAGAGCAGAATATATTCAATGTATGAAATTGAGCATTGATTTCATATTTGGTTTTTAAGTACTCATATGAGGAAGTTATTTGCCATGTGACAACCATAAACAAGAATCACATTAGCATATACATTTATGTAACATAATCTGTAAGTAATCTGTCATAATTAATACATCAGAAGTTGAAAAACTATTCCAATCTATCAGGTGCTGTATGTATACTATGTACATAATTGTATATTACACACTAAATGTTTCCACAATTATCAGACTGCAAGAACAATAGGAGCTTATGCTAAATTAGAAACGATGATAAATACACAAAATAGATAGATATAATGCACAAGTCTAGCATAAATAAAGAGAACAAATTATCATAAAATATTGACAATGGTTGAAATATAACTCATTTTACTTGGAAAAAAAAGATTCACAGAAAATATAAAATACTTCAATGCATTTCCATCTGTTGAATGGCAAAATGTAAACAGTGTTTCTGAGTGGCACGTGAGCAGTGGATGATCGGATTGTCCACAACGTAAAGGTCTGAAAAGGGAGCATATTTCCCCTCCTCACCGGATGTCAATCAGCTGCTTTGTCGGGTGTGGTGGGAGAGGAGGTGGGGGAGGAGGTGGGTGGGAGAGGAGGTGGGGAGGAGGTGTGGTGGGAGAGGAGGTGGGGAGGAGGTGTGGTGGGAGAGGAGGTGGGAGGAGGTGTGGTGGGAGAGGAGGTGGGGAGGAGGTGGGGGGAGAGGTGGTGGGAGAGGAGGTGGGGAGGAGGTGTGGTGGGAGAGGAGGTGGGAGAGGGGTGTGGTGGGAGAGGAGGTGGGGAGGAGGTGTGGTGGGAGAGGAGGTGGGGAGGAGGTGTGGCTGCTCCAGGCTATTTGATGTTCTTAAGGAGAGATGTGCGGGCATTCACCACGGCCTTGAAGGCGTCTTCACTGCCTGGCGCCACGCACTTGTCTGGGTGCAGAAGAACTGCTAGCTTCCTGTATGCCTTGTTAACTTCCTCCCTGAAACACACACCAAACAGTTTGTAGATTAGCGGAAACCACAGCCTAAAACACGGAGGGGGAATGTTAATGACAATTTAATGCTTGACATTCATTTTTCTCCCAGCATTGCATTATTAGTAATGTACACAGAGTGTCAGGAGAGGAACGCTCTAGGACACTTTTAAGTGAAATCATGAACACTGTTCCACAAAATATTAAAATTTCTATCCTTGCAATAGCTAAATGTTCCAGTAATGACATGGCTTCATTCATCAGCTCTAGCCATTCTTAGAACTCCTCAGCTACTCCATGATGTCAAATAAAGGCATAAAGCATATTGATATTGTATCCACAGATCTGACTCACTGGGTTCCCTTGTGCCAAATGAGTAAATGCATGTGCACATGTGGAGCTACAGCCTCATCTCTATGGTGGAGAAAGACCTCCCTGGTGGCCGAGGTGCGCTTGCACCGTCAGCAGCCTCAGTCCTAAGCAGCAGTGGATCTGAGGGGGCTGAGGGGAATGATTAGCCCCAGAGCTGGATGCTAATGGGATTCCCCCTGTCCTTTAATCGCATAATTCACGTGATTACACCCTGAGGGTGTCCTGCGCTCACCTCGGCCTAGTGCTGTGCTGAGCTCTCTCCCTCTGCTTCACAAAGAGGAAGCAAACTTAAGATATGCTACTGATACAATGTGGCAGCATGTATTAGTTATGAGGGACATATAAAATATCTCAGGATTCTGTCAGTGCTTTACATGTCTGTATAACAATACAGTATAACAACAACAACAACAACAATAATAATGCTACTTATAACAACAGATAACCTCCTTGTAGACAAGAAACTCTCTTCTGTTTAGGAGGAAGTTCTCTAAGATCATATGAATGCTACTACATTATTATTAATTATTTGTAATCATATAATTAATATTCATTGCAACACTAATAATAATGAATAATATGTAGTAATTGTTATTGTTGTTGTTATCATGTGGAGATATATATCCTCCTTACAGACAACAAATAGGTTCAATTCTCATTCAGGTATGTTCCTAGAAGCAGATACATTTCACAATTTTAACCTTAGTGTCATCGTTAAATCTCCAGCTTAGTAAAAACTAGACAGACATAAGAGTATTAGCTTGCTTGAAACGGTCAGTCAATAATACATTTAACATACACCTGGGCTCATATCACTGCTTCTCTGTGAGTCACCCTGGCTTATGTCAAAATAATGTAACATAACAGTGCTTTGAGACATTTATGGCTATTCAAGTCTATCATAAGATAGATGGAGGAAAACGACAAGATGTATCCTAACGCAGGTTTACTGTAACTGCCTAAATGAAGTCTCAAGGGGTTAATCAGGGTTAAGGAGAACAGAGCACTACATAATTGACAGAAGTACCTTTAGAGACCTTATTTGGATTAGTACAACGTTGTCTCTTTAAATTTTAAGCTTAGGTTATATATCATGATTTACCCTAATTAGAGACAGCTTCCTGCAGTAAATACCGCAGTACTGCAGTTTGTTAGAATAAACAAACTGAAAAGACAAATTGCCTTCCTTTCCATCCCTTCCTCTCCCCTGCACCGACCTGGTGGCTCCAGGCTTCACTCCCAGCATGTCCCAGCTGTCCTTGCTGGCTCGGATCCTGCGGATGGTGTCAGCCTGTTCCCTGGTGAAGCCCACATTGACCTCTGACACTGGCCTCCGGCCGCCGTTCTCACACATGTCCGTGATGGAAGAAAAGAAGGCCTGGGAAATCACCCAACAGACGATAACAGGTGTTTGCTGCTGTTTAACTCAATTAATAAACCATAAACAATGATTAACTGATTGTTTAATTTCATCTCCAGATCACCACAAATACCACACACGCAGCGTTTTAGCCCATTCCACACCTGGAACATCTCGTTGATGCCTTCGCCACTCTGTGCTGAGGTCTCGAAGTAATGGAAACCCCTGCTTTCCGCCCACAGTCGACCCTCACTCTCATCTACTACCCTCCTCTTTGAGAGATCCACCTGTGAGCAAACACAGCTTGACTTAGACCCAGACTCCTATTAGATTAGATTTAACTTTATTGTCATTGAGCAAGTACAAGTACATAGCCTATTAATGGAAGCATTAGCTGCCCCATGACGTTTAGCCATGTGGACCACGTTAATCCAGAATGATTAATAAAACCAAACTCTGACATACTACTCACAACTTTTCATAACTACCCATATATTTACTGAAACAATTCAGTTCAAGTCCAACCCTCTAAAACCCTTCTAACTATGATGAAAACACTTAATATCTTAAGCTATCAAAATATCTTTGACTATCAAACAACATCAGCTAAGTAAAGGTAGGAATTAGATCTGTTTCTGCTGGAAGTGGCCCGAGAAACATGTTGCTCAGAATAGCTGTGAAAAGATGTGCCCGGCTTTGGACACCTGGTCAAACCCTGCTCCTGTGCACAGGTGTTACTCTAAGGCATGAAGATCATTAAAAAAACGCAGGCTTTATCAAAATGAAACCACCCTATGCAAGAAAAAGAACATTAAGGCAAAGCTGTCTCAGCAGACTGGACACGTTGCTCTTTCAGACAATGGAATGCTCTAACCTTGTTGGCACACACTACAAAAATGATGCTCTCCATGTTGGCCTGTGAGCCCATCTCCTGCTTCATCTCACTCAGCCAGCTGTCAAGGGCATCAAAGCTCTCCTTTAGCCCCACGTCATACACAAGGATAACCCCCTGGGAGTCCTTATAGAACTCGTTACGCACCTAAGGAAGTAGAGAGCAGTAACCAATGATTGGAACAGAAAGCAGAGGTGAGAAACCTGGAGGTTGATGAAGACGGCAAAATACGTTTATACATAAATGTAATCGACATCACAGGCATAGCATAAAATGCAGTTACTAAGTGTACTTGAGAAATTCTAAAAAAACTGACAATTTTTAAACATTTTTAAAGCTGCTAAGACAATTATGAAGCTAATCATATCTCAATGTATCAAAATGAAAGGCATAGTAATGTAGGTGAACCTGCCCCACCTCATAAAAGAATGGATGTCCAGCCATGTCAAAAATATTCACTTTGATTTCTCTGTCCCGTACTTGAACTCTGGTAAAGTGATAATTCAGATGAGATCATTTTAATCAACAAACAATCAAACAATTTGATGGAGGGATTAAAACAGTCGCCAATATGCTAATATAATAGCATATGAATGCACTGACGAAAGCAAACTTTTGTTTTCATGATGTATTCTATCCTGGAAAATATTCATTTTTAAAGTAATTACAGTGCATGTTAAAAAGAAACTAACACAGTGCAAAACAGATCTAGCGGAGGGCACCAGCTACTTTTCACGTTTTTGTAACATCTCTATTATCTAAGCTATCTGGTCCAACTTAATAACTGTAAGTTTTGTGTAGTACTTCTGGTATTTCATTTCGTTCAGCTGATCGTGTCTTCGAGGTTTTACAATATTTAAGAAAAAATACTTTTAAGACCAAAATGACTAAGTTACTGATAATAACACTTGACAATCACTTACTTGGTAACACCATAGTCGATTCCAATAGTAGCCAAGTACTTGGCTACGAATCTTTTCTCGCAGTACCGTTTAATGATGCAGCTCTAAAAGAGAAACACGAAAAGGTCAGTACAATGTATTTGGTTCGGTCACCTTTAATGTCATATGTAGTTACAAAGCAAGTATGTAGGTCTAAGAGGCATAAATTGAAATTGCTCGCAAGGCCTATATTGATGTTTGAGAATGATACCTAGATAGCTGGCTAGCTCGCAAGCTCGCTAGTCAACAATCAAAAGGATGAATATAAGGAGACAGAAGGATGATGGATTATGGGACATGAAGATGTATGAGGTCGTTACGATCGTTATTACATTGCTGTTCAGATTCAGCACAATACATTAACGTTGACGTATACGGCATGTTTACACTACACAGTGTCAACTGAGAGACTGCAGTGGTGCTCAGTCTGGCCAGTGAAGGTAACAGTGGCATTAGCTATCCATGACATTTAACCAACAGTACGGTTAAGGTTGCAAGCTGACTTACCTTCCCCACCTCTGCATTTCCTAAGCTGATAACTTTTACTCGCAGCGATTTCTTATTTTCACGTTTCTTCTGTATATTCGTCTCCATGTCGTACTGAAGGTAGCGTCCAATCTATCTATACTAGCCAGTACAGTCGCGTCAGAGTAATATTAATGTACACATTCAGTTTCCAGCTAGCGAGATAACTTAGCTACACCCCACTGGGTGAACAGCAAGGCAGT
Source organism: Albula goreensis (assembly GCA_022829145.1). Classification (NCBI taxonomy): domain Eukaryota; kingdom Metazoa; phylum Chordata; class Actinopteri; order Albuliformes; family Albulidae; genus Albula; species Albula goreensis. The sequence goes on from CM040749.1 coordinate 27,299,902, forward strand.
TAATGCCAGCTAATATTAGCTAGCTACATGATAAAAACAGATCGTTGGAATGACTAGTCTAGCTAGCTAGTTAATACATCGAGCTCGTTATGAAGCTAGCTTGAAGTTTCAGAGATCATTCTTTCGAATATTTTCAGGGATCGCATTCCTTCTCTACTCCCTGCTATCAGACATGTAAACGTCCGATTCGGCAAAGCAGATTCAACACTGGTATTATTCAGGCCAAACCAACTTAATTGCTTAGAATGCAAAATCATGTAAACTTACATATACTCATATTTATTTTATGATATTTATAATAGTTTATTTCATATAAGTCAAAGACCATTTTAAATAGCATTTGCATCCCAATAATTTCTGTTTCTATGGTAACTGTCAGACACGAAGCTGTTTGAAAAAGGATTAGCAGATTCGTCATACTGATCAATAAAATAGTTTTGACTCCAAAAACAGATTTTGGGGAAAAAAAAAATATTCACAAGTACTTTGCATTTAAATGAAAAACTCAGAAAGTATGAGGAAACTCGATTGATTAGTCAGCTCCACATAGGTACCTATGCACCACGTTTTTCTCACAAATCACACAGGAACTTTAGACTGGCTGGGAGGATTTTGTAGGGTTTGAAACATTGGGAGGAATTTTACTCAATGCCTAGGTGTTCAGATTAGTAATTATTTGATCCAGGTCTGTTGACTGGTTGTTTGTTTGACTTTCACTTGAAACTAGGTATTTGTGCAGGCTCAAAAAAACTTTATGAGAGAGACATAAATTTAGACATCTGCAACAGTGGAAGCACAAAGTAGGACACAGTAATCGCAGTGGGATTTCATTGGCTGAGCTTGGCTTTGTGACATTTGCAGCGTATTGATTATGCACAAGTGTGTTTCTATTTCAGTCAAACTGGAACCATTCCAGGAATGTGATATTGATGCAGAAACCTATTTTAATTTTTCATCCCTGAATTCTCAGAATAATTTTGAAAAATGAAACTGGAGTCAGCCCAGATTCCCCTCAGTAGTGTTTTTTGATGTTAATGTTTTGATTGCTGGGGTTTTTGGCAGGGCATCAAAACTGTGATTAAAATGTAATTTTGCTGCTAATCTGTCGATAGTGCTCTGTCCTAATGCAGCATAAAGTTTAATGGCTCCAATCAATACTCTCTTCCTGTATTTAGTCTTTTGCCTAAAGGCAAAGCTCACATTACAGATTGAAGCTCTTCATTTCTGCAATCCTGCATTGTTGCGGTCTTGACATAGTAGTATCATAATCTCAATAGTAGTCACAAAAATGTGAATGTTTTTACGAATTAACAATATGTAACAGAAATAACATTCCTCAAAATTTTGTTTTTCTTTTTGTACTGTCCCCCATAAGCCATATCCTAGATTCCAGGAAATGTTTGAAAGAATGCATTTAAGATGTGCTCAGACATGTCTCTGTAAGCAGGAATAAACTCCAGTTTGCAGGCTGAGTTAATTATATTATAAAAAATTATTTTGAGTTAGGATCACCCAATGGGCAAACCTGACAAGAAATCGTTAACAGGATCACCTCCCTTAACAAAACACATGACAGGTTAGTGGTGATAAGACAATCCATATTATCTTATTGATATTTCTTTCCAAATTCATGAAAACTACCATGAACAGTAGGGTTAAGAAAAGTTCATGGAACTCACTGGATAGCAAGCTTATTGAATAGTAGCAAACATATTAGCAAGTAAAGTGCATACCTGGGGACCCAGACTCTCTGGTATTCCCCCCACATAGGCTAGCTACAACAAAACCAGTTGCACTCCATTTACACACACACACACACACACACACACACACACACACACACACACACACACACACACACACACACACACACACACACACACACACACACACACACACACACACACAACACACACAACCAACACAAGCTTGGCCATCATCATCCCTCACTACCCCTTCCCCATAACACCAATAACAAGAAGAAAGAGGCTCTGGGTCTGGTGACAGCCTGGCTGGGCTCCCTCTCCAGCTCATGGCCAGGACATGGACAGCCACCTGCTGGTAGTTGACCTCATGCTGGTGTTGATGCACTCACTGGTCCATGTTCCACCAGTAGGCTGAGGATGAAATTCAGAGTGAAACTTGTGCTGTTGTGTACAGTGTTATTATATGTCTGCAGTAATGTAGGCAAGTACTTCTGATGCTAAAATGCGGATCCAGTTGACATGTACAACACAGTACTTCACTCCATTCAGCTGAGGGACTTGTTTAAATTTGCAGGGCATAACTGGGCAAAACACTGCACAACACAGAGGGAAAGTTTACGCAAGTGCACCAATATTGAAGGTGCTTTTGCCAGGGTGGGGGTGGGAAAGGGCAGGAACCATCAGGGGAAAAATGCAGAGACAGGTGGTGAAATCAGAGAGAGGGAAAAGAAGAGGAAGATTAGTGTAAAGATGACAGACGGTCAGATAGACAGACAGATAGATTGATTGATAGTGACATCAGAAGTGGGCTGTTTATAAGTTGGGAAGAGGGGGGCAGCCACTCTCCCGGTTCTGCCCAGTGCTAGTTTAATGAGCTCTACCATCTGTAGCCTCGGGACAGAACATCTCAGGCACGGCCATTCGTTCTCACCAGTTCTCCAGCACATTGCCTGGTGCTGTTTGTGTTTGTGTCCAGACCACACAGGAGAGCGGAGATGCCCTTTCCTCGCAGGTTGGTGTTAAACTGCAGCGCATTGCTGGACCACCATGTTGGCAGCGGTAAGCATTCCAATTGCTAACTCTGGCACTAATGTTGTTTTCCTGATGAGCAAAAACATCCCGAAGGGTAGGCATTTTGGCATAGGGCAGGGCAGTTTGTAAACAACAGAATGCCGTATCTATACAGTGATGTTGGTGCATTCTGATTCTGATAGCATTTTTTTGTTCCAAGGAAACTTTCCTAGAGTGCTTTTTCCTTTCATTTTTATCATTCCAGGAAATGTAAATTATAGTAGAACAGAACATTTACTTCTCATGGTAAAAGATTCAATGCTTAACAAGTTCAGAAAATTAATAACAAAAACCTTGGAAAAAGGTCTCAGATAATTTCAGTATTATAAATGACTGAAACTACATTTTTAGTTTTGATTACCTAATAAAACTTTATAAGAGTTCTTCAGGACTCTTTAAGGTGCTTTCAGATGTGTTCCATTGTCCCAGCATGCATGAACTCACACTCACACTCACATTAGTAATGTAATATAGTAATATTGATTTCCATGGATGCCATTTGGACAGTTTGTTCTGTGAATTTTCACTGTGGATTTGTTTCAAAATGTAATTTTGTAATTATGTGAATGGTGTAATTGGGTGTAATAAGTTGAAAATGATACAGCAGGGATTTATTCAGCTCTTTAAACATTAATTACCTAGATTGTTTATAACAAACTTTGATTGTGACTTTGTATGTACAGAGAGGCTTAAGACAGCAGAATGTAAATTACTTGCTCGGTCTTGTTTGTTTTGTCTATCACCCATGGTCATCAAAGCCAAGTGCAGTTCGAGCAGGCGTGCATGCAAAAAGACACTGGTGAAAAACGGATAAAAGTATTGATGCGTGATCCTGTTTGGGACGGTGGGGCCAGTTAGGACAAAGGCTTGATTAGAGCTCAGTTAAGCAGACTAGGGGTCTTTCATTTCAGCTATTGGTTCACCCTTGTTTTTTCTGCCCTCTCATATTAACAGTTAGGAAGCGGTGAATGAGGGTTTGAAAAGCAGAAAGTGTGTCTAAAGTGGAGTGTATGCGTGAGAGAGTGTTTATATGTATGTGTCTATTGTAGAGCTCTGTGCATCTGTGTATGTGGCACTGAGTGTGCCTGATTGTTTGTGTGAGACAATATGTGTTCATGTGGCAGAATATGTGTGTTGTGTGGTACATTGTGTGTGTGTGTGTGCATATGAGTGTGTGTGTGTGTGTGTGGCAGTGAGAATGTGCCTGCTTGTGTATAAAACCATCATTATCCTTCAGAGATTTATCTCTCTTCTGCTCTGTTGGGAAAATCCAAGGTCATTGGTGTCTGGTCACATGCATGCTGTATGAGTGAGTGTGTCCCTGTGTGTGTGTGTGTGTGTGTGTGTGTGTGTGTGTGCGTGTGTGAGTGTGCGCTTGTGTCTGCCTGACAGCATGTGAGAGTATCTTTGTGACTGCGACAGTGAGGCTCTCGGCACAGAGCAGGGGGAGCAGTCATTGGCAGTTCCATCAATGTACGGTAAGAACAGTATTTATCTGTGTTTATGAGCGTGAATGTATGCTCGTGAATCTCTGTATCTGTTAAGCTCTTGTTTTGTGTGGATATTCATCACTGCTGAAGTTAGTCATTTTATGTGTATAATTATTAACCTGTTTGGAACTTTGGATATAAAAACACAAATTTAATGTGTTGGTTAAGGTTTATGTCAATGTTCCTAGCCTGAATGATAATGCTAAGACATGAGTATATGATGTGTATATCTGCATTTAATAAATATGTTTTAATGGGCAAGACCACACATCTGTTTGAATTGTGATAGATAAATTAGATAGAAAGATATCTATTGCAGTTACGATATGAGAAAGTATTTCCATTTCTCAGTGGTTTGGGGATTCTTTTTAATCTCCCTTTATTCTTCACTTGCTGAGACAAATCAAGTTTGCTTTAAATAACTTTGCAATGATGCTCTCATATGTAAATGCTATAAAAATGAATTGCTGCGAGTGCAAACACCTTTTGATTTCTATGTTGTCATCCTATCGGAAGCTTGAACAGCTCCAGGATATAACATACAACGAACAAGGAAATGTTTATAATATCAAGATGTTTGGTATTGTTGCATAAATATTCCTTTGACTGACTATGTCTTGTGTACATAAAAGCTTTCCTCTGTCTTTACTAGGCATGAATGTTTTGTTAAGTTGCCAACAGCTAATTTAGCCTCTGTCTCAATACTTGTTTTATATGATCCTCCATGTGCACTCTGTGTGGGAGGTTTTGAAAATCAATCTTCTGCTTCCCGTCATCATGATTTCACCTCTAATGAAATAATAGCTACCAGGAACTCTTGGGTGGAGGGGAATATGTCCTCCTTCATTTGATACAGTAGCTGCATACATTCTCCAAAAAGAAGCATTTCTGTTTGAGACAAAAGATGGATGTTGAGTGGCCGCTTTAGAGCCAGCTGAATTACTGGAACTAAAAACTCTTTCAAGAATGTAGGAGAGCTTTGTGATTACATCACCTATTAGCACATCCACCTCATAGAGTACCTACCAAACTCACAGCTGGTATCTGGTATCTGGGTATGTGAGCCTGTAACGTAGAACAGGAGAACCTCAGCAATATGAACATCTCTGAAGAATGGGGTGGATTGTTACTCTGAGACATCCGTAATTCAGAAAAATTCAGCGATACAATTAAAATAATTTTGATTGAAACATTTGTTGAAATTGCTACATGCGCTGTGTGACTGTTGCCCATTGTCACCTCAGTTTTTAAATGAAATAGGATAAAATCATTATGCAACTACCAATAGTCAAACCACCACCAGCATTATGTTAGCTGATGTAGGCCCACACCTTATATATGTGTACTGGTTGCTGGAATTACTTCAAAAAATGTCTTTCACTCTCAAAAACATATCGCAGGAGGCTACAATTCAGTCTGCTAGTCCAAAAGCTAATTGCCCACAGTAGGCTAACATTAACAGTCAACTGCTGGGCTCTGCTAGAGGAGGGATTGGAAGTTGGAGGAGAGTACCCTATCCGCCCTGATGTACCATCTGGTGGGCCTCAGCCTGTAACCCAGAGAAGCCTGCAGGCAAGGCCCAGACAACCAGGGAAACCCAGAGGAGGAACTCTCGCTAGGGAGCCACCTGTTGTCTAATGAAATAGATGTGTGCATCCATTTGTCTGAATCTTCAGATTAACTGCCAACATACATTTGTCAAATACTGTTCCTAAATACTAATTTTATACTCTTACTGTATAAAATATTATTGTTCAAACGTATTTTTGGGAAATTGCATTATGTAATAGTTTAAATGAATTTGACAATGGATATTCAAAATATTTTGGGAAATTTATGTCACATGATTTGAATACATTATTCTGTGTTTCACACATTCATATAGTGAAAACTATATGAATAGTGTTTTTGAATCTCTTAATTATGTATCTCTGAGGTTCTTCTGTATTCTAAGGGCAAAATTAAACAACAGTTACAGATGAATTAAAGTACAGATGAAGTGAAAGTATCTCTAAAATGTTTGCATTAAAAGATTTGTCAATGAAGTTTCCTGGGTGTGTTTTAAGTTAAACCAGTGCACTGCAAAGAGTACTTAAAATCATAACTTCAACGTGACCACAGCTTGAAATTAAAACACTATAAGGATGTTGTTTGAAGACTTTTTGAATGAAGAATTCAGCTGGACCCAGTGAAAGGTGTCACTCATTCACTCAAGCCAGTCTTGTCAGTACATTCCTGCAGCTGAGAGCTGGTCTTCCCTCAGCTGGTCCCATAATCTACCCTTAAACCCTGGGATAAAACCCTGTAGAAGGCAATGTGTCCAGCATGAGACAGGTTTCCATGCAATTGTCACTGTTCCCTTATGGGACAACTGTGCCGCACCACAGAGACCTCAGTGTAAAAGACCTTTACCAAACTCTAGACCAGGTTACCTTAACCAACTATTACTACCGAACCCAATGATTCAGTCATCATAATATACCTTTTAGTAGGATGAGTTTAATGACAATATGACTGTACATAGAATCAGTGTATCCAAAACCTTTACGACATATTTTTAAAAAGTGTTAAAATGTTAACTATGGTAAAATAAGTTATTTGGAGAGAGGTGTATGGCTGTCCAGATGTTAAAAAAAGTAATCTACCAGCTGACAACACAGTCTAACAGTCTAACCATAATAGTAATGGAGGATTACATTTTGGGTTGAACCATATGATGTTTGAAACCCAGCAAATGATACGAATTTGGTGAACAGCTGATCCAATCTGTCATCTCTGTAAACAAAGACATGAAACGAATTCAGCCACTGAGACAATATGTTGCATTTAGGGTAATTATGAACCTTTCAGCCGCTTCACATTCCCTTCGCTGGATATTTAGGTGCTATGAGCTACATTTTTTTTTCCCTGCCTGTGTTTTTGTATGGGAGCTTTCAGCTAAATCTCAGTGGAATTTTGAAATGCAGTCTCAAAGCTGGTGTCTGACTGGCCTCGTCTGGGGCTAAAAATAGCATCAGTGGATGCTGTGCTTGTGGGGGAACCCAGTCTGTCTGTCTGTCTGTCTGTGATCCCCACAGAGTGGGAGTTTCAGGATTTCTGTAGACTTGCTTCTGCACAACCGCCAATTAAACACAACAGCAAGTCAGTGTTAGAATAGCTGGAAGAACAAAAAAGGTTTTGGAATGGCCTATTTAAAGCCCAGACCTTAAGCCCATTGAGGCAGGACCTGAGGCCAGTAGTCAAAGTGTAAGAGAAGTTTTGCATGGAGGAGTGGGCCATAATTCCCCCATGGTGTTGTGAGATACTACAATAACAATAATAATCCCTAAAAACAGGAGGCTTTTGATGACAGTCATTGCTGCAAAATCAGAACTGTATATTATTTGTTAATTCTAGTTTCCTTTTATCTAATATCATGTTTGGTTGAAGATTTGATAATATTCAATGCAGAAAGTATGCAAAAATGGAGAAAATATGACAGTCATAAGAACTTTTTTCATGGTGCTGCATATCATAATAAATTGCGGAAAACTTAATTAAATGCGTTTATTTATATTTATTACTGAACACATAGCATTCCAGAGCACAAATGATCAAGATTTCCCAGATTTAACTGCCCATACAGAACTGAATGCATTTCAACCATGAATAGTCTTTTTTATACAGGAATGGAAAATGGATCAGTTGTTTTCGGTTTGGTCCCTTGAGTCATGTTTTGCAGCAATACTGTTTTTTTCAGAGTCTTCTATCCTCGCCACCCCCACCAGTCTCCTACTGTGGCATTCACAGCTGTCAGATCGAAGATGAGATAGAGTAAACACTTCTGCAACAACAACAACAACAAAAACATCTGAACTGTAGGAGCTGTCAGATATTGTCAATGCTTCCTGTGTTTCTGTGGGTTGAGAGGACTCACTGTGTGTGCACTGTGGTTTACTTAATGGCTGTGGGACCTGGTGAATGAGTCCTTGGGTATGTGTTGCCTCTGTTTCTGACCTGTCTCTGGCCAATGCCACCTGTTAATCCCCCACAAACTGCCAATAAATCTCTCAATTTGAAATGCTTTATTTTGGCAATCAAGGCAAAGCCAAGATTGTTAGAGTGAATCCTCTTTTATTTAGCTTTTATTTAAGGATGGTTGCTAAACACTGGCAAGACAGCTATTAAAATAACTCCAGTCTTATCAGGTGCATAGCTCTCTGGTCCATACTTTATAAAGCATACTCCAGAGCCAATCGGTCAGCTGTTTAGAAAGATATATGTGGGAATACTGGAAACAGCCACTGGCAACTTGATTTACAAATACATTGAAGACTTTTTGCATTGCTTAACTATTGTGTGTATGTATATTCTAAAAGTGGTACAAAGTGGTTACCAGTAAAAGTGCTCCAGAAGATTTCATTTGTATACATGGCAATTTATCTCCTGAAAATGAAATTTCATTAAGTTTTCAGTGAACTGGTAAAATTTGAACAGATTTTCTTGCAGTGTGTAAGCGGAGCGAAGTCTGTAAATTGAATATACACAGTGACTATACATGTAAAAAATAATGCAGATTTTTTTTGGTAATGTCATGTAATGATATTGTCAGACTATATGAATATAGACAAATGTATTCAACTAGAGAAGTAGCAAAATGTGATAATGCTCCTCAAGGCATGCTGGCATTAAAATTGCATGCCCATGGATGTTTGTATTGACAAAACCCGTCATCACCTTCTGGCATTTTTTGGGATGGTTTAGGAGTCTGTGGATGTTGTGGGGCTCTGCGACCCCGATACAAGAGACTTGTGGACAATATCTTCCCAGAAGATCCAGAGGTGAGATCTGTCACTTCCTGTATGATTCCATGCTTTAACTCAAGCTTTACACCATTCCAATCTTTTAGCAGAGAATTTCATTTAGACCAAAGTTGCCATAGAGATGGATGTTGGTGTAATTTTCTTGACTCCTCTCTGACAGGCAATTAATATTATAGAAGAAGATGGATCCTTGATTGTTGATGAATTTCCTGAGAAAATAGAGATCCAGGAATTGTAAGGTGTTTCAAGCCATTCGGCTCTTATCTGTTGTGGGATTAAACATTTGCAGTATAACAGCTGGCAAATGCTTTGATGATGTGAATCCCGATTACAGTATAGGTTTAACCTGTTAATGCGCTCCAGTGTGTCCCTGAAATGAAAATATACTTTACTTTACAAACTGTTTATTGCAACACTCTTCAACTGATGTGTTCAATACAGAAGATGTTGTACCGCAGCTAAATAATGATGCATGTATGTACTTATGTACATATGTATGTACATATAATTTACAAACATAACAATAATGTATTTCCAATATTAGTGTTTCAAAAACTTTATAAAAACATGTATTCAGAAATATTAACTGCATCCTTTTATTTGGTTTATTGATGTACATGCAGTACATTTCAAATAAATATTCCATTCAAATATGGATAACATTTTCACTTAGCAACATAGATGCTAGTTCATGGGGGAGAGGTTACTATGCAACCATTTCTTTTCAACTGCTTACTAGAACCTTCTGTATGGAATGCATTAAGACAGCTGTCAATATCACTGGTTCCACTTCAACAGAGCATGAACAATCTAAGCAAAATAAATAAAAATTATATATATATATATATATGAAAAAATAATAAATAATGAAAATAAGATGAATATTTTCATTCTTAGTTTCCTGACTATGGTGGATCCTCTCATGTCTCTCCCCTTGCTGTGCCCAGGATGGCCTGGTGAAAGCCAACATGGAGAAGCTGACCTTCTATGCCTTGTCTGCTCCAGAGAAGCTGGACCGAATTGGGGCATACCTCTCGGAGAGACTATCTCGAGATGTGGCCCGGCACAAATATGGGTGAGAGAATTTAACATTTAACAATTCTTTGCCCCGAAGGACCTCACAGTCCATGATTTTTTCTGTGTTCTAACTTGTAATACATATGTAATTTAGGTCCTTCTAAAGTTTCTGAGAAAATGAGGGGGCTGTTTTAAATTTTATACTTTGAACTAGCTGACATGGCTACTCTAAGTAGTAGTCTTATTTTACAAAACAGCAACATTAACCTGTGCATGTTTGAGTTAGAATACAGCATTATGGAACTGAGACAATAGGAGGTGGTGAGTTAAGTAACGAATGAGAAAAAGACAGAGTGAGTGGGACCCTGCATGTTCTTAATTAGCATCCTAGACAAAGAAACATTATTTGTGCAAGTGAACACAACAGTTACAGTAGTCACACTGACAGGAAATTGGAGAAAAAAACCATAGCCAGCTGGGCAGATCACAAAAGGATCACTTGTGACTTCAGCACCTGGAATACTATTCATTCATTCAGCTCTTCATTGGAATACTATTAGCAGGCTAAATATCTGTAATGATAAATGTAAAAGTAACGTTTGGCTATTAGCACCATATGGCGAGCAAGTAGGTTGTTCAGCTTTATACTGAAAATGTAAAGCGAAATAAATTAGCTGACATGTTCTACATTAACAGATGAATAAACTGGATCTGTAACTGTCTGTTTAAGATACTACTGCAGATTTTTTTTCTGCAAGCTGAAAACACTATCCTTTTTTTATAATATAAAGTTCTGTTTTGAGGTTTCATTTGTACAGAATAAGCACATTGGTACTGTAATTGCAGGTATGTTTGCATTGCTATGGAGGCTCTGGACCAGCTCCTCATGGCCTGCCATTGTCAGAGCATAAACCTGTTTGTGGAGAGCTTCCTCAAGATGGTACGCAAGCTACTGGAGTCAGACAAGCCCAACCTGCAGATCCTGGGCACCAACTCGGTGAGTCACAGATCATTGGCAGCTGTTGAGCACAGATGTTTAACGTTTAATGTGATTTACCAGGGGGATCAAATGCATGGCATCTGCATTTAGGCCCAGTTGGGAACACAAGGCATTGCATATCAAATAAACACAGTGATAAGCATATGTTTTATCCAGATAAGAAGGTATCTGTGCGTAACTCATTAGTGTATGTGCATTTAAACCTATGCCGCAGGTCATAGTCTCAATGATTGCTATGACTCAAATCTGGTTTGTACCTCTGTTTTCCTTGGCCAGCTTATTCACAGTAAACCTGATATGTCCTGAAAAAATTCATTTTGGTTCCTAAAAACATTCAAGTTTGGCAAAGGCAGAGTCATGTCCTCGCAAAGCATAAGCCTCTCACTAACGCACTCTGCAAAAAGGCCTGTCTGCTTATCAGAATGTCAGTGAGAGTTTTTCAAAATAAACAGTGGCCATGACTGTGAATGATGGCTTTGGCCATTGTCTTCTCAGAGAGCCACTGGCTGTGTGTTAATGTGCTAGTGTGTATAAAGAGTTGCTGCATCTGTTCAAGTCCGCAGCATTACTTATCCCATGGGCTGATATGTAAAGGCTTAAAGATTAAAAATAGATTACTTTGTGGATCTAGGCCAGCTTTCACAAAGCTTAAAATTATACTGCTGATAAAATATACAACGTGCTGCTTGCATATGGTCTTTTGATGTGAAACAGACCCAGAAATTGCCAATTTCCACTGGTATATTAAGTAGAAGTCAGCCTCCAATGTGTAACGTGCATTAAAATATTGTTTAAAATTACTATTTTTTCACCTTTATTTAAATAATTAAATATTGTATATAAATAATAAAAGTGTCTTGGTCACCATTTCTGCAAGCAGCTAGGAAACAAGAAAAGAGTGCTTCAGCTTTTAGCCTATGATCCAAAAATGTATTTGTAACATAACAGAAAAACTGCTGTAAATCTGTTATTGAAATAACTGAATGTTTTGGGCTATATTTAGTTTCAGTGGAACAATCAGAAAACACTGACGATAAACCTCTCTCGTCTTACCTGTTTCACCACGAGTAATTCCTCCTTATCAGGCATTCCAGTGAAGCTCCACTGCCATTAATAGTACAGTAATATAATGGAAATACCTGTATAATAAGTATTACTGATAGTAAATAAGAAAATTACCAAAATGAGTAAAACAACCATGTTGTAATGAGGAGACGGAATCCCATGTTCACAGTTGAGGACAGATATTTTTCTTACACAGGCAGCCACAGGAACACAAGCATGGAGTAAAATGTTCAATGATTACAATGTTTTGCCAATATTGATAGAGCTTAAGGGAAATACATTAGCAAGTGATGACCAGGTAACCCCAGGAAGTGAAGCCCATACATGATAGTGGGGAACCAGACGACAGATAGAAGGTCATTAACAGGAGGCGCCATTTGGCTCTGGTCGGATGCGGCGACATCCCTTTGTTATTCTAATACACATTGTCATACACTGTGCTGCTGTCTAGAACTGTGTACCAACAATTACTATTGTGTGTTGCAGTATAAGTACAGTTTTAAAGCAATGTGGATTCATCCATTGTTTTCTGAAAAATAAGGCAAAATCCAATAGTTAATGTCGGTTATGATTGTTTACCTCCCCAGTTTGTGAAGTTTGCCAACATTGAAGAGGACACACCTTCATACCATCGTAGCTATGACTTCTTTGTCTCTCGATTCAGCGAAATGTGTCACTCCAGTTTTGAAGACCCTGATATTCGTACAAAGTGAGTAGGGTCATCACTTGCTACGAAACTGTCTCTTTGTTATTTTAGTGTATAATTCACATGTTACATGAAAAAAAACTGGATTTGGTTTAATCTGCTGAATACTAAAAATAAGAACCTAATAGCACTTAGATGTTTTTTGTAAATGAATGTATGAGGGATATTTTGGGTAACAAGGCGTCAGTCAGTGATCGTCAGTTGCTCAGTGTGTGCTAGGGAAGGAAGACTGTGAGTCTTCATTCTTAGGAAAGTTTCCTTCTTTCAATCAACATTTGATCTTAGCTTTGAAAGCACCAGAACATCATTAAACCTATTTGGGAAGTTATTGGAGTTAGATTGTGGACTAGATCACCACTCCCTTCAATTCTCAAAGGCATAGAGGCTTTCTGTCATAAAAGATTGGTCCAATATCCAATATCTAACATTTAGAAACAGCATTCCATGAAGAAGTAATCCTGTCCTGAAGGCAGCGGGCTGCCTGACCCCTGATTAGTTAATAAATACTCATATATTGTTAGGTGTATTAATAGTGTTGATATATGTATGATGAAGGAAGCCAGAGCAGTGTCACCCATTGGTCCTCCTCTCAGCAAATGACTCTTTGACTCTCGTAGCATCCGCATGGCAGGGATCAAAGGTCTGCAGGCCGTGGTGAGGAAGACAGTGAACGATGAGCTGCAGGCCAACATCTGGGACCCGCAGCACATGGACAAGATCGTACCATCGTTGCTGTTCAACCTGCAGCAGGAGGACTGTAAGGAGAGGTCAGCAATAACACCAGATCTCACCAAAACTGTACATTACTATTCATTTAATATTAAGACAAGACTGTTCCCCAGTCAGGGGATGTTTTTATTGCTACTAATAAAAAAGGATATCTAAGTGAAAGTAGCAAATTCAAATAGCTTTTAATGAAAATAATAAAATGGGACTTAAAAAAACATTTGAAGGAAAATCCACATGAATTGACGAATGGACAGAATTTTATTCTGAATATTATTTCTCCTGCTTATTGAAATCCTACCCAGTAGAGTAATAAATGAAATAAGAATGTGCAGACGAAAGGCATGCCTGTAACACTGTGAAAGACTGTAGAAACTGATTAGACTATTTTACTGCCTACAGTCATCCCAGTACCATTTACTTGTTCCAAGAAATTGTACACAGTTTAGCAATAAAATGAAAGATGCAATAATTGAAAAATGCAATAAAATTAAATAAAATCTGCAGATAAAAAGCATACTTATAAAACTGCAGAAGCAGGCTAGATGATGACTGCTGTGCATTAGATAATGAACTGATGTTTCAGTCTGGTCATTTGACACACTTTATATACCTCGAATGCTGTAGGCTAATCTTGTAAAAAGATGACATATTTAGCTAAAAAATGCCATGGAATATATGGAAAATAATATATATTTGTAAGCTGCTATTTTTATTTATTTATATTTTGAATTGAATGAAGTCTCCTAATGTGAAGAATGCCAATTAAATAATCCACGGGTGTATTCTTTAGTTTGCAGACAGAAATCTTCTATTATGCTGAGAGCATTCTGTTTAATTCTAAAATAAGAAATGATTAAATGTTTGTAGCTACATTTTGATGACGATTTGTGCATGTGTACCTTTGTTCATACGTGTGTATGTTGGTGCTTGAGTGCCTGCAGCTGCGTGTCCTCGCTGCCTCAGGGCTCGGAGAAAGAGAAGGAGAGCCCATTGGAGCTGACGGAGCGTTGCTTTAGGGAGCTGCTGGGCCGCGCAGCCTACGGAAACATCAAAAACGCCATCACACCCGTGCTCATGTGAGTGCACACGAAGGTGGGACAGTCTCTGGGGCTTTGGATAGGAGACAGTGGAACGATCTGTGACATTAACAGCAGCTGGGGGTCTGGAGACATACTCGTACAATACTTCATTTTACTTTGCTTTTACGTTTACTTTGTTATTTTATTTGACATGGACCCAGCCCATCACACCCAATGGGCCAGAATTAGCTCCAGAGCTAATTATTTATCTGAGGTTCCTAGGCAGGGAAACATTAAGCTGGAAATCACAACACATACATAATTCTCATATTGTTTGTATCCCTGACTCCACTAACTCACATGTGCAAAAACTGGGCATAGCATAGGAGATAATACCATTCTCTCACCCCTGCTACAGTGAGGATATGAGCACTGTAGCATCTCTAATTTCTCTGTGTGAGTGTGTGACCAGTAAAGAATCTGTCTGTGATCCCAGGCACCTTGATAACCACTCACTCTGGGAGAGCAAGTCTTTTGCTGTTCGATGCTTTAAGATCATCATGTATTCGATCCAGGTAAGACTTGTCTGTCATTTTGTCAGATGATTTTATTTTATAGGACTCTACTGTATACCCTTGTCTCATTTTCTCCCTCTTGTTTCCAATTTTCCCATCAGACCCAGCATGCTCACCTGGTGATCCAACAGCTACTGGGCCACCTAGATGCCAACAGTAAAAACTCAGCCACAGTGAGAGCTGGGATAGTGGAGGTGCTGTCTGAGGCAGCTGTCATAGAGGCCAGTGGTTCTGTGGGTAAGACAAGCTCCAAGTATTGGGGGTAAACAGCAATAAAAATTGTGGGTGCTAGGCCCTCAAACAACATTTAAAATGAAAGAGCCACTTTTTTTCAGTAACTAATGCTACATTTTGTCATAATCCCTTCTACAATGATTTAGAACTACAAACCAACATATAAGAAAAATTGTTCAGTAAAAAAAAAGGTTGAGTGATTTTTATTTTTGAAGACATTTGGCACTCATAAGCAGACTGCAGGCAATTTGCCACAACCTCTGATCTAGACTATATGTGACATAAAAGTCTGAATATAATAAACATATAACATTGTATAATATACTAGAATATAAGCAGCATACATAGCTTGAGCATACCATATATATAGAAAATAACTAAATTTGGCATACACTTAACATACTTCCTCAGTGGGAAGCGAAAGCTGCCACGCTAGCGTCTATTGCAATGGATATTCCATTATGATGGCCGGAGGGTTGTCTTTCTGAGATAAAAAGATGCCAGTTCATGAATACTATAATTTGTATGTTGAGGTCTGTTTGCTTTCTTGTGTATTGCGTATAAATATCCTTCTTTGTATTTCTGTTGTGGGTGTCCCAGGCCCTACAGTACTGGAGGTGTTTAACACTCTGCTCAAGCAGCTGCGCCTCAGCGTGGACTACGAGTTGACCGGCTCCTACCATGCGTGTGGAAACATTGACTCTGCGGTCGTCAAAGAGCATGAGGAAAGACAGCTGCAGGAGGCCGTCATCAAGACTGTTGGTACGTGGTCACCTATACCCCTTCAGCTGACTCATTTCTTTTCCTCTTCAGGCACATCTCATTTGAGTAACATATAACATAATGCTATAAATTTAGCTAGTTTTAGAAGTCTGACCGCACCATGCAATTTCACAACTAGTTAAACAAGAAATCAATCACTTCAAACCTATCCACTTCTGAATAGTACCACCAATTGTAATGCAGGTAGACTGCATTGCAACAGTTTAGCTGGTAGCTAAACCTGACAAATTAGTAAGCTAGCTGGCAAAATCATCTGGCAAAAGCTCCCATAGAACCTCCAAATCAATGAACAGTTGTAGAAGTCATTAAAGCTCTCCCTCTTAGCCAGAATCAGTAACAGAATGTACCAAGTGAATCAGTTACATTTCCTTCCTGTTCTTCGTAGTCCATAAACATAATTTTTACCTCTTCTCCTGCCTGCTGCATTACTGCTGGCTACATTTCACTTGCCCTTCTCTAGACATTGACTGTATCCTGTAGAAAGCTTATCCATGTGTCACTCTTTCTGTCTCCCTCTCATACCCGGTGGTGGCATCCTCTTTCCCTCTTAACATCTTTGTGTCCTCTCTCTTTGTGCCTGCAGGGTCGTTTGCTAACACACTACCCACGTACCAGCGCTCAGAGGTGATGCTGTTCATCATGGGGAAGATCCCGGTTCCTGGAATGCACCCGGCCATCGGGCCCGCTAGCTCAGGGTAGCTTGATGTCTCGTCACGTCCCATTTCATGTTACCATATGTTTAAATTCCGCTTCCCCATAACATCACATTTCACATGAAATCATGTTTTCACATGTTTGGTTTCATGGTATCACATATTGCTTTCCCATATTGTCACATGTCATCACATTATCTGTACATCAGATGTGATCGCATGTGAAATGGTGAAAAGGGTTATGTTTTTATTCTGTAACAATGGTAATTCTGTAACCAAAAGAATTTACCCCTAAAGAAATATTCTGATTACTAACAGAGCAGTTAAAAACCTTGATGTTCATCTTAGAATCATATTATTCACATTTGTAATTTAACCATGTTTGGGTTGCAGGTTTGAGGGCAGCCGGATGATTCAACTGATGCTGCTTAAGGCATTATTACAGGTAAGAATTTTGCAAGTGTACTTAAGATAATGCACTTATTATAATCCAGGTCTTTCCTTTGCATCACTTGCCCACCCTCTCTTCTGTCTTTCTGCTGGTGTAACTAAGGTGACGACAGGTTTCCAGACCACCAACATGCTGACGGCGCTCCCCACATCCTTTCTTGACCCACTGCTGTCCTTCACCCTGATGGAGGACATGGAGATCCGGCTTCTGGTCCTGGAGATACTTGTCAGCGTTATTGATCGACATGACAACCGGCCCAAGTTGTCCTCCATAAGGTGAACATGCCTTCTCACTTTGTTTATGGCGATGGCAACAACAGTGGTTCATAGTCTGTGGGAGCAGTATAGTTTACCAGCACAGATCTGCTTTCTGTCATGTTATTCTCAAGTACCTTTATGATATTGGAAAGTCTGCTAACTCCACTTACTGTATGCACTTCATTCACATAAGCAGACTAAACCATTACACATTACCTATATCAGTTAGTTATTGTTTATAAGTATTTTGTTGGAAAGGCTTGAAAATCGATGATAGAAAGAGAAATCTTCTCATAAATAGCTTCATTAATGATAGTCAGTTACCGCATGATTACCTACATGCCGTAAAGTTTGATTTTACTGTAAGGACTAGTTCATGCGTGTATCAGCTTAGAATAGTCTTTACACAGTGAGCTCAGTTTTCCAGTCCAAATACATGATGATATCTTTGCCGTGGCAGTTTGCCAAGTTCATTTTAAAGCAGTCTGGAATGTAGCCATGGCAGATATGTAACTGTCACTTTCTACCTGTGTGAACTTGATGCCATACAGTTTCAAAATAAAAATGGCAACAATAACTCCATTTTGTGCTTCCTACTTTTGACACTGTGTTTGGACCATTAAAATAGAGCGAGTGTCCTTACAGAGACACATACAGCTGTCTCTCAATAAAACCTCTCAGTAAGTCCACCTTTCTGTGCAGCATTATCTCAGATATCTCCGTCCTGAAACTGAAAGTGGACAAGTGCTCTCGACAGGACAATCTGTTCATGAAAAAGGTATGTTCTCCCGTCAACCTCCATTTACCAGCTGACACCAAAGGAAATGTTGTCCTAGTTTCTGCCATTTCCCTTTATTCCCTTTATCCCAAAACTAAAACTGTGAAAGAGTAACACACAACCAAACATTATGCAGGGGAGAACATAGGTTAGAGTTTTTAACCAATAAACTTTTTTATCTTAACAACAGATCGTTAACAAAGGTCAAAACCTGGTAGCGTTTTTTAATATATGACAGTGTTTTTTTATCATGATCATGAGACGATTTGACGATGTGTATGTATGCATACAGCACATGCATTTGGGATGTTAACCGTAATAAATGATCTGCACCCTGTACCTGTTTCTAGCATTCCCATCGGCTCTACCGACACATATACCTGGCCTGTAAAGAGGAGAACAGTGCCCAGCTGCACTTTGAGACTCTGTACGCTCTACTGGGGCTCATCAGCATGGAACTGGCCAATGAGGAGGTGGTAGTGGACCTCATCCGCCTTGCCTTGGCCCTGCAGGTGTGTGTGTTCCACTGGAAAATCAACCCTCCCTTCATCTCTCTCTGTGTAGCGTTGGTGCTGATTGGCTCTGTCCTTGCTTTCCAGGACCTGGCTCTGACCAATGAGGACAGCCTCCCTGTGTACAACCGGTGTGCCATCCATGCCCTGTCTGCTGCCTACCTCAACCTCATCTGCCAGCTGACCACTGTGCCCAGCTTCTGCCAGCACGTCCAGGAGGTAGGTCAGTGATCCATGCCCTTCTCCATCAGCAGCAGCCTGGAGCAGAGTTTGGGGAACTGTGCTTAAAACCAGAAGGTTGTTGGGCTAAATCCCAGTTGGGGCCACTGCTGACTCAACCCCCAGCAATGCGCTCCACTTTAGTTTCTTTGGTAAATATGGAATTGTACAGAAAGTAACATAAAGAAATGTTTCATATCTCCGTAGGTGATTGAGACACGACAGAAAAGAGTTCCTTTCCTGCTGCCTGAGGACATCTTCATTGAGAATCCTCGGTTAGTACATTACCAGCGTAGTCAGATTTTGTTGCTCTCTTAGATTTGCACTATTTTAGTATTTTAATAATCAGCTCAGATACTGGAGACCCTTGTATAATATGACACAGGAAACTGGAGACCCTTGAGATCTATTTTTCTCTCATGACATAAACAATACAATCCTAACTAAACTCTGGGACCCATATACATAGACAAGCACTGAGTAAATCTGGCCCTTAGTATCTGCTAGACTTCTTCCTCTGAGTGTTCAATAGCATGCACTCTATAACCATAAAATCCATGAAGGACAAAGAAACAAAAAATAAAAGGCTCTCAGAATAGTATTCCCATCAGATGAGGACTTTAAAGTAGGTATACCGATGGCATGTCTTTGTGCTTTATATTTTGTGTTTTGCTAGCACTCAGGATCCAGGCATATGTTTTCCTGTACATTTGCTGAGTGAAATTTAGAGAACTAATACCCTTTACATGTATTCTGGAACATCTGCAGTTCCATTTTAAGCACTCCATTCCAAAGACTTTTAAAAGACTTTTCCAGGTAAACATTTGTCTGGAACTACAGATGTACTATAGTACAACTCCTTTTTTACATCTAGTTTGTGGCAAAAAAGTTTGTTTCAACTGACGTTAGAGTTGATACTGCAGTGAATGTCATCATTTTCAGAAAGCCTGAAACTAGGAATTGCCTAATTTGGCTAATGGCATGATCTGTGGTTTTATTTAGTAGAAATATATTAACTCTTGCCAAATTAATCCCCATTAATCTAATGTCATTGATCTTTAATCCATGTAACTGAGTAATGCAATTGAGTATTTTGTCCAACTTAACTGCAATTGTTAATAAATTGTGTAATAACTTTTAATTTGTTGATGTGATTCAGTCACTTTAGAAATGTTGAACAAAATGGATGAATTGATGGATGTACTATTACCATGTCACACAAGTCAGTCTTTTCTGGTCATTGTCTTGCTGGTTTTGATAATGGAGTCTTATTGCCAAAACACAGCCTTGGTACAGATAAAAATTTTATGGGAATGGTGTCCTCAACCCATATTCAGGTTTAAACATTACTCCATGGTCTAGGCACCCCTTTTGTGAAACATCTTGTCTGTTTTTATGTCAAAATCATGTCTGTTTTTGTTAACTATGACTTTTAGTATATATGTACAACACATATACCACATATACCACATATAAAAATGGTAAATAATGACAGAAATTAAATATTGGCCAGTACATATTGAATCAGTTGAAATAATAATTGTAGTACATTGTCAAATTGCTGTCCCTTCCTCAGAGTTCCTGAAACACTGGAGAAGCTGGAGGGAGAGGTGGTCTTCCTACAGACTAAAATCGCTGAGGTCCTTGGAGGCAGTGGCTATAACACTGACCGATTGGCTACTCCATACATCCCACAGCTCACAGGTACCCAGCGTCACTCCCTCCTCCCCGCAAAAATCTGGTGCACTAGAGTTTATTTACTGGCCTACATTGAGCTTTGTGCTCTTTCCTTAACTCGCTCCCCAGACGAAGACAGACTAGCGAAGAGGAAGAGTATTGGGGACACTATCTCGTTGCAAGTGGAGGTGGACTCCAGAAACAGTCCAGAGAGAGAGGAGGTGAGGCCCTGCCCCACCATGCCTTTTCCCCACCACTCATAAATCACCCGTGACAGCACAGAGCCCCTTGCTAACTCATTGCACTTGTCTGTGTCTTTAGAGATGTCCCGCAGAGGAGATCACTTTTGAAACATTGAAAAAAGCCATCGGTGAGCCCACGTCAATCTTCTTGGACACCTCTATTAACTGTATGAATTAAGTATCTGATAAATTGTCATTGTCTGGCTTGGAGAAAAGTGGGAAAAGAACAGAATTTTTCTCTCTGTAGTAGATCCAAAAACAATTGGTCATGCTTGTCGTTCCTGGTTCCCCCTTGTCTCTTCTTCAGTGGACAGTGTTAGTACAGAGGAGCAGGAGAGAGAGCGGAGGAGGCAGGTGGTCGAGAAGTTCCAAACTGCTCCGTTTGAGGAAATAGCTGCCCACTGTGGTGCCAGAGTGAGTGTCTTGTGCAATAAATATTAACACAAGGACAAAACTAAGCCTTTTTGTCTTTGTTTGAAATATTTTGTGCTAGGATCAAACCATAGTTCAGTATGGTACGTGCTTTGTCCATTAGTCTGACGTATCTTGGGGTTTGCTGAGAACCCTGGTTCATTCGTCGTGTCGTGAGGATGATTTTGATCATGGGGATGATGTGATGATGATGATTATTATTATCATTTTTATTATTTGCAGGCTACTTTGTTGCAGAGCAAGCTCAATCAGATCTTTGAGATTACAATCAGGTATGTTACCTCTTAAAGTGATCTCAAATCTACAGAAAATTGACAGAATCCTTTGATTCTGATTTACCATGCTTTTCTTGGAAACAAGGACAACCTGTATGCATGCCAAATCTGATGGTTAGTACTTAGCCCAGTGTGAAGCAAAGTTTTTCTTTGTCTTTTGGAACGCAGACCTCCGCCCAGTCCCTCTGGCAGTGTGGGGCATGGTTCTACACAGAGGCGATCTGTGCCTGTCTATGAGATGAAGTTCCCTGATCTCTGTGTGTACTAGCAAGAGAGGCAAAGAGACCACCGCCTTTCAGCAGCAAGATGTGGAGGAACTCAGAAAGAATGCACCCTCAGGACGGAAGCGCCCTTCTATGTTGCCACTTGACTAGTCCCTAATGTGCCTCTGTCTCCCTTGTTCACTGTTAAGATCAAAAACTTGATCTTTGACCTGTCCCTCCTCAGCTTTACCCATGATTGTTGGTGGACCATGATGACAAAAATCGTTTGTCTTTTGATTAAGCAGCTACTCGGGTCCTGAATTCCATCTGTCCTCTCTGCTTCTTGACAACAGGGGGTTCCTGTTGGTAACTGGAATTTCTGGTTCAGTGCAGATCATCTCTATGAACAAGATACACACTGCTTGGGTGAATAATCATTTTGAATTCTGGAATATAGGATGTACATCCTGTTTACTTCGTTAGAAAACCAGATTCTGGTCTTCAGGATCCTGAAATGTGTTTTTGGTGGTCCAGTTGTAAAAATGTTTGCAACGTGTTTTAAATGTTACTTTTTTGTTTCAAATTTTCATTCACTTTTATCTTTACCTAATTTTAGTTGTAGATTTGAAAAAAAAAATAAACCCTACAACAGCTCTGTTCTAAAATAAGTTCTGATCACAGTCAAAGAACAGATGTTCACTGTGTGAAAAAAGCAAACTGACAAGATGCTTTGTATTTGCTTGTTGAAGATTGTAATTGGTTGTTGAAGTTTAATTTCTGGTATGTATGTAGTCCCTTTGCATTCTCTCTGGACCAATGCACAATTGTAAAGGTTAATGAGAGTCATTTTATGAAAATTGGAGTACCTTACAGGGAACTCCCATTAAACAATGGTCAAACATGCCTCTTGCATAGTTAACATCTGCACATGATTAACATCAGAAATCATGTTAATCCGACACATTGCAGTTATGTTGTGAGAAGACAATTAAGCCTGAAAATTGGAGTGTGAAAAATTGTTTAAACTGGACATGATACAGTAATAAGCAATCAAGCAGACAATGATTTCACCTACAGAACGTTCATCGTTGTTTGTTAACAAATCACTGGGGCCATTGAAACAGTGAATGGATCAAATCTTTTTTTACCTTCACTAAAATTGCTTTCATCTTGAATCTGTGCACCTTTCCTTTTATTTATACAAAATATGTAACACCTAAAGAAGTTGTGATGAGCAATAATAAATTATTCTTTTTTTGTTCACCTACCGTTCGCAATATTGCTATGGAAATTTGTAATTCACCAACATGGGTGCTCTATAATGCAGCATGCCAAAGTACTTTGTGTTGCCATGGTGGTAACAGTTACAATATATCTCCATCAACCAGTAAAATCCTTTCTCTTAGTTCCACAGAGTGACTGTCCCAGATGTTTTCCAGAGTGTACCTGTTATTTGAGGCTACAAAAACCTTCAGACCAGTGCTCATCATTGTGATATATATGTATATGGTGTAAAAAGTAAATAAACTAATATTTAATTACATTTAAATGTATTTGGATGTCTTTTATGAATTCAGGAATTTTGTGGCAAAATTGTAAGGCTAAGGACCAAGGACAAACAAATATGCTGTGAGGTAAATTTAAGAAACATGTGATTTTGTGAAACAAAAATCAATAAATGTTATAATGTAATAAAGGTCATGTGCAGCCTCAGTCTGAGAAACCCTGTGAAAAGGCAAGCAGATGTCATATTCTCTTATCATACATGAGCGACACTCTGCCCTGGCTTTAGAATTCTGGAGCAGGGTATCCTGATTTTCACCATTACTCAGCACTTCACTGATGAATGAAGGCAGTTGATTACACACTTACCTCACCTATGGTACATTACCCTGGGTCTAAATTGGTTGTTGATTTTATGGTAAAAATAAATGTTGCAGGGTATATGTGTCAGTGTGTTCAAGAACCATCTACACATCTCTTTCCTGTAGACACAAGCCATGCTTGGACAGTGAAGCAAATGTGAGATGAGTGAATGACGGTTATGTTACTGACATGACTGTATAAACGCAGGAGTCATGCTGGACCTGTTCAAGGACATAAAATACATCAACAAAAAGCATTTCATGGGCACCTATCAACTGACAATGATTTTAAGGGACTGAGACAGAGAGAACAACAGGACAAAATATGTTTCACCTGAGTAGTTTTGGTAATATGGACAAAGCCATTATGGATAGAAGGTGGAGCTATGCTCTTATACATGTCTTTATGCTTATGCCCTAAATGTTTCATATTCAGCAATTCAGTTTTATTTTCCGATTTGTGATGAAGGAAAGTAAGAACATTGTTTATAGCTTGCAAAGTGCTGTTTGTTTAATATTTAATTATTTTACAATATAGTACATCTCAGTAAAAATAAGAAAAAGGCTTTCCATTTAAAATTTCTTCACCACACCCATTTACCCAACATTTAATCACAAAAGCATTTTATTTACAGTATTCAGAATTTATTGACAACTAAACTAAAATAGTTGCTGGCAAAGAAAACAATGCGTGTTCCATCAACAGTGAAGCCCCCATATTTTCTCAGAACAGCAAACATCAGAATGTTGGTGACTTACAACTTTCTATGGCAATGGCAACTGGGAAGTAAAAATGTGCGGGGGAGGCCCTTCGACCTTTGACGATGCTCGTGTGCGTCTCAACCTGCCCTTCTCTCCCTTCCCTTCCCCTCCCCTACGTCTCTTTACTGAGCCTTCTTCTGCTGGCCATCCTTGATGATGACATTTTTAAAGAGAGTCATCAGAGGCTTCTGGCTGCGCTCGTCCCAGGACTTCATGAAGCCGCCGTAGCGTTTGCTGGCGGGAGGCCCGCTCCAGCGGAAGTGGTTCATCTTGTAGGAGCCATCCTTCTTTTCCTGCGCAGTAAGCTGGGCGTGGTCTCCGGCCACATCCTCCTCCACCTCTAGGGGGTAGTCCGGGTCAGCGGTCAGCTCCCGCCTAGCCTCCACCGGGTAGGCCTCGGTTGACTCCTCGTCCATCCCATTGGAGAAGACCTTGACGGGCCTGCGCTTCCTGCCTACAGGCTTGCCCCAGCGGAAGTGCTCCATGGAGTAGGACCGCTTCTCCTCGCGTTGTGGGCCAGCTGCATCAGCGGCCCCTTCCTCCTCTGCATCGCTGCGCTCGGCCTCTGGGGGGGGCTGCAAGTGCCCGTTGCCAGGATACACGGGGGATTCAGCTGTTAGGTCAGACTTGCAGAGCCGTATACATTCCTGCCAATGGCAACGGAATAAAGTCATCATTTCACTTCAAGTATTTATTTGCGACATGATGAAATACCACTGATTTGCCTGGTGATGAAATGTCACCAGGCAAATCAGGTTGATGAAGAAGGAGGAAGGGCAGGGCTCACCAGGATGTTGTCCTCTGAGCTGAGGTCCCGGCAGCGCTCCTGATCCCAGCACTGGCTGCCTGCCTCAGAGCTGCACGCCCGCAGCACGGCCAGAGCTACCATCCAGGCTGGACAAAGCATCGTCGCACCGTCTATGATCGCTGCCAGGCAGAATTCAACAGATCAGCTCAACTGGGGCCAGTCAACCTCTTTAGGCTTTTCATTTTACCTACTGATTTTGCCCCCAACCTTGGTCATGGAGAACCTTCACATCTGATTGTCAACTGATAGTCAATTACTTTCATTGAACCATTCATTGAAGAGTTGAGTAGCAACGTAAACCAGCAGACTCAGCAGATCTCCAGGAGCAAGGTTAGGAACTGTTAATTCAGGGGGAGTCTAACACTGTAAATAAGAGTTAAACTCTGGCTGTATTAAAAGACAGGGCAGGGAGTTCCATGTGTTGACAATTGTGAAAATACACTTTCTGACAGCAAAGCAACATTTAACATCCTATGACTACATTACATATCTTTCATAGACATAGCATGGTAAAACATATTCATATTTTACTTAATGAGGGTAAATAATTACAGAAGAATCACAATTAACAACATTCAAATTTTCATGGATGAATCAGAAATAATAAAACAAAAATGAAGACAGCAGGTCCACGTCAGATGATTGACCTCCAAGTGATTATATTCCTTCACAGCCAGTGGGCAGATCCATATTTACAAGTCCATATTTTTAATTTCAGAATGATAAATAAAGCCTCACCCTTTTTATGCTAGCCCTGAGCAGACTTCATGATAATGCAGACACATCAAACTGAATGTGTTTTAAAACGTGATTCAATGACAAATATAAAGAACTGTTAAACCATTTTGAGCCTTACAAAATACTTCTGATCTAATTTTGTACAAGCTAATTTTTTGTAAATTTAATTTATTGTTAATTTTATGGGAATAATGGTTAGACTGAATTTGGTCTTGACCATAGACCAGATCCCACATTCACATCCCATGCATTGTAACCTGTATTTTTTTTTATAATTGATAATGTTTATGCCCACCAAGGGATGCCTTTCTCTCCAAAGGCACAAATTAAAATGGTAACCTTGGAGAATAAATCTCTCATAGTCACATCTCAATCAGAGATTAAAATCAATCAGATCAAGTAAAATTTTCATTGTTTTCAGATAGTTAACAGATCTTGTTTTGGACCTCAGTTGTTTTTAAGCTGCACCCAGATGAACTTTTGAAATGTAAATGAACTCTCACATGAGTGTTTCTCTCACATTCTTGTGATTCTCTCATCTACCATCGGTGCGTTGCCCCCTCCCATTTGTTTTATGTCTACTTAATTTTATCTGAATTTGTCCCTCTTTGAAACGTTTTGAGAGAGAACGTAAACTGGAGGATGTTCAGAGACTCAGTGGCTTTTCTTTTCATTCACCTCAATACCTTCATATGACTCAAGCAGGAAATGTTCCTTGTTGATGAGTGTCAAGGTGTCATGTTTAACAGGAAGACTGTATTCTCCTGTGTGTGCAGTATCTGAATATTTAATGACTGAATCAGCGTTATTCTGAAAGACATTACCTCATTAGGACATTTAGCGGATATGCCCAGCATGTCAATAGAAATTTTTTCCAACTTTTTTCAAACTAACATGATGAAGTTTAGTTGCCAGACTGTTTCTATGTATTTTTCTGAATATCAATATTTATTTCATTACTGTACCAAAGATCATAAAATATTTCATGTGAATTAATTTAATTTGAATACTCTATGGTTAATTAATACAATATACCCATTCACCAAGTCTGGAAAATATGTATACATATTTATTCTTTGCTATTCTATATAATAACATATATAATAACATCATCATTCCTAATATTAAATGAAGTTCATATTAATATTTATGACATATTAAAGACATAATAAAATATGATCAAATCAGCAAGAAATGTAACAATCAATGGCCAATATTAATGAGTCTTACCTTTCTCCTCTTCCCTCAACAGGTGTCTCCTTGTTCTCTGTAAGTGTCTTTATCACCTGATGTTTTGTCACACAGAGTGACCTCTGTATCAGTGCGAGCTGCTAGATTCCTGCCTGGATCCCAGCTGCGCCCCTTTTATACCCCTGCCTGCGCGGTATCTTCCTCAAGAGCATCCCTTCATGAGTAATGTCCTTTTGTGCCACTTAAGATAGAGGAGGTGCTAATCAAAAACTGTGCGTATGACAAAGCCTGCAGCTTTGTGGAAACGAGTATCGGACGTCACCGCCATTGGAGGAACGGATTATTAAGTGGCTGCTGCTTGTTGAATCAGGAGGCGAATTCCCTGTACTAATAAAGCAGTATGGGTGTAAGGTTACTCAACTCTAAGGCCGAAAAGGTTAGGTGTGTTGAAATCAGACATGGAGCGATTATGGACACCATTGTTACTGACTGCTCGGCAGAAAGGTGTCAGCTGAAGGATTATCAAATGTGTCTCGGAAATTGGAATCATGTGGAATGGATAGGTGTGCACAGCATGAGAAAGGGCAACCAGAAAGACAGGAAAACAAATCAATTCAGTGAATTGGTTTTATTTCCTCCTGCAAAAAAAAATTAATTAAATGACAAAATCAGAGTAGCTAGGCAGATGCTCTCATCCAAGGCAGGTTTTATGGCTTATGTCTTTTTTGTCCTAAGAGATAATTGCAATTTTTTGGACTAGATATTTTTATAATTGCTGTCATTGTCACATGTTCAAGTTTGTGCATGTCTTTTCTGAGATAGGATAGACAGTCAACTCTATCTGAACTAGCTGAACCCAAATTATCGAGTTTCCGTTCAGCTAGTCAGCTGCCTGAGGGCTATAGTTTCAGCAGGACTGATTGAAATATCTGAGATTTGCTACCTTATATTTTAGAGACTCCTTCAGAAATAATCAAAACATACTGAAGCCACTCACTATATGAATATCTTTGTAACAGCAGTTTAGTCATACAAGGCATACTCATGAATTTTATGGTACAGAAATTCCAAATGTGAGAAGTGGTTGTGAAAGCAATAAACCATATTCACTGTTATAGTTCATTTGATATGATTAAAAAAGTTGCAAAATGCCTAGCAGCAAACAAGCTAACTAAAATGAACAAGCTTTACTTTTGCATACTGTAATAT
Organism: Albula goreensis; assembly: GCA_022829145.1. Taxonomy (NCBI): domain Eukaryota; kingdom Metazoa; phylum Chordata; class Actinopteri; order Albuliformes; family Albulidae; genus Albula; species Albula goreensis. The sequence goes on from CM040749.1 coordinate 27,328,371, forward strand.
TGTATAATGTTTTTTTTAGTATGCCATTTTTAAAGTAAGGTTTGATACCGTCAGGGTACTTGGCTTTGTCAGTTTGTAAAAAATGTATCAGGTGCAGCAATAGTGTTACTGATGGTAGCTTTGACAACAAATATTATGGTGTTATTCAGTGCTGGTTGTTGTGTTTTATGGGTAGATTTGATATAACAGTAACGTCATTGTGTGTGGGTTGTATTGAACAATAAGCTAATTAGGTGGGTTGGCATTTAACATTCCCTCCACATGCTTTGTTCCTACCCCAGCATTAACATTGAACCCAGACCCTGACATACATTCACTAGCGGAGGGCCTGAAGAATGGTAAACGCTTTCCCTTTTCACTTAAAATAATGAACTTAAAATCGTTCTAGTGCGACTTGAAGGATCCTGTTTGTCACATCTAGCTAGCAATTGCACATGCTGCTTTTGAATCATCTGTGGAAAAAAGTTCTACCCTTAGTCAGCCTGCTGTCTGTGCACAGCTCTGTCTCACATGGAGCCACCATGTTTTCATATCACTCTGCCTGTTACAATGTTTCAACTTGTGGTGCTCAGTGGCTCACTGAAACATAGTAACAGTTGACAGCCTTAAATGATAAAACAGGGAATGCGCTAAAGTATCAAACTTCAGGGGGAAAAAGGAGAGAGAGGCTCCAGTTTGCCCTGGTTTAAAAGGGCATACAAGCTTGATCACCCCTGTGTGCTGAGACCATCCTCCCATGACTACATTCATCATGTCATAGTCTAACAGGACAGGAATATGATATTACATTACATTTTTCTGAGAATACAGGGTGGACTACAATTGTCTGAGGGCCTCTAAATCCAGTACTAACTCTGATTTCACCACTTTCATTTGCAGGTACGTTTTCAGTGACTCTGATGTGTGTCTGCCCATCAGACGTGCATCAGTTTTGGTCCCACTGGATTTCATTTGAAGCATGTCTGTCAGCCATGCTGCTACCTACTGCCTGCCTCTGACTTCAAGAAGGAAACCCACTGTGATGTATGATGATGTCACACCGAATTCATGTGCATTGTGAGTAGTCTCAGACCAAAATACTGCAGTGAGGGCTTACAACCTGACAGCAAACAGAAAACAAATTAAAGCTTTCAGGCAATTTCTTTACCTAGTTAACCTGTTAACAAACCAGCCATTTATGAACTCAAATCAACATAGTTATTTTGGTCCACTATGATTTTGCCAATTAGTTAAAGTATGCCAGAGGTCACAGGGTAACATAATTTTTGATCAACAGACTGCCTGCTGTTGTTTTTTCTCTGGGCTTGTAGGCCTAGCAGAGTACACTCCTGAAATCTACAAACAGCTATTTTTGTGGAGTTCTGAAGGAAATTTCAATAAGGTAGCCCATTCAAGTCTATTAAGGTTTTGACAGATCACAGAAGCGACTTAATTTTTTGGGTTGACATGACGATTTATTATGAAACGGTAACATAAATGTGATAGAAAACGTATAAATCACATAAGTTCCACCTGAAGTCAAAGTCTTGAATAGAATGGAGAATAGTCATGCATAATACTAACACAGTCAATTCTCTGTAAAATATTTGGTTAATATTGTCATGGCTGGTCACCTTCAAATAGTGACTTAAGTTTTTCACCATTACAGCTTATCTTTGATTTGATGGCCTACTTAAGAGTCAATCTAAATGGTATTTTGCAAGCATTTTATCGGTGGAAATAAATGTCAGTTGATCCTGAAACTCCGTTTCCAGATATAAGTCAAAAAATACATTAATTCGTTCCCTTTTACTTTGACTGATAGAAACCGCTCTAGTTTTAGCCCATTCCTCTCATTTGCTATGCACATAACTGTTTCTGCACCAATTCCAATGATAATTCTATGTGCTGTTTTTTCACAGAAATTTTTATACATTTGGATACTGATATTTTAATGGCAAGTATCTGTGTTTCTTAGCATACAACTTCTTAGGGTGCGACACATGCAATCTAAGGGGAGCTTTAAGGCTTTAAGTATTGCCAGGATATACCGCTGTGGTCCTTATTTCATTTGTTTCATTGTAAATGACTTTTGATTCCACAAGGTTATCTCATAGGCTCAGTGAAACAGGAAGCTACCCTTTGTGAACAGATTACATGGAACCAAATATAGTCATTGGCCTTCATGTGGCAAATTGTTTGTGGCAGACCTCAAGCATATATGGGATATTGCATGGAAGAGAAAGTGGTTTACTTTCAGGGGCTTCATGTATTGAAAGCATTCCATTAAAGGGGAGACCTTGGTGCTTTTTGGTTGTTTGTTCCATTTGGTTGTGATTTTGTCTCGTAGAACGATAACATCAAAGTGCTTTGTTTTGCCAAGCAGAGGCTTTTAGTGACTGTTGGCATGGTGAATGAATGGTAGGCTGCCAGGTGAGGCTCCAGAGTTGATGTATAAGGCAGGGGCAAAAAATATTTCTGTGCTCTAAACAGAGTTCACAAATTGCCAAATGCTTATTACAGTGGAAAACATTGTATTTTCAGTGTTTTTAATAGAAGTATTACCTCCATCATGACTCATAGAAAATATCCTTATTTAATTTAATAAGATTTAATATCTATTGTTCACTATTATGAATCAGAACAGAGAGAAATGATCCTTCACTTTTCCTGCTGTCATGGTTTCCTGCTTACTCGCAAAGTCTACAAAGCCTTGTGCCATTCTTGGTGATCCATGCATGCTAGATTGTTTTGCAGATCATTTTGTTTTATGTATGATTTGGTGGCTGTTCCTTACTGACTGGCTCAGTGTTTAGTAAATTTACTTTGGATCTCTCTAATGGTAGTATAGTGAGGGCTGATTCAGAAATGCTACAGCCATTACATACTGCCTACTGGGCAGGAAGCAGCACAGTCAGCCACTCCTCACCTGTTCTGTTTGTTTCATGCCTGATTAAAGATCTGTGCTGCCTTGCAGTTTTCAGTACGATAGCATCTATATTTCATTGTTTGCAAAAATATACATTATCATGCATATACAATGCATTGTAATGATTTTGCTGTGTTCAACTTAAAGAAGATGAAGCAATATTGAAATACCAGATGTTGAAAATGTGCAGCAGGCTAAATTTGAATTGCGTGTCAATATGTATGTTTGTTTTGGACAAGATTAATAATATAGAGACTAATAAATTCTGGGAATAGAATTACCCATTGAAAATTTAGTTTTTTTTTCTTTGCACTAGCGTTGTCTTTATACCCATCAAATAATATAAGTGATGAGCAACCAATTTCACGAAATTGGAGAAGGTTGAAGGTTGAAGAATTGATTATTTATTTTGACAATGGCAATTCCATTGAACGTTGTTTTCATTTTCATCTTATTAAAAACAACTGAATACGCTGGCAACAACCAGGGGTTATATTTTACCTATTTTACAGGTAACAGGAAGTAATACATATTAGATACCTTTTTTTCCCATATGTTTAGGTTTTTGGTTAATTTATATTCAATACTATCCAACCACTGATAAACTACAGAGAAGCTGTGCAGCCAGCAGATGGAGCTGTTGATTTTGTGAACTGTACAATGTTGTCTTAGCATTGCTAAACCAGCAGGCTTACATTCGATGACAACCATAGGCATACTCTTTGGTAAATTATAGAGAAATCAAAAGCCAAGTGAAATCGATATTCCAGTTTTTTTGTTTGCAAAAGAAAAACAGGCTTTTCCACTGAGTGACATTACATGAAGGTAGCTTTGCACTGGTAAAATATTTGTAGAATTCACCCCAACAAGATAAGAAAATCTTGGTATCTGTTTAGTGGGAAAATTTATGGCACTACACTCGAAGAAATGTTGGAGTAGAGGTAAGATTGATGCTGGTTGAGACCAATTGAGCATTAAGATAAAAGATTACAGACCCCCTTTATTGAAATATACACATGAAAGTTTTGTTTCACATGAGTAAACATTTGAACATTGAACATGCATTATGGGCTGATATGCTAGCAGTTTGAAATTGGCACCAGTTGTGTTGTCACAGCTGGGATTCATTTGCATCCCCATGATGTGCCCTAGACAGAGTGAATAGGCATTCATTGGAGTTACAACAGTTACAACTGTTTACCTGTGATTTGAAACTGAAACTGAATCTGAATTTGAATTAACCATATAGGGACTTCTATCTAAAAAAATTTAGATCATGAAAAAGAAATGAATCTCCTGTTATATTTTATCTGTAGCATATTGAGTTCTCCTTAGACACAGCCCATAACAATTTGTTCATCTGTTATTTATTTGTGATTGTTTGAATCCTGTCATTCAATCTATAAAGAAGTGAAAAGGTGAAATAACTGGTGATGCTTAGTGCTCAGAGGTCCCTATCCCTGCCACAGCGTGGGCTTGGATTTAGCTTTAACTGTAGAATTAACACTCAGTCCTGCCCCAAGGACACCCACTAACAATATAAATGAGTTCTTTAATGACTCAATTAATTTTAATGAGACAATGGAACACAGGAACACATTTGGGCACTCCTGGTTTATATCAATTAGGAGAAATAATGTCATTCTTGATTAAGTATGGCAATCCAGAAACTATTGGTCTTTATTAATTTTTTTTTTTTTTTATTATGATTTTTTGTGATACAAATACAGAGAGCTGTAACATGTTACCACACAAAACTGCTTATTCAGTATATTGTACAAAATCAATTTAGCCAACCATGGTGTGAGTTGAGCCATAAAAAGTATTGTCAGAAAGATGCGTCTGTCCATGATGTTGAGATGGGGATGGGGTACTCGGATTCAGCAGCAATTCATCTACTGTATTCAGTGTCTCTTGTCACATTCTGTGAACCAGGAATCCCATTAAGGTGGATTATGGGGGATAAGATGTCTGTTACACTGCTCAGCATTGCGGGTTTGCCTTCCATGAGGGAAATGCATGGGATTCGCACCGCATCTGCCATTTAACGAGGAGACTTTACAGCGTTGTACAAGGTAATATACACTTTTTACCAGTTGTTGTCAAGCTACACATGATCAACAGTTGTAGCGCAACTGTTTTTGGGAATCATACTTTATAAAATGAATATCAGTACAATAGAAAAAGACCACTGCTGCTGTCATTGTCTTCTGCAAGTGTTCCGCCCTGCAGGGGATTGCTTTGATCCTCCGTTATGTAATTGACATGAGCCTGTTGTACTGATAATAAGCAATGGTCTCATATAGCATTACTAGAAACACAATTTGGAAGATGCAATTGATATGATATCATATGTTTATATTGCAATCGGTGTGTTCTACGAAATCAGGGATTACGTGAGATAATCTCCATCTCATTAAAACACTTACCAGCTTACTGAAATTTAGATGGATATGTAGACGACACAATGTTTTGAAGATTAGCATGCTTTGTATTGGCGTTGACATGAGGAGATGAGAACAGGTTGAAACATTTTTTGAAGTGAACCATGTGAAGGAAATGGCCTTCGTACAACTGAGAGAGGTGGACCTGTTGAAACCTTTTCACATGGAACACTAAATAAATAATTGGGTGATTAAATTACTCATGTACTTAGCTTAATCATTTGTGTTCTCCAAGACACAATCAGGCCATGCTAAGTACTGCTTAAACTTTTTTGTTAGCATAGAGCTCGAGGGCTACAGTCATTACTGTTCAACAGAATTGATTTGAAAGTGAACAATATTTCCCCTATAAAATAGGTAAGCAATGCAAGGCTTATTCCCAGATATTGCCACAGCCAGTGGGTAATTTCTCATTGCTGTTTATTCAAACACAATATTTCATGTTTCAAAAACATATTCATTTGTTAAAAGTCTTTCATAAAAAACATGTAATTTTTGTTGATGCCAAACTCACTTTACTAGAAGACATGCTCTGATAATAAGCTCTTTTTGTAAAATACGTTGCTGTTTTTTCTTGCTAATTCTCAGATGGTGTTATCAAATGGCTTGGGAAGGCAACATCTTTGAGGGGAAATCCCGAGGAATTTCCAGACCTGTTGATAGGAAGGGGAACAGTAAAATGGCCGGAAAGGTAGATGTTCAAGCCATCTCACACTTTCGCTTAAGCCTCTGAAGAGGAGATTCTTCCGTGGTTAACCACACAGTTGCACAAAAGGCACTGGTGAGAGTGACGGCATGGCGCTGCTTCTGCTCAATGGACTCATGGTGCTGGCCTTGTGGAGGACCGTGCTGGTGCTAGGTGAGAATGGCACCGATCTGCCCGAGAGCACGCAGCGAATCGGGAGTGGTCTCATGCAGTGTGGGGAGTACAGCAACCAGGCCATGCCCAACGGGAAGTGCCGCCTGACCGCCACTCTCCCTCAGCTTGAGGAGCACCGCTGCCCGGACATGTTCCGCTGCACCGACGAGGTCTCCTACTGGCTCCATGAGAACGAGGAGAGAAAACAGCAGATGCTGGACCTGAAGGAGACCATCTCCGAGCTGCAGGAGGAGCTACGCAACCACCGCCATCGCATCAAAGTGCTGGAGCTGCAGGTGGGGCTGGAGGTCTTACACTGCTATAATAATGTATTAGGTCACATTTATATATCACTTTGATATCAAAGCACTTTACAGCTAAAGGAACCACCAAATGTGTTATGTGACCTTCAGTGATGAAAATCTCACAAGACTGTGGTAGGGTATGGGCCTTGAACTTGCCTATGGTTCAGAAAAAAGATGGGTTTTCAGCAACAATGCTCAGTTCAAATATTTCGATATTCCATAAGCCACACAAAGGATCATTAACAAAAAGAGGCATTCTCTGTGTGGTCTCTGTTTGGACCCCTCAAAAACAGGAAGCTTTCAGTGCCAGTGTAGCACACCGCCATATGAGATGCAAAAATGTCTTCTTGTAAGAAATACAATTCAAACTGTTGCATTAGATAGGATAATATTAAATATTGGAAATGAGAAAGACTTCTGTACTTTTTTGTAATGCATTTCCCTAGTTTTTCCCAGTTTGGAAGGCCAAATTGTGTTAATAAAGCCATGCTCATTGCTGCAATCTATTCTACCTGTATCAGTCTGGGAAAGCACAGACAAGCATGCACTCTCAGACAAGCTTGCTCTCTTATCTGAAACTTGTGATCTCTTTTCCCACTGTGGTCTTCATGTTGATCTTGCACAGTCATGAGACTGAGGAAGACAATTCATGTGCAACTGGTGCATGCAGACTATGGGTACCTAACAGTCCAAGGAGGATCTATTTTAATCCCTTCCTTCCTTCCTGCCTGATTCCATAGCCAATTATGAATTTCTGAGTGGGGCTGCAGACCATAGCCAGTCTTGCCGTGATCTGTACAGGATATCATGTAAAGAAACAGTGGTTTAACAGAGGAGCCACTGTCATTCCCCAAATTTCTGTGATTATTTGACAGAAGAGAGATATTCTGCACAACTCATATTGGTCATAGAGTATTTAATCTTGTGTGCCATGTGACATTAAAATACATGAATGTGTGTGCACTAGCATTAATGTCTCTACTAGCTATTAGTTGGATAATAAAACCAGCACTACTGCCAGGTCCTGAGGGCCCGTTTTGAATATTTCTAAATTATGCTCTTCATAGGATACATGGGCTACAGTAGAGACATCCTCCAAGGCCAGCAATGCTGCTAGTTTTATTATCTATCTGATAATTTAGTGATGAATACAATTGATTGGTGATTCCACTCACATGTTATCTCAAATCTAAATTACTGCCTGAATAGAGGGAATGGACACCAGCAGTACTGTTGGCTCAATGTGTCAGCTCTGACCATCCATGGTCTACAGTATAACAACAACTATAGCCATTGTGAGTCACTCAAAGAAGGGTCTTCAGTATGCTGTTCCAATCATAAAACATACTATTTGCAGGGTGGGAATACCTATGCAAGGAATGTTTATGATTTTTGTGTGGTCTCTTATGAATTATTTGTACTTTGTATTTGGAGTCATAGTTGTATTTATTGTCCCCCATGGTACTGGGTCTGTAGGCTTATAGTGTTGGTCTAGGCCTACCAAAGTACCAGTCTTTCCTGTTTCCACAGGAGAAAACAGCAGGTCCGTTCTAATGCCTCCTTAACCCTGAGCAGTAATGGGATTAGTCCTGGAACCTGACCTTCCCCCACACGGTTCCCTGAGTAAGAGCAGTGTGCAGGTCACTGTGATATGTGGGCGTTGTTCACTACCATTTCCGCCTGTATGCATCCTGTGAGTGTGTAACCCACACAGTTCAGCAGCACTGTCTCCATGTCATTGTACCTGTGTGCGCCATCTAGACAGAATTCAGTCGACTGGGGGTTCACATTCAAATTTTCAGAATCGTCATGGAAATAGGCAAATGCAGTACACTTTGTTGTTGTTCAGATTTGCTGCTGAAAATTAAGTAGAAGTTTTTTGGTGGTTAGCTCAACGGTTGACCTTATATTTGATGTACAACTAAAGGCAAGTGTTTTTTCTCATTAAAAACCATTTGAACAAACTCAACAATCATCACAATTAAATTGGCTAACAAGTTTGCATTCTAACCCAAATTCATCTCCTCCATGCTTGCTTATTTAAGTCACATTTATACTCCTCCTCAGAAAATCAGGTTTAGTGATCACTAATATGAATTTGCCAAATTGCATTAGTTGTAAAATTGCAACACTTAAGTTATTTGCAGGTCAAAGGACCTGTCTAACCCTAACCCTTATCCTAACTCAAAACCCAGCCTTTATTCTAGGTCATTAGTAATCTTTCATTCTGTACATCAGAGCAGGGGGTTTCTTGATCTTGATCTTTGTGGCATGGCAGAGTGAAGAAAAGAACGGGCTCAACTCCTCTCTGGAGCACAGGTTCCACGTGCTGGAGCAGCACTATGCTGAGGCCAACACGTTACTGCACATCCACGGCTCGCTCATCTATGACATGCAGTCGCAGATACGCAACCTCTCTGTGCTGGTGGAGAAGGTGCGACGGAACCCCGGCTGCATGATCAACATCGTCCGCACCAGCCCCCTCATCAGTGACCAGGAGGCCCTGCACCCAGGTCTGCACCGCGACTGCTCTCAGAGGCAACCACTGATTCTTTTGTGCTTGTTTCCAATGTGCCAACACCGGGGTCCAAAGAGCCAAACGACCGTTTTAAAACCATTGTTTCAGGAAAATCTTGTGACTTCATCATGTCACAAACACAAAACAAACAAAAAACAAATTTTATTGTGAGAAAATGCAGCCTTAGTTCAATGTATTAAAAAGTTGCTCTAATGTTTTGTTTTAGCTGTTTTTCTTGGTGATAAAGAATTTATTGCTTTTATTGCAATGAGACCTATTATACAGATGTGGTATGAGATCAAAATAACACAATAACATAGTCCTTAAATGTGAAACATGATGATCCCTCACCTTTCTCAGTCGGACCTGTGAAATGCAAAATAGAGACAGGAGAGGGAGCCAAACGCACATTCATCAGTTTGAATATACCCTCCAGTAGGCAACGTCTCCCTCAGTTTCTGGCTAATCATTTAATCCTGAAATCATACACTTTGTGGAGGATAATGGTAAAAGAAGTTTTGAGGCCACATCTAGTAAATAATCTTACCCAACTTGATATGAATGCATATTAGCGTGACTAGCCCTGCCAAATGATCTGTAATGAGTGCAGTACATAAAACTGGAATGTTGTAGACCTGCAGGAACTCATTATTCAGCATTCCTGTTTGGGTGCTGTGGCATTATTTGCAAGTCATGCTGTCTCATGGAACATCTTGATATATGAGTATAGAATTCAATCTACCCATCATGTGTTTTGTTCCTACGTTTTCAGAAAAAAATATAATCCTTTCCTTGCAGAAGTACAACATGTGAGAAACTGCCCCATTGATTGTGCCTCCCTATACTACAATGGAGTCCGCAGGCCAGGGATCTTTACTGTGGTGCCCTCCTTGGGGCAGATGCCTGTTGAGGTCTACTGTGACATGGACACTGATGGTAAGAAGATGCAATGAATGTACAACTAAATGAATAACCAAAGATGCTAGTCATGCACATTAAAACCTGCATTCATGAAGCACCTACTGACTGAGAAAGGTGTGTTGTGTCCATATCTACTGGCAGGTGGCGGGTGGACAGTGATCCAGCGACGGCAGGATGGCTCGGTCAACTTCAATCGCAACTGGAAAGAGTACAAGGATGGCTTTGGGGACCTGCACACTGAGTTTTGGTTGGGCAACGACCACATCCACGACCTGACAAGCCAGGGGGATTACACGCTACGCATCGACCTGGAGGACTGGAACGGCAAGCACAAGCATGCCCTCTATGAGAGCTTCAGGTGTGCCATATATATATGGGTATTTTTTATACAATGAAAAATATCATGCAATACAGATTGATAATTTAAAATAACTTTATTGATGAGTTGACACAGTTTGGCTAATGGTAACATTCTTTAAACAATATTTAAACAATATTTCAGGACTGTGCCATTTTATCTACCCTCCAACGTTGTGCAATTGAGGCAGGGTATTGATGAAAGGATTGTGGTCTTTGTTTAGGAAGAGCACTTTGTTGTCATCACACAGTGTATGTAAGACAGGGAAAGCTTCACTGTGTGGTTCTGTCTGGGCAGTGTGGATGGTGAGGATAGCCACTACCGTTTACATGTGAATGGGTTCAGTGGCACGGTGGAAGACTCCTTTGGCTGGTACCACAACAAGCAGGGCTTCAGCACCCCCGACACTGGCAACATCTGCGCAGAGATCTCGCATGGCGGCTGGTGGTACCATCAGTGCTTCTTTGCCAACCTGAATGGGGTGTACTACAAGGTATGCTCTCAGATTCTGAAGAGACAGCCACCAATGCATGGGACAGCATTTCATATGTGCCATGTATTTGAAGCAGATATTTGTTGTGGCATTTGCGATGAAGCTTAGTGCAGTGCTAGATATAGTTTTTTCTAGACCATGTCAAGGGGGCACTGTCCTCCCTGCCGCCAGTAAAACTCAACTTTCCTCATGGGTCAGAATCAGAGTTCACATTTTTTTATTTTACATTAAAGGACAGATGATTCATCTGGCCAAAGAAAATTTGGTTTTGGCAGGAAGTCCTTGAGAGACACTAGGCTGGGATGGACACAACTGTTGCCGGAGTTTTAGGTTAGCCACGATTCCTCTGGATACAGCTAGATTAGTTCCTCACACTACCACACCAGTGAGAGATGTCCCCCTCTCTACAGTCAGGACAGTAGAGTGTACAATAGAAAATGACTCAGAGGGAAATCGGCTGCAGTGTTCCTCTTCTGCGTCTATGAGTGACATAGCCTGAACTAATCATGCACAATTGATAATTATGAACAGGAGAGAAAAGAGAGGAAAACAGTAAGGTGTGAAGGTTACTTATATAAAAGTGTAACCTATAAATCAGTTTAATCAACAAATGTTGAAACAATGCTGAAACATCCTATCAAATAAAAATAACTGCTACATGGCAGCCTTGCTCAAGCTCAGCTTAAGATGAATAATTTCTAAAGCTTAACATGCAAACCAGATAAGCATTTCCCATTTGTACAGGGTGGCCGCTACTCTGCTAAAGGGAAGAACCTCTTGGGTCCAGATGGCATTGTGTGGTACACTTGGAAGGACTCTGACTACTACTCTCTGAAGAAGGTCAGCATGATGATTCGTCCACGCACCTTTAGGCCCCGCCTATCTCCATAAGGCCTCCTTTGCTGCGTGAGGAAACGGATGACTTGCCATCTTTGAAGGGACCATGAATTCTGCTGTATCAGCAAATTCTACAGGAAAACGTCAGACCTTTCACCTGTGAACTGGGGCAGGGTCACACAGCGAGACAATGTCAATGACCCAAAACGCACAAGAGAGGGAGGAATTTCAGTGGTTGAAATGGCCAAGTCAAAGTCCAGACCCTAAACCCCACTGACATGGTGAAGTGGCAGAAACTGAAAAGCGAAGTTATTGCTTGAAAATCCACAAATGTCAATGAGCTGAAAATATTCTGTGTGGACGAATGGGGCCAAAATTCCTCAACATCACTGTGAGTCTCTTCAGTAACCAAAGGCGATGTCTGGCTGCATTCATTGATGCTGGAAGTGACATGACCGGCTGAGTGTAAGGGAGCCATTACTTTTCCTACATGGGTATCGGGTGTTGCATAACCTCGATTAACCTCAAATTCTAAGCCTCAAAATGTAGCTGTTTGCGCACTCAGGATCTGTTGTATCTTACATCATGTTTCATTAGAAGATCTGGTTATACTGAGTGATATTAAGTGTCAAAAATATGGAAACTAAGAAAATAAGGTGAGAAAACCTCTTTTCCATTGTGACACAGATATTCTCCTTTATCCAAATACTTAAAAATATTCCTCTGTTTTATCTCTTTAGTTTCATTACAGTATTTTAATGTTCAATTTGGTAGAAAATAAAAGACAGTAGTGAAAAAAATCCACACATTGAGTTAAACGGGAGAAATCAGAACTATGACTGAATCCACAATGTGGGTGATGCTGCTACTTAATGTACACACACTTAACCTATGAGTTTTTTCAGAAGTGAAGCAAGAAGAGCCATTATCCAGACACTGTGATATTCATATATGCAGTGTATGTATATACGTGTATGTGTGTAACATGTACCTGGTTGAGATTATTACATTAAATTAAATAAGGCTGTGATTCTGAAGGTTTGTACTGAAGATTGTAATTGTACTGAAATCCCTGTGCCAAGAGTCTGCCTCAGTGTTTATGGAGTACGGGGTATAAACACTATTTTCTAGTTATTGCTATGAAAGCAGTTTTAATAAATACACTGATTTAATTGTATGGGGAATTCAGATGTAAAACAAAGACAATAAAGTAACTTTGCAAAATTCAAGGTCTTTGCAATGTAACAGAAGCCTACAATAGAATTTTATTTTACATTATATAATGCATAGAACATACAATATACAATATTTAAAATGTAAAACAAAAAAACAAATACATACTGTACATACAGAGCTTTTGTAAAAAAATGTTATTTCAAGAATTTACAAAAATTCCACATTGTGATAATGTGTTGTAGATGTAAATGTTATTTCTATCTTTCAGATGATAAACAGGAAATGCAGGATAATTGTGAAAATGTAAAAGTCAGAATGGCTCTCTATAAATGGAATATAATTCTTTATTTTAAAGGGTTGATTGGTGATTGACATAGTTCTGCTTGTGTTCAAAGTGGCAACTGGGAAGGAGTACTCTGCTAAGTGTGTCCCTGATTGGGGGCAGTCACAACATGGCTGCCTCCCCTTCTTTCTGTGGTTGAGACAGGAAGAACAGAGACATTTTACAGAACAAAACATCATGTCTTTCACCCCCAAATCTTTCTTTTAGGATTGCAGGACAATAACACAATTTGATTGGATGAATTAAAAAGATAGGATTTTTGTCAATAAAAGTGGTCCAATTCACTTAAGTGTATACAGCAATTGCCACTTTGATAACAAGTTAGACAAGATAGACAAAATTTATTCCAGTTGGTATAACACAATATTTAAAAATGGTGGCTACTGGAGATTTACAGGGTTTCTGAAGCTCTTTCCAGCTCTTAATTGCAACTAATTATTGGATTCAAACTACTGCCTTGGGTATCCAGATGGTGAAAACAATAAAAGCTTAACTATTCCATTCGGACTATGTAGCTCCAGGACAAGGAGTAGACCCTACTATTGTATAACAACTTATGAAAACGTTTTCAAATTGTCTAAACTAGTGACACATCAAGAGAGGTTAATCCAGTGAGAGAAATGAGTCATGTGGAAGAGGATCAGATAAAGGACTTGCTGCACTGTCCAACAGGTGGAGAGTGACTCACCCATGACCATTTCCTCCTCATTCTGAAATGGAAAATCTTAGTCCAACCTTTTCACAAATGGAATGATTGCAATGCATTTAAATATGTAGGAAAGGCACTCTTAGATATCTACGGACTTGTATAGACCTCAAGTTTCAGCAAGCAGTGAGATATTTCTCAGGTGGGTATGAAAAAGGCAGAGAGAATTGTTCAGCCGGGTGGAGACTCCCATAATTGTTGAGAGGAGGCTGTTAAAAAAACACCAGGTTCTCAATACTTGAGTCTCACACCGGGGTTTGTGAGACTTCAGAACTCTGGACCAAGGCCCAGGCACAGTGTAGGAGCACAGGATGAGCCAGTTCTTTTTTCACTTCCACTATTTCCTGTCTGAGGTGTGGCTGCCATTTCCTCAAGCCCTCATCCTTTGAAATGTGGCCCGTTTCCATTCAGCTCGCACTGAGATTCTGGCCCCTCCTCTATGTGCTCACAATGGTTACAATCAGAATACACAGTGCGTGAAATCCCCACGCTGACTACCAAACAGACAGCAACAGCTCTACTAACACTTCCCATCCTAAGTCTGAGGCAGTAGAAGGTGGATTTATAAATGGACTGAGAACAATTGAACAATAAGTTCATGAAAACTGCCCTATATAGGTAAAACATATCCACAAAAGTTAAAATATATCAGTTAATATATATCATTTTTATTTTTGTGTTTGTCTGTGCATAAGAGTTTAAGGCCACAGAACGCTTTCAGGTGAAGGCCACTGCGGTACAATGGGATACTTATACTACAATAATATGAGCATCTGGAAGAAGGAGTAGTGAGAGACAGATGGTACAAAAATGACAAATGCTTGGCAAAAGCTCTGGAAAAACGAGTTAAGGGTGGTTAAGTCAAAACGTACAGAGGATCGGCCCAAATGTCCAAAGGGCCCCGAGGAAAGTCGGTGCTGGGAAAAGCAAAGACAAGTGACACTCTTGGTATGGCTACCATTCTGGTTTTTGGAAAACTGCATGGATTAAAACACCAAAGCTTGTTGACAGAACAAGCTGGCATTAGATGTATGCAAGGCACAGTGGCTACGAGACAATTCATCTCCTGTCAGGGACCTCAAAGGGGCACTGCCAGCAGCATTTACAGGGCAAAGGCACCCCCTGGCTGAAGAGATTGTCATGGCTTCACAATCCCCCTCTTGCTGGCAAAGCAAAGCCCAGATAAGTAATACAAGCGGAACAGGCACAATTTATAAATATAAAATTATTAACTACATATATTTAGTTATTTAAACTCAGCAAAATTTAAAAATCATGTTGTCATCTTATCTTTAAGGATCGTGACAACAGAAAAAAGGCATGTTCTCGCAATTGTTAATGTGCAACTTGATGAAATGTCCAAATTATACAAATATGTGCTCAGCTGTCCCATTGCTCTGAACAGCCTGACTGTTTTCATCACATGTTCATAAAGAGTACAAAACGGTAAACACACTGTAAACATACAAATTTAGAATTTGGTCATCCCACACCTATGCACAGAGAACAGCAGAGAATGCATGTCTGACAAGCTTGTGCTTTTTGAAAAATGATTTGTCTTCAGTTTGATATTGTATTCTGTATAATGTCGGTCTTTACAGTGTGGTATACTGAGATAGGGCCTGCCTCAACTTTGTTGCAATCTGTGGAGAGAGGAAAAAATACACTTACCAAGAGAGACATAACATGTAATGCATGCTTTGGAACCATGAGATACACTAGTATTCATCTAACAATAAAACTAATGGTTTGTTTGTTGGTATGGTATTTTCACCATTTTAGGAGTTTAAAAAAATCCAAAACGTAGCAGCTACAGCTGCTTATTTGACAAATGGACTGTTTTGAGATAACTACTTCATCAATAAGAAAAGGCTGTCACCTTACTTTACAAATTCTTCAAAATAAATATTTCTACATTTTTCCATTTTGCACTTAATAATAATAACAACAGAGTTTTCATAAATAATAAAACTGTCAGGGGTTACATTGTAACACTAGAGAGTCTAGGACAGCTCTGTTAATACAAAGAACAGTGCATACGCCCACTGAACAGCCAAGTTAGCTATGCTTACCGTTTCATAGAATTTCACCTGCTCCTCCAGGTACAGCTGCATGACACTGTTGTAGTCATAGATACGGTTGCTATGGAAGTGGTTCATCTCAGCTGATGACACAGATGGCACAGAGTTACCCCCACAGATATTTATGTGGTACTAAATACACTTGTGATTCTTGTTAACCTTTAAACTTAAGAGTTGGAAATGTATTGCTTGGCCAAAAAAATAATTAAAGACTTGGTTTGAGCAATGTAAATAAAGGTTGTTCATGCATCTATATAAATGCATATGCAATTTCCTTATGTGAAAACATAATATGTTATGATTGATCTATCATTGGATGCACTGATTTTGAACAAAAAAACTTGGATGTACACAAATATATGGATTGCTGCATCCTGATTGGTTTGACTGTGATGAAAACCATCAACTCCCACCTTGCAGTGTATAAGACATGGTGCTGGCACGCTTGACCATGGTCATCTTCTCCTGATTGGTGAGCTTACTCATGGCGACCATTTTATCTCCTTCTTTCACCTTCTCTATTGCTGCCTGGGAGAGATTTGACATTCACTCATTTACACTCACCAAAACATAACAGAAAAAAGCAGTCACATGAAATAGCTTCAGTCAACTCTGGACCTAACAGCTGGCAGTTAGAGCCACAATATTACACAATAGCATTTTGCTTGAGTTAAGCTAGGCAAACACACTGGTTTCATTACTGAAGCTAATAACATAACACAAACATGTGAATGCATGTCCATGACTCCTGTGACCGATATTGCCAGTGCTACATTTTTCTACTGTTACTGTTTGCTGTGTAACTGCGACAGCTTGCAGGGAAAGGAGGAGAAGGGAGCTGGAGTGAGCGAAGAACACAATATTTTGACACTTTGATATTGAGGTTTGCTGTACCTTATGGACACTGATGGTGTCTGGGAAACAGCCCAGCAGTCCTTTGTACTCATTGTTGATTTCTATCAGGAAATGCAGATCTTTCCTCGGCTGCCAGAACAGTAAACACACTAATTAGATGATGCTTGTCACTATTGTTTTCTCTTGCATAAATGTAGGAGTGCCTTCTCATTGGGTTGGTGTATTCTGGGATCTAAAAACATCATCATTTCCCCATACACCAATCTGCTGAAATGCACTGCTTACCAATACAGAGTGTATACCAAATGTTGACCCCTATCTGGAAAAATGTGTCATTACATTTAAATTACAAGGAGGAATTTAGCAGAAACTCCAATCCAGAACAATTTACATAACCTACCATGACCAGGACTACCCCACGGCACACTAACAAACTGATCTACATGGCCATTTCCCCGACCATCATACCACACAGCCACCCAATGTCATGTTAATGGTATTTATACTATTTGTTTGGATTTAAGTTCATATCAAATACATACAAGAAATCAAAAGCAACACAACTGTGGCCGGGGAGTCAAAAAAGCCAAAGGACTTCAACAATATTAAACCAACATCTAAAGATACTGGTGTTAAAGAAAGGCAAGAGCAGGTCATCATTTTCCTGTAAAATCAGTATGAAACTGAAAAATGTAGAATAAGTAATGTTGATTGAAGCTAGGTAATGACAATTCAGTTGATTATGATGATGTGTTATGTGTGACACAGAGTAACTACTAGGTTAGGTTAAATGAGTGTTACCTGCTCTGCAAACATCTGTGCTATTTCTTCATAGGTTTTTCCTGTTGTGGTAAGGGCATCTGTGAGTGTTGCCTCCCCTTAAACAATAAGAAAAAATAAGACTCAAACTGCTGTCAAACTATGTTACTCACTTTGTTACAAAGACACTGAAAAATATTTACATTTACCCAAACCTGTGTGAGATGCAGAGACAGTCAGTATGTTTATAGCAATTGCGTGTACTTTTTATTTTAAAACATAAAAACAGGAATGAGTAGTTGCTAGGCTTGTGTCCTTGACCTTTCGAATTGCAGGTACGTCAACATTGTGCAGCACAGAAAAGCTAATACTGTACCTATTTTCATTCCCTTTTCTCATTTAGCAATCAAAAAATCAATTAGCTAACTGATGACTAACGATAGAAAAAATGATTACCACATTTATTTTGGTTTGTGATGTCATTTTTCCTCTTTATATCACAAACTTGTGGAGAATTGATATTGGTATATATTTATATTAATTTATATTCACAAATAATTGTAACTTGTCTATAAACATACTTGTCATTTTATCCAATTATACAGGGTATAGTGATAGGAAGTGCCCATGAAAAAGCACACATTTTTGCTTAGGGTGGTTGTTTGAAAGCCATAATTGTATGCTACATTAAAAGCTGATACGCTACACAATTAAGCGAATGTTTAACTAAAAAAGCTTATGATTTAAATCAGTGAAATAAAAAATGAGATTGAACAATAATTGTAATTATCTGATGAATGAATTTGCAGGTAATGCCCAAGATTTCTCTAAATTATGCCTCCATACTCCACATGGAGTAATTACTTTTAAGTAGACATGTCAATAGATATGTCATGTCAAATCTTATGTTGATGATTGCCATGATGCAGTCTTGGACTGTGTCAGGGATTACTGGCCAGTGGATTATTTGTGTATTGATATTCGGCCCCCTCTGTTTCCAGCTCACATGTAGCCTCTGAACCCAAACACCTGGTATCCACCTTGGTATCCACTGCTGTTGAAAACTGAGGCCAGATTCTGAAAGGCTTTTCCAATCTTCTGATATTCTTTCTGCAAAGCTTAAAATAAATCACAGCAACAAAAACAATTACGGTAGGTCAATGGACTTTTGTCCAATTTACATAATCCCTAGAAATGACGGTCAGCAACCACGGATGCTAACTGAAGTGAGTGGGTACTGCCTGGGTGGGTACTCTCTTAACTTGCATGACAACTCTTACATATTTCAAGGTTGGAATGCCTTCAGCATTTCAGGTAAAAACATGTAATTTTATAACAGTGAAACTGATATTGCAATAATCTGTTTTGTCACAGTCTCATGCTATAGTTCTTACAAAAGATTGATACAGAGCTGAGACTCTAGCCCTATGTGTTTCTGAATGTTTAGCGAAAGTGGAAATAGGGGGAAACACTTACGCCCTGTACATCTTTTCCAGTGCTCCTGGCCCACACTGAGCAGGTCTTTCACCCCATCATCCATGGCCTTGGTAAACTTGCTGAATGACTCACACTTCTGTTCCCTTTAAAAACAAAGACACTTTGTTAAACTTGGACCAAGTCCTGCGGCCATTAGTTACTTTTACCAAGTTCTTTTGGGCTACTGCCTCAGAGACCAACTGTCCAATGTTTGCAATACTATCCATTGTTTTTCATTAAGCCATTGAGGATGTTTTCATACAATAAATACAATTAAGCTTTAACAAGCAACCATTTAACAGGAGAATATCAGTTATATCACAGTCACACTGCATTATTTGCAAAATGCTCATACCTCATTGTGAGGCACTGTCTTTCTGCTTTATAGCCCATGTTTTCCTACAGACAAGTATCAAGAGCACATGCTCTTTACTATTACTAATACTATTACATGCTGTTACTGTTACTTGGGCCTATGTGATTTGTTATAGCCAAGCAAACTAGATTGCTAAAATTAAGATCTGAAAAATTAATTGCAAGCAAATTGTTCATTTACTGATGGGTAGCTAGGCAATAATAAAAATGAAAAATAATCCTGATCTACAGCTAGCAAGCATTTTCAACATCCTCTGCCATCTTTTCTAAAATTTTAATCACATAAGATGTGCTGTCTTTTGTTCATTCTAATACCTTTCAATGACTAGATGATAACCAAACCCAAAAAATGCATATTATATGCAATGAATTCATGTTTTTTACAAGTACTCAGCCAATCCCTAGAGACATATGTGTGCTGAATGCTTTGTGACTACCTAACTAGCCTGTAACCATCATGGTAGCCTAAAGCATTATTAGCATACATTAGTCAGTGAACTTTGAACTTTGGGTCCATCTAATCAGGAATAAAATTGTGGCGTTTTACCAAAACAATTCTAATGATTTTGTTTAACTAAAGAAAGCAGCTTTCATGGGAAACCCTCTCATGTTTGTTGCTCAAATGCTATCTGATGTAGCTGTACTCTCAAAGAGTGTGTAAACTATGTTTCCTTTTTTGTTTATGCTGCCTTCAGGGAAGACGATGGAGCTCACACTTCGGCAGGCTCCAGATCAGGTGCCTCCGGCTCGATGTTGGAAAAGATCATCACTCCTACTGTCTCGTCTTTTTCTGCTCTTCTCTTCCCCATTTTCCAGTCCTACAGCAATAAGATCAGCAGGTTCATCCACACTCTACATCCACAAACATCTCATCAAACAAATCTGAGGAGCAAACACTGTTTCCTTCTCACACACACACACACACACACACACACACACACACACACACACACACACACACACACACACACACACACACACACACACACACACACACACACACACACACACACACACACACACTAATGTTCATACTACTGGACCCTTTTCCACTGTAACTCAGGTTACTCAATATTGCTCAAGGCCCCAGCAGAAATCCTGATCTGGAATTGTAACCTTTGCAACAAGGGGCTGTGCTCTTAGAAGAGTGATTCGCATGTACTCAATCGTATAAATCAATCTTTAAACTGTATATGATCTGATAAACTAACCTACTGCGTCACAAAAATGTTTTCATTAACTGTAACATTTTGAGATGCAAATTCACTTCCCTAATAAACCATACTCTGGTATCATACCTTCTCATCCTTGTATGTGAGGAACAGCTGGAAGACCTCGCTGTTAGATACGATGGGGTGGCGGCACATTCGAGTCACCCAGGCCTGCAGACGCTCCATCCGCATTTTTATGAACTCCTCCTCAAAACGTCCTGAAAAAGGATGTAGTAGTGTGATGTCTTTAGCTGTGATCAAACTGACAGCCAGCTTTAGCTACAGAATCAGATTATGAACTAGCCTTAGTAACACAGACACAGCAGATGGGTCGCTGTGATGAGACTAACAGGAAGTTCTAAGCTTTAGCTGTGACCAGACTGACAATAGCTACAGGCTGTGTATAGAGGTGTCTTTAGCTGTGACCAGACTGACAATAACTACAGGCTGTGTATAGAGGTGTCTTTAGCTGTGACCAGACTGACAATAACTACAGGCTGTGTATAGAGGTGTCTTTAGCTGTGACCAGACTGACAATAACTACAGGCAGTGTATAGAGCTGTCTTTAGCTGTGACCAGACTGACAATAACTACAGGCTGTGTATAGAGGTGTCTTTAGCTGTGACCAGACTGACAATAACTACAGGCTGTGTATAGAGGTGTCTTTAGCTGTGACCAGACTGACAATAGCTACAGGCTGTGTATAGAGGTGTCTTTAGCTGTGACCAGACTGACAACAACTACCTTTAGCTGTGACCAGACTGACAATAACTACAGGCTGTGTATAGAGTGTCTTTAGCTGTGAGGCTGTGTATAGAGGTGTCTTTAGCTGTGACCAGACTGACAATAACTACAGGCTGTGTATAGAGGTGTCTTTAGCTGTGACCAGACTGACAATAACTACAGGCTGTGTATAGAGAGGTGTCTTTAGCTGTGACCAGACTGACAATAACTACAGGCTGTGTATAGAGGTGTCTTTAGCTGTGACCAGACTGACAACTAGCCTTAACTACTGATGCATAAAATTCAGGAGGCCCAGAGTTAGATTACTAATCAGTGTCTTTCTCTGAAATACTCACACCCACAGACACATACACACTATGTGCACTCTTCTTGTAAACTCTTCCCCGAGAGGAAATGGTATCTGACAGATAATGTGGATTTACAATTTACAGTAGAAACCGATCTCCTCAGAATCTCCCAAGTACAAGACAGTGATTTTACACATGATTTTGGGACACTATCTAAAGGCTATGTTACTCTGCATTCACTAATATAATATTTAGAATATAACTAACACTATTAGTAATATTCTAAATATGCATTTAAATGTTTTCCACTAAAAGACAATTTGTACTCTTTTCCACACCAATGCACATTTTGTTACATGGGGAAGATTTCATTAGGCCATAGAGTCATGGATACAATTTACCTGTGACCTGTTTGTCTGGTAGGGCGGGGAATGGGGATGGCAGACCCAAACTTCTCTAGCAGCCTCTCATACAGCCAATCAAAGTGCTTGTATCTGTGATTAACAGGTCTGTTTGTGGTCTGAAAAAATAATAGCCACCACAGGAAGGAAGAGTGACACCACAGGAAGGAAAAGATAAAACGGAAAATAATTCATGATCCCTCACAATAAAATGACATAAATAATACAGTTTTCCCATTTATCCATGTTTATTTGTAAAATAAGTTGAGTTTCAAGAGTAAATGGTGATCAAAGAAGTCTCTGGGTTTCCAAAAGCAATCAAATGTAAGTGTATGTCTCTGGTGAACAAAGATTGGAGTGACATTTTACTGGAGTAAATGTAAAATGTAACTTACACTGGGGGTGACCTGGTATTCAATATAGCTCTTCAGGCCGTACATTTTTGAACCTTTTTTGGGATCGGCCACTATGCATTCCAGCTGGGACTCTGGGTACAGCCACACCGGCCCCACCTCTCCCACCTGTCAGAGGAAGAGGAACGGGACTGATGACAGGATGAAGAACCAAGAGCAAGGATATTCCTTTAACCCTCAATAACATTATTTTCTCACTGTTTCTTTCACAAAAGTTACTCACATAGATTGGTAATCTGTCTTTTCCCTTTGGTGTAAATTTTGCAAGAAGATATGCTTCTGGACCAGCTTTTTGGAAAGGAAACCTGGAAATGTTAAAATATATGGAAATCAAATGACATGATTTATACAACAATAGCAAAGAATCGTTCAAATCCTACTGAAGTGAGGTGTGAAGATGAAGTGTCTCTTCAAGTAAGATTACTATTTTCCTTGTGCTAAAAAGGTAAAAATAGAAGTTCTTTCTTACTTGATCTTCATTGTGGAGCCATGGGCTCCAGGGCGGGGGGCAGCCCCCTCCTCCCCCACCTCAGACTCTGCGTACCCCACCGAAGACCTGCCGTCGTCCCATTCGTCATCCCACTCCTCATCATCCATACTCCCTGGTAAAGAGTAGGCCACAAACCGATAAAATGGCAATAAGACATCAGGATTTACATTTTCACAGTATATATAACATGCAGTATAAGCCATTTACCTTCAGATTCATGCATCTTAATAAATACATTGTAATGACCACACAATAGAACAACACAGGTAATGACCACAGGTTGCTTGATTTCTCAAATGAATTGGTGCGTTAGTAACTTGTTACCCAGGCTGCTGTATGGCTGCGGCCCATGGCAAACAAACCCTCACTTTTTAAAAAGAAAAGGACAGCTATTTAACTGGACAACTATTTATCAGCCTATGGATAATAGATTGGTCAGTGCACTTAAAATAGTAGTCCTTGATTGGCTAGAAAACAACCACACGGCATTAAACCCAGAACAGGTGTAACCAGCAGTGCAAATACATTACTGGCACTCCCCTTACAACAAATATGCTTTGGACATGGTCCAAAATATTTAAACAGACGTCATGTCAAGACATCATTGGATGTCAGCTGATTTTACCCAGTGAACATGCACACACATAGCTGTGGCTTGCTGGTAAGTGAAAGCAAATGCAGCTAGCCTCCAGTGGCCATTCGGGCTCATTGCCATACTTGCTAAGGTGCCACACATCCACATGCAGGGACAGACAGCATTTATTCAAGGAACAACCAGAAGATGAATGGAGAAAATGCAGTAACACTTCCTCAAAATGATCATTCAAAGTTAAGAACAGAACATATGATGGTTAGATTGACAGAACCTTATATTTCTCATAGAAATTGCTATGGATGTGAAAATACCAACATTAAACTTTATTTTTTTAGCTGTGGATAGGAGGATCTGCAAAATGAATGTAATGTAATATGGGCAGGCTTCTGGTAATGGTATTACCATGACAGCCTGGGAGTATGACAGTTAAGGATCCCATGTAAGATTATAACTACACTGCAAAAGCATTCAGAATGAAGACCTCAAAAACTTCCTGCACAATTCTAGTTGTGACATTTCTCAACCAAATATATAATTGGTATAACTTCCCAACCAATAAATATAAACAAATATATTTTACATACAATTTTGAACATGTTGGAATCATAAAAGTCAGATTGGAAAGGAAATTATTTTTTCAATAAAAGAGAAAATCACCTCATGCATCTGGCCTTTTTAAATTTCACATTAAGTAGTAAATATCATTTCAATCTATCACTTCAGTTTACACCCTCTGTTAACCAAAGGTTCTCTCTCTCTTATGTATAGGTTTAATACATTATCTAGATTAATAAAGACATTCCAAATCAAAATGTGTACATCACAAAGTAATCCTCATTTTCAACTACCATGTCACTTCTGCCACTGTATTTTGACCGGGTTGCTCTGTCAAAGCAACTGGCTTTTTCAGCACCTGCTGGAGCACTCTTCACTAGTCAGGCTCATTACAGTACTATGAGCAGGCTGACACTCAGGTGGGAGACAGGCCCACCCTAATTCCAACAGTCCGCTCTGTATATACCAGTGGTCAGTAA
The DNA here is from genome assembly GCA_022829145.1 of Albula goreensis. Lineage (NCBI taxonomy): Eukaryota > Metazoa > Chordata > Actinopteri > Albuliformes > Albulidae > Albula > Albula goreensis. Next base: position 27,352,960 of record CM040749.1, read on the forward strand.
TGGTCTCAACATCATAATCTTGAGCAGGTTCAAGCCAACTCCACTACTGACCTATAACATAATGTTTGATTTATCTTGGCTGGACCAATGAGACTGCAGGAAAGCACATACCACACCCTGTCTTTTCTGATGTTATAAAGCCAGTGCTTCCAGAAGAGAATAGATGGAGCAACAGAGAAATGGTGGCCCCATAGCAAGGGCTGAAGCCTCTGTAAGTGCACTTACCTGGACCCTGGTAGGCCTGAGGGTGCTCCTGCACTGAGGAGCTCCAGGCCCCCCCAGCCCCGGCTGCCTGTGTGTTATCCACCCAGTCGCTGGTGGATTTTGCATCAGTTTCTGTGTTCCAGGTGGACCAAGCATCATTGCCATTGCTTGCCTGTAACAAGACAACACCTGGTTTGTTTTCTTTGTGGAAAAACTGCTTTTCTCTTAATATGCAATATACAGCAATCTATTTCTGGCTGCTCTTTGCTGCACCCATGCCAATTAGAAGACAGAGTGCATAGTGAGCATTGAAAAACACACCCAACATTAATCTAACATAGAAGAAACATGGTTTAAGAGAAATGAATGCATGTACTGTATTTCCCTGCATGTCATTAGGCATGGCTTCCTCCTCCACACATGGTCCTTCAGACATTTAGACTGCATTAAGCTATACAGAGCACCCTCCCTCGAGTGGTGAAGCAAGGAGCATGTGAAAGAATTGATTTCCGTTCAGTGAAATGATAATCCCGCAAAATAAAATGAATGTATTCCATTACTAAGCAGGCCGCTTAAAGCAGTCAGTCATGAACGCCCATTTCTGAGGGCACATTCCTTCCAATGAATAGCATGAGTGTGACGAGAGAAGCCGAGGTCCTCCTGGAACTTAGTATCCATCGGCAATAATGAAAGGCCATTTCCTTGGATATCACTTTACTTGGCCTTTCTTGGTGGGCCAATGAATTGACTGCAGCCTTTAAGTACTTTTGCACTTACTGTTTTTATGGACTTTCATTGTTGGTCATAAATACAGTATCACTAGGGTTGGCCTTGGGGCCAGAGAAGCACAGGCCTGTAGTGACAGTAAGCATTATTCCACTTTCCACTGCATCTGCCCACATTTATTCTGATGGCTTTGATCGATGCTTACATCATAGTGCATCCAAAAAATGATAGCAGCTGGAAATTTTTATTATCAGCAAGACGACTAATTCTTTGTTTAAAATATTGTAAAAATGAGCAGGTTTCAATAAAAAATTAAATATAGGAAAGCGGAAGAAAATCAAAATGCTCTGACAAGAACACCTCATCCATTACTGCTTATGCAGATCTACACATATCAATCTTACAAATGAATTAAACCAATAACTGCTACTATGAACATAAATATACAACAAATGACAACAATGGCTAGGAGGAGTGCTATAATATCTAATTTCCCAGGACAGGGAAAATATAATCAAGAAATTCTGTTTTTTTTTTTAATTCTATAAATCTTGCTCAGCATCAATACAGTTTCAGGTGGCTTGACAAGTTCCAGGAAGAGGTGTGAAGACTGTGATAAAACAACACCCGTCATACTGTAACTGCCCTCCATTTGCATTTGGCACAAACAGCTCTCAGATAAAACAGCACTGACAATGAGTCACTTTTGGAATCTGTGGTCACACCTTGTTATCATTTTTCCTCATAGTACACATGAACAGTTATTGTCAGTCTAGAATCAACTTCTAACCACCATATAAAGATCCTTAACTACATTGCACATAAATTGCACATAAATGAGAGAAAAGTTTTAATGACTGAAAGTTTCAAATGAAAGAAAACCCAGCAAGCAAATAAAGATTTTTTATGAAATTATTTTTATTTACAAATCTAGTTCAGTTCCTTATTCTCAAACACCTGGTATCCATATTGCTTTGTGCTGATATAAAAATGGTTATCAGCTGTTTCTTTCCTGCAGACATGTTTAAGAACCCTGATAAGAATGCAGAAAACTTCCTCAAAATCACACATGTAACACACATATCTTAACCCGAATAATCATCACTTCTGCTTTTAATGCTTTCTAACTACAGTCATTTCACTTTGTGCAGCATTAGGGTAAAATTAGCTACTTGCGTGTTGTAAAAAACCCATTAGACCACAGAGCTCCAGGTGCTTAACCTTAGATATAAGACATCACTGCAGCAGGAAGAGAATGTGGCTTTGTATCTTTAAAATTAACTACTCTGCTGAAACAAACAGACAAACTCAGAGACTGCTGTCTAGGGTCAAACAGAACTGTGATTTGTAAATAAAGTCAAATAAAGTATGGATGGCCTTAGATGGCAACACTGAATCACAGAGATCAGAGTGGTAAAGTTTGTTTTTGTGCAATTGTATTCAATTACAAACACAGCTTTTCTGTGTACAGCGCCAGACTATATATAAATTCTGCTACATTATACACTGAATTTGCCCAGATATTTTCAGAACAGTTTAACTGTATTGCTATTTTTCAACCTGCATGTCACATTGAGAAAAAATCAATCTCAAAATTGCATAAATTTAGAAAAACATCTGGCTGAGACCGCTACCACACTTACAGAGGGTATACAATATAATGGAAACCTGAAGTTCCTTGAGAGATGGAGAAGATGTGAAGGAGGCTGAGATGAAAGTTAGTTTTTACTCCTACATGATGTTTCACTGGCTAATATCTATTTAGTTCCCTAACAGCTTGCTCTCTGTCACTCCCTCTCACAACTTTTTTTTGACAGGAATTTGAATAAAGCAAAAATGCTAAATGTTAAAAAATAATCTTTAAAAAATGCACAGTGGAAATCAACAATAATGCCCTAAGTCTTTTAAGGTAGGCCAGCCAGTCGCAGACTCAGGGACTCAATCTGTTTAGTTTCCTGCATGTCATCAAAGGCTATTTGATGCTCAGAAAACCTCACTTATCCGACAGACTCATAATCCTCAGTTTCAGCTCGACTGAGATACAAACTACTCAAAATGGGTGAGCTTTTCAGGTCAATTTCCATCCCTGATTGTTTACCATTTGTGAGGGTTCTGCCTTGAGGGTTGCAAATGTGCAACCCAAACTTCTACCTGCACTTTATGAGATATGGCCGGAGGTCCATGCTGGATAACTTTCAGCAGGATAAAGAGGGGCTCATTGTTTAATTTAACTTGCAGCCTGTAGAAAAATGGAGAAGAATGTGGAGCGTGTAAATCTAAGACAGTGTTTTTGTGAGGTATTAGGGAAAGTCCCTCGTGAGTCCAGCAGCATGAATCGCCCTGTTAAGTCAAGCCCTGATTGTGACCTGTTCCTGCTGAACGTTTCTGACATTAACCTTAGCATTTACTGCACTGCGAATCGTGGCTGCACTGCACAGATGCATGACATGACAGATCAGAGGCATGGCAGATCAGACTGGTCGGTAGGCCACAGTACCTGATGACTGCTGGGGATGTTGCTTGTAATGGAGGGGATATACTCATACACTGCATTAGGGGAAGTGGAATTGCCCCAACCTGGTGATGCATCGCCAATCTGGAGGGAATGAAGGGGATGTTAATGTTCTGAGCCCATATTCAAAAAAGAATCTCAGATTTGAGAGAACTGATTTAGGATCAGGTTTCTACTGTCAATATACAAAACTATCCATTATGAGCTATAAGGCTACACTGACCCTAGATCAGAACTTTGCTGTGCAGATATAACGTTTCACAGACCAGAAATGGTTAATGTCAGTTAGTCTTCACTGGGCTAACATGGGTCTGGCAAAGGCCCTTTGTAAACAGTTAACGCTACAAATACTTTATATGGTGTGAAATCTAATTACAGACAGCCTTACCAGCTTTGGAGAAAACTGAAAAAGACCTGCTTTTAATTTGTGACAGGACAAAGGCCTTTCTTTTGAAACCAGTGTTTAATAAAAGAGGGGCTACCAGAATGTCAACATTAAAGGCTGAGTGGAAACAGACAAAGGGATGACAGCGGTGCTGCTGTTCCACATTGGTTCTTTTATCTTAATCGTTCCCATCTGTTTCGTCACAGCACAGATGATTGGGTTTCCGGTGGTCTTGGTGAGATCTTGTACTGTTCTAACCTTCCTACATAACCACAAACTAAATGCACATCTTGAAATTGTGTTTCATTGGAAGGAGCTTCACGAAAGAGCTAAAGCAGCCTTGCTTAGCGTCGTCCTCCTCCTTCCTCCCACCGCAGACTCAGCACAGCGACCTGAGCAGATGTGTGAAATAGGAAAATGGCCAAATGCCCAGGATTTCAGATGATACTATGCTAATCCGCTCTCAGTGTAAACCAGTGCCGACAATGCCCTGGAGAATGGGGAGGGGCAACCTGTCGCAGACTTCAGAAACTGGAAAAACAGGCCTGCTGTGATCGTTTCCTTCCCTCCCACATGTCAATTTTGTCTCTTCCAGCCCCTTGCAGCTCTCACGGATTTACTATTTCAGTGTCAGCATCTAGGGCTGCCTACCTTACTTCCCAAAATCCCCCGGGTATGCTGTGTTTCCCACCTTACAATCCGCAACCCATTTAGATCATCATCACCAGCCAAGGTGCTTTTCATTTGATCATGTAACAACAGAATCTAGTAGACATAGAGGCCTTCCAGGCTTCTACTTCAGAACATTATCAGTCTTTAATTCTACAACCTGAATGCTTCCAGAGGCTACCATTTCAGAGGAGAAAAAACCCAAATCACTCACTTACCTCAATATAGTCTTCTGGAACCAGACCCCTCTCTCCCTTGGAGTTCTGCGCTTCTATCCAACCACCTCCTATGCCCTGAAATGAAGGTTGCGTGAGACACACTTTGCCAAAAAAATATGTACCTGACAACATTCACTGAGCTGAGGAGAAAATATGGATGGACCGATAGGGGGTTGATATTTCGAGGCTAATGCCATCCTTTGATGATACACTCAAGCAGCTGCTATTACCAGGTGAACTCCCTCTGCAAACATGTGTTACTCATACACTTAAAAGGAAGCAACTGGCTGGCACTGGCCTTCTCAGGTCCACAGTGCATGTCAGAAAATAGGCCTACAGCAAGATTTACTGTCTTTTTTTCTATTTTAGAAACATCATCGAAGAACTGCACAAAAAAGCTACATGTTCAAAATACAGCTATGTACCATGGGCTTAGACATTTGGTACATTTCACACATGCCAATATGATCCATATTTATTTAAATTATTTCCTTCGTAACTGTGAAAGATTCCTTCAGAGTACAGTTGTCATCAGTATCAGTTGTCAGCTACACAATTACTCATTTCAGTGTTTAGATATGTGGTTTGTGCACAGTTAATACGGTATACGGCAACTGTTCAGAGCTGCCTTAGCTCCAGTGATGTCATCATTTTGGGTGGGGAGTGGTGTCTCTGGGCTAGCGATGGTTTGGGAACACTGGTCACAGGTAAGGTTTTGCTCGTATTATACAACATATGAAATGACAGCTCCTAGACCAATGTATCATTTAAAGTCGTCTGACAAGAAGACACTTCATACATTTTAAATAAAAATAAATAGGTACAATTTGTATGTGCTGATGCAATGGTTGTCATAACATTAATATGAAAGTCCTGTGATGGTCATGTGCTGACAAGCAGAGCCGAGTCAGACAATACTCTCACCTGATTAGTGATTGTGACAGTTTCACCTTCTTTCACTGAGAGCTCGTTGTTTCCTGGTTCCGCAATGAAGTCATACAAAACCCGAGCCTGAACACATGAACACAAACACACACAACAAACCTTTGAATTCACATCACAACACAATAGTAACAACAACAACAACAACAATAATAATAATAATAATACATGAAGACTATTGTGGTTGTCATTCTATAAAATGCTGATGGGTGAGTCAACCCATTGGCTCAGTGGAAAAATACAGAAGCATATTTTTCAAAGCCCGGTCATGTGCATGACAACAGAACGATATTGAGCAACAGGCTAGGCTTGCTGTCTCAGGAAACCATACCCACTGAAAACCTCTGGGATTCTCATTCCAGGCTTCAGTTTAGGTTTCCTTTAGTCATGATAACAATGAAACTGCCACCAAGGATAAAACATATCCCACAAGCTGTGAAGGATGCTTACAGAATACACTTTCAAAGGCACAACTATGCATGGCTAGAAGAAACTTTCTATTTTACACAGGTCGCTTTTAAAGGCAAGCTAGACAGACTTCTGCTATCATGTCATTGCTTTCAACTGAGGATCATTGGTGAAAACCAACCAAAACATTTGAAGAAAAAATATACTTTCATTTTCAATCTGAGTCAAGCAAGTTTAAAAAAAATTCCTTAAAAATGGCTCTCTCAAATACATGCAACCACAAAGAAACCTCAATTTGTGCCAACAGCTACAAGATTTGAGGAAAACTTAAATCTCTGCAACGTATAACATCTTATTATCTGAAAGAACAATCAACAGATTAGTGGGTTAGACTCCTCGAGTACAAACATTTCAAGTAATACAGAACATTAGACTTTACGCTGAAATATAAACATGAGAGACAGAAACATCATTACATTTAAAGCAGTAAAGAGAACAGTTAGTGTTTAAAAGTGCTTATTACAACAGAATAAATCCCCTGAGGACCACAAACAGGACCAACAAGTTGGGCTGGAACATTTCTTATCACAAAACCATGACACTACCAAGCAATGAGGTCACCTTTCACAAATACTATACTCTCCCTGGGCATCCACCCTTATCCACTGCAGCTCAGAGCTATTCAAAAAAGCTCCTTTGCATTTTTGTTGAAGTCAGCAGCATCTGAGTACTAGAGTTAGCAAGAGTACAATGCTACCGTGGTATGTGTGTTATGCTCAAAAGAAAATGACATTTTCAGACATAATGGCATTAGCATTAGCCACAGTGCATACTGAGGTACATCAACATTAACGATAACAGATTTGCCTTCAGCTTTCCACTGTCCAGCAACTGAGCTGACTGGGGAGCTGTTCCATGTAAATGTTGGACAAGTAAAAATGCTCAGCTGGAAGCGCCATGCTCAGCTGGTGCAGGAAGTCTGCAGGCCTCGTGCAATGAGAAACGGATGATCTTGGTGACAGAATCTTTCCTCTCTCTGCAACACTAAAGACAATTATGTACTGTCTTTGCAAAGACACAGTGCTAGTACAGTTGGTGCTTTACACCAATTGTAGAGTGGATCTCATACTAAAGCTGGTGTTTCATAAAGCTGGCCCAGGTAGGTTAGATGAAAAATCTTGAGACAGAGCTGTGAGATGGGTTGCTCACAAGGTATGCTTGCATTTTTATTTTCTCAGATGAGACCAGCTTGAAAAGATTTCAAAATTTTACTTTCAATTCTGCTTAAAGGAAATCTCTGAAATAGCAATCTGAGTTACTGAATGACTGATCAACCAAAGATGTTATGAGCCCAGAAGTAGAATAAAATGCCTTTTCAATTTCAAACTCTGGTGCAAAAATATGTGCATAATCATGCTTTCCAATGACAAAAAAACCTCAAATTCTATCAAAATATAAAAGAGCGATGACTTAGTACATCTATGAGTACAAGTAAAATTTAAGAAAATTAACACTAACTGGCAAACACAACTAAGAGACCAAAATGTTCACACTGGCGGCTGTACAAATCATTGTTGCACATGTATGTAAAGACTCTGTAAATGAGTGCATTGGGACTTCACTTTCAAAGTTCTGACCATTTCAGAGTACAAAGGACCTCCATTATAATTTACTGCATTTTTGTATCATTTTATGGGTATGAGTACAGACTATCATCACCAGATTCATCTTCCCCTTCCACTCGTGCTGCTCTTTAGGATGCACTTCCAAGACAGACAAAAGTGGAGATGAGAATAAAATGATTGATACAATGAAAGATGAATATCTAAGGTGTGAAACTGGAGATCTAGCTGCCTAACATCACCATTTGCTAAAAAGCATGTTTTCTTGCTATGGGCTGGTATGGGGTTTTCTTGTTCGGTTCTCTGTAGCCCTTCCAGCATAACAGTTTTGAAAACATTTTCAGCTTTCAGTGAAAATATTAACTCTATTATTACTGATATGTGTTCAAAATTAATTTATGTGGTTTATAGAATATTATGAGTTATATATTTACAAAATTAATGGGTGTAAAATGCATTCAAATGAAGTATCTCAATAATTTGCATATGCTTTCCCCCTGGCAAACACACAAGTACACTATGTAACTTCCCAGTGACTAAATTGAGCATTAAAAACAATCAAAGTGCATGCCCCTAATGAAGTCTGTTTACAGGCCAGGGCCGACCGCCTCCACGTCATGGATTTGACCCTGTGTGATGTCATCACCTGTGTACAGGAGCTGGCTGCAGGGGGCACAGTTACCATGGTAGGGTGCCTCAGGTTACAGCTGAATTAGACCTCTTCCCTGAGATGGCTCATGCTCCCACAGGCTAGCAGCTGTCATGAGTAAGCAATGCACCACTCTGCTAAGCACCACTAGCTTTTCTACAGCTCTGAGACCTGCAGTAGAGCTATATAGGGACTTCACTTCCCCACATTTACCACATTTCTCAGTCATAACATTTACCTTAATACATCTACTGTACTCAGCTGCAGATTTATCTGCTCTGGAAATGCTACATTCTCAGTGTTCCATTTTACACAAGGTAATTTGTGATGTAAATCTTTTGGGTAATTAAGTTTATAGTTACAAACTATCAAATTAAAATGTACATTTTTAAGATTGTTACATACAACCATCTGTTAATGTAGTGTGTTCTACGAATCAACATGCGATGACCATTTTGTTTTAGAAGTAAACAAAACTGCATGCAATAATTGATTGTGTATGGAAAATGAGCAGGAACAGTGATAATTTTACACATGTGTTAGTCATGTGATTTCATGGATGAATAAATGAGCATGTAAACGTTTGTTGCACATTCTTCTACACTGACCCCCCCCACCACCCCCGGCAGCAGAGTATATCAGGGCAGATCCCATGACACCCCAGTCTCACCAGCAAATTCTGCATTTTTCAGGGGTTTCCGACAGATGCCATTTTAAGCCTCTCACCACAACTAGCTTCCTAATTCCCAGGCCATCTAAGTGGGTCCAAAATGAGTGCGAGTCAATTGGTCCGGTAGCATTTGACACTCACTGTGGGGCCTCCCTCACTGTAGGACCTCACGTAGGGGGAAAGTGTACAAGGTGGCATCAAATGAAACTAAAGACCAGTGTGTTACCATAGAGGCATACCTTTCCAGGCAGCCCATGCTTTTCTGTACATGGTGCTACTTTCACATTTATCTTAATACGTCACAGTATGGGGCCAGGCATTGCAATCAACAATCACACCTATTGAATCAATATAAAAGAGACACTGGGAGTAATCGATGAATAACAGATAAAAAGGCATTATTGTGTAATTTTAAAATCTTTAAATGTTCTAGAACCCAACTAGACTCAGCCAATTTGGGCCTTAGCAATGGTGGGGCAGGGAAAGCATTGCTAGAGGCTTATCAAGAGGGTAACTAAACAGTGATACACAAACCACCTTTTAGACAGTCACCCTTTTCATTGAAAGGCACACACTATAGAGTGCTCTTCTATCTGAAAAAAAAACACAAACTCAGTCTAAGCTTTTCAAATGTGACTTATTCCACCGTGACTTATTTTTCCTTCATGCATCCTCTATGTTCTGAAATCTTTATTGATTATCCTTAATTTGAAAGCCTAAACAGGGACAATGGTCTGAAATTGGATTTCATTAGAAAACCCTGTCTGTGGTGCATCTGTCTCGTGATTTAGCCTGTAAAACTGCCTGATAAATAAATGATTAAAATATAATAATAAAGCTCCTGGGGAATGGGAGCTTATCTGCATTAGTTGTGAGGCTCCTGTGTGGTGCAGGTGGCTTACAGGCATCTCAAGAGACATAGTCAGTGACTCCTAATTGATGAGAAAAAAACAACAGTTTTTTCAAACTGTTTTTCAAAAATCCACCCTATTTCTGAGCACAGCATACACCAGACAAATGCAGCTTCAGTAACAATAAGGCTCTCCAAGATGTTTGCCAAGATATAAGGTTTGTTCTTTGGAGTTCTGTCAATGTTAACATTTTTAATGATGAAAGGATATTTTAACAAGATATAATATTTTATATTTAAAAAAACCTATGACATTCTCATTTAAAGTTATTGAAAATATCATTAAGATGCTCAGTAGAGCAGTTCTGACAGACAAATTGGACCAGCTTGCAGCTATCACACTCATTGTCATCTCTGAGAAAGTGATCACTATCTCAAGCTAGGAATGTATGGTTCTGATGTCCTACAGCATTTAAAAGCAGGTGTAAATGGTTGAGCTGTCTATTAATAATAAATAAGAATGCTTCCCAGCTCTGCTGAGCAAATTTCAGTTGATTGGGAAGTTAGTTTGTTAGAAAGCTGCTCAGAAAAGCACAGAGCCATGCACTGTGGGGTTCAGAAAGGAAACATCCTGAAGCCAGGGGCAGAGTGGACAATGTGTTCAGTCATGAGCCCACGCTGCCGGGGAATGCTTCAGGTGAAACCCCACCCTGTGTGCCGAGCACTGAGCGATGCAGGGCACTACTGGAGGCCACGTCACGGACAGCACCGAAAAGTCTGAGCAGTTCTACATCAAAATACTTCTCATACTTCACCCAAAATATTTCATAAGACAATAGCTATCAGAAATGATTACCTAATCTTAATCATATTGAGTACTTAACATTACATTTACTAAATGAATGACACTTCCTTATATGGAGCTGGCATACATTGACCCTGATAATACAAGTGAGCATACAGATGACTAATGATGCTCTGAATGTAAATAATTGCCTTCTTCATGGAAATTTGGTCCCATTTCCCCTATGAATTTAACAGACAAGACAGTCATTTTACCTAAGTAAATCTGAAACTCTATTATTTTTGCATGGTGTGAGATGCTTTTGACCGCAGGGATCATGAGTCCAATTGGAACCACAAAAATATAACATATTTGAACTTACAGATGCGAATGAAGGGTTTCATTTCCACAGCGCGTCAAATATGCATTTGATAAAATGCTGAATAAGCATTTAAAATATTTTACTCAATCAGACCACAAACAGCAAATGACGGCAGCATATAAGCCAATGTTGGACCTTCAGGTTTTTCCCATGATTATGCCATCTGCGCAAAAGCACAATTCTCGCATTCAGACGTCATTCAGAATAGATACCACATTCTGAACTGAGGATCACTGATTCTGTGGCTTGCTAATAAAGATTAAAACATGAGGATCCAGAAAAAGTGTGAGGCAGTCCTAGTGGCTTGAGCATTAGGCTTGATAGGCTATGGAAGCACATGACTTGTTTTTGCCCACACTGGTGCTTCCTGAGGCCCATGGGTGGAGGCACCCAGACAGACAGGCCTTGCTGGAGGGCTTTTATTGGCTGAGAAGATTATCATCATCTTCTAACAGCTTGATCAATACTTTTTCTTATTATATGTCAAATTATGAGACTGCAAAAACTTGTGATTAATCACAGAGTATCACGAGTACCTTCACTTTTATTCAATTTACTGCTAAGCATAAACAAACAGAAATGAAAAGAAATCTCAAAATATCATAAAATGGAAAAAAAAAAACTTAACAAAACAAATTTTAACTACATCCAGTTTGAAAATGCATGCTATACTAAAACATAAGACATGTATCAAATTGTATGGAGACTGAACGTTTTAGACTAAGGAAAATGCACTTATATCTCAAACAATTCAAGCTGGAGTAGTTAATACAAAGGTTCCTCCAAACGGATTGTGATGCACAGTATTTAAACTTAATGGGTAACAATCATTTCACCTATAGGATGCTTTTCCCTACTCTCCCTCCACCTGATCTGGTGAGGTGACAACGCATCACATGTAAGTCATCAAAGCATTCTGGGTATATTAATACTTCAGATCATTCTGCTCATGGGTGACAAAGTCATGTTAAATAAAAGCAAAAGGATTATGTCAGCTGGGTCCATTTGACACCTGAATGAAGTGGCTTGCTCACTGTACATTCTTCTCTTTGCTGGTGAAAAATTGTATTCATTTTTCATTTGCACTACCTGATCCTATCAAGTAGAAACAGGTATGTGGATAACAGTGATTTCTTCATTAGCAGTTTCATTTCTAACAAAACGCATTTAACTGGCATGACATAAATATTACACTGTAATTTAACAGCAACCAGTCTAAAATGTATTACTAAACAAAAATCGAAAGATTTTAAATACTACAGTACTAACATATAGTATGTTTTTATCTTTGTATTTTCAAAGCACGTGTCTAATGGTGAGGCCAGGTGACAACATACAGTATTATCCTGGTCGCAAACGAGGTTATTAATACGAAAATTCTACATATTAATATTGTGAATTTGTTAATGCCCCATTCATTAATTTCGCATTCAATTGTTGCCCGCAAAAAAGTAACACTATTGTTTTCCATTGGATTTCCCTTTAATTTGAGGCATACTGTACACCTCAATGACAACTCTCACGTCCCATGGTAACAGATTTATTAATGACAATAAAACGAGGATGCTGAAAATAGTTGTTGGTTATTTCTTAAAAATACATATTGCGCATTGAAGGTGTGCTGTAGTTTCTTTCTTTCTCTCTTGAACAAACATAATAATATTGGATCTCTCCATTAAAATAAAGTCGAGCATTTGGTGACCATAACCTGTTGTTTTTGCTTCACCAAACTAAATGGATTTACCAAGGTAGGTAATAAATTATGGATACGTTTTAGTTTGTCATAAAAATAATATAACAGTTTAAAACTAGTGCGACAAGCTGTTCCCAACACAGTTAAAACATTAACTGTGAGTAATTAATGGAGATTTTTTTTTTTACAACGACAAAATGACTTTTAACGTAATCTAGAAAGAACACACAGGAATATCGACATACCATTCAACACGAAGAAATATTCTTACGTGCCTTTATCTTGCCACAACATGTAATAATCATGGCAATGATGGGATTGTACACACAGTACTTCGACCATTTGAGGATCCTTTTGAAGCAAATTCAGTCAAGAATACGACATGTATTGACTTGTGTTCATTGTGAAGACAGCCTGTTGGTGGTAGTTTGAGAATCATGGTTTAATATCTTTCAAAACACACACACACCAGCTGTGATGTTCGCAGGTGAACAACATTTAATAAGGCCACATCAACTACTCACTACGATTGCGCGGACGGGCATTTAAAGCTGCCTCAAGACGTTTTTGACAACAACACAGTTTACAATTCGCCTATTTGCACCCTAACTGTATTTTGACTGTCGCATAAGCACGTGTATGTTCTTATTTCTTGGAAAATCGAAGTCCAACTCTCAGTAAAGCTGCACACTCCACTTTAATTCGGGCTGGAATGATATTATATGCCATATTACCAACGCGTTTAATTTCACTGCTTCATAAAAGAAAGACTTGGAATAATACATTACATACGTCTTCCTACCTTTGCCATTATCGTTGCATTTAAATCGTTAAACTTGTTGCAAAGTTGCAGTTGTCGATTCTTCAAACAGGGAACGCTTGATTTCACCAGTCACGAAAACAGGGTTGCTCTTCGGTATTGCTACTTAACTCATCTTCAATGTAATCCTTTGAAAGATTAGTTTAAAAATTAAGTATGGCCAATACAGTTTTGATCACTTCTGTACGAAAACGTCAGTCACGTTCAAAATTTCCATGAATTAATTTGCAGCGTTAACTACTGCGCCTTCCGCGAGGAGGAAAAACCCGGAAATACATTGGAATGTTGCCAAGAATGCATGACAGCCTTCGCCAAGAGTCCATGACTACACCTAAACAATTTATTCTATGTTAGCTAGTAGCTGCTGTAGCTCGACTTAGTTTAAAACATCATGAAACACTGCGGCTGTGTTTAAACGAATGTTTTGAAGACTTAAAAAGTTACTTCTTGTGTTTTGGAAACACATCAATGACATAAAAAGACGCATTTAAAAACAATATATTACACATTACATGGGATTTGAGTAATATACACATTTTCTAAATACATGCAGTCCCTGGTGAAATAGTATATGTCTATTAGTAAACATATGAGTTGTAGTAATATTATTTTTGTTGCTAAACGTATACCTGATGTGGCACCCTGACTCAGGTAGGACTCCTCCTCTTTCCCTGGAACCTCAGGTTATGCACTCCATGCTGTCATCTACAGTAAATATGGTGAGTGCGACCTCTGCCGTAAATAAAGACCAGTACTCAAACGAATTTTGGATGCATAAAAACGCAGGTAGTGTTTCTAAATTAGGAGCTATGCCTTGACCGAGACCAACGCAGTGCAAACAATTTATTATAGTTTACGTCCGATGTCAAAATATATTTGTAGGGGTTTTATATGGAAAAGATATCTGAAAATGGTGTAAGTATTACCATATACAATACACAGAGTGCACTTCATACAAGTGGACCATATGCCTTGACAAAACCATGACCACAATATCATTATATAGGGGTCACACAAATGCACCAGCAGAGGGAAATAATAGAGGGAAATGAAAAAAAAAACACTCTGAACTTCAAAGAAAAAAAGTTCACTAAACAGTTAAAATACAGCAGTAATTTTTTTTTTTTTTTTTTTAAAAAAAAAAAACAAAGCTTAAGTACCAAATGGATGTTTGGAAGTGGTAAACTGGCAATGGTAAACACCCTCCTACTGCCTTGCTAGCTTGTGCTCTGGACCTTAGGTTGAGGTGGCCTTAAACTACACTTGGTGCTGCAGTGCCATTTACATTCTAGGGTGCTCTTTCTCCTTCACTGTCTATCAGCTGCATCAGAAATGTCCAGACAGCTCTCAGAAAAGAAAGCCTTAGGAACCACAACCTAAAATGCCAAAAGGAAATAGCATGTGTATATATTAAACAGGAACCGAAAGCTTTTAACACAGACAAGTGCTAGATTTAAGAACAGCCAAGAAGTGCAAGGCTCCTTCAAGTATGAGATGTCCTTTAAATGGAAAGCAGCAGCTGATAAGCAGACAGCTTTCCATGCATTAAATAGTGCATTAAAATGTATGCTTTATCATAGCCTGTTGGAGTAAGTGGGTACCACTTCTTTTTACTGACAGCACTATGCCAAGCTCTGTTTTTCCCCCACAAATGTCAGCTATGACAGGAGAGATGTTTTAAACTTTTATTAACTTGTTGTTAACATCTGATAAATATGAGTCATGATTTCTGATTCATTTATATTCACACACTCTCTCACACACACTCCACCCCCACGTCCCCACAACACACACACACACATAGTCCGTCCATCTGCTGCCATTCCAGCCTGCTAGTCTCCCTTCACTGATGTCACACTTCAGGAGAGTGCATCGCTGCAAGCTTCTCAGTACCCCATTTGCCATTAATCTTAACATGTGCTGCAGCTACATGCTGATCACTCTCACAAGTCTACTCTCTGAATTTTGGCAGTAATCCATCCTGCGTTCCTTTGACACTGCTATCTCTTCCTCTTCTGGATCGCCAGTTTATATGGATCCCCAGGTCTGTCATGTAGATTCAGTGAGTAGGCTCTCTGTGTTCGCCTCCAACAGTAAATATTGAGGGAGCTAAGTTACATCCATTGCACTTTATGAGATGTGACTTATCAAACTGGATCTCGCCCAACTGTAAGCTATAGCCTGCAGCAATCTCATCAACATTCTACTCATGAAGGTTATAGTTTCACTGTTATGATTTCTGCAAAGCTGCACTGAGTTTGTGTCTTCCACTGATGGTACGTTTTAATCCTGAAACATTTTGGGTCAGTCAGGCCAAAGATGGTGACATATTCTCCCTCAAGACGTGCTATATGCTTGTAGAATATCCAGCTTTGTTTCAAAGCCTGATGGTTAGCTATCCAGGGTTAGCTAAACAACCATGTTCGTGTTACAGAAAGACAGTCACAGGGGTATTACATTTATTTGAATACAGAAAAAATCAGTCATTCTGCATGGCTGAGGGAGCCCTGTGTTCTGAAAGTTTTAACGTGTGCCTCAGTATCAATCGTTGCCTGGTCACATTGAACACCACCCCCATGGCTATGATGATACTGATGGTTGGGAGACGTCAGCACTTTGAAGACGTCCTGCAACTCCCTGGCAACATTCCTGCAGCCAGAGGACTTTTTCAAGGTACTGTGAATCAAGATGTATTATGTCACTGTTTGTATAAAAAAAAAAAAAAAAAGCTGACAGCGAGATTATACCTCGTGTCTGAACGTCCTTCCTGAAGCAGCTGAAGGAGGCAGTGTGATGAGAGCAGGTGATGCAGAGAGATCAGTATAAGATCAGTGTAAGATCAGCACTGATCTACCTGTGATCAGTATGTCACACATTGATTCCTCCAGCTACTTCACAGCATTACTAATGAGTTCTACAATACATACAAGATGTAAACCATGTGGGTTGGGGGGATCAAAGAACTTCCTCATCAATGATGGATGGTAATGAATAAGTAATAATTATACAACAGAAAATTGTTGTGAGGTACAGTGGATAAGTGTTGCCATAACAGATGAGCTTACTCATTTGTATTTTGATGGTGTCAGCTCTTAATTAGTGAGCTGCAAATGGGTTTGAACTTTGCTCAGCTGGAGAGGCTGTCCTTTTCAGTGGGGTGAAGCTCCTCCTGTCCTATACAGTGATGTCTACTCAAAATGCTGCCCTTTGGTAACTATAGTCAGGATGGAGAAAAAAAAAACCCAATAAGAAGTCCCTTAAGAGGGGCCAGGACACACACACACACACACACACACACACACACACACACACACACACACACACACACACACACACACACACACACACACACACACACACACACACACACACACACACCTATTTCCTCCAGAGATTTTCACAGTGGTAACAAGTAAAGTCTGTGGTCTTAATAAAACAGATTTTGCTTACTTGTTGTTTAGTCAATCAAACTCATCTTATTTTGGCTGTCTCTTTGATGTATACCATATTTACAATACATAATGAACTTCAATCAACAAAATGTACACCAGTTCTGCTTTTCAGCAACCTTGAGTATCCTTGCGTTTGCAGGGGCTCCGGACCACATGTACTTCCACTTTTTCTTGCAGAGATCTAAACTGCTGTGTCTAACAGTGACACTTTATCAACTGTTAATAAACAGATGACAAGGGTGATTAGTGTAGTGACAGGGATGTATCAATATATTGAACTATGAGTGTAAACCACATTTACAGTGACATGCCAGCAGAGGTCTCTGCAGCACAATATTTGTAATCTGTGTCAGGCTTAGCGCCTCATAACGGTTTTTTAATTTGACAAGTCCATTTTCTGTACAGCTGATGTTTTTGTACATGAGGTGTATGTATTATTTATGAGGTGTTAATAGCTCACAAAAACAGATGAAGTATGCACTTTAATTTGATTTAATTAACTGTTTCTAGTTGTAATGTGTCAGTAACTACTTAAATATTGTTTATTAATAAAACATTGAATGATTTGTTTAACCTCGATTACCACAACAAATTGCACCAAAATAAAGAATGGACGGTCAGTTCATTATGTATTACACCTGTTAAAATGGCACAGGAAATACTAGGGCTATTCAGAATTAATTTTGCATACTATTTATTGAAAAACAGGCTACATAGTCTCTGGCCAAGCTTGCTACTCGATTGGCAGTGTTAAACAACATCAAAGCAATTTCAAACTTTTTTCTTGTCACAAACATTTTGAAAAGGAAACAATCATTTCTATTGTTCTACACTGAACTGTTGTAACAAAAAATTTAGTACATAATTCACCAATTAGAAATGTTTCTATGTTAGAAAATAAGGTAAACGAGGCAAGTAAACAAGGTCTTTGCAGGTTGTTTATCTAATACTTACACAACATCCTGTTGGGTGATTGCTTGACTAAATAAAAATATTTCAAATTAAGAGCATGAGAGTGGACTGTTGAGAGGGGCATAATTGGTAAACCTACCAAATAATTTTAAAAATTATTCATTAACTGTTTCTATAATTCATATTCATTAAAGCTCCAGTATGATATGCAGGTAATGGATATGCATGTATTACATATATGACATTTTCCATGGAGCAGCTGTTTGTGGTTTTTAGCAACATTTGCTTTAATGTACCACACCCCTCCATATTTTATGGAAATCTAAATACATGTTTGTCTTTCCAGGAGTTTTTGTCCTTTTTAGTTCTGTGAAATTAAATCTGACTTTAAACCAGATTTTATATTTTAAAATGGTGTATGCAAAATATACATACACCATTTTAAAATATAAAATCTAGTTTAAAGTCAGATTTTCATCTCTGGACACAGTAAGTTGGATTTGAACTTCATCAGTGATTTTAAATGAACATTTGAGTCTTTATACACACTGAGCTGCATGCATCTTAGGACAATTCATTTACAATTCTGGTAACCTTTTCACTAATTGTTATTGTACTTTCACAAGACATCACATTGTAATTCAAACAGCAAACATTAATTTGAGCAACGATAGACCTCTGCCCTCAAAACTCCTGGGGAATTTCACACACAGAGACATCAATAAAGATGGCAAATTAGCTTACGTGCTGCTTTTTTAATCCTGTTTGTGCGTGATGCAAAAATAATTAAGTTAGGGTCTCAAGCAGAAGTGTGTTGATTCAGTGTAGTCACTGGGGAGATGTGAGGACCAGGGTGTGAAACCGAGGGAATGAACAACTCAGCTTTACCAAAATGGACAGTGAGAGACAGCCTCAGAGCTCACTTCACACTGATGTATGTGTGTTTGTCTCAGCCGCTTCCATTGCATGACAGTTTCACCTGGACTTTGGAGTCTGGAGTGCTTTGGAGGACATTTTATACATTTACTTTGTTTAATGCCTTTCATAGATTTCATTATGCATAATAAAACAATAGTCATGCTATGTGCTCACTTTAATTTAACAATGGCTAAAAATGGCCACAGAAGTGTGGCCCTAGAAAAAAATACAATGGCAGCCCACATTTCTCTTCATGTCTTTCTATTACTGTTAGCCATGTCACCGGCTTCCATTCTGTGAAAAATGCACCTCAGCAATTTTTGTAGTCTATCAAAATGTCATATGGATGTATTTTTGGTTTGTTAGCTAAATACATAGATAATTACAGATAAAGTGTAAGATTATGATATATATTTTCTTGCATTTGAGTTAGGCCTCATTTATCTCTCTTTCATGTTCCGCTTCTAGCCATGTTTCATCATCTGATATTTTGAAACTTGGAAAAAGTTTCAGAGATAATTTTTTAGTGGCATAAGAAAACAGACAATAGAATTTCCAAAGCCTGATTTTTGTTTTGTTTGTGGGCGCAACTATGTGTGTGTGTGTGTATGTGTGTGGGGGGTGGGGGGATGGGGAGGGGATGGGGGCGCTTGTCCTGATTAATCTTAAAATGGGCAGGCTGGAGTCCCCTGGTGGATTCTAATGGGTGGTAAATGTGGGAGTGTATCAGGGGGAAAGTGTGTAAGTGTTGGTTTGGGGCAGAAAGGGGGTGGAGGTGGGTGTTCTGGAGCAGCTGTGACCCAGAAATAAGGCTGGTGTTACCCCCATGTGCCATCCAGGGTCTCCACAGTATGTTGTTCTGGTTTTTGGGCATTGTTTTAGCCACATGACTTCTTCCTGGCCTCCACATGAGGGCAATGTTGACAGAAGCAAATGAGCTCTCAACCAAATTACAGATGGAGACGTGGACAAGTTTAGGGCGACAAGGATCCTCTTGAGAGGAAAAACAATTCAATTGTGTATTAAATGTGCAGAGGTGATGAGATAATTTGAGCAGTGTCTTTTCTGTTAAAATGTTTTTTCGTTTTTAAAAATGAGATAAAACATCCAAACCACAATGTCTTTGTTGAATTTTGCCATGAAATGGGTTTAAGTACAGTTTACTTGCTGAAAGAAAACTCGCTATCTGGAAATGTTCAGAATCTACAATTTAGCCAGAGGCCATCAAAACCAGCATGAAGTGAACAGCTACTTAATTTGTTAAATTATAGACTTAATTACACTACTTCCTGTTCTTGCCACAATTGGATGAACATCGTATAATCGTATGAAAGTATATTGTGCTGAAATAGTTTACGATAATCTGTTAATTTTTAGGTATCCCGCTGTTCAGCCCAAATACACTTAATTAAGTACTCAGATGTGGTTCTGGGACGGTTGCTGATTACAGGTTCCTTGTGTATAGGTTTCATGTCTGTAAATGCATGCTAGGGACTTTGCACAGTACACAATAGGCAATCAGCAGATTGAAAGTAATTAACCGAATCGAGTTTGATACTGTGATATGAGAGAGCTTAGAGCACAACTGAACAGCAATGTTGCAGCCACACTGTACATTACGAGTAAATTATATAACCTAACTCATTTTGATCAGAACACTTGATTATGTTGGTACTGCATCTATTGTGTGGTTGTAAATATATATGAATATTTAGTTTTAATGTTATAACTGCAGCACATGCAATTTATAGAACAACACCCTCTGCCTTTTTGAATGAGATAATCTTTTCTTTTATTCTTTCCTATTATACTGGCATCATTTGTCTGCACTGGATTTCATTAAATTAGCTGTAGTTTTATATATATGTACTTATTCCTTGCATATTTATAGCCAGCTGCTTTTTCCTTGATGTTCTCTCCCTCCACTAACATCAAATGCCAGATAATTGCTGATTTAATGCAAATTTTACAGGTGTCACTCAAGTTCACACTGTAGTCGTAGTTTTTCGTTCTGAATTTATATGTATTAGGAAATGTTTTTAGCTATTTAGGGCCCGATCCAGGTCTGAGGAACTTAAGCACTTTTTACATGCTCTTACATATGCAGGACCACCGAGATAAACAGATTCTGGTCTGACAGACACACTCACATTTGGAGTTTAAAATGGTGGCCCATCCTGGGTTGTGCTGAACATAATGAAATGAGCTCATCCTGACGCATTTCCACAAATGGAAAACGTGAATCTGCTCAGAGGTTACATTCCATTCAGTCCGGTGCATTTTTCTTGCATACAAGCCATTATTCATGGCTCAAATTCAAAAATGAAAATGCAGCTTGTAAAAAAATCAGAATCTTGCGACATTTACAGATTTGTGTTTGAATGATTTCATTCAGTTTAACTGAAATTTGTTTATTTCTGAAACAAAGGGAGTGATAATACAGCATGAAACAGAAATGAATTACTCAGCAGTGGTGACTGATAATTGGGAAAGTTGTCATGTGTGACGAGCTAGTGAAATGTGAGCAGATCATTTCAGCCTCTGTTACAATACTCCCCCACAACAGCAGCAACAACAACAACAACAATAATAATAATAAAAATGATGATGATAATGATAATAATGATAAGATGTTCATTTGTGCTGAAGTTCAGAATGTTTTTATTTTTTTTAATCCTCAATTCATTTGTCACTTTTGTCAGCATGAGGGGAAAATCGCATTAGTGTGCCTACCCGAAGGCAGGGTCCACTTTTCTTTTACTTTCTGTGGGATTAAACCATTTCCTCTATGTGTTCATTCCAACTGTGTCAAAACAAGCATACATCATTTTAGTAATCCAAGATTCACTACTTCTAAGCATGCAAAAGCATGTATATACATGAAGCGTTTGGTCCTCCATTATCCCAGTGACTTTTCTGTACATGAATATCACCTCAAAAGTGTGTGTCACTTCATTATACTATCAGAGCAGATTAGCATTAACAACACATGTCTTACATGGTGCCCCTCTCACAGTGTTGACCTCTGTTTTAATGCAGTAACATGAATAAATTATGTACAGCAGATATTGGCCTTAATGACCTGAGTATCTGTGTGTTTAATGGATAAAGGTAGGCAGAAAGAGCAACAGATTAAGGCATGTGAATATCAGGAAAATGAGGATTTAAATACTCCAGGGATTCAGGTAAACATCATAGCCAATGCAGCCTGGTATGATCAAGGCATTCTGGGAAGACAAATTTACTACCAAAAACAGAGGTTGGATCCAATGATGAATGTCGCCCAGTCTGTAGTGCTAAATACATACACTTTCTATGAAAGTGACGGTCAGTATTAGTGCTGAAACATACACATTTATTTCTGAGCTCTGCATTGTGGTTACAGATGATCAATAGAAATCATTGCAGTAATATTTTGTGGTTTTTGAATCAACCTCTTGTGCTGTGGTTTGTCTGACTGGTCCCAAAGCCAGGATATCTCATGAAAGCCCTTTCCTGGAAGTAGCACCCTTCAGGAAACTAATGAGGGAAGGACCGAGGGGTAAAAGGACCAACCCCATCATAGGAATATAGGAGGTCGGTCAGGGATTAGGAGAAATGATGACAGAAAAGATTTTTATCTAGTTCTGTTTCCTCAAGGTTACAGTAGATCCACATACCTGTCCAGGAGAGTAGGTGACTCCTCCTGTAAACTTCCATTTTGTTGTCATGACAAGGACACACACAGAGCATGACTACCAAAGAGCTCATGCACTGTAATGTGCAGTCACAGTTTTGTCTTTGCTCTAAGTTAGTTTCACTTTTCTCCATCCTGAGGACATGTAAGCCTAACACATATTCATGGGATTTCTGGCCCCGCACTATAGATATATCACCTATTTATTTATTCATTAATTTGTTTGTTTGTTTTTTTTTCTTTGCTTGCTTGCTTGTTTGTTCATTTAAGACAGTAATTCCACTTTAAGCCTCCAATATTTGGTAAGTCAATCAAACAGCGTCCTGGGGGAATCAGATGGCGAATCATACTAACTACAAATCATATTTAAGATCAAATATTATTATAAAAACAGTATTTTGTGGTGCTCTTAGAAGCATGACAACAGAGGTGCACCACAGACCAGGCCCACCAAGGGCTCAGTTAAGCCTGTGACATACTTATTGGAAGTAGTGCAATTATGTAGGCAAGACGAGAACATGGAGGAGGCTCAGTGTAGATGCGATTCAGGCTCAGACAGGGCTAGAGGCAGAATCCTGGGGATCATGGCTGGCTGAGGGAAAGCAGGCGCAGGCTCTGTCTCTAAAGGGTAAAGCTTGAGCGATTAGTTTGGAGTCACAGAAAGAAATCCCAATTGCAGATCGTCTGGGCATTGGCCTTCCTGTCCTCTGAAGCTGCGTCCCTGAGGTCACTAACGGGCGACAGCCGGCTCCTTGTTGAATGATTGAATAATTGCAGCTGTTCTGACCATCCTCTGGCGGGCGGTGGTGGCTGTCCAGGGTGCTGATGCGGCTGGGAGATGGGAGTTGTGATGTTGGGGAAATTATGTGCTGTTTGTTGAGAGGCTTTATGCATTATGGAAATGCTAACTAAAAAATCATAAATTTAATTATAAATATAAGCTGACTACTTATATAACCAAAAAAAAAAAAGACAATAATTTGCAATTATCAGCAGAGAGAGATCATGAAGCCCTGAATACCACATCTTCAGGAAGTCAGAGAATTCAATATCCACTCCCAGCTTCAGCACAATGGTGCCACTATGGCAAAGCTGAGTTTTTTTTCTCTCAGTTTGTTGCAAAGCTAATGTTGCTATTTGTGAAAACAGAATGTGGTTTGTTAGTCTGGCAGCAGTAGCAGCTTCATTCTATGGTGTCAATGTAGCTAGATGTTGAACTGAGGGAACTGTGCTTCTGGTTAACTTTGGTAAATTAACAGATGTGAATAAGGGCACTCAATTTGTCGACCAATGAATGTAAGTGATACTTCTCTTAATTGACTGATGTTAATATAGCCTTTATTCTTGAGTGAATGGAACTTTGAGCTGTAACAATAAGTAACTGTGTATGGAATAGAGGGAAAATGTAACGTTTAACAATGTAACAAACCAACATTTAACAATGCAACAAACCAAATCGTTCGAAGTGAAAAGACTGAAAAGCTCAAACCCAATCATTTAGGACTTGGGCTGTGTCAGTTTCTTTGAACAGCTCATTAACAGGATATCTCTTAATCTGTCCTCACTGACTGCTGGACCTCACTGACATCTTCTCATCTACTGCCATTGAGATAACGATTTGTGTCAATATGTTCAATACACATTACAGTGTTCAATCAAAAATAAATAATGTTGTGTATTTTTGATCACCTCACAGGTTGCTTAGGTTGTATTCAGTGCTTCCCCTCATAGCAGTGTTTAACTGTACAAAGGCGGGGCCCCTGGGAGCTCTTATGTGACAGCTTAGGGATCCTGTTCCCAAACCGCTGGCAGCCATTCCCTGAAATGAAAGGTAATGATGGGTTACTTGTGTTACCATGGTGCCCCCAAGGAGGAATGGGCTGTGTGACAGCTTTATTGCACAGTCCCTCCAATGGAAAGCAATACGGCTGAATGGGCAGGCTTCTTCACATTTTCACAAGACTGCAAGGGGCGTGTCTGGGCCTACAGTGACTTTGCTTGACAACGGTCTAGCCAACCCAACCCTGTGGTCATTCACTCCTCCTTTTGGAAACTGTGCTCCCATGTTTCCAAACCATGTGTCATTTGACATCAAGACATTGGTGAGTATTTTTTTTTTATTAGCATATCTTTCACATGGAGTTGATAAAGCTTTCTCTATCTCACAAGTTAGATTATTTGATGTACATTTTGTGTGTAATTCCTTATTTGGGGAACAAAGGTAGCCAAGAATATAAGTGGAAAGATTTACCAACTAATATGTATTTGTTGATAGCTGATTTGCCCTCTGTGCATACAGACATTCAAGTTAGTCATATCTTTTTACTTCGATATTATATAGTCACATGTTTTGCTTTGTTTTGGGGGAGGAGGGTGAATGATGTTACCTACACCAAAAAACAGCCAGGTACTTTGCTAGCAGAGAACAGAAGACTGCATATTACCCCTTCAATGGTGAACTCTTTTGTAGTTTTGTCTATTCCCTGTAATGTTGACTACCTCTTGCCAGAAATAATGACTTTGTTGCGGTATATTGCATGTCTGTTTGTAGCTGCAATTCAATAACATTGCTGTCTTTGCAGCTGTTTTGCATGATGCTTCGATCTCATTGAATATTAACCAGGCTTCACAGATCTGTTGGTATATTGCCCATAGAGTAGGCTAGGCCTCAGTGTGTTCACTGGCAAATAAAGTGCATTTGTGTGATACATTCAACACTACTTGCCAGGATAGACTAGTCTCATTTTGTGCCTGTTCTATTGTAACCCTCATTAGCAGCCTAGATATGTACGATTGTTTTTATTGAATCATTCTGCACACAGCTCTGCATTACAATACACCCCCTACATGTACAGGCAGTGGACAAAGTAACAGAAACACCAAGTGACAAAGAAATTCAACTTTTGAGTAACTAATTCACAATAACAGAGGCAGCTTCACACATATGTGCTATATAAAACAAGTCCTGTCAGCACTTTGATCTGAGAGAGTTCAAAGCAACATGGGGCAACTAAGAGAATTCCAAAGAGACCTAATTGCAGATACTGACAAATAGTAGGTGCATTATTTACAAAAAACTGCATAATTATTTAATATGGAAAGGGGAACAATATGGAGATGTTAGTTGACTTGAACACTTGTGTAATCCAGTCTAAAATGTGTATCATGGGCTTCACAAATTTGGTATGTAGGGCAGGGCCACTTTTTGGAACCCACCTGTATCTAAGGCTAATGAAAAGTGACATAACCTGGTGTAAGGAGAATTAAACTCAAACTATGAACAAAGGAAAGCTTCAATGTACTCTGATGAGTTGTCCTTTACTCATTACCCAACATCTGGAATACCTTCCATTCTTCCCACATTGTCCATTGCAAATTGTCAAACATATTAGTGAATTGGTAATGGCATGGGCAGCCATCTCAGGGAAGTCACTGGGTCTGAATGGCCGTATAATGGCCAGAGACTACGAAGTCATTTTACAATACCAGGTGCACTCTATGGTACAAACACTTCTCTCATTACATCCACATATTCCAAGATGATCACTTCCCATTAATAACACAGTGATGAACAAACCCAAGAGTGGTTCCATGTGCAGCTGGAAGTCAAATGGCCTCCATGGTCTCCACAATCACCACATTTATACATCTGTGAATTTTTATGGAAAGTTAAGGAGCTCAGAGTATGAAATATACTTAAATATAAAAATATAAAAAAACTGCAGGCTTTCCCTCTTGAAGAATGGGCAAGCATCCCACTTACAGTTCAGAACTTAATTGACAGTATTCCAAGAATGACTGAAGCTGCTCTGGAGGCAGAAGGCAGCCGAGCTCTTTATTTGTTTAAATATGTTTTATTGTTACTTTATTTTGTCTGCCTATGTTTGTGTGTGACTGAATGAAAATGTCACATTTGTCATGAGTAGACTGCAGGACATTTACATCCCCGTTTTCACAAATACAATTCAATTAGCAATTGAGGAAACCAGGCAAAAAAAGACTACAGTGCCGTTCCAAGTGTCCTTACTTGGGACAGTTCACAGACTGGCAAAGCGCTGCCTTGTCTGACTGCTAGCACTCATTATGTATGGCCAGTGTTGACATTTTGTCTCGCCACCTTCAGTCTGAGGACTACTGTCGCCTTGGCAGCGTGGAGGGTACCGCTGGGTGAAATTAGCCGGGGGAACGTGTTGGATGAAGTAGTGAGCGAGGAATTAATGACCACCCCCCCAGAAGCACTGCTGTTCAATCCTTGTTTACACAGTTAATTATTTTTCACCACAAGTAAACAAAAGACTAGAGTGCAGTCTGCCCATTTATCTGTTTGTTGTCATACTCTGTGGAGAATGTGTACAGACTGTAATGGTATTTAAGACCCATTTTTTGTCCTTCAGTATTTATACCTTGAGATATAATATAATATAATATAATATAATATAATATAATATAATATAATATAATATAATATAATATAATATAATATAATATAATATAATATAATATAATATAATATAATATAATATAATACATGGCCACAATGATTATTATTCTTGTATTCGAACTGAAGCCACTGCACAATAACCTTTTATATTGAGTAAAATGTGTAAGGTTATGGAAGACTGGGTTGACTGAATAGTGCAAGAGTACACAGCTGAGAATTAGAATATTTTTTGTTGTAGAAGTGTGGTGAAATGACTGAAAGGCAGACACTGAAGGAACATCACTCTCGATTTTCTGTTCAGCGAGCGCCCCTCGAAAACAGCAAATGCATCTAAATACATACTTTACAAATAACCACTTACATGTGTATATGAAGCATTATCCTGCAAATAATCATTTGCTGTGAAAAAGAAAAAAATGTGTTATAATTATAGTCAGCGAAGCATGGTCGCCATATAAAATGCATTAGTTTGGCTTGACACATTAATTACCTGTTTTTGCAGATGTTTCCCGGCATTGTTGTGCAAACAGTTTAGGGAATAATTATGGCAAAGTGAGATGAAAATAAACTAAGTGGGCGGTTTTTTGTGCCTGTACCTTCATTCATGCAGATCGGTATGCGGTGCAGCTGTAGATTAGCAAATGGAAGCGAACGAGAGGACTGTCCCATCAAGGTTGTCATTAAGACCGGCTTTTTTTTTTGCCTTTCTTTTTTTTACTGTCTAGTCTGAATTATGAATTCAAATCTCATATTTGTTTTTTTTTGGAGGAAAATTATTGTGAGCAAGGCTTTCTGTTGAGGCATTGCAAAGTGTTGTAATCTGACAGATAAAGAAATTACTCGTTATTAATTTTAAAGGAGAAAGCATTAATTTTTTGTTTTGTTTTTATGCTTATTTGTGCAAACAGCATTAGCATATTTAAATATCACAGTCGGTATGGATTGTGTCCCTGTAAATTAGTCCTTTTTTTCAAAGAAATCGTAATTACAGCACTGGCAAACAACACTTTACCAATTGGAAATACTTCATTGTCTTCGTATTGCTCTTCACAGAGGGGAACAGAATTGTGCCTTTTTTGCCTTATTTAAGCCCTTATGCTGGCTGAGAGATTTGTTTGTATTTCAGTATTAGCTGATTGAAAGGAAGCAGGGAAATGGAAATAAATGGCTTGTATAATTAATGGCATTCAGGTGTGTTTGCTGTTTAGACAGTCATTGCTCCAACAGACAGAGCAGTATGAAGCTTCTGCTGACACACAGACACACACTCATAATAATACAAAAACACATTGTTTTTTTAACACATATCCTGTCTCATTCGCAAGCACAAATAAGGTACTGTGTCACGCATGCACACTTCCTAAAATGCCCTCACACTGTCCTCTCAAAAGCAAACGCTCATGAACATACATTCTAAGCATACTTTACCTTCATGTGAGAGACTGCAGGTCCCAATTGTCTATGCAGTCTTGCAAAAAAAAAAAAAACAGTGAATCTGACCCCACATGGACCTAAGATTACCCACAAACCCCTTAGTAAAAAGGTCAAGTATACAGAGATTTCTTGGTCATTATATTTTGGGATTTTATAAGATATTCAGGGTGTAGATGCTCAAACATGTCTGTCATTAATTTAATATACTGTGTGGTCTCAAAGGAAAAGGTTGCTGGAATAGAGAGTTGGGGTAGTTCTCAAGGTTAATGGGCAGACTACAAGTGGGTTACTTCATGGAAATGTGCACTTAAAATGCCTTAAAGAGTCTCAGACATGCTGCTGGTGATGTCACTGGTAATGGCAATATTCAGGTGGCACAAAGACAGAGAAAATGAATGGTAATATAAAACCTAATTTTTATCTGAAAGCCTTTTTTCTTCATTGCAATGCAAACCCAAAAACCCAGTCAGGCCACAGGGCCCTTTAAGACCCCCATGGCCCCTGGAGCTATAGCTTTGTAAAGATGCCACTAGATATTGACAGTTTTTACCCACACGTGTGGCTTGCTGGTTAGAGAGAGCAAATTCAGTTTGCCCACAATGGCCGCTCATGGCATTGATGGCATTTATTCTATCCTCAACCAGAACATCACACTGTAACCAAGACTGCCGTGGCAACAGAGCAGGCTGTTGTATATAGCGTTTGGTCTCTATTTCATGGATGGTTAGATGACCAGATTTAATCTCTTAATTCCCCCTTGTGTGAATAAAGTTCACAACACAGAGCTAGCTACTGTGTGTTGAAACAAGTAATATATACAGTAATTTAAAGTTGTATTGCTGTTTATAATCCACCAAGCAGCTTATTTACAAGCCTTTACACACTTCTAACCAGGGTTAATTTAAATTTTACTGCCTAAGGGTTAGTTTAAGTTTAACCAATATCCAAAGGTGTATATTGTAGGCAACCAATCGCATCTTACTCTGAGTGGTTTTATACTTGGCTGAGCATTTTGTCTTTGAACTTTACAATGGAGGTTTTTAGATGAAAGACTAAGCAGAAAGCTTGGAACCTTCATTCGTTCTAAGTAAGCAAGATTATCTCCTCCTGATGTTAGTTTTAACCTTCAGCATGTCATCTTGGTGTAGCTGTGGATGTCTTTCTACTGTACATAAACACTGCATCCTTCTCAAAGCTGTACAAAATCTGAGCACATAATACAACCATTCATGTCTTTAAAGCAGAGTCAATTTAAGCATTGCATCTGAAACACATGCAAAGCGCTTTTTTTTGCTCTTGTTCTGCATTAGAACAAGTTTATTTATTTATTTGTTTCTCAAGCAAGAGATTGCAGGCATTGGCCAGAACTAGCAAGCAAGTAAGCAGCAAGCAGCACAGTTACAGATTCACAAAGCACACCAACTTCGTCATAACATCATGAAATTACAAAACATACCCTAAATTTGATTATCATTAGATGTGCATGAATATATTTAAATCATTTCATATTTTGGCACATATATTTAGTTTTTCAAAATAATATTCATTTTAATGAGTTTATAGATGCATTAATTTATTTTTACTTTAAACTCTAACATAGTGTAGATGGTAAAGTAAAGGTAAGACAGATGGGAAAAAAAGAATGTGACAAGAATCAGTACACAAACAAGCTCCACCTATGATGGAAACTGTCACACAAATAGGCAGCAATAGCAATAATTTTATATCCGATACACGGAAGACATAAGAGCTGTGCTCCAGCTCACATACACCGGGCACTAAGGATGTGATGAAAGTGCAATGAAATGTGCTAATCTTAGCATTTTCCAATGATCCTCCTGTTCCTGCCTGCACCACAGGGAAGCAGGAGGGCTGGCCAAGCAGCACACTGTGCCCCTCAACTCTAACTGTAGCTGGATAAGGTCATACAGGACGTGTGCCTGAGCAGACAAAAGGCACCTTATTTGTGGGGAAAATAGTGTCAGATTAATCTTTTGATGCTAAACACAGTATTCCCCAGTCAGGTGAAATGGAACATGTGAAATGTAAGAAGCTGCAAGCTAATTATAATTACAAATAAT
This sequence comes from Albula goreensis, assembly GCA_022829145.1. Classification (NCBI taxonomy): domain Eukaryota; kingdom Metazoa; phylum Chordata; class Actinopteri; order Albuliformes; family Albulidae; genus Albula; species Albula goreensis. Next base: position 27,383,408 of record CM040749.1, read on the forward strand.
ATACTAGCCTACCACTGCATGTGGGTAAGAATTATATAATATATTTATAAGATACTGATCAAATTATTACAACACATGTTGGCTAATCTTCTTAGGGCAGTTTGACACCCAAATCTGAAATAATTTGCAGTGATATGCATTTGAATACTCAATAAATTTCAAAGTTTAATTATATATTTGCAAAACCTGTGACAAACACAAAATCAAGGGATATATGTAAATTGAGTGTATAAATATAAGGTTATAGGGATACAGAGTGTAATAATTAAATGTACAGAATAGGCTGGCTATTTTCCAAGCATTTTGTTAATAGCTGGGCATATCTCTGACCCCAGACAGCATGAGCACACCTTTATTCCACAGCCTCTACACTCAGGTACCTTTATTAAGTGTTTTGGACTGAGATTTATCATTTTTCAAAATTTCATTTCTGGTATTCATTTTTGACAATGGTAGCAGCAAATGATAACATTTGTATCTTGCTCATTTGAAAGAAAGAACAAAACAACACACAGCAACCAAATATAACATGTGAATTTTACTTACTTATCAGAGTCAAAAAGATTTGTTTTTTCAGTGGCTTTTCGCCAATTCTTCTGGTTTGCCATTGGTTCTGGATAATGAACACAGAAATGTAATAAAATTAACAAACACAAAAATGATATTTTGGGATGCATGCATCATTTTTACAGACAACTTTTCCACCTTTTTTCATAAAGGCATGTCTTGGAAAAATTAAATAATAAAACAAATATCTTCCCGTCACACTGCCCTTGCATAGCTGAGGCAGCAAAAGACATAAAAAGTCCAGACAGAAATTGTGGTGAGCAAACAATATTTATTTTCAGCTCTGTGAATAACCTTAAGTGACTATTTATAAGGGAGGGGGGACACTTGGGACAAAATACAAAAATAACAAATTGAGTGAAGAAAAACCACACTACAGTGGAAATAAATCAAACAGCATGGTTGTTTCATCCAAGGGTAGAGTACAAGAATCAGCCTTAGTTTAACCCAGCACAATGATTATCACCATTACTCTGGCAACACAAGGGAAGACTTACCTATGTACTACATCACCTTTATTCCCCTCTTACGCTCACACATAAGGACTGCTGTCTCAATCACACAAACTCAAAAGTAAGCCTATGTACTCAATGCAGTATTTCATAAACATTCATGCTCACTAGTAATAAGATGAATGAACACTACCATATGTCTCCCACAGACTATGGGATGAAATATATTCAAACTGTCCAGAACAGTCACAAATGTGTGCATGAGTCAATGACATCAATGAATGGATTTGTGATTGATTGGTATGCCATTTCAGGTTTGTTGCTCAACCATAAAACCTGCAATTCAAGGGAGTACACTTGTCACCAAGCTTTGGTAATTATTTGGTTGGGCTACAGTTGGAATAACCTCCCAATCTGATAGAAAAAGCACTCAGTTGTAACACTGTAGGATTCTATTTTTTTTTTTTTTTTTTTTTGCAATTCTTATTTGCTTTTAATATTTGCTTCTAATATTTGAAGAAAAATAATTAAGGCTTACCACTGTTCCAAAGGCTTATCAAAGTTGGACCTATTCTTCATCGCTACCTTTTATAATCTAGTTCTGGCTTTGGGATGTTGTTTTATTAGTTTCTTAAGTGTTCTATTCATCAAGCAAATTGAAAGACACACTTTACTGTGAAAGGAAATGAAAATAAAAGCATGCAAAGTTGCACTAAAAGAGTTTGATTAACATCCACACATATATAGTAAAAAAGCAGTACTGGAGGTGCAGTCCAAACTGAAGACCTACATGTCAATGCAATATTTTCCAAACCCAGTTTTGTGCCTTTTTACAAATACAGTTCATTAACAAAAACATCCCGTCCACCCCCATTCATTCATAAAACAACACATACACGGTTCTTTAAGGCACACGCTGGTTTCTCCTGGTATTATGCTGCTGAAAGCTGCTTTTATGTTTCTTATATTGGGCCTCTGCCACTTACCATCTGTAACAACAATCACCTGGCTGCTGAATTCAGGTCATGAATACCAAACTGGTCCTACCAAGTAGCTAGATGCCATGGGAAAAATAGTGCTTATGCATACCATAAATATCCCTTAGAGGAATCATCCATTGCTATTATTATTATGAAAAAGTACTTTCTATATGAAACAACAATTTCACAATATTGAATATGCCCATTCAATCATTGAGCATACACTCTCATCCAGTGACACAGTTATGAGGTTGATGTTTTTACACACTATCCACTTCTATCCACAGCTAGACATTTTCTTTGAGATAACGCATCACAATCAAGGGTTAAACATTGGTGCCCCAGGTGAGTATTTAAACTACAACCACTGAGTTGCAAGACCAGCTTCCAGACCATTATACTACAATATGTGATAGAACAACACCTTTCCCCCTGCGCCCCCCTCCCCACTCATTCAGTGTCAGTGTTCTGTGTTCCCCCCTCCCCACTCATTCAGTGTCAGTGTTCTGTTTTCCCCCTCCCCACTCATTGGGTGTCAGTGTTCTGTGTTCCCCCTCCCCACTCATTCAGTGTCAGTGTTCTGTGTTCCCCCCTCCCCACTCATTGGGTGTCAGTGTTCTGTGTTCCCCCTCCCCACTCATTGGGTGTCAGTGTTCTGTGTTCCCCCTCCCCACTCATTCAGTGTCAGTGTTCTGTGTTCCCCCTCCCCATTCAGTGTCACTCATTCATTGGGTGTCAGTGTTCTGTTTTCCCCCTCCCCACTCATTCAGGTGTCAGTGTTCTCGTTCCCCCTCCCCACTCATTCAGTGTCAGTGTTCTGTGTTCCCCCCTCCCCACTCATTCAGTGTCAGTGTTCTGCGTTCCCCCTCCCCACTCATTCAGTGTCAGTGTTCTCGTTCCCCCTCCCCACTCATTCAGTGTCAGTGTTCTCGTTCCCCCTCCCCACTCATTCGGTGTCAGTGTTCTGCGTTCCCCCCTCCCCACTCATTCAGTGTCAGTGTTCTCGTTCCCCCTCCCCACTCATTCAGTGTCAGTGTTCTGCGTCCCCCCACTCATTTGGTGTCAGTGTTCTGTGTTCCCCCCTCCCCACTCATTGGGTGTCAGTGTTCTGCGTTCCCCCTCCCCACTCATTGGGTGTCAGTGTTCTGTGTTCCCCCTCCCCACTCATTCAGTGTCAGTGTTCTGCGTTCCCCCCTCCCCACTCATTCAGTGTCAGTGTTCTGTGTTCCCCCCTCCCCACTCATTCAGTGTCAGTGTTCTGCGTTCCCCCCTCCCCACTCATTGGGTGTCAGTGTTCTGCGTTCCCCCCTCCCCACTCATTGGGTGTCAGCATGCCCTCTGAATTTTCTAACACCCACTGAAAATTCCATGACCTTGGTGATTATGGAGGAAAGCTATCACCACACGTGGCATTATGTTTATTAATCAAAAAGGCTGTATCTTGACAAGTTCCAAATCGAGGTGATTCTGCATTCATGCAAAAGCGTTACATGCTCAACACTTTTATTAGTTTGTTCGTAGGAATAAAAGACTATATGCAATATTGGATAAAATATAACATGATATATGTGCAGTTTCAGCAATTACAGAGAATTTTAGGTCATTGGTGTGGTAAAGATTCAAGTTTGGCAGTAAGCATTCATTTGTTTTTGAATGAAGTTGCCGCCATTGTCTTTCCACTTGGTGTGGTATTTTTGTATCAGGCATGCTTCCTTCAAGTGACCATGATTGATGTTTAATCTTTGATATCCTTCATCAAACCCTGGGCACTGGGAGTTCAAGGCCCTCCTGGGATCAGTCAGGCCCTGCTGAGGAAGTGAAGGTCCTTTGGGCAAGGTGGTTCTTGAGTGCCTCTTAGAGAGTGCCCTAGTGGGTGTTAGTGGGAACCCAAAGCTTTGAAGCGGGGGAAATTTACGACATGAAACACAAGCTTGGATGTACTGAATTGTGTCTATATATGGGAGTGAAATATGGAAGGGAGGGGGGAACAAGTAATATATAACAAACCAATAGAAGTACCAATAGAAGTTGGGATCCTTAAATTAAGCATATCTTGTGACATCATACTGAGTTTGTGGGATGAAAAGGTCATGCCAACGGTTACATCAGTTTACTTAGTAGTACATTGACTGAATAATGGCTTGCATGCCTTCAGAAGCACACATACACAAAGGAGAACCAACTACTCAAAATAACTGTTGCAAAAATGTTTTGGAAAAAATGCAAAAGTTTGTGAGAAATGGGAAATTGTTGAAATGAATTGAAATGAATTCTTCGAAGGAAGAATTCCCAATTCCAAATCAACAAAAATCCATTATGGTTGTGGGTCCTTGAGGCAAATTTGAATACATTGTAAATACAACAAACACTTCACTCACAGTAATTCACAAGCAAGCATAAACATAGTATTGAAATTATTGTCATACTGTCAGACATTCGGAGAATTAAAAACTACACAGTGAGAGAGTGTCTCAAGCATAACTTTACGAGTAACAATTTCACTTTCATGATTTATTCATTCCTTCCAATGCAGTAGTTCATTTCTTGAAAGAGCTGGCACCGAAAGGGCGCCACTGTGCGCTGTATGTTTAAAATTCCAAACTTGTCATTTAGGGGTAGAAATTATTGACTTTGTGAGTCCTAATAATTTGGGAGCAACCATCATGTAGGTGCTTTTCCTGGACATAGTTGAAAGATGGTTCCTTCAGGCATTATGTGGACTAATTCCAAAAACAATCATAAACAGACAAAAACAGAAAAAAACAAGCTGTGATCAGCAGGTCAATATGTGGTGTCAAGCATGGCTGAGATCTCTAAAACGCGTACAAACACAGCGCAGAGCTGGTCTCTGGACTTGACAGTAACCTGCTCTGACTGAGGGGTCCTGCCCACGTCCTGGCCATACCCAGCCAGGCAGTGCCACCCTGGTGCTTCCATCTGTCTCACAGGAGCTGCCCCGACAAGATGGACACACAGAGGGGAGGCCCTGATGACCTGCTCCAAGAGCCCTCCTGTCCAATGACAGCACCACAGTAGGAGAGGTGCCCAGACCTTCCCTCTGTTAGTATCACTGTCCTTACTGTCTCACATATCTCTGTAATTGGTTACACTGCCGTGAGCATCGCTCAGGGCGTTTCAGTAGACACTCTTAAGAGTTTGCACTGTATATTGGATGTGACAGGTGAAGCTGTAGTGAGGCAGCAATGTACTGTAATGGTTAAGGAGCTGATCTGCCAACTGAAAGGTGGGGGCTTTGATTCCCTGGTAGAATGCAATTGTGCCACCCTTGAACAAAGTACTTTGACCAAAATGCAGTAGTGAGGTATGCAGCAGTGTAAATGGATAATGTGTAGAAATATAAACTGTGTAAGAGTGCCTAATGTTCTTATCAACATCTTTGTCACTTCACAGGAGTTGCTGATATTGTATCATGTAGGAGGAATCTGTTTTTTTGGGTTCAGAATTTACATTGGCTGAATTAGCATATTTTTCCTGAGGGCTGTATTTGTGGGCCAAAGTTTAATAAGAGCTTTGTGTGGCTGCCTGAGAAGCACAGCAGCAAAACTCTGTGGAAAGAAAGAAAGGCCTTTTTATTAGCATTTTATTAGCATCTATTAACCTTAAATGTAGCTTTGCTGTTGGTTTTACATGCTGGACATGGCAAATTAAATCAACAGATTATAGCAGGTTGATAAAAACCCATTGCCTTAGAATTTGAGGGACTGTTAGTTTGTTAACTAAAATCTCCCAGGCCCTGGAGTGACATTATTGTAATTGGTATATGCAATGCACAGAGGCAAAGGTTGACTCAAGAATGTCACATTGGAGTACCACTAAAAGTTGTTCAACAGCGCACTGGAGAGCACAAGGAGAAATGTGTCCGCAGTTAATAGTGTCTGAATAGGTAATGCATCCACAAGCAGGCTACTGTTTGCAGCAGCATTTCGTTCCATGTGGACCTGTCAAGCTGAAAAATACCCCACAGGACTCGGTCCTATTTAGGTGAAGACCGACCCATCCTGTTCCACCCATGTGTCTCCCAAAAGCCTATTCTCATTAAAACTGACTCCCTTTGCTTTGCATAGATTTTTCAGGCACTTGCACTCCTCATACTGCATTGATGGGAAAATATGCAGAAACACCAGGAATTTCTGGAAATAATATGTTTATTATTCACTTAAAAATATGGTTACATATTTGATTTAAAAGGTTTTTAAAACCTTTTGTTAGGCAAGACTGTGCGTTTAAAAGAAAAAAAGTCCTTTGTTGACTACCAAAATTCAGTACAAATACCAATAATTTTCTTTGCAACTGTAATTATTTTTGGTACATGCTTAGATATTGGCCTTACATTTAATTACTGCCTGCCAGACATTTTATCACGCCAGTCCGTCCTCCCTTATTTGTTCAAAGAAACTGAAAAAAGGATGAAAATGGTGCTTTCACATTTCCCTCCCGTCTTTGAGCTATCTGTAGTGGGGAAGGTGGTGGGGGAGGGGGGCTCTTTGGATGTGACAGGCCGAGGGTGTCGCCTGCTGCCAGGTCCTGCTTGCCACCCCCATCCCCGGTGGCGGTTGTCCGCGGCAACCTCGGCGGCCGTGTGCGAGGGTCTGGGGCAGGCGGCCACCAGGTTTCTTCTGGTGGCCGCCTGGTTACCGCCCCTGGGCACCAGCACTCACCTTCTGCTGGCTTTCCGCGAGACTCCTTGGGCCTGCACACCCAGTGCTTTGATGCATATGTTCTGAAGGCGGCTGCTGCCACTTCGGATGACGGCAGATGGCAAACCTTCAGGCCTCCCCTGGCCCAACCCCTGCTCACTTCCCAACTTTTTTTTCTCTGCCTGAACATTTAGATGAAGGCTCAGCAGTGCAGAAAAATATCTTCCGCAAAGAGAGAGCAAGACAGATAGCGGAAGAGGGATGGGAAATGAAGATTAGTAGTTGGACAAAAATTAGCGGAGGGGATGAGGAAAGCATGGATAGATTGAAAACCCATATTTCTACCTGCTTTTGTAGTATATACGTGCTCATGTAAGAGGTCGTTCATCTGTTAGTTAGACTGGTTTATAATGCAATAGTATACATTATAGTTCTATTTACCTCATGAAATTGAACTTGGATGCCTGGATAACACATATATAGCATTAATGAAAGACCACTTCCATGTGTTTATGCCTGTGGTATTGGCATAATTTTGTTCTTCCCTATCTCAGCTGAAAACTTGAGTCATTGTTTTTAACCATTTTATTATAGCAGCTGCTTTCAAAGCACAGTAACATTGTGGAACGACATAACAGGAAAACAAGATGAATCACTGAGAGTATTCACATGCACCCTACTATTCCATTATCAGTCAGAATGCGGAAACACTCAGAAAAAGATTGCACAATATAAGAAAGTTTGAATACTAAGGAATAAACACACAACGAGCACACAAGTGAACAGATTTTAAAAATGCAAAAATACTATACAAAGCGCCAGAAACATGGATATCCTCTTCTTGAGCTTTGGCTGTACATTAAAGACAGTAAAAATGATACATTATATATCCAAATGTCAGGTTACTCTGAATATGTCTGTACTCAAGTAACTATGTTCAGGTTACTGTTGGCATATGTATAAACACTACTTAGCCTGCTAATTCTGATTGCATGTATTCATAATTCCCACATATCCTGATATGCTCTGCATGTGAACATTGTGCACAGTTGTCCTTGAAAATGAAACGTCATTCCTTCAGGCAGATAGTCCCCTCGCTGCAGTCTGAGGAGCGGCGATGAGGACGTTCCTGCCCTTCTCTTCCACACAATTACGATTGTTTCTCCAGGACTGCTCCAAGGTACAGACCAGCTGCCGCAAAGCGCACCAGGCGTGGCGTCAAAAGCCTTGGCTCCCCCCCCCTCCTTAAAAGCTTTTCCTTTGCTGACGCGTGGCAGATAACCAGGACCGTCAAACAGATGGAAGGGCCTTGCCAGCCTGATGTTTGCGTTCTAATTATATTAGCACCGGGCCTGGGCTGGATCCACAACGAATGTTTATCCGAGAGCCGATTTATAATCATTTAGCCAACACCTGCTTGGGAAAAAAAGCGGGGTCAGGGGCCAGGCAGGGAAAAAAAGTGTGAAAGTCGCATATGTTACTGTACCACCGAGCATCAGCTGGAAGGGCTGCGAATACGGCAAATGGAATGTTCTTTGAGGCAACGGTGTGAGTGCAGATGAAAGCTGCTGTAGTGTCAGTGCCTGATTTGACAGATTCATGAATGTTGTTATTGATCATTGGATGGGTGGGGGAGGGTCTGGAGGTGGAGACATCAGCATGGAAAATTTTGTCACAAACTCTTCTTTCATCTCATGATTAACTGCAAATATTTTCGTAGGGCAAATACACAACGAAACAGCAGAATTTTATTGTTCAAATATACGTTGTTGAAAGGTCACCTGACAAGATTTTTGGAGACACAAAAAGTAGGAAATAGTAAGTAAATCAAATATAAGAATGAAGTCATTTTGTAAATTTTGGTGAAGGATAGGAAGGCAAATTTCTGACAACTCACTTTAGCATAGAGGTTTGCATACCGTTTGGCCTGGATGTACTAACCTGAAAAGAGTGTCAGTGAATGATTGGGGAGTGGGGGTGGGGTTGTCCTTAATGTTGAAGAGAATTACCCTGAAACATTTCACCTGGGTTGATCCCGTCTTGCTCATCTCCCCCTTGCGGTGATGCGTGTCCTCCCTCCTGTGCCTGTGGAAAGGTCAGGCCACGAGCCTGTCCTTTTGAAGCTCCGCTCACCTCTCCTCCACACCCCGGGGAAGGAGTTGCTCCCCCCACCCTCCCCCAGGCTGCTGACACAGAAGGCGCCATCATGCCTCAGACCTCGGTGTTGAGAGCAGGGGTCGAGGGTCCCCAAACTGAGCCAAGCAGCCGGCATGCTTCCCAGGAGCCTCTGGGAGAAAGTGGAGCATGTGCGCTGCCACCCCAGGACAAAGATGGCCAGATATCACTTTGGGTATTTGAATATTCTTAAGTCTTCTACAAAAGACTTTCAAATATTCTAATATGCCTGGGAAAAAATCTGAATGATACTAAAGTTGTGCATGAATATTTTTTGCATGTACAACAGTACAACAGATCTCAAATAAAATCATCATCAAATATGTGTTTAATTTGTCCTACTTTGGCCATACTGTATTTAGTGAAACCCCAGCTGAGCTAAACAGTGAAATATAAATGATTGTGTAAGATCTGAAACATTTAGAGACAAAGTTAATGTGGTAGAAAAACCTAAAAGAACAAGAGGATGGAAAGGTATGAGGCAGAGGACAAAAGAAAGAAATGGCATACAAATGAGCACCAGCCAATTAGACGGGTTCAGAGGAGAAGCCGCCCCTTTCCAGCAGAGAGCAACAGGTGCAGTCTACCTTTAGTGAGGAGTACTGTGTTGTTGGTTTTGACAACCTTGAGTGGGCGGTAGAACATGTTAGGCTAATGTGTAAAAACAGTTTTTTAAATGTATATTTTTATTCTTCCTAAAACTATGACATTAGACATAATAAATTGCAATTGAGAAGATCCCCTTTTTTCAAGCTAACTTGAAAAAGACAAACAATCCATATGTCTTTCAGTCCTCTGGACATTATATGATCAGCTTGGATGCTTTCTACATGTGGTAACTGCTTTGCACATTATTTTCCTGAAGTAAACCTTGAATAAATCAGTCCCTCTATTTATAAATGACAAAGGTAAGGAATCAGCATGAATACTGTGCCGACGTACTTTTGTCAAATTGTATTTCAGAGGTTAATTCTTTCTCTCACATGTTGCTGCAGTATAAGAGGAATACACCACTTGTGGTGCTATGAAAACAAACCTCTTCAGGGTTATTACCAACACCTTGACCTCGATTCTGCCTGTGTTTATTTTAATACACCTGTACATCCCATTGTGGATCATTCTTTACATTTATTTTGTTCTAGATAGTTCTAACATGTATACATTTAATTTTCGGGGCAATGTTGATAATAGAATAATTTTACATAGTTATAAATGCCTGAACACAGCATCTCTAATGAATGAAACGATTAGTTGATGGCCACATACGTACAACTCAGTAAAAATCACTGATCAACATAGACTGATAATTGTCTCCTAGATCATTCCCATTCCAGATATGTAAAAACCGATATATCTCAGTATATCAGCCCTTTTCACTCAGAGAATAACTGTGAATGATCAAAATCACATTTTTCATATGTTAAACATACATTCTTATTTATCATAAATGCATGATTAGTTTAATCTTTTATTGCATTGTGAAGTGTATTTAATCATATTTATGTTTGGCATAGGGGGTTCCCAGCTGACTCATGGGTGGGAAATGAGATGGGGTTTGCCCTGCTGACTTGGGCACTTGTTGGACAAAGCTGCTGCCATTTGAGCATAACCCCAGGATATTTCCAGCCACAGTCAGCGCTGACGCACTCTAAATTCGATTCAGGCCCTGGGGCACGTCGATGCACTGCACACAAATGCCATAACTCAGTGCTACCCAAATTATTGGTCAGGAGCCACCGGTGGGACATGAGAGGACTTGAAGTGGGTCTTAAACACTGGACAAAAATAACTTTTGGTATATGATAGGCTTGCGCCAGATATTCATGCTACTTTAAAATTATACAGTGTCCAGTTCTAATGCACATGCAGTTGTTTGGATGTATGGTAGAGGTCCCCACTGTTAGAATAATGTGCTCCTGTATTTTATATGGCATTTGCTTATTGAGGTACCAATTAAACACAGCTGAAGTTTAAAGTCTGACATGAAATCAACGTGATTTTGCAAGTATGGGCCAGTTGGCGGTCCTGCCCACGCTGGTGCCGCGACCCTCATATACCCCTACCCACCTAATCCCACATACACCAAAACAACCAAAACAGTGCCTTTGAATTGTGCAAAGTGTCTTATTAAAACCATGGTAGAAAAATTTTCAACACTCATACTCTAAACTGAATGGAAATTGTAGGTAGAGTCATTTTAGCTAAATTATAGCAGTTTATTTTAGGCATTACAGCACTAGTTCATAAACTGGATGGCAATTTGTAACTACTGTGTGGCACAATTATACATTATACATCACACTCCAACTCATTATTTCTGTATGCATTATTAAATGATTTTGAGCTATTAGTTTTAATATCCTCATAAGTTGTATGTACTACACTGGTGTCTAACAGGCAAATTCGAAGGTCTGTGTTTGCCTGTTTTAAATACACTCCACAAAGCTCAAGAAGGGAATTCCGGAAACTCAATATTCCATCAAAGATATCTAGATTGAAGCCATGTTATATATAGCTACATAGTATATAGCTAGTTAGTGAGTTAATTTAATGGAACTCAACATCATAAAATATATTGAATGATCTATTCTCTACTGTTCTAATTTGACTTGAGCCTGAGTCTTCAGTATCGTTTTGAATAGAAGAACACAGGTGATCATTTCACTTATGCCAGGAAAATGCAATGCACATTTGGTTATTGTAAGGTGAGGTTTAATCATAAAATGTTCATTCCAAATACCCATCTATACACACTTACATATACCTTATATCAACAGAAGAGTTACAAGGTTATGTTTGCTGATTAAGTCAAACTTCTTCAGGTTGTAAAAAGAACAGATTTAAAAAGTAGATGGCAGTGTTGAATGGCTCCAGAGCTTTTCCTCCTCCTCCTCCTCCTCCTCCTCCTCCTCCTCCTTTTGAGAGTTCTGTATGTGAGGGATAGTGTGAGTGTTTTCGGGAGGGGGGCAGTTGGGAGGTTGAATATGAGTGAATTGCCATCCTGATGACTTAGTTTGAGAAATCCTCTAATAAAAACATTGACCCATGTAATTGATTTTAATGGCAGCTTTGCGCCATCTTCCGCGCACTGGATGCCGGCCAGATGCCATCAGCCTGGCCCCCAGGGGACCGTGAGCGGGGTTATGTGGAGAGGGGAGGGAGGGAGGGGGGCTGGGGGTGCTGAGCCACAGATGAGTGCCTCTCTCTGAAGTGGAGAGTAACAAGAATAGATTAGTTTGGTTGATAAACACAGAGCACAGCGTGCTCCAAAGGCGACCGAGGGTGCAACTGACCTTTTTGTTCTCTGTCAGAGGCTGAGGGAAAACCTACGAGTGTGGCGGGAACAAAAAGACCATCGTTGCCCCCCTGCAATCACGTGCCCAACATGGTGTGTCTACCTTGGTACATCATCCTTGAATGCTCTGGTTTACCCCCCTTACAAAACACTGAAGGAATGCCGAAAAACTGATTCTTTTTTATGTTGTTGTAAATTTTAGTGAGTCCTTTTGTGTTAACTATTATTCAACCTTTCCTGGAGCGCGCTGAGCTTTTTGTTACACCTTTATTATTGTGTGCGTGTGCGGGGGGGGGGGGGTGATGACGGGGTGCTGGGAAAAGGCTCGGGGGAAGGGGGGGCACGGGCGCTTTTATTTACTCTGTTTTCTCCTGATACTTCTAGGGTCTTGGCAGCTTTTAGCCGAAGGGAAGTGCAGCCTACATGGGAAGGCTCCCTGGTTTTAAGTGGTTCACACTGTTTGTTTCTTTTGTTGGCTGCCTCTCCTTCCACAGCTCATGGCAGGGTGAACGAAACACACTTAAATGCACACTGGGCAAATGAAGGTTAAAGCCTGCATGAGGTCTGGAGAGGTGTCGATGAGATTGTTTGCAACTGCTAAATGTCTGTTGAGAAACCAGGAACTTGTAAATGATATTAAAGTGCAAGATCTAAAACACAAGCCATTGTAGTTCGCTGGGACAGCATCACTTCTTTCTGTGAAATCTTTTTAATAGATTTTTATTAAACAAATATGATTTCCAAAAAACCCCACTTGTGTTGTTAAAGTCAACAAATCAATATAACATCCCCCGAATTTTGTCATTCAAAATGAAGGACAAAACATGAAACCTAACAGATAAAATGAACCTGGGAGCACAAATAACTCAAAATTGTAATACATATTTCACAGAATTATTCATTTCAGTCTAACAACACACAATGCCTTGGAGAACCAAATTAACCAAACACTTCCAGTAGGTTACAAATGAGAATGTTGCTTTTATTTGTTTTCAGTCATTTTTGTCACCTGTGGTTTAACCAGTTATGAGAGTTAGTTGAAAATTGGATCAGTAGGTCTTTGAGAAAAGGAGATCGACCCCACTGTATGTTTCAGAACTTTCCATGAGGGTTCAGTGACATTTAAACATGCTGATTCGTGAGGCCATGGAAGGTGTTCCATTTCATCTTGCTGCTCATGAAAGCGTTCTTTAAGCTGATTACCAGTTTGTATGGGGGTGTTACTGTTTTGGAACTTGGGAACCATGTGTCCATCATAGGGTTGCCTAACACAGCTCTGTATGTCTTGGCTGTAATTATACTATGCAGAGTGATAATGGCTGATGATGAACGAACCCGATGACTACTCGTAGGAAAGTGTCAAAACCATAACCATCCACCACCCTGTTTCACTGCTTAGAACAGGTAATGTGGGCTGAAGGATTCCTTTGGCTATATCCAAACACCTGTTCATGTGTAAAAAAAGAGTAAAAGAGCATTCATCCAACCATATTACTTTCTTCACTCACTCAGTGGTCCAGGTTTTGTGCTCAGTACACCAGGTTAGGCATTCTTGCACATTGGCCTTGATTACAAGTGCTTTCTGAATGGCAGCCTTACCATAAATATCAGGTCTGTGAAGCTCACATTGAACAGATTTTGTTAAGACCAGATCATAGACTTGTATATCCTGAGTGCCAAAATTTAGCAACAAAAAATGTGTCCTTTTTCATGTTATTTCATTTTATTAATCCAAAACATTGTTATTAAGGATAAAAATGACTCTTACCTGTTTTTGGCATAAATGTAGATCAGTGATGTTCATTACATGTGCTTTGTATGATTTATGTTGTGTTTTTTTTTGCAAGTTTGTAAGTGAACTTCAGTGCCTAATTTACCCTGATGAAGGCTGCCAGATGTAAGCAAACTCAGATAAATTAGAGAGCGCTTAATGCTCAACTTACAAATGAATGCTTTTGTGTCACATTAGAAATTAACGCTGGCCTCATTGTCAGACCTTACAACCCATATTCCCACCCTCCCCACCCCCGCCCCGATTCTGTGTTACACGTGAGCTGGCGGATTAGCGCTCCAGTGTTCATGCAGAACAATACCCTTTGCGCAGAAAACTGTGTTTAATTGTATTAATTTACTGCATCGGCAGCACGGAGGCAGTTGGGGGGAATAACAGGAGTCTAAGCCCTATCTGGCAGAAGGGGTTCCTCTCGTTCCTGCAGAGGTGCTGCATGGCATGAGGGCCTTTCCTTATTGTGTGCTCTGATGCCTTCCCCACGGTTGCCTTCGGCCAGGCCAGATGTTTCGGAGAGAAGGCGTCGTGGCGCAGGTTGTTGCGCATTACGGCAGGTGTCGCCACGGGTCATTATTAGCGCAGACACATGGGCCTTCCCCCCCATCCCTCCAACCCGCCAGCCCCCCGGTCTCTTCTCCACTAGCGGGTGTGTGTGTGTCAGCCGCTTAATTGGACACCAGGTATTTGCCTGATAAGATTTCTTGCAAGAATACCTACGTCAACTGTGCCTAATGAGTCGTCTGGAAGATGCCTTCGAGGTGCTCCTGAGCGGAGGTTGATCTGGCACCCGGTGCAAGCTGCCACCACCGCCTCACCATGCTGCCTCCAGTGTGGCGGGAATGTACATCAGCGTTTAACAAGGGCAATGACGTATAGAGGGGGATCAGAGCTGAATTTAATAGGGTCAAATCCCGAACAGGACACTGCTGATGTTCATTTATAGAGGCTTAAATGTGGATGGTTTAAAAAAAAAAATTGATACAAAAAGACAGGTTGGCTGTTGGTTTACAAGCAAGGCTTTGTAAATAATCGCGATAATGATGATAATAATAATGCTAACGAGCTATCTCCAAATGAAGTGTTTATTCTGTATATGTGCTAAAACAGTTGTGGATGCCAAGGTACACAGAGTGGAGTGAAACTCTGCAAGTCAATGAACAAACTAAGCATTGCATTGACCTGGGTGACATTTGGAATGCGGCGTTTTCTGAATTATTAGATCGACCGTGCTGCCATTATCATAGCGGTGCCGGGCCAATTCATTTTGAAAGCGCACCAGATGTGCTCTCACAATTATTCAGGCAAGGACCGAGGTTCAGATGTGTGTTCAGATTCCCGGTCTTGTTGGAACTGTGACTGTCTTCCATTTGAATTCCTGGCTGACCTTCTCTCGCTCATTTTCACATTTAATTTCTGAGGCCATGTAGACTTTGGTTTGTGAAAGTTACAAGTTAGAGTTATGCAAGCAAGCTCTATAAGCACAGCCCATGCCAGATTCAATTTCAGCATTCAATGTAGCATTTAAAAAAATCCTTATATGTGTCTTATTACAGCTGGGACCCACAGCGATGCAAAAATAGAACATTTTGGGATGTCAAATGTAACAATTTATAAGTGAAATGACTGCTGTGATAATATAACTGGCATTGTCAGGAACTAATATATAATTTGTTAAATCAAAGTATTTGAGGACTTGGACCAAGATAAACTCAGATTAATTGATTTCAACAAAACATGCATGCATGGACATAAAATCAATAATACATTTTTTGTAATGCAATACAAATGTTTGTTTTTATACCTGGCCTGCTCCTGTCATGTGGCCTACAACACATGCACTAAATAGCTAATGTTAGCAATGGTACAGCATTCCAGGTACCTTGCCCACATGAGCTTGTTATCTGGCTATTGCTATCAGATTCCAGCAAGGGAGAATTCTAGTACACACCAATGTTTTCAGAGTTGCCACTCACTATTGCATTGCCAAAAAGGCTTAACTCAGAAGCAGGTCAAGCATGAAATGGTCAAGTGATGTAAACTACTTGTCAAAACAACAGACTAATCGCATTTAACTTTAGCAAGTTGTTAAAAACTTGTTTTCTAGCTTGCAGACCTTAGCTGAACTTTGCTATTTGTTGAAATGACAAGCAACTGCTGTGTTACAGCCTTATTCTTGCAAACATTTACATTTTCCATCAAATGTGGAGTATAGTAGTGTAAATAACGTAAAGATATAGTTATACTTCACTGGCCACAGTTGCAGTTACTCTCAGCTTGGGAGGATGAAGACTGTCGGAAATCAGCAAAATGGCACTATGCAGCAGAAACATAAAAAGGTCATTTCAGATTCAGACATTATTTATGAGTTAAACATTACCCATTGTAGAGTTCTGATGTGTTCAATGGATAGCTAGCGTTGAGTGTCTGAATTATGAATCTAATACATTTTTAAAAATTACAGGTAAATCCAGGTCCTGAGAGAAGTATCTCATCATATGTTTTATGATGATATACTTATACTATAATAGTATACTATACTATACTTGCTTATAATACCAGGTTTATACCATTTTCAGAAAGTCTGTAAAATAAACAATCAGTAATTATGTTTATAGGTGTGTAACCCTCAGGTTCTACAGTTTAAAAATTTCCCACTAAAGAAAATCCCATGTTCCTGAATGAGCGAAATAAGAGCTGAGTCCATGTTGAACTTAAATCTAGCAGATCAGGTCAAATAATTACATGGCAATTTGTGCTTACCTGAGTCAAATATGTTTTTCATGTGTGTCTGAATGCATTTTGAATGCATGTATGTCTGTGTGTGGTAGACCAAGAATGTTTCTTCTGACTAAAGAGTTGCATGGAAACAGGTGTGTGTGTGTGTTAATCATGCCTTCCTGGCACACAAGAACAGTGGCTGTTTTTCATGTTCTGTCTGAGCACTGATTAAATTGGATTAATATATATATATATATATATATATATATATATATAATATACATTATATATAGAATATATATATATATATATATATATATATATATATATATATATATATATATAGAACATTCAGTGTAGCTCAGTAAACACCTAATGTGAATGATGTCAGCTCTAAGTGTTTGTAGCTAAGGAGAAATTGCATGCAGGGACTTGGACCCAAACATCACCTTACTCAGCGACAGAGGACGGTAACTTGCCTTGCTTTCTTTTTTGGAGCAAATGTGTTTCTTTTCTGTTTGCTCTTGCTTCCAATTAACTGAGTAGGCGTTTTATCCCATAATTAATATCTTCATTTCCTGTCTAAAGCCTCATTATCAACGTGGCAAATTCACCCGCAGTAATAGCTTCTAGTACTTAATGATGCCATTATTCTTAATGATACTGTTTTTAGCCACAAAGGAATAATTGCAGTTAACGTCTACTCAAAATGCACGGGGAGAAAAACTGTTTAGATTTCTCCAACCTTTTTGTTTTCAAGATGTATTCGGTTAAAGTAGTTCTCGGAGTGAGGCTGGGGACCCGTGAGATAGTGAAGCCATCACTGGAATATTCTGAGCCCTGTGTCAGAACAATAGGCTCCTGAGATTTTATGGCAAAAAAGTGCCTGAATATTTGCAATTAATTTTCTATGAATGTATTGGGTTACTGCTTTTTCTGTGTGCTCTATACAGTACTGTGATTGACATCGAGGCACCTGACACCAAAGCACCTTTCCTCTGTATCTTCTCTTTTTCCTAAAACCTTATTTTCTCTTTTCTTTTTTAGTTTCCATTCATTAAAGATCAGCGCCTGTGTGACGTTTTTGTTCAATTTTAAATGAATTTCTCTTTCTTTCTTTCCTTCCGTGAATTGGGTCTTCAAAATTATAATTGGTTGTACAAAATTTTCAGTGCAGAAAAAAAGTCTTCTGCTCCTATTGTTTGATCCAATTTCTGAACCTTGCCTTTTGCTTACACTAAATAAGCATGACTAAGTAATGAAGGACAGGGCCGGATGAAGAAAGCTGTGAATAGCATTCCATTACCATTAATTGTATGCAAGAAATGTTGTGACATAAGTAGGTCATTAAACCAGACAATTGCTTCATTCATAGCAGATCCTCATTGTCGGTTCGGTATATTAAATGTGTTCATTTTGCCTTCTGTTGGCTGGACAGACTCTTTAGGTGCCCAAACAAGGAGCTCATGGTTGGTTCTGATCCTGCACTATGCCTCAGTAAGTAGAGGCACTGATACTTCTCCACCCTGAGCTTTAGCTTTGCATGCAACAGTAGAACTCTTCTGTTGACTCCACTTATAATTATGCCATTTCATTTCCTCTCTCTTTTGGACCATGTTTTGGGTCTACCCATTTTTGTTTTGGGGCCTGCGTTTTTTTTTTTAAATACTCTTTTCTGAGAGATGCTGGGGATGTGACTTTCTCATGATGGTAGTGATGTCTGAACATTAATTATATGCCAATATAATAGTTAACCAGCTAATAGACACTACTTCATGGTTTTACATTTTTAAATTAATGCTGTAACAAAAGGCATTTGAATAGACTCTGCTAAAAAAATACAGTTGTATTTGCCTTTTGCTCACTGGTATCAAGCCTGTTTTTGGAACCTTGTGACTCACACTCAATATTGTCCTAAAATGATTTGGTTTATCTGCTGTGTCTTTGGGTGGAATTGGGTGGAATGTGCACACGTGCACTGCATACTCAGTCTCTAATGAGCAATGCCATTAGAGCAAATGGAATCGGCTTATGATTGCTGATCTCATGGTGGTTGTCATGCTGTCCTCCCATGGCTCTTATTTTCCTCCATCTCAAAGGGAGAAGGAGAGATGTGACAATTTCTTATTATCTGTAAATATAACTGTTTTATATCAGAAGTCCTTTGCAGGCAGGCCAAAAAGAGGGTATGTGGTGCATATGCTGGACTATACATCCATCTTAGCCACACACACTGTAACCTTGTATAAAATGTTTGCATTTATAATGTTCCCATATTGGCTTGGAATCTTATTTTCACTCTGCAAATGCCAAAAAACAGAGGCCTAACCAGACAGCATTTATTACATATTATTACTCAGACTGCTGAGAATCTCACTATTTAAAATAACGCAGTATTTCCACCAGGCATGTCACAGAGTCCGATGGCAAGTGAAGCGATGACTCTGCTCTGTTTAGGCTGGCGGATACAGTGCGTGCGCTGTGGTGGCTAATTGATCATGCAGAATGGTTGGTAATGTGTAGCAGTGGCTTGTGTTGTGAAAACAAGCTCACTCTATGTAGATTAGGACCTGAGGGCTTGTAGGCCCATAAAGTGTCATTGTGCTCATGTATGCCTGTGTTTGATGACTGAAGTGCTAACGACTCCCCTTCACCAAACAGGAAATTGAACTAAGGTACAAAATTTTAGTTCAATGTCTTAAATTTCAATATTTAAATGGTTTAACTTATAGAAATACTGCTGGTAATTTGCAAGAGTTTTTCACCATCAAACTGTGAATCTTAATTTCCCTTTTTTAAAAATTTCCATTCATATTTTTGTCTTGTGAGAGGTCTGTAACCAGCCAAAGTACAAAGTAATATTTAAAGATAATGCTCTGAATACATATTACACATTATTTTGCTAACCCAACATTTGTGAGCAAGGGTCTTTTTTTTTGGTGCTCTTCAGCTTCACTCCAGATGATATGTCTGTGTGCCTGCTCGCTCGCTCGCTAGCTTGTTCCAAAGTCAAATGACACAGAAGTGCAATTGGACAGTCTGTTCCACAGCCCCACGGATTGTACGGAGCGCTGATCCGGAGCCTTCCGCAAAGAGCAGAACAAACGCGGACGACCCTCCTGCCCCACAGCTGAGCTCCTCCTCCTGCCCCACCCCTCCGCTGCGGCTCCGCTGGGTGAGAGGGCAGAGACCACTGCAGGCACAGCAAAGGCAAACAGGCGAGTAACCGGCTTTACCGCGCAAGACCAGCAGGGGCATTCCCCACCTTTCTGGAGCAGCTTTGCTAAAACAAAAATATTCTTTGTACTGGGCCTTCCAAGTAATACTCACATTAAAAAAACTACACTCTGCATACTTTGGGTAAACCACAAACAATAATGGTATTAAGTAACAATGACATTATTAAAAATTGTTAACAAGCAAACTGACAGTGAAGGACAGCGGCCCTCACAATTAGACCACGGAAGTGTTATATCTACTCTTGATGGTAATACAAATTGAGTTGGCCACTGCAATAATTGACCAATCTTTTTCTTTGTGTTTTAATTTATGATACAATTCTAAATAATGATTGGACAAACAATGAAAAACACCAATTAATATGTGTACATTGGGGTGCTGCAGTAATGAAGAATTCAGGAGTTTTCAGACCTGAGGATTGGTCAGCTCTGCTCTCTGACTCCGTCAAAGCAAGATTACAGGCCCATTTCTTTATTTCAGGAAAGTGGCGGTGAGAGATTACTGTCTGATTTCTGACCATTTACACAAATTGAGAAGGCAGAGGTAATTTTGCTGATTGCATGATTTGACTTGGAATGCTCATCTTTCCATTGGCTTTTCTATTTCCACAGTAGTTGAGACAGAATCTTAAAAGTGCAGTAAGTCAACATTTTCCTAATTTTATTAAAATCACAGATGGTGAATAGTAGACTGAAAAACCCTTTTCAATCATCTAACAGACCACTTTTAGGATTGACTGGCATGATGAAAATGACTTTGTGTGTAGAAAAAATCCTCAGAAGTTTACTACTTGCACAAAAAGCCAGACGGCAGGGGGATTGCTTGAATGGACTTCAGCAACATATAACCCTTTTAATAAGTTGAAAGCATGCTTCCTGCAAGAGTAATATCTAAATACTTAAGGCTTAATTCATGTTGACAATGATTTGCCATTTAATGAGGGACCACAGACATATGCCAGATTCTTATAAAGACATTTAAGGTTATGGCTGAAAAGAAAAACAGAAAAAAATCTGTAACAGGTCAAAAAAATGTTAAATCAATGTCACATTATTGCTGCATATAAGTATTTGTGTATAGAAGAATATTTGACAAAAATTAATCGTCCTTCAAAACCCATCCTCTGTGTTTTGCTTTGAAATACTAATGACATTGACCTGGGTCATAAATAAATAAAGTGACATTTGAGCCAAGTGAATAAGTGGATCTTAACAAAGTGACCTTTTAATCCGTTTCGTTTCAAGATCTCTCGCCTCGCCCTCATTGTATGGCTGGCCCTTCTTTATCAGCAGAGGGAAGTGATTAAAACGCGGTTTGACCGCAGCCCTTGAGGAGGCGGATAAGGATCTGCGCCGGGGAAATAATCCCTGTGATAAATCAGAAATCTTCACCAGATTTGGTTTCTTGCATGCTTGTCAATTAAGGTCACTTTGTTTGCCAGGCGTGTGGGAGCTTGGGTTGCGAGTCTTCTCTTGTGACAAGAAAATTGTCACTTTTTAAATATTGTTTCCCATTTTTGTGCTCCAAACCACTTAAATTAAAAACCACAATAGTGGGGTTCTCTTTGCTGAGAAGAGAACAGTAGCATACAATCTCTTCTTTTTGTTTAATTCTTAAATTTTTAAAGTCTTATCACAGTGTTGAATATTACAGTATTCACATCCAGGGCTCATATAATATGATCAAAATTAAGAAAGTGGTAAGACCTAAGAACAACCAATAACAAACCTTTCCCCTCAATTAGTGCAGTATTTCAGTGATACAATAAAATCAGTCCTCTTCTGTTGTTATTTTTTTCTGATCTTTGCGCAACAAATGTAAAACAGTTTTACTGTTGTGTACAGACTGTGCTATACTCATACTCACCTAAGACACTTAATTTAATGGCCTAAGGATTTAGAACTGATGAACCATAGAACAATTCAAGCCAGAGGTGAAATGACCAAGGTCTCTGTATTTAATCTAATGCCAGTACATATATTCTCTGATGCTGAGAAACTGCTCTAAGATTTTTTTTTAAATAAGTAATCTCAGAAATACAGTTAATTTACTTGTAATAGTTGAGTTTCAGCTCAACTGTTGCTGGACTGAATACTTGTTATTTCACATGCACAGCCTCACAGTGTCACAAACGATACACGTGGAGCGGCCAGCAGATGGCGCCATGTCCTGTCTCAGGTTGACTGCACTGCTATCCCCAGCATTGTTTCCCCCTCTCCTTCTTCTCAGTGAGGCCCTCCCCAGCATGCTCGCCCTAATGATGAAGGCCTGTTGAATCTAGCAGAAGTAGTTTCACCTTCATAAAAGCCAAAGATGTGCATGTGGGAATAAGGGCGTGGATGCTTTTCAGGGCTAATAGCTCATGCACTCATTTCAGAAGTATCTGTCCAAACAAAGACCTGTTACAAATGGAAAATAGCCATTAGATTTATTAAACGGCTGAAAGAAAAATCACTTTCATTTTAGGTCTTCACTTGTTTTTTCCTATGTACACTTAATTACATACACTTTGTCTTTGTGATAAAACACATTCATCTTCCATGGATGAAGCTAGCATCATTTTAATACTGACAACTCATAAAATCAGTGAATATTATTATTTGTATATGTATTTCTGGTTTTAATTTTCACAATGATGCTTTGATTGTGTGAGCTAGCTCCTAATGTAGTGTTGCGTGTCTCTCCTTTAATAAATGTTAAACAGTAGTAGCTACATTTTAGACTTTCATTAATGCTATGTTGCTCCATTTTATGATAATTGCCTTGCAGGAGTTTGCCTCAGCCTTGTTTGTCATCCCCACTAGCCTGTGTCTACAGCACTTGTCCCTGATGCTCCATGCATGTGTACAAGTCTGATTATCTGGGAGTTTTTGGAGAGCTGCTCCACACACACCAGTCCATGCTGCGATCAGAGAGCCAAACAGAAAGCAGACACCATTATCACTTTCACTGCAGTCGGGTGTATTGGCAAAGAGGGGGAAAAAAGGTAAACTGACAAAAATGTCTAATCTGCTTTGGGAATGCTAAATACGGTTGTTATAAAAGAAAAAAATTGCAACAGATGTTGCAATGACAGATGTTATGACAAAGCATAACTTGTGTAATAAAAATGGTGTGTTTTGTTTATTCTTTACAAGTATTGGGAACTTGGACAAATTTAAACGCAAACTTATTCTGAATTCTGAAACTGCATTTCAATGAACAAAAATGATGCCTCAGTGTATTGTAAACCTGTTCTTATATTGTGCATTGGTGTAAAAAGGCATTATTTATTTATTTTGTGCTGGAGATGGAGGGTAGGTGGGTGAAAATGTAAATACAGTATGTTGATTTGGCTCCCTCATGGATTGCAGAACCCCCATAATCCATGGGGGTGGAGGGGTGTTGGGGGCACTTCTGTTCCTCATTAGCGCTATTCATCTTCTGGGGCGATATCTGCAGGCTGCTAGACCGGTGAGGAGTCCAGAGAGAGGCAGGCTACAGAAAGTCCCGTCCTCTGTTTGATCAGGTCCTCAACAACACCGTCCGCAACCCCGCCAAACCCTCCACCCTGCTACTTTATGTCTCCAAAAACACTAACCACCTGCCTGTTCTTTGTATTATCAATGTCCAATCTCCTTATCTCCCTCCATTTAACGTCCTCTTGGAGTGGGGGGGAGAGGGGTGGTTGGAATTCAGGAACAGCTTCATCAGTGGTGACAGATTTGTGAACTCGTGCCATAAACTAGCGGGGCGGCTGTCACAGCGTCCACAAAGCGGCAAGGGAATGAAACAACATGTTTTCAGGCTGATCTTTTTTAGTTTGGAAACTGCTGTTAAAGAAGCACTTGAAATGACAAGATTATAGTCCAGCTGGTGTGTTTGTGTTTTTTCAGCTTACCCATATAGGTGTGACATGTGACTGTGTGATGCTGCATCACCCATTTTGCAGGCAGGGTCACGATGTGTAATTTCCTTTATCTGGGATATTTTCTAACTAATATGAGCATATACTGTATGCATAACAACAATAACAATGCATTACTGACTGCCCACTCATCAGCCTGCAAAATAAGGCAGTACTTTCATTTTGGTATTTTAAGCTGTATGTACTGAAAATGTGTGATAAATTACAACTAATGAAATTGGTTCAGAACCTCATGTGACTTAACAGTTTGTGTCACAATTTTGTGTGTGAGTGTGTGTGTGTGTGTGAGTGACACTGACAATATGCCTGCTCTCCATGACAGCATGTGATAGAGCTCCCTGACTCAGAGGCCTGACACATTCTCTCACTTACTAGGCCATCGCAATGAAAAAAAGCCCAAACATTTAACAGTTATATCCTAAGTTTACCCCTGCGCAGTCCAATGGAAGATGGGGGGATGGCAGATTTCAAAGTGTGCAGAAGGAGTGAGTGGGGGTTAGCGTTTCAGCTCTGCTGACACACGGCTTGCACCTGAGCCCGGGGTCTAAAGAGACCCCTCTCTAGTGGGACTTACTTACACGCTCATTAAACTTGAGCCATCTCTCTGCACTTCAGCGATAGAATGGTTTAGGGGCCTGGATCTCGCCAAGGGTTAGCAATTGCCGAGCAGTGCCTTCCCTGCTGGGACCGCGGCATGCGACCAACGCTCTCCTCACACAGTGGGTCCAAGGCGAATGGAAGGGGTGCAGCCCCTGCACCCTCTGCTGCCTAGATTCACTGTGCCGAGCATCTGTACAGAATAGCACAGGGGATGGATGTAGGTTTGAATCCCCAGGGAGCTTCTGCTAGTCTCATATGAGACACTGAATCATGCTCTAAAAATCCAGCTGTGTGGTTTACCATTTAACATGTAAACTGCAAGCAGTGCTTATCCCTGTGGATAAGGGATTTCAGCCCAGTTCTAACGTAATCCAATGTAAATTCTACCTTTTTGTCAAGCTTTGAATCTCTTGGGCAAAAATGTGCAACTTTTGATTTTACATGAATAAAATAATTGCATTATTTTTCTGTATTATCAAATGAATGGGTAGTTGGAGTTTCAAAAAATGAAACCCCAATTACTGAAAAACCTCATCCTTCAGACAAAGGCATAAATACCTCCAACAGTCCAAAATAACTCTCACAGAATCCTTTTATACTGTTAAACAGCCACAAAAGTAAGACATTGCACTAATTGCATTAATTTTTTTATTGTTTTGCATGTATAGTATTATACAAAATCTAAGGATTATTCTGTTGCAAGTTCAGACTTTTACGTTTTTGAATGGTGGTTTGCAATGATGCCAGTCACTCCACATACCTCCTCTTGGTCTGTAGGCGACTTGTCTCCCCTTGACCCACTGAGAGACCTGGGCACAAAGACCATGTTACTGTCCTACACCAGTATTCTTTGCAAGTGATACCTCCTGGGAACATTTATGGACATAGACCACACCTCTCGTATTTTAAAGGAAGAGAATAGTTTCTTTTCAAACCTTAAAGACTGGGGAGTTGTATTTCTTGCTACAGGGTAAAGAAGACAATTTTTGTGAAACGTGAAACTGCTTTATTTAAGTTTCTCTCCTCTGTCCCCTGTGCTCACACATTCATGCACAGACATACACAGGCAAACACAGGCACACACAAATGTGCGCATGACCACATGTACACATGCAATCACACATGGGTAGCAGAAGAGACCAAATGCCCATATCCTAAACCCTAAGACACCACTGTAACATGTATGAGACCCCTTTGAAGAACTGAGGAATGAGATCTCTCTTTTCCCCCCATCTCAGCCATGCTGTTTCTTTGTAAGTGAAAGGGGGTTATGAACAAAATAACGGCCTTTGTACTTCCTCATAACCTTGACTGGAACAGAACTGCTGTCACTTGCTCCTCCCTGAGGGCGGAGGCTTCATCTTCCATATCCAGTCAGCGGACCCGTCCGCCATTGGCCACAGCAGCAGGGCCAGGAGCCACGGCCCAAGGACTCCAAGCCATTGTATTTTTGAAATGATTCCTCTGGAAGAAAAAAAAAAAAAGACAGAGCCATCTGGTAGCCCCGAGGAGCCTTAGCGCTGACCTCCTTGTCACTCTCACTGTCTGTCCCGTCCGCCTAAATGGTTCTGTAAGACCGGGCCTACCGGCACCGAGCCAGGGGAGGCGCGTCCTTTCACCTTGAGAAAATTCCGCTCCGAGGAAACCTGACAGATTTCAGGGTTGAATCCTACCTCTGAAAAAAAGAGAAGAATCGGGAAAAATGCATTGTGTTTGCATAAGAAGCCTGCAGGTTTCCTGCTTTTGAAAGTGTGGCTTTGCCTCAAGATCTCTGGTAAATGTATTTAACTCCACAAAAGGAAGTACAAGTGAAGCCTACAAATGGCTCGTGAGAGGAGGAAAAAAAACAGGCAGCCTTTTCTCAGCCTCCCCTTTTGTTACGGGCGTGAATGTGTACAATGTTCTGTTTCTGAAGAAGTCTGGGCAGGTCACGCAGATGGCTCCTATCCCCACCCAGCCCCCCTCCCCATCCTCCACCCTCCTCAATTTGCCTATATTTTATCATGCAAATGATTCATTTACACGATAACCATTTACGCTCCTCAATACTTGGGCCAGTGCTTGTTCTTTTGGTCGAGGGTACTGATGCCAGGGAGACTAATTTTAGTAGCTAACTGTATTTACTAAATTTCATTTTAGAAGCTGCAATCCTGCAATGCTCTGTTGGGATGGAAAGATGTATAGACAGGGGATAGGCAGTATCTGAAGAAAAACAAAAACTGGCAGAAAAAAACTTGGTCTGGTCTTGCATATGCTGTCTGTCTTTCCCATACGCACATTATCTGTTACCTTGGAAGCATCCTACAACAAATATGTTCGCAGAAGCTGAACAGGCATATTCACTGACAGAAGCATGAAAGTTCTTGCTTTGTTTTATTTGTGACGGAAGCAGATGGGAGGGTTGAAGATCGGTGTGGTGCCGTAGTTGACTACATTAGATACAGAGCCATGAAGAAATTATTACTATGCATCCTACAGGAACTACTGCATGGTGATGTTATATTTTCTCACTGACAGGCACAGATAATTAACAATGCTCTTATGACACAATATGGGTATAAAAGATGACATACATGTACTATGGTCCAGAATTGAACAAGTTAAAATTCAGTAGAATAAGACACTGTAATAATCTGTGAAGAGTATATATATTTTCAATATTGGCCGAGTTTCAAATTGTCCATGGGAAGTGTCAAGCTCTAAAAAAACCCAAAGCATTTAAGGTAATCCCAATCAGCTTTGGATTCAGACAACTCTAGCCGTGGGGTCACATGATGCCAAGCTCTCCGTATGGTGACAGAAATGACAGGATGAAGCTGGGAGCCATGTAGCTCACACACCATTTACAGGGGCAGGTGCATGAAGGAGGCCTTGGACAAGGAGAAGCAAAGATCTCACTTACATGCAGTCCTGCCCTCACAAACAGCCTGTATAGAAGATGGCAGTACCGTCAGGAATAATTTTAATTAATCTCTCCACTCAACTGCAGAAAAACTCACATATTTATTCTGTTGTGACAGCCACTTAAATACTGTGACATGTTGTAGTCATGTTTTTATTTAAACTGAGGCAAAATTGTAATCCTCCTTTGAAAGTGCAGAAAAAGTGAAAAAGAAAATGTGTGTGGTTGCTCCCTTTCAAAATCTTTGTTTCAAGACTTGATATAACACTGAAAAATTCACTGTGGCAATTCCCTGTGGTCTATCTGACCAACCTTAAATAAGCAGAAAAACATGTACATTATTTTAGCTGATACAATGGTTCTGGTTGTCTTTGTAAAGCAGGTGGTGATGTTCCCTTATGAAAACACACAGATACAGATCTTGTTTTCCCAAAATGTTCGAAAGAAACAACTTGGTATAACACAGAGACAGATAGTGAAAGAGTGGGAGAAGTTGTTTTTGGGCTGTATTTTTGGTCATTTCCAGTGTAAATGATGACAGGTCCTAATCAGAGAGATTTATTTGAATTTTGGGATTGTTAAAAAAAAGCTTCAGCTGAAACAGTTCTTATGTAGGGATTAAAAACAAAACGGCGGTCTCAGCAGACCAGTCTATTTCTGACCTGTGGCGGCAGAAGCAAACAAACGCGTCACCCGAACCTGACCCCGACCCTGGGAGTCACGTCATCTGGCTGAGGGCCTTAGATAGGGCTGTGTCACAATCCCCTTCTTTCCTGTCTTTTATTTTAAAACAGAAAACATTCTGTGCCATTAGACTTTTTTACTACCTCCTGTGGTGGAATTCCCACATTGGAAAAAGAGACTTGCAGATACGTGTCTATCAGACTTTTAAATGAGGGAGGTTTTTCGAAAACAAGTCAGGCTCTTCAACACCTTGTTGTTGGTATCTCAATCTAGTTGGGGTAAAAAAAAAAACATGCAGTAGAATGTAGAACGAATGACACACAAACTATGCAGTTATAAAGCTATGAACCTGTAACCTCCTAACGATCCTCCACAGTGAGCTGCTTGAGTCCAGTCCTACATGATTTCTGTGCTCTGGTGAGACATTTGATTAAGACAGAATAGTGTACCTGGTTATAGACAAGTGAGTGTTAAAAAGAAGGCTGGGTTTCAGCCAAAATTTTTCCTTAACTTTTGCTCAAAACCACATGTTGTTATGAACAAGAACAGTTTGGTACTTTTCTTTACATGATTGCTTAATGTCTGGTTTGGATGTCAGTGCAGAGTATGCAGTTATTGTTTTCTTTCATGTGTCACCTCCAAACCGGCGTCAGTCCTTCCAGCAACTCACATCGGGGTGCTGACCCACCAGTTTTGGAGAAACTGCTCCAAAGATCAAATGTGTTTGTTTGTCGAAGTTATGCTAGATTATTGACAGAGAAGCGAAAGCAGGCCTTATCACTCTATTTATGAATATATTTTAAAAGAGAGAGATAAACTCAAACTGAAATAATGTAACAATGTTGATGAATTTATGTGTTTTGTATGTTGTAACGAATGTAACTGGTACATAAGCATTTATCACACAGCAAACATACATGTGGTTATACGTTTTTTATTTATTGTCTATTTCATTATTATTTTTATTATGATGATGATGTTCATTTTCTACAGTTTTGATGTTTGGGTTTTGTCATTTTGCATTACTTTAGCATGCATGCTCTTTTAGCAGGTCAACTTGCTTTTTGTTTCTGTATAGTTGCACTTCTGATCAGCATTTACCAGTCATAACATGGTATACAACAACAAGAAAATGTGTTGGCTGTGTCAGTGCCATCATTTCCATCTTTCCCTTCTCTAGGGAAGCCATTTAGCCAATTACAGAGTTGGTGATGGATCTTGGTTAAGCACAAGTGCTTTGTTTTGCACTTTTTTTTCGCCTTTCCCCAGATCCACTGAATCCATTTACTGGCCCTATAATGGCACACACTGCCATAATTATGCGTACCTTTCCAATTTCTCAGAAAAGGGAGCTGATTGCCTCTAATTTTCAGAGCGAGGCTGATGACGGTGGCGGAGTGAAAAGATGAGGAAGGCAAGGTCAGGATAGTATTGATGGTGAATAGGTCTTTGAGGGCACTGTGCATATTGTCTGGATTCAAACAACATTGTCTTACAAATATATGTAAGCCATACATTTATTTTATTCTTAACAACTTTCAATATCTAAAAGTCACCAAAATGGTCTTCTCAAATAAAAGATCTTCCTTTGAATAAAAATCACATACAAATCATTTGATTCATTTCAGGCCTCTCTAATTGGTATTCAGATCTAAGTTATCTACACACAATGATCCACCGTTCCAATAACCTCCTTAGGCAGTAAAAAACTAAAACTTTTTTAAGAGAATTAGATGAAGTGAAGGTGTTGTATGAGCAGATGACAGCAATGAAGAACATGCATCACAATTTTGTGTGGATTCTAGAATTGAGCTGACAGATAGTGTTACTGCATTGTAGACTGTGGTTTGCAGGATGTCTTATGTGACCTAGAGATACGGTTCCAATTCTTGAGACATCATAGCCAGCACCTCCTCGGGCTGTCTACGGCAGGGGAATCCAGGGAGAAGTGATTTGCATTTCAACCGTGAAGCTTAAAGCTTTGTAAATTGGACTCACTCGATTAATTCTTTCTTCCTCCATTTCTTTATTTAGAAGTTGGAAGCACATGCGAGGAGCCCGAGAGAGGCAGGGCTTGGGCGGCGTCCTGTTTGAGTGGCTCGGCTGGGAAGGTAAGCGGAGCGTAAGGAATGGGGTTTGAAACAATGCGAGCTCTTTCCAAGCCCCCTTCGGTTTGCTTGAGCCTGAATGCAACACCAGGTGTCTGGCCCAGCCACCATTTCTCCCTCCTCTCAGTGCAAGCCCATCAGAGTGAAGAATCAAGGAAGTGATATGAAACCCAGCTAGCGCTCCAAACCCCCCTTGGCAGATGAACTTGAACCCCCAACCCCCCTCTCCACCCCCCATTCCTTCAAACCGGTAAAGAGTGCCAACTGTGGCTAATGTGTTGCTGGAATTAGCAAACGCTTGTCGCACTCCTTGACAGAATTGTGCAGCTGGAAGCTTCACAGACAGGTGGGCTGGCAAGAGCCCACTTCCACTGGAGAACCGGCCCCATCAACATCCTTCCTGTTTTTCTGTTCTGTTGCAAAACAGACCATGCTTCGGCCCAAGTCTCGAAAGACATTTCCATCAGTGTGTTTTTTTATGAGGCATTATGGAAACAATTTGTATCTCTCTGAGTCGTCCAGACTAAGATGACATATTTTTTCTTCAGGGTGGCAAAAATCAAAACATATTTATTGCTGATTTTTTTTTTTACATTTCGGAATCTATTAATGTATTACATATATTTTTTTTTAAAAAAATCCACATTTAGATCATTAATTTATACAAAAAGGAGGCCAAGATCTTTGCTGAGCAACATATTCTTCCTGAACTGTTAAGAACTAGAACAACATCATTGAAAAACATTTATTTTTATGCTTCCCACAAGGTGCCATAAGCCACATTACATATTAATTAAACTAGCTTCAAGCCTCTGTGATTGTAGCCAGTGGGATATCGGAAACAGATGTGCTGTAGTAATTTTGGATTTGGTTTGAAATGCAATAATTCAGAGCATGTTAACTAAATTAATGTGTGAATAAATCATCTTAATAATAAATTGTTACCACAAGCTGTTTATTTTCATTTTTGTTTATAAATTGGATTAATATATTAATACAGACTATTCAGATTATTTTTGCCTGTTTGAGATAAAAACTGAAATGTAAAATGTTATGTTATTGACTAAAGTACGCCATTAAGCTCCATGCCTTTCCCGTTTTCAGTATTTTGATATTTCAATTGGAATTCCAGAAAGATTCTAGGAAGGTCTCTATAACCATATGCAAATACACATACATAGATCTGCATAATATGCATATGAGCTGGGACATATTCTTGATTTGGGATTTGGGTTGCAAGAATGTCTCTTGTAAAAATCCTTCAATGCCAGATTATTAAAATATTTACAGAGACTTTTTCATCTGATCTTAAGATGTGCCACGTTGCCTGGAGCTACCTTCACTTGTGTTTGGAAGTAAGCCATACATGCAACTTAGCACATGTCACTCCATGCTAATGCCCTATCTGATCCACAACGATCTGGGGCTGCTCTGTCTGGCAACATTATTCACAATAGCATTGTGGTTTACATTTTTAATAACCTTTACAAATGTGCATATTTTACACACACACACACACACACACACACACACACACACACACACACACACACACACACACACACACACACACACACACACACACACACACACACACACACACACACACACACACACACAAATGCAGTGTTTCTAGAGGGGCAATTTTTCTTTTCATTTGACTTACTAACCAAGCAGTGTCATGTTTTTTTTTTTAACTTCTTTGCTTTTTTTCAACTCATGACTAAAAGGGAATTGCACCAGATGCTTAAAAATAGCATGATGCTTAAAGAAAGGGCTTTTTATTTGTCTTAAAAACCTTAATACCATGGGCCATCCTACATAGTCTTGTAGCATCTTGTCCCTTATTGTAAGGGGCATTGCTAAGACCCATGTGAATTCCTGAGGGTCTCCCTTGTCCTTCTGGTTTCTGCAGACCGAGGCAGATTGGGAGGTTCCTTCCCTGAGCCCTTGGGCTGCCCAGTCAGCTGTCACCATGCTAATGTGACCTGTCACTGCCCTCAGCGTCTGTCCGGGCCAGCCCCTGTCAGACGATGTTTAAGACAAACAATTATCAGCCATAACAAGGCTCCGTTTTGGAAACCGATAGGAGTCTTTCTCCCCTCTTCTTCACATCAGAACTGCCTCAAGTGTAAGATTATCAGTGCTAAAAAAACGTCCCCATAGGCCGTCCTGTCTACACTCAGAGATTTTTCAGGCTTGAAACTGGTATACTGTGTGGCTAAATAAGTAGTGATTACCACAGTTAGACTGTCTCTTTGGATATGGAATCCAGTGCAAGAATTTGTTGTAACAGTGAAGCTGGAAATGGCTCATGTGCTTCTTTATCTTGTATGTCGCTTAAATGGCTTTATTATACATGGAAGAAAAGCTGACCTTTGTCAGTTGGTGCATTCACTGATATCACCAGTGGTCATGATATGGCAAAATATTTTTTAAGATGTGAAACATTTATACATTTTACATTTGTAGATGACAATTAAATAGTCACTGGCAAATATTGTACTTGGATGTGTGGTAACTGGAACTTGGATGTAGGCATGGATTTAAACAACAGTTGTGCTGAATAACAATTTTGACTCTTGATTGTATCCTTAACTGCTTCATTATGGAGAATTATTTAATTTATATATGATCAGATTTCAGTTTCTGATTTTTAACCATTGTTTTTTTTCTCCTGAATTTTCTTTAAAAAATGTTTTTGCATGTGTTCCCCTTACTTCTAGTTGGCAAAATTCTGTCTATTGTGTGCTGCTATGTACATGCAGCTAACTGTGACAATAGGGAGTTTCTTCAGAGTGACTGCATAATTACCTGCTTTCAATAATAGTCTTAGTAAATTGGTCATTAACAAACACTGATTGTGACCACACTGAACCCACATTTTTTCATTGGGCTTTGCAGTTTGGTAAAATTAGCTCGCTGTTTAATAGATAAATGTGCATCTGTCTGTCTACCAATATGAAGACTTAAATCCATTCAAGCGACCAAAACCTGGGGAGCAGTCACTCCCAAATTGTGTGCATGACTTCAACTTTTTCGTGTCATTGTTATGCAGTGACGGCTTTTTGTTACATGTCTGCAATAGGTTTATTCCAGGTAGCTATAAAATAACACAGAAATCACATAAATCAGGGTTTTACAATACATGAGGCAGCAGTTGCTCTTGTTGCATGGCAAGTCTGAATTGCCTAAACAGACCCCTGGGAGTTTCTGTCTTCTTCCTGTCTAGTTCTTATCCCTTTGGTGTCAGTCAACACACATCCTTCTTCACAGCAGACCATGTGCTTGACGAAGTCATCCCTTTTTTTTGCAGCAAGTGGGATATGCCATACTAGGAATAATTAAGATGATATAATGTATCTTGTAATTAGGGCAAGGCTTAATTTGATCCTGCTTGATCCTGCCAGGAACTTTCATGATTTGAACTGCCAATGTTGCAGTACTTCTGCATGTGGATCTGGCAACACTTTCTTAGTTAGGGATAAACAAAATTAAATGTTAACTGTTTTCCTCAAGTTAGCTGTACATTCCCGATGTATCCACATAGTTAAACTAATCTAAGGATGAAAGGCAAACCTTTTGATTCAATCAATAAATACTTCGTAAAAAATAAATACTCTTTCTTTTGGAGTTAGATGAAGGTCAGTGCTGGAAAGCATTCTTATTTTTCCTAACTGCTGCAATTGCACTGTAAAAGTTTCTAAAACTATGTGATTATACCAAAATCTGAGGGAATCATTTACCTAATTTTAAAACAGCTCATTGTAAACAAGAACAAGAGAACAGATTGAAATGCTACCCTTGCTTGCTAAAACCTCAGTCTTGTGATAAACACAAGGATACTGAGGTCAAAAATCAGTTAAGTGTCTCTTTGAAAATTCAGAAAACCAACACATTGGTGAAACAGGCCCGAAACAAGCCAGGGAATGTTAAGAGCAGAAACGTCAGTTGCAAACACTGATGACAGTGACAGCTGCATGAGGCAGTTGTGGAAGTGTGATGTGCAGTGATGGCTAAAATGTTTTGAATTGGGTCTATTCAACACCATAACCCACTGTCGTATCACACAATAGCAACTTGTTTCAGCACCATGGCTCTGCCTATGGTTCTGCACTTGCATGTGCCTTGTGACCTTTGACCTTCCCGCTTACCCTCCTCCCCACCCCCACTTCTCTCCCCATATGAACTTTGACACCTCCTGATTTCAAAATTGATCAATGAACCAGGTCACTTGTAAACATATTTAAAGGGAATATTGTATTTCCGGTTTTCAATGTGCATGTTTCATCTCCATACGTTTTTGTATTGCTTGAATATTTGCAGTTTCTGTATGAAAGAAGTGCACAGAGGTTTAATTTGCATGTGGTCTGAATAAGGTAAATTGAAAGCATTTTATATGTTTGCCTCACTTCTTATCATGCCAAATTGATAAGTTTCACACATTTAAAACAACCACAATAACCATGACAAACATGATTGAATTATAATAAATATTCAAGACAGGCTTCTCAGAGCAATCATCATTATCAACAGCCTCTAGGTAATTAAAAAATGACATCCCCAAGGAGCAGGTATTTAACTAATGAAAGCTGTAGTCTAATGAAAGAGAAGAGGCCTCATTAATAGGCAAAGACTGCTCTTAAATGGAATGAACTTAGTTGAGAAAATATTGTCACAAAAACAGGCACTGAATGAAAGTCAGGCAGTTACTGTAATAAACTAAGATCCTTTTCTAACAATCAAAGTTTCAAGGCTGGAAAAGGTCATACTGAATGCAACCCCATGGATTACTCTGATGTTGAAGGCATCTGCAAAAACATTAATTAAACACTCTCTGTGATTAATTTGGAGATTGTGTTCTTAATTGGAACAATTTATTTGCATACCATGTCTGCCTTTTTGTTGTGTTGCACATGTTATCTATGCTTTACATTTTATGTTATTCAAATAAACATACATTAATGGGACAAAACAAAGCAGTTATCATCTTACTGTGGTTATTCAATCTTGCCTGTATTTGCAACAGTGAAGAATTAAGATTGTTTTGTATTTTTATGCCATGTTTAGACAAATTTTAAACAATTTTAGTCTAATCTAGGGACACTGAGCTATGGTTTTGAAATCTTCAGTATTACTGTTTAGTATCTCAAATCAGTTTTGGATCTTTGTGGTTTTGTCTTTGTTACGACTATTTTAATCTCATCCAAAGTCATCTTCTCTCCTGCACAGTGTGACTCAAACGATGTTGAATTAATGTAGGAAAGAGTGCACCACTGTTTTTGACCTGACAAACCAGCTGCAGCAAACGCAAATCTGGATGTTCAGGATGAACATACCACATGTCTACCTCAGCACTACACAAATCACTACATCAATACGTCTTTACAGATGTTCAAAAGGTTGATACTACCTCATATCAGCAAATACAAGCAAATAAACAATGTATGTGTAATACAGGTTACAGTCAGCGCTGGTACCATGGATCTGCTCTTTATTAAGGCTTAAAATGACAATTTCCACTTAATGTTGCATGAAGTAAAACAGAAAATGGCACAACATAAATTTCACTCTTCAGAGTATGTCTGTTTATATTTTTATATTACTCTAACCCTTTCTGGTGAAACTCTAGCGGTCTTGTCCTCCCATTTTCCCCTTAGGTGCTTGAGTTGGGTATAAATGTTTTCCATAAGTTTCCAAATGGCTCAAGCCTTTCATTTTGGACCACACAGAACTGGCCAATTCTATCTCGCTTCTAATTTGCACAAGAACTTGCATCTGAAGTAGCCTGGGCTTTTAACCTCCATGTACTGTCAATTTTTGCAGGCTGCAAAATAAGGCAATATTCAAATGCTTCAACAATATTTCTAAAATATATTTTCAGAAAATTATACTGAATATGACATTAAGTTGCATGAGAATACCAAAACAGAGAGGAAACAGAAACCAGAACTGAATGACATACACAGATGCACAGGGGCTGAATGGTTATTATCTAATGGTACAATGCGCAAATATATCTGTAAGGTTCATCCTCATCAGGCCCAATACGCAGCCTGAAAAAGCTCTACTCCTATATATTTGTCTGCTACAATTAAATAAAAGGTTGAATGTTATTTAATCTATGATTGTCAGTGTGGATCTAAGTGACAGGGACAATTTAAAGTACAACCACAAAGTGAGTTCTTTCAGCGCTTAATTGCTGTACATGTTGCATGCATTGTACACAATGCAATGTATTTAAAATAGTGCATGTGATTGCAAATGAATTCCAAATTCAGTGAAAACTCATTTAGATGTATAATGAATGTTGTAAATCTAATCAAGTTTTAAAATTGCCCATAGCCAGCATGATTGTTTTAATTGTTGGATTACGATCTAAATATCACAAATATATCACATTTTCTGTATCACAATCACCTTGCAAACTACCTGTAAAACAAGAATAAGACTTATGTCTCACTTGACAATATCAAACCTACATGCATGAATAGACAGCTAAGGAATGCTTTGTTAAAGGGACAAATACAGTGAAAGGAGGGATAGCAGCACCACGCGGTGGGCAGCGGGTGGCAGTCGGGAAGTGCGCGGACCGTCAGAAGCGGCTTGTTAGGTGACAGGAAGCATTAGGGGCCCACGTTTGGTGACCAGGGAGGCCCTGCTGGCTCTTATCAGGGCCACGCTGACAGTCACCCGTTTCGACAGGAACATTTAAACGTTCCTGGTGCTCCTACTGTCCAAGAGGGCTGAATCCTCAGAAGATGCGAGCTGGGGGGCAGCGCCGGCTCGGTGGTAACTTCTCAGAGGGTGGCTGGCCGTTGGCACCCGTCAGCCGGCTGATCCCTCGTAAGGCTCCACCCGGGGCCGGGGCGCTCATGTCTCGCTGCCAAGAAGCCTTACAGTGCTGGAGACCTCAGAGGCTACTAAGCAGTGCAGTGATACAGTTGTTTACACTTCTGAGCTGTCCATCATTGTTATTCAGATATCTTTAAGCAGTAAAGTGGGGAGGGGAATTTACCAATCCTGCCTCATTACCTTCCCATTATTGCCATTTCATTAGATTATTATTCAAACAGCATATAATTATGTTTTTGAATTAATTTGCAGTTAATTAATTTTTGCAAGGGGGGGATGTGGCGGTGGACCAATATCACAACAATTTTGTCTCCATGTGAAACAGCACAATGACATGATTAATGGCACATAGACTTGTTTTGATCTTACCACAATGATGCAAAGCTGATAGCAAAGACACAGACAAACGCCTGTTTTGCACATGAGCCTTGCGTTGCTTGTGAGGGCCTAAAATCATGCCTTGGGTTGAGTGTTGGTATTTCAAACAGCTAATGTGAAAGTGTTTATGAGTCCTGCACACTGATCTGGAAAACCACAGCTTCTGCACATTTTTGTTCCAACAAAGCACTTCATTTTACAATTTGTTTTCTTAATTGAATTTTAAGCCAATTAAACCACTTCTACAAGCTACGAGTGTGTTAGTGATTTTAAGAGCCCCTGAAAACCTGATGGACTATGGCTCTTCAGGACTCCGCCCAAGGACTCTTGTCTTTGGACGCTAAGTCCATTTAATATTTTACTGACCTGAATGCCACATTTATAATAGAAGCAGTTTTGCACACCCTGTCAATCAAACTTTACAAAGCCAGTGCATAGCACATATATTCTTTTTGTAATTGCCAGAAGGTTATTTTTTCTGTCCCGTAACATCATGTCAATGACTATGAATACTCTTTGCAAAGATTGTCCTTTTTATATGGAAAATGTTGCCCAAGATTTGATATTATTTCTTAATTCTTGTTTTTTTATTTTCTATTTATGAATTCTACAGGTCTGTTCATCTGAATTTTTACAGTGATGCTTTGAACATATTTCCAAGGAAAGTGTCCTCTAGAGAGTAAAATTCAGTTGCTTATTTGGATTGTAGTTTTTAAATGGTAGTTAACCTAAATCAGTTATTGCAGACATTTCATCCTTCAGTCTCTCCTGCTATGAGCTGTTTTACTGTGAACTGGACCTGGTATGAGAACAAACTACTTTCCTTTGATGTAATATTGATGTGGAGGTTAGACATTTTTTAATCTTCAATTTTGTTAATCAGAGATGTCTTAAAGACTTATTTTGAATGTAATGACGAATGTTCAGTGAACATTAAAACAACTAAAAAAGCTTGAAAAAACTAAAGTTCCGTGATATTCTTGAGGTTGAGCTTAGTTCACTGTCACAGCTGTGCTTTGTAAGGGAGTCCCCCGGACGAGTGAAGGACTCTCGTGCAGAAAATAGCCTGCTGGATGAGCAGAGGACACTCGCAAAGCGAACAATCTGTCTTTCGAACAAAGGCCTCTCTTATAATAAACAATGTGTGAGCTGCGGTCAAGGACTATCATGAATTGAGCAAGCTGCTGGACATGAGAAGGACTCATGACGCTTAAGAGTACCAGCAGGTCCTGAGGCAGGTTTCCGACCTGCAACCTTGTTCGTACAGACTGTACCCTGAACTGCATCTTTAGAGGAAATTCTAGGATTCTCTCTCACACTCCCCATCTCTCTCTCCCCTCTCTCTATGACCTCTACATCAGATTGCTTATGGTCCTTTATTTCCCCAGCCCCTCTCCTCAAATGTCCTACATATTACAATAGTCTAGCCTTAAGTAAGGCTAGAACTCTGCGCAAAAACTCTAGGCATTGTGTCTGACCTCTGTCATTGGCTTAATGAGGACAGAGCTATCCTCCTCATTTTCCTCCTTTTCTTTTGAGCTGCATAATTAGATTAATGTCAGATCCCTGGCAGGATAGCTCCCAGGGAAGACGGAAGAGGGATGGATCAAGACAGGTGGTCGTCTCCCGGCCCATTCCCAACACCGCCTCCCTCCTCCACACACACACCCTCGTCCTCTGGGGGACAATAAAGCGGTCGATTTAAGGTGTGCCCTCCGACAGGTGTTCCTTCAGCGCAGGTGCTGAGATTAAGCAGCCAGGCCCCATTGTTTGCTGTTACCCAGAAGGCACTGCTTCCATTCAACCCAAACTGCTGCTGAAAGAACTCAAAGTTTTGTAAAGGACTTGTGAAAAGACCATGGAGCCAGTGTCTATTTCAATGAAACTCCTGTCCTCAGCTCGATCACAGAATCATCTGCCTTAGGTCATTATGAATGATGGGTGAGACAAATACCACTTTCTTTTATATGTTCTGGACATTTATATGCAACATCAGAATCAATGTCTTCAATGCATGTGTTTATGTATAGAATTATTTTTCAAAAGCCCAAAGACCTTTTGTTTGAAAA
Source organism: Albula goreensis (assembly GCA_022829145.1). Lineage (NCBI taxonomy): Eukaryota > Metazoa > Chordata > Actinopteri > Albuliformes > Albulidae > Albula > Albula goreensis. The sequence continues at coordinate 27,422,785 of CM040749.1, forward strand.
AATTGACTTCAAAAGGAAGAGTGTCACACTGACATTAACAAGTATTTATAAAGTAATCTTATGAGGGAAAGTGTGTCCAAACACTTCTCTAAGGGTATACTCCTCGCTAATACATATTTTTATTGCAATTTTTCTATTTTACAGCTAAAAAAATGGATGGTGATTAATAGTTATGTTTTAGCAACATTTTCTCTTATATCAAACCACACATTTTCAGTTACCTTCTAAATAGGCCCACATCACACTTGTGTTTTTCCACAATTGCACACAATGTTTTATTTGGCTAACTATGTGTTCACAAGAATAAGGTTACTATAGCAACTATAGTTTCCTTTCTGTTGCTTGCCTGATTCACAGATGAAACTTTAGTGAAAAAGTAAGATATTATAGCTATTCTTATGGCTAGACCCAGTACATCCATGCACTAACAAAAACAAAAATCTAGCTAAAGTTAACTAATTAATATATGGTAAACTAATGACACAAGCTTCCTGCTTATCAGGGCGAGGTCACAAGGCCAATTCTTCAGTATTTGCAGAAAGTCATCTTTGGGGGGCTTAATGTGGCTGTATGAAGGGTAGTTGTGTCAGTGTCTGTGTGTGGTTTCCTTTATAGCTGCCATTAGTGTGCAAAGATTAACTGAGCTGCAGAGAATACATTGGAAAGCACATCATTTGAAATTTGTTTAATGACTGTGCTTGTCTGCATATGCCGAAATACATGTCAGAGACAGGGAGGCTGTCCTGGGCATAGCTCTCATACACATGTGGCTGAGAGGTGAGAGGTCTCCTATACTCCCTTCCATCAGTGTCCCTGGTACCCTCACAGTTGGGCAGAGTCAAGGGAGAAGGTTTGAGCTTTCTTTTTGTTGTGCCCAAATAGCCCTCCAAGTCATGGTCTGCAGGAGAAACATTCACCCTCAGGAAGTTTATATCTCTTTACAGTTTCGATCCTGCAGATCATCAGCACCGAGTGATTTGGTTATACTCATATTTTGTCTTGCTCCTTTCTTCAGAGGATTAAGGTTTCATATGAAATCATGAAGTTATATCATATAACATTTAAAGCGTAGCATTTAAATGCCTACTCATTTTGACATATGCAACCATCCATGGCTCTAATTTAGTCAGTTTACCTGGCCCTCACTACTTGCACCTATACTAATCATTATGTGTATGTGTAAGTAGGGATGAATTGAAATGGTGTGTATTGGCCAACTGGTGGTGCTATTACAAGATAAAGGATGAAACTGCTCACACAATAGTATCCATAAAATAAATCCTATTTTGCAGTCTGCCCTTGCCCTTTCAAGATATCCTGAAATCATTGTGTGCCTATCTATATTTTCCTCAGAGTACTTAAAGGTATCTCTAAGCCATTTAAGATATCTGAAATTGAATTTGAGATATACAACAGAAAGCGCCTGGATCTGAAGATACAGATCTTAAAAGGTTGAGCGAAATCTTGAAATATTTACAGATACCATGAATGCTCAAATAGATAAGTGTGGATTTAGTAGGTGAAGAATATAATTGCTTGAAAAAGAGTATAGAGCACTTTTTCTTTGTCTTTGACTGTGCATACACTAAATACTGTTCACACCTTAAAAAATTAAAAACCATTTTTCCAAGATTACACACCAGGTATATACTGTGCATACATACATATATAGTAAAATAATGGTATAAAAATACAAAAATAGTATTTCAGCTGTCATCCACAAAACAAGGTCTACAAATTACAGCTGATATATTGCATTCATTAACTTAATACTGAGTCTCATTTTGTCTTTCATTTTTCCATTCATTTCCTAACTATTCTAATCTAAGCAAATCCAGGTGTACCTTCTGTGTCAAAGCAATATACTAAAGACAATAACCTCCATCATAATTTGAGCTGTCTGAAGCTTTTTTCCTGATAATTCCACCTTCAAAAGCATGCATTCACTTTCCTCACATCTTAATAAGCTTGTCCACAGCCAAGATATCAGCGGTGGGAAACACTTTCCCCCTCCCTCACTCAACGCTGAGAGCTGAGCTTGACTTTGAGGCGTAGTCCTTGGTTCCAGCACCATCGGATCTCTTCTTCTTCTTTTGCTTGAGAGTAAGCTGCCTCAGGCATCTAACGCCTTTTTAAGAGCCACAACTAAAAATGTGGGATTCGTCCCGAGTCCTCTGAGGGTCTGCGTTTTGGCATGAAGGAAGCGGCGTAACAGCTTGCCAGAATAAGGTGACATTTCTTGCCGCGTAAAGTACCTAGGGGAAATTCTTGCGGGAGGAGAGGAGTTCCTCAAAGCCCCGCACCTTTTGACTTTGCTCGGAGTGAAACAGATGCTAACAGCTTTAGTTATGGTGGAGACGCAGCAGTATCTGTGGATGGATGGCGGATCCTCCAGCATAGGCTTTATTATTTTTTTTCAGAGTGACAGAAAGGAGGCCCCCAAGACCGCGTCCTTCGGTAAGCGGGCAGGCTGTTAGGGCCGGTTATTTTTAATGGGGTCTGATGTGGAGTGGGTTAATGAGAGATGCGTTGGCGGCCCAGCTCTCATGCTGTGGCGATGCCATGCCAGGCACAGAGGCACATATCAGTTTGTCAGGTTCCTGAGCACTAAGCGGATAGCAGAGCCGGCACAAGAGGCTTGGGCACAGCTCAAGGTGAAGTGAAGAGAGAGTAACCAAGGCCCTTTGTCTTTTGTTTGTATTCCATTGAAGTCCAGTTCCTTTTTTATTTCTGTGCATGAATTAAGAAAAAGCAGTATAACATATGAGGAAGCCCTTCAGGCTGTCACTTCTGTTTGTGACAATAACACCTTCACAATCCTTTCTTGGACTGTAAATTGCAAAAAAAAACAAAAACACTGCTGATAAAGAAGCACAATAAGGGATGACACTGAGATTAAAGTTCAATGGAACTCTTACTTGGCTGTGCTCACAACCATATATAGGCTAAAGTACACAGAAAAAAGTGTATAATTGAAATATACCTTTTACAACTATTGGGGCAACAATAGAATGTTTAAAACCACTAGACTGGTGATATAATCAGAAAGATTATATTAGTGCATCATGTCTGCCCAGTGAGAAAGATGGTGACAGAACTGAGGGATGATAGCTGAAGAACTGTGGGGCTTTGTGGCATCTTAGGCATCACTCAGTCCTCAAAGCAACACTACAATGCCACATCCATACCAACAGACTAGTCATATTTTGGATTTTCCAACATAAAGCCATTATTAAGTACCACAGTCAAGTTGAAGAGCCTAGAGTTTCAAAATGCCATCAACATTGTGATTGACACCTTGTCTGTGAACAGACGAGACTAAAACTAAACCATTTAGCCATGCTCATGATGCAAGTTTGGTGTCGGAGATGGATGTGTACAAAGAAACAATATTGTGCCTTCAGTGAAATATAGTACAAATATTCTAATTTTCTGAGCTTGTCAACAATTCAGGAACCAGGCAAACAAACAATTTAGAGATTTATGGGTGTGAAATGCTATGTACTGTAGCAGTGTTCATGCCCTGGGATGAGAGCATTGACAAGTCTTGCACATAGATATAACACTCTGACTCAGTGGGACGGCTTCCTGGTACTGTGATGAGGACCTAGCCTGGTCCTGGTCCTGGTCCTGGTCCTGGTCTTGAGACAATCCCACTATTCACCTGAATAGATCAATAAAGGGTAACCTGGAGCTTTCAAATTCAACTCCTATCTGCTAACAGTTCTCTCTGATGTCTAAGTGTATGTGTGCACTTTTCAATTTTGCCCACATATTGAAAGTGAAGGAATTTTACAGAATTCACTGGATTGTTTTACTCTAATGTGTACAGAATACCCTTCTGACAAAGAATAATTGTACCAGTAGCATGGACTGTTTTTGAGAGGGTGGGTGGGGGGGCAGAGAAAATGTGGTGGTTGAAATGATGAAACCAAGACATTTCACCTCTGAATGTGCTTCCATTAGCGATGTGGAAATTAACTGAGGACACTAATTACACAGCTTATTTTTCTCCCATTTAATTCTTTATTTAACCTTTTACCCACTGCGAATGTCTTTTGATGTCATTAGATAGGTGCAAAAAAGGTTGGGTGCAGAAAGGCCATTTTTAAAGCAGAACTCAGCTATTGTTGCACATACCATGTGATCGTGTAATAGATGTGCACTTCAGGTTCTATTCAACATAAATAATGTGGAAAAATTAAAATGGGATATCTGTGTAAAAACATCTGTTGTTATGTATGGACATTCAAAGTCACTGACTGATATTTGGAAAAAGCATTTTGTTGTGGTCTGTCAGTTGGCCGGCGGAGAACATTTTTAATACTAGGCACATTTCAGAGAGGATCATTACCTGATGTGCCTACAGTGTGTGTCTTTAGCTTCCGCGAGTGAGATGGTCAGAAGCTCACTTGCATCAGCTCCACTGTTCACATCCCCGTTTGTTGGAGCTTCACCCTATTCTAGTGCCATCTGACAAATGAGACACATGTAAATAATATTCACTATAACATTTGAATTCAATTCTCACAAAAGGGTAGAAAGCATTTTAGAATAAGCATGTGAAATTAATTATAGGTAATTATCAGTATGTTCAGATACTGTAAATTTTACACAGTTAAACATTAAAATTCCATACATTACTCTTTGTCTTTTTACATCTTAAAACTCAAGATGTCTGGCAGCAAGATTATTGAAAATAGTTTATTTCTTGTATTTCTTGCTTTGCTTTAGAACATTTGTGACAAGTAAACCTTTATCTACCTTATGGAACAAACATTCCAAGCCTTGGTTCTTATCAGCTGGCGGACATTTAGATAATTGAAATCTCTTTCAGATATGAATTTAATCTAGACTTGGGTGACATCGGTTTTTTTTAAATAACGTCATACCTTCCAGACATAACGCTGGGGAGTACAGTATTGTTATGTGTTTCATAATCAAGGCTATACCAGTGGACAAAGGGGGGTTAGATTTCCCCCAAATAGTTACGCTCCTGGCCAAAGGGTTTTAACTTGCTTTACCCATCTACATGCCACTGGTAGTTTGGACCACTGGAATGGTAGGTGCATGGTAGGAGAAGCCACTCCATCTTCTAATTCCTTCTTTCAGCCATATTTTGTAGGTTTGATGGGACAAGTTTATGCAATTAAAAGTTAGAAATGTCATTTTAATCTCTATTCTCAGTTCGCAAGGTAGTTTTTTTTTGGTTTTAAGTTTCTGTTCACAAGCGAACAACATGTAGGCTTTGGTGAATGATTTACTATGACTGTTTAGTATGTACTTATCATTCACATCTTATATCTGATATTGATACCTTTGAATAATTAGTGCCATCTGTGAGTACAGGATTGTAAAATATAGCGTATTGTAAGTGTTTATAGAATCAATGGCAGAATGCACTTCAGGTAGGAAATATCCACATGCAAAGTTCTGTTATTGCATTAATATTGTCATAAAAGTACAGCCATATTTATCTGTAACTCCAATACCACTCCATAAATACCATTATCACATTCATATTATGCTCATTAATTACAGACAAGAAAATAAGCACTCATTCTGTCAATTCCAGTGAAGAGGATTCCCCCCAAAAGTCTTACAGATCACCTCCTTGTTTTTTTGCATGACAGAGTTGACAGTGGCATCTCATTACCATGGAAATATAGGGTTTGAAGTAATTACACAGTGTAAATGAATAGGAAACATATCTCAGCACGCGTCTGCGGTGGCCTCTAACTGACAAGGTAAAGCTCTTGCCGCAGTTCCTTTTATGATTAGCAACTGACTGCCTGTGAAAACCTTAATGTGGGGGTTTGTTTGAATCCTGTTATTTAAGTGTGAAAGATCCATTCTTTCAATCTAGTCAATTATGCCTCTCTCTGTGTCTATTCGAGACAAGAGATGCGAAGGCAGTCTGGTTTACTCTGCTCCTGTCTTGCACAACTATTACACTGTATACCTTTTTGTGCTTCTTTGATTAGGCATGGAAGGTTTCTGCAGCGTATCCAAATTGCTGCCGACCCTTGGAAACATGTTGAATTACATGCATGTCATAAATACAAAGGGACACAGGCTCACATTCAATCAAAATCCATCTTCAAATTTGTCTGAGAATGAAACGCAAGCATTTGGCAAGTGCAGTGAACCACTTGAAAAAAGTTAACTCAAAAAAGTACTTTGTGAAGAAATGAATGTGATCTTTTCTTTATTTTGGTAAGGATAGGTGATGACTGTGTGCAATCCATGGTCACAGAATAAATACAAGAAACATTACAACTTTGCAGAGAAAGTGAGAAGTAGGTAAGGAAAAAAATATGTACCAAATGTTTCAATGGTGAATGTAAAAAAAATGGCATTCATTTCATTGGGAGCTGAAGCATTTTGAATTTAGCTACTACAATACGGAATGTGACAGTTGTGTCTTTCATTAACATGTCTCTGTAGAAAAACAAATCCACCTACACACACCTCCTTTTCTCTCTCCCAGCCTCTCTCATATGATTGGGCTGCTCATGACTTACATGACTTTGTGGTACTTTTCTTTATAGTTTATGTGACAATTAACTTACAAAAGTTTTTGTCAGTATGTAGTGTGCTTTATCAGTGAACATTAAAATCTCCTATTTACTACTTGTTGTAGAATCTGGTTAGTTGCAAATGGTGGCACCCCCCTAATGGTACACCATCTACTGCATGTAGCTTTTCCTATGGCAAAAAAAGACAAACAAATTGCCTTAAAACACATAGATTAGTGGCTGGATAAAGCACCTTATTACATGTTATTTGTTGCTAAAAGTTCCTTGCAGGATGACCTCAATTTTCCTGGGCTGACTCCCTTTCTCTGTAGAGCCTTGTACCCCCCCCCCACCACACACCCCCCACCACTACCATCACCACCACATAACCATACAATTGAACTATCTGGAGAATTTGTTGACGGATTTAATGATGTCCAATTTCCACACTCTTCAGATCCATTAGTGACAATTACCTTACCTGAGTCTGCATTAGTGTTAATATTGCATTCTTCGGTGTGGGGGGTTTGCAGGGGAATGAAAGAAATATGACAGCCATGGTTTGAAATTTTGGATCAATTTTCAGAACTCTTAAAATTGGAAAAGAACCCCCAACACGTGCACATAATATGCTCAGTAAAAATACTCCTGGGATAATGAATGACAACACTTCATCCACTTTCTGTGCCTAAAAGTCTTGTACCTGCTCAGAATTACCCTATGCCACATTTCTTTAAAGGAAGGGCTCACAGCAATGTATTGTACAATGATGGCAGTAGTCTGTATTTATCATTCTTTATACGAAGCATGTACAATGCAAAAATAATGACCAAATGATTCAAAAACAGCTTTGGCTAAATCAATTTGAAGTGTACTGGGAATGGACAAGGGTTCATCCTTGTCAGCTTGAAAAAAATATTTTTCTTTGACAAAATTACTTTTAAAATTGATATGCAATCAACTAATTGATTGCATACGTAGCTTATTATATTAGTGACTTTCAGAAACTGCCATAGACGAGCAGATCTAGAATTACATGAAATTACTATTTAACTAATTCTTACAGAAAACCTCTGCTGTTTGACTAATTGTTACTTATTTTACTTATTTTTAAGTAAAGCAAAATAAGCTTTTTTCCCAGATGATGAATCGAAAGGGTTAATTTTCATAAATGCTGAACTTATAAAACTATGTTGGTGAAGATGAATATGAACACTTGGATTTAATTGTGAGCCATGACAAATTGCATGACAAAATGATTGAATCCTGGCCATAGTATTTCAAGGGTGTTATTTGTTTGATCAAATTTTCAAATTAATTTTCTTTTTTTATTAATTCTTTTCATTAAGTGAAAGGAAATATAAGCATGATTCTGGAGCCATTTTACAAACTTATAAAGACCAAAAATTGCAATCTGGGCAAAATTGAGCTTGAAAGTAGCTGTATCATTTCCAGTCACTTATGATAGACCACACACAGTTCTGATAATTCTTTTAATGAACGAGACTCTAGAAAAGAGTATTGCAGTCACTCTTAATTGTTTATATGATATCAGTGGCAAGTCTGGTCATTACTTTGCTGTAGTACTGTGGTGGAAGTATTTGTTTAGCTCAACACATGAGATGATAAAATTGCATACAGATATTGGTGGTGCAGTGTTCTAAAATAATTGGGGAATTGGGGAAAATTTTCTTCCCCAAAGGGAGGACAGAAGTGTAACCTATTAAAACACAAAATTTATTTGGGATGATTAGTTTTGGTTTGATTAGATTGCATACACCTCTTAAGTAACTATGTGATTGAATCCCATGCAATGTCACTGGAGACAAGCTTTGAGGAATACATTCACAGCCAGTAGCTCTGAAGCTGAATATCTTTGTGAACTGCACCATGTTTGAAGGGCCACGTCAAGCAGTTTAGCATGTTATTAAACCGAGTCTCTTTACATTCATACCCCTGTATCGCCCTTCACACAGTGTATGGAAACTATACTGTGGGCTCTAAATGACCTTCTGCAGGCTTGATGATAATTCACTATTGGTTAGCCTTTGCATATGTCCTCAGTCCCTCTGTGAATCAGCTTCATCCCTTTAGAAATGCTAAGGCATTAGTCATCAATACATGCATTATAATGATGTAGGCATCCTTTTGGTTTTTGTTTGTTTGCTTCAATATGATTAAGCCACACTAATTGTGTTCAGTATTAAAAAAAAAAAGATTAAATGAATGCACATTCAGTGGAACTTCATGGATGGGGGTTATAAAGACAGGATGGGATTCAATTATTGCATTCCTGTAGTAGACCCCTTTTCAGGGAGGCTTAGAATAGAAAGAGAATGGAATACATCCAGAACTGCATCCATATGGGTCATATGTGCAACAGTGATATATATGGTTAAACTATTCTATCTAGTCATGATTTCAGTCACTTTCAGTAAACATGAAGAAACCTTTATTCCAGTGCCACACTATGTAGATACCATTCCCCACACGTTTACACATGTCATTTCCAACTATGAGGAAAGACTAAGGCAACTATTCCTGGACACTCCGTTTTCATTTTGATTTTATTTTGCAATTACCTGTGATAGCAAACTTAAAATGTTACATGTTTTTAATCTCTGTCTAGCTAGTTATATACTGGATTATACATCCAGTAATAGTCTAGAGCTTGCAGGGGGACCTTCTTGAATATGTGGGAGTAGTTGGACTTGGGGAGAGTTGGCTTTAGGAGAAAGGGATTCTCCTCTCTTTCAGTGCAACAAACTGAGAACATTCTGTGGGGTTTAAAAGAGAGCAATGTGCATGCATAAACCATGAATGAGTTAAACTTCCATTTTTCTCCAGAGCCTTAATGAGTACATATACTTGCTATGGTTAAATTTTGTTACCTGGAGGGCAACTGTTGCCTAATGTATAAGGTTCCCAGGAACGAATGATAAGGTGCTCTTCATTTAAGGAGTGTATAAGGGGGAAAAAGTCTAAATTAAATACAGGGCACACCTGGATGAAGGGGTGTACTTGTTGGTGGGCCTTTGAGACAGTGGTTTAAATTTTTGTTGAGTAGGCGCATATGCAGTCTTACAGATAGCTTGTATTTTGTGGTAGTTATTCTGACACAGTTTCTCATTTATGGTCCACAGTGCAGTGTCCAGCAAAGGCCGAAGGTGCTGTTTAATTTCTTGCTGGGAAAAGACAGAAATTTGGCTGACCCAGCGTAACCAGGTATGGGGTCTGGGTCCACTGGACCCTGTGAGTGCTTTAAGGGGATTAATTAAATGCAGGATGCCTGTTCTGCTGACTTACTATAAATTAATAAGGAATATTGAACAGTTTTAGGAGATTTTAATGGAGCAGAAGAATGTCTTTGTTTGGAGAGTGAAAGGGTTTTTTATCAGATTTTTGAAGCGTTGAGCAGATTGTTTGGTTTTGGTAAAAAAAAAATGTTTGTTTCTTTTGTTGTTCTTGGGTTGTTAATGTATTTTTCTGGAATTCATTTTTAATTATATTTTGTGGGTGGTGGATCATATACTGTATTTTTCTGTAAATGGATAAATTAAAAATGTGTTACATAGGTTTCTTTATTTGGCCTGTACAATAAAGGAGACTTAAATTTATTATTTTAAAATTATTTAAATTTTTTTTATAGTTTATCTCCTGAAAGTAAACCTTTCCTGCTGACTTTGGGAGTAAGAAATTATCAGTACATGACCACCTTCATTCTATTATTTGGACATTACCAATGTATTAATGGCATCGAGCCTGTCATCAGTGGATTACAAAGTCAGTTATATATATACTCAGTTTATACATCCACAGGTGCCCGGCCTGACCAGGAGTGGCACAGGATTGGCATCCTAACAAATCTTGAGGTACAGGAGGCCACAACAGCGGGGAAGGGCAATTGTTATGAGATCAGTTTGAGCAAATTGTATTTAAATAACATGAACCTTATGTTTTTTGCCATTGACAATTTCTTGTTGATACAAAGTCTAATTGTTAACAACTAACATAAATGCCTGTCTGTCCCCCAACATGAAAAATCACAAGCCCTTGGCCACGTATGGCAGGGCCAAGCTGCCCCGACCCCACAGGAATATGATCAGATGGCTAAATTCACACGCCACACCTTCTAGACTACAAAACACATTTGTACCGCCTTTTCTTTAACGCCACCAAGGGTCCGATCAAAAACTTCACTCTGTTCACTCAACCGTGGAAACTGGCTGGGTTGAAAGGGGACATCACAACCACAGACATTAAAAAACATCTGTGGCAACCCATGTAACTGTTGCTATTGAAGTGATTTTGCTAACAGCATTACCTCATTTCAGTGCTGATAATACAATATTCTCCTTTATTTCCAATGCTCCAAAAACATACGTTGAGGGATGAGCGGTGTTGAAAAGTATGCGCCACAGCCAAGACAGCCATGACACCCGGTGCCTGAATGGTAAAACTATCAAACAAACTAAACAACAACTGGGTGTGTTTCAAACAAACAGTAACTAAAAATCATACCAATCCTAATCCACACTGCTTGCCTTTATTACATTTTTCATCTATTGATCTACAAGCATTATTTAATGTGTACTATGACTTTATTTATGTACCTATTTCTACTTTCTTATCATGGGGCTGTTTGTATGTGCAATTTTGAACTTACAAATCACACCTGAACCCATTTCTGGCTCTCTCTCAGTGTTACAGACTGCATCAGACTGGATTCAGGGAAGTGAAGCCAGTGGGGTGTGGGAGCATTGCTTCAAAGGACTGCTATTTAATACATCTCTATTTTGTTAATGTACATAATGCTGTGTGGGACTAAGTGGGGTTTCTGTGGGGAGGTGCTCCATAAAATGTTTGATTTCTGTTGTACAGTGTGCCAGGGACTGAGAAGCAGTCCTCTTCTGGAGCGGTGTTGGGGTTGGGGTACTGTGTGATATGTAATTACAAATGTTCCATGGTTTTGCACAGGCTTAATATAACCTACATTATGCTGTGCTTTAACAATGTTGCATGTGCGCCGTCTCCAGCCAAAGAGAATTCACTCGCCTACATCACTGTTGATCTTAACTCATGTGAAGGCAAGTATTCTCTCACATTCTGTGTCACTCTGGATAAGTGTTTCTGTTAAATAAATGTAATATAGTGCTTAAGTATTAGTCCTAAAGGCCACTTAAATGCCTCACCTGTCGACAAGGGCAGAGCTAAGGAGTGGCCACGGCCACCATAGGGTTAAGCCTGGCCACCCTAGGTACAGAAATCGAATCAATCAGAGCAGAAAAGCAAACAATTAACATAACTGTCTTTATCCACAACATTGTTTAACGCCTTTATGTGTTCAGTGATATGTGCCAGACGACTGACTGGTAACAGGAGCCATTGTTAACCATTGTTTTTGTCATAGCCGGTGACCAAGTGTTCTTTTTTGTTTTTTGCTTTATTTCACAAAATGTATTGTGTATACACAATCTGCATGGTAACACTGGCAGTGTCCACAGGAAAGCTAGCTTTATGTTTTGAGATTTTATGAGTATATATGAGAAAATGTCTACATTTCAGTTTTTTGAACATTTGTTAAGACAATGAGGTGCTTTGCTGCTACCAGACAATAACTGAACTTTTTCGCAATCTAACCATCTAGCAAACTTGTGAAAAAAAAATTAACACACATTAAAGTACTTAAATCACACTGGACCAAAACCTTGAGTTAGTAAACAGAATTGTATTAGAAGACCTCCACTTACAATAAACAGAGGTGGTATAAACTCTCAGTCCAGTTTGATATGTAGGCTCTCCAATGATAGCTTCAGCTAATTCCCTGGTGCTACAAATTATCACTGCACAGTTTATCTGCAAGTCAGAATCACAAATGAAAACAGCTATTAAGATTGTTCTTTTCAATTGCTAGGATTCAGGTTTATTTATACTGAATGAGTATGCAGTTTAGACATGGCCATGGAGAGCAACCTGTCACTCTAATTTCAGCTTTATGGCCGTCTTCCCTGCTTCAGTTCTTACTCTAAATATGGGACATAATCCATCAAAGAACAACAATCCAAGTCACTTGTCATTTTGATGGGTAAATATCTATGCTTTTAAAAAAGGATTGTTCTGGTTCTGATTGCATATTGTCAATACAGCCTTTTAGCCAAGGAAAAGTAACAGTTCCTAGTTTCCACTATAAGAATAAATTAAGTCTTACATGATCAAATCAAATATAGCTTAATTATTAATATAGCTTTTGGACAGAATATAAATAGTTGTGACTAAAACAGACTTCATTCAACAATGTCAAGTGTACCTGAACCTAGATGAGTTTGTAGGTATCACAAGAGCCATAAAGTTCAGCTGCTGCAGTCTAGAGGTTTCACAGCTTTTACGTCCAGCTGAAATTCTACAGAGGCTTATGTTCTTATGAGAGCCACGCATTTCTGTTTATTTGATACCTTTATTGTTCAGTATACTCTTTGTTAAACTATCAGGCCTCAGACTATCATTTTCTTCTTTTTTGTATGGCGTTGGAAATACATTGGTAATCTCTTGTAAATTGTAAGCATTCTAACTGTAAAGTTGTACATTTTCACTTTTCTGCAGAAGTCTGCATTAAAGGTGGCCTACCTTAGGTGTTTGCCTTTGGACATGATATAATGTTGATCCTTCTTAATACAGCCAGAAAACTATACTAATATTTGTTCAAGTACTAATTCAAAATTGTCAAATAACAATATTGAAAAAATAACTATTTAGATCAAAGCTAAAGGTGAATAATCATTGCTTTCATGTTTAGGGTTAATTTCATCTGTCTGAAAATGCAGTTGCTTAGAACTCATTTCGCCCTGTTCCCTTTAATTAGGCACGATTTTTTATTTACCTCCATTGAACAGGATACCTCGCTTGCTGTAATGATAGGATTACAAAAGCAATGGAAATTTTAGCCCAAAAAAATAAAGATATTTGAAAAATCAAAATTTGGAATGGCGCAGAATTAAAACTGTTTTTCCATGACACGTAAAATGCAGAGCAATTATAAACACTTTCTGAGCAATGGGAAGCATTTGAGGCCCAGGTTCACTCACATGCTGCATTACGAAGAACGATTATTCAAGGAAAATTATATTTTTCAAGACTGGACAATGGAGCAGCATGTTTTTATTCCCCTCCTTTAAAGCGCAGACTGAGGGAAATGGATACAGTGGCACTGAGCCACAGGAACAACTGAAGACACTGAAGTGAGAGTAATCAAATGAAGCCATTTCTGGGACCGCCAATGCAGAATACCTTTTTTAGGAGGAAATAAACAAGGAGATGCAAGCAGAAGCTATGAATAATGCCCTCAGAGAGTATGGCATGATATGTTTTTGAAGTGGGAGGAGGAGGGGGGGTATAACAAAAAAAAAGAAGAGTCTATTGAACAGTTAATAACTGTTGGTTAGATGGCAGCTTGGGATTTCTGCACATTTGTTGTCCAGCGGTCTGGATAATCCTTGCCTTCACCAAGTGTTCAGGTGCCCGTGGGCCCGCATTACGTGACTGAGTCCTGGAAGTAAACAAATTAGCTGGCTGACATGGCCCAGGCTCCCGCTTCCTCCTCCCCTTTCCCCAAGTCTGCAACGCGCTCCCCCAGGAGCCACAGCGACGCGGGAATGCAGAGCCGCGTGCCGTGCCTCTGGAACTGGAAGAGCTCTACCAGAGATGGAGGAGGCTCTGCCACAGTGGCAGCACAGGAAAAAAAAACCCAACTGCAGAAATTGTCCGTAATGGAAATAATTGCGTTGTTTTTACACACACAACACCTGCGACCCTAAGAGGTGTTAATCAGGGGTTATGCCGGCAGAGGAGAGGCGGAATGCCTTTCTACCACTGAGGTTTGGATCAGAAAATGGCTGTTTTGTAAAAGCTTTTTTCAAAGAGTGTTTTGTACTTTTAAAAAAGTGATTTTCCACAAAAATATGGATGACTTTTAAAAGTCTGTAAGACCTTAATCTCTTAAAAAAATTCAACTGTGCTGATCTTGGAAAACAAACTGTGCTTAGATTAGGGAAATGACGGAACCATACTCAAAGTAAAACACTGTAAAGTGCAATGTCTTTTTTAACTGTTCAGACTCCAAATATTAAGGCCTATTGAGATGACAAAATAAGGTTACAGTGGGAATTTATGAGGTCCTTTGAAATTAAGATATAGTTGGATGCACATTTGTTGTCTGTAGTGTCTTGGACACCATTATGGACAGTGCAAACATTTTCCAGAGCAGCTAAATGTCAGTTTCCATATGCAATCAATTATTAAATACATCCTATACCTACTGAAATGTAAACATCTTGTATCATTGGTTTAACTGAGGAAAAATACATTTCTCATGTACTTGGCCATATCTGCTCAATATTTCCCCATAAAATACCATGCTTTAATAGAAATTTGTAGTGATGTGAAATAATATGTAAATCACAAATCTAAAACGTTGTGTTTATAAATAAAAAATAGTTTTGATAATTGATATTCTTTCAGTCTGCATTTAAAACTCTCAGGCCTAAAATTTGTCATTACAAATACTAACAGACATTATAGCTTTAACCAGTCATATTACCCGCATATCTTATTGCCTGAAGTGTTTTTCTCAGATGAATAGTCACAGAAACATCAATCAGTGTAAAATGATATATTAGGCCCGAACATTTTATCTGGGGTAATTACATAATCGACATGCCATTATAAATCCTGGAAGTATTTATTAATTAGAGGATATAAGTATCCACACATATTTAAATATTTTTCAGTTTTGAAATGTGCAATCCATAGTGTCGTTTTTCCTTGATGAAACCATTTGGCATTACCTTTTTTCAATTTTTAATTTTTATTTTGATTCTATACTCCTCACTTCCAGCATTAGAACAGAGGAACATTGTTTAATCCATATACGGTTTAAATTCCCAATTATACTGATTATAGACCACATTTCCTAATTAATAATTTTTAAAAATAAACAATTTATACAATATTATAAATGCATACAACAAATATGTTGTATGCATTTGTATGTTTTCCATTTTTATATATGTATATAAAATATAAAAGCTAATCATACTTAGTCATTGGTTAATGTTTTCAGAGTAATGAATATTGATTTATTTTTTGTTGGTTTAATTGGATTGTATCTATGTACCTAGGTTATCATTGAAATTTTGCAGTGCATCAGAACTGTAATCTCAGAATGTGATGCCTATGGTCACTAATTAATACTAAATAAAATTCCATTTTTAAATTTTAAATGGATAGTGCTCTCATTTTGAATTGATATTTCCTTCAATATCTGCAAGTTTTCCAATTGGTAACAATTCAGTATCAGTAGTCAATTCACTCCTTTCCACAGTAAAGTTTGGTGTGGTAGCTAATCCACCATGTTGTGCATTTTATAATTCTTTGATTTAGATTTTATTGACCACATGCAAATGACAGGAAAATAAGATACATATCTAATTAATAATCAACATAATACATTGGGCACTAAGACATGCAAAAGGGAACCCTCCAAAATCTGAACTCTGGTATTAATGAAACAAATGTGCTAATAGTTTTTTTTAAATTATTTACTATCTGTGCACTCTCAGTTGCGTAATCACAGTTTGTGAATCTACAACTGAATTGTAGATATTGTAGTACATTTACTTTGAGCCATCACCAAAAAGCAAAACGTGCAAATAAGCACATTTTGTGTGCAATGTAAGCACTAACCTTTACTGCATATACTCAGACCACAGTCGGAGATTATGAAGATCACTATGTCTATGAATGATACCATGTCGAACAAGTCAGCCACAGCTTGTCTTGATAGTTTGTCTGAGGAATTGAATCATTGTTTTCAGTTGCTATTTTGAGGCAGTGTCTTCAGAAGTCTTCTGAGAGGCAGTGCAGATTTGCTTTGAACTTTCACTTTTACAGTTCAGTTAGAAAGAAGCAGCACAAAACTTTTGAGGCTAAGATAACATGTCTGTTACTTTTATTCATGATATTAAGATTCATTAAAACAAAATGACATTCAGTTATATTTGTTTTTAAATGTCATTTTAACGTGGGATTAAATATTCAATTAATCTCAAAATGTATGTTTTATGACAGACAAAATAAAAACATATCTAGTTACTGTGGCTAGATAAACACATTACTTTGATAGTGAAAAAAAAATCAACTGCATGCATTTCTGATTGTGGACCTTAAGATTCCGCTTAGACCTCTGTTGTGAAATGTGAATGCGATTACACTTTTTTCCTCCTGTCATTCAAGTCTACATTTCACTTTAATTTCCAACCAAAAGTTATCCTTTCCATTTGCAGTTGTAGGCTCCACACCACTGCTGCAGTGTCCACCAATTTTGCGCAGTGCAAAATGGGTGTCTTCAGAAGCATTTGTGCAAATGACTACATTTTTTTCCCACTGAAAAACCCACAGGGTGACATAGGTAATTGCTTTGCCTGAGGACTGTGAAGCTGTCAGAGGTCTATCACAGACCCCTCTATGAGCCAGTGTTGCCATTGAGTGATCAGGAGGAGAATATCCTGGGCTGGAGCGATTGGGTTTTGACAGGACCACTCACAAGTCACCCTGTGGAACTCATGGCTGCAGTCAGCCCTGGGGCTGTTGATGTGGACCATGCTCCATATCGATGCACCATGAGCAAGTATATTGGAGGCTGAGGCAATTTGATGAGTGTGGACAGACAAATGTACATGCACGGTCAAAAATACACCCAGTATGGTAGTAAAAGCAAAATATCTCCTAACAAGAAATGATTCAATACAGTTTCTCCTTCCTGACCGTGATCTGGATGGTAGGCTGATTCTGAAGTGTGGATTTGGTCAAAGCTTACATCTAATAAGAATGCAGCCAAGAGAAACAGGAACACCATCAGGCTTTTGGCTGCATCATGAAAGAACAGTGATTTCCAGCTCTTGCTCATCTTCATTTTTTGTATACATTTATTTATCTTTATCCACAAAGCAACAGCAGCTGCTGTCACACAGCTGGCTCCGCCAAGAAGCTCCTCTCCCCCAGAATGACTGGGGAAATGAATCAAGCGAGGGCCTGCTCCATGAAGGCAGAAGGCTAAGGCCAGCGGCGGTGGCCTTCCACACAGCTTTTAGAGCTGATCTGCCATGTTGCCTTGGGGTTGGGAATGGGGGCATTCCCTCTGGTGTCCCCCACCCCCCTGCCGAGCAAGGCAAGCACCAGCTAAGCACTACAGTCCATGATTATCCCCCTGCTGTGACACAGGTGAGGCAGTTCCTCTGTGAATGTACCCAAGTCAACCAAAACATGACCATGAAAATGCTTGATGGGATTGATTAATGTTAAATAATTGGTACCTCCCCACTATTCACAAAGGGTATGTATGAAGACAACTGACCAACTCTATTTAAGAACATTGTGTAAGATGCAAGAAGCCCTATATTACCGAATCATTGATGATGATCTTTACAATGAATGAAATGTATGATTATATTTTACATGACAAATACTTCAGTATGAATGATTTTTACAAGCATAAACTACACTCTATTTTAAGATTATTTTCAAATTTATCCTGTCCACACATATGACATATCACAAATATGATGACAGAAGAAGTGGTAAATACATGTTTGAGTGAGAAAAAATTCATTATAATTACTTAAACAGTATTATGTCCTCTAAACATAAGCAGGACATTATAGTAATGTTTGGACTTTATATACTGTGTGATTTTCACTCCAATATCCAATTATATAAAGTAAAATTCATTTTCAAAAAACAGATCCAAATGTATACTGTCATATGTTCTCTGTTTATTTAAGTATTTAGTTATTCATCAACTCCATAGTACTCATACCCATGCCCTGCTTTAGCCAGACATATCCTTTAGACTGGATGTCACCAGGGAAACACTGCTGGGAGTCCAGAATCTGTGTGTCAGACAACCGAAGGAGATGGGTTTGGTGTCCAAACCCTAGTTAGATCCAGCCATTAGGCAGTGAAAATGTGGGGACCATACCAAGTGTGTCAGTCCTGAGGCTTGGCATTTTAAACCATTCCATGGGTCAAAAATCTCTTCTCAGAGTAAACCTAACAACCTTTTGTCTCATGGCAACATTGCTTCCTTATAGTGCCAGCTGAAGGCAGATGCCACAACACTCTAGCAAAGGACCAGACTGGCAGAAAGCTGGCACTCATGGTAATCTCTAATCTGGAGATTTATCCCTCTATATCTGTAAATGGACCAATCTGTGAGTGTTTCACAATACATTTATCCAAAATATGTTACTACGGTTTGAGGAAGGCTGGATTGCAGATGGTCGCCTAACACACAATCACTCAGATAAGACAACTTATCTCCCCCCCAGCCCCATCCCACACAGTCATGTGCACCTCGTCAGCCACAAGCCCCAACCAGCCTCATTTGTGTCTGCGAGGCACGGAAAAGGGCCCCCTGCTCATCCTGCCAGCCGGTACATAAGGGGAGGTTACCTGCGTATTTGTCAACAAGGCCAAACAAAGATGATTTAAAAACTCACTCGGAGAATGATGAGTGAGTGAAATCGAATTTGTCAGTAATTAAAGCCAACACAAAAACCCCACGACGACAACAAAAAAGACACTTCCGTGTGGAACCCATGCACATTTTTCCCTACATAAATTCTGAACAAGACAGATCTGAATCTTGTGTGATGAAGACATAATGTGTCATAATAATTAGGAACCCAGACAAAAGGAAGGCTGATCAGCATGCAAATTTATGCTGCTCCAGTGTTTTAGATGAGGCAGATTTCTATCTCTTTTTTTTCTCAATTCATCTTCATTGCTAATCATTTGAGGGCTGCCAAATGTTCACTGACACTAATGTATTACAGGTCAAGAGAGGCAGGTCTTCACCTATTACCCCCAAAACAATGCGCTTCCATCCCATTCCCACTTCATCCTTCCCAGCAATTACTGCCAGATGCAATCACAAGCCTTGAATAGGAGCAACTGGGGCTTGTTTGTGGCTTGGATTCATTAAAAAGGAGGGCAAAGAAAGGAATAAATTACTTAATTGCACAAAAAAATGCCAGCCAGGAGATGGGCAGTATATAGCCCACTGTATGAATGGGAGCTAGAGCACTCCCAGAACGGGGGATTGTGGGATAGATGAAGTGTGGCCGCACACAAGATTTGGGCATTCTCCAAAACAGATGGCTGCACATACTATCCATTATCGTTTCTGTCAGTCGGCTTTACTGTTTTGTTCTTATCCGCTTTTCACAAAGGAGACACAAGGAAAAAAGATTTCCTTTTGTTGCGGTCCTGGTTTTTGATGCTAAAATATGTTTCTGTTTTTATACCTGTCTGTGAGGTGCAGACAGAGGAAAGGAGGACAGAAGGTATCAGTTCCAGCCTTGTGGTACACGAGAAGTCCCCTGTGAGACCAAAGCATGTTTGTTTCAGTAAACTTCAAATAGCCCAGCGCACAGCCCTGGCCAACCTCAGCTCCATCATGGGGCCCATTCCCTGTGCAGCCAGGCGATCACCTGCAACTGCAAAGCTGTAAGTCCATTTACATTGGATGGTCAACACAAACTTGTCTAAAGTTCCCCCCTGAATGATTTGAAGTATAAGTAAAGACTTAGCAAAGCTTGCAAAATA
Organism: Albula goreensis; assembly: GCA_022829145.1. Classification (NCBI taxonomy): domain Eukaryota; kingdom Metazoa; phylum Chordata; class Actinopteri; order Albuliformes; family Albulidae; genus Albula; species Albula goreensis. The sequence continues at coordinate 27,442,962 of CM040749.1, forward strand.
GCCTTGAAGGAGGAAACACTGTATAATGGTGTATAATGGACAAGAAGGGGGAGGAGGAGGTGTAATATCATCAATGGTGTGCACACTTGAGAATGGCGGATTATCTACGTACCTGCACTTATGAAGGCCTGACACACCCCCAGGTCTTGGGATTTCATTGTTATCAGCATCCCCCAGGTGCTTTGTTTTCCCTCTCGCTGAGCCCACATGCCCCACTCCTGGTTAACACTGGAGATACTCAGAAACACTAATCAAGCAGGGGTGGAGAGTGATGCTGTCCCAAGGAAGACTTTCATGGGCTACAAGAGATGAATGGGGCTTGTCTGGAGAGAGACAGAGAGAGACCGAGAGAAAGAGTGAGTGAGACAGGGGGCAACTGACACAATGGACAAGGACAGCGCTGGGGCCCGGATGAGAAGATGCAAGGAGACCTTTCATATCAGTGTGCGTGGTCAGACAAGGGGAGGGAGGGGGGCGGGGGAAGACAAGGATCCTCCAGACCTCCTCTGCATTCTGTAGTGGATGTCATTCAGTACCCCAGTCACTCATTTACATTTGTTTGCAGTTATTCACACCTTATGCTTTTGTGTCCTGGTCAGTAATGGGCCCATTGGCGCTGAGGTTGCGTCCTTTTGCGCTTTTGTGTTGGCTTTGCTGAAGACAGATTTATCAGTTCTCTAAGGCACAGAGAACACAAAGTGGAGGTATTTGTCAGTTTTGTGATATGGAAGAGGATGGCAACAGGGGCAAAACAACTAAAACATAAGAATGCAAATGCTGAAATGAGTAAATGATTTTTTTACACATAATTTTGTATTTACAGCCCAAATGTACACATTTAATAGACATTATTTCAATTTTCTGCCTCTCTGACAGGGAAGAGCAGCATTTTAAACCCAGGTATCTTTCTTGACATAAGCCACTAGGTAACAACTGCATAAGGAAAAGAAACATGAAGAAGAATACCAGAATCAGCTCAGTGAAGAGGAACAGAAAAATCAGGAACTGAAACAGCTACACTTGAATGGATTGAGGGTGTGAACACAAGGTGCTCTTCATTGTATCTCATGTGAGATACAGTGGCTGAGAACATATTGAGTTATATTTAACAATTAACTATTTGGTTATGAGGTCGTTTTAAACTCTAGTCAGTCTTTTTTGGTTTTTCCAAATTCTGAGTTCCCTGATGTATTCATTCACAGACACAACCTCAACTTTTGAGGGTAGATGCGCCCCAGGCAGACTGACGGAATTCCACTGATCAAAACTCTGTGATGGCACATGGTCATCCACCAGCTCAACACCTCAGGCCCTGGGTCATGCAAAGGCAAACCATTTACTGCCCTGTTGGGCTGCCAGCCACAGTAAGCAATGGCATGGTCTGGATTCAATACCAGAATATGGGGCTCATCCACACACTGAAACAGTGCCTTAACAGAACGGGCCATCCAGCAGCTCTTTTCAGTGACCACTCAAAATATCAATCCAAGACTGCATATAAATTCTCAGGGTAAAAAATCTTAGAAACTTTGCTCAAAGAGTAGGAAGCAGCCAGTCGTCACATGATGGGATGACTTATCAACATTAAGATAATCATCATGCTGTAGCCGTAACATACATTTAAAATGGAATGTGACATTAATATACAGCAAATCAATATTTGTTACATGAAGAAAGGAAATAAAAAAAACCGAACTGGTGGCAAACATGCCCTGAAAAATTCAGGACCATTGGAACTACACAGAAAAAACTTCAATCAAGCAAAGACTGCTAAGCAAAGCTGTGCATCCATGTTTGCAGTGCTGTGTGTGAATGTGTGCATTAAACCACCTGCAGCCTGGAGACTTTGCCCTGTAGATCCAGTGTGGACACAAGATGCAACAAAAAGAACTAAGAGTCCTACCACTACTCTCAAGCACACTGTGTGTGAAGTTCCTCTTTCAGAAAGATTTTCAACAAATGATTTTATGATTCAAACACGCAAGGACATGGCTTTCAATTTATTTAATCCAATATTTTCTGGCAATTTACATTGTTACTCTTGATTAACATTTAAGTCAATGAAGGTTTACAATTTGTGAATAAATAGCATGGAAGAAACAATGAATGTGGCAGAATTTGCTCTTTACTCTGGCAGGGGAAGCAGAAGGAGCTTTTTGTGATAACCATCATTTGAATTTTCATATGAGGTCATTAATTAATTCAAGGCCTCACATTTAATGTGTAAATTATAAGATGCAAAAAGAATTCCTAATAAGACCATTTCATAATGTGCTCGCACAAAGGATGCAGTGCAACTACATTAATTAGGCAAGTCTTGCAATGTAATTATATATCTGAAGGACTTATCAAGCTACTTGCATTTTTCAGTGAATATAAATGTAATTACATATACACACACCATAGGCATTAAGGAAACATAATGACAACCAGTACAAAAATCTATGAAAACCAACATAATGAAACCAATAACTAATTACACAAATAAAAGAATATCTCCATCCTCTATTTCTTCCATCATGGCTAACATCAATTTTTATCTTAGCTACGCAAATGGAAAACATGCAGTGTGTTTGCATTTGTATACCTAAATGTGCTGGATTCTGACTTCTAATTATTTGCATTATGATTGCTAGGTTCTTTAGAAACCTTACACAGAAACCTTGAAGCCTCTCCTTTTCTTCCTTACAGACAGAAAGGCTTTGTGAATTTTTCATGGTTTGTGACATTTTTTTTGAAAAATCCTCTCAAGAGGAAACTCTTAAAAGCAATCACTTTATCAGCTTCAGACCAAGGTAAGGTCTTTTTGTTTTAAAAGTTCAAATTATTAAAAATTCAGGCAGACAGACACATTGCATTTGAATTGGCAATATCAAGTTTATAGTAATGAAAATACACAAGAAAGAAATTATTTTCCCATTTTTGTTAGAATCTTGAACACAGCTGATGGATTTAATAGTAGATACAATTAAACTGGCTTTAAGGGGGGAAAAAGATTAACTTGAGCACAGTTCTGGTATTGAGGTTTAAGTATCCAGATGACTGTATCTACCTTGCACTGACCTACAGGTTATCCCATTTAGGAAATTGGGTCCATTGAAGGGCTCTGAGAAACTGGGCTCTGAGTATCTCCAAGCTCCCATTGTTGTAATACTATATATACAGTACATCAGTGATCGCCAACCCATCGATCATGATTGACAGGTCAATATCAGAGAGAAAAAGAAGAAAAAAACGTAGTTGTATATGTATGTATGTGTGTGGTTGTACGTACTGTACATAAGGGTCACTGCCTACAGCTAAAGCAAACTGCTGTAGAATCTGAAAATCGACCCCCGTGCACAAAAATTCAATGGGCCAATCAGAGGTTATTTTTATTTTAACACACCAATTAGTTACTCTCTCTGTCTATGAATCACAACAATTGCAACTGTCTGCAGTTCCGGAAAAAATGACAAGTGGAGAGTGACCATTGAAAAAGAGAAATAAAACCTACTATTTTCATCAGGAACTGGAAACAGAATCTCTTTTACTACTTTCAAAGACAAGAGCATTTGCCTTCTTTGCCATCAAAACATAGCTTTGAGTAAACGGGCGAATTTGGAACAGCATAATAAGACAACACATGGCAAATTTGAAGATAGTTTCCCATTAAATAGCATGATTCGCACGAAGAAAGTGGAGGAATTAAAGGCAGAATTAAACAGTCACTTTTTCTAATCCCTTAGCAACTGGGAAAGCTAGCACAGAGGCCTCCCTACGGATTAGCTATCTACTGGAAAAACAGAAGAAGCCTTTCATGGATGGTGCATTTCTCAAGGAAGCAATGGTGGTAGGTCTTCATTCAGAGACTTTAAAAGCAAAGATGAAATCACAGCAGCCATCATGAACATGCTGCTTGGCGATACTACAGTGGCGATAAAGATCAGGATAAAGGAATCTTTTTCTGAGAATGTGGTTCAGCAAATTCACCAAGTTCGTGTGGAGTGTGAATGTTCATCCTTGCACTTTGACGAATCATTGAACATAACCGATACTGCGAAATTAATTGTTTTCATTCGCATGGCATTCAAAGATCCAACAACGAAGGAAGACTTTCTAACCCTCATGCCACTCAAATCCAGGACAACTGGCCACAGTATCTATACCAAATTCAAAAGGTATGTTAGAGAGAAAAACATTCTGATCAAAAAACTTTTCAATCGTTTCAATCACTGCTGATGGTGCACCCGCATCGCGGGGTGTCAATCCCAGCTTTATTGCACTGTGTAGAGATGACTCAGAATACCCTCCTTATGCAAACCACCATTGCCTTATCCACCAACAAGCACTTGCTAGCAAAGTCATTGACTTCTCCTATGCAATGCCAATCATTGTCCAGATCATTAACTCTATCCGTGCCAAAGCGCTGCAGCATCGGCTGTTCAAAGCTTTGCTCGATGAGCTTGATGCTGCATACGGTGACCTGAATCTGCATGCAGATATAAGATGGTTGAGTAGAGGTAAGTTTCTTCAGAGATTTTAAGACCTCCTCCCTAAAATAGAACTCTTCTAATGTCAACAAAGTTGGTGTATAGCTAGCTGTCAAATGATGCTAGGTTGGTAGACCTGGCCTTTCTTACAGACATAACAGCCAAACTGAACAGGTTGAATGTGGAACTACAGAGGAGGGACAGAGACGTGTCTCATATGATCAGTGAAACCAATGCATTTATGTCTAAACTGGCCCTGTGGTCATCCCAGCTGTAAAACATTGCTCACTTTTCAAATCTGGAGAAAGTTCAGCAACAGGTCAAACAGAAAGGACTCCATCCTAAACAATTCTGTGAGAACCTAAATACATTGGAACATGAATGTTTTCAGAAGGTGGACAGGATGCAAGATAAATCACAGCAGCCATCATGAACATGCTGCTTGGCGATACTATGGTGGCGATAAAGATCAGATATAGTCATGTTTATCTCAAATCCTTTTCTTTAAATGGACATTGGAGAATTGACTGCAACATCTCGGCAGGTGTTTGAACACAGTAGTTGACTTTTGGGGGATTGTAAGCAGAGAGAAGTTCCCTCTTCTGACGACATGAGCGCTGAAAGTAAAAGCCTACTTTAGTTCTAAATGCCTATGTGAGATGGCTTTTTCCCAAATGAAAGTTATCAAGAACAAGTATCACACAGAGCTCACAGATGCCCATCATGACCTGGACTTCACTGCATTCACAGATGCAGTGCAAGCACAGGTATGACATTAGAATAGGTGAGTGTGTATGTGTGTGGATGTGTTTATATATGCATGTGTTGAAGATAGTAGATCTTGAGTGGATGTAGATTTCAAAAGTAGATCTTGGACCGAAAAAGGTTGGGGACCACTGCAGTACAGTGTACAACATCAATATTGTCATTATCGAGATAACCAAGTGATCATATTTTGCATAGAAATGTAAATAAGGCGTTTTCCCTGCAAATCCAATTAAAATAAGGCATCTGACTTCGCTAACACGTGCCCCTGCCTGTTCAGAGAAACCCTTGACTTTGTTGCTCTAGATAAAGTAACATTGCTACACAAGGGTAACATGACTGAAGGAGCTACTATTACCACATAAATGGTTTCATATTGAAGGATTTTAATGCCTCTTTCATATCTAAATATATAACTCTAGTCTTTCCATCTGAAAAAGGTAGTAACAGAAATGAATGTGGCTAATTCATATCTTTACCCTGAGATATGTGAGAGCCGCTTGAGATTTCTATATATAAATAAGATGGATAACACCATCCTTTGTGGTACTGACAAAAAGGTCTGCATTTCTGAGTATTTCTTTAATTCAATGTGGTAACAGATGCAGAGCGAAGTAAAACTGATGCATATGAAAAATAATTCTTCACCTTGTTCACTTATTATCATAACCATTAAAATGTATCAATGTCATTAAGAGCTCACCTGCCACTGCGACTGCTCTATTTTAACATCTTCTGCAGTTCAGAGCAACACATCCTAGCCAAAGGTAAGTTATAATGCCAGTTTAAACCTATGCTTAAGCTGATAGTAGCAGAGGATGACAATAAAATGCAGGCAGAAGAAAACCTGGTTAGCTCATAATTTGATATGTATCCTGATATACAATACATAGAGATACAATACATATACAAATTGTTTTTGTGATGTAGAACATTAAATTTCATTGAGGTTGTTTAAAAAGACTGGTATTTCATTGTCATCTACACATTACATTAGAGATGCATCAAAGCTCAAGAGAAAATAAAAACACTGTCTTAAGGATTTTATTTCAATTAAGTATTGTTTCCCACTTTAAGCAAATATTTTAGCATAAAGGCTGTGCTCAGCAGCCAATACTTTGCTATGCATCCCTGTGAAACTGTGCCTCCTCACGACCAAAAGCAACAGCAACTACAAAACAAAACAGTTCTCATGTATAAGATGATTTAATGTGTTTGAAAAGGTCACATTCATTTATTTATGAGGATATGTGTACTTCTTAAACTGGAAAGTGTATTGCTTATGATATTGGACAGGTTCAATTAAAGGTCCACAGAATTAAAATCTCAAAAACCTACTTTAAAAGAAAATAACCAAATAGCCTTGTCTCATTCATGAGGATACTGCTTCATCTCCATACTTCTGGCCATAGTGGGGGACATGTTTCTCCCACTCAACCAACCTTTGACCATCTCCATCAGCAAGTAAGGATCTTGTGCTTGTACGCCAGACCTTGGAGGTCATTAGAAAGCCATTATGAGCCAGTTGTGAAAGCCAATAAAGTCATCTAATGCTCTTTGTAAGAATTCAGAGTATATTCACCAAAGTAAATTCTATTAAGATTCTTAAGACAACTTATTTTTATGAGCTTGTCATAAAAAGCTGCCACTGCATTCAACATTGCTTGGCCAAATTATCATTTAAATCAATGCAGAAGGTAGAAGTGTCATCTGATACTGACTTGAATTCATACTTTTCATGAAAGGCAGTAAAAAAAAAAAAAAAGGAAAAAAAAATGGAACTGGGTCCATCATGTTTCACAGTTTGGATAAGGCAATGGTCGTAATTCATGAAAAATATGATCAGATCCGATCATAAACAGTGCTTATGAACATTACTTTTTTCCTCCATTTTGTGTGATCAAAACCTTTGTATATATTTTTTGTTTGTTTGCATACATAAAGGCATAGGAATAAAATGCCTATGGAGGATTATTCTTAGAATGGTTTACATCAGTGGTCGTCAACCTGTCAATCATGATCTATCAGTCAATCACCGAGGTATTCTTGGTAAAAGGCAACACATTTATAAATAAATAAAAACACATGCAATACCAGCGCTTGGTTAGATTTGAGTACCGCTATGTATTTAACTGAGGGTGTGCCACTCTATGGGAGGGGAGTAGCCTGAGAAGAATATTAATTCTGGCCAACTAAATATGTGAAGTGTTGTGCCATTTGTAGCCAACTGTTGCCTCATTCACCTACATCACATCAACTCGCTATTGACGTATGTATCTAGCAAACTGTGTTAAGAAAACCATGACACAACCATGAAAGAAGGCAAAAAGGTATAATTTCCATGCCGAATGGGAAAACAACTTTGCTTTTACAGTGGTGAAAGAAATGACTGTGTGCTTGATATGTCTCCAGGCTTTAGCGTTAGCTAAAAGTTGGAACGCCATCACAGCACTAACCATCCAAAATCCAAGGACTCATTCCCACCCATTACATTACATTACATTACTGTCATTTAGCTGACGCTTTTATCCAAAGCGACTTACAGTTGATTAGACTAACCAAGGGCCAATCTCCCCTGGGAGCAATGTGGGGTTAGGGGCCTTGCTCACCCATGAGCGAAATACAACAGAAAAGAGAGTTCAAGAATTAAAATTGTTTTTAAAAGCCCAGCAATCACTTCTCACAAAACCCATAGAGAGAGCTTAAGTTGCTACCATGGCTTCATTCCATGATAGCCATCTCTCGGCCAAACACAAAAAGCCATTCACCGATGTGAAAGAAGCCATGACTGTCATCCCTGACATCATTTTTAAATTTTCTTTTCAACAATATGAAGGAAATAACTGCTGATTTACAGAAAAAAACAATGCATTTCAGATCAATTTTGCAGCCTCGTCTTATTGATCTCTCTGGAGGAGCAGTATAGAGCTCCTGTGAGGAGAGAAGGCATTGTGTAAGCACTCTGTACAGAGCTCCTGTGAGATACTGATATGACCCAAGATTACCTGGAGTGGAGCTCTCGGTGGGCTGTCTTGAAGTACTCTGATTTGGCATCCCCTTCACTCAAGAGCCATACTTTATCTTACAATCCATGTGATTGTGTAGAGTTGGATTGATTGAAACCTCAACAGTTTGAGAAGCTCTTTGAGAAAGAGGCGCCTGTCAAGGAATATCATGTCTGTTTTCGTCACTGGTGTGAGCCAAAGCTGGCATGCTAAAACATTTCAAACAATGGAAAAAGTGTGCTTAATATTTATGGGTCAGTGGTGGCTGGTGAGCTAGGAACAGGGGAGGAGCAGACTTTACCATTAAACCATTACTCTCAACCTGTTCCCATTTATCCTCCTTGATTTAACGACAACACAAACTATTCACGAAGTAATCAACACAAGCTGACGTAAATAGAGTAAACGATTAGCAATTTCATTTTGCTGTTCTTTACAAACTAGAGTTGTTTGTTATATCCTTTGACATTTTAATCTGTCAAAAACTGTAAGACATAAATTAACCTACAATAATATGTAGGTATAACAAATACTGCATGTGTTAGTAGAGAAAAGTATTATGTTATTATTACAAAATGAAACTAGAAGCCATTTACTCTATTTACATCAATTGGTGTAGATTACTCTGTGAATTGTATAATTGTTAATCAAGGAGGATAAATGGTAACAGGCTGAACATAATGATAGGAATAAAGGTAAAGTTTGTTCCTCCCTGTGTTAAGTTCACCAGCTGCCACTGTTATGGGTTGATCAAATAATATCCCAAAGGGTTAATTTGTCTGCACACCCAAAGTAATCGCATGTCTTATTTCACTCTTGCAAGTGATCAACTACGAGTCATTACCTTATCCTTTTGTACGATGGGATGCAGATATGGTGAGACAGGTTTTCATGACAAGTATCCCCATAGCTACTAGAAATGGAGTATATGTTGGCTTATCAATGGCTGAAATAGATCTGGCATGGACCTCATTTCCCAAATGTGACAGGAGAGGTGAGACACCCCTACTCCATGTGTAAGTATAACAAACACATGCAGTATAGTAATAAAATTAGGATCATTTATGCTCATGTTTAAGTAAAATTTCTTATCTTTCTCTTCAGTCTTTCTTTTGCTCAGAGGCATTTCTTTTTTTAATGGAAAAAAATCAATGAGTTCTGATGGGCAATGGATAGAATAAATTGCCAGCATTTCCGATTCAACACAGATTTCCTATGTTACTGCTGTAACATTTTAAACACTGTGTAAATGGCAAAAAAACATGTATATTGGAGAGTGCCATTAACAATCTTTTGCAATCAAAACTAAATACAGATGAAGATACCTTCCCTTAAACCCCCGAAATTAAGTTCACGATGTGTAACTTCAATTAGTGCAATGTAGTGTTCAAGTGAAGTCTCTTTTCACATTACTTCAATTCAAATTCAAATGGACATACATTTTACCCTTAACCGCTAGTAATTTCAGAAAAAGTAAAAATCATACCAGATCTGATAAGGAGCTGGTGATGGGTAGACTGGTTGGCAGGGTTATTCAATAACACGCAGTATACTAAATCAAGACCCAGGTAGCCTAGTTGGCACAGCTTGACACAAAACGACGATCATAAAAAGCGCTAAATCCTACTCTTTTTGCCTAACGCCACAAAAGAAATTCAGAACAACCACAGTAGCCTCTGTAGCTCTAACAGTGAAAAGTAACTACAGTAGGTTCCATAATTACACCGGTTAAGAATACATTGACTGGCAGCGCTACATATTTAGCAACCTAGCTTTGACTACGTAAAAAGTAGCTCAACAGGAAAAAAACAGGGCGGGTTCACTAAATGATGTAATACCGTGACTGAAAATGAACTTTCTCTTGGCGTTCTGTTTACATAATGCTCCACATAGAAACTGACAAAACTGCCAAAGCCTCCAATGCTCTCAGTCCATGAACCTTTCCCAGCCCGCCAGCCATTACAGAACCCAGATCAAAGATCTAAGGCTCCCCTGAAACATGTTTTCAAAAATGTTCAGAAACTCGGAATGCTTATGCTTGAGTCCCTTAAGCTAAGTATTTGTACCCAAAGGCAACCAAATATTGACCCTCACAGAAAATAATCTTGCTCTACACCCAGCACTGTACTTTCTTTAGCCATCAGCGTACTCACAATGTCTTACATTTATGACACGCCCACAAAAGATATTGATAGGCTATGCGCCAATGCGTGATAGGATGAAAAATTTTAGAATAAAAACACACTGAAATCATCCTTTCATTCGCAGTAAATCACATCACAGCTGGGCAAATTTTGGACAAAAAAAAGTCCCAACTTACTCCCCCTAAAAAAAAAAAAAAAAACATGACATAAAATCACATTTATCTGGAGCATTTCACAATATTCATCACAATTTGCATTCCAAAAAATGGCCTTGGGTTCCACAAAAGCAATTACGAAAATGGTGTCAAAAATGTGTGTGAAACCGAAGGGAGGCCATCATGAGAGGAACCACACTAGAGCGAGAGTGCCCATTCTCAGGGGCTGAACTACAGAGTTTGCGACCAACACAGCCATTCAGTCCCAAAAATAAATAACAGTGCATTGTTTTTGCCATACTAGTAGAGCACATGTTCACAGTTTCAGAACATGATGGATACTGATGCCGTAGAATAGCACCATGAGTCTCTCTGAGTTGTCAAAGCAGGTTTCAGTTTCTATACACATAGCGGCATAGCTTGGAGCTGTTCTGATGTCCCATGACAATGTGGAGCAAGTGCAACAAGGCATGGTGCTATTTCAGAGAATGGAGCTGTGGCTCGAGGCCCTCTGCTGGGGCAGCACAACTCTGCACATGTACTGGCTCCTCTGGATGTATAATACGATGGCGCTCTACCCTAGTCCTGGAGTGGCTCTGTGTATAGCAGTGTTTTATCCAGCTGTTGCTGAAATTGTGTCTCATTTCCATACTTTTGTTCAGAAAGTGATTTTACAACAATGCAGTTTTGGCTCATCACTGTGATTTGCTTTGTCTTTGAACTCATCGTATTCCAGACATGGTTTAGTTTCAATGACCATGTTTCCACATTTTTTTTCATTTAGCCCTCTGATTTGTTAAGTTGATCAATCAGTAAATCCAGAATCCGATATCTATTTAAAAAATGATATTTCAATTGCAAATCTCTTCCAAGAGGTCTCAATTTTTTTTTTTTTGTTTAATCCACATTCTGGCTCAGTTATTTTATCATGTGTGTTCCACATTTTTCGCACAGTTAAAAGTAAACTTTTCTGTCAATCAAATCATAAATGAAACCTTTGTACCACTATGCAACACAACCATGGTGTGTGAGACGTACTGTAGAATGACCTCTCTCCACATGGTACTGTAGACTCCGACAATTAAAATTGGTCATTCACTTAACATTTCAATATGTACCATTTAAAAAAAAAAGAAACAATTAGTATAAAGGACTGAGGCATGTTCATTCCTCTCTGACAAAACCAGTTACACAATGCCATAAAAGGCTTTCACATACAAAAAGTATACAAGAATTATTGATAATGATCCATTGTGAAGCTAAACAGTAGGGAGTAATATTATGCTCTGTTATCATCTGTAAATAATAACCCACATCACTAAGGACTCCTTGTCTTTAAGCTCCTTTCAATATGCTCTTCCCTATTGTAATAAATAAAGAAGGTGATCCTTGAAAAATAAAAGCAAGGATAATAAAAAGTAAAACACAGCCCCATAACTCAGAAAACAGCTTCTTCCATTTATAAGGAGCCATTATATCTGTAACAGAGCTTTTGTGCTTAATAATGAGGTGTATTTTCAGGCTGCGGGGAATATGTCGCTCTTGCCATTTCATCCGGGTAGGTTGCATGAATGAATGTAATTGTTCTTTATGTAGCACTCGATGCTGGAATAAAACACACATATGTTTCCAAGTGTGAATGTTGACATTTTGATGGTAAGGAGGCTCTCAGGAACATTGTTTAGTGACAGTATTCAAGTGAGCCCCGAGGGTCTGTCTCTTTTGTGACGGATAATGTCCATGAAGGCCATTTGGAGATATAATGACACCTTTAGCAGACTTTCTCCTCTAATAACTTTTGCATGTGTGCTTTGGTGTGTATGGGGGTGTCGAATGGTGTCCGTGCCAGTATATATGTGTGTGCTTGAAGCTTTTAGATTTCCATTTTCTTTCACTGGGCCATTTCATGTGTTTTTGTACCAAGAGATATGGTCACAGTAGAGTACAGTACATATTCAAAATCATGCACACAGAACTCTGTTTGCAGATCATGCTTAGAGTTTTCATAATTCTTGGTCTGACAAATTATTAAACTTTTGATCTCCGGGTAGGATGTGTATTTGAAGGCAAACTGTTTACATGTCTCCAAAACGGATGACTTCTAAACCGTACTACAACAAGAAGAATCTGAGTAATTACTGTTTATTTATGAAAACATGCTTGCTTATTTCCCTGCATTATATATTATCAGAGACACTGTCCTTGAAACTACATTACTGTTAATACTGTTAATATTAATCTCTTTTGATCCATTTCTTATAATGGCGTATCTTACATGACCTTAGTTATTTATTAGTTTTTGGGGTTGAAGATAGCAGTAGGGAGTTTTATGGATGAGGTTGTAAGGTGGAAGATGGGAGTTTTGTCTGTGGAGAGAGGGAGTTTGGAAGCTGGAAGATGATGTCCTAAAATGCTTGTTGAACAGGCAACAGGTCTATTGCTCTCCCAGTCCAGGTTAATTCTGAAGCATCTGTGTTGATGAGGTAAGATAATCTATCTATTTTGATTATTTTATTTATTGTTGCCCCAAAGTTCATACTATGGCTGTCATATATGGCTGTCATTTTGAAGATGTTTCATTACTGTAGTGGATCAAATTTAATATTGGAGTAATAAGTAAGTCTTTTACACATGACTAAACATTTGAATATTTTGTTTATGATGTTTTAACACATAAGTCTGCAGAACCTTTTGTCCCACTCAGGTTAGTTTTGTGGTAGTAAGTGGAAATTGCATATTGCTCCCTCTATGCTCGACAAAGGAGGTCAAAATAAAATGGTATAACTTTAGCTATTAACCCTCAGAACATGATTGAGACCAACTGATTTAATAAACTACTCCCTGTCATCCCATCCCCATGTAATAAATTGGAAAAATGTACAAACCTTTTTGAATGAAAAAATTAGTGGCTTTAAGAAAAGTTTTTTAAGAATATCAGAATGAGATCACAATCAGTTAAATATTTAAGACCCAGGGTATCCATGCAAAATATGAGTGTGACACATTCAGAAGCATGGTATGGGCCCCAGTTACAGTCCGCTAATGAAGCATTTCCCAAGGACCCAAAGAGAAAAGCCTTCATTATCTTTCTGAATTATGAGCTATGAAATGAAGCAGCACATTCATTTCATGTTAAATCTCATTTTATGTCATTACTTGCATGATCATGTTTATTCATCTATAATTATCCTAGTAAAGAATAAATAAATGTGAATAGCATTTATGGATGTAAGTGGGATGACAAAACACCCAAAATAAGCTTTACAACTATGTTTGCTCATTCAGCTCATATGAAATGGAATTGGAAGTGCAAACAATTCTGACATGTGACATCTTTAAAAAACATGTTCATTCATTGTATTTATCAGTGACTTGTGATCATATTAAGTTCACGTTTAATATATCCTAACCAATATCTCCATATTGTATCTTGATTCTGATTTCCCATGACTATAACCCGAATTTAATGAATTTTGATCAGTTGAAATACTTTGTTTAATTTGTTTCAGTTGTGTCTCAGACTATTCCTGCATCTTTACTTTGATAATCACATTGAAATTGACGGTTGTTATGCATGTAGATAAGGTAACTCTATGGTTACCTCATTTGCTTCTAACTCTGCTTACAATTCAATAAATTCATGAGGTGAAACAGAACGAAACAGACATGGAACAAAAATGAACGCTGAGAAGTAAAACTAGACATCAAAAATGCTTAGAAAAACTGCACAATTATAGACTTAAGAGCTCTTCAGAACATGACAAATAGGATTTGGATGGAACGTAAATCCAGAGAGGACAGATGTGGTCTAATGTGTTTCGGAAATGGCTCAACATCATAGCTACATCCACAGAGAAATGTAACAAACAAAGGTAAGGGGAATAAGTTCTTTAATAAAACTAAATTACATCTGGGATGCTGATTATGATGAAAAGACCAGTTTGTCCTTTGAAAACCTAAAACCTCTTTAAATGTGTGTAATCTGTGCCTGTGTGTGTTTGTGTGTGTATATATGCATGAACATGTTTGCATGTGCATTTGAGTATAACAAAAAACTAACATAATTACTTTTCATGTTCCTCAGTGAATATTGTGCCTCCTTGTTTTTGATGATTTTAAATAATCGAAACAAATGACTATAAGACACAACAACGACTGCATTCCTCTAAAAAAAGAACACAATTATTACAATTATACAGTCCTTCATTAGCTCCCATGCATTTTTCTGTGTAATTGATGTTGTAGGTTGACACATCAGACATGAATCTCAGTCAGTCTCCTCTACTCTTTTGTTTGGATGGCGACTGATTTGCATTTGGTGTGCTTTTGGTAATGAAGACTCTGCACTTTTTGTCCATTAGAAAAAAAGCACAATGATCTGCAACTCGGCACTTGTTTGAGGATTGTGACCCTCGGAAATGCCACTTTGCCTGACACATTAGCTGCTTACAAAGAAGGAAAGCTAATGTATCATCTAATTGGGCGAGCCACTGCATCTGATTTCTCTCAATCAGACTATTAGTTTGGTAATTACCCATCTGCCTCGGGTGGAAAATGGCAAGGCGAACACCCAGCTAATAACATTCTCAAGGGCTCTCCAACACAACAAGACAAGCCTGATGTTTTGGGATGCAGTCTCCAACTATTTCAGCATAGAAGTGAGAACATAATAGAGAGAGAGTTTGCCAACTTACCAAATTGAGTTTATTCAATTATTTACTTGAACGCAGATTGCCATTTTTTTCTCCTCTGGTCATTCATTATTTTTTTTTCTACATCGGCATTCCAAATGAAAAATCTTGTTTTTTTAACTTTTTAATGTCCTGCTATCTTTTAGAAAATGTTTTAGCCTCAGTGTATGTTGTATATGTTATTTGTATTATGTAGAAATTGTTGTAAGCCATGCCCCTTTGTTTATTTAGAGGTCTAAGCACAGCAGGTTTTTTGCCCCTCTCTGTTGACCTTGGGCAGCTTTTAGCAGATATGTCAAAGGCTTACCAAACTGAGGAAGATAAACTCTTGGACTTTGTGAATATTGTGCAGATTTAATCACTGATGGCGCTAAAGAGCATTTTACAAAATGATGATGTTTACATGACCTGCTCCCATGCCCCATTTGGAAGAGAGCTACAGGTCTCATTTTTGAGCATAACCTGGTAAAATATAAGTTGAATGAACACAATTTTGTACACATTTCCCTGTCTCTCTTAATCAATGACCCATTTTCATTTTTGACACTCAAAACACTCCATACATTACCCCTCCTAAAATCAACCACCCTGCTTAGACTTTGGATTAAAGCTTCTGTAGAAACTATCCTTACAGTTACTCATCCAGTGGTTATGTCAAAAGATGGCTGAATAATGAGCCAATGAACAAGAATGCGATTGATGTAAAACTTGGCTTGTACGTTGGCAATTATATGAAGAGTCCAAGATAAATCAAGAATCACAGTTACTCTGCAGAGATTTCTAAGTTACTACAGTGACCAAATTACAATAAATACATTTATACAATATTATCAGTTTGCAGCCAATGTTTTGTACTGATTTGTGTCATTCTCAGATGTGAAACAGTAAATGTATAAATAGAATAATGTCACTGTTTTGTAAAGCAATAAGTTGGGTTAGGATATTGTAAAATGGCCCTGTACTGTACTATTGGTATGCCCCTGAGATTCCTGTCTCATTTGGCAGCTATTAACAAGCAGGAATCATGGGTGATTAGATCATCCCAGATTTTATCTGTCTAAAAGGGACGCACAATGTCACTTGGTTGTCAATAGTGATTTTATCATTTTCCTTCTTCTCTGGGAGGAGTATAGATTTTCTTAAGATCACCAAGTGATACATTTTAACCGTGAAGAAAAAAGAAATGGAAGGTAAAATCTATACGCAAAGGTCATTTATCGCTGTGGAATGTATTTTAAGAATATAGTATTTAACATCAGACAACCTGGAAACTGCCCATTCAGATTAAACAAGACTGACATATCCACATGGATTCAAGGCCTGAGAACTGCCAGTCTGGCATTTGAGGGAGGAAAGTGAAAATATTCGCTTTTTGTGACAAAAACTACATTTGCATTGCATGCTGAGAGAGAAAACAGGCTCATAGTTCACAGTAAATACAAAAAATTCCAAGATGTCAGTAATCCCACCTCAAGGAGCTTTCACTGCAGACACACACAAACAGACACTTGTCTTCTTTGTAGGAACGGCAACACAGCAGACGATGGTCCTCAGTCACACAGAGGCACGGTATGGCCTACAGCAGAAAACAGACTGGGAATCCTCTTCTCATACCATGACAGAAACCTAAAGCCTTTGTTCCTAAGCTTCTCCTCTTACCGTGACAGGGATTCTTTTTTCATTCTTATTTCAGGTGAAAAATGAGGTTTACCCTCATCGTGTTTGAAAACAAATAGCATGTTTGGGAAACAAAAATAAGTTATACAGGGATGACGACAAATTAAATAAATAGTACTCACAATTTTTTTCCAAAGGTGAAATGAATTTCATGATGTTAATCCATGGTTTTGGATATGTTATGGAGTAGTTTTATGAAACAAACTCTGGGGCACAACAGTCACACCTTTCTTTCCATATTTATCAAGCTCATCTATGTAAGTGAGTGTCAGTCATAGACAGTGAATTTAAAATAACCAGTCCAGCTATTCAGTAATTATAAAAACAATAGTTTTGCCTGTACAGATGCACACAATTTAATGGATAGCAGAGATTGTCTGGAAACGTAATCTTTCTGAGAGAAAGATTTATAAAAGAAAGATTCCAAACAGAGGAGCTTGAGGCATTTGTTTTACAAACAAATAAACACATCAAAACATTGCAGTTATGTAATTTGCCATCGATATTGCCAAGACATTTGGAGACCAAAAGCAGACAAAGTAGCATGACGATAACTCTCACAAACATACACAATTCACAGTGGATGAACTGAAAAAGAAAAGGTTTCAAGGCATCAGACGTTACACACAGGAAAAAACAAGCATTCAATAAACAATGTAACTTTGAGCGACACTATCAATATCATGATTTGATGTTGTCACAGCATGGACTGCTATATTTACAGTCCTGATATACATTGGTATTACTTATACATTTGAGAGGGGTTTGGCCCATTTTTTATTGGTCACTTTCTGATAAGTCAACCCTATCAAAAAATGTATCCCTCAGTTTAGTTAAGATGATGCTGTTTTTATAAATTAATGAGTCATGAACTGACACATATACTTTGGTACCACATGTCCAATGACCATGCCAGAAGCACAGATGATACAGGATAAATATTAATCCATATGCTACAGTAAACTTAAACTTAAACTCCTGACAGCTGGCTTTAATGAAGTATACTTTAGGTAAGCCTGATTTTGGTTCCTGAATGTGTGCCCATTGTGTGATTGTGGCAGGAACACTGCTAATTCATTGAGAGATGATAACCATTCAGGGGCTACTGGACCAGCACATGTTAATCAATGTCATCAACAGGCTAGGGGGGGCCATGGATTCCTGGTGAAGCCCTTGGATGGTGGAAACAGGTCAGTATGTCTGCAATTAATTGTGCTGGTGACAGCTTCTTGTTGCCTTGAATTTTTCACCTGATTATCAGACCGCTTGAAATATTTCTACCACTAAGGAACACTAAAGATTTTCAGATGGGATATACACCACTTTGATTTTGAGGAGGTCAAATCAATGTTCAAAACCAGAGCATTATTACTCTTCCTCATCAGTCTTTGAACACCAACACTGGTTTTATTGTTTATGTTTTTTTCAGTACTTGTACGTTTTTTCCACAGTACGCTGTGGAGATCAGCTGACTCTGCTGAGTGTTCCTGCCCCACATTAGTGGATGTGTGTTTGAACTTTACAGCATGTTCATCATTCATCAGACAACTGCTGCCCATACCCCCAGCCACACTGTTCTGCACAACACACCAGGCTGTAATACATACAGTAAAGATGTTTACAAATTGCAGGATGGCTTGGGTTTTTCATTTTATTTCATGTGTTTCATTTAGGTGGGTGGTTGTAGGGGGGAGGGGGTTCGCTTTGACCCAATTTGATGTTATTAACTGAACTTTTGTTTTTCCCCACCATGGTGTCATCACACCTTTTAAAGCATGTGTTCCTTCAATCAAACCCGTATCTCCATAAAATGAATTTATTCTTTGTTTCATGGCTGTATGAGAGGTCACTTGTATCTGTGCATTAGTCCTCTGTTGCTGTTCATTGTTCTTCTTCTCGTTTCAGGTTCAGAGTGCTCCCATAATAAGCAACAGCTCCTTTACTTGCTGCTAACGGAACTGCCGGTAATAAGGCCTTTTTGAAATGTTTTTCCCTGCACCTCTGCAATTCTTGGGGAGGTGAAACCCCCTCCCCCCGAGAGCCACGGAATGTGGATGTGAGCCCCCAGCTGAGGTGGCCCGTTGTTAAACAGTGCTGAGGAATGGAAAATTAAAGGGGGCCAAAGGGAGGCCTTCTCTTTTGACCTCTTGATCCCAGCTTAGATGCTTTTGTGATATTGAATCAGTATCTATGTCTGTGAGCGGAGAGGATTTCCATGACACAACAAACCAATTCAGCCTTTTGGACCTCTGGCAGCCATTGTAACAATATCAACTATGTGAGAAGCACGGAGAAAGCATTTCACTCTCTCCTAGCTAAGAGCATTCCAGGAGCACTTGGGCCGAATCTGTGGCGTTTTGCGTCGCTCCGTGTGAATGCGCTGGGGGATGTACGGGGCTTTGTGGAGAGCGAACACACTGCATCAGCAGGACAGCGTCTCAGGCCATTGTCTGAGCTCCAGAAGACCTAGTCATGGAAAGTGGACACACAATAGTAGCAACATCTTTGTGCACTTGACGAGCTACAGAATCCCTGCTTGAATGAAAAGAAAACACACATGAGTAAAAGTATTGTGCCGTCTCATTACATTAATTGCACCTTGTAACACTCTGGTTTCCCTTCTTCAACATCATTTCCTCAGCAGCACTTCTTTAGTAGTCATTTTTATGGAATGTGATATCAGGCACCTCATTGCAAAACAGCAGGTGGGATGAAACTGTTCTGCTTGATGCAAGGGGAAACCAACCACTGTACATGTGGGATGGACTTCCTCTTCATTGTCAGCCAATCAACATGGACTCATTGGATATTGGGCCTATCACATAGAGGTCTTCAGTTTATCCTGGAGAGGTTCTTATTTTTTCCTTTTTCTTTGTTAACTGGCGTTGTGCCCTCACTGCCATTCTCAGGGTGTGGGAAAGCTAGATCTTTGAACATGAGAGACATATTCCAGCAGGTTTAGACTCACCTTCGCAGAACTGCCCTCACTCCATGCTTCACAGGGGAAGATACTGAGAAAATCTAAGGCCAAGAGGTGGTTTTGGTGAAACATCCAGGAAAGTAGGTCTTTACTCAAGAGAAGTCAGGAGGAAGGACTGAGCTGTGAGCTCCTTCCTAACCCAGGTTAACCTAGTTTATTGATAATGTTCCCTGTAAACATTAGCTATGTAGTGACATCATTGGTTTATTTCATTGCAATAGGTTACAGGGTCCTTGCTGAAATAATGGCAACAAGTAATACCGGTGCATTGGGTAATCCTGGAACAGTGGAGCGAACGATGTTGTTTTGAATTTTTCTGCACACCATCGATGACAGGCCATCAGGAGTCTTCCCTGCCCTGCCGTGACCTTAGTTGTTCAGTGTTTTTGATCTCCCTCCGGTTTGGCCACAGCAGTTGCCATGAGACCCTGCCAAGCCAGGCCACGAAAGAAAAAGGAAGTAGGTGGTAGCATTGATCAAGAAAAATATTTCCATTGTATAATCTTCTCTAGTTTCCCCATTAAAAAATATTTTTATTAATTATATTAATAAAATTATATTAATAAAAGTATTATATTAATAATTTTATATATGATACTTATTTATCACTGTAGCACTGACAATAGCTATCCTTTGTACTGTTAATATCGATATGCTTTGTCATGCTTTAAAAATTAGCAATGTCATTCAGCTAATATTCAAAGAATAAGGTCAAACATTTTACATCTCTAGAATGACAGATATTGTCATTCTAGAGATGTGTATAAGTGTCTTAATCATGTAGTCAAATATACAACATGAAAAAGAAGGACAATAAAGGAACAAATCAAGGCTTTACAGTTTTAAGGCTTGCATTGGGATTTGACATATATAAGGATCTTGTTTTTTTGGTGGGGCGGGGGGAGGCTTTGTACTGTATTGCTTAAGGTTCTGAATTAAATGACCTTGAGAGATAGAGAAATAATGAGACTTTGAACACCACTCGCAGAATGTGTAGTGCAGACAGTTACTTGTGGAAAGCTGTTAAATGGGACAGAGCATCTTGCTGCAGGCTGTTAACTGATTCACTGCAAGTTCTTTGCGTGTCTTGGAGATACTTATTCAAGCAGTCGTCCTAATTATTTCAAATGGCCGCTTGGGAGAGGTCTCATTTCAGGGCGGTCGATACGGCTCTAGAGAGAGGCAGGATTTGGGGCTCCGGTCCAAACAGTGGGTCTTCCTGTGCCGATTGGATGCATTTTTAAAGAGGGAACGCACTCCTCATGAGCTGAGAAGGCCGGTGACAGCACTCGACCGGCATAGTCATCTGACTCCATTCATTTGTCTGGCATAGTGAAACTACAGCCAGGTTTCACTCAAATTAACTTAGGCTGGGACTCAATCAGTCACACTAAATGCTGAACTTAAATGGTCCCATCTCATAGCACAATGGTAACACAGGGTGTATTACTTTGATAAACTGCCAACATGTTTATTATAAATTCTACAATACAATTAACAAAAAATGAACAATGTGCAATTTTGTATTCTTTATGCATATTTTCGTATTCAAATACATTTTTAAATAAAAGTTTAATTGTCAATGAGTTATTTGCTGATAAAAGATAGCTTTCTAAATGATTGGTTCTCCCATTTCAAAGTACACCCATATCTATGCTGAAGTACAGCAGTGTTTTCACCAGACTGCTTTGCTTTCTCAGAAGCTCAATACCACCCCCTAATTTGATAAATATTTTTTTATTTCCTAATATATACAATTGCAGCGGGAAAAACAAATGATAACCCTTCATGGACTGCATGTTTTTGTGATACAGGCTTTCAAATAGAGCCTCAGGTTTGTGACTGGGTCTCTGGACCCCTTGGGTCATTGGACTACCAAACTTTGCAGACTACTGACACTAAAATACAGTTTAAAGAATTATCATCCATTGACTGAAACTGTTAATTATCTAACAATGTGACACATCCTTTATCATTTTTTCAAAGTGCATTATGGTATAAATAAAAGAATAAAGATAAAAGAGACATAAGTGAAAAACCAACAGCAATGCAGATGAAGTCTGGAGGTAAATAAGTAAAGTTTTACCAACTTAAAACTTCTCAGAGAATATCAGAAAATTATATTTTACGTTTTGTGGTTGGGGAGGTGAGAGGCCAGCAATTTTGTGGGTGGAAAATATGTTCTGTTACCCTTGCTTTCTTTTCTTCCTCTGATGAGAGCCTCTTTTGATTCTATTCTGGTATCAGGCCAGCCAAGTACCCTGATCTTTTCTTCGTTCCACGGGACAACCTCCGGTCAGAGATGAGCGTAACAGTGCTTTACTGCATGCCATAAAAATGATTTATGAGGAAATTGCCATGATTAGAATTGAATCGAGGTGACACAGGCACATACAGGGTGTCCTGTGATTACACGGGGAAGGAAATTAGTTTGTTAATTTGTAAAGGAAAAGAATAATTAAGGCTTGAGGAACAAGGCGGCCAAATAAGTGCAGTTAATGGGGAAGCAAGGAAGGAGAAATCATATACTTCACACCTCGCCACTAAGAGAAAATGTGTGCGAACACGTGTTTGAATGTGATGGCGTGGAATGAAAAGTTATCTGGGAGAGAGGAGTGGGTAGGAAACGGGAACAGAATACAAAAGGCCACAATTATTCTGAGATTTTCTTTGGTAAAGATTTCATTGTTTTCATAAGAAAAAAAGCAACCCAAATATATTGTTAGGGGCCTCCCACACCAGGCAGAGCCAAATTTCTGTTCATTTCAAAAATTGTCAGGCAGAGGTTTCTCCTGCCACTCCAGCACAAGTAGCATGAGATGGTATCAAAAATGATTTTTCACATGGAAACACACATAGACTCAATTTTTTCTGCTACTGCTTAAGCTCAAATATATCAAACTTTCTTGATTGGCCACTGGTCATTAGCCAATTGGACAGGAGGCAGCAGAGATAAGTGGTCTGGCTAAGAGAAGTGTCTTGGTGTGATCCACAAGGTTAGGTTATGGCTGACATACCAGCAACAATAGCCTGAATCATAAAATTTTCCAGCACCGTAGATATTTAAAATATTTACTTGGCCATCCATTGGTTTACAGTCACAGCATTTACAGTACTGGGGCTATAAATTATGTGTTGCCTGTCATTCAATGGTCATGGAGTGATATAGCCAATATCTTACTCACCAGTTCTTTGGTTTGGACCTTCCCTAGGTTCTGGGTGGCATGGCTCAAGGCTAGCTCCAGGCTTTAGCTCTTTCAGATGACATTGTACGAGACCAATATGCATTTTGAGCAGTTCAAAGAAAACAGTCGTGTCTTAAGGGCCAAGCAGGTCTTCTTTATCAAAAAAGAAAACCAGGTTAAAGGAATGGCCAGTTCATCTTTAAGCAGCGTTTTTCATTCTGTATCACTCTTAAGAAGGTTCCTGACGGTTGTTCCTCAGTATTTGCTTCACATTAAACCAGTATCTTAATAACCTTTTATTTTTTCTCTGCCTGGGTGGCACTCTGTGAATTGTGAGAAAATGTTATCATTGCAGGCTATTTTATTAACTATAATTCTAAATAGCAATGACTAGAGGGGCAAAATGTTGAATAGTGGAAACATATTGAAAACATTCTCAAAGTAGTGATGGAAAAACAACATTTTTAAGTGTTTCTGCATATGATGTGATCTTGCCTGTAGCAAACTCCACAGCAAGGCAGCCGCCTGTTGCCTGCGTCCCCCTGAAGAAACGGAAAAGGCACCAACAGCACTTAAGTGAAACTTGAACGATAACCACACTCAAGGGACAGCCAGCAGCTTATAGTCTGACAGCTACTTTGTTATGTAAACCCAACGAATCATCATTCTTCTGGTAAAACTATAACTATATATTTCACAGATATTTACATGTAATAAACATGTAACATATCTTAAAAAAAAACCACGTGTGATCCCTCTCTGAAGTATGACACTGAATTGCTTACCACAACAGCCCATTGTGATATTTGACTTTTCCCCATTGTCATTCTATGGTAGCCAGTACATACTTCCTTCCTGCTTAACCTTTTTGTTCTTATAATTTCCTTCATGCCATATTCTACTTATTTTTCATCGGTGCTGACATCAGCTGCTCTGCCGTTTTGTCACGCTGTT
This sequence comes from Albula goreensis, assembly GCA_022829145.1. Taxonomy (NCBI): domain Eukaryota; kingdom Metazoa; phylum Chordata; class Actinopteri; order Albuliformes; family Albulidae; genus Albula; species Albula goreensis. The sequence goes on from CM040749.1 coordinate 27,466,990, forward strand.
TTAAGTTCATGGCAAACCTTCTCAGGGCCCAGTGTTTTGTCTTTTTGATAGATATCCTGACTTTTTTTTTTCTTCTTTATGTTTTTGTCTCCCAAAAGGCTGTGACTTGAAAGCAGCTGCATCCTTCTTGAGAACTGGATGTTGCCACAGGGCGTGTGGTGTTGAACCGCTAACAATGAAAACACTGCTCCCATGTGTTGAAAGAACGATAGTTAGGCTTGGACTCGATCCAACATGGAAGGTCCATTGGAACTGCTGAAAATCTCTCTCATGAAAATGCTGTGTCTTTGGGAAACTGAGAACACTCTGAGATGTGCCCACTTATCTCACAAATAAAATATGTTGTTAATTATGAAAAAAGGCAGAAACAGAAATAATATAAATGCATCTTTTTTCTGGATTGTTCGTGTTGGGTTGTATGAGATCTCTGACATTTTAAAAACATTGCTCTTAATACATCTGGACATATTCCATTTGCAGAAGTTTGATAGTTTACTGTGTTTATGCATTTTAGATGCATTGTAACTTAAGTCTGCAAAATATTAATATCTCATAATAAACTCTTGTTTAACAAGTTCTAGTGGCCAATTTATTTCTGTTCAGTAAAATCAATTGCTGTTGGTATAAAGGGAATTAATATATAATCCATTCTACTGTATTTGTGTGGATGAGCTGTTCACTGAGGATTCACTTTATCTTAAACTGAATCTCAGCCATGTGAAATAACATAAAATGTCCTTCAAATCACCCATCGAGAAAAATCTGGATTGGTTAGTTTTTGATAGTATTACATTATATAATTTAAAACAATCAGCCAATAGATTACAATCCCTTAACCAATCAAACTGCTGCTGTGGTTTGATTGATCGGTGGATTGATATGTGACTCCTCTGAAGGACTTGCCAGGAGGGGCATGAGAGCCAGAGAGAGAGCAGCTGTACCTCTGTGGCTGCTGTAGGATCTCACTACTGTCCTCCAGCCATAATGGAAATCATAATGTATTACAGTATTATCATACATACATTGTATAAACACATAAGATGTATTTACAATATACCACAGTATATTCCATTTCCCTACAGGAAAGCATGGGAGACCTTCAGGACCATGGATAGTGACAACCTCAACTGTAGCAATGCACAGCTGAGGCTGATTGATTATCGGTCCTGTTGCTTATCACCTTAATCAGATCTGTTTACAAAGGCATGCTCTGTTTTGTCTTGGGAGAGACCTCAAGCCATTATGGATCCCCCTTGAGATAGCTGGTTTTCTGTTTGATCTTTGTGTTTTTTTAGACCTCAAAAGGAATATGGTAAAAGTAAAAATTGTCACAGGAATGGTATTTGTATGGATTATGTGTGACAAGTAATACAATACAAATGCCTACCTTGTAAAATGGCTTGTTTTTCAGGTAGATGGCTTACATGGAATTCATAAGCAAACCAAAGCAAAGGGTTTGTTGAAATGTTCTAAAATGGGAACTTCATGGGAGCATAAGATTTAACATAATTGGGAACCATTACACCATGCTTACATTACACTGTATTTCTGTTTTTAAATGTATTTTTACATAATCTGGTTTTGAGTTCTGCCTGGAATGCCTCAAACCTATGAATCTATTGTGCTGCATTTGTGCTTTACTGGGTTTCTTTGAGCTCCTTAAAGTTCTGTATGTGAATGTATTTAGATGTTAATTTAGCTTTAGCACATTTGAAGTTTTTATTATCACATTTCAGATGATCAGAGCATGGATAGTGACTATATTCCCACGGATTGTTTATTGTAACACAATATACTTTCTAACTAGGGACTCTCTGGGAAAAGAACTGTCAGTTTACAATCCCTATTGTCTCAAGCTGATATCTGGAGAGGCAAGAATGGAAAACTAAGACTCCGATGAGGCGTCTGAAGCTCATCCTGTTTTTCATGTGGAAGCCCTCCACAAAAATGTGTTTTGTTATTTCACTCATAGGAAGAAGTTGTCACTGAATGAGTAAGATGTTAAAAAAAATTGTAACACCATCCTTGAGGAATCTGATACTGGAACTGAATCTGAAATGCTGCCTGTTGTGTTTGTGTGTGTGTGTGTGTGTGTGTGAGAGAGAGAGAGAGAGAGAGAGAGAGAGAGAGAGTGAAAGAGAGAGAGATTGATGACATTTATGTTTATTTAAGTTAATGTATTCGAACAGCTATATTGTACATTTGCTGTATGGATATTTCTTTTGATAAATGACTGTTGTCAGGCAACAGTGAACCTCTGTGTAGTGAAAATCATTTGTTTCAGTAAGGCCCACTTTAAAATGAATCATTTAAATTGCACTTAGCTATCATTAGCCTTCTATTATATTGCTTAAGCGTGCTTGTTATTCAAATCGGTTGAAATTGTGTTGTTTTGTAAACATCTGTCAATTGCTGAAACAATGCTTGCCAAGCATAATGTACCTATGAGAACTGAGAGCTCGTTGCTTTCTAGCAGCCATTTCTGCCTGACCGATCACCTGCAAGATACCTAACCAGATCATATGTTGACTTTGTGTTCCTCCTGTGGCACGATGTGATGGGTGTTGTGCCTGCAGTGTGAAAAGAAGCGTGGGCTAAAGAAATGTCGTCACAGTAATCAGAGAAGTCAGGTTCTCATCCTTTCTTCCTCCAGAATCCATGGGAGGCAGTTACTCAGTGGGGCTTACATTCAGTACCCCAATGAGGGGGAAAATGCAGAGAACAGACAAGGACAGAATACCCCCACCACAGTGTCTGTATACCCAATGAACTTCCACAACACAATGAGAAAGTCTCTCTGGAAAATTAAAAAAGTTATTAAGATATATTTATGTATATAATGTATTGCTAATAGAAAATGGTGATTGCCTTGTAGTGTTAATTTCACACTAATACAATGCAAACACAGTCATCACCAGAAGAGCAGCAAACAGTTTTTTTTTTGCTTGCAAGAGAAGAAAGAAAGCAAACAAAAATATTTTCCCAGGGTTCCAAGGTTTCAATCTTCACTTTGCTCTTGAGAGAAGACAAGAGACAATCAGTTCACTATTGATGACAATGAAAATACCGACACATTTAAATGTTGACTTTTTAGTATCAAATTGCACATGTAACTGGATTTGATCAGCTCTATCAATAAATACATGCAGTACATACAAACAAATCATACTAACGTTAACAGGAGTTGAGTAGCCAGCTCAGGGTTGATTTTGAACATTGATTTTGAATCATGTATATGGATGATGCCATCATCAGCCTGATGCAGAGAGCCCACTCCCATTTAAATAAGGCTGGCAGTGTGGAAAGGGTCATGTATTTCAACTTCTCCAGTGCTTTTAACACCTCATAATACTTATATGTGGATAAGCTATTGATGTAGGTTCACCCCCATTATTTTATTGTTTACTGATCATCTGACATTCAGGGTACAGTATTTACGGCCACAGAAACAGCTCTGCATACAGGAACTCCTCATTTTAATCACTTATTTATTCTAACTTAATTTTAGATCAATGACATAATGGCTATACACACCTATGAAAGACTCAAGCTGCGATGCTTGATTGTGATTGTGTGACATCACGTAAGCACTTGTTTTTCGGTCTGTGCCTTGTTCACAGGCAGTTTCAGTAGGATATCACAGATGCTGGTGTCGGCTCGGCGCTTGGCGGGGAAAATAAAGGCTGGGCATATGGACAGCAGGTTCGGAGCCCCGGCGAGAGGTTAGCCAAAGGAGAGCTGCAAGGGCAGCCACGGCGACACCACTGGGAAGGCAGGAATCGTGTGTGGAGGACAGGCAAAGACATTGGTTACATTCTATATCACATATTGCTCAAAAAGAGATGTATTCTCAGCTCAAACGGGCCTCATACAGATTGATATACATTGATTTTGGTATGGATTTACTTTAAGAGTGTTAATGCATGGACTAAATGCACCATTATATCTGGCGAAAAGGAATCACTGTATTTGACAGTGTAAGCCTCATGCCGACAGGCGAGCATGATGATTGCGTCATGGTTTGTTGATGCTTTGTTGCATCAGGACCTGGACAACATGCCAACGTTGAGGGAACCATGAATTCTGCTTTGTAACGGAATTCATTTGGATAATGTCTTGCCATCTGCCATGAAGGGAAAGCTGAAGCACAGCTGGGTCATGGAGTACAGCAGTGATACAAATCACACCAGCAAGTCCATACCAGAATGAGCACTGTAAAGTTTTATAATAGCCTAGTCAAAGTCGAGGCCTAGACCCATGTGGGATGATGTTGGAGGAAATTAAACAAACAGTTGATGCTCAAAAACCCCAAAAGGTCACTGACCAGAGGTAATTCTGCATGATCACTTAGCCATCATTCCTCCATGGTGTGGAGAGAGGCTGACCATACTGGAAGCATTTGAGTACAGTCATTGCTTAAAGTAGTGTAACCAGTTATTATGAGTCTTTGGGGCATCCTCTTTTTCATTAGGGGACATTTGATGCTGCATGAATATCAATTTTATATTATTTGTTCGCTCAGGTTTTTATCAGATATAGATTTTCATTGAAAACCTTTTTTTGTGTGAAAAGGACTGGAGAGTGACCCCCCCCCCCGCCCCACGCACACACAGACAGACTCATGCATGTTTGCACATATAAACACATTTACACTCGATGCACAAACCTGCAAATGCAACACATTTTTTGCTATACAAGTAGCGACAAACTTATGTATAGTCAGGGTTGCCATGAAAAACATTTTTCACACTGAACCTCAAGTAACTTGTTGGATGTTTTGCTCAATACAATATAATTTAATTTGTTATTCATGCATGCAATTTAAATAGTCTGTTGCAGTCAAGATAGCTTATTGGAACTGGTGACATTCAATTTGCACCTGAATCCTCAATGGCCAAGTGGAAAAAAATCAAGCCTTGGTGCAGACTTGTTTGTGATGAAAACAGCAAATAAGCCTTTTACTGTTTGCCAACAGCGCTCTGTGTGGAAAATTGGGCCACTGGTGTGTCAAATCCAAATATTGTGCATCAAACTGTGGTCCCGGATGCATTGCTTCACCACTCGTGCGTTATCATGGGCTTGGGTTGCTCTTGGAAAGTGGCCCCTAAGTTGTTTACAGTCAGATCGGTCCCGCTAACTTCGCTCAGTACCCTTTAGCATATTGACAGTGTGTTCATCATACTGCCAGAAGACATCTGGTACAGTCCTCAGTGTCACTCTGCAGGTCTTATGTGATAAGTTATAATGAGATATGACATTGAATTATTCTGTTTCTCAAGGAGACGACACCCTTGTCTCACCCGGGAGTTCTTGCCACAAGCTTCTTATAGCAACCATTAGCTGTTGTTGTCATTGAACAATCCGCCTAAAAAAGGGGGCATTATTGCAAGCAAAACCTGACCAAGAATTTACACAACCTCTGAGATATGTTTCCATTCCAGTCATTATTTTAGCTGGAAATACCACAGAGTTTATGTGTGACCCTTACAGCTGATCCAGGTTATCCAAAGGTTAATCCTTGACTCCCATTGACAGATAAAGGGAAAAGCTTCCTTCATATTTGTCATTTTCCTGTGAATGAGGGGAAGAAATGAAGCCCAACTCCATCTTCTTCCTCTCAGCGTTTGTCATTCAGTGACCTTTTAACTTCAACAATGGACACTTCTGTGAGAGCAGTCACATCAGAATGCACACTTTACCAATCTGTGCCTTTAGACAAGACTTGAAAATGTTACTACAGTCATCCCTTACTGTATGAAGGGGAAATCATTTTACTGATTTTCTTTTAGACAAACCATTTTTTACCAAAGAGCATAGAGAAATGCTGAAGTAACACCACACTGTAAAAAATGCATGACGCTCAGGCATAAACATGATGTATTTTGTATGTGCTGGTTTTGCCCTTGTCACGCAGGGCAGCGAGCGAGCGCTGATGAATTGAAGGAGTGATGGGTGGTGCGAGGCGCGGAGGTGATGGGAGGATGACAGTGATGTAGCACGTGCCCACGTGCTGCTGTCTGTGTGACAGCTGTTTACCGATCCCTCCAACATGGAAGCCAAACCCAAGGGGGGCTCGCATTACGGCCTGTACCAAAGGAAAACAAGTTCCAGCAACTTAAGGAACACACAGAAAAGACACTTTAAAGCACAGACTAACCCCCCACATGCTACATTGTGTCAAGGCTTAAGAGATGGTTTTGTGATGTAGTCTCTAGGTTCAGTCTAGGTCAAATATAATTTACATGATGGTAAATTCAGGTTCACTGAACTGATGTTTTGTTGCATATACAGTTTCAGTTAGTGTTGATTTCTACACATGCAGTCATTCCTTGTGCATTATTATGTTTTTAATTCACATCTAAATGAACTGCATCACACAGATATGGTTGTGCCCTGTTTCATTCTTAAGACCATTCATTTCTTCACTACTTCCTGGAAATGAGTCTGAGCATCTTAAAAATAGATTTTTTTTCTTGTGACCTTGGTATTCCCAAACAGCTGTAAAAAATCAATGAGCTGAATGTTAAACTCCAAATCTTTAAATACTACTCTGCTGTGGAGCACATGGAGTGGTAGTGCTCCTCATAAAGGTGTCTCCATTTCTTTCCTTGAAGAGGTTTAAGAACACCTAGCCTTTTTGCATTAGCAACCTGAATATTAGCAGCACTGAACAGTAGCTAAAGCAAGGACTCTAAGAATATCTGTCACGTGTAACAGCGCCAGTGCAGAGTGCATGATGGAAATAAATCACAGAGCTTGTATAAACTATCAGTGGGTCGGGAAGTTTATGAACTTTGAGCCATACTGAGTCGTAAATCACGGCAATACGCTATAGGATCTCTCTCTCTCCCACTCTCTGTCTCTCTCCCTCCCTCCCTCCCTCTCTCTCTCTCTCTTCTCCTCCTCCTTTTTCCTTTGATTCATTCAGTGGAATACATCCCGGGCAGCAGCGTTGACAGCAGATTTTAAAAAATGATGTCAAAAGGTGGTAATGCCGGGGTTGCCTGGACCAGGAGAACAAATGGCCCTGGTTTCAGGGGGGTCAGGTGTGTCAAGCCAGGTGCTTTCCACCCCCCCTTACCTCCCCACCCCACCCCATCCCAACCCAGTTACAGAAACAGAACAGGTAAAGGGGGTCAGTTTCTACAAAGAGTCAATTGCTTTTCTCCTGCCCGGGATGTGACCCTGTATTCTCTCCATGGATGATTTAGTGCTCTCCCCCAGGGCTGGCCTGGCAGCAGCCTTAATTAGGCTCTGTGCTGGTTTAGTGCCGCGCCACACCTTCCCAGCAGACTCCACTGTCCAGGCTCAGCTCAGGGTGGGCCGTGGGTTACGGGGGAGTAGCACAGAGGACAACTGTCACACTTCATCAAAACTCGTCCAAGGTGGCACTAAGTGTTGCTAAAAATGGCCCTAGCGACGCTTGGTAAGCCCATGTTTTTGTGGTGGGAGCTCTTTGTTAGTTACACAAAGCAATTTGTATAGAGTAAAGGTCGTGTTGAAAATGAAATCGGTTCATCGGTCTTAGATTTTTAATTATCTTAACACATTCATGTAGTCAGTATACAAACATATAGCACAAGCCATACATTAGCTTCCTGAGTCAAGACTAGGCCAGCTACATTTGTCATAACTAGAAATGCTTTGAATAATTCTCCATAACCCCCTGCTCGTATATTTCAATGTCTCCTGGTGTGTGTTTATTGGTATTGGGAGGTACAGTGGAGCCGCAGTCATTTAAACCCATTGGGACCAGACCTGGATCACTGAAATCAATATCAAAGTACAGTTTAAAAAAAACTTACGTCATTACATAACAGTAAACTTATTTTAAAACATAACACTTGTTTTGCAGCTACCAATAATCAAACCTGTTGCAGTTCCTGTTAACCAACCAAAACAGGATTTAAAAAGTATGCTTTGTTGTTGCCTGCAAAAGCAGGTAAGTAAAGTCTGCGTCCAGTGTGCAGTTACACATACACTTAAAAAGCATCCAGGCAGGCAATTATTTTAGGTGCTTAACAAGCTTGTATCATATCTGACAGAAGCTCATGATTAAGTTACCATTATTTTTTAACCAAAACATGACTGAAAAATGTGCTGTCACATTAGGGTTTAAGAATGACATCCTATACTCTGTGTATCCTGATCGCTGACAAGAGTCAAACTCTTACATGTCCTTGATGTTTGATTTATGACTGTGTTACAGGGGGCATTGTTCATGAATATCATACATATTTTGCAGTGCCTGCTGTTTATTTTCCAGGTCCAACATTCACAGTCATAATAACTTCAGTGAAAGTGTTTGCACTCTGTCTCATGATTTTTTTGGTATTCATTAAGTATGGAGGGAACTTCATCCAAAATCCATATGCCCCCATGTGTATGATGAGATGCAAAAGAAGAGAGAAGCGTTAAATGAAATGTTTCCCAATATTTGGTCAAAGTGTCTGGTGCACTAAAGCTGATATTTAAACTGATTTCATAAATACTTTGGAAAATGCAATGTTTGGTTTTCCTATGGATTAAAAGTTTTGCTGTGCAGGTGGACTAACATTTGATTCAAGAGTAGCCTGCAGAAATTTTCTCCTGCCTGAAGTTCGCTGTTGGATTCTATCGTATACTGTCCATCTCCCTTTTGTTCTGCATTTTTAGGCAAGTTCCTTCATATCGATTTTCTTGACAAGTATCTCAGCCTCATATTAGAAAAACAGTCTCACATTTAACTGGCAAAGTTGGCAGATGGCAGGCAATACCAACATGCCATCTATATCAGTGTCTACATCACATCTACTAACAGTGACATAATACTGACATAATCAAAGAGGTTTCACATGCACTTTGCAAGCGTGCATGAAGCAAGAGGACAGTTTATTTTCTTACATATTCATTTGCAAATGCTTTCATTCGCAAATGCTTAGTGTCCACCATCCTTACCTCATGTCCAGCATCAGTGGCAGATGACCTCATGTATACTTTATGTGTCTAGGGGCAGCTTTCAAGGTCAATAAGCAGACAACAGCAAGTATCTACATCACTACTACGAGCAGAACCTCACAACTGTTTCTAATGCGCAGTCACTTACATCCTCTATACAAAAGTATGTGGAGTGGCTTGTTTTGCATAGAGCAATAACCACAACAATTTTGGCCAATCACTTCTCACCCAAATTCAGTATGTATCATTATTTCATTTGACTTTTGGTTCAACAGCTGTAAAGTTAACTGCCAGTATAAAAGAAGAAATGTATTTAAAATATCTTGATATTATGCCTGTGATGTCCCGACATTTGGACAAAAAAGTGAAGTTTGATCTCCTTGAAATCATTCTATTCAGTTAATCCATAATATTATAGAATAAATCATAACAAAATTTAACAGCACATTGACTTCATGTGAAATAAATAACACTGAAAGTTTTGAAGTGTTACCTTTGCATCTGCAGATTAGGAGGGGGTAATCTGTGAGGGATTATGGGGATTTACTCTAATTACATGCGTGTCTCAAACTGTCAGAGAGGGGTGAAGAAGGCTAGAGTCAGTGCAACTCCTGCTTTGGCATGACCCGCTGTTAAGAGCGTGAAAGGAAGCTCTTTTTCATTTAGGAATGTAAAAAAGAAACGGGTGACCGAGGTACACTCATGCCAGTGAGAAACGGTGTGATGTTGCCCTGAGCCTGCAGTGACAGAACTAGTTACTACACGAATCGCAGTGCTGGGGGATAACTTGAGGAGGTTTAATTAAATACGCTGGAGAAGCTGAGTTCAGAGATCTGCGTCTCCTTTACGCAGGCGGTCCATCTGTCTTGCGATCCCTCCAATTCCCACTCAATACCTTTAATTAGCAGAGGATGTCCATGCCCCTTTCACAGCACTCCTTCATAAGAAATGGGTGGGGGGGTGTTGAAGCAAAAGTAATCGGTCTGCCGTCTGTTTTAGAAAATCACAGATTAACACCATTTCTTCCAGATAAAGGCTGAGAATTTCACTTCCTGAGATACAGGATATACAGCTGTGGGTTATTGATGAAATAAGTCTGTGTATTCCATGTTTGGAGTTTAACTCACACTTCATTTTTGTTAGTTATTTAACAAATAACAAGAATAAAGTATGGAAGCCATAATCTTTCCTCTTTAATTTTCTCTCATCAGTTACTTAATCCTCTGCAGCTCCAGATCAGTTCTGTTGTCTTCAAAATAATTGAACAAAATAACAATTCTGAAAGGGTTCAGATTCTTTAAACTTGTTTATTTGGTGTCATGTTCAGAGTTATGAACATTTCACATGTTGAAAAACATTCCCCATGCATGTGTATCTCTGAGGTTCTGCTGTATCCTGTATGATACACCTGTACAACATTCTGGGCAACTATCTGATCTCTTCCTTCATTTTCAATGAAGCTGAGTTATATCTGCCCTTTTAAAACATGTTTTTTTGGTCTATGATAAGTATATTTTATTGACTGTTTTATATGCCCTGGACACAAACACACATTTGTCTCTTTGAGACTTTTTTTAAGCAGGCACTAGCACACAGGGATACACAAACACACACACATGGGTGAACGCACAAACACACACACACTCATGCGCAAAGACAAACACTTCTCTGGCACTCGGGAGTGATAAACAGGAGGCCTGGTTTAAAACGAATTTGCATATATGCTAAGCACTTCGACGCAGAATTAAAAATGTGCTAATACTGAAGCGATGAGATAAAGCCAAGGTGGGAGTGAAACAAAACGACGAGCACGGGGCCCGGGGCCGGTCAAAGTCAAACCCGCGGCCTCGGAATCAGCCCACCGCTTTTGCCTCAGGATCGCCACGCAGCCTGTTTACCCTGAGTCCACCCTCTCCGGCTCTTTCCAAAACAGATGCAGCCCTATTGATTAATGGCCGCCTGCGCTTAAAAGTCGAAAATGTCAGCGAGTGTCTTCCGCGGTGGTGTCACTCCTCGCTTAGAACAATAGTTCCGACTGAGCAGCAGGGACGCATGCCAAGTGTTCTTGACAATAGGAGGTCATATGGCCACTCCCTGGCAAGCGGACAGATAAGTGTACATATACATGAGGACAAGGGGAAGGGGAGATTTAGGGGGGTGCTGGGGCACAATGTGGGCTAATAATAGCCCAATCACGTGGCTTCGCAAGAGTCACCTCAGACAAGTCCTCGTTAGAGGAGGTGAACCGAAAGTGGCAAGAACCGAGGACGGTTTGACCTTTAGTTCTCTGACACTTACAAATAGGCTCGGGGGCCAATGCACTTGTGACGCGATAGGCATTGACAGTCTAGACCCAATGTCCCTGAAATAACCTTCAGATTTCGATATCATCGATTATACTGTGAGGAGCAGAAGGCTTCTGCCCTGAACTCCACCCAGCTTAATTAGGAGCGCTGGCTAGCCACACCCCCCCCACCCACCAGCGCTGTCCCACGTCCTGTAGTGATTGGCAGGACCCTTAAATGTTCATAAGTGGGGCATTGTTTCTGTGCAGGACAGGGGGAGCTGGGCTTCAGCCCTACCAGAGCCATTTCCACAAGAAGGAAGTATGTGTTCTTTCCAACTGAGCATGACATCATTCTGACCTGACATACATAGATAGGTAGGTGTCAAATATTATTGGCAGCCGTAAAGATTCTTTTCAACCAAATCAAGTTAAATCAGTAATAGGACTCTACGTTAAGTTCGTCCAGGTCTTGAAGAACTTTATTGAGAATAATGTAATTACAGATCAAAGTCTTCTCACATGTCTGTATAATATATTATGTATAATGTAATGTATGTATTTTTAACAACAAACGGCATTAAACACTCACACAAAGACATCATCAAAAAACCCGTATCACTCACACACATACACAGACAATGTGGTTTGTCTTTTTATTACTATGAGATGTCATTGTTAAAATTATAATGAAATGAGTCCATTATTATTGCTCACCACATAGAGAAAACAGTAGAAACTGGAGACTATAGCTATATTCTATACTTATTATAAAATTCTGTGTTTGAGCTTAGTGTACACAGAGAGGGAGAGAGCAAAAAAGAGAGATATAAAAATCAGAAGCCAATGGCAACACATTTTTAAAGGTATTTTGTATTTACCTGAAACAAATGTAGCACAGTGTCTTCAACCCCCAGAGGATGTGTACTGTATCATATAATAACAAGTCAGCACTAACGTCTAAACGTTAAGTCTGCTTAACATTGTTTAATTTTGCTTTTCCCAGGCCTTTTCCTTAATCTGTGTGTGTGTGTGTGTGTGTGTGTGAGAGAGAGAGAGAGAGAGAGAGAGAGAGAGAGAGAGAAGAGAGAATGTCATTTGACCTTGGCCATTGCTGAAGAGCCCTAGTTTCTTGCCAAACCAATCAATAAGCTAAACAGGCAGAAGATGAGTATTTAGAATATGGGAAGCTAAACTCAAACAGAGATAGGTTATCTGTCTACCCCAGAGCTCACTTCTGTGCTAATATTTTATTAACAAATTTTTCATGGCAACTTGCATATTAAAAAAGCACAAAACATGATAATGGGGAGTTCTTGCATATGCTGGAGTTACAGGGCTTGATGTCTACATCACCATAGACCAGTGCTTCTCCATGCTGAATCCTGCAGCACCCTGGGGTGGTATGACAACTGAATAAAACCCCATTACATTGTTGCAATGATGCTTAGGTCTGATGACCAGAGAGGCCATGGATTGTGTTTAAATTTATCCTGGTGTTCATGACATTACTCCTGTTTACCAGTGGACGTGGGGACGTTATTGTCTTGGAATATGACAACATCTTTAAAGAAGAATGTTGGCCCAACAGAGTGCACCTGGTCCCCTGAAATTGCATGGATGTTTCCTTGTGTCATTCTGTCAGATTGCATTTCTACCATGCAGAGGAATAATGCAATGCCTAACCCAGACCAGAACACAGTGGTTCCGAGCCAGGGGTGCAGAGTACCACTTTGAAGTGCCGTAACAAGTCTGTGATGCACCCAGGTACAAGCTGCACTACTGAGCTCCCTCCCCCACTCATTTGGTTGACCGAGAGTGTTTGAGTTTGGGAATGGCAACTGCTTCATGCCCCTTTTGACACATTCAATAATTTAGCCATTTCTGTAACGAAACGCCTGCAACTCCATCCGCAACTATTTTGCAATATTCAAAATATGTTATATTCTCACATTACTTTAGAAACTCTCGCAGTAGTTTTTAAAACAGTTTCGAGAGCAGAAATTAATCACTAATATTTCCATTCAATTAATTTATGTTTTCCATTCACCTGAAACACAACTGAACACAGCGTTATGTAAAGAATGAAAAACAGTCATCAGGTTGACAGTGTTTTTAATCTTGGCACATGTGGGACTGCAATCAGATGGAATCAAGCATCGTAAAAGGATCACATGTGCGAGTGTGTGAAGGTTATCTCAAAAAATAAGCAACAATAGATTTTAGTAAGTCACCTGAGGCATAACATAAATAATATAAGAAAGTGTTTTGCCAGAAATGTTGGATGAATTGGAAAGCCACCAAATGAAAAATTTAAAGGCCAATGATTTTTTCATTAATCCAGCGATATTATTTGATTTAATTGAGTCCAATGTTAATGTATTCAGAGACAACGGCATCATCAGTAACAACAAAGACTTGCATAAATATTTAGAAGAGACAAATCAAAGAGTAACCATAGCATGAAAAAAATAAAAAAAAACAAATGCTAATACATTTCCTTGGCGAAATTTCTGAAGCTGTCACACAAAAGGTAACGCTGCTTAGATTTCCTCAGTGAAGTTTTTATTGTTGATTCTGATGCTTGGATGTTTTGAAAATGTAGAAATGACATAATATCCCTTTGTTCTGAAGACAAGAATGACTTCTCATGTAAATCCCCAGCTGCCACTTTGAACACAGCTGTTAAATAATGTGAAAGTTTTTTCCAGCTATGTAAAAGTTTGATTTTGTTGACCACATTGTCTAAATATACAGATCAACGACTAAATCATCATTGACTATTTCACTCTCCTTACTCTCATAATTGAAAATGTGAAATGTGTTGTTGTACTGCTCTGAAAATGAAGTGCGTTAACAATATTTGCAATTTCAGAATATATGTTGTAACACTTTTCCTGTTCATTTAGGTGCTATTAATCAATGAATCAGGTGTACAAGTCAATGACTAATTGTCATAAAGAGTGTCATGGGTATGTAATGTTCTGTTGGACTTATGGATTATGGTTGTGTCAATGTTTTTTATTTGACTTGTCTCATTGTAAAATATGTGTTCAATAAAATGCCTAGTAATTTCATATCTTACTATATTAAGCTGTTATCTGGCATTGCCTGTTCATTTTCTCAGTAACTTTACCAACAAGATACCATGTCACATTTACACGATGCATATTGCACAAGTATACATCACAGCACATGCAAAATCATTTTAGTAGCAAGTCTGAAAAAGGAATTTTTCTGTTTAGTTATGCATACTTTTACTTATATGTCTACTATCAGTCTTGGGTCATTGTGCAACATGATTTTCAATCGACAGGATGCGACACAATAGTTAAAAATGCAGGCTGAGCGGGACTGTGAGCTTTCCATTGGCTTACCGTTGCAGTCCTCAAAACTGTTGTTTGTCCTCTCTCTCTGGAAAGCAAGACATGTGAACCCTCCTCCCCCCCAAGGATCCTGGTCACATGTCACTGCCTCCTAGCATATGGGCATCTTCACTTCCAAAAGGGCCCGCTCCACCAGGTGAACATCTGCTACTTATTGTCCATACGGAAGGAGCAGCCATGACTCCAACATGCCCAGGCAGGAGCAGACTGGTTAACTCTTCACATGCCGAAAAACCCTATGGCTCATGCAGCATTTACTATTACCTGATTTACATTCACCACAGACGAAACACACTCAAACAGCTTAGCATGCTCAGTATTAACAAAACTCATCCCACTGAACCGTGTGTGACTACAAAAATTGTAGTCGTAGTAGTGAATCCTAATAGCGCTCTGAAGCTGTAATAGTTTGCTCTATAATTGTTTTTTGTATTACGCTGAAAGTTAATTACAATGATTGGAAATGATACAATATTATTATTATGATAATATGCAAGTGATTGTATCATTCTTGATCTAAACATTATGCAAATGGGAATTCCAGTCAATCTTTAACGTGCTATTCTTTATGACCTGCACATCGCAATGCGGTACGAGCCGACCTAATCCAAGGACGGTTTATCAAGCAAATTTGACACTCGGATGATTGGTCACATAAAAACCTCAATTAGTGCTTGGATGGTGAAGCAGCAGTGGACAAAGCTCTCCGCCACTCTGAAAACACGAAGCGCCGTCAACATGCCTACAGTTAATTATCTGTGATTAAATGCTTGTTTGTGGCATTGCTGGGACAACATTCTATTCAAGTTGGGGGCCCTCATGCTTAATAAGTCACCCAATCCGTGGCCCACATGATGGCCCATCGACGAATCAGGTTTACAGTAGTCTTATGCAAGTCCTGAAAAGGTTTAATCAAGCTGAGAGAAGCCATATGTTCCCGAGCGAGCAGTACTGACACCTCTGAAGTGGAATATGTGAACGCGACTTAAGTGCAAGTGCTAAGAGTTGAGATTATCCTTCTCTGTTTGCTGCGCTTGGTATTTCACATTTCCTGGAAAAGCTTGGTTAGGGCACTGTTGCACCCTCTCTGAAGAGGAGTTATTTCCTCTGTTTTCATCACTCCTGCATCTCCACATACAACCAAAACCCTGCAGGAATGCCATGGTTTTTATCTTGTGAGATGGGGAAAAGGATATGACGGATAGGCACAGTTCAGTTTCAAACTCTCACCCCAGACGAACAGGAATCAGGAAGCTTCCTGAAATGGAGGTTTCTCTTTCCTGTTTTGTTTGTGGCTTGAGTGTATAGATGACAGTGTAGAATTGACATCAGTAATGAATTCAGAGAAATGAATGGATGTGAAAATGCTCTGAAAACATTTCACAACCTACCATGGTATAAGACTCTACAGTAACAGTTATATAATTATTTTCTTATTTGTATAAATTATGTCATTGTATGATGAAATATTACTTATATCGCAAACTTAGTATTTTTACAAAACCAATAAAAATTGATAAAGAGAAATCAAATTTTAATGATGGGCCTACTTATAATTCATTTCTCTGTGTAGTTCTCAGAGATGATAACCTCATACATTTAAGGATGTAATACTAATGCAAAAATGACCCTATTCCTGAATCAAACTTACATGTTTAATGTTCTTGTCTCCTGTCCTCCCCAATTTCTTGAGTCACCAGCCACCACTGATGTGAACATAGAATGGCTGTTTGTCCATTCTATGTTCACACACAGGCCTGGATTCAGTCCTTATTTCTGACTCATTTTTAAAAGCTTGTATTTTCCAGTTTAATGAGTTTCCTGATCAATCAAGTCCACTCACCAAAACTGTCTCTGCGTTTAATTTGCAGACGCTTAAGACGAAAGAGGACTGAACCTGGTACACTGTGTGAACCATGTGAGGCTAAGGTTCAGTTTGAGCAGGGTGTTTGACAGCGAAACCTCCTTATAGTGAGGCCCACACTGTTCCATTTGACCCCCACAGGCCTCCTCCCTCCACCCGGACAACAGCTGGTGAGGAACCAGCTCTTCAACAAGGAAACAAGTGACATGCAAAGGTGAAAAAGTCTCAACTTCCTCCATTGGCCTCTTCCTTTCCGGTCCACCCATCTTCTGATTGTATTTTTCTTGAGTGTAAGTTTTTAAAAGGCTGTTAAAATGCATTCACCAGGTTTTTGGAATTCCCAAAATGATTTTACAAAGGACACACACACTCAGTATGCCTCGGACTCATGCAGTCAATGGAAAAAGGCCATGTTTCTTTCTAGAGTAGAGAGCGTAAGTCTGGGGACCAAAAAAAACAAGCAGAAATGTCCCAAGTGTCTGTTTTAACCTTGTTAAAGTCAGCACCGTACAATTATAGTAAAATGTAACATGTACTGTAATTACGTACTGTAAAACAAAGCATAGACTATAAAAACATATTCCTGTATTTTGTTTTTGTCTTTGTTCATTTACTTTTATGTGCTAAAAACTTAAATCTAAGAGAGGAGTCTGTGGAAGTCATTAAGCATTTTTTTGTCTGAGCGTACAATACACATTTGGGGCTTTTAACCAAAGCATTAATACTGGCTGAAACAAAGGGCAAAATCACATTTCTCCATGTGCAAGCATTGGATTCTGGGCTCGGACAGATGTTCCTGGCTCAGTTCATCCAAAGCTCTTTAAATTGTGGCATTAATTTCAGCAATTGGATGTGTTTTGAAAGCCTTTTTGTTTTGTCGTGCCTCAAGATCACGAGAGGAAAAAAATATAAGAGCAACTGTAACAATTCAACTAAGTGCAGCAGAGGGAATCTGTTGTAGGAAATGTAGAATCCCATGCATCCTTTAAAGCTAGGAACTGCATTTTGTGTGCGCAGCCCTTTTGCCCTTTTATACGAATCCACTACATGCCCCCACATTGTATGTTTATTGGTTATTATACAAACCAAATGACTTGCGGTGCTGTTTTGTCACTTTGGTAAGGATTAAAATCAAAGATGTGAACGTTAAGCCAAGGTAGGGTGTCTGATGGAACAACGTTCAAGGAGCTCTCGAGGAGACTCTCTCTCCTGGCAAGTGTGTGGCGCTGCTGCCTGCTGCTGAATGCGGTCTGAGGTGTAGCACGCGCCACTCAAATCACACGCATTCTTTTAATTTCTCACTATGCTGCCATAGGAAGCAGCAGCCACTGAGTAGCTCTGCTCTGTTATTTCATATCTGCACTCGCCTCAGATGATGGACTTAAAAACAGCCTGGTGGACACACATATGCTCAAGAACTTCCTCAGACCAGGACCAGGCTTAAAATATTTTTGTTCTAGATTCACTGAAGCTTTCATTCTTTGCCATGAATTTTTATACATTTGTCTCTGATATAATCCTTCTTATAGAAGAGTTAATAGAACATCTGTACATTGACCATCCACCTATGAGCACATATTTATCTGATTAATTGTGTGGAGACCTAATTTAACTACAGAACAATGACTCTCTGATGCTTTGCTTTCGCTGTGTACAAAATGACATAACATATTAGAGGACGCTGGGCGCTTCATAAGCATAATCACACAGCCTCCAGCTCAAAGGGCTTCTCTGTGTCCAAAGGCTCTTTTGATGCAGCAACAAGCAAGCAGCTCCTGAAATATTTAAAAATTAGCATCTGTATATTATGTTAATTTAAGGGCAATACTGAAAATGATCATACAAAATGCATTTTTGTTATAGGGACAGACACACACACACAACTGCACACATGCACACACACACATGATATATATATATATATATATATATATAACTCAGATTTATCAGTTTCAGAAATATCAGTATTTACAAAAATACTACAAAATGACTAACATTGGTGTATAAAAATGTATTAAAAAAAACTTGTGATTTTCCCCCAAAATTAATACAATGTACTGTCCACCAAACAGATTTTGATGAAATGCTTAACAGGGATAGATCTTACTAGATCTGCAACTAATTTATGAGAAATATAATTGGCTGCCCTCTGACCCCACTAACCTGGCACATTGAAAATTTGGTGAGGTACATTACCAAAATCAATAAGGAAGACAATTAGGCAGTTTTCATGTGAAAATGGGCCATAATGGCGGCGCCCTTTGTCCGCCCAGAATGGGCCCGCGGATGAAAAGACAGTGGAGTCAGCGGACAGCCAGGGTCAGCCCGACAGACAAAAGATCTCCTTGAGGACACAGCTGCCTGTGAAGGTACATCGGGAACACCTGCCGTATTGTCTTCCGCACGGCAGCAGTGGCCGGGCACACAACACCTAATACAGAGTAAAGACGGGAAAAGGTCACCTCGACAAGCAGAGGTGCCTGTTCACCTGTTATTCCCCCCTCCACCCCCTTCCCCCCCAACACACACACACCTTCCCCTCCTCTCTGTTACAGTGCACTTGTCATGTTTGTTTGTTTGCAACGCTAAGTCTCGCTGTCGTGGGGCAGTGTTGTTTGTTTAATCTCATGGTTTTGAAAAAAAAAAGGCAAGCCTGAAGAGGGAGGGGACCGAGTTGAACAAGTGCTCGTACTGTCCTGCATGACAAATTGTTTGCCTTGGAGGACCTGTGGGAGAATTTCAAAGAGAAATCCGATGCTCCCCACTGCATCTTAAGGGTGGGGCCTTTGTTTTGTCCTTACAGGAGTGGCTATCTCTTGTCCTAAAAAGGTCGAGCTACTCAAAGTTCTCCAACCTTTGAAACATAAGGCAACACACTGACAAGTTCCTTTTGTGCCTCCCATTCTTCATTTAAAGTGAATATTCAGGCTTATTTAGGGTGTGGTCAAAGTGGTAAAGGTGCCCTTCGGAGACCTTTAAGAAGATCGACTGTCAATTGCATAGCTGATCAAAATCTAAAACACTGTAACGTGTTCTTTTTCAGCAATATTTTAGATTGCAGAATATGGCATATGGTATACTGTTGCTGTAACAGGATGTTATATATCAACTGAAAGACGTTAAAATGAACAGTCCTTTGAGTGAAATGAGTTGATCGTGACAGACCCACATCTGTTGGCTCTTCTTGAAGGGCATGGCCGGCTGGTGCAGATGTGCATTTTCTTCCTCATTACCCAGTCCTGCGTTGCCCTAACCCTGCTTTGGCTAATCACAACAGGAGTGACTTCATCCAATATGCTTTGTATGTGCCTGACCATGTGTGTGTGTGTATGTGTGTGTGTGTGTGTGTGTGCGTGTGCGTGTGTGTGTGTATATATGTGTGTGTGTGTATGTGTGTGTGTGCCTGTGCATGTGTATATATATGTGTGTGTGTGTGTGTGTGTGTGTGTGTGTGTGTGTGTGTGTGTGTGTGTGTGTGTGTGTGTGTGTGTGTGTGTGTGCATGTGTATGTGTATGTGTGTGTGTGCGTGCGTGCATGTGTGCATGTGTGCGTGTGTATGTGCAAGCATGTGTTTCTGGAACTCTTCCCAAATATGCTTTCCCACCGACACACAAAAAATTAAGACAAAGTGCAGTATTTTTCTGCTTGGGTGACCATAACCTTTGCTATGTCTTGTGCAAGCAGGTGTCGATGCCCCAAGTCGATTGCCTGTATTGGACTGTACTGTCACTCATGTTTACTTGCGCCAGTGGACTTTGGAATCCTGTCATGATGCCAGTCCAATAAGCCTCCAGCATTGCAGATGACAGTATAGCTTCTTCTCTTGTATAAAAAGGGATAAAGAGGTTAATGCACTCAAGTTGGGATAAACACCCAGCTGCTCGCTTTCTAATATTTAAAAGTGCCCTTCGCCTAAATGAAAATGAAGGACTCATTAGGAGGGGCCAAATCTGCTTTGAACATTGGGGCTGCAAAGAGCATCTGAAGCACTTTGAACTTAAAGAGAAATGACTGTAGATAGCATGAGAGTGCCCACGGAGCACAGCGACACTAAACTTTACTTTTGTGAACAATTCTGTCAAATGACTTGGTCATTTTCACTGGCAAACTCAGTAAACTGATACAAAGACAGAGAAGTGTGTTGCAAAGAAATATTATTCACAATATCTGAATGCTGGATATTTGGAGTAAAGTAAAAATACTTGGAATTAATTAAAAAAATTCACACAGTGTAAATAAAAATCATGTTTTACTCGTAAGAGGTCAATATTACTAGTAGGTCACTGTACGGACCAT
This sequence comes from Albula goreensis, assembly GCA_022829145.1. Taxonomy (NCBI): domain Eukaryota; kingdom Metazoa; phylum Chordata; class Actinopteri; order Albuliformes; family Albulidae; genus Albula; species Albula goreensis. The sequence goes on from CM040749.1 coordinate 27,487,758, forward strand.
CCAGAGGCTGAATTTTGAACAAAGCTTAAACATAGCTTTAACGTTTTGCTGCTAGAAGCAGTGGGGAGAGAGAAAAACAGCCCAGACATTCTTTTGGATGCAGCTGTGAACCTGCACCTGCCCCTGACCTTTGACCCCTCATGGAAAAACAGTTTCATCTCATGTGTTTCCAAACAGGAAATCTTGGAAGAACATTTCAAAAGGGAAATTAATAATAATAAAAAAATGCCAGTTTGGTACAAATCAGTTCAAGTCTGTTTTTCTTTTAGAAAACATTATTTTACTGCTTTTATTTTTATGTATATTAAATGAACATATAACATCATAAACTTATGTATATTTAATTATAAAATATACAAACAAACAAACACACACACACACACACACACACAAACACATATCTGTGTGAATATGTATGTATGTTTTATAATTATTTAATATTTTTCTGCTAAAGTAATTACTTTTAAACGTGATCAGTTTTATTTGTTTGACAGAGGATGTGAATTATTGTTATCAACTCACCTTATTAAAATTTATGAAAAGAATGAATCGATGCCTCTGTTAGCTATGAGACATTTTTATGGGGATTTAGACAGTTCATGTTTCCCCACAATGTACATGTCCATGTCACCTTTTAAATCATTTAATTTGAATATTGCCATTTGAAAATGCACATATTAGACAGATTATTTTATATCACAGTCTTAAAACTACTTCCCCTTGAAAATCACTGCGGTAAAGCAAGAAAAACCTTTTGGTGAAAATAAATTAACTTTTTTCACTTTGATGTACAGTCCATTTTGTCCATGCAATGTCCTTTCATTTCTAATTTGTTGCAAGATCAAAACAACATTTATGAAATGTACTGTATTGTTTGGAATTTCTCCTTGAAGGCAGTGCGTAATGAATGTAATTTAGCAATTAAATTCAAGCAATTAAATTCAAGGTAGCCAAGCTCATGTCTTTATAAGACACATAACAGGGTAGGATTCACAAAAGGTTGATGTATTTCTCAGAGAATGAATGAGCAGGAATCTTTAACAGTTGGAAGTCAGAGCAACGCTTGCATACACTTGCTTACTGTTATATCGTGGATGTTTCTTATGGTGCAATTCTCAAGCCATTTCCTATGATTATATCAGGCTTGTATTTGCTCAGAGCATTCTGAGTTATTGCTTGGGCATGGTAATTGCCCTGCATCTCTGGAGATGCATTGATATGACTGATATCTCTTTTTGCAAATCCTCTTACATTACTCAGAAATGTGTGTGTCTACACAGCTTAAAAAAGTAATCTTCACGACTATCGATGGTGCTGGCAGGGGAGAATGATCAAATCTGACCATCTCTGATTAAGTAACCTGATAAGACTGAGAAGAAGGTGAAGCCATCCCACTGCACAGGGTGAATCTGTGTTGCCCTCACTTGCTACAAACCAAACACCCATAACGGAACTTCATTGAACTTAGTCACTCTGGACGCTTGCATAGAAAAGTAAAACTAACTTTCTTCCTTCTCACATTGGCTAGATATGAAAATGGCAAAAATATATGTCTCGCCAGCTATCTGAACCTATTTAGAACAAATATAAAAATGTATGGAGATATGTAGCTAGTCCAACTAAGGTACCCCTGCAAGTTAGCTTAGCCCTACAATGGGATAGCTTGCTCATTTTCAAATAGCTAACATCATCGTAGTTAATAATTTTGACATTTGAAAATTGTCAGTCCGGCGCAGATGATGCTCTTGTGTAACATTAGTGTTAGGGAGCAAATGGGAGGTCTCTGAAAAGTTTTTATTATTGAAGCAATTATATGCACAAATTGGTGACCATATTTTAAAAACAAATTTCAAATGTCCCCTTGCCTCCTGTATCTACTGGGAAAAATATGTACTTTAAGCCCACTTTTTTCTTTGTTTGCCACTTGTGTAATGTCAGCCCGATCCCAGTACTTCATAATCAAACAACTTGGCTACAAAACATAAAGACGGTCTACCATGAAACCAAAAATCATAAGGAGACTGTCCAGTGGGCATGAGCAAGCAAGAATTAATGAATATGTAAGTCAATTGATTTCTGTTTCTCAACAGAAGTTTTTCTTGTTTTTGTCCTATGAGGAAAATAAATCCTCTGGCATAGACTCAAACATTAGTGTTTGGTGTTTTATTTTTAGAGAGGACTGCAGTATGTTTCCTGTGTGAAAATGCTTTAAAAATAACTGCTAGAAAAACATCCACAAATAAAATCTACAGCATCTTTATATAGGTGTGACTGCAATCTGCAGACGTATTTGTGTGTGTGTGTGTGTGTGTGTGTGTGTGTGTGTGTGTGTGTGTGTGTGTGTGTGTGTGTGTGTGTGTGTGTGTGTGTGTGTGTGTGTGTGTGTGGAGAAAGACTTTACTGTAAATGCCTGAATTGGTATTTATAGAAGCTGACACAAGTTATGTTTATCACTCTTCTTATTCCTGATGCACCATATCATAACAAATGTACAGAGAGAAATATGGTACAGAAGGTCAGAGGTCAAAGAGATGGGACAGACAGTTTGGCCTCATAAATGAGCCCATGGACAAAAAGTCCCCATTTACGGCACACTCTGTCATTCCTCTGTAGAAAGAGATGCCACCGAAATTAACCCCTTCATGGAGCCCTCACTATCTGGCCCAACGCAGATTTGCACTCAAAGTAAGAGTTCTGCTCCAAGCACTTCTTTTCCTGGAAGTCTGGGACATGAAGATTTTCCAACAGTGAGAGTCCCAAGGCAAAGACTGACTTGTGTTCACATCATTACACATAAATGCAACATCAGGGGAAGGTGGAGTAGGAGAATCAGCACACTAGAATCTCCAGTCTGTTGGAGGTCAGAGCCCAAAGAGCACAATCTCACTTTTATAATACAAACAGTATTTGCAACTCTTAGACAGATGGATTGTTTTTGACAGTCCTGGACATACAATACAGTCAAAGGGATTGCTTTGAAAACGACTTTTCTTTAAAACGTCTATGCCGAATGAAGCAAAACAAAGGCCAGACACTTGCAAAGACAATCCGCTAACGAAGCAGGAAACGCCGTTGCGCTGAAGTACGTGCACCACAAAGGCTGGAGTCTGGAGGATGTGTTGCTAGGAACTGTGATTGTGTCAGCACTATCGGCAAGAACATTTCCTTACAGGTGAACTTTTAAATGGAGACTGACAGATATATGTTTCCTGCTATTTTATAACGTGGCCAGAGCCTGAATCACCCCCCAGCTTGCCCGTCTCGCTAGCGTCTCCATTCGGCCCGGCCGTTTGTGTCTGAGGAAGGTGACCTATTTTCTGACGCACTGCCCATTCTGTGATGTTACAGCCTCCCTCCCATTTGTTTTATTTTTTCCATATAAAATTCAAGGAAGGGCCATGTTTCATGAGTAATTGTGTTTAAGTCACAGTTTTTCCTTATTGCGGGTTGGAAAGATTTTGGGAATTGTAAATCACTATCGTATGAACCAACAGGGGTTATTGAATGTATGGTGGATGTAGACCTCATTTTGAAAGTTGATTCAAGCATTGTAAGTAATGTATACAATCTTGTTCTTGTCAAAGGAATTGTGGAGAGAAAATACTGAAAATAATGTACATTTTTGACAGAACAGTTTAAGGTGGAAAAACGGCTCTTTTCCACAACATGAATTTTCTTAGTAAGTAAATAGGGTCTCAAAATTTGATTTTGTGATAAAATCACAAGTAATCAACAAGGAAACATTACCTTATAGATCAGATGATTTGGTGGATAACACTTGAAGTGATGGATATGTTTTTTTGTTTTGTTTTTTTGACAGACATTCCTAACTACGTCAATGGGCCGGAAAAAAATCTTTACAATTAAGCTCATGTCTGTTCACACATCACACATTGCCAAAGCGCTGGGCACAAGCTGAAAAAAGCTCTCCTCTTTTCCTTTGGAAAATCACGGAAGATAATATCAGATGTCTCTCCCAAGCCTTTCCTTTGGCAAAGCTGTGTGATATTAAAAAGGTAGAAACCACAGTGGCTGTAAACAACTAAAAATAGACAGGTATGAAAAACAAGGTGACTTGAATATGTGACACTATATATTTGCCACTGGTTGTGTTTTCGTTACTTTTATCTCTCTCCCTGGTAAAGGCTTGGGTTACTAACAGCTTACTAACAGTTAGTAGGACTAACAGGTCCTACTAACAGCCATTTCTTATGTATTTTCCTTCTTTTTCTTTTTTAAGTTACTTTTTGGTATTGCAAACATCTTATAAGGCAGTCATTAGACTTTTTAAAACCCCAAACCAGTCTCTTTCTTAATAAACTGTTTTTTTTTGTCTATCGATCAGAATACAGCAACATTAAAAATGGACAAGGATATTATGTTATTTGTAAAAATAAACAACACTTTATTGTTTATTTCTACAGCAGTTTTGTGACAAGACATTTTTTCTGGAAAAAAATGTAATGGAGATGATTTTGTTTACATTGGTTACTGTATAGATACAGTAACATAATACAGTACAGTAAATAAATAGACAACAAATACAACAATTGGACAAGAAAAATATAACCAAAATCATTTCTGTCATTGCAATCAGTAAATAAAAAAGAGGTGTTTCTTACTATCAGGGTACTGCTGGACCATATTGGCTTTGTATTAACAGCTAAACCAATGAACCACAGCAGAAATTAACACTGTTCTGTAGGTATTACGTCAACTTTGTTGAACATGGAGTTTTAGGCTGTAGTTTTAGAACAAAGTACCACAAGGCTTCAATAAATTCTCAAAATCATTGTAAATAATTGTTAATAAATCCATGAACTAATGTCTTTTGCAGAAGCAAAATAAATTTCACTTAAGTAGGGTTCAGTTGATTATCCACCTTTGACACTAATTCTTATTGAAAACTGATTGATAGATTCCACCTCTATAGCATAATCATTATAAATATTTAAGAAACTTCAGTCACAAATACGAAGGAGAGTTTATCCCAGTCGCACTCATCAGCCAATTACCAAGTGTTGACTTATTATGATGAAGCACATGACCTGTGTCCATCTGCTGTTTCAATGCAGTCTGTGGAACGCATCACCACCAGCTTCTGCTACGTGTTCAGCCTCCCATTCCTGCCATTCTTCTACCAACCTTCCTTTAATTTAGGGGTTGGCTCATCACTAATGTCAACTGCACCTACAGTCTGCATGTCTTCCTTTATCGGAGTGGCCATTTTATGTGACTTGGTTATATACGAGTTGCTGATATTAAACTTGCTTCAGCACCGATCAGTGGTAGGCCTGAATGAGTGTGGCCGCTTGAGTTAATCTAGCATTTTAATGACAAATATTTGAAATAGACGGTTCATAAATTTTAAAATGCTACTTTCAATACCCTACTGGTTTAACAAGAGGAATGTATGAAAAAGTATCACACAGTTTGTTGTTTTCCTTTTTCTGTGGATTAAAAGTAAACCTGATCTCACAGTTTTTTCTTGACCCAAATGACTGTTCTTGACTTATACCCACCAATTCTGCAGGTTAACTACCACCAGTGCACAAATTTTCTTTGCAAAAACTGAGTAATGTTTTATTATCTACTGTGAATCACTGTTGTCTTGCTTGTTCTAGCATCATACAGTAAATATGTAAAGGGAATTACACATACATGAGTAAAGTAGTAAAACTTTGCAAAAACAAAAATGATAACAAAAAAAAAAAAAAACAGAGAAACACCCAGGGACTTTGCGGGAAACAGTGTTTCATCCGTGTTCTCTTTTATGCTGCCGGCTAGCTTCTGTTTGCTATTTGAGTCATAGTTCCTGATGGTAACGACCCAACAAGGGATGTGTAAATCTTTGTGGAATTCACAACTGTGTTCGCAGTCTAAAATTTGGACACTTGACCGTTCGAAGAGATTGTGCTATGTAAATTTACTGTGCTGACCAATTTTGCCTTCTAGTTTCATACTTGGATGATCTTATTTTCCTGAGAAGCACCTTGTGCTTTAGCTTGAAAGGTGCAATATAAGTACATAAATAAATAAATAAATTAATTAATTAATTAATTAATAAATCACTTCCTTACATTTCATCACATAACAGGAAATAAAGGTCAACGGCATGAAAGACTAAATAACCTTCTACAAATGTAGCAAATAATTTTCAGGTTGAAGATTTTAGCGTGCTAATAATTCAATGTCATCAAGAGAGTTATTAAATAGTTAGTGCAAATAATCAATCTCAGTTATGGGGGCGTTATGGGTGCAGCTGAAAATATGTTTGATGTGAGGAGGGGAATCTCAGGGTATCAGATTTATGTCTATTGGACAAACGGGGTTAGCAGTTATTGTCATTTGAATGTAAGCATTGTCAACTGATTGTTGTAGTGCCACCATTTGGCCAAAATTTGTACCTTCTCTGAATCACACAAGACTCAACCATAGTGCAAAGTTTCATCAAAACCAATGAGTCAGGTTTGCCAAAATATCCTAAGCAATGAAATAAATAAAATAATCATAAAATAATGTATGAAAGTACCTTCAATTCTGGCCTTTTGTGAGCCATTTCTTTAGCCCTGAATGCGCCATTGCTGATCAATGTCTATCTATCCATTTTCAATACTGAGACGAAGGTTCAAACTGTTTTGCAGATTGTAAATACACATATATATGTTTTGAGACTATGCAGGTAGATTCCTCCAGATGTGTAAGATTTACATACATGTAGTTTAATATTTCAAACTGAATAGCTTTTTCTTGATATCAGCAGCAATCCACACACGAACGCACACAGTCACACACACACACACACACACACACACACACACACACACACACACACACACACACACACACACACACACACACACACACACACACACACACACCACCCCTCACCCCACAAAAAAAAAAAAAAAATCATACAGGTGCATTCGTCTCCATGGGGCTGATCAATACTCTTGTAAAGGTCAGCGTGGAATCTTAAAAAAAAAAAAAACATCCATCCCGATGAGCTGTAAGCATGTGTACTTCACGCAAAACAATTCCCCAAATAACCTCTGATTAAAAAGCTCAGCTGAGCTCTGAGCCCTGATAGATTTTTGAGGCCAGACTCTCATTTCCTTCTCTGCATCTTTTTTTAATCGATTGAATGTAAATCGTGTCAATATGCTAGTGGGGAAGCTGAGGCACTAGAGAACCCCACCACGGCATTGATTACAGAGGCATCCAGCTCACACTGATAGCGTGACATTGGGAAAGGCCACCAGTTTATTAGAAATTTTTCTGAGCGGATGAGCAGAGGCATCTGATAGAGTTATGCATTTTAGTTCAAGGGTGCAGGGTTTTCGTGTTATTAGACAAGGCATCTCCATTACACTTGCCTGGAACTAGGCTCACAATTGCTGTACCATCAATTATTATTGTAGCATTGTATAACATTGTTATTTCAATTGTATATGCTGTATTACTTTGTCATTCAAACTTGTAGTAGCTGTATTGTTACTGCAACAACACTGTTTGTTGACTGATAACAAAGTAGTATTGCCTCTGTGTGCTGAGGAATGTAATGAAAAAGCAGTTTCTCAATGAAATTTGTCATGTGGTTTTCCAGGAATTTTGACAGACATATTTTGAGATCCCCATTTTCTGTATATGCATTGGTGTACATGAGGTGGACAGAAGAAGAGTACTAATATTGGCAGCAATATTGCACACTGTAGGAGTCCAATTTGACCAGGCCTGTATCAGTGGGACCCAGCCCCCATCGTAAAAGCATGGATCCAGGGACACAGACACAGTAACTGCAAAATGACCACTGCTGTGTATCTAATCCATTACGCTCAAGGTCTCTGCTCTCTTGTTAATGTTGTTATGCTGCATTACAATGATAGGCTCAGACACAATATGATGTACATAATGGTATATTCATTTAGCATATGAGACCTGAAGTAGCTGATCTAATTTAGAGGCATATCTTGGTGCATCTATCACATGTAATCATAATTATTATCATCAACATCATTATTTTTCAACTGAGACAAACAGTAGAAAGTAAGATTACACTTCAAGTAATACATAAACAAATATACTGTGGGATTAGTCTTCCCCTATCTTATGCTCAGTGTGGGACGTGTGGTCGTATTCACAAACCATATACATGCAACCCCATATACAATTTATGAGAGCACAAAAACAAGCACACATACTTCCCCCAAAAATGTGACATCAAACAACTGCTTCCTTTTAGAGGGCTGTTGACAGTTCAGCTTACACAGTCATGATATGGAGGAGGAAAGCAGCTTCCTACAACTCCCTCCCTCCCTGAGCAAAGCAACAGCCAATCAGGTTTCTGCCTGCATGGCTGCTTAGTGCAGTCAGCAATGGCATGATTTGGCTTCCAAGAACCATACCATGGAATCCATCCACACACTGATCCAGAGCTTTAACAGAATGCGCTACCCAACAACCCAATAAATACAACAAAATGCAATTTACTTGCTCTAACATGAATTTCCCTGCCTTTCCAACTCTCCAAGTCCATAAAGCTGTTTACTGGATACTAGATTACTGGATTTGTCTACTAATACAACAAGATTAATTTTTTTGGACTTCTTCCTCTCCCCTGCACCAATTCGGTGCCAGCTGAGACAATATTTCAATCCACAGCCCAAAATATTATCTAATTATTTTAAGCTTCAACAATTCAATTACTCAAAAGGAGACATCACAAATTTATAAAGACGAAAGTATTTCAGCTCATAAGGAATAAAGTGTCTGTAAGGTTTTGTATCCTTCCAATCATTAGCTAATTTAGGCCTTTGAATTAAGATGTGCTGATTTCTTTAGTTAAGAAATTTAATTGAAAAACTAAGTGCTGAAACACAGCAGCGCCCAGCAAACACTGTGGTCCTCCAGAACTGAATTTTGACAACAGTGACGTGAGCTGTGACGTGTTGGCTGGTTTAGCCTCTTCATTTATGAAACACCGTGGGTATGGCTGTGCATGGTTGTGGGAGAACATGGTAACTGTGAAAGGATTTATGTTTTAATATATGTAACTCCTCCTCAGGAAATGACACAATCAAGGGTCCATAAAAATATGGGCAATCCCACGGGAGCAGAATAATGGGGAAAACCCTGGTCCCGTTTCAGTGTTCCTTTATCTGATGCGGAGGCTTTCATGATGCCAAAATAAATAAGGGTGTCTTTTAAACAAAATATATATGCTTTCTTTTCAACATTTCAGCCTGGTTTGTAAGATTTTCATCTTAGGTGTTTTTCAGAACTTTTTAAGTTTTTGTGGTTTTGCAACAACAGATTGTTTGACAACGTGTGTATGTGTGTATGTTAGCTGCTCATCTTAATAAATAAATAATCTGTCAGGCAAATGGAAAACGATACACACCTTGACATGCATCATATTATCTTTCTATAGCATTTCAAGTTTGCAATAAAATACAGCATGACTGACATTTTTACATCTGCTGACTGTCGCTCTACAGTCTTGAGGATACGGGTATTCTGTATGGCTTTGCACATGGAAGAAAAAAAGGTGCATCCAGAAAGGGTTAAAAGTTCAGTTCCATGCCAGCCTTCAAAAAACATTGGTGGGTTGTTTACGTGATGCGGACTGAATGGCCACTTGAAGCTATTCTTCTCCAGGCCCAGGGTGCTGAGAGATATTATGACACAGGAAGTGTATAATGACTGCCCACGTTATTTATCCAGGATATCCCAAACTGGCTGGCATGCCCAGGCAGGAGCAGGTCCGTGTTTGAGTGCCCCCTGAATCGGGGGTGAGCCAGAGGCGCAAGGAGGTGAGAGGATGTGGCAAGGTCAGCCGGGGCCCGCTGCTCCTTTGGCTCATTTATTTTCTGTGAGCTTTCATTTAAAGGCAGATGGCTTCTTCTTCCTCCCTCACTTCAAAGACCTCTATCACTTCTGAGATCTTTCACAATGCACTGTTCCTGCGATCTGTACATGCAAAGTTCATTTCTCTTTTGTGTTAAAATATGTCAAAATAATTAGTGAAAGGATATGAATATTATACTCTCAAATGTCTTTAGAACAGGACAGACCGCCAAGCTTGACTTTCCTAAGCTTGTTCTTTTCCTGTATGTTAGTGATAAAAGAATGTGTCTTGTCAGAAATGGAAATAAGTGGTGATAAAATTCACATATAGATATATAACTATAGCAAAAAATAACAGCATCAATAATAATAATAATAATAATCATCATCATCATCCTTCTTATCATTATCACAATATTTTTTAAGTATTAAAAATTGTTGTAGTAGTACTATACAGCAGTATTTATTATTAAATACAAAACAAGACACGCATTTGTAATGAAGTAACACATGAAAAAATAAATTTTACACTGAATGACTATATAACAAGACGTAGGCTAAATGTTTTAGATATGTGTTACTTGGGGCCTTTCAAAAAAGTGAGTCTTTCTTTCAAGGTGTTGTGCACTGCATGGGAACCAATCCAAGGCGTTGGTAGTCATATTTATGTGACTACTCACATTCACTTTTTCTGATGCTTCCATGCAACATAACCATCAAACAATCAAACTAATGCGTGGCTCGCTCAGTGGTGCACGACCACGCACAATTTTGCACATTTTTCTGGGGCGCTCGAGTGCTAAACATGTTTGAAGAAATCACTACAATGGTTTGTGCTGGGAGGGTATTCGGGGGATAAACGGGGTTAAAAGCAACTTTTTGTTGTTGCACACGATGTTGTTATCTGTGGCAAAAAGTGACTCCCCTTTGTGCTCGCTTGTTCGCTCTTGAATAACTTTCTTTTTTCCCCACATTTGAACGCACAGAAAGCCTTCAGACGTGGTCACGGCCCAGCTAAACCAAGGAGCAGGCGAACGAGGGCCCGCCACTACCGCTCTCCCAGTAACCTTGCCAAAGGGCCTTTTTCTGCACAAAGCTGGCTCTATCTTTGTATATTGAGTGAATTAAATCAATGGCAAATTGTTGGCACTTTTCACAGGACAGTGACCAGGAACCAGGCTGTGTCCTCTCCCCGTGATTGACACTTGAAACATGGCAGAGGACGGAGCCAGAGGCACCGCTCCACGCTTGAAGTCTCTGCTGGGGATAACAACTGGTGACATCTGCAGAGAGGGCCGACAAAAGGCAGTTGAAAGCTATGTTTGTTGCCATCCTCCCCTCAGATCTTCTGGCTTTCATGGAGCTCCTTCTTGCTTTAATATTATGATTCAGCACCTGGCTCTTTTGAACCTTGCTTTAACTTCAAACGAGGGAGGTGGTATTAACAAACATGAAATAGGGCTGGAGGTTTGGGGGGGGCTGGGGGGAGGTGGGGGGTGAGGGATGGTGGGATAGCCAGCAGTTTGATTTCCCCTCATCATCTTATCAAGGATTTTCCTTTTTTTCTTGCTGGCTGTCACCAGCTGCCACTTTCCCACTTTCCTCTGTCATCTTAACCATTACCATTCCTCTAAACCTGAATTACTCCCCACATAATCACATCTCTGAATATGGTTACATCACTAATGCACATACAGCTTAAGGGCTAGTGAGAGCAGAGACTGTAAAAATCTAATCAGTACTGTACTTATAAAAATGACCAGTTTTTTTATATTGACCTGATATATTGTGATATTTTGAGGTACATCAATCATAAGATAATTGAAATGTACAAAATCTGTTATAAATATTGTTTTAAAAGCATGAAACTTGCTTTAACGTGTGACAAAGTTACAGCAAACAGTCATGGTGTTGGGATGAATATCTGCCATGTAATTAGCATATTTACTGGTTATGCATGAATTTATTTGCCAAAAAAATCCTTTTATCCCACTGGGAGGTTTTATCATTATCTATGGGTAATTTCTTTACCATTAAATGCTCCTGTTTCCACAACTCCATATTATATCTGATAACAGCAGTCTTGATAATTTCTGAATGATCCCTCTGAATAATTAAAAACAAATCCCCCACCCTGAAAGTGTGTGGAATGACATCTATTTGAATGCAGTATAAATTTCAAATTTTCTAAAACTCTAATTAAAAAAGTATATACATAAAAATTAAAATTGTAACAGCTCATTTTCTTAGGAATTATCCTCAAGACAAAAATTTTAGATTGGCAAAAGCTTGTGTAATTGTAAATTATGAGGCATATTTATTAAATAGTACAGAAGCCCACGGTGTCTAAGAAGCGCTCTGGCTTTCACAGAGTTTCTCTGTGTCCCCATAAGGGAGGTCAAACGGGACAAACTGAAGTGTGCGGTACGCCACCGATCAGCCTCCCAATGCAAAAAGTGTCAGCACTCAGTGAGATAAAAGCTTTGGGTATTTAAATAAACTTTCCAGAACCAGAGTTAATTATGTGACCTTCAAAGTGTCTAATTTGCGTCTGTAGTTTGAGCAAGAGACAATTAACTTTAGCGAACAAGTCCCCTCCTGTGGGGGATAAAAGGGGGGTGTGGGACAGTGACCAGAGGGGCCTGCCATTGAAGAACTGAGGTGCCACCATCTCTGTGATTGGCAAGCCAGATCACATGCCAACGGTTAAACACAGGAACGGAAGAGGGAGAGAAGTACACATGTGAGTACACATCGGAGTTACCGCTGGTTCCACAAGCCTGGATTTCCTTTATCACAAAACTTTTTTATCCGCGTCCTAAAGTCTATTACTCCAAATCAATAACAAAAAAAAATGAATACCTGGTGAAAATAAGGACAACAAACAGAACTCAAATCATGCATTTGTGGCCTATATATCAATGTAAAAATACCATCCCAACATTCATAATGTATGTAAAAATGCTGGACAGGCCTGACTGTCTGCAATTACAACTCCTGTTGAAGCAAGATGAGACATCAATGACTATGAAAGAGAGGTTATTAATGGGCCTGTTTTTCCTGGAGCTTTGGTGACCAAGACGGCTCAACTTGCTGATGTTCCACAGGAAATACATCATCATCAAGGGGAAATAGTGGTTTGAAGCACATAGTCCAGTATGGTCGTTTCAAGGCTAAACAGGCTAGTAACCGAAGATCAGTCCTTTCTGATCACAGATTTCAACCTTTCAACTGGAGGACAGCAGGAAAACAAATCCAGTCTCTTTCTGTTGTGACAATGAAAGGTGGTTGGTAGCAGCTTCAGACTGGCGTGTTGTGAGAGATCCCAGCAGACGGTTTGTGATGTGATCTATTCTACCTGTATATAAATCGTGTAACAAAAGTTTGATGATTAAAGAGGTTTCTTTATCGTAAAATATCTTTATTGAAAATTATAGAGGAAAATTCCACTTTTTTGTTTTTATATGCAAAGATTCAATTTGGCGCATTGTGTTTGAAAGGGAACCTTTGGCTACTCTTTATAAAAGCAAAGTATTTACTACATAAATACATAATAACATAAAGGATTTGTTTGTATACTGTTGTCTGTGGTTTCATGCCAAAACATAATGTCACCTAACTATCTATGGCATTTTCTATCAACTATGCACTGGTTATCATTTTCCTAATTTCCCATGTCATTTTTAAAAATGTCTCTGACATATTGGTAATCAGATGACAAACATTACAAATATATGCAAAAATTGTGGTACATAGAATTGCATGGTCCTGTTGGCTAAGAGAAGTTAATTTTATCGTTGTGAAAGTAGAAAAAGGTGCTGCCTTTCTAATGTGTTTTGGTGAGGCCTGGGTGTCAGCTATGGGATCTCAGCTGGTCTGTGAGGCGGTTTTTACTGATACACAGCGATAGAATCCTGTAAGCCATCATAGCTTCCCCCTCTCATTTGCCTCTATTGAACATTCTGCTCCGCTAAAACAGGAGAGGCAAAGCCTTCACCACATCAGCAATGCTGAACGCTGAGATGCCCATCCCACATTAACACTAACAAAGCTATCGCTTTGAAAAGCTCTTTAAATGTATTATATATATACATTGTATGCCTTTTTAAAAAAGTAACACCTTTGATGAAAAAATGAATATTAAGAGGATTTTTTTTTCTTTAAACTGCCCTGAAGCACACATAGATGCTGTTGATCGTGTCTGTGCAAACATCTAAAGTCGATGAGCACATTTGCTTGTTTACACAACACAAAAAATAAATCAAAACTCATGAGAATTTGATTGCAGTTTAATGTCCTCAGAAATATGCTTTCATTAGTGTCCGTGTCAGTGTTTCAATAATAGGTGATGTAGCATTTTAAACATTCTTCCTCTTTGTGCTTTATTTTTTGGCTACTTTTTGTCCATTAGTTGAGGAAAAGGAATTATTTTATAAATGTCGGTCTTTATTTGAAATCATACCAATAGATCTACACCTTTTTCTTTTAAACCTGCTCTTACTATAATATGGCAGACTTACCACAAAGCCCTCATAACATTGAGTCAAGGACACTTAATGGATGCTAACATACAAAACAAGATCGCTCTGAGCATGTCAGTGAAGACTAACCCGGGGTAGAAACATCAAAATACAGGTTGGAGATTTGACATTCCTGCAGGCTCTGTTTGCCTCGCCCCCACCCTTCTCCCCCATCCCCATTCTCCACCCAGCCACCCCCAAAAAAAAAAAAAAAAAAGAAAGAAAGAAAAAAGTCAATATCCCCTTCTGTTTCTAAACGCTCTCTATCTGATGAGTCGGGGTAACGCAGATATGATTGAACTGCCACAAAAGTACTACTTAAAATGTGGCTTTTAAATAATGTGTGTGGCATGAGTGATTTTGTGCGTGCAAGCGTGTGTGTGTGTGTGTGTGTGTGTGCACGCTCTCTACCCATGTGATAACAGTAAAAGCAGTCACAAATCTTATCACAGCCATGCGAACGTCAAGGTTAAAGGAACATTGCAACCACGGTTTTGTGTTCACAAAAGAAAGGCTAATGATGAATTCATTATTGCAGAATGAATATACTTTTTACCTCATGCTCTTAATTAAATATGGATGAGACCATACAGTTTTTTTGCAATGGAAATAATTATTACAGAAATAATTAATTTCCTGGATTTCCATGTATTTTTTGTACAACTCTAATGTTTTATGTACATTAATTGTAATTATATGTACAGAAACCCATTGATATTTAATAATCTTACCAATGTTTTATAGAACTTTATTTTGTCTTCACTGAACCACATGTAAGCATCACAAATGTATTATTCGTTTCAGTTTGCTCCTCTTTTTAACAAACACTTCCTTCCATCAAACCATCTTTGAATTTACCCTGACAAAGAAACACATATTTAGATTGAAACATTTAATATTCTGTGGGAAGTTTTTTTTTCAGTTTACCGTTTGCCAAGAGGACACATGCAGTCTGCAGGACCCATATTCATGAGATACTTTCAATTAGGAGTTTCTGGAGTCTGATGATAAAGACCAGAGGGAGAATGAGTCACATATTTATAGTATATTGTCCTTGAAAATTAAAATAGTAATGATTTTTAATTAATGACATCATGCTTGCTGCACAAACCAGCGTTGCTCAATATTAATATTTTCAAAGGAGGTTTTATGCTGCTTGATCTGACAAGGGCATGATGACATTTAAGAAGCTGTCCATAATCTTACTGTCAACATCATCATCATCATCATCATCATCATCAATGTAAAATAAGCCCATCTCTTTTTTATCATGCATGAACATCATTCATTATGTCATGATGGAATAGAGAACACATTAGCAGTTGTGAAATTGAAGGAGAATGCTTTACAATGATAACAAATCATATTAAAAAGTATAATTATTTTTTAAACTCTGACTGTAATATAAGATATTTAACACATGATTCAGTAAACTAAAAGTGAATGTGAGTGTTTTCATAATATATTTACTTCAAAGAAAAATAATCATTCTGTAATATTGCATCACGTGTGCATAGAGGTACACAAAACAATGGAACTACCAAATTGAAGAAGTGAAATTACAAAATTGAAGAATGTACATATGTGTTTTGTATTTATTTCAATCCCAATTTAAAACATGTTTCTGCTTTAAAAGAGTATGTCAGTTTGTAAAGCATCATGGGAGATCAGGGTCCAGTTTTTGAAAAAGGTCAAATTTTCAGAGCCCACACTGCAGGTGTGTCAGTCAGAGGTGACAAAAGGATTTAATGTGGAAAGGGGAACACTGTGGAAAATCATGACTGGACATGCCAAACAAGCTGCATCAAGACAGAGGTGCGGTGGTCACAAATTAATGCAAGCATAGTGGGGCAGATGAACTCATAATGGGATAGTTAATAAAAACCACTGACAGTATGTGACCCAGTCTGAAAAATATATGATATTTTAGAAGCTGCTTAAGTAGCTTTTAGAAGCAGACAAGGCGAATGCACATAAAACCTGGCGATCCGTGCACGTTTATGTTTGAAGAAAGCCAAGGGAAGCCTTCAACCCACACTGCATGTTCCCTCTGTTACACATTCTGGTGGACCTTCTTTGCTGTGGGCAGCTATCTTGGGTTTTATTGTTATTCTTCATGGTAGAATTAGAGATTTTTTTCAAAGACTGTACCAAAAACTGTTATGTTGCAAATACCTCCAAAATGTTTTCACATTCACAGACCATAAAAACACACACTGCTAAATGGATTCAGGAGTGGCTTCACCAGGATAAGGTGAAAGCTCCCACGGCGTCCCCAATCAACAGATCTGCACCTCTATGGCATGTTCAACAATTAGTTTCTAAGTATTTGTATATTGTTTATTACACACCTCTTATCAGTCTAAGTCAAATCTGTGTCAAAGGTTAATTTCTTTTGGTGGAAGGTTCAATGATACGCCAACTTTTTTGAGCAAGGAAGTTGCATTTTGCCATTAAAAATATGTTTCCACACCGAGGACCATCACTCAGATATTGGCAGACTAAATATGCATTGTGTGATTTTCTATTACATAACGTTAGCAACAAAAGCCTCACAGCAAAGTATGACTGCCAAGAAAAATAAGTTGATGGGGGGAGATGGGGCGGTGGGATCAGAATGTGCCTTCAAAGTAAAGTGTATGATCACGGCGTGCAGGGACAGAGAGAGGCACAGCTGTGCTGGGCTGAAAGAAAACCTGAGCTAATGTGGTGTGGCTTTCCCTGCTGCCTCAAGGAAATGGATCGCGTCCGGAGACCGGAGCATTAAAACCAATGTCCAGTGGAATAACCAGGACAGGTCTGCGAAGAGCCCTCCCTCAGTGCTGCCGTGGGCAACAGGTAACCTTGCTGTACCTTTGCCTTGAGGTACTCGGGGGAAGGGGAAAGGATAAATACATAAACAAACAGAACTTCCCAACTCTCCAGTGAAGCTGCTTCGCACCAGGCTCTTGGTCATAAATTTCACCAGATGTTACCAAGGAGATATGAATGAGCTGGTGAAAATGTACACATCTCTCTGGTATTCCTTTACTGTGCTCAGCTTTTTACCGTTAATGAGGACCAGTACTGTAATTCAGCAAAGGACAGTCAGCATTCTCTGACATTCAAGGTAAAGGTGTCACAGATCACATGTTAATCTGACTCATACAACTTTATCCAGACAGTGCAAATTGTCTTGCTTGTGAAGTAATATTTACAAACTGAAATTGCAAATTCATTGACAGAGACCATTGCCCAATACATACAATTTATTAGATAAAATGTGGTTTATTAAAGTTGATACGATTTGTTTTTCAATGATGCTAGCTAAAATAGGCAAGAAAACATTACTGACTCATGGTAATTAATGTCTGGAAAAAACGTAAGCACTGAGGTTCGTCTCCTCCATACACTCTCAGAACTGTCCTTGAAGGTGTAATTCTCACAAGAGAAGACTTAAAAGTACAGTGGTGTTGGACAAAAAAAATGAATGGATGCTTTTTATAGATCTTAAAGTATGCATTTGTGAGAATATGTCAGGCTTTCATTTTCCTTGAGTGCCTGCTGTACAGAGGATCTTCATGCCACTGACCTTGAGGGGCAGCACTCCCCCAGCTATGGTTTTGTCGTGGTCTGCTCTCACTGGAGAGATTCATGCTCTCAAATGGATTTTGTTTTTGGGTGGAGGGGTGGAGGGGAGGGGGGGCTTACTTTTGGAAAGGTCAAGCACATGCTCCCTCTGCATATAAGCTAAAGTATATGTGTTATGACCTCTTCAGAAAAAAACAACATTCAAAAACTTTTAAAAGTCCGTAAATGTACTATGCATGAATGTCCATTTTGACCGAGGCACCATTAGCACCGCATCCAGATGCGCTGTGGGGGGTTGGGGTTGGGGTTGGTAGGTAACCAGAAGACCAGTAACAGTGGTTTGCACTGTTGAATTTGTAGGAGACCTTTCACTTTTTGGTCAGCAAGAGTTAAAGATCACGATATCCTCAAAGGAAAATTAGTTCCAAAAAGTATTGGACTACGTATGTATATGACATATTGCGCTCAGGTATTGGTCAACATGGAAGTATTGTAGGATATATTTCATTGTCATTAAACCTTGGGCAAACACCCACCTCTAGATGAAAAGTCAGTTGGCCCTCTAAATCAAACAATAACAGCAAATCATTTACATATACAGTGAAGTAAAGTGGAGCTTGCTTTCAGCTATTCTATTCATGGCCAACAATGTCTATACAGTCTTTCACAACTATTAAAAAAGTGAAGAAGCAATCATGTGAGTTTAAATGTAATGTCAGTGCTTGCACTAGTTATAGTACAAATAAGTAGATGTGAGTGTGGTCTTTTCTAAAGACGAACAAAATATAAATTCATGGCACACACATGTTTACACTCCAAACATAAACAGAAATATTAATATATTGTTCCATTTGTACTTAGTCAAAACAGCGTTATTTATACATTAAACCACATTCTAAATTATACCAAGACTGCTCTCCCATTTTAATTTACCCTGGGCTGTGAAGATTAGAGTAAGCAAGCTGCTTCACTGCCTTAAGGAGAGATTATTTGGTTCTCACACCAGATTTGGTATAGGTCATGTCAGTGTCATCTCAGTGTATCCCGGCTTGTTTCGTATGCTAAGGAATGGGAGTCAGGTATTTGGGAAGATCAGTACTGGCTTCTCCCGTCTATTTAGTTACAATTGTAGAGGGATTTACAGATAACATCAAACGGTAACAGACTGGGCCTTTACAGATCGAAACATTACACTGTAACAGACTGGGGAGTTACAGAACGTAACAGCACATTATAACAAGGCTCTACAGTACACAGCCAACACCCTATAATAGGCTAGAGAATTACAGTTCATAACAAAACGCCATAATAGAGTTGGTAATGAACCTGCTTGGTAGTTAGTGGTGTAAAGAAAGTGAGACTAAGCCTCTTCCCTTTGTTCACCTGGAACTTTATCTCTTATGTCTTCAGCGAGGTTTGACGGGGGTTTGAAGTCGAAAGGACGTCAGGTGAAAAAGGGTCAAAAGGTTGAATCGATTGAGGTCCTCTCGACTATAAATATTTCACACTGTGTGAATTCCATCTTTCAGAGAGCGCGGCCCAGTGAATGAAGGTTTCCTCAGGGTGAGGTAGCGGCTGACAGACGAATACAAAACAGCTATCAAACAAAAGCCATTCAAAGTTCGGTTCGAAGACAAGGCCGCCTACTTTGGTTTCTTTGTGCGATCGCCGAAGTATCAAAGGCGATGCACATTGTGACTGACAGAGACCTGCAGTACACAATAAAGTGAGATATTGTTCTCTTTATCATTGTGGAAAAAGATGAGAAAGTGAGCAAGTCACCACACTGTCAGGGGCTGAGATGGCCTCCCCATAGCCCAAGGATCATACAGTAACATGAAACAAGATTTCAGATAAAGATAATATTCAATTTCAGTCACAGGTCTCATTCAAGTGTTGAAACACATCCTGTCTTCTTCCTCAATGGGGGTGTCTAAAACCAAGACAATGAGGAAGAAACCGAATGGAGAAACAGTAGCTACTTGCTATTATGATGCCCCGTAACATGAACTCCTTAGAAGACTTCTTCTTTCATCTCAACCCAGGGTTCATTTTATTCAGCGAGAGGAGGCGGAAGATGGAACGGGGTCATGAACTGAGAGCGATTCCTCTGCCGTACTGTACAGTGCCTAAGCCCCTCACTGAATTGCCGTTAAGCCTCACCCCCCTTGAAACCCGTTAAACTGTTTGCACTCTGATACGCCACTTCTCCTCTTGGATAATCACTCTTGCACTGAGACTCATATTGCGTGCAGCAGAATATCTCAGATTGAGCTCCTGGATTTGGAAAGGCTTTTTTTGATCAACACTAATTTGTTTTTGCTGGGTTGCTTTTTTTTCGCATGTAGCTGTATGTTGAAATAAAATGCAATGTCCAGTGTAATGTTGTAATATTTTGGCTTGGACTCTACTCAAACTCCTGACTAAAACGTGTCCCTACTTAAATAAAAACAAATAAGAGCTCAAAATACGAAAGTAAAATTAATTTGACAGACTGTGCTTGTGAAGAAAGACTGTTACGCTTGCATATAATGCCAATTAAAATCTGAAACACTTACAGTTTATACCCAGGTTTATGTTTCCATATTTAGCCCAACACGAGGCATGAACTGAGGGTGTATTTAGCTTGAGCAGCACAGATGTATTTTCACTTGTTTATCATTAAGATTTTTAAACACAGATCAAGATTGTTCAACAAGTATTGAGTAATTTAAAGCTATGTACATAATTGTTTACATGCAAACATGGCAAAGAGTTGATAGCCTTTTCAGAACCACTTTACACTAAGAGCCATATTATACATTAAAACAAATCCAATCTTATATGCATTCTGCTTTTATTTGAACATAGTTGTGCAGATAAAATAATGTATTATTATATACATTATTACATCACAGTTTTAGATAATAATAATAATAATAATAATAATAATAATAATAATAATAATAATAATAATAATAATAATAAATGGCTCAATGTTAACTGAACCATTTTCTCTCAAGGTATATATTATAGTACTGCATTCTTTTGTTGAATCATTGGTGTACATGTAATATTTTTTAATAGCATGGAAATTTGTCTTTTACAATCACATTAAAGTAAAAGGATAAAACTTTATATAAAAATAAAAGCTAACTGACATTCACAAGGATAAGGTTACTAGGGCGAGGGTGTTGTTTCCTCTGCAAGCCAACTCCTCAGATGAACCACCATGTGTTTCAATAGGAGAACGTTATAGCTTTCTGCTAGCCACAACTCAGCAATGCACAAACACCCCAACTTAAATTTTTATTTCAGAGAGTGTTTTACTGTCCAAACTGATAAATTAAGTAAAGCTACAAAAGCAAGCTAATCAGTATGTGGCAAACTAATAAGATGAGGCCATGAGACTAGTTAGGCTGATTATTCAATTATTGCAGAAAGTCACTTCATAATTAATATGTAAGTGGGTTAGTGTGGCAGTGCAAGTGTTGCAGTTTATGTAGTTTGCTGCACTATGTACCTTTTCTTTTACTGCATAGAAACAATATACCAGCTAGTGGCGAATTTTTTTTTTTCCATGAGCTGTCATTGCTGTGTTTGGGGACTAGTAGCTGTTGAAAGTTCAAACACAGAATTCTTCCTCTTTTTTGATCTTGGATCTGTCCCATGACACATAGATTATGGTATAAGTGTTTAGTATCTTACAGACTTTATCGGCTGTGGAAACTTTTAGCATCTTATCGTCCTCTAGCTCATAGGTTTGAAATTGAAAGGGCTTTGCAATCTGAAATTTGATGAACCTTCAATAGACAACAGATCTTTGTCTAAAGAGGTATAAAATATCTTTGGTACAGGTAATAAACTTTTAATGACTTACAAATTTATAACACATTCAAAAGATTTGGAGTGATATATACTTCACAAAACCTGACTCAGTGCTGTATTAGACCAAATGAAAGTGTCCCATACCCCATGTGCAAAAATAGTTCAAGCAGCTTTAGTACTGGGTTTTATCAACTAAAATGTCATTCCAGAGTTCAGCTCCCTGTGATTTATTGAAAGGTGGAAAAAAAAACAGAAAATGAAAGCTGTTTCTGGCAACTTCCAAAATAAAAACCAAGAGACATTTATCAATGTACATTGAGTTTTTTGTTAGGATTTTTTTCTGTGTCAATATACAAAAATCAGTGTTTTGCTAGATTTTGTTATTGAATAGTTGTTATTAAATAGATTTGTTATTGAATAATCGTAAATCGTAAATTGAATGCACCAACGTAAATTTTGCCTCTTGTGTATGATGAATGCAAATCATCACACTAAAATAGATTTGAAACTGTTAGTCACATGATCGTTTTAATCTGACTCAGGTCTTGGTCGGTATGGTCATGATGTATGGTCATGCAGATTGGTTAGCCATAAAGCGTTAATACTTTGTTATAATGTCTTATATTTGGGCGTGAATGTTATGAGAGTGCTTGTCAGCTGTGCTTGTGATTGGCTGTTTGTAAGAACCTCTTTGGAAGCAGACACTGTGTAATTACCCATGCTTCAGGCACTCTGCTCACTCTCACACCAATTATTCTCACCAGTAATTGAATTTTTCTTCACATCCAATCTGTCTTTTTTTTGAAAGAGGAAATACTAAAAAATGGAAGTGTCCTATATTCTCTGATGGAATTACTGACTGACCAACTTTTTTTGGAATTGAGTATCCCCCTCTAAGCGATAAGTGGTAGAGCCCTGTGTTAAAATACTAAAAAAAACTGCTGATAGCATGACCTTCCAGGACCGGGTCCTGACCCATGTCCTTAGGCCAACGATCATTCGCTCACTGTTCATGCAAATACATGCTCTCTGCCATGTGCAAGGTGTTTTCACCAGAGATGGCCATGTAAAAAAAGGTGGTAGTGTAAAGACAAACTGTAACTTCGGAATTCAATTTTCACCAAAACTGGATAAGGTAAGAGACAGGTCCAAAAATATATTTAAAATGCAGTGTGCAAAGATCCATCAGTGTGGTGTCATAGCAACAGTAACATATGTATAAATGTGTAATTCAGGACTGATGTGCAAAGATACATGTTATAGCACTATTACAAATCCATTATAAAGAAACTTTCCCCAAAATCATCAAAACAAATAAACAGTATTTTTTGAATATAAATATAAGATATATACTTACAAAATACACAGGCTCTTACAAAACACAAATACTGGACAGTACAATTTAAAAGAGATATTGTTCAAAATTATTCTGTCTGCCAACAGACAATATACAAATATGTAACTTATTGCATCTATTTGGTGTACTGAGACATATTGTCAATATATACATACATAGGATATGAAATTCATATAAACTATATATACTGAAAATATGCAGAACTATATTTATTATTAATAATATTTAACATATTGTATACGCATGTCTGTTTTAAATGTATGAACATATTTTTTATAAAATATACTGTATGTATTCTTTACTAATTATAAATATGCCTGTCAGCATATCATAATATTAATTATATATTGTTACTCATGACAAGTCATAGGATTTCATCTGAAATCAGATAGCAAACAGGTTCCTTGTCTCTACTCTTGCACAAGCTTAAAAGCAAAGTGCACCACCCAAAAGGCTTTCTCCTGTGGAGTGACTATACATGCCATTCAGAATGACATTTGGGCGATTTCCCCCTAAGCCTTGCAGTAGTACATCACACACACACTCACACTCACACACGCACGCACACACACACACACACACACACACACACACACACTCACACTCACACACACACACACACACACACACACACACACACACACACACACACACACACACACACACACACACACACACTCACACACACACACACACACACACACACACACACACACATGCCCATGAGCCAGCACACTCACCATCGATGCTTGTGGCTGCTGCAGCAGTGATTTTATTATAGAGGGGAGCATGTCAAATACTAAAAAAAAAAATTGGAATATCCTGAAAAGCATGTCTCTGTTACAACAAGGAATCTATTCATAAATTCATTTGAACTCTGGATTTAGATATATAAATAGTTGAGGTACAAATGATAGAATGATAAAATATTTTAAAATATATAGAGCATATTTCAGAGATCCCAGTGTAACCTATTGTATCTCCTGTTCTATACACAAAACAGGGACTGAAAGGATATGTTTTGGATTTATTTAAATCACCTTAACACACATTAATGGCAAACAAAGATACATATATTGTATCTATTAACATTTACAGTATCACTTACAAAATATTAACTGTAAAATATATTCAATTATCAATTGAAAATAATATGGTTATATAATCAAGGGGTATACATTACTACACATTTATTTATCATGAGCCAATAGATTGTGTATGGAATTTGCAATTGTACTTGCAGTACAAGTATTTAAATATACAACAGGCATATTAATATAATATATTATTGTACTTACATTTATTCTCTAGTATATTGCAGAATAAATAATTTCAGGATGAATGTTGAAATTATATGTGTGGTCATTTGACCAAACACATATTAACAAGAATAGTGCAAAGTAAATCAGACTCATAGCTCATAAATGATCATCAACTTCTGAACTGAAGTCAGTTTCCTGTAATGCACATTCATAGTCAGGAGCGTCGTGCAGAACATGGCAGAGGTTCTTCACTGCAGCACCTTACATGTTCTGGGCATTGCTGTAACAGTCGCTCATGCTTGTTAATGAAATAGAAAAAAAAAAATGTTAGAAGAAACAACCGTGCACAGAGAGTGGTGCGTCAGAACAACAGTTTCCCTTTCCTGTAGCAGTTGTGACAGAACTCTCGAGAGGAGCGTTTGCTTCCACACATGTATTATTCACTACATGAATGGCTGGAGAGCCAGTGGTTTGTTTCAAAATATACAATTAGCAGACTCTTTCATTGAACTCTACCACCTGTTTGACAAGGGAGGGGGGTGACAGACTGGTGGGGGGGGTCAATTTGTTGCTTTCTATTAAAGTTATCTGTCTTCAGTACATTTGTTTTACAGTTGGGATTGAAATAACTTATTGTGTGAATAAAGAAATAAAAAACCTTCCATCAGCTGTTGTGACAGACGGTGTATGAGTGTATGATGTGTTTGCCGTGTGCCAGTGAGCTCCAAGCGTTCATTATGTTTAGCCAGGCCTGTTTTCTTGTTGTTTCTCAAATTGACAGTTAAAAATAAATAAGCATGTGACATTGTTTCCGAGGTTAACAGATGCGGGGGAGCCTTCACCAGAGATGAACGCGGCCAAAGAGGTTGAACCAATTCCCCTTATACCATTTGTGTTTTGGAATAATTTTTCAAGTATATAAAAAAAAAAATCATGGCAAACAATTTGATCATTACCAGGTAATACACATTAATTGTTCAGTTTATACACTCTGAATGACATACCATTAGAGACTGTGCACACATTGTAACTAGAGCATTAATAAATTCAAAATGCGCCTATTAGGTTGACAGCTTTGGAGATGCAAAGGAATAGCAGTTATCACTTGGCAGGGGCAGAACTCACCCCATCTGCTGAGACTTTGCATATATTTTCAGCTTCCTGAGCAATGATTAGGCCTGTCAGAACCTCTTTAACCTTCTAACTGCTGGTCCCAACTGGCCCTAATTAGAGATTAATGATTTCAAAAGACGCAGGCTGTGATGGAAACTGCCTCCGCCGTTTGTGTACAAATTAAGCACCAATTACTTCAAGCATCCATCGCGTTGTTGATGTGTCGCCGGGCTTCGGCGCTAAGGCGCAATTACCCCCGAAGACGAATGAAAAATCTCGCCGTTCTTTTTTTTTCCCCTGCCGCACAAACTCCAAAGGTGTGAGCACGGGGAAACTGCCTTCCCTGACCGGATGTCGGCGTTCCCCCAATTTTGTCACCCTCCGCCACCACCACCCGCCCATAACGAACACTCGTCCGATAATTGCTCTCCATTGGCAAGCCTCACACTCAATCGCTCCCTCTCTCCCTGGAAAACCTGATTCAACCAGCGACAGCAAGTCTTCCTGTATGATCTTGTGTGAAGGAAAAGTTCCTCTTGGTAGGGCGAGATGGATTGAATGGGGAGGGGGAGGGGGAGGGGGGTGCTTAAATTGTGTTGAAATTGATTCAGGAATCACCCCTTCCCCCCTCCTCCCCATTTTTGAAATGTCTCTAAAGCCAAGGTTTTGATACAGACAGAAGTGCTTCTTTCAAGCCTGAGCTTCCCTCCTCTCTTGCACATGACAACAGTCCTGAGTGGTGCACTGAAACGGCATGTACAACCTTTGAGTAAGCAACAATTAATCTTTTATCAAATCTCTTTTTATTTGCCCCTCTGTGATAAGAGTCTCTGTCATTTCTTCAATGGGAATGTGTTGCGGCGCGTCCCATGAAATATTCACACCGCCATCGCTTCTTTTCGGGCCGTGCGTTTGGCCGTGTTTCTCTGCGAACTCTTTGAGGCCATCTGGAAGGCTGCCCACGTGGGAAAACGCGCAAAAGGCTCTCGCTCACACAGGCCGGGGCTCAGATGACGGCGACCCCGGAGACCAACCCAGCGCCGTGTGGCAGAATCACACGGCGCACAGACACGGACGCGCGAGACAAAGGACGCACTCTCCGCCAGATCAATCACCAACATCAAAGACCCTAGCAAGAATGTGTGACGTATCAATAGTGCTATTTTCCAAGCGCATGTTGCTTTTAAATTTGTAGGTGTTTGTGCTTTATTTTTTTATTTATTCATTTCATTTATTTATTTATTTTTGGCTGATCTGATTTTTTTTTTTTTTTACTAACTTAGTGGCAAGTTGTTCGTCTCAGTGGTTTGTGGGCATCCCAGCTGACTCTGCCCAGGAGGACCCAATGACAGATAAAATTGACTGGACTGAACCCTGACTGACTGGCTGACTGGCTGACTGGCTGGTTGATCTGTCCATTACCCAAGCAAAACATGCCAGGAGGACAGAAGCAGAATCCAGCTGAAGGGGTGGGGCCAAAACTCATATCCCATCACTTCTAATCATCTACTCTATTAACAAGGCAAATGCAGAAATATTCATGTGAAAATGCACTATTTTGTTCATTAGTTTATTACTTTAAAGGAGATTATTTACAACAATGCACTAAGAGTGTTAAAGTTTTAATAAGTTAATATAGTATATAGTATACAGCATATAGTATATACACGAATTGCCAAACAGTCAAACCAGCAATAACATGGTTTACTTTAGATAAATATTTGATTCCTAGGTTGGATTTATGATTACTATTTTATTGCAGTGGCCCAATGTTTTGGTTATTGTATTCTGGATCCTTTTCATATCAGTTTGTTTACTTTTGTTGTATTCTTTGTAGTCCATTTTTTAATGGATAAAAGTTGGCCGTAATTCTGAGGTTCCTATCTATGAGGATCTCATATAGTTGCCATACCATGCCATCTACTTATTAGCACTGGTGGTGGAATAAGCTAATAAACCCATCCCTTTATGCATTAAGAGTAACTGATGAGAAACTTCAGTTTTGTAATTGTTGAAGCACAGTTGTGACTGATGCAGATTATCAAAGGACCAGGCCAGCTGTTACAGGAGAAAAAGGACCCTGGAAAGGGAGCAAAAAGCTCTGTAGGTTTCAAGCATGAGGCTTTAAGTTATCCTTTATCAAATCTAAATATTTGATTTACATACCACCAAACCCCTCAGTGTAAAATTGTATTCCTGTGTATGAGAGATCCCTGAGAATTTTCAGTTTCATATCCTGAATTGTGACTTGTATTATCAGTTGAGAAATCAAATCAAGCATTCAACTAAACACACCTATGTATCAATGGGCAGATGAGAATTACTGTTATATTTCTGAGAATCACATATTTAATTGGTTAATTTAACAGCAGGGTTATAATTGGATGATCTCTGTGGAATTTGGTTCACTTTGGTACACATCAGTTTTTACATTTCAATTTCAGACAGCATGTATTAATAAATGTTTGTAAACTGATATAGAAAGTGTTTCTATAAGTCTTTCTATAATTTAAATACATAATTCAGTAGAACCTCAGTGCATTGTGAGGAAAATTACAAACAAGGCAGAGGGGAAATATGTCCATCAATGTGCAAACAGATCAGTTTTGAAATATGTGTAATATGGACAAACAGTGCATAACTACTATTATATATTTGGGGGGAAAACACAGAAAACAGTAATTATACACATAAACTGTCACATAATGTTTTTCAGTTTCATCATTTAAAAGCTTTCGTCAGTCAAAACATCTGGTCTGTGTGAACACAGTTGTGCAAGTGTTTTTGAAAATAAACAACAAGTAGGTATTCGTTTCAATAAAAATCAGAATTCATGACAATATAAATCAACAGTGCAATATAAATCACATGATTATATAAGAAATAACAAAAAAGCACAAACATAAATCCCTCTACTTAACTAGATTCTGGAATTGCAATAATGCAGAAATGAATTCTGGGAAGAGAGGCTGAGATGAAGACTGATAGAGTGTCAGTGTGCATCTCGGGAGGTGTTGGCCCGACCTCGGTTTGGCTCGGCCCAGAAAGCACTCGCTGAACAAAGGGGCCTTGAGAGGCTGCCAGCGCGGGGCACTTTTGTTGTGTGTATTCATGTGTGACACTGGTGAGATCACCCAAACCCATTGCACCTGAGTCCTTCAAAAACAAAAACCATCAAATCACAATCATTTCCCCCTCTGCTTGTGCAGAGGAGGCAGCACCAGTGAGCGAGCTGGGCATGAGGGCATAAAATATCGTTGAGCCATTCCATGCGGTGACTTTTCTTCCTTCCATCTCTCTCTCTCTCTCTCTCTCTCTCTCTCTCTCTCTCTCTCTCTCTCTCCTCCCTCTCTCTGTTCACCTGTGATTCAGCATCATTTGCAGCCCTTTCAAAAAAGGATACTCATGAAAGGATTAGCGTTGACGACTGCCACATCTTGTCCTTCCACATTGTAAGAATGCTGAAATATTAAAATGCTCCTCTGTCACAAGTCCTTGATGTCCCTGAGAGTAGTTAGATTAAGGTTTTGCTATTTTTCCTTCTATTAATTCATAATAATAATTGTTATTTTTCTTCTTCTTTGTGAAGATAAAAACTGTACACTGTTATGAAAACAAATGACCTTCACAGAAGAAGACCATTTATGCTAATCAGATGTTATTTCCTGCGTGGTTCATATCTATATGCATTAGGCCAAGGGAGTCTGGACAATACTGTTTTTACAAGGAGAAGACTCTTAACAAGAGTAGCATAAACTAAGAGTAAAATCAGGAGTACCCCCCTTATCTTTGTCATATGATTTTTGAAATGCAGTATAAATGGGATTTTTTTCCTCTAATGGATTTTTGATTTTTTTAATACATAAATAATAATTATGTCCCCTTATTAAAATGATTCTGCATTTCTTTCATGTCTTTTCTCCCATCTAAACTCAAAAGGATGTTTGTAACAAAAGGAAATCACATTATCGAACCCCTGCATGATGGTCATTGGTGATTTTAGTTGAGTGAAATAAGCCTTGCAAATTGCCCATCGGTAGCCATTCTGATGTGATAACATTCAAGCTCTCTGTTTATAAAAGACAAGATATTTTTCTCTTTAATATGAGGCAGGCATCGTCCTATCCTATAGAAAGAAATATTTACATTTCCCATAAAATAATATTCTTACCAAAATGTACTGAGTGCAAGGAAAGAATTCTACAAAGCTGAAATAACACGCACACACTGTCCATACTGTACATTTGCAATGTTTAACATGCAATGTTAATATCACATTTTAATTCAGTGGAGGCTTGTGGGCTTGAAATAAGGACAGCTAAAAATGTACCTTTAAACTGATACTTGTTATAATCCTGTTTTGATTGTTTTGCAAGATTAACCAGTCTGTTTAAATAATAATCACTCATCTGCAACCAATTCCCTTTCTACTTGATTACCTCTAATGTGAAAGCATTGCCATTGTCTCTGATCGAAACATCCTAACCTTAACAAAGAGACTGGGTTACACTAAATAACTCTGATTAATACTGCTCTTAATTTGATACTAGTTTGTATTTTGAATGATCATGGGAAGCAGTAGAGGTTACAGATGAAGGAGATGCTCTTTGATTATCCTAATTTACAGTGACCATTTTCAGAAAATTTTTTATAATGCATTAATGTTTACCCAGCCTTTAACCAGCTGTCAATTTGGGAGGGCACAGATATGCATTCTCGCTCCTCCAATACATGTAGAAGATCAAGTAACAACTTCTTTTACAAAGCACTGTCCAGAAATGAAATTGCAAGACTTAAGCTAAAGGAATATTTGTGCATACAGATAGTGGGCACCCAATCACCCAGCAGGGGCCACAAGTGAGTAATAAAACACAGAAGCCCCTGCTGACTAAATCTCTCCCTCCCTGGGTGACAACAGTTATGCATCACTGTGCTTCACTGCTGGTCACTGACAGTACTTGCACTATATGAATTTAATACAAGGCAGTGGGTCCCATTCGCACACTGGAGCAATGCCATTCAAGGCCTTATCTGGTCAAAATGGTCATCACACATCACTCACACAAAATGGTCATCATTTTGTATGTTATGGGAACACAGAGGTATCAAATAAACAGAGTTTAAGGTTGAACACAGTGATAATTTGACATTTCCAGGATGTTTTACAGTTGCTTTGACATTGGCTCCAATTGTAACATCACAATTGGACTTAATTTGCTTTTCAGCCAATCAGGGCTGTGGTTTATTAAAAAGAATGCATGGGTGTGTTACACCCAAACAAACAGCCTGTTCCTTTCAAGAGGAGAAATACCGACACTTAAATTAATTATTAAACATGTGTTAACATTTTTATTTAAAAATGACACATTTATTTTGTAAATGCTAAAGTATGACTTGATATTAAAACTGAAATTACTGTGTTGGGACATGAGAGGGACAGAGAGGAATACCATGCATTCCTCACATGACTTAAGGTCATTTCTGAAGACTAGAAAAGAAAAGCGTAGTCAGCGTTTGAATAGGTGGAATTAAATGTTCTCCTGAAGGAAAAGCTCTTTTTACTTCTATCAGATTCCCATCATATTTTAGCCCAAATTAAATTACGGTTAAGGCTAATGAACATGGAGTAGAAGCATTCATAATATTAGCATAACTTTTTCAGCTAAAGTTTGTTGACTCTCCAAGATTCTTGAGTTTTACCTCTCTCTTTGAATTTGGTAAAGATCTCTCTCTTCAAATATGGAGTAAGTGATTAAACTGCTACAGTATAAAATCATTCTCAACTCATTCTTCAATATGTTGTTGATGTCATTGTGTTAATTAGTATTATCATTATTAATACTGGCAAACATATTAATTATCCCCCATTGTGATTATTATACATCTCAGGTTCTAATGAGATGTTCACAGATAGATGTAGTTGTAGAATTTTATCTGAAGCTGTAAGGCTGTGTTACAGAAGATAGTTCCAGTAGCTGATTACATAGGGGTGTTTAACACCCAGTCCAAGGAGCCAAGGTTTATTTAATCTTGACATCTGTCCCGAGATAAGACTTTGACAAGGATATTAAAACCCTGACCTCCTTGCAAGCCCTCACAGAAGATTTAGGCGAGCTTTTACTTTCTAATAAGCGCACAGCCAGTTTCTTCTCAGTGAGCTTGGGAGCAGATGGTGAAGTGATGGAGACTCTGGGAGGATAAGGTTTTACAGTAATGTTTATTTAACCCTTTCTTACACAGCTAAGGTCGCTGATGCCAGTGCTTTTCCCCAACACCTTGTAAGTAAATACATTTGAAATTACATGCACTCCAGAAAATTTTGTCCTAACAATTCACCCGTTTCAATCTTAGATTTATCTTTCTGCCTTGGATAATGTTTTATTTTTTACTACCCCAATTTTCCATACTGGGATACTTGGAAGCTACTATTCATTTCCTACAGAAATCCCACAGAAACCTTTGATTCTCTTCCTGTTATTGTCTGGAATACATTGACTGCATACAGTTGATCTAATGATAATATTTTGACAGTTGCACAATACGTTTTATTCATCTAATAATTCTTATTTATTTCTTAAAAATATATAATTTAAACTTCACTGACACATTGATAATATATTAATGAGTGTAATCAGATCAACTATTGTGTTTACTTCTATATCATATCTAATCAAATCTATATTTTTCTTCAAAATTTAATTGTATTTTCTTCTCTGTGTTGTTCCTGTTCACTTTTGCCACCATGAATCACCCTTTTTAACTGTGAAAATGATTCTCTTTTTCATTAGGCAATGGCAAAAAAGCCCATGGCATATTTCAGCTGTTTACCATTGTCATTTTTCATAATCTTGTTTCATATTGACAATTTTTATCACAAAGATGTATTTGATGGCCGCAGTCATGTTTATAGTTTCTTTTGGTTCACATGGGCAAGCAGAGATGTGAGCCGAGATCTGTGTGTCAGACGGATAGAATGAGTCAAAGAGCTGGGCATCATCAATATAGCAACGGTGTGATGAACCATGGGCAGAGATAATGAGTGTAGAGGGAGAATAGAAGGGGGCCAGGGACTGAGCCCTGGGGAACTCCTGTGGACAGGGTACACAGTGTTGATAATGCACTGTCCCAGGCTACCTGGAAGGAGTAAACAAAGAGGTAGGACTTAATCCAGTCCAGGGCCCTGTCACAGATTCCCAGTGCTGGAGGAAAGGAGGATGGTCACTGTATTAAAGGTAGCAGAGAGGTCCAGGAGGACCAGCACCCCTTTGGGTACTAAGAGGATTTTTACTTACACACAAAAAAAAGATATGTAAAAAGGGGTTATGTACCATGTGTATATCATGACTGGCATAATGATCATGACAATGATTATGGGTTTGATTCCTGGTGTGAGTGACAAGAATTTTTCCAACATCGTTTTATTAAAGAAAAGAGACAATTTGTATCTAAAAGTAGTTTTAATATTGGTGTGTGTGTGTGTGTGTGTGTGTGTGTGTGTGTGTGTGTGTGTGTGTGTGTGTGTGTGTGTGTGTGTGTGTGTGTGTGTGTGTGTGTGTGTGTGTGTGAGAGAGTGCGGGGAGAGGGGGTGAGGAATGATCACCACTAGTTGGTGATCTAAGGCAAATACATGGGAAATCTTGTATGTCTATTAAATTCTATACAAATTCAATTCATTTTGTAATACATTTTGTGAATATTCAAATAACCACCGCAAACACATCCACTTACATCCAGTTACCTGAGAAGAGACAATGCGGAAAGTAATGCTGTTGAAGTGTTTTCTCTGCTCTGTAGTGGGTCCTGTGTTGTGTAAGACAATTGGGACAGTATACAGTAAATCATATGAAAGCTCATTTAATGCCCTCCACGCTAATGTGTTGAACAAATGCTCCCAATTGACACATCAAGTAGTGCTCGCTGGAAAAGAACAGATTTTTATGTATTAATGGAACTTTTTAATGTGGGGTTAATCCTGAGGAGAATCTGCTTCTAAAGCCATTGTTATTTTTTAATCGTTTTAATTATTCAAATCTATGGAAGATTATCAATTCCATACAAAAGATAAATAATTACTGCATTTTTTAATCCTGCCAGAAAGAATACAGACCCTCACAAAGACAAGCTTTTTTATTATTCCATCACTTTAAAAGACCCAAAAATGGGATTTACTAAATTAATGGGAAATAAATTTTCCAAGATCCCTTGATTCTACTATATATGCAACATTTTATGGTTAGGGTATGATTTGAGAATTGTAGGCAATGTAACAATATTGACCAGAGGGGTTGTTTCGTCTGATTCCTATACTGTGTACCTTACCATTTGGTTACCTCGGCCTTGTGTCATCCCAGTACTTTGCTCCCCTCTTCATACCATTGTTCCTGCATGTCCTAGGTAGAGGTGCACTGTTTTCCACATCAAGTCAAAATCTGATAAATCAGAAATGTGTTGTGGAGTTGAGCGCCAGCACTACTGTACTCACAAATCTGAGCATACACATGGACGATAAGTGAGGCCTCTAATATTTACAAAGTCTGATCCAACCTCCAGATTAGCCTGGCTAATGCAAAGTGTGGTTTGTGTACACAGGGTCTGGTTAGGTGGCTTTGGGGAGGGGCTGAGAGGCAGGGCCTTGTGCTGGTTAGATATCCATGTTATACCAAAACACTATCTCACCATGACATGTTCTTTATGGTCCTATTTACTTGGCATGTTTAGTATGTTAGCATGTCAACGTTAATTTCTACCAAGATGACTCAAAGCATGACAGTGTGCCATTTATGTGGCACTAGTTACAGAGCAGCATGTTTTTTCAGGTGTTTAGTTTCAAAGCTGGTGAGAAAAGCTTGTTGGGAAGAGTAAGAAACCAATTCTCTCCTTGCACATAGGTTTGAAATGCACTTTTAATGTTAATCCTGTTGCAGGGCCTTTGAACTTCTTCATCTGAGAGAATGATGAAAAAAACTGTATGTGGTAAACATTAACATAACCAGTTTGCTAATGCTCCTTTACTAACTAGCCACATGTTGGTTGTCTTCTTTAGTGGGGTTTTCAAGTTGCCAGGAGGATTAATCAGAGATATTCATGAATACAGACAGGCACTAATTTTTTGAGTACATTTTTTGAGTCAGTGAGTTACCTGCAACTTAACCATCTCGTCATGTTACTATGGAGGGTGAGTTACAGTCATTAAATTTAGACATTCAAACAGTATAAGATCTAGGTAGCTAACTAGCTACCCTATGAAATTGATGCTGACTGTTCCATTGCCATTCCATTTAGGAAATCTACATTTTCTTAATTTTGTTTAAATGGCAACTAGACACTGGATTCTTGGCAAACCACATAAAGGTATACTTTAACATATGCATTTTTTTATTCACATGTTCTTGGATAAAAAAAAATGAGACCAGGAAGAGAGTGTGTGTTTCCTTATGTTGGTGTGTTAGTTTAATAATGTCAATCAAATGACATCAACCTATCAAGTTCATTCCAAATTGTAGTTTATGTTTCTTACTCATATAGCAGGTGCTGACTGGAGGAAAGTAAGGGCCAGTAGCTGATTTATTCCACCCTGCTACACATTCTGAAGGAACCCCCATATTCATCATCATTACAGAGGGATAATAACGTGACCACACTTTCACTCTCTTTCAGATCTTTAAATTGAACAATGCTAAAAGAGACATGGATTTTGGGACCATTCACAAATGTAACTTCAATATGCGGAAAGGCATGATTAGTTTTCTTTAGACGGATAATCCAGCCCATATGGAGAAGACTTACAGTGATGTAGGTTATGTTTTAATGTCATAGTTCTTGGCCAGTCATGCAAAAAATCACTGGGTCACAAAACATTGTCAATATTGTGCATAGTGACAGATGTTTCTTCATTTATTTTAAATGAATTTCTAAGTTTTATTCATTCTAATTTTTAAGGTTCTACACCTCAAAATCTTTGGCCTGCTTAGTGCCAACCCAGGAGCTATAGTACTGCAAAGGGCATCAGTAAAACCATAAACTCTGTAGTAATTTCAGTGCACTCGTTTTGGAACAAACATCTATTTGTTCTTTTTGCATAACTAAACCCATCTATCCTTTGTCATTTATTTTAAATTAAAACATATAATTAATCTCTAATTGAGAACTTGGTATCTTAAGGACTTAGGTGGTTTTCATGAATTCATCTATACAAGCATGTTATTTTAATTCAAAATTATATTCATATATTTTCACACTGTTTCACTCATAAAGGAGAGAAAAATTAAGTTATTAATTGAATATTGTCTTTGGTTGTTGTTATTTGGATTCCTCTGATCTTTGTTCATTTTATATGCATACATTTTATTGTGGCAGCATTCAGTCTTGAATCACAGAGAAATGGTGCATTTAATTGAAATTTGTGAAAAATGTGCCGGCCGAGACGTTTCACATTGCAGAGTCACCAATGTATTTGAAAGCTTAGCTTGTTGAAGATAAGCTTAAACAAGTTAGTGGGAAAGTGTTTACAAATTACAGGCATATATGTGGATACCTTTGACCCATAATGCTTTTAACCCTAATGATCTGGGATTACAGTATTAACCCCTCCCCCATGCTGAAAATATTCATACAGTGTTTCAGTGAGTGCTGGAAGCCAGTTACAGGGCTGTGGAGAAGTGAAAGCATTCAGTCTGGCCATAAGCCCTCAGTACCAAGCACTCAACCAACGTCCAACTGGAAAACAGGCATGTTTAATCTCTGTCATACTCAGCTCTCTTATCCATGTGGATTATTAATGATTTTATTTAAAATTTACTGCAAAGGGATTGAGGAATGAAGGTTTTATGGGGATTAATATCATTCTTGTATGGACAATCCAAAAAAGCACACTGTTCATACTAAAAACATCAAAAAGGTTGAGTGCATTGTGGTCTGATATATAGTATTCGTGCATCAGACACTGAAACCAAATGTTCTGTCACTATCTCAATTGAAGCCTAAGCTTTATACTACAAGAGACACAACAAAATTTAAATGCAATTTTGTTAAGTTGGTTTTTCATGCTTCTAGTGTCTCTTTGCCTATCAAATTATCAACTGGAAAACAATGTGAGATATTGATCATGTGGAATTCCATCAGTTAACAGGGCTCCCGGGTTCCAGCCCTTGTACACCTGATGGTATTCTCATATATTTACAGTTTTTTCCAGTCGCTATATTGAAGTCTTTATCAGACACAACAGGAATGGAACAATATACAGAACACAACTACAACAATGTCACTATATCCATATCCCAAACCCTCTGGGTGATCACAGTAGGTATGCTACAGTGTCTGTATCTGCAGTAATTACACAGCAGTTCTGTAAGGGTATGAATACATAAATAATGTATTAATACCACTCAGATCTAGTTATTGATAGTATAGGTCTAGTTATTCTCAACCATTGGATTTCATTAACCATTTGTGTGTTGTTTCCATAAGGAGGAAAACGGTAAGAGGTCACATTTGCATAAAACATTTCCACCTTTTTTCTGTTGTTTGAAATGGATAGCACATTCAGATGACACTGTGCCACCTGCTCCTCTGATAGGGACATTCTGCAAAAGTTTCTGCATTACTCCAGTGGAACCCTCCAAACTTTTTATGTTCACTGGGATGCACAGAACTGCAGGACTAACTGACAGAAGGGGGTAGTTTGTATGCTCCTGAAAAAATCACTAGAAGGTTCTAATGTCAGTGGTAAATTATGGAATACGACCTGAAGCAAATGAATGCCACCACAACAAGAAGAGAATCAGTGGGTCCCGTCTGTATGAACACCCAGTTTCACTATAACACACTATACACTAACACAGTCAAGGCTCTCACATGAGTCACATTTTTCTTAAGTGTCCCAATAATTACAGACTTTTGGAAGGCCAATATTTGCACAGAAAAAGCATTGTAGCAGCATGCAACTATGGTGTAGGTTGAGTCTTATGTCTCTGTTTTTTCTTTTTTGCTCTATGAACTGAAATGATCAGTTGGTAACGTGTAGCTGGCATAATTGTATCTTATGTTAATTAATATGAAGTGCTTGCTTCGCA
The DNA here is from genome assembly GCA_022829145.1 of Albula goreensis. NCBI lineage: Eukaryota > Metazoa > Chordata > Actinopteri > Albuliformes > Albulidae > Albula > Albula goreensis. Next base: position 27,525,304 of record CM040749.1, read on the forward strand.
TTGTGTAAGTAAATAAATAGAATAATACCCATATTTCAGGCAGAAGCTTCACGAGCAAGCACATTTAATGACTGCGCTCTTAGATCTGAGGTCTATTACTGACTAAACAATTTAGTCCAATTTAGGGTTTCAGAAACACCTAAAATATCTGATATCTGAAAAAGAAGGGGAACATTAAGTGTTATTTTAATGAGTCTGCTGACATGACTAATGTTTGAAGAAGCTACTTTAAGCCACTCCAATAATCTAATGGCAATACTAAACAAAGGAATGTTTGAAACAGAAAGGACATCTGGTAAGTGTAGTGCACGTACATTACAGTGAACATTGTGAGAGCTTTGCAGGCCTTTTTAAAACTAATGGACACTTTTGGGCTGAATCCATTTATTTTGAAAAAAAAAAAAAAAAAAAGCAGTAACATTGTGGCTTTGGCCAAGAGGTCCAGTGTCTCCTTGAGACACTTTTACTGTAATGAGTCACAGAACATGAGCATATGGCTGTCTGTACAGCAGATCTTTGCTGCCGTATAAAGAGATATAAACATGAAGAAAGAAATATCTGCATGTCTCAACATCAAATGTAAGAGGCATCGTTCTTTCAAGTCACTATGTTCAGCCATCAAGACTTTGTTCAGAAGGACACAAACCAATCTGGGCCATTGAACTCTAAAATTATTACTCCACTCAAAGTGAAGTTTGATTGTATGTATTTATTTCCCTTTTTCTTTTTTTTTGGGGTGGGGGGGGTCTTTACAGAGCCAAGATGAAGAGGCCCAGTTGATAGGTAAACTTAAACTAAGAGAGGGATTTCCCTTCAAAATCCTTTTGACTTTCTCAATCATTGTAGCATCAAAACACACTTGTTAGTTCATTCTTTTGAGATCTTTATTGACTGGAATCATCAGTTTCATACGCATGTTTGGCTAAGAACAACATAAATGAGTTGTATTGAAACTTTACAGTTTGCATCTGAGGTTTGAAAAGTCAGCCCAGGTCTGGTCATCAGGATGGATGACTCCTACGGCAGCTCCACAGCACAAAAATTAATCCAACCAAACCCCAATTTCACTACATGGCCAGTTGGTCAGCTGCTGCCTTGAGCCTTGTTTTCTCCACATTGTAAGCCTTTTCTTCTCCACCATCTTCTACGTAAACCAATTTCTCTGCCACCTGAAGAGTCAAGGTCCTTCATATTGCTACGTTCATCCATACTGGTGATCTTAGAATGCATCTTAAATTATACATACATCAACAAGTGTTGTGTGTGGCTACACACTGATTTATAAGCATTGTGAGGTTGGAACCAGCAGTACAAGTGTATGATTCTTTAGCAGTGCAAATGCATTGTTAAACCCCAAGACTGATATTTACCATAGCCAGAAACCATGTATTGACATGTGTGTGAGGAATGTTTGGGCCTTAGGACTACCTGTGAGGTGCAGGTTGGATTTGACCATTCGCATCCATACTCCCATAGAATAACACTGACAGCGACCTTGCTAATGATTGCCAAATCCATTTTTCCTTAGTGAGGTTTTTTGGCTGCCGTCCATCTCCCTCTTCTGTGGCAAACCTCCGTCTGTTTGGTATGCCTGCGTAAGTCTGTTCATTTCTACTCAACACTGTATGCCATAGTCATGTGATGTCCCTTAACAGCAATCATCTTCATTTTTTTTTTAGCCATTTAATTATGTTGCCTCTTGTATTTATTAAGACTGTGCAACTACAAGACCTTTGTTTTGACATTTTTTCTGTGTTCACCACTTGTTTTAGACACAAAAAGTTAGATGTCATCAAAGTAATGGGTAAATTTAGCCCATTGTCACTTGTCAATAGGTGATATGGCCATGTACTTCTGTTTAATGTTAAATATGTACAATGTAAAAAATATGTAGGTTTCCTTACCCATATACTTGAAAATTTATTTGCATGTATTTTTTATTGATAATCTACTGTCTTCTGTGATCTGAATACTCATTTTGTAATTGACACATCTAATTATTATGATCAAACTTAATTATGCCACAGACATGATCTGGCTTCCCATTCCATTGTCATGCATATTGATTGTCAAAATGACCGACAATTACATACTTTGGTGTAAAACATGTAATAACATGCTATGTTCCCTTATTGTGACATATTTGCAGTTAATAAAATGTAATACATGTTCATGTTTTCATAAGCCCACACTTCCTCATTGACACACCTATAGGCAGGAAAATGAATATGAATATCAGAAAAATTCTCAGCAAAATCTAGCCATGGACATAATGAGATTATTTTCTGGAATGACATTACAATTTCATGGTGAAACACAAAAGATAAGTTCTAAGCAATCATCCTGCATAGTAGCTTTCATATTTTTTGTAAAAGGAGCCCCAGACTTATGTATATATATGGAGTTTGGTAGCAGCGACGGAGCTAATCACTGGCAACTTCCTCATCAATCTTGACTCTTTGGTAACACAAAATATTTCTCCATCTCACTGCCAAATCCAAGCACTATTTAAAATCCACCTGTCCTGATTGAATTCAAGACGTCATAAACAAGAAAACAAAAACATAACAAATCACTTCCAGGTCAGACTTACCCCTCGTTTGGACTACCAAACTCTGTTATGATTTACTGCGCTGCTTAACTGTTGTCAGGGACTAAATGCATATATTTTGAAGCATTGCGTAGGGAAGGTCCTTGTGCAATCTGTTTAAAGTTCTAAAAGGCCCCTGGCATGACTGTGGCTGACAGAGTGTTTCTAAGACAGATCTTCCTGGATGTCACCTTGAGAGAGCCATTGAGATATGTGCCAAAAACACAGCAATGCACATATGAGCATGTTTTGGGGGAAGATAATGGTGCAAAAAGTTAAAAAAGATGATATTTAGACAGGATGAAAACATAGTAATGTTTGCATGAATTGCATATCAAATTCATCAAAACATTGTAAAACAACAACAAAAAAGTAAAACATTTGTAGGAAGATATTGCTATCTCTATATTTGTGCATGGGCTTTCCATTCAGCTACCAGTATCTGTATTTAGTTGGTTCTCAACCTGGGCAGACAAATTGGGATGCACAGGGGTCCTTCTGTGGCAGAAATAAACTAAATGACACCAATCCATTTCTCTTGTGAGAAGAAACTTCAGCTGCTGCCACTGTTCAAAAATGATTGACAGATTTAGTAGCCTATGTTAACTGGCTTAACATTAACCATACTAAACTCACTGATGTTGCAAAACAGACATAATTAACGTGTACTGTGTGCTTCCAGTAGCAATGGCATTGTAGCCTTACTTAAAGTGTCCTCAATAACTGCTACCTGAGGTAAGCTGACTCAACTACGATCGATTCTTAATTAGAGACCCAGCTCAGCTCACCTGCTCAGCCTCTCACCTCAAGGCAAAGACAAGACAGTGAAGGTGCCCATACATAAGAGAGGTGGTAAAACACAATGTTCAGAGGAGTACATGAAGTATGGATTTACTTATAAAGAAAGTCAACAGGAGGTGAGGAGGTGCTGGTGTATGTTAAGGCTCTCTGCCGCACACATGCACAAAGCCCTCAAAAGTTACATTGAAACACGACACAGCTATTGAAAAGGCAAGTCACTGGAGTACTTACAGGACAGAGGATTTTCAAAGGACAACAGTCATTAATAGGAAAACAATGAATGTTAGGCAGAATGCCCTTCACCCTCCCTATCAAGTAGTGCCACACTTTGCCCACTATAAAAATATTGTGGACAATATTTTCCCCACTCTAAGTGTTGGACACTCCAACCACAGTCCCACTGACACAACCATAAAATCAATGTGATGAAGGAGCGGAGAGTAGAACCATCCACTTGTTATTTTTAGCAGTTTAAAATGTGGATGTCACTATATATGATTTGTAAAGCTTTAGGATGGCTTACTTGTTTAACTGGTGATTGCATACATCATGTTACAGGTGTTATTTTCATAATTTGTTGAATAATTATTATTGTATTATCATTTCAGTATCATTAAAATTTCACAGATGTTAAAAAATGAAATGCATGATGTTTTTGGGTGAACTGTGCCTTTAAGGTCAATGATACTTCATTTTGTATAAAAATGAAGCATATTATTTGTTTGTATAGATGTAATAGGTGTGCCATATGTACTTTCCCCTGTGTAATGTGCCAAGCATACAGTGACAGATGTTTACTTATTTTGACTAAACGCTGCCATGAAAATGCTTATGCGTATGCTTATATTATCACAAACTGTCATCAAAACCTTTGTCATTTTAAACACATCTCTGTTCATTTTTTCACTGTTCAGTTATAATCATAGGAATTGGTCAAAGAATACAAATATTTCTGCAAAAATGTTTTCATTTTCAAGACAACCAGTTTAATGGAAACAGTTGATCACAATACATCATTTTTGCATTAAAATTACTTCACAGCATGGAATATGGCATACTAAAAAATATTTGAAAACTGCCTTTATGTCATAATTGAATATGTACCACTTAATTGTAATCCATTCTGCATTTACAGCATGCAGCATTAGAAAATACAAGAAACAGCCACAAACACACATCTGTCTATGCATATCATTTTAATGTGAATACTTCCAAAAGGAGCACATTTTCTGTGTCCAAACCAGGCTCAGTTCTGCCTTACTACCTCCAAAATCGAGTTAAGTGGTGGGGAAAGGGAAAAGTAAGTGTTCACACTCAGTATTGTTATTAATTTAGAGATTTACTTGTAATGAATGATCTCCTGTCCCGGATCCCCACTTCAGATTCTCTCATTATCCTGAACAAACCATGTGTCGTCCTCATTATTTATGATTCATTGAAGCCAAAGCAATGGTTGCTGTTTTTTTTGTTTGTTTTTTTTTTTTTTTTTTTGGTGAGGGGCAGTCATTGGACCCATTCACTGTTAATCTCTTCTTAGCAGCTCTCTTCTCAGTTCTGTCCTGTTTGTTTTTTAGTGTTCTTGGTTTGCAGTGTATTTTTAAGAATGCCATTTCACACACACACACACACACACACACACACACACACACACACACACACACACACACACACACACGCACACACAATGCAGTACTTCTTAGCGAGTGCTGAATCTGAATAGCATAGTTATATTGTCTAAACGGAGGCACTCAGCAAGATTTGTGCAGAGTTGGTAATCTGGGTCAGGGTAGCACGGTTGTCATTGTATCATAAAGCAAGGCCCATGCCAACTCTTCTGGAGCTGGATAATTGTAGCAGATGGACTGCAACCTCTTTTTTTCCTTAGTTACTTTCACTAGGGGATTGGATCTTGCTCACATCTTGTTTCACAAGTTACGCCTACACTCTCTGGGTTTTACTGAGGAGGGAGACAACAAAGGGGAAATAATGGTGATATATGGGGTAGGAAAAGTAGAGGAAGTGTAGTGGTCTTTTAAGGAAGACTTTAAACGATGACTAAATGAACTTCAGCACACAATAAAGGGCCACTCTCCAGACTTTCATCCTTTTCATTGCATTTCATTTATAATAAACAGCTTCAGTATTGCACTACTTCTACAACTTTTAAACAGCAAGGAATGAGAGAAACATAGGCCAGGCCACAAAGAAATGAATTTACACACTGTAAGGATGTATGCAATTTAGTAAAAACATATGGTCTTTGCAACTGCATACACATTTTTACTTTAGAATGAAAAGAGAACTTTTCAAGGAACACGTTTACTTGTCTCCAGTAAAATATAAAATGCTTAACGAAACTTATGCTGTAATGTTGTCTGTTTCCTTTGAACTGCATATACCTTCAAAGAGGCTAAGATCATATGATTGGGTCCGAGCCTTAGTTTTTGTAATTGTACAATTGTACAATTATGCCACAATGTTCCCAGTATCCTCGTGTTCTAAACACCCGTGCCCCCACCAGCTGTTGAGCCAGCATCACTGCTATCAATAGTTGATTTGGGACATGACCACATAACAAATGATTTGATCATGATAGATATGTATGCTTTAGTCCATCCCAATGCCTAAAATACACAGGTTTAAACTTGCAGAAACAATGATTGTCCAAGACATGAACTGTGTAACATGGCTTTCCTCTCTGTTGTCCCTGCTCACCCATTTGTTGAATCTAGGAAGTCATGTGAGTGACTGCTGACCCTGACGTAACCGTAAGCCATTCTAAGATAATATAATGCCATCTTTCCTCCTTTTTTCATTTTCCATGGTGCAACTTGCTGTTTGTATAAAAAAACAATATCTTTTCAATATGCTTAACTGCACACATTGTTGAGGTGACATCTGAAGGTAGAAATAGATACTCTAACCCTTACTCATGCAAATTATGATTGGGTGTATTCATTTATAGTTTCTGCACTGAACTGGTGTGCAAGAGGAATTATCAGCCTAGGGCCAAATTTAGACGTGCATTTAAATGCATTTTCTGAGTAAGTCTCACAATTTTTGCAGTAATGAGTTAAGCAGTAAGTGCACTTAAGTGCAGGTCTGAATTCGGCCTTTAGGTAGCAAATCATTTATCAAGGGAATTGAAATGAGGAATGGACTAATAGGAGACTTAAAATTTTTGAGGGATAATCACAATTATTTTTGAGGAAAAATGAATTCAGAAGAAGAATTCATTGTTCAATTATGAGTTCTGTCCACATGGTTTCCTAAGCACATAGATATATAGTATTTTTTCCTTTTAATACTACATTCATTTAAAATAGGGTCTTCATGCCTTTGTAATTATGGCATTTCAGGAAGGGTCCATATGAAATCATGATGTTCTCTTTTAGTCACAATTTATCATACAATTTTTCTCTCATTTCCATGATTCATTTTTTAAATATCTAGTTGATGGCAACTTTATGATTCATGAGGCTGAACTGATTGTTTTTTTTATTTGGGATTAATTCCTACATATTTCCAAAACTTTTAGATTCATTTTAACTTGGGGGGGGCAGCTTCCATCCCAGTCAATCCTCCAGACAGCAATTACCCATCTGACAAATCAGGCACACGACTGGAAAATGGTGTTCCCTCCTTTCAGCTAACTGCCCACTTCCCTATAACATCCCCCATTTCACGCATCTGACAGGAAGTAGTTGGAAGAGGAAAAAAGACCTTACTTAAAGCTTTTTGCCTTCAGCGGTCTGGACGGGATGTTGCACACTAATGCACATAACACAAACGCTCACGGATACGCACACACCCACGCGCGCGCACGCACTCGTGCACACACACACACGTGCGCACACACAGGCATAGGGACAAAAAGAAGAAGGAAATGACCTCTCCCACCCCAGACCCTTTCTCCTGGGCCATATTGGGACCTGCTGGCTGCACGATGAACAGGATGTTATGGTTTATTTAACATTTAATGTGGGCGTGAGGACAAGGTGGATGGTGCCCTCCTCTACAGCCTTATCTTGATTTATGGCCTAAGTGCCCAACTCTTTTGTTCCTCGGGGAAGTGTTTGAAACCCAGTGTGAAGGATGCAGCTTTGCGCTCCCTGGGTCTTGTTGTAATCTGTAATAAATGTTCACGTGTGTGTGGCATTATGTGTAAAGGAGAACAAAGAGGGATTCTGGCAGGGTACTAGAGCTGAGCTGAAAGCTGTGAAGATGTGCTCTGAAGAACCCATTCTCTGTGTGGCACAGAAACTGAAAATGTACGTATTTTCATTTCATCATTTTGTAACAAAGGCAAAGCCATGAAACCAACAATGCATGGCAATTGAAGAGCTGTGGTTTGAAACCTTATTCTTTGTCCTTTTTGTTCATTTCATGGAATCTGTTATACTGAACCTATATTGTACATATCAGACTTAGATCAGACAAATCTGTGTATATTAATACACACTGTCCCAAAACATTCTTTCAGATACTTTAAATTCTGTTCCCAATAATGCATGTCAGTGGGCTTACATCATTGTTTAATGGCAACAGTGGCTGTGCACACTTCTGTGACTGCTTGTTGTAATTAAAACATGATATAACACCAATAAATGTTGTTTTGGCTGTTATTCTGTATAATAACCCCAGAATATAACTCAGTTCAATCCATATAAATTGAGGTGATTAACTGTTTAGGGTGTGTCATTTTTTTGCTGTACCTCTGCTTGAATTAGGTACATCCAAATTTATTCAGATGTTAAAATATATGTAGCACTATTACAGGGGCACTTCTATAAGTATCGTATCCTTGTTCGTAAATCTTCATTTACATTTTCCTTCATTTTGATTAATTCATACGTGAAATATTTATAAATATATATATGGCAATTTAACTAATATTTGTAATACAGTTTTGCTGTGTGTTGATGATGGTTTAGCCATTTTGGTCTGTCTTAAATATGTTCCGCTCATATTGCTAAAGATTCAAATTCTCTCTAACATTCTGACATTCAATCCCTCTAAAATCTTCAGAGAATGAAAGGCTTAAAATGACTATATAAGTATTTGGTCTCTGGGACATTAATAAGAATAGTAAAAGTTGGTAGAATTGGTAATTAAAACTGACCTGTTACTCTGGAGTAAGAAGAGGGTCCTAGGAGCTCGCTCTGTCACGGGACATACTGTCGCAGTTGGAGGGGTCGATCTGGCACCCAAACCCAGCCATCTGGCGTCTGTGGGTTGCGCCCCTGAAAGGGAGCAGTTCCTAGCCTCAGGGTTTTCGTCCTCTGTGGTAGTCACCATCCATAGCATGCACACGCCATCAATACATGACTTGTGTATATGCAAGTGGCTGGTGTTTGAGGCCGGGTGTCATACAGGCATGGTTGACCCCTCTCTGATGTCCAGTCCTGTCATTCTCTCCTTTCTGCCAGAGGTTTGACCACAGGCACTTTCCCTCAACCCTCAAGGTTGTATGTCACTGCTATCTTGGCGTGTAACCTGGGTTTTGGAGATGGCATGCCAGGTCCCCACCCCCTCATGTACCGGTTCCATCGGGGTGCAAGGCGGTTATGTTCATGGGCCTCTCACTCCCTAAGTGGGACCTGGTGGTGATGCTTATTTTACTGTATGCTCCCCTCTTACACCGCTGTTACTGAAGGACACCAAGGTGTTGGCATTCAAGGCTACCTCATGGTTCATGCTAGCTGAGGCAAAGCACATTAGTGACCTGCATGTCCTTCCTGCATGCAGTTTCCAACAGGGGTTGTCCATGCGTTGCTGAGATTTAATCCGGTGAGTGTTCCTAACATAGTCCAAACCCCTTTTTTTAACCAGGTCATTGAGCTTAGTGTCTTCCCTCCTGGCTTGGTCAGCAGGCAGGGTGCCATTGAGCTCTGTTCCTTCTGCCCTGTGAGGGCTATGTTAGAATATGTCTCTAGGACACCGGGAGTGCATCAGGCTAACCAGCTGTTTGTCTGTTTTTCAGCCAGTGCTCCCTGTCCAGGCCAAGACTGTAACATTGGCTTGTAGAGGCTACCTCATGAGTTCTGGCCGCAGGCCTCAGCTGGTTGTGCATGCACACTCCACCAGAGATGTTACAACCTGGGCTGTCCTTTAAGGTGCTGCTGTAGACCAGGTTTGCAGGATTGCGTGGCAGCAACATAGGCATTCCAACATATCCCGTTTACCAGGTCTTGCAGTTTGGATGTAACCTGCTCTGCTCAAGTGCATGCAGTACCCAGCAAGGCCAGGTCCATTTAACCTTGCAGGAGAATCCATGTGCGTTGCTCCCCTGGCCTACTGTTTTGGTGGTGGTGTTTTGCTTCGAGTTTTGCCATTAGTTGAGGGAACATCCTATGTGCAAAGTCAGTGGGCATGATGGTAATGGGTTTCCCTTATTTATCTTAGGTCGAAATTGTGACTAAAAGAGAGCATCACGTTTCCATATGGACCATTGGTTCTCAAAGGGGGAACCAAAATGTAGTATACATAGGCTTTCCATCTTTAGAGGCAGACTCATTCAAGATGAGGGTATAAGATCACTACAATGGTGTTCTTGTGATGCCAGTTTGGAAACACTGGATGGGGAAAATTGTTAAAATATACACCATTTACAAATTATGTTGTGAAATGCTTCAATAAAATGTTGGTATACCCTGAAGAGTAGTATGTCAATACACAGTGATATAAGTAACTATTACAAATTCAAATTAAAATGACAAGTTGTTGGTGGAAACAATGAAACCTTCTAAATTTGAGTGTAGGGCTAATTTGTGTAAGAAATATGGAGGTAAATGACACCGAGAAGACATCCATCAAAACATAAAAGCTTGGACTACAAGGGAAATTAAGATTACACTCTAATCCATATGACTGAAGCTAACTCTTTTCTTCTCCCACTGTTCCAGTAGAACACATACTTTGAACCCAAAAGCTTTCAGCATGATAAGATATAGCATTTAGCTGGTGATGAATTGAGAATTTTATATGACACAAATGGTTGTGCCCTGACACATGTCTGTCTGGCTGTGTCCAATGTTCTGGTTAGGGCCGAGGAAGGAAGTCACAAAATGAAATACTAAATATTGTGTATGAGGCCATCCATGTTCATTTAACAAGAACAGAACAAAAACTTACTTCTGAGGTTCACATTTTTAGTCTTCTTGACTTTTTTGCATAATTGTCCGAGCTTACTGCATAGTGTTTAGAGACTCAATTATATCCCAATTAATGTAATTAACTATAATAAGCCATTAAATGTCGTTAGGAGGTCTGATGGATGCAATTGAAAAAAAGGAAAGCATCAAGAAGGTATTATTAACCTAAATGTGAAGTTTATTCATTTTACTCATTTTATCTCAGAAAGGATTTCAAATACATGAAAAGAAAATTGATTGAAATTTAAATATGGTTGAATATCTGTCACCTTAGATTTATAATTACTTGGCCACACTGTAATTCTATATTTAACTATTTACGAATCCTGGCTGAAAGATTGGTTCACACATTAATGTTTTCTTCTTATATGTATAGGGTACATGTTTTGTTATTATGAATTTACTGGTTATACTCTACATAACCTGGACAGTAAAGGGATCTGCTGGTGCATTATTGCTCTGGTAAAATGGCTGCTCATGTTTTTCCCATTCATTTTGAATGGAGTTGCACCATGTTCTCATGGAGCTACATCTGCTTCAAAGACAAAAAATGCCAATTGGCAATACAATAGTAAACAGTTGAGAGACCTGTTTACTATGTGAGGCAATAAGCTCTGAATTTCTAAAGCAACTTTGGAAATGGTCAGAGCCCTGGAGATGCAGAAGTGTGACACATGGGTGAGGGGAAGTTTCCGTTTAAGAATTTGTTCACCTGAAGAAAAACTGTGCCTCTATCTTCTAGTTTCCTCTTCCAGAAGAGTGGCTCTCAAAGCAACATTACACTCAAGGAGCTAGCAAAAACACCCATTGGTTTAACAATAGCTATGCTGAAAATGGAGCCGTCTGTCACACAACTTTAATGTAAACACACACTTTAACATCTTTTTTCAAGTGCTTCTTCTCCCAAGTGGTGTAACGATCCCACTCTTGAAGGCCTCTGAGACATGGAGAAGAGCAGAATCGTACACCTGTTATTTGCTCTTCTCCAGAAGGAGCAGGTTGAGGAGGAGGCTGGTTTCCTAATGCTGCACATGAATAATGAATCACTCTCAGCTGAAAGGAGGCCTGCTGTAAGACACTGTAATGAGCAGCTCAGCACCTCGCCCTGCTGCTTTAATGAGCAGCTCAGCGCCTCGCCCTGCTGCAAGGAGCCAGCCTATGCTCCTCAGCATCATTCTGACGCCAGTATAATGTGTCATAAAGTTATAGCTCTGCAGGTGGGACTATGGAGGTGCTTATTTTTTTGCTTGGACAACCAGGGCTCTGTGATCAAATGTATATATGCCCCAGAATCTTAATGTTTAACAACCGCAAGAAATGTCAAATGAACAAGAAATCTGATTTTCAAAAAGGAGTTCATCATGTAAATGCTCAAACAGACACACACAAACACAACAGAACCTGAGTATTCCAGAAATCTGATCTTACTTATGAGTAATGTTTTGGAAATACTACTGCTCATCAAATGAAAATAATTTTCATTTGTATATATATATATATAATTTGACATATCTTAGCTTTACTACAACAGAATATTGATTAGTAAAATCACGTCAGCTCAGACATTCAATATTTGGACACAGCAAAACTAGCTAACTATAAGAATAAATCACAAATATCTAACCCATTATTACTATTAATGCAAGAAGGTGAGCATCAAACTGAAAGTAATTAAATGTCCAACTGATTGTTAAAATTCCCAGGGAATTTGTCCACCAAACATAAAATTCCAGAAGCAAACCATTATAAGAAACAAACAACAGATTATATTGTGCTCAGTTCTGGCAGTTCGGAGTTCTGTCAGTTTGATGAGCAGTGGTGTCAACCTGAATAAACACCTGTCTCCAATAACTTCAAAAAACCTCTGCACTGCTAAAAACTTTTTACACATCATTAAGACAAAAAAGAACCATCCAAACTATTGCCTTCATTTTTAAAGTATTGCAACACATACCTTTTATTTACAGTGTGATCTCTAATAAGCACCTGGTCCATTTGGATGTTAAAATGAATTTTAAAGTCCTCCACAATAAATAGATGTTTTAAAGTATGTTTTTATGGAGGTCCAGTTTTTTAAAAAGAGATTAACTAATGTAAAAGATACCTTTTTATTTACAGAAAGGCTCTGTGCCTTTTATCTTGCTAAAATACCAAGACCTCCAGAACTTCTGCTCCCAGGTGGTGGAATCATGGTGTAATTAGAGAAATTTCTATGGGTAAGTAATTATTGATGGATTCTATACTCTTGTCTTAATGTAGCAAACAAACAAACAAACAAACAAACAACCTTTTAAACAAACCAGAGTGTTCCCAGAGAAGTCGAACTGTCAGGGACACATAGATTCACTCAACCATTCACCTGCACAATAAAGTTAAATCAAGCATGGTCCATTTTAAAGGCTAATTGCAAGGTACATCTCACCAGTGATAAGTGTTTATGTGCAATTGTAGGCAGGTTGTGGACTTAATATGGGCAGTGGACAACCAGAATATGAATATTTGATTTTCAGAGACTGAAATTAAATGTTAAACCCACACAGCTAGATGTTTTACTTTATCTTGGACACAATCAGCCTGGCTGTGTTTGTAAATTAAAAGTAAACAGTATTACCATAGCAATAGACAAACATACTCCAAATAAAGAATAACTAAAGAAATACAATCTTTTTTATAACAAAAACAGATATTGTATCAGTACATCAGTCACATGAATTTCACGGACATTAACTGATTAGATATTGTGGTCCACATTTTCACCCAAGCAGTGATGAAGACCGTGATATATTTTTCACAAGGCCATTCAATGGTAATCTCTAATGACACTCAAATGAGTTGACTTGGTTTCTCTCCAGATTGTAATGAGTAGGGGTCACAGCCTGTGCCCTGTTGGTGGAAGGACATGGGCTGGGCATTCAAAGTGCTGGTAGGCTCTGATATTACATTTCTGCTTTTGTTTGTGTGCACACTTTGTACGTCTTTGGTATTGTGTTGACATACTGGTGGGAAGCTGTTCAGGGCTACAGTGTGAATACTCACTGTAATGACACTTTGAAAAAAGCAGCTAAATATAACTGTCACAGCTAAAGGTTGGTGGGAATAGAAATAAAGGGTCCAAGATCTGAGCTCCTGTTTTTTACCCGTACGTCATTAGATCACCTGTAATTATGGCACAATGTGCTCTGCCCACTTCTGATGCATCCGAGCACTCCTTAAAGCACACCAAAACTGATTAATGATACGTCAGATGTGATTGATGCAACAAAAAGGACTGACTGCTGCCTACACTGCTCTCCATTAAGCCGCGAGTCTTCAGAGGAGGTTATTGTTTCAGAGAGTGTGTGAAAAGCGCAAGTGCTTTGAGGGCCCGCGGTCCTACGATTAGCCAGCTTTCACCGGGGAAGGGTGGGGTGGTGGGGGTGTGGGGGGACCGAGTCCAAGGCATGGGAGTGCTCTCCTTTCCAACGAAAAGCTGACAAGCTCCAGGTCGCACAAACAATGTCAGCCCTCCCCGCAGATCCAGGGTGACTGCGCGGCCCATCCAGTGACACAGGCCTGCGACTTCAAGAACACTACATGCAAACCTTGATAAGCGGCCGAGAGAGGGAGAGCCGAGGGCCTGGCTCGCCTTTTCGAAAAGCTGTCTCCATGAGTGCCCTTTTAGTGCAGCAATTGTTTCAAGGACCCTGATCCCTAATGCAGTTCTGAGCTACTCCATAGTCCATGAACAACTGTGAAAATGTCTCTTGGGCTCTGTACACTGTACTGAGCTGATACTGTAATTATCTGAATTTCCTGGTGGGGTAATAATAATGTAATACTTAAATAAATACTACTACTAATAATAATTAATACCTGTGGTAGTATTCACTTATGTTAGGATAAACATAAACAAATACAATTCTTTCAACATTTCAGCAAAATGGGGCTGGGATGGTGTGGAGGTATTAAAAAGAAAATGCCAAATAAGAAATTATTGCCAAATGTCTGAATTTCTATTATTATAGGGTTCCCTTATTTTTTTAAGCTGTGTGAATTTATTATACCACACACAAAATAAAAACTGTTGACACATTCTCTTCCCTGGTACATTGATATTTACAAAAATCTCAATGTTTTCATTGATTTCAAGTCCCATTGATTTATTTTGTGCATTTCTTTTTGTTCTTTCTTTTTGGGGGGGTGGGGGGTGTTTTTTCACAGGGCTGAGCGGAGGAGATAATCTCAAGCTTCTACAGAGATGTCGAAGAAGAAGCTAACTGATAGGATTGTTTGCTTAAAACGGCTTCACTTCAATGCACCAGCGTCTGAAAGACCCCTATTCATCCCGGGGCTAGAGAGGTTGAGCGAAACCGGCAGGCAAGACGGCACAGGGCCAGTCCGGACCAGCGGCCTCTGCCAGCATGCTTAAACCCTCCTGACCCATGGGCCAGACTCAACAGGAGAGGGACAGCAATTTACTCTCTGCAGTTACTCAGTCAA
This sequence comes from Albula goreensis, assembly GCA_022829145.1. NCBI lineage: Eukaryota > Metazoa > Chordata > Actinopteri > Albuliformes > Albulidae > Albula > Albula goreensis. The sequence continues at coordinate 27,540,328 of CM040749.1, forward strand.
AGGCTTATTCCGAGGAAGCTGGAAAATCCTGTCTAATTATGTGTTAAGATTAAGACCTCTGCTCTGATTTTGAAAGACATGTTTAAGGATAAACACATATGGATGCAGTGCGATTAGGCAAAATAAAGAAATGTATCTACAGACTGTGACAAGCTATTTGAAAAAAAAAATACTACATTTTAGCATTTTGAGACAGAACCATGATTTTTATAAATCTTAATAAGTGTACATGTGGGGCAATGGTGAAAAAAATGAGCATGTTTTCCATTTTGTTACTGTACTCATGACTGCATAAGCCAGTGCTTTTCCTGGAGACTCTTTTATTCACAGGAAGTCAGCTAAGTTGTCTTAAGTAGAAAATCAGGTGACTAAACATAAAGATATTTGGTAAAGTTTGAGATGGAAAGATTTTTTGCTGTATTTCTGTCTTCCGAAGGAAAAACATATGCTAATCTGCAGAATCTGACACAATTAAAGATAATCTTAACCGTCACCCAAAATGAAGAAGGCCTCCCAAGGTCATTGCCCATGAGTTGGTTCAGCAGATAAGTTATGTGTGCCTACCAGAAGAGGTAATGACTGACTCTAGGAAACTCCAAGTCAGACACGTCACCTGCTGTGGATCAAGGCACATTGCAGAACTATGTATCACTCCCAGCTGGTTTACAGATTCAACCAAACCTGAAGAGGATGCTGGGAAAGGTAGTCAGATGAAAGGGAGTGAGAGAGGCTGCTGTTCTACATCCTCCTCACTGTTCTCCCACTTCAAGGTCCTCTAGAATGAGCTCAATCTTCCCAGGAGACCAAGGAAGAAGATCCTTCTCCACACCAGAGCTTCCTTGAACATGTTGATGCTATGAAAACTAGAGGTGATGATTGAATGTATGTGGGTCCTGGGAGTCATTAAAGAAACAAGCAGCCGATAGTCCAGCTGCAGTGTGATAATGCTGAAACTGAAAGGCTCCTCTGTGAATCTCTGTAGCTGCATAGAATTCCATGCTAAACCTGTCCAACACTTGGAAGAGTTGATTGAACACCTATCTTTCCAATGCAAGATAATCCTGTTTAGGATGTGTGGGGCACTGGCCATACCATACTTCAGTGTCCAAAGAATGCAGTTTGCCAGCCGTTCTGGCACTTTATAGTGGTTTGCTTGGATGATGTGTTCATCCACTCCTGGGCCTGAGATGAACATTAGAGTCAAGTGCTTTAAGCCCCGATAGCCCTCTGCACAGCTGTGTTCATCACAAACCCTGCAAAGAGCTGTGTCATTTAGGATGAGCCACCTGGACTACAACATCAGCAGAGGTTTGTTCAAGCTCTGCGTGCCAAAATTAGTTATTCCCTTTAAAAGTTGCACCCCTTCCTGGGGCTGACCTGGTGCTACAATCATTCAATACCACACTTCTAATCCACAGCTACACCTCTGTCTGATCTAGCCTATAAAGAGCAGCTGGAAAGAGTGGCCTGGACACCCCAGGAACAGACAGGGTTCCTGAGTACTGTGGTCCTCCGTGTCCTCCGTGTCATCCGTGTCCTGGACTTTGGCTGCCTCTTCATTCTGGGCTGGCTGCAGGTTCCAGAAATGGGGAACCCTGGGAATCCTCTCCTTGCTAGGATCTCCCCTCAGTTCCTTCAATTTCCCCTGAACTGAGCCTTCCCCACATCTTTCTTAGTTGTGTGTGACTGATAAAGTTGTATATTTAGGTCCTTCAATGACGGACCTGCACCAGTTTTGACTTGCTGTCCTTCTGTGGCACGTGTGTGTGTGTGTGTGTGTGTGTGTGTGTGTGTGTCATCCTTGAGGAAGAATAAAAAGACCGTGTGACACAAACAAACTGTATTTTATTTTCCTATGTTCATAATATTTACAACAATTTTACTCCATGTGTAAAACAACAACATGTGTAAAAACTGTAATCAGCCCTAAATGTTCTTCTTAAAAAAGCTCAAACAAAATCAAATCAATTAAATTCAGTTCAATTATGTTAATTTAACTTTGTCATGGTCTTGGTGAAGTATGTTGTGGCCTTCCATGATTGTATGTTTCACAAAGAAGTAAAACGTTAAGTCACTAAACACGTGTCAATAATAATTTTTAAAAAATAATATGTCAGTCTCATTATGCTTTCTACCTCTTGAAAAAAGACAAACAAAGAATGTAAAAAGAAATGTAAAGAAAGCTGTACCCCAAATCAAGAAAATATTTTTATTCAAATCTATACAATGGTAGCAAAAGAAAGGAATAAAGATGACCAGTTTAAAAATACACAGCTTAGCATAGGCAAGACAAACAACCGATCAGCTGGATGTTGAGAAGACAACAAAAAGAAAAATAAATTGTGACAAAATTGTACTGTGTTCCTTGGAGATGCCCCTCTGTCAGCGGCTGCTCTCCTCCGCTTGGCTCAGGCCGCCAAGCTGTCCTTAGCGTTTACACTTTTGGACCTCTCTGCAGCTATGTAAACAGTGAATCACAAAATCCTCCTGTCTATCTTCACTGAACAGATCTCAGCACAGCGTTGAGCTGGCTCCTTCCCTACCCCGCATGTTACCTAAGACATCTCCCACAGATGCTCTCCCAGCTAATGCTGTCTCTCATCAGTAAGGCAGAGCAGGGTAAGCAGAGCATCTTCCATTTTTACAGCAAGTGAAGCAAATTGTCACTTTGAAAACTCATGGCTATGTGTACTTAATATTAATTATTGAACACTAAAACATTTACACACACTTTAAGAATTTGCTATAAAATGTATCATGTGCAACTAAAATCATAAATCCATACATATAGTTGCATATGATATCATGTTATCGCCTCCCACCTGGGTTTTTTTTCTGCAGAGAGGTTTGCATTGTGAGATTACCTGCCTGCTTGTGGTCCTAGGCCTCCATCCCTTCTGTAAGATTCCCTTCTTTTTAACCTGCATGTTACACTAATGACAAATAGCTCTCAAAATCATTAGAACTGAAACCAGTTCAAGGTCAGTAACAAGTGTATTTTGTGCTGAAAGCATAGGCGTGATGTTGCCCATGATTTGGGGGTTACTTATTCACCATGGTCCTGTGATACAAACGGCCTCAGATGCACTGCTAAAAATTGAGGCACGGGCAAAAACATTTAGATTCGATGCTCAGGTATAGTATCTCGTGGTAATAATTTAGTTCCATGTCAGGCTGTTAGCTTCACATTTCTCTTAATGCCAAGAATCCCCAAAACACTGCCTCCTCTTTGTTAGAGATGCTTTTTCCTAAAGACCTACAAGACCCCTCTGAAACACAAGGGCTTTTAGCTTCCCTCTGCTAATGTGTCGAAAAATAGCTGCTGACTGAATCTTGATGTCCCCTGAAGCTGTCTGCCTATCTGTGGCATAACAATTGTTCTTCTTTCCTCTCTTCTTTCACTCTGTGTTTTTGTATGTTTATGTGGTTATATGTCCTTTAGCAACTGCTTTAGCATGTTGTTTTGACATGAATGACCAAAATGTGTGGCTTGTTTATGGAATCATACACTATGATACATGCAACACCAGTATCAATAACATATATAAATTAAAAGCTGCTCCTTCTGAACAAAGTGTTCATGTTCAATTAATAGCAAAGAAAATATAAGTGAGTTTCCGCTGAATACATTTTTGATATTTGTATGTTTTTGTTCCCATTAAAAGTGGTATTTCACATATTAAACTGCGAGAAATATGTGCCATTTTGTTTTGTTTATCTGTTTGCTGTGCTGTGTTAACTTCATTCCTGCAATGTCCTCTTAACACCAGTCTATAGATTAGCCTTCTCTAATCCACAGAAATAACATTTTAAGCAGTTTTTTTCATTGTTTGTTGATCTGGCATCTAAATTGCTAATGTTTTCAGGCCATCAGTTTTGCCCCCCTGAATAAATGAACATGTTAATAGCAAGGTGAGCTTTAACTGAATAAACCCCTCTGCTCAAACAGTTGTTTGAACTGACACTGTTCTGCTTGATTGATGGCTTACACAAGCAAGGTCTGTCCAGACAGCACCTGAGAGTAAAACCCTTTGCCATAACATGAGAAAGTTAGCGAGGCTACATGTCCTTCTGCTGTCTTGAGCAATGAACTCAATAATCAAATTTCACCAGTCAGTTTATATTTTAGATGACAGGTTAAACATGTTGTTATGTGTGTGATGGAGATTGTAGCTACATCATACCATCTCAATTTGGGATATGAAAGAACAGTATGTTGACAGTTTCATAGTGGACATCCAAGAGGTTGCAAATGGCCATTTGTCCAGAGTACCAAAAACATGGTTCTAATTTGTAATGAAAACAAAGTCATACATGTATAATCATCTGCCAGTTTAGTGCAATATGCTGATGCAAGATTGCCACTGTATCTTTCATTAAATTATTGAGTATTATTGGTGATGTGACCTGGTGAACTAATGTGTTTAATAGCACAGAATACTGTTGGTCTTTTCCATTTTGAGATAGCCTAAGGATACCTTGACTATGGATTGTAAAATAATATTGCATCACTTTATTTGGTGACACTCATGATATGTTCAGCTAAATAAGTCTTGGAAGCCAATGTATGTATGTTGGTGTATTGGCCTACCAATGGCATCCGTCAGTGCTAACATAGAATGTATGGTGGTGTGGCTGGATTGGTTCAAGCAGCCATAGCACCGTATACAGTATCAGTTCCTTCTGAATGGCTTTAGCTAATCAGGTGTGCCCTTGTTTAGCACATCGATACAAGTCCTCCTGGGAAATTTAAGTCACTATTTGCTTAAGTGGTGTTGGTGGGCTGGGGGTGGACAGCCTTCCCTCTGAAACAAATAAAAGTCCTAAAAGAGTGACAGGGGCACTGTGCGTCAGGTGACACCATTATTTGGATGAAACATTAATCTGATTCACTGACTTGCTGTGGTCATTAACGATCCCATGGCCCTTCCTGCCAAGAGAGTAGGGGGTCCTCCAGAGTCCTGGGAAAATTCCTAACCAGGTTCTCTCAACCTGCTACCTAATCAAGCCCCAGTGTATTGGCTCTCTGGTTCTTTGCCTCTCCACCACAGATAATGCGTTCTAAATGCTAAATGGCTGCTCTGCATTACACAGTGTTCTTCACTGGTGGTTGAGGTGAGTTGACTGTCATTAAAAAGTACTGTATAAATGCAGTATGTTATCTAAAGCATAGGATGTTGTGTGGGCTGACCACTTAAAGACAAGGATGAATACGGACCAATATGCCATTGTGAATGTGAACAGAGAGTTAAAATGGATGATGTGTAATCACGATTGTGAGTGATGAGAATAGTTTTGTTCAGTGTTGTCTTTCATGACCAACATATAACAACTGATAACAGTATAAATGAATAGAAGCAGTTGCATTTTAACTATTTGTATTCTTTTTGAGGCATTCGAAAAATTATTCTGAAAGGATTCTTCATTTCCAGCATAACCAGTGAAAGCTGACCATTTTGTCAGACAACAGTAGACATTATGTTTCCAAAGGAACCCTGGCTAGCTGTAAACAGCCTATGTCAATTCCAAACCTGAAAGACAAATGTCAAAATGGGGAGATGAAATAACTCCCATGATTCTAAACGCATGGAAGGAGTTGGAGCTGAGCTCTGTTTAAATGCATTCATGTTGCCTTACACCTGTGCGGTTCAGTCTGCATTATTCCATTTTAGAGGAGAGGCAGCCCAAGCACATGTAAAATTGCTACACAACAACAACAATGATAATAATAATAATAATAATAATAATACTCATCATCATATTGCTTTATTGCGAGGACGATAAACATGAGTGTGTTCATTAGAACAACATCAGAGTTCATTGCTGTATTAATCCCTATTTGTGAAAAGATGGTCACCGAATCTGTAGAGGGTAATATTTAGGGGTTACATATTTATCCATCTCTCATTATCTCTTTTATATGGTATCAGATGTCATCAGATCTGTTCTTCATCCAGTTAGCCATGGTCATGGTTTAATAGAAAAAGAATTTGAGCCAATGTAATATATCTGTTAAATAATTGCATATTATTTTTGTTGTTGTTACCTACTCTGTTAAATAAAAACAGCCTACATGAGACAGTCCGCATGTCGGCTTAAAGATATAAAATACTTTTATTTTGAGCACATTGTTCTACTGTTAGCCTTTGTTGGTGTTACATTTAATTTTATGCTGTTAAGTGCCCTGACTCCACCAGGTAGATATTAACTCATTCTGAAACCAACGCTTTGGCAAAATAGTATTCTGTATCTATCTGGCAATTTTAACCACATGATGTATGTATAAACCGTGTGTTTTTAATGCACTGTTTTCTAAACCTTGGATGACTTTTTCCATATTCAGTTTTAGGCTTTCTTACAAATCAAACCTGCGTCCGACAGTAATCTTCAGCCAACCTTGTTGTTTTGTGACAAAGTTCATTTCACTTAGTTTATCATCTAATTAGATTGATAGATAACCAAGTTTTCTCCCATGTGGATTTCTGCAGTATAGATCCCTATCTGCCCAGGGTCAGCCTTCAGTTATACATGGATGTCTGCTGTACCTAAAATATAAATAGTCAAAGGTGTAAGAATGTTAAATACAAAAAAAAATCAGAATTCAGATGTCTACTCAAAATACCTTTAGATGATGTATTAAATATGTTTGCAACCCCACTGTATTAAATATTGACACATACAGTATGCATGCTGTATGTATTAAATATTGACACATACAGTATGCATGCTGTACACCTACAAAAAGCAGTTTTATCAGAAAAAAAAAACTGTATGCTTCACAATAATGATTCACAGATAAGACACTGATAAATATTTCCAGCATACAATATTTTTCAACTGAGAAATGCAAGATTATACTGTGTTTTTTTTTTCTGGTGGTATTCATTCAGATTGCCAGACTGTGAAAGTCACTCAGGAGGAAAAAAGCCTGTGCCAAAACGTATGCCTGCATCACATGTGATTATTCATTTAAAAGGAAAACACAACAGTTTGAGGGGGAACAGAATGTCAAAATTCACAGACAGCAATGCATCCAGTGTTACAAATCTTGATGGGAACTGCTGTTGCTTTTGCAACATTTGAGTTCTTATAGGGTAGCCTTGGCTGTGCTCTCCAACTCTCACACTGGTAAACAGCCTTACCTGCAAATGTCGTAAAGATAAGGGGTATGAGTAAATGTTTATGAGTAAATGAGTAACTTTTCGGAGATTAAATTCCCATTTGCCAACTCAAGATATATGAATTGCTCCTTCAGTGCCATAAAGACGAGAGCTTGTGTTATTTCGAAGCGTTCGTTATTTAGAACTTGGCTATTTAATTACAACATTTTATACGACCCGCAAGTTACCTTTATAGTAACAAAATTCCGTCGTTAAACAGCTATTTTGGCAAAGGTAATACTTGCTGTTTCGTCAGCAACTGGCATCAAGGTGGTGACAGCCCACACAAGTCTATATGAAATGAAATATTAAAGGGTTATCCATCTGGAGATAAGAGGTGCCAGTGTTAATAAACAGGCTTCCTCTACACCTCAGCAGAGTCTTCCTTTTCTAAACAATATTCCTTTAATGTTGTAATGTGTTTTCCACTTGGCCTACGCACCAATCAGGCCTCTGGGGATGATGCTGAGTTGACGGCTCACGTTACAAAGTAAGTTGGAACACCTGTTTTGGAAAAGAAATTCCTGACACCGAAGTTCTGACTTCCTAGCAATTTATACGGCCTAAAACACTTGCTTGCGACATGGAAACAGACTGAGTGGCTCGCCTTTCCTTTTTGGCACCGAAAACATTTAACAGGGAGAAATAGAGAAAAATAAGACTGACGTTAATCACGTTCAAAATGAATCCCGTTAAGTAATACACATTTTTGTACACGAGGTAAATTTGCTCTTAAAAAAGGTACTATATTGTACCTAAAAACATACATGCGGTCACTAATGTTGGAGAACCTGATATCTACAGCCCTTGCATACTTAAACATAGTTTATGCAATAAAACGGTAAGGAACAGTTCCATGAAAAAGTAATACTGTACCTTTGAATGAACAATCAACTCTTCGGTTAAGCATGTATACACTCTGGGATTCAGAGAGGATTCTTTCTTCTTCTTCTTCTCCTTATTATTATAATTATTATTATTATTATTATATAATCATGTACATTCAGGCTAAAATACAGAACTAAAATAATTAAAGCTAGGAAGACAATGAATAAAGGAAGGGTGGCTTCCTTGCCTTAATCAGCCTGTAAAAACCTTAATTTATATGACAACTTGTCACTTTAGTTTAGCGAAACAGAAGCAGTGATATCTTTATCCCGAGAAATGCTCCTCTTACAGGTGGTTCTGTCGAAGACAAGATTTTAAATACCAAGTTCTGCGTTAACAAATAACAGCCCTTTTTCTACAAGACGAATAAAAATAGCATAGTCATCACGACCATCATCATCATCATCACAAAAACCAGTACAGGTATTTACTTAGCAAGTCTATTGACTTTTCAAACGTATGTAAATTTATTCTTTACGCTGTTGTCGCGCAGGAAATACCTTAATTATGCGTATATACGAAAGAATTTCATGGATGCTGAGTAAAAAGGTGTTTAAGCCATGCGTATTTCAATAATGTAAATGGTAACTATTTTACTGTACTGAACATGTTGCATTTAAAAAAAGACACAAGAAATAGGACACTTCATAAATGAATGTTGGTCGAGCAGTCGAGCATTTGTATACTTACGTCAAAACACTAACATTTGGTTGTAGTTAGAGGTCACGCAAAATTAGTCTATATTAAATTTAGTAATGGAGAAACAATGCAGTATAATTATCCATCCATTTACTTTTGTTTTCAAATGTACAGTCTCAGATTGGAATACGATAAAATTAAGAACTATCTTCTAACAACTCATCTATCTCTATTAAATGAAATTCAGAATATGAGAGAGAGAGAGAGAGAGAGAGAGAGAGAGAGAGAGAGAGAGAGAGAGAGAGAGATTCATTAAGACACAGTAGATTTTGGCAATACAACCTAATATTGACACTTGAAAGCCTGCACTGTTGAAAGAAAAAGTGTGTCTGTGAGTTCCGTTAATTTTCCACATAATGTATCATATAATAAACTATTAACATACATGTCCCACGTACTTCTTGTGTAACCTGAATTGCTGCCAAAACACGCAAAATTACAATAGGCTCCGTTAATAAAAAATCACTACTCCGGCTAAATTTGTGGTAACTGTGAAGTTTATTCTTTATTAATTCACAGTCAAAAACTTAACAGTGCATCCTTAATTGAACGGGCGCCGTCTAAGGCATCTAGTAGAGCGATAAGTGTGGTGTTATTTGAAGACAGTGTATGAATAAATGAACATTCCTATGGTACAGTTTCAGGAATCCAGTCCTCTCTTTATTATTAAAAATAATAATTCTCAGACCACATACATAGCTTAGGTGAGAATTACTAAATAAAACAAAATTACAATGCAGCTCGATATTTTCTGTTGAACATGATGATGTTAATGCTCCGGATAAATAACGTTTTCTGTATATCTTTTAACCTATTTTGTTTTGAACCTGACCACCATACTTTTTACTTATTTTGGTTGTTTTCTCGAAACTCAGATATTTCAGGAGACTTCTGTATGATATTCAACAGTGAGACTAGTTATAAGGTGAAATCATGGAGTGGCTACATTTTTTAAATGCTTCAGAGAATTTTTATTTAGTTAATTTGGTTTTGACTAGTAATTGCGTTTGTATATACGAACTAATTTGTTTTTATTGGCTGGTTTTAAGTATTTCCTTTCCAAAGACGACAAAGATTTGACAAGAATTGTGAGACTGGTTACAGTAGCAGCACAATGAAAAGTTAATTGTGAACAACTGAAAAGAAAATTACACTGACATAAACAATAATCGGGTATATCATTTATAGCCTATTCAATGAATTCGAACATGTTCCGTGTTGTCTTTTTAATTATTTCCATATCTTGAGTGATTTATTTCGGTGACACACTCTTTTCTATGCTTTACCATTAAAAAATCCCGTTTGCCAATAACATGACCTATTGACATGTAGAGCTCATTTTTTCCCTCTTAGTAAACATTAAAATCATTTTTTTCTATTAAACCTAAAGGAGTCTAAATTACACCATGCAGAACAACCGACGTTGCCAGTTCCAGTAGTAATTAAGAGGACGGTGTAATTTCCATAATAATAGCATTTAATGCACAGAAAATCATTAGAATAGCTTTAAAATGTATATTACTTTCCATTGCATTTTACAGTAACGCGTTAGCGCAGGTTAATTATATGTATATATTTTTTATATGCTATAATACATTTGTTGTATGTTTGCAAAGTCATTGCCGAAATGCGTCTTTGCTTTAGCGAACCGCAGGGTTGAAAATAAATGTGAAACAAGTCCAATTTTGCGGTGACGTCCGCAATCAATTACGGTCCTCTTACTTTCCTTGTATTTCTTGGCACTTAAGCCTGTGCATTCGCCAGAGCAGGCTATCATTAGACGGAGGCTGTGTTGAACACTTCCCGCCCGGCAGACACTCAGAGCTCGCGACCAATATTTGGCAATACACATTTTCCTATTGTTAAAAATGTAAATAACCGCCTTCTTTAATTAAGCAGACTAACAGATACCTTCTATGTAAACACTTTTTCAATAATTTGATTCAAACTCGTAAAAAGTTCATAAAATAAAATATTGACAAAAAGGTTTTTTAGACGACCTATGAAATATAATCGCAGGTTGTGCTCCACCTGTCACCACAATAACATGATCCAAAGCAAAATTCTGATAAAGGTACGGTAGACTTTATTTCAGTACGTAAAACCTTTACATTAACTACACAATTTATTTACGTTTTTGAACGCTACCGATCATTAAACTCCCAATTAGATAAGCTGTGCTCCAAGGTCTTAATATTTGCTGTCGTTTTTAAGGCTATGTAAAAGCCTAGTCAATATTATTGTAAAGTAGCATCAATGGATTTTTGTTCATCTATAAAATGTAATGCCGTGATCCCTCATACCGAACATTAAATTCATAGTATTTTCACATAGTTGTATACCCAAATTTCAAATAGTATCTGCCGAGAAAAATACGTGAGACTTAAAAATCTGTTTCCTTACACGTCCCCCAATCTCACTTGCTGATTTCTGGGAAGGTGTTCAAAGCCTTTTTTGTTTGTTAGCGGTCTTTCTTTCTCGTCCGATGAAGTTCAGTGTTTTGTATTCCTCTAAATCCAGCGGACAGCTCTTATTGGTAGGTGCAAATGTTACATCACGATGGTTATGACGCGCCGTCTTCCTGCTTCCTTCAGCTGCGTCTTAAAGTGAATCTTGTTGGTGGGAGAGAGCTCCAGCTCGGCTCAGCGTGCCTCGCAGAGAAATACATATACAGAAAGTAGAGCGGCGCAAAAGAGCTCTCTTCTCTCACGCTCATCAGTCTCGCCTGCTCTGAGAAATTTCAATATTCATCACCAAGCGAGCAGCCCTCGCCGTTCTCTTTCATTATAGCAAAGAAGCATCTGCGGAGTAAGTAACCTTGTCCTTAGATAGCTCCCAGTGTTTCTTCTCTCTCTCTCGATTCGCTTATGGTCGTGGGGGGAGAGAAGACGCTCCCCAAAACACAAATTGCGAATATTATTTGACTTTATGAAGCCATATCGTGATATGTATTTATTTTACCATTAGGATATATTCCAAAACTCAATTTTTGAAGGTTTTTGCAACATCTTATTTTCATCGAGAGGGATACCGTTCTTTGCAACTTCTCTTAAAGTAAGTATATAGTGATATTATTACTTTAAATCTAATAGTTTTTCCAACTTTACTAAAATTCTCTCTCTCTCACTCTCTCGCTCAGTTTCTCAGAGAGATGTATTGAACTTAATGTATAAGGTTTTCTTTACTGATTTAGACTGTATTTTCATTACAATTTATTTGTATGAGTATTTCTTTGTCTTCCATCAGTTATGTTTCTTAGTTATGTTTGAGTGCGGGCTGATTTCCATACGCATGTTTACTTCCCCTTTTGGTTTTTCAATACGATTCATGTGTGGTAGATTTTCGCGATCCCGCTGTTTTGCGTTATGATTGGATTATTAGCACTGACTCTCTGATAGAGCCATTTCATATTTTGGTAATGAGTTTGATTTGAGGTTTCGATTTAATGTCGTCCTGACAGCTGACGAAGTCAAGTTAGGGCTTTCAACTTTTTAGTAGGCTATAACGTTCAAGGGTACACTGTTACTGTAGGGAACCTATGGTCGAGAAAAAGTGGTTGCCAAAGTGCGTTGATACCATATTCGAGTACTCAACTGCTCGCAGAAATGTTCTGTTTAGCCAGTGTCAATCAAAATAGATTGGATGTTAGTGGGACATAGGCTTTCACTTTAGGTCGGCAGACGTTTTATTCTTAAGGGCTATTATCTGGTGACTTTGTATGTTAGGTATTTATAACTTGAGGAAAAAATATTTAATACATTTGTGTGTGTGTGTGTGTGTGTGTGTGTGTGTGTGTGTGTGTGTGTGTGTGTGTGTGTGTGTGTGTGTGTGTGTGTGTGTGTGTTTGCACGTATGTTTTGTTTATTTATTTATTTTTGGAGGGGGCGGGTATTTGGCAGTTTATTAAACTTTATAAAGGTACATCGTGAGACACAGATTTACGAAAGTGCATTAATTAGTGGTACCATGGCTATAACAGGTGTAATGTCTGAAAATACGGACGGAGGTAACTTTAAAGCGCCTTGAGTCAGGACTTCAGACAGTTCTCTTCTGTTCTCTTTAACCATATATGTATTTAAAGTACTTAGATTTAGGGATTGGGCATCTATATATTTTTTTAGTGTTATATTTGAGAAACAGTCATTATTTTTTATTTTACTTTCAAATTGTAACGTTTAATAATATAGACATTTTTATGAATACTAATAAAATTGACTATATCACCCGCTGTTTAACAACTTAGTTGACCATTATTATCGCTTTCAAGTATTTTAATCGCTCTGTATTTCACTTAAGTTCATGAAAAGTGTCTTGCTATAATAACCCTTAACAGGAGGCGCTAGTAAATGCCTTTCTTACATTTTAGTTGAAAAGGAGAGTTGCTGATTTGCTCAGTCTGTAACTGAAGGTGTAAACCACAGATGTGATAAACAGACAGAAAAAAAATCTTTCTCTGTCTCGCTCTCTCTTCCTCTCTCTGCCTCTGTCCTCCATCTATCTGTCTCTCGGTCAAAGAACCTGTAAGATATATAGCTAAATGTTAGATATTGAGAGACACAATGGCGTTATTCATTGAAAGAGTTATTTTCAAATCAAGTCTGCCGTAATAACTTATGAATGTTGGCTTGAAGATGCAAAGGCTCAGATCAAAAAATCCATGTCAGTATCAACTTAATATGCTTCAGCATTTTCCTTAAAGTTCATTTATAATATAATATAATATATTAATTTCTATTCATGGTACAGTTCCCTTCAAAGCAATATACCAGTTAAAGAAGAAATGTTCTGGAAATTTAAAATATTGCAGAATATGTGAAACAACTGAAGTTTTCCTCTAGCATGTTAGGTTTAACTTGCAGTAGTTGCTTTCTCTATTAAACAAGCTTTGGTTTCTTGTGGTCCACATAAATGTTCGTATTTTTGCTTAGGTTCACTATGAACTATTTTAGATTTGTATGTGTCCCAGAACTGAAACAAATCATGTACCTGTAAATGAACGATGTAACAAGGCAGGAGTGATTTAATATGATGATGTCATAGTGTGACTAAACATTTCAGATATATTTGAAGGATCTTTATCTTAATTTGCAAGAACTTTTTGGTTCTTATCATTGAAAACAGTTCTGTGTTTCAGGAAACCGGTTGACAGATGTTCTGTTTGACCCTTGCCCTTGTACATCCAAAGTAGCTCTTTGTTTCAGAGGAATGAAATATATTTTTGAGAAATGTTCACAGGCTGTATTTTGAAATTTTGAAATTGTTAGTTTTTTTGGAAAACAAACAGGTGAAGTGTGTATTCCTTTCAAAAGAGAGCCTTCTTTTTCCTCATTGGCAGACTCAGAAGTAGCAGTGGGTTCAAAACTGACTGTGGTAAACTCATGTGGTAGAGAGTGACTCTGATAAGGGTGTAAAGCTTAACGTCTCACAAATTCCCCTACTGATGTTTTTATTATTATTATTATTTATTCTGCTCTAAAACTTCCCATTCAGATCCATTAAGATTCATCACATACAGAGCGAGTGTCTTTTCATTTTGGTATGGTATTCATAGTTTGTTTTTCATAGTTTGAAAGTTTGGTGTAGTACATCTGTGCCCTAATTTCACAAATACATTATTTACATTTTTGTAATATATTGTATATAGAAAGGCTAGCTCAACTTTTCTGTAATGATACAAGATTACAAGATGGGGTTTCTAATTAAATTGTAAAGCAAGACGCTCATTTTATCATATTTGGGATGACTGATATTGTATTTTGATAATGAGATGAAATAAATGTTTTGAAGTTTTAATAGTTTAGAAAAAAATCTTATTTTCCTTTCATTCTTCAACAGTATTATGAATGATGCAATCTAAAGGACCTCAAAAATAGAGGCAGAAATATATCAATACCATAATGGTATGTGGTGTTGTGTTTTTGGCCTAATATGTTGTTACTACAGTTTAACACAGGAACTCAAGCATAATAAGAGCTACAATGTAGGTTACAGACTGAGCTGTCTGTATCATAGTAACTTAATGTCTTGAATTATTTCCAAAGTTGTAATGATATGAATATTGTCATACTCACTTTCTGTTAATTGTCTGGTTTTCAGTTTTTTTTTGTCGCACAGTTAAGGCACAATCCATAAAAAAACATTTAAACAAGGTAAAGGTAAACATTGGGTTTACCTTTGGTTTAAATACATTTATTTTAGCCAACGTCAACTGCTGGAGCAAAGATTTATTGAAATGTTTCAACCGGAAAATATAATTGCTGTGGAATAAAGTCAGCAGTGTTCAGACAATTTCATGTTGCAAATAAGACTCGCGGTGAGAAAATTAAGAAGAATTCATTAGTTGTTTTGTTCTGTTGGCCAGGGTCCCAGGATTCTCGAGCTGTGTCCAGCTGACAGGTTTTGAAGATGGCACAGTAACCATTCAGTGATGCCTGACCATGAGAGCACAGCCCTCTTAAGCAGACAAACCAAGAGAAGAAGAGTTGACATAGGAGTGAAAAGGACCGTAGGGACAGCGTCTGTGGTTTTTGCTCGAGCAAAAGCAACCCTATTCAGTGCCATGAATCCCCACGGTTCCGAGCAGGATGTCGAGTGTTCAGTGGTGCAGCACGCGGACGGGGAGAAGTCCAACGTGCTCCGCAAGCTGCTGAAGAGGGCGAACTCGTATGAAGATGCCATGATGCCCTTCCCAGGAGCGACCATCATCTCCCAGCTGTTGAAAAACAACATGACCAAAAACGGAGGAAATGAGCCCAGCTTCCCCGGCAGCGGCCTCTCCAGCACAGGCTCAGAGATCCACCAGGAGGACACCTGCAGCAACTCGTCACGCGAGAGCCCCCAGGAATGCCTCTCACCCTTTGGCAGGCCCACGATGAGCCAGTTTGACATGGAGCGGCTCAGCGATGAGCACCTGCGGGCCAAGCGCGCCCGTGTGGAGAACATCATCCGCGGTATGAGCCACTCGCCCAGTGTCACACTGAGGGCTGGGGAGGGCGACCGCGAGGGAATGCCCCAGCCGCCCAGCCCGCGGGAGAGCTACCGGGAGAACAAGCGCAAACAGAAGCTGCCCCAGCAGCAGCAGCAGCAACAGCAGCAGCAGCAGCAGCAGCAACAGCAGCAGCAGAGCTTCCAGCACTTGGTCTCGGCCCGCAAAGAACAGAAGCACCAGGAACGGAGGCAACTAAAACTCCAGCTGGAGGACATGCAGAAGCAGCTGCGGCAGCTTCAGGAGAAGTTCTACCAAATCTATGACAGTACTGACTCAGAGAATGACGAGGAGGGGAACCTCTCAGAGGACAGCGCACGCTCAGATGGCATGGAGCAACGTGCGCACGATTCGGCCGCTGACCGCTCCGACAATGAGATGTCGGACCTGGACCCTGGGCACTTCCTGGACCGGGCGAGGGCCCTTATCCGGGAGCAGGCCATGATGGGAGAGGGGGACAAACCCAAGAGGGATGGCCCCCGGGGGAAGGGGCAGGGACCGCCCTCCATGCATGCAGAGGGCAAGCAGCTGGCGGAAACGCTGAAGCAGGAGCTGAACACGGCAATGTCCCAGGTGGTAGACACCGTGGTGAAGGTCTTCGCCAAGCCGCCGCGCCCGGCCCCTCACGTCTTTCCACCCCTCCAGCTGCCTCAGGAGCGCTTTGCCATGAACGGAGACAACCCCAACTTCCACACAGCCAACCAGCGGCTGCAGTGCTTTAGCGATGTCATAATTCCCAACCCCTTGGACACTTTCACCAGCATGCCGGTCCCCAGCTCTAACGACCAAACGGAAGCCCTGCCTCTGGTGGTCAGAAAGAGCTCGGTGGACCAGTCGTCCTCACTTCCTACTCCCACAGGCCATCACCACCCTTCCCTGCACCCCTCCCCATTATCCGCGACCATGGGCTTCAGCCCCCCTTCTTTCCGACACCCTTTCCCCCTCCCTCTCATGGGATATCCTTTTCAGAACCCTTTGGGCACACCCTCGGGTCTCTACCCGGGCAAAGACAGGTCCTCTCCCGAATCTCTGGACCTGTCCCGGGAGACCACCAGCCTACGGACCAAGATGTCATCAAATCACCTGAACCACCACCGGTCCTGTTCTCCCACACATCCAGGCAGCACCACAGAGGGCTTGTCCTTGTCCCTGATCAAGTCGGAGTGCGGGGACCTTCAGGACATGTCTGAGATCTCACCATATTCAGGAAGTACAATATCCTTTTTAAAACCACAATTCATAATCACTCCTATTTGTCACCCGCTCCCATTCTTCCTCCTTCCCTGTTTGAACAGTTTTTTTATTTTCTGTTTGTTCTGCCTTTTTATTCCCTCCTGCATGTCTGTGCTCCTTGGTGATACATGCTTGGATGTAACGAGTTCTATGTGGCTGTCTAAACACGACAGAAAACTGCTGTAGGGCACCCAAGTACAGGACTCAGTTGTAATTGCAATCCTTGTCGCACCCCTCTGGATTACAGGGGACTGCTAGATGTCTCAAAGCAAAGAGGTGCTTAATTTCAATTAATCTCCATTAATTGGCTTGTTTTTAACCCCTGTGTTCTCCCAGAAGCCCTGAAGATTAAAAAGAGGGGCCTGGTTTGAGGCTTTTAAGTGTGAGTGAGATAGAAAAGTGCTGAAAGGGCCCGTCCACTCCAGTGATACCTCCCTTCTCATCTGTTCTCCCTCTGACGGAGGACTCCACAATAAAACCCCTTTCATCACTGCTCACGTTAATACTTTGTACATAAACGCTCAAAGCAAATCATATTTCAAAGCCAGGAGGTAAAATAATAAGTGGCTTCCTTAGCTGAGAGGACTTTAAAAAACTTGCATTTGAACAGAGAAAAGGGGGGGAAATCTTTCTTTATATAAGAGGATGCTTTTGTACATAGTGATTCATCTTTGGAGAACATGAAAAGCTGATCGCTGCGAAGATCTATCAGGGATTGCATAAAGCAGCACTCTACAGAAGAGCCATTCGTAAGCCTTAATTTTAAGTCACATTTAGTCTACCGACGTGCTGTGGGTATTACCATTTAAATCTAAAAAGATGGGGGATATTGCTTGAGTGAGTGGTCACTTGAGGTCTAGTAAAGAAAACTGCTAAACTGTAATCTTTTTCATGCACTTTGTATATTTACACTCGGCTATTCGGTGTAAGAAAAGTTCACCCTGTTCTTGCTGCACTTTATTTTATTAAAAATATGTCATTAAATTGGGAGAAAAACTTTCATTTAATTTTCTTATAAAGGTTTGCTGACAGCTGGAAGCAGTGTACATGTGACGCTGCTTGCTGTTGCCTGGCAGCTGAACTTTTTTTTTCCTTATTTTGTTTGAAGCTGGCGCTAACAGGTGTTTGCAGGTAGCTGTTTGTCTTTCATTCGGTTCTCTTGTCTTGTTCCGTCTCCTTTAGATTTCCAGGTCGGCCTGCTTTCTCTGTAGTTAGCTCTCTTTGAAATTCAAAAGAGAATATTTGAAAAATAAATAAATTAAAAGCAACAGATCTGCGGAGCAGATGCACAGGCTGCTTTTTATTGTATACTTTTCCAAATATTATTATTTTATGAAGAATTACAGACGCTTATGCTCAATATTCAGTTGTTTGATTTCATATTGAACAAATCTGACTTTCAGGGAGAAATCAAATTATATGGCTGTTATTATATTGTATCATAAATTGTCATTGCTGTTTTGAAAGTGGAGTATTGTGTGCTAAAGATTCTCAGTTTTAGTGTGTACTGCACGGGCAACATTGTCGATTCAGACAGTATAGTCCATTTTCTTTGTCTCGTCCTTTCCGTCCTTTACTTTGTATCTCTGGGCAATGTTGTAATGATATATTAGTAATGATAAATATTGTCATTAATTAATTTGCCAGAAAGGAAAGGATTCCTTCTCCCAGCATGTATTGAAAGAATTTTAAAAAAGTATATGAATTGCTTTTTTTTAAGTGTATGATTTAAAAAAAACAAGATTTTGTTACTGTTTAATTCATGCATACACAGCTCAGGAAGATACAGCCTTTTAATCAGATATTAAGTTTTATTCAAATGCAGGAAGAAACAGGCTGTCGATTGTCTTTGTCCACTGGCAGAGTGATCTTCCCTGTCATGTGGCCTCTTTGCATCTCAAGAAAAATAGCCTTGTTCAGGCCCCCAGAACATTTGCATACAGAAACTCGGCACTCGGCGTCCGCTCTGTGCCGTCCTAAGACTTGGAAACAGGTGAAGGCGCTTTGCATGTCCAGTAGATTAGCAGGATGGCCTTGTTCTCAAATGTACAAAATAAATACCCTCGTCTTCATAGGCGAGAAAGATGGAAAAAAGCAGCCAGGACATTTTGTTCACAGAAATGTTTGTGACATTCAGTTTTAAAGACAGGGGAAATGTATCGCCATGTTTTGGCCAGTTTCACTGTCTTTAGTTTTACTGCCAATAATTAAATCCAGTATGTAGTAACGTCGTTGTCATATGAATAACTTGTTCGTTTTTAAATTAGTGCCTGTGATCGAACATGCCTCAGATTTTCAGCTCTTTTGAACATGACTGAAGGTTCAGCCGCAGTGCACGGTTTCTCTAATCTTTTATGTTCCTGAGCAGATGTCCACACATTAATTTATGGATTTATCATCCTGTTGTTTTTTTGTTTTCGCTTTCCCTTACACCTGACAATCGGCTCAAGTTTCAGCAGTTATTGTCTGTCTTTTGTGACGTACGCTGAATTTATCCAGGCTTGGAGATGGATAGTATGGGGGGTGGTGGGGAAACCAATCAGCATCTGAGCTGTGTTTTTCATCCCTTCACAACCATTACCCAGCATCCTCTCCATTTTCCGATGTCTGAATATTTAAATTCGATCGCATTCTTTGCTGGATTTGAATATGACCTGGTTGTTTTCACTCTAGCTGGATTTTTATTGGCTATACTTTATCACAAGTCTGTGTGCATACATATGTATCTTGGAAACGGTGTGATCTTAGTTTGAATGTTTCCTTGTAGCAAATAAGGGGTATGTTGACCATTGTCCACCCATCACAAACTGCATATTACTATACTTCTCTTTCGATAAAAATTAATAAATAATACTTCATGCATGAAGATGGAAAATAAACACTGCCAATAAATCTAATATAAGTTATGACATGTGAGGATGTGTGCACTTATAAAACACAAAAGGAGCTTGAAAGCTTTTACAGAGCTTTTTTTATTTCTGAAGCAATAAGTAAGAAAAAATTATGCGAGCAAGTGGATTTAGTTTATTTTCAAAGGACTGTTTTTGATTTTCTTTGAGTGAAAGCTGAAAACACCTTGTTTCCCTCCTTCCTTGGCATGTCATAGGCCTGTGGAGGGCCATAGGAGTTACCTTGTGTCTAAATGAAAAGGGGACTGAATCATCTGTTGAGATTTATCATTTTTAGGTCTGCTAAAATAAAGATGAACAGGGTTTAACAAAGAATGAGATAGTGCAGGCAATTCTGTGAAAAGACAACCTCAGCCACAGATAAGCTTTTAAACAGATTTACTGCGTTACCGGAATCAGTAACATGATACTTTTTCACGTTGGTGCAGTAATTTGAAAAGAACATCTCATTATAATTACTTTTATTAAGAAGCTCGCAGGGATTTTTACGACCCTCACCTGTCCCTCAGCCCCAGAGCTGAGTGTAATGGCCTGCACTTTCTGGAAGCAGAAAAATCTACATTTTTTATGCTCCGCCCCTGAGTTTGCAAAAGACACTTTAGGTTCTTCAGCAGGGCTAGCTGTTCAGAGGTGGGTTCCTTGAATCCCTCTCTCTTTCAGTGCTGTTATTTCATATATGCGTTATGACAGATGGCAGGTGTGGAGGGGTGTGGGGGTGGGGGGGAGGGAGTAATGCTCTTTTAGTCTTTCCCATCAGACTAATGGAGGTCACCCAGGGTTCTTTCAAGTCCCCTCTCTTGGCACAAGGACCATGTCAATCAGACGTTATCATCTATGCCATCATTTAGCATCAGAACCAGAGAACACACTCTATTCCAGTCACTTCACTGTCAGATAAAGACAATTATTTTTCTGCTCTATGCTGTGGACATTAACCCTGAGTGATAAGGGATGGAAAATATTTAGTTATTAATTGATCTTTTCTCTAATAGGCAGCATGGTTTTGTGAAACGCTTTCATTTAACATTGGCCTTGTACCGGCAATGACTCTAGCTGCCAAATTGTTGGTGAGTTTGTTTTTGCCTGTTTAACCAGATATCTGTAAATTCAACATGATTTAACACAGTCAATTATATGAATTTATTGTATTTAATATGCCTTCATTTTTTTTTCTATGGGCTCTTTGTACTACGATTGACTCATTGTGGTGGTTGGAGGAGACAGCATTGACACGGTTTCCCGTTTCATGAACATAATTCATACAGAGAAATTAAAATGTTGAGGGGGGTGGAGAATTGAAAAATACATTCTAAAAATGTGGGGGAGACAGGCCCCCCACCCCACCCCCCAATCTGTAATGGTTCCTACACCCCTGTGGGTTTCTGTGAGTGTAAGTGTTCATTTTAGTGCTCATCAGTGCTAGCCTGTGTTTTTTTGGGGATGGGTACCTTCTGCAGTGATCCTCCTAATTGACCTTGTGGGGGCCGCATCGGTTTTCCCCCCACATGCATCTTCATTTCTGATAAATTATAAAGCTGTTAATTTGTGGAGGAAATGGCACGGCCGGGCTGCGGCACAGATGTGTCCAAAGCCACCTTAACTGGAGGCGGGCAGGCATGCCAGGAGGCTGCAGAGGGTGGGGTGTAATTGGAATGGCTGGATCGCTCCGGTTAGCCCCCCGCTTCCTCCTGGGACAGGCCTCAGCAGCTTCTGTTTGCAAATCTAGAGGGCAATGCCACTTTGTGATAAATAGAGCCTTTATCGGAGTAAGTAGGCATTTATTGATCGACGATCCCGCACGTATCGATCGGGCCCCTCAATTCTGTCCCACAAGGCCTTTTCATTACTGGAGCAAATACATGGGATATTGTGTATTTGTGTTTTTGTTGTGGTTTTTTTTTTTTATGACATGACATGATGTATGTGTAAGTTTTGCCTGCCAGAGGTAAAGAAGGTCATATGAATTCAAACTGATTTGTGCCCGTTGATCAGATAAACATTTTTTCCTGGGATATCTTCTCAAGAATTTACCTGTGTTCTTATTAAAAATTCCACGTAAACTATAGATGGAGGAGCCGCTTGTATGAGGGGCCTTTTTTGACATCCGTGTGTATGTGAAATGTGAGCACGTTTTGCTGTGACGGACTGTGTATATAAATAATTGTTTATTTCATTAATATGTCATTGAAATGGGCAGGATTATTTGTACATTTGAAGCCCAATCATTCTTTGGGTAGATTCACCTTGGTTGTTATGGATATCATTTATGCTCCATGATTAATTCCTTGACCCAGACGTTTCCAAATTCAGGAAGGACTGTCCCCCAATCACTTAAAGAAGGCCAAGCTCATGTTCTTCTACACAAGATACCCCAGCTCCAACATGCTGAAGATGTTCTTTTCTGATGTGAAGGTGAGACATTTGACTTCTTGCTCTTTTGTGTTACAGAGGGTGTTACTGCTATGCCTGACTAGAACGATCCAAAAAGGGGTGTCTGTCCTTTCCAATCAGTGACTGCCTGCACATTAGGGGGTTTGATTTAACTAAACATTAGCCAGAGAGAAAATCCTCCTTTTCCACTGATGAAAACACACAACAGAATACCTCAAAAATTTATATTTGTTGTTTTGCAGTGACATGTTCTCTATCCCGTGTTACTAGGGATGGCATATGCATGTTTAAGTACCTTTTGTCTTAGCAACAAGAAAAGTACAAATATATGGTCAACACTCAGCCATGGAATGGAATTTACAACACTGTATTTTAAAATGTAATGACATATTTCACAGCAATAGTTTACATTTATTAATAACAATAGCTGAAAACAAAAATACATTTAAATAGATAAGGTATGTTATTTCAAGATATTCCATTTCGGGGGGGGGAGGGCAGGTCAACTCTCTCCCATCCTCTGAAAAATGTACAGTTGTTTTGTGCTGGGAAGGAGTGAGAAGAAATTGGTTTGGAATGGAGGGGGCAGCGGGGAAGCGGGCAAACAAAACAAAATGCAACAACACAAACAAAACAATGGCGCTGATTGTCTCTTATTTACTACTTAATTTGTTTTTGATGCAGCATACAGTGAGCATAAGGAGGATAACTAATGTGACAGATTCAGGGCACATTATTCAAATGAGGAGACCAAGGGTTCTCACCCCCCCCCCCCCCAGCTGCCCCTCTCAGTTGGCCCTGTCCCCTCTGTGACATCACACTCTGCTGTAGCGAGCCACTGGGGCAACCTCTCGTCGTTAGGTTCTTACCTGCACTACCATGGAAATGTCTAGATCAACACCACCTTCAGTAACTGAAACATCTAGGTCTCTAGGTGAATGGAAAGAGCTTATATCTATATACACCATATTTGTTATTAGCATGATGTGGCGTACTCAGAGGTAACCATATTAATGTTTATAAAGTATACCAAAACTTGATGACATAAAAAATTGTGCCACATGCAAGTACAGCCTAAATCTCAAAATATTCCTTTTCAAGAAGGTTTAAAAGTTTTTAAATGAAAATTTAAAAAAACTGGCCCTAGAATGAAAGGGTTATCACTGGTATTAGTTTGTACTGAAAGGACAGAGAACATAGCAAGTGATGTGAATAGAGGACCATTTTTATCAAGACCCAAAGCAAAAACATGTCCCAATATAATGTCTTTTCCTTTTGTTGACATCTGTTTTATTAATACAGTCCATACAATTTTAACAACTCGATTTATAACCGTTCCATAGGAATGTAATAAACACATATATATTTGTACATTGTATGGCAACCATCCTGAGAAAATCCTACATAGGATTACATGGGACGTTTAGAGCGGTCTGTCTGTTTAACGGTTGCTGTTGAATTCACATTACCACATCATCCCCCAAACAAGGTCAGATTGCTGGGATTACACTTTCTCTGGCTGCTCTTGCATGGATAAACAATAGAAGGCATGTGTTTGTTGGATCAACTAGAATGCATGTATGAGAAAGTAAGCATAAATTACTAACTAATTAGACTTGAATAACTCATAAAAAGCCGTGGGAATGACTATTTTAATACATGTATGCAGCAATGCGCCACAGATTTGTGTTAAACAGATCATAATTAGCGTGGGAAATAGGTTGAGCTGGCAACTGTTTAACATTAAAATGGTCATTAATTGGATGGTAAAAGCCCTTACCTTTTGACCAAGCTATCATACATCAGTCAGTTGTGGAAATGGACCATAGTGTCAGTTTCTAATGAGGTATTACAATCTAATTAAACAAATCTGTATTTGATCTGTAGTGTCTGTTTGTTGGTCGATGTTTCAGGTTTGAAACTCTCTTGTTTTGTGAAACTTAATTTCAGATGACAGCATTTTCTACATAGCTAATTAAAGCCTATAGATAGAAACAACATTTATTGATTCCTTAATTTTAATGTTATTTTTCAAAAATATGCTGCAAATATACAGTCTGTACTCTGCTGAGTTTGTCTTTTATTAAAAATTATAATTTTTTAAGTTCATTTTTGATGAATTTATTAAATTGTTTGAGAGGAAAAATTGTTTGAGTTAAGGGCAAATATTGATTTAATCTAGGCCTTGCACTCCAGTCCTGGAATTGTTTATCATAGCAAATGTATTGTGGCACGACTGGACTCAGAAAGTGAGTGGCCCGACGTCTGCTCAGCCCTCGTGCTGGTGAGCGCAGCCTGGGGCTCAGAGCAGTCAGACACTTTTCTGCTGATGGCAGACCGAAGCCTTGTGAGGCGGTTTAAGCTGAGTTTCAGTTTGAGTTCCGGTGGCAAAGGGATGTTTTCAAGCACCGATTGTGTGGAGTCAGCCAGTAGCAATGAGGAGATTAACAAACCCCCCCTCCGCTGCCCCCTTCACACCCCTGCTCCCCCCATTACCCACTCCCACTCCCACCTGCCCCCCTCCCCTTCAGAACAGGAAGCCAGACCAGTCCATTCATCTGAGCGCCCTGATATAATGGATCCGTCCTTTTTTCTAGTGTGGTTTGAAGTGGCCAGAAGTGTGAAGTAATCTCTCGATTTGTTTCTTTGTCTGAATTTTGGCCAAAAATAGAAGGGAACAATGGGTCTTTTTCCTATGGGCAACATCATTTAGTTGTTCTGAAATGCTCTCTTATCCTTCTACAGCTACCTGCCTCCCATATTTTGCATGTATATGGGTTCCATTACAAAGATGAATGTAGTTTTATTCAATGCCACAAATAGAGGATTATGTAGTAGGCCACTACAAGCATGACTCAATTCCATATTTTTGAAACACTGAGTCATTACCGATCCTTCAACATTTACAGTCATAATTATTTATAATTCCTTCTGATCACCTTCCCATTTACAGAATCATATCTGTCCCAGAGTTTATAATCACACATAAGTCTCACAGATAAATCAACTGTGGTCCTGGAGAGTGATAGGGTGTACTAGTTTTTGTTGTTACTCAGCACTGAATTGCTCAATGAAAGCAGTTGACTGCACAGCTGACTTACCTCATCTGGTTTGGTAGAAATTAGTTTCTGATGTTCAGGTGAAAACAAAAAGCACCAAAGCCAGGACCAGGATGAAGGTTGAGGACAAGTGACCATACGTTGTGTGAGAAAAAAAGGCAGAAACAAGAACATTTCTAAAGTCTCAGACGTGCAAATTTGTAGATCGGCAACAGACTCTATTTTCCTTGGCTCCCAGAGAGAGAAAGTGAGAGTGAAAGCACTCATAGCTGCACTTTGGGGCCTGGGGCCTAGAGAGCAGGCCTTTTTTGGAGCCATCTGAGCATGAGTGTGAGAAACCGGCCTTCCACAGCCTCTCTACCCCCCTGAGTCAACTGCTGCCCAACCACATTAAGGCGTCAGATTGATTTGTTTTTATGAATCTTTTGACCATGCTCATTGCGTATCGCCGGAATTGTCCTTACCAAAGATCTGGACAGAGGCGTCCCGTGGGAAGCGTTAACCGGGGTCGGCCAATCCCACGCCGGGAATTGTGGACATTTTTATCGGAGCAGTTAGTTTCCTGTGAAAATGCATGGGCACTGTGGTGATGGCATAGACCAGATGAGGTCCTGTGGATCTTTATAAGTTGATATATTTTTTCATATACAGGTTCTGCACAGGGTCCTTTTATATATTGTGACATATGACAAAGAGTGATCAATATGATAGAAGCAGTATTATCAAATTAAATGTTTTTTTTTCAAAACCATCTTTTTATAAAAAGAAGAGGAGACAATCCTGTAATTTAGTCATGATGCTTACTTTGACACAAACTTTTGAGCAATTCAGACCTGCTGAATAAGTGTAGGTCTTAAAGAAATTAAATCATTTTACATTTTACATACAATCTTGTTGATATTATTTTAAAGTGGCCAAAATACAACACAAAAAAGAAAAAGGCAACTTCTTAAGTCTTGCAACAATGCTTCTTTTTGATTTATATTGGTTATATTGTGGATCTCAGAATTAATTATTAAGATTAAGTCTTGGATTTGGATTGGATTTGGATTGGAAGACATGGATTTTTTCATGCCTACGTGACTGGTGTGTGTGTATGTGTTGAGATTGTGTTTGTGCTTGTGTGTGTGAACGTGTGCTGTATGTGTCATTGTAAATTTGTATTAGGGTGGAGAGGTTGTAGATATGTGTTTGCCTGTGTGTGAGTGTGTGTGTACGTGCGTGTGTGTGTGTATGGAAGGGGAAAGGGACGGGATGTATTTGTTTGACAAGCAGATGACATGATCCTTAATTGCTGAGTTGTCACGTTCCAGCAGTGCTGCTCTTTTGTCCAGCCCATCTCTGGTATTTCTATTCTGCAACAATACCCTTTAAATCTCCCTTTATACCCTCCTGCCAAACAATGTCATGCGGACTTACTTTTTTGTAGTCTCCATTATGTCATCCATGGGTCATTCTAGAAAAAAAACTCCCCCAACCCCCCCTTCTCCAGAGCTTGTTCATATGAGACAATGTCTTGTAACAATGCTGGAGTCTAATCTCCATGTCAAAGCAATTTTCACTCCCCAGCGAGCAGCCTCCTATCATTTTGTAATGTTTTGTTTCTTATTCTGAAAGAATTAAAAAGGAAAAGTAAGCTGTCACAGAGTCCCGGGTCCCTTATCTCAGTGTCTGGAAATTCGGACAGTGCACTCTACCGCCAAGATAAAACAGGAAAGAGCTTAGAGTTCAACAGACCCCTAATAGGTTTAAGTTCTATTGAAATCGGCGAGCAGGAGATCTGATAGCTTCAGTCCTGCAGTTCTTTTTTTCCTCTTCTTCTTCATCTCCTTCCTTCTCCACAAAGATTGGAGCACAGAAACGGCCCTCGGAGCGAATGTATAATTCTTAGATAGGTTAAGTACATGTTTGAACCCTTCGAGGCGGGAAAGGTTTGATGATGACTTAATCATTTTCTGGTCAATTATCTGTAAGAATACACACGGAGGCTCGGCAATTACGCTGCCGCCCAGGCCTTTGGGGGAGGGGGAAGGGGGGGCCTCTGTTTCCTTGTGACTTGGATTCCCTGCCATGAATTTTCATTCACTTCATTATCCTAAATTTGCTAGCGCAGAGACAACTTTCTACACAGTAATTACATCCCCACACATGCCCCCCCTCCTTTTTTCCAACCACCCCCCTCTGCCTCTCTGCTCAGCTGTCATCTCTACTGGGTCTGTGTGTTCTCACGAACACAGTCCGATAAGTGCTTGCTGTTGATTTTTGATTAACGCACACCCCACTTTTTTTTTTTCCTGGTGGGATTGGGAGCTGGTGCTGGTGGGTTGGGTGGGGGGGGTTGTTGATGAATACCCATAATGACAAAAGGTATGAGGCTATGTGTCTGAGCAGCTTGCAGGAAGCCTTTCGGATTTATTGGTTTTAACAAACTCAGCTGTCTTGCCAGCACACTCTCGCTCCCCCAACGCCCCCCCCTCCCAACCCCATGATCCCCTTCACTCCATCCCCCTGCAAAGTCCAGAGCACATGTGGCTGTCACACAGGTCACATGATGATGTCAAAGGCCATGGAGAGAGTACTAGCACTGCCCATGTAGACTGACCCAGAATCTGACTGCTCTGAATAATATGTATAAGTGCCATTGAAAGAGGATAGAATGCATTTGAATGACTGCACTGCCACCTTTACTTCACAGATATCTGCATTGACCATGAGGTGTTTTGTGTCATAATAGTAGACCAAAACATGATGCTGTCAAAACACTTGAATGTAACCCATTTTCATATGTAAATAGCTTTATGATTTGTCTTGCTCAGTTACTTAATTGAAGAATTTTGAAAATTGTTAAATATAAAATCAGCTAATAGAGATTGCTGTTGTTTGCTTGTATATATATGTTCACTTTAAGCAGCTACACGACTGTGAATTTCTGCATTTACCTGAGGTCACTTACACAAAGCAACCTAACCTTCTAAACGCTTTGTGACCATAAACACAAACAGTTTTACATGACATACTTTTTCATGTTTGAGAATATATTCAAAACACTGTATTTTTATGGTTTCATTCTATCAGCATATACAGTGTTGCTTGACAGACTGGGAACCCTTTGGAATGATCTGTATTTTAATAAACTGTAGAATGAAATCTTATTAAATTGTCACATTAAATGACAAATGTATTCCTACTGAATGATAAAACAAATATTTTAGCATACCCTTGGATTTGTTTTTAACAATATTAAGTCTCCTTGTGTCTAAAAGTTTGTCAACCTTCACATTCAGTAAGTGATGAGATTTTCTTGAGCAGCAGTGACTTCAGCTACACTAGCACTTCCTTTTTTCTGTTTATCAGTGTCTTACATCTGTTTTGAGCAGTTGCAGCCTCTCTTTGCTCATTGAATTGCTTCAGCTCTGTCTTTTGAGGGTTTCCTTTCATATGCAACTTGCTTCAGGCTCACTCGGAGCATTCAAAAGAAGTTAAGGTCTTAACATTGATTATGCTAATGCTAAACATAACCTATGCTAAACATTTCCATTATTCCCCTTAAAGCATTTTACTATATACCTGGTTCAATATTTAGGATCGCTAAATACTCGGCCTTTGTGAACCTTGTTTAAGTGAGCTTCAGCTTAGAGGAGGCTGGCCTGACACTTTCAAAGTTCCTGGTTAAAAAATGCTCCATTTATGGTTTCTTCTGTAATGACATATTGTGCAGGTCCACAGGCATCAAAGCAGCCCCACACTATGACAGTTTAATATTTTCCAAAGTCAAAATATGGACCTAAACTCTGTGGAGCTGAAGCAAGCTGCATGTGAAAAGGAGCCCTCATAAGACAGAACTGAAGCAATTCTGTAACCAAGAAGGGTCTGAAATTGCTAAAAGCACATGCAAGACACTGATAAACAGAAAAATGAAGTGCTGAGTTGAAGCTATCGCTGATCAATAAAATCTTATCAGTTACTGAATCTAAAAGTTGACATGCTTTTGCACGTACGGATATTGGATGTAGGACCATGTTTGTTGTTATAAATAATAATTAATCATAAATAATCCAAGTCTGTTTTTCTCTTAATCAGGTTGGCCTTTGTTAACATTTAAGACTTATGTAAGTAGATATGAAAAAAATACCTGGAAGATGTATAGAATGTCCTGGACATTAATCATATGTAGTTAATTTCTGAAAACGAATACTTCTTTTCAAATGTTGACACTCTGTTATGACCCCTAACAATGTTTTGGTGAAGTTGGATCTGTCTTTACAGTGGGAGTTTGAAGACCAAATTTTAATTTTCCTCTAGTGCTCTGCACAGCATTGTGGTACTACATGTGTATTTGTATCATGGAAGTTTTTCCTTATAATCCTTTAAAGCAAGGTTTTTTTTGTAACTTCAGAAAAAATCTGATTTCATTTAGCTTTGGTATCAGGGTTTTACTCTTGTGACTTCTGAAAAACATTTATTTTACCCTGTTATAAGTATAACATCAGTTAAGATTGTAACTGAGCATATCTGAGTAGCTCATCTGAGAATATTTCTATGTCAAAGAACAAGGTGGGGGGCCCTACGTTCTCCTGTCATTGGCTTACTATCTAAGAGTCTGTGAGAGAAAGGAATACTCTTCAAATGAAGCATGCCCTTTAGTTAAATAATGCACAGTTCAGTTTGTTTAGCCCATCACTTCATCTCCAGTTGGTAACTAACTGGTAATTTACCTGTCTCCCCCCCAACCATCTCCCTTCCAAAGTTCAACAGGTGCATAACATCCCAGCTGATCAAATGGTTCAGCAACTTCAGAGAGTTCTACTACATCCAGATGGAGAAGTTCGCCCGCCAGGCCATTAACGATGGAGCGACAGGGACGGAGGAGCTGTCCGTCAGCCGTGACAGCGAGCTGTACAGAGCCCTCAACATGCACTACAACAAAGCCAATGACTTTGAGGTAGGACTCCCCCCGCTAACGTCACCACAGGCAGCAAGCCTCCAGCCATGAGGCTTACAGAATTTAGAGAATGGCTTTATGAGATAGATATATTTCTCAACACATATGTCTTCCAGCTCCCCCTTTAATTCCTCATCCTTTTCTTGAATGTGTAAAGTTTCCTGTGAGACTGTTGTCACTGCTTTTACGGTATATGTCTGTTGTTATGCAGTCATGAAGCAGCCACATGGTGTATTACACCGATCAGATCTGTATTTGCTGTGTGCCTCTGGAAATGTACGTTGATATTTTGTGTTGCTGTAAGAAAATGGCAAATGACAGCTATCCTAGCTGAGAACAGAGGGACACCATTGCATTCTTTCTCATGTTCTTAAATTTCTTAAAAGTGTTCTCTGGTAGATTCGGCCATAGTCCACTGACTAAACCTTTTCTCAAAAGCATGATTGCTGATGACATTATTTCAAAATGGTATGTATTGACCAAACCTTTTAAAGTTGTAGTATGATTCATGATTCATTTTCTCATAATGTATATTATTGACTGATATAAACGTCCACTATTTGGTAAAGTATAGTGCAGTTATTGCTGCAGCAACCAAAAATTATTCATTTTAATTCAGGCATCATGATCAGCAATTGAAATCAACATGAGAAGTTACAGCCCAGGTGGATGGCTACTAAGTAAAGGTCTTATTCATCCCACGGGATGAGAAATTGACACCAACCAGGATATCATCTTATCATTCTGCGTAACATTTTGTTTCAGCCACCTTAAAAAAATAGTGTTTTCGATAAAAAGTTGACTGTAAGCGACATTTTTTTGCTTCTTGGTTTTCATGACACCCACGCAACATGTAACCTGGTATCCAAAACAAAAGTAAAGTGGCCCTTTCACTGCAGTGGCCCTTTACTCTGAAAGCAAACTTAAGCAATTCTTGAGTTTTACAGTCATACGGATTTGTAAAGAATTTAAGGAATTACAATTTAACAGTAGTTCAAATTTTTATCTAAAATTCATGTCAACGTTCTTCTTGGATGCATTAGACATGAATTGGTAGTGTGTGTGTGTGTGTGTGTGTGTGTGTGTGTGTGTGTGTGTGTATTTGTGTTTGTGTAATTTGGGGAATTTCTTTGAACAAAGGGTAGGAAGAAATCATGAAATTACCCTTAAATTACCATCATTCAGTGTTGCTGTTTGGTATACACCATCTGTACACCATTGCATATTTCAAGTGACACCAGTTCTATTTCATCATTGTCTTCTTGTCATCGTCTTATAGCATGTAGACCAAAGCATCCTTATATCTAAGTTGTTTCTATGTACAGAAATATGTTTAAATGAATTAGATATGTCAGTATATTTTTGTAGGGATGCATGCAACCAGAGAGGGACTCATCCCACGTTTGTAATGAGGTATGAGGAACTTGTTTAGGCCACCCACCCCGTTTGCATACATAACTGTAAATTTGCAAACCCCAAAGGACAAATAGACCAACAACCATGAATAATACTTCTGTTGGTTGTAAAGTTGCATTGAGATGAATTGTTTTGCTTATCAAGGTCCATGCAGGTGCTTCAGGTTTCTGAGCCAGGTAGATTACAGCCAGGCACAAGGAAAAAGTCTGCTCAGCAATGCAAATTTTTACAGAGGAACCAACTTGGAGAGACCGAACTTGTGCTTCCCTCCCTCTTCCTGGTACGGGGCTTTGTTTGCTATGGCTTGTGAGATCTGAAGCCTGCAGGGTGTTAAGGTTGAGACAAAGGTATTTCCTTCCGTGCTTCTCAACCACTAGTCCCCCAAAAGGCCACTTCATACTTTGAATCCTCCCTTTCCCACCTGTCAGACACTGCCCACACTACAGCGTGAAACGAGATCCACCACCGATTCAGCAAGTTGCGCTTCTGCCAGATTTAGCATCATCAAAGTTCCACCTTGGTCATGTCTCCAGAATGAATATGCCCTCTGTTTTGCTGATCTTTTGATGTTAATCTATTCTGTCAATGTGCACTGTTATACACTTTCCTCTCCTTTGAGATGCCTTTGTTTTTTTTTGTTTCTTTGTTTATTTCCTTCTGTTTTGCATCTTTCATCTTCTGCGGTTGTGTTTCTCTTCATGTGCAGGTAACTAGGGCAGTGTTTAATCTGACTGTAATGAATGCTTATGGAATTTATATAATAAGATTTATTTATTCACATGTATGTCAGGACCCACTTCAACTGCTCCCACAACCCACAAGTGTAGGTCCTCAAGCCATAGTTTTGGAAAGCTGGGTTTTGATGAATGTAAATGGCTGGATCATTTGTTTAGCTCCTGACCTGAAATCATGAAAAAAAAACATTTTTCTTTGGGGGAAATTTACCTTCTTCCAGCTCGAGCAGAACCCTAAGGCTGGCACTGCTGTAGCTTAGTGGGTCAGGTCTTGTAGCATGTGACCCAGTCCGAGCTCATGGGGAAGGGGCTTATTGACATTTTATCACTTCATGCTCACAGTCCCCATCGTCCAATTACGTTACATTTTGTTCAGAGCGGTTTTCAACAACACTACAGCCACTGTCCCTGAAAGCACCATCAGTGAGCGCTAAGTAGTGTTTTTTTTTGGAAGCATGTATTTGGCCTTCCTTTCAGATATATCATTTTGCTGTACAACAGCATAACATAGTGAGCGTGAAATGTCAAAATAAGCCTTAGATACACTGATGTCAGCATTCTGTCAGGAGTCATTTTAATTATTTACAAGCAGAAACTTGGCAGTTGATCAGTGGTTATTTTAACCTTTTTTTGTTTTGATTCCTTCGGTTGTTGTCTTTGTTAGTCTGCAGAAAAGCAGTCGTGCTGTGCGGTTTAGCTACTGCATCAGTTCTCAAGGGGCATCGAGCTGTTTGAGGCCCGTCAGAGAGATGTGGGTGGGGCGAAGGAGGGTGATGTGGATGAAAAGACATTTTTTATGACAGGTCTGGGGAGGGTCTCATCTTTCCTCCAGAAAATAGTTCAAGGCTCTTCTATCAAGCTTCCTTTTCCCCTTGAGCTCTTATCCCTCCCCCCCACAGCTACACCATTGAGAGTTTAAAGGAGATCGTGGCCTCCCTGTGATCTTCATGCCTTTTGAAACAGGGCCGTGGCTCAGCGTAAGCACAGAGAGGTCCTTTGACTTCAAGAGTTCACATACTCGTGTCTTCAGGCTATCAGGTGTCTGACCTTATCAGTTACCCCGCTCATATTGAAGAAAAGTCTCAGTTCTTTGTGTTGTCCTGTCGTCTTTCTCCCTCCCACCCCCCCTCCCTTCCCACCCTTCTCTCCCTCCTTGAATTGATTCGATGAAAAGGACCACCCTTCCCCTTTTCTCTTTTCAGTTGACGTCTAGACAGACAACACTTTCCGACTTTGTTCACAGGTGGCATGGAAAGAAAACGCGTCAGGCATATTTCCTGTTCATTTTTCAAGACAAAACAACAAAAACTTGCATATGTCGCACCAAATGGCGCTAAATAGAATAATTCGGTAAAAACATTCAGCATAACCTAAAAAAAACAGCCTCTCTGTATTTCTTCCCTTCCCCCCAGCCTTCCCTCTTTTCTATCTCTCTCCCCTCTCTTCTCTCTGTTGTCCCTCTATCCTCTGCTGGTCTGACCTACCCCAAAGGCTTGCGTAATTGATTGTTCTTTGGAGACACGGAAAAGTTCAAAGCCTATGTGGATGCTGCCCTCACAGGCACTGGCTGTTGTCTGACATTCATCTCCCTTTACCCTTGTCTCGCTCTATATTACACCCCCTCCCCCAACACACACACACACACACACACACACACACAGGAGAACAAAGTTATCAATAAGAGTTGAGAGAGCTGCCATCTCTTTGGCCACAGGGGGTCCAGGCCTCACGGTGTACATGGAGGCCTCCTGCAGAGGGCTTATTTTAAACACTTGTCACCACTGTCCCAAAATGCCTTGTTTTCAGTAGTCTGGGCCAGGTAGACACCAGGAGGTGACAGTTCCCTGCACACAGCAAAATGTTCAGTCTCCCTTTGATAGATTACATTTTACTCTGAAAGTAAACATATTCTCACTTTTGGACCTTTGAATTAACACGAAATATTGTACTGTGCAGTTAGTGCAATCCTCCTCAAACGCATTCTACGCTACCATTCTGGGATGGTACAATATCCTTGACAAATGAAAACTAAATAAGCTGAAAGTTGATTATCCTGACAGACATGAATCTGTATTCTTCATTATAGTTTCAATAATGAGTAGCGACAAAATATTTAGCAATTGCTTGTCCTATTTAAATAACTTGTTGGTGTTAATCACCATTTGCAATGAATGTAAAAACAGCTTTAACTTTTCTAAAGACTACTAACAATCAAAGGGGGGATTTTTATCTTGGCTGTGTTTTATGGAGAGACACAACCCATCTCTTCCAACCTGGTGGCACTCCAGCATGGAAGCTGACTTGAAGCCAACATACTTAGTGAACCAACCAGACCGGTTTGTGGTATAGGACAACCGTTTGCTGTGTCACCCACTTAACAATGGGCCAGTTCGCAAGGGTAAATGGTTTTGTTCAGTTATTGTTTTGTATAGTTGTGCTTTTTTGTTTCCCCCAACAGCCTTTTTTCTTGTCAGTATCAGCTGGACTGTGTAGAGAAATATATTGCAGCACAGTAATATTTGTATTATTTGCTCTTGCAAGCTGTAATTTTCCCTGTATATTTTCTGAATTATGGATAATAATACAGGTAGGCAGCTATTGAGTGTTTGTGAGTGTGGCAGTTTAGAAGTCAAGTTAACAGTTCCAACACTGAGGTGCTGATCCTAGATCGGTACAGTTTCATCCTGTACAATTATTCATGTTAAAATGAATCTATTTAGTTTTCTGTTGACAGGTAAAAGAGCTCCTCTAAATGGTCTGAATTCAGCTGCGTAGCCAGTACGAGGAGAACATAAAGGCGTTCTCTTGTCCTTCAATGTAATCTGAGTCATGAGCACAGAAGACTCCCTGACGTATGCAGTCCTTGCGTTCATCCTCTGGCTTCTGCGAGAGAAGGGGAAGAGAGGAGAGGGGGGCGGGGAGGGTTGGGGGGACGGGGGGTACGGCGCAGCTGGGACGGCCTCTCTCACAATGAGTGGTCTGTGGGGACCGCCACTCCGTCATGTGACCCGAGCAGCCACGGCGCTCAGAACGCTATTGTCTAGAGCCGTTTTGTCTTAAAACTGCTCAGGTCGCAGTACACCCTTCCTTGTGACCGATTACACCACAATATTTCTGAATTCTAACAGGATGGAGGGATGGCTGAGAAATCTGTTTTAAAAACAGGCACATCTACAGCAAATCTTAAATCAGTTTTGTGTAGTATGAGACATTTGACATTGGTGATTGATATTGCACCAGGATTTTATAGATGCTTGCTTTAAGTCACTTTTTTGTGTTGCAGTGGTATTTTTGGAGTAGATCCCTTTAAAAATGTAAATTGTATCTCTGACTGGATGAGCACACATATTCTGCAGTTGATCTACACAAATGTGTCTTTTTATCAGCAAGTCAAGTCCATTCTCCACACGGGCCAGCTGATGGATAACAGACTGTAATGCGTTTCCCGCTATTTCCGAGCAAGTCCCTCCTGTTATTGTCACAGTCCACAGGTTATTGCCTTGGCGAAACGTCCCCAGTCGGATGTAATGGCAGTCAATGAAAACAAACTCCTGTCATATTACGCCGGTTATTACTGCACTTCTCTTCGGAGGAAGACAATTTATTAGACATTACACCCTCTCTTTCACTCTTATTCACAATGTGACAGACTGCCTGTGAGGCTTTTGATGCTCTCGGCCTGCTGTCAGGCGCACAGCTCTTGAACAGGATGGGATCTTTTTTTTCTGTATTTGCTGCTTAAACTGTCATAGGCCACAGGAGAGGCAGATAAATGTGGGCCAGCGGTGCCCATGTTAGTTAATATGAACTCCTGCTGTTGGTTTTATTTTGAATTGCTAAAATTAATAGTGGTCCATTTAAGTATAAAGCAGCAACAATTATGTAAGTATTGGTTTCAGTGAAGAGATGAAAAATTCCTAAAATTTTATTTTGACGTTAGTTTCACTAATCCATAACTTTAAGTGCTGTGGGGTTGAGATTCCTGAGAGGTTTAGTTGTATTGCATTTGCTAATTTTTATTTAGATCAATTGGGTCTTGGACACAGAGTTTGAGAAGCACTGTTGTAGGCTGCATATCATTGCAATAGGAAAATTATTGTTTTATATAAAAATCTGTATGTAATTTTAGGGCCAAAATATATAAGCCAGTCATCTGTGGTACAGGAGAGTCTCAACACGGTAAGTTTTTTTACATAGCAATATTAGTGCAGTCACAGGAGTCTTCAGTTCCACAGTAGCTAGCAAAGTTTATTTAAAAATTGTAATGCAAATTTAGTTGAAGTGGTGAAGACTGATATTTAATAGTTTTAAATTGGCTGAGTTTTAAATCTGTTTTAAATTGGCTGAGTTTTCAATTATGAAAGGAGCGTATTGTGACTGAGCCCACAACATTATTTAGTTTACCATCTTAATCAGACAAGACTGCGGGTAATCAGGGATCAACTGTGAATACCGGCATTGCATCTCTTAATGATGCACAATGAACGTAAATAATCAGTTCAGAGCTTTGTCAACACTTTGTGCTACGTAATTACCGTTTCATCAGCATCCTGAATGATACTCGTCTGACATGATTAAATATTTGATCGTTTGGGTGTATTTCATTTATTTTCATCCTGAAAAGCATCCTTAATCTCCTCAGAAGGACCTAAACACTTAAAGGCATGCTTTCCTATAATGTGAAAACTTAACAGCCATAATGTTGTAGCAAAGGATCACTGTAGTTTTTTTTTATTCATCATTTATTTTCTGAATGTGACTTGGGAAGAGTATGGCACGAATGATAAAGCCATAAAACTGTATGCTTCAGTACTTTACAAATAAGGAGCAAGGACTGCGTTTGAGGACACAGCAACGTATGGTTTGTGTGCATCAGGGGAGGTCTGTCTCCAGGGGCATGGGAGTGCTGCTGACTCTGGCTCTGTGCAGTAGGTGTTGTGTCCTTTCAGAAACCCATATGGGGAAGAGCAAACCTCCACTCACTATCTTATACTGAATATGTTATTTCCTTTGAGCTGAGGGTGATCAGGCAATTTCTATGTTACGTTTAAAAAGTTCCTTGTCACCTTACAGCTCTAAATGTTTTAAAATTACAGCTGTTAAAAGCAAATGTAAAGGAGAAAATTTTGCGACAACGATAATCGGTTATGTGAAATTAGGAATAGTTCTCTTGCGACGGTCATGGGACCAGTTTCATTGTGATTTTTAGTAAGTGTTACACATGCAGTGTGTTTGGAGCTGTTATGACCCATCCCTTCAGCCTCAATGTATATGATAGCCTTTGGATTTCTGCGATTCCGGCTGCGGAGTCTAGCTGTACCTAAGGAATGTGAACCTGGTCACAGAACAGCATGCCATAGTTTAGCTGTTCCATCTCTACATTTCACTACACTATCATTTGATGTTCCCTTACCTATAAAATTTCAGGCCCATGTCATTTTGCAGAAAAAGATGTTTTTTCATCGCTCATTTTGGGTCTACTGTCTACTGTGGATATTCATATTTTTTTTTTTTTTGCATAAAACCAAAGCTAAAATTAAAGGAAGGGTAAAGTCACAGTTTTTCAATGTATTGTGAGTATAGCAGTGGGGAAATGAACAGAAAAAGGATGAGGCAACTCCACAAATGAAGGTACATAGTCTATACAGTAGATGGGCACTCCACTGTATCTGGAATGGGATGAGTGGGATGTTAGTCTCCTACAATCTGATTGGTTTGGTTCCACCCTGGGATAGTCTACATTATGTTCCACTGTCCCCACATTCTCACGATCATCTGTATCATCAGAAACCTTAAAGCACATGCCAGTGTTAAGGCTAGGTGATACATTATCCCTTTTTCGTTTTCCTGTTTAGCCTAGCCTTTTGCAGATATAGCTAGGATGTTTTTTTCTGTACATTTGGGGATTGAAAGGTTGGGTCATAATTTCAGTTTCAGTGACCTCAGCAGGAAGCAGTCAATACACATTTAGAAAATTACATTTTGGTCGTGTTTATTGCACATAAAAAATAATGCATCATAAAAAAATGAGGCTGCTTTTTGAATGTTGCATGTGTCTATTGCTTTTAGTTTCACAGACCCAACCCTTGGTGGTTCTACAAAACTGACATTTAGATCAAAATAATATCCTACTGTGAAAAAAGTCTGCAGTCTGTGTGTAATGCAATATACCTGGCTGGCCTTGAAGTCCTTGAAACGTGTTAGTGCCAAGTTACACATGTTCAGGCTCTGATGTAAATCTCCATGCAAGTATGTTTGCCCTCCGCCATCAGTAAGTATGCGAGTATGTATAATGTGCGTATGTATGTGTGCTTGAATCTGTACAATTTGTGTATTCTGACAGTGTTTCGTTTGTGTGAACGTGTGTGTGCATTGACACTCTGCTATTGGTACCACCATCACCTGTGTAGACAGTATAAAAGCAGGTGCAAACTCCATGCCCCAGGTTTAATAGCAAAATAAGCTTTACCATCTTTTGAAAATACCTTATCCTAATCAAACTTTAAAATGTCGTCTGTGAACCATCAACATAGACCAGATCTGCATGTACACAACTGTTACATGGTTTTGCTCCAATGTACCTGGTCCCATTTGTGAAGCTTAAATATACATGTACCCTTCTGGTGTCATAAAAATGTAAGTTTTGCTCATGAATCTTTAATGAGTTTTTATAAAGGCTGCATTATATTTTGTTGTATGTGTTCCTGCACTTTCTATTATCTCAGTCTCTCCTCGAGCTGTCTCCCACTTACAGCTGACAGAAGTCACTTAAATCCAGACAGCTGTAGGCATACAAACATCCACCTTCCATTGAAAAAGGGCAGGCTCTCAAGTGATTAGATCGTCTTGTACAAAGCTTTCAGGGTTTGCTGTTTCTGCCAGGCAAAATGACTTATTAATGGATACTAATTTGCAAGAAGGGGGGTCTTCTTTTTTTCTCTTCAGCTCTCTATAACAGGCCAGTATAACCTGCTGGTCCTTTATTCAGCACTAGAAAAATATGATGCTCCTCCCTCCCCTTGTTCCGTTGGAAAAACACAAATAAAAGATGATCAACATATGGATAACGAAATGTCTTCCACCTGAACATAAAAATATTCTGGTGATGTGCCTTTCATGCATGCACAAAGAGATGACAATTACTCATTCTGGGTATTGAATGCTGTATGGGAGGGGGTCTGTTCTGCCCTTACTCCCCCCCACCCACACACACCCCTCCACCCCCTTCCTCTTCCTCTTCCAAAAGGTTGCCATGGTCACTCAGATGAGAGATGAGCCTGGTCGCTTGGGCTAAAGCCACAGTCAGCTGGCACATGGGCACATTTGTGCAAAGACATTTTGTGTGAGAATGGCACAGGCACCAGCCTGACTTATAAACCCGTGTCCTCGGTATGGAGCTGAGAGGGCCGTAGTGTCTGGCTTCAGTTTGCAGGGGGATAAATGGCACATTTACATCTGTGATCGGAGTGACCGTGTGGTGAGTTCAGTGTGGGCACTTAGAGCAAAATATTGCCGCTGATCTTGCAGACTCGCCTGGTGTCACCGAGGCGCTAAAAAGCTGACTCCCGTTTGAAATTTCAATTGCATAGCTGTAATGTGGAGGTCAAGTAATCCTTGCACATCAACCTACAAAGGTCCGCACCGTAGTCCAGCCTCAAGTGTTTGTGGCTTTGAAAACAAACCTAAAAGACCATGTCAAGGTTAATTAAATAGACATAAATGAGTATGCCAGGATATTAATAATATCCTGGCATTAATCATATACATAAGACTCTTAAGTAACGTTGCTTTTCTTTAAAAAAGCGATATCCTGATAATGGGAGAGGTCAGGTGGTCGCTCCATGCATAGGGCTAGGCCAGCCAGCCATACAGTGGGCCTGTTTTAATGAGGTGTCACATTTAGAAGAGAGCACATTAACCATGACTTCATGCTCCAAACTGTTGGCTTCCTTTAATTGCCTCTCAGTGTAAAGCTGTTGTGCTGTTACTGCCTGAGATATTTTCTTGTCAAGAGGGGAGCTGCGGACGATCATAAACAGGGCCTGCTAATAGCTCCAGGAGAGGGTACAGCCTGTGTCTCTCAGCTCCAGCAAGGAGGATCAACTTATCGCTTTTTCTTTACCTGTATAAACCACTTTATGCTGTAAATGCTAAATCATCTTTATAACATGCCTTAAACTGTAATATTATTTCACTATGTATATATATATATGTATATATATATTATATATATATATATATATATATATATATATATGAATGTGATTTTTCCCTCAGCGTTGAAAATATTCAGCTTTCCCCTGGCACATTAGGAATCATGCTAGCAAGCTAATGTCCTCACAAAGTTAAAGTGCAGCTGTTACGGCAGCTGTACTTTAACTCTAGTTAACAAAATTATTGTTATTGTCTTAGTGTTTCCCATTCTCAGTTCTTTCACCATTTAGACAACAACCTGAAAGTAATTGTCTCTGGGCCTTGAACTCACCTGTGTATTATAGGCATAATAGGTATAATGACACAAGCACACCAGCACAAGGACTAAGAAGTAGAATGGGTTCACAAAAATCTAAATTTTGATTTTTGGAAGGTACTAGGCCAAATCCAAAATGTGATTGTGATTTTTTAAATGTTGGCTCTGCCATTTTAAGAAAAACAATACTTGCAATGGGAAGCTAAGAGACACCCTTGTTGAAACAACAGTCCCACCGCAGCCCCCCATTCCTCCCCCATTTCACCGCCACATGAGAACTGGAGCCTCAAAGACGATGGCAGTCAGTGGAAGTCTGCCCCCCGTTCATGAGGCCTGCTCAGCCCCTCCACTCATTCATCCTGTCCCATGTCACCTTGTGCGCAGTCTGGTCTGTGACTCTGATGGTGATTATGTCGTTACTTTGCTCTGGGGGGGACTTGACACATCTGCAGGCCCGATGCTCCTCCGCCCCCCCGAACCCTGGCACTTCTCCCATCTCTCCTGTGCTTCATTAGTCTAGCTGCCAGGCCGCCCTCCTTTTCACCAGACAAGAAAGGCCCAACTCCAAGCTGAATCCTTCCTTCTGCTCTGCTCACTTTGTTCCTTAGGCCATTCTCTCTTTTTAACCCCCCTCCCTCCCTCACCCCCTTCACCCCTCCCCCTTTCAGTCCAGATGTCCTTCTGCCAGTCGGCCACCCCACTTTTTTTGGGGGGAGTTAAGGGCAGTTTCGATGGCGGCAACAAACAAATGACTTCATAACCATTGGGCCAGCCCACAGTGAACCCTCCAGCAGTCCCAGACCTTGTGTTTTTGAAAGGGGTCCGTAAGAGTGTCTTTGAGTGCGCTGGGTGGGAGTGGGTGGGGTGGGGGAAGCTCAGTTTGCTGGCTGTATGTGGCATTTGGTATGGATGAGGTTATGTAATTGGCCTTTTTATTTGGAGAGTATGGGATTTATTTCTGGTGCACTTCTTCACATTGTTATTTACTTATTTTTTTTAACCCATTGGGAGTGTTGGAAGCGCCATTCTGGAAATGATAGGTTATTACATGTGACTGTCACCACTTAGGACTCTCTCATATTCTATTTGTAGTCTGTACACTTTGATATTTTTTCATCCACATACTAAGATAGAAGCAGTTAACGGTATCAGAGTACTTTCAGTAGCAGAATCAATGCAGTGTACAAACTCTGCACGTGTAAACAGGCACTTCTGATATCCAAAACTTTGTTGTCCTTAATATAGTTGTTGTTTGCGGGGGGGCAGGAAATGTTCGATACGTACACAAATCAGATGCTGTGACAAAGAAACAATCGGCCATTGTGTGCATCTTCCAGCCGTCCTTGGCACCGAGGTACGCACCTTGAGAAACGGACATGTGGCAGTGGCGTTGAGTGAAAGTGTTGTTTAAAAAAAAATGGTCTCCACGCGGTCCGTGGAGTAAGTAAAGAAGCCTGTTTACTCAGCATGCTTGCAGAAGCCCGCCGGCCTGATTCAAGGCTGCATAGTTTGTGAACCTTGGTTGCATCACAGCTATGGCTTTTGAAAGCATCTTTATCAAAGTAGGGGGAAGTCTGCTATCTGTTTGACCAAGTGACACTCCAGCCAAGAGTTTATCAAGCAGGGAAGGTTTGGGCTTGTATAGACTATTGATTGCG
Organism: Albula goreensis; assembly: GCA_022829145.1. NCBI lineage: Eukaryota > Metazoa > Chordata > Actinopteri > Albuliformes > Albulidae > Albula > Albula goreensis. The sequence continues at coordinate 27,582,872 of CM040749.1, forward strand.
GGAGATAAATGTGTGCGGCGCTAATGTGCGTTTCTCTCTTCAACGGGACATTGTTCTTTTGAAGTTGAGCTCGGGTCCACCTCGCAGACCCAGACAGGCTGTGACTTATTTTTCTCCTCCATGACACACAAAAATGCTTATTCATTCCAACCCTGACCTTGAGGCATATTTGCTGACTGCCAGTCTATTATCTGTGTGAAAATTCAATCCTACTCTCGTAAGCCCTGCACTCTCACAAATTTGTTTCTTTACTAATGTTAATACTACAACTGATGGTAAGAATCCTAATACTTATACTTCTAGGACAATGATAATAATCATAATAATTATAGATTTGATGATCTATAATAACAGATGATGCACCATCAAAGGTCATTGTTACTCAATTATTATTAATGAAAATGTGATAATTTAAAAGGTAACCACCACTGTGACATTTTTTTTTTTTAATTTTTGTCATTTTGAAGAGATTTATAGATCTCTGGAGTGGAGTTTACTGATGAATAGACTTCCATTCATTTTGAAAAGAGCCCTTGTGAGTCCTTTATGGTTTTTCTATGACAAGCTGGACAGAAGCACTGCAGAGAGCCTTCAATGTCAGCGGACATTTCTCGAGGTTGGACAATTAATGAAAAATCTGCCTTTTTAGGGAGATCTATCCCTTTAATTAATCATCTGAAATATTTCAGTTTGAAGCAGTAGGAAGAGTATCTATGTAGCTGGAGATGTCTGACCTCTGTATTTTGGACAGCATAGCTTTTATTTTGACATTGGGCTCTTAGAGTCATTTTGGACAGTGTGGCTTTTATTTTGACATTGGGCTGTCTCTTAGAGCCACTGAAAAGGTCTGAGCCACATTGCCTAACCAGCAGAAAGTTGAGACATCAGGTAAACCAGGGGGAAAACACCTTATGAGAATATATCTGCCAGTGTCATTTTCATGAGAGGAGCACTGCACCTGCTTACTGTTCAGACCAGAATAGAGTTGAAGCAGTGGGAGCATGTGATGCGTGTTCTCCTCAAGGCTGTTCTTCAATAAGTGTGCTGGACTAGTTGCTAGTTGCTTGGCATTGACCAATACGTTACTTTTCATGAAGGATTCAGATGAGGTCTATGGTAAAAAGCATAAGGACTCAGAATCAGACTCTGATAAACAACAGTAGTAGGAAATCAAAGTCAGCTATGTGTATTAGAATCCTTACTGTAGAAGGGAGATGGCAGGAAAAAAAAAAAAAAAAAGAAAGTTTGGGACAGGTTCCCCATGGTGGCCTTTTGTCGGTGAGTGATACAGCAGCTCATGTCTTTATCCATGCTGCTAATGCTAACCCCCCCCAACCCCCAACCCAACCAGCAAGCAGCCGTCTTTAGCTTGTGTAGCATCTATCGCAAAGGTAGGTCTCTCCTTGATCAATATTTACCTAGCAAACAGCAGGGATTGTGGGAGTTTGTTTAGACGGTCTGCCTCACACACAAGGGTGAATGAATGAATGCAGGGGTGAAGTATTGGAGCTATTTGTCTCAACTCCCACTGTGCCCCCCCTCCTCTCTACCTCTTGTCTTGCGTTTCACAGCGGCAGAGTTGTACATTATCCCTTTTCTGGAGCCTGCTTGTTCACCAGTCTCTAATGCCTGGCAACAACAGAGCTGCAGGAGCCACAATGCCAGGGAGCTCAGCACAGGAAGACAACAAAAACAAAAGGCATGCAGGGCCGGTTGCGTCTGGAGAGAACACACTTTTTTTGTTCTATAAATTAAGAGAAAGTCGCTATGGGAATCTCTGTCAGAGATGAATGAGAGGTGGCGTAATGCCACCTATGTGGATAGCCTGAGTTACCGGCCACATCTGAAATCAGTGCAAGGTTCGTCATTAAGTCCAGGGTTTAAGAGAGTCTCTTGTCTATGATCAGTCCAACAGAAACTATTTTTTCTAGAGCTGGGTGTAACTAATTTAAGCAAGTTTCATGTTTTTGCGCTTGTTGAGCAGGTCACACTGGACGCAAAATACTCTTTTGGGAAACGAATATTAATAATGGGGAATTGGCACTTTCAGATCTACAGGGACAGACATTCACAAACATTATCCAGGGGAGGCTTGCCAAACAAAGTAATACTTTAAAAAATTCAATTGATTAAAGGCAAGTATTTGTCTGTTTATACAGTAATCATGTCTAAAGCAGAACACATTCTAAAAGACGAGTCTTGTGTCCTTGTAACTTTAATCCTTTCATCCAATCAATTAAAAAAAAAATGTCAATCAGTACATTTTTTGGAGCATTAAATGAATCCTGTTACCGGCAATTAGAATTAATTGTGTGATTTCTCTCAAGGCCTCGGCAATGGGATGGCACTTCTTTGGCATTATTTTATTTTTTGCCTTTCAATTTAGAGTTTCAAAAAAAAAAGGCAGATGAAATATTTATGAAGAATTGTCGGAGGTGGGATTCAGCTGTGTTTACCGAGCAGCAGAGTGGTCACAGTGGATTAGCCTCTACAATGGCCATAACAAAAGCACAACAGCTGATCCACGTGACGCAAGGAGGTGACAAAACAGTTAAAGCATGCTGCTGGCTACAGGCAAGCAGTCAGCAGATGCAGACAAAAGAGTTTGTGACAAGAATAACTCTCTCTCTCATTCTCTCTCTCTTTTGCTCTCTCTCTCTCTCTCTAAGGCGAGCAGTCAAGAGGATCCAAAATACCAATACCCTTTTCTCCTTGACATTGTCTTCTTCTTACAGTCAGCATTTTAGTGCCCTTTTATAGTAAAAACGGATGGAGACATTCCTCATAGGAAAATTCTTAGCAATGCAGCAGCCATGCACCACAAAATCTAATCAAATTTTCATTGGCTATGCAATAAATCAGATCTATTTATCTCCACCTATCTTAGGTTTAGGTGTAATCTGAAATTAACAAAAATTTCTGGAGGAAGAGAAAAAAATACACTTTTAATTTTCTGGAAGGGCGAAATGGGAACGTACCCAGGGAAGGGCCGCATACCGGAGAGACCGTATCTCTCTGGAGATGGTGAGGGTTTAAGAAGGGCACTTCTTGCAGTCCTGTCAAAATAATTTCTGTTGTTTTAGAAAGCGAGTGGTGAGATGGGTTTTTTTTTTTTTTTTTTTTTTTTTGGGGTTGAAAAGGGGACAATTGGTTGGAAGGGTGGTAGCAGGGGAGGTGGGATATCTATAACCTTTGTAATCCCCCTGCCCCAACCACCACCATCCCCCCCCCCTTTTCATTCCATGTGACATTCATTCATCAGCCAAGTGCGTTTGGCAAGCGCCTGCCCACGAGCCCCGTTCCAGTGACCACTAACCTTGGTATGTCCTGACAGTCATGATGAGAATCTGCAGGACACAGAAGGCGAGCAGCCTGCTATGTCAGGCTTTTGTTGTGTACTGTGGAGGCTGGGGACGCTCAGCATAATCAAACAAATGACCCCTGAAGGCTGAGAGAGAGGAGAGAGAGAGAGAGAGAGAGAGGGAGAGAGAGGGAAAGACAAAGAGAGGGAATGCAAAAGAGAGAGAGAGAGAGGAAAGAAAGAGACAAAGGGGAGAAAAAGAAGGTACAATGAGAAGCCTAAAGGGCTTAGGCAGGTTATTTTGTGTGATCTTACACCAGGTGAAGCAAGTAAATTGCAATATAAAAGCCCCCTGAGGCGGTGTTCTTCATTAATATATGTTCCTGGTCTTCTGCTTTCATGTTTATGCTGGGCGTAGTGCAGTGGTAGGAGTTTTTTTGACATTCTTTGTTTTGTTTTTCAACTAGGTGCCAATGAACTGCTGTAATTGCTGTGCTGTCAAAGAGTGGCACAGCTTGTACTTACATATCAACTTACACCAGATAAATGCATTGAAGCAACTTGAGTGAAGCAGCTTACTCTTGAGGAGCATGGATTTGAACCTGCAACCATTGGGTTACAAGCCCAGCTATTTAAAACCCACTACAACACCCTACTGCTACATGCCACATTGTTGACATAATTATACTTGCAAGCACATATAAACTGCAATTCAGTTTCTAGCAATTATAAATGTCATTTTTTGGCAAGCCAAGAGTTATGTTCAGTTTTAGGCTTTACAAACTAAGCTCACGATGTGGAATTCCAGCAGCCAATGACATTTCAGACCTTAGGAGTGGGGCTCATGAGACAGAATTTCAACAGCCAATGAGAAAAGATAATAAGAAGCAGAAAGGGAGCTCATGTAAAGAAATGCATGACAGTATCCAGGCAAAAACACATTTCACAGAATCTAAAGACGATGAGCTATTGGGCTTTGTGATTCATCCACACACACAAACCCACTTCAACAATCAACAGAAGCCTGATAAGTGGAAAGAAATGGCTGGGCAGCTCTGCAAAGAGAGTACCGCTAGAAGTGCTTAGCAAGTTAGCGCGAAAACCATGAGTATGGGACTACTCACAGTGACAGTCATAGCCTCATTTGAAAATGTGTGTGGCATGTCTGAGCCAGCACCACCATTCTTCTGAAAGAAAACAAATGTGTTAAGCTTAAATGCAAAACTGAGGGTGTGAAATTAATTCTGTACTTTCTGAATTTAGTCAACATCTGACTTAAAAGCAATTATTTAATTATTGTTTTGATAATGAAAATGTACTATCTGGTTGTCAAAGTGTTAAAACACATTTGAAGAGTCGTTGTCAGTACAGAAATTACACAGTCTTAAAATGTTCTGGAAAGTTTTAACAATGTTTTGTGTTAGCTGGTTGGAGCAAGAACACAAGACAGTGCAGGTACTGGTTTGGAGCTCCGACATGATGAATGCTATCACACACTGACAGACCTCACTTCCTGTCAGAAGAGCTCCCCAGAGGAGCCCCATTACCAGCTATCTGATCCATCTCTTTATGTATTTGTTCTGTCCCACTGTGATGGAGCTCCTCTCTTGGGTGTGGAGTGGTGTTGTTAACCCCTCAATATAAAATCTTTTGGTCATAAACATGAGCAAATGGGTTGCTAAGAGGTTCCCAAAGAGAAGCCTGCACCTGGATGTAAATAAATGTGACACTATGAGCAAGTGAATTGGGCATGTTGTGTAAGAAAACCGGGGGTTTACCTGTGTACTTTGTGTAGTAGTACATCATGTCTATACTTTTCTGTATCGTAGAGGAAGGTTACAGGAACTATTTATGTTTGTGTAAGGGAGTAATTTAAAGCCTGTGTGCATGTGAGACATGAGTGGGTTAGGAGGTTTGGAGGGGAGAGATTGTGAGTGAGTGAGTGTGTGTGCGTGTGTGTGTGTATGTGTGTGCGTGTGAGAGAGACAGAGAGATAAAGCAGGAGATAGACTGCATGCATGTAAAAAAATAAACAGTTTCAAAGGGGTGCGGGAGACAGAGGGGGAAAGGGATGCACATATGTGTACACATATGAACCCAGTGGGGGTTTGGAGAGAGAGCGACCAAAACAGAGAGAAAAAAGTGGACGTGAAACAGACTCCATTTGCGTGTGCATATGTGTGTAAGTAAAGCCAGTGCGAAAACATGACTGTGAGAGAGCATATGTTTGTCTATGTGAAGAGTCTCTCCAGAGGAAAAACAACAAGCCTAGGTGGACCTGAATGGCCTATTCTTGTCATCACTTTCCTTTTTTAATTTTCTTAAGTGTTTTTGTGTTCCATAGAGAGTGAGTCACTGTGTGTGTGAAGAAAGACTGTGTATAAAAGGGACAAACAATGAGAGAAAATTTGTATATTAATGTAAAGTGACTGAAGGGAGTCTGCACTGGACAGCACCGTGTGTGCGTATGTGTGTGTTTGTCAATGTTACAGAGGGACAGTAGGTTTGTAAGGGAAATTGAGTGTGCAAAAGAACATACGTGAATTTTAGAAATTGTGTGTGCATGTACAGTAAAGGGAGAGAGAGTAAATAGCTGACCTTCTTCCCTCCCTCCCTCCCTCCCGTCTCTGTCAGTGAGGGTGCCGGAGGGCTGACCTCCCCCTGCCATTTTTATCCCCCCCACCCCATCACCCCCGACCGCCTCCTAAGGCCCATCTCCTGTCTCGCAGGAGCCCAGTCCAGCCTCCTTTGGTCAATGGGAGACTTGGGGATCGAAACGTAAAACTCTTATTAATGTCATTGTCTCCTTGTGTATCAGCAGGTTCCGGAGCGGTTCCTGGAAGTGGCACAGATCACGTTACGGGAGTTTTTCAATGCCATCGTCGCCGGCAAAGATGTTGATCCTTCCTGGAAGAAGGCAATATACAAGGTCATCTGCAAGCTGGACAGTGAGGTCCCGGAGATATTCAAATCCCCCAACTGTCTGCAGGAGCTTCTGCATGAGTAAAGACCGCTCTGTTTTCCCCATTTTCAATGGATGAAGTATGAAGTAGCATTCCTATTTTGAAACCCCAGCTATTCTGGGATGGCCTAGTTGTTCCTTCCTTTCTATTCTTTTTTATTCTTCTTCTTTCTTTCTGAAGTCTTTGAAGCCATTGGGTGTTTTGACTGTGTGAATCCCCCTTTTTCCCCTGCCCCAGCACAAGGGAATTACCACTTCTCTTCGGCTTAATTCATAATTGTACTGTTAACCTGAATTTATCCTCATTCGGGCTCCATTTTCACCCGTGTGATGGTTGTTTTTCCTCAAAACAAGACAGTACATTTATAGATTGTATAGATGTAACTATTATTTATGATTATTATGAAGACTATGGTCAATGTTATTATTGCTTGCTACAAATTTACACATGATTATTTTGTTTGTTTCCTGAAAAGTGCAACAGTACTTAAAATAAATAATTGTTTTAAAAACATAGAGGGGGTATAAAATCTCTCGGAATATATATTTGATTAGATTCTTCTGTTCGGAGGGATTGTGACAACTGTTTCCCCAGTTCAGAGCATTCTTCTCCGTTGGCACGGGTCCAAGTCGTCTTGTGTTTTCTGTCCACTCTGATAGCGCGGGCACCAAGGGGGAGGGGCCTGCTCTGACGCCTCTGCCTGCGCAGAGCAGCCTCTCCGGTAACTAAGCAACATGACCATTTCATACTGAGACCAGCCAGTTTTGCACACAAAAAAACCATGGATGCCCTCCCACTGAGGGAGCATTGTCACTCATAAAAGCACACATCGCACTCTCTCTCTCTCTCTCACACACACACACACACACACACCTCTCATATGCACACTTGTGTGCAGAAGCACTTGTATCCACAATAGATACCCACCCTTCACAGGACAAGGGGAGTGTTTGTTGGAGTCCACTTGCTACACAACTGCTCTTTTTCCATAATCATATCACATGAGTAATCGATTTAATTCAAGAGAGGTCTGCATCCAAACCCAACCAGCTCAAATTACGGTGTGAATTAATGGTCATATGGCATTTTTTAAGAAATGTCCCTAATTAGAGGATCAGGTTGTGAGATTGACTTCTGGCAACCATGACAACTCCTCACACATTTTAAAGCTTAAATCAGCATAGGATGCCACCTGGTATGATGCAGTCTCTTAAATATACTTTCATTTGAGTGTGTGTTGATATATGCTAAATTTCAAATAAGATTCATAATTTTGAAAATAAGATGACAGTGTACAATAAATGATTGTTCAAAAATGATAAAGCTTTTAACATTGTTGTACATAATACAATGTACTGTATGCATATTGTAGTGAGGGAATTCCTGTTCTCTGTGGTGTTTGCAGATAGAGTCAAAGAGCAGAGAATGTTTTCCTTTTTTCATTAGGAGTGGGAGAAACATTGTCCGGCATAGCTAGTTCCTGACAAACAGTGCTTCATAGAGCTCCGTTAACCACACTCGTCTGTCGGCCTTCTTTCCTTTAGGCTATTCCTGCTTATTTGCCTAATAAAAGATCCGCCTTAAAAGGTAGATGCAGAAATGTCTACCTAAACCCTCCCCTCACCACCACCCCGCTCATCTCATAAACTATGGTCGACTTAGGAGGGCGATAAGCAGCCATGTGATCCACCCTAAGCTCCACAGTTGTCATTTGGGAAAATACAGCTGATTAATTGAAATGCAGGACCACAATTACCGTCAGCACAATGCTTTTTTAAAAAACCTGCTGACTTCCAAACGAATGAGCACAAAGCCAGAGAGGTCTCGTCATTATGCTCGGAGCACTGGCAGGATCTGCTGCCTCTGGACAATGCGCACAGTAACAGGAGTGAAGTGCCAATGTTTTCACTATGCATAAAGAAGAAACACAATCCCCCGAAAACTTGCCCCTCCCTGCACTAAAGCTTCATTTGGATTCACACAATTATTTTTATGACTGTGTCACATCAGGAATGGATGAATCTCTACCAAACGAAAATTCAGAAGCTAAAATAACCTAAAAGATAGTGTAATATTGAAAGGTAAAATGAGATCATTGTAGGTATTGAAATTTGTAATGAAGCTTAGCCGTGCAATACGCGCATGCTCCTCTGGGGGACGTTGGTGGAAGGGGCAGGGCCAGGGGGACATGGTGAGGTAGGGCGTGTGACAGGGAAAAGGACCGTTGGCATCACCATGTGCACCTGGCTGTCAATACTGTCCGAGCCATATTGCCTCCGTGCCTATGTGTTTTTCGTATGAGATTACCGCAGCAGAGTTTCTCGGACCCACAAACTTCCTGTGCACAACATGCCACGTAGCTGCAAAAACAGAAAGATTGTGAAGGGGTGTCATTCATGTAGAAGTTGCTAAAGAAATTACCCATGCTACCCATGCCCAACTGTATATTTTCCCGCTAAACTCAATTCATCCTCTGGGTGTCTGTTTATGGATGCCTGTGCCTAGACCTGTGGAACACCAGCAGACATTTTTATACGTCAAAAAAGAAAAAAAATCAACCCCTCCATCACCCCCCCTCCATTCAGACAAGTAGTTGTCCCAGTGCCTTCTATGGCAGAAACCTTCATCCCTTTTTAATGATTTTGACTAGATCTGCAATAAACAGTTGTATAGTGCATCTTGTTTCCTGTTTGCTTCATGACATAATGGTAACAGCTATGCATACACTGTGTCTTTTAAATAACTGAAAGATTAAGTCTATTGAAAAAAGCAATGCTGAAAGAAAACCTTTTTGGAAGAGGCATTTTTAGACTAATTTGACAGAGTGAAATATTTTTCTTTAACCATTTACGCAGCATTTGGGTTTTGAAGATTCTTTCAGGAGCCAACTGTTTTCTAATCGTGTTGTGAAAAAAAGAGTTTTGTAGGCCCTTGAAAAGTAGTGTAGAAGTAAAATTCCTTTGTGTTTGTATGTGTATGCGTGAAAGAGAGAGAATATGAGCATGTGTGTGTGTGAAGTGTTTACCTTTTTTCACCTACAGTAGAAACAGTTTCTTTATATTTTAAAGCTCTAGAGTTTATGTTTGTGAGGTTTGGTTTTATTTGCATTTTATGTTGTAATGAAGGAACATTTCTTAATTAAACAAAAAAAAATTTTTCTTTTTTTTGGTGGGGGTGTGAAATGTGATGCCAGGACGTGTTTAAGAAGGGAAGCGTTTCTCTTGTGTTACAGCTATGATGTGTGCTTCAGTATTACATGAGTCTCTGAGATGGTGTGTGTGTGTGTGTGTGTGTGTGTGTGTGTGTGTGTGTGTGTGTGTGTGTGTGTGTGTGTGTGTGTGTGTGTGTGTGTGTGTGTGTGTGTTTGTTGAGGGGTGGTTTCAAAGTGAGAGGGACCTGTTGAATCAAGCAAAACTGCACACCTATTCACCTGCTGCTGTCAGACCAAAACGCCCATACACCTGGGCGAAGTGATGGTCCATGAAACTAAGCATTTTCAATATTGGCACTACATTACCTGGTTTGTACAGAAAGGCATTTGTTGGCCTGCTTTATGACTCGTTAGTGTGTGGCTGTACTGTTAACGTAAGAACTTCAGAGCTATCAACTTGAACTTCTTTTTCAGTTGATATCGATGTCAACCTCTACTTGGATGCTCAAGTTCAGTTCTAATGTTTTTTTTTGGCAAAGGGTAATGGAATCCTTCTCTCTCTCCCTCTCTTTCTCTGTCTCACTGTCTTCAAGACAAGCTTGTACATACAGTATGTGACTGGAATGACAGTGAGTCCACCCTGCAGCTCAGTTGACTGAATGAACTCAAGGCATATTGTCATTAAGGATATGGGCGCAGTGGTTGAAAGCTACTATGGTTTGCACTGAGCGTTCATATTTCGTCAACCTTAATCATGTCCTTCATGAGGAGTCAAATTTGTCAAAACCAACCGGTGACCTTGCTTAGATATTTTCCTTTTTTAAATTAAAGGGGTGTAACTTTGTCCAGGTATGACCTTGGTGAAATATTTGAGAAAAGTAGTTTGCAGAGCCTTCAGTATGTAATGCTTTGCAATAATAAAAAAATATGAATTATATTTCTGTGAAGGGACAAAATACCAGTATCAAGTGGACTGCATTTTCAAATCTCTCTGCTCTTTGTAAATTATGCATTTTATGGTATGTTTTTGAGGAGTTATACTCCTTTTAAGGTTTTAAAGACAATTTTCACTGGTCCTGACGTGTGTGTAAATATTAAGAGAAAAGTGATAAAACACTGCCTTTATATTATTTAGCAATATGTTGTAAATAGTATTGTTACGCTTTTTTGTATTAAAGAATTCTTTGATTCTAGTGCAGTAATTCAATCTGACATTTTCATGATTTATTTCATATATGTATGATTTTATTCAAATATACATATATACATGACATAACTAAGAATTTGAATTGTGGATTTTTGTTGTCAGTTTGTCACGCAAGTTTGCATAATTTATTGCTTTAATTTATCCTAATTTATTTGATGAATATGTACTTTTTTATTACCAAGGATGTACTGTAATATTATTTGGTAGAATCAAACAATGTGAAGCCCTTGTCAATTTTACTCAAAAAGGCAAGAAAAAAAAGTGCAAAAAGCCAATGGAATTTTTAAAATTCTCATTTCAAGTTGAGCTGGGCAGCTACAAAATTTATGAAAACAGAAAATGTGACAGAGACATTTTGTTTGGAAGATGAACTGATTTAATTTTGTGTGTTTTATGCTTTTTTTGTATACTATCAGAGTTTTACCTTTGCTTTGTACCACCTACATGGACAGTAGTTCAATTGCCTTGTGTGCCTTCCATCTTCTCTGAACTGAATGTATGTGCAGTATATATGCAAGCTTGTGCAGAATAAAAACCGATTCCAAACCGCTAGTCTCTTGAGTTTTGCATTGGTTTTGGTTTCATTGCATATTTTCCCATCTCCCTTTTTATTTATTTATTTTTTTTTTTTTTTTTTTCAATCATTGGCCAGGATTCAATCAAATAATTTGTCTTGACTTTTGATTCACAATTGCATGCAAATATACTGTCACCAACACAACTTGGCTAGTTAATTTTGGTGATCACTGAATTTGCTGAGCTGTGTGAATTGTTGTGTGAATGTGCTGAATTGTGAAGAAAAAAGCAACCCTGGGATTCATTCAAATGCGTGTAGTTTCTATAAGGGCTTATGCAATTTAATCAAAAGTGACCCGAGTGCTTATAAAGGCATATGCTCTTCTATTTTACAATATAAAGGGAAAGGGCACATTTGTTTGTCTCCAATAAAACAGAAAATACTAAGAAATGTATGTAGCAATCAAAATTCTGTTATGATTAAATTGCATTTGCCCTTGCCCTTAAGACTCAGTGTGTTTCTTGAACGTGGCCCTAAGTGTTGCATTTATTTGAAATTCAAGTTAAGACCAAACATTGATTGAAGGCTGTCAAGCTGTCATTGTCAAACAGAAATATCAGAGGCAGACATTTCTTAGTTATTTGCTGGTTATCATTCATATTATGGTTTGTGTGTACAGCTTGTACAGTTCGTCTGTATGGCTCTCGTGCCAGCTTTGGTTAGATGACTATTCTGAAAATACATGTTATTACATACATTTAGTCATGTATTGAAAGGTTAATGTAACATATTAATACACATTTCATGCACTACCACGCCAATCTAAATTTACAATATTTTCAGTGACAACAGTAACTTAAATATCCATATTCATGAACTAAAAAGTACTGAGACCAGCAATGGTATAATTATGAAATCATCTCACATTGGCAATAATGTAAAAATGATCAATGCAATGACTGGGCCATATTCACTGCTGCCCTATGGAACAAATATCTTTAACTGCCAATTAAAGCATTACCCATAACTATGTAAAAAATGGCATTACATTGCTCCAATTGGTTGAATTACAGGATTTTACACACAAAATGAAAGGAATATAAAAACACTAACGGCACAGGGGAAGAAAAGAGCCGGGTGTGGTATTGTGATGGTCGTTGCCATGGGAATGGGTTGCCATCGGTGTAATTTATAGCCTGATACAAAGAGGCACTTCAGTGGGCCTGGCGCTCCCATGGCTGCACCAAACAGGGGGTGGGGTCACTCGTCCCCATAATGACGAGCAGAGCCGCGTGCCGTCCCCATTCTGTTTGATTAAAAAAAAAGGCACTTCTTAACAGCATAACAATAAAACAGCTGTGTTTGTGTTGGCCAGTTCATTGTTTAATTTTACCACTCTCCTAACCCCTTTCCCCACCCCGAAAGAGCCAACGTAAGTGTAATATTGCCACTATGTTTCTCAGTAAATCTACTGTTATTAGTGCTTGCGTAAAGTAGAAGTGGTAGTGTATTGCGTATAATTCGTGACAAGCTTTGTCTGTATTTTGTATAAGAGTTAATTGATTTTGTCTGAATGAAGAGAAAATAAAAGAGTCTGCTTCATTAACAACTTTTACTTTTCCATGTCTGCCACAATAAATGTAGGCACACAGACAGATAATGATAAAGCTGTCATTTTGGAAGTGTGCACAGGATGTAAATTACCTCGACAGCATTTGATGCCGCGGGTTTGGAGTTGTGCCTGAACGCCCGAAGTCGGTAAAGTGTGGAGCCATTTGCATTTGTACGCAGACTGCTTCCAATCCGATACGCAACCTTTCCATAATTGTAGCAGAAAGGAAAGTAGTTCTGACAGGTTTGACCTTGTCTGTGTGAAGGAAGACAAAAAAAACCCTCCTCATAGTTCCTACTGGCAGATCCCACAAGTACAGATGCCGGCACATCTGTTTAAATACAGCAATCAGCACTCAAGTGCAGGAGTGCACCAAGAGGCCTTGTGTTTTATACACTACGCAGAAAACGACGTGGGGCAGCTGTAAAACGGCCGTACGTCCAGGCACCGCATCAAAACGGCCCCGGACATTTCATATCAGCGCTTACGAACCCTCCTCTGTCTTTCCCTTTCTGTTTTTCTCGGTAAAAATAAGACAGTAACCTCTGGAGCCTGCCCGTCTCCTACAGCAGTGTGAGCGTTCAGCAGCCAGCTCCTTGCATCGGGCTGAAGCAGCATCTTTGTATTAGACGAACAGTCTGCTCCATAATCAAATACCATCTGTCGCTACATCTGAACCTGTTTTTAACATCTGTGCTTTCTGGTCTTAACAAAGCTTTAAAAACCAATTCACAACTTTCACAGCTCACTGGCTAGCTGTGTGTTTACTACCTTTAATATGTCTTTATCGCTACTTTTATGGGCCCCTTCCCCTTCCCCCCATCCCCCCACTTTCTGGCTAAAGGGGGGGCTATTAGGGGGCTGCTGTTGGGACGATATTACGTTCCACCAGCATTAATTATGCTGGAGCTCCTAGCCAAGTCCAAAGGAACGGTACTTGCTCAGGCTCAGAGGAGATGGGGGGGGGGAATATTGAGGGGGGAGGAAAGAAGGACCAGGCAAATGCCCGTTTCTGTGCCAGGGCAGGCAACGCTGCTGCCAATGCGGAACACGGAAGTTGATCGTGCACTGAAGTCCTATTACTCTAAATGACACTACAGATCGAATTGGAACCGAGGGGAGGATCAGCGGCGCGCCTGATAGACCGCTGAAGTGTGTTTGAACAAATGGCGGAAGGTAAAGGACGCCTTGGAGGCTGAGGCCGCCAGCGCTTCACACACGCCGAGCGTTTGAAAGTGCCAACCGTGGCTTTCGCTGGACCTCGGAATGCGATCTGCCACCAGACACAGAGCCTGGACTGGCAGAAGCCAGACAGCCGCGGGGCGTCGGGGGGAGGCCTAAAGTGCTGGCCCTTCATTTTTTTGGGAGATATCACTCGTGTTTCAGAAAAGAATTGCATTTGCAAACGTTATGTAGTGTCCTCCAGACTACGGGTGAGAGAGACCTCGAGATGAATAAACGGTCAATGTCCATAGAATTGAGAAAAAGGAATGAACCTCTTTATTTCAATGGCTGAGGTGGCAGAGTGTCTGGTGCCTGTTCAAAACTGATGACTTAACATTGCGAGGTGTAATTTCACTGGTATCACGACATTCATTCTTTAGCCTTGGTGATTAAAAGCTTTAGCCTGCACATCTCATTCAAAGAAAAATTTTACCAAACAAATACAAATTTACAAAATGGTGGTCATTCCAGCCTTGCTTTTAAATGTTTGAAATGGAGTTTGTTAAAACAAAAGTCTGGGTGAAGTATTTTCAGACAACCCCTCATTCAAATACTTCTACCTGTCCAATCCACGTACCTTATCTCCCATCACGCACACTGCTTCCGGCATCCCCCTCCCCATCTCCACCTTCATGTCTACTTCCTTTCTTCTGTATTTCTCTTTCTCTTCTAGCGGTCCCAAGATCAAATGTGTGTACCGTTATACAACTTGCCACATCACAATAAACTCCTTCCAAGTGCAGTCAATGTTGTCAGAAAATTCATTCTTCTGAAGTACAAATGTCCTCAATTTTAAATCAGGATACTTTGATGCAAGCAAAGTAATGGGCTTACTACAGTAATTTGTTAATTTGGTAATTAGCAGAAGATAATGAAACTGAAACCAGACAGTATACCTACCACCCTACTCTAATAAATTCATGAACGTACAGGTTTACTTAACTTTATTTCTTCAGAGGCAACATTTGGTAGTTTAATGTTTGGTGTGACTTGGGTTTGCAACTCAGAGTTTGAAAATTGAAGTCCCAGCTCAGACACTGCTGTTGAATTCTCAGGCCTTGCCTGAAGTGGTCCTCTGACATATCCAACAGTGCTTTAAAAATGAAGCTGTCAAAGTCACTCTGGATAGGGGCATTTGCAAAGAAAGTAAATGAATGTTCTCATGGGAAGTGCCTTTGGAGAGTTTAAGTACAGACCTAACTAGGGCTTATGGGGGAACAGAAGCCTTTCGCCCCATCCTGAAGTCACATTAGCCCACCTGTACAAAGTTTAAAGGGCTGCTATGTACTGTATAACCTGCATACCTATTGCCTGGAGGCATATTATAGCAATATTTTAGGATATATAATTCATAAATGTTAATATCCCTTGCTTGCTGAAAGCTGACACATTAAATGGAGAGGTACATGTAGTAAATAGTGGAAGGTGAGGTAGTTTTCAGATTTTTATTCACAGTTTAGTGAGTAGGAACTATCTGGAGGAAGCCATCAATAATTCCACTGTAGCTTTACCAAACAAAGGTAATGGCTAGCTTCACAGTATGATAGATAGCCAAAATAATGATAATCAAAATAATTTCAATTAAAGTTGTTGAGATAATTAAATGTACTAAATGTATTTTCATTGAAAGTTTAATTATACCTTGCTATGACCATGAATAGACCTGCTAAAATTCAACTCTATATTTTTTTATAGAGAGAAGGCGCTGCTGTCAACATTGCTCTATACATTTTTTGTTCACACTGGCAGATACATCTTCATAACTTCTACTCAAAGAATTGTAGGTTCAGTGACCTGCTTGTTGTGCTATATCATTATGCTCTCCCACTCACTAGACCGATGGTCAGTTTTTCAGATAAGCCACACAGACCTCAAGAGTTGTCTATTTTCCCTCACTGCAAATTCCAAATCCAATTTCCCTCAATTCGTGTGCCATTGAACTTCAGGTCTGAAAAATGTGAGTTTGAGGGAGCTGATCTTAACTTTCAGGTACAAAGTCTGTGAAACAGGCCCCATTTCACAATGTTTGCTTACAACTCCACAGACATGGCATTCCAACAGAGGGGTATACTGACCCCCCCTCCCAAATTCCTCTGTCATTGCGAGTCATGCACTCATCCAATGTTTTTACGTTTCAAAAAGGTTAAAATAAACATTTGTTTTTTGTCCAGCATGTCATAATCACTAATGTGGTTTCACCGACTGACATCAGTGTGTCACTGTCACCTCAAATCAGCGATGGTTTTAAACCATTTTAACGAGATTGAATTATACTGTCTTCATTGGATTCTTGACACTTTACCACAAGGTAATAAATGACTTACTGACATCTAGTGGCAGGAGCATGGAAATGCTTTGCATACACAGCTAATCCTCATTTTGACCACATTGGGGGGCGGTTAGACCACAAGCCTGCCTTTAATTAACAGCCCAGTAAGACCATTAAAAAGTCAATAGAGCCATTCAGTTCAGCGAGGGTTTTCCGCGTGCCAACATCCACCCAGACCTTTAAAAAGTGAGGGGAAAATAGCCACAAGCACTTCCCCTTCACCCCGCTTTCTCTGCTGCTCCCAAGTCCTTTTAAATTAGAATTTTCAGAGGGGCACAGCAGGGCACTGTAACATGCCACTCCTTCTCATGTTTCATACTGGCTTCAGAGTGTTTCCGGATACCACTGATCTTGATGGGAGTACATGAAAAGCGGGTGGGTATAAGTTAGTGGTTAGTGACATACAAGGAGCTCAAAGCCCATGACGCTTCTCCAGAGTTTTTTCTATTGTGCCGTGCTATTTCTGTCCACACACATGCATTGTGCATCCAGTCGAATATGCATCACAAATTTGCCAATCAAAAGACTCACCTATTTAACTGAAATTCCATTCAAAGACAAAACCAAATGGGATAAAATGGCAGTACATCAGTGCTGGACTGTGCCTTTGCAGTGACTGGCTGCCCTGTTGGTTGATACATGATTGGCCTTAAGGTCACCCAGGGAAACAGGGATATGGGATGCGACCCAATCAAATGTACTTAGTCTCTTTCAGAAGCTTAAGCAACTCGATTAAAACATTACATTGCAAGATAAGTTTCTCTGAGTATTGTCTGTTCTACTGGAGAGAAACAAACTTGCCTTTTTCAGTGTGTAATTTTCATTCTAGAACATAATAGCATATGCCCTTAAAAAGACTAAAGCCTGTTTTGAATGAATTGCATATGCCCTTCACAAGACTGGTTTGGGTCCTGGCCTTAGTCACCAGGTATGCCCTTGTCTCATTGCTCTCCAATAGTCTCCCTGGTCAAATGGGTGCTCATGGCCTGCCTGTTAAAGTGTCTTCCCACAGCTCAACTCTATGCATGATCGACCTGTGGACTTCAGAGTTTGGTGGCTGACGTCATGTACAGGAAGACAGCATGCTTTTGTCGACTCTCTGCAGGACTGAAGGCCAAAGCTTCCACGACTGGGCCCTGCTTATGCACACAACTGGGCATTCCAAATTAAGATTTGTTGCATCATAAATCAATAATAGCAAGACAGCTTGAATCATTTTGCCATTACTGTCATGGAAATGGGAAGTATTTACTTGTTAAATCAAAGCTATTAGTGGTCAAATCTTCTTTATCATGCTTTGTAAATATTCCTTGTGATCTGGCATGATATTCTAAACAGATTATTTTTAACCTCTGTCGAAATGGAAAATTCTGGGTGATGATTTCTAATACTCTATACAGAGCCAAGCATTGAACCTCATATGCAACATGGCAAAAAGGTTTAATTTCTATAGGAAATACACAGGACAAATCAGTGCATTTCCTGAGTACAGCTATTATACTGAGAATATCATTTCCAGCTTTTTGAAATCATCAGCTGTTTTTTTGAAACACTAACTGTTACTTGGGAGAGCACAGTTTGTTTAGGGAGGTATTAATAATCAGAGAGAGAGAGAGAGAGACTGTTCCCTCTACTGATGTTGTACACCAAAGATATCTGCGGCACAAATGATTCATTTCTGACAGCTGAATAGGAATTTCAGCCGCAAATGACATTTCAAATGTCAGTAACGCTTGCTTAAATTGCATGAAAATGTAAGGACAATGTATGAGGCTTACAAAAACAGATGACAGTCAGCAGGATTCGCTCTACATTTGTCCCTTACTTTGATTCACAGTTAAGTTTTAATTTTCGCCTTCACAATGAAAAATAAGGAAATGATGCGTCTGCATTGACATGCAGTAGCACTTGCATTTTATGAAAGTGAATGTTACGGACAAATGTTGATTGAAATCAGGTCAATGTCTCCCTTGCCTGAAGTGAGGCACAGCTCAGTAGAGACACTGAACACAGACTGACTGTCATCAGGCAATACTGTATGCAATTATTGACAATCTGTGCATCCCCATAAAATGTAATTACTCTCTAATACATTGTAAATAATGCCCTTTACAGACTACCATTACTGGACTATCATCAGAAAAGATCTACACATGGCTGTGAATGTAATAATTTCAGACTGGACTATTAGCTGTGGCAGAAGTGAGGTAGAAAGTTCAAATTCTGGATTTTAACATAAAAACTGACTGCTAAACAAAGCTGTGACTTCTTAAACTTTTGCCTCGAAAGTTACACCCTTAGTTGCAGGCATATTGATAGATTATTTTGTTATGTCAGAACGCAGTTTGATCTCAACATGATCATGGTACATTGGAGGTCATATTATACGTACAATTCATAGTAAAATTACATTCATAAACCATACAACTGCCTTCTCATGATGTAAAACATAAAAAACGTTTATCTGTAAGGTGATGGATGATACAGCAGAATTTATTCCATTTTTTAAATAAGAATTGACTTGCCTTGAATATTGCACACCCCATTTTCAGAAATCATGTGTTACTACTGACCCATTTGGCAATAAATCCACAGACATGAGCTTAATGCTAAAGCTGTCTATAATCTCTGGATAGTCTATTACAATTACTGAAAACGAGCAGGTGTTGAACTGAATTCCTTCTAACACGTAAAATGTCCAGTATGTGAAATTTCCATTTACTTCTTTCCAATCTCACTCTCTCTTTACAAGAGAATACATTCCCATGAGTTTTTATTGCAGTGTGTGTGCATCCCTATATGTATGGGTAGGTAATTGTGATATTTTAAGTTCTTTTTTTTCATAAATTCCAGAAAAATATCAGAAAAAAATCAGGAGCATAAATAGTTCACATTCAGACGATTCAGTTTGACCACAATGCACACTGTCCTTGACTAATTATCTTAAATTGTTTTTTAAAATTAAACATGAATATTTCTAATATATTGCATTGATCTCTAATCCCAAAGTATTTGCCTTTTTTATTTTATTTTCAGAATTTTTGCACATTTGTTACAGAAGTTATTATGTGGTCAGATCCTTCCATGGGTTGTCAAAGTATGATCAAACATGCAATATTAAGGTATTATACAAGATATTGCCCCACAATTGATATTAACCAATCAAATAGATAATTATGGCTAACTGTTACTGAATATTTTGGATTAAAATCAGGCTGGAACAGAAACCATTGTTCAATAAGAACACATAAAATCCACTTGCAAGTTTTCCAAAATCCCCAAACAACCTGACAGCTTTGCAGGCACCATGCCTTCTGCTCTGTATTAGTTAATTCTACAGGAGAATGTCAGGCCATCCATCTGTGAGATGAAGCTTATGCAACAAAACATTCACTGATCTGAAACAAAAAGCAAGTATATATCTATTGATGCTTGAAGAATGAGGAACTTAAAGTTTTGGAGTGGCCAAAAAGTCAGAACTTAAACCCAGTGCTTCAGCTGAACCCACTGTTTAATGAGCACGCATCCTCACCCCATGTTAGAGCATTACTCTTCTGCAGAGAGGGGTGTCTTTGCCCAGCGTTTTGAGGACCACGACCCTGACATTCTCTGTATGTCAGGGACATCTCAGCCACCAGATCTGCACTTGAGCATTCATTCATGGGATATTCTGGGACAAGGCCTGAGAAAGTGTTTCCCGTTTCTATCAGCTAATTGCGAGCTGATTGTCTCTGTTATGAAAGTGCGGTGTCATATTTCTCCTGCTGAATCTCAAACTCTAATAGACCCTAGGCCATGGAGCATAGAGGCCACAAGGCCACACTGGCAACACATGGTGGCCCGACACTCTAATTAAGTCGCATGACACCAGAGTCGTGAGTTTCCATTGTTGCATGTATGTGTGCCTTCAAATGGAGCTGAGCATGCATTCCACAAAGGGTAAGTCAGACAGCCACCTATTCAATGAGTCCTCCGACTTTGTGTAATGGATTTACAATTTTCCTTCACAACTATGCCACATTTGAGCTTTGAAAACAAAGCATATCAAATTTCCCATATATGACAGCAGCAATGATTTTTACTAAATAATTGCGATTGTCACACATAAGTGTGACACATAATAAGCCCGATTAAGCAAGTACAGATTCTGAGACTTCAGTCATGCCTCATTCAGCTTTCTAGGGCCACCTGCATGCAACTTGTCTCTGAGGCGTTAGACTGCTCTTTAGCAGGAATCATCCTCTGAACGACAGTGTTTGACCTGAAGAAATCCAAGCTCCCCCTGTCCTGTAGCTGTCAGTATCACTGGTGTGAGCTAATGCAGGAGCCTCAAGACAAGGCATGACAGCTCTGACAGCTGCATCCAGGGACCCGCCCCCGTAAGCCACCCTGCTCTGTTAGCCCCATTGTTGCTGGTAGGGCCAAGGAATTTCATTTATCATGAAATGGATACCGGTCACAGAACTTGCCTCCTTAATACTTCACTATAAATAACCTGCCTTTTTTCCCTGAGTAGAGTATAGGATATTATCTGAGGGGGGCCAAGAGAGAGGGAGAGGTAGGGAGAGAGGGAGGGGAGGGGAGGGGGGAGGGTCTTGACTAACAGCCCCACCGTCTTGAAAGCATTTTTATTTCCTTAGGTCAGTCCATGAGCACGCTGGTACAGTGGAACGCTATGCGGCAGTGGCCAATCAACCATCTGTCATTTCTGAATCATATACAGAAATATCACTGGGGGTTCTTATGATAGCAGAGGAGAAAAGGCATGGTCCACATGACAGGTTAATGCCTTCATGGCACAGGAATCCTTTGATCAAAGTGTGCCTTGGAGACCAGAGCCGCGAAGCGTATGACACAAGAGCCATCTTTAAGAAGGGATTCACTCTGGAATTCCAAACTCGGCCCCCGCTGCCCAGAAAGCCTGGAAAGACAATGCGTATTATGCCAGGTACCCGACAGCTGCTGACTAACAATAAAAAGGAAGGCAGAGGAAGCGGAATGCCCTTTAGTCAACCCTCTCCAGTTGTTGCCTGGGCTATGTAGACAAGTCCAATTTATTATGGCTATAGAGGGATGGCAATAATTCACTGGAGATATTTTCCTTTCCTTCCAAGAAGGGAAGGTGGTCCGGTGGGCACATGAGCATGTACGTGCAGGCGCGCGCGATCACTCGCTAAATAAGGCATTCTGTTCTTGAAAGTGTGGTCACCTGAAAGTACCAGCATTTTAGTAGAAGGAGACAGACTATTCCCAAACCGTCTGACAGGTTGCAAGCCCGAAGTTGAGAACTTACCGTTCATACCATTCAGGGTGAGCACATCATTCAGCTCTCCAGTGTGTGGAAAGGTACACGCCACTCCTCCATAAGAAAGCCAATCAACTCATGCTTGGTTGATGGAAGCAGAATACCTCAAGAAGGAAATTCTTGCATACGGGGTTAAAGTGATTACTCAGTATCAGTGACTAAGTGAAAACTGACACTGGTGTTGCAATTTTGTGGGATCAATACACCATAAAACAGAGCCAGCAGAACCCTTCACTGTTTCGTTTTTGCGGTGTGCTCTATTTGTGCAAGGTGACCACTCACAAAATGTAAATAAGACAAAAAAGCTTTCCTCCATAATTTACAAAACATTTGAGTTGTTGAGGTAAAAACATGTTTATCTTAAATTCCTTTAAAACACTTTTTAAATATAAAGAGCTAGTATGTGGCTTTCCAAGTCCATATGCTCACCAAGGTCAATAAAATATTCTTAAGATGAACTGTGACATAACAACACACTGGCACCAAAACAAACTGCTTCATTTGTCCATATGTATATTAATTTTGGTTTGGCATTTTAATAATGCTAATGCACACAAGCTAGTACATCACATTCTTTCAAAAACTTAAAAAAAAATCTCCTTGGCTCAAATTTTCCTTAATATCCCCAATGGATGTTGTCCATCTGCAGAAGGGAGACAGGGCTGATTATATAGCGAATTGCACCAGCATTTCACAACATGGGCCTTGAGACGGTTGGGTATCATTTTGATGATGGAAAGAGCACAAATGGATGGAGCAGTACATGTGTGCATGTACGATAAAGGAACTGGAGTCACAAAAGCGACCCATTAACCTTGCGCACAAGCTCTTATCCACCAACTTCCCAGCATCCTTTGCAGACATATGTATGAAGCTAAACAACAGCAAAATCATAGCAGATTCTATTAAATGGAGGGAGGTGGGTGGGGGGGCGGTCACAGCAAATCCCTTCCTTGGCTCAACAGCGTGGCCTCGAACCAGACTGAAGTAGCATTAGTTCAGTCACTTTCCCTGGAACAGCCTAATCTGCGGAGGAAAGCCTCATTAGGATATTAAACAAGACTTAATAAATGAAAGTGATTTGCACTGACGATTATCATCTGCATTAATCAAGCAGGCTTCTGTCCCTCTGCAATATGTTCAATGGTTTATTATGAAAGCCTCTTTATTTCCCAAGCTTCTTAAAAGGCTGCTGTTATATTGTAAAGCATTTGTTTTTGTGTGGTATGACTCTCTCTTATAATTCATATTATACATTGCACCAATTGCATTGAAGTCGACATGTCTGTTTCAGGATCGTTTTATCTGTCCTGTTCTGTACACAGAGTACCCAAGTAAAATATATAAGTGAATCAAGGTCCAAGAGTTACTTGTTAAATATGTAACACCAGGGCAAACTACTCATAATTTCTCAGTTTCAGAGAAATGCCATTAATGTTAGTAAGAGAATGGGTTGTTTGAACTTTTCATTTGGTATTGATGACCAAACTGATGCAATAACTAATCTGGATGTGAAAGGATGACACAAAACCACTCTAGGAAATCTTTGAACAATCTGACTGAATTGTGGTGAGTGTTGTGCTGGCTGGGGAAACAGTAATTGCAGCACTGATTCTTGTGTATTTGTGCTCCTGCTTGACATAAATTAAAAGGAAACAGCAGAAACAAATCTCTCCTTTTCACTGGTCTCAGATGATGTGGGATTAGGTAACAAATAAAGACTGCACAGAAATGAGGGGTTTCTGGAAAGAGTCTCGTCCATTTGCCCACTGTATCAGCATTCAGGCTTGGGAGGTAGTTTTAAAATTGGATAAGCCTGGATTTCCACAAAACTTTATCAGCTTATGTTCATTTTCAAAATGAAACCCTCATCCTCACAATGCATGGCTTCCTTTGAAAACCAGTTTCCTTGAGCTCAACCCAAGGGCTGCGTGGAGCAGTCAGGAGGAAAGGTTGGAGACCTGGACTGGTCCCCTCATAAATTAAAAACTACTGCAGGCATTAGGCAAAAATCTGCCCCTCACTTGCACATAAACAGTTAGGTAAGTGAATGTTGATGATTGCAGAATCCACCAAACTGTGACTGAAAAGAAAATAAGACGTACCTAAAACAAATAGCAACCGTTCACTGAATCCATGAAAAGAAACCGTGAAAGCATGTTGTCTATCCACACATCTTAAAATCTTCATGAAAAGCCAATATAAGTGCTTTAAGTTCAATTCCGGGAACATAGTTTATGATTAAATTATTTCGACTCAAATAAGACATGAATACATTCCCCAAATTGCATTTCAAAGTTAAGCAGAAAATACAGACTTCTCTCCATTTTACATTTGCAAAATGTAACAGGCCAACATAAGTAATATTAAGATGCTTCATGAACATAATCCTGGACTCATGATGAGTCAGACTTAACTTGTGCAATCAATCCAATGGAACCTCCTGCACTTTTATCTTCAAGCTCTCTAACCACAACATTTCATCCTCGTTATTAAATCAAACAATGACTAAGAATAAGAAGATGCTTTACCTTTATCAAATGCATATATCTCATAACCTTTGACCTGGAGAAGGTTTCATATTGTCAATATCCTAAGTATGTAATATTGTATGGAGGGATTTTCAATCACTTTCATGAATAAACCTTATGCATTAGACAAACAGTGATTTTTAAAATCCAAAATAAGAAGACAGTCCTTAATCTTAACTTTTAATATGTGGATATTGAATAGGAACAAGCAAGACTAAAGATCTCAGTGTTCAGAGATCATTTGGTTTTTAATTTGTGGTAAACATTTTATGTTGATTGTCATTCTTTTCAAATTTAGAATAAGAAATTCTCACAATGAATTGTGGCAGATCAACATCTGTAAACCATAATAAAATCACATCTGCTTGGAGCACATAATAGCTAGTTTATAGATGTCCAGATGCCAGACTTTATCCATATTAATATAATAATTAGGAAAGTGAAATTCAATCAAATGTTATCTATTTAGCTTAAGACAACAAGATTAAAAAGCAGCTGGTACATAGGAACTAAGACATGCAAAATCTGAATTTGTTATACACAGGCTACAGATTATGCATATTGAAAAATGTATGTAATGCTAATATTGCCTGGTCTTTTAGATATGCACTCTCAGTTAATCGAAGAACACTTTATCTAATACTTCTTTGCAATTTCCTGGCAAAATACAAAAGTCCACTTTGCTGTGACGATGTCTGCAGGGTACTGCTCTGCCCTGTATAAAAATACCATCTGTCTAAAGAGTGGGGAGGCAGGAGGATACGCACTGCATGTGTCTTTATTCTACAGTTGGTGTCTTTGGTTAAAGGGCCGCACCCTGAAGTTATTTCCACCACACACATGATAAAAAGCCTGTATTTCCACTACAAAGGAAGTGAAATAGCATGTGCCAGTTGGTACGGTAACCATGGAAAATTGCTGTAGCGCAGCTGAATAAGGTAGTGAAACATGGGACGTCCCCATGTGCATTAACATTGGTCCTGGAGTTACTTATATCATGTTGTTGAGCTGATGCACACACTTGATCTGTAGAAAGCCAAAGCAGGGGGCGTGGCAACCAATTATTATGGCAGTGAGCAGTAGAAGGTGGGATATCGCTAGACAACATTCTCTGATATAAAGCTCATACATTGTACATAAAAAGCACATGCAAACTGATATACTGCTGACTAGCATACCCAAGACTTAAATGCATTCACTTGCATGGGACGGCACAAGAACCAACAGAGTTACAGGAGTTCTATATTAGTCGTACTGCAAGCAGCGAGGACAGAACACAAACAGTTATAAAGCACAGATTGATATACAAACAAAACTATTTCAAATTAAGCAATGCCAACATTAAAAGCAGGTTTGCAAACTGGAAAAAATCCTGAGAGAAAACTAAATCCTGAGAGATATGAGAAAGTTCATTTCGTATTAATGTCTATCACTAGCACGTTTACATATATGAGTCATTCACCACCCAGCCCTCTACTCTGCATTAAAATGTGTGGTTGGACTGAACTGATTTCAGCTTTCATAGTTCTTCATTCCATTTACCTGCAGCAGAGCACAGAAAAAGTGTTCACTAAATTCACTGGAGTTGCTCCTGAATGTTTACCTGACTCTGGAGCTGTGAATATGGACCCCTCTGATGAATGTGAAGTATAAGTAACTGGGAACCACTGAGAAAACTATTCTGTGCACATGACTGAGTTCAATCTGAGCAACCTCCATTTTTCCACCGCAGCAATGCTTTTACTCTGAAACCAACTTGGATAAAAGATCCCTGGAAGTCCATTTGCTGGGGCCGCAATTCAAATATCACATCCTGTAATGATAATTATTGTGTTTCTAACACAAATGTCATTTTCAAGGAGGGTTATCCACCGGTTAGCCTTAAAATGACTGCATATAAATTTTGATTTTATTTTTCATTTATTCCTATTGTTTAAGTTTAATAACACGTACTATAAGTATTTTAAATCATATATTATTCATCAACAAGAAATTGTCCATATTTTAAGAGAATAAAATAACTGTGTGTTGGAAAGTTTATTCATTTCCACAGACCCAAGCTGCATTCTGGTAAGAAGCCTTTTTAGCCCTGATTCATTTTATTTACAGGGTGACTGAGCCACCTTGTGGCTGGTCCAGGAAGCGAATAAACCAAATAATACTGAAGAAGCTCTCACAAGATATTCCCCCCTTTTATCTGGAATGACTTATGCAACATGCATACTACTTATGCATATGTATTCAGAAGTTCCTTGTTTAAGGATACAACCATAATACCCATGCTAACTCTGACTTGTTACTTGTTATAGCTCAGTCAGGTGAGCAGCCATCTTGTCCACATATTGATCCCTGGGTGACTATGGTTCAAGTCCGGGCCTGACCCTTCCATCTATGCCTCCTCTTCTCTGTAACACTCTCAGCCTTCCTACTGTCTAACAAAGAAACAATACATAAGGAGGGTGGCTAAGCCACTGTCCTTTAAAAAAATATATTTGAAAGCACATTTGCTCTATATTATGATCACACATTTCTCATAGAAACATTTAATGATGTATTGGGCACCATGTTTCAAACAGATTAGCATATATTATAAATATCTGATACAATATAAATGACATTACATTGAGAGAGCACTACAAATGTATTGGTCAGTGGGTTTTTCTATATGCTTATAATACATGTAATACATAACAAGTATAGAGAGCAAAGTTTTTACCTGTATTGTTATGTATATATTCATAGTATACTGTGAGCATATTGGTCAGTGTATTTGAAATTCATAACCTATGCACCACAAGGGTAACATTAATGTACATTAATGCCAACGCATCATCCATACAATTCTGTAAAATTCTGCATAATTGTAACTTAGGGTGTTCCCATTTTTCTCTCCTGCACAAGTGAAGAACTACAACAGCAGTTTAAAACAACAGTCTTCCATTTCCTCAATAGTTCTGGTACAAAATAGCAGATATCTTTATATTGGAAAAGGCTAGCTATCTTAAACCTGATACATACAAACTTATTATATCCTATTTGACACAAAAATCACACTGCACTGTCACTGTATGATATTATGTGAAACCCATTGATATCTGGACAATCTAGCTAGCCAGTCTATTGGCTAGATTTCTAGGGTAGTGATAGCTGTTACATTCACCTGGGAGACCACAAGATCATTTAATTTGATTGTCGTATATGACATTATAGTAGGTATAGGTGTGTACATATACTATTTCAAAAGTTGCTTTATTGGCAAAGGCCTATGACTGTTCCCCAAATATGTCAGTTAGTTGTGGGCAGACCGTTATTGGTTTACTGGAAGGGAGAGTGATTTGAAGTGGATCTCCAGGAGGTTGCAGCTTTTTTTTTTAATGGACTGTCATTTTGTTTTTCTGGCATGGAGTACAGGTTCTTTGTTTGACTTATGAGTGTGTGATTGTTTTACAAGATAGTAACATCTGAATTGTTGGATTATACAGTATTTGGGCCATGTTTGTAAATTAGCTAGGTTATTAAACTGTGCTTTATTGGAGTATATTGTGTCCCTGTCGTTTGTTATGCTCTACGAGTGGAGTCGCTCAAACGCATAGAAGTGTAAAATACAAGCTGTGTTGTTAGCTGATGAGTATGACTCTCAACATAAAAAGTTTGAGAATGTCCCCGTCACCTTATAGTGACATTAATCCACATAGCAAATTTCTTAACATTTCGTCAATCGTGTGAGTGAAAAGGCCCTGACATCACATAAATATAGTAACGTTTGAGAGCACTGTACATGAAAATACATATAAATATATACATATAATTTTTTAAAGAAATGTTAATTTCCTAATAAAAATGGTATTCATGATAATTAAATGAATTGTTTATCATTCATTCATCCCTTTTTGCCCCATCTAGGTGCCTCTCCAAGCAGTTGCCTGTATCCCTGGTTCTGGTACGTTGACTTCTGAGCTATGAAATGCAGACTGCAGAGGTTTTTCCTCTTGGCATGATACCGTTTTGCCATTGCAAGCAACCTGGACCTGACCTCTGAGCCAGGTCCTCAGCAAGACTGTTATAGCCTGGCAAACCAGCTGGATTATCTGAAGAAAGAGGGAAAAGACAAACTTATCAAAGCGCATGTGTGGTTATGCAGTCATTTAAATAGAATTCATTGTCTTTTTTTTTGTTATAAAACACACCTTTAATGTCCTTGTGTACACTAGCCCACATGGATCACTACTAACCCTCTTTTTGGTCACTTGCTGGAGGCTGCTGGTCAGCAATACTACTTGAGGGTTCCTGATCCATCTCCAAGCCCATGTATGAGCCTACATAAATAGCATAAAATCATTTATCATATTGTAGATGAAAATAAAATCAATCAAGAGCAAACTATTTGTATTTTAACATGCATGTTTTGACAGCTTAAAGAACACAGAGCCAAAATATCAAAGCACAGTGTCTCTCTAAAAAATGTTTAAATAATTGGATATAGTAATAATTGTTTCTGATCTGACACTTCTCCACCCATTGGTAATGTAGCTTTCATCAATACTAATTAAATAACACCCTAAACATTGCACCCTCCTTTCCATAGCATATAGAAATAACTTGATGTAGGGGACTTCCGGGAAGATGGCGGACTGAGTAGGAACATAGTTAACTAACTCTCTCAAGTTGGTTAAAATAAACCCACAAACTACATGTAACTTGATAGACAAAAGTAAGGTATGAGTGGAGAAAAACAAGCGAAGAACCTGGAAAACTAATAAAAAGTTGAAGAACAACCGGTAATGGAAGAAATCTCTGAACATGGTACTAGCAAACACATGAAGACGCAACAGGGAAAACTGACTGTCAGGACCACACCGAGACACTGTGAGTCGGGCTTGTTACTATCAGCAAAGATATGAAAGAGCTCAAGCAAGAGTTATGACACAAACTAACCACATTTAAAGACAAACTGAAGAGAGAGATGAAGGAAGAAATCCCCAATCTCTGACAAGAAATGCGATTAAGGGATCATTTAATTTGAAATGGAATCTAAACTATACAAGGCAAATTATCACAAGATAAATCAAGAGATTCAAAAACACACTGAAAGATGGCCCACTCTACTGCTAGATTTTAACTCGAGAATTGAGTCTATCAAAATGAATGTGCTAACTAGGCTTCTTTACTTATTCCAGTCCTTACATATAAAGGTCCCTCAAATACAGTTTGTGTCCTGGGACTGGATCATATGTAGGTTTATTTGGGGAGGCAAAAAGCCTGGAGTAAGGTATGAAACTCTCCAGCTACCAAAAGAAAGGGCGGTATGGGTTTCCCAAAACTGAAAGAATACTTTTATGCTGCCAAGTTGAGATATATTGTATGTTGGTGCAGACCAGATTACACAGCAAAGTGGAAGGAAATGGAAAGAAGAGAGAATACCCAATCCAAAATATTATTGGTGATAAAGAAGCTTACAAGAAAATGAAAAACCATATGGACTAAATTATGTTGTTTACTCTGGAATTTTAGTTCAGGATAATTTAAAATCACAGGATAAAGCAGGATACAAACTTGCTAAAATGGGTAGCATTTGATAATAATTTCAAACTGGCCGGGTATGATAAAGGATTCAAACAGTGGGTAACCAAGGGAATCACAGCATGGTGTACTTAAGAGAGGGATGGGGAGTTGGAGAGTTTCCAGAATATGAAAGATAAATATGATTTGGGTAATCATGAATTCTACAGGTACCAATAATGAAGGGATTATAAGAAGGAAATCAATATAGGCCCCTCTGTGGAAGTGAATGGGGTGATCACAATTATAACCAATTAATACAAAGAAACAATAATTAGAATTATATCTGCACTATATCAAACATTGATGACAAATAAGTATTCAACTAGATATGTAAAAGAAAATGGGGATCAGAGTTCAGCATAAACATTTCAGATGATGATTGGCAAAATATGGAAAAAACATCAAACATCCACCAATTCACAGATATGGAGGGAATTGTCTTGGGAAAATTTGATTTGTTTTTTTATCACACCCAAGGTCAAGAGTAAATATTTAAACATAAATCTACCATGCTGGAGAGAATATGGAGCATTAGATGCAGATCACTCACATATATTTTGGAAAAGTCACAAAATATCAATGTTTTGGAAAAGGGTATACAAAATTTTGCAAAAGATATTAGAATATGAGATACCTTTGAGTTACCAAGTACCTTTGGTACTCTATCTGTGTAATCTTAATGAGGAAAATGTACTAATAAGGAATAGGTATGTGGTCAAAATATTGTTAATAGCAAAAAAAAGACATCACAAGAAAATGGGGTAAAGTGGATCCCTCTACCCAGGAACAGTGGATAGAGATAGTAGAGTAAATCTACATAATGGAAAAACTGACCCATCGCTTGTGATTGCAAGAAGCACAGATGGAAGAAAAGTGGGAGAAATGGACATTATTCAGGACCTAAAACAGTGATGAAGACGACAGAAAGGACAAGTGATTTAGTGGATGAAACAGTGAGAATGGACAGACTCCTGAGAATGTAAAATGTATTGTTTTGTTATTAGGTTTATTTGTTTGTGTGCATGTTTAAATGTTGGTTTTACATGTTAATAAATGTTGACTTCAATAAAAACTGAAGTGGGGGAAAAAAATAATTGTTTCTGGTTTGGGACGTCTCCACCTGTTGGCAGTGTGGCTTTCAATGCAGATTTGGAAACTTTAGACGGCAGTTAGGAGGACAGATTTTTTGGCTACTTGGGTCTTCGCTGCAGCTTTGGAATTCTAAAAAACAGTGGGGAAGGAAAAAACAAATCATCATTTCAACTAGTTACCCAAAATTTATCCTATTAGTTATGTGATATCAACTGTAAAATAATACTTAGTGAATTCTATTATTCTGATAAGGCTGAAGCGCTTCAGTGGTCTCTCACCCAGTTAACGTTAACTGCAGGTTTGACTGAGGCTCCTTTTTTGGCAGTGATGTCACAGCCAGCTGCTTTGCTGGTGGAAGCTTTAGACGCTGCTTTTGAGCGCTCCAGTAGCACAGATGCCTCTGACTTCACTATCTTCTCCATCAGCTGTATCTGGTGGTAGGCCTTTCTACTTTCCAAAGTGGCCATTTTCTGAAAGTTTAGATTAAAATATATTAACACTGTAGTTGGCATGTTAACTTCACAGAGAAGATTAATATACCCAATTGACAGTATTTCCTGTATTTCACCATCTGTATTTTTCATTAGCAACAGATCTTTTCCCCATAGAAATGAGCATGATATGTATGATTTTTATGATTCAAGTACCTGTTTTTCCCTTCGCTCCTTTGCCTCTTTCTGCAGCCTCTCCCTGTTCACTTCACATCTGACCTCACGCTCAATTCTTTTGAGCTGCTCCCGCTCCATCACTTTCCAGCTCATCAACACCTGGGGACAATACAGTCGTCAAATATTATTTCAATAAAAGTATTGACCTGAAAACAAATGAGCATGGATTATGAAAAAATACTTTTTTTCTATAGTTTTAAATACGTTTACATTTTTTTCACAAATTCTTACCATTTCTCTCTTCTCTTCTTCCTCGTCAGGGTTAAGGGGTTTCTGGGAGTTTTTTGTGTCCCTAATGTAATAAAACAAGTAGACTTTTAGTCATAATTGATAAGTTCCAACTTGATACACTTCCAAAATGTTGCAGTCGGTTGTTTCTTTTTCTTTAGCTTGTGCTTTTACACGTCTACCTACAAAAATGTTGGCATTATAGGGAAATTAAAACTCATTAAAAAAGCTTGTTGGTTTATGGGGTTGGTGTTAATTGGTCATTGTCCTTAAACAAGTGAGAACCCTGCTGGCTTTTAATTTCCTTGTATTCATTTTAAATTTTCATTCCACTCACTTTGATTATAGAGTTGTTTATGTTGGCAATAATATGAAATTTAGCCTGATGTATACTTTGTATTTTAAGTCAGTTTTAAACCTACAGTTTCTATCTACAGGACTGATGCAATTTACAACACCACTTTTTCTTTTTAAATTGAACTGATTCAAGTAAATTCTTACCGGTCTACTTCAGACTTCATGACCTTCTTCAGTGTCTGAAATTCCTCCTCCAAGATGGTTTCTCTTATATCAGCAAGGGTCTTCTCCTGGCCAATCAGGCCTTTCTCCTTGTCTTTCATGAACGCCATCATCCTGGCCCTCTGTAACACAACCACACAAAAATTAAGCAACTTAAGCAAATGGCTTGGGGTTATGCCTAAATGATACAGCATTGATGCAGTACACAAAGAAACTGTTGTGAGCACATTAAATTGAAAAAACAATTACGGATACGAATTCAGAAATGTTTCCCACATTTATTTCAGCAAGCTTTCTTTCTGAGGTGACCTTGCATTGTTCCAGGTATCTCTGGTGTTCCGCCAGCTCTTTGAAGGAGCAGATGACCTAGAAGGACAAATTGAAGGTCAAATCATAACACTGCATAAAAACCAAGACAGCCCATGTATCACAGAATAACATTACTTTTTCTTCCATTTTATGAAAATCCAGGACCACTGACAATCAAAATTGTATTGTTTATTGGTTTGAAATTAGTGTAAAACTGATTTTGCCTACAATGAAAGCCATATTGAACATCAACCAAACCACTGTTCTCATTTTACCCTTACATCATTTTCATCCGTGACAAAGTTCCTCTCTTTCAGCAACTTCTGCACGTCCTTGCGTTGATAATATTTACGTAAGTGAGGGTCATGCAGGCTGTTGTAGGAGACCAGCAGTGTATCGGTGAATATGAACTGATTTGCACTCATGTATAACTGAAAGAATTCAATTGAAAGCAGTATTAGGGTTTGTTATGTACTGAGAACACGTGAGTGATTTAATATTTTACAAACTGGCAAGTTGTCCCACATCTTCCTCCAGTTACAAATCACAAATCCAGAAATGATGAAAATATTTCATAGTATTATTATTATGACAGTAAATGTTTTATTTGCATCTTCTACAGTTTTCAAGCTACATTCATGAAAATCCAGAAATGTTCATCTGTATCAAACTCAGTATTTCAACAGTTTCTTACTATATCTGTTCTACTTACATGGACTATTTATGACTCTCCATACTATTAAAAAGTATTTAAAGCTTCCAGACTTATACTGTTTATTAAAGCTCATTACTACAATCACAACTTCTTATAGTAGTATAACTACTTCTCACATTGCAACTAGTTCTGTTACTACTACTTTTATTTCTTACACTGCTTCAACTGCTATTAACCAAAACTACTTATCTGACTTTTTACACTACTAGTTGCACTAATTCTGCTACTACTGTGACTACTTCTGCTCCTACAACCTCTGCTCTTACAACTAAGACATACAGAACTGTAAAACATGTACTCTTTCACACCAACTTAAAATTTGTTATCAAATCTCTGTTCTAGTTAAATGCTTACTCCTTCTCCTAGTTTGGCCATGGAGACCGCATATTTCTTCCGTGTTTGATTCATCTCAACAGCACGTGTCTTCAGTTGTTGTCATGAACACAATCCCTGTTGAACTTCTCTACCACTGCACATAAAAGACATTCATCGGGAAATAAATCAAAAGGTACCTGTTATTAGCCAAAGGATATGTTAAGGATATACCAATATTGTACGTACACTGCGAGAAATCACAACTGGTAATTATGGAAGATATTTCTTTGTTAATTCAAAGAATAATCTACTGCCGGAAGGTGTAGATTATCATTTATATAATTTAATATTATAGAAGTATCATTTCATCTACACGAAGCACATGATTGTGCTTCGTGTAGATTATGAATATTTCCAGATGCCCTCTGTATGTCCGATTTTTATTTATTATTTTTTTTTAATTTTATTTTAATGTTTTATTTATTTATTTTTTTTTTTGGACGTCCGTCTTTTATGTTCTCAAATTCATTCCTTATTTACGTCACAGGTACAGCGAAAACGTCGACACGCATATTGTGATGCAATCAACGAAATGTTCTATTATTATTTCCCAATGTAGAAGCTAATTCAAATGGCTTTCATTCTCACTATACCACGAGATTAGATGATGACTGCCGTTTACCATGTTACGCTACCGGAAGAAAATGGGTACATGCCTGAACACGGGAGAATTTAGGTTTCTGTCAATTATTGGTCAGAAATTGTCATTTTCGAGTTAATGACTGAACATTGAGCTGATTCAAAAAAGACTTCTGCTTGAGTACGCTGTTGCGTAGCTATTATTAGGTAAACAGCAACAGATATACTTGTTCTGTTCCCTGGGTGTTTCTTTGGCTTTTCTTAATTTACAAGGGACATTGCAGGAACTGCCCGCGTATTTCATTTTGTTGTTGTGAATGGGTAGTTGTATGAATTATTTACTAACTTACCAAGAGTAGGCTCAATCCTCTCCAATAAATTTGAAACAATTGTATTTTGCTCAGTCCACCATGTTTCTCGTTGTCTTGTCTAAATTATTATTAGTTTAGGGATGGAATTGAAGTAAGACCAATGTTTTATATTTGCAAACGGTTTTGCATTCGTTCACAAATAGTGCAAAAAGCTTTCAAAAAATTAGAAAGTAGGAGTGGGGAAGACATAAATGATTATATAACTGTTCTATCAGAAAATGGATAGCAGAAATTAGATTGTATCCCGTAAATTGATATGGACAAAAATATTTTCTATGTTCAGAATTGTAAATATAGTACACGCCCCCTTTCCTCATTTCCGCCACTAGATGGCAATGCAAGAACGTATTTTTCATGATCGCCCATGAACAACGTTTGGGATGTTGTTGGCCCAACACAAACTTTTCTCTTTTTCACCTTGAATGTTCTTTATTAACACTATAAGGCTGTACTGTATTATTTCTGTTGGTGGAGTTGAGGGTATACTATACACATAGAGTATACCCGCTTAAAACGTGTTTTGATTACGCTCAGGTTTCCTTTGAATTGGATAGAAACATCATTTAAACCTAGGTGCATGGCTGTGATCAACAGAATACAATTTCAATGCAAAACATCTAACAGCTATCCTTTTTTTCTCCACTTACAAGTGCCAAGTGCTTGTAAGTCTGGACTGTCTTGATTTTGTCTGAAGTTTTGTCTCCCTAGTCTATGAAGGCTTTGGGATCAAGGGGTGCATTCAAGATGAAAAGCAGTGCAAACTGCTTTCGTAATGGAAATGGTTTTGACTTGAATATCCTGATGCAGAGTACTGTAACTGGGGCTTCCTATTGTCATATGTGCTTTATTTGACACCTGGCCTTTCTGCTTGAAGTGTGTGTGCAATCTAATTAAAAAAATGTTGCATGTGTTACTGTGAGTAGTATGCATGTCTGTATTGTGTGTCACTGGTGCTTTCTGGTCAGTTTGTCACATGGTTTCCGATTGTAATAGCTACTGATTTCTTGCCCAGGTTTCATTTGAAAAATAGATTGAAATCTCAGTGTGAGTACCCTGGTAAAACAAAAAACAAACAAACAAATTCATGGTGCATTAATTTGTGCATGCATTAGGTTCAACACACAACCCAAGGTCTATTTATGACATTTCGCCCATTGGCCGAGGTGGATGGTAAGTCAACCCAACTGAAGCTGGTCTTCCCGTACATTTGGTATATGTAGACCGTTCCAATTTTAAGGTGCCCTGGTAAGAACGCATACATTCTATTGCAATAACGTTACGTCAGCAGTGATGTGGATCAACGGGCCTTAAGACCCGACGGAATCCTGTGGTACAGCAGCAGCTGAACAGGCTGTCCGATAACCATTTATGTAGTTTTGGGCACGGAGAAGCTAACATTGTCAGAGCTGAAAGAACCTAAAACAAAGCGTTGTATCAACTTTCCCAGAAATCAAGACAAATCAAAAGGGGAAAGTCAGCCTTAATAACGATGAAAACAGAAGGTATAGAAGGGACAGAAAGGTTTGCGAGTCCTGGGAAAGGGAGAGGATTAAGAGCTTTGAAGCATTTTAAAGTTGGGGACCTCGTGTTTGCGTGTCCGGCATATGCTTATGTATTGACTGTCAACGAAAGAAGCAGTCATTGTGAATTCTGCTTCACGAGGTATGTTTTTCCTGCAAAGATTTTAAGTTAGCTAATGCTCGCTGTCCATGCTGCAGTTCGGTCTGGAGTTAATGTTTCTGCGGAAAGGAAGTCACTACTCATGTGGGGTAAAGGCTTCCTGTCTGGTGAATGGACGCACTCATGTCTGCGTTAGAAGAAAATGAATGGGGAATATCTGTTGCAGTTTGCTTGCGAGCCGTACCGTTACCTGAAATAAGCACGTACATAGTACAACACATCGAATACTCTTTTATGCGTTGGAAGTTCTGCAGCATGCTAGGTATAACATTAATGAAACGTTATCTTCGAGCTGACGTACTGTATCGTCAACATGTGTGTTACGGAAGCATCTATCCACCTTTATCAGGGAATACTGTTGTAGCTTTACCGTGTGTTTTGAGAACATCGATGACTTTGACAGACATTAGTTAGGCCATTCGTATTTTGTGTACATCCTGAAGATAGTGACACGGACTGGTCTTAAATGGCAAAACTCGCGACACACTGTGGCTATTTTCAGTAGGCATGCTAATCTCGTTATGTGACGAGTTTAGTATTACTGTCTTAATGTCATGGTGTTTCAGTATGAAGGAAACTATTTTCATTCATTTCAATGTGTGTTCTGGAGATTACATTGACACTGTCATCAGTAAGATACAGTTGACCCTTTTGCAGTAAATCTCGTTTGTACACCGTCGATTGATTCTAACTTGCTGTTCCATTGTGAAATGGCCAGGGTTCTGAAATATGAATGAACAGAGTAGGTTACTTAATTGGCAATGAAGGTAGCGGTAGGGATTTAAATTTGGTTGTAATCCAATTCAAACAGAGAGGCTATAATCAAATAATAAAAATACAGACAGGCATTTTGCGTTCTGATAGTGTGTGCGCGAGTGAGTTGCTAGGCAGGAGCTTGAATCTTTTCCTGAGCTTTTCCACACGGGACAACTGTTACCACCAGCCTTTGTGTGGTGGTTTAAGACTTGACAACTCGCAAGATTTTGCACGAACAAGTTTTAAAATGATGAGGCTAGATGTTTTCCGCATTGTGTGTGTGTTTTCGGTTTGTTTATATAAAAAACGCATTACCCGGGATTATGGCAGTTATGGAGGTGGATTGAATTTATGACTTTCAGTAAAAAATTTTGCACACACACACTGACATCTGAAGCGTGCAATTGATTCCGCGGTGTGATACAAATGCAGGTAATGATGTACGCTAAGAATTGCAACATGATTGCATGACAACAATTTGGATTCCGCAACCCTATTTTGCCAACTGTCAATTAACATTTCGAATCCATCCAATAAAATAAACATTTTTTTAAGTCATTCTCATCAATCAGTTTTCTTATTTGCCAGTTTTTTTGTTTGTTTGTTTGTTGTTGTTGTTGTTTTTTATGGTTTCCAAATTGCCTAGTTGTTGCAAGAAGGTAATAGGGCTTTCATCTGCGTCATACATTTGAATTCGAGCCTAAGATCCTAAAATTAAAACATTTAATGCCACATTTACATGAATATCAATATTTATAGTTAAGTCTGTTTGTCTGTTCTGTGGCGCCTTTTAAGATGTGATTCAGGTTTCTTTACCTTAAGAGAATTTCAGACATGTACAAGGACCTGTTAAGGTCTTTCTGGAAATTACGTTGATATTCTATTATTTCCCATTTTTGGGAAGGATGAGAGCAGGGAGGGTTAACATTGTCTGGAGTGTGTATTGGTTAAACATGATCTTGCCTATTGCATTCCCATCTAATGAGTAGATCAAAGTCATACTATACATTTGTTTTTTTTTTTTTTTTTTTTTTTTTTAGTTTTAGGAACATGCTAAATAAATAGTGTTGAGAATACATCATGATGGTGGTCAACAAACTCTGTAAAGACTGGGGGAAATGTTCATTTTGCAACTGAAAGGGAAGTACCCTGTGGTTAGATTGAACAGTCTTTGCACTTGTGCAGGGCGGTAAGAGATTGGGGAACTGCATTTCCATCTGTTTCTTCATATCAGGTCTTTATTATCTTGCTTTTACAGGAGGGAAGGACTTTCTAAGTGTGGGAGGTGTAAACAAGCCTTCTACTGCAATGTGGACTGCCAGGTAAGACAACCTGCTGGCCACTGTTAAGGATAGATACTTTTAGATGCTACCTTGGCATCAATAATGTTTGTGAAAAATAATCTCCTTTTAAAA
The DNA here is from genome assembly GCA_022829145.1 of Albula goreensis. Classification (NCBI taxonomy): domain Eukaryota; kingdom Metazoa; phylum Chordata; class Actinopteri; order Albuliformes; family Albulidae; genus Albula; species Albula goreensis. The sequence continues at coordinate 27,621,281 of CM040749.1, forward strand.
AGCCATACTCATGCAAATAAAGTATTACTGTAGGTAATTAATAACATTCGTAAACACAGTAAGAAGTAGCCCTCAAAGAAATTAGAAGACTTAAGTATACTGGAATGAACACATGCAATGCTTTAGAAACAAGATTTTGTAATTTGCCCTCAATTTAATTGGGACCAGCTGAAGTCAGACAGGAAGCTTCTTTCTATTTGGAATGTACTGTTGCTATCAGGAAAAAAAGAATTTACAATCTTTAAACTGTTGTATAATAAAGCATTGTTGTCGTGAAAATTTGAATGCACAAAACTATACTGCAATATGTAAAATTTTGCTTCATCATTTAGAAAGTTAAAAAAATTCATTCAGCAATGTGACTGTGATGGAAGCTCTTGGCATAATTTCAATGTTGTGCTTGCATGCATGCATGTGTGTGTGTGTGTGTGTGTGTGTGTGTGTGTGTGTGTGTTCACATGTGTTTGCAGGTGGGGGTGCCCCATCCACTTTCACTGCATATACTTCCATCTGTAGTCTTAGTCCATATTTCCTTTTTTTTTACCACATGACACGAGTAATAATGTGAGTTTTTTTTTTTTGTTTTTTCTCCCTCAGAGGGGAGATTGGCCCATGCACAAACTGGAGTGCTCAGCCATGTGTTCCTATGGGGACAGCTGGAGCCCATCAGAGACTGTCAGGCTGGCTGCCAGGATCATTACCAAACAGGTGAGAGTGCTGGGGTGAGAGTGGAAGAGCAGCAGGGGAAAGGGAGTGTTGGGTATGACATCAGAATTCATCACTGGCCATCAGTGGAAACCAGTACATTTTGTTGAAAATTCCCCTTCCCCTCATTTGCACAATATGAAAGCTCCTGAGCTGCTGTTGGAACCAAGCATAATAACAACAGCAACAAGAATAACAACCGTCATTTGTATAGCAGCTTTCAAATTATGTTTGCAGCTCACAGGGGAGCACTTAAGTAAATGAGAAAATAAGGAAGAAAAAACTATTTGCAGAGTATTGGATAAATCCAAGACAACTAAAATGTCAGAGTTGGCATAATCAATTATCTTAATTTCTTACAAAACAACTTCTGTCTCTGCAGGTTAATTCTGTGGGAATATTTATCTCCATTTTAAAGTATAGAAACTATATCAGATAAATCAGTCATCACAGCCATTGTTGAAGTCTGCTTTGACAGGGAACAGCCCTTAAGCCTCTTCTCTTAGGCTGTATGATCAGCTAACCACATCCACAGATGGATACACCAAGTGTGCATAGATATAGGTTAGATAAGACACCAGGTGATTGTTGTATCTCTCCAGCCTGCAGCTTTATTGAGGACACAGGTGTCCACAGTGGACAATAACTTGAAAGTAAGCAAGCTGCAGGGATGCACAGATGTCTGTATACATCTCTGAACAGGGAATGATGGGAAGCAAACGATCTGGCAGAGCACACACAAGAGGATACAGTGAGCACATTCCTTGCTGTCCTTATAACAGGATGAACCAGATCCCCTCTTTACACAGTCATTTATAATTCATTATATGGATCATTTGTTGCAGCACTTTGGTAGCATAAATCATTCCCATAAACCCTGCTGATGCATTAGTGTTCTGTGGAGGATCTCTTTTGTCATCTGCCATTTAGTAGCTGTCTCGAGACTCACCAGTTATAGAGCCTGTGCACTATGCTCATTTATTGAATTGTTTGGTGCTTCCCTGTATGTCATTTCCTCTCTGGTACAGAGGCACAAGGATGGCTACATTCAAGTACAGCAGACACTATATAACCTCTTATGGCAAAATGTTTAAGGAAGAATCCTTTGTTTGTCATATACACAGTATCAATATACATAGTCTAGTCTGGCTTGTGATCAATAGAAACAAGAAGAAATGTGTGCTGCTTTAAATATATGAGGATGGTATGAGTAAGACTAATTGCATTGGATAGTGTTTGTTGTGCCAGTGTCAAGTAGATTTTCACCATCAGTCTAACAAGTAGTAAAATGATACCCTTTAAGCAAAACTGAGGGTTTGATATCCTCAGTTCTGGATATATCAAGCTGTAATCATTTGCAAACATTTCAGGTCGCTAAATTAGTCTCACTCTGTTTTGCAGAAAACGCTAACAGAAAGGACAGCATCTGAACGGGTCTTGGCCTTGCGTGAGTTTGAATCTCGTAAGTATGAAATTTACTGACTAAACCAAAGGATAATCAGAGAAAAAACAATTCTCATATTTAAAACTATCAAGAGGGAGAGGCTTGTTACCTCCACCTTTATAGAGGGTGGAAACATGAATATTGGCATGAACTGTGGCACAGTGACCAGAGGAAGGAGAGACAATGGTTTGTTGGGCTACCTGATGTCAGGAGCCCGACTGCCAACCCCTCTTTCAAATTCAGAGTCACCGTTCAGGACAGCAGCACATGGGCTTTCTGTGCTCAGCTAGACTTCCTGTTGACATGGCTCTCTTGATTTCCAGATCTGGACAAACTGGACAACGAGAAGAGAGAGATGAACCAAACAGACGTATTGGCACTGCACCACTTCTACTCCAAACACCTGGATTTCCCCAGTGATGAGGCCCTGACTGAGCTGTTTGCCCAGGTAAGGAGCCTTTCACAGCCTCCTGTCTTATGTAGAGATGCAGTCCTTTCTACCTGACAGAACAACCCATTCTTTCCGTACTACTACTTATAAACACACTGCAGTGTACTAAATTTACATTTGTATGCAGGTGTGGCTTTTTTTTCTTTCTCTGAAAAGTTGGCCAAGTTAGTTTTGACAAGTGGAAATAATACTTTGTATGTTTCAGAGAAAAGGAAAGCAAATATCCATAAGATATTCTTTAACAATAGTGCCAAGACTTTTGCTGTATCGCTTTATCGAGTTATGGCTCTATTTTGCATTGTGTGATAAGGGTCTGTTTAAGGCACTCCCCCTTTTGCATAAGTGTTTGAAATATGTTATAATCAGGAAGGTCCTTCTGGGTTTTTTCCCTGTTCGGGAATACTGGTGTTTTCCTATTACTGAGGTTCTGCAGCATGCGCATGACACACACACTGCACATGCGTTGTTTTGTTGACCCTCCTCTCATGTAGGTGGGAGCAGGGTGTGACTCTGGCGACCCCTCAGCTGCTCACTGCAATGGGCAGCTGCTCCTTTCCTCAGGGTCTCCACCCCATAAAAGGACTCTGCGCTGTACCACAGGGCCCTGTTCTCTGTCACCTTCCTGAACCCTTACCCTGCAGCTGTTCCCTACAGTGTTAACATGTCGGGAAAGGGCCCTTAGGGACACATTTATTCGACTGATTGCTATAGGGCAGTGTTACTCATATCCAGGTCCTGAGGGCCCCAGTGTATGCAGGTATTTGCTCCAGGCACACACTATGCCATTGGATTTCATTAATAAGCTCACCTCCCAGAGCAAGGAGGTAAATTATTTAGCAAAATTAGGAGGTGTAGTGTGTGAATGGAGCAAATACCTGCATACACTGTGGCCCTCAGGAAATGGAGCTAAGTAGCTGTGTTGTGGGGCACATATGTTGAGTTTATTTGAACATTTTTTTCTGTAATAGGAGCATCATTTTATGTGCTCAGCAGTAAAAAGTATTGATGCTCTGTGCACTTGAGTGTGTGTCTAATGTCTGAGATGTTTGATATTGATGTTGGTTGTTCATTAGAACCTCTTGCCTGTTTCTGCCCAGGTCAACTGCAATGGCTTCACCATCGAGGATGAGGAGCTTTCTCATTTGGGCTCTGCAGTGTTTCCAGAGTAAGGCCAGCACCGTCGGCTGGAATTCCCTTATCATCATTTTAGTTTATCTTGCTGTCTTTGTTTTTTTCTCTGTGCCACAGACTCTTGTTGAGGCTTTTTCAATTGACATCCTTCCCGTTTCATTTTTGAGTCCTGTTGCTTTCTTGATTGCTTGTGTAACCTACTTTGAAAGCTCCTTCCTTGTTTTCTTGGACTAATCGATATGGTGATTATTTGCTCATAGAGTCTGTCATTTTTAATTTTTCTGTGTCTGGGAAATAGGTTTTTTTTTGTGGAATCCGTGTGAGTCAGTCTTTTGTGTCCAAACGGTTTGATGTATTTGTGTTTATGATAGATTTTCTTTTGTGAGAGTAAATTGATGTGTTTATCAGGGATACCAGACTTTCACTGGTGATTCATGCTCTGTCATCAAAACAGTCCAAGGTGACATCTTGGAAAGCAGAGCATTCATCTTTAGGTAGAAGTTTGACAGTGTGGCAGCCCCGAGTAAATTCATGCCCTGACTTTCATGCTAAGTTTAAAAAAATAAGAGTGAAATAAAGAGAATTTATTTCACTTCTCAAATGTTCTTAATAATTATCTGATAAGTGAAACACGTAACATTGGTCTCCATCAGTAGAGGCCTCCTTTAAAGGAGAATTTGTGTGTTTTGGCGTTTTGTGTAAGCAGGACTCTTATCTCCCTGCTCTAGCGTCGCCCTGATGAACCACAGCTGCAGCCCCAATGTCATCGTCACGTACAAGGGGACGGTCGCCGAGGTGAGGGCTGTCCAGGAGATCTCCCCAGGGGATGAGGTGAGACAAAATGGCAGCTCTGTCCTCTGTTGTAGTGGACTGAAGTGTCTTACTGAAGTCTTACAAATAAACTGTTATAGTACCATTTAAATGGAACATTAGCTTTCCAGTCTGAACTTTGTTTTAAGTGTACATCTGGTGGCAGGATGTCAGTACTCTTTCAGACAAAACTGATATTTGACTCAATTATTTGCCCGCAAGTGTGTTTATTAATCCATGCACTGTTCAAAAAGAATTGTAGCAAGTGTATGCAACACTGATGTAGTGCCGTATTTGTCACCTGCAGATTTTCAACAGTTACATTGACCTCCTGTACCCAACAGAGGACAGGAATGAAAGACTAAGAGACTCCTACTTCTTCACCTGCGATTGCAAAGAGTGCAGCACCAGGTCAAAGGTAATTAGAGCCGTAAAGAAATAAAAACAGGGTTCTGATTCTCTCTCCGCAATCAAGAGTATAGAATCCATGGGCTCCGCCATCCAACAGTATGCAGTGCAGTAGGTTACAGTAATTATCCCCAACATAACTGTCAATGCAGACTCTAACGGTATTGGACTGGGCAGCTCAAGGTTGTCCAGTGCTGTGTGTCTGCTATCCAGCAGGTTTTCCAGCTCTCCTCAAACCCACTCCCACTCAGGACTTGAGAGGGCGGATGCACGGATTTAATGATGAATTGAATGCTTTTGTAACAGGCGGTAAGATGGGTTATGATGTGCTTATGTAAACCTTAGCCTGTAACCCAGATTGTGCTCTGTAGGAGACACTGTCAGGATCTCTCCTTGACTGCGTGACTCCTGTAAAAGAAGGATGTGGGTGGAAACTGTCGAACGGTAAACCAACCTGCTGTCACATCCCTTTCCTCAGGACAAAGCCAAAATGAAGATCCGGAAACTGAGTACACCCCCCGAGCAGGATGCAATCCAATCCATGGTGGGGTATGCCAAGAATATCATTGAAGAGTTCCGGAGAGCTAAACACTACAAGAATATCCTTGTCTGTTCCGCTTTTCTGAGCGATCGTTTGAGCTCTGAGCATCAGGCTCTCTTGGATAGGGCTCATATCACAGACCAATATGTGTTGCAGCTAAAAGGAACATATCCAATATAAGTATATCTGAACTTCAAAATTCTGGCTATTTTTCTGTTTTTGTAATGTGTTCCTCAGTTCCAGTTCTGAAAACAATTCACAAATAATCTGTGTTTGCATTTAGCATGGGTTGGGGTGACTAAATGTCCAGATGGAAAATTGAAAAGACACCTTGTGTTCTGGTATTTGTATTTACTTAGCATACTCATAAATTGGCAAATAGCAAACATGCATCAAGCACTGTGAATGCATCCAACAATATCTGTAATTGTATACATTTGTATTTATATTCAAGCATGAAACTTCAGTTTGATAGCAGTCGATGATTGCACACATGACCGATCGATTAAAACCACACATCAGTGGAGAGCAATTGACATGCTTTTCTGTAATTAAATGTACACATCTGCAGACTGTGTTAAGTAATGAGAATGGTAACCTGACTTGCCGAGAGAATGTGTCGGTATATGTAACTGTGCTGTAGATAACAGCATAGGCATTCCTCTGCCTGCTCTGCTATTTCATCTGCCTGGGGAGGCCGGAGATGCCTTAAACACCTTGACTCCATAGCACCCCCTAGCGAGCTGCTGGAGATCTGTGAGCTGAGCTTGGAGAAGATGGGCACCGTGTTTGATGAGACCAACGTTTACATGCTGCACATGATGTACCAAGCCATGGGCGTGTGCCTGTATATGCAGGACTGGGAACAAGCCATGAGCTATGGAGAGAAGATCACCCGGCCCTACAGGTGAGGTGAAGCCTCTGCATGCACTGCCTACATATATGGCTCCCAAGCTTTCTAAGGTCACAGTTTACTTAATGTGCAGATACATCTTCTGTGACCTACCTCTCATAAAGTGAAATAGAACATTTTGAAATTCAAATATTTATAACTAGAGCCTGTAGAAATTAATTAACTCTGGTTTCAGCCTTCAGGTTTCAACCTTTATCTTCCAGGTTTCCTTGTGAGCTATGGAGGCAGACTGTATTGTACTTGCTAAATTAGTATTTATTACATCAGAATATGTTGAGAATGGATTCATCCAGTTTTAATATATCGGGAGTAATGGCTAAACTTGAATTTAGATCCTAATGTCAGTAATTCAAGTCCTTATCTCAGAAACGTAAAATGTAATCTGGGTGAGTAACATTAGCGCACTCCTGAAAACCAGACGTTTGAACGTTCTGATTATTTATTAGTTATCATCATATTTCACAGTGAGGAGTATAGCTCTGTGGTGAAGGCATTTCACAGGTAGCAGAATGGCTCTGTGGTGGTATGGCACAGTGAGAAGTGTGGCTCTGTGGTAATCACCAGCATAGCACAGTGCAGTTTCAGGCAACCATATGCATAGTGTATTTCACTGTGCAGGACATGGCTTTGTGCTGATCAGCTGTCTAACCCACCTTTTCAGCTTCCACTACCCTCCCTACTCTCTCAATGTGGCGTCAATGTACCTGAAGCTGGGCAGGCTGTATCTTGGCCTGGAGAAGAAGTCTCTTGGGATCAAGGCTTTAAAGAAGGTATGCAGTATTTTGAATTCAAGTCCACGGGTGATCACAAGAAGATTGAGGCTTGTACATTTTCACAGTTCACCTCATCCCTAGCATTAATTACACAGTTTCTGACTCTTTGGAGGATCCATTTTCCCTTTCTGTGGTACTGTAATTCATATTAATCTATTTGAATCCATTGTTGTATTTAATTTTATAATCTGCTCTGGGTACGAGCAGCTGTTAAATGAATTCAGTGCAGTGCACTTTTCTCCTGCAGTTCTTAGGAAAGTAATGTATTTTTAATGAACTGCTGCCAACTTGCAGCCAAACAAGGCAAGGAGATAACCAACTTTCTAAACTGTCCAAAGTTTAGGTTTGAGTCAGCGTGCTGTCAAGTGCTAAGAAAAGATTTTTGATTGGCTGCTTGTGTCTGCCCACATAGGCAATCGCCATCATGGAGGTGGCCCATGGGAAGGACCACCATTACCTGGACGAGATCAGGAAGGAGATGGAGGAACAGCAGTGATGAGTGCTGTGGGCTCAGCACAGATTTTTAAAAAAATGCACACAGAACTTGCCATCAGCCTCTCTCTCTTCTACTTCTGCAGAGTCCTGACAGCACCGGGGTGCCGGAGTTGAAATGTTATCTCACTGAGTCCTGACAACTCAAGATCTTATTTCCAACTCTGATAACACTGCAGGTGTTAAATTCTGGAGGCAGAAGTTTCTCTGTGTCTTTAGACACTCTTTATTGTAGCATCAGAAATTGTGTGGCTGTATCATTGTGTAAAGGACGTGGTGAGTTTATGAAAACGTGTTGGCAAGTGTTTAGCATGGTGAATGTCGTTAACCTTATGAAAAGACTGAAGTCTTAATTTACTTTCTCTTTGGATGGGCTTTGTGGGATTTGTCCTAAAATATCTGTGTAACTTTCATCAGTCTGTAAAACAATCAAAATTGAATGATTTTTTTTAAAAAGATATGTTTCTGTTATTTATCTCTGTTTAAGGGGAGCAGCATATTAGTGCACCAAAAAGAAAAAGTACTCAAAAGTACTTGTCTCTATTTTTACAGAAATGGCAGTCATCATTATCAAGCTGTTTTGTTAAAAATGTAATGTATACATGATCCATTAATTTGCATGGATTATTCACATCCTAAATTGTTATTTAGTTCTTTTTAAGTGAGTGCAGAGTAATGGAAGTGTTCCGTGGAAGTAAATAAATGTTTGCATTTGTTGTTGACAGTACCAGAAAAATTACTGTCTGGTTTTGGATTCTAAATAAATTATGGAAAGACTGTATGAATATGCTGCTCTGTTTAGCTCCATGCTGGTTTACAGTATCTGAGTGCTACACCATTATGAATTAATTTTGCATTGCCCAGATCCCACTATTCGCCTGTCCATGACAAAAGGTGAATAGTTAAAGTTAATCTGCTTTGTTGCAGATGTGTCAATTTCCTGTGCCCCTCCAATAAAGTAAACAGGTATATGATGTTTTTGATTGTCCTTCCAAATGATGTTTAATTTTGTTCCAATGTCAATTCCACATAGCTGGTGATGGAACATTGCATAGGTATCGTCCTTGTGGAAACCCTGAACCTCCAAGTCACCAGAGCCTCACATTATCTTTGTGTTTCCTACTTGAGTTTGTATTTTATTTTAATCCAAAAATCAGGAGCTTCTGATACTTTATTAATGAAAAATGCATTCCTTGTGCAAGTGGAGTTCTTCTTCTACTTCTAGCTACGCACGATCATTGTGGTATTGCAGATATTTTCTCAGTTGGTAAATGTAAATATCTTTACCCTAATTTTGACCCTGTATCACTTTAATTGGATATCAATGCACTATTTATTAAAGAATTTCACAACTGCATCTCAGATTAAGCATATAAGTTGCTATTCAGCCAAATTCAATATTTATGTTAGCAGAAGCATCATGGTCTAAATTGTATAAATAAATACATAGAGGGGGAACTAAAATGCAATCTTTCACTTTGTTTTGCCATTTCTAAATATTCTTGCACACCTGCAACAGCATCTATGAATCATATAAAATGGGGGGTCCACCTGCCCTTTTCATGAAATTCCCTGCTTAATCAGTCACCACATTAGCTCTATGTTATGCTATTTGAAGCCATTTTAAGCAGGTTGGCATGTGCGTAAAGGATGTGTGTGTGTGTGTGTGTGTGTGCATGTTGGTTAGAGGGAGAACACACACGTTGTAAGTATGCAGCACAGGTAATGGGGACCACATCTGTGATTATTTGAGCCTGTCAGAGGAAGCATCCCATTTAGGTGTTTCATGCATGGTAGTGTCAGGCATATTAAAATTTTTAAGAATAGTGCACCACCCAAAAGCATCCAGCCAATGGGTTTTTAAATGTGCAAATATAAATTACCATATAATGTTGCTCTGATTCAATAAGATATTTATATATGCAAATCTTAATTAATGCCTGATATGTATATTTTTATATGGAGGATGTATCATCCATACACAGGATTTGCAATTAGCTACATTTGAAATACTTAATTGAGAACATGACAATAATATGTACTGCATAATTCCAGTATTTCACTATAGAAATTTTCTTTTTACTAAAACATCAAGAAGTTCTGTTTTAAGGCATCAGGTTATCCCCTGTATTTCTGTTGTTTCAAGAGCCACAGCCTTGTGTCCCTCCTTGGCTGTCGACCATAGCTTTACCCCCCTGTTCCCACACCATCTGCAAGAAGCCAGGGCATGTGCTTGGCACTGTCCCTGCATCTCCATGGAGAGCTGCTCCTCCCTGCCACTCACCACCTGGACACAGACTGAGCATGGACTCATGGGAGGGACAGGGGGCACATGAAGGGAGGCACGATCATGCAAATGGACATAAGACACATCAACAAACCAACAATACCAAGGCCAGAAATGTGCAACTTTTTACAGAATTTTGTGAGAAATGACTTGTGGTTTTAATTAAACAACATATATGATGTATGCCCCATATTTTTTAATCAAACATTCCCTCCAATCACTTTTTCCACTATTTGAAAAATTATATTAGTGCCGAGTCAGTTACAATGTATGGTTAGTTTGAGACAAAGACAAGTTTTACTTAGGGCTTTTTGTTTCACTGATGTAGAACAACATAAAGACAAAATTGCCCCAAGTGTTTGCCAGCTCATTGGGTTCCTCTAGAACTGGCTGCAATTGCAGTATGTACTTTAAATTCTTGCACAGTGGTGCACATACTTGATCCTGCTCTGATTTTGAATGAAAGTGGGAAACAACAAGCAAACATTCATTTTACAGGGTGGTTATTTTTGAGTAACCTTGAACTTGATGAGCTGCAATTTAGACATTTTTAGCTCTCTTTTAAAAGCTTGCTGAAGTAGGAAGACAGCTTATATTGACCCAAATATGATAGTAAATACATAAATCAAGTTCATTCAGTTCTAAGAGCTAAGAAGGCCAGTACAGTCAGCAGGCATGTTTTCCACTGTCCATCATAGACAATCTCATGTTTACAGCATTAGCATGTAGTGATAAATAAACTGCACTTTTGTACAGCAGTTCTCAGTGTCACTTCTCCACAGCAGTGTGATATGAGAAATGATTCAGTCATCCATTTTGGAGATAAAACAGATGGACCAAATGCTTGGGGAAAAAGACACTGTAAGACAGTCCTAATCCATCTGCGCCCTCACACTTGTCTTCATCATCATATTTCTTGTCTCATGCCTGTGTTTCAAATAGATTCTGTTTCTAATGAGTGCCTGTAGGCAAGCCTACCACCTCTGTTAAACTCCTTCATGCTATTGACGGAAGACTCATGACTCTCATAATGGGAAGAGTCACAATGAGCTGTCAGACTGACTTGCTTGACAAAGTTTTTACCAGCAGAGCAACAGAATGACTCACAAAAGTTCTGCCTATTTTTGGTTTCATGAAGCCTTGCCCCTCTGTCTCTACCTTACACCAGTCCTAGTGCTCAGTAAAATCCTTGATCGGCTGTTGCCCCTCCTCCTGCCTCATCTTAAGTGAAATTTGGGCATGCATGCCTTAATTAAATGCCCATAACAAACAAACAGACTGCTGTTGTGATGAACTGGGGGGGGATTTGTGTATAATAACCCAGTGTAACTTCTTGCATATCTTTTTCTGAAAGGTCTCACCTCATCATGTCTCTGACATTCTCCCGCCCTCTCTCTCTCCCTCCCTTCCTCTGTCTGTTTCTCCCGCTCCAGTATTTAGACATCTCTGCTGCTGCTGAAATTAGTCTAAGAATAGCCTGTATGTGTTCAGTTGCTGTGAAGAATTGACTAAAATTTTTAAATGTGTCACAACACCAAGGCATTTTTGCTCCCCGCTGAGTCTGCCATGTGCTTAGATGCTCAAGACAGAAGCTATAATCAAACCCTGCTAGCTGTAACAGGCCTGTAATTACCCAAGCGCTGCTCCTTGATGGGGCTGTTTCTGGAATATCTACCCTGGGTCCATAACCCTTTCCTCACTCTACCTAGCTTTTTTGGTTCCATTGTACCATTTTGTCAGAAAAACTGAAAAGCAGGCATCTGTAAAGTTCCAATAGCATCTTATCAAGTTAATTACCACTCACGTAAAACATTCACATTAAATGAAAACACATCTGTAAATAGTAGATAGGTGGATGCTAAGAGGGATATATTATGACTATTGCTAAAGGATACAATGTGGGGAAAGAAGCAAACGAACTGATACAAAGAAAGAGAGAATAAACTTAAACATTTCACATACTATTTCCATACCATGTGTAACACTGACTTTATTATTTTGAACAGTAGAACCACTGAATATGAGTGCATTGGGAATGGAGCTTGTTCAGAATGGAATGATGTTATTATCTTTGAAAATGTCTTCTAAATACACCAATTTATTTCCCATCCAAGCCAAATATACCAGCCTATTGCATTTACCCTCTCCCACTGATTCAGTCATGAACATTTGACACCTCTGATCCACATGTCAACTGGCTCTTTCTTTCCACTTTGCAAATGAGTCACCGATCACTTACTGCTGTCCGGGGAACATGAAGTTTGAATATACTTGTTTCCTGCACTCGCAGGTGCCCGGAGGGCTAGAGAGTGATGCAGCTGATGGCTTCTCACCTTGCGGCTTAACCCGTACCATTCTCTGGTGAGGTTGAGCCAGCTGATGCGTTGCTAATGTGGACCTCTGGTCATAGGGAATTGTGCATGGTGCACGGGCCTCAAACGCTAAGATGCAAAACTGACAGCTGAACTACAAGGTCTATTACAAGATTCACCAAAACACCAATTAGCACACATTCCATGCATCACTGTCAACCTGTTTTTTAAATAAGATACTCATTTTTAAGGTCAATAGGTATTGAAACAGCAAAGTCTTTTTTTCAACAATTTCAGTTTGAGAATACAAAATGAGTGTGAAGCAAATGTAAAGAATGTGAAATTTCATGTCTCATCTTCAACAATTAAAATGCATTTTCAACATATTTTTAGTTTCATGATCAAGCTTAAGATTTTCCACTTTTATATTCTCAAGAATGCATTTGATTCAGTGTAAGTATGTCTAATGGCATTGTCAGGTTGCACTGTAAATGCATTTCATTTCCTCCTAGAGCATGAACTCAGAACTTGGTATTTAGGGCAATACCACTGCACAACATTTCACAGAACAAGTACAAAGTATCTCATCAGAGTTTGATAAAAGCTTCACTGATCTGCATCAGTTGAGCCTGTTGCCACATACATGAGTTTCCTGTTTGCCACATACATAGATGTGGGTGAAATTGCCTCCATAATGGGAGCACCTTTCCAGCTAGACATAGCTTCTGTGGAGAGTGAAATACTCCACATTTAAAATGACATTCAGGTGAAATCAAGGACAACCACTGAGAGGAGAGAGGTCTGGGAGCTGCTGCTGGATTAATTATCCTTGCATAAGAAAAGATGCACCTTGTATCTATAATCTTGCTTAGGCTCAATATACTTGTGTAAATGTTCATTTAGGATCATAATGTCCAAGTAAAGATTCACTATGACAGATTACCACCTACTGGCCTGCCTGAGACTTGCAACCACAAACTACTGCAGCATACTAGCTGCACCCTCTGTGCCAGTTGTCTCTCTAAGGTAGAAAATCTATTTCCATGAAATGTATGTTGCAGGATTACTGCAGCATGTGAATATGCAGAACAGGAGAATGGTCATTTGTCCCCTAGCTGAGAGTCAGTTCACTTTGTATTGTCTCAGGGCCCTGATGGACAGCTAGATCTCCAAAGGCTTGCAAATGTAAAAGTAGATCTAATACCATGTTATAATGATGGAGTCACCAAAATAGATTGTGTGGTGCGTTCGTGAAATTAAGATTTTCCTTCGTCTGTATTATCTGAATGTTTTACATATACAACTAAAATTTACTGTCTCTAAAAAAGAGAGAAATCTAATTGATCATGCAAAAATGAATCAAAGTCGTGAAGTCCATCTCTTCAGTATACCTTATACTGTACTCAGTGGTGCCAGCACGCCAGTAAGCACTTAGAGGTATCATTAGCCTTTTTTTTTTTTACCTATAATTATCCGTGCATAGAATCGAGCAGCATTTTCAAGTTAAACAAGCTTGGCGTTTTGATTTCTGGCACCCAACTGATTGGAACTGTACTCAAGATAAAAATAATAGTTAAAATTCAGTACAACTTTTTCACAGACGTCTGCCTACTGTGTTAACAATAGTACAGTTTTGTGCGTACCTCCGTACCATGGCATTCTGTTGGCACCCCGACTGCACTCCTGTACTCTAGCAAATACTGTAGTTTTTTACGCTTATTCGGTTACATACGCTTACCATGAGAACACGCAGTTCTCAAAACGAATTGAATTGCCATTCTCTTTTCACAATAAATGAAACGTCTGCGAGCGGGCTTGCTATTTAAATACAATTTTGTACAATAGCCAATGAAATGCTTCCTATGTGTTACGTCATGGACACACAACCAATTGTATCACGACTGTATGAGTCTGACCAATAGCATTCACGTTTTCCGTACTGCGACACAAATCGAGATTTTTGAATTCTTATTCTGTACTCCAGTGGCGTTAGGGAAGGATCCCGCACAACCGATTCAAGTAAGCTACATTTACCGTTAATATTAATTATGTTAGTTAGTAATTAAACAATTATCCAGAACAAATGTTCGGTTTATGAGGGTTTTTGTAACTTTGGTGGTGCTAAATTTCCAGCGAGACAACCGCTCTGTAGTGTATAAGTATATTATTAGTTAGCCGTTGTAACGTTACATCTAATTGTGTTTGTAAGCCAACGTCACATGCGTCCACATCAGTTTGATTTTCGTTGGACACAGGTTGGTTGTGATGCTATTGATAGTGAATAATCAAAAGTTAACATTAGCAACACAGATGATAAACAATCGAATTTTAAGTAGCTGTCTGGCTACAGTAACTTTAAGGCAAACTAGCTAGATCAGGTTAGAGAAGATGGTAACCAGCTAGCGTCTACTCGCTTCCAATTACATTTCAATAAGTAGCTAGCACTATCTACTAACGGCATGCTAGGCCGTGGAACACGGGATAGCTAAAGGTTATTAAGATTTAATATTATTGAAATAGGTAACCCTAGCGTTAGATAGCGAAGTGAGTCATCTTATAAAATATAACTTATAAAATGGTAATTCGCAATACTTTTAGAAAGGGTGTCGTAAATGTTGAGCTTACGTTACATTTTGGATACTCGCTGATATGCATGATTGATTAAATAAGTAATTTTGAGATGTATTTGCAAAGGATTTTAGTTATTTTTTTGTATTTATTGTGCATAATGTTCCATAATGTATACACAAGTTGTTCATTCGTCCGCTCATGCATTTATGTGGTAAAAGTTGAGAAGCTATGTATGTGTCATGGTGTCGTGATACCGAGTTTGTATCAGTTGATGTCGTAGCTCAGTTTAAGGGAAGCCAATACTTGTGTTTCTTCAATGACACTGAATTTAAGAACAACCAAAATGTTCATATAGAACATTTTGGCACTTGTAGCTCTAAAGTAAGGATACTATTAACTCCTTGGTGAAAATTGCTCTCTGTTTCATCATGATATAGGTGTGGGTGAATGATATCCATTAATTATACTTGTAAATCATTTCAGGATATGCAGATTTACATTTAAACAAGGATCTCAGGAAAATAAATCCAACATGAGCTGGGCTCTAGAGGAGTGGAAGGATGGACTTCCTGGAAGAGCCCTCCAAAAGATTCAAGAGATTGAAGGCCAACTGGACAAGCTGAAGAAAGAGAGGCAACAGAAACAATTTCAACTGGACTCACTGGAAGCTGCTCTTCAGAAACAAAAGCAGAAGGTACTTGGATGTGTTATACACATATTTTAGTATGTTTTTTGTAAGGACTGAAGAAAAAATTTTGCTTGAGGAAAGTGAGACATGTACCATTATGGAAAATTATAATTGTGGAATTGGAGCATTTTTGATGTGTAGACAGGAAACTTAAGAAGGTAAGGCAGATACCCAAAGCTGTGTGCTCAGAGGGTGAAGAAGTTAATGTTTATCAAAATTTAAAGTCTCTGGGGAAACCCTTAGACATGGAAAACGCTGTTCATACAGATACGTGGTATGCCCTACAAGCCCATAACTTCCTGACAGATCCTGCCATCCAAATATGAGGATACAGATAACATTCCAACTAAGGGTTGTTTTGAAGACTGTGTGACACATTTTAGTCAAGTGTAAGCTCTAGACAAAAGCGTCCTTTTATTTAACTGAACACAATATTTACTGTGCTATTGCTTATTGCTTTCAATACTTATTGCTTTTAATTCTCGTTTAAGTACATTGTTGGGGGATGATTTTCATTTTCTTAGAGCTTAATTTATTCGTAATACAGTATATTCCTGCATAGCCAATTTCAATGAGACAAGAAGGGTGGTTGATGACAGTGGTATTAATCACATCCTTATTTTAGAACTTTGTTCTTTTCTCTCCTCTGTCATCAGGTGGATCAGGAGAAGAATGAAGCAGCTGCTCTAAAGAGAGAGAACCAGTCTCTGCTGGAGTCCTGTGACGGTCTGGAAAAGACCAGACAGAAGGTCACCCATGAGCTACAGGTTAAGGAGCAACAAGTGAACTACCTAGAGGGTCAGCTTAACTCCAGCAAGAAGCTGATTGAGAGGCTGGAACAGGAGAACAAGAGGTGTGCAGTCCTTAAATAGCTTTTCAAATTCTAAATAAATAAAAAAAGATATAATATTTAACTTACAGTTCTTTTTCAGTGACACCTTTTTTCATGGCTGGAGTGTTGCAATGGAACACAGAGATATCGATGTGCAGATTTTAGTGTCACAGCTTAACCACATTGATTCTGAAGACAGGATTGATTCATGTTGTTGTTTTTAGTTCATATCTCTATGCATCAGATGTTCTTTAAGAATTTATACTGTATGGTGTTTTTTTGACCTCAGAGATTAACATCCCTATATCAATAGTCAATATAGTCAATCTTATAACAAACATTTGACCAGTTTGAAAGTAGGTACGCCTAACTGATTGAGCTGAACACATAGAACTGTGTTTGAATTTGTAGTCTAATAGTGTGTTTTTATTTACTCAGGTTTAAGAATGAGTTGGAGAGGACCCAGGGGTCCCATGCTGTAGACCCACAAACCTACAGCACTCCTCAGAAGACCTTTGCAGCACCCATCACACCAAACTACAGGCAACAAGGTAAAGAAAGACAAGGAGAGAGCTCCTAAAATGTTGTGTTTTAAAGAAAATAATTTGTAACTATAGCGATTCCATCAACTTTAGAATGCTCCGTCATGTTCTACTTCTAAAAGGTTGATGTATAAATCCAGAAGTCACCTGTCATTTCAATATTGTCTCCAGTTCTCATTCATGCATGACCCCTAACAGAAGATTATAGCAGCCCAGAATTCAAGATACTTATAATGTGCTGCTTGGCATGATTGTGTTCTTAAGATTTACACGAATTACCATGCATCGTGTAGGAAGTTGTCTGCTCCATCATAGTCGACTTGCGTCAGCTTTTGGCTACTTGTCATTATTGTTTTGACTACAAGATCAGTAATCTATATGTGAGGGTGAAGCTCCAGAGTTCATTGTAAAGTGATTGTATATGCCTATTAGATGTTAGTGAAATGCTTGATGGGAATTGTTAGAATACCCCACTAGTTTTGCAGAGTATTAAGGACAGTTTCACAGGTTTGAAATGATAACTTTCAAGAGTATATCAAGCTATACTTAGTACAGATTGTAACCACAATTAATGTGGGTAACAACATATACAGTAATTGTGGTACATTTTTCTGTTAAGGTAGCCGTAAAGATAAAATTAATGTTCTTTTTTTTTTTTTTTTCCCAGATTCAAAATTAGATGAACTACAAGAGAAGTACAACAGAGAGGTTGAAGAAAGGAAGAGGCTGGAAGCAGAGTTGAAAGTCATGCTGGTTAAAGTGAGTTTTTTTGCATTCAATCATATCTAAAACAATGTTTAGTACATTCTGCTCCATGGTGTAAGGTTAGCTTTCGCTGGATTGTTTATATAAAGTAAGAATTGAACTGAAAATGTTTTCTTTTTCCCCTCTGAAAAGGTTGTAAACCAGTCAACAGTAAGTCAAAGGAGCATCGCAAGGCAGCAGGCACAGTCGTCCATTTTTCCATGGCAACAGGAGCAAACACCCAGTCGTCAGTCACACAACTTTACAGAGACTCCACTGAAGAAGATGTCAGGAAACTGTAGTTTCATGTGGGAACCACAGGAAACGCCTGTGAAACAGAACACCAGAAGTTCATCAGCATCCCTGAATGACTCGGCCAACACTCAAGCAATCGACCAGCTGAGAGCAGTGAATCAAGGTTCGTTTTCTAGGCAGATAGGGTACTGTTTGATCATCAAATTAACTTTTATGTCATATTAGATTATAATTATATTTTATGCCATATTTCCCCTGGAAGATATAAGGTATGAATTCCTTTTCGTCATTTCAATAATGTCTTTCAATCTGACAACATCTCTCTGCAGTGACCGCCCATAATTTAGTAGTGCTGGTGCCCGTTACCCACTTCAATCCATCCTATGATCCTCTGGCTTTAGCTTAAGCAAACCTACTGTGAACAGGATTTTTGCAAACTGAAGATGTAGATGTGTTTTGTAAAAATGTTCAGAATCTGTTCCAAAAATGTATCAAAAAAATCCTGACGTTGAACTTGTTTGGGTTTTCAGATCTGAAATCCAAGGTGTCTGAGTTGGAGCTTCGTCTTCAGGCTCAGGACAAGGAGATGAAGAACCAGATGAATAAGTTTCAAGAAATCCAGAGCCAACTTGATAAAGCCAAGAGAGACCTCGGCGAAAAGGAAAAGTCCCTGAGCAAGTCCAGAGATGAGTTCACAAAAATGTCGACACAGTATGACCAAGCTGTCACCAAGGTAATTGGGGAAAAAGCAAAATGCCTAACAATGCAAATAGAAAGCTATTAGAGTTCCAAGAGTCCTAATAAAAACACTCCAAACATTTTGGCAATTATCCCTGTTTATTTACTTGCCAAGAGTGGAGCAACCCACTGGTACTGTATTAGTTAATTATTAATTAGTTAATTAGTTAATAGAGCAATCTAAATAATTCACAAGAATTATTAAAACAAAAGTGTTAAAATAAAGTGGGTGGAAATCTGTCAATGATGGAAAGGAAAATTGTAAAAAAAAAAAAAAATTCAGTAATCATTCTGTATAGCTCGCTTGCATGATGTCTTTTGTTATATACTTTTGACACTCACAGACAAACATGAGTGCTGTTGCTGACATGTCTCCTTGAACCAGTTTGGTCCAGGGAAGTGAAATTTGTCTGAATTGCCAGGATTTAAGACAGGTTTGAGTAGCAATGGAGATGGGTACAGTTTGGCAGATACATCTGTTCATTGCCTGATCACAGGAGAGTCATTAGTCAGGTTGAACAGACTTTGTTCTGTGTACTTTAAAACACTGTCTACTGCTTTTTAGTACTATCAGCCATTCAGTAGCATCTATACATGAATGAATGACTGTTTTTGTATGAAAGTTTCCAAAAAAGTGTACAGTCTTGCACACTGTGTAACCTCTTGCTGATCGTCAGTGGATCCATGTGTGCATAATTGTTTGTTTGATTGAATAGAATCTGCCTTTAGAAAGTGCCTGATTGAATCTACCCCCTTATGTGAAGCCATAACCACATTGTTTTTTCAGTGTTCAGCCACAGAGCAGAAACTGAAGCAGACGACAGAGGAGATGAACTGTCAGAGGCACAATGCAGAGAGTTCCCGACGGGCTCTGGAGCAGAAAATTAAGGACCAGGAGCGGGAGAGCCAAAAGGTGCTGTCCTCATGCAGAGCATCATCTTTTCATTGTGCAATGACAATCTGAAAACAGCCATGAGTACTGAGCACTGTATAGTCATTGTTCTGCTGCTACCAGATCTTGTTTATGATTTTAAGGACCAGTTTTACATTTTCCTGGGTCTAACATTTAACTTAATTTGACAAGTTTTTTTTTAAATCCTGTTTTTTCAGGAACTTGCACAACTGCAGAATGCCCAGCGAGCACTGGATCAGCAGTTTAACCAGGTGAAAACAAAGATGAGCCAAGAGCTCCAGCAAGCCAAAAAGGACCAGAACATCCTGCAGTCTGACATTGACAAAGTAAGAATGCAAATAATGGGCACCAAAATTGCCACCTCATTCCTAAATATTAAGTTTCAAAACGTTAGTGGTGGAGGCCTCGGGTTATATTATTTGCTTTTCTCCTTGACAGTAGCAGCACATTCCACCAGGTGTCTTGCAAAAATGTGTCTAACCTCTTGCAAAAATGTTTAATTTTCAACCCATAACAGATAAGGGTAGTACTGTATACTGTTTTGACACTTTTCTGAACCTTTGACATCTTTCTGCAAAATGTTTACTAAATGAGCTAAACTAACACAGGGTCAGCTCTTAGCCCAGGGCTAAAGATGTGCCAAAGAGACAGAGAATATACAATGTGAAAAACCTTATTGATTCCACTCAATGAGGAGTGTTTTTCCAGACCTGTAGACATGACAATAGCTTTCATATACTCCAAGTCTGGCAGCACTGTCTTTTGGCAAGGCCCCTTTTTAAATGAGAAGTCATTCTTGGGGAGACTTTTCCCTTTTTAAATAAAGAATTCATTAATAGTTTTTATGTTTTTAAACCGTAAAGTAATCGCAAAATTTCCTTTTTCCAGGTAACAATGCAGAAGAGTAACCTGGAGAGAGATTTGGAGGAGCTGAAACAAAAGTTGTACCGGTCAGAACAAGCCTTGCAGGCTAGCCAGTCTAAAGAGACTGATTTGAAAAAAAAATATGAGGTAAGTGGACATTTTCTCATATAAGCTTTTGGGGAATGGGAGGTTCCTTAAACATCAGATAAACAGATATTTGTTGGCTTTCATTTAAATTTAATTTGTGCTCCTGCTTTAACAGTTTACATTGTCATTCATGTTTTTTTGAATGTGTAAACCCCTTTTTGTTATCTTTGTTAGGAGGTACAGAGAGAGAAGAATGGCCTCAGCTCTCAAGTGGAACAAGGCACAAAGAGAACATGTCAAATGGAGGAGGAGCTGAAAACTACCAAACAAAGCCTGAAACAGAGCCATAGTATGGTGGATGACCTGAAAGGTGTGTATGATTTCTAAGGACAGTGGAAAACTGTCTGTTTTAGAGCAGCCTACATTCTGTGCATACTAAATTACAGTAGATGGGGCTGTTCTGAATATCATAAACTGTGCCATCCAGTAGCCAGAATGTGATACTGTCACATAATGTAATTGGACGACATAAACAACTTAAGACTTATTAAGATGGACAGAAAGAATTAACAGTACTCAAAATTAATTACAAAAGATAAAGACAGAACTAAATTTACTGCACGATCTAAGAGAGTGGGTCTCATGGGTTGTTGATTTTTACCTGAAATGGACCTATGTAACAGTTTATAAAACACAAGAAAATGCTTTTTTTTTTTTATTTCATGGAGGGTTCGAGTCCTCATTTCTCATTTTTGTTGATGTATTTTAAAACTTCTGACAATGTTGTTTTTTTGTATATCTCTTACAGCTAAGATGCAAACTCAAAGTGAAGAACTGAAAGCACTTCAGATTAAAATGGACAGTCTTAGCCAATCATTTGCTCAAGATCTAGAAAAGCTAAAGAAAACACACACTCAACTAGAAGCAGAGAAACAAGAATACCAAAATGAAATTAAAAAGCAGAAAACTGAAAAGGAACAAATGACAAACAAGCAAAACGACCTTGAGAAAGAACTCAAGAATCTTCACCAGAATTTGAGTTCAAAGCAAAGTGAGTGTATTGAATTAAAGAAGGAGAATGAGAGTATACTGAGTTGGAAAAATGAGAAAGAGAGTCTCATCAACAATATAGAGACTGAACGTGAAGGCATGCTGAGTAAAATCCATGAACTGGAAGAAAATATTGCTTCTTTTGGTGATGTCCAGAGGGGTCTCAATGAAAATGTGCAGAGACTAGAGAGTGAGAAGCGACAACTCATGAGCCATGTCGATTCTTTGAAAGGTGAACTCCTCAACAAATGCATGGAACTGGAGGAAAAAGGCAAAGCTTATGAGGAGCTTCAGAAACATTCATCTGAGTCTGATCAAAAGCACAGCAAAGATTTGGAGAATACAAAGGAACAGATCACTCTTCTCCAGGGTCAAGTGACTGAATTGGAGAGTAGACTGAAACAGGAGACAAACAGGGCAGAGAGAGCTGAGCAGTCCCACAGTGAAGTGTTGTCACAGTATGAGAATGCTTGTAACCTTGTCAAATCAAAAGATTCGGTTCTTGAGCTGAAGGAGGATGAGATCACACACCTTAGGGACACGCTGGCTCAGACTGCGGCTCACCAGGAAAAGCAGATCAATGAATTAACTGAGGAGAAGTGCAACTTAATCAAGGACTATGAGGAATCCCTCTTAAAGAGGAATGAAGAGGCTGAACAGGCAAAGTTAGATTTTGAGAAAAGTCAACAGGAATTGCCCATTTTGCAGGATCAGGTTGTTGCTTTGGAATCTAATTTGAGACGTCAAAAAAGTTTCAGTGTAGAGTTGCAGAGCAAGAACGATGAGCTTTCAAAAGTCAAGGATGATCTCCAGGTGAAGATTTTAGAAGCAGAAAAAAGCAGAGAATTGATTCTTCAGGAAATGAGTGTCCTCACTGATCAGGCCAAATCTGCAGTCTCTCTCCAAGAGCAGTGTGACCAGTTATCTGCTGAAGCAATGGACAACAAAAAAACTTTACAAAGTGTTACTGAAGCCCTGAACCAGAAAGGTCATGAGCTGCAAGCACTGGAGACAAGTGTAGAGGAACTCAAGATAAAGGTGAATGAATCCACAATCAAGGCCTCTGATCTGGAAAAGGAAAATTTAAATTTGAAAGAAAAATTGAACATTCTGGAGAAGGAAACTGAGGAGGTGTCCACAAAGAATCAAAGCCTCCAGGAGACCCATACGATGTTGTGTGAAGAGAAAGAAGTCTTGTTGAAAGAAAATGCTGTCCTGCTGACTACCATTTCAGAGAGGGAGGCTGTAGTTGCGATGTCAGAAACTTTGAAAAAGGAGCTTGAGTTATCCACCAATGCATGTGCTGAACTAAAGAGCTCATTGGAGAATCTCCAGGAGAAGTATATTTCTGCTTTGGAACTGAACTCCAACTTGAAGGATAGGCTGGATGACAAAGTAAATGAACTATCATCCCAAGAAAAGGAAATGGAGGAACTCTTTGCTGAGAAAGAAAAACATTTGAAAGAGCAGTTAGATGAGGCAGTAGCTCAGCTGGAGAATAAAAGTAAAGAATTTTCAGATGCAAAAGAAAAATTTGATAAAGCTGAGGCTGAAATATCCAAGTTGCAAAATGATGTAATTACTGTCAATGGCAAGCTGACTCAAGTTAATGATTCCTGCAAAACAATCAGCCGTGAAAAGGAACATTGGGAACAAATGGCTTTAACACATCAGAATGAGATGGAGACATCAAGAACTGATTTAATATCCTTCAAGAATAAACTAGAAGAAGACAAATGTGTAATTCGGTCACTAAAGGAGAAGTTGCATGAGGCTGAATTGGAGAAAGCAAAAGCTTCTGATGCACTGAAAGATAAAGTCATTAACATGAACAAAGTTAAGGTCCAGCTGGAAATGCTTCAGATGGATCTTGAAGATAATGAAGCTTGTATGAACACTCAAGAAGTGCAAATTGAAGAGCTTAAAGAGTCCATAACCATTCTAGAAATAAAACTTCAGGAAATTGGACAGCAAAAGGCTACCCTACATAATGAGTTCTGTACTGTGAGGGAAGAACTTGGCATGAAAGACAGTGAAATTGAACGCCTCCAGGAAGCAAAGGAAAAACTACAGGTTGATTTGGGGGAGGAGCTTCATAAATATTCCACTCTGGAGAAAATGTACTCTCATTTGATTGAAGAGAAATATGATCTGGACAATAAATTTGACACTTTGCAAAAATCTGGTCAGAGCATACAAGAACAGAGAGATGCATTAAAGCAGGAAAACATATCCATGGAGACACTATTGGAAAGCCTAAGAGAGGACTATCGGTCTCTGAAGTCTACATTTGAGAGAACTGCAGAGCAGAATGATACAGCTAACTTAAAAAATAAAGAATTTGAAAAAGAACAAATGGAACTACACCAGAAGCTTGCTCAACTGCAGGATGAGCTTGACACCTTCAGAGAGCAATATGGCAATTTGCTGTTGCAGGTTTCAGAACAGCAGTCTCTCATTGAGCAGCTGCAGTTGGAACAGGGGGAAGGCCTCACAAAAGCAGGATTTCAGGAGTGTCATCAGAAGAGAAGAAGTTCGATTGTAAACATTAGTATAACCAATGAGGATGACTCTGGGGAGCTTAAATTTAAATGTGAAGATGTCAGTCTAGACTTGTTGCATGGCAGTGATTTGTTTGAGGAGCCAAGTGTAGAATGTTGTGTTGCTCCTTGTAAAAAGGCGTCTCTTGGCAACAAGCATGAATGCCTGCCAGTGAAGCAGCAGATAGCCGCCAACCCTGAGCAGCTGAGTGGAGATCATATTGATCCCCTCTCTGTGGAAGAGGAGCTCCATCTCAAGTCTGTTGAACTTGAAGAACTTTCTCATGCATTTGAGGAAGCAGTCAGGACCCTGGAGGAACAGATGGAGGCCCAGCGACAGGCCTCTAAAACAGAGATTGAAGATCTGAAGTTTTTGTTGGAGAATGCTCAGAACAATCTGGACCAGCTTCAACAGCAACATGCCTTTGAGGTGAAAAACTGGCAACAAAAACTTGTAGGCCTGCGTTTGGAAATGGATGACAAACTAGCAGAAGAGAGACATCACTCTGTGGTCTTGTATTCTGAGCTGGAGGCTGCAAGACTGCAGACACAGGGTCTAGACATCAGCTCTCAGTCCATCTGTGTTGACAATGAATTTCTTTTGCAGGTAAGTCATACTGTAATTTATTGTCCATTGCCCTTTAACCTACTTCGGGTTTATGTAGTCATCTTTAGTGTAAATTAATCAGTACTTTTTTTTTTTTTTTTTTTTTTTTTGCTGGTGTAAGAATTATTCAAGCTAAGGTTATTGTGCAGGGTTTTTATCCCTGCATCTTCCTGTACAGTTTAGCATAATGCAGTCTCCCTGCAGTGTTATTTCCTTCTGTCTGTGCCAGAGAGCAATTGAACAAAGCCTAATTGGTGTGTAGTGCTGTTATGTAGGAAATACAAGACCATAGAGGAAGGCTAAATATACCACCCATTTCTGAACATTTACTTGCTGCTTAAAGCAATATAGCTCCTCATTGCTTCTGTTTACATTTGTCATTTTCCCCTGTCAGTTTTTCGTATCATCATTTATAAAAATGTAAAAAATCCACAGCTCTCTCCATTGTGTCTTACTGGCCCTTAAACAATGTGTGAAATGCCTAGTTGTTTTACTGTTCTAAGGCAAATACTGCATTTATTATAATTCCACTTCTGTGTTTCAAAGAAGTGCTTACTTATTAAACAAAAATCTAGCTAGTAATGTACATAAAATTTTAAGAGATTATGAGAATGCCTGTTAAAAATAGTTTTTGAAATTATATGTATAGGTGTATATCTTTCTGTAAACACTGCATCATATTATAGGTAATCTATTTTGGGTTTTAAATAATAACAGATAATAATAACAAATATTTTAAATATGTGGCTGACATAGTCATAGCACGAGATGTAGTAGGAGAGGTGTCATGTGAGCTTGATTGTGCCCCTTATGTCTGCCACAGTTCTCTTGTGAACGACTCCACTTATCTAGCCCCTTGGCTTATTTAATTATTTCTTAGGCTCAGCCTTCAATCCTGATTTTCTGCTTCTTGTACTTTGCAGCCTCAAATGGTTGAAGAACTGAAGACTGAATGTGTTGCAGAGTGTACCACATCCATCACACCTTCCAGTGTAAATACAAATACAGCCTTGGATTCATTTTTGCCCGATGATTTGCATGATGGAAAAATTGTCACTGAAAACCTGGAAGAAAACAAGGGAACAGTCCAAAAATTGCATGAGGAACTTCAAACCTTACGTTGCCATTTGGAGGTCTTTACAAGTGAGATTGCTTCAAAGAAAAACTTGTGCAGTGAGATGGAAGATAAGATGCATAAAATGGAGAGGGAGAAAGCTACTTCTATTGAGCAACTGAATGCTACCCTTCGGGAGAAACGGCAGCTGAGTGTTCACATAGCAGAACTGGAGGAAGAGGTTGGTTCCTTGAAACTGCAATTGCAAACATCCAAGTGTCAGCTGACAGATGTGATGGAGATGCTGGAGGCCTTAGAGATTGCAAAAGGGAGCTGGGATGACAAGTTCTTTCAGCTTGAGAGTGAACTGAAAAGGGTGCGGTCTGAGAAAGCTAATCTAGAGAAACATATATTATCCATGGAAGCAGACTTGGATGTAATGCAAGAACAGAAACAGAAACTTGAGACAGAGCTTGGTGCAAGTAAGAAGGTTGCTGCTAACTTTGAAGAACTCTTAAGCGTGGCAACAACTGAAAGACAGCAGCTGAAACAAGAGCTGCTTTCTTGCACAGAGGACAAACAGAATATGGATCAGTCTCTCTCAGAGTGGAAAGGGAAAGCTGAGCAGCTGGAAAAGAACCGCAGGGAAGCCAGAGAACTCATTAAGATCCTGGAAGAAGATGTCCTAAGAGGAAAAAAAGAGAGTGACATTGCTCATTCTAACCTTGATGGCTTGAGAAAGGAAAAAGAGCAACTCTTGCAACAGTTCCAGATCCTGGAGCAGACAATAGGTTTACTGAATGGGGATAAGGAAGACTTAATGAAGGAACTGAGCCAGTTTAAGGAGGAGCAGTGTGCAGTCTTGAGGAACTCTGAAAACATGGAAAGCAAAATTCAAATTCTTGAGGAGGAGAAATCAAAGCTATGCCAGACCTTGGAGTCCTCCCTGGTAGAAAAGGGAGAGATTGCATCCAGGCTCAATTCCACCCAGGAGGAGGTCACCCAAATGAGAGCGGGTATTGAGAAACTCAAGGTCCGGATTGAAGCCGATGAGAGAAAGAAACGCCACATGAGGGAGCTGCTCAAGGCAGCCCAGAGGAAGGCAGACTCTCTCCAGGATAACATTGAGAAATTGGAGCGGGAGAAAGAGATGACGGAGCAGAACCTGGAGGATGCAGTTATTCAGGTTGAGACTGCAAAGGCTGAAGTGGAGGACCTGGATACTGAAAAGGCAGAGCTCACGAAAAGGATAGAACAGGTGACCACTGAACTCAACAGCCTCCAGGTGGAGAAGCAGAAACTTGAAAAGGAGCTTGTGGAGAAAAATGAACAGTTAGAGCAGCTGCAGAGGTCTGCACTCTCAGCATCAGCTAACCTGGAGAGAGTTGAAATGGAAGTGGGAGAGGCAGAGAGAAAACAGAAGGATGCTGTCGAGGAGCTCAGATCTCAAATGAGTGTGCTGGATAGCCAGCTTCAGGCTCGTCAGACTGAACTTGAATCCGCACACTTGAAGGAGCAGGATCTTGCAAGTCAGTTGTCCTCTTATGATACTGAGAATACAACATTATCTCTCAGGCTCCAGGAAGCTGAGAAACTAAACACAGATTTGCGCATGGTGAACAGTTCCCTAAAAGAGGAATGTGAGGTCAAGGAAGATGAGATGAAAAAATGCAAGGAGAATACTGAAAAATTGCAACAGCAAGTGGCCGAACTTCAAACCATTAGACAGGTGGCTGAAGAGAAACTGCTGCTCTTTGAGGGTGAGAAAAAAGAGCTGCAGATGGAGAAGATGCAACTTCAGTCAGTTGCCACTGAATTTGAGCAGACAACACAAGCGCAGTCTGCAGAGATTAAGGACACAAAGGCCACCATTGCAAACCTAGAGAGCAATGTCAAACAACTGGAGGAAACTTTGGAGGCTACAAAAATGATGAATGCAGAGCTCGCTGAGAAGGTATATTGCTTATAATTGAATCACCAAATTAATGAATAGCTTTCCAAATAGGTGAACATTTGCAAAAAGGAGGTTTTTCATTCATGCTGAATCCAAGCATTTTTCAATATTTTGTTGCTCCACTACCATTCTTCTGGTACATTCTCAAAGTGACAGTGTCACTTGTCTTTTTTTTTTTCCTGCAGATGAATACTTTGCAGGATGCCAATCTGAGGTTGCAGCGTGAAATTGTGGAAGCACGCAGACATGTTGAGGAAAAACATGTGACTTTTGAGCAGGAGCAACTGACCTCTGAGCTGCAGAGCCTCCAGCAGCAAGCAGAGAACTACAAGGTAAGCATTCCATGTATCACATACCTGGTTTTCCTATTTTTGTTTGGACAATTCATGTAATTGGATACAACTGTCCTTACAGAATATCTTTATCTTTAAAACCCACAGATATAATAAGGGAAGGATGTGCTGTACATTTATTAAATGCAGGAGTCATCAGCTTAACTGTAATAAACTCCTTTGGTGGGTCAACTTATGGGCCTAGTTTTGTCTGAATTTAATGTGAAAACAAAAACCATTAGAGCTGTTGTCTCTGCATAACCCCTTTGGCTTATTCTTCCTGTTAATGTCTGTCACGGGTTTGAAAAAGTCTTTTTTCATTGGATAAGTCTGCAGATCTTGGGTTTGGCAGTCCTCAATGTTCATGTTTCAGAGGCCTGCTAATGAAAGCTTGCTAGTTTGGCCTGCTAATGAAGTCATAATTCCACATGCTTCTCTCCCTCCAGTCATCTCTTGAGGCCTTGGTTTTGGAAAAGGAAGAGCTAAAGAAGAACCTTTCATGCATGCAGGAGAATCTCACACAAGAAATTCAGGAGAAGGAAGCCACCCACAAAGAGATGCTGAATAAAGTCCAGCAACAGGTAAGTAGCAATGCTGTGCATATACAAAATTGATTATACCACATTTTATGAGTTGGTGAAATTCTTCCTGAGACAAAAGGAAAACATCTGAAGGGGTGCTCCACTTTAAGTTTATATTCAGTAGCAGTAAGATTACAATGTTAATAGGTAAATATATTTTACGTTGGGTTTGTAAAGGAGAGTGGAAACTCTGTGGTGTTAAGCCCTCAAGTACTGTGAGCGGAGTAGAGTTGCCCAGTTATTAGAGTAAAGATCTCTAGCACTGTTTAATCTTATTAGGCTAACGGAAATTTTCCATATTCACACCTTTGTCTGTGTTCCTCTCTAGGTAGATGAGCTGCACTCCAGGGTCACCAGCCTCTCCAAAGAGAAGGATGCAGCCCTCAGTAAGATGAACCTGTGGATGACATCCTGCAAGAAGCTGGAGAAGGAGAAACAGGCCCTTCTGGAGGAGAATGAGCAGCAGGGGACGCTCATCACAACTCTAAAGAACAGTCAGAAACAAGGTGCATACATCTATACACGCTAGTGAACAGATATTTAAAACACTGCGCTAAAATGTTGAAGTAAAACACTTGTGTTCTATCCATTGTCTGCCTGATGGGGGAAAAAAAATAAATACATAAAAATAAACTTCTGGTAAATTTCAGCAAATTTTAATAATTATAGATACCAACCAACCATAAGAATGTTTATCCAACATGTATTTCTACTATGTGCATGAACTAAAAATATTTTTTGATATTCTATTACCTGAAACCAATTTGATGTACATAGAAATATATTTTGGAATCACTGCAACCCTTTAAGCACCAATACAGAAGCGATTGCTTTTATTTAAAAGAAACACTCACTTTTAACAATTTCTGTGCATTGAGAATATTCTTGTGTCTGTTTTTTCCAACATCTAAAGGCTTGAAGTATTTCAAATTGCCGTTTGATCCAGATTTTACTTCTATTGTTTGTTGTTTCCGGCTCTTCCAGGACTCCTCTCAGGTGACAGCAGCTGCAAGGTGGAAGATCTGCTGGCGGAGATCACAGAGCTGAAAGAAGCTCTGGAGGACAAGTCGAGGGAGGCGGACGAAGGCGTAGACAAGTACTGCTCCCTCATGGTCAGCATGCACAAACTGGAGGAGACCAACGAGTCTCTGAAGAACAAAATCGCACAGCTCACCAGGGGCAGGAAATCTATGATGAAAACATCCCCGAACACGCCAGCCCCTGAGAACAAGCCTGACGAGGAGGAGAGAAAAGAGGACGGGCAGAGCCAGGCGTCAGCGAAGAGGCAGTGGGCAGGGATGCCTGAGGTAGACAACGCAACGTTTAAGACACAGGAGGCCCTTCATCAGATTTCAAAGAGGATCAGAGCAGGCATGGCAACCCCGTCAGCCGAGGACGAAGAGTTCAGGCCTGAGGGCCTACCTGAGCTGGTGCAGAGAGGTGAGTCATTGACCCCATCGCACCACCAGAGGGAGCATCTGTATTGTTTTTGTGCTCACTGAGAGCTGGGAAGACAATACAATATAGATGAATGAGCTAATGTAGTGTAATTTACCCTAATACTAAAGGGAAATTATTGATATATATATATATTCCAAGATTTGATTCATGAGATCAATTTCCTATGCATGTACACCAACAATGTGTAACCCAATGGTGATGGAACTGTGTCCCTCAGTATCTAACCCAGACCACTGGCTGCCTTCTTCCTGTTCCAAATCTCACTAGATGCTAAGTAATAACCCCAGTGCCATGTTGAATACCCTCACACTCCTGCTTTGTGCCTCCCCTGCAGGGTTTGCAGACATCCCCCTGGGTGAGATGAGCCCCTTCATCATGAGGAGGACCACTGTTCAGAGGTGCAGCCCTCGCATTGCCGCCCGGAGGTCCGGTTCAAAAAGCGCGGATGCTTCATGCCTTAGCCCCAAAACACCAGCGGAGGGCAGCAAACAACAGAAAGTGAGTTCATATCGGTTTAGCGTCAGGCACCCCAACCCAAAACCACCAAAAACAACACAAAATGTTTCCACTATACAGATTTTTAAAATTTGGTTTTATTTATATATGTACGTATTTATTTTTCTTTTCCCAATAGCTCAATTTAAATATGTAGCTGGTTCTGAGGAACTGATCTGAGAGATTGGGGAGAGATGAGTTTGTAGATCGAGCTCGTCTGACTGGCACTGCACTCTCTTATTTTCCACCTACATGTGGCATGAGAAAACCAGCCCACACAAGTAGCAACAAGGTTGGAAACCAAAAAATTACACTTAGGGTGGTTTTTGAAAACCTACATTATAAACTGTCTGTGTCTTTCAACATTGCTGGCAAGAAAATTGACCTCCTAGTCATTTTACACTGGAGGAACCAAGTCCATCCATCATGATTTATACATTCTCCTGATTAAAAAAATAATGCAATTGTATAATTGAATACGACACATCATATGGGTTTCCAATTAAGATGCATCTATTTGGGATAAACACTCCTAAAACTTTCCTCTGTATGTGGAGTGCAACATGACATTCAGTAAACTCCAGCTCTCCCTCAGGCCATTTTCTGCCTTGCTGTGCCTTACCAAACTCCAAGGTGTTTTCTGCGCTCAGCCTCTGTACTTAGACTGTTATGGGGCTAGAGCAATCAGGAACACTGAGTGAGGGGCTGTTATTTGTTTATGGTAAGGCAGGGATCAGAACAGAACACACAGAATCTCATACTGTAACCCACAACGTGGTGCCGTAAGGCAGGGATCAGAACACAACACACAGAATCTCATACTGTAACCCATAACGTGGTGCCATAAGGCAGGGATCAGAACACAACACACAGAATCTCATACTGTAACCCGTAACGTGGTGCCGTAAGGCAGGGATCAGAACACAACACACAGAATCTCATACTGTAACCCATAACGTGGTGCCATAAGGCAGGGATCAGAACACAACACACAGAATCTCATACTGTAACCCATAACGTGGTGCCGTAAGGCAGGGATCAGAACACAACACACAGAATCTCATACTGTAACCCATAACGTGGTGCCGTAAGGCAGGGATCAGAACACAACACACAGAATCTCATACTGTAACCCGTAACGTGGTGCCATAAGGCAGGGATCAGAACACAACACACAGAATCTCATACTGTAACCCATAACGTGGTGCCATAAGGCAGGGATCAGAACACAACACACAGAATCTCATACTGTAACCCACAACGTGGTGCCGTAAGGCAGGGATCAGAACACAACACACAGAATCTCATACTGTAACCCATAACGTGGTGCCATAAGGCAGGGATCAGAACACAACACACAGAATCTCATACTGTAACCCATAACGTGGTGCCATAAGGCAGGGATCAGAACACAACACACAGGATCTCATACTGTAACCCATAACGTGGTGCCGTAAGGCAGGGATCAGAACACAACACACAGGATCTCATACTGTAACCCATAACGTGGTGCCGTAAGGCAGGGATCTGAACACAACACACAGAATCTCATACTGTAACCCATAACGTGGTGCCGTAAGGCAGGGATCTGAACACAACACACAGAATCTCATACTGTAACCCATAACGTGGTGCCGTAAGGCAGGGATCAGAACACAACACACAGAATCTCATACTGTAACCCATAACGTGGTGCCATAAGGCAGGGATCAGAACACAACACACAGAATCTCATACTGTAACCCATAACGTGGTGCCATAAGGCAGGGATCAGAACACAACACACAGAATCTCATACTGTAACCCGTAACGTGGTGCCGTAAGGCAGGGATCTGAACACAACACACAGGATCTCATACTGTAACCCATAACGTGGTGCCATAAGGCAGGGATCAGAACACAACACACAGGATCTCATACTGTAACCCATAACGTGGTGCCATAAGGCAGGGATCAGAACACAACACACAGAATCTCATTCTGTAACCCATAACGTGGTGCCGTAAGGCAGGGATCTGAACACAACACACAGGATCTCATACTGTAACCCATAACGTGGTGCCATAAGGCAGGGATCAGAACACAACACACAGAATCTCATACTGTAACCCATAACGTGGTGCCGTAAGGCAGGGATCAGAACACAACACACAGGATCTCATACTGTAACCCATAACGTGGTGCCGTAAGGCAGGGATCAGAACACAACACACAGAATCTCATACTGTAACCCATAACGTGGTGCTGTAAGGCAGGGATCAGAACACAACACACAGAATCTCATACTGTAACCCGTAACGTGGTGCCATAAGGCAGGGATCAGAACACAACACACAGGATCTCATACTGTAACCCATAACGTGGTGCCGTAAGGCAGGGATCAGAACACAACACACAGGATCTCATACTGTAACCAATAACATGGTGCCGTAAGGCAGGGATCTGAACACAACACACAGAATCTCATACTGTAACCCATAACGTGGTGCCGTAAGGCAGGGATCTGAACACAACACACAGAATCTCATACTGTAACCCGTAACGTGGTGCCGTAAGGCAGGGATCAGAACACAACACACAGAATCTCATACTGTAACCCATAACGTGGTGCCGTAAGGCAGGGATCTGAACACAACACACAGAATCTCATACTGTAACCCGTAACGTGGTGCCGTAAGACAGGGATCTGAACACAACACACAGAATCTCATACTGTAACCCATAACGTGGTGCTGTAAGGCAGGGATCAGAACACAACACACAGGATCTCATACTGTAACCCATAACGTGGTGCCATAAGGCAGGGATCAGAACACAACACACAGAATCTCATACTGTAACCCATAACGTGGTGCCGTAAGGCAGGGATCAGAACACAACACACAGAATCTCATACTGTAACCCGTAACGTGGTGCCGTAAGGCAGGGATCTGAACACAACACACAGAATCTCATACTGTAACCCATAACGTGGTGCCATAAGGCAGGGATCAGAACACAACACACAGGATCTCATACTGTAACCCATAACGTGGTGCCGTAAGGCAGGGATCAGAACACAACACACAGAATCTCATACTGTAACCCATAACGTGGTGCCATAAGGCAGGGATCAGAACACAACACACAGAATCTCATACTGTAACCCGTAACGTGGTGCCATAAGGCAGGGATCTGAACACAACACACAGAATCTCATACTGTAACCCGTAACGTGGTGCCATAAGGCAGGGATCAGAACACAACACACAGGATCTCATACTGTAACCCGTAACGTGGTGCCGTAAGGCAGGGATCAGAACACAACACACAGAATCTCATACTGTAACCCGTAACGTGGTGCCGTAAGGCAGGGATCTGAACACAACACACAGAATCTCATACTGTAACCCGTAACGTGAACACAACCATAAGGCAGGGATCTGAACACAACACACAGAATCTCATACTGTAACCCATAACGTGGTGCCATAAGGCAGGGATCAGAACACAACACACAGATCTCATACTGTAACCCGTAACGTGGTGCCATAAGGCAGGGATCTGAACACAACACACAGAATCTCATACTGTAACCCGTAACGTGGTGCCATAAGGCAGGGATCAGAACACAACACACAGAATCTCATACTGTAACCCATAACGTGGTGCCGTAAGGCAGGGATCAGAACACAACACACAGGATCTCATACTGTAACCCATAACGTGGTGCCATAAGGCAGGGATCAGAACACAACACACAGAATCTCATACTGTAACCCATAACGTGGTGCCATAAGGCAGGGATCAGAACACAACACACAGAATCTCATACTGTAACCCATAACGTGGTGCCGTAAGGCAGGGATCAGAACACAACACACAGAATCTCATACTGTAACCCATAACGTGGTGCCATAAGGCAGGGATCAGAACACAACACACAGGATCTCATACTGTAACCCATAACGTGGTGCTGTAAGGCAGGGATCAGAACACAACACACAGAATCTCATACTGTAACCCATAACCCCATAAGGCAGGGATCTGAACACAACACACAGAATCTCATACTGTAACCCATAAGGCGTGGTGCCGTAAGGCAGGGATCAGAACACAACACACAGGATCTCATACTGTAACCCATAACGTGGTGCCGTAAGGCAGGGATCAGAACACAACACACAGAATCTCATACTGTAACCATAACCCATAACGTGGTGCCGTAGGGGGATCAGAACACAACACACAGAATCTCATACTGTAACCCATAACGATCAGGGATCAGAACACAACACACAGGATCTCATTCTGTAACCCATAACGTGGTGCCGTCTCAAGGCAAGGGGGATCTGAACACACAACACAGGATCTCAGAATCTCATACTGTAACCCATAACGTGGTGCCGTAAGGCAGGGATCTGAACACAACACACAGGATCTCATACTGTAACCCATAACGTGGTGCCATAAGGCAGGGATCAGAACACAACACACAGAATCTCATACTGTAACCCGTAACGTGGTGCCATAAGGCAGGGATCAGAACACAACACACAGGATCTCACTGATTCTGCAGGGCGCATTACCTGCAAAATCCATTGTACTGTGTTTACAATTAGTTACGTGGTGAAAAGTTTACATTTCTATTTCTTCTGGCTGTCGAATAAGAAAAGTTTGCAGGTTATGCTATAGGAATCCTCTTTATTTGGTTACTCTTGTGCACAAATCAGGAAAATAGCACGATATGAATGTCATGTATGAAATTGCCAGTTTCCCATTTTGTCACATTTTGTTGATTCAGCTTACCAGTTTTTTTTTTTATTATTAAGTTTGCTTATGACTCAATGAATACCATTGCGATTTACTTTCTGTTATTAGGTTACAAATGTTTGTGCCTGGCTTCATTTTGGAATTCATCATAAATTCCTTATGGTTTGGCAAAAACTCATGACATTGTTTCAAGAGACAGTTTGAGACTTACTAAGGTTCCACACACAGTAAGACGGATAATTTCTTAAATTTTAGACAAGTTTTTTCTTTTTATCCAAAATTAACCTCCTGTTGAGCATAATTAAGTCACTCCATCCCTAAAACAAAAAAAAGCTTAAATTATGTTCCGGCGACTTAAAAAAATATGCTTGTCTTTTTAAACTTACTGAAAGCTCACAAAGTGAATCATTAAAATAAAAAAACTGCTTTTCCCTTCATCAGTAGAACCCAGTCAGAGAGGAGGTCAGTCAGCACCAAGAAGATTCCTGAGAAAAGACAAATTCAGGCAGGCAGTGAACTCAGCAGAGCAGGATGAGAACTTTGAGGTTCAGTAAGAAAGTTTGAGTAGAACTCCAAAATACAAATCTGTTACATTATTTAAACCTGCATTTATTATTACTTACTCAGTGCATACATTTGAGGAAATCAGAATAATCAGTTAACTATTGACATCCAAGCTTGGAACTTGAACTTGACCACCAATCTTCAGCCTAAATGTTTCTGTTCATATTTAGTTGTGCTTTAATGCACACCATTAACATTAGTTTACTGACACTGCCAGTCAACTCCATTTACTTTGATATGGTTGTTGCTTCCAGCTCAAATTGAGTGTAAGTTAGTTTAGTTAGTAAGTTTTATCTATCTAATTCATTAATAGGATGACTTATATTAAGCTTGTGGATTTTCACAAAAACACTGAATTTCTTTTTTGGCATCTGTATCCATTTAGAATCACCTGTTCTGAAATCAGATTTTAAAAGCTATCTCAGATTCACAACAAAGGATACAGTCTTATATTGAGTTAATAGTACTCTGGTTCTGACAAAAGTTGTGATTACAGAATGTTGAATTCTATTCATTTTTAAGCTGTCTAATACATGCATTATAAATGTTGAGGCCTAAAAACTGAAATGTGGTCATGACCCACATAAATTTAGTATCCCTACAACGTAGTCACTCAATTTCTCCTCTGTATTTTCTCTTGATAGTCACCTGGGCTCATTTGCTTATTTTCCATCATCTTTGTTTTAAAGGAATAGAGATTTAAACGAAAAAGGCCCATTGTACTCCTGCACTGTGGTGGAAATGGAAAAGTCAACCACTTCTGGTTCCCTTTTCACACACTTGTTGACACAGACAATAGCTTAATCTCTTTGGATTTGTGGGTTTTCTGGGAAAGCACAACCTAATAGGGGTGCTTAGATGAGGCTGGAATTTTTTTTTTAATTGACTTGGGTCCACCAGGAACTTGCATCAGCCAGGGGTGTTGTGTCGGCCCAAGTCAGGCTAATCCTCCAGACTGGGGGAGAGGGGTTAGGTGCGGTCAGACAGATTGGGCTCCCGTTGGTTCAAGTCAGAGCAAATTAAAACCATCAAGCATTAGAGACGACCAGACCTCTGCGACGTGTCAAAAGCCACGCTGAGATTTTTTTTTACAGTTTGCAGTCTGTGTTCAAATTTATCATTACAATACATTTTACAGACTACGCTGTTATCTTCATAGCATTTAATTCAATATTTCTCTCTACAGAATCAGGAGGCCACATCACTTAGAACTCCAATAGGGACTGTTTCAGGGGTTCTGACAACTGTGGGAAACAGCCCAAGGAGCAAAGCTTTTGAGAGTCCAAAGTCCAACACGGAGGGAAGGAAGGGGAGAAAGTCACTGAGCCACAAGAAGACCCCTGAACAAAGCGAGAAACACAGACAGCTTATCACTCCAGCAAAGCAAGATGAGAACTGTCAGGTCCAGTAATGCCAGTAGACTCCTGGTGTTGATACAAAAAATACAGATGATACAAAATTCTGCTGTAAATACTTCTTACTTTTTTGTATCTTACAAATGTAACATTTTTCTTTATATAACAGAAACATTGCACTAGCTTCATTTTTAAATTTTTATTACTTTCATAGCAGATTTTAAACCACATTCAGCAAAGTATGTAATGTCTTTTTAGTGCGTAAATTTAAGCATTATTAACACTCAAACTTGTAAATATTTTCTTGGTACTGATTCATTAGTTCAGATAAAATCTAAAATCCTATCTTGTTTCTTGTCATTTGTCCCCAATTTTCTTAATATGTGTATAGTGATTACTAAACTGCGTGTGTGTGGTGTGTGAGTGAAATATACCATTTGTCAAACAGCCTAGCTGACTTCTCAACTGTATCTAGTCAGTTGTCACTTGCTTTCAGATATTACCAAAGCCCCTTTTAAAAACCATTTAAAATGAATGTTTATGGCTCCACTCTGTAACAAGACCATGACATACACACATAACTGTATGATCATTAGCTCATGAGCTGTAATTTGAGTTTTCTTCCTGCATTTTCTCACAGTAGGATGAGGATGGGGAAAGATCAGGTATTTAACATGAAGGCGTGGTGGTGATTTAAAACAGACATGAAACTTGATTTTTAAGAAGTTACAAATCTCAAAAAAATTCAACGTGACACATGACACGTTGGCTAATCAATTCCTCCATCTGTAGTACAAAAATCAATCATGCAAATACAATCATCATTGATCAGTTACATTCTTGTGACTGAGGATGGAGAAAATATATCACATAGAGTGACGGCCCATCCAACGTTGACAAAGTCAGGAGGGCACCCACCAGCATTAAAGAGCTGTGAAATGCATTTAAAAATGGCACAGGATCTTCTCGACTGCAACTGGAGCAGACGCCTAATCAAGTCACTTTTGCTCGATGAAGCAGAGTTCCCCCTGACACAGTAAGCCCC
This sequence comes from Albula goreensis, assembly GCA_022829145.1. Lineage (NCBI taxonomy): Eukaryota > Metazoa > Chordata > Actinopteri > Albuliformes > Albulidae > Albula > Albula goreensis. Next base: position 27,659,572 of record CM040749.1, read on the forward strand.
CATTCCCGGGTGACATGAACTCCAATCTCATGCTGTCCATGCATTAGCCACTCTAATCAAACTCCTGATTCATTTGATTTGAAATTTCCTTTGAGAACAATTAAGTTGCAGCTGAGCTAAAAGTAGACACAAAAACAGATATGGGGAAAAGGACTGAAATGAAGAAACTACAGTAAGCTCTTGGAAGTCCAAGTGCTGTATAAGAAACAATAACAGGTTAGTCAGTAGACCAAGAAAAAATTCCAGTGCTCTCTCTGTGTATGTAAAATCATATGCCACGCAAGAAATGTCTTCACTGATCAACTGAATGAGTGCCCTGAGAATCACATGGCAACATTTAAATAACCATGGACTTAATTTATGCAGGTCATTGTGAATGAATATCAATCTGTCTTTCCTATGTTAATGTGGGAAATAGTGCAAAGAGAATGCAAATTCAATACTTCAGCACATCTGATGTGATCTACCAACCCTGAAAACATTATGGGAAAGGGGCCTACATGTTTATTTTTAGTATGGGAAGCAGGTATTAATCAGACATGCATTAACAGGGCTAAAAGTTGTTTTACAAATTGCATATATAATGGGTGTGATCAGTGTGTTTTCTGTATTTTATAATGCCTTCAAATAAGTTTATAAAGTCCTTTTAAAGTGCTGTAGAAAGTTGCAATGTGAACCAGATTGAAAAGTGGAGATTTCTCAGTGGCTAATGTGTCGTTGTCAGTTAATCACCATAGGTTTTCTTCCTCAGTCACTGCAAATGTTAGAGAACTCATTTCCTATTTTGAATGTGATTGTAGTATATAATGTATCATACATGGGTTGAAAGGATTTTATTTTTTGAATGATTTCACTGTTAAATATAAAATCCATGGGAGTGAGAACACAGGAGACTAAAGTCTAACAGGCACAATTAACTATTTTTATATTAAGTGAATATTGCAGCATTGTTCCCACAGTAGTTTAATGTAATTGCTTGGAATAATGTTGTGTTAGATCCCTTCAATTTTCCCACAATGTCAATTTTCTGGCCAATATTAGCCTCTAGTGCAGGCACAAAGGCAAGCTACTCCAACATGACTCACACTAGGAAATGGTATTCAGAAATTGGCTTTTACCATATCAAATGTCTGCTTGTTTCCCATTGCTCTTTTCATCTTATTGTTATGGTTAACATCATTGTAAATATGGAAGGAAGCCAATCATTATGACTGATACATACAGAACTGTATAACTAAATAACCGTGTTCACATATAAGATGAAATTCACATTTGTCATGACATTAGTGTTGTTATAAATAGAATTAAGTGTCCAATTTTGTATTGACAATCGGATCATTTTATGTCAGTAATTAAACTGGATAAGTTTACTGAGGATTATTGCAGTTTCTGAATTAGATAAATCTATTCTGGAAAATGTGTGCTTTTATGTAGTCCTACCAAGAAATCTTTGTCTTTATTTTAAATCTATAGCTGCCTGCACAACTCAGTGGAATTCAGAGCAAGAAGTTCCCTCCATGTACTTCATTAGCCCATGAGAGAGTCACTGAACTTGATTGATACTTCCTAGTATTCCTGACAGAAATACAATTTTCTTCTTGGGTTTTGGTGATTCCTCACTTCCAGGGTGCAGTTTCTCATTTTAACCCGTGTGATTACAAAGTGAAAAATTATCAGCATGTGTGTGGCATGTAGAACATGCCTCAGCTCTATGAACCGTAATGTCATTTATGGTCATCTGTTAGACAATGGGTTGCTTATTGTCCTAGCTGAATAATGGGACACATTTCAAACCACTCAAATCCTGCCTGGCTAGCTTAGAGATAGCCTTGTCATGGGAACACAATGAATATATTTTGAGTATGTAAAGGTCACAAACTCAGGTGTTTCCAGCTAACCTTTTTGTGGGGAAAGTGGTATCATGGTTTAGATAAGCCTCAAATCTTGAGGTCAAATTGTAATGGATTGTTATTTTACTCCAGCATAGATGCAAATAAGGTTTATATATTTTTCCTGTTTTTATTGCTACACTTTTATACTACGGTGGTATAGTGCTTTTATAAACTCGACAAACATTTGTTTTCTTTCAAAAAATGTTCATCTCCATTAGGCAAGTCACACACTATTGGGCATCAACATTGTAAATATTGTAGCTCATGAGGATTAACACTTATCCCTGAGGAAATGAAACATAAACTTATTGTGAAGCTTGCTATAAGGAAACACGTTTCCACGCTGTGAGAGTGTGCATGGCCCTGTCAGTATGAGGATTTGTTGAATGATGCTAAGTAAACTATTCATCATACTTGTGGGATGTTGAATCATTAACAAAAGCATTCCTTTGCCATACTATGTCTGCGAATCAAAATGAAGGATGACCATCAAATGAGAGGCAGTCATATTGCTTGTTCCTCACGAGCCTGCTATGGACAGTTTTGAAGCATCTTGGGCCTTAGAGCTACATGACTGAAATTCTGCTCACCATTTTTTTTTCTTCTTTACAGGTGGTCATAATGTATGCTTATAAAAATTCATCCGGCTGAAACAGGTGATTTTAGCAGAATTTTTTCATCAATTCTCCAAGTTTCACCAACTAAAATGTCTGCAGCTATTGCCTCAGTTAGTTACTGGATAACATTTCAATGCCACTTTCATGTCATCTGAGAGTTTCTTTTTGAACTTTTCTTCTTCATTTTGTGCAAATTAAGCATACCCTAGATGAGGAATGCAGGCTCTATTAACAAAATACATGCACGCTTAGAGAAAATGGGTTTTAAACTATTCTGAAGTCACTGAACCATTTTATCAAGTCAGAGAAGTAGAATTTGACTGGTGTAAGGGAAATGAGGCAACAAAATGAAATGTTTTCACACAAATTGCAGAAAGTTTTCTACACATCTTTTTACTGAAATGAAATGCTCAGTGCCCTTTCAAACTTTCATCACTCTTTAATTTGTCCATGTGAAATGACACTCAAGTGATCCCTCTGCCCTCAGCAGTGACACTTAATTATGTCACCTTACTGTGAAATTCAGTTTAAAGCATCCGATGAGACCATTTGTAGCAGAGCAAAAGGAATGAGACCAGCTGCAGGGCTGTTGGCATGTGAATGAACTGCTTCCTTTTAAAACGTTTCCATCACATGCAAATGGAGCTACGCGCTTATCAGTTCAACCAGCATGATCATTAACAGGTTGTAATAAACAGGCTAACGTTTATTTCAAAAACGTTTCGCCCTCATTTGCAGGAAGTGTGAAGACATCATGATAACTTCAGGCAGAGAGTAAGCTGGCTGGAAGAAAGAGACAGAAAGCCAAAGGTTGAAGATAGAGAGATTTGTTTGGGTGCCTGTGCCACTCCAAGTGAACCATTAAAAGAGGCATGTTTTATTGGGTCCTTTCAGAAGAGCAAGGGGTAATGCAATTTTTGTTCTGGGTTTGAACTTTGGAGACAGAAATTTAAACTTTTCCCTCTGATTGTTCCCAAGTCAAGATCTAAATACACCTTGAGGCCTTCTCTCACCCCCTGTACAAGTGGCTGGTATAGTGAGAGGGATGTGGGCATAAAGTTGCAGCAAACTTCTAAAACAAGATAAAACACATTGCAATGCATCCATAAAAACATAAGAAATGTATTGATATAGCCACTACCCCTTTCCAAGTTAAAATAAATTTAAAAAAACTTCATGCTTGAGGTCTGAGTGTAATTTTTTCCTGTGTATTTGTCTCTTCACCGATTGACCTAATAAGTGGAGAACACACCCTGAGCTGCTGTTGTAGTCTGTAACAGCATGATTCCCCTGATTCCACTGGAACATTCATGTGGACTTTCTACTGTGCACAGTTTTCTCAGTCCTCTGACTGAAGTCGCTGAAAGTGCTGACTCTGAGAATCCATTCCTTATAATAGGAAATGCTGAAATAAGACCAGGGATCATAATTTAAGATAGATGGGGTTCACATGGTCTATAAAAGCAGTGAGGAGATGACTTTCTAACACTTAGAATCTCTGGTATTGGATTGTTCTTTTTTTAAATCTGGTGAGAGGTTTTTCAGGGAGTCCCAGCTCAGGAAATATTTTCCACGGTTAGAAGCAATGTTAAAAAGGGAGAAATCACAGCCTTTACTTCTGTTACATCCCATGGCTGGGACTCAAGATTCCCTATTTATATAAATATATGAATAGCTGTTCCTGGCTATGACTTTCAAACTGTTTACAGCAGGATGCTTGACTAGTTTTCAAGAGGGAAAGAGCCTCCCGCTTTGCAAGATTGAGATAGAAATTACTCCCCACAATTTCTAGAACTTCCCCAAAAGCTTCAATGATGTTCAGATATAGGGATTGGGGAGACTTTGGAAGATGCTTTACTTCAACCCGGGTTTCATGAAACCACCCTTCATTCTGTCTAGTCGTATGTGTGTGGGTGTTATTGTCTTGGTGTGTAGGAACATCTACATGAAATGATGTTTGCACCATAGGGTGCACACTATTGCCTAAAATGACTTCATATTCCTTGGTTGTAATTCTGCCATGCAGTGTTAGAATAGTTGAACTGGTAGTTGGATCCAATATGGCCACAGCATGGCTTCCTTCACTATAACAGATCCTCCACAGCGTTTGGAGCTGAGGGAGCCGGTAATCTGGGTTGAAGGCTTTCTTTCAGGACTCATTAGATGGTAATATTTTTGGGAGCATCTTCAGTGTGGAAAGAATCTGTTATCTGGAAATGTTGATTTTAAAACATCTTTTATAGGAGAAACATAATGATAATGGTGAGTTATATTGAAATTAATGTGAAACACGTGTGGCTTCTTTATGCTTTTAGTCACTAGAAAATACAAGTACTTTTAATTTGATTTACAATGCTATTATTTCCATTATTTCATCAACCACTTTATTACAGTAACACAATGTTAAAAATACATTTTCACATTCGATCTGATCTACTCACAAGATTAATGAAGTTATGCCTAAGAGAGGTGAACATAGGAGAATATAATTAATGACACAGTGGTTTATAATAGAAAACTTCCAAAAACAGTCATTTTATTTCAAAGGGAATCCAGCATTCTTCAAGAATCTAACATGCCTTTATATGACCTGCTTGGGTCATGATGGGATGGATTCTATTCGTCCTGCTTAAAAAATTATCTGGGGTTCTGTAAAGCAATGTAATTCACATAACCTGTTAGCCTGGGACACTAAATTCACAGTGCAAACAACAAAGTACCATATATAATCATTCAGTGAGTCAATAACTTGATGCGCTCTACCTTTGCTGAATGCATTTCTGTTCCTAACAGATAAGATCTCTGCAACCACTGCTGAAAAATGGAGAATATTTATGACTTCAGTTGATTTGATTTGTGCCTTAGTAAAATAAGTTTCTCTTTCAGTGAACATAATAGTGGAACGGTCTGTAGGCTCAGAGAGATAAAACAGAAGTTCTGAAGTATAGAAACTTAGTTACAAGAATTTCTAAGGTAGAAACTGCATGATTTGATTACTAATTTATTATGTGGGTAAACCACGGCAGTTACAAAGACAAACCTTTTTTTTTTTATTTGATTTAGAATTTTGTAAAGTCTGTTGGGAATGTCTTTCTTTCTTTCTTTTTCTTTCCTTCTCACTTTCTTTCTACATGTTTGCCTTTCTGCTTTTATATAAAGCCAGGCGTTAAGGTGATTCTTATTTTTTTAAAACCCAAATATGACTTCTCTGGAACACAAAGAGAGAGCAGGATGGTTTGTTTTCCTAAGCCCTCTCACACCACATCACCTCAAAGAGTATTCCCAAAAGAATGCTGGATATCAGAATCAATTGTAATGTCATGAACTAAGCAGTGGTCTGCGGTAAATTAATTATACAAAAAAAGATCTTTTTACCAAATACATTATATTTGCTGGCCTTTACATTTATTAAACAACAAATGGCAAGGCAGAAGTAAAAGGTTGCTTTCTGGTTCTGAAGGAAGTTAAATTTGTCAATTCAATAGCATTCCTTGATTTTACTTCCCAACATTCCTTGATCAAATAGACTACAGTAGATATTTGAAATAAATGGATGATCAGTCATTACAATCAAGTAAGAAGCTAAATATCAGGAAAAAAATTAAATCACATTGGTACTGAGTTTCTGCAAGTGCTTGCATTATAAAGAGGTTAAATGCAATATTAGTTTCATTACTCTTAGTGTTTCTAAAATATTGGGGTCCATAAAAAATGAGAGGGCTTATTCACTGCCAAGCTAATAATATGGTTCACACATTTCTCTGGAGTGGGCCATAGTCCACTGATTATGGCAATTAAAACCAGCTAATAATATTCTTGTGTTTCTGCAAGGTAAAGCTTTTCCTATTTCTGATTACCCTATCAATTCCCCTGACTAGAAATATTATTTTGATAAATGTGGCCACACTGTGGGCTGAGTTGCTGACTTGTTCATGAACATGAATTTGTCAGCATTTAAGTTGATAAATGTATGCAGTTTGTGTTCATTAGTATTCAACAAAAGAACTTACCATTGACACAGTTACATCACAATAGACTGCCAAACCAAGCATTGCTATTGTAGTTAGCATCTTTCATCTTTTACATATCGTTCGCTGGCACAGACAAATGAGGATGCTCTCTGTGGCACGAGTTGGTAAATCCAGCTGTGTATTATAGCAAAGGTAATTCAAACCTGACAGAAAACGGCTCGGAGCTGGATTTGTCATCACTCATGGCGACAGTGCTGCTGGATTCAACAGTGTTTTGGGGTGATTAACCACATTCTCTTGCACCCCACATCTACTTACCATAATTCTAACCTGGTCACTGTTTGGGCATCGCCAGGCCTCGCAGTGTCATGCCTTGCAGTGGTTTTACAGAGAGCTATATCAGTAGGATGGTGGGAAATGGCTGTGGCCATGACAAGCAGTTGTGACCTTCGTTTGAATTCCTCTTGTAATCGCAATGAAGCACATAATATTACACAAGTAACCTCTTGCACTTTCTCTGCATATTGATGACAACCAGGGGTGAAAGTAGTTTTAAATTCTATTTGCCGGTACTTTCGGAAGTAGACACGCACTCACGTACTGCTGAGTGAAATCTCCGCTCGCAATCTTTTAGTGGTAGGCAGTACCAGACCGTACCGGCTTACTTTCATCCCTGATGACAACATAACTGAAAACAGATTGGATGAAATATTGGCCTGAAAATATACAAAATACCCTTAATGTATGAATCACTATGGTCAGGTGTTACAATCCTTATGAGGAAGGATTTAGTTGTGGTCAAACAAAGCCACTAAGATCTACAAAAATTGTTCTGACATCAATGAGTTAAACAATTAAATATGAACACTACCTTGGCTGAAATGGAAATATTGAAGGTGCATGTTTTAAAAAAAATGCCATATGTTAGAATGAATCTTTCCCATTAAATTCTGCCAATGTAGATTTGCATATTAGCTGTAGATGAATAAGTATCCTTGGGTCTCTCTGTACAGTTGACTGCCTCACAAAGCTGAGCTAAGGAAGTGAAAAAACATTCACTGAGTGCGCTCATTTGCATTTTCCCCGCAGACAGCAAACGACAACATTAGAGAACATCCATTTTGCTATATTTTTCCAGACTTAGTATTTCTACTTGCTTCCTCATTGGTATTTTAGTCGTGGCCTGTTCATACCCTGTGCCTTGCTCTATGTCAGCAGGATGAGTGCCAGAATACCTTCAACAAAGTCAGGCTATCAATATCTTCTATAAATAGTAGCCTGCTCCAAAACGGGAACAAGTCAGCAAAAAAATCCAATTAACTTTCAGTTGCTTTGTAAAACATTGACTACAGTCTGGCAGCATTAGTGAAAGGTGAAACAGAGTGGTGCTCTGCACAGCGTGCATGGTCCCCAGAGATTCACATAGCTCACCGTGTGATGTCATTTCATTTATACTCACACCTCTATGTCACAGGAGAGTTTTAGCTGAGAGAATGGAAAATGTTGCCAGTTGTAATGATTCTCACACTGAGATATCCACACTGCACGCAACAGTTTTGGCTGAAGAGATTGTGTACAGTTGATCCATGGCATTGGTGGATTACTCAGAACATTCATTATTCATTATAGCATTCATAGCAGTCAAAGTGTAGCACGGTACAAGTATGGTAACCTTGAGTATTCTTTACTGTCATGGTGGAATCTTCATTCTCTGACAGAAGTACCATGCCGAAACAAAACTGCAGTCACTTTTGGGTGATGGGGATGCAGGTAGTGACAGTACAATCAAATATATAAGGAAAAACATTCATTTATATTAATCAGTTGAGTTGAAGAGTTGACTTGGTCATTTCTTTCATGTTATCTCATTTAGGGTTGGGAACAATCGGTCTCCCTTGATTTGTGTCAAAGACATTGCAATGTAAAATTCACTGATTACACAGTAATCTGCCTTTAAGGTTTACAAATGTTATATCAAGTTTACAACAACATATTTCTGGAATAATGGCCTGTAGTTCAAATTTTTCCACTGTTTTTATAAAGACTTTGATCTAAATGTCATGAGGCAGTTCTCTTGATGTTGAAATGATAATTTGTTAAGCCATTACCCAGACAGGTGAAAGATGGATTGGTGCAGATATGCTCGAGAGAGACACTGAGGTTTGCCGAAACCAAGACTTGGAAATGCTGTTTTGGGTGAAATAGACTCCTTTTGATCTTGTTGTGAGATCTTAGAAAATGAAACACAGTGTTTTTCGACTCACTCCAAAACAAACTGAAGCAGTCCAACTGATGTAGCAAACAGACAGCCCGCAGCTGGTCCACACAGTAACCGTATCCATAGATACTTACACCATAATGTCCAAAGAAAACCAGCACAATTCACAACATGTTCCACCCAGGCAAGGGTAGCATCCTGTTCTTGAAGCTCAGAGCCAACCCTCTCCATTCGTGACTGAAAAGACTGGTTGAACGCTATTACTCCCCTATTTCACAGATCATTGAGCAATAAACATGACTTTGTTATTCTTAGTTAACTTGGAGGAAAGTGTGCCGTCCTGTAATTGCTAACATGAGCGTCTTGCTGCGGCATTGCAAAGATGGAATGGAATGCTAGGGGCTCAGCCCTCACGAGGAGCTTCAGTGCGACAGGCAACAAACACTCGCCACAGATGAAGGGCTTCCGGTACATCAAGAGCATTTGTCTGGAGCTCAAATAGCAGTGCGAGTTCTGTCTGAAGTTCTGTCTGTGCCAAAGAATAAAACAAGCTCTCTCATCTCTCTAATGCCGACACGGCTTATACTGTGATCCCTCCTGAGGTTAGTCTCTCAAAGTATGTATTCCAATTGATGTTGGTTATCCGAACAAAAACACTTGAGTCATGGCAGTCGTTGAATTGCAGGTGGTCAGATGTTTTCTTAGCTCTAAGAGAGAGAACTGTCCAGAAGTGGAGTTCTCTTCTGTACACTGAAATAAGAGAAGAGGACTCCAGCGTTTCCTGATATAGCAGAAAATGTCCTTAACCATGTTATGTATCAAATCATATCAATTAGGGTTCAGTTTGTTAATGAGAAAAGGGAATCCACACCTAAGAGGTTGAATCCTTAACATGACAGAGAGACAGGTGCAGGTCTGATCGTGTTTTGTATGTTTATTGTGATAGTAATGCCAGCATGGCATCAGTGATTTTCATTTTTTCACTAAGGTAAAACTTCTGGAAGTTTGCTGTAAACAAGCACAATTGCATTCTGAGCACAACCTCTCTAATTAAGGCATTGGATGCAGGGGGAATAGAGACACAGGGAGCTGCAAGTACAGTATATTCCTCTTTTTTATTGTTATCACTGTATTCGAAATGTGCAATATGATTGGAAAGTTTGTCTTTCAGACAGACTTTATTGATGTGTTGAACAACTGAAACGAATGCCCAGGCAATAACCAGAGATCACGGGTTCTAAAGTCTTGTAATAAGATATACTTAAAGAACGATCCCAATGTAATGATCATTTGAAGCCTTGGTAGAGTTCTGTAATGCCAACAGTGATACCATGCAATGTGAAGTATGAAATATCCCACAGAAAAGGCATCATGTGGATTATGATGATGTTGATGATTATCATAGTGAAGCCAAATGGCCAAGTCAGATGGCTCATTTATATGGAGAATGTAGGCTTCATACATGTTTTATATTAGAAACATCAGTCGATCCAATTGTTACAGCTGACTTTTTATCTAATTTCATTTGGGATTTAAAGGAATGGTTGCATATAAATCAACTGGAATATTTTGTTTGGTTCCAAACTAAAAAAAGATTCTGAATCTCATTCTCTTTTTTGTATGCATATCAACTGCTCTTTTTGAGGTTGTAAAATTTGCTCCAGATCTTTGAGAATTTATCATTGTCTAAAATTTTAATCAGAACTCTTGGAATGTAAGCCTGACATAGTGGTGTCGGCTTACTGACTCCAGTGACAGCACTGTACTTGCTTTGCCTGCAGGACCTAACTTATAACCATAGATGATTAAATAAATTATAAGCAACCTTTATCTGTGGCAGTTGTTATAATTTGATGATTGAACTGGCTTAAAGTTTGCCATTTTTCTTTTATAAAGTGTTTTGAAATGTAGAAATAGAGTCTTGCAGAGTTGCAGTGACAATCACAGCAGGCGCCATTCTGAGATTCATGGCCGTTTCATTTTTAATGACATGTTGGAGTTGTAAGGAACCTGAATATAAAAATGCCCCATGAATTAAAAAAGGTTCTTCTGTTCCCAAGCAACCTTGAATGACACCATGCTTCCCAGGGGGATTTCCTGTATGATACCCAACTTTCAAAATTCAGCCGTTACCTTACATTACCTCAGCAACATCCTCTTGTTAATATTTAAAAATGAATTATGGAGGGTTGGGGCCTGTCCTGATGTGGAGGGGTGGGTGGGGGGCAGGAGGGTTCCCTGGAAGGTCACTGGTCCATCTTGGAGGACAAGCACTTGCCCACATGCACACACTCTCATACCTATGGGAAATTGGGAGGCATGAGCTGTCTGGGCTATGTCTTGGGGGTGTGTCTTGGGCGCCCAGGGGAACCTATGTGGACTCTGTGTTGGAGGAACCCCGCCATGGTGGTGGTTAAGCCTGGGTCGTCTTTTCTGTGAGGCAACAAATCAAGCTGGATGAGATAAGAAAACTCTACCACCTCCATTGTGGACCGCACCATTTCATCATGTTTAAGTAATTGGCACAAAGAAGTAACAAACATGATTATTGAATAGGATTTAACAAGCTGCTTTCTCCTGTCAAACCACTGTGAGGGGTATGCCTAATGTCTAATTAATTTTTGGAAAATATGTTGCACCACTTTGGCATGCAATCAGCTCAAACAAAGCGTGCTATTTAGAATGAAAACCAAAAAACACATACATTCATTGGTGTGACTGGCTTTTTATCTGGAACAATCAAAATAGCATTTACATTAATCATCAGTTACAACAGTTTCACATGCCACTTTACATGCCTCAGAATTAATATTCTTACAATAACATTCAAACTAATTGTAAGTAGTTGTAAATTTAAAATTAAATACAGTTACATATCCATTTTTTCATTATTGGTTATGAGTTAGCCTGCATTCTAAGAAAAACCTTAATTTTTATTACTGTTTGTTTCACTTAGTAGCTCTACAGCTAAAATTGATATATTTTTGTACTTGTGTTCTATCAGATGATATAAACTTCACTTAACATGAATGTGCCACTATGATTAAAGCTTCATCTCTAGATTTACATTTCATCAGAATGGCATCTCTAAAAACAATAAAATGCTTGTGGCTACGTTACTTCACTTGTACGTTACTATCTTTACTGCTCTAGGGCCAGGGTTTCCGACCCCTTGCTCCTCAAGGCCCCTCAGAATGGTCGGCATATCACTAAGGACCACCAAATCAATACGGAATATGAGAACTTAACTGGATACCAAAAACTATGTAATACATGTATGTCTACATTGTAATGTCAGTATGTTGTTGATTCTTCTTAAACTTGCAAGCATTTTGCAATGATCAATATCGTTAAAATCTGACAATTAATAAAGAATATGCAAATAAGAAAAAAAATTACCCATACATCCAAAATACAGTATTCATGAAATATGGAATATAAACTATCATTGAGGAAAAGTACCTTCTATTTCACTGACGACCCCCAAGGTTTCCTAAAGCTGAGTTTGGGAACCCCTCCTCTTGTGTAGATAGCTGTCCGCAGAGAGATTAGTAAATGTTTATCTACACATTTTCCACATTTTTTTTCTAAAAAAAGATAGTCGTATTCTTTGTGAATGGAAGTTCGGCCTGCGACCCTTGCCATACAAAGTGGCATTTTTCCTCTGTGCATAGCATAAGTGCATTCACGTGCACGGCTGGCACCATTCAAACACAGTCACACTGATGGCGGGCCACGGCCAGACCTACAGTTATGTAACATGGATTAAGGATGGAGGTTCCTGACGGCGATAAGAAAACTCTGCCATCTATATATAGATTCTCCCATATGAAGAGCGGACCATAAGTTATGAATGCATGTTGCTGCCCCATTGAGCAATACCAACAAACCCTCACCCTGTCATTGATTCATGCTGATGTGACTATTTTTCATGTTTAATGCTTATGCGACTTGTTCAGTCCAGCAGGCCTCTGGTCTGACACAGTGATAGATGCATTCATTTTTTATTTCAGTTTTCAGTCTGATTGTGATCCAGTTGGTTGGGAAAATATTTGAAGCATTTCACCTTATCTAAAATTATTTTTTTTACAGTTTTTATGGTAATGTAGTGATATTGCTCCTCACTCATTACACTTCATTGTGAAACATGTCTTCCAATACATTTATAAGGACCATGACAGGTTTTGACAGAAACTATCAGATACCTCTAACTTTGACAAGAGAAATCAAATGGGATATTTAAAGATGATTTTTATTTAATTAAATTGCAATACAGATGATTATTTCGTATCTGGTTATATCATTTTCTTATGTCTGGTTATGAATTTTTTTGTTTATACAAGCACAAAAACATGTTTATTATTGATTATATTGTATGATTACTAGAGTTTTGGGTACCCTGGGCTTGTACCCTGCTGCAGTTTCACTTGAGAGCTGAAAGACAGGCCTGAGATAGCGGGCTTTGCCACTCACCCTCCTTTACCTAACACAGTCTCCCTGGAGACAGTATCAGGGGTTGGTAGAAAGTAGCAACTATCTCAGAATCTCTAAAAGTACTCCTAGCCAAGTTTGAGATATTCACAGCTGTTGAAAGGAAAAATTCTTTCTCATGTCAAGTATTACGTCACATATGATAATTTGAGCCTTAGCAAATTAGTGGTGATTTGAACATATTGCCAAACATGTATAAATCGGGTTGGATTACTTCTTGGGCTTGGTCCAGGTGTATGGCTTTGTGAAAAGAATCTCAGTATCTTTGGAAAGCATTAATATGTGCTGCGAAGGACTAGTTTTATGTATTATGGTGACCACATGGTGGCGCATCAGTTTGGAGGAAGACACTTAAGTCTCAATGCAAAACAGCTTAATGCATTCTCGGAAACTGAGTTGGCGTTTCTGGTGAGGTTACTGGGAAACTGTTTGAGTTCACCTGAACACAATATTTTAGCAGGGAATATTTAATCCAGTATCTGAATGATTTAGTTCCACATTAAGGATGAAAAAAACAAATTCAGTTCAATGAATATGTTCTGAATATCTTTCCAATATTTGTTGGCAGGTAATATTCACAAGCCATCTCCACTTCATGTTTGATCAAGAGAGTATTGAGAATGCAATCCTAATGTAAATAAGTATTTATGCAATTACTCACGAATAACAGGGTCAAACAACAAGAAAGATATGGAAAATGAAAAACGGGATTAATCTCAACTAGATAACACATACACTTTATGCTTGGAGTAACAATTTATTGCACCACTTTATAGTACATGGCATAACTTCGGATACATCCCAATAGGCCAGTAATCCCAATTTTTGCTTGCATACCATGTGGTATTTTCTCCTGTGTTTTAGGTCATTTGTTACAGAATAATCCTGCAGGGCAAGGGCACAAGTCATTTATTTTTTGTATCATTTTCCATCTAATGATGTGACCTGCTCAGTACTGCAGGAGTAATGCGTGGTAGGAAGTGGAGGTGACCATCCTGCATTGAGATAATGAGCATTATGGGAAGGTTCAAGCGCTATCCGGGGTCAAAGGTCACAGTTGTTTTTCACCTTCCCCTTTGCTTTGTCATTTACCCCCTACTAGACACCGGAAACACCTGGTGAAATTCTAAAAAATAAGCCCTTTCAGAGATATGAACCTGTTCTTTGCTGTTTGAAATGCATGTCTGCTTGTAAACGTGCCATATCAACTAATTAAGGCTAAGCTGTGCCAATATTGTCTTTACCAATAATAACTCCAGACAAGTTTCACTTATTTATAGTTCTGAATTTTTATAGGAATTTTCCATGCTTTCTAATTAGAGAACAATGCATCATGCCTTGTTGATATTTTGGTTCTATTTAATTTTCTTATAGTTTAGTAATCATTTAATTAGGGGGAACAAATTAAACCTGCAAATAGAAACAGCAGAGGCTTGTGAGATTTGAATAAGGGGCAGGAAAAAATGCATGAGAAATTTGTGGAAAAAATAAGTGTATGAAATAAACTAAAGTGCACCTTCATGGGCTTCATATACACTTATGACTTTTACATTTTCATGTGAAGTGCAGAGATAATCTAATGACATGACATAATGACTTGAAATAAATCTGCTCTTGATTAGCTATTCTTATCTGCAGCACACTGACATACTCTTTAACATGAACAAAAATAGATTATAGGCATTTAGAAATATATTTTCAGCCTCCTTGTCATAGCGTCATTAGCCTCTGTTATATGAAAATATTAGTAACATCGATACATGTTTCAGTAGCCATGGAAAGTTCTCACTTTCTTTGAATTCATATTTTTGCTCATATGTTCACCTGTCCTTTGTGATTTTACTTCAAATGTTTTGATTTGTAGATTTGTTCAACTGATTCGTTGAACAGTTGGTGGTTTCTGCTGAACGTTGGTGGTTAACATGTGAGGGAGTGATAATATATAGCAGCAGATAATAATCAGTTATATAGCTTCATATAACTTATTACTTATTACTTTATTTTCACATAACAATGAAGGAATGGACGGACTGACAGACTGAAAATAATGACTTTGAAAAGCTGCTACCCTAGGGTTAGCATGTAAGCCGCTCAAGTAGAGCTCATTAGAGACTAATTAACAAGCGATTTATGCCCTGGTGAGGCTTTCAGTGAGGTTTTCATTCACTGTAAGAATGAAGGTTTTTTTGAAAGATGGTTTTTGAATCCTAATAACATTATTCGTGATTGGATGTTCATAAAGGGCTTATATATTCAGAAACAGCAAGGGCCACTTTCATTGACTTCTGTAACAAACAAGTTTAAAATACAGTTTGCTACCACAGAAGGACTACACACAGTAATTTTGGTTGAATAATTAAAATGGTTCAGGTTAAACACAGCATAAGGTGAAATAATTGCTTATGGGGGGAAATAGGCTATTATCAATTACATATTTCATTTGGAAAGTACGGGCAGCATTCAAACGACAGCATGAAGTGAAGCATGATTAATGGAAAAATACTGATGCATGTTTTTGAGACAAAGGAAGATAATTAAAAATGTGTAACTCTACTACTAGGGAGAAAGAGAGGACTCAGAATGTTAATGATCAAAGAAGGAGAAGATGGAAAATAAAGTCTGCTGATGGATGAGGGCCAAATCCTTAATTTTATATCAATTACTGATCAAGAATTCAGTGTAAGTGCTTTTATCCAGAAACTCCCATCAATGTTGATTTATTTTCTGATCCAGTGACATTGAAGGTCATTGCATACGGCTAACATTGCTGTCATGCTCATCAAGTCATTAGGAGACTCTTGGCTCCGCTCTGTTGACAGAAGAACCATGGGTAATGATAAGAAATTCTGCATCATGGGATAAAGGTGATCACTCAGAAACATCAAGTAGTGATTAGCAGTGACCTTGCTTTCTAAGGAAGCTGGTAAATGTGCACTATAATATCCTGCTCTGTAGATCTCAGCTGACCTTTGTCAGTGATGCCTTTCCCTTACAGTTCCATGTTGACATCACCTTCAGCCCTGTTCCCTGAGAAACATTGTAAGCTTTTGTTTTTTGCCAGATGGTCCCCAACAACCACACTGCTATCAAAGTCACTGTGGTCTTACCTTACAGCCATGATAGGCATAACTATGGGCAACCAGACTTGCCCAGCATTTTTTCACATAATCCTGTGCATGCTGGGATGTGAATTGCAAAATTAACTCTTAAGTAACCTTGAGTCAATAAAGCAAATAACCTGTATGGAAGCACATGTTTTTAATGTTCTTCTTTCAATGCAACACATTTACACAAGTGTTTCCACTACGGGCTACAGATAACAAAGTGTCTGCAAATGAGCCCATTTAAAAACCTCCCTCGACTAATGTGAGCATTGAGTTTTTGGCTTCATTTATCCAAAATGCAATCATCCAGTTTGCTTTTTCAGTTCCGAGTTTGTGTATGCATTGTACAATGAATGGTAAGTTAAAATGCAATCATTAATTTTTCTAGTACATCTAAGTTCTTAGCACAACTTATCATCATCAAAGATCAGATGACCATTGTTTTACCAAAGCTCTAGATTTTAGGACAATATGTACAATTTAAATCATAACTCTGATTTTTTTGATTAAACTATGTCCAGTTCAAATGAATGGGTCTCATGCAATAATAAATATAAACACATATTTCATCAGATTTCTATGTTCTCCTGGTTACTCAGACATGCAGTTGCCAGAGGCAACACAATATCAGCAAGCAATTACCAAAGTTAATTTGTTACAATTAATCAGGTCTAACAAGACCACCTTGTAACATAAATATCTTAACATTGGTTTGCAAAATCTGTAATCCAGAAATAGAAAGGGAAACATTTTTAAATGTTTTATAATGCAGAAAAAATGTCAATTTATTCTGTAATTAGAAACTCCTGACGTTGCTGGAATCTTTAAATACTCACATAAGCTGTTACTCATGTTTGCAAAGGCAGACATTTGGATCAACAGAAATTCTAAAAACATTCATGTATTTTTTAAATGGAAAATAATAGACGGATTTAATTTTTGTGAGTAGAGGCAACATTATTGCAACAACATATGCATTTAAAGTATCGTGTTGGGGGAGTACATATGAGCGTTCTTTGTTCCTTTAAGAAAGAAGCTAATGCAAATAGACAGACAAATACTTCTGAAGGCAGCAGGAGAGGGTTGAATGCAGGAGATTAAAATAATAATAATACATTTCATTTATAGCATGCTTTTCATTGAAGTGCTCCATGTGAATACATTTAAAACAAAAAATGAAGGGCACAAATGAAAAGGCCACCAACACACAGAACACAGAGAAAATTGTCATTATTAACAGAAGGAATTCCTATACAGGGATGTTTTCCGGCCAATTTTAAAAGAGCCCAGGGTCAGTGGTGTCTTCAGATGGTTGAAGAGCTACCGTGCTGCTAAATAGCTTGCTAACAGTATAACCTAGTGTCTATCTATACCAGAATGTATAGTAACATACTGTAAAACCTAAAGGCAAATTACAACATGGATCACCATTAAATTATATGCATTATTGACAACATTCGGCCAATCTGGTGTTCTAGCTGCAGAATCCATCATGCTCTTGTTTAGTTCTAGCTGATCTTTTACCAATGATGGTGGTGGATTCTGTCTGCTACAGCTTTCATACTGCATCTAGTTTTGTTATGTGAAGTCCACCGAAGTGCAGTGTTCCCTAAGACCAGAAAGCTCTTACAAGCAATTCAAAAGGGTTTAAAGTCAGGGAATAGTTGTTCTTCTCTTGTGCAGCCCCACTCCCTGATTTAGACTAATGCAACAATTACATTTTTACGTTGACCTCTTACAGTAGCGTAAAGCTTTAAATGTCAGGAAAAAATCCTCATACTTTTGGACAGAATGGATCTCTGGTATTCTGTTCATGTAAAACACTGAATAAATCGAAAAGTATGATCACTTTGAATAATGCAACCCGCAAAATACATACATACATCATGTATGACCCCACTCATAATTCCCATCATTTTCAGAATCACATTGATATGCTTGTCCCAGTTCATACCCTCTATTCATCTGGCAAGTGATTTAAACATAAGCCACAAAATGAGCCCTGTTTCACTCTTGTATTAAAGCCAAGTGATTAAAATCCTTTGGCTCAGGTATTCCAACTACTATGATGAGCCAATTCAACATTTTGCTTTGTATTGCATTCAAGCATAAATATAATTTGGGGCTGCTTTTGCAGACATTAATTAAGTTTGTAATTCAGGTCTTAATTGCCTTTAATTTAGTTACCGTAATTAGAGTTTAAATAAATTGGTGATTTGTAATCATTTTAACAGTCTGTAGTATAACTCACTAGTGTACACAGAAGCAAAAAGCCAGACTTTGACATTTTGTGTGAGATGCTTCTATCCTAGTTCTATGTGGGTGAGATTGGCAGAGTAATGGAAGTCTTTATCTTTGTGAAAACAAAAGGTTTTTTTAAATCAAAGAAGGCATTTTGTTTTTCTCAGATAACATAAACATTTATACCTTTCTTGTGATTTATGTTTAATTATAACGTATCCATGCAAGCTAGTTAAATCATACATTTGACTACCTAAATCTGATTTGTAGTTTCTGAAGGGTATAAAAAATTATGTAAAGTATCATAAAAACCTCAAAATGTTAATGCTGTAGGGGCTGACATCCATTATACTGATTTAATAGTAGGGGGCCAGACAAATAGACCTTCTGGGGCAAAATACATTTTTTAGGAGATTTAGCTACCAACATGATTTGTGCCTTTGAATGACTTCTGTGCCTTTATAAGTTAAAGTTCTCATATTTGGGTGTGGCTGGGACAGACTATGATGCAAGTATTGCTTCTGAGGCGATAACTAACATCAGTTAGGATAATAGTACGACTATATTTGGGGCAGGTGCTCAACCTCTACTGATAAGCAACTGTTCCCGCGCCTGAAGCACGCGCCTATTTGTCAACATACTGACTCTCCAAACCGAGCCATCTCGCGCATGGATGCTTGCCGAGTTGGCATTATGTTTGCAAGAATTTCCCGAATCTACTGGAAGCAAAACTGGTCCCCAAGACCCTCCCTGTCCCCCCTCGTGAGTGTTTGCTCGGTCTCGGATTCGCACGCTATGTTCAGAGAATTATTTCAATGAGAGAGTAAGAGTCGTGCCGAGGGAGCAGATGTGACCAGAAGCTGCTGAGACTTACGCGGACTAGGTACCCGATAAGAAAAGAGAGTACATCTATACGCCATAAGAACAGGAAAACCCCACGAAACAATATTACTATCATCTTGGAAATAATTGCTGATGAAGAACTGCAAGGAAAAGGCATTTGGTAGAGAAGTAAGTCCAGTGAATATGGTAAAAAGATCGTGTAGACTTGAAGACTTACACTGTCTTGTTAGAGTTCAACTGAACTTGATGCTGGAACATGTGATGCGCAATATATAATAATTGATTAATTATACAATTTTTAGCCCACGAAGATCTGCATTAGAACTACCTTTCTCAAGTGGATTGTACTGATAATCATTTTTCACTGATGTGTGACTTGTTCGTCAGAGTAGTGAGTCATTTATTTGAAATGATAAGGTACATCTATTTTTGAAAAAGAAATGCAGAAAGGATTGTAGCCTACTATAGGAGGTACACGTTACTGTCCGACGCTAGGGGTAGGCAAGCACCGAGTAAAATCGGGTAACTGCACGTATGTTTCGGAAACAAATCCATAGAATTACAGTTGTTAAAAGTATAAATGCGGTTTAAAATGCATAAATAAAAGTTAGATAAAACTCCACTCACGTTTACGAATGAAAAGTGTTCGGATTGCAGATATTAATATTACGTCTGGGTAAATATTCCGTAGTATCCCACTAAAAGGGTGTATCATTTTACTGTCGTTATACATGACTCTGAAGTAGATTTTTGGTGGAAGGACTGGGTGCTTCCGTATGGAAAGCACAAAGCAGTTCAAAACAATTAGTTACTTAAAGTCAGCGATTGGAGGTTTGAAGAGTTCGAGTCTAGCAAGTTCTTATGTGTGCTCAGTCAATAAGTCAATCGGTGCATTTACACAGGCTTGTGTGAGCTCTTTTGTGTTAACGATAAAGAGCTGGCCTGATTCATTTTCCTCCGTTGAAATCGAATTATCCCAATTCTCGTTCAATAAAAAAAATGTCAGTTGCGACGTACACGGCATAATGCTTGAGAGCATACTAAAGTAACGTGACTGCAAATACAAGCACACAGCAAACGTGTCATGTAAACAATCACTAAAGCGCATTTATAGAATTCCTTTTACTTTCTTGTACAGTTGTTGTTTTGTTGAGGCCTTAAGTAGACAAGTAGTTCAGTTTAATACAATTAAGTTTCAATCGAATTTGAAAAAAAAAAAAAAATCCTTGAAGGAACGCACAATTTTCAAATTCAGAAGATAACGTAATTTACAAATCTCTCGACTGTGCGCTCTTTGACACATGCAGCCGAAAACAAAGTCAATTTCTACTTGTTTTAACAGCTATGGAAGTAAATGTTCCGGAGTCGCATTGCAGAACGAGGCTCAGTCGGATACATATCTCGAAAGTAGCCTATGCTTTCATTGGACCTCCAGCCATAGGTTTGCGGTTTTGCAGAGCAGAGGATCCATTGATAACTCTTTGTGATATATATTACGTGTAGAACCACATATGATACACTGTAGGTTCTTAAACTTTGTCTACAATCTACTTTTTAGAGTGAAGACAAAAGCAGTCAGTCATTGCTGCCTTTGTCCCAATGGTTCATTAAGTTCTTTTGTGAACCCTTTTAAGCTAAAGTTCGTCAAAGAACTGACAGTAGCTCAAGATGCTTTTAAGAACCCAAGGGTTCTGTTATGAACCTTTTTTAACATGTGAAGATAATTTTCACCTATTCTTAATATAGTGTGGCTTGCTGTACTGTATTGACAGTCTTAAAATGTGAGCCTCCTACTAGAACTTCTGACTTTCAAAGCCTGTAATCCAAAGTTCTTTAGGTGGTTTCAGGTGATCAACAACTGCTTTGTAACACCTGTTGGAGCAGACAGTTGTGAACGTGAAGAGGGAGATTCTCTCACAGAAAGTGAAAGTAATGGAGAATGCTTGTTATTATTGAGATTGAAAATAGAAAAGGCTGCGAATTAATTTTTTTATATAGCTGAAGTCATACTACAAACTGTAGAAGTGGATTGAATATACACAGTGTTTACATTATGGTTTAGTGTTAGGAAAAAAGACTGCAGAACCTCTGAACCCTTTTTCTCAAAACCATAGTTTGATAGCTTAACAGGGCATGGCTCATATAAAACTGTACTTTGACTGAATTAACCCAAGGTCTTGACTCCATAGACCCAATGTCTGATAGATTGTCTGGAAAACTGTTTACTTTTTTGGTATAGAATGCCTTATTGGCCCTCACATTTCTGTCAGCGGATTTGATTGGCTGGGGGTGGGGGGAGGGGGTTGATTGAATAGTCCTGAATAGTCAGTTCCAGTTGGAGTCCTTCATTCATTTCTGGGCTAATCATAAGTAGTAAATAACCATAGGTAGTAACAAACCATTGGATAATTACAGGCTATTAGTTGTCAAAATATCCTGGGGCGATAACATCCCCCAATAGTAGTTCTTATAAGTGAGACTAGCTAACAAGTGTTCTGTGTTTGGATTTATGTAGCTTTACAGAGCTCTCCAGGGTTCTGAAGTTGGAAGCCTGTGACTGTAAACAGCAAAAGCAGATGCACTATTTTATGTGGGGGGAGTTCACCTTTGTAACAGCGGGGATCTGCTATTGATCTGGCTTTTGAGATACAGTCTCATAATTGCTAAGTAATTTCATTTCTCTGTAGAAATACACCATAGTAGAGAGCATATGGTCTGACTGGCCAGCGTTTTTCATTGGTACAAGTATATTAAACATTTTAACGAAATGTCTGGTGGCCCTGTTTTTTTTTTCATTTGTTTCTGAAAAGCAAATGGACAGCATGCACAGCTCTTGGTAATTGTACAAAATATTATGATGACTGAACGTCAGAAAATAACCAAATTTTTGTAATCTGTACTCTTTGTCCTCTGTTGAAAGCACCTTAGAGATTCACTGTAAATATATTTATTGCAGTAGCACCTACATCAGTCTAGTGATTCTGTTTTACTAAGCTTCCTCAGATTATGTAGCTGTAGAGTGTTCCCTTACATCTAATGAATGGTTTATAATGATATCCGTTTAATAGATATCATTAAATGGATATCTATTAAATGGATCCTTTCCTCAAGTACAATTTGCTTAGTACTTGAGGAAAGGATAGCAACATCACATCTGTTGTACAGTGCCTATCATAAGTATTCGCCCCCTTGGATGTTTTACCCTTTCATTGCTTTCATAAATCAATCATGGTCAATAAAATTTGGCTTTTTTCACACAAAAATTTATTGGAAAAAACTCTTTAAGGTCAAAGTGAAAACAGATTTCAACAAAGTAATATCAATGAGACAAAATTATATAAAGAAAAATAATTGTTTGCATAATTATTCACCCCCTTTTAAATTTAATGGTCTAATTCAATAGAGTTCTATCCAATTGGTGCCAATAGTCTCAGAATTTGTGAAATGAAGATCACCTGAGTGGTGTGGGTGTGTCTCAAGTGATTAAGGTATAAAACACCTGTGTCTGAAGGGTCCAGAGACTGGTTGATCAGTATTCCTGGCTACCATTACACCATGAAGACATAAGAACACTCCAAGCAACTCAGAGAACGGGTTATTGAAAAGTACAATTCGGGGATGGATACAAAAAAATTTCCAAGGCACTGAACATCCCTGGAGTTCAGTGAAATCAATCATCAAGAAAAGGAAGGAATATGGCACATGTGTGAATCTGCCTAGATCAGGCCGCCCTCATAAACTGAGTGACCGTGCAAGCAGGAGACTAGTGAGAGAAGCCACCAAGACCCCTACGACTACTCTGAGGGAGTTACAAGCTTCAGCTGCTGAGATGGGAGAGACTGTGCATATAGCAACTGTTGCCCGGGTTCTTCACCGGTCAAAGCTTTATGGGAGAGTGGCAATGAGAAAGCCACTGTTGAAGAAAATTCACATTAGATCTCGACTAGAGTTTGCCAAAAGGCATGTAGGAGACTCCATGGCCAATTGGAAGAAGATTCTTTGGTCTGATGAGACCAAAATTGAGCTTTTTGGCCATCAGACAAGACGTTATGTTTGGCGGAAACCAAACACTGCACATCAACAAAACACACCATCCCCATTGTGAAGCATGGTGGTGGCAGCATCATGCTGTGGGGATGTTTCTCAGCAGCCGGCCCTGGAAGGCTTGTAAAGATAGAGGGCAGAATGAATGCTGCAAAATACACCAAAATCCTGGGGGACAATCTTATTCAGTCTGCAAGAGAACTACGGCTTGGGAGAAGATTTATTTTCCAGCAAGACAACGATCCAAAGCATACTGCAAAAGCTACACAGGAATGGTTAAAATCAAACCAGGTAAATGTTCTGGAGTGGCCGAGTCAAAGCCCAGACCTCAATCCAATTGAGAATTTGTGGCTGGACTTGAAAAGGGCTGTTCATGCCCGATACCTGCACAACCTGACAGAGCTTGAGCAGTTTTGCAAAGAAGAATGGAGCAAAATTGCAGTGAGTAGATGTACAAGACTGATTGAGACTTATCCACACAGACTCAGTGCTGTTATTGCAGCCAAAGGTGCTTCTACTAAATACTGACTTGAAGGGGGTGAATAATTATGCAAACAATTATTTTTCTTTATATAATTTTGTTTCATTGATATTACTTTGTTGAAATCTGTTTTCACTTTGACCTTAAAGAGTTTTTTCCAATAAATTTTTTTGTGAAAAAAGCCAAATTTTATTGACCATGATTGATTTATGAAAGCAATAAAAGGGTAAAACATCCAAGGGGGTGAATACTTATGATAGGCACTGTATATGTACAAACAGTTGTCCCAGAATATGTAAACTCATTTTAGGACAAAGACAGAAAACTTAAGTATTATGGCCAAAATACTCATACCTTCACTGACATGCACATTGTCAGACTTGGATCATTATGTAACACAATTTTCAAAATACAGGGTACAATATAAAGTCTGAAAAAATACAGGGTATGATATATGAAAAACAGGGAGAGCAAAATGGGCTTTTATTGTATTGTTATTTCATTTAAATTGCTTATTGCCAATAGTTGATGCCTAGATTAAATAAAATAGTACCATACTTTTCTGTAATTTCTGTAGATATCTCCAAACCCTGGAACTGCGATTTTTTTTTTTAGATCTGAGATGTTTTACTCAACAAATCTTGGTGACCTGTGTTGATACCCAGCAGAGATAGTCACAAGTGCATGTAATCAGGGTCCTAAGGTCTCAATGCCTGTTGGTGTCACCAAATTCACGCCAGCCATGTCATCTCTCTTTCTCCCCAGTGGCTGCTCCCGATCTTCTGGATCCCAGATCAGCCACACAGAACAACAAGCCCCGCCTCTCTTTCTCCACCAAGCCCATCGTCTTGAACTCGGGGGATGACTGCGACACCATCGGCACGGTCATGAAGTGGAAGACAGTGCTGGCCATTTTCCTGCTGGTGGTGCTCTATCTGATCATCGGAGCCACTGTGTTCAAGGCCCTGGAGCAGCCCCAAGAGAGCTCCCAGAAGTTCACCATTTTGGCTGAGAAGCTGGAGTTCCTGTCCCGCCACTCCTGTGTCAACTCCTCAGAGCTGGAGGACCTCATAAAGGTAATTTATTATTTCTTAAGGTCACTCACACTTTTGTCCACTTCTTCTCATTGATTGGTTGAGCTGCAGCTCTTTGATACAAAGATTGTGTAGTAGTGTCTGTTTATGAGTGCTGGGTCATGATTTGCAATTTCATCAACTGCAAATCCCCTACATAAACACAGACACACACTTATGGATATGCCTTAACGTATGTGCACTTTTATATGAGTACAGACTTATTTTTTTATGGCACAATATTGACGATGTAATATAATGCTGGGAATGTAATTGAGGTATTGATGTGATGTTGCCCATATAGTACCCATATGTTTTATTCATAATACACCACTCAAAGGCCATTACAGGGAGTCCAACAGCTAGCAGCACAATATTAAGGAAGCAGCAAAGAATTACTCTCCTTTTCAGAGACAGATGCTTGTTTAGCAATGTGCACCACGCTCAGGATTCCACATTACTTGGCTCTGACCACAGCAAATTGACTTTGAGTAGGCGTATCGATAGTTCTTTCCACAGTGCATCTTTATGTACTACAGTCAGGATGGATAAGCAAGTACATTGTGAAAAATGACCAGGATGACAGTTAAGAAAGTGATAAGATTGGGAAAATTTTCAAAACACATCACTTAAATATAATGAAATGTAGAACTTGAAATTAAATGTACTGTAGTACTACTCTAAAGTTTGTGTATTGAGAACCTTCATTAGGTTTGCACTTTATATAGAGAATACTCTGTTATATAACACCATGTTAGATCATTCAAAACTGTTTTACATGTTCTTATCCTGTTAACTGTTAACATTCCTATGGTAATCAAATTAACAAAATTAGTGTGACTGCAAAAACTAAGTCATTTTGGCATCCCATTTGGGAAGGCCATGGCATGGACAGTTCATTTATATCTCCACAGATTGTGTAGAGGTACCATAACGAGACACTGAGTTTATGGGCATTCATTGTGCCACCTTTATTTACACACAGCCATTGTGTGCACCTGTGCGGTTACTTCCCCCAGCATTGCACACCAAAGCTGTCTAAATTGTGTATGTCCCCTCAAAATGTTATTAAATTACTCTCAGACTGTGGAAGACTCAGCCAATGCTTCCATCTGCCAAAAAGAACAAGCCTAATGCACCCCGACAATCAAACGCGCTTTGTGGATTTGTTATAATTCGATTTTTCATTTAGCTGTCAGTCGGAGTTATTACCGAATGAAAGTGGGGACCCGGTAATCGTCATAAAGCAGACCGTGCTTTCATTTCTTTGCCACACATTGTAATTCGTTGCTTATCATTGTGTGCAGAGGCTCACTTTTTAAAATACAGTCTGAATTTGGTGGATAAAATGCCATGCATGCTGTTTGCTCTGCTGTTGTTCCCTGCAGAGCCGTTTCGTTAGGTTGCACATTTTCTGCATGCTAAATTTCTAAATGGAGAAGATTTGTTACATTAAAACAATTAAAATTGATGGCAAGATGCTGTCATTGCTGTGACTGCACTGACTCTGAGTGGTGATGGAGATAAAATGAAGCTCACAAAGATGCTTCTAATCATCCAATTGCACATTTTACAGTCAGGTAATTACAACTGACTCAAAATGAGCAGCAGTGTTTCTTACCAACAATTGAACTAAATATGTAATTGCTTTGGGACTGTACTTCACTCATTATAATCACTGTCCTCATCCCAGGCTATAATAAACTTTAAGCAAATGATACAGATATTGTAGAGGGAAGCCTCACCTTGAATCACTGCTAGTTTCTGCTTCAGGCTTCAACATATGATGGATGTTGGAGAATCTTATAGGTGACTGATCTATGCGTATATTCCAGGCTCCAGTGCTGGTCACCAAAAAGCTGTTAGCATTTGTCTGAAGTAACTAATAGCGCCATCTGTAGGGCAGGAGGTGATGTGCATGCATATTATCCATTACACATGCATGACAGTATCAACAGAAAGTAGCTTGGGTTTATTTAATGAGGAGAGACTGACACAGAAGGATGAGTAACATTCAGAAATAAATAACTTTTTTCTGGGTGGTCAGGATCATACAAAATTTCCATTTTCACTAGGCACCTCTAAATTAGTGTTGATCAACAAAATAAACTATACCTTTTATGTGTTTCAGACAAAAGTGGCCAAATTAATCTATGTAGATCTTTCAGTAAGTGATAATTGCCTGGATTTAAGGAAAAAATATTTTTTAAGGCATGCCAAAATAAGAACATGTTAATTTCACCCCACATCACTAAAAACAGTAAGTATGGGTAGTTGGCATATGGGCTGAGTTTGAAGGGACTGGACTGAAGATTCAGGTCAGTAGGTTTGTAATCAGCCATTTGGAAGTATTACTTGGAAGCTGTCCCTGAAATCGTCTCCATTGCTGCTATTTCCATTGGACTGCACAGAAGCATTGACATTATGTGAATATTATCTACACTTATCAGATTCTGGATTCCTTTTATTCAAATAGACCACATCTAGACACACCCCCAGGTTGTTTTTAAGGTAAGACATTTTGCCCCCTCCAAAAAAAGAGGGTGCCCAGTTCTATAGTCCAGGTATCAGCAATCATTCAACAGCTTTCCAGAGCTCTCTTTTTTAAGTCAGAACAGCGGGACTGTCTGATGTGGTTCATTGAAGCCAGTATTGAGCTGAATACAAATTGAAGCATTCTTGTGGAAAGAGAACTTCAACCGCAACCTTTGCCATACAGGATTTGATCCATGCACTTAAGTGAAGGCAGAGTCTGCCTTAAGAACCACGGACAGCGATTTGCTGCACTGTCAAGGAAAAACATCCTGCCGCTGTCCTCAATGATCTTTACATTAATACTGTTGTGTGTATTTTAGGAGCTGTTCAAAGCATAAAAGCTATGCTGAAGTTGCTGAAGGCCATTAGCATGATATATTTTTAACGTCATGGTTGAAGCTTCATTTGAAAGCTGTAGCAAAGTGCACCATGACAAGAAAAATATTTCTTTGGAGTAGGCTTAATTTCACTGGTACCAGACCCTGTTTTCCATGCAAATAGAAATCAATTAGCTTTTGGTAGTAATTACTATAAATCACCCGCAGATTGCAATATTCCAAGTACCCCGACAACCTAAGGCAAGGACATATAGACTAATGGTTTCAAATGTCTGGTTTGCTTAACATAATGATAGATGTTTACATTTAATGAGCTCTGCTTAAGGGAGTCACACCCCTTCCATCATCGACTGCTTCTGACTAAATACTGGTTTACGATGTTTTTGCTCTCAGTCATGTTTCATTTTGAATTTATTTTTATACATGAACCTGTTAGTGTTCCAATGAACCTGTTCGTAATCTTTTCATTGTATGGTGAATTGGACTGGCATGCATGTCAGTTGGTCAATGTAATAAATCCAGTAAGTTATTTTTTCGTGTGTTTTTTGGCACCCACCTCTACTCATCCCATGTTTTGAGACCCGATGCTCTGACAGAAAGTATTTCACTGTAGCTGCTGCCAAACCCACAATAAAGCTACCCTTGTATTTTAGTAAGACATTCTAATTATAGCTGAGCCACAATTGATACTGGCACAGTGCCATTGACACCTTGCCACTACTGATTTACTGCAATATTGAAAGGAGCACGTAGCTAAGCATCAGTCTCTCATGTGTTTGTATGTAGCTACCTGTAGGTCATGTGGTCACATGCCCAATGAACTGACCAGTGCAATGCATGTTACAGGTCCGGTGTTAAATCTGACTGCTGTGAATGCCAATGGATAGTGTATTATACAGAAACCTTTTTTTTCATATGTATCGTGTGACCTATCTGTAACCTTCACACATCTTACCAATTGCTCCCAACCTACGAGGAACAACTGAAGTACAGTACAATACCTTAAAAAAAGTATTTGTCATTTGAAATTATGACATGGATGTGTTGAAATTGCTGCAATTTCAAATACCTTTTCACAGTAATGTAGTATATACTCTCCCAGCATAACTCTCTCTGAGCAATGTGAAGCCACCAACACAAATTACAAGTGCCTGCTTTCCTTGTGCCAGATTTTACGGCAGCTCCCGCTCACACATTCATTTTAAGCCCTCGCTCTGTGAGATGCTTTTCATCTTCCTTCAATGCTAATGTCTTCAGGGGGACAGCAGCAAAAGCCATACGTATCATGCAGGAGGTCAGAGCCATTCTCATCTCATAGAAAAGGGCACTTGGTCTTGTTCATGTGATGCAGTGGCATAGTGGTCATAAAGCCCGCGATAGGTGTGACAGACTGTAATTGTGTATGCAGGTCAGATTGCGTCGTCTTGACCTTGTCTTGGATGGGGAAAGGACCTTTCTGTGCGGGAGATAAGAGAGGCTGACCTTGACTTTAATTGAATCTCCCAGCGCTGCAGTGTGGGAGATCAAGACTGCACTTTAAAGACTCAGTCCGCCGCCTCACTTGTCAAGTAACCGCAGGCCACCTGGCTCCTGGGACCACTGTCCTCAGGCTGACTCTGCTCCCACTGGAACATATCAACCAATTTACGATAGGAACTGCTTCAGTGCTCGCCTGTGCTTGGCTAATGTCACCACACTCTAAGGGAGAGGTCTGTGAGACATTCAAGCTGGAATGGAGATGGTCTAACTGAAGTCTCAAGTAGTGTGAATGTACACACATATATACTTGCATATTCTTGCTGGAATGGTAACTTTTGCCGAGCCTTAGACCCTTAGACAGATGTGGTCTTTTCTGGAGGTACCTGCTCTAGAATCTTTGCTGTGTGAATCTTTTCTGTGCAAAGTATTTATTCTCAGGTAATTGAAATACTGTATCCATTGTGTATAATGTATATAATAGAATATTATGAAATCATAAAGTTTCTGACTAATGTATTGTAAGAATCTGTATTGATATTAGAGGCTCTGTGGAATTCTGGTTTGTTGATGGACACTGCATAACCAGCTCTGCCGTGTCCTTTAACCCACAGCAAGTGGTGTCAGCAGTGAAAGCCGGGGTCAATCCATCAGGCAACTTCAATCAGACCAGCCTGTGGGACCTCAGCAGTTCCTTCTTCTTTGCTGGGACGGTCATTACCACCATAGGTAAGACTGGCTCTGTCCCCCTCTTTGACCTGCTCACTTTACCCTGAAGCTTGCCCACACAGTCCCCTGAATGTGAAACATTGTGGTAATTACTTATGAATCAGGGCTTAGTGTGTGCATCAACCCATCCCTGAAAGATGTAAGACGGATGGTCCTCCTAGTACATTGAGCTAGTGGGGTCTCTTGTCTAGGTACTGTGCTTGTGGCTGATAATGTCACTGACTTGATACCAACCTTCACCTGCAAAATGTCTTCAAAATGTCCTGCAATGTGGTTTTATCTGTTCCATGGCTAGGCTATTAGTTACCTAATGGGAGAGAGGTTTGAACAGTCCTGTAGCAGCGTCCTGTTAGAAACTGTTCAACAGGACAGAAACAGAAAAGGGGCATTTGTCACTTATAATTCAAACATCCTCCTGTTTGGACCAGAGTGGATCTTATTTAGATTTACAGCTCTCCCCCTTGGAGGTCCCCAAGGCAACAGAAATATGTGTCTTAATTTGATTTCAGTGGTGGCTGGTTTGTTGGAAATTGACTGATCTTCAGTGTGTTTCATTTACTTTCCATAATAAACTGATGCATGTGTGCAATCAAAATGATAAATATCAATGGTACAGCTGTTTATCCCCAAATGTTATATTAAGATAGCATTATTTTTCCTCATATCCCAAAAGCACACAGCAGCACACCACTGATTATCTGAACTTGAATGTCCCCTTTCTTCCCCATGTCTGAATTCATGAATTGGTAAAGACCTGATACCCTTGAAAAAGGTACTTCGCCTGAGCTGCTCCATTGAATATCTAGCTATAGAAACGCATTGTGAATGTAAGCTGTGAGTTGTGGGGTTCACCTTGCAAACCACAGTTTAAGCACCTTTTTTGTGTACATCGGCATGTGTACTGGTGACACAGATCTAACTCAATAGAAAGCCTAATTCCAATTTTAAAGAACACTTAATGTAATATGTGTCATTGGAAGTATTTCTTTTGTTGCGGTCAAGTCAAATAATCAAATCAGCTAATGAAGCTACCCAAATGGAAGAGCTTTTCTATTGGATTTAGATTGCATTGAGATATACAGTAGTAACATGAGCTCTTTCAGTGATGACAAATCATTTTTCTAAATATCAATATCATTTAATATTATTTGCTGTATACTGATTAAGTAATATGTCCATAATATGACCAAAAACAGCAAGAAACTCAAAGTTAATTTTCAAAGCAACGGCTCTGATTTTGTCAGTAGCGTTTGCCAGGTGAATGAGTACTCCTGATGTGTTATTGTTGCAGGTGTGAAATTCTGAAATTCAGGACAGCACAATCTGAACCAAAGAAAAGTTAATAAGGTTCCCAGTGAAACATCTTAGCACTGCACTGCGCAGAACTACAAGCTATATATTTATGATGAAAAATCCCCACAAATTCAGAACGTCTGCCATTCACTGTCAACTCTGTACCTGTGACTGGTCCTTTACGTCTAGTCAGTTTCAGGTCAAGTCATCAACCGATGCCACCAGAGGTCAATGAGGGCATCTCAGTGCATCCATCTTCATTCAGTAACTAATAGGAAATCTCCTATAGAGACTCTCCCACAATCTGGGATGAACACGACTGGAAATAATGAATCTGTATCTGACACCTCCATAGTGTAGCAGACGCTTTCAGTTTGCAGATTAAAGATAAGCCCCCTGCCCTGGAATCCAGCCCATCAGATTGCTTCAGGTGTCATACATTTTTTTTTTCCCGCTCACTTGCTTAGTTGTCCCCAGCTGCTGGAATTGCTTCAAAGGGGTAGGTTTTGATCAGGTGTTTCGGGGCTGTCACGTCAGGAACTTCTGTTTAGAGAAAGAACATGAAGGTAGCCTTGGTCAGGAGGTACGCTGTGAGGTGTCTGTTCTGTGCTAATAAGGGGAAGTGTCAACCAAGAGAGAAATATGCCCTAATGATACATGGAGGAACTTTTCACACATCTTTGCTCATTTTATCACAAAAATGAGAAGCACAAACAGCTAACATCCATCACCCATACCTTCTCTTGCAACCTCATAACACCAAAGTATTTACTTCCTAACTAAAGTTTCTCAGTGTTACCCTGCACTCATTCATACATTAAAATGTAGTTTTAGTTCTTCTTGATGCCAGAATTCTCACAGAAAAGAAATTAGTGCTATAACTACCTCTGACATACACCACTTCTGAGGCCCGAATAATGTGTGGCGCAAATAAGACCACTGACATTGCTGACTAACAACAGCCTTGTTGAATTTTTTAATAGAGATGACATTCAAATCCTAGGTAGTAAAACTGTCCTGCGTGTCATTACTTTTCACAAAGTAGTGAAACTGTCTAGTCATAAAAAATTCAATACTATTATACAGCTTTATATCCACAACTGTAAGCTAGACCACCAGCCAGCCCATGATTGAGTGGACATTGCTGTACAAGGGTTTGATTTTTTCCGTATTCTCCATCTTAGCCTAGCTAATACCGCCCATTGTAGTGCTGAATTGTAACTGAAGGTGTAGATGGTGGCAGATGCTAATGCTTGTGGATTTCAGAAGCCTCATGATCATCGAGTGCTTCACATGTAGAGTTCCTCGTTCAGATCAAAAATTCATTATTCTTGTCATGTCGCAGACTGTGAGAGTGTTAGGCGTAGCCAGCATTCTTAATGAGCTTCCTTTCTCTTCTGCCCTGAACATCTTGGGAAGGCTTGGGGAATGTTTTATCATGCAGTTACAGACAACAAACATACAGAAACGTGTTGCCATGGTGGAAGAGGAAAACAGAGCGGGGGATTGGGCAAGGAAGGAGGATTTCAGAACCCAGCCTCTGTCTGAGAGCTGAGAACTGGACTTACAATTTCTCTAACGTGTGTGGTAATATTTACTTTAATGTTTCAGTTACATACCAAAATATTGGAGTGTTGTAAGATTAGAGAGTGTTGTAATTAATATTTTATTCATTTATTCAAATGTTACATATCAGCTTAAAAAATACGATGATCTGGGGTATGAAAGACTGCTATTTGTATGCAGACTTATTTATTGGAAGAAGCAGAGCTGCAGGTGGTAGTGAAATGGTGAAATCCGTGTCACTTCCCGTTGTCTTTCCCTGACCCGGACTGAATAATCAGAGCAAACAGATGCACAGAGTCCCCAGCTGGTCAGCTGCTTGTGAGTGCTCTTCTGTGCTGTGTAAGGGGATTTAGCACATGGGCACTCAGCAGAAACTATGCTTCATACTTATGCTGGAATATTAATTTGACTGTTTGCTTGAATGTTTGTCCATTCAATCATTGCCATTTTGCTTCCCCATAGATTTGTGAAAATTTTTACCTTAACGTACTTCAGGCAGTGAAACAAATCTGTGTGGGACCAGAGTTTTATTTGAGATGAGCAAATTTGAGCAAAACCTGTTTCCTGTTGCCTGTTAGTTAAACTGTTTTTATTCCATGATGCTCACTAATGTAATCAGCTCTATAGACTGGGCGTTTGAAATCATTTTTCCAAATCAAACGTCCAGCACTATAGACTGGACGTTTGATTTGGAATTATGATTTCAAACAAAAGGGCTGTGCGTTGCATTATAAAATTGTTGAGGAAAAGACTTCTTTTCTGGAACAAGTCCAGTGCTTCCAAATCCAAGGTAATTAAAAATGCAAGCTAACGACAGACAAGATGCACAGAATCGATTCAACACCTTTGCTGTAACTATTTCATAGGTTTGCGCTTACTGAAAATGACTTTACACCTGCTAGCCATCCAGAAATGGGAAATCAACAAGGCCATTGTATAAATTATAATTGAACTTCAGTGAAATTGATAGGTGAGATATCACCTCATGAATGAACCAAAATTGTATGAAACTGGAGGTAGTATTATACATTTTAAATTTAAATAATGAATTCAGAAAATGAACATTAATCTGTAATGAAATCACGCTCTCAATTAATAAAAGCTTTAAATGATATCAAGGTGCATGTCTTACTTGAAGAATACAGTTTTGGAAAAGTAACAAGTTTGTTACGGTGCAAACATAACTAGCTAACTTAAAAATTTAACAGGGAGAATGTACATATTTGTTTCATAAGACAAAGGAATTGCTGGCCATCTACTTGAGAAAATAGCTTGACACAATTACAAGGAAAATTAAGCTAGCTAGCTAACTACAAGAATAACCTGCAAATAACAACTTCGTATTGGGAAAACAAGTGTTGTATTGCTAAATGAACTGACAACATGCATACAAATGGATTTAGTCCAAGTATTATCAGTTCAGATTTGTACCCTGTCCCTTGGTACTATATTTGTGTTACAGCCTTCAAAATTCTCTGTTGTGATGCAAAAATTGCAAATTAAGGCTAGTGGTCCACATTGGCAAGGCAACAATTGGCTCTGCCTGCCTGGAGAAAATATGGAGAAACCTGTTAAATTCATCTGTGTCGCTGCTCTCTGGATGGCCAGGTGCTTGCGGATTCATGACCTGAGCATGTTTTGACATGTATTCCTCACATAGCATTGGCAATATGTGATTGGTGTTGTATCTGCAGTTACCTAGGGAATTACAGGTGTTACATGTGCAGTTGCTTTTTCCTTAGACTGTGGGCTGTTATATTAAATTGTATGAAGTCACACTGCACATTTAGCATGTGAAAACACCTCTGGCTAAAAACTCCAGGCTTAATACTTTGAATAATTGCCCACTGGTGAATAACAATCAAATCTAAACCAAACAACCAACCATTGTATATTTTGCTAAACATTTTTATAATAGAATGGGGAGAATATAAAGCTAGCAAACCAGCATTATCTTTCCATCTTGCAGTTGCAGAAGTGTGTAACAAGGTTAAGATTATTATTGACAGTTGGAGTCTGGAAATGATGAGGAATATCGTTTATGTATGACTTTGTGGTTTACACAGGAAACACTAATGAGCCAGAACACCATGTTATGTAATATGAATAATTTTCTAAGGAAGAGTGCTCTATTGATTCTGTCCCTTGGGTTATCAACTCTCATATCTCCCTCAAGTTTAATTGAGAAATGTACTGGATGTTCTTTTGTAGACCATCTGTGTCATAAGAAAACAACAATTAAATGGCTTCCTATCAAAAAAATCTTTCATTTGGTGTATCACTTCTTTCCACAAAAGTGTAAGTAATGATAATCATTGAAGTGGCTACAGGCCATATTTCAAGCACAAAAGATGACTGTGTATTAACATTACTCTCAATAAAGAATGAAAAGCAGCCTGAATCACAGATATTGCTGTAAACCATGTTGAGGGAAATCATTTATATTACCAGCAGGTACCTATAGGGCTCCAATATCAAGAGACAAAACAAGAATGGGAAAAAAAGTCTACCAAAACAAAATGTTCAAGCAGATCAATTACTAAACTCAATGAATAACTCAACAAAGGAAAAACAGGAAAAACTCAAAATAATCACTGGTAAGCAAAACAACAATAATTACTGCCCAATACTTGCCTTCCCGATGCAGTTCATGCCCTCGCTCACCTGTGCAGCGGCTGCCCTGCTGTAGCCTCAGGCCCCCGTATCCCCTCTGGATGCTCCATTAGAAAGAACAGAAAATAATAACACTGTCATAGCAGCTTCTTTGCCAAGGCTTTGCCACAGTTTCTTTACATAGGTTTGTGCACTTTACCAAATGCACTATGCATAGATTGTTTCATTTTGCATACTTTTTGTCAAGTATTGCAATGGAATTACTGCTGGGCTGAAAGAAATGCAGTGTTCTATGATGTAATAACTCTGAACCTGAAAGTAATGAGCTTTAGGACGCACTCAGAGAGACAAGCATCAAAGCAGAAGGCTCATGAAACAGGATTATGTTACACCTCTCTGAGAGAATATTATGTCTTGTCCAAACTTTGTTGTTGAAGGATAAAATAGCACTGTCATTTTTTGTCTGTGTCAAAGTGAATAGCAATGTTGATTGAATCCAGGTTTATTGAATTTTGTTATTAGTGTTTATTTTGGTACTTGATATAATGCAGAGTCCTGGGTAATCGGGTTGTATTCATAGGTGAGTTATTGTGATACACATAGTGATTGTATTATGATTCACAGCTACATACCTTGCAGATTTCGATTATTTTTGGCAAAGCTGTCTGTGCAACTTTCACCTGCTTTTTGTTATTGGCTGACATCCTCTCACATCTGTCAGACCTGGGGTTGTCCTTATGATCAGCTACACTATGAGGGGGGCGATTCTGGCTGCCATGGTGCTTATTGGTCAAATCCTACTGTGATCCATTATTTAGCACTCATAATTAATTCATCAAAAGATCCTACTTTAAGTGCTTGTCCATTCTCTAAGCCCCCCTGCACAAGTTTCCTGCACAAGCTTGAAAAAGCCCTCTAAATGTGTATGAGAGTGTGAAAAAGTGGCCTTTCCTGTCTACACGATGATCTTCTTTGACACCTAGTATGTATTTACAGTTCAACAGTTTTACTTTACAGTGTGTATTTACATTTCAACAGTTTGACTTTACCGTGTGTATTTACATTTCAACAGTTTGACTTTGCAGTGTGTTTTTACATTTCAACAGTTTGACTTTGCAGTGTGTTTTTACATTTCAACAGTTTGACTTTGCAGTGTGTTTTTACATTTCAACAGTTTGACTTTGCAGTGTGTTTTTACATTTCAACAGTTTGACTTTGCAGTGTGTTTTTACATTTCAGCAGTTGATACAACAATTGATAATTGATATTACATTGTCAGTTCATTTGCTCATGGTGCTCTAAGGAATCAGAAGAACCAAGCAAAGATGTCCCTTGTTCTGCCTGCAGTGTCTCTAGTCTGTGGCATTAGTCACAGATCTGAACAGTTCACTCTGTCACTGGGGCAAGCAGCGCAGAGTGTCTGTCGATACATCAAACATGCAGCTCAGGCTGGATGCTTTTGTTTTGTCTCAGGCTTTGGGAATATCTCACCGCATACAGAAGGAGGAAGGATATTCTGCATCATCTATGCCTTGTTGGGGATCCCTCTCTTTGGCTTCCTGTTGGCTGGAGTCGGGGACCAGCTTGGGACAATTTTTGGAAAAGGAATAGCCAAAGTAGAGAAGATTTTTGTGGTGAGTACCAGTCTTTCACATTTAAAATAACAAACAGGAAACCTATGGAAGGCATGATATTGGAGAAGTATAACCTTCTAGCAATTGCGGACCACTGATATAGCCAGGTGTGTGACGATGTGTGCATGTAACACATGCTCTTTTAAACCAAATCCACATCCTGAGGGTATGAATGATTTAACGATAACATATTGTGTTTGCAGTTTTCTAAGAATTGTCTGAATCTGTGAAAACTTCATGTCATCAATCCACTATATCAAGAATAAATGCACTGGTAGGCAAATGCATACCTCCCCCATAGACTCAGAAGGAAGTGGCCATACTCATGACTCCTCCACTTCTCCTGGCAACTAGCCTTAGCTGTTTTTCACACTGCAACACTAATCACATGTTGCCTGTACCATTGGGGCACTGAGGGACCAGTGTGTGTTCCGTTCATTAACCTTCATGTACCTGGCTCTCCAGGGGAGGTCAGCAGTGAGTCTGAGTTTAAAAGGCTCACCTAGAATGTTTTCCATGTGTGATTGGCCTCACACTCTGAACAGTGTTAAATCATTACCATGTTTGTGTTATTACTGATCCATTATGGGGTAGCTAATAGTGAATGAATGCAAACAAAGCCCTAATAAATGGTTAATAACTTGGTTAATAAATGGTTAGTAGTTGAGTGTAACTCATTAAATGAAATTCAATGTTGTGCAAACATACAATTTTAGGTCAGCATTTTTGTTTAAAAAATCAACTAACATGTGAATATGTGATGGTGTGAAAAACTAAAATATTATTCACCACAACTGTACTACAAGTTTGATTAAAAAGTATAATAATACTTTCTATACCCAGAGGTATAGAAGAGTATATGCATGGCAAGAGTATAGGCTGTGTGAATACAGGGAAAACAAAGCCCGGAAATAGAAACAACCAAGTTAGCAAGTATCCTTACTGGAAGTCCTCTAAAACTCTGTACATAAATAATTCCCAGCAGACCTGCTTATTTTAAAAAATAATATTAATTATAATTAGATATAATAAGATTAATTTAGACAATGGTTATTGCTGTAAAATAACAGGATGTTTGCTTTGTTGTTCTGTAAGGTGACATAATTATTACATGAAACACTGATATGTTTTGCATGATAAGTACAAGGGAATACAAAGACTGTCTATCTTTATGTGGCAGTAATAAAAATAAGGTTATTATTAATTTATTATTAACAAATATAATTCCCTAGATTTCATTCCTCTTTCAGAAGATTTAAAATGAACTTTGAGCTCTGTTTAAAAATACCTTTTATGATCCCTCCTTCATAATCCAGTATAGTAACAGGACTCAACAGTCACATTTGTCTCGGGCAAGTAAGCACTTTGGTCAGACAAGTGGAATGCCCTATTTAGTTGTTCAATTTGGACAAGTAAAAAGTAAATGTGGTTAAAAAATATTAAAATAAAAAAATGGATCATGAACTTAATCAGTTTTTCTCTAGATAGAGATACAGAGTGGACAATTTTTCATTAAATTTGTAATACTGTGAAAATAAGGACAAAGGTATTCTGATGCTTGTGATGAAGTCAGGTATATCCAAGCATAATCAATCTGAAGGATACTGAATACACTCACAAAGTTTGAAGTATGTTCTACACATAATTGTAATTAT
This sequence comes from Albula goreensis, assembly GCA_022829145.1. Taxonomy (NCBI): domain Eukaryota; kingdom Metazoa; phylum Chordata; class Actinopteri; order Albuliformes; family Albulidae; genus Albula; species Albula goreensis. Next base: position 27,698,386 of record CM040749.1, read on the forward strand.
GTCCTGCTGAGTATTGGAGTGTAAAGACCTTGCTCTCATGTGAGTTGTACTCTGTTTTTTCACAGAAATGGAATGTGAGCCAAACCAAAATCCGTGTGACATCCACAGTGCTGTTCATTCTCTTTGGGTGCCTGCTCTTTGTGGCCATCCCCGCAGTCATTTTCAAATACATAGAAGGCTGGAGTACTCTAGATTCAATTTACTTTGTTGTTATCACTTTAACAACGATTGGATTCGGTGATTTTGTCGCAGGTAAGAAGAGCACTTTTTTAAATACCTGAACATTCAGTTCCTTTAATTTGTTCTCGAGTTATCTTTTCACCCCAGTAATTTCAGAGGCAGAACGGTGCACAAGCAGTAGCTGCACTTCTCTCTCCAAATTCTCTCACCATACCACTAATATAAAGTATAACTGTCACATTAATGTGTATTCATAACACAGCCATGCCATATCTGTTTTCACTGTTATGAATTTGTTTTACACTATAATGGTATATTTTAAAACATTGAGACAAATATTTCAAAAGATTAGGTTTGAGGATTTGAATAAAGTGGTAAAACTACAGCTTGCACTGTTATGTGGACCTAAGAGCTGTACTTAACTGTGTCATTTAACAGTAAGGTGTAACAGGCAAATTCATACTCAAATGTAGCAAAGTACAACAGAAGAGTTAAAATGTCACAGTCCATTTCACTTTAATTTTCTTCATTCTGTCTTATTGAGTGATAGGACAATTCCTCATAGTGGGGTGAAAATATAATCAGCCTCTTCCATGTTTATAACTATCAGATATGATTGTGATGGTACACATACTTTGAGAACGGCACACAAACATTGAGAAATGCATACTAAGCTGAGACACTTGGCCATTGTTACATGAAAAGGCAAACAGAGAGTACTTAATATAGGCAAATAATCTCAAACCATTCATTCCTGTATCTGTGTTTTTGTGACTGGAACATGCATATCAAGGACTTGTATCAGAAGGATTTATATCTGGATGGAATAACTTTGGGGAAAAAAAGAGGAAATAACTTGTTTAGTTTGGTATCAAATGACATTATGAAGGGGATCCGTCTTTCTCAGGTGCTAGGTATCATATGTGGTACACAGAGAGACAGTGAGAAGCAGGTTGAGAGCTTCCAGAACAAAGACATGCTTTTTCACCATGGCACGTTACTGTTGGTCGCTGTAACCCTCACCTGCGCCCCCAGAGTTCTGTGAAGTCATGCATGGGCAAGTCGATTAGTGGCCCTTGCTGAAGCGCGAATCCTGGCACATGAGACGGTTACAAAGCATGCGAGGCTCTTCTCCTCCTCTAGTCTTCGCAATCTGCAGTATCACACTAGAGATGACAATGCACACAATAGCAGTTTTGTGTTTCCTTCAACTGCAGTTCTCTTCGTCCGTGATGGATTTCAGCTGTCCTTCCATTCTTCCAGCTCCATTAAATAGCTCCAATTAAAGAACACAGCAAATTGTGTGAAAATAGAATGTAGGCCCTTGCTTTTTAATCCATGATTGGTGCCATGTAATCCGATTGATCTAAATGTACTGAATTGCTTAAACCTTTGCTGTCTTTGCAGGAGGATCAGAAATTGAGTACCAGGACTATTACAAGCCCGTAGTATGGTTCTGGATTCTGGTTGGCCTGGCCTACTTTGCCGCCGTGCTCAGCATGATAGGGGACTGGCTACGCGTCATATCCAAAAAAACTAAAGAAGAGGTAAGGGCTTGTTTTAGTATCATGCACAATATATTCATAGTGTGCTGTATGTCCACCAAACATATAGAAAACACACAAAGTCTCGATACAGCGATCTCAACTGCTGAGTAACGTGTTACAGTATGTACTTCAGAATATTCATTGTGGAATGCAGACCATGGATCGATGGTTCTTGCTCTGTTGTTTGCGGAGAGAAGCTATAAAATGGTCATTAAATCAAGACGGTAATTAAATCTGGAGGTCGTATTGTATGGTCTGCAGCTATCTTTATTTATTTACTTTGCCGTTATCTCACCACTTTCAAAATTAAGTGTCAACTTCTGCTTGACAACCCCTGTGTGTTTGCTGTTCCATCTTGCTGCATGTATCAATAAAACTGCCAGTGCTGGAGGAGGCTGCCCTGTCGTCCCTTATCAGCACGATTGGTGCTCATATTGATTGCTGTCCGCTGGGAAATCAGATCGCTCAATTCAGAGGAGTGAAACTCATCTGCTATTTAGCATGATCAGAGTTATTTTTACTTTCAGGGCTAAAACACGAAAGACGTGATCTCAAGTAATTAAATTCACAGATTAATATGAATGTTATAAATCCAAAATTGAAACATAACTTACCAAGTGAGCAACATCAAATTTTCCATTTTTAAACAAACTGAGTGGTCATATTCCTCCCTGCCATACCAAAATATTCATATATACATTTCATACATTTACAAAGTATCAAATATTTATTGTCTGGCTATCTAGAGAATGCCTTTATCTTATTTTTCATTTAAAAATATATTGAATAAAATATTACAGACATTAACATCATAATACAATGAACTTGTAATATAGTGCATAAAATTATTTTAGTACAATGAATTGTCATACTTTTACCCTATTTTTCCAAAACACCTTGTGTATCATTTAAAAACAAAATGTGTTTTGTGTATTTTTTTACATTAAACCTAAAGTTTGTATTTTCTCATGTATTCATTTTTAGGCACCAATTTCTGTTTGATTCTGTTTCTTTCTTAATATAGGCATAACATGTGGTGGGTTTAGCTGTTATAAAAGCAGCTAAAGAGAGAGGAGACCCTCCACCTTTTGGCCTACATTAGTGGGTGATCCAGAGCACAGAAAGAGCTAGTGCAGAATTCATTAGCAGTCCATGGGCTCAGAGGCCAGTGAGTGCTTGGCACAGGTAGTGGAGAGCCCATTACCACTGAGAGGTGGAAAGGGAGCCCTGAATTTAATTGTCACATGGTTCAGTGGTCCTTGTATGGTTTAGGAAATGCACAATGATGTCAGCTACCCCAGCAGGAGTGGCCCCTTCAGCACCCCTCATTTCACTCTGGCTCTGGTTCTTAGCTATTTCACAGTTTTGGGAGAATGGGCTGAGCCAAGGTGCTGAATTAGGTAATCAGTAATCACCAATAAGGCTATTATTGATAATGTAAGACACTATGCTATAAACCTAACAAAAGGAGCCCATTTTCTCATGAACTCACCCTGGTGGTGACTAGAACTTGAACTTAGGTCTGTGTTACAGACACAGTATTATCTTGTCATACATTCCCTACACAGAATACATGAATTACAGGAAGACTTTCACATGTGAAAATTAAACAACATACTTGTGCCAGTGTGTATCTGCCATCTTACATTTCTTCAAATCTAGGACACCACCATATTTAATAATGAACTGCCTCTTTGATTATTGGTAGGGGTCAGCTGATAGATCTGGAGTACCTTAATATTTTTAAATGTTCCTTGCATGATAGGACATGCATCCTTGCATGTCTTCATAATAATAACGACAGAAAATCATCTTGAATTGATAGGTTTAACAGTAAGGTCCCAGAAGTTCTTTCAACTTAATGTCAGCTTGAAAACTTTTAAAATAAAAGTAATACCAATTACAGTTGGTCTCCATTGGCACATTTTTATTTCTACCTGTGTGAGATGATGTGCTTTCATTCCAACTGTTGTGAACAAAGAGGTATTGATGTGGTCCTCAACAGTAGATTGTATTCTCTAACCTGTCAGGTCATTATCAGCTAATTTCTATCATTAATTCTTCCTAAATATTTTAAGTTTTATATATGGTGCACCATTTTCTGAAATTTGGTGTTAGTCATAAAATTATTTTGTGTAAGTTGTGCCTAAAAGAAATTCAAAAATGATAAGGGGCCAGAGCATTAGGGGGCCTGAATCACAGAGGTCTGGTGTTTTAGCGGCCCTTAATGATCCCACTGAGCTGGTTCTGTCCTCTCCTGTGCCTGACACACAGATACTCGCTCTCCCTGAAAGGTGAGAGAGATTGTCCCTCAGCCTCCACACAGGAGAGAGCACGGCATTCTTCTTCAACAATGGCAGTAAAAGAACTGTAATGGAAATGTGGACTGTGTGTATTTGAAATGCCCCAGATAATCGATATAATCAAGCTACATCACACCTAAATGGTCCATCTCTGATCTGAAATGACTGTCTCAGATGGAGGTAAATCTTTAAAAACAAGCCTATCTATTATCTACAATCATCATGTTATGCCAGTGTTTTATTTATGGTAGTCCCCATTCTGATTTAGGCTGGTACTAGAGGATTATTAAGCTTTTGATCTGAATATTATAATGGCCTTTTTACAAAATGGTTCATTTAATATTTCAATGTTTCATAATTAACATTATAAAATTGTGGCTTTTTTAGCAGCACTATGTACTTTTTTATATTAGCTTATGTAATTCTTACTCTAAATCAAGGAGAAGGGCTCCCCTTTTCTCCATGCTGTAGACCATCTACAATTCCCTACATAAGCTTTGGCTGTTCTCCCCCAGTGGAGGGAAATCCTCTTGGTACAGAGAAAGTGACATTATGTTCATATCAAAACTAGCACCAGTGCACAAGCTGAGGCAAAGAGAATCATCGGTTAAAGATTGACTAGCACTATACTACTGTGGATTCTGCAGCTGTTGACAAGGGTTGATACTCGCAATGGGTGTCAGTGTTGTAGCTTGCCTTTACATCATGCTTCTGAGAATTCTGTGTAAATAGGTTACACTATTAGCAGGCTAGCTATTTAGCAGCAAAGGATAGCTTTTATTATCATTTGCATATTTTACCACAAATCTCTCCTCAGACAAAACTTATACTGGTATTGATGGCGACTCTGCATTATCCCAAAAAAACATATGGGCTGGGGCAGGGGTGTACTTCCTGTACACCAGGGTTTCCATGTTGGCTCACTGTTTTGCAAGTTGCACAGTTCAGTATGAGAAAACATCTTTATTACAAGTGGTTCAGCATGCACACCTATAGTTTTTTGGTGTTACAAAAGTGAAAAGGAAAGGTTTTCTGGGAACTGGGGTCTAAAATCCAAATCAATTAGGTCTCACTTCCAGAGAGTCCACATGGGTATATAGATAGTTTGTCTGTATACCCAGCTATATGAATAACATTTAAAACATGAAAACTAGTGAATTTGGTGGGGGGTTTCAGTCAGTATGGCACTGTGACGTAATGGATAGTGCATTGGCCTTCTAGAAGGAGTGATTCAAAGGTTGTGGGCTCAATTATAAATTTTATGCATATATTTTTAATAGAATAAAATTAAAAGGTGGAAATTCCCAGCAAATTCTGAGGGAAGATTTACATTACTTAGTGTTCTTACACTTTAAGATGCCCGAGTGACCCAGATACACTCCTTGTGGTCATTTATAATGTATGTATCCTTTGGATGTGTTAAATGTTGCAAGGGCAGTGCACAATAAAAACCGTTTCCAGTCTAACTGAGTCTGTTTTTAAAAGCACAGTTAGAAACAGCTTCAATCAGCAGCAGATCCAGTGGCATTCTACGGCTCACATCTAAGGAAACACTTTAACGGAGATGGTTTTGGTATTTGAAGGATTTACTTGTGGAGAACATCTCATAGTTCAGCTGTGTGGGTCCTCGTTGTGGATTAACTGGATTAAGGTGTGATAATGCACTGACCAATCAGATTGCCATCAATATTCTCTTATCGTTCTTCGTCATATTTGTATAAATGGTCCTGTTTTTGTTCATAGGCGTGTTATAAAAGCAAGCAGCTATTATCAGCTGCCAAAAGCTATCAGTGGTGATGTGTTTAAGCACAACATAATTCCTGATCAAATTATGTCATAACCTTACATGATGTTATGAGTAACGTGTTTTTAAATCGAAATAAACATAAAAGAGTCACATTTCCAGTCATGGGAATAAACTACAATCCATGTTTTATGGTATGTACCATCTTTACAGGCCAAACACCCGAAAGGCATGTTTAAGATGTTAAATTTTCTCTCAGTGAGGTTTCGTTGAGAAAGGATGTGCCATAATGCCAGTTCCTGTGCTAGAACAGTGAAATGAAACAATTTTGACTGTTTTGGAGTTCACTCTGTTCTTATTTTGCTGTGCGTTTGTTGTGCAAGAAACCTTAAATCTGTTCAGCAGAATATCACTGTATTTTTGTACCAGTTCACAGCCCCAGACAGTGACAGCCCTCAGTCCATCAACTGCAAGCACTAAAAGAGCTAGCCTCATAGCAAACACCCTCTGCCACTCAGAGATATGAGTCCATGATAGGCTAATTGCATGCTCAAAACATGGCCCAAAGCATCTACACATTAGTACATTTTATCTTTGTGCTGCTATTTAAAGAGACTACTTCAACTAGCCTAGAAAAATCTTAAATGTTACAAATATATGAAGGCCAATGTTGACAGGTTTCAAATCCCTAACACACCCTGTTGTTTCAGTGAAAAGTATGTGATTTTTCTGTAAAAGCTTTTCTGTCAGGTGTTAAAAAATTAATGAAAAATCACTGAGCATTAAAAAACCACTGAGCACATGGTAACTGTGGTTACCATGCAATCTCTTGTGCTGAGCTTGCCTGTGGCTTCTGTGACACTGTTGGATGATGGGAAATGAGGGTCACAGGATATACAAAGCAAAAAACTAATACTGACTATATAACTGTCCACAAATATAATACAGTATAGGATATATTCCATCCACATTCACACAGGTCAAATTAAGTAATGCAACTTTTACATGCATTGCAGTGAGGGCTTTTAACTTCCATATTTGACTATTGTTAGTGTATATGTTATTGAGGTGTGGGGTCACTCAACATGTATTTGCTCAGTAAATTGTAATGGAACTGATGCTCCTAAATACCACTCCTCATGAATTCTGTCTTATTTTAAGGTGGGGGAGATCCGGGCCCATGCCGCAGAGTGGACAGCCAATGTTTCAGCAGAGTTCAAGGAGACGCGGCGGCGACTGAGTGTGGAGATCTATGACAAGTTCCAGAGAGCCGCTTCCATCAAGCGTAAGCTGTCGTCTGAGCTGGGCCTCAACTCCAACCAGGAGATGACCCCGGGCAAGCGAACCCTGTCCGTCAACTTCACGGACGAACGTGAGCGGGAGAAGGAGAGGGACCGGGACCCTTACCCCGCCCTCAACAAGAACGTCGGCCTCTACCTGAACGGCCTCAGCCCAGACTGCGCTGACTGCAGCGAGATCGCCATCATCGAGCATCTCAAATGACGCACGCCCTCAGCCTCCAAAAGTGCTGAAGGGCAGGAGCCGAACAGCGTAACTGCGAAGACCCATGTAACAACGACTGACCGACAACCACCCCAAAATGACATCTCACATGACGGTCCTTGAGGTGAATATACTCAAAAAACTTACGAGGAAATGGTTAACATATTTCCATGGACATGAAGAAACGTGTGTAATGTTTGAATTGAGCAACTTTTTTATACATCTTAAAGTATTGAAAACACTGAAGGGTCACTTTATGCCTTGTACCAGCCAATGAATATGTCTACATTTCAGAGGGGAAATCCCAGCTATACATGTACAGTTCTCTGTCAGCTTTTTACCTAAGGAATAAGACCAGTGCCTTAATTATCACAAGAATCTTTTTTTCCAACCCAATGCATGAATTCTGAATGAATACACAAAGGATAATGGCTATGTTTTTTTGTTTTTTTTTGCAACTGAATGTGCGATTAGAGGTGTTCTCAAGTATGTTCTACAGAATTTTATTCCAGAGTTTCAGATTTATGATTCTGAGGATGAGAGAGGCTGCGAAAATAGAAGTGCGAAACTGATTCAACCTACTACGAGGACTGCTTGAGTGCAATGCAAGGGGATTTTATGCCAATGTCAAAGCTATTCGTTTTACTTATAACAGTAGCTGTGATGAAAAAAGTAACAGTTAGGCAGTATATCCCAATCAAAAAGGTGAATGAGTTTTGTTAATGGATAATGGTAAAGGATTACATTTACATAGTACTTTTAATCTAATAATCTCAAAGCTTATTACTATGGGAGTGGGGGACAGCTGGCCTCCACCATCCAGCTGGATGCATCACTGCCAAGCAGCTGAGTTCATGGGGAGGACTATTAATACGGTAATACTATAGCCAGATTTTGAGACTCAGATCAGGAATTTTTTGCTAGGATTCTTCCACTGTCAAAATTCTGAAATCAAAAATAAAACCTACGGGTGAAGTAGGATATTTTGACCATCTCGCTAATTAATTTTCAAAGCTCCTTTACAAAACGCCAGGCTTATTGAGTGTTTCAAGACTAATATGTTAGTCCCCTCTGTCTTTTTAAAACTATATTCTATTTACTTTGTGCCTATTGTATATGTAAGCCTTTTTTAAACTTCTCTGTGATAAATTGAATTGCCGCAACCCGAAGACACAGTGTTTAGTTATGACTGAGCTCACAACTGGTCATTTCAAACTGGCAACGTAAAAACGTGAAAATCCGCATGGGAGTAAGATAATGAACAGTACAGCTGCTGGCTGGTTGTGCATGCGTTTAATAGCATTATATCAGTTTGACTGTGTCTCTATAAAGAAAATATGCTGTAAATCTGAGATTCTTAACAATGTGGAAGTACACAGCCCTAAATTTCTGCATTAGCTATGTATCACACACTTTTCTGAATATTCACTGATGATTGACATTTGTATTTTTTATAACACATACATAATCTATTTTCATATTGATACACTATATTATGTCTTATACCAGTGGCATAGAGTGAGCTTTTTTCTTTCTTCCACAAAATATATGAATTAATTTAATAATGGAAAAAACACAGAAGGGAGATCAAAGAGACAAATGAAGCTTTAGCTGAAGCAGAATGGTAGAACTGACGTTGAATGTTACTTGAAATTGATTTTTGTAGTTTCAAAGTAGATCTAAAGAAACACAACCTAATGTACACAGAGCAGCAACTTTTTAATACTACAAAACAAAGAGAAGAAATTCAAATGGGCAGTCAACGACCAATATCTACTAGGTTTTTGAAAGTTGATGAACATTCTGAGATGTGAGCAAGCATAAATGAAAGACCGTGTTCGGGAGATATTACCATGGAAAGCAAAATAATGCCGTAAATGTAGGGTAATAATAGAAAACCTGCCAATCAAAAATGCACTTTTATTTAATTTGTTGAAGTTACAAATGCTATTATATATGTACACCACTGCTATATTTCACCAGTTTGTATCAGTGTTATATTAAAATGTATATTGTCTCTACTGTGGAACTTCACCACACACAGAACATCATTTGGAATCCTGTGTTCCATTAATATTTAATCAGTTACTGTCATGGGCAGAGTTTCTTTGAGAAAAAACCAAGTACTCATTTAGTTATGGTGATACATTTTAGACACATTAAAAAGCAATCCACTGACGTGAACTAACAGTTACAAAGGATTTGTGTAATCAACACAACCACTTTGGTTGCAGTTCTAAGCAAAATCGCAGCTACGTTTTATGTTTTATGTTGTAGCAAAAGCATCATTAACTCCATAGAATTCTTGACTTAAAATATTTCAAAAGCAACACATTTCATTTACAGTTATCACATGTCATTGGCAATTATGCTAAATAGGAATGCATAAACATATTTCATTACTAGTATTGTCTCATTCCCAAGAATGGTTAAAAGGTTAACTTCAGGTGTCTCTGGATTGTTATGTAACAGTGCCATATTAACCATGTTGATCTTGCCTTCACTGTCTTTATTAAGGGTCTTACAAATGTTGACATGGGTTTACAGTCATTTACACTAATCTTTTTAGCAAACAACTGTATGCTGCTTTTTATGTACTATTAATTGCCATTTTGTTAAGGCTTTTTACAGGCATCATTTTTACATTTTATTTGTGATATTTGTATACACTTGTAAAATATGGTGCTGGAGATATTTTGACAAACAAAATAAATATAAATATATTCAGAACTCATCTGTACACAGTAAAGCTCAAGAGCAATATTTACCACCATGTTTATCTTCAAAAAGCATAGTGTTGTTGTAATTCATTTCATCTTAAAATTGCATTCTCTCATCTCTCTGTTTTTGTCACGTAATAATAATAATAATAGTGCTGTGAATAGTGCAGATCTCTGTCAGATATCTGTTGTGATGTCTTAAAACTAAATAATGTATTATTATTAAGTAATATTGTTAATATTGAAAGCAAACAAACTTTGAAGCCTCTTACATTTGGGCTTTTAGGAATGATTAATTTAGATTGATGTCGACACAAAATTATTTCATTCAGATGGTTTGAATAGTCTCCTCCCATTGGTTCTCCACCTATACCAGTTCATGATTGGTCAGAAGTATCCAATGACTGATTTGAGCATATACCACATTCCCAGAGGTTTAAAGGTATGGTCTCACTGTGAAGGCTCATAGCACCATAAGGTTATAAGTCTGAAAGATGAGCCTAACAATGCTGGCTAATACAGAGGTCATATTCACACCAGTTTTACTGGGGAATGACTGCAGAACCAGCCAGCAACCACAGCTTATTTATTTGTTTTACTCACTGTGTTTCACATCTATTTTGGTATCCTCATTCTAATTATACTAAATGTACTTTAATATCAGAAATCATAACAATTTTGGCCCTTGACTTCTCAGCTGAGATGTTTCAGACACCCACATCCATCCTAGCATTCAGTATGAGTTATAAATTTGCCATCAAAGCACAAAACTTTAATTTCAAAACCATTCAATGCAAGTACATTATAGTATCCAAACTCATGATACTAATGTTGATGTTATTATTGTAAGTATAAATGCTTATGACAGTTGCGTTTGCATTAGCAATGGATATTCTGAGCTCCTCGAAGAGGAGGAGGAGTATGACAGAGTATTTCCAGTGGCTGGCACCCTCTATAATCCCATTTGTTGCTTGGCTCAGAATGTGCTCTATGTTCTATCACTCATTCACTGTCACAAAGAAAAACATTTCCTGTCAAGGAGAGTTGTTTGTTAGTCCATTCCAGCTCTGCTTTTTGTCTGTCTCACAGCACAGATAATTATCACCTAACTCCGACTGATCTTGCTTTATTTGGAGCCGCAAAAAATCACAGATGGGACTGCTGGGTGCTGATATTACCTTATAGTGGTAGTGGTGTTTGTCTTAATATAAATAGTCACCAGGGGAATCTTTTAGGGTGCAGTGACTTTTCAGAGCAGGGACACCATTACCTAGAAAAATGGGGAAATTGAAGGAAGATTTGCTCAGAGTCATGTGAGGTCGGTCCATTTCTCAAACACCTTTGAAGTTTGTAGTTTTTAAAAATCAGCTTCTCCTACTGGTCAGACAAAATATCATACAGAACAAATTTATGCAATGCACATGATTTAATGCATATCTATAATAATATTTTAATTATATCTATAAGCTAAAGTTCAGAGGCGAAAACTACTTCCACAACTGCAGTTACAAGTAATAATAATAATAATAATAATAATTATTATAATAACATCTCTGGTAATGGACAGTGGGATAACCTTGTCAAAAGTGAAGATATAGCAGCTGTTTAAAACATACTCTGGAGCTGAGGAAGAGACAGCAGTTCATTTAGCAGCATGTGTCCATTGCAGTGTCCTGGTACAGTGCAGAGCTGATGAGAAATCTTGTCGTCATCACTGACAGATCAGGCCAGTGTACTTCAAGCATGAAGTGATGTTATATAAGCACGTCTAGCACCCCAAACCAAACAACGGCGACAGTGTGTAAGCATGGCGGCCAGTTTTTACATCCGCCCACTATAGTGCAATCTTCATTTGACTCAGCAACAGGAAGACAAGTCCCATACAATAGAACAGCAGTATAAACCAGAATGAAAAAATGTCTCATCCAAACAAAACATTTTTGAACTGCTGACAAGTGCAAATTGATGTCATGACTGTTGAACACGTTCACAATCGGTGACTTTAATCAGCTTGGGTCAATAGCTATATTTGTATTACAGTATTACACCAAATTTTGAAATCATGGTTCATAAAAACAATAGCTCCTAGTTCACTAAACAGCAAGGGCCAGATTTGTCAAAACTTTTAGCGCATGGCAAAATTTTTGCACTTACAATTTCCATGACATGATCTGTGATTGGAGGAAAAGAAATACCTAAGCCAAGCACATGCTCTCCAAGTCTTTGCACCAGCTTATAGATACATCTGAGCTAGAATGCCTCAAATGCATACAAATGTCAACAGTGACACATGGCCAAATGCAACATGTTCCACAAAGCAACACAAAACAACAACTGATTGTGTGATTCTGGAGCTAGTATCGCCCGATGCAATCTTGTGGAGGGCAAATCGTTCAACCCAACACTAATGTGAAAGGGCTTGACATTCTGAGAAAGCATTTTTATCAAAATCTGCAAAAGCATTTTTATCAAAATCTATTTTGTGCCAAGTTTCAAATTGGGGCAATACTAGGCACTGAGTATGTATTTTTGGAACATTTTAGCATCGGTACCAGCTTGAAAACTGCTTCAAATGTACTTTGTGTTAAGAGTGAGTTCACTTACAGATAAGTACCAAGCCACCTCAGCTAATTCACAGTCCTATTTGTCCAAACAAAAGTTTATTTAATTTGATAAGCGAACAGCACAGTGAGCTCAATAGGAGATATGTGGCTGTACATTGCTTTGTGCAATCTGTACCTTAAATCATGAGCAGGGTTTTGACTGCCAAAAGTACCGCCTGCTTAGAAGTTTAGTGCAGAGTTATCCATTCCAGTACAGCCATGAATCTACATTCTGAATTCGAAAGCATTTTACTGCTTCAGGGAAAACTTCCTTATATATAGCTGGTAACCACAGACACAGCTCCTTGATTTGACCATTTTTACAAAGGTAACACCAAATATATGACAAAAATACAGCTGAGTAAGAACACAACAGCATAACTATTCAATAATGACATAAATTGCCTTCAGGATATGTGCATTTTGACCATGTTCCATTACATTGGATGATAGTATGTCAGGAGGTAGCTGTTTTGCATAAATATTTAATGAGAAAGAAGATAAAGAACTCTGAGGTTCTTCCAATACCGATATTGTATGAAAGGCAGGACATAACTGCAGTACACTGCAGAACCGTTTGCCAGAGAATGTTTACCAAGGCCCATCATGGAAATAGTGAGATGCATGTGAATTCTCAGTGGACATCATTAATAGTTGGATGCACATGAGAGAAGCTTTTGGCTCATCTCCATCTGGTAAGGCCTTGATAACATTTTTTTTTCCTTTTTTTTTTGGTTCATACAGTGTAAAGCCTTTAGATCACATTGTGTGATGGGATATGGGCTGCTCTTGAAAACATGCCCAATCACCAGCATGCTAACTAGAGCATTCGGCCAACCTGCATTGTACAGTTCTATTTTTAGGCTTCGGCGATGAAGGCCCCTTTGATGACAAAGGTAACAGCCACAGGCATGAGTGTGTGGGAGCGTTGGCATCAGCTACAGAAACACCACTTATGTGTGTGCTTTTACAATGAAGCATAACAAGGTCTCTGTTGTAACATATAGCCTTGTGCCATATATAGTACATGGAATTCAAATGCTCACATATTTGCCGTCAGATACAGGGACTAATATGAAACACAAGTGAGTCAGAGTCAATAGAATGTTAAGCTATCTACCCAACTGGTCAAGTGCCAGTTCTATAACAAATTGATTATTGAGAGTAAGTGTTTAACACCATTCTCCATTAATGATAAGTAGTGAGTCACATCTGTGATTCTCTACCAACTCTATACAAATAACTCACTTCCTTATTATAGTTTTGTGACAGATGTGCTACTGTTTAACTACTTGGTTTTGTGACCACCGTAGCTGGTGCTCGGGGTTTGCATGAGGACAAGCACCATACCAGTCTGGATGAAGATGGCGTTATGACTCAGGGCTAGCTGTCAGGAGGAATCCTTGCAGACATTGGTTTTAAGGGTGAGCTGCCTTGGCTCTGTGCAACATTTCCTGTGTACCAGAGCGGAAGAAGAGCAAAAGAATTGATGCATCGTGGGCATACGCCTCATTACGGTGCCCAAGCTTCGTCAACTATTGAAGCATCCTCTGTGTCTAGAGGCCACATATGAGGACGTGCATTGCTAATGAACCAATAGCCAGTCATATCCTCTGATTATTCATGATCAAAACAAAGGCAGCCAATAGCCAGTCATATCCTCTGATTATTCATGATCAAAACAAAGGCAGCCAATAGCCAGTCATATCCTCTGATTATTCATGATCAAAACAAAGGCAGAGATTATAGCCAGCTCAGCCTTTGACCTATAACCTTATCCTGGTTATAGCTGAGTAAAATTCAGTCACACTGCAGGAGGCCTATGACATAAGTTCCCTTTTCAGATGCCCAAGAGATAGAATGTCTATGGTTCAGAGTCGAGGCTTTACTGCAGCACCACTGTCTAGTCAGAGGTGGACTCTAATTGAAACTGTCTCAACAGTACAATGTTCCTGTAAGATAAGTACTAGATTTAGCCTAACAGGTGCTTAAGATGTTTGCTAATCAAATGTTTGCCAGTACAGAGCTCTTGGTGTTATACTATCGCTAGATATGTTCCACATTGGTTTTTTCAATCACCATTGATTGTGGAAAAAACGGTTAAATGCGGACATCATACACAGAGACCTTAGAGCATAGATGCCTGGCTTGGGAGCTTCTGACCTTGGTACAGAGCGCAGAATGCAGAATGTGCATGTTTTCAGAAACATCCATTCCAGACTAAAATTTATACAAAAATAGTTACAGTATGTTTGTACACCATTGAAAATGATGAGCTAATGCTACTTATGCAGAATGAAAACGTGTTTTAACATTCAAAAACAGGACCAAGACTATGACTGCTGTTAGCAATGAACCACTACTGTTCTACACCACATGTGTCACCTTGAGGGACAGAGCGATACCTTGTAAATTCAGATGAGAACCAATTAAAGGCACTCATCTCTTCTTCATGTGTCCCTGTGCCACTCACAGAATCACACACCAGTAAGTGATGATGAGAGCACTGAAGAGGAACAGAAAAAGCTTTTGGAGTGTCAAATTTATGAAACAGGAACGACTTGCAGTAGACCATCAACTAAAAGTTTGAAGTAATGGTCACAGAATGAGCTCTACCAAAGAAATCTCACAAGCTAATTTATGACTGTTGACTTGTTTAAATGAATGCCACTGCTAAATTGTCAAAATGATCATTGTTATTGACACTTATGTGTATCAGATGAATCCAATTTCCACAGAAATGACATTGACATTTCCAACATTAATTTGTTCAGAACCACCCAGATCCAACTGAGCAAGTCAATTACCTCGCGCAGAGTCCTCCCCACTAATTATACTGACGGCTGAAACTACGGCAGGCCAAAATAGTGACACTGTAGTGGAATGAAGTGTTCTGTGCTCAGTGGGGTGGATATTTCTGCTGTAACCTCATGCTCCCTGAAGTACCCAACTCAACTGATCCAGGTTTTGAAGAAAGTGCTGAGTTGCTGCCTGGGAACCCTTGCATTGGACCTGGGTTACTCCTGGTCCCAGCCTGCTTCCTCCAGCTGCCGAGGTGACGTGACTCAGGCTCTTGGCAGTGGGACAAGGTCCCGTCTGTCCCTTTGTCAGACGGCTGAGACAGGGACGCAGACTAACCCACTCGTGTTGCTGCACGGCTCTATTGTTAAGAGTTGCCAACGGTCTGGATGGCGGCCAAGCGTCATCATTAGTTTTATGCCAGCGCTGTAGGCACATGCCTCCCAAAAGGTGGTGCCATACAGAGAAAAAAGGGATAGTCACGCACTGGCTGTGGCTCAGGGAAAATGTAGGTCTCACAGCTGGTAATAAAGAGAGCAAGATTTAGCATTTTGCTCTGTAATTGGAAGCCTAATATAATCAATTAAAAAGTTACTCAGAGAATTGTTCAAAAAGTAATCAAGGAGATTTGAACAGGACATGAATATTGAAAGAGGTACTCCTCTCCAACATCCAGACTTCAAAGACCTAAAAAAGTACAAATATATTGCCTTTTTTTTCTTTGGGAATTCAGACACTTTCTTCATTAAACAATATCCAATTATGATAAATTATGTAGAGCCATTGAAATTAACAGGGGAAAGGTTATCTCTCTCATTCATCAGCATCGTTGCTTCAGTATGAAATCGGTGAAATATCAAGCCATTAAATGCCTTGACAAAGATTTCCTTTGTATTTATATGACCTAGAGAATAAAAGACAAAGAGAAAAAGTGTAAGGCTTCCCATAATTAATGACTGTTCTGAAAATTAGGGGAAATTTATTGGGATATATATGGTATATTCATAACCATAAAACTATTGATGATGACGTCAAAGGTGTTCTGTACCAGCTCTACTGTAACTGCCAAGTGGTAAATCTCTAGGCCTTGATGGATAAAGTGTTGAATTTTATATAAAATCCAGGCTAAACATCTAGGCCTCCTTTTTCTGCACCTTTGTGGAATATACCAACCAGGACTATGGACTATGTTCCATGAGTATTTCTACTATGAATATGGACCCCATTACTGAGAAAGGGAAACTTTTTTCAATGATAACCATTGCCCTAAACAGCTCAAGGCCAAAGGGGAAGCAACATCATCTCTAAGAAGCTGTTGATTACCATTGTGCCTTCTGCTTTAGTGGACACAAATAGCAGACTGAACCTTGTTGCATGTGGTGGACAGGCAATATTAGCCAAAGGCCATTTTAGCTTGCACGCATTGTGATCCACAATTTTATATCATGTATTTTAATTTGAAACCACAGCTTGGTTTACCAGGCAGTGTTGGACTGGGACAGATACAAAACAGACACTGCAACAAGCACCAGAGCGAAATACAAAGACTCATTTGTTTTGCCTTTCTAGAGAAATGGCAAGTTTTACAAGCTACCTTCTCTGTTGTGCCTGGCTTTGAGGAAGTCATTTTCTAATAGACCAATGGTCAGTTCCTAGTATTTCGATGCACATTCTTGTGTAGGCAATTTTAAATGTTTGTGAGGCAAATTCTCTGGTGGTCCTTCTGTAATAAATGTAGACTTCATGTAGGCCAACTAAATCTATCACCAGGAATCTGAGCAAAAAATCATTTTCCTACCATAGCCAAGCATCTCTGGATATCTGCATTAGTGGCTGCTATAAAAATGGTTGGGCAGAATTTGTATAGGATGAGTTTACCTTAACAAGACATTGTTTGAAACCCAATGTCTGATTTAAAATGTAATTTGCTGAACTAGCGCAAAATATTGCATACAGGCCTAATGGCTAATAAGTTTTAAACGGGTTTTTAAAATGTTTATTAACCATGACAAAATCATGAGAGCAGAATGTTTTCACAACTGTCCTCAATGTACAAAATATTAAAATGTTAGTTGGCAGGGAGGGACAACAAGTACTAACTCTGCAAACAAAGACTGGTTAAGAACGGTTCTCATGCATGTTGCTCTGTGACTGAAGAAACAACCACCGCTAATCTCGGGCTCTCCACTCCCAAGCAAACTGGCTCTGAAACGATGCGGTGACGTCATTCCCAGACTCCTGCTCTTCCAGGTTCATTTCCTGTCCATTCTGCCCGGTGATGTCGCTGAGGCAGTGGTGGCGAGAGAGAGAAAAGATTATCTCATGCATACAGTCTGGCCTGAAGGCAGATCTTAGCACCAGTCATAACAGTGGCAGAGTGGCAGCGCCGAAGCACCACTTCCTGTTCCCTGCCTTTTGTTATGCTCTAGTTAGTACTGGCACTTGCGTTTTGCTGACTCTGGAAGAGGGAAACAACAAGAAAAAACAAAGCTCATAGAGAACCTGGTCGTTTGCTTTGGGTATGCTACATGGTGAATACTTGTTTTGACAAAACTCAAATACAGACACCAATGTTTTTCAGACTGTTTTCATATTTCTATTATTACCAAAAAGTACACAGTCGCCATTTGTGGATTGTTACACATTTCAAAGTTTTCGTGGACATTTGTGTCCACATACTGTATCTATGGCAATTGATATGACATGAACTTTAGTTGCTCGATTACCTATATCTCCACACCAAAACTTCACAGGAATACAAACTTCAGTGTTCACCAACAAACTTCTCACATTCAGCCGGTACACAAGTCACTTTGAAGAGGCTTTGAGTCCCAAAATGAGGCTCAAGGACAACAATGCTGTCAGTATTTGTAAGGAGCATGCGGCTAACTGGAGCATATGAAATATGCGTGGAGCTGGAGTAACCTGTTCCAACTTAATTAATTAAGCACAAGGGTGTGTAAACAAACAGGCAGCTGGGAGAGGTAGAAAGATGGCAGAGAGCCAGCAGAGCAGCCAACTCACCCCCTGAATCTTCAGGTATGGCAGTATTCTCTTTTCCTTTATTTCCTATGGTTTAATTAATTTTTGGGTTGTGTCGACATGGCAAGCTGACATGAAAGCATGGAGGAAATTGTGCAGCGAATGAGTGAAACCACAAAGAGAGCGAATTCAGCCAGTGCATTGTTGTCCCTTTGAGACTGCTGTCCTACATCTTCCTTTAACAGCCTGATCCAGCCGAGGAAACTGAATGGACTACTTATGGAGAAGGTAAGGTGAAATCTGCAGGGGAGATGTTTGGTGATTGTGAGACACCAGAGCTGATTAGTGTTGTATAGGGCATGAGGCCTGGCGTCGTGGTGCGGACCGATGTACACTCCTGGGGCACAGCATGTTGAGTGGGATTCATGACAGTATTGTATGAGTGCATACTCAAACAGAATACCAAATGGGGGTGTGCTGTTGTACTGAGTGTGTGTTCTGTAGGGGTTTGTAGTATCAGTGTGGGGTCTGTAGAGCTGATCTTCTTTGGTGGAGTGAGAAATAAGCTCTGTTTTTGCTATTGATGGATGCCTTTTTTAACTATTTAAATTTAACATATGGATGCTGTATTTTACTGCTAATGCCCTTGCCCTGTTCGGTGATTTGGTGGAAACAAAAACAGAGGGAAAGTCATTAATGACTGGAGAATAGAGCAGCCTCTAGGCTTCTTTACTGCTGGAGTTTTGGTGACTTAGTGTGCAAGCATGCGTGTATGAAATTCAAACTTCATTAATTAAAGGGTAAGTATTATCTCACCCTCAGGGCTGTCTTTTGTCAGTTAGCGATGGAATAATAACCACAAAATTGAATGAGCCAGGAACTTTGGTGGTTTTTAATCAACACTACATTTCAGAATGACCAAGTTATAACACCATGATTGCAAATGAAATATATCAGCTTAAGCTGAAATATCACATTTTCAGAGCTATGTGTAAGCATGTGTGTGTGTGTGTATAAAATATAGGGCAGGTGCTTTGAAAAAACACCCATTTCCATAAATTTGTGCTTAAGATGATATCAGAGGTTTTGTTTGGATTTGTATGGTCAAATATAATGGAAACTATTGGGTTAGGCTTCTAGTAATATACACTGTATACAGCATTGCACTGTGTTATAGAAGAGGAAAAAGAGAAGGCGATTTCCTGTGAGTCAGAGCAGACAGACCATGTACAGGAGCTATTCTGGGATCAGCGGTTACCTCTGCTCATTGTAAAAAGGTGTATGCACACAGAGGGTAGACAAAATGATGGAAACAGCAACACATGAATGTGCATTTGTTATTACTAATTAATCAAACCACCCTTTGCCCTTAGAACAACTTCAGTCCTCCTTAGAATGCGTAAAACAAGTCTTAAAGTTCCTTGTGGGATATTGGATGATTCCTCATGAGGGAAAACTTCAGCGTCTTTGCATTCAAAGGTACAAAACTTCCCATAAAGGTCCAGTGATGTTTAGCTCTGGTTATTTGGGGAGGCCATGGAGCATGTTTGACTTCCTCCTGGTGCTCATGAGAACACTCTTGAATCTCTTTAATTAGCGAAGTGTATGAGGGCATTATGGTCTAAGAATATGGAGATGAAACATCTTGAGGAGATGATTGTACCATATGTTGCACCTGGTTGCTTGAAGTGGCTTTGTATTCTTTGGCCATAATTGACCATCGTTGACCATTCACTCATTAAAAATCAGACCCAATGACTCACACAAAATGGCTGTCATACTTCTCTTCAACATAAAATGTATTTGCATTAAAATTTAATTCAGTCATCAAAATGATTATAAGGCTAAATTGTAATACCAAATGAAGATGAACTGACCAAATTCCATTTCATGGCACTGTGTTTATCCATTATTAAAACAGCACACTGGTGAAGTGCCCAGCTAATGCACTCAGAAGTATGCCTTAAGTCAGTTGCCTTTTGATGGAGTATGGCTAGACCTGGCATGACCTGCTTTCTTTTTCCTCTCCTGGAAAACAATACAAAAAGAAAACCAAAAACATAATGCTATTTTACATGAACTGCACTTGTATGCAGTACTCACAAAGTATGACACGAAGTGTAAGTGAATCCAAAGGCATTTTAGCTTGTTTTCTCAAACAGAATGATTTTAATATGTCTAATATTAACCAAAAAACAAGGTTTTCAGGCAAGTTTTTCTTTAGATTTTCAGAATTCAAAGGGGTTCATATAGCCATTTTATTTCCATGTTATGCAGGAAACACGATGACAGCACAAAGAAAACTACCCACTTTGGCAGTCTTTCCCAGCTGTTGTTTTCACTCATGGATAGTGTCGCAAGATCATTGAGGGAGTTATTGAGATCCCTCGACATATGGAACCAGTGCACTATGTTTTATATTTGTTATGCTTTATTAAGAATACATGCCTTTTCCCAAAAAAAAAAACTGTTAAATCTTAGAGGTGATGTAGCTGAAGTACACAGTAACAGATTTTGTGCCATTTTGACGGCTAAGATTAAAAATACTACTATTTCACAACTACTATTACAGTTAGAAAATACATACACCACAGTGACACATTGATTCTCCTATTTATACTTCTATTTCATTTACAACTAAATGCAAACACAGAATAAGGTTACATTAATTAACATATACTATTGTGTCCTATAATGATTTCCCATGTGCATTCTTGCAAATACTACAGCTGAAATGCAGCCATCCTGTTTGTAAAGTTATGGAGCAAATGTGAATGGTGGTACCTGGGGGGAGCCTATGGGCTGTGACTGAGTCAAATGAAAGTCTCTTAGTATGCTCTGCATCCATTAGTGGATTTCCTCCCAGGAGGAGTACAGTATGCCCACCAACAAACTGGAAAATCAGTGACTGTGCAGACCTGAGGATTTATTCAACAAAGGAACATAGCTTTGTTACTCAGTAATGTCTGATCATTGAGCTCATGTGTGATTATTCTAACCAGCGTAAGGGAAGGGCATGCATTGATTAATCCAACTCAAGCAATTAATTTGTTCATGGGAGAGCATATAAGGCCTAACTAGGCTTCACAATATTTGATGTTTTCATAGAATTTTTTGCTTTTGACATTAATAATGATAATTAAAATGCACTGTATAGGAGAAGAGACGGTAATTGACATTTCATCATATTCATATCTGATTTCAAAATACATTGACTCTCACAAACATTTTAAGCAACCTTGAGCTGATGGGAGGTCAGGTAAAAACATTCTGAAATACTTGCATGAGCCTTCAGATTCAAAGATTTAATAAAATAATGTGATTTGTCGTGGTCAATAGAAGCACAGTAATGAAGTTATAACTAAAAGTTTATTCCCCCATATATAAGTCAGCAACCTGTCCTATGATTTGGTTCAGTAAGATTACTGAAGTTGGTAGTACTGTCACTGCAGTCAACTTACAGGTCAAGCAACTGGAAGACCCTAAAACAGACGCATGAGACAAGCCCCAAAGTTCTACCATTAGCGAACTGACTGAATCACAAAATAGTACAAGAAACATAAAAAGCATGGGTAAACCCTCACAGGATTTAAATAGTTTTCTGATCTCCACTTCTGTCATTCTCACTTGAATTACTAATTGGCTGTTATTATACAGTTCAGTTTTCTCCAAAACATCCACAACATGTTTGATTACAAGATACTGGTTACAAAATGCTGGCAAGGTTGATTGCAACAAGTAATGTTACATCTACTCTCAAATAACAATATTAAAACGAAATCATATTTTTAGAACATTCATTCTTGCACAAAGTCAAAAATGCCATTTCCTTATTTTGTACTGTTTAAAAATGACTGCTAAAATTGATTTCAGTTTGTCCTCCTTTTCATTCAATTTCCCCCTTTACCTTGATCCTTCTGTTCTCTAATTGAGTTCCATGTTCAGAACTGTGACCTCCACCCTTTTGCCCTCTAAAATCGCTGACTCTTTGTGCTCTACAGCACATCTCTGGAGAAATACAAAAAACAGAGACACCAAACTTAATCAAAAAGAGTCCTTTACCTGACACCATCAATCGTAATGACATTAGTAACAGCAAAGATACACCACATTGACTACAATAATCATATAGATTCTCTTTTTTGGACATCTTCCCATTATTTTTAACTTAATTTCTTTCAAGCCATATTTTAGAATTCTGAATACTAATGCTAGTGAGCATTTTATTTCTCAGACATTATCAATCAACCTTTGTTGGAAACACAAATGATTGACATTATTCTGTTTTTTTAGTGGGGAAGGCAGTGTTGGAGATAACCTGATCTGTGGATCAGCTCCCTTTGTATAGGGAAAACTCCAATCAGATATGATCCAGTAGTGCAGTAGATTCTCAACCCATCGGGCGTTATGAATGGTATGTCCCGTCTACAATATGCAATGTGGACTACAGTAAAAAGAACATATGTTTCTGTTGTAGCTACAAAGATATAAATCGATCATAATGATATTGAATGGAGCTGTACATTTGTGTTTTCAAAATGTGGTATTTCATTTTGACTCAATAACAAATGTTTTCATTCTCCACACATGGTTTGTGCAGCACCATTACAGATTTAATGCAATCCTGCCCTCTAGCGCTATTACCTCATTACTGCATCCTGGTAATGCCAACAGCAATGGGGAATTTTACTGCGACTGGAGAAGAATGAGTTTTTCAGTCGTGTACAACTTTTTCATGCGTTTTACCAAGTTGTGTCACCAATTTGAACTTATGTTGATGAATACAACTTTTTCATAAATTACATGGGCATGTACTCAAAAACTCATGAACAATCAAGGCAAACACATCACTATCACATAGCCCACAACAGTTGCAAAGAAATGAAAAGAATATTTTAACACAGTTTGAAACAGGCTACAAATATTAATGAGGAACAGGTCAAGGTATATGTTACTGTTGATTAGACAATCAAATTTTTGAAATACTATGCCAGTATATACATTTTCATTTTATAAAGATACATCTCAACAAAAATGTTTACAACATAAAAGCTAGGTTATTATTATGGAGTATATTCTCTATATGTAAAAGCAAAATTTTCAATAATCCATAAATCAACCTCCAAACATGCTTAAGAAAATCTTATCATTAACAAAAATGTTCAACAAACAGCAACATTTAGTATGATGTTGAATTATTTCTCACATTACAACCATATGTCCTAAAACATGGCATATAATGCTGACACATACAGTGCATTACAGAAGCGCTACAGCAGCATGAAACTGCATACTTCGTGTGCTAAGAGTTTGAAGAATCACCCACACTAGCCAGTTTCAAAGTGTACTATGTTCAAAGGACAAACTACACTTAACACATCCTTATCATTGACACAATATCTGTGCCACCAGGACCACAGTACTCTTCCACATTGCCACCATTCCATAAGCGCTCTATCACAAAGACCGTCTGATGACACCCGCCAAGACTGCAAGACTGATCACAAACACATTCCCAAGAGATGGAAAGATGAAGAAACAGGGCATAATGTAGGAAAACATGGGTAGCCTTGTTTTAGAGAACTGCTTGTTTAGTTTCTGTAAAACATACTGTTGAATGTTTAGTTGCAACTTGACATCATCTTAATATAAATAGTTTGGCATGCAGTAAGAGTTTATGAATATATAAAAACATAAGAATATGTTTAGAACAGGTCATCCAGATTCATCATTTACCTGCTGTTTAGACCAGCTGTATTCAACTCCAGGTCCTGAGGGCCACAGTGTCTGCAGGCATTAGCTTTAACCATGCACCATACCATCTGATTTCACTCATTAGTTCACCATCTGCACCAACAAGCTAAAATTATTTGTGCAATTAGGTGCTGTAGTGCATGATGGGTGTGAATACCTGCAGACACTGCAGCCCTGAAGACGTGGCATTGGATAGCTATGGTCTAGAACTGCACCCAGCTTGGAGTTTTTTTACAACTTTACTACATGACCTGGCAAGCTCTTACATGTACTGGCAAATCTGTCATCATGGAATCGTAGCATCATATTTCCATTACATCCATGATGCATGGACTGGTTACGCTTTGTATGTACAAAAGACAACTTGACTGATTTCCTTTTTTTAAATCCAATATGATTTTTTTCCTTAAAATAATTTTTTCCTATTTAGAATTCCAGGTTGTGTACTCATAAGCCCCAGTCACTCCCACAACCTCCACTATCAGTTCAGGAGAGAGGCATGGACTGTCCTCTGAAACTCATGATGTTGCTATTTGTTACCATAATGCTCAGGCTGAGCTTACACAGACATGAGTCAGAGGTAACTTTTTTATGCAGGCAGTCTCCCTATAACTGATTCATCAGCAGTTACCGATGAGCTGTTACACATGGTCATCTCTGCTGAGCACATCTCTCCTTTCCTAGGTAACACCACCATTTCTGCGCCACCCTGTGGATGGATGGCTATAGCTGGCTTTGGGACAGTGTGGATTTGATGCTGAATTTTGGGAAACATCAACATATTGGAACAGAGGTTTAATTCACATTGCAATTTAAAATAAGTACAATTATCAAACACACTATGTAGACAAATCAGTAAATAAGATAATTCAATGTCAAAAAATCTCTGATCCCCTTTCCACTGTAGTGTACACCTGTTCAAGACTCATGTCTTGACTAAATGAAAATAAAGTACCTTGGGTGTAAAAGTATGAAGCATTTGATAATTCGTGACAGACCCATAGGCTAGGCGCTTACAGTCGGCCCGTAAGCATTTGAACTAAGGAAGCAGCGCTGCACTCTGCCCACGCATGCTGTGTCATCTGCAGCGACGTGGCGCCGACAGTCGGTGAGCGGAGAATGGGGAAACCGCCAAGGCAAGCGCATCTTGAGACTGGGAGGAGACTCGACACGTCTGCTGGATCCACGTGGACCCTGTCATTGATCAAAACACTTACGCAGTGCAGACCACGGTTGGGGTCGGGTTAGAAGCTATAGAGTCTGGCACCGGCTTTTAACAGGCACCCCAAAGGAAGCGAGCCATAAAGAGTAGTCAATGCGAGGTAATGGTCCGAATATTTTTTATATATTGTGTCAGCCAGTGATGTACCTTGCTACCATTAGTTGCTGGCTAAATTCCTGTCTTGTTTGGTGACCGCAAATAACATACCTTATAATGTTTTGCACTTTTTAGATGGCTATGGGTCGTTGTTAGATGAGCGGTGTCATTTTTAATGATTTGCTGGTCAATATATATATGCATTTACAACGCGCTAACGTTAGCATGCAATGCAATTTTTCCACTACTAGTGCTACTGCTAGCTAGCTTGTTGCGAACTAGATAAGTTAGCTATATTACACTATCAAAAAGCTGTAGAATGGAGTTTACTAGCGTTGATTCGTACTATGCTGACGTTAGAAGACTTATCTAGATAATAGCACTATACTAGCCTACATTGTAGCTGACGGAATTCGAACGATCAGCACCATGCTTCGTGAATGGTGAGAAACAACGCCTTTGCACGGTTTATTGTTTTATCATGGTGCTTTAAAACCTGTCAGACAAACTGATTGATGTAAACAACTGGATGTAAACCACGTTTTTTATAGATCTAGTAACTGTTGTATAAACCTCCTGAACCTCCTGTACACGATGCGTACAGTAACGTTATTGAAATTTGACCTAGATACTGTATCTCTGTTGTAACAGTGGCAGTACGCTCTTTTTCGCTCACAGATTTGCCGTCGCAGATGCAGTCCTTCGGTCCAATGGACGTGATAATAGGGTGTGTGCTCTCTCTCCTGCTTTCGCATCAGTGTCTGTCAGCGCCGCAGGTTCCAGGGTCCCCCAGGTGAGATACGGGCCTTTTTTTTATCAGCACTACATCCATCAGAGGGAAGACGGACGGCAAAAACACGTTTGTTTTGAGCGCTATGCTGGTGTCAGTTAGCTCCATGCTCGCTCAATTAGCTTTACGTTTCAGGTTAGCATCCGTGAGGGTGTGGTTCGTTGGAGTTGCTTAGGATCTCTAAGCTAAAATTAGCCAGAAAGTTAGAAGCAAAGATAGCGAACCAATCATCGTCGTCATCTTTTAAGTTTCTGGCTTGCATCAAAGTAAAGGGAGAATTATGCTAGAATAGCACATCTACATATGTCCATGTTTTCTTTGTTAATTATCTGAGTGCACTGGGTAACCAACCTTTGGCAGACACATTAGTACACTGTATGAAGTTTTTACAAGTGTTTGCATTACACTCCATAGGTCAGAGTCTGCAGAGGGCAGTCCAGCTCTTACCTTGGCCAACCCTTTTGGTTCGAGCGACGAGGAACGCAGGTGACTACATGGTTTTCTAAGTAGCAATTTGTTTGTATCAGTATTTGACATCGGGCAGTAGAACATGTAACTCAGTTTCAGATTAGAGTAATTTTACAGTTTAGAGTTGAAATATGAGTAGCTTTAGAAAAACACCTTGAGAACACAAAACTTTTCCGGATCATGTGGGATGTTTCATGTGGTACATATTGTTTATAATAGCAATAGATCCTGGGTAATGTACATATGGCACCTCTGGAAATTGCATTTTGCAACTTCAGATCTGAGAATGTTTACTTTTGTAAAAAATATGAGACCATAAATTTAGCTTGGCCCCTGTTCACACTTGGTACTATAGGAACATCAGCAGTTCCTGAAGGAGTGTTGTTTTTTACATATGTGAGGATGGAGATGTGTTTTTATCAGGCATGTATGTAGATGTATATATTCCTTTGAACTTTAATACAAGAGGACTTTTAACAGAAGTGGTCCCAGCTTGTGGGCAGCTGTTCTTGGTAGTGTGTCACTGGGTTTAAAGGAAATATGTCTTTGGTCAGAAAAACCGTCTCCCCTGGAGAACAGTCAGTTAAAGGATGTACTTTTCCACGGTTGAGGTGAACTTAAGCGCCTGGCAGCTGTTATCGCAGTTAATGGACACAGCACCCTGCATTGTTATCTGCAGACCGGCTGTTCCTCTGTCTTTGGAATCTAATCAGACCTGTACGTAAGGCTGATTGTGGGGTTAAAGTCTCCGTTCCACTGCCACACATCGCTCAAAAACACAGTGTTTTCTGCTGCTGTCAGTGGCTGAGAAGCAGGACGTGAAAACATACACTGAAATTTAGGCTATTCAGTGGAGTACTGTAAAAAAAAAAAACAAACAAAAATGTACAGGGCCACCAAACAGTAGCTGAACCAGTTTTATGGTAACATTGACTTTGTTTTTGGGGATTTCAGTTGTATCCACATTGTGTGTGTGTGTGTGTGTGTGTTGTGTTTAAGTAACCCTTTACATAAGGAAAATGTTCCTTACATGTACAATACTGATATATTAGTCATACCCATATTTAAGTGGTACATGGAGTTGTAGTCCATGGTTACAGATGGATTAGATATTGTCATAGCATTTCCTGGCAGGTTACTTAGCATGCATTTCTTCTGTAGATGTCAGGATGGATACGTGGATTACATAATTTGCTCTGAAGAAAGGTGTTTGCTAAAGTAATCAGTACAGATATGTCTACACTTACATTCATGAGAATTCATAACAGTGCTATTCTCTGTGATAGGCTTCTGCAGACGTACATCTCAGGTCACTTGAAGGACAATCAGGGAAGTCCAGACCTCACCACATGGGAGCAAGGTATCGCGTAATACACGTCTCTTTACGCTGTTCTGCTTTTCATTGTTATAAATAAGCCAGTGAATAGTGGTGTTCCTCTTTTTTGTGACTGTAATAAGTAAGAAAAAAAGTATCAGAATTCATACAAGTTAACATAAGTTTTTTGTAAAAGCTGATATTTCCATCCACACCACACAGGCACCTACAGTATATTTTGAAAATTAACTTAGCAGATACCATGGAGTATTGTTTTATTTAAAAACAAGTACACCTATCTTGGATTTGTCAATGTGAAGAACAATGAACTGGATAAACCAACATGTAACCTTCTATTTTTCTGGATTTTTCTCATATTGTGCTGTGAATGACATTCTCTGATACAGTCTCGCTTCATGTCTCCCACACAGAGATCTTCTACCTGTTCTCTCTTCATGACTATGACAGAAGTGGTCAGATGGATGGCTTGGAGCTGATGAAGCTGCTGTCAGACTTCCTCTCCCATCATTCTTTGGGGCAGCAGTCAGCTGACTCAGTGAGTGATAGCCTCTGGGGGTGGAGCAAAACGGAGAAACTCGTAGTTCTAGTTATTTTAACTATTTCTCTCAGAACATTCCTAGGATGTGCTTACTCCAAACTGTGTTGAGTTTAAGTATTTCTACATTAACTATGCACAAAATGAGAAATATACAGCACTCATTTTCAGTATTATTTTAATTACTTGCATAAAAAGTGTAGAAAGTATATACATCTCAAAGAGTGAGATATACAAAATAATCTCCACAGCTACCATTTTCGGCAAAAGTCAGCTGTACTTGTGATGTATAAAGCAGATGTTCTGTATGCATTAAACTGTACAGAGCAGGCACAGGGAGAAAGTATAGACATTCAAAGATGTACTCTTGACCCATTGATCTTTAACAAAAAAGATAAAACCAATTCAAATTTTCAATACATGAATCTGACCACCATGAAGACATATTCAAACTCAGAGTATGGTAATCAGAATTTGCACTAAGCTATTCTACTTCACTTGTTTCAGGTTGTGTCCATGGTTGATACACTCCTGCAGACACAAGACCTCAATCAAGACGGAATGCTGGACCCATCAGAACTGCTGGCCCTCCCCGCCGAGCGGCACACAGTCAAGCCTCAGGTAAAATCAGACACAGAGGGGGACATTTTCCAGGGTGCACCAGTGCAACCAGCAGAGGAGGTTCAGTCTGAGCAACAGCCAGCAGGCGAAGCCCTGGAACCTCAGTCACCTCATGAAGTGGAACCCCCACACGATGCCGGCGACCAGCAGCAGGCGCAAGACCAGGATAAAGACCAGGACGTCAGTGTACAAGAGGATCATGGTCAAGAGCCACCACATCAACAGGACCAAGATCAAGAATTGCAACAGCAAAAGGACCACATACCTGAACCTCAAGAGCAAGATGCAGTACAACAGGAGCAGCATCATGCACCTGTGCATCAAGGACAACCTGAGATGTGAACGCACACACAGGGTGGAGAGCAATGCCAGTGATGGCCTTGAGCACAGACTTGTGCGAGGAGGAATCTGCCATAGAGAGAGGATCTGCAGACGCTGCTGTTCACTACCCCACAGCACACTGCGAGCTCAGCAGGGGAAAGCAATTTATCGTCATTGTCTGGGAAATACTGCAGCTCTGTGACTTTCAGGTTTGTACCACGCTTCATGGAAAGACCCGGTGACTTTATAAAGCATTTCCCCAGAGACTATATTATGTCACGTGTTGACAGCCATGTGTCCGAAAGGGGGCCTGAATTTTTAGGTTCAGGTTTTACTGGCATGATTGAATTGGTTGTCAGTTGCAGGTTTTTCCCCCTCAGCTTCTTAAATTCAGCCTAGAAAGTTTCACCTTTGTGATGACCGAGGAATAAAAATGGTAAGTCTGTCATGCAGTGTAATGAAAGTGTGCAATTACAAATCCCTCCGCTAAATATACATCACAATTAAGCCACTTAAAATGAGTAAGGCCCTTCTGATTTGTAATTTACTGGTGAAAATCTGTCAAGTTTTCCCCTCTACAATTGTATATTACAATCACCAAGCTAAAGGCACACAAATAGAATTGCAATCTCCAATGTCTTCTGTTCAAATTTGTAAAAATACAGTGCTGTGCACCAAGTAAACTGTATAGGAGGGAAAATAAAAGGTTAAGCTGAATATGAAATTAACAGTGTTAATGAACTTTCACTGAGTTCATTTTTAACAGTTCACCTCAGACAACAGGGCAGGCATAGATAAAACACATATTGGCATAGTGCAAGTTTCCATTATTCAGCAATACCTTTGAAATTCCTTCATTTATGTATCAGAAAAAGGATTCTGGAGTCTTCCAAAAGGTCCAATGTAAAAGTCAAAAACAAAAAATAAACAAAAGCACAACTTGTGCAGCATGCATTCCAGTGCTGAACTATGTATTCATAAAACTGTTCCAAAACCATTCATCCAGGGTAATCAGAGCTAGAGCTAGAGCCCCCCCCCCCTAAAATTCACACAAGGATAGGGAAGAGTGGTTCCAGTCTTAACATTTGTCTGCAGCAGAGGTAGACAAATCCCAAACACACAAACGGAAACTCACCTTGCACCTCTACTGCAAATTAGTTTGAGCAGTGAAGAGAGGGTGGCTACATTACATAGATCACACATTAACTCAATTGTTGATCAATCCTTAAGGTGGTTGTTGAAGGCAAAAGCCTTATTAAAAACGGATTAGACGGCAAACATGAATTCAAATCACAAAAGCAGCATTTTTTTACATCAAGTTCATTTTATTTTAAACACTTTCATAAGTTTACACAGATTCAAAACATTAAAAAAAATAAACTTCACATCTACATAGACAAATACCCTTTATAAAATATTCAACTGATCTTCAAAACAATCTTTAAAAGTGCCCAGTGTGGTCATTTCTTAAACACTAGCAAAAGCTTTGGTGTGATTACTAACACTAGATAACTGTATATTTGCTCAGTAGGGGCCACTCTGTGCTATGGCTCACATCAAGAAAATTCTGTAAAGGACTCCATAGCATTCTCTGCAATTACATTTAAGAATACCCCTGAGAAATCCTGTCAGTAGATCCTACAAACCATAAAATTGATTTAAAAAAAAAAAAAAAATGCAGCTCAAGCAAACGGATAGAAGCAGTTGAAGAGTAGATTGTGCAGCATCAGAAAGCTGGAGCACAGGGTACAGGAAATGATCCAAGAACATTCATGACTCATATGGATGTAAGTGCACACTGATAGCCCACTTTCTGGAAGTTACATTTTGGGGATCCCAGCAACAATCATCGATTCAATGCCACAGTGGTTCTGTCCCCGCAGGATTTTGAAGAACCCTACAAAGACAACATGAAGGCTCAGGTACTTTAGACAAGCCATTGTGAGGATTCCACACACAACTTTGTTTTGCATTTATGACCCATGGTGGCTCTTACCATTGTCACCCCAGTCAGTGTTCCATGAATTGGCAGCCAGCCAGTAGGGGGTACCATTCTCTGTACCCCAGCCCAGGATCTTGATGGCATGACCTCCCACTTGTGCTCCACTTACATGCTGGTACACTCCTAAAAGGTATTGGTGGTGAGGGGGTGGAAGAGAAAAGTTTTCCCTTCCCCCAGTTACACACTTTATGGTTGATCACTTGGGAGCTACACTTTCACCGAGTCACAAGCCAGTGTATAGTTTGCCCCCTTACCCTGCAACTATTTGCCCAAGTGGTCTTCCTCCACCACCATACACACCACTGGTCTACCCTTTAGGTGCCATAAGTATGAAACGCTCACCAGTCTTGTACATCAGAAAGTCTTCATAGACGAAGAAGGCACCCTCTACAGGACCATTCTTGTAGATCTCACTCATGATCTGTTGTTCACTGGCAAGAACATGGTAGGCTCCCGTTCCTACAGGAAAAACAAAGTGATCAAGAATTGATCATATTCCACACAACCATTTCAATTTCCATTAACGAGGGAAGAGTTCAGCCCAATTCAAAAATCAATAACACCAAGTGCAGAATGGATTCAAGGACATGCAGTGAAGACATTTTTGGCATCCGTTCAGCAGATAAACCAGATATGTACCTAGTATCTTGTGGTAATGCACAAAGGCCATGCTGTATAAAGAAATTCTACACCATCCAAGGCAGCAAGCTGACCCACCCCAGTCAGCCATGTAAAAGCACTTAAAAACCCATTTCACCTCCTTACCATAATGTTTGTCCTGTGTGTAGGATGGGCTGTAGCCTGATTCGCACTGAGTAAGGCATTTGGGGGTGTCTCCCTCCTCACCCTTGCAGGATGGGCGAGTTCCGTTCACATGGTGTTCACAAGGGGGAATAGTGTAGGGGCGGCATCCTATGGCAAAACCACAAATCAATAAGCACAACTTTTACAACTCATTTTCTCCAGTTGCAGCTCCTTAATCCAACTTGGACATTCAGGCACAACAATTGGCTATGGCTTTGTCAGAATGCACTTCACCTATATGAGAGTCATACAGTCCCCCAGACACCAGTCCCTCAGTGCTCCAGAAGTTCCATGCAGCATGTGGATACCCTCCATTACACCTGAACATAAATCAATTGCACTCAATTAAAAACCAAAGCATTTAGGTCACACCAAACAATCAACTGAGATTGGCTTGTGCTACATTCAGTACATTTTTCACAAATGATGTCATCCGTTAAGGAAGTCCAGAGAGACATTCAAAAACACATGGACAGCCACATGCATGTTCACTTCATTTCATTACAGTTTAGAGTGATGTACCATTTTCCTTTCATCACCTCATTTTCATAACCGAGATTTTTACAGGCAAGAGAATGGAGATGGCAACTTTGTGATTAAGGTAACCAAGAAAGTCATGGCTTGAATTTGTATGGGGTTACACAAACATTTGAATGCTTCACTGCTGAAGTGCATCCATGCTTATTATGACTTGTGCATGAGGAACTAAATGACAAACCCCATGCCCAATAGGTCCACTCAAGTGTCACATACCCCATTCCACAACTGAAACAGCAGGTCAGCAGGTCCTCAGCAGAGATTTCCACGCTGACCTTTGCATTTGAATGGATGCACAGACGGTCGGAGATGGCCTCTGCAGCTCCAAAGGCCTGACAAGGGCACAGATCAGACACAACTACATCAGCCATTTTAACGTAAACCAAGCGCACATTTATAAAAAAGAAATGCAACACAAGGGTCTAGTCTGGTGGTCTGTGGGTATTTACATTCTAGCACCCACAGTAGAAAGCCCTTAAAGCACTCCTACTCTGACCATCAGCATGGTGGGACATTACATTTAGCAGATGCTCTTCAATGTGGAATCTTACCCAGCAGGACCCACAGGAACCCTGGTCTCTGATCTCCTGGAGTGTGGGACAGTTTGGCCACTGTTCCCGAGAATCAAAGTTTTCGGGCACCTGGAGGTCATCAGCATATTGTACCCTGCAGATGTAGTGAGGGGCACCAGAGAATGGATAACAATTACATCCTTTCTGCCTTCAAGTAATCACTCTTTCAGAATGGAGCAAGGCTGTGGTATGAAGACTCACATGACTGGGAGCTTGGGTCCATTCATCAGGGTTCCACACAGCCTTTTCACATAGCTGTAGTCAACATTGTGAAAGTTGTGTCCAGCCTTCATGGGGTAGAAGGACAAAAAACTCAAAAATCAATGAACAAGGAAGAGAAGAATCATATGATCCACTTTACTACAACTTCTGCATTACAGGTCAGACTGAACGGCAACTTTTGCTGTTAGGCACAATTGCAGAGAAGAGACTTCCTGTAAAACTAACATCCCCTTTCCACAGTAGGATATTGGCCACACACAGTTCTTAACAGGAAGACTGAAATTTAGCTTTACAACTGACCAACTCTGTATAGCACAGTAAAGACCCACCACATATCCCATTTTAACAGAATTTGAAGCAGCCTTTAGCAAAGTTAGATTTAAATTAAACAGTCAAAATGACTGTAGGGGACTACTCAATGACACTCACTTTCCATGTCGTATTTGCCTTGTTTATGTAGTTAACCATCTCATGAGACAATGGGGGGAGGCGTGGTCTTGCCCAGCCGATTGACAGGGCTGACAGCAGACAAATGCAGGCAAGACGCAACATCCTGAAATTGGTTTATACAGGTCAGTTTAGCTTCAAAGACAGACATGTGAGCAGATATTTTGCAATCGGAAATCAAATAGATCTCTCAAAACTTGTCGGCAAAAGTTCTATTGTATGCTGGGACGAATGAAACAAGTACTTTTAGACCATGTTGGATTAGTTTAACACAAGGGACTTTTTTGTCAAGCATAACATTACAATACAAGGGAACTGGACAGTTTCACAACTTGTCCTCTGATGCACTCATGTACACTTGACCAGTTGTTTGTATCCCAACACTTCACCCGGTCCTTGAACAGTTAGTGGACCAGATCAGAGAGGTTTGGTTTGCACACTTAAATCTAGTGTGCTTTTGGAAGGATGGCAGTATGAACTTTTGCTTATACAAGCAATTGAAAAAAGGAAAAAGAAAAAAAAAAAAAAGATGGAAAAGGGGATTACAGGATGGATCAGATCAATACAGCCTACAATCATACAGGGAGGGCAGTAGCATCCTCGAGTCAGCTAAAATAACCCTTTTGACAATTTACCTCTGGGCAACACAAACTGAGTTTTTATAAAGCAACACCCACAAAAGCCTTTGAATACGAGAATGTTGGCATCTACAGAGGTGTTGAAGCCACGATATAATCTGCATTTTAGTACATGTAGTGGGATTATATCAATCGCCTTCTGTATAAAATTACGTGAGGAAAGGCAAACATGGATGCAAGCTGTAACTACAATCATAACCATTATGAACTTCACAAAACTGAAAGTAGAGCGCCCCCTCCCCTAACAATGAGAGGCTGGTCTGGTTACAGGAACAAGTGCTTGTGACCAGGGCTCCACAGCGAATACGCAGTGAAGTACAAGTAAATCTTTTTACCGAGGTTTACCCGGTAGTGCGTTAGACGCACTAAGGAACGTATACACAATAGTAGCAATCTGCCACAACAGCTCAGACACTCGGAGATCAAATTCAGACCCCGAGCAAAGTGAAAGTACTGCAACCGCATTCGGTTTCGTGACAAAACTGAAATGATTTCACCTTTAGCACAAAGTACAGATAAGTTCCTTTACTTCGCTTGCCTTCTACAACGAATGGTGCACATTTGGCTACGTCACAGAGAATGTAATAGACGGTTATAAAAAAAATTAACTACCTTTACTACCAAAACTTCTTATCGTAGCAGTCGACTGTTCTGTCTTTCTCCTGCGTTCTTCCTAGATCTGAGAAAACCCCGACCCTAAATAAGAATAGAATCACATGATCAGTCATGTGGATGTTCGTCTGATGACTCGCACGTGATTCGACAATATTCGATAATCAGTAGATTGGTCCCAAATCCACAACAGCCAAAAACAGTAGGTGGCGATGATGCATTGTATCACAACTCGTTACAAAGAAATAGTTTACCTTAATACAGGTATTCGTTAGCTTTATGTTGAGACATGTCTTCTGATGCGACAGCGATAGCTCTCCGCTGCGTCCGTCCGCGCATTTCATTGGCTAATTTACATTTTGCCTTTTAAGTCTCGAATATTCATAAAATGTGAAGAGCGGTTTCCATAACAACCTGGTTGTACAAACAAACTAGGAAACCAAAGCATACCTAATGCAAAGTAGGTTCCCAATGTCGGTAAGGTCTGATTGGATTAATTGAAATCATAACTGGAATTCCTCAAGTATAGTAAGCTGTTAATTGTTTTAATCTTAATAATTGTTATGTGTCATAGGTAGTGGTTCCAACACTCTGGCCTGAGGAACCCTATACATATGGTGGTTCTTATTCCAACAAGTTGCAATCCATGAACTGTAACAAAATGTCATTTTCTCTTGTTTAGTAAATGTTATTAGGATGGATTTATCCTCTTATGCCCATATTTCAAATTTTTATTGCCTCAAGATGGATATCTAAACATAGCCTCATTGTGATATCAGGCAAATGGTTCTTATTTAAGGTCACATGTTTTAACTGATTCAATTAAATACTGACAGGTGAATCAGTGGGCCTGTAATTGTGAAAGAAAGAGTGAACCCATGGTTGCTACAATGAAACCTTTGTTAGACCCTGAAGAGTTAATAGGAAATGCAATTGGCCATTGGCAATGGGCTGTGCAATGTGCAACGAACAAACACATAAAAAATTTTCAGCTGGGACATTGTTCAGCAACCTTGATTTTTGAACATTGAAACAAAGTAGGTTTGTTGTTCCAGCAGTTTCTGAAAATAACATCCTTGTTTTCTGTCAATCAACCTACTGTAATTTGCCAATACATTTTGAAGATATAACATTGCTAGGAGCATGAACTTGAGGTTTCATCGATACTCAACAGAGGAAATCCCTTCAAAACAGTTGTGTGTGTATATATGCATCGAACAATTTAATGCAAAATTACGATGATACCACAGAATTTAACAAAGGGATATGAGAATGAAGATAGAATTGCATGTACTGGTGTGGTTTCAGTGAAAGAAGAAGTGGCTGAGGCACATGATTTAGCAGAGGGTGAATATACTGTGAAAGGCTAGTGCTATGGAGCTGTGGTGTCACCATCAAGAGGAGACTGAAATATATTTCAATCATAATCATATCATAATCATATTCAGATTATCATGAGGAATACGATAGTGCCAGATCTGTTTTAGGACATCTGGAATTAAAGGAATTAAAGACTTACCATTAATTTCAGAAGCTTGAGTTTAAAAGATTTCACTTTCCTGTTCACACATTTAAATGGAAAACATTTTAGAAAATTGGTGAGGGGAATTCCAAAGCATGACTAAGCTGGAGAGACATAAACCTTTTTGTTTGACAGGACTCTAGAGTAATTGAAGTGGAGGTGTAGGTCTGCTTTGTATATTGTCAAGCCTTTATAATGTAAGTTTCCAGTGAACTTGTAATTCAAGTTTTTTTTTTTAAATATTTTTAGGAAAACATTACCTAATGAACAAACAAAAAATAATGTGTACCACTTCCCTGGGAACAGATTGCAGAGATCTGAAAAATCTCATTTTAGTTTTCACAAACTATGAGGTCCAGCAATTCGTTGCGTTAAAAGTTTTTCCTCCAGTTTTTCTTTGAAGTTTGGAAATTACACCTGGCAATCGTGCAAGGAACAATGCTGCTTCGGTGTGTGAGATCTTTAGCTGGAGTTGCATGCAAACAGCATCTGTAGCAACAGTAGTGACATGACTGAAGAAGAGCTATAATGCCCATTATTATACCAACTTCTACGTTATGTGTTGAACTCATACACACAGTCCTTGCGCAAATGGCTACAGCACGCAGAGATGAGAGGTCCAGTTCATGACAATATCAACACACCAAGTCGGGAAGAGTGATGATAAACCTGACTTAATTCTCATTAAATTACATCTTCTGCGTTCAAGGGATCCTATCAACGAATTTTATGTGTTCATTTCCAGTAAAGATAAAAATGTAATGTTGGGGACGTCCTATCTGTGATTAAGGCTCCGCTGGTCAAGTAAGTAGCTAGAACTTTCTCACCGAAGTTGAGAGAGGGACACGCTGAAAATGTGCAGTACCACTTTAATTTGAAATTTTGAAACTGTGACGTCACATACGGTGAATGAAGAGGGAATAATGCAGATCCACTATTCTGCGGGAAAAGATCATGTCTTCGGTTCATCCTGAAAATTCGGCTTGTATGATTTCATGATGGAAGAAAACGCTACAGTCCGAAAGATGCCACCGCCAGGTCGGAAGGGATGCTGGTCGGCGTGGTGCCAAGTGATCCTTTTTGGTGCGTCGATAGTCGTTATTGTGGCAGAGAGAACCATGCGTAAGTGTCCCTCTCACCTGAATTAAAAAAAAAAACTGCTTACGATCATATGAAATGTAATAGTTTGTATGGAAGAGCAACATCTGCGAGCATAATTTACATAATTTCGACCGAAAGCGAGCTTCGCGTGACTGAATAAGGACATATAAAATGCAGGTCAGCAAGGAGAACCGAAATACGGTTTGTAGGCTATGTCGTATTACTATTTACAGTAATAACTTTACTTTATAGTAATAAGGTGTTCAGAGTGCACTATATTGAATGCTGAGATAAGGTGAATTATTCGCTATTAGACACATTGCCCCAAAAGCTAGACCACCTTGCTCTCATGTTAGCGCCTTTTTCATCAGACTCATGAATGGATAGAGGCGTTTCCTGGCACAGATGGTTCACATTACAGTGTACAGAGAAAGAATGCGCCGCAGAGCAGAAAGGAGTTCTACGCATTCGAGAAGATCAGTTCTGCACTACCCTGCAAAATCCTGCAGTATGAGATTACTGGCAGAGGAGGGCACCGAAATCGGTATTTTACCGGCATTTACAATACCTGGGTGATGTCAATAACTCCCTCGTCTCATGACAAACACTATGGAGCTACACTCTGCCAAAATACACCTGTGCAATTATTTTAATTTTGTATACGCATGAATGTGCTTGTCGTTCAGTAAATTAACATATCAATGTTAAAAAAATGTTAATGTAGATCTTTTGTTCATCTAAAATGAAATGCACGTAGTAGTAATTTGGCAAAAATATGTGGACCTTTCAACCAAAAGCGCTTACATTATGCATGTACTGCGTCATCCTCTTTTGAACAGTTATATTGGATGCTGTCAAGCTAAAGTGATATTTGCTCAGAGAGCTTTCGGTTCATATATTTAGTACATGCCAGAGTGCTTTCAAACAGCACAATTAACAGAGTAGTTGGGAACATTACAGAATACTACATGAAATTAAACAGAGAAAGTGTGGGCTGCTGTAAACCAATTTTTTGATTTTTTTGGTCTCAGTTTCAATGGCCTTTCCATACAGTTAAAAAGCTTATAAAAGACATTTGTGTATGTCACTGGCCACGATCTGTTTAGGTTGACCTAGCTTTTTGGGCCTTTCAAAATGGAAGGTGGTATTTTGTATGATTTCTGATGATATTCACAATCCTGACACAAATCCATTTCAGCATCACTATCAACTACTAAAGCTAGCTTGCATCTTTTGTATTTAGTCTGACACCAAAGGTGACCTAAATGACCTGCTAGGGAGAAAACTGATCAGACGCAGATTTTTAGATACTCTTGAAATCGATCTCCTTTGCTGTACTCAGCAAAAGCCCAAAATGTCTTGTGTCACAAACAGAGAGGGAAAAATAAGCAAAATCCATTAATTCCGTGCAGGTCTGAGTCCCTTATCGTTTTACCTGTTTCAGTGCCAGATAGCTATTGGTAGTTGTATAGGTATTTGTGTTCCTCGGCCTTGGACATTTTATTTTGGGTTTGTGCACGTGTATGAATCTCTCTTACGTGGAGAACACCACCGAGCCAGAAATAACTGAAACTATTTTGAAAACTGGGATGTAATTGTCGTTAATAGTCCGAAATCAGCATTCATCTGATGTTGATTATTCTTGTTCCGCAGTAGAATTAGCACTGTTTTTATTACTAATAGAATAAAATTGAATTGAAATTCACTCATATTAACATATTAATGCCCACAGGTTTTGTAAGAATAGGACCCTTAAAATTAAGTGTCTGATTTGCTGTCCTGAGCTGCAAGGGAAACAAGGTTCTTTGATCATCTACATCTATCAACATTGTTATGATGATACAAGGAATCATGGGTATTCTCTGCCTCTCTCACATAGAATATGTGACAAAAAAATCCTCAAGCACAATGAATATTTCTATGAGTTTCATCTTTTAGTATTGCCTGCTCTGTAATATGTAATAGGACTGTAATATTTGGGTTCATACAATAAATGGCTTCTTTCCTCTTTCATCCTTCATCAGTGATCTACTGTCTGGTGTACTACCTCTGGTTCCAGCGAATGCTGCTGGCAGGATTGACCCTTGGGCTTATCCTGCCTGGTACAGCCGTCCAGGTGCTGAGCTATCTTTGGTATCGGGCGGATGGAGACCAACGCAAGCCTTTTCTTGTTTTCATACACGTTCTACATCTTGGGATCTTCAAAAGGTCAGGGCACCATCAATGTGTATGTTTTCTTTTCTGTACTATGAATTAAATTATGAGATATTGGTCACATTGTTTTTGCATGTTTTCCCGGCAGGCTGGTGGACTGCATGGGCTCCATGTGGAACGCCAAGGGCTCAGCGGCGGAGCTGAGCGCTGTGGTGATGAAACAAGCTGATGCTTCAGCTCTCCGTCTCCTGGAGGCGCTGTTGCTCACCCTTCCAGAGACCCTGCTGCAAGTGTACATTCTTTTCAACACAGATGTGGGCTTCCTTTCACCAGGTGAGTGCTGTCAGCCCCATAAGACTGTTTACAGCTTTTCCGCCTTGTATCCTCCTGATAAATACAGAAGTTAAGTTAATCCTGCTCAAGACAGGAGAGAACCATGGAACCCGAGAAAATGGTTCTCCTGGATCTTTTATTTGTCCAAGCATTTCATTGTAATGTTGGCGATTTGGTCAGGAGATGTAGAGGTGTCATGTTGATCCTGCAGTACTGGTAGCCCCAGTGTACAGTAATGCTTCCACAGCCTTTTCTCATTTCCATGTTTGCCTGTCAAAAGTTGGCTGCTTTCTTTTGGTAGCTGCTTTTTATATGCAGACAGATTTGTGTTACAGTTTCTTGGTGTTGGTTGCAAATGAGTGGCTTCTTTTTTGTTGATGTCTTTCAAGAAACTGTCAGACTCCTCAGCACCTCCTCAAGACATAATATATTCCTGTCTCTTAAAATAAGATCAGAGTGCATCCATCTATTCCAGCGCCCAACAATCCAGATAAAAAAAACCTTCAGAGTCCTCCAGTTTATAAAAATAAGTACTGCTACTTGAGGTACTTAAAAATATGGTTCTTTTTATGTGAGAGTTTGAAACTCTTCAACTATGTCAGTGTCTACCGCATTTAATTAAGCCCGTTTAAACTGGTTCTAGATCAGAATGATGTTCCATTAAAATAGCAAGGTTCTACATTGGGGTTTGGATTTGGATTATTTTGTATAGAGCTGGTCATGAGGCAGTATTCATTGTCAGGAATACTTAGCCAGTTTTACATGATTTACTAATGGCTAACAATGCTCACTGACATAAATTTAATGACTTTTCAATTCATTTCAAGGTCCCCCAAACATTAAAGAGCCATAAAAACTGAATTTTGGGGGGAGTCGGACCATGAAAGGACAAAAAGCTGATTTAATTGGAGGTACAGAACGCAGGAACCCTGTGTGTTGTGTGTTGTGTGCTCCTATAAAGAATTTCCACCATGTCACTACTGAGATTAATTCATACTCAGGGGTGTTCATCTCTCCCCTCCTCAGTGTGTCTGTGCTGTGGTGTCTGCCTGCTGTCCCTGTCCTGGGCCCTGGTGCTATATAGTCGGGCCTGCTGTCTGATCAGGCCGGGTCACCTGGCCATGCCCCCCGCCGCCCTGTTCTGCCTGCTGCTGTGGAGGGCCAGCATGCTGGGTGCCAGGATCGCCAGCCTCATGTTTTTCACCAGGCTCTTCACCTGGTGGACCTGTGGAATTGTGGGTAAGGAGAGACATATTATTATAACCAATAATTTAGAG
The DNA here is from genome assembly GCA_022829145.1 of Albula goreensis. NCBI lineage: Eukaryota > Metazoa > Chordata > Actinopteri > Albuliformes > Albulidae > Albula > Albula goreensis. Next base: position 27,740,131 of record CM040749.1, read on the forward strand.
GTTGGGAGAGCCACATAGCCTGTGGTCACCATACATTCTTTTATGTTTGCATTGTCAGATAGAAATGATAAAGCTGATTGTTATTAGTAGTAGTATGATCAGTGCCTTCAAAAGTCATATTACTGTCATGGTTTGTGCAGTTATGGTGGTAATAATGGTAGTACTTTATTGCTCTTCATGTGGACTGTTGATCTTTGTACAAATTACTTTTAGAAAAATATGTCAATTCCCCCCAAAAAATTGAGGTAAGGCTTCTTGTCTGTTTAGAGGTACCTGACTTTATGAACACAAAAGCTGCCAGATGAAGACTGTGTTTTAAATACACTGCATTTGAAATCAGTGCCAAAGTAGTGGAGTGAGATTTGTTAACACCACGTAGTGGGTGGGGAGACAGTTGGGTTGTCAGAGTTATCTAGTTCGTTCTCTCAGATCATGTCTTTGTACCCCCCCCCACCCCAAACAGGCTTCCACTGGTTAGTGGCCTGCTTCTGGTTGGTGTCTCAGCAAACAGACATCTACAGCAACCCCTGGCACTGGCGTCTATTCAACTGCATCCTGGGAGCCGTGCACATATTTTTCTTCCTCAACGTCAAAGATGGACCCTCGAGGTTCCGCATGGCTACCTTTTATTTGGTAGGTAACAACAAGCATATATGTTTTAGGCTATAGTCTCAATTTATTATTATTTTTGGTCCAATACCTCACAGACATTCCTTATTGTTTTAGGTATGTTTCATATTCTGTCTGAAACATTTTGAGATTAACTAATATTCTTTCAAACATCCAAAATGTAACTGTGCGTTTCTTTGAAAACCCTCACACTCTGCAGTTTGCTTTATATATTCAGCCTTACTTAAGCACACAAGCAGTCCTGCCCTTTACTGTAAGATTTCCATATTTTATTTCTAAGTTCATAATCCCCATGGTTTTTTTTACTACTCTTTCCAGTTTGGATTGCCCTATATTAGACATGTCTGTAGGCCCATACTATTTTAGAAACATCTCCATTTTAGCCACATCTCCATCTTTTGGGAATGTGTGGAGTGAAACACTAGTCACTTGGCGTGTGCACAGCCAGCTGCTTCTTGTATTCACTCTGCAATCTAGCGACTAAGTTATAGAGGCAGCTGGTGGAGGTTGGTGGCGCACACCCAAATACCCAAAAGTATTGCTCTCTTGTAGTGAGAGAAGGAAACTCCTGCAGACTGGAACTATCCAGCTTTAGGTGACTTTATGGCCAGTTCCACACTGTGGGGCAGATTTGCCCCAAAATGCCCATGTTTTAATTAGAATACATTCAAACTGATTTCACATTAGCCCTTTGTACACATGCAGCTTCCCCTAGAAAATCTTCCAGAAATGTTCTACATGGGTGTCATGTGTGAGACAGACCTCCTGTGCAAGACACATCAGAGTGCACAGGTGTTGGAGCAGTTGCTAGGCAGTGTGAAAACACTAAGTAAAAGTAACATTATTGCAATGAAAACCGTTTACATCACTGTCACAGTATTTATGCTTGTCGGTTTATACTGTATTGTTGCCATCATTCGCTGACTTCATCCGCAGGAAAAAGAAGGGTACATACTCTCTGGCCCTCCATTTTGTCACAAATGTACTTTTTGTTCCAGGTGATGCTGCTAGAGAATGCCATTCTCCTGCTGTTAGCATCAGACTTCCTTAGCGAGGCAACGTGGGATAGCATCGGCATCCCCACATTTGTTTTTTGCAGTTTCCTTTTGGGTGAGAAACGCAGAAAAAAATCTCCACAATTTTAGGACAATTTAAGACTGAAAACTATGTGTTAAGTAAAAGCAAGTGTGTTTTTATACATTTTGAATAATTTGGAATACATTTTGTTGGTTTGGCAGTGTTTAGTTTAGCTGCGTTTTTAAACAAGATTTTAAACAAGACCCTTGGGGTTGTGCTGGTTCCTGATCTGAAGCTAATTCACACTCATTAAACTGTAATGAGTTAATGCAAACAGTTACAGTGAACACAGTTAAAGAACATCTTTATCAGCCTGACTTTGGATCTTTCTTGTAGGTATAATATCCCTGACCCTGTATTACCGCTTCCTGCACCCCAAGTCCACTGAGATCCTACAGAGCCTGCATCATGACCAGATGGGTAGTGTTTGCTTGGAGAGAGGGGAGTCCTCCTTCTCCCTAGGGGACAAGATCAAGCCTGTGCCCTCCATCCACACGCACGGCACCTTCTCTCTCACTGGCATGGCTCGGTCTTTGGTGGAACATTCCGGAACGTGCAGCGCCGAGCCCAGTGGGCAGTGTAGGCACCACCACTGGCTGCTGATCCGCCTCGCCCTGAAGACCGGTGACGTCGCCAAAATCAATCGTGCCTACGGCGTCAGCACAGAGCGAGGGCTGGCAGCAATGCTCAACGTGGATGATACCAAGGAGGAAAAAGAGCGGGGGAATCCTCCAACAGAGTCTGAGGACAAGCCAGCCATTATGCCCCTCTCTGATGACAAGGCAGACTTCCAGAGTATCAGTGACCCTACGTCCCCAGATGATGACGGTGACGACGACAGTAGTGACGACGATGATAATGAAGGTGAAGACGAAGATGAAGATGATGATGATGATGATGAGAGCGAGGAAACAGTGAGCCCTTTAGAGTGTCCTCCGGCCAACCTTGGGAGAAGGTCACCAGAAGGTAAATCGCTGTTAGTGGAGAGTCCAGAGCCAGTCTTCTGTCCCACAGAGTCCTGTACCACTCTGTACTTCAGTGCAGACCCTCAGTCCCCAAGCAGTGCCAGCAATGTATACCTGGACAGAGAGCCAAGCCCTATTACAGGCGATAGAGGGTTGCATCGAGACATCAGGGAACTCTTAAATAGGGTTGAACCCCGTTATACATCCACTCCAAAGATAATCTCAGGTTCTCCAGAATCTTGGGTACCTCGCACAGGGGCTGCAAGGAGGCAGTTGATACAGTCTAAAAAAGGCACAGACGAGAGCATTTAACAGGGGAACATGAATTTCATTTAACAAAAAATAAGCAATTAAAGGCTGTACATGCACAAGCGTCTTAAGCTACATATTAAGAAATGCTTACGAATTATCTTAATTCAAGTTTGCAAATATTTTTATCCATCATCAAGTCCAAAATTATGGCCTGTTGTATTACCAGTGTTGCCCACAAACAAAATTGACCCTGGGCTAAATTTTGGTAAAGGTATTATGATGTCATTTTTACATCATCTTATTTTTTCCCATGTTTAGGAAATTGGTAATATGGTTTTATCTTGACACATTGTCATACGCTGCTAAGGTTTAAGGATACAGTTTAACCATGTATTTACACTTCATGGAATGTCTCACTTTATTTTTGGTCCGCCCATGACAAAAAGGTCTGATACCTCACAAAAATTTTATTTACTTTCTTTTATATGATTTATTTTCAGTTATATATTTAACATTGAATGTTATGTATTTAACATTTAGAAGTAGTGTTCTTTAAAGGTACTTTGAAAACTGTGTAAAGATATACTCTTTTCAGTTTATTATTTCCCTTTTAGATCTATTTTACCTCAATGAAATTAGAGTTATCATATGCTAGCATCGATTATAACTCTTAGACCTGAAAAGTAAGAAGCTTTACTTTTGCAAATAAGTCACTAACAGCTGTGCAACTAATATTACAATGTTTAAAAAAAATGACAGACTATAATGTATGTCAAGTATGCCTAATTTCTCTGTTGCTAAAATACTTTTGTTTGTTCCGAGCTTTCCTATGGCTGCATAGAAAAGAAAACTGGCATCACACATTCTTCAGATTGTCCATGTAAAGTAGACATTTACTGAAGCAATTTGGGGTCAGATCCTTGCTCTAGAGAACTATAACAGTGGCCAGCCTAAAATGTGAAGCTATGGTGATCTGGTGAAAGACCAAAACCGAAGCACTACACCTCACTGCCACTCCATCGACATTCGCACACTGAATTGTTTGTACATGTAAATAAAAGAGTATTTACTACATATTTGTACTTCCTTGCTTTCTTTCAGTTTAAGATACTTGAGTATCAGATGTTTTATAAATTATAGTACTGCAATTACTTGCCTCTGTAGGCGAAACCCGTTTAAAATAATATAAAATATGTGTCAGCAATCAAATATCAATTGTATCTTTGGTGTCGATAGAACTTGGAACTAAGTTTGCTTGATGCATACAGTATTTCTTACTAATACTGTAACTATTGCATGGTTTGACAATAAGCAGTTACTGTACAGACAGAATGGAAACTGAATGAACTGCACTTACATTGGTATGAGCACACTGTGGCAAACTGTGTTTACCTTGAAGCCATGAAGAAGCATTGTTTCTTTTAGAAAGAAGGAAAACCCAATGGGGTACAGTATGATTTTTTTAAAATAAAATATAACATTAAGTGGGTTGGGTGACAGTTCAGGCTTATCTTACCTGGGTTTATCCATTATTACTGGATTTTTTTCATTGCGAAGCCATTGCTCCAATATAGTGCTTTGAATATACTGTGAGTCAACAGTCTGTTATTGCACAGCTGTGCACTTTTCTTTGCCTTATTTCATGACGTTATCTTTTTTCAGTGTTAGTGGCCGAACAATCAAATGTGTCTGTTGGAAATTTTCCACTTTAAGTATGAACAGTTTCACAGAATTTATTCCTTTAATGGACTAAATCAGTCAACCCTTTTTCAGTATCAGTTTTTTTTTTTTTTTAAATCTACAAACAAATATAATTATTTAAGATGTGATGTGCATGAGCAATCTGTGGCAAACCTTGACAATCATGATGTGTAATTTCCTTTACCTCAAGGAAGTGTTTGAACAGGGAAATGTGAAATTTTATTCATGAAATATTCCAACCTGCCTCATGCTATCAAGTTGAGCTGCATTCCAGTAGGGATATTTTATTCTTGTCATTTATTATAATCTGTGTGACATTTGCAGCAAAACAATTGAGTGACTGTCACCTGACCTTGTTCAATCATTTGAACGTAATATATATGTTGACATATATATGTATAGTTTCTAAGACAATAAACATACACATACTGCAAAGCTGGTTCAGGAGTGATTTCATGTACACCAGGATGAATTTAAACACCTTTGGTGGCTTCCTCAATCACTAGATGAAAACTTTCTAGGAAGGTCTGGAGAATAGAGTGCAGAGTGGATTTCCACCTCCTTTGCACATAGAGGAACTCAAGGCTTTCTTTCCCAAACAATAGGTCTGATATACCACTATATACAGTTAAAAACTTTTATAACAGCAATCCCAGAGGGACTGAAGTTGTGTCGAAGCAGAATGGGCGTTCATCTCCTTCTTACTTAATGACATGGACTGACATTTTTCTGTTGGTATGTCTTACCCCTTGTGTGTATGTCCAAAATACAAATTGGACCTTGGTTAGGTCTTCAGGTGTCAAACCTTATCCGTGGCAAGGTACAAGATATATTGTAGTCACTGTCAATCAAGTTCAGTAACAAAAACAGTAGTCAATGCCTCCGATAGTTCCCAAAAGAGTGAAAATATTTTTTCTTGTGTAACACTTCTAGTTTATGCATGATTCGCTAAAACTACGATAGCATCGTACGATAGTGATGATAAATGATCGAGTCCTCAAGTTTATTATACAGTGCGTTTTGATTTTACTTTTTAATTACCATTAAAACCGAGGCACAAAGTTGCATAGTTATTATTGTTTAATTTATGCATACAGCATGATTTGCCAGGTTATGAAAAGTTGTTTCACATATTAGAATTCTCCAGAAACTTTAATATTAGTAAAGCATCCATTGTTCTAATCCCCGTGCTATTAGAACTCACGTTGCCTTTAAAATGGAATTCTTTAAAAAGACATTCCCCTTTAAGAGGAATTGCGCTTGCGCACAATGACTTGAAACTACTTTTGCCTTCAGAACTTCGTAGAAAGTTTTAGCTGCAGAGAAAAGAAGGGAAAAAACAATGCAAAAATGGCTTTTCGGAGGAGAAACAAGAGCTATCCATTCTTCAGTCAAGAATTTCTCATTCAGAATCATGCAGACATCGTCTTTTGCTTGGTGGTTTTTATTTTGATTGGACTGATGTTTGAGGTGAGATGATTTCTGATCTCTCAATTTTTCGCCCAAAAATGCTTGCCAGCTTCTAGCTGGTAGACAGCGTAACTGAGGGACTAGAACGACACAAATGGAGCGTTTCAAGCTATGTATTGCAGTGGTACGAGAAAGAAAAACACATGTACCTTATTAATTTCGTAATTCTTGCAATACTGACAGAAGTCTGAATTGTTCGCTGCTTATCTTAAAAGAACTGACAAATCTGGAAGTGAAGATGGCTAGCTAGCTAATTCCGCAGTGGAATTTATGCATAAACGGCGAAGAAGGCATCACACTGGATGACCTAGAATGCAGTTCAGAGATTTTCTTTCGCTATGCTAACTTGTGGTAGCGAGCTGGTAAGATTAAGGTTATTTAATATGTTTGACACTATCCAACGCCAACTCTGTCGTATACTTAGTGCAGAGCTAATCAACTTTAGATAACGTTACTGTGTTGTAAGTCGGCTAACCATGGTCTACCTGTTTAGCAGTACTGTAGTTGGCCGAACAGCTGGGCTACGCTCACGATTGCCTTTATAATTATAAATGTCTTAGGTAACAAGCGAAAACGGCGAACAATTTGTGTTCTGACAATTTCACTGAGTACTTGTAGAAAACTGTTTGCTAGCTTTCATTGATCGGGTGTCATTGATCCCAGAGAAAGATAGTACTGGCTATGAAGCTATGGACCTGTTTTAAATGGACAGTGCATAGATTGTGTGCATGTTCTCGGAAGAAATTGTCTAACGTCAACTAAAAAACGACTTGTCATCTGTTTAGCTGTTGCCCTCCTAATACATAACAGGGGTGAGGGTAAAAACTCTCAGGCTCACCGATCTACAGTATTAAAAAGTTCGCGGTACAGTTAGCTTGCCGCCACCCGCCTCCCTTTGGCTAGTGAGTGTCTCGCCCGAATAGCAGAACACTGACTTAGTGCCACGTCTCAATCTCTGAACTGATCTAGATAGGGGTCTTAGTTTCTCTCGCTCTGACCTGGTGAAGAAAACATTTTCGTCTCAGCATAGGCGTAGTATTTACATAATTGATTTTAATATGCACACAACGGTTTAGCTAGGTAACAGACGTCTATAGGCAACATTTTAAAGGTGAAAAATCATCACTTTCATCCACATATGTGAAATAATTTAGCTGTGTGCAGGATCTGGGTGGTGTCCTGTCTCATTCATACCGTTGTAAACGTTTTTGACAGGTCTGCCAACAATTCTTTACCCTCTAGGTATTTGATTTATTATTTAATTCTTTCAGGCCACCGCAAAAACTGCTTTCCTGTTTATCCTGCCTCAGTACAACACCAGCACGCTCTCACCAGGTAAGAAGATAGGCAGCTCTATCACTGTCTTTATGACTGTGCTTGGATTTAAGTTGGCGTGCATATATGTGGTTAATTTGTATTTTTTGATAATCTGTTAATTTGTGGCACCATTGTTAGAGGTTTATGTTGTGTGGAATGTTACTTCTCTCCCATTTGGTCTGTCATTCTGCTGTGGCTGCAAGTTCTGCATAAGAAATTCTTAAGATATACACCCATCCCCAAAAGTCGAGACAGGATTGGCCTCTCACTGTGTGTGGAAAGAAGGTCACTGCATATTTGTGTATGAATGTGACGTCAGAAGGACGCAGAGCAGATGGTGGAACTGGGGGAGACTGTACAGTTTCATTATTCATCTTTAGGTTCTGTTTCCTTGCAGAGGGGGAGGTGTCTCTTTATCACTATGGCTGGAGGGACTGTGTTACTATTCTTTTCTACTTCCTCATCACCATAATCCTCCATGCTGTAGTCCAGGAATATGTGTTAGATGTGAGTATCTCTTCCTGTGGAATTGTGGGGAGTGGAGTCTTTCACCACAGTGGCAATTAAAGGGTACTTTTAATTGTTCATCTTCTCCCTTGGCACATACCGTTTTCCATACTGGCAGTTATTTTCTATGAATGAAAAATCTCACAGGAGTCAAAACAATAGATCTTGCAGTTACAATGACAAAACATAAATGTTTATAGTTTGCCTGTGTATTTCAAAAGGAAGCTCAATCACTGACAAGCTTGATTACGTTAAACAGCTGGATAAGTATCCAGCTAACAGTGTTTTTGCAAGGTTAGCAGAATATTTATCAGGCTACTCTCCTAGGTACCTAGGTATCTGCTCCGCTAAATATGTAAGATTGTCTACTGATTTCAAGTTGTCAATATTTGTATTGATTATAAGTTATCTTGTTTTATGACCCACAAAAATACATTGGGAGAACCAAATAAACAGAATATTCATTCCAGCAACCACTGTATTATTGCGGTTAAGTTCAATTGTATGGATTTGATGGATCATGTTTCATTCCAGTTCACTTATGATTCAGTTGTATAAAACTGTGTATCTTTTTCATGTGTTCAGAAAATCAACAGGCGATTGCACCTTTCAAAGAGTAAGAACACCAAGTTCAACGAGTCTGGTCAGCTTTGTGTATTCCATCTTGTGTCATCTGTATGGAGCCTCTATGTTATAATTATGGTGAGGCAATACCATTATTTCACCTACACATGCTGTCTGAAAATGAAATATTTTTAATTTGAAATTATTAATGTTATTTGTCCTGAAATTTGAACCAGATTTACAAAATCATCTCAATCCAGATTTTTGAAATTGTGATGAAGAAATGTCATATTTTCTGAAGCATTTCTCAGTCTCATTTGTCCTTGGCAGTTTGATTTGTTTAGGTTTTACTTTACATAATTATTCCTGGTAACATGTCTTCCTAATTTGCTTCTTTTTTCACTGCATGCCCTTGTATCCAGGAAGGATATTTGCTGAATTTCAGCAGTCTATGGGAGAATTACCCCCATGCCCACCTCAGGTAAGGTTAAATGAAAGAATATGGGGACAGGGGTAGGCAACCACACTTGGACTGACGTCTGCTTTTAAATCCATCCACACCCCATGCTTTATGAAACGATAATCTGTAGGACAAATTAAATTGCATAATGAGTGACGGTGACCATTAAATAGAAGAGATCAGGTGCAACAGACCTTAAAACAAAAACCAGAAACATGTTTTGCAGTCAGAATATGGTTCACTACCCTTGTATCTAGGGTACATGCTTGTGTAGCAGACTGTGGGATGTAGGAGGTTCACAGAAGGGTCAAAGCAGTTGCTCCTTGTTCACACTGAAATACCTTTTCCTGTAAATTGTTCTCAGTAAGTTTTGCTTTTGAACCTCAGTCACCAAAAAGCCTTTCTCCTCCAAGATTCCAGGTGAAGTTTTTCTACCTCTTCCAGCTGGCGTACTGGCTACACGCCCTGCCTGAACTCTACTTCCAGAAAGTAAGAAAGGTGCGTAAGACCACTTGCTTCACTGGAGCGATTTAAGGAAATGTTATGGGGAACTAAGCCAAGTGGGAATTGAGAAGTTGTTTTTTCTAGCACCCTTTGGACAGAATGACATAATTTCAGTGGCGTTTCAGGGCAAGAAGAACAATGTATTACTCGACTCTCAGTGAGAACAGAGGTCCAGATGAGTGTGAATATGGAAGCATGTGATACTGTGATACAGAAGAACAGAGCGTGTGAGTGATTGCTTGTGTGTTTGCAGGAGGAGATGCCACGTCAGCTGAAGTACATCTCACTTTACCTGCTGCACATAGCAGTTGCATATCTGCTCAAGTGAGTGCTGTATCTTGAGGTCTCCATTTGAAACCAAATCTATTGTGTTATATACATATTCAGTGGGTGTTGCTGTTTTATGCCTCTTCATATTTTGTGCTGCTTGTCATGTAAAATTAAAGGATTATTGTTTTACAACCCAATGGAACAAAATAATGAACTGAGTAGTGCCACAGTTGTCAAATACAATTACCCAAATAAGAATGACTTATTACTGTCTGTTGCTGTTAGACTTTTTTTTTCTTGCTTTTAGTCTTTGACTTGCCTCTTAAAATCATGCCATCAAATTATTGTATATTATAAATTTAGCAGAGGTTCAAGTAGGCATCTAACCATGGTCGTTCTGAAGAGTGCTACACCATCTTTACCACTATCAAGCAATAAGTAGAAAAAGCTAGCTGCCACAAAAGCCAAACTAACATGCGATTTATGACTAACACTTTAGAAAGAGATTGGAGTGCTATCCCTTCTTCACTGGTATCAAACAAATATTAGAATGAACAAATTCCTTAACACCAGCATTGGATTGGCTTATGCTCTGCTGCTCTCTATTTTTGCCAAGATGAAGTCTTTTTCTTCAGTTACTGAAAGTGGAATTGACAGAACTGGTGGGGAAGCTAGTCATTTGCATGTAGCATCTGCCATCTCATTGTAGCTTGGACACCGGAACAATACATCTGCATAGTCAAGGATACAAAATGTGTTTGCTTTTAAAATGTATTTATGGTAAATAAGCCATATCTTTCTCCTGTAGCTTGACTCGAGTGGGGCTGGTGCTACTCTTCCTTCAGTATATTTCAGAGCTGGGATTCCATATCTCCCGGCTTTTCTACTTCACTGACGAAAGCCACCATAAACTGTGAGTAACTGTGTAGTACAATTGTGCCTCTCACCGCAAAACATTTTAGTGCTGATTTAAGCTTGTTTATCCAAGTATGTAAAATATTGTGATTTTTTAAATCATAGTTTGGCATGCCAAGATTAAATGTTTGTGAAATATGTTACTTTTGTGTATATTAACAATAAGTAAGTTACAGATGAATCACAATTCTCTCATGTTACTTTAATATCTCTATACCTTGTGCTGCACTGCTGTTTGACCACAGCTGTGGCTGATATTGTCCTGTGTTGTGCAGGTTTGATATGTGGGCTGTGGTTTTTGTGCTCACACGCATGGTGACGCTCACCCTGACGGTTCTAGCTGTGGGCTTCGGGCTGGCACGGGCAGAGAACCAGGGTCTAGACTGGGAAGCAGGGAATTTCAACACTTTAATAGTCAGGTGAGAGGAAATCAGACTTTCACATCTTGCACATCACCACCTTCCCCTTTCCCCCCAGTGGCCCACACCATACCCTCCCTCTATCCCATCATGCCCCAGGTCATCCCTTGTATATTCTCTATTACAACTCTCAGATGTCACCTACACTATTTCCCTCCCCAGCCACTAACAGTGATCTCTCTCTGTCGCCCCCTGCAGGCTGGTTGTGCTGCTGATGGTGTGTCTCACGCAGGCCTGGCTCCTCTGGAAGTTCATCCGCTTTCAGCTGCGGCGCTGGCGCGAGTTCAGGCGGGAGCAGGCAGCTCGCAAGAGGGCGGCAATCAAACAGCCCGCTCGGACACTCAAGAGGGACACAGGTGAGTCCTCTATGCGCACTGGTGTTCCAAAACACTGCACCACTGAGACGCGTAACAGTATAGAAATGGCTAAAGTAAGAAGCCATGTCAACCCTATGAATCTCGAGCATGTGAAAGCGAACATGCATAGACATTTGCTTACTTTGGATTTTTTAAAGATCTCATCAGGGAGTGAACCATTCTTTTTTAACACTTATTTTCTGATGTCCATGCTATGTGACCATATGAAGAAGAAAGCAGAACATTTTTATTTTCCTGTAAAATGTTTTCGATCTTTTGTAACATTTCTTATCATATTGTCATGTATGTTGTCAACATACATGATTTTAAATATTGCAAAAAATACTGGTACCTTTTTATAGACCCAACCTTAGTGAAATACAAGTGTATTTAAATGTTTGTGATTAATGGTGCTGTTTTTTTTTTTTGAAGTGTTGCTGCTGTTTTATTTTTAAAGTATTTTACAAATACTCCCTTTATGTAACAGGTTGCTTACAGCACTTTTCTCACAGATTTTTTTTAGTCAAAGTGTAAAATGATTTATTATACATAAGAGAATGGCAGCAGGTTAGTTTATAATGGAAACTGTGTTATAAATCTTGGTCTATAGAGAGTGCTGTTGTTCTAGGAATAACAAAGAGGAGGACAGTAAGTCTTCACTAGGTCAACAGCTTTATTTTAACATTTCATTCTGAATTTAAAAAATGAAAAAAAAATATATTTCATTAAACATTTCCAGACCCATCTTGATTTTGCTGTAACTATAGTGATTTTATATCCAATTCAAATGTATTGCATTAGCTTTTTATGTGCATTTATTATGAGATATTTTAACTTTTGCCAAAAAAATGTCAATTAAGGCTTGAAAATCAGTTGGATTGAATTGTAATAATTATTGTAATTTCCACATTCACATCAGACTAAATTTCCTTTTTCCTATCTTCTTTGTCTCACCTCGCAGGCCACCATGAGAACGGTGTGATCAAGGCAGAGAACGGAGCATCTCCACGAACCAAAAAGGTCAAGGCCCTTTAACCCCGCCCCCACACACTGACCGGGCTGCGGAATAGGAAACTGGTCATCTGCTGCAGCACTCAGAGGCAGAGTGGGCGCCAAACTGTTTTGGGAAGGATTCCCATGTTTTTTTTTCTTTTTTTTAAATCAGTGCTGGCTGGTTTCCCTTCAATCTCCCACCAGCTTTTTAATTTTTTTTTTATACAAGTTTGTCATACCGTTGTCATTCCAATTCAATATTCTTGCCTTTTCCTTGTTATACTGCACCTGTAAGCACTTTCTTCCCTTGTTAACCCCCTCTAGACCTCAACACTACATTTGCAAAGACAAAAACTGGCTGCCCTTTCTGGCATGACAGCTAGAGGGCGGTCTATGAGGCCATGGAGTCCTACCGCTGCTTTTGCTGCCGCAGGCCACCTGCAGTTAACGGTTTCCTCTCTTTGGACACTGGCAGCGCCCATCAGTTGAGCAGAAACTGATTGAATGTTGTGAACAGCAAGGTGAAGCACCAAGCAGGTGTGCAGGTGTAAAAGTGGGACTGGCCAGGCTCTGTTGGTTCGAGTCCCAGCTCGCAACAGAGGGTTGCACGTGGTCGCCGGGTCTCAAGCAGACCACCGTGTCCTTGAAAGGGCAGCTCCGCTTACCTTGGAAGAGACCACACTTCTGCATCTTGTAACTTAGTAACAGTCACAGCAAACAAGTTAATCATGTCTGAAAATCCACTGTGATTCCATCTCTATATGGAGGTGTTTGTATCTCTTTTGCAAATCCGCTTTGAAAATGTGTAAACTTGAGATAAAGCTGTAGCTTTTCATCAGGTATTTAAAAAAAACTTTAAGATTGAATAAGCACCTTTTCGAAGCCTCTAATAATATAGCCAAAAACATTATGTATACTGTACTTTAGACTGTTAGATCTTAGCTCTTTTTTTACACTTCAGTGCCACTCAAATTGCATCAAAATACAGTTCATTGTAGCAATTCCAAATATATTTTCATTGTCTTTGCCCAATGACAGAACAAAAAAAACTGAAGGCATTGACAGATGAAACATTGGATTTCAGATGGCTGTGCCTTCATGTTGAAAAGGAAAAATAAATGAAACATACAATCTGTGAAGACAAATCAGAGTTTCGCATTGCTTCTTCCATTTTCAGAAACAAACTGCGTTCCTTACTCTACAAAAGGTTTTTCAGTAAAGGTGAAAATGGTACTTTCTAGTACTGAAGCATGTGACCCATCAGAATTGGTATCTCTGCAAAGTTTTCGTTGTATTGCGCACTCATACAGTATTGTTTAAAACGCACTGACAATTGCAATATAGGAAACTGCATTTTAAAATACTGGGTAAAACATGTCTGTGTTTCTCTTATTTACCCACCAACCTCACTGACAGGTAGTAAATGAAGTGGTTTAAACTTTGCTACCCACAAATATTGCTGTATTTCTATATTGTGAAGCAGTGTCAGACTAATGTTAAACTGATGTGAAGGCTAGGGATGTTAACTTTTGTAATGGATTTCTGAACATAAAATCACCTATGGACAATAGATTTGAAAGGATGCAAGCACTTCTCTGCAGTTGAGATGATTATTTGGATTGGAAGGATTTGAATCTTAGTGATCCTTTTCTTCAGAGAGGAATGCACAATAATGGAAGAACACAGATGTCAACACACTAGAACCTGGTTGTCCATGGATTTATTTTAAGTCATGCAGCTACAGTACACTTACTTGCTGCATCTCAAATAAAATCTGCCAATTGTTTTCTCCTAATTGATGTGTTCTTTTTAGTAAGCATGCTTTACAATTCAGCATAACATTATGTTATGGTTTGAACTGACCAGTGTTTTTAATGGTAGTATCAATATTGTAGTGGAAGTCATTCAAGATACCCTTTACAACATAATTTTGGCCTGGCATGTGCTGTTACATTTGCCCTTGCCATCACTGATAACCATTTTTCTGTGTTCGATTTAATCTCAGTGACAGAAAATTGCAGTTTAATATTCAGATGATCTGTAGATATCACATAAGAATCTTAAAGTGAAACCTACAGTAAAAGGTAGATCTGCAGAAAAATGGCCCACATTAAACAGCCTTGGAAAAAGGCATCTTGCAGTGAGCTCAGTATATGCTCTGGAGGACAGTTCATACCTGTGTCAAAGTGAGAGAAAACATGCAGGGGATACATTTGTTAGCTAGGCAGTTTATCGAACTGCCAAGAAGTGTCCTCCTCCACATCTTTGGCTAGGAATGACCCTCACACTGGTAGTTTATCTTACCCTCAAAGGTATACTCTGTACAGCATCAGGCTGGTGTGACAAGGTGTGACCTGATGCACCTCTAGACAGGTAGTTTTTCTATCCGCTAAAAAATGCATCTCTGGAATGCTTTTGATCTTTGGCCAGAAATGACTAACACCCACCACATGGAAACACAATGTCTCAGAATCTCCATCATAGTTTATATTGTATTTGTATTCTTTATATTGTAATTAGTACCTCTTGGCACCAAATAATTTACAAACAGTGGTATTAAAATTACTGCAATAAAAATGTTGAATTTTAATGTTGATAGTATGTAATGGTTTTTGATAACAAAAATTAACATTTCATTATGTTAGGGATTCAATGTAACTATCAGTCTGTCTGTTGTTGTCATAGTACATCTTGTTAACAGGTAACTGTATGGCATAGACTATTTCCGTGATGGCTGAAACTTCGGAGCAAGACCATTCACTGGACACCTGAACCCAGACTCTAATGTGTGCTCCTGGTACATCTCTGAGAGCTTAGGACTGTCCCATCACAAAATCAGCAGCTGGTTTATGGCCCTTTTCTGGACTTTTCAAACCTCTGATTGGGCTTCCCTGAGAGTCCACAATTTTGCACCTTGGTGAATTTTGTTAGAGCTTGGAAGCCACTTGTAGCTGCAATAGCAATGTGCATGCTCAGTAAAACAACTATTTGTATTATATGGAGTAATATCTCATATATAACAATATCTTTTCCAGTTTGCCATGTAGCACAGCCTAAACAGCAGTGAAACCTATTCAGTTAGAAAATAAAAGGAAAGAACCATCTACCTTCACCCTGATGCAGAGCATTTCTGACCAGTAGGGGGCACTACAGACTCTCTTGATTGACTAGTTTGAGAGTGATGTTGTTGAACATAATCCCAATCATAAATTAACCTCATGAAAAGCCTTTTTTTTTTGCTTACAGTAGAGTTAAAATATGAATTTCAATGAAAGAAAAGGTTGAAAAAAGTGCTGTTTTGTGTGTGTGAGTCTCACTTGATGGCCTAAACTCACATTAACATTTAATAAGGAAGTATAAAAATGTGGTTGTACACTCCAACCACTCAAATTCTTCAACATAATTTGTTGCAGAGCAAATAATTGTCGCGATGGATGGCATCACCATAATGGAAATGTGGATTTATATAGTCACCTATACCTGTGTGTATACATGTACACAATATTTTCTAATAAACAAAATTTGAAGACTCTACAGCTGAGATTTAAAAAGTAAATTCAATTTCCTTCAGTATGTTCATTCAATATGTACCTATTTGAAGTTTGAAATGAAAGTATTTATTCACTGTCTTGTGTCTTTGTTGTTTCAGAAATTTTTTTCACCCATTACTTAAAATCTAAAACATTCTTTATTTTGTAAGATTTTTTTTTTTTTTTGCAGCTCAGATGGTATCATTTACCAACATTTGGTGAAATTCTAATAACATAAGGATTACGTATCTATTAAAAATGATGTATAAAATGTCAAATTCACCATGAAATCTGCAATAGCTAGTTTTGGAAAGTTGCCATTTTAAACAGGACATGCCCTGCAGACTTGCATATAGCTTATTCTGTAAATTACATACGGTGTGAAATGACTGAATGTAGCATTGTAACCAGACGGCAGTCTGACCATCTTGATTGGCCAAACTTGCTTTGAAATTTGAAGTTGCAAAGGAAAACGTATAATATTTCTTTTCTCATAAAAAGAAAAGGCATACAAATAATATCTCAACGAAAAACCAGGAGTTTGGTCCTGAGGTAGCAGAAAATGTGTTACCACTGTTTGAAATGATTTAACACAAAAGGTTTATAAATATTAATATATATTTCAGAAAAAAAAATACGCTTTACAAACTGGGCCGTCATTGTGATATAGGTCATATGTGAATCATATGTGATGAGTGTGCTGGTCAGTGTAAGTGGTTGCTATTCTTGTTCAGTCTTTTTGAATCCTGGATACAAGAATTTGAAAAGCCCAGCCCCAGTCTCATTCCTGCCCAGCCTCTATGATCAGTGTCTGTTTCTTGGGCCTTTCAAAACAGAGCAAATTGGACAGAAGTTCTATCAAACTTTCTTCATAAAGAATAAAGACAGGTCCATCTGAGCAGAAGTCCCCAGTAGTTTCCTCCCATAAACATAAGCAGGAATCATGCTGGCAGAACATGGTACAGAGGAGCTTATTTTCACTGTTCAGGGCAGAGGTAGCCAAGCCTTTTTAGGTCCCTTACAGTTCTGGCAAACCTTAAACCCAAAGAGGCTAGGAACTCTTTATGTATCATGTGTCAATGCAGTTCTAATAAAAATGCACATTACCTTCAACTATAATTGATACTGACACATATAGTAATGTTTTTCCCGCTCCTACCACAGTTTGTTAATCGAATTGTTGTGCAAGCAAGGTTAAAAAAGTAACACTCGCTTTGATTCATTTTTTTAGGGGAAAGTACGCCACCAGACTGAACAGAGACCCTAGTAGTATCGGTTGAGGCTCCGCGTTCCCGGGAATTCCGGCTGTCCGTTCATCCAGATCTCGCGGATGATGCGCTCCCGCTCCTCTAGGCGCTGTGCGCGCTCCAGCTCCTCGGCTGATGTGAAAACGTTCGTGTGAAGCGTCCTCTCGAAGCGACGGTGCCGGCGAGCTGACAAATCCGACGTGGTTTCCCAGTCAGAGTCGCTCTCGCTACTGTCGCCATTGGTTTCCACCTGTTCCGCGCCGCTTTTGCTCGGCCGGCTCTTGCAGTCCGTTCGGCAGGAGATCTGCACCACCAAGGCGAACAGTGTGAGGACCAGGCCGAGGCAGACGCCACACACGAAGTACAAGGCTGCACGCTCTGGGTGATCTGCCGTACAGAAAAGGTAGTAACATTTAATTCAGTATTGTCTTTTTCATTATCATCATAAGTCACTCAAAAAGATATCGCTTTGTATAGACAAATAGCATTTCTTTTAACAGTAAAATGTCTTTTTATACTGGTAAAATATGTGGCTCCTCCAAGTTCAGTTCTTGGCCTATTTCTTTTTTTTTAATTATACATGCTCTCCTAATATACTGTGAGCCCGAAACAGAGTGTGGACTTATTTTTCCATGACAACTGTAAATAGCGTAATTGTCTATTTGTCTATTTGTTCGCTAATTGCTCGCAGTATATTATTATATTTGTGGGCTTCATGAAATGATAATCTCCCTCTCCTATCTACTGTCACTACTGCTGCTGGTTGTACCACCAGGAATAAAAGTGAAATCCATCCCAGAGGCTCCACAGGAGACAAAAACAAGATGATATGGAGGTTTAAAAGCTTTCCTGTCAAGGCCAATGATCATGTATTATTTAAAGAAGAAGTTTACATTAAACCACAGATTACAATACATTTTAAATGGTTATTTTGTTAGCAAAGGCATTTCCAAGTGTATACATACTCACCAGCTTTAACACTACAGTAAATTACATTCATTTTCTGACACTGTTTTCCATGTATGGTTTGGAACATTTTATCATTTAATAGAACTGGATATTTACCAAAGGAATTCAGGCTGCATGCCTAGCTCAAATATACAAACTCTGTATCCCATGTAAGATTTGACCCTGCAACCATCTGGTCCAGCACCATAATCACCCCGGCACATTGCCGTAATGTCATATGAACAAAGATGTGCTGGCATACTCTGAGGAGTAGTATGTGTGCTATGAATCCTTCTGCTGGTGATCAGGAAGAAGAAATGCAGGAGTTCTTACCAGCTATGAAGGTGTAGGCGGCCAGGGCATTGCTGATTAGAGCCATCTCAGAGGCAGCTGGCATAAGTTTGGCGTGGCTCGGGAGCTAGGGGGACAGGGCCTGTGTTCCACGTTGTCTGGAATGGTCTTCTCTTCCATAGAGGATGGACCGGGTGTATCCCTTGTTCTGTCTTTTTCAACAAAAAGAAAAACTTTTTAACAAACCAGATTATTTTAACCAGAAGAAGTAAGATATAGGGAATTTGGTGGTCAAACCTTACTTTGGTCAGCCTTGAAGCACAGGACTGAAGAGCTGGCAAGCCAGCACTTTACATTGAAAAGTGATTGAAAGTATGTGAAACAAATAGAGACATCGTAATATGACAAACTATAGCACCGACTACTTTTTGAGTTTTATTTGTTGTGCTCTATGTCATCATTTTTTGCCTCAGGCTGCTATAATTGTTGCTAGTTATCTAGCCACTGTTAGCTAGTTACTGTATCTGGCTGCTTATTGGTTAAATGACAGCGTCCCATATGTTTATGGGTGGTCTCTTTTTTGAATGATGTAAGCCTGGTTTGGGTGCTGCATGCATGCACACTGTATGTTACCATTGTAAACAGTGCTCCCGTGAACTAATGCAGAAAAGTGATTTACTCTCCATATCCCAGTCTACTGATTCACCTGACGCTACAATATGATATAAATAATATATTAAGTACATTTTGCAAAAATCAATAATATATTTTAATTTGCATAAATCAACCATATATTTTCCAACCTTTTGTCTCATGAAAAAGCACAATTTCTTGTTTGTTTTTTGCAGTTTCTATTTTCTACTAGAAGTACTTTCTCATTTACTCTTAACATATGCTCCACTATCTATTTTACAAGTAGTATAACACAAAGAGTAATAAAATCTTTAAAAATTGTTATGTTTCTTTTTGGTATGGGTCTTTAAGGCCCAATAAAAGGCTTTGGAATCTAAATCTGGTGCTTCAGCATTGCTTTCCAGTGCAATCAGGGCTGTAAAAAGACGAATGATGTCCATTTATCAGTATAGTGTTTGGCTTTCTGAAGCTGGCAGTAACACAGCCTGTGGGGTAGGGAGTTGACTTGCTTTGGTGAAACTCATATTTCTAGAAGCATCACTGGGATGAACCCTTTGACAGCCGTTGCCTGTTTCCGCATTATACATGCTCAAATTCTTCCACTTGAGCGCAATAAATATGGAATCCTTGACTGGGCTTAGTAGAAGCCATATAAGTTTAAGATTGTATCTTGTATCCCGCTGGTGTTATTTTACTCCCCACTTCTGATAAATTTGATTCACAACTTTGCAGCTCTGCATGTACAGCAGGAATATACAGCAGGAATGTAAAGAAAGGGATAACAAGGAAGAGTCTATTTTAATTAAGGGGTCAAATCAAATACAGACAAAATTATAGCCTGTTCCTTCCACCACCACCACCCCACACACACACAAGTATTCAGATAATATGTAATCATGCTTTCTGAGCTTGTGTATCCCACAGAGACAGATTCATTGTAAGACCACATTTAATGTGTTCACTGGAGGAAATTGAATGGAACATTCAGAACATCCACCAGTCTGTGTTTTCCTATTTATCTCTGGAACAGGGCTCAAGTTTTATGGAACTATTGTAAAAATACACCGTAGTATTTTTTTCTTTTTTATCTTAGTGTAATCTGTATCTCAGTGTACAACTACTGTTATATGAATCAGGAATGGAGTGATTTGTGACTTCGAAAGTTCTATAGCTCTGAAAATGGAGTCAAAATACAACTGAAAAAAGGTGACGTGAAGACAGAGAGGTTAAGGTGGTAAAAGCAAAACAATTTCAGCTCTATGAGTGTGGTCAGACTATCAGAGCTACTTAAATGGAGCCTACGTCCAAGAGGAGCTGTGTAGCTATTCCTACAGTTACACATTTTTCATTGGTGCAGCTGGATATTTACTAACCCGTTCCAGGTTCAGTCACAGGACCAGGTACAAGGATCTTGGGGTATACCTTGAGGGTTCATTAATAACCCAGCCCTGATTCATAGTCACTAATTCTGCCAAAATACTTTTGTTTTGTCACTCCAATTCTTCAAACTTTCTTTAGCCCAAACAGTTAACAAACATACTAAAGGGTTATAGTTTCACAGCTTGTACAATCTGCTGGTTCTAATGTATTGTTTAAGAGCAGATGTTGCACAACCCCCACACCCCCATTGTCATCTATATGGCCTTACAAACAAGCATCATTTGATAAACAATGCCATATAAGGATGTAAGTTGCACAAATATGTTATCACAGGGTGCTTGATCCATCCATATAATTAAGGACTTAGTCCACACCATTACTTCCTGCTCATCATGAAAACTCCAGTATTTAATGGGAGGCCAACTTTTTGTTTTCTTGAACTTCTCAGCAGTTTTCCTCCATGACGTGCAGTTTGATGTTCTCAGGTAATGCATAATTTAGCCGTGCTTGTGAAATCATTGCTTTATACATGAACATTGTTTGAAGAGAGGGGCCTGAAAGACCACAATTACTAGACAGGTACCAACCACGGGGGTGTGGAATAAAGTCATGCTAAAGTCAGAGGCATGCTAGAGGTTGACAACAGCAGTCTGGGAAAAAGTGCAAGTAATCCGTCTTGGCTTATGACAGCAGAATGGAACTGGTATTTTTGCATGTTGAAGCTCCAGAGCACACAATTATTTAAATCCAAGGAATTTTGGGATGAGGAATTAGTTATAATTACGCCCAAGATCATCGTCATTATAGCCATGATTTTGACGCTGATGCAGGCTTTTTTCTTGTTGTTATTATTACGCTTGCAAAATGCACGAAGGGTCTGATTGGCTACCACAAAGGCAGGACTGCGGATATGCATGAGAGACCTTACCTGGTGCAGAATCACTGGCTATGGGAGGGGCCCCATCAGGCAATGCACTGTCCTACACTCTATTAAGCCAACATGGAGAGGGTGGGGGAGGGCACACCGAATGTCTGGGGTTTGTCTTTTCCAGAAACTTCGTTAGGACTGAAAAACCAAAGAAAAGGCATAAAGAAACCTATCAGAACATGGAGTCAGACTGCATTACTTTATCACAGCATTGCAGCCCGAGGAATCACTCACGGGGCTCTACAGAACATTGGACCAGTTTGAATTGTTGATCAGTTCACTGACTGATTCTTAGCATGCGTTTAAAGAACTCTTAAATCTGCAGGCGATGGCACTGACCATTTAGCATGTATTTGTGAGCACGGTAATTCATGTAATATTTCAAAATGAACACAAAAGAAGTTGAGAAGGCAGACCAACTTTTCATGAGCCTGATTTATACATTGCCTGCTGTCCAACCAAACACTTCCCTGGAGCTGTCTCTTCTCACAAAACCACCCTGGTTGCCATTTAAAGATATTCCTTTTAACAGCACTTAAGTTGTCATGAAGCAGGAGAAGAAGGCCCACCCACATACTTATCGGCAAAACAGACCAACCGAGCTAAAATGAAGAAATTGCTAGCTGTCTCTGTCGCCTTTCATCACATCGCCACACAACTCACTTGTCTTGACATGCCAGCTGCAGGCTACCCAGGTGCAATTAAAGGCCAGAGACTGAGGCTAATTGACTGCATATGTTTTTGGGTACATTGGACCCGATGGCCTTGTATAATTGGACAATCTTTGAAGTGCTTGGTCATTTCAGAGCAGTCTGAACACTGACTGTTGTGCAGTGTTGCCATCTTTGCCTTTTTTCAAACTGGGTGATCTACAACCAATTTCACTCTAACTTTTAAGGACAAAAATCCAATCTGAATTTTGATTTTGATGCCCCTTTTCCAGGAATTTTGTCAACTTTTGAGAGCAAGCAGTTTGCAAGTTGTTATGTGGTTCATTGTGTTAAAGGACTGTTTTTGTACATGGATGGACCCCATGGTTTGGTGTTGAATGTAGACTGTACCTGCCCCATAGTCATCAGTGGGGCAGGGTGAGATCTTGGCTGATGGGATGTCCGTGTCTCATTGGGCATCAGCAATCTCCTCTGGCCAATCAGATGTCCACATGCTCCTACTCAAAGTTACACATGAAGTGTCATTTGTTTCCATATAAGCTTAAACCATGGACTGCAGAGTGAAAAGAAGCAGTGATTTGACATCACATTTTTCAGAGAGCGCTTGCTTGTATTTGCTTGTATGTATGAGATGTTAAGTTTCTTATAAGAATCCAGTTCATAGTTTTGTCTCTTTCGTAAAAACTTTTTCCAACTGAGCATTGTTTGAGCTTTATCTCTTATTTTGGCGATGTTGTTTGAAGCTTTTCGCTTCTTTGACTGACGGATTATCATGGCTTGGAGGTCTGAAATTAGTCCACTAACACTGCTGTTGAATTAAAAACATAAACACATTAAAATAATCAATTAAATTGCAGATAACACTGGATTTTGACTAATGTTCATGGAGTGCATTATTAATGTATGTTATTGTAGAGATGATATGAACAGAAGAGCAAGAAATATACCAAGAAGATACCAAGAAACATTATCTTAAGCACTGTAAAATAGTGAGTTTCACCAGTATTTATCTACGCATGAAGTCATTTTCTTAAATATCCGCTTTTAAAATTACATACAGGTAAGCATGTATGAATTTGTCTTCAAGAGCACTGTGTTGGTGGGATTTCAATGCACACATAATAAATGTAAAACAGATATAGTTGTGTTTATGGAATGATTTTTTCCCTTTTGCTAAGATTAGCATTCATTTTAAATGCCAGACTCTGGACCACAACACAAAAAGCTAAACCATGCAGAGACAAGAAAGACTTGAATATCCTGGGGGAAAGAGCAAAGCTTCCAAGCTGATGCCAGGCTTTTTAATGACACGTCAGAAATCATTTTGCAAATTGTTTCTCAAAAATAATGAACTCATCCAGACCCCCTTGTCATAAGCCTTGCATGAGGGAGCTCAGAAATCCCAGCATAAGGGCAGAAGCAGAAATAAGAGCTTGCCAAATCTGTAGTGCCATTGTGTTTGATGGGAAAGTGTACTGGAGGAAGAGCAATACTAACCAGTCCTGGAACAGACTAGTCCAAGTTTAACAGGAAAATGCTTTAAAGCACTTCACTGCTCAAGCTTATTGAAAAGGACGAGCAAATACAAGAAGGTAGGGGGTAACAAAGCAACAGCTGAGTTCGGTGGAAGCAGATTAAAACCATGTGCCGACAGCCTCTAGTGTTTCAAGGGCCTGACCGCCCGTGTCTGGATTCAATCAAGCACCTAGCCAAGATCAACTCAAATGGGACACATCAAAGTCTGAACAGACCACCCCCCAATTTTGATTTTGGTGACATATACAAATGGCAGACATGGCCAGCAGGGCAATGTCTGAGGGTGTTGGAATAAATGGCTCTCTCCAGTTTATGTGTGATTTGTTTTCTGCCTTTGGAATGTCAGCTTTAGCAGGGGATTATTTTACAACCAGCTGGATTGACACTGCATAATCACACTGTACTGTTTACACAATAACCAGGAGGCCTTGATGTTGCCACAAGGGGGGTTGTAGCCTGCCCAGCTGAGATAAGAGATATTTTCATTTTTTATCGCATCATAAAAGGGTTGAGGTTATGTCCTTTTCTATTATTTACCTAGCAGCCAGCCAAGCCAACACAGTGTGACATGTTGCTTTCAGACAATATGATTTACTTTCAAGACACAGATTTGTACAAGTGAATCATGGCAACAATTGGAGTGCCTTGCTATGGGATATAACAACACAGTGTACACACACCATAAATCTACTGCCACCATATACATTGGTTTTAATTTTTGTGTTGGCTGACTGTTAGCTGCTAACATTTTATTTCAAACCTCAACAATTACGTCATGTGAACAATAAGGCACTTCGAATTTTGGCCATTACTGTACATTTTTGAAAGTATTCAGAACAAAGGAACTTAATGTACCTTAACCCACCATCCACTCTGCATTTTTACAACTGCTTCAGCCTTAAGGCTTGTTGTCAAAAGGAATGATGATGACATCAATAGCTTTAACAACACAATACTGTCTACACCACAGGAAGGTTTTATTGTTGTACAAACCTGTCAATCAAAACACACATGGTTTCTACGGGTACACAGTGCACTGGTTGATAATGATTTATCATTGAAAATACTTCCAAAAACTCACCAAGAACCCGATTCCATAGGATGCCTAAAGTTATAATTCTAGTTAACATTGGTGCTATGCATTACTTTGATTTGGATTGCCTGAAAACAGGCCTTAACTTCCTGAAACATCTAAAACGTGTGAGAATGTTAGAAAATCCCTGCAATCTATGCAGTGGGACCACTGCTTTGTGTAAGACATCCTGAAACAGCTGTGGGGACAAGCTGTCCCCTAAGAACACATCTCCACTTGGTCGGTGCTTCTTGTTGGATGCCATATTCATCTCTGCAATGTGAATCTTCCATAAGATCACTCACCCTGTATATCAGAGTTGTTGTACTTGAGGAATTTTCATTAAAGAGTAAAAACATGCAATGAAGCGCTGAGAGGGTTTGTTTTTCCTATGGGTGCATTTACTCACCATTTAGTTTCTATAATAAACTCAGGCAAACTCCTCCTCTCCTCTCTCTCATGGGAAAGCACCAAGCTTCCATAAATAATCAAGAAGCCAATGCATGTGTTTGTGATTACTATGAGAGAGATCACCATGTTCCTTTCTTGTTTGAAAAACATAAAAACCACAGTGATGACCTTTCAAAAGGCGCCTAGGACAATTCTATGGGAACATGGTCTCCAAGGAAGGGTTTTGGAGGTACCAAGAAATTACAAATCAATCATGTATGGACTCCTGAAGTTTGTATGTGATTGGAAAACTGAACTTCATGAAGGACTTAATTTTGCCCACTTAGATTGATTTCATAAAACGTATTTTCAAACCACAATCAAACATGCACAGTAAATGATTATTGTAATGTACATGAGCAATACTTAGGAAAGCACCCTCAAGGTGCTCTTTAAGAAAATGAATTTCATAAATACAATGTCACTACGAGAGAATTTATCGGTGCAAAATTATCATGTCAGGAAAAACGGTTGTCATACAGGTTGCTGTATCACACCTGTGAATATCAGTTCTCACCAACTTGTGTTTTGGGCAGCTACAAAGGTTTAACTTCCAAATGTTATTGGTACTAATGCTGTTAGCACTCCTGCGCCTGATATTATATTTGCTCAGCCTATCTGAGAACGGCTTCTCACATTGGATCCCAATATGAATCAACATTTCAAACCTAGCTGTCTGAGTACTATGCATACATGGCAGCATAATGAATGGTTGAGCAGAGAGAATGATTTGGTGCAAAATCACATGGATACTCTGTGATATGAAAGCAAATGTGTCTTCCAAACTGTTCTATGAAAAACATCTGTAACTGTCCTTAAATGTGTGTATGTGTATTTGTTTAGTCTGTGCCAAGTGTAATCTGAGATGACCTTCACTGTGCCTTCTTTACAAGTCAATGACTTATCCTGTCAAAATGCTCTTGCCATATACATGGTGAAACTAACAAAATTTGTTTTGGTCATAATTTTTCTGAGCTGATGCTAAAAATGAAAGTGGGTAGCTGTTCTGTTGGAAAAACTGTGGCTTGTGTAAAAACAAGTAAGCTTTACAAAAAAAAAAAAAAAAAAATCAGTCATTTGGATTGACTAATCTTAGTGCTTTTCTTTGTTTGCCTTGGAAAAAAATATTTACAGCAAACCTTCTTTCAACAGACTTACTTTGACAGTTGCAGAAATCTATTATTAGAACATTTGTTTAAAAATAGAGAGCTCAGAGTGCGGTCTGCAGCTGTCTTTGATAAAGGGTTGATTCGAATGGCTCTCTGGTTGGGAAGCCGCAGCTCGTATCATTCAGGAAACCACAGCACTTGAAAACGTGCATGTTTATATGAACAATGCACAGGCATATACACATTCTACATGCTGACTTGCATTAGCGCATAAATACACATTCAGACACAACGATTCACAAATGTTATGTCACATATATATAACTTATCAAAAATGCACTCAGATTTGGCTTTTGAATATATTCTCCTTCACTGGAAATTCATATTTGGACAGGTTTTACATGAGAAAAGCACCTTTTTATTTTATTCCATCAAAGCTTGCATGGTTAAGCCACTGTACTCAGCACTGCAAAACACAAACACCCCCATATGTTGTATCTTTTTTATGCCTGTTGAGGCATATCTTAAGAGGCATATAATGACTTAAATTGATTCAAAAGTTTAAAAACAAGGAAGTAGACATTTCCACAAATTTAAAATGATTGTACAACCATTCTTGTTGCCAAACCATGTGACTTACTGTATGTAATTATAATGATTAAATATGATTTTGAGTTCAAAGCTTGGGATGAGGAAATGTCAGCCACATTAAAAGCTTCTATGATGAACTGTTCAAGAGTGAATTCTTGAAAACTGTATCATGTACAGTTTTAGTATAATGAGAGATAATTGGTAGCTTGGCTAATATTTCCTGCTGAGCCAAAGATAAGACTGATGAGAAAACAATTAAAGTTTAGAGTGTGAACTCAGCTATATCAAACATGCCAAAACTGAAACCCAAGTCCATATCCTGAGAACTAAAATTATGTTTGAGAGACTCTTCACCCAAGGATAGCAAACAACCATCTTGTATAGCAGCAATATGTGAAGCCCACAAACAACTAAAGGCTTGTATGAAGTTTGAGAAATGCTTTGCAGAGAGATTTGAGGTGGTTACATAGATTCCAGCCTAGGGTTGGATTTCAGTCAGCATCAGATTTGAGTCTCTTGTTTACATGCAGCTGTATCTGGCTTTCTAAAGATTGCAGACACCCAAAAACTGAGCAAGGGAACCTCTGATTCCCTCAGCATCTACTTTTCTTGTGGTGTGCATACCTGTGCTGTGTACAAGAACTGGCACACAGGCTTGACAACCAGACACCCTTTTAATGTCTTTAAATAAACGCCTGCTAAGAATTTTGGAAAAGGTTTGATGTAATCACCATAATATCATCTTCAGTCAGATGCCTAATAACTCACATGGAATAAAATGTATAACAGAGCCACTAAGACCACTTTACTACATTTAAAATGACTCTTGGAAGTATTTGCAATGTATTGATTACTAATACGCACACGTATATCACATATTTTGCTTCATTGAATTTTGTTTCATTGCCTGGAGGACATGGACTGTAAGATTCCATCCCATGAGACATCTTAACTCATTAAGAACATCAGCCAGTTATAGTGTCAGTAATATCTTACTCCCCTAACATGACTGATATGTATATTTGGGTCTGTCCTGCGTCAACAGCTGTGGATGGTGTGATTTAGAGCAATGTAATGCTGGCATAGTTTGGTACATTGCAGCCCTGACAAGAGCCTTCCACTGCAGCAACATCCATCTATCCCTACACCCATGAATGAATTCAAGAATCAGTCAAT
Organism: Albula goreensis; assembly: GCA_022829145.1. Lineage (NCBI taxonomy): Eukaryota > Metazoa > Chordata > Actinopteri > Albuliformes > Albulidae > Albula > Albula goreensis. The sequence continues at coordinate 27,768,093 of CM040749.1, forward strand.
CAATCAATACTACCTTATATATCTTAGTAACAAATTAATATATCTATAAGTCAGCCTGATGACTTCAAAGGTCCTCTTTAAAAACTAGCCTCTCCTCCAGACAGTTCTCACAGCACTATTGTTTTTCATAGGAATAAATACACCAGAGACACTTGCACATTTTTGTAAGTCTGAAATAATCTACTATAGCCCCCAAACCCCCATCCAAAAATGTCTTGATTTGTTACTTTTATTTCCTACTGGCAGACATCATCATGCTCATTATAATTCGGGCAGATCCCCTTTCTCAAAGCAGCAATGTATTTTTCCCTTTCCTTTCCCGAGTCTGAACTTCAAAAGTTACAGCCAGTATCCCCTACATACAAATTCTCTCTTTATTAACTTCTGAAGAACAGAACAACTCCACCGCAGGACCCAGACGACCCTAAACCAACACAGATGTGAAAACGCTGCCATCTCTGAATTTTAAAGAATGACAAAGTAAAAAGCAAGAACAGAACATAAAGGCTCAATGAGGCTCAGAAAAAAAGGGTTGGGATCAGATACTCAATTTCCTTTTTCATTTATTTATTATGTGAATGATTATTCATATTCATATTCATTAATGCAACACCAAATGTCCCAGTGTAAAAAGTAATATTGCCTTCAGACTCAATGACTGGTTTGTCACCTTTAACAGCAGTGACTGCACCTCCTGTAATTAATCAGTTTCTTTCAGTGCTGTGGAATAATTGTGGAACCCTCCTATATAGGGAACTGTTCCTTCTCAGTGCCCAGTGACTTGTGTGTGTTTTCAAGAACGGACTGTCCAGTTCAGCTGCTTCCACAACATTTCAACAGTGTTTAGGTCTGTACTTTGATGATGCCACTCCGAAATTTTAAATTTCTTGATATTAAAACATGCCTGACCATTGATTGGAGGTTTTTCACCGTGGAATGCATTGTTTGGTTTTCACCAGGCTTTACAGGGCCAGGGGTGCTTAAAAAGATCTACTTATGCCCATAGAGCATTGCTTCAGAACTCTTTAAGATCATCCTGGTGTTTTTTTTTGGCATTTACATTCTTAGTGATTAGGTTCCCCTTTACTACTCTAATCCCATTCTGGCCCAGGTCCTGATAATTGAGTCGACACTGTCATCAGTGCCCTCAAGAGTGGATAATCATCAACATTCTAGTTTTTTGCCAGACAGAAAATGATTTCATATGGACAATATGGCTCTGCCTGTTCAATGGAGCCCCAGAGCTTTACGAATTGCTTTGTACCCTTCTGAGACTGACAAGCATCTACAACTTTTTTCCTGAGGTCTTCAGGAATTTCTTTTGATAGTGGCATGATGGGCCTTGAATCCTGACAACGTCACTCTGATGGTAATAGCCAGAGTTAGTCATATCTTGGGCAAGGTTGGTCAAACTCAGTCCTGGTTGGTGGCATACAGCTGACCCTAATTATTCCTTCATTTTGGTTGTGTTGATGGGAGCACATCATACATTTTTGATTGAAAGTTTAATTACCTTATGCACCAAAAACAAATCACCATAGCAGTTTGATGTCAGGTTTCTATCTTGGATACCTAATCCCCTGTAGTACAACCTACAGAAAGATGTGACTATGTTCAATTTGGAAAATGAAAACAAATGCAAAATATCAGACAGGGGCAAGGTCAAGGTCTGATTATTTTATGTGCATGGCTAGCAAAAAGCAACTGATTAAATAGCCTGCTGTTGCATGTTCTGAGACATATTTATAATTGGTATTAACATTAAAATGAAATACAAGTTTTCATTTCCATTATTTTGTCAACACCCTATAGAAACTGTATAAATACTAAACAGAGTTTTTAATGACCCTCAGTAATGATCCACAGGAAAGGACTGTGAGGACTGAGTGAAAAATTTGCAGTGTTAAATTTAATGGGGGCCCAGGTTTGGGTTTCTTGTTTAATGTCTAATTTCAATGGAGAAAGCTGTGAGACATGTCAGGCTGAGGTCATCCTGTTCTTTGTGAAATTTATGTTTCTTGACATCAGAGGTCCCCAGCCCTGTTCCTGGAGATCTGCTGAGTGTGCTGATTTTATTTGAATTGTAAAATCAGCAATGAATTCAGGTGAAGGAAACTGGTGAGGTGCACTGACTGTGCAATTGCCTTTTTTAATTAATTATTGCGATTAAGTGTTGAATGGCAACAGGACTCATAATAATTTAAGTGTGCAGCACTTGAAGTGTCTATGTAATTACTGATACAGTTGTGATTTGTTGGTTTCTGGGCTACATTGGTGAGATTTTAATCCAAGGTTAGTACTTTGCAAGTTACTTTTCCTGAATTGTTTTGTGGTTTTATGTGGATAGAATGTAACTGGCCTATGTTATCAGATAGTTTCAAACAAAGTCTGTTTTCACTGGGTCAGAATGGGACCTATAGTTCCACAACTGATGTTATACTGAAGACCCAGGCTGGGATTCAATCAGTGTTTGTCCTCCAACTTTTACTTCCAATTGAATAAGAGTATTATGCTTTTTCTTTACAATGAAAGTTTGGAGAGGTACTTTTCATGATTGCTGAACTCTCCAAATTGTGTCAATGAATATATAAATGGACAAGTGCTTTCAATTTTAATCCCAGCCCCTTCTGACACATCCTCTTAAAAAGGACTCAGGTCTGGCTTGGTTGGTCGTCGGAAGTGTCTGGCTTTCTTCTTTCTATTTGAATAGCCTTTGATTTAAAACTAACAAACAGCTGCCTGCTGCCACCCAAGGCACAAGAAAACAGAATAAACATCAGTCAAGTTAAATGAGCTATCTTTCCCAAACAGCTAAACCAGTGACCTGACCAGGAGACGTAAAGATCAAGAGACCCAAGCATCTTAACAGTGTAACATTGACACCCCCCTCCATGATCTCATTAACCCAACCCCTGAAAACACCCAAGAGAATGTGAAAAAATGCTGCGGACATTTCGTTCAGTTGAACCATATCTCTGCAATCGAAATCACAGAACAATGCAAATCTGCTGACAAAACCTGAAAAGTAGATTTTGGACACTGTGTCCTAATAACTTTCCTGTCTGCATACACACATCCTTGCTTAATGGCTGAAACATACGGTCGAGCTGTACCGAAGCAGAGTGCAGAAACAAGAGAAGAAAAATTGGTTATGAATATGAAAAGAATAATGTGGGTGTTTTGCAGCGGGAGATGTACTCAGCTGTTGACACAGATTTCTTCCTATCAAGAAATATGTACCACTGGGAACTTGCAGAAGTGAATGAAAAAGGGATTTCTATAGATGGCCTGAGCAGTGCTTGGTTCAGACCACATCCGAGACGAGCATTTACTCTTGAGCATCTCACCATGGAAAGGAAAACCCTTTTGTAAACAAGAGCCAAACAGGGAGGCAGAGGCCTTCAGGCATTGAGCAAAAATATATGTGAGCTCCCAACATGTTTATCTGTGGGTTTGTCCACAGAATAATCGGGTTTGAAAGGAAAGTTGGGTCTTTGAGATTTTTGAAGAAACCAAACAAGAAGTTATAGATTCTAGCATTTATATGAAACAAGAGTCATCAAAGACAACCCATACAGGAAGGTGTATGGACAATATAGCAGAACATTCAGAGCCTATAGAACAACATTGGTTTTGTATTGCAGGGTGAAGCAGAAAGGCTATTATACAGACTACTGCTGTTGTAGATCACTGGGTTTCATCAATTTTGGTCAGTAAGGCAAAATAAGGCAGCATTGTTTCTGTTTCCTCTCAATTTGATGCATCTACAAAATAATGTCGTTTTAAACACATTTTTAGGTCTCTCTTTCCCAGTGTGAAGAATTGGATGACAAATAGTATCCATAGGCCCATGTCATTGCAGTCCACCGTCTGTGCTGTGCTGTCATTGCGTTGCAGGAGATCTCATGTGCAACTACAGACTGGAATTGACTGTAGCTCATTTATAGTGAGATTCAGACAATCCCACCAGTCAATGGTGGAAAAGTCTATATTTGATACCTGAAAATGAGGTATATCCTTTAAGTGGAGCTATAGGTGGAGCCAATTAGCCCCTAACAAACTTATTTGTTTAAAAGCATTGATCATAATTCCATATATTGTCATTGAGCCTAACTACTGCTGCATGCATTAGTAAGTAGCACCAGACATGACTCTAATAAGCTGTGAAGCTTTTTGGTCCTAGCTACATAAGTGCTAGTAAGTACAGATGATACCACAGAAGGTATACCAACAGCTATACTCCAAGCACAGAGCACAGAAATGTGGCTCCTCTTTGAAACCTCCCAGAAAATCTATAGCAAAGCTATATGGGGTCATATATATGGGGCTACATAAGGCTGCACTGTGTTCATGTGAAAAATCCCACTTATTCACAAGCTTGCCACACTGGCACAACACAGCCTGAGAATGGTGCATTCTGACACTGACCTTTTTTCATCTTGTTGGCATTACATTTCCATCTGATTGCACCCCTTAGTTCCTCCTGTCAGCATGCTTAAAAAACAGCATTACCATAAGAAACAGCACCACACAAGGAACTTGAGTGACAATTAATTGGCAGGCAGATTGTAAAGTACCAATCAAAAGAGGGCCATCTTCTCAGGGAATACAAGCCAGGGATTTGTTTAATTTCCATGAATGTTGAAATTAGACACGTAAGGCGAATCACTTATGTTGTTTAAATCTTTTTTGTCTTTTTTCCAGATAACCAAAGGTATTTAAAAAGCAACTCCAGGCCTTTGGACCTTTTATCAAAGCTGCATTCACCACTTTATGTGGCAGAAGAGTAATTTGGATATTTATTTTGGACACTATTACTAACACATTAGTAAGGAGCTGGCAAGTCCTGAGCTTATTATCATCATGGATTAGCACTAATGTGCAACAGAGGTACTCCTTAAGTGCTACAGCTAACAGCAGAATAAAATCAAGCTTTCACTGCTCCCAATAAGCTATTTCCACTCTACTGCACATGGTTTATCCCCACCCCCCCAAAACAACTTCTTAAGAGTTTGGTCAGGTAACAATCTGACCACCTCTCTCCCCAAAACTTACCTCCTTGATTTTCTCAAACCAAGCTTCAAATCTCTGTTCTCTCCCAATGAACCATCTCCTTCCTGGCCCCCGATGGCACAGTCTTCAAGCCCAAAATCCTGAACAATGATTCCTGTCTCATACAGACCCGTCACCAACCTCCCAATTAATGACATCCCGGGGTAGACGGGGGTGTGCAAGAGAGCACGACCTGACACAAAGCAGCTGCTTGTTACCCACAGAATGCCAGGAAGTCCCAACATCTGCTCTTCCCATTAGGACCCAAAAAACTCCCAGATAACAGAGCCTCTGCAGGTGGGGGTTTTAGAAATGGACCTGATCTTACGGCGGGCCTGAGCAAAGGAGCAAGCTTTGGGAAGGCCTTGAGAGACGATCGCAAAATCAGAATAGAGAGTGGGAAGATTCCACAAGCCCTCTGAACTTAGCCATTTGGCAAGGAAGGTAGTAAAGGCATGGGTGGAGAGAAGACTGGAGTGGAATTAGGGAGTTGTGGTTGGGGGGGCAGGAGGGAGGCAGAGGGGTGGTAAAAGAGGGACGAGGGGAGGAGGGGGTTACTGAGAGGGAAAAGCAAAAGAAAAGAAGAATTCATTTCCTCTCCTCAGACATTGTCGGGTGCTGACAGCAGAGGAATACGAACGAGCGCACAGCAGACTCTTATCTGCGAGCAGAGAGATTCCTTCAGATAACATGATGTGTGGTTTGCAAACTAACCAACATACAGAAGACCTTGTATCTCACTTTACATGTGGGTTGTGGGTTGTAGGCTGATTGTGAGCGTGTACCCTGGTCAGTTTAAACAAAAACTTTCTATGTGCTTTCTTGCTATTACACAGAAGAATTATGCCTAAAGAATGTATAAGTTTTCAACTATGTCCAATATTTTTTAAAGAGGGCTCTCTCTAGTGATAACCATCTGCTCATCTGCTTTCTAATCTTCCACGGAAGGAAACACACTAATTCATACATTCTACAACCGGTCTCCTGTGGTTGAAGAGGAACAATGCAAACCCCAAAAGTTAGCCCTGCAGGCAAACATATCAATCTAAGATGAAGTGTTAGAGGTAATAATGATGCTGCATGTTTGAACTAACACAAGGACAGGCTCCTAAGAATGATTCAGCACGGCATATCTGACATTCAAAGTAATGGTGCCCTTTTAACTCGCTTCATTTCTTCAGTACAACAGCTTTGAAAAAAGTCATTCTCACTGCATTTATGTATTTTACAAGAATGCTCCAGCAGAGAAACTGTTAACAAACATAAATCCCTGTTCTACAATTTCTTCTTTTTTCTGCTAACAATACAGAAAAGTGTCAGAGTGCACTTTATTATGAGCTTGAAATGTAAATGATCTCATTCAGCTCATATTATTTGTCATATTAAAATCATGCGTTAAAAAAAGCATCCAAATCACCCATCAGTTGTGTTCTCAAGGGATTTTGTCTGTTTGCTCTTAGAGCATGTATTGTAATGATGTCTCGAGTCAAGGCAAAAATAAGGAGACAGAGCCTTTTCAATGTGACAAGTATTGGACAGTTACATTGTTCCGTTTACTGGGTTCATTGATCTTTAGAAATGAGTAAACTCAGTTCAGATTCTTAACCCATGATAGAATATTAAAAATGCCAAATTCCAAATGACAATGAAGCTCCCCAATTCCCTGTAAACCCGTCTCAACCAATTTATTTCTGCGCCCTGACACCCTGTACCTGGGGATTATCACCGCAGAAACCAGAGCTAGCAGCTCTTTATGGAGTTGTTCCCACGTTCCTTGTTGGTCTGCCCAACAAAATGCATAAGTGATCCAGCGCTTGTGCATATGCATGGTTCACTCTGCTACTACACTTGTCCTTTCTTGTTCAGAAGCAATGCAAAAGGATATGAGGAATTCATACTACAGGCTTCAGTGTCAGAAGGTGTCCTTTCATCTGATAATTTAATGTGATACATGAATTCCCACTGAACTTCTTCCTGGGTGACTAAGAGGTTCGATCTAAACCTCACTATTTGAAGCACCATCTATGCAAGCTGACTATTATGTTTTAAAACAAGAACCAGACCATCTGAACAGATGCATTTGATTAATGAGGGTAACATTCCAAAGACTAGATTTGTAGAGGCTTATCCCAATTCCCCTGTTCCACAAGTACCAAATGAGCACAGAGAGCAGAAAAGGCAGCAACACTTACAAGTTCATGACTGCGATGAAAACTCCCCGCAGGCCGTGTTAAAACCTTCTTTTATCATTTCCCCTCCCCACGCTCCGTCTTTGTCTGCGCCGGACCCATGAAAACTAAGCCTCACATGACTAATCCTCTGAGTGTCATAGAGGGTTTTGTGAAGGTTCCAAAAAAGGAGAGATGGGAAAAAAAAGGATTGTCCCTTTAAGAAGGTACTCTCCGTAGCAGCTACACCTCCTTGTAAACAAAGCAGAGTTGTGCTGTCTCCGAGCCGAGCGGAGAAGTTATACAGCATGGCACGGACACACCTTATAACTCCACTTAACTCCTCCTGCTCATGTCAAGCAAAGGTCAGCCTGGGGCAGCTGGAATGTAACAGGGGGAGAACAGGGAGCACAGACTGCTCACCTCACCATTCAGCAAATGTGAGAGAGAAACGAGTGAGCGATAGAGGGAGAGAGAAGGAGAGAGAGAGGCAGTAACAGGAAATGACATGAGAATTTCATTCAACTCTGATTGGGACTTTGGCCCTTAACTTTCTTGGGAATTCTTCCATAACTTTTTAACTTGGGCAGGCAGAAAGACTACAAATGCAGACTGGATTTTTAAATGTTCATTTTTTAAACTTAAAACCACAAGACTGACATTTCAAATGCTTTCTCCCACCTTAAAACACAAAGCTGATTCATTTACTTTATCTTGGAGTCTCCAAATTGGGGAAATTACATGTGGACTAGAGCTGTTGTGAATTCTACATTATGAAGAAGTCTACATGGTAACATTTTCTAAAAAAAAAAAGTTGCAAACCACCCCCTGCATGGTGTGTTAAACGACTGGGGGTAGGACTAAGGATGGCTGGTCTTTAGGGTCTTTACCATCATTTCCCACCATTCCAGACCACCACACAGCACCTACAGAATGGCAGAAGAGCCAATGGCAGCTGGCACATACAGTACCACAGGGGATATTACATGCCCTTGGCTACCCTACTCAAAAGAGGTTTTTTATGTGGATGTAGTCATACAGCAGGAAACGAAAGGATTAGCAATATTGTCTTGGTTCTTTGTGAAGGGATCAAAGCCAGAGCGTCCTTTCACTGACAGGTGCGATCATGTCAAAACTCAGACTCTTCATGCATTTGGGCTGGATGTGCATGCATTATTTATTATACATAAATATAATGCAATATAATTCAATCCTGAGGATACATTAGCTAAGCACAGTGTTCTTTGCCTCGTCAAAAAGTCACACTTCAGTCACACTCTCTCTGTCTGTATCTTCATGTTGCTCCTCTGAAATTGATTTCTCTACAGTGGAAGTAAAATGACGGTCAAAAAGAACAGATTTTTCCTTGATTGAATTACATTAAAAATAATGATAATTGCTTAAGCTACCCACAGAAAGCATTGTTTCTGTGAAAATGACAGATTTTCTCATTGCAGAACTGACACGTATTCAAACTCTGACAGAAACGGTGAGACATTTTTTTCACAACAAAGAGTCACACTACAGAAATAAACAAATAATCCAACAAACTGGATTCACTAGACTGAAAATAAAACATACACCTAGGAATTAATTGACAAAACTAGAAAAGCCACTCACCACCTTTCAATGCCTTTTGATGACTTGTACTCTTCTGTACTGAAAACACACTTTAAAGCAGTTTTTTTGGACCAAGTCTTTTTTTCTTCCTTCCTGCATACTGGTCTGTGATTGGTTGGGACAATGTTTACTTGAATTGTACTGTCGCAACATTTCTGTTTTAGTTACATCTAATTTTAGAAAATGTAAAATGTAATTTATGAGATTTAGTCATATACATATTTAAATTGTTCTTTCAAATGCACTCTACTTCTGCATCCAAAATGGCTCTGTAATTACTCTTAGACACAGGCATCTACAAGCAAAAAAAAAGGAATTTCTTTGCGGAAAGAAAAAAATCAACACAACAGAAGAGGACAGAGACAAAGCAGATTGTGGAGATGAGCCAAGTTCATCTGTGGAAATAATCTGATTAGCACAAATATGCATAAATGAAGCCTTACATAACTCAGAAAAATAATGAGGGACCTGCTTACAGGGCAGAGAATGCCCTGGCATGCAAAAACCATCCATGTCCTGGGAGGACTCCATCTTCAGCAATTCCACCCTCATTGTTCCTTTAATTCAGTCCAAATACAAAGAAATAACAGCTATCTTTCTAGCTGGTTCATTTTTCATGTAGTAACACAGTGCTATGCTTTTCAAATGAAGTACGTGATAAAGATCAGCCCCTTCAATTAAATGTGGCTTACAAACTCATTGGCAGCAAAAAGTACAAAAGTTCCAATCAGTATGCTTTCAGTTTGTGATTACATCATAGTCTTACCCCAGCCAAAACATGCTGCATGATTGCACCACTATGACACTGCCCTCCTTCATAATGCCAGCTGAAGTTACCTTGCCTGTCAAAGAGCAGCTTTTAGAAAAGAGACCTGCTCCTGGCAAGCCTGCAACTTCAATGCTCATTTTCAACTGTGTTACCATGGGGCTGCAGTAGACAAACATCTATCCTCATCCTTGGATCACATAAATAACCCCACTGTCTCAGTTCTGACAAACTCCTAGATGGTAGAGGCTAGGTGGAACAGGAAACTAGTGCACTCACACACACACACACACACACACACACATGCACTCAGATACAAACGCACATAAAAACACACTGACACAGCTCAAAAACGCCTTCAAACCCAGACTTGTATTCCTGTAACTTAATGAATTAGAAGCTGTTGTTGGCAAAAACTGCACAGACAGAAAGAGCTGTGAAAGTGAAACCTTGTGGTCAGTGTGGGCAGGCTGCTGTAACAAGCAACAGGCAAGAACTAAGCTGGGCCAGTCCTGGCTGGAGCAGTGACGAGTGTGCATGTCATGGACATGACGCCATTGTTGTAGCTAAAGAGGGGCCCCAGGAGGCCCCTCAACTGCACCTTTATCAGGAGAAACCAGAGGAGCGTAATTCAAGAGAGGAGCAGATCCAGAGGCTCAGGCAGTGAAGCAGCTAATTCATCACAGAGGAGGGATCTGGGCAAAGAGGGGATACTTCACCGAAACACAATAAACGAGCAGACAGACACACTCCAGACACGGCGGCTGCAGGCACCTTACCACTGCCATTAAGCTGCCTGTATCAGTTCATCTCAAGTGTTTAAAGGCTCTAACTAATATACATCCTGCTGATTGTGTTTATTAGGCAGTCATTTTTAGGATGGGTCCTGTTCACTTTAGCACTTTCTTTTCCTAGTCTTGTAGAAAGTGTTTATTTGAGCTAGTTAAACATGTCAAAAGTCATACATATATTTGTTGTTCAATTACCTGTAATAGACTCCAATTCCAGCTACTGTAAATAAAAAACAATGTATGCCTGTATTACCCAAGACTATATAGTTTATACCCAAGTTTATGGGGCTAAAATGTATATGGCTCGCATCTTATATTTTTAGAAAGAACAATATTTCAATGATCCAAATTTGTCACTAAAATGTAACAGTTATTGTAATCCATTCACATACAGTCACCCCCATCCATTCCTTCTCAGAATTCAATCTGACCCACAAAATTGGCTTAAATGTGATCACTTGTTGGAATGAAAACTGGCATTATGGGTAATATTAATTAATGACAAAATGCAAGAACCATTCCATGTAAATTCCCTGGTGAAGCTCAATCTGTCCTGACCCACCAGACCCAAGAAACATGAATTGTGTGGCACACTGACTATATCTTATCAGTGTGGCTCCAGCAACAAGTCAGGAAAGTACATTAAATTCTCCTTTGCCAGGTGGACTGTAAGTGGAAAGAAACTTTCAGTGGAAAAGAGGGAACTCTCGGAATAAAACCGGCCCTCTGGGACGTTTCAGGCAGGATTTACGTTCCATTCCCATTGCTTGTGTGTGTCTATTAACATTGTTTTTATGGTGACTCATGAGAGGTAGACTGAGCTCCTCTTACCAGCACAGTCCCGCCAGAATCTCCTTTAGATGGCACCTCTTCAGCACTGTACAGAAACTCGTCTCAAACTCGTCTGCAAAATCAGATGTACATCAAAACCCTGACTGGGTACCTGATCAGATATCCCCTGAGGTTGAAAATTATGCCCAATTAAGCCAAAAAATGTGAGCAAATATTTAGCAAAGGAACATTGGACTGTTGATGAGAAGGAAAGCATGTGTGTCTGTGTACAATATAGCATGAACAAAGACACCTTTTGAACTTTTTTGTATTTTTAACACATTTTGCGTTTGTCTATAAATTTTTCTTTTGATTGATTTGATGTCTCACTGCACTGGCAGGAAAAGCACATGGAAATTATCTGGCATTAAAACTGACATCATCATTCAGGATTTAACTCTGTTGAATCAGTTAGCAAAACAAAACACTTATAAGCTAAAGTTCAATTTGTTTCCTAGCAACTACCTGTTTTTAGTTAGCCTGCTAGATTATTCTTGTCATTAGGCAGTTGCTATTTTAGTTCATTCTGACTTTATCAAATCTAATCAGATATGCTCTTTTTCCACAAAGCAATTGATAGCAGTATTACGACCCAATGTTCCTAGGGGCCTTTTATGTTTTGTTAAACATACAGTAACCAGTTTTAGATAATATCACAGCCAGCAGGAATGTCAAACCTAAGAACCTATTGCTCACATAAAAAACCTGCATGAGTACCCAGCACCGTAGGATGTGCTCCTGCTGACTATATAGAAATAAAATACATTTTTATGTCAGACAGTGATCCTGAAATTTACCACCAATAGAACAACCATATTTTCCATCAAGGAATCCGATTTTGGCATCAATTATTCCTTAGGATGCACCAGTGCACAGACATTTTTCTCTCTTTTACTGCAGAACTGCTACATTGTTTTATTTCCTTATCTTTGATTTGGCATATAAAATGGGAAATATTGAACTTTCACCAGTGCACAAGAATTTATGGATCCTTCTTGGGCAAATTCATCAATTGTAACCATGGTGGTTTGGTTGTTGGTTTAAATTCTTTGGTTTGGGAGGGATAAGGGTTCAGTATTGTTCTTGTACTCTAAATGAGATTCCCTATCCAACTTTTCTGTCATTCTTTGACAAAGCTTCAAACAGATGTGTCAGCTTTGACCATATTCTGGCCTCCCTGGCTCATATATATATATGAACTCCTGTTTATTCCTCAGCCTTCTCCAGACCTCCCAGCCAGTTTTTGGCTGTGGTATGTTCCAGTATTTACTTTATATAATTTCTTGACTATGGTTACACTGTACAATGCCCTTTAATGTGCTTCATCATTTTACCTGACAGGACATTGACATTTAGCATCTCCTGACTGTTTACTCCCCAATGTTTGTCATTGAGACCACATCAGTAATGTCTGATCTATGAAGACCTGTTATGTAATTTACTATAAACTGGGATTATTGTAATAAAAAGCAGCAATGTAAGGCACAGAGTGCAGATTAAGTGCACAGAAGTGTAAAAAAAATGTGAAAGAGGCTTGCATCTTTATGAATACAGCAGCAGATCCTCAATGCAGATGTTCATTTGCCTGGAGAAACTGGAGAAAGTTCACAGAAAAATAAACACTTTCAACTTAATACCCATTGCTGATGTAAGGGTCCTCTTGTTTATATCTGTTAAAAATAAACCTGGGCAAAACAAGACATAAAAACACTTTTGAACTTCAGTGTTTACACAAATTCTAAATTTTACTGCATAACTGTTATGTATATGTTATAACAGTTAACCACAAGAGTGTTTGTGTTGATTGAATATTCCTCTTTATGGGTAAAACACTGACTCCAAAAGAGATTAGCCACAAGATCCAAAATGCTGTGCATGATGTCGACAAACAGACTGACATATATACATAAGAAAGTTTGACTAAAATGTTTTTGAATAATTTAAATATGTTACATATACAATATACTGATGAAAAAAGGATCAAAGTAACATGGGGTTGCTGCATGACACACAATGGTAAAGCTCTTGCTTTAGTTTGAAGGTTGCAATTTGCAACCGTGCTGAGAAAAAAAAAATATATAAATAAAATGATCACATAATCCACTGCTGGGTATGTAAGCAGACACCCTTGTTTGCCCCCAGAACCATGGTAACAAGTGGTGTAATTTCCCAAAAGAACAGCCCTCCTCCCACTCCTGCACTTACCCATATCTCTCATTCAGGCTGAAGCTCGATTTCCATTGCGGAAAGACAGGGGAAGAAGAAGCAACCCTAGAATCATTCGCAGGTAGTTTTCCCACTCCTTCTCCTTCCACTTAACATTAAAATACATTTCAATTGGCTGTTGTACCAGGGACCTTTTGCAAGCGAGTCAAAAGTGATAACCACTACACTACGGTAACAGTTAGCTGAGTAAACCCTCTGGAGTTAGATCTGGTCAAGCTGGTCAAGCAGAAAACACCTGCATATTTTTGGAGAGTGCTGATAGCCTGAAGGTAATGGTTAGAATTCATTGCATTGCAATAATGTCTTATCCTGAAAAAGGCCCCCGAATCAAATTGAAACCTGCAAACATTTGTCACATAATAATTTACAATGTGATTGTTGAGGGAAGGGCTCAGGAAGACAATGTTTGCCGGTCCACATTGTTACAGTCTTTCGATTTTTAAAATTAATTTAAGTTAGAATTCATTGTATTGGAAATGTAAAGTTGAAAGACAACATGTATCCACATGTTGTTTGGTTCCTATGGTAAATTCCCCACTTCATGATATTTATATATTTTACATAATGCATGTTTCCACCCGGTTTCGAACCGGGACCTTTCGCGTGTTAGGCGAACGTGATAACCACTACACTATGGAAACTGACTTGCGGGTCCTGTTTCTTGGTTGTGTGCCAACAGCCTGGAGATGACGGTTAGACTTCATTGCATTGGAAATGTAAAATTTAAGGACAACATGCCTCCATATGTTGTGTGGTAACTATGGTGACTTCCTCGCCTCATGATATTTATTTACATAATATACAAAAATGCGTGTTTCCGCCCGGTTTCGAACCGGGGACCTTTCGCGTGTGAGGCGAACGTGATAACCACTACACTACGGAAACTGACTTGCGCCACTCTTTCCTGGTTGTGTGCCAAGATCCTGGAGATGACGGTTAGACTTCATTGTATTGAAAATGTAGAATTCGAAGACACAATGTATCCACATCTTGACAACGTAACTGTATTGAATTCCCCACCTCATGATATTTATTTATTCTCTTAAAATTCATGTTTCTGCCCGGTTTCAAACCAACCACCTTTCATTTAACCACATGACAACATCAGGCCTTCCTGCATCTATCACCTCCTGAAGTCAAATTTTTGTCTCATCACAGGGGCCTGCTGACTCTTCCACATCCATCAAAAATCTGAAGTATGCCACTGCCTTTTTTATCACTCCTACATCCATCAGCTTAGCTCTTCAGTTATAGTGCCAGAGGAGGACACTTCATACTCAGCTGGAAAATTACAGGAGCTTGGTTGAGCTGAGATGTGTCTTTATGTCCTTTGTGGTTCATCTTTCATACATATGTATTTTGTTAAGTCAACAACCATGGCAAGTAACTTTAGAGTACTCAGAAGTTTGGAAATGTTTGACAATATTTTGCACACCTGGATGATATCAAGTACTTGATTTGTTTATATCACTGATAATCTGCTTTTGATGAATTTTCTGAGTGCAATATCCCTGGAAGCCACCCTTGCACCCACAATTGCTAGGATACATTCATGACAGCTCAATCCTCTGATAAACATTTTTGAAAGCCTAGCTCCACCATTGGCACCACTGCCCCGAATGCAGGCGGTTTCCCTCCTGTGGTATGCAGACGTAAATCCAGATCTATCCTCTGAGCAGTGCAGGGAAAGTTCACAGTCAGGCTGCCCGTGCTGGCATGCTGAGCCAGCATATTTGTGCTAGAGATTCTGAGGAACGACATTCAATCAGTCACACCGTGAGAGCCCTCCAGACCAGCTGCTTCTCCCTGGATTCTCCTTTGGAGTCTCGCTGGATACACTGCCATAGACAGAGGGGTGTCAGGATAGATTATGGTTTTTCTCAGTTGAGGGTTCCCATGCCTACCTATGCATCTAAATAAATAAAATTCCCTGTCCCACCAATCCAAGGGTGCATGAAAACTATATCTAAAACTATATATCAAGTGTTGCAGATAATTAAAAAGCAATAAAAGAATAACGCCCAAATTTAATTTTGTCTGTGGAACCTGAGAAATTTGGACATGAGGCTTTTCACGTTAATCTCCAATAAAAAAGTATTTTAAAGTACCTCTGTCAATATTACTTTTCATGAATTTGCAAGTATTATTTTTTAAGAGAATGTTTTAAATATCAAAACAATTTATAAGGTGGAAAGTTTCACTGGTGGGTTTTGAGAAAGTGTGGTACGGTGGGCAGAGCAGATTAAATTCATTAAGGCATTACAGATGCAAAACGGTGGAAGAATGGTTCCTTGCAGATAACCTACTCCTATTCTCTAAACTGGTGGTCCCAAGCTTCTCTCTCCTCCCATTTTGGGGAATGCTGTCCACTGGGATTATGATTAAATGTCTCCTATGAAGAGGCCCATGGCTGGAATTATGGAGTCATCTCTGGGCAATGGTACTTGCTAATCTCTTGCCTGGTTCCTGTCAGAACGATTAGTCAACTAGAATCACTGGCTGGGAAGAAGGCAGTCAGCGCTCTCCTGTGCCCTGTAACAGATCCAGTGCCAGAATACTTCTATGCATTGAAGCCACATTCCTGCTTGTTGCATTATGAGTTTGACCTCCCAGGAGCCAGCAACCAGAATTTCCACACTGACAAAAGCACAGCCTTGCAGACTTATCACCAAACATACGGCTTTCCTACTTTCTTAGCCTGCTTCAACTCAAGCGTCAACGCCTGCAGAACAGGGGGCATGCATGTTCTCAGTTCTGGCTCGGTTTCCCGCCTGGCCTGGCTTAAGCTGTGGGGAATGGCAGGGGAGGAGGAGGGCATGAGTGATTGCAAAGGTCAAACGCAGGGTCAACTTCCTTTTCACCCACCCTTTAGGAAAGATTTATTGGCCAGAGGAGGTGCTAATCCCAGATGTCTTAGACCAGAATCAGAAAATAAACGCATTAAGTATGTGCCACAGTGGTTAGGGAGTAAGGTTAGGAGGTTGTAGATTATTTGATGAGAAACCACAGTGTACCCTTGAGCAAAGTTCCTTACTTGAGCTGATTTAGTAAGTATTCAGCTATAAATAAGACAATATAAATGCAGGCAAGGCAATTTTCCATCATGCACTAAATTAACTCTGGAAAGATATTTTAGTTGAGACCCACAGGTTTGTTTGCTGGTATATCAGCTAAGAATGAGTCAGTCGCAGCTGCACATTTTTGTTGGTGAGCCGAGGGTAAGGGCTTCCTTCTTAACATTCAATGGTCCTCTACATGTATGTAAGCTAAGGAGATTTACAATGCGCAAGACATAGATACATTTGAGTAAGAATTTAAACATTCATTCATTACGATTTAAATAAAACTAATAAAACTGTGTACATAAAATTATACTATATTTATTATCAAATCACAATACAATATTTTTTCCACAGAGTCGGAGGAAGATTTACGAACAGACAAATGTATCTGTTTCATTTTTATGGCTTTTATAACAATTTGATGACCTAACTGCATCATTTCCAACAGATTACATCACAAGATAACATAATACTATTATGTCGTGGATAGATGTTTTGAGAAACACAATACACTCTCTGCCCAAAGCAAGTTTCAACAGGTATTAAAAATGGAGGCTTTGGAGTGGTTGTCTGAAGAGCACAATAGATGTCAGGAAAAATGTAGACACTGCCCCTCCAAATGAAGATGAAAATGGATCATTTTCATTGATGGAATTAGTTTGACCTGAAGGGAACACAGGTGGTGAACCTTTTTCCAGGTCATTCATCCTAGGGGGTGCAAGTCTATCTATGCCATCTGCTGTATTTTCTGAAAACCCCAATGGAAAGAGAAGGAACATCAAAAGCTCTCTCAAATAAAAACTCACATGCCTGAGTGTCGCTTCTCTTTGTACTTAAGATCCATGCTGGGTCCTGTTAACGAGGAAGACCTCCCCCTAAGGTCTCCGGTCACTCACCGCTGGACGTCGCGCTCTTTCTCTCGGGGTGCCGTTCCGTGTTGACCTTGCATTGTCACAGTCTGTCAGCACCCAGCAGATTCTGTACCCGTCCAGGTGGGCAATGTGACCATCCATCACTGTAACTGTCTCATTTACAGCTCCTTTGGCATCACCCCGTCTCACCACGTGTGAGTGTCACAAAAGCAGACCAGCAGCTTTGACCTTTTGTACACACAGTGATCCTCATTGTAAAAACCACATGTGCACAGGTTAGATGTCGGAACTTGTATATAGTATTATTCAATTCAAATCTGAATCAATATATCATAGACTATTCTTTCAGATGATGCTTTGATGCTCTGCATACATTCCTGGTTCAGCTATGTTATTAGGAGCTATGTTGGGAGTTAAATATTATACGCTATCAAAAATTGTCATAAACCATGTCTTCCCGGCACACTGGATACTACATTTTTCTACCACTTTTGCAGTTTTTATTATTACCTGATTATAGTTTGAGTGGTACTGACACTTTTAATAAAATAAAATATATAAAATAATAAAGAGATTAACCAGTGGCAGTGATGCTGATGTAGCTACCTATACTTTGATCTACACAATAGAAAAACAATGCACTGTTTAAGTTATTTATTTTCTAATAAAAATGATAGATCATATATGATGTCACATATAACATATGATAATATTATGGTATTGATGGCAGAGCATTGCCCAGTAGGTGTTGTAGGATTATAGAATTTGATCATGACTTATCTTTATTATGTCACTATGGATAGTAGTTCTCTTATTTTGCATATTTTTGTCACAAACAACAGAGCTGGGAAGGAAGCAGATTTCAGTTTGTAAATGGCTAATGAATATCTTGGCACTCCCTGACCTGCAGTCCTAAAAATTCCTTCACACCAAGGGGAGGTGCCCTGTTGAGTGGATAATTTCATAGCACCACTTGTGTGGGGTGGACCAAAGCTGATAATTACAGACTAACTCAGAATCAACTCAAATCACTCACATTAGTAATGGCAGACTGTAAAGGGAAACATACAACATATCATTATGCTCTTTCCCACTGCTGAGTGAAACAAGTAGATAAGATTATTTACCGTGCCAATACCTTTTTTTTATTGTCTGAGTTTAGGACTATTAGAAAAATTTAACCTGAAGTCAAATATAAAACCTCACAGAACATTTTGCAAATAAATCTGTTCAATAATGCATGGGGACATTATTTCCATCAAGATTCTCATTTTGAGTATCATTTTGAGATTATCTTTAACCATTTACTTTTGTTCCTAAAATGGCTTAATTTGCAGTGTTTACAGGAATTTCCTGTAAATTTCAGGATTTTCCTTCTTCCAAATCAAGACTTAATTGGTATGTAATAAATAAATAAATAAATAATAGTAATTCATAATTTGTAATTCCAGGTTTCCAGACTTTGAGCTGCATGTACATTCCATAGACTGGTTTCTAAGACATACTGAAAAACCAATCCCTGTCTAAGTCACCTGCCACTTTACTAAATCTTGCTATCCCTGATTTTCTCACCCACACTAAACGTATCTGCTGTTATGAATAGGCTGTTTTGCGGTTTTAAGCTGTTGTCTGGAAAGATCAATGGCAATGAGAAGAGTCATTGCATATGTTAACAGATCAACCACTATTGTCAGCACAGTCCTCCAAGATCCACAAGGCAGTGACATCCTGCTGCATTGAGGGTGAGCTGTGCTGTCAGTGGTGTGGGACAAAGCTGACATTGAGCATGTGGTCCTGTTGAAGCCCTCTCTGTGAACGGGTGAACTCATGAGAGAACTGTGAAGTCTGGTGTGCTGAGCCACATAGCAGGGGCAGCTGGCTTCCATCCAGTCATAGACAGCAGCATATTTAGAGGGGCACATGAGGCAAAAATTTTTCTTTTGATGAGTTCGATTTTTCAATCCAGAGGTTATCGCTACTGTCCCTGAGGAAGACCATAAAGTCAATAGTCTGTGGTTCATCTGAAATGCCTTCAGTTGGATGTTTACTTGCTGCTTGAATAGATCCAGGTTCCCACAGTACTGCTGTATCAGACCAGGCAGAAGGCGAGCCCGCTCTGGACCCTGCTCATGGTCATCTTTCTTCTGTCTTTACTTGGTGTTTGCATGATTGTCTGGCATTATGTAAGAAGTGAAGAAATGAACAAACTAGAAGTGATAGATAATAATCTGTGATAACTTCCTCATGGTCAGGCAATTTCTGGTAAGTGTGAAAACAGCTCTTGATGGTCAATTTTTAACCTTGATGGTCATCTCCACCCTCTCTATTTTTTTCTCTAGCAAGCTTCATTTTGTAACCCGAGGTTCTGGTACTATTACACACTTCATTAATAATTATTAAGAGTTGTGCTCAAAGACTGAACATCTATTATCACTGTTATTGCCCTTGGTCATAATTAGCTAAGGCTAAGTCCATTTCTCACTATGCTAGAGAGTCACTCAGCTGCAGGTCAAGCAAGGCCTGAGTCTCAGGTGTTTTCAAGGTAAAATAGCCAGACTCATCATTTCTGGACATTTAATCCTCTCTGTGGTCTGTCTGGCAAATACTATAACCCACATTCATTATGTACAAACAAACTCTTGGTTATATGATGGAGCTTAATGAGGAGTATGAGCCTTTCGCTGTTGGAACCCTAGGGAATAACACTGTCTTGTGCTGTAGATCCCAGACTCTAGAACCCTGAGAATCAACACTCCCTAATTGTATCTGTTGGCTCCCTGTGCTTTGGAGCCTCCCAGGCAAGGAAATATGCCTGGCCCATGGGGACAAAGCCCAGCTGCTTGGCCCAGGTCCCTGGGAACCAAGGCTGGTGGCTGGGGTTTACTCCATATGTGGCTCTGGGGATCCCCATCCATTCAGCTGCAACAGTGTATGAATAATTTTTCATTTACTCACATAATTATGTAAATATTTTTACAGAAGGTTTTGTGGGGATAGCAGACTATGCCATCCTGAAAATTGCACCCAAAGAAATGGTAATCTTGATATTAAGATGTAGGCTTACAAAATGATTCCAACACCTTTAACTCAAAATAGGTCCCCTTGGTTCTTTCAACTGAATAGAGACATGGTTCCAAAACTATTAAGACTACTACCTTCTTCCACTGCTCCTAAGTCTAGGGTTTGTCCACATTACATAAGGTTATGTATTGTTGTATCTTGTTTGGTGTTGCAAGCAGTCAATGTGAAAGGTATGCTCCTTTTGGACTGGAATTCAGTTAAATTGCCAACTGAAGTCTTTTACAATTTGGTATCTCAATTTTGAAAAAGGAGTAATAAGGAGTCAAAAGTGTGTTTGGGTCTCTGCCCTGTAAGTATGTATGCATGCATGTATACACTGAACAAATATTACAAGTACATTACCATAGAAATACATGCATCAATAATTAGATACCAGACTTTAATTCATAATCAGAAAGCCCAAGTCTAGCATTGCTTGTCCAGAGTTTATGAAAGTATAAACCCATGTACTTTAATATTGCATTTACATTTTCAGTATTTTGGCCAAAAAATGGAGTCCACATGTGCTGCTGTTGTATATGAGAGGGGTTATCTCAGAGCCCTGACATTTACACTAATCGTGACCTTTTGTCCTGCTCTGCAAAGCCCTCTCTGAATAAACCCTGATTGCTGATGACTGATTCTTTGGGCCCAAATTACCATTCCTTGTCGTACAATATGCAGCACAGCCTTTTTCAAGATAAGGTCAAGCTGCATTTTTATTTCAAACTGTTCCCACAACAGATGCTGACATTTTGGATGCCAAGTAGTCTTTTTGAATGTCTGTGGAATACACTGACCAAACTGCACCGATAACAGCTGCAAAGACTCAGTTTTAAAATATGGTATTATGACATTTAATGCATTATTATTGAATGTTATATTTATGTAAATATTGTGTAGTCCTATAATTAAAACCAGTCTCAGTGAATACAAGTGCATTATTACAAATAATTGTCACAATATGGTGAACAGAACTTACTTTCCAAAGAATCACAAACGGTCCTCAAGTAACATGTGTCTGATTTACTGAGTGGTAAATGGCTGCTTGAAGATGGCATACTTTCTCAATGTGGAAATGGGAGAGAATGCCTTGGACTTCAGTAGCTGAGGACCAACTGGCAGGTGAGATCAGATTTTGAGTCAGCTGCTTGGCTTCCTCTCATGGGCTTGGTCTGAATCGGTCTTTAGGCCTATTTTGGCCCATTCAATTTCAGAGCACTACTGTCAGCAGTACAAAACAGATACTGCTTCCAAGTAAATACCTATATACAATTTTCACATCTCCCCATTGTTTTAGCTGAAATGGAAATGAGGCAAAATCAAACTGTTAAAATATGAAACATGCTAGAGTATGTTCTACCAGAATGGTCTGTTTTGCTTTGGATGCTTGAGAATGATTTTCCACAAAAGCATTAGTGGTAGAACATTTGACACCAGACTTCAAAAGCAAGGCCAACAAACTTTGCCAATGATTTTGGAACAACTGCAGTATGGTGGAAATTTCTAAGAAGCCCAAACCACATTAGGAATGATTTAGTAATAAGGGATATGGTTTGGTATAAAATTGGGTTAGGGTCCCTCCCCACTGACATCCACTAAAATATAGCATGTTCCATTATGGTTTTGAACTGTTATGCTACTTAGAAAAAGAACAATTACTAACAAAGACAAAATAGTTTTCCCATTTACTAGAAAATTTATGCATGAGGTAAATATTTTTTACACATCAAATATACAAAAATACAAAATTTATGACATCCAGTTTCAGTAAATTAAAAAACATACAATGGAGTCAAGTAGTCTTCTCCATGAATATGTCTACGATGAGCCAAGCTCTTCAAATCCCTCCAAGTGGTACTTTTCAACTATCTCTGTCATGTTCTCCAATGCTTTTATGTTTCTCATAAGGATCAACAGATTCGCCACAATGTCCCTGAAAGAGAAGAAGCATGTTAGCATTGCAACATAGTTTTTGCTTAGCAAGTAACAAAACCTACTAAACGTCAGGGGTCTGATTACCTTGTATTGGTGATATCAGGGCTCTTTTTACACAGACTATGTGCAGTCTGAAATAGATGCTTGCTGAAGTTCTGAAGTTGAGGGATTGATGACACTGTGTCCACATTTTTGAACCAAGACTTTGGAAAACATACTGCAACCTATTGCAGAGAGGGGGATACCAGGAAGCCAATTATGAACAATATTTTATAAGTCTATGACCATACAGTCAATCTTTATTTATACTAAAGCCAATGTAAGCAAACAAATCATACCTTTTTGCATTTCTCTACAGAATCTTTTTCGGAGGTTGTATTGAGAAGAGTCATCATGAGGTAGCGGTTCAGTAGTTTGTCAAGTGCTAGTTCTTTCAATACATCTTCTGGAATCAAACCATCCCAAAGTGTAATGTTTCCCATCAACTACAGCAGAAAACAGAGACTAGTTAATTGTTTTAAAGGATCCTGATTTACACATGCTGTGTACTTGGTTGTAAGAGCTCTAGAAAAGTGTTTCTTACCTTCACGGCAGAACAGAACTGCCTGTCTCGAAACACATACTGTTGTGAGTGTGCATCATCTAAAAACCTGTAAAAAAAGACAGGGTTAATTACATGCAATCTGCAGCCTGCAGAATGAGCAGGTTTGCCCAGAACAGCAGCATGAAAAGACACATCAATGCGACCATGAGCAAGAGTTTAAACAAAGCAGCACTACCTATGCACTTTGACATGCAGTAAGTGATAAGTGGCCTTGGACACAAAAAACAAGCATAAATCTGTTACACTGGAGAGTTGCAGAGACACCAGGCAGTCCATACTTTTTTGGATAAAGAGGGATAAAGACATCTTCATCCACAGCTCCCTTCATTCTAACGGTAATAGCTTCCACAAAAGCCTGGACAGGAAGAGAAACAAATGCCGTTATAAAGACGAACACAAATCAATCAAAGTCCAGAATGGCACAGGCCATTTTAACACTGACACATGGGAAAAGAGATAGTACCTTGACAGGTTTGCTCTGTTCTGGGCCAAATATGGAATAATCATCTTGTAGCCTTTGGCAAAGGTTGACCAGGCACTGAGACTGTCTACTGGACAGAGGATCCCAGACAAACTCAACAAAACCTGGAAAGTGACATCACATAGACACGATATGAGCAAACAGTGGAATCTGACAATTTATAAAGACCACGGTGTCAAACTGATAAGTGAAGAGTAGATTACTCGTTACCCTAAAAGCCATTTTAAAAGTTTTCCTTTGGCTCTAGATCAAGGGTTCACAAAAGTTTTAAATAATGAGTATCTGTTCACTGACCAACCCACAACAGTATGTCAAAACTCAATGGCATTGATTGTGAAACCCTTACTTTATTTTTAAAAAAATTGTACAAAATATAGCACATTACTATTTCTATAATCTTGCTAGGACATTTAACTATTATTAGATGACTATATCTTACAAACATTCCTTTAAGAAAACCTGTTTGGGTAAGCCAGAATGAAAATGAGACCATATATACTAAAATGCCAATATTATTAGCTCAAACATCCAAACATGAGACTGACTGACCTTGGATTTTTGTCACAATGGTCTTCTCAATGATAGAGGTCAAAGTTTTATCATCTTTGCGCTCTGACTCTTCATATCCCTGTCCATGACAGAACTTCTCCACCGCAGAGTACCAAGGGAAGTCCTCAAAGTCCCTGGATTCAGCCTAAAAATAAATCAAAAATCACAGATTAAGAGTGTTTTTGCAACCACACAACATAATATACAAAACAGAATTAGAAAATTACAGGTTTGTAAACCTTTTCCTTAACCAAACTTCTAATTTACAAGACTGAATTATGAGGTTGCAAGTATTTTTGCAAATATCCATATTCAAAGATTTATCTTCCCCAGTAAAAATATCAAGACCTATATACAACCAGATTTTTCAGATGCACATAAAATCTGATATACTAGTTAAGCATGTACATGTGTATATTTGGGGGTTGGCTGCAAAAAACTGTTAACTGTCATTACAGTAACTGTTATTACTGAATAGTGAGTGAATGACCAAGGGAAAAGTTACATTCAGGGGGTTCCAGCCAATGAGCTGATGCCTGATGAGAGGAGCCAGAAGTTTGGGCAGACAGAGGCTGATGTACGCATTTTGGTATGAATCTGGGAACAGGACTCTCCATTCATCGAACTTCGAGAGAATGTTCTTCACGTTCGAAAAATCCTCTTGAACATCAGCAAAGGTACCTTCTGCTTTTCTCAGGATCTCATCTGGGAAAGAAGGCATTATAAAACTGATAGCACCCGGCATATACATTTCCCTATGCAATTCAAAAAGGTGTCATTTATGTAGTTAGACTCCAGCAACTTCCAGGTAAACTCGCTGAGGTCCAATGTCTCTTTAACAGTTACTTGTCAATCTGCCGAGCATAAAAACAAGGAAGAGCACTGATCATGCTAGCAATATTGGTTTAGGCAGATTCTGTTATTACCCTGCACTCATAAACGCCATTAGAGAAGGAAAGCTTATCCTGGATCAGATTTCTCCAGACTACATCCTAAAATTATCATTGACGAGTAAAGAGGAAGAACTTATCCATGATCATGAAGCCTGTCACAGGTTATGAATATGGGCCCTGGTATCATGATAAACAGAGCTTGGGGGAGATCGAAGGGGTTATACACAAACCTCTCTTCCTGCAAAACTCAGCCTCTTCCTCAGGCAGGGGTTCGTTGTCAGCTGGTACACTCCCACCGTTTTCTCCCTTAGACACACTGACCTGGCTGAGCAGATGAAGCAAATCACAAGCATTTTATCAGATTTAATTACCAATATCTCAAAGGATGATATTTTTACATGTGTACTCGTGTCAGGAGAGTAAGCTAACATCCACAAAATGAAGCAATTTAAAACAAGGTCTTTTACCTTTCTCCCTGTATCTCTGTCTGGCTCTTCACATGTCCGTTACTCGCTGGATTTGTGTCATCTATCGTAAGCAAGATAAAACAGCAATCAGCAAGTTACAGCACTACTTTCTCTCAGAAATAAAATCCATGGGGCTACAGTGAGTTTTAAGGTATGTATTGTTCCAGGCAAATGATACTAGTGCCTCCTTCATTAAGTTTTAGCCGTTTGAGGCCTAACAGCTGCAGAGGCACAGCAACATTACAAATGAATCTTTATCCATGTGTACTCACAGGCGAGCTGCTGGAGCCGAGTGGATTCCTCCCTCACTGCTTCACGTCTACGGGCCAACAGCGCCTCCGCCTGGTCGATCAGGAGAGTGTGAACATCCAGCTCCATTGCATTAATTTCCACCACCTGACATGAGAAAGAGTACATCTCAGTGTAAGGACACATTTGACCACAATACCACTAATACAAATTATATACATACACACAAAGTAGAACCTCAGTTATCTGATCCCCCTCAGGAATGGACAGTTTGTGTTGTGTTTAGGGGTCCATATTAATATGTGGACAGGGTGCTATTCCTATGAAAAGTAGATTAAATGAAAGGGGCCCCTTTACCACACATGCTTTAATATCAGACTCAACATCCCTTCTGTCCTAATGAGCCTCTCACACATATAAATAGTTTTTCAAACCTATGATCAGGTGCTTCTTCAAACATCAAACCACAAGGCTGTGCAGTGAAGCCTCTACCTTCTCTGACAGGCACTCCAGCAGGTTCTGAGAGTACACCCTCATGCTCTTGTAGAATTTGTGCTGTTCCTGTGCTGACCCGTTCTCCAGCTGGTCCAGGGCAGCCCTGGCGTCGTCGATGTCCAGCTGTATCCTCCGCTGCTCCGCCTCCCGCGCCCTTGCACCTGCCTCAAGGACTCCAGCCTGTAGAGGGACCCCCCTCAGCATTACTGAAACCTATCACTCAATTTATTCCTCAACACCTCCCCTGACCGCACTAACACCTCCACACCATTGATATCATCTCATCTTCCTGTCAGAGATGCACCCAATATCAGCACTATCAAATCACTTTAAAAAGGCATTTTGCTCAGCAAAATGTCTCAACCTATGACAACCATTTGTAATTTACTAATTTCATTAGTATTTCTACTATGGTTTAATATTTTAGTATTATGTGCACCTTTTTAATGTGATTCTTTACTTTGCATGGCAACTATTAACATGACATGGTCAAATCCTTGAAATATTTTACACACAAACATAAACACAATGCTATGTGCACACACCAGACTTTGAATATATTTCAGACTTACTTTGTGCTGACTCTCTTCTTTATGCTGTTGATGCTTATTGGTGGAAGGGATTCTGGAATACTGCATTTCTTCCTGTGCCTCACAGAGACCTTCTCCTGGGAGGAGTCACTGTCAGATTGCTGAAGACAGGGAGTGATGAAACACTGAATGCCATCAATGTTAACTAAAACACTTGGTGTGAAACATAAGAAATATTCATCCCTGGGATTTCACTGCCTTTAAAATAATGATAGGTGGGCTTTCACATTCTCTGGAACAAAAGCACTTCTGTACAGCTGTGTATGCCACACAAGGGCACCATTACAGCTTATGGCTAGAGATCCATATTGCCAACAACTGGTTCAGCCTCACCAGACAAACACCTAATACCAGCACAGCATCAAATCTAACCAACTTATCGACATACAGGGGTGCAAGTCAACATTCAAAAATTCAATATAAAATCACAACACGTGACTTTAAAGAAAAAAAAAAAAAAAAAGTTGGAAGCACATGAGGTTAACATTACCTGAAATGACTGACTGATTTTTTCCCTCTTATCAAAATCATAAGCAAAACTGTGGTTTTGTATTTCAATGGGACAGAGGAAAAGAACAGGAAAAGATCCAGCAGCTGTACCTTGTGCCTCTTAACTCCTTTTCCGATTTGCTGTTCCTCCCATGTGGTGTGATCCTCATCCTCCAGACTGTCAGAGTCATCACCCTCACTCTCACTCCCACCTTCAAAAACACAGTAAAATTTGCCATGTGGGAAAAAAAAGTTGCCATGTAATTCACACACTGCACAAAAAGACATTCACCACCTCTGCAATGAGCTAGCCAGAGAGGTCCCGAGGGAGAACACTAATGACTTAATCTGGCAACTTCAGTACACCATCTGGTTGAATGAAAAAGTCATTTTAACAATATAGGTTTTTACTTTGCTCTCTCTCATTGACTCAAATTATTATATCCAATTACTTGTGTCTTTTTAAATCACCTTTGTAGGCCAGCAATGCAACACAAAATATTGTTTCAAATTCAGTACACTAACACTCCCCAGAAATGCCACAAATATTAGACATACAGTTAAAATGCTAAATTCCTGACAAAGACTCCTACCATTAACAAATGCAACTTATAACACCTGAAAGCAGTGGTGAAACTCTTACCCATTTCCTCAGCTATCCTCTCTCTGAGTGTTTTAGGCTTGGGAGCAAAGTGGATTCGACGTTCATGGTCATCCGTTTCATCACTTTCTGCCTCAGACTCCTCCTCCCCTGTTAAAGGAGTGCTCTCCCGCTCTTTATGCAGTGGGATGTAATCTTTCTGGGCTCTGGCCTCCCTCCTTTGTCTCCTAGCTGCATGGATCTGCCTCGAATCAGGAATAACACCTGCATACAGCAAAGGTTAAAACAATCAGAAACCTGTTCTTTACACCACTAAGATGTTACTGCATCACGTTCAATATACAGCCATTATCTTAGATGTCCTCTCTTAGACCAGTGCTTACAAGAAAGGTTACTACCTTAGCGTACCACCTTTAACTGACAACAACAACAAAAGACACCAAGTTTGGAAATTACACAAATTCCTATTAAGGCTGTTGATTAGGTTTTATAATAAAATGCGAAGAGGAGAATTCTGACAAACCTATCTTTGGTGCTGAATGACCGGAAGAACTCGATTTTGACGAGTGAGAATCGCCATCACTCCCCGACAGCACTTCTTCACCTGCTCCATCATCTCCAGATTCCAAATTTTCAGAGGATGCGGGACTGGCTGGATGCACTACACTCTTTTTGTCTGTAATTAGGATTTGTTGATACAAATTAAATTCCATCAAAGACAGAAGTGACTTTTATGTGAATACATGTCAGAACTCATAATTCATAACCAATTTTGAAAATGCAACACTGTCTAAGAAAACAGTGTTGTATACATGTGAACTGCCACAAAACGTAATATAACTGGATAAATACGATGAGTTATAAAATGGACAAGGCCAGAATCCAGACAAAATGCAACTTACCTTTGACTGTCACAGGGGCTGGTGAAGCTTTTCTCCGAACTTTGAAGACAACCTCTTTATCGGTTGATTTCTTCACCTTGAAGTCACAACTATCCACTATTAAAGATAATTGCATAAATAATGAAGTATTAAGTTAAGAAAGTATTAATACTTTCTCCCCCCACCTAAATAGTATTTATATTTTATTACTACGCGAGCTATTCCATGAGATTACACTGATTAGCGGGCAACTGCTGGCTATACAGGCCTTATGCTACCCTGCTAACAGGGAACACTGGCTCCATCCTGGGTTATCAGCTACCAAGTTAGTTACACAATTAAATTCCAGTTAGCTAGCCTTAAGTCACATACCTTCTTTTTCACTAGAAAAACTCAGCATATTATTTAGGTTTTCCTTCTTTTCATCACGTTGTAACAGCTTCTCGTCTGTCGTATCTTTTCCTTTATCATCGGCATCTTCAGCACCACTGGAATCCGACTTGGATGTCGCTACCTCCGGCTTGGAACTGCAGGAAATCCCCCTGCTTTGTGGCAACTTCGACTGTCTAATAGCAGACACTGGTACAACGTTTTTTTCTTCTCCTTCCTCATTGCTTTTCTGTTCGTCTTCATCACTTGATTCATCTCGCCTTTTCCGAAAATTTCTTTTCGGTTTTTTATTGAACATGATCCAATTCAAGTCTGTGAGGCTCACATTAGCTTGCAGTGTAGCAGCAGCAGCTGTTGTTGTGCTATCCACATTTACAGCAGCACTAAGAAAAGTACTTCCGGCTCAAGATTGTCATAATAAAAGTACTCTATAAATTGGTATAACTAACCGGTACAATGTATTTAAACGATTAGTATTTCTCAGAGCTACTTTATAGTTACCTATGCTTAAAGCTGAAATAGGTTTTATTGTCATTAATACACAGTACAGAATGCCAAAGATGGTGGTCAACACCTCTTCAGGATGTTTACAAAGGTTTCAATTACATTTAATGTATGCATCATGTATGACCCATAAAGATGAGGCTGATTAGAGGATCCAAGACCTCTCATTAGCAGCTTTGGGATAAATGTTTTATGGTAAAGTGAGTCAAACATAGCCATTACCCTAGAGAAGAGGTGGCAGTGGGCCATAGTAGTGTATAACCTCGTTACTTAAGTAACTCTAAGGTTAATCAAAGGCAGAGTGCTTTGCCATTAGAGATTTGGTATTGGCATCACTCTCAGATGAGATCCAAGAAATATGGGTGTTTAGCCAAGGATTCTACATTAGAGGGGTACATTAATGCTTACCAGCAAAGAAGGCTCTATCATATCAAACTTTTCACTGGCAACACAAATGTAAAGCCATACTGGTGAGAATTGGTTTTAAATATTTTGATGGGGATGGGGGTATTTGACAGCAGGTTATTTGTCCCTCCTGAATGTTGAATCAGTGTCAGACTCCTCTGCCCTAGGTGTGGTCAGGAGTAGAGTAAACAACCTGGTTTTGGGCATCAAAAATTTCACTTTGACAGATGCATTTGGTCATGTTTAAACAGTAAACATTTTAATTGGAATGGTATTCAAACCTCTTAGATGTTCCAATACCATGCAGAAACCACTTAAAGGATAGAAGTATTGCAGGATGAAATTAAAACCTGGATAGTCTTGACAAGTCAGAACTGTCATGAAATATCATTGAGAAAAACACTATTGAAATTTGAATCAAATCATGAATCAGAATGTAAAACAAAAACTTTATTATTTTTCAATAAATTAAATATAGGGAACCCATTTTCAAGGCATACTATTCACTGCTTTTCCACAGCCTTTGACTTGGCCTTGTTGCACAAGTAGTCCATGAGTTGCTGGGGGAAAAATAAATAAACCCCATTATCCAACAAAAACTACAAATCAGGACCATACAGACAGGCAGGAAGAGACAGTGCATACCATCAGCTTCTGCATCTGATGAACTGCAGCATCGTCCAGCAAATCCATGTCAATGACATCTTTAACGTCATCAGATAGGAAGAGCGTCTTTGGGAGAAGAGAGTGGAATAGAAAAAGTTACTTATTGGGTGACAATTGGTATTAACAGATTTCAAAATACACTTACCTCTCCGCAAGAAGTGAGTATGGTGGCAGTAGCGGCTACAGATGGGCAAGCTGAAATTCCAGTAGCATTTGTGGATCTGTAAAGAAGAGTACCAGTGAATCCTGATCAGGATGCAATGATATGTATGAAGTGCAACTGAGCAAACCTTTGACTTCCGCGGGGACCAGCAGCATCACCAACTTTAGCAACACGGCCTTGGGTTCTTATTGCACTTGAAGTCGAACAAGACCTAAACAGAATTCATTACAGATGCTGAGGCCAAGTAGGCATATTTAAAAACTAAACCATGGTGAAAAATGTGCAACAATGTTTAGCAATAGGGATTGATTGACTCAACTTGTTACGCTTTGTTGCACTGGATAACTCTGCCAGAGACCTTGACTTGGCCGGTTTCTGCAAGAAAAAAAATTTAATGTTGCCAAGCTGTAAAGGGAATCAGAATTCAGACTAATTAAAATCGGTATGGGCTATACACAATACCTTTGAAACTGATGAGGTGGGTTTGTTTTCAACTGACAACATTCTCTTCCTCTGAGTATCATTCGCCTTTATCTGAACTGAGAAGATGCATTTTTGAAGCAGCATGTGGTTTGCTTAATTAATGTGCACCAGTCACCCACTGTTAGTGTACCTTTTTTACTCGATTTCCTGGTCAGAGGCTGATGGATCTCTGGGGACTGGGCCTAATAGGACAAGCTCACAATGCAGTTACTGTGCATCGACAATAGGTGGCAGCACATTTCCTCTGCTACTTACATGAATTGCGACCGTAACTTCACCCGCTGGAGAATCATCCTCTGAAATTTCACATTACATATACAAATTACATCAGGTACGATTGAATTAAACTGAAGCAATGTTAAAACTCACCTCTCATCAAGTCACTCATCAGTGTGTTCTGTAGCTGGGGTGGCATTTTCATCAGTTCAACCTGAAACACTCGGTCCACTGTTGCCAAAATTTGTTCCAGCTGCGATCCCATTTCATTAATCCTTTCCTGTGCTGGTTTTGAACACTAGTCTTAGACACCTTGAAGCATCAGACTTGCACAAGATGCAGCCCATATACTGATTTATATCAAATCTGCCCATTTGTAAATCAGCTTAAGGAATACCTTCTTTTTCAAATTGTTGCATAAACAGTTGTTTTCTCTTTTCATCCAGCTGTTTTTTGGTTAATTGCCCCTCATGATCCCCTTCTGACCGCTGATAAACTCTTTTCAACCTCCTGGTTTCCATGATTAGTCAAAACAGCTACACCCACAAACCTTAATTTATACCTGGGGAATCCTCAAGGGTGTGGTCAAAAGGCACCTGCAGTGCTGAGCTGTGCTCCCAAATAAGGAGTCCACTGATTCACCTGTCAGTTTGTAATCTAATCAGTGAAAAGCACCTCATTTTAAAGGAGCCTTTGCCTTATAGCACAGAGAGTGAAAGCATTCTTTATCTTTATCAAGTTTACTCATCCTTGAATGTGAAATATGGGACTATATCTGACAGAATGTAGCTTAAGAAAGTTAATTTGACATAACATTAAGTGTTTAATTCAGAGCAATTTGTTTCTGAATTGTTTTTTAAAATGATACAGACAGCCATAGCAAAAGGAAATGACGTAGGATAGACTATGAAGCCTTGTATCACCTCCGGCTGTATGGAAATGAAATTCCTTATCATTTGCCCAGCAATAAAGGGCAAAGTAACTTTATCACACCAAAATAATTTACCAAATGACTAACACTGGTTGAGAGAAAGCAAAATAGCAGTCTTCTAGTTTGGGCACCAAGACATTTCTTATATTAACAGGTTTTGCAAATTCCTATGGCAAAATGATTAGGAAATCCCATTGACTGGCTCCTCCCAGATGACCCACTTTGCATCTCCTATTGCCAGTTCTGTCCTTGGTTATCATGAATATTCATAGAGCACATCAAGCAGAGTATTTCAGTAGGATAGTACAGAAATGGAGGTTTTCGGTGTTCCATGGCACAGAATCTGTGGGGTTGTGTCAGAGGGTCCTCTGATGGAGCTGACTCTCTTCACAGCTGCTGTCATCGCAGAATCACCACCACCACACACCCAACCGACTAATGAAATCCCATCACTCAAATTATTTCTGTGATTCAGGGGTAACGCTCTGGGTGTCAGTCATGCCATGGTGGCCTCATGCTGTGGTGTAGAAACAGGAATTGCTTTGCATGAAGGCCTAATAACAGTGTTTCATGGCTATGACGAGGTATCAAAACTTCATTATAATGCGCTGAACCTGTACACTTACAAAAGTTAAATTGATGTGATGTAAAGTTCAATCCACCCCTTTCATGTTTATATTGTGGGGCTTGGGTTTTTGCAGACCCCCAAAGGTTTGTAGAGACTGCTTACAACAACAAAGAACTTAATACTTCCCCTTTAATAGTGAGGAATTTGATTTTGTTCCTTAAATGTAGGTGCTAAATTGAATCTTGAGATCCATCAGACTAAGAAAAATCCACAAATATATAAATGTATGTCAGAAGGTGTGGCACACTAAATATGAATACTGAAAAAAAAAACATCATGGAGGTAAATATTTTTGTGAAAGCCTGAGTAAGCAACTATTCAAATGGTGAGTGTTTTTTAGAGCAATTGTGGGTGGAGGGTGGGGGGCAGGGGAGGGTGTGGTAAGTGTCCTTTTGTGAAGGTGAGAGAGAAATTAGACAGAAACACCAACGTTTCATCACTTTTGCATGAGAATTGTCAGGCATTACAATCCAAATCCATCTTCAGGTGCAATAGCTCATCAGGTGTGAACATGACTCAACACTCCTATGTCCTATATCTTGAGATGTCTACCAATGGGTGGACAAAAAGATGGACAAAATAATGGAAACAGCACATGAAAATGATGCATTGTTTGAAATATCCAAATTGGAGTTTACACATACATTTAAAATTAATATCATTACTAATTATTAATATACATTGTATAGTTATCTGTAAAAGTCTCTCTAAGATTAACACTTTAATATGGGAGTTTCTAAAGCAAAATGAGAGATCAATCAGATTTTGAAAGAAGATAATTGTTACCTGAAATACTTTTATTTTAAAGTTCAAATACATGCATAAAGCCAATATAAAATGAAAGCAAAGAATGAAACCACAGTTCATGCATTAACTTTGAAGACAGAAGCACGGAAAAGTCATAGACTTATTTCCACTGTGGTCCTCTTACATAAAGTCAAGCAAGACAACCACTGCATGATGCAATACAATCATATGCTTAATTTCAAAGCTAATTCATTGACATGCACTGTTATCTGAGATGATAATCCATCAACCATCAATTAACAGAAGTTTAGAAAGTTAATTTTGGACTCAATGGTTTTAAGTGGCTCGGTGAGTCTATTCCAGCAAACAGGTCCTCTGTAGAGAGTGTGCATTTTCCTACTGAGGTTCTAAATGTATAGACATTTACATCTCTCTCACTGGCTCTTGTTCTCTAATTATGAGACTCAATGACACATTATTTTATCATCTGTGGTAAATTTACATAGTTGTGTAATAACTGGGTTTTGTGAGATCTTTTGGATAGGCTCCCAAACCAACAAGGTAACACGGGGATATCCAGCTGGGAAGATTATGCTGCTATGCCCCATACCAACAGTCTGGTTGCAAGAGAACTGGTCCATCTGATTTTATCAATGCAAACTTCATTTGACTTCTGACATGCTTGATGCCTCATACACAGCCATGCCCAGGGAAGGTGTTTCAGCTGGTAAGATATCCCAACCACACTGCTCAGCTGTGCAAAATGATCAATTTCATGCCTTCAATATACCTCACTATGTACAGTGCACCACCGCAGTAATGGCATTGCTCACTTAAAGCTATTCACAGAGAAATGAGCCAACCCACTATTGCATACTTTTTGGATGATGTTTGTGCTGGTGTGCCCCGATGAACGGACAGAAGGGATGGCAGAGATGGACAATTATGATTGGCCATTCCATATCTCAAGATAAAGAGAAATTTGTAAAACAAAAATGTCCCAGCTGCGAGAAAAAGTCAGATAATCTTGTGAGATAAATAGCCCAAAACATCAATCAATGGCCAAGTACTACCACTTTGTTTTTCGACAATGTCTGCTTGAACCGTGATCTACCAGTTTCGATTGAGTTACAAACTGAAAACAATTTGCTTAGCGGCTACCCCTATCCTTAGTCGTAATATATAATATCAGAACCGCAACTGAAAAAAGAAACCTGATGTGAATCTAGGAGAACTTTTTAGACTACAGTGTTTTCTTCAACGGTACTCCAATAGAAATCACCGAGATAAATGAAAAAAAAACCTTCCGATCCACATAAAACAAACAAAACATGAAAGTCTCAGTGTCGAATACCACCCCCACCAACCCCCACCCCCGTACCCGAAAATCCACACACACCCTCCCAAAAAAAGCAACCAGGCTATCTCCTCCCACTCGTGGTTGACAAGCGGGTATGCAGCGCAAGCTGACAGTCAGCCATGTTTTTGCCGTGACACTTTGCTATCAGTAACAGGTAGCTAAGTACAGAGGTATAGTAAATCGAAATTTACCGATATTTATTAAGTCCTATTTAGACAGAGGCATTATTTTCGAATGAAAGTATGTTTTTAACCCATAAAAAGGATTAAGGACAAACGACTGGCGTTGTCCTCAGCAATAAAGTAAGTATAATACGGATAATAAACTGTTTATAGTTATTAAATACAGAGTATTTGACATTTAAAGCACATTATTGTTATTTATCGGCCTTAAGTGGAGCTGTCTAGTTTAGAGCGTTTCTGGTCGCTGGATAGCTTTGCATGTCAACTTGGATGTCATGCCTAAAACTAAAGACTGGCAAAAGATTTCATTATTTTGTTAGCTTTGATAGCTAATTAACTACATTTTTAGAAATCGTATGTAATGACACCAACTGTTTTAATAATACGTCAGTTCATTTGAAAGAATTTTTTAAAGTATGATCGCTGTTTGCTGGTTTTAGCGAAAATTTCGCTCTTCAAACCTTTTATCAAACTCGTTTAGCAGGTTGTATCCCTCGGTTTCACTCCTCTACCAGCTGATGCAGGAATGCTATTAAATTGAATTACTGGGCTACATTTTGTAGCCTTACTTATAAAATTCACGGGTAGAATTCAGGTTTTATTTCGTTTTTAGCGTTACTCACTTTTCTAAAACCATTTCCTTAGAGACAAAATTGTCGCTTCTTGGTGAGGTCCTAAATTAAACACTACATTTAAAACTGAAGAAATTTCTTTCACTTGGTATTGATGTCTTCTGAAAAATAGGGTTAAACGAGTATTACACGAATGTGTCGAGAGTAATATAAAATGTGTAGTCTTGGGAAACCACTTGAAGAACACACTTCTACTCAAAGCGGTGCGGTGCAGCTGATTACTGTCAACGCGTGCAGCGAATATTCGGCCGGTGATTCAGAGAGATAAAGGTAAAGAGCGGACCCTGCAGGACCTGTGCACAGATACAGCACAGAACTTTTGACAATAGTTACAACACGACATGTCGTTCCATAGGCTTAAGTTTGTACCATGGTCCTTAATTATTTAAGGATAAAACTGTTTTGCACCATTGCAACATTTCCAGTGCTTAATTAGTTTGCATGCAACCGCACTGCTGTCTGCCCACCGCGTCCTAAATCATTCGCTGAGCTGTGGCCATTCCCTTGTTGTACAGTATCCTCTCGTGTTTATAATGTAGAACCACTGTTAAAATTAATTCCCATCTCTGATTCAAACTACAGTATCACATTTGTTTATGTTTTTCCGTTGTAGATCTGTTGAGTCGTAGCTTGTTGATGATGCAATTTAGAGCCACTGTACCGCTTCAATACGTCGGCATAACTAGATCAGAAATAACCACAGAGGAAATGTGCTTAATTACTTTGCATGCAACCGCACTGCTGTCTGCTCACCGCGTCCTAAATCATTCGCTGAGCAGTGGTCATTCCCTTGTTGTACATTATCCTCCCGTGTTTATAATGTTGTATGGATAAAAAAGAGTAGTTGTGTTGCTTTGGACTATTTTGTTGCTTTTGCTTACAGTTAACTAAATACTAATAGAATAACACTGGATTTTCCTGTGAGTAGTTGATAGAGAAGATGTACTTGCTGTTCAAACAGTCATGCCTTTTTGCACATCCAGCTTTGCTACTTCTCACAATGCAAACTGCAAAACTCTAGTCATACAAAGATTCGCCTGTCCTATTGGTCTTGTCCTATTGGGACCTGTCTGTCTGCCCTTTTTCAGTTTTACAATCATTGCCCAACCTGAACAGGTTGCATTCCTGAACTTATTTCTGGAGTGACTCAGCGGAGACTGTGACTGTGAAAGTGTTGCTAGCTTACACAAGGCCAGCTTCAAAGCAGATGAATCCAGTTGCTCTTCTAGCCTGATCTGTACTGAAGAACTGATGAATACATTAAGCTATTGAAAATGTGCTAAAATTTATTTTTAAAACAGTAAATATAAGTCAGTTATGGTTATTTGAGGTTATGCAAGTTGTTTTTCTTCATATTTGCCCTTGCTGATAACTGTGAAAATGATAATTATGGCAAACCGTTTGAAGACCAGGAGGCTATTTTGTATGGGTCGCCCTGACTCTTTCAGGGCAGACATGTTTTTGGGTGGAGGAAGGCCTGCTCAAAATGGCACTTCCTCCACTTTGAGGATAAGCAGCTGTATCATTTCCTTATTATGACACTGTAGAGGAGCTGAATCCAGAGTAATGATGACCATAGAGGAGGGAGGAGGTTAGGGACTCACTGTCTGAAATGAAAAAACCTTGAATATGATATGTAATGAACTCAATTTTAAATTAACAGCAGGTGAGAAATAAACCCCAATGAGATGTAGTAACAGAAAAAACCCTGATTTGATGTAGTAACACCAACTACAATTTGGTGTTTCTCTCTACTGAAAAAACAGGTTGTCTCTGACATAGGTTGTGTATGTGTACTTTTTGTTCTCCGGCTCTGTATCAGAGGAGATTTATGTTTTTCATCTAGATTGACATGCTCAAATGCACCCCTTAATAATGCCAGATGATAGTGTTGAAACTGGATTATCATTAAACTCCTAATATATATAATTAGTGCAGTTCTGTCTTACATCATTGAATGCTATTGAATTGACACTCACCTATTGAATTTTAGATTTTATGAAATGTAATTTAGAGTTCTTGCATAGGTTGTTTTCACTCATTTAATGATATTTTTAATACTCATATCTAGGGCTGCACTGTAAATAGTTAATGCCTGCTGTCTAGCAGTACTCTCATGTGGGCTGGAAAATGCTCACACTCTCATCCACTAATAGTTAAGTCATACTTTTGTACAGCAATAGAACACAAATCTGTTAATAGTGCGCAAAATACAATGGGAACAGTAACACAGAAACCAATGTATTGGGCTTTGTTATGCTAGCTGGGTTTCTGTACAGCGAGGTAGTTTCATAGCAATGTTATGGTAATGGCTGTGGGACCGAAGGAACCATTCGTTGAGCCTGGGTACTGCTGTAATAGGGCCCTGCCTTCCACTGAAACAAAAATAAACATGACGTTGCTCAGCTATTTATTTCATAAGGCTACAGCCTCCGTGCACCCTTTCCAGAGTACTTACCCAAAAAACTGTTGAGTCTGGAGTGTGCAAATTCCATAGTCAACTAGAATATCCAGGAGGGCGAAACCCTCTCCAAAATACAAGCATTACAGTGACTGGAAACCCTGAAGACAGAGCCTAATTTCTGTGGTCTCATGGTTTGCTCTCGTGTCTGACTGTGCCTTTTATTTTTAACCGTGATAAGGCTTTTTAAGTCGGGCAATGGTTTAACTCATATTTACATAATACATGAATGGTAGTCTTTTTAGCTGTGCATCTTGTTACAAAAAGTATATGTTCTAACTACCTGACTATTCATATTAGTAGTTTAGTGAAATTACTTACTTGACTCAATTGGTAAGTGTGAAGTTATCAGCTTGAAGTTGTTTTCTTCTTTAAAGAAAACATTCTGATGTAGCGAGACAACTTTTTAGCAGTTTGTTTTATTACTAGATATATCACACAATAACTAATAATGCATATATGTATAGTCTCATACCTACATACTCAATCTCAAGGGTGTCTGTAAAGGAGACTCAATGTTTGTGAAATGTTTTAAATCTGATTGGTTCTTGCAAGTTTCAGTCAGCTTGCCTGATAATAGAGTTATATCTGAGAAGCAGTCTGTGGGATTTATGTGGTTTAGCAAATTTCTTTGAGTCTTTAAGAAAGAAAGGCATTTTGTTATTATGTTGAAAGATCCTGAATTAAACTAGCTCAAATCATGGATGTGTGCGTGTGGAGTTCTAAAAGATGGGAGTAGTTTAAGTCACTTTAAGGAAAATATTAGATGTTGCAGTGATAATGACTTTCCAAGAGGCCTGGCCTTTTACTAGCGTGGTAACGTCATTGCAATGCGAAGGGGAACAAGACGGTTAGCATCTTAGCTCTTGCTAGAACTCCTCCCCTCCCATGTGATTTCAGAGGTGGTGATATACCCATGTAAATCAGAATCATAGGGATCCTCTCAGGTTTAAATGAGGGCAGCGTTGTGAAAACGCCTGTCTGGAGATGGACTTTGCTGAGGAAATCTCAGTAGCGGCAGTCTCTGGCCTTCTGAAGAAGCCCTGGCCCAGCTGTGTGGTAATGCTGCTGTAATGCAGAGTGCAAGACCAGGGTTTGGTTTCCTGCTCTGGCAAGCTCTGCACACATTACATCCCTTCAAAAAATGTGTTTACCACAGTATGAATAAGAAGGGAAAAAAGGAGGAAAAGGGTAAGGCTAGTTTTAATGCTGTGAGAGTGAACATTAAGGGAAAAGGAGTATCTTATTTCCTCTGTACACAGCGTTATTACTGGAATTCTGTCAAATACATAGTCTAAACCACAAGAATGGGAAAATCTCTGGTTTTCAGCTAGATAAGAATAACAGAATATCATTCATGATAAGCTTTCTGACACAGTTGAGTCTAACTGATTTACGTAAAATTGCCTTTCAGTAGCATAATGTAACACCACAGTGTAAGATAGAAGGAGAGCCAAACTCCTCACACCGCTTGCAAGTACATTTTGTTATGCTACATTCTGTAAAAAAATCCCCCCCTCAAACAAACACACAACAACATCAACAGCAAGCTGTTGTGTACTGTTTCTCATGGCCTGTAACCCGACAATTGGCTAAGATTAGGGCAGGAAGTGACCCTTGTAAATTCTGGGACATGGAACTTCGGCTTCTTGCTTACATGGTTTTTGCTGGGTAACTTAATAACCAGAATGGCCATACGATTCCCATCTATTTCTCTACAGAGAGGTTTGATAGCTGTACACACTGAAGATCAAAAGAGGACAAGAGACTTCTGGTTGATGAATTCAACTTGACACTGTTCCTAGCTGTGCTGAACGATGCAGGCACTGCACAAAATCTGAGAGCTGTTTCTTGAGGAACAACTATCTCATAGTTTCCTGGATCTTGATATAAACAGCCTTGTAGCCTGTTGATTTGATGTTATAATTTTGAAATACCTATGTACTCTCATATTATTCTTACGTTAGCATTCATTGCTGTTGCTAAACCCACGTTTCATGTCATGTAACAGGTGTGGCCACCCTCTTTTAAAGAGAAGAAGAGGCCTAATGTGTGTATTTGCATGTGCTCTGAGTTGAGGCTATTGAGAGAGAGTGGTTGTTACAGAGAGCAAGCCTTAATATGCTGATGGCTGATAAGCCATACTGTTGGTTGATGTACTATTTTTCCTCTTTACCCCACCTCCCTTTTTTTACTCATCGCCCTCTCCTTCTCTTTCTGAAGGCTCCTTGTCAGTACATCTTTCACCAGCCAGAAATGCTGCCCATGTAGGTTTGTGAAAGGGGGTCTGTCTCTCCTCCCGTCCACTTTGCTTTTTCCTTTTTACTCTCCATCCTTCATTCCCCACTTTCTTCCGCCTCTGCCGACCCCCCACCCCCGCCCACTGTTAGAGTTTGAGCAAGCTCTCATCCCCTTGCATAATTAATAGTCGGATGTTCCTCTTTCTGTGTTTGTGTGTGTGTGTCTTGCAGATGACCGTCAGCTAGCCAGCTGAAGAGAAGATCAGAAGTGACCCCCAAAAGCAGCCATGAATGGTAAGAAAACCGCTTCATTAGTGTGCACAGAAGTGTGTGAGGGACGGATGAGCCGCAGCTCTGTTAGAACAAGGGCATCACAGTTAGCGTTGGGAGCTGAGTCTGTCCCCTATCTCCACAAGCAAAATCCACCCCCCCTACTCTCTGTAAAGTACATTTATGCTTCCCAGTTATGCAGAAATGCTCTGTAAAGTTATGGAACTGTGAAAGCTGTGTTGGCAAAGGGTGACTGTGAAATGCAAAACTATTTGAAAGGGCTGGTGATGGAGATGAGTAAATGCAGAGAGACCATTGATTTCTGTTAAGAGTTTTGAAATATACTGCTTATGGGAGTACAAATCAGCTGAGAAAATAAGAACATTTTGATTTGGGCATAGCTGTTTATTGTTAATGAAATGACACTTTTTGTGACATGTATTATTTTTAAAAGGTAATATTTTTCAAAAAATCCTTTTGGGGACTGAAGTGTAATAGTAGTTTTTTTATTGGTCTGAAAACTGGAAGTTTCACCAAACATCAGTGGAAAAACTGGAGAGACACAAGTAACAAGATACATGAAAAATGACACAGGCAGTGCTAGGGGTAATGCAGCATGTGCATACTGTAAAGATCTGTCTCAGGCAGTTTCATTTTTTGTAACAGTTGGTGGTGTATTTTTGTTGCACAACCTTTCTTGCCAAAGGAAGAAATCAATGTCTAAAGTTTTCAGCTGAATGCTTTGGCAAAATTAACTAGATGTACCACATTTGTTCCACCCATGCACTAAACCAGCACTGATTACTGTTGCCAATAATGTGAAAAAACACTTGAGGGGAAAAAAAATCAAATTTGACCCGTCATACACAAGTAGCTTAGGCAGGAATGAGACTTGCATTGTCTATTTTCTCTCTGTTTTCTCTCCCCCTCCCTCTTATGCTGTCCATTTCTCTCTTGATTTTTTCTTTTGGCCTCTCTCTCTCTCCGTTCCCAGGTGGTCGTGCTATGTGGGCCATCACCCCAGAGGAGAGGGGGAAGCATGACAAGCAGTTTGACTCCCTCTCGCCTGTGTCGGGTCATGTGACAGGTATGTACCACCTGTATTTACAGTCAAAAGCACTGGCACCGTTAATGTTGTCAAGTTTACTGTTTAACCAAAGCACATTTCTGAAGTTATTTAAGCAACCGTCCATAACTGGAAACGACCTGTGCAGTACATTCATCCTTCCAAAAAACTTTAATCTAGTTACTCACCTCCCCCTCTCTCAAATACTGTTTTTCTTGGAGAATCTGAAAATGTCTTTATTTGTCTTCCCTTCTTTCTCTTATCTAATTTCATCTGACTTTTTCAACTCATCTGCGAACAACGGTCCTGGCTGATTTTTGTGCGAGAGACTGTGTGTTCCTGTGTTTTTAACCCTGATATGTCCCTGATCCCATAGGAGACCAGGCACGCAAGTTCTTCCTGCTGTCTGGCC
This sequence comes from Albula goreensis, assembly GCA_022829145.1. NCBI lineage: Eukaryota > Metazoa > Chordata > Actinopteri > Albuliformes > Albulidae > Albula > Albula goreensis. The sequence goes on from CM040749.1 coordinate 27,810,534, forward strand.
TACCTGCCCCTGTGCTGGCCCAGATCTGGTGAGTTTTTATAGTCTTTGTCAGCTGTCCCAGGTCACCAGCAACATGCTTCTGTGTGGCTAATGGGCATTGCAATTTAGCCCTGACATGACTCAGTGACATGTAACAATATTTAATTCATAGGAAGATTTTCAATTTGCATGTTAGTTGCATTAAATCTTTACAATGAAACTCAAGACAAGATGATTTCTTGTACAGAGGCAACCTTCTTCTGAAGATAATTTAGTTCAGTTGTGTGAAGTGGGACAAGTCATGCCTTGGCTGTCATATATTTAATCAATTTAATCAATTGGCTACACACCTTGGCAACCTGAAATTGTCATCAAGGCATCATGTCTAAGGGCCAAAGGTTAAGGCTAAAATGATGCCTTATTGCATCAGTCCTCTCACAGTCGGTCGCTGATTCGATTTGTCGTAACACTTTTTGATTTTCAGGGCACTGGCAGATTTGAACAAAGATGGCAAGATGGACCGTCTGGAGTTCTCCATTGCAATGAAGCTGATCAAGCTGAAGCTTCAAGGCCAGAACCTTCCTTCTGCTCTGCCCCTCATCATGAAGCAGTCTCCTGTAATGCCCGCTGCCCTGTCCTCCTCGGGGTCCCCTGCTGTGGCCAAAGCACTACCTCCTGGTGTGGCCCCTGCAATGGCCCCTGGTGTGACCACATCAATGGCCCCTGGTGTGGCCCCTGCAATGGCTCCTGGGATGTCCACTGCAGTACCCTCAGCACGCTATGGTAAGCTGTCATAGTACTCATGACATCACATGGAAAAAGGGGAAATACAGAAGACCCCTGAAGAGTTACTTGTTTTTAATTAATATGATCACATTTATTATTTCTTATGCTCTCTCTGAATGTCTATCATTTGCATTGTTTACATACAGCATAATTCATATTGATAAAACCTTTTAGTTATTGTATGTGACACAGTGGGAGATGCGGCCCCTGACCTAGGGAGTGAGAGAATAGACTAGGGGAAAAACTAAATGCAGTAATTTGGCCCTCAAGTGAGAAATTATGACAAAACAACAAAGGAATGAGGAACATACAGATGGTGTTCTGGCTGCTCAGGTTCTTGTAATGGAGAAATGGCAGTAAAGCTAATAACCTATGGACCTTATAAGTGCACACCAGCAGGTGAGACTGCTGCTGCTGAATGCCCTGGAGGCATTCTGGCCTAGAAGGCAACAGCAAAAACTGGGAACAAGCCCTTTATGCCTCTAAATGTTAGCAGTGTTAGCTACAGGCTTCAGCACAGATGAAGGAAATAAGTTAAAAGCCGTTATTTTTCAAACTAACAGGGCTGTAAGTCTGTCAGTCCTGGTAAACAGTTTGATGGATGAATGAAGTTCTGTGTCATTGTTACCAGCCTCTGGATGATTCTCTGTGTCCAGGGATGGGATCTTTGCCAAATCTGTCCGTCATACCCACGATGCCTTCTATGGCCCCACTGTGGGCCATGCCACTGACCCCCTCAATGACCTCTATGAGCTACATGGGTGCCAGGGCTCCGCTGGTTCCAGCCGGGCTGTCGTTGCCACGGTTTCCCACCCTGAGCACCCTGGGGCTGCCCACTGGAGCCGCTGGCATCTACCAGCCCTTCCCCATCCCTTTCACTGCACGTAAGGTGCATGGCATTGTGGGTGTGCAGTGTGCGAGCTCCACTTTATATTCTGGCTCTTGCATGCCTGAACAGCACAATCCTTTGTGGCATGAGTGAATCAGTGTCCTTAAACTGAATTATGGAAATATTTGGTCATGATTGGAATGGTGTAAAGTGTTTAAATGCTGCTTATTGTTGCTGCAATTTCTTTGCTTTTATGCACTATTGGTCCAAGGTTTGAATCCATTTTTCCTCAGCATATCACTGAACATTTTGAGTGCTCTAGTTTTCTTGGATGTTCTTTCAAGTGGTTGAAAGATTGTTGAAGTTTGTTGGCCCTTTTAATGTAAAGGCATATTAATTCCTCAGAACTCAAGGTCTGCTATTTAAAAAAATCTTTCCTTTTTTCCTTTTGCTAGAAGTATCCCATAAAACATACTGTGTCTTGGCAGGTTACCTGTGGTTAAGTCAGATTGTGTTAATCTTATTGAACTACACTGTGGATCACTTAGAATATGGCTGGGACTGTCCTTTTTGTTTGGACCTCAGTGTTGTTGTTTGGTATGCAGCTTATTACAAATGGCCTGTTCTCACCTTAAACCAACTGTTTGCTCAATGCACACAACATATACGAAACACACCTGAGTCTTATCACATCCTAACCACCTTCTGGAAGATTCCTAATTGTGTTTCTTTTTGTTTTTCTATATTTTAAGTTGCCTGTGGCGACAAGGTTTTTGTATATTCCGCTGCGCTTATGCATGCAAAATGGCTCTCAGCACACTATGGGACTAACTCAATATAAATACCAGTGTCTTTCAACCTCTCAATGTTGGAACATACGGACTGCTTTGTGTGATTTTCAGCTAATCCCCCGGTCAAGCACTGAGTCTGCGGGTTTGTCTTGACCGGGTCAACTTCACCTCCCACCCATCCTCTTTTGATGAATACTTAGCCCCTTTTCACAGGGTGCTTCAAAACTGTTAAGGTCTCTCCTGGTCTTGAATTGTCACGTCTCACTCCTTCGCCCCGAGAGTGTGGGCTCAAAGGCAGGGAGAAAAGGTTTGACCTGGTGCTTTCAAGGCACAGGGTTGACTGTCTGCACTCAGCTGGGAGCATCATGAATGTACTCTCTGTCCCCAGATTCAGATCTAACCTGAGTATGTTTCTCACTTTAGCTCCACCCATCTCCAACTCTTTCTCTCCACCCTTGGGGCTCGCTGGCAGTGAGATGACCAAGACCCAGTCTATGCTGGAGCTGGGCTCAAACAGGTAAGAGACCGTGGGATGTGTGGATGCCTGTAATCAAAGTGTTTGTACATATATATGTACATATATTGCATTATTATTTAGTATGTGATGTGATTATTTTTCTATGTGATAGAGATGATACTATCCATGATACTATGGCTCATTATTAAAGGGCAGCTTCTTGAACCTGTGTGATTTCTAAAGACAGAATTTACCATTAAGCTGCACTGAGAGACAGAATGCCTGAGTGATGACAGTTTTTGACCACCAAGCAAACTTTGCAAAGCAAGAACATGCACCCCTTTGAATGTGCACCTGATGTGTAATGCATCGAATTCTCTGTTTTTTTTAAGTACAATTTCTAATGTGTTCTCTTGGCGCCCTTCCTACAAACACACCAACACAATTCACCCACTCTCTGCAAATTGGCATTTTCATGCAGCTTATGTTGAGATTTCAACTAATAAACTGTTTGATATTGTGAAGGTAAAAGCTCTTCTTCTCTTTCTTTCTCTCTGCAGCTCCAGCTCCATGTCCACTGCCTCCCTGGCGAGTAACTCACCCCAAGCGGGCACCGTTGACTGGGCAGTGCCACAGGCGTACCGGCTTAAGTACCGACAGCTGTTTAACGTCCTGGACAAACAGATGACAGGCTTCCTCTCAGGTTGGTGCATTGTGTGGTACCTGAGGGACAACCTCATCCATGTAGGATATGATCGTTTTGTCAGTCTGTGCACCTATCCACCCATCCACAACCCAAGTCATTAAAAGCCTCATGTATATACATTAGGACTACTTTTTCAAATGGTAATAAAATCCATTCTCAGTCTTTCAACATCTCCCCAAAATAATTTTAAGAGTTTTTGCTTTCATTCTGTCAGTGTCTGTAAGGTGCCTCAAGGTACTGTGCAAGTATGTTTTCCGTTGTATTGTACGGGAAGAGCTACTGCAACCACGCCTCCAAACCTTGTTTGACTGCATACTAAAGTGTTTAGCCATTGTTATGCTCTATGTTTGATTTGTTGAATGCATGTTATCATGTTTGGTATTAAAAACTCACACAGTGTATGATAAAGCCCTGATACTTGCAAAAAAAAATGTGATTGGAATTTTAGAGTAATTGAGCTAAGAGGAGAGTCCTGCATACACAGTGGGGTTTAGGGCTGGAAAATCTAGGTTAGGAGGATCTGTGTCATGTTTACACTCTAACCTGCATTCTATATGAGTTACAGGTAGAGAGGATGGCATTCATTTGCTCATGTCGCTCTTATCTTTAACTAAAGAAAGAATGCAGAAAGGGTAGTGCTTCCGGCATCACTGAAAGGATACTTACTGTGTATCATACTTTTCAGATGAGACTTCCACATGCCTGTTGGCTGAGTGCAGGGCCTCTGGGTAACTAAAGAATATGACCTGGAAATTCTCCGGATGTTATTGTATTCCTTCTTATTTTGGGGAATGACATTAAGGCTTGCTCATTGGCTGTATCTATAATCTTACTTTAATCCAGTCCTTTCACCCTCAGACTCAGAATATTTGGATTTTTTTCTTAAATGACACTAGATGCCTTTGAGTCTGTTAGTGAACATAAAATGGATTTATGTGGATTTCTGGTGGCAATTACACAGTTCAAAAAATGTTTGGTGTCGGAACAAGAATGAATCATATAAAAAGGTTAACTGCATATTACATAATTTCATGTAAATATATTTAAAATACTATGTATTTTAAATATATGACAAGACACAAGTGAAGGTTTCAGTCAGGGATTTCCCATATAAACCTGATATCTCTTTGTCATTAATTCTGTGGTGAAGTGAGAGACACTTATACTCTGTCCACCGTTTCACAGAACCACATATCAGTGTTTGTGTTGTCAACATTTGCTGCTAAACTTGCCATGAAGGCTGCACTGCTGTTACACAGATCCTGTTTGCTTACTGTGAATAGACATAACTTTGCTTTATTGGGACTGTTTTGTATATGATTTTTGTGGGGAGGCAATGTATCTGGCAACACTGAGGTTTGGGGTTATGATCTGCAGGGCCCCAAGTCAGGAGTGCTCTCACAGCATCAAATCTCACCCAAGTACAGCTTGCAACCATTTGGTAAGTGCATGAGATGTTATGCATGTTAAATAAATTATTGTGTGCTAAAAATTGTGCATATTTCAAAAATCTGGACATAGTGATACCTAATCTTATTTCACAAAGTACATATCAAAGAATAATGTGATTATGCATTAATTGTACAGACCTGTCAACAGTGCCAGCCTGTTTTGTACAGATTTGCGGTCCCAGCCTGTGTGTGTGCTTTCCCACAGGAACCTGGCAGACGTGGACAAGGATGGCAGGCTGATGGCTGAGGAGTTTATCCTGGCCATGCATCTGGTGGACATGGCCAAGATGGGTCTGCCTCTCCCCATAAGTCTTCCTGTGAACCTCATACCCCCTTCCCTCAGGTACGATCATCCTGTGACCTCCCCTAAGACTACATTTTAATTACTAACTTACCAAACATATTCAGACTCCAGCAGTATCACAGAAATGCTAAAAAAGGTTGGATGGAAAGACTGTGAAATTTGAATAAATAGGATAGCCACTGGAAATAGACAGTAGTGGACTGAAGTGATTTTTTTAAATGAAATTAAATTTAAAGCCCATAGACAGGCAAAATTTACTGTACTGTAAAGTTACTGTTTGACATACGTTCTGCATTGCTTGTCATTTAATCCTGGGAGGAGTGGAATTGAAGGTTGAGTGTCACACTCACCTGACAAAAGTCTGCATTCTCCTTTTTCTGTTTTCATAAACTGAGGAATTCGCTCAGCCTACGAATGCAGATGTCCAGTGGCAACAATGTTACGACATAGGAGCTTTGTTATTTTTAATGATTTTCATATTGCAAGATTATTCCATTAATTGGTTTCTTTTGCAGAGAAGGGAAGCCTGGTGAAGGAGTAAACGGAACCTCCCCTGCTCCTGGCTATGTGGGGGTCCCAGAGAAGCTGAAGCTGATCTGCTTCAGAAGGCTGTGGGCAATGGTACCCAGACATGCCTCATGCACCTTACACAGCTATCAGTGCTTCAGTGCAGAAACAAAAGTGCCACTCATTCAAACAGTATGGCAGATTGTTTTCAGGGAACATGCGTGAAATCTACCAAGTCTTTACTTGGCTGATTTCAGACACATTACTGCCTTGCATTTCTTGTAATATACACATTTGTTTTCTCTTCCTCTGTATAGCAGTGATGCCTTACACTGTTTGATATGGCTCACACACATATAATTAATAGTACCTGATTCCTGATCAGGTTTGAGAGAGAGAGACAGCGGCTGAGGTCTGTGTGTCTTTGCCCATGTCCTGCAGTGACGTTTGAGGACAAGCGCAAGGAGAACTTCGATCGGGGTCACGCGGAGCTGGAGAAGCGGCGTCAGGCCCTGCAGGAGCAGCAGAAGAGGGAGGAGGAGCTCCGTATCCAGAAAGCGCGGGAGGAGCAGGAGCGGCGTGAGCGGGAGGCGCGGGAGGAGCTGATGAAGAGGCAGCTGGAGCAGGAGCGGAGACTGGAGAGGCAGCGTGAGATAGAGAGGCATAAGGAGGAGGAGCGACGGAGGGAGCAGGAGAGAAAAGAGGCAAGACAGGCCCAGTATCTCCCAGCACATGGTTTAGAGATGACATTTGAAAAATAGGAATATAATCTTGACATGCCAAATTACTCAACTGACGAAAGTACAGGTGTCGCACATTTATAGATGAACAAGCTGCTGAATTTGGAAATGTACCACTTTTACCTCTTACACTTTATTTCTGAAGGATTATGAAACTTAAACTGCAGTCCATACCACTAGATTAGTTGTTTTATTGTCCTTCCAGATTGAATAATTTCTTTTCCTGGTGTAGTGCTAAACAATTAACAATGTTTAAGTCACTGTCATTGCTTTGGGCCAGTTGCACTAACCTAACAAATATTCCAGTATTCTTGATTGATAAAATCCATGTATTTGAGGACCTAAGGGTGTAGGTTGGTTATGAGGGTGGTGTACGTATGCACACAGGCAGCGAAGCGGGAGCTGGAGAGGCAGCGGAAGCTGGAGTGGGAGCGCATGCGACGGCAGGAGCTGCTGAGCCAGAGGAACCAGGAGCAGGAGGACATTGTCCGGCTGAAGGCCAAAAAGAGGAGCCTGGAGCTGGAGCTGGAGGCTGTGGTCAGGACCCCTTTGCCTTTCCTGATTATATTGTATTGTGTTGTGTTCTGTTAATATCACACACTGTAATCAAGTCTCAAGTCATCAAACATCATTGTGTGACACAGAAGTGAATGAAGTAAGATGTTTCAGACAGCTGTGAGGGGCAAATACAAATAGACACAAATACAATAAACAAAAATGTACAAAGATTTTACAAAAATTAAAAAAGTGATAAATACCATTTTACGGACTTAAAATAAACATAGACTTAAATATAAACAAGTTGGTCATAAAAATACAGCTGGTGTCTGTTTGTACACCTTGCTATTCCATGGTTTGGTTGGGTGATAAGGACTGCACGGAGGGCGGCTGACACATCCGTTAGTCTTTCAGATGATTTGTAAGTGACTTCCATACCTCCTGCATATCTTCACTGTTCACCACACTCAGGATCTTTTAATGAGCAGTACTGTAAACCATACTAAGTGCTGCCTAAATGAATCCAGCCACTAGGCACTTTAATTAGCCCAAACAGGTTTTGCTTGTATTCACACCTCCCCAATGCTGGCCTCTCAGGGAGACAAGCACAAGCAGATTTCCGACCGTCTGCGGGAAGTCCAGAGCAAGAAGAAAATCCAGAAGGGTGAGCTGGACCTGTTCAACCAGAGGCGGGAGCGCAGGGTCAACGAGATCAATGCCTTACAGCTTCAGTTTGAGGTACGACTCCACTTGCCAGCCCAGGCCCAACCCTTTTGGAACCCATGATGGTGAAAACTGTAAGAAATAGGACAGAAAGGACTCATAACAGAAACCTGCTAAAACCCCCAAGTCTGTGCAAGAAAGCATCAATAGCTGTATTTGCAATATAACCTTTTACAAAAAACTAAAACATGATTTGATCAGAAATCAAAGGTACTGTATTATGACTAATGCAAGTACCAGGATATGAATGGGGACAGCCATTGCTGAAATTCATAACTATATCTGTTGTAAAGATCCCTCAGTCAACATTTTGGTTTCTAATTAGGAAAAAGTGTCACTGTGATACAGCACAGCAATAGAATAATAAACAATCAAGTATGTTAGACAGTGGACGATAATCCAGTTATATAAAAAAAGATGATTTTCTGCCCCAGAAACTGCTCATATCAGTCACAGTATTCTTTTGGTAATCACAGTTTATGTGTTGATTGCACAAGTAAATATATCAGGTTTTGTATTTTAGGGATTTTGAAGGCTTTCTATCAAGACGTACTTTTCATTTCCCTTTTCAGGACTATCAGAAGAAACTCTCTCAGCTGGTCCCAGAGCAGCAGAAACTGAGCGAGAGACTACGCAACATGGGGCTGAGCAATTTACCCAGTAAGAAGCATCTATCTGAGGTTATTCTGTGTAGGATGAATGAATGTGCTCAACAGATGTGTGCATTTCTTTTAGATGATGTGTCAGTGCTTTTCCACTTTGTTTTGTCTACCAACCTACCATGTGTTTTTTATGAGTGAAACTGACCTTTCTATCATCTAACTCTCTCATGTGTTGTCTGTCTATTTATCATCTGTCAGGTATCTGTCCAGCTTCGACGCTAAGTTTAATGTCATTTCTTACAGTTCCACGTTTTGAGGAAACTTAATTAAACACTGATTAAAAGCACGTGCCAGCCTATGCAGCTGCTTCCAGACCCGCTCTCATTCGTTCTCTGACAGACCGTTTTGTCCATCCAGGCTCGACCATGACGATGCTGAAGAGGAGCGTGAGTGAAAAAGATTCGGTGTGCAGGCAGCTGAGGGAGCAGCTGGAGGCCCTAGAAAAGGAGACCAGGTCTAAACTTTCAGAAATGGATCAGAATAACAGCGACATCACGGTGAGTGTGCTGGTACAGGTCTCCTCATTAAGATACATGAGTTCAGATGATCCAATGCAGCAGAAAAATCATTTGGCAAGTCTGTAACTTTCAAATTATGTCAAAATTACACGACTTCCCTCTACTGAACACCAATATGGTATTTTTTTGTGACTACCCACCAATCGTAAGAGTTACACTTATACAAGGCTAGCTAACAATGCTGTATCCTTTCTGGGTCATGGACATTGAATTTCATTCCATTGCTCCATCTAATGGGTGCCAGTCTACAGTTGTAGGACCTCTGCTCTACATTATTGGCGCGTCCTCGTAATGACTGCAGCAGTAATAGTGTGGTACTGTATTCTGTAGGAGGGCTTTACACTCACCGCTGGAGAATGAGCCTGTGTTTTCACACTGACTGGAACTATGTTGCCTGACTTGAAATTCTACCTCATCCCCACTGTTAAGCTTAGCCAGCTGTGTGGTACCTGTTACTGTATTTGTCATCGGATTGTTTTTAGTCACCTATATTTTGACTGTACAGTACAGACTGCCTTTTATTGCTTAGAATGTTCCATATTTTTCATTTACAAAATTGGGTATTTGAAAGAACAATTCTAATTGAAACCTTCTCTGAAAGGTAGAGGAAATGTATATCATGAAGGATTTGAACCTCATACTGAATTCACACTGATAATTGGGTATAATTAAATGTCACATCACTTTTGTATTGTATTTATTTTTTTGCATTTTTTAAAACCTTTATTCAGACAAAACTAAATCTATAAAAATAAACAATGCCATAAACTATTTATCACACCAGAAAACATTTTGTCATTGTTTACACCTGTCCACCAAATATCTATCCCAAAGAGGAACAGAAAGTGCATAGCAGACTTTGATAAGATCACTGTTATACAGTCATTTTTAGAATGTTTTTACAGTGATGAAATGATAAAACATGCAAGTGAGTTCTAAAAATTGCTCTGCAATGATGGGGGATCATTGTAGCTAATTTTTAGTTGTTGTATACACTTACATTCTGTTAAACTGGAGTGATTCTATCATCACTCATGGTAGAAATGGGCTTTACAACTGTATCTACCTTTTGTATGGTGGGGACAGAATTTCTCACTGTGTTGAAAACATGATAGCAAGTCAGAGCATTCTTGGTAATGGAGTTTTTTGTGCACAGTAGTGAAGCCTGAATGTGTTTGTCATGTAGGAGCTCAGAGAGAGCCAGAGGAAACAGCAGTCGGCCCTGGATAAACTCTACGCCATTAGAGAAGAGAAACTGCGGGAGCTAGAGAAACAAAAGGAGCGAGAACTGGAGAACAGGAAAAGGGAGGAAGAGGAGGCTGAAAGGTCATTCTGACTTTATCTTGTAATGTGTTCATGCATTCTTTTCAGCACCACTTGTCCCTGTAAACAGGAAATAGTTAATGTAACTGATGAGATGTGTTTTGTTCTGTGCACAGGCAAGCTAAACTAGAGGAGGAGCGGCGTAAGCGTCTGCAGGAGGAGCATGAGGCAGCACTTAGAGAAGAGGAGGAGCGTCACAGGCAGGAAAAGCTGCGCAAGGAGGAGGAGGAGCGTAGAAGAGAGGAGGAGGAGAGTCAGAGGAAGGAGAAGCTGCAGAGAGAGGAGGAGGACCGGCAAAGGAGGGAACAGCTTCGGAGAGAGGAGGAGGAGCGTGAAAGGCAAGAACAGCTCAAAAGAGAGGAGGAGGAGCGTGAGAGGAGAGAAAAGCTCAGGAGAGAGGAGGAGGAGCGTGAGAGGCAAGAACAACTCAAGAGAGAGGAGGAGGAGCATCAGAGGCGGGAACAGCTCAAGAGAGAGGAGGAGGAAGAGCGTCTAAGGCAGGAAAACTGCAGAAAGAGGAGCATGAGCAAAAGAGGAAGGAACAGCTGCTGAAAGAGGAGGAGGAGGAGCGTTTGAGGCGGGAAAAGCAGCGAGAGGAGGAGGAGCGTTTGGGGCAGGAGAAGTTACGCAGAGAGGAGGAGGAGCGTAAGAGAGAAGAGGAACATAGAAGGCGGTTGCAGGAGGAACAGAATGAAGAGGAGCGTCAGAAGAAGGAGAAGCTGCGGCAGGAAGAGGAGAGGGAGGCCAAACGGAAAGCAGAGGAGGACCGCAAGAATCAGGCTCTTCTCCAGGCAGAGAAGGAGCAGGAGGAGCAAAGGAGGAGAGCAGCTGAGGAGGACAGGAAGCAAGAGCAGCAAAGGGTGGCAGATGAGCTGAAGAGAAAACAAGAGGAGCAGAGAGAAAAGGAAAGGAGAGAGCAGGAGAAGGAGAGACAGAGAAAGGAAGAGGAGTCCAGAGAAGAGGAGAGGAGGCGAATGCAGCAGGAGGAGGAAGCAACAGCGAAACAGAAGGAGGAGACAGTCAGCCAGCCTCAGCCCGCCCAGACTTCAGCTAAGACCAGCATCAAGGGGAAGGTAGCAGCTTTGCTCAAAGGCTTAGAGGAACGAAAAGGTGAAGAGAGTCTCTCATCTCATACAATGCATTATAATTAAATTAGCTCTTAAGTTATGTTTTATTTTCAGTGTTTTTTTGGTATTTAGCAGATACTCTTATCCAGACCGACTTAAACAGCTTTACATTTATTTGTTTATTTATTTATTTTTTTACATACTATCCATTTATGAAGCTGTATATCACTGTGTCTGTTTAGGTGCTTTATTGCATGGTAATGTTGAACTGCAAAAACCTTGAATTACAAACGCAATTCCCTAACCATAATAAGACACTGCCACCCTTCAAAGCTTATCATAATCTCAGTATTACAATTTTGCTGTAGTGCTGCCTACCGTCAGTGCATTCTCTTAGGTGAACTCTCATGGAACATTCAACTCAGCATAAACATCTTCCTTCATGACTGTATTTTCATGCCTAAAGTTAGTGTTGTGTATTTGTGATGTCCTCTATGTGTTCTGTTAGGTGCTAAGAGGGAAGCCAGCAAGGGGCAGAGGAAGTCTGCGGGCGTGACCACCTACGGAGCCCTTTACTCCTTCACTGCCAGAAGTGCCGAGGAGCTGAGCTTTGAGGCAAATGATCTGATCGAGGTATGTCCCCTCAAGCCCCCATCACTGATCCTGGATCAGCCCCTTGTGAAGCATCTGTATGTCCTTGGCTAATCCTACAGGGGGTAGTAACATGCTGCTGCTCCACACTGTGACATTAAAGGCATTTTTAGGAACTTAGTGGTGCTACTGGTGACCTGGCATTGGATTCCTACTTTTTCAGACCTATCTTTGTAGTTCTACAGTTTTGTTTTTTTGTACAGCAAGACTATTTTATAGTCCGTTTAATTCTATATGCTTTTCCATTTTATCATGGGATTCCTCCTTCCCAATGTTCCACAGGTGGATGAGACCAAAGAAGGGGAGAAGGGGTGGCTGTATGGCAGTCTGCGGGGGTCTGTGGGCTGGTTCCCGGTCAGCTACGTGGAGAAAAAAAACAAGACCGTGGCCTTACCTGCAGCAAAGCAAACCCTGGCACCTCCGCTCATGTCCTCTATCGCAAGGTACACTGCCACCTCCTCCATTTTCTTTGGTCATAGTACTTCTTTAAATTATAATGTGCTAAAAGCAAGCATGTAGATTGTGACATTTCTGAAGTTTCCTTGGAAGACAGATTCTTCTATGTTAAATTAATGATATAATTTTTTCACTTCCAATTATAAATCTGGAACATTTCATTTGGTACAAGATTGCTCACATAGTACAAGGAACCTATGAAAGTGTTATAGATTGTCAGAAAAGGTTTTGACATTTGTATTTTTTATTTTTGTATTGTATTTTTTACATTTTAACAGTTCTATCACAATAATTAAAGGCAAACAGTGAAATGGATGACCATAGATATTTCTTCAGTGACCTGGCATTTCTCATCCTCATGTGTTTCTGTGTGCTTATCAGCTCTAGCAAGCCAGAGGAAGAGTCCAGTCTTCCAAAAATGAGTCAGAGTGTCCCTAGGAGTGTGGTACAGAACTCTGCTCCTGTGCCCACTCCAGTTCCAGCTCCTGCAGAGCAAGTACAGGTGGGTCTGAAGAGGTGGTCATGGGTTCAGATCTCAGAATTCAAAACAAGATTTTATTTTTCACTGTTGCTACTGCATGGAATAGCTTGACGCAGCATGTAGTAAAAACAGAGAAACTCGGGGTGTTTGGATCCAGGCTACATAACCTGGTGCTACATAAATTGCTAAATAATCTCTAGACTGTAGGTGAATTATGAGCCTCTGACGTACATGATTTGACCTCATCATAAAACATTGTTATTTTCTTATTGCACCCTCTCACCAAAATCATGGTGTATTAGTTTCTGTCAAGAAGTAATACAGATGAGAAGCATGTGTTACAATAATGGTTCCTATGTCGAACCACAAGATTGCTCTCCTTTGAGGACCCATATGAGCCTCATATGTTGGATGATGACTGGAGTGATTTCACATGTTTGTGTGTGTCCTAAGGTGCAGAAGGTGGCTACTCTTCAGGCCAAGGCACAGTGTTCTTGGGCAGGGGAGATGGACGGTCATCTGAGCTTCTCCAAGGATGACGTGATCGCTGTGCTGGAGCAGCAGGAGGAGTGGTGGCTGGGCGAGCTGCACGGCTCACAGGGCTGGTTCCCCGCCTCCTATGTCACCATGGTGACTGCAGATGGGGTGCACACAGAGTAAGACCCACCTCCTCTTTCAAGGATGACTGTATACTAAACCTCTGACATCTACTGCCTGGCTGAGCAAGAGTGCTATGGTCAGGGGGCCATATTGTCCTTCAAGGAGGGCCATATCTCTTTCTGGATTTCATGCAGATCTTCTACCCTTAATTATTTTGTTAATCAAGTGAAGTTATGGTATCTGGCCTTTTGCAAAACAACACTCCTGTTGAACACCCATGGTCTAAATACCACTATGGAGGTTATATTTTGGAAGCAGCACTTTTTCGTGTTATGATTAGCCACAGAGGAATTCAGTCATGTGCACCTCCGCCCCACATCTTGTGATAAGGCAATCCAGGTTTCATGACATTCACTCAAAAGGTTAGATTGTACTTAATTAATCACATAAATAAAATGTGGTTGGCAGGCCTGTTGCACAAAACAATATTCTGGACTGGTCCTATGACCCAGAGAAATGTATACTAACTTTTGTTTTCTTGTTAACAGTCAGCCAAATCCCTCCGTAGAAGGACCAGACATGTTAGACGCTGCACAGCAAGAAGGTGTGTAATGTATATGCAACTATGTAAACTCTCTCTGTGACAGGGGTGTGCTTTTGTAATAGGAAAATGGGGCTTCATGAACAAAAAATATGGTGAGCCATGAAATTTGACTCACTGGTTTGGACCAATCACTGTATTTCTCTGTGTCCTGAAAATGCTTTGATTGATTCAGACAAGTCAGTGATTGACAGTTATTTTAGCCCTTCTCATTATGGGGCTCATAAAATGTCATTCTTCAGGTTATTACTAATGCTGTTTTATTATTTACACAAATGTGCCTTTTTCCTTAAATAAGCCCTTGAAATGCAGTGTATCTTGCATTTTAATAAAGACTTGCACAGTCACATGTTTCTTAATTTCCTACGTTTTAAGACCTGGTACTTTTAAAACAGTGACTAATTGCGTCTGCTGAACCTTGTCAATTTAGCAGACCTGGATGTTGCCTGGATTGGGTCTGGTCTTTAAGCCTTGTTTTCCTTCCAATCAGAGTATGTGGCACTGTACACCTATGACAGCCCAGAGCTGGGTGACCTTATATTTAATGAGGGAGACACCATCATGGTCATGGAGAAAGGGGGAGACTGGTGGAAGGGCAGCATCGGCGACAGAACTGGAGTCTTCCCCTCCAACTATGTCAAGCCAAAGGAGACAGAAGTAAATGCAATATACCTTCACATACTTCACCATGTACTGTGTTGTATAATGATGCAGTGTTGATCTCTTATGACTTTGTTTTTATATATATATATTATATATATTATTAATTGTCTTTTTTGTCATCATCTAAATGTAAAGTAGCAAAGCACTAACTAGTCTGAATATTGTGTAAAAGTAAGATAACTTTTCTGTTGGTCACACTAATCTTTATTCAGGCAACATTAGTGTTTTACTAAAAATATCATGTAATTTTATTCTATGCAAACCTTATTTGGCAAGTTTAACATTTACCAAAATGAAAATAGCACTGTGAAGAAAAAGCACTTGCATTTATTTATGAATCAAAATTGAGGGCAAATGTCGATCGAATCCAGATGTATAGATCTCATTATTGATTGCCTCTGTTCCAGACCTCCAGCAAACAAACAAGACCTGGAGCTCCCTCCAAGAAGCCAGGTTTGCTCCTGCTTCCTCTAATGCTCACACATTTCAGCATTTAGCATATCTTGCTCAATTATGCACTCAGCTGACTGTTTATGTCATACATATAGTACCTGACTTAATTTCAGACTGCATTATAAACCAGTTTGGGTATCAGTGCTGACAACAGGATTCAAACTAATTGGGAACCTATTTAATATGAATATGCATCCTACCCATGAATGTCAGCATAAAAACACAGCACATAGTCCAAATAATGAAACATGCAGAGTAATGCATGTTTTTATATAGAATTATCCATCTCTGCCTAATATACTCAAATTGACTCACACGACAATTAGGGTTTCAATGGAATTACGCAGAAGTCCACTAGCGCTAGTGTCATAGGTATGACACTGGAGGATCATTGCGGCTCATTAACATTGTTAGCACTGATTGTGACATCAGACATTCTCATTACATTCAGTTAAGGTCAAAGGTAGGCCCCTTCATCTCCGCTTCGTCTCTAGGTCTTGACTACTGCCTCTAACTGGTTTTTACACACTTTGTAGAGATCGCACAGGTAACGATGGCATACACAGCGACAGGGGAGGAACAGTTGACCCTTGCCCCTGGGCAGGTTATTCTGCTCATCAACAAGACCCCCACTGGCTGGTGGCTGGGAGAGCTACAGGTATTTTTACATATATATGCTCTATATATGTATAATAACTGGATCCAGTGATACCTCCATATCTATATGAACATTAATTTGTGGACTATATACATTCAATATATTTAGTCCTATAATAACAATGTAAAAATAAAGAGATAATAAAATGAAAATAAAAATAAATAGTGACAGGTTGTTTGCTTGAAACAACTTGATTTTTTAATAGAGTAGCTATTTGGATAATGACATGGGTCTCTCCTCCACCCAGGCAAGGGGCAAAAAGCGGCAGAAGGGTTGGTTCCCTGCTTCCCATGTCAAGCTTCTGGGGTCCAGTGAAGGGAAGTCTGCACCAGCTCCTGGTCCAAGTAAGAACAGAGCTCTAAGACACCACCAGGGCCTCGGACAACCTCCCCCATTATATTATCAAGACTCCTCAAATTAAATAGCCACATAAGCACATTATAATATTTCAATAACAACAGAAGTGCCATAGAAGAGGATAAAAAGATTCAAGTTACAGCATAACACATGCTAGAATCAGCTGTCATGTTGGCAGAGTTGTCTGTCCAGCTGTTCTGTTAGCACGCAGTGTTAGCATGCAGTAATATATATATATATATATAAAAATGAAATGATTAGTGGCACATTGGCGTATTTTGTTCCTCTCTGCAGACTTGCTTTGCAAGGTCGTGGCTTTGTATGACTACCAGGCGGCAAACCAGGATGAGATCAGCTTCTCCAGTGGTCAGTTAATAAACGTACTGGACAAGAGCGACCCTGATTGGTGGAAAGGAGAATTCAATGGCGTCACGGGCCTGTTTCCTAGCAACTATGTTGAAATAAGCTCTGACTCTGCCCCAACACAGCAACGTAAGTTTGAAATTGTATATATAATCAAAACTATATGTATGCATTTGTAATCAGATTTAATCAGAGACACTGGTACATTACTACATTACTAACTCAGATGTTGATGTTTTTTTAAGTTTAAGTTTTAATCTTTTCATGAAGCACCACAATTGACTGTGTGTGCCTGTATGTATAGAAAATAAGTATATTACTCCTACACACTAAGCGCTCTGTAACATGCTTAATAGTTGAGTGAACAGTTTAAGAAGAGTGAGCAGTTCTGATGCATTACAATCAGTTTCCTGTTACTCATGCAGCAGACTAACAAAAGAAGGGCATAAATGGCATATATAAATGTCTCCTTTTCTGAAAGGGGCATATTGCTCTCCAGAGCTTCAGTAGGAAGGGGTGCATCAATGCTGACATTTTTGACCAATGGTTGTTGAAGTGATACACAACACTGCATAGGTGCATGTATTTCTATCTTACCTGTAACACATGTAATCCGCTCTTTCTCATTTTGCCATCAATCCTCCTTTCTTGTACTGTATTTCCACTCATACCTTCCTCCTTCCCTCTCTTCCTTCATGTCTGTCTCTCTGTAGGGTGGTAGTCTTGCCTTCTCTTCCTTCCTCCTCCTCCTCCTCCTTCTTCAACTCCTCTTCCATGATTCTCAGAGATGTTCCACCCTGCTTGGTGAAGGGAAGCTCTCTCCTGTTGCTGAGACCCCACCATTTTTAATCATTTCAGCATAAGCAATGAGGATATACTTTCCAATGTGCCTTTTGTCTCATTCAGGTTTTACCCACATGATTTGACAATAGGTTAGTAGATTAGATGGAATTTAAATATTCCTCAGTGGACCTCAAATGGCAGCAAATACAAGATTCAATGCCAAATGAAATCCCAGAATGTGTGTCTTACCCATGTTGTGAAGATCCGTGTGCGGTGGTTATACAGAACACAGTAAATGTGAATAAATGGAGGACTCACCTTTATCTGTCATCTCGTGTATCGTTATTATTGGAAGGGCTTTTCAGCAGAAATATAAATATTTAAACTATGAATATTGTCTTTAAGCATGGGTAATATTTCAATAAAGCACTTCTATCAGTATTATGAATGATTTTATGAATAGAATAGAATTTTTTTGGTTAAAGAATATAGATGATGGGAAGTGACTTAACCAATTTACAGTATGTTTTAGCAACAGGCATTTTGCTGTTTTGAATATGTACCCAACTTATTTGGTATACATGAGGTAAAGTCAACCTTTTTATAATAAAGACATTTTTTTCAAATTATGTTGCCTTTTTTTCCATTTTTAGATTGTTTGCTGTACAGAGATGCCATGAAAACAACAGTCAGGGTTTCTTTTGTTATCTTAAGCAGTTAAATTCTGGCTAGAGAATTTCCAGAATAGAGAATCCTCTGGAGAAGTTCATTCCAAAAACTAATCAAGCTTTACTGGTTACTGATTGAATTCAATTGATAGAATGGTGAATAATGGGGATATTTGTGGTGTGTATGAACTACATCACACTGCAAAAATAAATATTATAAAACATTGACTATATAATCAACTTTAAAGGATAATATGCCATACAATATTCATGTCATTGCAAGAAAAGAGTGAAGTAATAACATGATTAAGCTTAGTGGGTGAAAATCAAACTTGTGAAATGGTGACAAGCTGCAGTTATGACTTCAGGAATGAAATGTTCTGTGGGACCTCACAATCTAAGTGAATCTGATGTCTTGACCTCCAGGTAAGACCTGTCTTCAGACCTTTGTGGGTGTTGTCAGGTACACGTCTTCAGAGGTAGCGCCATCATGCCGATAGGGCATAAGGATTGTCATGGCAGTAACTGTAGCCCCTGAAAAGAGCATGTCTGTAAGGACTGTCACCCGTCTTTGCAGGTTCTGCTGATGTGGACACCATGAGCACAAAGGAGAAGAAGAGGCAGGATTACATCCAGGAGCTCATTGAGTCAGAGGAGCGTCACTTGGAGGACCTGCAGCTGGCTTGGGAGGTAGGGGGAAGCCACATGACTTTACCCATTATACATATGCTCAGAGTCTTGTCATAAAACCAGCCTTTTCAATAAATTGAAGAAGTTTGGTAACATCATTCATACTCATTGATTGACTATGGTGTTTTAGCTCATGACTTCAATTAAATGCAGATTATGCTCTTAAGGTTTGTTGTATATGTGGTTAGACAAAGCTCTGTGGTCTTCATGGATATGGGTGATGCTACCCAGCTCAGGATTAATCTCAGGATTAAATATTCAGCATAAATACTATGTGGTCAGAGGCCAAGTTTATGTTTTCTTCAGAGGTAAACATTCCTGTTCTTGAGAAAGTAGACATACTTTACCTTTTCTTTAAATAAGGCTCACTGCTTATATTCTCTTATTTGTTGTGTATCAGCTGTCTGGCAGGTTTTGTTGAACCCAGCTTGATAACTAATTGTATGATGAGGAAATGTAATAAATTATCTTTTGAAGACTTCATTAATATGCTATGATTGGTCATCACTGTACTATACTGTTGTATTATGGTTGAAAGTGGGTTTACAGGACTTAAGATAGCTACCTTGGCATCAGTGTCTTATGCTGAACCTTGGTCCAGTAGGTATGAGAAGACCAGTGGGGTTTTTCTGTGCATGTGTGGTGTGTGTCTGTGTGAGAGTTTGTGTGTAAGCATGAGCCTATGTTGGCGTTGTTTACTGAGAGTGCGGTTGTTTTCCCGTGTCTGTTTTGCTTTTTGCGGTCTCTGTTGCTTGTGTCTACTGTGACTTGTCAGTTGTGTTTATTTAGGCTGCCTGTAATATATGTGTAAATATCTGCGCTTCTGTATGGGTGTCAGCAGATATGAACTTTATGTTTACAGGTCTTTTACAAACTGATGTCAGAATCGGGCCGGATGACTGAGGCAGAGATTAGCATGATCTTCCTGAACTGGAAAGAACTCATTGTATCCAGCACTAAGCTTCTCAGGTGTGTGTACCTCTTTTTTCTGCTAGGGGGGACAGGCTAACAACTAGCAGTTAGTTACCGGAATAGTAACATGTTATGCATTCTTTTTGTAAAAGGAAATGTCTTGTGACGTGTTCACAAAATCTCTGCATGGTACTACATATTAAAAGCTGTCTTTGTGTTGCTAGTTGGAAAAGTCCAGGAGCCCTTAATACAGGTTACTTCTTTTAGGTAGAGGCTATATTTTAGTCAAAAACACAAGCATGCACTTCTATGGTATTTATATGTGAAATGGAAGAATAGGGTGACTGAAATTGGAGCAGAGAAGAAAAAGAAAGAAAAGAAAAGAACACATTTTTAGATATACACAAATGTAGTTGTATGGGTTCTGCAGTACAGTGGGACTGCATGGGAATGTACTGGTGTGTTTGTTTGTGTCAGGGCCCTTCAAGAGAGGAAGAAGGAGAGTCCGGAGAATGTTCCAGTGGCAATGATCGGGGATGTTTTGGCCTCTGAGCTCTCAGACATGCAGGCCTACATCCATTTCTGCACCTGCCAGCTCAAAGGGGCTGCCATGTTACAGCGCAAGACTGACCAAGAGCCGGAGTTTAAAGAGTTCCTTAAGGTGAGGGATGCGATGCGATGACCAGGTTACACAATGACAGTGGAAGAAAAGGCTCCACTCTTCACACATCCACTGTATCTCTGAGCAGTGATGGGCCTCACCATAGCGTCTCCAAGGGAAGGAGGATGTAGCTATTTACAGCGACAAAATCAGGGCTAACAAGTTGTTAAAAATTAATAGAAATATATGTAAAAAAATGAATGGTAAAGTGTTTGTAATGGGTGAATAGATTAATCAAAAAAAGACCATTTGAACCTAATCATAAGAGTATAGTTATGATCCCCTGGTGTTCATCTTGGTGACAGTGGTGCACTAAACTTCAGCTCTCTCTCTCGAACAGAAAATTGCCACAGACTATCGTTGTAAAGGCATGCCACTGTCCAGTTTCATGCTCAAGCCAATGCAGAGGATCACCCGCTACCCTCTCATTATCAAGAATGTGAGTCATCATTTTCCATCAGCTCTGTCCCATGGTGTGTCTCACCAGAATGTAATGTGCTTTACTTCAACATTAAAATGCTTGATTTGAAACATGGAAAAATAGTGTAACTATTGTAATGGAAGGGAACAATGTATGTTATATTTTTTCAGTGTCTTGGTTCAGTTTTTCTCGGTAAAAACAAACAGCTTTATTTGTCTCTTGCCTCCCAGATACTGGAGAGCACTCCAGAGACACACGTGGACTACGTTCAGCTGCGTGGGGCTCTAGAGAGAGCCGAAGAGCTGTGCTTGCAAGTCAATGAGGGGGTCAGGGAAAAGGAGAATGCCGACCGGCTGGAGTGGCTACAAAGCCACATACAGTGTGATGGCATCACTGAGGTGGGCAGAAACAAAGCTTCATAGAATAGGCCTCTCCCATTTTGGTTCCAATTATTCATTACTTTTTTTTTAGAGCCCCTCCATTTCCACCAATCTGAACATTTTTTCTACCTTCTGTTTCAATAAAGTATACAGTTACATTACATACATTACATTTAAGGAATTTAGCAGACACTCTTATCCATTTAACATTACATTCCATAGACACTTGTATCAAGAACTCTGAGAAACAGCAATCTGAGATGCTCTGCAAATATGCCTGAAGTTAGGAATAACTGTCATGGCTCTGTTCCAGTTTTATACATTCCAAACTGTCAGTAGTTACATCACTCTTGCCAGCCTAAAGCTACTAGCAATATTTCTAACAATTTGCACAGTATTAGTAATGTCTCTGTTGCATGAGTACGCTGGTCTACTCTACACAGGTAATAGATGTAAAGGAGATATCTATATCTAAATATAAGCTATCAAGGAGAATGATATTTACTGAAATCAGTTGCAAGGGTGATGCTCAAACTGATGTTGCAACATAGACAAGTTTCAGTGAATTTTATGTGGAGTAGTTGGAAAGCAGCAGGTACTTATGTTGTGTCTGTAATGTTTCAACCTAGAATCTTGTCTTCAACTCCCTTACCAACTGTCTGGGCCCACGCAAGCTTCTGCACAGTGGAAAGGTTCACAACAAGAGCAAGGGAAACAAGGAGATGTACACCTTTCTGTTCAATGACTTCCTGCTCCTCACCTACACGGCCAAACAGTTCTCCTCCTCAGGGGTGGACAAGCTGTTCAGCCCCAAGTGCAACATGCAGTTTAAGATGTACAAAATGGTGAGTCTCCCACAACTGAAGCCTGGCTTTGAACCATTTTTTTCCAAGTAAATTTAAATTTGTGAATCATCTTGGGGGTAATTTAAACATTTAAACGGAGAGACTGCAAACTAGTCAGCATAACACAAACTCACACAGCGTACATACATATATTTGTACACCTACATATGTATAGCTATTGAGTAGTGTGAATTTATAAACCTGTTCATATGTGCAATTTTTATGAATACATTAATAATAAAAACAGTTTTGAGGTCTTATAAAACCCACAAAAGATGTGAAATTCAAATTAACATCACAAACTCTAACTTCTACAGTGAGCATGAGTTACAACACTCACTTTAAACATGCTTGCTACATCCTTGAGGCTATGTTGGTCTGCTTTACTTCAAACAACATTAACTCATTTCTGAAGTGTGTGCTCAAATATGTTCTCTTATAGTTTTGTGCTAACCCCTTGTTCTACTTCTGGAAACAGCTTCCATGAGCTCTAGCTGCATATACATTCCTGCTGCTCAGTACCAACATCTAACCCTCTGCTGTTCTGTCCTCCAAGCCGTTGTTTCTTAACGAGGTCCTGGTCAAATTACCCCCTGACTCCTCCAGCGAAGAGTCCGTTTTCCACATCTCCCATATCAACCGCGTTTACACGCTCAAGACTGAGAGCATCAATGAGAGGTGAGCTTCATTTGAGGGGTCTGGAAGCCCAACAGGCCCTCCTCTCCGTCAGCTCTCTGTGTGCTGATGAATTACAGAGCTTCAGTAAAGGTGGTGTTGTAGACTTTGTTGTGAATGTCATGTCTTGGAATGATAATAAATAATTACTACTACTATCTCTTTTAATACTTTTCAAATCTGGCATCAGCATAGTGATGTATGTTTTTTCTTGGCAGATTCTTGGCTGATCTACCCAGTTAAATATAGGTATAAAAGTTAAGCTTGATCAACTTGTCATTTCCTGACCAATAGTTTTTGGTCAAAAGCTGTTTTGTCTAGCAGTCCATTGTAAAGTGGGGGGACTGTTAAGTGACCCCAGTGTCTTTTCAGTTTTATTGTGCTCCCCATTGTGGGTATTGATAAATAGATTGAGTTTATTTGAATAACTAGGACAGCCTGGGTCCAGAAGATCAAAGCTGCCTCAGAAGAGTTTCTGGAGACGGAGAAGAAGAAGAGAGACAAGACATTCCAGGGTAAAGCTTTCTAAGCTGCATGCTGCTCTTCTGTTTTTCAATCAGGCACTAAGATCTGAACTAAAAGCATGAGAATTACTGGAATTGATTTTTCATTGAAGTTGAGCCAAAAATCACAATCGGCTTGTAAAAACCTGGCTTAAAATGTGATATTTTTTATTTAATTTTTTTATTCAGTCTGTTAAAAGCTATTTTAGCTCTGAGTCCCCTATTTTTTTTGTTCATTTGAAATATTTAGAAACTTGGCGCTCTCTGGTGGAAAATGAATGTATTACACCATGTGTATTTATGGAGCTTTAGTCCTGGAAGATCGTAGGGTATGATTTGTGTTGGTGCTTAGCACTTAAACTGAACAATTTAAGCAGTGGATGGCATAGTTTTATCTAGTTTCCTGCCTCTAAATTGTGTTCTTTTTTAGTTGTAAACTAAAATTTGTACAGAGCCCTGCTGCAGATGCCTGTACTGACTGTCTTGGTCCTTAGTAGCTTAGCAGTTTAGACGGCATCCCTCACTCCATGTTTGTTCTTCATGGCTCCAGGGCGCTCACCAAATGGCAGTGGAAATGGCCGACTGCTCGTGACAATCTTGGAGGCCACTGAGCTGAAGTCCTGCAAGCCTAACGGTGAGACTCATGGTGCTGCTGGCCTTACGTTACTTTCCTTAAGTCATTTTTTGTCAGGGTGCTGATGTCAATACATTTATGCACAGTTATGGTTTATTTAATATAGTTTCAATTTTACAAAGTCATCAAATTTTTAACTACATTATATACAGTCTCTTCATAGCAAAATTTCATACAGATAAAATTTTAGAGCTGTCAGGGATATGGTATGATTGGTCACATTTGTTTGTCTTTGTTTTTTGTGTTGTAATGATAATGGACGACCAATCCATTCCAGGGTATTCTATACAGCATTTCCATTTGGTAATTCCAACAGCCGTTTACCTTCAAGATATAGTGCACCCCAAAAACAAAGCTTCTTCATTATTTGAATTATCCAATAACATCTCCACAGTGTTTAAGATTATATCGGTCTTAAGATTTGAATAGTCTGTGAAACTGGCTAAATGAGACCTCTGCAAAAGCACCAGTTAAATCATCCTTAAAAGAAAAGTAATACCAAACGATGATAAATTGAATTCCATTATTTGCAACAATTACTAAGCGAGAGGCATTATTTTTAGTCACAAAGTGTTGTACCCTCATGTGAATTCATTTTCATTACAAACCATCTAAAGAGCTAGGCTACCCACAGGTTATGGCATTAGAAGCTGGGGAAAGAGAATTTTTTAAACTGCAAATCCTGTCCTCCTGCATTAGTGCATTGCAGTGAGCTGAATGAACATAACTGTCAAAGGTAGGGGTAAGCTGTAAACACGCCTTGTTTAGACGCTAACCTGTGGGTAGGGAAATAAAAACAGGCCATGCAGGCTTGTCATTACTCTACAGTCTGTGGAGCTCCAGCACTGCGTCAAGCCTGGACTTGAACCAGGGCAAGGCACTTAGCTTTTTAACCAGTTTTAAATTGCAGAAACGCAATTGTTATATCATTGTAACATTATAAGTTTTCCTTAAATCAAAGCGTATTCACATGAACTAAGTGCATTATTTGCTTGACCTTATTCTGCAGGAAAGGGTAACCCCTACTGTGAAGTGACTATTGGGGAACAGTGCTACACCTCCCGCACCCTGAACGACACCCTCAACCCCAAGTGGAACTTCAACTGCCAGTTCTTCATCAAGGACCTGTACCAGGATGTCCTCTGTATAACCATCCTAGAAAGAGACCCGTTCTCTCCAGACGGTTAGTCCCGCATCGTAACTGGTAGATTGAGCTAGTTGCTGACCATGTGGATGTCTGACAGTGTATTTTTCTTAGCATTTCATGATTTGTGCAGTATAAACTAATTACCGAGGATCTTTCAGTGGCAAATCCAGTTAGAAGCACTGGTTGTTGGTGTTGTGATATGGCTCATTGTCTGTAATCAAAACCTGACCATGTTAATGCCAATGGCAGCCATTGGTCCCACAGAACATCACACAGCTGCCAATAACAGCTTGTTTTCGCTATATGATCTATGATTTCACCTGACACGTGACCAAGCCCACTTCATCCACAGGTTTCCTGGGCCGCACAGAGGTTCCCTTGGCAACCATCAAGAAGGAGCTGGAGAACAAGGGGCCAGCCAACCGAAGGCTTCTGCTCCACGAGGTTCCAACTGGAGAGGTGTGGGTCCAGCTAGACCTGCAACTGTTTGACCAGAAATCCACAACGTGAGGTTCCACAGCCAGAGGACAAAACACACACACAAACACACACACACACACACACACACACACACACACACACACACACACACACACACACACACACACACACACACACACACACACACACACACACACACACACACACACAAATGCACCTGGTCATATCAGATAATAAGCTGGATCTCCGGAGATAATTGGCACTCACTCCACTCCCCTACCCCACGCCCTTCCCCACCTGTTGCTAAGACTGCAGTGGACTTCTACACTTCATGGCTGCTCTGAAACCAGCACTTCTTGGAAAAGCACTGCCAGTGCATCCTTATACAATCCAATCAAGAAACTGGGACTTTGTCATATCATGTTTTTATTGATTAACCAAGTCATAAATAGGTGCATAGTTATACATTTTACATTTTAATAATTGTTTAATGGTCATTGTTTTAGTATTTTGTTGAAAAATTGTTTTTGAAGGTAGCATAATGGTATTTTATGTATGGACAAGTATGAACAAGTGGCTTTGTCACTATTTTCCATTAGGTTTGAATAATAGGATGGTTTCCTATGCAAAATCTTCAAAGCTGAATTTTTATTCAGATTATATCATGGATGGTAGTCCATTCACACATTATCATTTGACTCTAGATTGCTGAAGCAACTTTTAAGTGTCTCTATCATCCCAACCTGGGGGGAAAAGGAAAAATTGTATTATGTGATGTTCAATGTATGTGTTTTTTATCTATCTAAATCATTTGCAAAAATGTGGGTTTTGTTGTTTTCAATCTATTGGTTATACTCTTCTATAAATAGTTTCATCTTATTGACAGCACATTCCATTGTCCTGTATCCCCAACCATGGTCCATAGTGTCTGCTGAATTTTTGTTTTCAATTGAAAATCAGCACCCAGTTCAGATCCAACACATAAGCAGAGCTGAGGTACGTGTTTCATCAATCATCTAGAGCAGGGACCTGATCTTAGCGAGCTACACTGTGCACCTTTTCACGTTTTTGCCGTACATCATTTTATTTCATTTGGAACAGAACTGAAGGGACACAGTCCAGTTGCTATAGCTGTCATTAAAGCAGTGAACTTATCAGAAGTAAAGGGAGGGCAGGTAATAAATTAGGAGTTTTTGTGAACATCTGAAACAGCAGTATTCATGTTTACTCATGGAGAGCTGCAAAGCAGCTGGTTATTTGTAGCTTCCGTTTTATTGTGAATTAACAGCATTATCAGTTACTTTCATTGATCAGTTTAGTGCTGAGTAATAATCAACTTAACACCCCCTGGCTCTCAACTGTAAAACCTCCCGATCTTGAAAAATAACTTCCCTCCAGTCTTTCCACAATGAAATTTTAATTTGTAACATAAGTTTTGAACCATTGAATATGAAAGCCAGGTAAAGTGTTTGATAGGATGGAGGGTATCATAGATGTGTAAACCTGTCAACTCAATAGCTGCATTTCCTCAATCATTGTAGTGCTGAGTGGGCAAGTGTGAGAAATGTTACAGGTAGATTGTTATCAAATTACAGACGATGCTGATCTTTCACTGGGGGTGTGATGTTAACACCAAGAGTTTAATTGTCATAGTCCAGATAGCACCTCAGAAGCTTGACGGTTGACAAACAAATGGGTCAACAGTCTCAAAGTTTGGCCAAACTTAGTCAAACTTTAACTCAAACTGCTTGGCCTTAAAGTGGAAATGTTGCTTATTTATGTTTACCTGATTACTTTTTTGCTTTGTCGAGAATCCTAATTGCTCATTTACTGTTGTTTCTAAATTTTTATGAATTTTAAATGAGTGAATAAACATCACTTTAAATTGTAATGCAACTATTGATGGCTTAATTCAAGGAATGAGCAACAGTCCAGCTGAATTTGAAATAAAAATAAAATCACTCAGGTTTTTTTTCCCCACACAGGTAATGGTTAGTTTTGGTGATCAATTTATTTGCCAAACAACATTTGGGAAGGTATGAATGAAAACTTGAATTCAGTTTTGATTCGAGTTAAGAAAGATGTTAATAGAATCCAGGCCATTGTTTCTGTATTTAGTACCAGGTGTACTTGCTAAAATTCTGCCGCCGAGTTGAATAGAATTACAGATGTCCGCTCCTGCCTTTCATGGCTCTGAACAAGGATGTCAAAATGCAGATGTCCACCTAACATAGGGGAACTAATCAGGGTCAATCAGACAAAATCAACTGGAGTTGTGTTGATTCACCTTACGAACTCTTTGGAGACCAGTACTTCTTTGACATTTTTATTGATCATACACATCAGTATACAGACATAAATTGCATTGACCTCATTCAGCACATTTTACATTGTTCCATAAATCTCAAAACACAAAACATGACGGGTCATAACAGCCATGCCTGAGGTACCACAGCTCTCTATTAATACAGATCTTTCACAGAAAGAATAAAAGAATTCCTCATGGTCTGTTCAATCCACAGGCCAACACAGTAAATGGATACATATATGAGCTCATGGTTATTAGTGCATTTCTGTGTCACGCAGCTGAGAACTGCAAACTCTTTTTTTGCAACAGAGTGAAAAAGTTATGCATATTATTCCACATTACAACAATGACTGAATCTTGTCACACTTGTTACTTAGCTCAGCAGTGTTGGATAATACAAAGAGAAACCTCGATCTTGGGGGTAGTGATTGTGATTGTGAACACAATTTCAGCTGTATTAAATCATAACATGTAACAACCAGTTATTTGGCATAATAAGGCCAAATGGCCATGTACTGAAAGTATTTAATAATTATCTGAGGGATTGTAGTACAGACTACAGTATAATTCACAGTTCAGTTCGCCAAATTAGCTGGATCTCAAGTCATGGACAACTGCTTGACTTGTTTATATACAGAATTGTGACCAAATATAAAAATGATAAAACAGCCTTCTACTAAGAAAACATATCTTGAAATACATTACATTTAGCATAGATGCTATGTTTTAGCCGCCCCAAATAGACACTTGAAATACACAAACAGAAAGACACATTTGACTTGAGATAAACAGTATGCTCTCACAACAACAGGGCTACAACTAAATTTGGACGTTCTGAAGGTCACATAAACATACAAATACTTGGGAAATTTTCATATCTTTTTTGTCAGACCTTATTTATTTTTAAGGTCATTTTCTTGACTGCTTGGAAACTAATGTATCAAGACCTGTGCCCCAGACCTGATACAGTCTAGACACAGTTTGAATTGTCAGTGCAAAAGCAGTCCCTATATATATATATATATATATATATATATATATATATATATATATATATATATATATATATATATATATATATATATATATACATGTGTGTGTGTGTGTATATATATATATATACACATAACCAATCAAAAACAGTCATCTTCCATTAACCACACAAAGATATGATACAAAACGTAATGAACTGATTACATACATGTACTGTATACAAGGCTGCAAATAGGTATGAATCGTTTACAATGCAGACAATAGTAAATCAAAGCCCACATTAGGAGGGAAATGGAACAGCCTCATACTGTAATTTTTAAATATCTAACACACTTTATATTTAAAAAATTGTCTATAAGTTGACTCTAATTTTTTGAAGATGGGAACATCTGTGTATTCAACAGGTATTTACAGAGAATACTCCAGAGAAAAATCCCTCTGTCACGTATTGACTACAGATGCTGGACATTTATTTTTGACACATTTGCTTCACAGGAACATGACATTAATCCACAGAAACATTTACATAGAAAATCCCACCCTGAGATCTTGAATAGCTTATTTTTTAAAACGAGGTTTACTTAATTGGCACTGCTGACAAAGTCATCCTCAGAACTGACTTGCTCCAAACCCCAGAACGTAAAAGACACCGTTTACTACAGTGGCGGCGCCAGAGATTGTCTTTTGCTGGTGCTAAGGAGTTGCTCGACTTTTCAGTGAGGGTGCTCTGAAATTTAGGGTATCCTATTAATGTGCCGGTCCCCACTGATTTTTCTACTGCAACATCCCCGACCCACGTACACACACGCACGCACAAACGCAGTACCCGCTCTGCGACAGTTACAATTATAAAGAAAACCACAGAAATTTCTTGGGGATGCTAGGGGGTGATATGGCTATCCTAGGGGTAGATACAGCACCCCCAAGCCCCTCCCTGGCGCCGCCTGTGATTGACTAAATACAAATCAGGGTTGTCGTTCAGACATTGACTCACAATGATCACTGCTGCATTCTATGGAAACAAATTAGTGATTAGTAAATGGTTTATAGAATGATTTCTAGAATGGTATAGAAAAATGATATTCAGCACCAGCTCGAAGAATGCTACAGTACCTTGATGATGTTGCGATTTTAGTGGTTATTGTCATGCTGTTGAATTGAATGAAAAATATTTTCATTCACATCTATATATAGAATCTCTATAAAACCTCTATACTCTGTCATTATACCTGTGCTTTTTGTTATTACAATGATACTTTTCAAGATTCTCTAAGAAATGTTGCACCCTTACAAATATAATACCCTTTGTTCTCCACAGTAAGTTAACACACTTTTAACACACAGCATATCACACAGGGAATAGGGAAGACACTGTCTATATACACAGGGACATTGGTGACTGACTTTTTAAGGTCTGCATGTCATACCATCACATGATTAACTTTATAGATAATCAAATAATTCACTTTCAGGCCAATGCCTGCCTGCTAGAGAAACACTGTATAAATAAAGTCCATGGTTATTATTACCAATCACTTTTAAATGTGTGTTTAATGTACATGTGTTGTCTATAGTGCTAAGTTTGCTTGTTAACATACACAACAATGTAATGGCTGTATTACAGTAACCCTGTATAGGTTGGGTTTAGATTTAGGTCAGTGCAAAATAGATACTGGCTGCTCAAAGCTGAACCTGCGATAGTTTCTTTGACCAAACACCAAGCCCAGTTGTTTGGTCCTCCCATTTCTCGTACAAGAAACTAAAACGGTGCCCTCCATTCTGCCTGTTTGTTCTCCGCTCCCTGCTATCACAATGACATCCAAGACTTTCAAAACATAGAGCAGAATAAAGAAGAGTCCAGGATCCAAGTTAAAGTGCAGCTATGTGCTTTCACCCCTCAGAACAGAGGTTTGGCACAGAACCAGTATGCTGACTTAAAGAACAGCCCCCCTCCCTCTAAGCACTAAAAAAGGCAATGTGGTTTACTATTCAATTTAAATTGTGGTGGTTAGCTAAGTACCTTTATTATCAATTGCATTAGCAACTGACACTACAAAACAAGAATGCTAACATTATTTACCTTGAAACCTAAACCAGTAAAGAAAAACTGAAGAGAATAAAGACTGTGCGCTTATAGAGTGGTTGTGAACTGTACAGTAGGATGATGTATTTTGGGAGAAAAAGTGCTCTTTTGCTTGTGAGTAGAGGAATGCGTATTCCATTGTGGAACACGGTATCCCTCAGAATGTCCAGGTGTGCCTGCCTGCCTGCGTGCCACCTGCAGGGCTCCACCGCGTTCAGCTGCTCTCCAAGTCACGGTCTGGGCTCCCCACCTCAGGCAGCTGGTCTCTCCAGTAGGTGAACTGGCTGAAGGTGTCTGAGCAGGGGAAATCCGAGGAGTTTCCTCGGATGATGATAGGGAAGACGTGATCCACCACCTCACACAGACGCCCGTACCTGTGGAATTCACAGAGGAAGCAAGGGTTTACAGCAGGAGGGGTGGGGAGGTGCACATGCTTAGACGGACCAGGCTACACTTACGATGATATGTTGGTCTTAGCATGTTCCTGGATCAGCTCCCCTTTTGGGTTCACAGTGAATATTCTGTTTAACGGAACCCCAACCTCCTTATACGAGTACACATCCTATGAAACAAAAAAGAGTGCAGTGAGCAAAATAAAGAAGATTGTTGATTTAGCCAACAACTAAGATTTCAGGGATGTTTTATTTTGGTAGTCGGGGCTTCTGTAAATTCGCCCTGTCCCCAAACCATAAATAGGTATGCTGGTCTTACTGTGGGTCTGTTTCCAAATGCAGCATAGAAAGGCTGGGTGTTCGGATAGAACAGGTGTTTTATATCTGTCAGGCATTCCACTTTGAACTTCTCTGGCTTCTTTTCAATGACTTCTCTGAAATGAACAAGGGAGCAAAAGGCTTAAAGCATCTATATTACACAGGAAGTTATCCATCAGCCACATCATAATGTAATACTACACATCCAGCAGCACCTCTTAAACAGAAAGCCTGGATTCCATCAACAATTGCCCTTAACTGTGAGTCCCAATTAAATGCAAGTGTTCCTTCATAAAATTCTGGATTAGGTTTCAGTATTCTCGCACTGTTTTTAAACATCACTGGGCATTTACCAAATATGCATTATTTAATGAGTCCCAACTGAAAAGTATACAGCAGATTTAGATTCAGACAATATACCATGTGCTCTAATGTTGCAGTGCTCTAATGCAGAAGCCAATCCGATGCCTTACCTGTGCAGGGCAGAGAAGAGGCTGCTGGGACTGAGGAGGACCGGGCCCTGGGGCAGCATGGTGCCTCTTTCATTGACCCAGGTAAGGTACCCACGAGTCATCCCTGCCATCCCAATGGCCCTGGCTGAGCAGTACATGAATTTGTAGCCATTTCTGTTGGGACAGGAAACAAACTAGGGTTCACCACCGGGATAACTTTGTAATTAAAACTTTGGTAGGCTAATAAAGTATACTGCTGTATAATTTCAGGATTTGAGTGTTTGGTTATAATTTTGTACTTACTGGCTGACTTTGTGATAGAGGCGGGCGATGCCCTGGTGAGTCCAGTCCTTGCCCAGCGTTGGCAGAATATGTCCCAGAGTGTCAGACCTAGAGGACAACATTTGGAAAAATATGTAGAGGTAAAGATCATTCTTTTGGTCAAATAGCCGAGCAACAAAATGTAGCTAAAGTACATATGGCCCTCTTTTATGAATTTCAAATGCTTTAAAATACAGTTTTACTCAGGATACATTGAAAGTGTAAATTCATAGTGTAAAATCATTCCTTTCAGTGTTAAAACCTGCCCCAGCCCACTCCCCTCACCTGGTGATGGTGCCGTCGATGTCAGATATGATGATCTTGTCGTCCCAGCTCCACAGGTAGATGGTGCCCTCGCAGCGGCAGGTGCCCTGGTACTGAGTGGTGACGCTGAACACCACATCGTTGGGGCCATCCTTAAGTTGCAGGCTCATCTGAGGTACAGCACAGGAAAAGGCCTCATTTCCACTTATCAGACATCTTTGCCCAATGTTATGATATGTTATGATATACACAACATTAATCTATACAGCAAAATCATGAATATTCCTCTCTGGCAGATGCATATTATATTTGTGAGTGGCTCATGGGAAGGGCTTCAGGGAGGTGGAATAGGAGATAATGAGGCTATATTTTGGGATAACAAAATGGGCATGTGCCCACACAAAAGCATGGGCATGTACACACACACGTGCACGTGCGCACACACACACACACACACACACACATCTTAAACTCTTTCACAGTAATGGCTCTCACCAGCTGCTCAGAGGTGAGGCGGAGGGTCTTCTTATAGGATACACCCCCCGGGGTGAGCAGGGGCTCCGGTTGGCTGGAAGCACCATTCTGCCTGGGCGTCCCATGATCCTCATCACTGGAGGAAGTCTCATCCTTTTGCCTGTGACAACAACAGAGGCAAGTGTATAACTCACATACACTCAACATGACTGACACTAATGCACAATTCACAAAATGAGCATTCAGAACAGGTGAGGTCAGTTTGAAACACAAATGTACAATAAACACAGGAAAACTAAAATATACTCAAAACACTAGAAATGGCAATACGAACTGGATTGAAACAATAATACCATGCCATAATAATAATAATCAAATAATAAAAGGAATATTTCAGCTCCTTCTTTTGGGACAGAGCTTTTGCCATACCTGTTTACAGAGGACACTTGGTCACTGACTCCCTCTCCTGAAGCGGATTCCTATAAGAACAGAGTTTGGTTTAGCCACACACATCAAGACCACCTCACACCACAGACAGCAACACACTAAATATATAACACACTGCTCCAGAAATCTCTTCAGATGCAGCTGTCTTTAAATTTCCCCACAGCAAATAACTTTAAATGGTATTTGTTTTATAACATAAGCTTTTACATATCAGTCATCCATATAGCAATGCAAGAGTAACTGAAGGGTTGAAGTGCTTTACTCAGATGTAAAACAGAAGAAATCTAGGTTACATTTTCTGCTACACCACACCACTCTGTTCCTTTAGCAGTGGATCTCAGGGAGTGTGTGTCTCGGGGCATATTTCCACATTAGAAAAGCATTTATTGGGTTTTGAGAAGGTCCCTGTGGTAGAAACATACCGCCTTGACGCTGCTTCTACCACGCCATGAGAACCACCAGCGACCTCCCTTTTTTGGCATCTTCTCCCGCATGATGTCATCCACCACGGCCTACAGCAAATGTACACAAATCCTGACACCACCAAAACGGAAACTCAAAATACACAACCAAAACCCCAAACCAAAAGACGCACTAAAACACAATGGAAATTACACAACCAAAAGTGGACATTAATGTAAAGGGAGGTGAACATGCCAAATGGAATAACACACCAGCAATAAGGCTAAATATAAAACACATACTGGGCTGGAACCAAACACACTGGGCATACAGTAGGAGAAGAAACCCAAAGCAGAATAGATGTAACTCAGGCACGAATACTTGGGGCACAGGGACAGATGGGAAGAGTGGCAAAAATCAAATAGTGGTATAAATAAATCAGAAGAGAAGAAAGCAGAAGGGAAGAAACAAGTTTACTAGATTAGTAAAGAGCTCCATGTCACCACAGATACCATGTAACGCCCACAGAGTAGGAAACCATGGGAGTTAACATGTTGACAAGGATGAGAAAGACAGAATGTGTCTAACTGTACATCATAGACCGGAAGCCATGAGGTAGCTATTGAGGCACATCAGATGAAAGCAAATCCAAGCAAAAAAAAGTCTTTTCATTACATACAAAGTTCACTCAAGACTTAGCTGTTCTCTTTTTCTGTAATTTTAGGTGTCTGATATATAATGTAGACATCTATCTCAGTATTCACTTTCAAAGAAACATCGCTTGTGCAGGTCATGCCAAGCCACCTTATGTTTCTTTTGCGAATATTGGTAAAATGCATTGAAAATTCATCTTGAGATTATCACACCAAGATGATACAAACAGCCACATAAACAAATGTTCTATTATTGCAGGACAGTTTTAGCAATGCTGGCCCAAGAGAGCTAAAGATGTTCCTGACCTTCTTCCTCTGTCTTCTTCTTTACCCTTAACCATGAATGTGAATAATTATACACAGCTTGGATTGATGTGTGATCAGGCTGCATGATGCTGCTCGTAGCCAGTAAAATGCTCACACTTTATGTGACAGTTAAGTGTTGGGGACACATTCACAAGCTTTGCAAATTACACAAGACTGCAGGGCAGTTAAAACCATTTGATCTCAAAACTGCACAGACCTTCAGGTGTAACCACATGTTCTTCAGGCTGACCAGATGTTTACCCTGCGTTCCTTCTGTCCTCTCTACTTTATAACTGCAGGAGGTTCAACTAAGTAACAGAAGGTTCCACTGCTAGTCTATTAATATACGTGAAAAGGCATGCCTGAGGACAGAACATCCATTGCCAAGGAATTGGTCCTGCACCTTCATGAATATTCATAAGGCTATTCAATGTGACTGAATGTGACTCTTCGGCTGCCCTTTGACCCCTTGCTGTGAGCTCATATCCTGTCATGTTTAGCCTCAGTACCTTTGGCAAAGGCTTCTGGAATGCCTGCATTGCCAGCATCAATGGGGCAGCGGTGCTCCAGTTGTAGTATCTGAAAAAGGAGAAGGAATGTTTCCTTTTTTAATGATTGTAACTTCAAACACAGACCAGGAAGGGTTAAAAATAAGTACTTTATAAACTGTTAACTACATGAATATATTAAGGCTCAAAGTCTCACACACAGACACAGAGAAATAAAAAACACATTTTAATTACTTGGTTCCAATCTTCACCACCAGGTTTGGGTCATCAATGAGGGAAGGATTCTCTGAAAACTGCTGATACGATATCACCTTTTCCTGAAATTTTTCTGTAAAGACAATATTCAAAAAGGAGACACTGCTCATATTTTACACAAGTAAATCCTTGATTCTTTTATTCAAATCATTTAAAGGTGAAAACCTTTAACAAAAACATCAATGATTCAACTTCAAAGTCTTTCAAATGATTACAAGTATGAGTGTCCTATACATTATGAAAATGCAGCAGTTACCTTTGGTGATCTCCCTGTTGTCAGTTAGTCCTCCACACAGAGAGATGGCAATAGAGGGCAGATCTCCCATCTGGTCAGAATAGCTGTCAACACCACTGTCCATGCCAGAGCTTCCAACTGACTGCGGTGATTGGTTGATGCTGCGCACTCCGCTTTCCGAGCCACCCCTGATGGAACTGGCACCGTCACTAAGGAAGAGGACATCCATCAATCTTTATAAAGTCCTTTGTAAAAAAATACAAAATGTGTTTAATTTCAGCAGCAAGAGCCATCCCTAACAAACATCATACTGTCCATCATGACAAAATGGCTTCAGCTCTGTGCTGTGTGGCTGAAGAGAGAGAGACTCTATCGCTGGCTCAGCTGTTTGGTGAGCAATCCACCCCAAGCTTTAGGCTATTCTATGCCAATACAAGCTAAAAAAAATCTTGGTTTATAAATTTCTATCTGACCACATTGGGTTTACAGGAAATAAAAATGGAAAGCTGCAACATGTAGGGCAACCATATCTTCAAGCAAATTTGAATTCTGCAACATTCACCTGACTAGAATCAAAACTCTTGAGATTCAAACAAAAATTAAATCTTGTGAAGTTAAAATGGTAAAATACACAGAATGTTTATCTTGTGAGAACACATATTACAAACATGTCACATATTTTTGTTTCGAAATATTAACCTCTGATTTCAACACTGTGAGCATTGTGAAACTTCCTTCCTCTGAATTGGTGGGTTACCTCTTAGGAAAATACAGCGCTGCTACTTCTGGCTCCAGTTCTGTAATGTCATCTAGGTAAATACCATCTGCTCCAAGATGCCGGCATCTCTTATCTAATAAGAAACAACAAGGTCTGTTTCACTGTAGCTTACCAAAAAATACATTCTAATGCAGCTTTTACTTTATAATATAATTCTGACAAGCTTTACCACTGATCTCAGACCACCAGCAGTAGTACCTTTCTTCTTAGAAGGTGAATCAGTCCTCCTCATTGGACATGGCCCCAGACTCGGACCCCCCTCGTCCAGCTCTGACAGCAAGCGGGCAGTCGCCCCCTCCTCCAGGCCCACTCCCACCTCAGATCCCGACGGTGTGAGAGAGAGGGGGCAGTCCCCCCTAGATTCTGGGATCACCTTGAAGTGGGAGCTGTCTGAGAGTGGGACAGGCACCTGGTCCATCACTGACGTCCCTGGGCTTGTTGTTGGGAAGAAGGGAGCCTAGGGAAGAGCATGGAGAAAAGAGGGAATGACTTCTTTGTTTGAGAAGAAAAACACAGACACAACCATGTGTATGAAAAAAGAAATAACTAAATGACCAGCTAGTTCCTGTATAGGACCTGTGACGCTGCAGCTCTTGGAGTGTCCATTACCTCTGCTGCTTGGGGAAGCTCCCCCCATGCCCACAGGATCTCCGGGTTGTCCAGCACCTTGACACTCAGCTCCAAATCACTCTTGGGGGTATAAGAGCTTGACTTGCTGCGGCAGAGAATGGATGCGGTCAGGATGATTTCTAGGAGTTATCAACTTTGCCTACACCAGGACCATCCCTGAGCAGCCACAAATATCATCCCAACATGCAGAATGATGAGAGCATGCTTCTGATTTATTCATGTTTTTCTGTAAATTTCTTGGTCAAAGAAGTCTTTTACCTATTTTCATCCAGGAAGTGAGAGGTCTGCTGGGGACAGGAAACAGACAAGCCCCCACCGGCAGGAATGGGTAAACTGCACATCTGGTGCTGCATGTTCTTCCTGTGAATTTATAGCACAATGTTCCAAACCCTATTATTCTCTATTATCACCTTCTTCTTTGTACTTCTGGACAAAATTCTTAAAATTGGATGGATTTTTCCATCACCGAAATTAAATTAATTTGGTACACCATCCTACATTTTGGCATGGTGAAAAAAATGTTTTCTTCTCAAAAGAAGAAAAACAAAAGAGGGATACACATCAATAGATCTAGCTGAAATCAAACAAACCCACATTCCACACATGACCCTAAATGCAGAGGGACAGTCAGGATATACGTGACTCTCAAAGACACATCCATGTCATCTTACATATAATACATAAATCAGCATAAAAACCAGCCCTTATGATGAGTGTTACAAGCACAGCATATAGCTGGTTTCACAGTTTATATGCTATATGTTAAAACAAGCTAAAAGTGTGGAGGAGAAATAAAGGTCAATTTTCTCCTGCCTCCGAAATAGGCAGGTGAAAATTGCGGTGTGGTGGACTAAACAGTTCAGAGCAGGAAAAAGGGGAAAGATATTCCAAAAGACATCACCTTTGTAGCTTCCTGAGCATTTGTGCTTATAGTTTCTTTATATTTGCACTATATTGTACCCTAAGCAGTCAAAGCTGTCCTCTCAGACTTACTCTGGAACTTGGGTCCATTTTCCCTCTGAGTGTGAGTAC
Source organism: Albula goreensis (assembly GCA_022829145.1). Classification (NCBI taxonomy): domain Eukaryota; kingdom Metazoa; phylum Chordata; class Actinopteri; order Albuliformes; family Albulidae; genus Albula; species Albula goreensis. The sequence continues at coordinate 27,848,770 of CM040749.1, forward strand.
ACAGTGCTTTCACCTGCAGTCCTGCTAGCTGAGTTTCCCATGGGATCTTTATCTTCATAGATGTCCCTTGTCAGATTCCTGAGAAACACATGCACACACAAAAGAATAACGATAATAAGAGAAACTCTTTCAATTCTTCACTTCAGCCAGGGCCACAACAAGTTTCAATCATTAAACATGCAGAGCTATACAGAGACCTATTATTCTAGACAAATAGAGTGCATTGTGGGATTCTAATGACCTCCTTTGGAACTACACCAACCCGGGTGGCTACTTAGGGACACAGAATTGGCATGTATCCACTAGAAACAGAATGTTTTTCCTTTTTTCAGGTCTAAATGAAAAGCAATTTAGTTTCACGGTTTAAATTGTGTCGAGAAGGGAGAGTTGGATCTTCTGACCTTTCATGCTTCATACGACTGCACACAGCTGGTTCATAATTAAAGAGCTGTGGGAGCTGCTTAATAAGAAAAAGCATTTTTTAACGAATATCTCATTTTGAAAAGTCACACAGACAGTAGAAGGCAGCACTGCATTCTCGGAAAGTGTGAGGCAGCCAAGAATCACAATGGCCTGTCTTGGATTTGAAGTTGGCTCACAAAGTTGGCTGTATTTCTTCACTTTCGTGGAAAACATTCTGATGGCTAGTCCAAAGAGAGATGGTTGTTTACTCGGTAGAGTGCTGTTTGGCCATCTTTTAGGGACCCCTACTCTCCCTTTGACCAATAAGATGTACAAAATATGTACCAAAAAAATCAACACGGGTGACAAACTGCAAGTCTGTCCTTGAGACCTTGAGAGATACATAGCTTTCAATACAGCAAATAAAAAAACCTTATCTCCACCTCATGTTGTAAGGATAAATCTATCTGTGTTTGCACCATTGTAGCAGAAGTCAAATAATATGACGGAACATGTTTCATAAACAGCGTTTCCTGCGCAATGCAGCTCTGAGTCACAGCTTCACGTGACAGGGCTGTTTTTGGAGAGCACTCGTTGATTCCTTGCTGTGAATCCTGTTACTTTTCTGCCAGCTAGGCTAAAACACTATAGAGCCACAGCTGAGGAGAGGAAGGGGGGATGTTTTTGGAAGGATGCTGGTTTTCTACTGCTTTGAATGTTGTTATTTATTCTCAGAGGTAAAGCAGTTTAGAACCCAGATGACAGCATGAAAGAGATTAGTCACTTTAGATTAGAAACTTTAGTCATTGTCAATAAGCTGTGCCTCATGAGTTTGTTAAGACTGGGCAAAACATGACGCAAAGCTAAAATGAAGGGCTTTGGTTACAGCTTTCCCAGCAAGGCTAAAACCTTGCAAAACAATTTGTGGCCAACAATACTAGAGTATGAGAGTATGAAGTACAGTTTAATACAGTTTAAATGTCTCGCTAATACTTCAGTGATTAAAGGAAAATTACTCTACTGAGTTGTCAACAATAAACACCTTAGTTGTAATCTTCCTATGTAATCCTCCCATGCAGGAAGATTACAACTGACCTTTAGGGGCAGCCTTACAGCAGTATTTGTTATTGCCTTACCAGAAACTTCCCTGAAATTCTGATTATATAAACCAATCAAAACAAATTTTCTGTCTGTCATTATCTCGGAGGATGGACAGACTTTAAAGACCTAGCACATCCCATTCACACAGGTTCAGCTTCAACTTTTCAGCAAGAACTAGCAAGAAATACTTGAATGGTATGGTACCTACAAGCAGTGTTCAATTTATGAAAAAAATTTAAGGTGGATGGTCAACCTCAGAGAGGAAGGATGGTGGTATATATCTACATTTTTTGATATTCATGTGTAATCACAAGAAAAAAAGAGGAAGATTTAACTACTTTTATTAATTCAAAAACTATTCAATTATTTACAATATTATTTTATTTATATTATAACAACAAATAGGTCATTTACATGGGTCAAGCAAATAAGTAAATTACATCTCTCATAAGTGAACAGGTTAGCTTCCAATTGCATTAGCCAATGAGAAGCATGCATTTGCCAATAAGCTATCAAAAGCCACAAAGTCACAGTGGATACAAAACAACACTGGAGCGCAAATAATGTAAGATTGACATTTAAATACGTTTAAGTATCCCCCCTCAACTTGACCCCTGCCTACAAGCAAATGTACACTAGTATAGTGTTCTCTAAAGTGACCCTTCCCATCACGCCCCTGCACTCACCTGCTACATTCAGGTACCGTCTCGTCGTCAGAACTCATGTCAATTTGGAACATGTCCTCATCCTCCATGACTCCACCATCTGTGTCTTCCCATCTTCCGCTCTCCACCTCAGTTTTCCTCCTCCTCTTCCTCCTCTTCTTCAACAGTCCGCTCTCCCCAATGGACTGCAGGGGGCCCAGGGTTTGGACGGAGGGCCCAGCTCCAGGGTCCAGGTGACGGGCTGCTCCCTTCCCCAGCTGAGACTCCATCAGGGCTGCACCTTCAGCTAGGATGGGGGAGGTGGCAAGATGTGACGGCACCACTTCCTGCACAGACAGGAAATACAGGTTGTCAGCTTATTCACATAGATGGTAACATAACAAATCATGACAGGTACCAATTAAGTGTTATTTATGGAGAAGAGTAAATGATTTTCATAAAGCACAGGGACACGGGACTCTGCAAGGCACAGATAATAATAATAATAATAACAAACGTAATACTTTGTGCGTCGTCAGACTTTATGCGTCGTCATACTTTTCAGGCCTGATCTCCCTTTAAGAGGTCTGGAGACATGAACCAAGATTTTTCTCAATTGAAGTGCACGTCTTTTTCACTCTGGAAGACCTGTGTGGCGACCTATCTGTGATACATGGCATTCAAATTAAATAGATAGACCTGAGCAAGATAACTTGGAGCATTTCTCCACAAACTTTATACAATGCCATCAATCACTATATGGTAAAAATGATATTGTCTTTAAAACAATAAAAATAATGATACTTCCCACCCCTACAGAGTGTGCCAACTAGTTTGTGCAGACCACTGTGCTGTGTTGAAAATGTCTGGAGATATTTAGGCTTCAGATTGTAAGGAGTTACAGGTACGCACACAGCACAGGGACACTGTGGACATTGAGGGTCGCCTCATTAAGCAAACACAAGGGCAGGCTTGGTAGGTGGTGTCAAAAGCATGGCCATATCAGCAGGCAGCAAACACCGCCAGGTCACACGGCACTTGTAATACAAGCAAAACAAACAAGCAGAGATTCGCCCGCTTAAAACTCCCCCTCACGTGTCCCAGCTTGCAACTCAGACACTTCACTTCATGGATTCGGAGAAAAGTATTTTATTAAGGGGGTGTGTACAGAGCTTCCCTACATGTTTATTTCCCTGTGGCCAATACCCACGCTGATACTTGACACTGTTATTGCTAGCCCTATCACAGCCTGTCATCAAGCCAAAGAGAGACTGTGCTAAACTGTGGTCTTCACTTTATCTTAATATGAATGCAGGTATTATATTTTATTCTTAATAAATAGTAAAACTGTTTTACATGATTGTTGAAGTTCATTCACTGTTTTGGTGGAAATAAAAATGTAATTTTATTCCAAGCTCCTGTATATGAAATACAAAATTCTGTCAACTTCTATTGCACTTTCAGCCTCTACTTTAATACAAGGCCAAACCCAGCAAGGATCAGACCATTAAAATATAAGAAAAAATAACATATCTATCCTTCCTCTGTGTTGTTTATAACTTTATCAGTCTGCACACTTACACTCTCTTCCTCTCTCTCTCTACACACACACACACACACACACACACACACACACACACACACACTCACACACACAGGAGCCAAACACATAAATATTCCAGCTAGCTGAAAAGTCAGTTTGTAAGCAGGGCAAATGTCTATGTCTGTAATGCAAACCAAGGTTCTTGGGTGACACAAATGGGGGGGGATGGAATATGAAAATTCTTAACTCCATCCCATAAATAGAAGGCCCTGGACTAGGGGCTACAACAGGATCTATATTTAGCCGACATTTACAGTCTGGCCACAGCAGATGGCTACATAAGCAATGATGTAGAGTGAGCAGAGCACCACAAAAGTACACTGAACATACACAGGACCTGAGCATAGATTATCATATGCTTGACTGATGTCCTCGGGAAAAAGATATGCACACATAAATGCACCAAGGAATGTGTGCAAATACATTACATCTGCCCTGAAGTACTTCAGTGTCACATCTCATTACAACCATGAATTAAAGAGCTAATAAGCCAGGGTTACTAAGTAGCTCATTCTGCTCAGACAGGATTCCTGTGTATGGGTTGGTGTGATACTGACATTCAGAGTGCAGGACTGGTAACTCTGAGGCCAGGCAGTCTGCACTACCATTGTATTGTAGGTAAATGTAGCTGGGCTCAATGGACAGTTTTCATTATATGTTCTTATATTTTTTCCATTGCCAAGGGAGAGAAGAACCGGTGGACATGGCAGTCTATATGGTCTTACACATGTATACATGTCTTCCTTGTTAGCAAACTTTAAATGAAACAGACCCGTTTGCAGAATATACTGGCTGAGCAATCACATATTATTAATCTCACAGAGGGCCAAAAAAGAGGCCATGTCCAGATGATAATGAAGAATCAAACAGAAACCTTCTACGCCCCAATGACAAAGCTAGCAGTTATCACTCTGCTACAACAGATGGGTGGAGCTTATCCTATGCACAGTCTGCAGGCAAATTGGGGTCCTGTTATGTCAGTTTGAACACTTGGCTTTCCATTATTCCATTAAGAAGAACTGTAACCTTTCTGTTTTCAATACAGACTCTGCCCCAGGGCCCAAACAGCTCCATCTACAAAGGTGATATCAACGGGCATATGAGGATAGCATGCAGAACGTCAAAGGGCTTTGTCTTGTTACATATTTGCCTTCAAAACTGCAAAACTGCATTTTCCTCTGACAGATCCCATGAATGCAAAGACAAGCTGAGCACAACATTATAATTCAGGCTTATTAAACATGACCCAATTCTTGAAAGAAGAATCTGAGACAAGAACTGTTTCATTGTACTGTCAAGTTATACTGTACTTTCTTCAGACTGGCAGGCCATTTGCTCCTCTGCTGCAGAATGTTTCTGCTTCTGCACAAATAATTGCTTTAGTCCTACATACCCAATTTTATGGTCCATAATTAATTGGGTCAGACCCTCTTCTGAAAAGTCACATTTTCAACATGTACTGTACTTTCTTTAGTTGTCAGATATATTTTGCAGTGTTTAAATTTTGAGTATGTTTCATGAACTTTTCCTCCCAATCAAATTCACAAGCGGTTCTGGTAGTTGCAAATCCTTCTGTCAATTTGGGAGAGAAAACAGATGAGCATGCAAACTCCTCCAAAATGTTAAATTAGGCTGACACTTCTTTTCCACAACACAGTCCATGAACTCAGCTTGCACAGACATAAGTCGAAGGAAGGCACTTCATGTGCAGCTTTGTTATGGTAGACAGTGGGTACCTGTTTCACCAGCGCAGGGATGCTGGAGAGTGATGAGTCACAGGCATCCTCCTTGATTGGAGACCTTGCAGGCCCAATGGCCACAGTCAGCACTAGCACAGATTTGAAACCAGATCCTGAGGCCAATACACCCTCTAGAATCCTATAGAACAATGCGTTAAAATGACCGGCCATGCAGTGACTCTGTTGTTTCCAGATATATAAAGAGCTAGCGACGGCTTGGGTTACAGGACGTGTCTGCTCGTAATTGTGTCCAGTAAACACAACTCAAGTTGCCCAACAGTCATCTCAACAGGTCCTCCACCAACCAACAATATTCCTTGTGACCTTGATGCAGAATTTTGCCCACGCTAGTGCCAAGAACTAGCGTGCTTGTATGACTGAGAACCCTGCCATGTCCAATTAGCCACAGCTTTGCACAGCGATGGAGGGCTTAAGTCGACAGGGGTCTCTTTCTCACTGTGAGAGAACAACTCCTGCAATCAACTGGGTGTCTGAAGTGCCTACAGTCTGCTTGCAACAGTGCAGTCATACATACTGTAGGGTGAAAAGAAGCAGCGCAGCTGGCAAAATGCCCCTCAAGGGAGAGGTATGCTAATCTGTGTCTTACAGAACCGACAGACGATGTGGCAGCAATGCTGAAGGCATACAAATATTAGACATTCCAAATTAAGAGAAAAAGAAAAGCGGGACAGAAGGTGGGAGAAGTTTATTTACCTGATCATTCTCTGTCTCCTTGACAAAGAAGGCTTCTCCATTCTCCCCCAGCTTCATGTGCAAGCTCACTGGCTCTCCATTTATCTCAATGTCCACCTGTTCCAGAAAAACAGGGTAAACAAAGGACATGCATCTGATATACACTGAAAACTGACAAGAGTAGCAGACTGCCATAAAGCAGAATCAGTGGTTTGAGTGCACCACTTCAGCAAAACTCCCTTGTCTATTGATCGTGTTCCTTTGGACACCTATTTACGTATTGATGAGAGGAAAGAATCCTTGCCACCTCCTTCCACCCCATGCTAATCTTGTCCCACTTCACACCCTAGATCCTCCTCTTTTTCTGTCATGACTCTAAATCAGCCTCCTCACCTCCTCCTCCTTCCACATTTCCTTTGAATACAACTCCTCCCCAATGCCCCCGTAAACGTAAACGTCCGCCCATCTCAACCCTCCCCCACCCGCTTATTGAGTACAAAGTGCAACTCCTCACCACTTTCTCACGCGACCTCAGCACCCCCATCTTGCCGAAGCGGACGTGGAATGGAGAGCACTGGAGGGTGCCATCGGGCTGCCGGACCACGATGACGTCGATGCACCCCGAAAGCGTGGCGGGGTTCAGGCCCCTGTACAGCTCCTTCACCTGCACAAACACCTGCCCCGCCAGCTGCCCCACGTAGTTCATGGTCTGGCTCTGCAAGAGAGAGAAGGAGCCAATAAGAGCACGTCATCATGGCAAGAGAGAGGGAGAGAGATCCAATGAGAGGATGCTGTATTCGCGCTGAGTTCTGTGCCAGCAGAACAAACATGGTACTCTGACCAAACACTTAGCTTGTTATGGAGAGTCCTTCAGTTCATGTCTGAGTTTGACAATTCCCAGAGAATGCCAAGGCTGCAAGAGGGGCAATCCACCAATCAATTATTGTTTTTTGTTTGTGAAAATGTGCACAAATAAATACCTTCCACATAAACAGTCCTGTAGATAAATTCTCCAAAAGCACGGCATTTCCAACATCTTGCCATATTAAATATGTACAAGATTTTATTGAATCAAATCTAGCATTGGGTGTTGATGACTGAAAGGACAGCCTGATTCTCCCTCCATTCTACTTATCCATCCATCATCCAATACCCAATAAAATGTAAAGGGAAATAAGGAGAAGGCTGAGCAAGGGCACTCAAGTGCAGCCTGCATCCCATTCCTTTACACAGTGCTGTGCTGAGCAACTGCCTTACCAAGCCTTCTCTTAACTGAGCTGAAGGAGGAGAGAGAGAGGACACGCAAGTTACAAGCCTCTGTGCTCCTGACCTCAAGTCCGCATCTGCTGTGAACACATCACACCTTCATGTAAACCTTAACAGGATTACTTTGTGACCCTACAGCACATATGAGAACATATACATATATACATATGTACACCATTTCTGTCAGGCTATACGATCTTTTCATTTGAGTACTACACATGCTATTATAGCCTATGCTATTAAAAGGACACATTCAAGTCCTACTCATAACACATCAATCAGAAATATCTTTGATAATAGTTCCTTAACCGACAGCTTTTTCCTTGGTGAATTAAATAGCTTACATATGAAGCTATAGCTATTTAGATGTTTGCTGAGTCAAATAAGTTATGCAGTAAAACACAGAAGTACTGCAGTATAAAAGCAGTTTTCTTTTTCCATTCAGTTATATTGCACTGCTACAATATGACACACTTTTCTAGAATAGAAAAACATAGCATAATAGCCTTAAAAAGAACACTGGCTCACTGCTTGAAAAACACTTAAAAAATATGAAGTGCTTGTACTTGTCACAGCTGCCTCCATAAAATGGAAAAATAAACTCCACCTACACCGCCCAAGTATAATAGATGAGGGGAGGTGTTAATTTTGTTTTAAACATGTCTGTTTAATTTATATTTAGCCTATATGGTATGCCTCATTAAATGAACAATACAATCTACAGTAATTGTTTTGTTTCAATGAGTATGAGTATCCAGATAACCCCCCAAAACTTACACCTCAATATTTACAGCAGTCCCAGTCTACACATTCAGACACAGGACATGTGAAAGTTATTAAGTGCTAAGAATGACTACAGAGGACATTTACACAATGCATTGACTTTATTGCAGAACTCACAAGTCCAGTTAAAGTAATTATGGATGCAGTTACTTCAGCTAAATTTGTATGCAATTCTGATCTCTGTGGAAGCCATTATTTATGACGCTTCACTGCCAATCATGTGATTGGCATTGCCATGATGACGTCATGTGGACATGCCCTGACTACCTTCTGAGGTTTCCAGGAGACGGCATGTCCCAGCTCACATCAGTCAAATTTCATGACTGCTATGTAGAGCACTCTCACCCAGTAAAACTATCACGTTCCGTGTCAACAAAGGAAGTCATTTCAGCTATTATTTCCATAACTGCTTGGCGAAAAAACATATCTCCGTTAAAAACACGTCGGGAATATGGGTCAAGTGAAAAGGGTTAAACACCGCCAATAATGTTCAAATACTGACCCTCACTCCACACACACACACACACACACACACACACACACACACACACACACACACACACACACACACACACACACACACACACACACACACACACACACAGACAATACGAGCACTTACCAACAGATATTGCTAATCGTCTGAAAAAACTGCCTGCAATAGTCTTCCTTTACTATATATACAGTAAAGATCAGTTTGATTACAAATACAGTAAAATGAGCTCACATGATTACCAATATCTATAGGCAAGGACTTCATCCATCTACTGAGGTCAGGTACCAGGCAGGAGTCTCCTAACCTGCTGTATTACAGCACAATCTGTATGCCAATTAGCCACACCCGCTACAACAACTATATAGATACGGATTTATATATTATGAAGGTTTGAACATTCTGATTAGGTCACCCATTTGCCAAAAACATTCACATAGTCGAAGTGAGCCACTCTAACGCAAGCTTAAAAACACATATAAAATATGCACATAGCATGATCAAATTTAGGTATTCAGTTAGTAGGTTTATCAAAAAGGTGCGATGTCCTAAACAGTCATCATAAGCCTGACCGAGAGTAAATCAATGAAGCGGCTCCTCTAAGACAGAAAAAAAAATCAGCTAGACTATCATTCATTGCACCTGGAACACCCGTGTAAAATGTTAAAATTATGTTTTGCGTGAGCTGTATCCCAGCAAATGTTATTTGTTTACAAGGCTGTAACAGTTGACAACATGGAAGCGGGATTAATAACAGCCTGCACTATTACAGTCCACATTGTTAAGCATTGTAGAGCATTTTCAGCACTGTAGTATGGATATTCAGTATTCATGTTCAGTAAGATACTGATTATCACAAGGATATAGCTACATACATTATCGGCAGCGCAGACGTTTCAGGAACGCATGATTATCCACCAATAGAAGCGTAATTTCCTTTCAGCTTGGGAAACGCAACATCGTAGGATTTTGCCTTGCTTCCTCCCTTTTAGAATAAGCGCAGCCTTGCTTCAGTATTTAAAGCCCCGACGAAATTCCTTTCACTGAAGGAACTGCCTTCGCGTTGCAAGTGACATCACGCGTGTTTAACCCCTCCCCAATGCCTCGACTCAAGATTCAAACATATGTTTTGGTTCTGTGTGGATAAAGTAAGGCATGATTTTGGGCACATTTAAAACACACAGATGAATGCGCATAAATACCTCATATCGGAATCTTTGCATACTGATGCAACAGAGCTGGTTTCTGCATTGCATCCTGCGTCAACGTTTTGCGTTTTTGGGATGTCACTATGGGCGAATGAGGGCGACCTCCCCCGCCGGGTCTCGTGTGAAAGGAGAGGTGTAACTTGACTACGGGGGACTTATTGTTAGTCGAGACATCCAAATGAAGCCTTCGGGGGTGTAGTGACATGAGGTGATTGTACCAACCAATCACCGTGCTCCTTCTGGCAGTCTTTTGTAAGAAGGTCTGCGCGGCCACCAGATTGACCTTTTGAGGACACCCTGCATTTTCTAAAACTTAACCCCAACTGCTAAAATATAGAATTTCAAGTTGAAATTAACAGCTTTCTCCTGCAATTCAACAGAGACAGAGCCCAGGAAGACAAAGTGCAACAAGCTTAAACAGTGCCCCATAAAAGTACAAAGGAATAATTTCAGTGTGGATTTGAAAACATTGCAAGCATTTTATATCATGCAAGATTTGGTTGTGATGTGCTGTCAGCAAGTTAATGCCAATTAAGTTTCTCTTAAAGTGCAACACCTTGGGCTTCTTGCCACTCCTGGACACAGCAGTTGTTGACTGTAATGTGCATGAAATGTGGTCACAGTCACAGGGGAAAATCCATTGGTTTGGCAATTCAGTCTTAATTGATCTGGATCAGACATTTGCCAAACTCAATTTAAAAATAGTCCTTCAGTGCTTTTCCTTGTCATCATGAACTCTGACATACATTTGCTTTTTATTATTAGCAGTACTATTAGCCTAAAGTGTCAGGTTTGACCATCCTTCCTGCACTCACCATATCGAGATGCGATTGTTAAGGTATGTTATTTAGCCTACATTTTCAGACATTTCTACACTGCCATTTCAAACAACTCAGCAATGCAAGAGTATACAGGGTCTGTGCCATTCATGACCCAACAAGTGCTTTGAATCTCAAAACACTCAACCTGGACGATGATCTCTATTAGAGTAAAAACAGGTCCTACAGGATTGTGATAAACCCTGTAGGATGTAGATTTCTGAGTCTCAATGGGCACATACCACATGTGACGTACTGTATGTGTAGTGTAGGATCAGGTTGTCATTTTTCACATGGCTCCTTACATTAAGTCCTGAAGGACCCCATGGTATCATTAATTTGTGTTCAGCTTCATCTTAATTGTGTCTTTATTGTTGCATGAGTTGACACGTTGATATACTTATCACAGTTGAGATATACTTGTGCATGCATGTACATGCACATTTACACACACACACACACACACACACACCCACATGCGGCTGTAGAGATAATGAGTTTGACTTCATGTCTCACGAGACAGACTTGGAGAGTTGCCAGTTTTTTTTTTTTTTTTTTTTTCATAGCGGAATACTGTGGAAAATACAAGTGGAACGTAAAGAGGTACTGATGGATCATATTTCTTCCTCACATTTAGAGGAGGCACAGGAAGTCAGGGGGATGTGGAATGACATTACATACAATGGCCTCATAAAACATTCAGTTATTCTTTCGAAATGAAATGCATGTTCATAGGGCTCTCTGCACTGATGAGCATTCTCTTATCGCAGCTAAGTTTGTCTTATCACATTTACGTGCATAAACATACACACACAAACCTTCAACACTTCAGCACAACTCCCTCATGCACAAACAATACACAAAGAGCCTCCTCTAGTACCATACCAACCTTGTACATATAGGCACTGATACACACACACACACACACACACACACACACTGCGCTGGCTGAATCATATTATCATACTGAAAGGCTATAAAGAATACTATATCTTTACAGTGTTGCAATACATGCCAGGTATATGTCCACTTATAATTTTGTCTCTGTCAGCTCTGGGTGTTGCTGATAAGGCACTTCACTCAGTTTTTACTTCATGCTCAGTTTTTACACTGTGCTCAGATTGACTGAACCTCTGAATTTGTGGATTGTTTATGCAGGTTAGAGCCTGCAATTCTTTGAAAAAGGTGGAATTATGATGTACCATTAATCTCATGGGTTACATGTGATATCTCTCTTTAGTACACTTTAAAGCTGAACATGTGAAGAAATAGTTTTAACAAAGGCATAGTTTTGTGTAATGGTCAACATTATATAGTGGAAGACTAACAGTAATTGTAAGTAATAAAAATCATATTTTCTGCCTTCATATGGCCATATGTTTGTATTTCTCTCAAAAATTCAGAGCATGATTTACATAAAATGTTAAAGGATAACATCAATTTGCTTATTGTAAATTGTGCCTAAAACTGCAGAGAAAGGCTTTTTATTTTGCATAGTTTGTATTAAGTGGTAAAACCATCTGAAAATGAACAAATCCCAATAACTTGATACTGCAGACTTAATGAAACCTTTCCTCCCTGCAGTCTTTTATCTTCACCTCATTATCTTGGACAAGTTGCTTATCTTGAATTGTACTTATTTATATACATCACTCATAACCTTCCTCAAGGACACACAGGCAGTGCCAAATCTAAAAAACAAACCTGTAAACTGCTAAGGTTTCCCAAATTCCTGTTTTTACCTTATAATGTACACATTATGTCCTTGATATCACTACACTACAGTGGGTATGACCCAAAATTACCTGTGAGGTCATTTCAAAGCAAATATACTGTCCACTGCTGCACTACAGTGACCTCAAACATCCCTGGAGCCGTTTTAGGGGAAAAAGAACGTCCTGTTTTGTTGTTCTGGGGGAGAGCGCGTCTTCTTTTGGAATGGCTGTAGTATTGATCGAAGCCTCTCAGTACATTCTCGGGATGATTGTGCAACACTGAAAAGATAAGACAGCTTGTGCAAACATAACTTGCTCAAACCTATCTATGCAAGCAACAGAGTGGCATTTGGGCTCCCTCATTACATTGCAGTTCCTAGAGGAAACCATGCCAACACAGACACACACACACACACACACACACACACACACACACACACACACACACACACACACACACACACACACACACACACACACACACACACACACACACACACACACACACACACACACACACAACCAAACAAACAAACCATTTTGGAGAGGAGACTGTGTGAGAAAGGTCATGTGGGGTAGTCTCTGCTGAGCCAATGAAATGTGAAGAGCTAGGTGCCAGAAAGGCTAAACTTCACTTGGCATGGACAGTGGCTCCCTGGTCCAGCGTCACGATGCATGCCTACAATTGTGATTTCATCACAACTTATTTAGCACATTGGGTAACTTTTGAAAACAGCAAGTGTGTTAGAAGAGAACATGGAGGAATAAAAGTGGGATTTAAAAAGTAACGCTTTCACAGGTTGTTTTGCTTGTTTTGGGAACCTGATTTCCATGCAGTGTAAAATTTGCCTTACATTACTGCAGGAGGAAAATTAAAAGATTTCTTATACACACGGTAATTATGCTAATCATTGCAACATATCCAGTGTGAATGTAATTTGGGTTATAAATTTACATCCATTAAAACCAGTGATTTTTTCTTAAATACCTTCATGCATCTCAGTTTCACTAACAATCACTATATGGATAAGGTAAGAGTTCACCCATAGTTTACATTCCCAGAACCTTCCCCAAGTTGGCTTGTGACCAACTGTGGAGAAAATTCCCAGGCACCGTAGGTCAAGAATGCAGTGATGTCTAAGAAAAGGGAGGTGGGTGTCAAGGGGGATGGGCCTTCTTGGTCCAATCATGGCCCAAGGAAACGTCTGATGTTGAATGGCTGTGTCACGTGACTGAGGAGACTCTTGATCATTCATTTTATGGGGCTGAGCTAGGACACACACTTTTTTTCAAACAACTGGTTTTTCTTTGTTCATCTCAAATTGTTGTCCTGAAGCAGAGTCTTGCATATTCCAGGAATGTGGTCCTCTAGTTGCAGGCTGGGGCCAGCTATATTGCATGTAGCTTTAGTTGTCCATGCTCTAGCCTTCTGAAAGTGAGAAATGCATTTCTGTCTTTTTATTCCTCCTGAAGAGGGGCTCGTTTTAGATGTTCATTTCGTCCTCAGGGTTTCCAGTCGCATGTTTTGTGCATTCAAAATCTTGATTAACCTTTTCTTTATTTTTAAACAAAAATTGTGTGGATACTTTCATTTAGTCAAAAAAATGTAGAAGTGTTCTCCATCCAAATTTGAAACCTTTTATTTATTACATATTTATTATTGATAAATAAACCAGACTATATGCTGTTTCTGGACACACGTGCAAACAAATTTTCTTAGTTTTAAAAAGATGCTCTGACATTGTATTTGTGATAGTAATAGATTTTCACCACTTATTTTTCTACGCATTTACAAATGGCTATCAGCAAGATGTGTGCACTTTGATCTAAGTTCCAAGAAGAATTGCCCTCAGAACCCTTTGTTTATAGTGTTATGCAACTCCAATTCAGCACATGGTTTTCAGCACAATTCAACACCATGCTGCACCTAAGTGTTATACATGCTCATCTCCTAGCTTGTGGTTTCACATTGAAAGCCATATTAGACATAATTCAGCTGATGAAGGTCTGATTGCAGAGCACAGAAACCAAGACTGATGTTTTTCTCCCTACATGCATTGCTCTTACATGTGATTTCAGTTCATTATGCTTTACCTTACACTGTTGATGTCTGGCCTATTTACTCTAAAAGGCTTTTATTGCATTGTAATCATCCACATCATAGCTGAACAAGGGTTAACTGAACTGAACAAGGAGAAATCCATTCTGCTTATAGTTCAGTACAATAATCCTGCAATGTATAGATGACATTGAACATTCAGTGCCCTCTTGACAACGAGTGTTTTTGCCACATAAGTTATTTTTCAGTGAAAACAAATGAATAATAAAACAACCTGGGCCAATGCTGAGACAAAACTTGCATTTCCTGTCCACTTTCTAACATTAATTGTTAATGTTGTGGTGTCTCCAGGTCTGGAATATTGACATGGGGCTTTCAAAGACAATTGAAGACAGTGTTCATGAAACTGTGGATACTCTTATGCAAACCTCTGCAAACTATATTTAGTCAACCTTATCAAAATGCTGGCAGACTAGCCAATCTAACTAAAGATTTTGGATAAAAACAGTTAATTTGTATTGATAAGTCAAAAACTGTAGGGGAAGGCTTTCCTTTTACTGATGGATAGACTATTGTTTGAGAAAGAGAAATGTGTGAACCCTATAGTAATCCAAAACTTTGCTGTCACATGTGTAACTACATGTAGTAACATACATGTAAGTATTACCAAAATGTTCAGCTAAACATCCAGGTAAGTTTTGTTGAGCTAAGAGCATTCTAGTTATGATAATACAATTAGGATAAGTTGGGGAAGTTAAAGTAAATGTTTCCAGCACATTTTTTCCTTGCATGTTGTTTTGAACTCACAAGGAGTAGAACAACAGTTTTTTTATTCTAGTTAATACATAACTTTTTATGCAACATGTCCGGAATAATTTGCTATTACAGAACTTTTTTGGAAGAATAAATATCTTGTAAGCAGAGGTGGATGTACTAGCATGTTTTTGTTGAAGCTGTTCAGTGCAAAAGGTGAATGACCATTTAGCTCATAACCTGGATGAAGGTTTGTGCAAGTAGGATTAGCTGGTTTTTTGCATGGATGGAACATATACATGGTAATATTTTTACATTCTAAAGTCGGGCTTTTCTTCCTCTGGTTATATAACTGTTAGGGAAATGGTTATCTCACGACCAAATGAAACTCTATTTTCTTGATACATTACAGTCAGACACATTACATTATCAAACTTGTAAAGCAAAGCTGGAATCTCACAATAACAGGTTATGCAGAAAATTCATGTAAGCACAGGTCTAGATTTGGCCCCAAGTCACCTGCATAGCATTTAACAAGTTACTAAGTAGTTCAGTTTATATATTGCTGTATAATAGTACGTGTTTGTGTGATGAATTAATAGCTGGGCATCCTATGAAAAGAACTATAGTTATATTAGGACAACACAAGTGAACAACTAACAGCATTTATTTGAAGGCTATTCAAAGACCTTCAAAGACTCATGACATTATTTTTAGGAAATTATAGTTCAATTGCATAAGCTCATTTTATAAGATGATGCTGAGGTTACAAACAGTCAGAGGTGGCCTGATGTGGAGTGACACCACAAACTTCCAATCCTGTGACCCATGCAAACATAAAAACCAATGAAATTCTCATTGACTGAGAGCACTGGCCAATGGTCAATCACTAAGAACAGAGAATGTACCATTTGTAAAATAACGTATATTTGTCACACCAAGATTAAATTAATATCATAAGCTAAGCATGAGTTCACAAATTAAATTAGTTCACCAATGGATGCCAAACTCCAAAGTAAAAAACACAATAAGTATATAATTACATTACACAAATATACAGAGTGATGCATGGAAATGAACTTAAATAAGAATACACCGAAGAAAATGTAATATCATGTTGTTGAATAATAAAACTAATCACATTGGTGTCCTGAATGCAAAGATGTGCTAAAATAAATGAAATGCTTTTACTTTAAAAAAGCAAAAGAAAGATTCAAATGTTGTCAAAAGTTGTGGTTATATAATTTTCCATCAACAACCATGGTTTTTGCAACAATTATTGGTTTCTAGAGTACAATGCTTTTACACAATAAAATCTGTAAAACTTTTTGAAGAATATTAAGCTACAATAGAACCTTGGCGATATGCATACATGCAAAATATAGGTCTCAGGCCTTTCAACCCTTTCAGCTAACCCTAACCTTAATATTTGTATAAATCATGATCTTTCCAGTTTGATGCTTACCTTTTATGTACTGATTATGATAGACAAGAAGCTATATATTTGCAGTTTATCCTTACTGATAGCTTCCATCATTTTCTCTTCACTGCTGTTCAGCTATTATTGTATCTATTTAGCGTGTATGACATTTCATTTCACTCAACTCTGAGTTTTTATGTGTCTTCTGATATTCTGCTGTATTTAACTTTGTATGTAACACATGCAACCTGTGTGGCCTTGAGGAAGTGGTTTGAATGGCAGGAGGTGTGTATGTCTTTTAGAGGCCTGTGTCACTTTGCACCCCCGACCCTCTCTGGCCTCCTCAGCTCGTCTTACAGGGGTGTTGTGGACATACCACCCTGGTGCTCAACTGTCTGTCCACTGGCACGGTTCGCCTCTCCTACCCCAGCCTAAGGGGCTAAGGGGGATATCCTTACACAGCCTCTCTTTCTACTGGCCCTCAATGGACAGCAGCACACAGCAGGTCTGTTTGCCTGCTGTCTCTAGGACCAATCTGACAAATTGACAAATGTCAGCTTTGGCAGGAACTAGAAACAGATGTTCTTGAGGATTTTATGAGCAATCCAGTAAGCTAGCTGTACTGCAAAGTGCATGACAATGAAGTAAGGGTTTGGAAGGTTTTCATGCTAATACTGAACAGAAAAAAACCTCACAACTGTTCAGCTGCGTTGTCAACAGGCCTGTATTTGCAGCCAAACATCATCTGGAGAATGTTTTCTCCTGTATGTTTTATTCACTGTAACCTTAGTACAACACTGCAAAAACAAACTTGCAGCAACATTTTGTTGCAGCCCAGATGTCATTGGCAAGAAAAAACTAAATCAGCCACTTCAATTGTTATGTTTCTCCAAGAAAATCCAATAGTCCTATGTTCTCCATTTATCATACTCACTTGCCTTACACACTGCACACAAGTCAATTGGTAGCATCAGGGTAACAGGCTACCACGCCAATGCTGTGACAAGTTTAATTTGTACTCTTCCTAATTCAACAGTACGCTCAGAAACAACAATCAGCCATTTGCTGTGTTAACTCCCTATAGAGAACTGTCATCCTATGTTTGGTTAAGCAGATGCACACTGGAGAAAGAAATCACTTTACCCAGGACCATGGCGCCTCCATGGAGTTCCTGCCATCACGGAATTCTGCCAGATGCTCAAACGGTGTCATGATTCCATAGTATGTCTGGATCCGAATCCTCTCCCATAGGATCCCAGCCTGTCAGTGAGTGCTCTGTTCTTCCTGATGCTCTGTGATGTGCTCAGTAAGTTATGATTCTGAGGCAATCTCAGAAGTCACCTCTACCCATATGCCGGTCTTGTGGATGTTGTTTTCTTACTAATTTTACCAGGCCTGTTCTTGGAACAGCATTCTAAGCAGAAACTCGAGAAGGCCCAGGGATGTTCTCCTACTATCCAGCTCCAGAGTGTGTCATACTACTGAAAGACACCACAGAATGGATACACACACACACACACACACAAATTCAGATTTTTATTCAGCTGCACATAATATTCAACAACATTGTGTTATACCAAGGATTTCATAGTATTTGCCAACTGTAAATGTCAATATACTAACGGTCTTCATAAACAGGATAATGAAAAGTTGAGTGCAAGTATGACCTGATTTACATGATTATATGGATGCCTTACATTTTCACTTTTGCGGTAGTTCTGTTTCTGAAGTTCTTCTGTCTTCTGAAGTAAAAATGAAAAAAATAATCTGAACTTATAAAAATGTTATTAAAAAACTGTTTTTTTATAGGATTTTTAACAGCAATTTCCCCACAAATTAAACAGTCCAAGTATAACTACAGGTATGCATTCTTTTTGCAGGGATCTACCTTAATTCTCAAAGGGCCATAATTGCATGCATGTTTCCCAAACATGTGAGACCAAATGCAATCTTATATCATATACAAACTACCAGCTAAGCAGCATGGTTACTCCAAGACTGCCAGACCAGAACCCAGAATGAGCCACCAATGAATGATGAGGTTGAGGTCACCAGTTTACTTACCACATGTCTCTGCTCTACCCAATCATGGATATCCACCCCTCAATGCCACACCACACCTCCTTCCCACCCATGTCAGGAGTGCTGGATCATGAAACATCAGGTCCTTGTTTGCATGTGTCTGACCTTAAATTCAGCAAAAGTACCCGTATTCTTGACTCTGTGGTGGAGGACAGGTTGTTGGCCTTTTGGAAGAAATGCCTCGGTTTAGTGTCACTTGGAATCTACCCATAGGTTCAAACAGAATGATAGTGGTGAAAAAGTCCAAATTGGCTTGGCTTTCTGGCACACCCTATTGATGATTAAGCATAATCCTATCATCTATAAAAGTCACACAGTGATATCTTCATATATGATGGGATACATAATGGAGGGGCTGTGTACACTGTTGTGCTCACTTCATCAGTAAGATTGATCTTATTATTACTGTTTATTAAATTGACAGATCAGTGATGTGAAACTGATTTAACATCAGCTCTGTGTATGTACTACCTTGTCCCACTTTCCATACAGATTTTATGGAAATGTCTTGAACATGGAGAGTGAACATGACTGCACAGTCTCTCTCTCTTAGACATACACACACAGACACACACACACAGACATATATTATTAATATTATTATAAAGAAAGAGGGTTGACAAAACAAAAAAATCTAAAACCACACGGCCTCACTATTTTTTGGAAAGCAGTATTACAAGTTTTAATGCTGTTATTTTAAGGTCACATTTTTATCTTGACCTAATGGAGACACCATCACACACAAATTCCACACCATATTTCCATCAGTCATTTGCGTACTGCATTTTCCTCCAGGGCAAAAACAGTAGTAAGTATTCTCCCATTGCCTTATCTGTCACTGTAAGTCAGACACTTAAATATGCATCTGCCCTAACTGTAACAGAGAACATGTGACAGTTCAACAAGTGCATTGTGGGAGCTTTTCTGGCTGGTGCACACAGTATTATTCACACTGTCCTCAGACAGTGACTCCAGCATGGTGCGACTCCAGGCATACATCATGTACATCTTGGCCCTGTCAGGACAGTCAGCTTATTTACAGTTGTTGGTCACAAAAAGTCCTTGCCATATCCCCTTACTTGCTGCCGCATGACGAATGCACTCAGTCCAGCTGAATTACAGCCACAGATATAATATCAGATCCTAGAGAGTCACAAACAGATTCAAGGTGTAAGAGGAGGAGTTAGTTCATACAGTTGTACAGTACACCAGAGGGTAAAAAAAAATTTTTTTTTTTAGCTACTTCATCAGCTGCAATAAAATAAAGTTAGATTGATAACAAGTTACATTTTCTATGTAACCTGATATTTATTTCTGCTTGTACACAAACGTCATGATCATAAACAATGGCAAAATACCCAAAATCCCATCCACCAAAACAATGGTTTTTACCCAACTTAAAAATCACAAACAATGTGTTTAAATAGATAGTATAATAAATCTATTGTTTCTTATTTTTCATCTCTGAAATATATTCAGCTTGTCTCATTTGACAAGTTTGACTATGTAAACACTGCTATTCTTTTACATGACTTTAAGAGTTTATAAATACATCAATGGCCACATGTTTACTCAAGTGCTTAGCCTGTTAGTTATATCCTAAAAATGAAACATTGATTTCTTAATGGGATATGTATGTTCTGTTTAAACTACTAAGCTTTAAAATAGGAGTGCATACCTTCATTAATTCTCCAAATCTAAAAGATTTTTTCCAAAACAAATTTTCCAAATCAAATTGCATTTCCTAATCAGATGAAATTTTATTTTCATAATTAAATGTGCATTAAAATGAACAAAAAAGGATAAATGAAAAAAACTATGCACTTAATATTCATTAACATCTGCATCATATTTATAAATACTATGGTCACATAAGGTTAAAAACCACATTATTGTTTTGAATCCATTATTCTTGCTGCCCTCTGCTGGCTGTAAGGTACACATGCCAATCACCCTGAATATTTTAAATCACACTAGCCTTGTGCAGCTTCCACAGATTGGTTTGGTTGATGACTATTGCCCTCTAGTGGTTGTTGAGCCTTGGGAAGAGATTTAGGAACTGCACACAGGAAAAGTGTTAACAGAGGAAACATATGGTAACATTTATGAGTTGAGAAAATTGTTTGAATGTCTTTAGCCTAGGTCTATGTAAACTTTTTGCCTCAACTGTATAAGCTAGGAATAGTCTCTCTCCAAAAAATATACTTTCATATGTATAGGATAAGACACTGTTTGAAAACTTTTGGCCTCAACTGTAAGTGGCCTGAGGAGGAATAACTTACTAAATAATATCAGGATAGTAATTAATCCTACAAAGTCCTGCTGTATCCCCTGTTAGCCACAAGACTTACAATGCAATGGCAGCCTATTAGGGGCTTCGACAATATCTAATCAAAAGAACTGCATAGCAAAAAGCTAAACAGAGCGTGGGTTAAGGTCAGACAAAGTACAATAAATGAAAACATTTTCAGTATAATCAATCAACAAAAGTCGTCGTGTTTAAGGTTGTAAATGCATTTATACATTTTTATACAATCACATGCACAGATGAAACAAATGTCGTCTCATACAAGGCATACAATGTATTTTTCCCTGTAATCACATCAGCAAGCTTATCATAAAAAAGTAATATGTACAAGAATGATACAACTCAAAAATGTGTCATTTAACTGAAATAAGTACTTTAATGTGAAACAAATCATTCTCAATAAAAACATCCCCGATAATGCACTACGTAAGATCAAGAAGGAAAGAGAGCAATGGACACTGTGAAATATCTACATAATAATTATATACAATACATTTTTACAATTAATATTTTGATTTTTTTGGTGATGCACAAATATAAACATGAAATATAAAATCTTTAAAATATATGTTTTTTACATAATAATGAGCAATATTAAGCAATTACTGAGGTTTTTTGCTGTGCTGTGGGTGCATATTTGGTAAGTCTCAAAAACACGTCACTTGGTAGTGAATTCAGAGGGAATTATGAAATTTACCATTATAATTTCAATGAATAAAAAATATATTTCTGTGGTAAAATGAGAAACACCCACAAACATACTGACCATCCCCCTGAAGTATTTCCAGTATTTATATTTTTCCCACAAACATACGTATGTATTCCACTTCTGCCTTGCAATGATTTTTTCAGTTTCTGTTTTTACAGTATTGTGAGTTCCACAATTGCTACACTTCATTGCTATGCTGTTTTTGAAGGAAAACGATGGCAGCTGCATTTACCTGTCAAGGCCAAATGTTCCAGGCCAGGGTCACACATACTATACATTATAACAAAACAAAAGCTCAAATAGAAGCTCTAATTTACACAGGCACAGAGAAGTCAGGTCTCCTGCCCGCTCCTCGCCACTCTGACAGAATGTGTGTCAAATGTGTTTGCCCGTGAGGAAAAACAGTGGCCTGTCCTCTTTGGTGTTGGCGGTCTGGAACTCGTCCTGCAGGCGGAACCTCCACTCGTCCTCCAGCTCGAGCCGTACAACGGTCTGGCGAAGGGAGCTGCGGTCGGGACATATCACACACAAGGTGGCTCCTGGAAAGGCAAGACCACTGTATGAGAACTAAGATCCCAGCTAACTAGAATTTGCCTGCTGTGCTTTCGGTCAGTCACTGCTTTCATGCACTATAAGTAGGTTATTGGTTTCTGATTGATTGGGTTCTGTGACCTATGACGACGCCCACCCTTTCAATAGCTAGCCAGTTACCTTTGAGGAAACGGAACTTCTTGAGGAACCCAGGGGTGACGAAGGTATCGCAGAAGTACAGCAGCAGGCCGCTGAAGATCAGCCCGGCGGTGCTGAGGTTGATGGAGTGTGGCCTCGAGCTCACAAAACACACTGTCATCTGGGAAAAAAAACAATTACACTGGAGGTGTGTGTTAATATTTCATGCGCACTTTCATTTTCACATCCCATTTGTTATAATTATCATACTGATGACATGTTGTGTGTTCAATAACCTTTACTAATTCTCACATCAAACATTCCAGGTTAATTACTTTGTTGCATTAATTGTGTGGTCACACACTCTAATCGAAGGCACTTTAAGAAGATCCCCTGTCAGCGCCATAAAGCAGCAAGCATGCATTCATTCAAATGCTCATGCAATCCTACCAATTCCTCACCACTGCATGAAGAAATCATAGAATATAAAAGTATTTTGAACAACTCGGCTGGATTTGACAGGAGTTTGCTAAGGAGCTATAACTTTTTCTGTGTAATTATATGAAATAACAGGCCAATCAATGCTGATCTTATCTTAAAAGCATGCATTTCTTTATATCCTCAAAATAAAAGATGAACAAATTTGGAAATGATGAATGTGCAAATTTCCTGAGAAGAAAAAGGGAGGGTGTGTGAATTTAATTTTGAGACCAGTATAAAATTTTGATCTAACCCTGGCCACGGCATCTGTTCATGCGTAGTGCCCTGGCACAAACCCGTTATTCAGTTTGTACTGGCGTGTGAGGATGGCGTGTACCTCTGGGCCCAGGTTGAGGTAGCAGTCCACGGACAGCACAGGGTGGCTGGCGTTTCGGGCACTGAGGGGGAAGAGACGCTGGCTGCTCTGCTGAAGGTACCTCTCCAGCAGTAACTGAGCAGGGGCAGCCAGAAAGGTGTGTTTGCTGTCGGGGGCACAGATGTACTGGGAGGGCTGGGCTGCGGTGGGCATTTCTGTCACCTGGAACCAGAGAGGGCAATGTGGTTAACATCAGTCATTGTGGCCTTTTCAAAATGCCCATTGTGTTACATGTATCTCCATCAGAGAGAAAATAAAATAAATCTATGGATGTATGATGTACCATAAAATGGCACAAAAAATAAAACAGAAATACAGGCCAAATGAGGCCAAATTTGAAGTGCCAATAAGCAAAAAAAAAACCTACAGAGAAATATAGCAATAAATAGACAGCAATAGAAATAGATGTTGTACTTTCATTCCATAGTTGAAAAAAAAAAAAAAACTGTAAGATCAAGATGAACCCTGAACTCTAGGACTGAAGGTCAGACATTGAGCAATGCACTTTCCTGAGGTTTATGTTCAAACCTGACATATACTGATCTTTGCCAGACACATATGGTGTAAATTCAAGCCCCAAATAACAGGTTATATATATGTGTACATGCATATGTAAAAGTAAATGCATGACACCAATACAT
The DNA here is from genome assembly GCA_022829145.1 of Albula goreensis. Taxonomy (NCBI): domain Eukaryota; kingdom Metazoa; phylum Chordata; class Actinopteri; order Albuliformes; family Albulidae; genus Albula; species Albula goreensis. The sequence continues at coordinate 27,872,732 of CM040749.1, forward strand.
GGGAGAATGTATCTGTAAAATAAAGAATTGTTATACACTAAGGGTTAGATTTATCAAAGCCATTAGCACAAGTAAAAGTTTTTGTGGATACAATTTCAGTGTCATGATTTGTGATTGGAGCAAAGAAACTACCTCAACCAATCACATGCTTTCTTAGTTACACATGCTAAATGCTTTGGTAAACCAAGCTGTAAATACTCAGCGATCTGTTGCAACCTTAGTCTTGATGATGAAGGAGCGGTATCCTCCGATAGCGATTTGCTTCTTCATGACGCTGAAGTTGTTGAAGCGGCAGATCAGCAGTCCAGCACTGTGTGCTCGAAGGTTGAAGTCTACATCGTCACATGTAAACCTGTCTCAGAACAATTACAGAGGATTTTTCTTTATTAAATGCAATTGTAAAATACATGAATTCATTTCCTACAACTGAAATAATATATACTAAATTGTTTAATGCACTCCAAAGACGAGAAATTCGATTAAACTTCATTTATGATTAATATTACTGCGTGCATGTAGTCTGGGGGTCTGTAAGAAGGGTCCATGGAATTTGTTGTATATTGGTGACTAATTCAGAGGGGGGCAGTATTGCTCTGTTAGCTCCTTGCCCACCTGTTCTGATTGTACTGGATGTCACGGGTGAGATCCACATTGAGCAGGAGGAAGTCATGCAGGTGGGCCCGTGAGAAGGGCTCCCGGGGTTGGCTGCATTGGCTCGACCACTTCCTGAGACCACACAGCCCGTACTGTGTGATGTCTGGTGTGGACTCCATGTGTTGGAGGACTTGCTTCAGGGACACATTCCTTTCTGCTGTAGCACCCCCACTGTTGAGGAGGAATTACAGCAGCTTTACGGTTCACTTCTCCACAGCAAGCAGCAAGTAAATAATTTGACAGCAATCTAACTGCAAAGTCAATAATACTAATAATAACAATAAGAACAACAACAATAATAATTCAGGACAGAATTACATCCAAGAAAAATTTATGATTTTAACTTTACGCATTGTAAGAAATTGATGTGCTATTGATTTGTGAAAACAAAAATGCATGTAAACAGACAGCACATGAATAATATGACAAAGTTCTGTGATACTCAGACAGAATAAAAAGAAACTACTGCATATGATTTCCCTTCTTTGTCTGTCCATCTGTCTGCTTTTATGTATGATGACATATTGGCTAAAGGATGAAGTGGACCCATTTTTTCATCCGTGGGGACTCATACCTCTTGCTGTCGACATTGACAGAGTTCCACATGACGCAGGAATCATCGGTGAGAATGATGAAGGGCCACACATCCTGTGGGCGGCTGCCCTGTCGGCTGCGCTCCAGCTCCAGATTGTGATAGGACAGCTCCTTGATCAGGAAGTGGGCTGCACCTGTGGAGGCAGAGGCCATGTGCTTGGTCACATTATCTGCTGTGTGTCATTTTACTGCAAAAAAAAAAACAACTCGAGAAGTCATATGATTGGTGGTCATCTTATGAATAATAGAACCAAAACGGAAAATGGTGAAACAATATATATTTCAGTGATTGACACACTCTGGTCAGTGGTAGCATGCTTAAAATGATGCATTTAAAACTTATACATGTAGCCAACATACCAATTCCGGCCCCATTGAAGATGGTGGGTAGCACCAGCATTATATGATTGGGCCAGTATTTCTTGTAGACGGCCATCTCGTACTCCTTGATGACCAGGATGTGGAGGTGAGTGGCGCCGTCCATAGCGTGATACAGGTTGAAGAGGCCGTGCTCATGCCGCCCTGATGTCGGGGTGAAGATGGGGCTCTTTATGCAGTTGGGATTCTGGGGGAGAAAGGATTCAGTTAGAATTATTCTATTATTGTTATTATTAGCCACTGTAGTAGAAGTAGTCATACTTCTGCTTTGTTGCAATTATAATTATCATATTACAATATTACTACTATTATACAATAATAATAATCATCATCATTATCATGAAGGCAGGGGTGGGTACCCAATCAGAGGTGAGCGGTAGTCTCATGCTCTCTAGCTGACCACCAGGCTGGCTGAAGGAGAAGTGGTGCTCTTTGGATTTGGGGATGATAAAGTAGAGCTGGATCTCTTGGCCCAGGAGAAGGTGGGAGAAGGTGAATGCGTGAAGTGTGGACTCGTACAGCTGAGGACAGACAGCACAAAACATGGAGTGACTCTCTACTGCTACACACCTGGCCACTCGCAAACCTCCATTCCACCATGACTAAGTCATATGAATGATTCCTGAAGTTTGCAAAAAACACAAATCAAAAGATACATATCTTTGGTTGTATCAGCATAAGCTGATAATGCGGCTATTTGTATATTTGACTGACTATGTTCAACAGACTACATAGTACATACACGTACTGAAATAAAAAGGGTAAGGTGCTAATTTGGTTTGCTCTAATTTAAGGAACTGTTATGTACTGCTATTGCTGTATATGCCTGTGTATTTATTGTTCTCGGTCTTGTGTTTTCTACTGTGATGTAAACAGTCATCCGTGTTTCAGTGTGTCCACTCCCAAATAAGCTTCAAACAAAGCCCATTTTGTCTTGTGTGGAGGAAGCGCTCACCTGGTATCTGGGGCTGAAGCCCATGTACTGGTGGCACTGCTCACAGTGGTGGTAAGTGTTGTAGGCCGCATATTTGGAGAGCTTTATCCTGGTGGTGCGTCTCCGCAGGTACACATCCTCCTGCTGCTTAGAGCTTGCTGAGTGGAGGATTAGCAGTACATCAAACACAGTAGAAAACAGTAAAACATTTGTACTTTAAAACATTATTTAATCCATTAAATATTCCTCATATCCATAAATTAAAATGCAATTTCATGATTGCAATGCTGAGCCTATCCTGTCACAACTACATCTGTTGTCAGCTCAGGGGATTGAGGACTATGCAAGCCTTTCGATATGGGCAGCCTGCCACTGGTCTTTTTTGCTGTGCAGTCCAGCAGCTGAGATGCACTTCAAACCAGGAAGTGCACGAGTCACTACTAGCCATAAGAGGGCAATACTCTACCAGTTCAAAACCTCCCTGATGCTAATGCTAATCCTGTGAGACTTGTGACCAAAGACACAATCACTCACCTGCTCCAGTGGGCGGCAGGTCTGGAGAGTACACAGGACTGATGTCCTCATACTTGGGGTCATTGATGGAGTAGGTGAAAGGCATGTTCTTCAAGGTGTCAATGTTTGGCCATGCTGTGTTAGGCCGATGGTACTGAACTGACTCAGTCTGTATGGCTGGAATAAAAAAAATTATTAAACAAGACAAAAAACATGCAACCAGGCCAACATGCTGTTTAATGACTGGCTGATCAGCCCTGGTGAAAACACAAATTTATGGATGAGTCTTCTCAATGCAAAAAATATACCCCATAAAGAGTAAAAGAGAGGGTTACATGATGACTTACCAGAATTTATTTCCTTTTCGTCATAGACGTCTACCTCCATAAGACGAATGAGCATCCGGGACAGAATTCCTAAAAACTGCAAGTAGGCTCCTGTCTTCCCAACCTAGTAGTTAAGAGTTTAAGAGGTATAGATATAGTGTACACACAACATAGACAATACTGTATCCATCTAAACAAATAACATTTGTCCTTCTCAGGATCTTTCAAGAAATATATACATACTTTGCATGTGGCATGTCTACGCATATTTGATGCAATACGCTACTCCTCTATTGTACTTGGGCAGAAAAATATTCTTTTGATTTTAATTTTTGCAAAGCTTTTATTCTGTCCATCAAATAGCCTTTATATGGCAATGAATAGTTGACTAACTAAATTATTTGATTATTTGACTAATTTACTGACTGTAAAGAGTATGTTGGTTGACAAGCATGCACTAAAGAAAATACTCAATTACAAATGGTTTATAGCATGGCAAGATAAACGTAGACACCTACATTTATCTTTATTTTCAGTTGTTTAATGTGATGCACATTTCTGCGTATTGTCTACATTGACATGTGGAGACACATGTCCTTTGAATCATGGTAAATTTTAAAAATTTAAATGTAATTGGACAGAGCTGTACCTGTGGTGGTCCGCTCAACAGTAGCCTGCGGGGGTGGAAGTTGTTGCTCCGCCCCTCAGCCCGGTTGCTGCTGTCCATGTGGAAGGGGCGGGGCACGGTCCACTGGCGGTAGTACAGCGATTGCTCTGTGCAGGTCATCATTTTGCTCAGGAGGGGGCGAAAGGAGCTGGCCCACTCCACACTTGCATGTGGCAGGAAGGAGGTTGACCTGGGCAGGCCACTGCCGTCCACCGAGGCGATGACATCATACACAGCCTTGGGGAGGAGCACGATGGGCGGCCGGTTCAGGTTGCGGGCCCAGGGGCAGCGGAGGCCCGGCTGAGACAGGCTGGAGGTGTGGGTGGAGGATGAGGCTGAGGACGTGGACTTGGAGGGCCTCCTGTGACTCTGGGTGGGTGTGGATGCGCCCATTTCCCTGCCTGTCCCTCTCCAGTCCTGGTAGGGCCGATGCTTATCTGGATCCCCTATGCTGCTGTCGGCCTGGGTGACCAGGCTCCCAGGGGGAATCCGCTGTTCCAGACATGGGAAGTCACTGCCTAAAGCTGAATACCAGGAAAAGAGCAAGAAACAAAGCTGAAAATCTACGAATAGTTTCACAAGCACACAGACTTTTCACATTTTTTTGTATTTTTCTGGTCATGAACAGAGCCACCTAATGAATTTTCCTAATGCCATGACCAGTCAAGTCAATGTGATCAGGTTACAAACAAGAAGAGCGCAATACAACTTGATAAAAGGATAAGCTTTAACTTGGCATTCATTTTATATCAATAAATATTTTTTTCATACATATAGAAAGTAGTGGTGTACCTTGGACTTAATGTAAATTTAGTACATCTTGTTACAGTATGACTGTGCTAAACATTTGTTCAACACAGACCATTTCAAATATGGCATAACGCTAACTTTGCAGTCTTTCAAAAATTGAAAGAAACCTGAATGAAAAATCATGTTTTAAGAACTCCACTGAGCTTCAAGTAATTGACATAGTTAAATCATTTTTCCTGAATCGTCCTGGGGGAGACCATTCATGGAATGTTTGCAGACTGAGATTCATAACTTAGTTTCCTGATACTTGGAGAAACATGGCAATGTGGAAAAAGTTAACCCGTGAGGGGGCTCTGGATGACCAGTGGATGGGATGCATTCAACAGTGCTAATCTAATGGCAGAACTCCAAAGGAGTGAAAAACACAGATATGGGTCACAAATCCTGAACAACAACCTTTAACAACACTATAGATCTCCTATAGGTTACAGGTGTTCTCCTATACTGCAGCATACAGCATCCTTTGCAAAAGCACTGCATCCAATGCCTCCAAGGCCCCTCCACGAATTACCACAACATGCATTAAATGGTGATGCCTCACCCTCAGCGGTGCTAGGGAAATGTAAATGTTCAGAACATGAAGCAGGGTATCTGGTTGATCTACAGAGTCTGTGGCGGTACTCACAGTCCTCCACCACCTCCTCCTCTTCGTTGTCGGTGCTGCTCAGCTTCTCGGGGTCGCTCTCGGACAGGTCGCTAATGGATGGCTGCTCGCCCTGCTCCGCCCGCACCAGGTAGGACGCCAGGCCCAGCTCCTGCTCTAGCGCCGTGCGCATCAGGCAAGAGGAGCTGATCAGCCGCAGGTCACAGTACTTCAGAGACCTGGGGAGGTGGAGGACACACCAGACAATTCACACATACCTCTCAGGAAACCAAAAACACCTGCAAATCCTTTTTAATCATCTTCTCCAATTAAACAACACAGCTATATTTCTTCATCTCTTGTGTGATAAGCTGGAGACCATCCCTGTGCGGATCTGAGACCAAATCATCATCCAGTAAAGAATGTATCTGAACATATTTCTCTGAATAAATAAACAGAAATAGGCTGGATTGCTGTAATGAGTTACTATTATAGCTCTGTGCTTATGATTTAGCTTTAGCCATGCACATGAGCTCTATTATTGTTATTGTCCTCCAGCCATAGTGTCTCTTTTTCATGGTAAGATATTTACTTTTGGCAAACTACACAGTTACGGACAACATCACTGTGAATGGTCTATTAGATAAGAGGGCTTTTCAGAAGCATTTATCAATAATAAAAGAGAAACCTTCCTCCTGGCAGGATCATTTTGTTCTTGGAGGTAATGACATATTCCTAAAGGGTCAGGCTGACCTTTTCTGCACTGGTCAATGATAATGAATTTTGAAATGTATCCATGGAGACGGATTATGAAAAAAAAACATATTTTGCACTTGGCTCAGGACATGATGTACACTTTATTGGAAAGAGGCAGATTAGACTGTTGACAATATAATAAGCTGTGAGAATCCCATTAGCTTTGGAAAGTGAAGATTCCTTTATATTATATTAAAGTTACATTCTTGTGCTGCTTTTAAGACATCAGTGCCATTAATGTTTATAATAACAGCAGCAGCAGAGTGAAGAAGAACTGGACTTTTAACCAGAAGGTCAAATCCAACTGTAGGTAATAAACTGAAATTACACCATTCTAGGAACTGATGTTGGTACAGTAGATACCCACATGCATACAGAGGTAAATATGATGGGTGAGTCATTAATTGCCCCAAAATGACAAACCTATGGCCTGATCTTTTTCGTAAGCATAAGCTTGGTAGCAGATACAGACTGCATCTGCAGTGTGCTTTCTACCCTCCATTCATTATTCATTCCCTTTGGCCTATTCTCATCCATGTATTCACTTCTATTGAACGACATATTCTTAAACTTGGATTATTCACTTACTATGTACTTCTTCCTTTGATTGACAGATAGATGCAAGAGTTGTTTTCCTACACTAATAAAGTGTTTGAATTCATCCACATTTTTGATGAACTGTATTTCTGAAGTAAAGACCATGTTGATTTAATTGTTATTCAATATTAAAGACTAAAGACTCATCTAACCCAGGACTCTGTCTCACCTAGGCAGGGATTCTCCCAGTGGATCTGCTCCAGTGAAGATGAGGATGCAGGACAGGGCCTCCAGCTCCAGGTAGGTGCGTGGGATCCAGTCTGGATCCTGGATTTTCAACCACATCTGTGGAGAGAGGAACAACACTGATGTGATTCAGTTCTTTCATTGCCTATTAAAGCTTTGAATGGTTTAACTCCTGATTATATTACAGCTTAACTGTTTATCAGGTGGAGTGAGCTCTTTGCTCTGAAAATGTGCCTTTGACAGTGAAATATGACTGCATCGGAGAGTTATGTCGTTATTATGAACAAAAGTGATGTTAACCTTTACCATAATTTATTCTCCTTTTAGAATTTTTAAATCTGTTCTTACTCTTTCACTCAACATATTTTACTAATCTTACTTGATTTATAATGTTTCAACATGTATTATTTCTGCTACTTACATACTGTGATTAAATGTATGTTATTTACTGTATATTTTTTGTTGTTAATTGGTAACTTACCTCAGATATATTCATTACGTGTTATTTGTGCGTTTGAAGCTTTGAGCTAGATGGTATTGTGTGACAGGCACTATGAAATTAACTATGCAAACCTTCAGCTGGTGGAGGAAGTGCTTCCCAACAGAGAAGGCAGAGCTGGGGTCACCCAGGACAACCTCGAAGCACTTCTGCAGACCCAGGCTCTCTCTGACCCGGAGCAGGCGCTGATGGGCCACCCTGGCCAGCGTAGGGGAGGGGACGCGCAGCAGGACCATGTGACCGTGGCAGCTGGGGCAGCGGCGGGCGGAACTGAGCAGGCCCTGCACGATCTCCAGCGTCTCCACCGAGGTGTGCTTCCGCAGGTGGGAGTGTCCCGACACCGCCATCAGCGCAAGGCTGTAGTGCTGCAGCAGGACGTGGGTTCGGATCACAGAGCTGTGCAGCTTGGAAAACTGCGCCGAGGAGCGACCCGAAAACGACATGTTAAAATCCTGCACTGTAATCGTGCCTTTCAGTGAAATATGTACACCATTCCATGTTGCAAAGACAAAGAAATCCATCTAACAAATAACATGACTGAACATACACTGAATAGACAAACGATTCAATATTTATATACTGTAAAAAATAATACATATTTAATATATTGCAGCTAGCCAATGCATGTGTGAAGACAGCAGGTAAGAGAAGGATGATGTAGTCTGGACCTAGCCTCTGTTTCAGTGTTTTTCTGCTATTTCACTTTGTAGGAAAAGGGGCTACACACAATTAACACTGTTCACACAATTTTACTGTGATGGGTCATGACTTCTATGATGAGAACTTAAGTAGCATAATGTTCAGGTACATCCCATTGGGAAGTCTAAGGTGCTGAAGGTAGAGCAATAGCTACCTTTCCCCAAGTGTGTTGGCCATGTTCTCAAAGGAGCTGTCATATCGAAGTAGGGGCATCCCACAACCAGATCTTGTTGAATCGAGGAACTCTGAAATTCCAAAGTATCGGGTTTTCTCCCGGTACAAATCCACATCCTGCCCATGAAGATAAGACATGGAAAACATGTGATCTGGCAGTTTAGCAGCAAGGAGCCAAAGTGTTGGATGTTGCTCTTTTGTGACCTGAAAAAGATCAACAACTGACATGGCTGACAGCGGGTTACACTTACGTTGTTGAAAGGCGAGGGCCAGTGGATCTCATTGTAGGGGCTGATGCGTGTGTTCTGGGTCTGCAGGGCGAAGGGGAACGATGTGACGTGGAGGGTCAGGATATTGGCGGCATCCCGAATCTCAGGGCAGTTCAGCATGTTGTCCACCATTCCAGAGCAGAAATCGCCACCACTGTATGATCCGCTGGCAAAAGAGAAACTGACGTTACAGAGCCACCCCAAAGCAGGTGAAGATAACACTTCAGATGGCATTCACAAAGGCCACTTCCTTTTTACCTGCTGAGATCCCAATGGGCATGGTCATGCACCAGGATGAAGAGGGTATAAGGGTTCATCTTAGATTTCTGGATGAGGGTGCTGATCTTACTCTGGGCCCATTGATCCAGCTTGACTACATACTGCTCAGCCTCCTTCTGTGTTGTGCATTCCTTGTCCAACCCCAATTCCCGCAGAACACCTGCAATGGCAGTTTATGACTTCAGTATCCTAACAGATGCACAACACCAGGGGGCGCTCTGATTTCAAACTCATAAATAGACAGGAATCCAGAGGAAAATTAAGTACAAGCTGTTGATGGGTAGAGCTTCAAACCTGAACACACCAGGTACGCTTTGCCATTTGGCGAAATGCCTTGCTTTTAAATTCCTGAACGTCTTAATCTTAATTTATATCCTTTCCAAGAACACCCTGTTCTTTTTAAGTCTGAAAACCCCCTTTAAACTTTAATTGTGGCTGTCAAAACAGACAACAAAAGCTTTACCTGACAAAATACACCCAGATGTAAGGTAAGTAACAAGTAGTGAAATTGTAAATCAAGGGGTCTCCCTAAACTGTTTTTGTTAAGTTGGTGCACAATTTCTTAAAAAAAAAAAAACAGCAGTATACTTGCAATAAAAACAGCACATTTTAATGAGCAAAGTTGTGTAAAAATGTGTAAGTTGTACATAAACACTGTTAATATGACTGTTGAAATTTAAAAGCACCTTTTACGTTCATTTTCAGTTTTTTTATGTTTGCAGCCAAAAGCCTGACTTGGCTTATGTCATATTTTACTGCAAAAAGGGAAAATTGTGAAGCTGAATAACATTATTTATGAAGAACCATGATAAAACAGGGTTAGTGAAACATGGTGAGGGAAAACCATCTGTACTGTATGTTTATATACAGTGAGGCCAGACTGGGACTAAGCAGCTGCATTAACTTACATGGCTAAACTGTAATTTTGCATCAATTACTTGATGTTTACCAAATCAATTTTAATCCTAGGAGATCAACCCTTAGTAGAAAGAGGAAGCTCACCTGAGTTCCACAGGTGTGTGACAACCTGCTGAAAGGTGACCTCGGAGGGCGGGACGGAAATGAGGAACTCCACCTTGTCGAAGGAGCCCAGGTCCAGGTTCTGGGTGCTGGAGTCTGCGATGGCACACACGTGGGACAGAAGCTTCCGGGCAACGGCCAGCTGAACAGGCCTGAGCTCGTGCCACGCAGCCCTGTACTCTGTGCAGAGAGATGCCTGTCTATCACATCGTGACACACTTGTACAGCAACGCTCCTCTCTAAAACGCTCAGATCAGTCCACAAACAACACTTACTGACTTCTCATTTCATCTGCCAAGGGAAAAACCTTGAGATCAACTTTGTAAATAGAGTAGTGAGCAAGAACATGTATATACTGAAAAATACAAAGACTATATTAAAATAAATCCATCATAAAAATTTAAACTGTCAGTAAAGCAGTTACACATTGGGATTTCATAGTTGTGAATTATGCCTGTGAAGGAAACATAATAACACTTAATAACAAGGACAAACACTGCTTTGATCCAGTATCCCTGGAGGTGCCGTCTGTCTGACCTCCAGGAATGCGATGTTGGAATGTCGTGACGGCTGTTCGTCTCACCTGCACAGGTGGCTCTAGGGCTGTCCCCTGAGGACTCCAGACTGCTGGACAGAAACGAATGGCTGTTCTTCTCCACACTGCACTTCTCCAGCAAGACGTCCACATTCACATCTGACAATGCACATTATGCGCCACGTTAGACAGATAACACTGTACGCATATACTTTTGCTTATTTCTTCTATGAAAAGTTCAGTATGTAATTAGGTAACCATAATGACTACATTTTTACAACAAAGAATCTAAGACTTTTTTAACACACATTAATCTGGCTTAAATCAAAATAAGACATTAACATTAAAATGATCTTTTTTCTTTATCAAACAGTTTAGGTCAATCAAAAATGTACTCACAAAGCTGAATTCATAGTCTAAAACATTTGACAAATTTGACTGAGTCCAGTTGACATGCCCTGCTCTTCTTACCTTGGCCCAGTGAAGAGATTAGGGATCCCAGTTCCCTCTCCTTTCCAGGGGCCAGCTGGAGCCCTACCTCCCTCAGACAGTCACTGGGAGAGAGCACGCTCTCTGCCACGGCCCGGGCCTGGTGCTTTCCTGAGTCCACAACGGCAACGAGAACATACACATGTAAATATACATACACATACACACATACACATACATACACATTCACATTAACAGATACATACACATACACATATATGTATACATACATATACGTATACATACAAAACAGACAAATATACATACACATAAACATATACTCAACATGCACATTAGGGCTGAAACAGTATGGAAAAAAATGTGATTAATTTATGGATTATTGTGATGGCAACATGTGATGCATCACTCCCAACATCTCAGTGACCCGTAAATCTCTTCTGCATATCATTTCTGTCTGTTTGAGTGCTGTTGTCACGTGTAAAACCGAAGTATTGCCACAAAACCGACATGCTTCTCGGTTTGCTCCCTGCTCGTTTTGTGCATGCATCATTGGTGTGCATGCATCTGCATCAAGAGCAAACCGTGCATGCACGGCTATTCTCTGCTCTTTACGTTTCCATACAGCTGCCGGCTTATTAAATTAAAATAATGAAATTATCACAACACATTACAATATGCTTATCGTGAAAAATTAATTTGCGACATTTTTAAAAATGTGATATATCGTGCAGCCTTAGTACACATATACATATATACATCTGCATTTACACAAGGCCTAGTACTATTCTTTTAGCCTCATTACTAGATTCTAACTTTTCTTTCAACCTGAATAAATGTGAACCAAGTATAATGCAATACACCTGCTCAGTGGGGGTCAGATATGAGTCAGTGGTTTGAATGGTGAATATGCAAAAATAGATGTGTATTTTTCAGACTGACCCGTCACTACCACACAGGACTCTGTGTTCTGGCTCTTGGCCGTGCAAATGATGACCACGTAGTTGGTCTGGGTCAGCTTGCCATCCATCAGACGGCGGAAGGTGTCCTCCAGCCCTTCGGCCAATGAGGAGATTGCGTCCAGCACTAGCACCCCTTCCCCACAGGAGCTGGCCGCCATCTTGGCCAGCCATGGGAGCTGGGCGGCAGTGACAGGCTGGGCGGGGCCGGACAGGTGAGAGGGCACCTGGGGGTGGGGCTGCTGGTACTGGCGTATCTCCGTCAGGTGGGACTCCCTCCAGGAACGCATGAAGATCTGCTCCAGGTCTTCCATCAGTGGAACCTGGTCAGAAGCTGGAGAAGAGCACACCCACATCCAATCAAATCCCCTTGTTACATGCTTCTGAAACCACACAACATCAGACAGCACAGATGTGGTAGGCTTGTTGATAATACCCAAGAATTTAATTTCAACAACTATCAGAAATGCGAGAACAAAAAGCCACTATTCAATATCTGTGACTACAAATTGCTTGCTGTTGGATATTGCTTCTAGCAAACTGTTTGCTTTTGCCCACAAGTGACGAAAGGTCATTACTCCTTTTAACTACTGAGAGAACCACTCTGACTGAAAAAGTAAGGCACATTACATGGATGACATTCTATTGACTTACATCATCATTACTAGACATATTATATAATGTCACGTATATCTACATTATATAACTTCCCATTACAATACAAAATGATTATTGCACAGATGACTTCAGAGTATATGCATTAACACAAAGCAGCTTGGTAGCACATGTGGCGCTGCCGTGTTTTCTCCCCTATGGTGAGACTCACCCAGCTGCACCAGGTAGTACACAGTTAGCAGGATCTGCATCTCGGTGGAGAGGGGTTGGATGGGCGTGGCACCATGCTGCTCATACACCCGGGGCAGGGCCTGGCAGCTGTGGTAACAGGCCTGTAGCAGGGAGCTAACCATCACCTCACTGACATTCCCAGACAGGTGTGGCAGGGTTCCGTGACCTTAGAGAAGAACACACACACACACACACACACACACACACACACACACACACACACACACACACACACACACACACACACACACACACACACACACACACACACACACACCGCATATGGCTGTTTAGATGCTTTTTGTGAGGGTCATCTGGTGAAACTTGCTATGATATCTCCACATTTCTGAACCACGCAAGATTATTTTCTATGCTTCTCTGATCCACCTCAAATAAACACTGAATTAAAAAACATCAATGAAATGCAAATTTAAAATGGAATGCCTCTCAAAAATATTCTTAATGACAAAAATATTGAATATTTTCTTGTACCACAAAATGTAGGACATTTGGATCAGACTACACATTATGATTATGTTGTAGTTTATTAGGGGGAGGTGATTGGTACTGTCAAACAATGGACCTGCAGCCATGTATTTTGCCCTAAATTTTGAATTAAAATACTCGTGTTTGAAAGTCCATACAACTCAGAAAACAAGTCTTGTCTCATACACATCATAAAAACTATAAATGGCTATAAATGGCTGGATTAGTGGGCAGGGATTTGGAAGAGAAGCTGGACATGGTGGGTGTTACCTTTGTAGATGACTGGCTGGAGTCTGCAGGTACTCAGCAGGTTGTCTGGGACTGTGGCACACTCCCCTGCTGGCAGCTGTGGTGAGGTCCCCTGGGGCCCACAGACTGGGGCCCCATTGTCTGCCAGACAAGAGAAATGGTGCCTCTCACCATACAGCCAAAACAATATCAGCCATGCTAGAGCACACATTAGACCACAAAAGTTCTAAAACAATCACAATATTAATACTTATGGTTGATTATTATTATTATTATCATTATTTCATTCATTTTCTCTCAGGCCTCCCACCTGTTTTAGTGCCATTGGTTGAGGCAGGGCACGTCATCTTCGCTGAAGGTTCAGAGGTGACGGGTGACTCAGGGGACCAGCCCTTGTGTCTTTTTTTGGGGGGTCCTGTGTTTGCTTTGGTGCCTTAGAAAGGACAAACACTTATTTAATTAACAGCCAAAGGACGTTTGGGCCTCCTGCATTTTACAGTAAAGCGCATCAACATCTGATTTACACACAGGGGCAGTGAAACTGATCCACAGACACACACAGAATGTAACACAAATTCCACATCAAAACATGAACAGGGATGTGACTACAATAGGCATGGAAACAAACACCATTTGTCCCAATCAGCATCCAATCAGGTAAAAAGTTTATAGGCATGATCCTACCTACCCCTTTTCCCATTTTGTGTCCACTGCATCGATTCATGGAATGGACACAAAATGGAAGAATCATAGCAAGATAATGTTACAGGAGATGAGCTATGCAACATAACAAGATGGGGAAAAATGCATGTAAATTCCTCCAGAAAACTGGAAAGTTTCAGAAAGGAAGCATTTCATTTTTACAACAAAACAGAGCTTTAGCGGACTTTATTGGTGTGACAGCCTGGGAGGGAATAAAGGAGAAGGGGGACTTTTACAGCCCTGAAAGTGGTACAATGAAAGACAGCATATCAAAGGAGAAGAGAAAGAACAGACAATACAGTGGTCGCCTCCTGAAGCAGTTAAGTAGTAAAACTGAGCCTACTGTCAGTGAGGTGAGAGGCATGGTGGGGTAGGGGAGGGAGGCTTATAAGGTTCCCTGACGGACATTAACATTAAACTGGCGCTGCCTGTTTTTCACTTAACCTCTAGGGGTAGCCCAGGTCGACAAGGGATTTAGACCAGTTTTGGGTAGCTCCATTCCTGGAGGGCTTGAGTGTATGCAGGTTCTTGTCCGAACCACCTACCCCTCCTCAATTATGTAATTAACTGTACGCGTCAACACAATTTCACTTATAGATCAGATCAAGATTTCATGTAGGAGCACACAAACAATAGTCAAGCTGTCATTGTTGAGCTTATCATGAAATGTAGCTTATGTGTCCATTTAAGTACGTGATTGGGGTAATTAGATAATTATGAGATGAAATCCAGAAACTGCTGTGCTCCCTCCTTGCCTGGTCAAGGTTTAGACAAAGCTGCACTTCAGTAGACAAAGGAAATTGCATCAGCTATGCAACATCTCTATCCCTGCAGCACAGGGACAAATATCTCTGCTAGAATAAAAACTATGATTTGGTCCTGGAGGCCTGAAGTCAAGCAGGTGACACAAACTCGCATCAATTAATGACTGCTATTATATCATTTATGACATACTTTTATGACCCTCTTTATTTTACATTTTGGATGGTGTTGGGTATTGTGTTCATAAGGAAATTCAACAGAAAATTGGTGAAAATTTGCAAGTATACCGATCACAGTAGGTCTGCCTGGGCCAGCAGCACCAGAGTTTGGCTGTTGCAAGGGTTGCTGGGATAGGTGACACTCTCTGCCATTGATCAGGGGTGGAGGAGCTGGGGCTGGAGGGTCTACAGGCACAACAGCTGCAGAGAGAAGAGAAAGGCTGTTAGACACTACAAGGTTTCTCCAGTCATTTTCATTTTTATTACTTAATTAAAGTTTTTTAGGTTTTAGGTTAAAATATCAGTAATCTGAACTGTCACTGTAATCCAATTCCACTTTTATTCCACGCCTTAGACAACGCAATGTCTGCACCTGTGTAGCTGTCTGCCATTGGGCCGTTGTGACCTGCTGCTGACAGCATCTCCGTGGCAACAATGGTAGGCAGGTGTTCCTCTGGGGTCGGGTGACTCCCACAGGTCTTAGGAGCGATCTGTCTTGCCCGGCTTTCTAAAAACAGACACAAAAATACGCTGCAATCACCAAAGTAACTAGACCAAAAATAATATCATCATCACCATAAGACTGGTCATTTATAAATAGATTATAAACTTAGTCATCCCGTATTTTTCAAAACAACTTAAATGTAATGATTCACTTTCTCCAGTGAAGAGGAGAAAACCATCATTTCAGCCATGTAATTTGCCATATGGAGATTGCTACTGATCACTGTTAACAGGACCCTTAAAATAACATTTTAATTGTTTGAGGATTTGTACAAATATTGAAAATAAAATGTTCATATTGTATGGTTTTATAACATATGTGGGCCAATGGGTAAGCTTACACCCTATTGTCAATGAAAACAAATTTAACTGACATTTAAATAACAATCAAAACAGAACTGACTGAAGAATTTGGAAAAATTCTCTCTCACTGAATCTCATTCTCTAATTGATTATGTACAATGTCTATTAAGTGGTATTTGAATGAAAAATTCTTAAATATTGGCTGTATAAAAATGAATGAACTGCAATTCCACACTAAAAATCAACAACACAAACAACAACAGCATCCCAGACCATTAATAAAAGCAGAGAAGCATAGATACTGATCTCTAGACAGCACCTGCAGGATATCTCCATCTCTCAGAAAAAGGCATCCCTGTATTAGCCAAATGTTCCTGCTGTATGTTTTACCAGCAAGGATAAATGAGAGCCAGAAAAAAGGGCTAATCTGAAGACGCACTGATTTTCAGCCATATGTTTACTATGCATACACCCTGAATCTGAGGATGCTTAACGTGACTCAACCAGTCGGCCAGGGTGTGTAGAACAATATCGCCCAAGGGGTGGACCAAAGGTTAGGGCAGGTCACGTCGCAGAAACCCAGAGTTGCAAATGCCTTCTGTATTTATGACAGAACAGAAAATTCCTAGAAGCTGAATTCCTTTTAGGTTATAATGTTGATATGCTACACATCAACAGCTTTTTAAGAATGCAAGAATGTGCTGACAGTGAGTAAAGAAATACCTGGGCATATCTGAACTTTCCTGATAAAAAGAACAATAAATTATTTTTTCAAAACTCAAATAACAAAGCTAAATATAGGACTATGACGATTCCAGCAATGCTCCTTGGGACCTAAAAATAAAGTTAAATTATATCAGGAAACAAATTTTCCATGTTGGAATGGTAACCATAACATTCCAGAAATGTTCTAGAAACCAAATTTGGCTAATTGGTTGGGTGGGGTTTCCTACCTGTGCCTTTCCAGCAGATAAGGGGTCCTTTGACCAGTACTCCCTGAGCATTCCTGAGGAGACAGTATTTTAAGTGCTTCTGTTTCTTGGGCTGGGTGGCCAACTTCAGGTTGATGTGGTTGGAGAACTCCGTGAAGTAGCGGAAGCCTTTCTCTCCACACCCTATGCAGTTACCCGAGAAACCTTGGAGCAGAGAGTTAAACACAGCAGGTGAGCTAACACAGGCAGACCCAGTAAAGTATGATCATTAGATCCACGCATAATCTTAATAATTCCATTTAGCATGCTGGACAGTACAGTGGACTGGGATATTTCCTACCAGCCACCAAGCTTCCCTTAGAAGGTTCTGGTCCCCATGAAATTCAAAATGTTATTCAAAGTCAAAATCACAGTAATAAACCCTTAATTACATTAATCAGTATTGTCCAAATAGAGGATAAATAATGAATTAATCCACTAATAATAGAAAAAAAACAAGCAAATTATGCTTTACAACCCTTTTTTTTATTTACGCACACCATACAAACAGTTTTGCATTTTGATAAAACCCACACTGTTTACATAAATGTATTTTCAAATAATTAAAGATCAAATTCAGTTAGCTATCAAGAAAACATTTATATGATTTTACATAAAAAATTTACTACGTTGAAAGCATCCATTATGGGTCCGAACTTCACTATTACTGATAAAATTAAGATTGATGCTTTTATCTTTTTTCAAAAATGTTTAATTGATATTTTGCAGAGACACTGGTTAGATTAGTACTGAGAGAACAGGGTAACATCTAAACTAAAGCCTGGGCAATCTGTGAATTAGGCCAGCCACAACCTTAGCAGTAAGTGGCTGCAGCTTTCACAAGGCCAAGCACGTTTCATTCACAATGCCAGTACTGTTAAAAAAATACATAAAAATCTCAGCCTTGCAAAGAACCCTGTTGGAGTACTTGGTTTCCATAGCCACCACTGAATGTCGCAAATGAGGTTCTGGGCAGATAAACAGGCCATGGAGACTGAATTGCAAAATTAGATATGTCTGTGTGACAGACACAGGATTGGCAAAGAGCAGTCAGGACACCCTGACCCGACTTCAGCACCATTCCGGAGAGGAACGAGCTTCTTTTTCGGATGTCACTTTCAACCCGGCCTTCAAGAAATGAGATCACTCGCTTAAGTGGATGAAAATAATGGCACACTCCCACACATACCCTTCCCATGGCCTTTTCATCGAGTGATGAGAGTCTGATCCATTACAGACTGGACCTGCCATAGCTCATTAATTATTCAAAGTGAAATGTCATTGTCTTCAAATCTAATAAGGAAGGACGCGTCTGTAGGGTGGCTAACGTTTGAGACCATATATTGGATCCCCTGGCCAGCTAGGGTACTATCCTCAGCCCAGCACCCCTCTGTATGAAAATTCCTTGTTGTCTATAACCATATCTCTAATTTCTGACTGCAATAAAGAAACAACTACTTAAAGAGGGTGAATTGTCTGCTGAAAAATTCCACAAGAGCTTGACCATTTTTGTGATGGTCTAACAAATGTACAGCGAGCAATGAAGTGGACACATATAGGAATTAATTTGCCTTCCTCACCTAAAAGTGCATTACGTCCACTCTCATCCGGTAGGAACTTGTGGTCTACAGCACACACCAGGATGTGGTCAGGGAGAGAGGGGGACTTGGCTCCCACCAGCAGGAACCCCAGGGGGACATCCAGACGGTCGCTGGCTATGGAGGCCAGGCGAAGGTCCTTCCCCGCCTGGCAGAAACCTTGGAGGAAGAAGCAGTGTGTCATCAAAGTAGGAATTCTATGCAATCGCAGTATTGTCTGATAAGGCCCCCAGCATGCAAACACCTATGGACCCCTGCTAGCATGCCAAATGTTGTGAATCTGGACAAGGAACACAGATGTGTTTCCCTGCCATTCGCCTAGGGAACGAAGGCCCACAGAGGGAGAGTAGAAGCTAGACTATGTCTTTGTACACGTTTGCCTGGATGATCCCTGGTCCTCCATTCATTAACTATTGAAAGGTCCTGAAGAATGCATTTTCACAGTTTGCTTTATTTTCTCAAAATTACTGTACACATTTAAGTGCAGCGATTCTGGTCTTTTAGCACCTTTCATTCTTCCTGTGTCTGGCATTTACACAGTCTTACCATCAGTGGTGCAACACCCTTCTGGGGGAGGCTTCATTTGGTACGGAATAGGGGGGCTGTTGGACTCTGAGCTCTCTTCCTCATCCTCGTCCTCGTTTTCTGGTCTGCAAGCTAAAGATATGAGCAAGAAGTGATTAAACCAGATTAGCAAAGGCACAACATTTAGCATGCACAGTGTTTTGCAGTGATCAGCACAGTTATTCCATGGTCTTTTGATTCAGGAGAACTGGAACTGGTCTTCATTGCTTAGATCAGGTTACAGGTGATTTTTATATTCATATTTTTATAGGACTAAATCTGGCAGGCAGTGAAGATAAGAGTTTATTGGTCCCATACAAAATAATGCATACTGTAAAGAGTTTTCACATTAATTTGATTAGCTTGTCTTAATGAAAAAGTGGATGCTTATACACACTGTTATTGCCCTTAAAATGGTATCAATATTCTGAAGCATGTGAAAATAACTGTACCCTAAGCTTACAAGAGTAAAATTTTTATATATAAATTCTCAACGTTGAAGCCTTTACCTTCATGTGTGGGGGGTGGCTGCTCTGCTTCCAGGTAGAGCTGGGAGAACACAGGCCTGGGGACGACACTGTTGGAGCGAAGGGAAGCCTCGATGGAGCTGTGCAGCACTTCCTCGAATCGTGTGGTCTTCAGCTGTCCGGCATACGAGTTTCCCATGTTCTTCAAAAACGAAGGAAAGAAGTGAGACCCTCAGGCTTTGAATTCCGCTGCTAATAGTATAACATTGCTTTTGGCTTTCACCTTATAATTGGAGATAACTGCGTTCCAAATGTTCCAAATTCTGATTTTTTTGGGGTTCAGTCAAATACTAAGACCAGCAGCCTTGTTTGTGGTGTACTGTTCTTTATTCATTAACTGTGACATACAGAACGTTCTTTGCTGTGACTTTCATGTAGTACTATTAAGCTACATCATTCAATGGGCAGCGCACAGCAAAAGGCATCACCTGAACAACAGTAAAATTCACATGGAAATGGGGGTTGGTTCATCAAATGGTATGGAGCCAGCTAAAGAATATTGCTAAAAAATGAAGAATCTGGGCAAGTCCAACACGGAATCCATGCAAAAAACAAATATTAAACCATCAACATCAGCAAATGACAGAAACTCACACTTTGTACCTATAAAATGCCAAACAGCACTAATGCTACAGTAAACAATGAAGAAAATTCAACACAGACGTACAGATAAGACAGAGTAAAATTTCCTTTGAAATGGAAGCCAAAGCTAATGGGATGCTGAAAAAAGATGGATGGGATTATAGCTTCCAAAGGGTAAAAGTGACAAAGCAAGAGCAGAATCTAAAAATAAGGTAATATTTACATAGATTGTAAATTAAATTACAGAGGGATTCCAGGATTTATAAATCGTTGTATTTTGATGGCAAACCTGTAGTGCTGAACAGCGTCAATTCCCAACATATTTGTTTCTCAGATATTCTTCTGAATTATGCAGATTCTAGAGATACAACACTAACAAACGTACACCAGTAAAAGAAATGCAGGTTTGTGTGACAGTCTTTAGTGACTCATAACTACAACAGACCTTCAAACAAAGACCACTTCCTTTGCATAAAAGCATGCTATGCCACCTCTGCAATGGTATATATCCTGGGGATTCCACTGGCTGGCTTCTCTGAGAAGACACCTATAGTACAGTTTAACGTGCCATCAATGAGATCTCTTCAGTATGACCTTGTCCATTGTCTAGACATCACAGCTAAACCTTGGTCCATGACCTCTCTGTTCTTCAGATGTGACCCATGGCCAAGTGCCTCACAGATCCTGTCCCAGTTCTTAATCTCACACATACGTGAAACAGTTCTCAATGTAAACCTTTGCAAAAAACCTCATACATTACTGTGATACAGCGGTTCATGAAGCTACAATTCTTTCACCTGCCTTTTCATTTGGTCTAAAAGGGCCTGATATTGAATACCATGCTAAAGCAGACAGCTGGAAACACAATGTCGGAGAAGCTCTGGTTCTGGCTTTGTCAATATGTCAGATCATATTGAACCAAATCCATAGGGACACGCAGACTGGGAGGATTCATGAAAACCAAAATCTCAAGAATACACCTTATGCTTTGAAAAAGCTTCAATGAGATATTTGCAAAAAACAGTGGGGCTGAAAAAGGTCAATCTGATTTTCTAACAACAGGCTGAGTTCACACAGCCCTATGCTTAATCCCCCTTTAAGGCTGCTTGCTAATACTCATTACATCTATTAGTAAAAGCTGAGAACCCATATGCTCCTGCAAAACTGAAATACACACATAACTTCAGCTTAGCTTGCAGTCAACGCCTTAAGCAAAGATCTAAGGCTCAAACCTAATTATTTGCGAGGAGTCAGTATTTTTTTTTATTTGACTGCTTTGTATTTTCTACCCCAAAAATGAAATAAAAGCATTGGTACGTTAGCTAATGATTGTCATTCTGACTCATTCTGACCCAGTGGTCAGGTTGTTAATTCACCACTGTGCTTTCTAGCAGAGAACCATGTGGATAAAGGTTTCTGCAAAGCCACTTAAGATTAATGGACATTACAGACACACTGGTTCAGCATACCGGCGACCACGCAAAACAGGAGGAAGAGACATCCTGTGTTGAGGCTAATATAGCCGTGATGGGTTAAAGAGGAAGATGAGGCACATGGAGAGAACGATGAGGCAGAGCTGATGCAGGGTCTTTGGGACTGCATGACGAGCAGGTGGCCAGGCCTTTTATCCGGCCTCAGGCCTGCTCTGGGACCCGTTTACATTGTGCCTGTTCATGTCTCCGGCTCCCAGCAGCTCAGCCTCCCCCTCCCTGTGCACTGCCCAGTCTAACCAGGGGTGGGATGGGGGTTTGGGGAGTGATGAATACGCCTTCAGACTGGATTAGCACCTCTTTTAACACTTCACATCAACAAGTAAATCATGCTAAGCAACAGTGCAAAGTCATAATTTATCTCATGAATCTTGATTTGATCACGAGTCATTGATCTTGTGAAATACATGTATGTGTTTTAAAGATGAGAATACACAAGGAAGTCATAATCTACAACTTAACACCTTCTGTCAGATAACAATGAAAATAATGGGAAAAAACGATGCTTGCTAATATTCTACTGGTATTGCTGTAATCTGAGAACAAAGCTCTGAGTGGTTTAGACAGGATTACTCAACCAGCTATATTTATAAAGTCCATACATCCAGTGAAAATGCCAGCTTGCTCTGTACAGGGCTTATCAGCTGTCTAAAGTGCTTCCGTATTGTGTCACAAAAGTCAACACCCCCCACGCCCCCATCCCCTCCCCCCTTTGCAAGACCGGACCTTAAAAAGAGCCCACCTCCAGGGTCTGTCACCCCACCAAGAAATTGTTACTTTCACTACCCTGGGCAAAGTGTGGTGAGTATAATTGGGGTGGACACCAAAGGTTTTTTTTCGAACTCTGGGGAGCTTTACCATGGTACAGCACACATAAAAAGAGAAGAGCGGACTGGCCCATTAGAGGAAAAAAAACCCAGAGCACATTATTCAGGCCAGCCCTGGGACTGAATTAATGGTCCCGATTTTGAGGGCCAGGCCTTGTGTTTACCCCCATAGCTCCTCTCCTCCTCCATAGGGGCCATTACGGATCTGTGAGGGCAAAGGGCAGGCCCAGATAACAATGTTTGGCCAGTGCTTTGATGTGCTCAGCAAAGGGCCAGCCCAGCAGCTCAATAGAAGACAAAAGGGGCTGTGCGGGGTGGCCAGATATGCCCCGCTTATTCTTCTCACCACCTTTTGACATCCTTCAGGCCTCTGCCCTTCGACCTCTGCCCTTTGACACAAAGATCAAATTTCAGGGATGGTCACTTACATTCAGAGTTATTTTTCAGCATTCAGCACCCGTGAGTTTGGACATTCTTCCTCCACCCCCTTCCCCCCACACCCCCAAACCCTTGTGCAACGCACCAGCTGCCAAACACAACCACACTGCCGAAAACCGTCAAGCATTTTAAAATGTATCTACAGCTGAATGCATTTTAGGAGCAGCATGTTTATATTATTGTAGAACATAAGCCCTGGGTATTTGAGGCGGGTTGTGCTACAATAAACAAGCAGAGAGAAAGACATTCAAGTGAAGTTTACTTTGGTCAAAACACCAGCAAACTGAACATCTATCTAAAATGCATTGTGTTACTCTAGGCCCTTAAGGCAAACAATAGTAAGGCACTACAAAGACATCACATGGCCATGTGATCTAACTCTGCCATGTGAAAAGGGGAAAGGATCTCTTTCATTTGCTGGCTCAGGACAATTCACATTGCTAGAACATTCCAACAAACCTACTTAAGAACATGAAATATAAGCACTGAATAACAATTTTTAGTAGTCACAATTAACAACAGTGAAGCCATTTGCAGTGCTCGTCTTCCATCAAAGACACCACACACAGTACTGGCTGCTGATACTGAAGACTTTCACTGAATACACTGAAATCTACTAGGGTTTTTTTCTGTCCTAAATCCACCCAGGATTTTGTTAGGAAATATTTCTGATCACATAACTTGTATAGTCTACACTGTATGTGGACACTAGCCAATGCCACACTTTTTTTACTAAATGCTGACTGAATTTATAAATCAGTTTGCAATACTCCTTCGTAATTAAATGCAACTCTAGTCCTACTGATACTGTAACAAACTAAAGCTGCAAAATCAACCTGGTACTCTTTCACATATAGTATTTCATATTGCATTCCACAAGTAAAATTAGGTACATGTAGGTAAAGGTGAGTTCTACTTTATTTTATATACAGTGGCTGCAAACAAAACAGTTTTTGAGCATTAGCATATAGTGAACGTCTCTTCATGTTCTACGGATAAATCCAGACAATCCTCAGTTGGAGGGGCTTGCAAAATAATATTTATATTACAGGTGCGGCAGCAGTACTTCCATTTCCTTGGAAACTGCCACCGATTATTTCTGTATATGACTGTTATATCTACAGTGAGCAAAAACTCAGAAAGGCTTTAATGAAGATCTTAAATTAAAACAGAATGGACATGTTCCTATTTATTTCTTTCTTAAAACACTCCATGTATTTTATTTATTGTCAACATCTCATTCAAAATTTTCTTCATGCACAATTTGAAATGGGCAGTATGTTTCTGGAACATGAGTTCAATTATTCATATTTATAAAGGATAATATTTATAAATATGTTAATACATAATAAATCTGATGTTCTATGCCAACCCCAATGAAAAACAAGATTAATAAAAGTTACAGACAATTCTTAAAGATAAATGTCAACTTTGCAATGCAATACGATGATAAATTAACTAGTATTAGGATCACAATTCGCACTGTGATCCTAGCAACCCCCAAAAATTAGCATCATACCAGTAATAATAATAATAATCCTCATCATCATCGTCATCAGCATCAACATATGGAAAAACCATGCCACAAGCTAATCAATTCAGCCATTGTGCATTTGATCAGATTTGCCATATTGCTGTGAGAAGTCAGTTTTAACCATGTGACAGCTCATGCACTCGAGGGGACATGTCATTGATCACATGGGTTGGTGGCCATATTGGATTTGACTGAAACAACAAATGACATGTTTTGCCAGCTGACTTGTAAATGCATGAACTAACCTTAACACAAATGATTACAAATTACTTGTTCTTGATATGTCAAAGAAGAGACAGCTAAGCAAGTTATGTATCATGGTAGTCCACAATATTTTTTCCCTTCTTGTAAATTTTTTTTCTTATTACTATCTTACCATAGATTGCTTCATACTTTCACTCGACCACAAATTAAGATTTAAGATAGAGACAGCTCCAAAAATAACAGCATAGACAAGACTTCAGGTTCAGGTGGGCACTACAGCAAGATGCTCACCATAAGTTAAGACATTTGGGGATCACTTCACTGGAGTGAGCATACAATGCTTCTGCCACTGCACAATTCTCGCTCAATGGTGGCATTATTTAACAGACTAAATGATATGGCTCCATGACTCCAACAAAACAAAACAAAACAAAAGTACAATCATCACATTCCCTGCTATTGCTCAATCCTTGATGAGAGTTCAGTTTACGGCTTCAAATACTTTCACCAACTCAACTTTGCACTCAGTTTTATTGGCCCTATATTTCAAACTTAAACACAAATGCATTATGATTGAAACTATTATTGCGCTTTTTCATGCATACATTAACAACGTCAAATCAAAAACTCACGCGGTAAATAAACTACTACAGGCGACTCGCGAGCATCTCACTCCCAAAAAGGTATATGCAAGGTCCATGCCATGGTAAACCGCCTCCTGAAAGCTGAAACAACTTTTACCACTCCGTCTATAAATAAAATACGACTAGAGAAGGCCGACAAATCACTATTATAATACATTTTCATTACATATTAGCTTCAGACATCCACTGTAATTTGCAATTCGTTTATAGAGTTTAGAGCAAAATTTGTGCGAAAATGAGATTATTTGTTAAAGAGCATGTGTCTGTCTGCTAAGACCTCCGTCCGGGAAGATTCGGGCATTTCGCTAAGTAGCTATACAAGCAACTATTACTATAATACGTTGATAATACATTCATCCGTAGGCAAACATTGTTATCCTACCTCCGAGTTAATTAAAGACTCCACAAAATGTCCTTTTGAAATTGCTTCTGTGTTGATACAACATTTAACTGATCATCTCAGCGAAGCGCCACACTCATGTCGCTAGACTCAGTCTGACCGTAAGAAGTGATGAGTTAAGGGGCATTACCGTCCGTGGGACTGATTATGACCCCTATAATCATTACATATGGTATCATCCATGCTCAGAGACGGCTGAGTTTTCGGATGAACCATCTACTTATAGGTGAAGACAAATGTCTTCAGGACCCACATATGAACGCATGGTCGCATGAACATTTACTAATAATTTGAATAATACCAATGCAGATATTACTATATATAGTATATTACGTTTTTAGAAATATATCAATAGCTATTTTAAATGTATTACTTTTACACAATCTGAAAATTATGATATATTCTGATTAAATGAACAATCCAATGAAGCTGAATCTTTCAAACAATTACTACATTGAAATAAAATAAACTTCATGACATGAGTATACCTATCTTCTATCAATGTAACAGTTAATCATATTTTTTTCTGTCAAATTACCTAAAGCAATATCTCCCTCTACTGGAGTAAAATAAAATTAAATTTTGTTGGCCTTCATTTTTCAATTCAATGAAAATATGATCACTCATTACAAACCCTGGGTACTTTTGAGCATAACACAGTTCCTATCATATGGAAAGAATGAAACTGCGTACGCCCCATTTAGACGTAACAATGGAAACATATATGGCTCTGGATGATGATGTATCACTAAAAACACTAGGATGAGTTTTATTCCACGCCATTAAACTGTTAAAACCCGTATGCTGGCCAGTTGGATTAAAACTGGAAGGAAGCATTGAAAAAATGGTTAGATTATTCCAAAAGATATTGGAAATGTATAATAAATTTGTATGAGCTAAGAAACTACAGGCCTGTCAATTGAACTTGCATCCCATGTACAATTCTGGTATATGTACTTAAGGAATGGTTGTATATACATTTTCTGGACATCTTTGTGGAATGGGTTTTTTTTTTCATTTAAAGCAGGATTCCAATGTTAAAAAGTGTATGACAAAGTACCACATTAAAAAAACAGGTACACATAATTTGAAACAAAAATCAAAATATATCCGAAGTCAGATCAGCAGGCATTACTGATATTATTTCAGAATGGATTCATAATTGGTTGCAAGGCCGAATGCACTGCAAATTGTGCAAAATGATGGCGGCATTCCTAGGCAACGAAATGTGCAATCACCAGAGATCATTGGCTGGGCCGCTGTTCTCTCTTATTTACAAAAATTTTATCTTGGTACTGGGCCTTATTTAGTATATAAATGTCAAGTTCTGAGTGTGGGAAATACATATTTAAGACAGAATCATTTAAATGCAAGGTATAGACAGAATGAGGGCAATTTGCAAAATCTTCGGAAGCAGGGCTACTATAAAATACATTTAGGTCAAACTCATAACAAGGGGCAATAGGTATATTTTAGTAAAAAGTTTAATTTTGCGCTGATATCAGTTCTCTTTTAACACAGCTATGTCAGCATTTGGAAAACCTTCATAGCTCAGTCACATAGTAGAGTCAGAGAGCTTTGTCCTGTTCAAGTCCAGGCTTGGCAAAGTGCTGGATACTCTCTAACGTGGTAAATAACAAGGATAGCTGGGCTAAATAGCTTGCTACTACCTTATAGTGTATGTTATATTTCAATGCCCTGCTGTTCAAAGTAACTTAGAAGCTATTATCCTTCAACTACCTTCAAAAGCAGAATTGTAATACAATTGTTGAAATAATAAAATAAAAACTCAAAGGCAACATTGACACTTCCAAATTATTCTTCTTATGTTAGTCCAGCTACTTTACATATATTGCTGTGTCCATCTGTCAGTTAAAAACTTCAGTCAAGCTCAAACAGATACTGATGTTGTGAGGCTGTTTTTCAACCTCTGGTACACTAGGTGGCAGTAATGCACCCTGGTGACATCCAATCTACAGTCTCTTTTGATGAGAAGAAGGGTCTATATCATGTATATAAACATCAATTCTGAACTGCATTCTAATCTTCTAAAAAGTCAGTGGTTTTAACTGGACACAACTTGTCTGTTGCCTGCAAAGGTGGTTAGGCTGGCAGCTAAGCGGTTCACAGCCAATACTATCTTATACTAATTTACTATGAACCACAAACCTTTGGGACAGCATCACTCTATCATTACATCTCCACTGCAGGAATGGAAGTAACTTTTTTGGCTAGCATAACAATTCTCATTTGAATAGAATGTCTTGGAAAAAAACTATGTTCTGAATGAATGTTTGTTAGTTTATTTTAACTAATGGCTTTTATATTAAAAGGATACATAATCTTGACATCATGTCTTGAAGGATAGGGGATAGGGGATAGCCATTTTAGATGTTAGACAATGTTATGCAAGTGGAAAATATGACTTGCTAACAAGCAAACATGGGGACATATATCAGACATCCGAATATGATGTTTCCATCCAACACAGTAATTTATTTTATTATTCACTTAATTTCCAGAACATTTTAAAATTCTGTTCTCAATATTTTATTTATAAAAGTTTGTACCAAATGTATCAATGACAAGAGTGGAGTTTGGAGCTGTCTACTGTATTTTGAGAACACAAGCTCCAATGTATCAGTGCCCACTAAAGTAAATTCCAAGAATTATATCAAATACAGGCTTACTAATGTACTGCACAGCAAGAGAGTACACTTAACAAGCAGCCCATCCCATTCACAGTTTGCAAAATATTATACACAAAGGATATCTGTTTTTCTATGTAGGGAAGCTTAGATTTTGTTGTATTTCAGTCAGACAATGTTAAGTTGATTTTAAGAGTGCTTGTACTGAAATTAATTATACATTATTCAAAAAAAAAGAGAGAGGACACATCTCCCATGGCCTGTATTCATCTGTTTTCCTTGCCTCTCCTTGGTGTCTTTCACCAGCACTTCCCTTCTCTCTTGTAGATGTGTATACGAATATAGATATAGACATAGTGAGGGCATTAACCTGAAGACTGACCCACAAATTATCCTACTCTCATTCCCATGACAACGTTTTCAAATTTACGCGAGCATATCGCACACTGTCACCCCCGCCAAGGCGCCACAGCCGCGCAAATTTTCATTTCTCATATTCCCTCCAAAGTCCCCCTTCTTTTCTGCAATCTGTCATTCTGACGGGAGCTTGTTCCCCCCACTAAGTGCCCACAGGCGAATCAGACAGTCAATGGTGACGGGAGCACTTTTGGGTTGTCATGCACTAATGCAAAGTTCCCGGGGACCCGGAGTGTATTCATCTTCATCTTCATCTGCTTGACTCGCCCGTCTGCCGTGGCTGCTGTCGACGGTGCAAGTGGACGAATTAAAGAACCTCCCCCAACCCCCCAGTCAACACACATGCACACATGCAGGCCCGGAAGAAGCTCTGTCAACAATTTACCCAAAATGCACCTCATTAGCCAGCTAGGGCTGCCACTCAGACTGGTGATCTGAGGGTTTTAATCCCGGTGAATTATTGCCGGGGCGCATGTCCGAGCCGGCCGCTAATGAGAAAACAAGAGCTGGAGCGGGTCCAGCGAGGCGGGGCACAGTGGTGATTCATTGGGCAAGGCCGCTCCGGGCTCCCCCGCCCCAAGGGAAGATAATAAGGCCATTTATATGGGTGTCAGCTGAAGGGAAACGCGTGCACACCTGGGTTCTGAAGGTCAGACCGGACAATGATGGCTCTGAAGATGAAATTTAACTGAAGAAAATGAACAAACCCCCAGCCACTAGTTGCTGGCACTTGTGTCAGATGCCATGTGCTCATGTTAGGTCAGAAACAGATCAACATCAGCCTGAATTTGATTTTGGGTTTACATTACAGATGTTTATTTTTTGTCCTTTTATGTGTTTTTATTATATGTGAAGAAATCATCATGCTCAATTCTTAGGTAATTTATGAGTGAAGTACGGCTACCTCCATGGTTTGAGGTTGACATGTTTTGGACCAGATATACAAGAAGGTCAATTTTCAAAGCCGGACTTGAACAAAACTATGTTGTATGTATGCCTTGTTTGTGAATGATTCAGTGCATTGTTTATGTGAGCGAATGGAGCTTTGTGACAGGGTGTAAATGTATATTTAGCAAACACAGTGTGTGGCGTATAAGCACACTGAGGGTTGTACAATGTCTATAATACTACTGTAAGTGAATACAGTAGGTTTTTATAATCTTATGATCAATGATTTTTTTACAGATTGAATGACAGAGGAAATGTTATGAGGATATGCAAAGTTTCTTTAATGTATATATTGATATCCATGCAAACGAAACTCTAGCCCTTTAAATACCTTCCTAACAGAAAAGGTATTTCTAATTTACACATAATGATTGCTGAAGTCATTTGAGTGAAAATCATTGCGATTTTGCAAGCTGCAAAGCATATCATTACCATTAGAGTTTTACACACTGCATAATCGGAGATGCGCTCTGGAAAGTACAGAACCCTAACAAAGTCATTAAATCCATTTAAAAAGTGCCTCATTTGAGAAGCAATAAAATTTTTAATCATTTTATTACCAAAAGAGTATTTAACAAGTAGCTAATTAAATGCCAAAGGCAGGTTATCTAAGTTTAACCTTCAGAAAGAAAACGATGTATCAAAGTCTGCCCCTGGCATTGTGGGATAGAAATGTCATCCTCCATTATCCCCACACCTGAAGTAGCGGGTGGCCTTTCATGGAGAGGTGTGGAAAATTAGGTGATTCAATTAATGGCCATCTTTATGAGAGAGAGAAGGCATGGCACATGTCTCGTCGTAGGGGAATTCAGACGGGACGGGAGACCAGGGCGGAAAAAATGTACCGTTCTGCTACAGTCTACTCAAAAAGGCACTAGATGGGTGCTGCTTCAGCGGAGTTCTCTTTGGGTCAATTAACAAGAAAATGAGAGAATTTGGGGGGGCCAGGTTTGCCTTTGATAATGAGTAGGTACAGTACGGGATGATGTTGCTATTAAATTAAAATAACATGGAATCCACAAATGATTTAGTGCCATCTACTGGGCACAGAGGTGAGTGCAGGTGATGGGTCAGAGCAAGGTGTTCCTCAGATTTAAATTTACCATTTCCTTTGAGAGAGAGATGACCAGCTACTCAACACAATGGAAATTCTTATTCCTTTATCTTCTCTTTGGTGGATTATCACAAGGTCACATACTAGTCACCAGTGTACGATTTCACCTCTGTTATTCTGCCTCTCTACGGTTTGTTCAGGTTAAAAGCAAAATTTGTGCATTGAGTTCTGTAAAATACTATGTAAAGATAAACAGAATATGTTATCTTTCAAGGCCTAACTATTTACTGGAAACTGAGAACTCACATGCACACAAGGGCATCATTACTGTGCCGTCCCCATAGAGACAACAGAGTGGGAAAAAAAGAACAATTTTTCCAATTTTTCACAATTTTTGGTGAAAACCAGGTGAGCAGATTCAGGTAATTATGTGATGCTCCAGCTATTTGTGAAACCCAACATCTACATATATGTGACTACAGTACAATAATAACAAAAACATTAGGACTGGATTTTACACAAACATACTGCATTCTTACATGTACACTGTGCACAGGACAGAACCCACTTTACTCCAATAGCCACACTGCTGATCCAGAAATAATTGAATTATAATCATTATGTTTTTTTCAGTGTATCTAAAGGAGAAACTCACCCAGTAAATTCAATAATTATGTCATAACTTGGCCTAGATCTTATGAAAAAAAAAACAGAATTGTTGTACATTTATATTCAGTCTGAATTAGCTTAAAAAATCTAGTCTAGACAAAATGACATGGTCCTGTTTGGCTTTAATGAAATTGCTCCCTCAAGTTAATTGAAAAGTGCCCAGTCATTTGCATAAAGACCACATTTCATTGCAGAGAGGGAAACACAAATACATGACTGTCCATGAAATATCATGCTTAGATCATTGATCATTTTTAACATTTAATTATCTGGTAGACAATTATAGGTCTGTAACCTTTTTTCTTTAATGAATTGTAGATATTACATTGTAGATATGAATAGGCTGCAACAATTATGCTCTTGAGAAGTTAAGAGAGCCAGCGGGCAGTATCTATAATCTGAACAGAAACACTGCACTGAGATGATGTTTTTGTACATCTGTTTAGACCTTCAAGTAGTACATTGGTTAGCAGAGGATACAGAGAACTAATACAATCACAAATACTTAAAAAAATTCTGTTACTGTAGGGTCCCATTAAAATGTATCTGACAGAAATTCTTAGATCAGACTAGAGCAATGTTCACTTGTGATACCAAAAATGTTTTGCTAATGAGGAGAGAAAATAACAGTAAAACTCACCTCTGTTCCATGCTAGCAGCCATGCTAAATTGTTAATCTCTTAGTTAGTCTGAACATTGAGCTAGCTTGTATGTTGCTTTTGTACACTTACGTCTTCTCTTAAAATTTACAAAAAGCACATTTAACCAAAAACATGCAAATAATTCAAGGCAAAATTGAGGTAAAAACAACATTTTAAGTGATCATAAAACTTAGGCTTCATTGTGATTTTTTCTTATTAAAAAAAATAATTAAAAAAAAAACTATAAAAATGTATTCCAGTGCTTCAGAGGGACAGCATAGCTCTCTGAAATAATGAGCGTACAGGAAAATCAGTGTAACTTGCAATCTCAACATGATGTGACATTTACACTGGCAGGGATTTATAGACTGTCTAGAACAACAATAATGTTTCCTTTTTTGTCGATGTCCACTCTTATTATATTTAAAATGGGAAGTCCCCACATAACCATATATTGAGGCAAGCCCGGTGGTAATAGTGACAGCTCTGTCCATGACATTAACAATAAGGCCTAGTTGCCTGTACAGAAATTCTCCGTTCATTTTTGTGACAACTAGCACGTACTGTAATGTTATATTTAAAACAAACCAGACACAAGAATGGCTTAGTCCTGGTAATGAACATTATGTAAATGAACATAGATTAGGCAGAGCCCAGCATTGTGGGAGAAATATCTATTAGCTGTATTGTGCTATGGAACACAAGACAATGAATAAATGCTGTTATTCTCTAATCTAATCTTCTCTGAATGAACAACTTTTTAAAAAGAATGAGATCTTTTAAATAGATTGTAAGCATATTCTTGTAGTTACACAAGATGAGGTTCAGCCAAGAGCAAAGAAGCTTTCAATGATAATATTAAGTTCTGCAACATTGCTGCCTCTGCTAAAAGGCTAAAGGATGGTTTGTCTAGTCGGTTAGAGTACTTAAGACATTTTCCTTGTTTCCTCATCTCATTTCCTGCTCTTGATTTCTTCTGAAAACACCACAGAAAACAAAGGTACATAGAAGAGTAGAATATAAGAACGTGCTCAGAACATCCCATAATTTGAACGTCCTCAAGCACTTTAATGTCATTTTATGGCTGCATTGTTCATAAGTGATGCCAAGACCTCTAACACTTATGTCCTTCAACGTGACTTTAATTTATGTGGTGTGTTCAAACAACCTACTGGCCTGTGATCACTCGCTGAAATTGCTATGCTGGTTTTATTATGTTAGGTTTGGGGTGATGACACAAGTCATCTCTCCTGGGCACATGGGGAACGACAAAAACACTTGAGGACCGAAAAGTCCAGTTTGATCGGTCAGAAATAAGTCACGTGGCTGGCACGGGATTGGAATCACATACAAATGAGGTCCAAAAATTTTTTTAAAAAGATTTCATGTTACAAGTTGCAGTTTCGACCTCAAGAAAAAGATCAAGGATACAAACCGGAAATGGGAAAATATCAAATAAGCAATTCAAGCTGGCTGTCCTACCAAGGTTTAGATGTCTGCATTTTCAATTTGTAGGATTTTGTAGTGTTTTGTCTCAATCAGTGAGTCAAACAGTCAGTCAGTCAGTCACATGAGGTCTAATACAACCCCAGGTTCAGATTACATATCAATTAACAGTTAAGGAGCTAGCATGAAACTTCAAGGGTTGCCTTGAAGAGCAAGTTTGGTAAACCCTGGTCTAGTCTTTGAAAACTGGAAAATGGAGTTCAAACCCTTAAAATGGTCAAAACAGACATTTTCTACATCTTTAAATCTATGACACGAATTGAGAGTACAGTACAAATGGACTGTAGGAGAGGCTAATTTCAGCACACATTCTCTCTCTAGAGGTATGGCGACCAAGCTGCCACCTCTATTCTAACCCCCTCCCCTCCACCCGCCACCCGCCACCCCCACCTCTTTTTTATGCATAAAGAAAACAGCTCGCTCCACCCTGCAGGTATGGCATCAACGACGCTGCGGTTTCACCTTCACTCCTTCCTCCCCGGTCACCCCCCAGAAGAGCGCTCGGCCTGGCGGCTCCCCGAGCCGGGCCACTCCGAGCAGCTGGGGCGCGGCCCTGCTCAGCCTTATTAAAACGTGGGTGGGAGGCAATATTTCACCCCCCAGAAATATAACAAGATAGACAAGCGAGAGGCGCTAATCCCGTGGATGAAATTAGCAGGCAGAGCGCGGGAGCTGTAGGAGATGATGAACGATGGCCGAACCCGACTGCGCAGACCGCCGTCCGCGGGGATAATTGCACCAGGGCTCCCGGGCTGGAATTTGTCGGCAGGCTTTTTTGATGGCTCTATTTCAATGGGGGGGGTGGGTCTGCTTATGAAATACATAGTAAAAGCTATTAAAATTGAAATTGTTCTAGGGTGGTGTTGGGAGAGGAGGCTATTGACCCTATCAGGCAGTGTTTAATAAGGTGCTTTGCGCACTGGCTGTGGATCCTGGTGGATGGCTGGGACCTGAGGCCCAACGGGCCACTTTCAATGTTCTGGCAACCCAAGCTAGCTCGCTCATGCTCCCTCCCTCCCCCTCCCTCCCTCCCTCCCTCCTCTATCTCTCTCTCTCTCTCTCACATTCACTCTCTGCTGTAGAACATACACTAGTAAAATGGATGTCCATTCAAATGTTTTTTTTGGCAAATGTGCATGAGATTTCTAAGCATTTAACCTTTTTATTACATGCATATGATCATTTTAATATAAATGCCATAATTAACATTTGTCTTTTTTTGTTCTTGTCATCAGTCTTACCTTTTATGGTGTTGCAGCAAAGCAGTTAAGTACAAATCAAAGTGAATAGTATGCTTAAGAGTATTTGATGGGATTGGATTTGATTAGATCTACAACCACGCACTTGCACTTCATTTATGTTTTTGAATAGTTACACACATAATGATAATAGATGAGTGTAATATTTTATGTTCATCAACACCGTCTGTTTGATGCAATTGGTCAGTTGTTATTTATATAATTTTAGAACATCCTCTTAATTACAGCAGCGAACTGCAACACAGAATAACAACAAAAACTACTTTGCCTGCTGGGAGGATATCTGTGTGAATTACAGCAGAGATTAATACTGAACACACAAACACACATACAAAACTGTACAAAAAATATACACAAACATAACATAGAGCATAATTTTATGTCTATTATGTTTATGTTGGAAATCATATTTCTGAGATCCTTCACATGCTTCCCCCTGGGTTTAAAGTGCCCTATAACCAAATGTTTCATTGCAGCACTTGCATGATTTGAAGCACAGGTACAATGTGAACACGTTTGTTGAATGTGCCATTATCATTTGACTTAAGAGAATTCATGAAAATTCATGAAAACTCTCCCTCTAAAAATTGTTGAATGCTCCTGACTGATTTCTCCTTTCGGTGTGATTGAATGTATTACCAAGATGCTTGCTACCTGGTGGCTGGAGCTACAGTATGAGTAGCAAAGTTTACAGTAGAATTATTGCCAGCTAACACAATGGACTAATAAAGGTGTTGTACTGTACGACTAGCAATTAGTACTGGCTGTGCTTGCTTGCCGTTCCGTGGGTGGTTAAAAGTGCAGGGTTCATTTGCTACTCCTGAACATTCAGTATTGGTACATCAAGATTTATTGCATAAAACAATGAATCTGTAGCTGTATCAATTAATGGCAAAACAATTGATCAGTGTGAACATTCTGCTACGAGGACTGGCCTTCTCTGATTTCATGCTCCATTACAAACTGGTGCACTGTAAATAAATGCAAGCCTGAAGTAAAATATTTTGATGGTGAGCATTATCTTATTGCTCCACACTCCTGGCACACTGCTGAAGAATATAATGTGGTACCTTGAATAATTGATGCTGTATTTATTTTAAAATTATGTGATATAAATTTCACCTAGGTAGATTGCATCAGATATTTTGGCTGCTAGGGTTCCAAACTAATATGGGTTTCCAAATAAATGATGCACCAATTATTCAATAAAATACTCTTTTTATACAATTTCTCTGCAAGGTTAGACTGTCAAAATCAAGGCCAGTGTGTTGAATATTTACAAAAACTTTAGGTACCTTACATCATGAATCATACACAGTAAAATATTCAGTGTTAAATTAATTCTGATAGTGTACATTGCACTCTAATAGTGTATGTTTGATCCCTCTTGAACCCTCTGTGTTAAAATAAAGCTAAAAATACACAGTGGGTAAGTAAGTCATTTGGAGTTGGACTTCAACTCCAACTTGCCCTTTAACTTTGAAACAGCTTCAGTCCTTCTCGGAATGCTGCTGTAAAAGTTGATGTGATATTTTAACATTCTTCAGGTATAAAAGCTTCCAGTTCACTGAGAGAAGAAGGAGGTTGAAAACTTTATGTTGAGAAGCTTTCTTAAAGGTTCAGTGATTTTTAGACTGGGGTTTGGGGAGGCCATGAAAATGTTTCATCCTTGTGTTCATGAAAGCACTCTTGGATCTGCCTGGCGGTGTGTAAGGGAACATTACTGCCTTAGAAAAAGGGAACATCCTAAGGAAACAATGTTTATTCGATATGGTAAAATGGGTTTGTGCTCCTGGGCCATAATTTTATCATGCAGAATAATAATCAGACCCAACGCCTCCCATTAGATGGTTGCCTGTATCGTAACACATCTACCAGCATGTTTAACAGTTGGGATTGATGTGGGTTGAAGGTTTGGCCTTTGGCCTTTTCTGCACATAAAGCTATCCTGATATCAGAAAAAAAGTCAAAGAAACATCATCAGACCATATTGCTTTCTTAGTTTCTCATTATTTAGAAATCCATATATTGTGCTCATTGCATTAAGTTACGCATTGCCTATTGCCTTTGGTTCCATGCAGTTTCCAAACGACAGCTCTACTATAAATATCTAGATTGGTGAAACTCATGTCATAGTACTTAACAGTTGGCCATGGAGTAGAGTCAGTTCTTTAGTGATTTCTGAGGCCGTTGTTTTGTGGCTTTTAGCAGGTGTTCATTGATCCTTGTCAGTGAGCTTACACTGTCAGCCTCCTCTTTCCTCATGCATTTTTCCCAAGGCCATTCATTTTATATTTGACATATGAGAGAAAGAGTTTCAGAATGATTTTTTATTCATTACATAATTTTGCCTTACATACATCTTACATCTTTTAAAATGTGTTAGCTCTCTTGTGTTGTTTTAGAAACTCATATTAGATATTAATGCTTATTTTGTGTCATTTGAAGAACACTCATTTGTAATTAGTGTTGACATTAATGTTACAATTCTATTGACAGTGTTTGAAATGTGATTTATTTAATTCAAAATGCGATTCTTTCAACTTTTTCATTTGGTGTTTTCATAATCAAAATTTGTGCCTCCCCCTCTCACCCGATAGCGTCAGTGATCTAATGTCATTGTCTTTGTGCCAGACTCACCATGGCTTTCATTAACATATCCCCTTTAAAAAGTGCTGTGGACCACGGTCTATGTCTATTGCTGAAATTCAGCTTTGATTGCTGTTCCTCTTTCCTGATGCAGTTTTACCCTTTTCAGCATATGCCATGATTTCTGGATATTGTTCCCCTTCTGTTTCTGTGACTGATGCATCTGTAATTCAGACACCAACTACCTCACCTCTTTTAAAATGTGATAATTACAGTGCAGGTTTTCCCCCTGTTTAACATCAGACCTTACTGTGATGATCATGACAACATTAGTTTGTGTCCCATACGGCTAACATCAGGTAAAACATGCCCTGGTACAACTCATAATATAGCTTTCTAGTTTCAATATTTTACTCACCCAAATTATGCTTCACACTCTTTCTTTTATGGCTCCCTCCATTTTGATATTCCTGCTTAAATTTACAGGTTGGTCAACCAATGGCCTTACAGCTACACAGATTTAAACAATCAGTGACACAATAACACAGTAATAATGCACATCCATTGTAACCTCCTATGGAGGTTACTGAACTTTGCTCCTTTTTAAGGGTAAGATTCATACATACATACAGCACACAGTCCTCAGAGCAGCAGAGGCTGAAGAGGTCACAGGAAGGACATTCCTCAGCGGCCGTGGGGCAGGGCTTTGGCGGACTTCACCAATCAAAAATCCAGAATGTTGGTACAGGACAGCCCAGGTCCAGGAGCACAGGGAAACAAAAATGTGCAGAATCAAAGGACTTTATTGAGTCCAATCAATGTGTAAGTTAAAATGCCACACAGTGAACACTGTTACAACCAAATTCAGCTTATTAAGAAGGCTATAGTGAATGATGTTCTGCACAAGCTGATTATTAATCATTTTTAGGAACGCTTTAGTATATTATTGAGAATAGGTACTGGATGAGAGACCAAAAAGTTACGTTTTTGATCTTGTTTTAAAAACCAAAACTATTTCTGCTGCCTGCACAATCTGTTGAAGGTCATTTCAAAACTTGGAAACCCTAAAGCTCAAAGCACTGCTGCTTGGTTTTAAGCTGAGAAAATCTGGACACAGCAAGACATCTCAAATCTTATGATCACAGAATCCTGTTGGAGTAATGCAGTGTGATCACTCAAATAAAACAATTCAGTATACATTAAAATATAGATGAAACTTCTGATTTACACTGTATGTCTAATGCAACTTTTTTTCTTGTAGGTAACTGCTTGAGAAAAGCTGGGGATCAGTTTATGCTTTGACAATGACTTCGAAAATCTGCACTTTTGAAAAGAGTGTGGCTAGATAACTAATTTAATATAAAAATATAATTTTAACAATATTTACATATTTTTGCACAAGAGAAAATCAAAAGCTGTCTGACCACAGTATGTTATGGAGTTCACCTGTTTTCATTTCAGAGGAAATGTTTCATTGTTGAAAATGCTGCTGTACAGTCTTGTTTTTTGTCACATATTGTGTTTTCTCAAAAAAAAAAAAAAAAACATCTTTTGACCTTACTTGACCATATCAATCCAAAATACCTTTCATTTTGCCCCCCTCTTAATTAGTTACACAACCAATTCAACTCATTATGATTAAACCACAATAATTTAAGCATTGAGTAAGCATTTCTGTTTAGCTTTATTCATTACTCATTTACCATATGAGTAATGAATAAAGTATATACCCCTGTCACCCTTAACAGAGGAAGTTCATAAGTGTAACAGTTTCTTCCTTAATGCATAAGTAATTTTCATCAAAAGCTGTCATCTGTACAGACAGCTCGCCTGAAGTGGTCACATTATCCACTGCCTGTCCGAACAGTGCGTTGTTAGGACCAACTTGTGTTTCTACTATGTGGCCAGCAGATGGCAACATATACCATGGAATGTGCCATTGGACTTTACTCACAGTAATAAGACTTAAAAGGACTCAATAAGGACATGAGCATAAGCATTGCATTACTGTATTTTAAAATGCTCCAAAACACATATTTTCATACCTTTCTTTTTAATAAGAAAACTTTTATACTGCACACAGTACGTCCCTGTTGACCTTGGATTACACTTTAATAAACACTCTGGAATGCTTGTATAATAAAACACAAAATCTCTCATTGCGCGCTCTTCTTATTATATTGTCAGTGTATTTTCTGGTTGTATCAATGTATATATATATATATATATTTTTACCATGTTGTTAAATGGTGTTTTAAAAAATGGCATTACAAATTACAGTCAAAAGATCACAAATTATAGTCAGGAAACCCACATGCAGAATATTGTAGTCTTAAAAAAGTAAAGCAACCACATCCTGTCAGATGTCATTCATACACCCATTGCTCTTAACAGCTTTGAAGTGCCTTCTGAAGTTTTGTCTGAGGGCCAGGTCTACAAATAGCCCCCGTCCTCAGCAAACATCAGGTCTGTCCCTTATTCTGTCCGTCGATTTCTCTTTCATCTCGCACATGATTATAAGACCTCCCTTGTAGCCACACAATAAGTCAACATGCATCACTATATAACACTTAAAATAGCTGTTTGCTCTCTGTCAACAGGCCTAAATTAATTTCCACTTTGCAGGGAATGGATGACGTTCGCGTGTGAGCAGCGGATGCTACCGTATGTACTGTGAGGATTTATGCTAATGAGGCTCTTGTAAATTGTATCAACTGTTCACCTTGCGGAAATGTCTTCCATGTTCAAACACTTCATACCTGCGTAAGCCGTGTCCTTGAGATGGAAGAAAGGGTGCTTCTGCTATGTTTTTTTAAAAAAACAAAACAAAAAATGTGATCTGATTGAAATCAGCCAGAGTATCTGAGAGACAGTTCTCAAAGACGAGCCTGTCAAACATTTTGAGCCATAAAATTAAAACATTTCATCTATTATTCTGTTAAGCTGTTTTTTTCCTGTTTTGCAGCTGTTTCCAAGTGCCAGAGGGATCAGAACCCAAGAACAAGCTTCATCGCACAAGTTAAGTAAGATACTGTATATATGTTTAAGTATAATACTATATTGAACCTGACAACTGCTGATCGGACAAACTGAACAGTTCAGTTCAGTCAACTTTTTTTGAAAGTCTTATTACAAATATATATTTTAAGAAGAGCATTTTATTATGATATAACTATATTTTTTCTTATCTACCAACATAAAGAAAAAACAGATGCAAGCTTTACTAAAACATGCAAAAAAAAAAAAATACTGCACATTACACACATTGCAAATTACACACATTACAAATAGTTGCTGGCCAAGAGAAGCTGCATAATTAATGTGTTGTCTTTTCCAATATTACAGCTGCTTGGTTCTGCATTGCATATTTTTTACCAATTAAAAATAAACCTTTTCAATGTTAAGTTACTCAGATTGGAGGAAGCAGCATTATATTGTAGAAACACGAAATATGTGGAAACAGTACATATGAGATATGTGTAGAAAAATATTTACATAGTTTGAAATCTTTTGATGAATGTTTAATGGGGAAGTATCAACATGTTAAAATAATTTAAAATGTCTTGTGCAGTTATTCTTTGTACAGTTACATGATTTTAAGAAATTACCAATAGAGCAGTAAAAATAATAAAATTCCATATGAATATATGCTTTAGGAACAAATAGTCATTTTATAAGTAGCCAACTTGTTTTGTAGCCATCATCTGCTACCAGATTTTTTAAACATACAAATA
Organism: Albula goreensis; assembly: GCA_022829145.1. NCBI lineage: Eukaryota > Metazoa > Chordata > Actinopteri > Albuliformes > Albulidae > Albula > Albula goreensis. The sequence goes on from CM040749.1 coordinate 27,913,925, forward strand.
ATTACTGCAAAAGGCACATAGCATATACACACATTTAATTTATAACCAAGGAGAAGATAATGAACTTTTACATGTTTTTAGAGAAATTATTGAACTTGGGATAATCCAAACTTGATTTGTGAAAAAATGCATCGATGATAAAATTGCTACTAAGAAAAGAGAGGCAAAAATCTTTTGTTCATGTATTTTCTTCAGGTTTTCAGTGTGATACTTGCAGATAAGTCAGAGGGAAAGATGTGCTGAAACAAGTGTTGTTTTTTTGATTTTTTTTTGTCTGAGCCAGTGGTAGATATTCATTACAGACATTATTAATTAAAAAATAATAAAAAGATTAAAATAACCCACATAGTGATGCAGTGCAACCAAATGTTTACCCACAGCTGTTTTTAGAAATGTTATCTTTCCATGCCATTGTACATTGTTGTGTCTGTAATGTGTTTGCATATACCAGTACACATTGTTGTGTCTCACAATCTGTTAGGAATGACTGTTGTGTATAAAACAAAGGGAATAAGTGGACATTCTGAAAGGTTGTTATGGCACAACATAATTAAATCAGAACAGACTTGATTATATCATAATTTTCTTTGAGTATGCTGTATGTTAGTGGACACAAGCAAACTTTTTCTTTCAGAATTTGATCTTTTCCATATGCCCTTAAAGTCAGTTTTGATTGAATTGCATATGTCCTTAAACAGAGTAAGTGTGTTCGATTGAATCAAGCCCTGGAGCTGAGCATTTTGTCTCCCAAACGTGTTCAGTTGTGTTGAGCTCCTCAGACGGACATGCAACATAATTGACCAGTCAGCTGCAATAGGAAAATAAGGTTTCATTTAATTTGCCACTCTTCACAGCTACACAAATCCCATTCCAATTCCAGAAATTACCAATTAAGTCAATTTCCCATGGTTTTGGGCTCACTGGAATCTTTTGTCCTTTGATTAAATTGTGTTTACCGTTGAAACAATTATTCTCAATTTAAGTGTTCTGAGGAAGATGAAAGCAGTCCTCCTGGAGCTCTCCCGCAAACCCGGCTTGTAGATACGTAACCTCTAAAAGAGTGTTTTCATTTCATCCCTGCTCATTTGCCCGCCATGATTTAATTTCCCAGCCCTTAAACATGACGAATTACTGAGCTTGTCTTCAGTTAATGCTTTTAACAGATCCCAATAAACATGCATTAATCAGGTGAGCTCCTGGACCAAACGTGCAAGCTGGAGCTCCTCGTTTGACTTATTAGGCGACGACTTTAGCGCACAACCAGGTGGATAATCTACCAGCTTTACGGCCTTAATTATGCTGTAATCAGTTCAGCGGGTTGGCCCTCAGAAAAAGCCAGAAGCACTCTGTTTCTTTTCCCCCGGCTTCTTTTGCTGCCCCCCACTACCACCACCACCACCAACACACCACCCCACCCGCAGCCACCCATATTCTCCATGTCACAGTAAGACCCCTTTGACAAATCACATGAAGGGCAGACTAACTTTGTAGGATGAGACAAAGCTCAAGCATATGGCAGAATCCCCCAGGTCTAGTCTTCAAGGCCGGCCTACAAGGCCCCGCGCTTTCTGTGCAAACCTTCTCTCTTAAGTATCAACCATTACCATTTATGGATATACGGCAGTTTTCCCTCCAGATGTGTCAAAATCGCTGGTGAATGTTCAAGTACTTGGTTGTAAATTAAGGCTTTTTTTTTAAAAATGATTTTCCTCTGCCGAAAAGAGGGAAAGAGACACAAACGTGTGGAATTGGCAGAATTCTTCTGTGGAGACTTCTGTCTTCATCAGTGCCATGGCAAATTTCTTTATAGATAAAAATGAGGAATGGGTTTTACAGTAATAACTTCTTTTTGTATTTTCAGGTTTGTTCCTTGTGTTTATCTCAGCAAATACTCCTGTGAATGTTTGAAGCAGGGAATAAATATCTGCTATTAAACTTCATTATTATAAATCAAATGGGTGCTTAATGAAGACAAAGTGAAATATGGATGTTTTTCTCATTGCATTCAAGGCCAATTAAGTGGCCCATTTAATGCTAATTAGCCACTAAACTTCAATTTATGTCATGTTATTTACTCTTTTGAATTTTATGCATCAAAATACCAGTTTCTGCATGAAATCTAATCAGGCAACATCTGTTTCTGCCAATTGCTAACAAGTATGTTTCACCGTAACGATGATGGAAACACCAAGAAGTCCAAAAGCTCAAAAACAATATGCCCACAATGAAATTAATTTCAGAAACAATGATTTCAAAACAAAACATTTGGATATTTGAATTAAAGTTGAATTTTACACATTTTACTACCAAGGCAAAATTTGTATGTAAAATGGAAATAACTAATATTAAGTGACACTGGAATCACTTTTGTGAAAAGTGAGACCAATAAGGCTCTGTTTGTATCATTTGTGCAGAGCTCTTGCATCTCAGGGTGCAAGAGCCACCTGAGTTTTGCACAGAGACTTAGGTGATAGCTGAAACATCTGGAATTAAATCGATCTACCATTTTCCTGTGTGAAAATGTTGCATTTAACTGGACAAATCTATACTTATTATATCACATCTTTATGGACAGTTGTCCTTGAGGCTGGACTTTTACAGGATATGACTGGTGATATGGTTTATAGTTAATGTAAACAAAGTTATGAGATATGGCACACACACTTAATAATTATAAAAACATTGCGGCTTTATTAAAATGATAATCAATGTGTACATGATTTGTCTGCAGAAAACACAACAAGAAATGACAAGCTGGAGTATTGAAACACAGCTTGTGTGTTGTTCCTCCACCGTTATATTGAACCTAGGTAGGTATAGTAGCAAGTTAAGTTAGCATGTGGTTCCACTTAAACTAGGGATAATTTATCATTTAAATCACAGTGTTCTTGCTAAATACTGGATGCCCAGTTAAGTCAGATTTTCCGTTGAAAAGCTGGTCAAACTGAATGCTCAGACACATAAAGCTTCTTATCCCCTTCCCCAGAATAAAGAGGAAACAGTCTCTGACTGTTTTGAAGAAGACAGCATGGCACTCAACGGTGGAGCTAGCAGCAATGCACTAACAGCTGGAGGTGGCCACATACAGCAAGCTCAGGAAAAGACAGACTGCAGCAGAGTATAATTGGTTGACCCCATTAATGGACCAACATGGCACAGCTGGTAAGAAGATGACCCCTACTGCCCAGTCCTAGGAATGACTACAAGCATCTGATAAAGTTATGTTTCATGCACTGACTCTTGGCAATGCAGATTTCCCTTTTCCTCCCCATCTCTAAAAGGGTATGAGTTTTCATAACCTGAGATCAGTCCTCTCACAGGTACTGGATAAGCAAGACAGAGCTATCAACTATACTAGCCACAGTCAGTGGATAGCCCAATGAAATGAATTATTTTGCCGTTCAAGCAAGTGGTTTCTAGGACACCTAAGGAAAACCTGTTAAGGGTGAAGCGGTCACACTATTTAAGAAACAATCAAGCAACAATCCACTGTCTTAATATGGGCACCACAATGTGACAGGAAGGAACAAAAAACAAAGACCAAGTCTGAATAACTCCATTCAAGTGGTGTAGCAGTACTTGTGACTGACCAGCGTTTTCTTTGCATATTTGATATATTGATTACACACTTGATTACACATTACTATCCAGTTACAGTGCATTTTGGGTTTTTTTACTTTTTTGCACTAAGTGGTTTTCTCTATGAACAAATACACATAATTCTGCATTCACTCTGACTACAAAAATTGTAGAAAATATTGCATTTCTATTGTTGAAATGCAAAAAGAAAACCCACCACACCAGGTAATATTCTGCTTCATCGTAGCACAACCATCCTGGAGTTGATTTAAATACCGTAGTATGATGAGGAAATGCATACAGTAGTTGTGATGGACACAGTCTTCTCCCACCCTTTTCAGTTTCAAAACTTGACACTACTTCAGCGGATGGCAGAAAACAGCTTGAGCGGGTCCAAGATTAAAACAAGCATGGCGATACATGTTTATTCAAGTGTTTGATATAGTTCTACGACTGTACTCCGAGGCAGCAGACATGCAGAGCGTTTCTCTTCAGGGTAGCTTTTAGCTTAGCTGACAGCAGCACAGAATCGTATGTTAATGTCTCCAGAAGGAATTTTGATGTCAAGCCAGCACTTTTCATTTGAGCTGGGAACACCTTTCAGGCAATTATTGAAATATTCAGCTATATAAAAATAGTCAGAAGGGCATGAAGAGCACCAGAGTATCGCAAAGGAAATAAGTCTTATGTCTCTCTTGTGCATGTTATTCTTGGCATGGCATGGCATATAGTATGCATTGAGAGCTGTAACATTTGATATATTCTGATATGTTAAATAAATCAAGGCAGCAACAAATACTAACAAATTTACAAAGATTCACAGCCATTCAATATTGCAAGGTTTACTAATGGCATTGATGAAAATATTAATAAAATATTATTTGTCACATTCTGAAGGCAGGGAATAAAGCACCATTAGTCTCAGGATGAACCAACAAGACACACAGAAAACAAGGAACCTACAATGTATTGAGCTTTGAGCAAGTGCAAAGATAAATACAATGATAATACAATGGTCATAATGAAAGTACTAAACCCTGTTTATGGCTTTTTATGGAGTTTATGCTGAGGTTGAATCGAGTGAAAGTGTGAACTGGTGTATTAATTGTTTGTGGATGTAGGGGAAGGGAATCCTATTGGACAACAGAATCATTTACTAAATTTTGCAGCTTAATTGGAGGTCAGGAGAGTTTCATCTGACAGTGATCCAGAAATTGGAACCAAAATTAGAGGAAGATGTCACAGGAAACAAGCACTCTACTTGCTCCTGCTCAGATGTGCACTACTCATTATCCAATGTAGAATGAATGCATAGCTTTTAAAATTAGTTTTTACTTATTTAGATGGGCTAGTTACAGTATGAGAGTGGCTTTGAATGATTATTTGAATGACTATTCTCTACCTTGGTGACTATTTGAAAACATTCGCTAAGGCAGAGAGGAATGCTCCTACTAAATTACTACTTACAACTGTTGCTTTACGTGTTTCCATACCATTGTCTAATTCTTTCTGACTGAGAGAAAAACAGAAAAAAATGATGTACATTTGTTTTTTCTATCACGAGAAAGAAGACGGTCTACATTCCTCCTTTGCCGCATAGTTTTTGCCACTGAGGGATACTAATGTGACCGTCGGAAAGCATGGCTGTCCAGACTTGCCTCCTCAATCATGCTCTGTCACCGAGGCAACCAGTATATGCTCTCCTGCGGTGATGGATAGACTGGGAGTACGGTGGTTTGGGGGTGGGGGTTGGGGGGGGGGGGTGGTGGGGTTTGGATGTCCGAGGAGCTGGGGCAAATTACGAGGGGGGTCTGTCACTCCAAGGGGGGCTCTTTCCAATACAGGCCTCTCCACTTGGGCTTCCTGACTCTGAGGATACAAGAGAATGGCAGGGAATGGCCGCAGAAATTACCCTCCCTCATCGGTGGGATTTTAATTGCCTTAATGTAGGGATAGTTAACTAGGGGTCAGATCTGGTCTGATGTTGACCTCCCTTTAGTTCTATGGGACAAGACTAAAGTGTATCAAGTGCATTAAAAGGAGCAACAATTTTGCACCTCCATCACAACATTACTACATGTGTCCAGGTCAGTATCTGTGTGGTATCAGCAAGGAGGGTGCAACTCTTCCTTGGCTTTTCATTACAAGATTACATCCTAATGTTTTATGTTGCTGCTGTGTTGCTACTGCTATGTCTGATGTAATCTTATCAGTCTCCAACAGCTATGCACTTGTCTGTTGTGTTTTGTGATTGTGATGTTGTGTTGCAGCTATATGAAATTTCATTTTGCGTGTTTTTACCTGTGTAGAGACTACAGAAGAAAGCTGCTTTTCTGTCCTATTCCCTTTCCTTGCATTGACAAAGGGAATATTCTGGTAAACAATTTCCAACACTGAAGATAGTCCTGCCCATCAACCATGGAATTCCATTTCTGTACATATGCTGGACAAAGTTATGCAACTGTTCATCATTATCAAGTAGACAAAATTATATTATTATGAAATTCTGTCAGGAACATGAGAGAAAATGACACTCAGCTGAAACACTCCCTATTTACAGTCAACCCTATGCCTGATTTAAATTACAGTGCTAACTGAACCTCTTATCAGAAATGTTTAATCTGTTGCTAATAGTGTTTGCCGGCGTGTTCTTGTTTAATCCAACACTAAACTCGATATTGGTTCTGGGTCTTCAAATTTGGCTTATTCAAGTCAAAGATTTTAATTTAAGCCCAATTATGAGATTTTAAACATGGATCTTGATGTAGTATCTGTCCACTATACAGTAATAGTGGAAATCAGGAGTACAGGTATTGGGGTAAGAGGAGGGGAGTGGGGGAGGGTCTGGGGTGCCTAATAGTTTTTTTGGTTGAGTAGATATTTGTTCATGCCCACTGAAGGTAGACACATGTATTTATCAACAAACACACAGAGTCACATCTCATTACAGCATTATTGCTCCCAGAGAGCAGAGCAGAAAGGTCTCTTTAATCAGAAAAGCACTCAGGCCAAAGACATGACCTTTATAAAGCAGGAACATTATATATCGATAAAAACATTGTATGATATTACACTGATGCCTTAATTCATATAGGGAACCTAATGATGGCTTTAAAGGTACTGTCAAAACCATGGTGAAATGGATTTCAAAATGGTTATATAAAGTTTTGCATTATTATATTATGTATATTACTAAAGAAAGATTCATGAGTTAAAAATATTTATGATAAATTTAGAAACACCCAATTGTAATTATTCTGGTTTCAGAGAAGCGTGTCAGAAAGGAGTGACAGAGGGACATTGTCCAATGTCCAGATGGAGTGTCCCACCATTGCTTTTCCAAGACATTTCCAAAAAAAACATTCTGATAACATTCTGGATTAAGGCACTTTGTGAACAAATAGAAGTTGTAGCTCCAACAAAAGGAAACGTCCTACAAAAAGAAGTGGTGAGTTTGCTCAAGAAGTTTTCGGGGTATATGCTGGTGTGCAGAATTGTTGTGTGTGGGTCCCCCCCTGGGCCCAGCTCTGGAGGTTGATGCGTCCACTGGGGACAGGTGTCAGGCAGGTGCGTGTGTCAGTGAGTAATGGCACTATCAGCTACCCATCGTGATCCATCATGCGCGGTGCGGCGATGCGCGGCCTGGCCAGTGAGGAATCGCAACGGCGGTGAGGTGCCGAGCCCAACAGCATACATTACACAAGGTTACCACCACCCCAGTCCCACCACTGTGCTACTGATCAATCTGCTCATCAACCATGGGTTTATGCCTTATGTTTACCTATGGATGAAAGAGGGAAGAACGGAGACAGAGGGAGAGACCGAGATCTTAAAATATGTTCCTGCTTTCCATACCCTGAGGGACACTGGCTGGGCAAATTCTGTTGCCATTGCCAACACATGACAGACTGTGTTAGTATGCAAATGTTGTTCATTGTTAGGGAAATTACCCATAATACTACTTAAAAGATTATTGTTGCAGCTATTATTACAATTAATTACGATTATAACCTGATTACTAATTACTGTTACTATTACCATTCATGTTACTACTCATAAATTGACACAACATTAATATTTTGCCATCTATATCAAAATAATTTACTTGGAAACATGGTATAGTCTAAAATCTGGAGTCTTGGCATCAATAGCTTTGGAGGTCTTCTATGGACCATATTATGATAGATAATATATAGAAAAAACCTTTGAATATCACCTCTAAATCTAATCTAATCACTATGGAACTTTGTCAGGTATGTTTTTTTTACACTTGACTATAGACTGCTAGTTAATAATGAGAAAACTTTATTTTTTTCTCAACCTTTTTTGAACTTGAGTCCAAACATGGTGAAAACTGGGATGAACTGTTTGATACCTGGACTTTTCCAGTCAAGCGGGAACATCTGGTCACAGGAAACTAGCTACCTAACATTAGCGACCTACAGCTTATCTATCACCAGCTGGTATCATTGTTGTATATGGAGCAATTGTTACTGTTAGCTACTCTAATATGAGGTAACTAAGCTTAAGGTTGCTGTCTAGGAAACTGGTTAGCTAACAAGATAGATGTTTTGCTAATGCACAGAAAACACATTTGTATGTTAGATTGGACAGACAATGCTAGTTAGTTCACTTGCCTCTGTTGTTTTGACAGATGTATATGTGCGCTAGGAGTTTGTACTTTCATTTGCTGATTAGATGGCTAGCAGTATCTATATAACAGACAATTTGACAGTTACTTTCATTAGTTACTTCCAAATTATTCACATTTCCATTAACAGTAGGCACAATTTAATCAGATGCTGCTGTAACTCAGTTTAAACCAGTTGTTTTTTGCCTTTTTTACAGTCACGTTGGCCACAAAACCAGACAATCATATGAAAATCATAAGAAAAACAGATTAGAAACAATAATGCTGAGTGCCAGAAACAAAACACAGCTACCACAATAACCAGCAAGGAAGCAAAAAAGAAAAAAACACAAAACAAACTAAAGCTGGTTTCTGCAACAGGCTTATCTACACCAACTAATCTACAAAAACAAAATGACCACTTCCTCAGCGTGCCAGAGCGAAATTAAATGTAAAAGTCAGATAAAGTAGACACACAAAAGAAAATAAAAACTGGTGGCACTGTAGTGCCACTCTCTACAAATGAAATGTCAGGTCATAGGCAGGAGGCCAGAGCGATGAGCAGACAGCATATGTTATCCCATTGCAGCAGGATAAACTAAGCAATTAAGCAGCAGGCCCAACAGGATTAACTCAAGTAAGAAAAGAAAATATGGGCAGGGCTCATATCTTTATACATTACTGAATGACACAGCACCAGAATGTTTGAGTGGCTCCATATTTTGTCCATATTCTGATACCAAATCAGCCCTATTGAGTCCTCATTGATGTTATCTTTGTCTGACTTTGGTACAACTTCCATGCTTGCATAATGATGTCTGAAACTGGATTCCATATACATGTACTGCTGCATTTATGCTATATTATTTATACTGAATCCAGACCTGTATCATTTGACTTGAATTCTGAACAAAATGAATCTTGAAACAGTGTCCTACTATCCTGACTAAAACCCTCCCTCCCTGAGAGATGCCATGGCTGATTGTGCACCACCATGTGGAGCTGCTGGTGACAGACAGTGCTAACATATCCACATCTGCACACTGCATCTCAGTGCCCCTGGGTCAGCCATTTAGCAATGCCTCAAATCTGATATCTCATTCTGACTAAAAACCTCCAAAATGGACTCCTGTACTGCAACTAGTCAAGCACAAACAACACAGAATATGTTTTGTTTGTGCTTAACTAGTTGCAGTATGGTTAAGATGTACCACGCCACTTTGTTGATTCATTGCATGGCCCCAAAAACTGATTTAGTGGGAATACAAATTTACCTCTGCATGAAGGCAAAGCAATATTTGTTGTAATAGTAATGTTATATTATAATTAAGTGTGCATAATTTAATGAAAATGATTATATTTACCCTTTACACTTAACTTACATCAGTCATTACAAAACTTTGTAACTTGTTTGTTTATATTAGTGGCACGTCTGAGAAAAACTAACACATCTTATAGATTTTTAAAAACAATTTCTTTTCAGCAGTACACCAGCTCTCCATATGTAGCTGAATGCCTTTTATAACAAACTGCAAGAAATCATTATCTAAAGGGGGTATTATAATTAGCTAAACAATAAAAGTTTATTAATGAACATTAAAATGCAAAATAGTGAAAAGAGATCCTATCAATCAAAGATGACTCCCTTTTTGAGTTTTAATTAGATATTGCAGTTAATGGTATGAGGGGGGAGTTTGGAGGAATTTAATTGCAATGGTTTAATGGGCCAACATCTTTTTAAACTTGGAGATAAAAAAATGTAATTTATAGAATAATGTCATTTTTATTTCTGCTGCAATGAAAAAGAAGGAATTAAAATACAGCTCTTGCATTTTGAAACCTGTGAAACCATTTGCTAGAACTCTGATGTGTCCTACTCAGCTAACATGCAAGTAAACAAAAATACTAATGCTGGAACTATGTAGCACTTTTTGTAGCTAATACTTCTATTAGCATGACTGTTTGTAAACGTATCAGTCTTTGTTTGTCGTATTTCCTGAAGACAGAGGCTGAGTCTCATTGTGGTGATAAGAGCTCTCTGATTGGGCCTGCAGAAGTGGGGGAAACAGAGCTTTCATCTGGAGAGCCTTTTACAGAAGCAGGGGAGTCGTTTGTGAAGCAGGGCACACTCAGATCTGACTGCTCCACTTTCTCCAGCAGCGCAGTAATTAGGGCATGGTTTGAACTCGCTTAGCTCTTCCCCGCGCGGGGTCAAGAGGTCCGAGGACTATTATAAATCGGGCGGACAAAAAAGGGTGCTTCTGATTGGTCATGGGACGAATGTGTGTGTGTGTGTTTTTTTAGTTTTTTTTTTCATTTTGTGATGATTTAAGCAAATGGATGACCTAACAAATAGTTTAATTACACAAAGTACCAGTATGAAACTTGGCGTGTTATTAGTTACTTTGTGTTTGTTGTGTCACAGTGTGTTTTCTACAACTTTACATATGATGTAAGTTACAAGTATAAATCACACTAAAATGAGGGTGCAGAGAATGACCGCAGTAACACTAAGGCTGGAGTGTATGTCTCATCTTTGTGTTGTTGTTTCTCAGAGCATGAACCTCTGTCTGTTTTGTAAATCATAGTGCTTTTGGTATGTTTTCTCAGTGCTTTAGTTTACTGTGTTTCTGTCTCCTTCATTTCCAGAAGTAATCTTTTTATTTTCAAGCTGCTAATTTTGTGTATAGCCTCAACTAGCCTGATGCGATAGATGGGTGCTGCCTAAGACTGGCCAGGCCAAACTCTTTTACTTTTGGGTGGTAAATTTGCCTTATTTTTATGGTTGGCTTAGTTATATGATGCCAAGTGCCAGAACAGCTTAAATCTTTTTTGAAGGCTATTATATACGTAATACAAGTACTACTGCTCGCATGTTTTCATATTATATAGCAACTGAATTTCCTATTAGGATTTTTATTGAGTGAAGACACATCTCTCTCACATCAAAGCCCACTCTAACAGAGTCTGGTGAGTTATCTGGACGGTTATGATTTCTCATGGATTTATGGCTTAGAAAACATTTATTTTTCAACTATTGAGAATAATTTTAACCCAGCTTCAAATTCCTTATGTTATAGCCAGGGTTTGTTATAGCCAATCAGGGTTGATTAAAATTTGTCTTAATTTGTCAGTCCATGCAGCTGAGGCTTGAGGATGGTATTCAATCAAAATCCGTCTATAAGTTTTACTTAAAATTGTTATTCATACTGTTGGTAAAGATAAAAACGAACACCTGCCAAAGTTAAGGACAAATGTTGATTGTATCCCAGCCTGAATCTTTGAGGCTGTACTGAATAATACAGCATCAGCTCCTTGTGAGGTCCAGGAGAATGTAATGTGTGCAAATGTGGAGACACCTCCATATTAGCTCTTTCAGTTCAGTTACATTATTCTTTTTTTGCCAGTTTCAGCATTCATTGCTATGTAGAGGAGCAGAAATAAGAAAAAAGGTACATTTACTCATATGATGCAACAAGACACACTGTGTGGCTCTCCTGTCCCCTCTCCTGGTGGTACTCAGTGTCCCACTGCTGCCTCCCCCTTCGGCTGGACCAGCTCATCTGTCACGTCCTCATCCCCTCGATTCCCCTCCATTCCGCCTCTGTCTCTGCCCATCTCTGTGTTTTTTTAACTCCAAATGAGCACAAGCTCAGTGAAGGCCATGCATTTTTCCGCCTCGTTCTCTTCCCTGGTTAGCGCTACAGGCTTTTCCGTGTCGCTACCGCGGTACATTCCAAATGTGACATCCAGCTCTGGTTCCAGAAGGACTGACTTTGACCTGCCCTTGAGTGGGATGGCCACCGCGAGAGCAACGTGGAGCGGAAACGGTAATGTTTGGGCAGACGGTTATAATGAAAATGAATCCTTCTGTCCCCCCTGTACCTAGGAGTACAAACCCCAGGCCCACAAGAGCCATCTTTAAAACAGCTATTTCACTTAGCAGCTTTAGGCCATTGTTTATTAATGTTTATTACAACTGAGCATATTTGCAGTCCTACAGAAGTGCTAAATCATTTTCAACTTAAAATTTGAGGAGATAATATTGCTACTATCTCAAACTTTTCTTTACTATGTCAACTTCAGAACATATTTACTTTATTAAACTTACAGTTCAGCTGTGATGGACTGGCCTTGAAGCTATACTTTTGCTCCAGTTTGAGTTTCTATTTTAAATGATAGGATGCCACATAAGTAATAGACAAGAGTCATAACTTTATTTAAGACTAAACTTGCATAACAACAAACGTTGTAACCACAAAAATAGGAAAACAGCAGCACTGAATAGGAACACTGGCAGTTGCTTTGCTCATAGTGTACATTATAAATATACAGGGCACATAATAATTTTGTTTTTCATACCTTTTTCCACACCAAAACGTTTTGGTATTTTATATATTTTAATATTTTCTGTAGAAAGAAATATGGCTGACCTGTTTTGTAGTTATTCACTTCCATGGATTTCTGTCATATTCATCTTTAGTTGTCCAATTTTCCACAAAGTCTAATGGCCAGAAAAACATCTGTGCATGTTCATTTGTGTGCATGTGTGTGAAATTGAATACAAAGAAAAAATAGACAACAAAATTTCTTCCATAACCTGTTAAAAATAAAATGCAAAATTGGTGTCAATTTCTTTTGTGGTCAGTTTTTGACATTTGCACCTGAATCCTGAAAACTTGGCAGTGAAAACGAGAGTAAGTTGTCTGATTTAATTTACGCAAACACAGAAAATTGTACACAGCAGCTTTCTGGCCTAAAGCCACGCGACTCACGCTCAGACAAACCATGTCAATGGAGTGTCCTTGAAGATTTCAGGTAAAGATGGAGAGCTGGGAATTGTAGCCACCAGGGTGATCACAGTGTTTTAATGAACACTTCTTTACACTGTCACTCAAACCGGGGTCTGGGGAGAACAAATGGCATTTATGGCTTCATTTTAAACAATGCAGCAGGCGTCTGCTTGCGTGTTTCTTTTCCACATGGACACATTATGTAGGATCCATATTTCAGAGAAGGGAAATTATGCTGCTGATGACACCACCATGAACGAATGCAAACTGCAAACATGTAAGCCCGAATGAGTGAATGACTCAATTCATTATGTATGACTACATTCTGAACATGTGTGTATATATCAAGAGTGGAGTCATATATACATATAGGGGCTTGAGATTTATGCAAAGGTGTTTGATGCATGTGTGTTACTTATTCATAATACTTATTCATACATCCTGGTAGTATTATCCAATGTCTACACCCCAACTTTGTGTTATACTTTAATTTATTGATCACAGGTTTCTTTTATATCCTCCTTGCTTAAATAAGTCTTACTGAATGAGTCATCAAAATCCAGAATGAATGAGTTTGTTATTGAAAAAGATGAAGTCCCCAGATTGTAATTCTTGTCGTCCAACCTCCCTACTTAAAAATGATGTAAAGATTCTGGTAAAGGATCTTTACACCAGTGTGTGTAACACACAGAAACTCCCAGTCGCTTTGGATTCAGTGGGACCTGCATCTGCTTGAACCTGAGAAACAGAACTTGCGAACTTCTGATTTGATGGGTGGCGCCTATAGCAGTGAAAGGTACCATACATCTCTCTCCCTTTTTCTCTTGCTGTCTCCCTCTCACACTCTCTCTTTCACTCTGCCACTGCACTGCAGAATGGGTTAAAAATGCCTGTAGTATAATATGTTCCTGTCTCATTTTCCTTCCTTTCAAAATGCTTGACAAAATGTTAATCTAATCGTGATAGGATCACTTTGATGGCAATTTGACAAGACAGACAAATTTGATTTTATTCTCCACAGAGCAAAACATATGTTGCATGTGGGGAGGGTGACAAAAGGAAGGACAACATAAATTGAGTTCATGAAATATACCATTCGTTTCACTGTGAATGCAGTTGTGACATCTCAACTTCGGAGGAACATGTTCCCAGACTCGGCATGACTCGGTATTGAGAATAATGGGGTTTGAGAAAAATAATAAAAACTATTAAACTCTTTTGAGAATGTGACAGCTTGTGGCATAAAACACTGCTTGTATAGGTAACAGTGCTTTTTAGTGAAGGACAAACACTGGCTTTATATATATATATTTTTGAGTTAACTTCATTTGTGGGCGGTCACCTCTTTCTGGTTTGAATGTAAATAAATTCCAGTGCCAATAATATAACAATAATGACTGGAGCACATTTAAAATATTTAATTTAATTACATTTACGCTTTTTGCACTTTGCTGGAATGGATTATGAAAAAAGTGCCACTGAAGGAGCTTTCATGGATTCAAGTCACTTGAGCAATAATTGAAATGAAACATCTACAGTGAACTCAAAAATTAATGTGAAAAGAATATAAAATAATGTAAAAAGATACTTCTCTATCTACAGAACCCACCATTACAATTAACTTTGATCCTCTTTGATAAAATATTTTTGTAACATTATACAAAGAAATACTGTAATACCAATGAATATAACACAAAATAAACATAACAGCCAAGTAAATTACATTTTTATGATCCTGTGCTATGGAAAGGTTTAGTCTAATCACCAATATGAAAGGAAATTCAGTAATACCAATAGAACCTGCAAACTATTTGCATCCTCATCCTGTGTCAACATTGAAAAATAGAAAAAGGATTAAAGAACCTCTGGAAAATAAGCATGGATGGCCTTACCTTGTACTAACGACCCTTGGGTCAAAGGTCATGACAGAAATAAACTGTTCCAGTCTGAAAATCAAATACAGTTTTTATCCAGTCATTGTACATACGTATCATGTGACGGCAATTAGATGGATGGCATATTTCTATAGACACTGGGTGCTCGTTTAAATGTCGTTATCACTCCTGTGCAATCAAGTCCGTTCCCTCATGATCAAAATGTCCCTCTGTTCCCTGGCTTCCTAATTCACCAGCAGATGTGACTATTTCATTTTTTGCATATAATCTAAAGAAATGTACTTTTATAATATTTGTACTTTTAAAATATACCAGTCATAGATATATTACAATACAATCAGATACAATATATCAGCATAGATTTATACAACAGTGCATTAATGTAAACAAGCTCTCTTTTCATTTCTGTTCACTGTAGCTTATCATCAATGAAAACTTTTTGTAGCATTTAATACTCTGCTTCCATGAATTACTTTTATTTCTCCCTCCAAAATGGTGCAGTTATCACATATATAAAATATTTTATATTTTATTTTTTATATTTTATTATCTTATCAAAACTAAAGGAAATTAAGGCAATCAATAAAAGTCATGTACAGTAAGTGTACAGTTAATTAGATGTTATGACTGCTCCATTTCAGCACAATTTTGGCAGGAGGACTTTTCCATACCATTCTTTTTATTGATTTTCACATTTAGCATTTACAGCAACACAACACCTCCCTAAGGCAGAGTGACTTGCTCTGGCTTTGAAAAGATGAACATGGCCCTCTTCAAAAGATGAACTCTTCCCTAATGCATGATAGGGCATGGCTGAAAATGTGTGCAGAAAATCACGTGACCAATTAAACACACGGTAACATCACATGAAACAAAGATTTTAAGTTTTCTGTGGTTTTTAGATTTAAGTCATGTTTAGGTTTTTAGATTTAGATTTACTTCAGATTTAGGTTTTTAGCTTTAGACTTTTAAGGTTTTCAGATTTAATTACCTGCACATAAATGTGTATGGGTGCACATAAGAGATTTAAGAAGGTAAAAAATGGGAAAATGTCTGAACATGGTGCATTACAAAGGAAAGAGATATTAACTTTGCAAGCCTTATCTGGTTTAACTTTGTGTCTGTGCAGACGCTCTTGCCTGTTGCCTCTCCCCGTTATAGCTGGCTGCCAATATTTCATTCTGCAACATGGTTAATAATTTATTTAAAGCTTCAGCTGTGACCTCTGAGGAAGCAGGGCGCTTGGGTCTAATTTTAGAGGGCCCAATGAATTGTGTTTCAGTAAACCTCGCCATCCTCTTTTATTTAACACTTTATGTCTTTTTCAACTGTGCCAAGGATGAGAACATCAATAGAACCAAGACGGGGACTTCTTGATCCCAGGCTCCTGTAGTCTGGGCTGGTAATGAAACAGGAGACTGTACATACGCCAGAGTCTGACTGCATCATTCTCTCATTGCACACAATTCATTTGAACAATAAACTGTACTTTTTCATTTCAGTTACACAATTCATCTTTCATTTAAAGCAGTTGCTAATCTGTTCTCTTAACTTTACTTCAGAAGCTGTGAAAATGAACATTTGGCAAGGAGATCTTTCAGAACTCCATACAATGTTCTTAACCTTGATAGTAATGTGAAAATGCAGCTTTTAAAAAACATAATAAAAAATGTAATCTTTTTACAGGGATACGAAAATGTGCATTGAGCGACTTTCCACTGCCAGGAGTGGATAGCAAATGTATGTGAAGCACATTGAATACATTTCTAACATGGGAGGCCTGTGTTTTCAAAAGCCACAGATTCTTTGTGAATTTGATATGACTGTATGTTACACTGTAACATGTGACCCCTTGCTTCCCTTTCTTTCCCCTTAATCTTTCTTTCTTACACACAAACACTGTACAACCTCACAAGCGGTATTCATATAACTGTTTTCTCACCATCACCCCCCCTTGCTCTCTCTTTACCCCCTCCCTCCTCCCTCTTTGTTCCCAACCCAAGCCACAAATTCATTGTGCTTTCCCCTTTCCTCCAGTTCTCTCACATGCCCCCACCCTCCCTACAGCCCCCTTTCCCCCTCCTGCTCACCAACCTGTTGACTCCTGTCACTGGGACCAGAGGTAACAGATCCAGGTCACTCCTGCTCCTGAGAGGAAGGCAGATATAGTTTCCCTGGACACACACAAAGGGGTGGGGGGGAGGAGGTAAATTAATCATTCCTTACCACAGAGATTGACTACTTCATATGTGCATGTGTGCAGAGACAAATTTCTTTGCAATACAAATGAGTATGGAATTCCACAAAGGAAAATGTTTCCATCAAAACTTGTAGAAACCATCGTTGCTATATGGTTAAGAAAAAGAAAAAAAACTGGAGGGAGCTCAAGCAAATAATGTACCTTTTGGAGGAATGTACCAATCTGCAGGAGTATTTGATTTAATAGTCGTTTGATATCAGTGTTAATTGTGCCTTTTAGGATTAGCTCTCAACGTTTGTGGTAAAAAAACCCCAGACATTTAAACAGACATTTACATTTGCTTCAAAATGAAATATTTGTACTTACATGCATGAACAATTATGAACAAGTATGAAGCTTTTCTATGAACAGTTTATTGATATGCTTCAGTTTAAAAGTGGCTTTATTCAGAAAACTGTATAATTTGCTGGTTATTGTTATGAGCTACAATTCCTTTTGGTATATAATAATATTCAATTTGTGCAGCTCTTTCTCTTTGATCTCAGAAATAAAATAGCTCTGTGCCTTTTCCTAACCCCCCAAAGAGATGGCTGTCCTTGTTCAGTTTCAGCAGATTTTATTTATTGCTGCTGTTTATTTGCAGCCTGTTTACAGTGCCATCCCCTCTTACTGCAGGGAACAACAGTGGAACCTGCTTCCAGAAGTGCGGATACCTGTGGCATCGGTAACCTGAGGGCAGGTGCAGGGGTAGCAGGATACATTCAATCCCATAGTTCTTTTTTGTTATTATTTTTTGTATTGCTAAACAGCCTGATATAAAGTGACACAGTGGATCAGAAAGCATGATTTTCCGCCCTCCTTTCCGCCGAGCGAGCTCATGTGACGTCGCACAAAGAGAACATTCCTGCCTTGTCCCTTTGCATTGTGTCCGCGAGGGGAAAGCTGCCAGCTCGGGGGATGCACGGCGGATGAAGGGCCGTGCGTCTGCGCCAGCGACATCCTGTCCGGTCCTGTCATCTCCTGCTGAACGCCACCTCGCCGCTGCCACGGAGATGCTGGAGGGGGCTGAGCGGTTCTCTGTTTGGCCACGGCCTGGTCCGGCCCCCAAAGCCTCGCTCCCGCTCTCTCTCCTCCCCCCATTAACCTGACAGGAACCCTTTTTGTCTGACTGAGGCCATTTACCCTTAACTGGCTGGATCTCAGCAGGAGAGAGAGGACTTCTGACACACAAGCCTGGAACTGGTCAGTGTTGAGCTTAAAAATAAATGCAATAGTTTTTTCACTTTCATGAGTTCAGCAATCATCAGAATTAACCCTCAACACTGTGTTCATGAAGAAATAAATACCTTCACTTGTAAAACATTATTGAAGGTTGGATATCATGGATAACATCTCTTCTTCTGCTGCCATCAGTTTCAGCTGCTGAGCTTGAAACAGAGGAGGAGAGAGCGCTACCTTTGATTACTTTCAACCCATTCTTTTAGGTCCTCAAACCAAGATCACTTACTAAGTGAATTTGATTTAATTCCATTAGTTTAAGCAACTTAAATAATGACCAATTCCCTCTTAATGCCAACAGATTTCCTGCTAAATTTCACTGATTCAGTTTCCTGATGAGGTCACTGGAGTAATTGGCATTACATTTTGATGCATGCTCATACAGAACTGAATAAAGATTAAAAAAACAGAGGCTTATACAGTGAATCACATCATTTATTCAGCCTTCACAGAAATAATGAGATATGCTTTAGCTGGTAAAAGTTGGAAAAGACAAAACAATGATTCAGCTTTGCATCCAGGCAGGGTGACAGTGTGCGTAGGTCCAATATCAAAGGTCACAGGACAGGGTCACAGCCAGGTCTTACAACACATAATGAACCAAAACTTGAAATGACAGAGACAACGCATATGCAAGCCGAGAAGAGAAGCCCAATTTCAGAGAAGCCAAAAGCTATAAGTTAGCAAAAGTGCTAGTCGGAAAGCTGAGACTGCAAGGCAAGAGAGGATTACTCAAACAGAAACTAATCTGGTGTATTTTACAATGTATTAGGAATGTAGGGTTTTATTATAGCCTGTAGTATTTTAGCCTGTAGTATGTATGTACTGTTGTTATAGATCACGCCATACAAAACAAAAGCTTTTCCCCGATACATCCAATTACTGAAGTCTGTCAAAAATGTATTCAATTAGATTTAATATCAATTTCATTCTTCTATTATCAGCCTAATTACCTTTTTAAGTGTTAAATAGCTTTTAAAAGCTATTTTGCCTTATGAGATTGCTTCATACAACCAAATTTTAGGTGAACTTAATAAAACTCAGCAATGCAGGGGAATAGATCAAGCAACACGATGGATTCAGTGCAAACTGATAAGACTGTCAGGAATGCAGACAGATGAGAGAATGACATGGAGGTGCGGAGGAGTCATTTAGAGCAGGAGCGGTCCAGTGAGCGTGGGACAATGATGTAGAGAATGGAGCACAGATATTAAGGTAGGAGAAATTCCCCTGCTTTTTGTCCAGGGGTGAGATTGGATATATGAGCTTGAGTCCTGGCATCTCTTGTTTTACAAATTAAACACTGCTTAGAGCCTTGATTTTTTTTTTACTTCAAGAGCACAGCCTCCACTCCTCACAGGGAAGTGCTAAGCAGAGCATGTCCTGCAAACCTCCACTGCAAACTCTGCACCTGCTTATGCAGGTATGAGAGTCCAGTTTGTAGAGTTAGTGGTTAGAGTGACTTTAGCACAGTGAGAAAATTCCTATCAAAATGTATTTTAGATGTAAGTTAACATTTTTTTGCCATCTGTAATTGGATATAAAAACATATTTTGCTGTAACCATGGAGGACTGAAAGAATGCAGACTCTCCACGTGCCTCATGTCTCCTCCCCCATCCTCTAATCCCCAAAGTGTTACTGTGTCACCTTCTTACCCCATTCAGCCTTTATTTTTGGCAGTGCTAGGATATAGGCCATTTCTTGGATGTTGATATTCTGTTTTTCAAACGGAGTAGAATGGTCACTCAAACATCCACACATGCTGCTCTCATAATTCCTGCTTTAGCTATTGTTGTCTTGGTACAGGCCTTCTTTTTAATTGATTGACGAGCCCCTGTTCGTATTAGTGCTGACGCTATTCTATTAAGATGTGTTGTGCCTGCTCAGTTGCCCAGGTTGGCAAAATACACAGAACGCTTAATACAAAACACACTCAGCGTTAACACCGCCACAATGGACCGGCGAGAACGTAGCTGCGGACAGAATGCCAAAAATTGCGCTGCACTTGCCAAAATACAGGCACATGCCTTGTATTTATCTCTTCTCTCATCTGTTTTTTTCGCTCTCCCCCTCTACTCTCTAAGGGAGCTGATGCCAACCATTCTGCCAGTGCCAAACTCCTGATGCCAAGCAGAAATGACATCAGCCTTCCCCCTGGACCCACTTAATTAGACCGGCCCGGTCCCCCGCGGTCACCGTGGCAGCTGAGACAAAGGAATTTTTAGTCATTTGGATGTTTTTTTTCCCTTTTTTTGGTCATTTCGTCTGAGGGACTATCTTTAGCAGATGCTCAGAACAATCCTCATGCCTTTTATTGAGAGCCAGTATCATTAAAGTGTCATTGAGAAGTGACACCACTTAATTTTAGCCGCCTTCAATTCGCCTTTGCACCAAGAGCAACTCTAAATGGAGAGGAATGCAATTCACAGGCTGTGGGGTATTTCTTACACCGCACTCAGCATTTTATCAAACAAAGCAGCCACCTGGGGAATGGGGACAATAGATTATCAAACCCGAGTCTCTTTTGATGCCAGTCAATAAGTATTTAATCTTGCTATTGATGGCATCCTCTTCCCAGCCTGGGTAATGAATATACTACAAGGGACATTGAGTTAGCCGTCAGAGTTCCTGCCCTCCCATCTTAAAATACCTACCTCTTCTTCATTTGGAGGGGGGTAGGAGGGCGTGGACTCTGATTCAGATAGGCACTAAATAAAGGACGTCCGACTTTGATCGAGCTAAAATTCAGCAAACTCCCTGAACAGCTGCCAACTGTCTGTCTGATGAGCAATTCACGTGCAGAGGTAAAAGGGTCCAGTTTCATGGAATCTCTGTCTCTTTCCTGTATCGGGGAAAAAAATTCCATTGTTTAGTCCCCCCAGAATTTCTCGAGCAAACTTTTATCTCATATACTGTCTTTCCGCAGTATTCTCTTTTCCATTTCAAAAAGCTTTTAACATTAGCTCTATAAAGGAACATATCTTATAAACTATTACATCCACCATTTGCTGTTCTTCCAATCTCATTAACCCTTGGAACCTGATACATGCAAATTGGCTTCAAAATTACTCCTTGCAATCTGTATGTAATAAACCACTTATAACATAAAAATAACACTTATAACATCATAAAAACTACACAGTTATGGCTTTAAGATATGAATGTGCTGGCACCAAGACTCTGAAAGAGACTCCACAGATGTTTGATCTCAATATCATTGGCTTTCTCACAAGACAGAGGTGCATGCAACCTTCTAAATCTTCTAACTAACATGAGCAATATTCAAATCGATCCCCAAAATGATGCCAATGCTAAGACAATTTGCGGAATTTATCTTAGAAAAAGTTGTCTGTTGAAATGTTTTTTTTATTTTAGTTTTTCTATACTTTCACTTGGTTGGAGTTCCAAACAATCTGGTGTCAGAATGCAGAATGGCTTTTTAATGATGGCCAGTTGGAAGCCCTTGTCTAATGTGTGAGATAGAAACTGAGAGAGCTTGATTAAAAACAGGGCAAGACCACTCTTTCTTCACAAAAACATGTACATTTAGCTTTGGAAGTTAGGGCAGCTCATACAGCACAGTCTTCAGGCAAATTAGGCCCAGAGTCGGTAAACATGTTTGCTTTAGGAAGAGGATTCTGGGATCATTGGTCATAGATATAGAGGTGTACAGTACTGAATAAGAACATCTTGACATGTGGGTGTCAAAGCTCTTTATCTTTCGTGTTAAACCCGCCTCCACTTATCTTGATGTGAAGCTTAATAACAGATTCATTATATTCAGGACATTACAGTACATTACAGACAAAGTGCATTGCTGTTTGATTGAATCTAGCCCTTACTTTTTGATTATACTGAAGACAGATAGTGAACTTGGATTTATCTAGCCATAACATACGGGAAGGAACCTCTCCAGAATCTGTGAGAGAAAAAAATTCTGTCCAATAAATATAGCTTATACCATGTGGCAGTTTTTATATCATGTATTGTAAAGTCTAATACAATAAGTCTTCCAAGTTATCACCCAAAAACTCCATTATCATGATTTCTGTATCCCTGCTCAAAGAGAGGGTTGGATCATCCTGCTATATGTATTACAGTAACGTAACAGTATATATACAGTATATATAAATTATTGTTTAGTGCAAACCTTTTGTCAAACGTATGTGGAAAATGTATAAAGGTCTCGTGGCAGTAAAAGTTTACATGACTGTTGTGCTTACATATCCCCAGATTCAGACCTGGATTCAATCAACATCGTCCCTTAACACCAAAGAAGAAAAAGACAAACGCATTTAATGCTTGCATTTATTTACCAGTCAAAGGGAAGAACACGACACAAATGGAAGCAGGACTCAGTTTCTATACAGTTCGATGCAACAGTAATGAAACAAAATTCTGTTTCCACAGTGGCATACTTCCTGACTCCTGGACTGTTGGGTACTTAATTCTCAGACATTGTACTGGCTGATACAATATTATACAGCACTGATAAAAAAGTATTATCCCAAAATATATGGATTCACATTAAATGAAAGGTCCACAGTCAAACAAAACATCTGTTTAAACTGTAATGGTGACAAGCTTTAAAAAATATGCTGAAATGTTTGCTTTATGTAAATATTTGAAAGGATGCATTTGCTCTGCTACATTAAGCAGTCATTTTCCCTCCCTGAGAGACTAACCCTAGAGATCACTGTGCGAGTCGATTTTCAAGACAAATGTTGATTGCGTCCAGTTCTCATCAGTTTATAAGCTTGCCCTTTCTTCGCTATCAAAAGTGCACCACCCCCTGTCCCAGTTGCACCACCCCAATTTTGGCCCCTTGTCTCAGGCACCTGCCCCTCACCCTCCTCATCTAAGTAAGTCAGTAATTACCAAACCCCCCAACTCCCAGCCAGCCCCGCCCCAAAGAACCCCTCTTGCCGAAAAAGATCAGAGGCAACAGGCCACTCCCACCTTTCACTTCCAAAAGTTGTGCCTTTTACCTTCAAATCTGATGATGTGTCAAAGTCATTTACCGGTAATGAGCTCTTGCCGCAAAATTTTATTTTGCTTGGGATTTAATTAATGGGCCGAAGACTTTCCATTGTGATTTGAGCAAATGAATAATAAATCAAGAACGGAGATTTGTCAGGGAAGGAACATCTGTTTCTTACAAGCGTTACAACATGACTACAGCTCGCCTGTGCATTACCCTCTCGGAGACAGTAGGAGTCCCGCACGCGGGAGCCCCTTCATTTATTGCTCCAGTGAAGGTGAACAGAGAGCATTCTAATGGGCCCGAGATGTTAATAAAAGCCCCTGCGCTCCTCCAATTTCACCGGAGCCTTGGCGCTTTTGGGTGCCACTGTCCTTACTCCATGCTTTGTTGGTCAGGAGCGGGATTGTGCTATGTCAGTGCATTTATATGATGATTAATACGCGCGGACAGATTCATAAAGCGCGGGCGATATGATGTCGTCCCTGTATTAGCGGTGGGTGTCGCGCCCGCTGTGTACACACCGACTGACGCCCACAGTTTGGCGTCGAGTCGCTTTGTGTTGAGTCAAAGTTAAAGGGTCCGCATTGGGACAAAGGAGGGGGTTCCGTTGTCATATTCATACGCAGGACGAAAGGGTGGAGTGATTCCGTTGTAACGTCTAACTAGCTCTGGAAATTATGAAAAGAGATGATTATTATACGGACCGGATACCATAAAAAATTGATTTAGGCTGTTTCTGAAGAGAACCACTGTCCGCTAGTTTAAGGAAGTGCAAATCAGTGGAATCGTATTGTTAAAAGGCTGTCCAGAAAAGCCTTTCAAAACTGTAGTTTACTTTCATTTGCCACAGAGGAAAAATAAAATGGCTCACTAAAGAAAGCATTAAAATGTGCTGCTGTGACAGAACAGTCCTGAATCTGCCCTCCTAACTGAAACTCAGGACACAGCATGCTATAATGGTCTCCTACTTAAAAAGTCAGTCACACATTCAAAACCCATGACTGAAAATCGAGGCAGAGGCCTGGAATCAATTAGCATTAGCTCGGACTTACAATTAAGCGTTTTTCCTTTTCAAACACAAAAATTCTGATTATTCTAATAATAGTCTGGAGGTAATTGCAAGCACAGTATCAAAATGAATCTGGACACACAAATGTGAAAGAAGTTGAAAAATAAACCAAAATTACAGCAGCCCTGTTACACTTTCAGGTTTAATTTAATAAAGAGTGCATCCATTTCAATAATTATGTCAATCCACTGTTTCAGGTAATTATAGTTCATAAGAATCATCCTGAAATTATGCATGTAGTTCATGAACAGTTTTATGTGTTCACTAACATTTGACATATTTAACAGTATTGACATGTATTTATGTTAATGGTACATTTTGATTAAAAGTAGGCTCTTATTTTGTTATCCATTACACACATATTCCTGTATTTCAGAGCTATTATGCAAATATTGGCTTTTTGTCAGTATGTCCTGTAGAATGAAGAGCAAATGTTACATTGACAAAATAATTTATAAAAAAAACACTTTTTGATATGTTTGCTGGTTTCATTTGGTAGATTTGTACTCTCGAGGAATATTAGGTTAATAGTTTAACTTCCCTTGATGTGGTAGAACAAAGTCATGATAAATTTCCGTTGTTTACTTTGTCAAGACATGGCATATATTGTTTTTAAAAGCTGTCAGAAAGCAAAGCTGGGTTTTTGAATGATACATTACCCCGTCAACAAAGTAAAAACATAAAAAATGCCCTGACACCTGGAGAAGGCCACCAGGTGCCATCAACATTGCTTAGGAAAAAAAAAACACTTCCTAGGCAGCTCTATAGTACAACGAATAAATCAACATGTATTTCAGGGGGAGGGACGCGCTGCCTTATGGAGAGTTCTGTTTTACTGCGGGGCCACTGAAGGTAATGTTCCAAAGTTCCCTGGGTAAAGCACCGCTCCCCCATTCATCAGACCTCCAAGGGAGCGGGCATCCGTTCCACTCTCTGGTTTAATTGTTAATGCTAATTGCTATTTATTGGCTCAGATGCAAATGATAGGCCAGCCAAAGTGAAATTTTATGATGAGTGAACTCCCCCATTCGCCCAAATTGAAAAAGTGAAACAAGAAGAAGATGAAATGAGCGAGGAGGGCCTTAATGGCGGCTTTTTAATGGGGAAGGCGAAATTAAGACTGATTTACGCCGGCGCAATCCCCTGTTTTCCCTCATCAAGCCATTTGGTAGGAAAAATGGAAAAGTAATTGTTCGACTTTAGACGAAGGCCTCAAACCGTTATTTATTGACTGAAATTAATCGCTGTTTATCCTTTGCTCGCACGGGAATGCGCTCCGGTACCATTATGAAATGCAGGAGCCCTCTGCTTCATTGCGTACAATTTGCTTTTGGGGGAGAAGAAGAGTTTGAGTTCTGCTGGAGCATGTCCATATCAGCCTGACTGTATATCTGGCAGTGCTGTAGACTCCTTATTCCTGACTAATAGCAGTACTGTGCAGAACTCCTCTCGAAAAAAACCTAAAAAAACACTGTATACCAATGACAGTTTCACTACTGAAAACCAGAAAACTACTGTCTTTTGCAGAGGACTAGGGGAAGTGTTAATGATACAATTAGGAAGAAAAATTATCAGACCTTGATATTATCTTTTGCTGTTTTCTTGTTTCTCATAAAGAATATCTAGTGCTCACATCATTCAAGTGTTCTGTGTTGATCAATTTTAGCTTTAACTGCATAGTGCGTTAACTGCATGTTCAGACCTAGCTTTCACTGCAAAAAACATACACAAAAAATAAGCAGATGAAGTGTTTTTATGAAATGTTTGGTGGTACCTGGCCTACATTCCTCTGCTGGGAAATACATCGAAAGGCACACAAATCCTTGTCACAAATAACATGACCATTGAAAAGCAACATGTCAAGTGATATCTTTTAACCACAGCTAATCTGTAAATGAAAATTACTGAATGTGTTTGTCATGTATTTGCAGATGAATATGTCTGTTTAGATACCAGTTTAGTAAATCTCCACAGAGGTCTGCAGTCCTGCTGCAGGTGTAATTCAGGTTGGCTGCAATGTTTTGGATGTTAGTCTGCGCTTATACTTGGTGGAAAAACTACACGGAGATGTACAAAAACTCTAGAAATATGTCATTCAGAAAATTATAGCAGACCTTCATAAGAGGAGTTTTTGGGATAAAAGTTGGAGCTTCACCTGGCCCGGGATGCACAGTCACCCTGCAGCACGCCCATATTCAGCTGATTTTCGCTCATACAGTAAGTGTCTGGGTGTGTCTCTCCCTTTGGGGTTTTGCATTCATACAGCACAAACTTGCTTTTTCAAGCCATGTTTAATTTGCATATGAATACTAATTATCCTATCAAGATGTATCAAGCGATGTCCCTAGGCACAGCAGGGACCTCCCACAATGTCTCTCCAGTTGGAGAGGGCATTCACTCACTCTAACGGCATGCTGCATGGAAATTAACAATAAAGGAAAGCACATGTGTACAGTGGTATCAAAGTACATTGCTATCAGAAAATGTTAGGACAGACAGCTGTGTTCTGGGAAAATGTGTCACATTTTCACGAATATGGTCAATAGTATCTCTTCCCTGTGGGTGATATGCATGCACCAGCATTGCCCTCTTGGCGTATTTAGTTCAATTTGTGTCTATGTTATGACCCACTGCAAGTCAGGTTTTCTCCATATTCCAGAGAAACAACAAAGCGATCGTCAACATTAATCTGAAGCAACCAAACAATCCACTCCACCCATCTAGTGCTCAGCATTTACTTACAAGCATGCATCTTCCTTTAACAATTTTGACTTTAATCTCAATATTCTCAAATAGTGACAGTTATACATTTTAAGTTAAGAATTTAAATGTATTTATCAAACATTGGGCTGAGGTATTTGACAAACTCAAACAGAAAAAAACTTTCAGACTTTTAGCAATCTGTATAAGCTAAGAGGGGGAAAAACAAATCACTCACTTTAAATTAACCCAACACACAACTTTGATTCCCAGTTGCCGCCATGTCATTACGACAAATGACACTTTCAGTTTCAGATAGCCAGAGTTTATGAACTCAATTACTCCGCATTCTTTACCTGCTCCAAAAAGCAGGGGACACAGTGACTTAACCTTCGTACATTATATATTTATAATATGTTTATTTTTATTACCATGCACCGCCCCCCTCCCCTCCACCCCCTTCCCCCCCCAAGCCCAAATCTGCCTTGTGGCTAAAACAAAAACCCCAATGTCTTTCCTCCCACCTCCCCTCCATCTTGTTTATCATTCATCTTCACCCCTCCCATCTCAGTTATTAAATCTCTTCTGTTTTCCTTCAGGTGTACGCTTTTGCAAATTAAAATTCAATCCAGTTGTATTGTCCCCCCCCATAAAAGTGATGTGATTTGAGGAGGGGAGAGCGTGCGAGGCACCATGTGATCTGGGGAGGTTAATGCAGTTAGAGTTATTTCACAGTCCATTAAGGAGCTTATGTTGACCCCGCGACCTCTGAGCCAACAACACCGAATCCATTATCATCACAATGGAATAGCTGCGGGTCTGGGTGACATGACAATGGGTCCAGGAAATCCCAAGTTAGCACTTAGGAAAGAGTGGAGAAAAAAAGGACTGCTACTACCCCCCCATCTCTTCTTCTTCCTCAGTCTGCTGCTGGGGCGCAGCTATTAATATAGCAAAACTATAATTTGTATCATTATCATTCAAAAGGTACAAAGAAGGACAATAAAATCGACATGTGGGAAGGGGACAAAAATGCTGATGTCTGTATTTTTTATGTATGTGTGTGTGTGTGTGTGTGTGTGTGCGTTGAGAATTTGATTCGGTTATGGAGAGAGCAAATGCCAGTGTGAATGCAAGTGAATCGCGTAGGCAGATTAGAAAGTGGGTCTATCTCCTGCTCTGACCTGAATGCTCTGTGAATGCCTCAACCAGATGAAGAGAATATTTTTCAAAATTATGTAAATGCTAATGTGATTGTTTTAAAATTAATGGCTTCTTTTTTAAGGATCAATCAGCAGTTGTGATAAAATATCATATTGAAAAATCAGAGCTGCACCAGTAATAATTTGCATTAAATATTAAACTCAATACATAGTTTTCACTTTTATATTTGTTTTCATATTTGCTGTGTGATACAACTATTAATGAATTACAAGAATTTACTGCAAGAATTTGTAGGATATTGTCATACATATAAACACTTTCTTAATATTTCCTTACGATGTCAATTTATAATGAATATTATTATGATCACTATTACTATAGCTAATTTAAATGTATTGCACAATGGATGTCACATTTTATATTTGCTCATTTGCATGTACACACAGACAGCACATTAACACATTAATTAGATTATCATGAGAATAACATATTTCATGAGGAAAGGAATCACATTTTAAGAGATTGATTGGAAGGTGGGTAAAACTTTTTTTTAGAAAGAATGATCATGCTGAATAAATGCCTCAATAAGAGTTAGTCAATAGTTCAGTGTCAGTTAAAGCTTTGTTTAAAAATGTAATATGTGTAAAACAGTATTTCAAAGAAGGAGAAATACCGAAATATTTTCTGTGCAGTAAATTACTGAACTTGTAAAGGTGGTAATAGAGTTCATCCCTGGAGGAAGATAACACTGAATATGATGAATAGCATATATTTATCAAGAGTTTTTACCACACATAACGCAGAATGGATAACAACAATAGTCTAAATTAGTTAAAAATTGAATATAACAAAATTACAGGAATTAAGTATTTTGACTCGATGAACATTTGCTACCAACACTTGCCCATATATTGACTTGAAAAGAGTACCCCTAGTTTGTCCATAACTTTGACTGGAAAAAGGGAAAACCTACTGAATTAGGTTTTTCCCTCAAAAAAAAAACTTTATGAAATTTAACCAAAATTAATATGCCAAACTGTGGTGAAGATGATAAATCTAACTTAAATGTCAGTCATAAAAATAAAAATAAAAGTGATAGCATTAACCTGTCATTTTAATTATTTAATGAAATATGTATTTTCATGCATTGAAAAATAGTAAGGAATTAATTGTCTTGCTTCATTTACCAGTTTTCCTCATGATTATTACTAATTTTTTATTTGTTTGTTTGTTTGTGTGTTTATTACTATATTAAAAGCAGAGCCAGTAACCCTGACCCTAACCTTGGCCTACAAGGACACCATTGTGTGTCTATTGATTGGCACATGGCTTATTGTCTATATATTGCTAACAAGACAAAGTGAACTTGATATGTATTGGAGCAGAACATTGACACACTGCTTAATGCACCTTCAGTCTGAAGGAGACTGCAGTGACTCGGACCAGATCACACCTGTGCAGGGCAAGAGGTCAAACAGGAAGTTGGTGGCTGTCCGTGTGTTTCATCAGACGGTTACAAGAAAGCAGACACAGCTGTAAACTACAGAATTATTGTTTTTTGTCACATCTAAGAAACATGCATGTCTGTAAATATTTTGCTTTGTCTATTCAAAGTACTAGTAGGGTGCACCTGGTGAGTTTAAGAGGAAAAAATGCATGTTACAAAAAACAATTAACCTGCCCGAAAACCATAGAACACACACTCAGATACACACCAAGCACACACACACACACACACACACACACACACACACCAAGCTGCATCCTCTCTCCACCTTCACCTCCTCCCTGGTGGTTCACACCTCAACAAAAACCGCACAAGATGTTTGGGGTGGTGAGACAGCGGCACGACAGAGAAATTGATATCCCTCCCCATCCTCTTCCCAGGCAATATGTTGCCTTTCTGGGACTTATCAATGTGATTGATGGGAGGGGTGAGTACCAAGAGGGACCCCTGCTTTAATCAAACACACCACCCTCAACAAATTGGACAGTGGTGGACTAACAAGTCAGATACCACTCCCCCACACCCCCCACCCCCCACACTTGGGCTTGGCTCACCCCACCCCACTCCACCCGATCCCCCCTTCTTCATCCTCTGTCCTCGTCTTCCCTGAAAAAAATTCTCCTTGGAAACTCCTGACTCCTGCGGTGGCCAAGACTGAGAGAGGAGGGATCATAAAGTACAGAAAGAGACAAAAGATGGCAGCAAGGGAACAGGGTAGAGAGGAGCCGGGCTTTATAAAAACACACGGCCTGGAGGGTGAGGAGCAGCGAGGCTGATGAGGGCTTTTTTCTCTCACTACTGGCATCACCAACTTCCACCTGCAAGTGATGGGGAGAAACACATTCTGTAATGTTCTGTTTAACAATTTAATCAGCTCGACTTCAAGTGGGCCTGCCTGAGTTTGTAGTTGTATACCTTAATGTTGAGTGACTAGCAATCATACTAGGACTGATCAGTAATAATCTTTTTTGGTCAAAAACATCCACACTGTACTCTGCTGCAAGTGTCTAGCCATGCCCCTTTGTAATGTTTTAATTTTGTTCCATTAATGTAAATTAAATGTATTGATAGAACATGTGCATTCTAAGAATGTTAATGTTACAATGTAAATGTTTGTTACTAACATTTACTAAAAAAGACTGGACCTCCAAGTCTTTTTCTCTTCTCTTGAAGTATGGAAAGATCAGGAGTTGCAAAAAAAAGAAGTTTTTCTAAGAAAAACGCTTGCATTTATTTGCAAGGTAAAGTCAATGACAAATTTTGATTGAATCCAAGTCTAAATATAAATCAATAGTATTTAGGAGAATATTAAACTCAAGTGGAAATTACCTGTTTCATTTTACACATTCTAAATGTTTAGGTAGAAATAGATCTGAACAAGCCAGTGCTCTATCTGCTTCTCTCTGCTGTACACAGAAGTTCTAAATTATACCCAAACCCATCAAGCAAGTATGAACCAGAAACATAATAGCTCAAGTTTACATAATGGCTATAGTCTCCTGTCAGGGCTGCCTAAGTTTTGAGTTTCTTGGCTCAAACACATATATAGTGGAGTTCCTCTCTCCCTCAGTGTTCAGAATTGTACATTGCCTGGTGTCAGTACAACATCCAGTCAGATAAAGCAACAAGACCACCTGCCTTGCAGTTCTGTAATTTGTCCTTCATGTTGCCACTATATTGACTGTGTCAGAGTCCGCTTTCTCCTCACCATTATTTTCAAATTGTTTCTCAAACTAGACACAATTGAATGGAGGACAGTTTTTCAATCACTCCCACATTTCAATTGATTACCAATAGCTTGTCACAGATTTCAGATTTTTGCTCCATTCTTCTGTTCGATCTTTGCTTGACAGCCTTTTCTTTTGATTTAAATATCGCAGCGTTTTCCCTTCATTGATATTAGCATAACAAACAGGGAGATCAATCAGACACCATTATTTTTACAGGGACACAGTGATCCACTAAGATATTGTCTTTGAAAATGAGACAGATTATTTTTTGGTAGTGTTGGTGTTTTCAGAAGGTAGTTTTTAAAGACATTTGCACAAGGACCTTCACTCATTTGCTGTCTTGAGCGGTCAAAGAGTCATTTCTTTTTAGGCCCCCCCCACCCCAGGGGAAAATCTCATTAAAAGTAAAGTGTTTTAGCTTAATTTGTGACTTCAAGATATGAGCTACATTAGACATTAGTTCAGCTGAACGATTTTGTATTCAGAAAAGTGAGAATATACTATACTCACATATGCACTAAGCAATACTGCCTCAATTATGTACTCCATACATTAGACTGATAATCTTAAATTGTTGTTTTTTTACACAAAAAGATGACTGATGGAAGGAAAAGGAGGAGAGAGTTCTTTATATGCTTTTAGGGTTAAAACTCATCACTGTATGCAGATGGAAAAGACCAGTAAAGGGCTGCATGAAAGATTTAAGGGAACCTTTCAAACAATAACGTTTACGCTTTACGTTGGGGAAACTGAATCCTGAAAAAGGGAGCAGGAATGGGGTGGTTGGTGGCTTTCTCACAGTAGTTAACTAGTTAGGTACTAGTTAGTAGTAGCTAAGTGATTTAGTTAAACTCCAAAAGTAGATACAGTACAGCATAACCTCACTAAGTCAGCTTGTATAACATGCATTTGAATGTGACTTATTCAGTGAGCATGGCTTGCCTCACAGTTATATATGGGGGTACAGTGGTGTGACTCCTTTTCTCTAAACTGTGCAGTACCTGGGTGGCACCCGATTCCCTCCCCGGGGGTAGGACGTGGTGAATGTGGCCGGACCTCGCCTCCGCTGGGCCCAAAGAGGAGGGCCGACAAAAAAAACCCCCAGTGCCGCCCCCAACCCCAACGCCCCCCACCAACGTGGACTGTGGGGGTGGGTGGTGCAACGCGTTCTATTTCTCCTTCCCTGTCCGATGTCTCCTTGGTGACCGTTTCCAGCGGTAAATAAATTAGAGGGGGAGGGAGCCCGGGGAAGGGGTTGGGGGGGCCATGTTGGGGGGGTGGGTACTGGCAGCAGCGCGGGGAGACCGAGGGGCCGGCGCCCCAGACGGGCGCAGATAAGGCGGGCTCCCGGTTAGCCCGCGAGCGCCGCACAGACATCAGTTCTGCGTGTAACGCGTGACAGTATCTGAGGGAGGCCGGCCTGGCTAGATTGATGGGCACCCCCGACTTGGCCGTTTCTACGGAGAACGGCCGGGCTCTTTTGCCTAATGATACTACATCCATCCTGCGGGTGATGTACGGAGCGCCGGGGAGGATGGGCAACTCGGCTCTGATCAGTCTTTATTTGGCAGTGAGCGCTCTGTTCACAGGAACCCTCCACGGCGCCCATTAATATTATATATAGATATCCTTGTCAGGGATTTACATTCAGTGATCCGAAATCCAGGAAACAGGGAAATAAAAGGGAGGTGGGGTGGGGTGGAGAGTTGGTGGAGGGGCTGATTGATTGTGTGGGAAATTGGAGACTTGAGGAGCGAAAAAAAGAGGAAGGGAAAACAGGGGCTTAGATTTATCACGATGAGTTTACCCCTCTCGTGCACAGTGCTGCCATTGTTGTGCGGTTTATCGTTGTTATCGCCGCGGCGACAGTAAGTGGGTTTACATGCCTTTGTCACTCAGAGGAGGGTGAGCTAATCATCCTCATGGATAAACAAAAAATGACACAGAGTAGATAAAATCGAGGCCTTCTGTTGGAAACCTTGATCACTTTTAAGGCTTTGTGTTTCAGCAGAACTTTATAGTTTGTTGTTTCTTGGATGTTTGACGTGTATACTTGTTTCCCTATTACAAAACACAGCAGGGAAGGTGGAATGTAATGCTAGAATTTCTAACATGAACATTTAGCATGCGAACTGTGTATAATTACACGGGAGAGGAAAATGATGGTAAGTGGTAAGTGAAAAGTCATGCTAATAACACCAATGGATCATAGAAGTTATCTTGGCAGATTTGTGTATTTTTGATAAAGGTCAGTAGTGACTTGAACACCTAATCTGGAAATGGGATGTCATTGGTTATAATGTTAGCCTATTAGGACACCTTAACCCTTTTGTTTTTCACTTTCTCAAGTAACAGAATTAAAAATGACACAACACAACTTAGAGAAAAGGCTGCACATAATATCTTTCCAAAATGATAAAATCACCCTGTAAATTATAAAATTATCTATAACCCATACAAAAAGACTGGATTTGCTCAACACACAATATTGTACATGAAAGTGAATGCTTGTATTTTTATTGACGGATTTATAGATATGTCAGACTGATTTTATTTAGAAATATGAAAACTCAAAATTGAAGAGTCAAAATTTAGGGCAAATTTGAGAGTCAAAAAAAGTGTTAATTCTTGCCAAAGCAGCATAAGATATTAAAGCTTTTTGGCTGTTTTAAACATGCTCAGTAAAAAAGTAAACAAAGAAACAAGGACTTAGAGCTGGAATGACAGGTATGTAATTCTGATTCTCTTAAAATATTTCTTCATATTTTCCACCAAAACTACAGTAAAAGGAAACAAATCTCAAGATATGGTGATTAAAAATAAATGTAATCGGTGGTGTGATAACAGGAGAGCAGTGTGTATGACACTTGCCAGTAGTTAAAAATGAAGATAAGAGCAGGTGTAGGGCGCGCTTGTCATCCACGGTGTAGATGGCAATAATGAGCTTTGGAAAATAACTCTGACAGCTTTATTCTCCTCTTAGGGCCCCCTAATTCCCAGTGATGTGCAGCTATCCAGAGAAACTATGACAGTAAATCAATAGGCTATGTATGTAATGAAGTAATAAGTCTCGGTTTTTTGTCTCCCAGCAATCGAGTACAGATTAGCGAGCATCCCTAGAGCTGGGCCTATTTTAAATAACAACTTAATTTCCCTCAGTTTAGTTACATTCTACTATGCTCCATTTCCACTGAGTAATGCTTTCCAGACCCTGCCTAGTGACAGAAATATACCAAACACACTTTATGACCAGTTAACAAGGCATCAGTCAAACCAACACGGTTTGGAACAGTCTCTTTAGTTGATATGATATTGACTAATTAGCAGCTACTACGTTTTGTTCTTAATCATGCTTATGTAGAACTTTAGTTTTATGGTCGAAAATGAGACTTTAAGAATGATAATGCCATGCATTCATAAGGAACCATGATAAATATACGAAAATAAAATAATATTAATCATTCAGTTTTGTTGTTTCTTTAACAGGTCACCCACAGGGTTTAGTCCATGCTATCCCTTCTGGCACTTGGATTTTTTAGTCCACTCTAATACTTTAGCACTCTTGTTCCCAGCTTATTGCACTTTGAGCTGTCAGTCACTCTGAATAAGAGAAACTGCAAAATGCCTATAATGTAATGTAATGCAGTTTAATCTTTAATCGTGGATGCTTTTGTATATAAATTCAACTTAAATTTGCTGATCAGGTAATAGATGTAACGGCCAATGAGGCAAAGCTTCATAATGCTGTATTACAGCATAGGAAGTAATCACCAACTGAGAGGAGAAAGATTTGAAAGAGTGGTATCATATTCACAATTACTGTATTAGGTATAGATCTGACAAAACGAACAGTGCAGGAAGTAAAGAAAATATGACATGATGTTTGTCATCATACAAAAAGGTTTCATACAACATAAGTAAAAACAACAGCTGGTGGTCTAACACGAGAAAAGAATATAAACACCAATTGGAATATGGTTATTACAGCACGGCTAACACATTCCGATTGTTCCACCTTTCACTGTCTGTAGATAGAGCAACTCCTGAAAATAATGCTGCCATGACGTGAACCGCGGTACTTTGCAACAACATTTGTGGTTATTATAAACCTGTACATTAATGGGATATGTCTGTTCATTGTATGATGGAACAACACATCTGTAAGTCACTGAACTTTGAAAAGATCCAGCATCACCACAGCCAACATTGACTTTGATTCAATTATCATGTGACTGTGTAACCTGTGTAATATCAAGTCAGTATTTTGCTGTTATGTTAACTGACAGAGGATAATTCCTGGACAGCACAACATTTTCACGTACTTTCAGAAGTTGTAAAAATTCCCGCGCAAAGACGGCAGTCAGAATACTTAATTGGCCTCATCTGAAAATCTCCACCCTGTTTTAGCATTCTCACCCCAAGCACACATATGCATGAGCAGAATTGACTATGTATCAAGAGGACAATCGCAAATCAGCCTAGTCACAGCAAATTCCATTTTAATAATAATTTTCACCTATTGCAACTGTTTAGTAATTCACATGTAAATACAGAGACATTTTAACGGCTGCTTTTACACCTGAAAAGCAATTGCAATCCTTTAGTAATCTGGCCCTAAATTGATTCAGTTAAAGCTAGTCTTTGGACTAAGCACTAGGGCTTGAGCATAGTTCTCTAAAAACTAAAAATAACTGTTACAAAATTAGAATAATAATTTATCCTATGTGTTAAACATATGTATTTTACCAGTGGAAAAATCACTTTTAATTGACAAGGGGCATTAGACTATACACACTTCAGATTTGATTCTTTCTGATGGAATGACGACGACAAATTTTACAACAACTGTGAGAGATGTCACGGTGACAGCGGTGTCGAGGGAAAGTGGGCACTTTTATGCTGATGAAGGTGAAGCAGAAACCATGGGAATCTAAGCGATATGCAATTAAGATGACCTTATCATGCCCACATCTTGGTAGGACTTGTAGAGTTAAGGGCTGGTCACGCCTCGGTGATATGGATTGATTGCTCTCGCCTCCCTTCTGGTTTACTTACACCAATTGCTGTTCATATCAAAATATGGAATTCACCTTGAGGAGTATATAATGTAAAATTGAGGTTGTGTAAGGGGGGAGGGGTATCAATAACATTGTCATTCAGAGACCACTAACTACTTTTTGAGTCCTCCCATTTTACATTTACGTGTTGGTGTTGGTATGGATTTGGTCAGATTTTCTTCACAAGCCTTTGGTAAAGGCCAAATTATCTGCATTAGTAAAAGTCAAATTTAACACACCAAAATAAAAGTCAAATTTAACACACCAAAATAAAAGTCAAATTCAACACACCAATTGCCATAAATGCCAAAACACTGCACTTGTCCATACATGGTCAAGCGAACACCAAATGGTGATTAAAAAGTTATACCAATTAATTTATCCATTACAAAATCTTTTTTCTTAATTATTATGCTTTATTATTATTTGTTCATTATTATCCTTGTTGTTATTTTAAACATGTTTGATTATTTTTTACTTTTTAATTACCTGTAGGTGTGTAGGAAGCAAACACACAATGGGCCAAACAATTCCCTTTAAAAGCCATCCACATGCACACCTTGGCAGACTGTTAGTTTCACTGAATTCTATGTGACAAACGCATAAAATAAAGACATCCTTTTGTTTGACTGAGGATTATTATTTATTTATTAATTTGTATAATTTCATACTGGTTTCCCTAGTGCTGCATCCATTGCTATGTAGAAGATATATTATTATACATGTGTTATTTTTAAACGTATTGGCAATGAATTGCTATAAAGTGACAGTGTTATATAATTATCCATAGGGGCTGTGTTATTGCACAGCTCAAAATGTGGATTTGTGCTCTAGCGTGATGCTGTCATATGATCATTAATAAATACCTACAGTGTCCCAAATGTTATGCAACCCAGAGCAATGCAGTGCATAAGTCTCTTTTCAGTCCTTTTGCCTTTAAGTAAGGTTTTCTGTTCAAGAGGGCTAACACCGGTTAGCATAAGCAAACTTGGATTTAGGTTTTTTACTTTGATTATTTCAAGTAACATTGCAGTGAAAATTCTATGAAAATTATATCAAATATCATATATATCAAAAACATGATTAAAATGGTTAAAACATGATTGAAAAATGCTTAAAAAGGTTACCAATGTTTTGAATTTTCATTTTGATAAAGATCAAACTTACTTAATGACCTTGCTTCATCCTGCTCTTGCCTCAAAAAATGTTCAAAACAAGTGCGAGATAATGGGTCACTATCATGGTGAGATAACATTCATATAGAAGATGAGATTCTTCTTAATGCTTGTTTGATTATTGGTTAAATTGTGTAGCTTATTGTGAAATAAGTATTTAGTCATCTAATGAGTTCAGTCAACTGATGTATTTTGATGCCAGATTTGTCTTATGGTGCAAGAACGTGGAGCATCACATTATGCACAAGACAGTGGATAGTTATGATTTGCCCACAACATTAAACTACAAATAAAGGCAAGCCTTACTGTTTTTCAGGGAAAACATTTTTTCATACATTTTTATAATTGTGGAACCTGTCAAATGGTTTTTGACGAAATAAAATGTTCATTTAGTTAAGGATGGTAACGGTAATTGGATCCAGGGTGATGTGGACCTAAATCTGACACTGTAACATCACTGAACTGCCTTTTCATAAACTGGAATACAGTGCATTACTAATGATCTGCTGCCTGATTTCAGGCACATGCCAGAAGGTTTAAGTTAAAACCCTAAAAATCCTGCACTTCTTCATTTTAGCCAACATTGTATCACCTGCTATTTTAAAAGAATAAAATAAGCCTCACATTAAGTGGGATTTGTACATTTTTGCAGTTAGTATTATGGTATGCTAAGTAACCTACGAGTGGATTAAGCACTTAAGCAAACCAGATTCTGTTACCCCTTTATCGTGACCAATCCCATAGAAACAACCGCTACTGCTACCACACCTCTGTCCGAGTTTTCCTCCTCTGCGGAATCACCCTCAATATCAGGAGAGTGGAGGAGAGACAGACAGAGAGACGTGCCCTGGCAGGGCTGCTCACACTTCAATCAGCCAATTAAACAATCAGGTGGGCTCTCGCATTGTGTGACGCGACAATCCAACCCCCCCCAATTATGACACCCCCCCCACGCCTCTCGCCACTTTTCCACACGTCCCATTAAAGAACACTTCCATTTCAAGCGGGGGCCCCGGCTGATCAAGAAAAATTATGCCCCTAATAACGGCGAAATGAAAGGAATTTGGACAAAACGACTCTCCGCATCGCAGATTTTGTTTACTAGTGGGTAATTAATTCTCCACATATGTTGGGAGCATCTGTCGCGATGACCTGCCATCGTATCAGCGAAACGGCTGCTGCGCTGTTTCTCCTTAGGTCATTAGCAGAACCACTCAAATTACTCTTCCTCTCCCCGCCTTGTCCAGAGCCGCTTCCAACTTTGTTATTTTTAAAGGTGCCACGTCCCCACCCCCCATTCTCCTGTTTTTGTTTTTTTCTTCTTCTTGGACTTCTTGAATTTCTGCCCTGCCACACCATCTTCCTCATACTTCTGATAGGAGCAAACTCTTTGCATCATTTGGATTGCCTGGAGTGTCTATCTGTCTGTCAGTGGTCTTGATTCAGACAAAATGTGTATTTAATGTTGACATTTTCTTCACCAACACAGTTTCGTGAGCTCAGGAATGATTAAAACACCAAATATAAGTATGCATTTAATTTATGTCTAAATATCACAAGTACAAGTCTAAAAAGAGTACAAATGGGAAAATTACAGGAAGGTTGTATTTAAAATATGTGCTTGCACTGAATCAACATTTGTACCAATTTGATTCAAGGACTCAATGAGGCAGCTGTGTTTGAGAAAATTGTTAAGAGTGTGGCAGACTTACATCAACCAGAGGGCAAAGACATTGTACATTGTAAAAAATGCAAAGGCATCAAACAATATACATACCAACAATATACACTATCTGATGAAAATCTGTCTTAAAATCTGTGAAATTATCTGCCAGTGAACAAAGAAACATTTCTGTCTAAGGCAAGGAATATAATATTGGATTTAGCAAAACAGATTCAGTAATGACAGAAAATAACAAAAGAAGAGAAAATGAACTAGGAATACTAAAACACAATCCATTAAATGTCCCAGATCACTGTATATAAATAAAAAAACAGAGGTCGTCATACACATTAATAACTTAAACAGTTAGTTGTAGTAGTTGGTGAATGAGTGGAGCAGGAGACAAAAGCGAAAGGGAGATAATCTCTCAGGACAGGTTTTCTGACAGTAGTGCCCAATAAAACTGATTGCCATTTAGTGACAGGTTCAAGGAGTGCAAAAACTTGAATAAGCTTCCTTTGGTATTGTAGAGCAGGAATAACAGGCTGCCCTTTCAGACTGACCTCTGATGTGCTGAGCTCTGGCCCTCACACAATTTTCCTCCTGCCATAAATGTTTACGACGACATCCTGTATGTGCAACAGTCAATACTGAGAAAATCCTACGATGAGGAATGAGACACCACTCTGCTGGTATAAGCAGTGTACTTCCCTTCATTTTCATTTAGTGAGACCTGGTCAAACAACCAATGAAATACAGGGTCTGAGATTGATTTTGATTAAGTATTCATTTTATCCATTCATTAGTGTAATGCTATTGCTATAATATTGCTACTTTAGGTATGGTACTGGGATATTATCTTTAAAAGTGCATGTAAGGTGTATGTGTAAAAAAATCCTTGGAGCATTCTTTTTAGATATTAACACCAAAAGGATGTTGCAGATCTTATTAACTCCAAAAGTTATATATTAAGTCTTCCCTTTAAGAAAACCTTATAATGGATCTCAGACCTCTAATACTTGCATTTGGTAGCATCTGGTAGCCTACACAATACAATACAATCACATCATATTACTTACTGATTGATATTACAATATATCCATTAATTAATTCACATTTTAAAATTGCAAGTGAGACACACGCTACTGATAGTGTGCTGCTAGGATCCTCCTGTTTATTCAGGTAGGGCATTCACCAGTGTATTTGTAAGTGGGCGAACAAAAAGTGAAGCCTTACCTTTGTTCACAGGCCAGCAGAGGCAGGGAGCAGCATTGAAAAAGCATTAAAAGGCCTAGCTTCTACACAGCCTTGTCTGAGAATTAGATTCTGGGGTGCATATAGTGGTTTTGACTGTCTGACTGGGGACAGTCAGCCAAAACTTTGTAAAGGCCTGCTTACGTGTAACATAAGGACTCAGAATGGGGATGAGGCCTAGGCTTCACTAAACAAGATAATCTTTCGGCCAGCTGTGAGCAAAGTACACTGTAACACACTCAAATGGTTACAACACAATGAAATAGAAAATATTCATTTTAACACCACAAAATTCCTCAATTGTTATTCCATGCTTTAATTATGTACAACGAAATTTTGTCCCAATCTTTACATGACCTCGAGTGAAAAATAGCCAAGCAAGGTAGTTTATTATGTTGTTGGTTTTTTTAACCCCCTAGCTTTTGAAAAGCAATGTCTTCTATTGTTTTTGTCTGTGATGCTTAGCAACAGAACGTGCAAATAGACAACCTCGCCCCTGCCAAAGAACAATACAAAGAACAAACTCCACAACACAGGGTAGCAGGGTCAGCTTCATTAACCTGCCATTACCCTCCGGTCTGGGAGACAATGACAAACCCTTTCCCTGAGTCCCGAGTCCTGCCCTGGACTCCAGTTTCTCCCCATACCCAGCAAAAAAAAAAAAAAACAACACAGTAAGTTTACTAAACGGAAACAGTAGGTATCCCGAATCTGTCCCCGCTAATTTTGTGGGAAATCAATTAAATTGTTTCAAGGGGCACGTTCCCCTTCCTCGATCTCATCTGCGCTCTAATGCAATTGTCCACTCCAAGTCGTGCCGCGAGCCGCATAATAAAGTAATAAGGCTAATCTGGTTTTTTCGGCGTCCCCCTCTGGATCGACACGCCGGTTATTGTATTAGATCCGTAATGAGATTCTGCACTCCATCAACACGACGGTGCGCCGAGGTGGTTGCCTCTTTCTTCAAATAGAAAATTTGTCCATTTACATCCTATCATTAGTTTTATACAAATGTGTCCTTGGGCGTACTGCCCCAGCCTCTCTCTTTTGCAAACACTTTACTTTGGCTGCAAACGATCAGCAGACCTGACCCCCATACACCCCCCCACCCCGCAGTACCACTGCACGCCCGCCCCCTCCACCCCCCTTTTTCTTTTCTTTTTTAGAGGCTATCGTAAACAGGACGAAGCAGACAAGGGCAAACGCGCACCCTGCCTGCTATTTCACACAGGCAGCTCTAATGCAGACATGCTAAATAGAGACTCATGGCCGAACTAAGTCATGCACACCTGACACTTTATTAAAAGGCGCTCAGAGTCATCGGGAGGATGCACAGTTAGGGATGCGTGAACCTCAATAACACTGTAATTACAATTAAATAACCAATTTATTCACACTCTATTAGGCATAACGCATGAAATTTAAAGGATGTAGGATCATGTGCTGCAATGGCTGTTTTTATGGCCTTTTGTAATTTACCATCTACTGAAGTGACAAAGAAATTGAATTTTACCTCCAGAGAGACACAACATGGAGGTTCAGTCCTCGTTTGTACAGCGCACTAGAAAATTCCCAGTGTCCATTGTTCATATGTTTGATTAACCGTGTTTACAGATAATCTGTATAGACACTCACAATGATTATTTAAAATAGAACAGTTGTTGTCTTGCTATCAACAATAATAAATCCCCAGCTCAAATTGTGAGCACTGATTTCGGTCATTTATATTACCATTTTGCAAACTTTTCAATGAATGCACTCATCCCTCTGACTGGCTGCTCTTTGTCTTTAACCTTGAAACACTGAATGCCTTATAGCATACCGCTAAACTCTGTCAATATTATAAAGCATTATTTTTACAATTACATTATCACAAAGTATTTCAGTATTCAAAGTAAAACTTACCAAGCCTCTCCAAATATTGTGACTATGGCTCCTTTTGTCTTAATTGAATTTTTTGAGGGATGTAGTTCAAACATTGCTTGACTGTGACAAGACAAGCAATTAAGCTGGCTGCAAGGAACTGTGAATGTTTTGGGATTGGCAATTTGCAGTTTAGTAAGCGCTAAAAACATTTTTTTCTTCAGTCTCAAAGAACTCCCAGCCAATCAGGAAGACTGAGTCACAGAGTGTGGAGCAATGGTATGCAATTAGTAAATCAGCCTCTTAACTACATTGCAACAATGTTGAAGTATTTTTTTTCTCTTGAATTATATTTAAGTCTTCCTGCATTAAAATAATGTAGAGCGTTGTTAGCTGATTGCTGCTATGCATGATATGTTATTTTAATTTTTCCTCATGGAGGACCACTAAGCTTTGCTTAACTGTGAAATAAAACCAAAGGCTAATTTAACGGTTTTGAATTCTTTTCAATTAATTATTATTGCTGCTATGACATCACTGGTTTTAGAGAGAGTTGAAAAGTGATAGTGCTCCTTCACCTTCATCCGGTGTCCACAAAAGAGAACAAAATTGACACTTGACACTAAAGCCCAGATCTGCGCCACATAAAGTAATCTGCATAAATTTACCCATCATGCCGAGGCCCTGGCACACGCTCTCTACAACCACAGGTGACTGGAGGCAGGCTCCACTGCGCAGTGTAGGTACACAGCCAAACTAATATGAATCAAGTTGTACAGTGACACCTCAGCTGCGCACGTTGTATGCAGAGAATATATAAGACAGAACAGTGGTGTAGCAGTAACTTTACAGGTGAGTATACTGTCTGAGGAGGAGGGCATACTGTAAATACAAAGCCAATATGTATTAATGGCAATAAGGTTAATAGGTAGGTATACTGTATGTCCCCTGAAATTTATGTGGGTATACTCAATATACTTGTGCACACCCACACATGTCACACGACTGAAATAGAGCTACTGAAGACTGGTAACCACTCCTTAACCCTCCTTCTTAACCCTCCTTAAACACACTCACCAGAAATTCAACATACACAAGATACACATAATACTTCAGCTTGGGTTTGTGTGTACAGTACACTTTGCATGCTCCTCTGTTACGTGATAACTGTTTATGCTGTATATACATATTGCAGTCATTATGAAAATAGAAAGATTCTCCAAGCACATTCTTCAATCAGTCAGTAAAAATAAAATATTTTTATATGTACTTCAGCTACTTGATTATTTACAGTTAGCTCATAAAGAGACAGTTCTTTTAAAAATAAAAATAAATGACATTTTTTCAGCTGGTTAATTTCCACAATGAAACCAGATATGGTAAGTGAGGACAAATGAGGTCTGTACATTTTCACTGCCGAAGCCCAATATTAAAACATCATAAACTGTGGGCAGAATTAAATCCTTG
The DNA here is from genome assembly GCA_022829145.1 of Albula goreensis. Classification (NCBI taxonomy): domain Eukaryota; kingdom Metazoa; phylum Chordata; class Actinopteri; order Albuliformes; family Albulidae; genus Albula; species Albula goreensis. Next base: position 27,957,934 of record CM040749.1, read on the forward strand.
CGCCTGCCTTTTTTCCCCATTACAGTCACATTTCACTGAAGATAATTCTTCCAAAAAATGAAGCCTAAAAAAGTAATACAAAAGATAATATTTCGAAGTGTTTAATGCTAAATATCTAATTATGACTTTATTTGAAGAAAACAAGAGAACACTTAATAAGCAAATTATCATGATAATAAAGTGTCTGGATGTGAGCCAATATGAATATATTAAGAAACATCGTTCTCTGCTGGAATATATTTCCAATAAATAATGAGATAACAAAAATATGTGAAACTAAATAATATATTCAAAGATACAATTATTTTGCTCTTTGAATCATTGACTGATACAGATCTATAGAAGCCAAATGAGAGTGATCATATAGGAAATGTTGAGTGCATTCGCTCTCTCCTTATTGTGCAATGAAGTCACACTCATGTGGGAAGAGCAGATAACATTGACTGCGGGAATAAAAGAGAAGAGAAAAAATGATAATTCCAGGAGTGCGTAAGTGCTAATTTCTTGCGGCCAGCATGACAATTACAACATACAAACAGGCCACTGCCTCTTTAAGAAGAGCTCTGGCTTATAGAAGCGATAGATCATATCTAAAAGAGAGTGTTTGCTCTCCGTGCAGATGCCATCATTACTAACTACTTTCCTCGGATCCTTGAAAGCTAAATCATTTCGCAATGCATCATTGAGCATTTAGCTGCTTCGCTAGCAGATGGTTTCCCGTGGTCCATCTGTTTGCAGAGATGTCTTCAACAAGCCCCCTTCACCTTCACCAAAAAGGTTTTGGAAACGTTTGAATATTCATCGTGTCTCTGCAGGTGTCTTCCCGGGGGCCGGGGGCGGCGTTATTTCGTTGTCGGTGTGGCTTGCGGTCCGGAGACCGGGCGGTTGGACCAGGTCATCTACCCTGAGGTGATGGACGCCATTTGCGCCCCCTCTCACCCCTGCATCCCAATCCACCTCACTGTAGATGGGTAAAGAGAGAGCATCCAACACATTCTCTCAACAGTGCTATTTCTTTGTAATCTAGTATGACAGCTTTTCTTGCAAAGGGTAATTCCTCATCCATGCAAATGTTCTTTTACTAACAGCTCTTTGTGTACTAAAACAATAAACCAAATGTTCTAATAACTATTCTTCAGGTAACATGTGAATACTATTTTTTCAGTCACTGTGTCAGTGATTATGCTTTAATTAATTAATTTATGCATTTAAAATCAACAGATGGGATTTGTCTATGTAGGGCCAGTTTCCCAGGCATGGGTTAAGCTTGGTCCTACACTAAAATAAAAATACAATGGAGTTCTTCATTGAAAAAGGTTTTTTAGGGTAGGCCTAAGCTTAATCCATGTCCAGGAAACCAGCAGTTAGAATAAAGTTATTACTGAATTTGAGCTAAAATTTATTCACAGTAAAGCAATAATAACACTAAGCAATGGTAATAATTTGAAATTAATAATAAGCAATAGAAGTAATACTAATAATTTAAACTAGTTTAAAATGAACCACCTTTTGACATGTGATGTGTATGGATATACCCAAAAGAGGTAAAGGTTTGAAACACAATGTGTTAAAAAAAGACATTTTTATACAAATACAATGGAAGCTTGTACTTACAGAATTGAGTACCATACTTATAACCTGCAGTGGCCATCTTCTCATTGAGGTTTGTTAAATGAGACCATGTGTGGTCACACTCGATGGGCTTACAGTGAAGGGCCAACGTGGGCCACAGTTTTGGGTCAATGGGAACTAGAACCTTGTCTTCTCTGAGAAACAGAGGGTTAATAGAAACATCCTTGGAAAAATGTATTATGGATGAAATTTAAGTAAAAAAAAAAAAAAGTTATCTTCCGAATGATTCTGAACCATGTGCAATTTGCCAACCTCTCAACCTCAATCCAAGGTGTTTTAACAGTATTTTAACACAAGGTCTTCCCAGACATTTTTGAAAACCAAATTATGTGGACCCCTTTCTCCAATCAGTCTAGGCATGTTAAGGTGTTTTTTCCCAGTGGTTGTGACTATTTATTCATAAATACACTGCCATTCAGCTGTCATGGATGCACACCTCACATGCAAACATGAATTGATATTTTTTTGACATGTGTTTAGCAAGAGACAGAGACAGAGAGGGAAAAAGTGCTTGCATCGCTTCAGCTGGGATATATTCTCACAGACTCCCCCAAGTACCAGTCCCCGTTCCACTTCCAATTTAATGAAGTTGTTAAAGTGCTGAGACTGACAGGTTAATTATCTTTTATGAAAGTGGGACAAATTGAACTGTGTCTTTCCATCAGTTTTTGATATATCAAGAAGCTCCTGGGGTCTTGCGCAAGCACTCCAGTGAATCGTGGAGCTAATCCACTCCGCTATCCCGCGCTGACCCCCTGTACCCTGACGGGGGCTCTCTTCTGATATTGCAGTCAGATTTTCTGCCTTTTTTGTCTCACGTTCCACACTTCCTTTATTAGAAATTCTGTCTTTTTTCCCTTCCCCACCTCATCTAACGTGTCTGACCCCTGTTACCCCTTCTCCCCCCCACCACACCTTCCCTCTCATGGCTACTAGGTTTGACATCCATATGTTGGCTGACAGCATGGCCAAATAAATGATGACTACATTTAAATCCTGATGACTGTGAGATGCAGACATAAGTCAGTTTGCAAACAGGGTGGTGTTGTCTTTGGGGGAGGAGGGTGGGGCCAAAGGGGGTGGCGGGGGTGGGGGGGTGATGTGGGGGTAGTGTGGCAGATGCCAAACAGAGCAGGATGGGCTGAGAACACTCAGCAGTGTGCCGGACGTTCCAAAGGTAACGATGGGGCACAGCGGACGTTACCCGTCCGCTGTCCTATGACATGACACCTGACAGACCCCCTCGTGGAACTCAGAACACCAGGTTTCTATTTGTGCCCAGATAATACAATGAAGGCAACTGAAACCTACTAATTAAACATACATCTCTTCGGTGAAAATCATGTTACATAATTTGGTGGTTTATGTTGAGCTATAAACCTTCACTGACACCCTCTTCCATAATATAGCAATAGAATTAATAATTATAAAGACTTGCACGGTTTATATGTGTGAAATTGTGTGAAGTTTTGTGAAGTTTTTAACCTCACTTTTTCATGAAGTATTTAAACTGAATGCAAGTCACACATGTTTACTTTTAGTCCTTAATCCCAAGATCCCAGTTTTTATGTGAATTTTTTTTTCATCCAGAACTGGGAGATAAAGGGTTTCATTTATTTGAATGTGAATGAATAATCTGTAAGTAAACATCTATTTAAACACCAATAAACGATAAGGAAAATTACATTTATAGGACAATATAAACTATCAGTTTTAATGAACGGTTTTGTACAAATGATTTTGTTTCATTTGTGCTTTGATATAATGTGAGAAGATTTCATTGGACAGGATATTCCCCAATTTATTGACCAATAGTAACTTTTCTGGTCCTCTGGACCAGAATGAACAGGCTGAACAGTCTCATATGTGCAGTGAATGCAAAGCTCAGTTGATGCTGGCTAACTTAAAAACTAATTTATTGCTAGCAGTAATTTTTATGCAATGCTGAAAACCAAACCATGACCCACAAAAAAATTAGTTTGTGGGTTTAAATAATTTCTAATTATTATGAGACTGGTTGTTAGCATACACTATATGTGAAGTATTGCCCCACATTACTCTCAACTGAGCTTAGCTGATTACACACTGATCTTAAAACCACTATTCCCCCACTCTACATTCAGTACATGAGTACTGCTCCACATCTATATGACATATTATATCAACCATATCTGTTGTAGGTACCCTCCACACCAGGTCTACCCCATCTTGCAGTACCATTTCTCCCCAACTCATCCACATATCCTAAAATGTATCCATCAGTGTTATGATAACCCCACAACCCCATTTTAATTTGACAGCCTTAAAGCTACAGTGAATGAAGTGAAGAACTGGTGAAAAAATAGCACATTTCTTTCAATGTACTGCTCCTGACTGGAATCACAGTTGGGATCTTTGCACTTCTGTATTGGAAGTAGTAGATTCAGTTACATCTGTGGGTGTATCTGTGGGTTTATCATGTGGTGTGAGGTAAATGTGCTACAAAGGCAGGAGCACGGGGTGGCTTATTTCTCATGAAGTGTGAAGATCAACTGGAATTGCTAAGAGAGAAAAGCCACTGTTACATTTAAAGTGCGGCTTGGATTCAATCAACATTCGTCCTGAAAATTTTTCCCCATCCGTCCTTTGACTCACAAATAAATGCAAGTGCTACTTTTTTCATCAACCAGCTCAGTTTAGTGAGTTAATTTCAGTGATTGTTGGACTTGACAAACTGTGTGAAGAAAAATGAACGCTTGCTTTTACTCGTAAGTCAATGTTAAGGACAAATGTCGACTGAATTCAGGCAATAGCTTCAGTTTCCAGAAGGTGTCCTCTGTACAGCACATTCATGCCTGGTTACGGTGTGTCCATTTCATGTATTTAATATGTATAAAATACAACTAATAATTAATGATAACAATTATTTGCAACAGTAATTACAAAAGAAATCAAAGGTAAGAAATTTAATTCAAAATTCTCTGTTTGAATTTGGCCCCTGATTTTAATTTAGTGATTATCATGGGTAATTAAGCATTAATAAAATGCTGATGAGGCATTCTATTAGCATTGTGGAGATAAATTAGCAGATCTGTAATCGGAAAGAGACATAACCAGAATGACTGTCAAGCTGGGTTCTCACCAGTTCGAAATGAAGGTTTTTTTTTAAATGTTTGTTTGCCCGAGTATAAAAACTCACTGGTTGTTTCAGTGGCTCTTGTGTTGCATGTCTTCATTACCACCATATCAAGTGAACATCAGTGCTCATTGGCTGGGTGGGGACTCATTAACATCACACTCACTAACTGCGTGTCAGACAGCATGATGAGTCGGGAGGCCTCATCCGATGACCAATAGCACAGTCGGCCTGTCGCCACGGCAGCCTTGCCGCCATGCAGCTGGGTTCCAAAGCAGAGGGCTATTGCCATGGCGGGTGCAGGCATGTGATTGACTGGAGGGTCTTGTGTCCCCGCACAGCGAGCAGGTGAAGTAATGGGGAAGGAGAGGAGGAGTTTGGGGGGGGACTCTCAAAGGCTCGTGGGCCGCCCAGCGTAGCCGGTCGTCCAGGTGAACGATATCGCCGCTCTAACCGAATGAGCCGAGCTTTACCTCTCAGACCATCTGGTCCCGCTGTCAGAGCTGGGCCCCCCTCCCCCTTCTTCCCTCTTCGATTGCTTCACCACCCCCTCCCCCCCCCCAATGGGGCCCGTCAGAGAGGAGGGGCTTCGGAGGCACTGATGAGCGAGGCCTCCGGGCCCTTCATCATTCCTCGCCACCAGGAAGGCACCAGCTGTCTGCACTCATTTGCATTCTCTCCCCCCTCAAATAATGAAATTAGCCACAAGTTTCCTGAGGTGATGCAAGACACAGACTTAGGCAGGATGTGTCAGTGTGATGGGGAGGGGCCAGGGAAGGTCATGGAGAGCCACTCTCAAAATGCTGCTCGCACAGAAATCAAAAGATACAGTAACCACATTTAAAAAAAAAAAAAAAAAAAAAAAAAAGAATATATTATTCTGTTTCTCTTGTGCCCTTTAGCTGCCCCAGAGTTCAGAAAGGTAGTGCATTGTTATATTGTGGTTTAATTTCTTTGGTCATGGCCTTTTTTAAATATGTATTGTATGGTTCCCCTGCTTTGCTGAAAGCTATTGTCTTTTCCCATTACTTCACTAGCAGCCCCTGAACATTGGAGAACCAAAACATCTGCAGAAGTAAAAGAAGTTTCTCCAGGGCTCTAGAGGCATCACAATTTAAACCTCTTCAGCTCCTCGCAATTTTTCAAAAACTTTATTTAACTTCATCTTTACCTCCACAAAAGTTAGCAAAAATAAGTTTAAATATCTTCTGCAAGCTATTTTGAACTGCATACTTGAACACTGTTTCTGCACGTCTTATTTAATGACCCATACTCTAGGCTGCATAGATAGTTAGCTCTGGGCCACTATAATTACTGTAGTTGGTGGTATGCCTCCCAAAGTGAGAAACTCTATCTAGCTATGAATCTTGTTAACTTCCGCAGTTTGAGGATAGCTATCTCCTCCTCTCTTTTTCTGTCAGCTGTGCCATAACATATTTAAGTGATACTAGTACAATGCAGTGAACAAAAAGTAAACCCTCCTACCATAAAGTTCACCATAACCACATGTTATGTTATTTGTCAGTGGTATTTATCAGAACATCACATATTACTGTTGCTTGAACATCCAGTAGATGTTTTGGTTTTCTGGTTATTTAAAGGCCATCATGGCTGGTGGTCAAACTCTTTTTATGCAAGGCACCTTAACCCTCATCAATGCCTCTGTAAGATCTAATTGGGGTGGAGGACATCTCATATCAAGCAGCCCTTGATTCTATCTCTCACTCCAAGCGACACTGGCCACCTCAGCACCTTAAAAATAAAAGTTTACTTCTCAGGGCCTGTCACCTGTCCCATCTGTCAATAACACCCTGTCAGTCAAACTATTGTCAAAGGCACACACCTGTCAATATACCTGCTTAAGATAGACACCTGTCTCTTCTCCATATACCTTGTAGAACTCAATTGTCAATACTCACTTTGATTGGTATTCATCATTGTGTATGCTGTTACACTGGATTTGTGCTGAATATTTCGAGAGGTAGTCTTACCTCATGAATGATGTTTCTGAATGGAAACAATGAGGGATTTTTAAGGTGACTTACTCAGAGCCAAGGTTGCATTATTAGACAAATACAAAGAAGATGAAAAGCATGCAAAGCTCTTTTAGCATTGAAGCATCACCGTTTCCTGAGACAAATGGTTTAAGTATTACTGGGGCACAAGCATCGATATCAAATGCAAGAACCAGATCCAAACTGACAGTTGGCAGTGGACTTCATGTCGCCGCCTAATGGTGACTCTTGGTGGTGACACCGAAATAGTCATCCAATTTGTCTGGGCGGCAGACAGATTAATTTAACATTCTCTACTCTCAAAATACAGTGAAGAGAGGAAGAGATGGTCCAGGAGGCCTGACAGCATGCTCATGATCACAGGAAGGCGAAGCAAAGAAAACTCATTTCTACATATTCAAAGAAACAATGCACAGGTGGACCGATATAGTTGCTCTGCTGGGAAGAAATAACAAAAAAAAAACACTGAAATGCATTTAATTAAACATGAATAGGGATTTACATGGATTTTTGGACTTCGAGGGGGGAGGGTGGTTTAAACAGCTGGTGCCTTCCTGACTGAGTGTGAGGTGTGCAAATAAATGATCAGTGAATCCCATTCCTCGACTCAAAACGTCACAATGTTGTGCATCCATCAACAATCTGGGAAGAGGGGCTCGCCTTTCCCAGGGACACATGGCGGCGTCTCGCAATATCTACATCTGAACTGTAATTACACAGCCGCCCAAGTGCGTTGTACAACACATCTGGTTCGGCATCTGGCAGATACCTCATTTCAATGTGCCGGGTGGTTATGATCCCAATGTAACTCCTATGAGCACATCAGGAGAACATTACAAAGCATTTAGTGTCTGTTTAAACTCCACTCACTGCACAAGGGACAAAGGAGGGCTGCAAAAATATTCATGCTAAATCTTTTCATTTATTTAAAATACACCCGGGGAGGAAAAGCTATACGGCCCAGCTTCTCTCACACTCCCAAAGCTTTTGGAAAATGGGAGAGCATCCATTTATACAGTTGGGGTTACACTTGATTGGCATTACTTAAAATTAAGTTTTGCTTATTTCTTTTTCAACATTAACGACAGCCAATACGTGATTCAAGCAATGGTTATGCTATTTGCAGTAATTAAAACATTTTGTCACGCAGAAAACAATACAACCTTGTGCTTTTTCCTGTAGAATAAACAAAGTAAAATCAATTGGCCACTGGTTTTGTTAAACCTCACAGAAGCCCTTATTTGTGAGGTTGTGTCATATGTGTGGTAGACTCTCGTCTTTGAGTAGGACTCTGCAGAATGAGGCGTGGAGCCCGTGCTGAGAATGCCCTGCCTTGGCAGCTGTTCCTGACAGGCTGCCCCAGAACCTGGGAGGGCATGTAAATTATCAAGCGCTGACAATTATCTCCCGCTCTCCTTCTCATTGGGATTTTCCCAAAACCCTCTGCCCTCTGACTGACAGAAGACGTCTCACTTTCTGAAAACCAGACGCTAATAAACACAAAACAAATGTTTGTTTGAGGTGGCAGAGGAAACGCCAGCCTCTCAAAGGCTCTCCTTCCATTTCTCAGTAAAAGCATCGTCATGCTGTACCTCTCACGTCTGTCTCTCTGACACTGGCCCGGTAACCTTTGTAGGTTACCTCTCTGGTAACCTTTGTTGGAAATTCAGTCTACACTTTGTACTACCACACTGAACAAAGAGCACGGATGACCCTGTATTTAATTGGCATGCAAATGTTAATTTAAATTGAAATTACATTTAGTGACTTTGCAAATCGATATTAAAGTTAATGTAGATTTAATCTTAGCCATACAGTATATTATCTACACCGTTTTTGAATTCCCTTGATACTTCAGGGAATTCTCTCCTCTTTCTATAATTATACATGCGGGCAGAGAGGTGAGAGATCACGAGCCTTATACGTCTCTGTGGAGCTGCCAGTCCAACGGGATGAGGAAGGGAGAGATGGACAAGGTCCAGACAGGTAGCTTGCACTCAGACGGGGGGGGGGGGTGGGTGTGCAGACCCTGGATCGCCGATGTATCCTGCTGTGACACAGCAGTGAAGAAAGACAGCCCGTCACTCGACTGTCAACCCCCTGACCTCTCCACCCCCTCCATCCCCGCCCCCTCCGTAAATGTTAAAGTGGGAGAGGACCCCCAGCTGGCCTGTTGCCCCATCAATGGGCTGGCCTTGAGTGAAGGGTTGACCCCTGGAGTCGGTGCCAGGCGGTGCCTGAACCCGATGGGTCAGAGAGTCTCACAGAGATGATTTGCATGATTATTCCTGAGCATCACTTTTGAGATGTCAAAGAGGCTGAATTTCATCACTTCATATGAAAAGTGCTTATACAAGAAAATTCATTTATTTTGGGGTACCCTGTGAGTGTTCTATCATGTTTTCAAACAAGCATGGGAAAGAAACAATTTTAAAATGGTTTGACAGTTGTGTTTAATTTTGTTTGTTGCCTATGGATTACTGCATTGTCATTGGCACAATCATTTTTTTCATTTTATTTTTTACAAAACTAAAACAAACTGATTTCCACCTCATAAACTTTGTTAACAGGGATGTGTTCACTGAAATAAAATACGGACATTTAATTGAATTTAATTGGATCCTGCTTGCCATCAAAACTGTCTATTCCACAAATTATCGACTTTGAATAAGATGTCCATGGTGTGTATTTTTACCTTTAAAGAAAAAAATGAAAAATAATAACTCATCTGGAGAAAAACATGATGGAAATGTGTGTGATTTTCATTCATATTATCCTGAAATAGCCACGAGTAGAACAAACAACCAAAAATAACGAACGGGGGAATCGATGGAATGAGAAATCTCCAGAAGACCCAGACGACATTGAAATAGAATTGTAAGTATTATTTTCCTTTTGGGGACAGCAACAGCTTTCACTCAGCCATTGATTGCCTCTCAAAACTCAAGTGTTTGGTTCCGCTGACTGCCCCCAAACCCTCCTCCGCCCCCTCAGCTAAAAGGGGAAGTTATTGTGCCATAAGATCTCACTGCAGCCCTTCTCTGGCCCGGGCCCCTCTCTCCTCCCCCCTCACTGTGTATGGCTGTCAGTCTGTGTGAGGGCTGAGCAGTTGGCGTCCTGCTGTCCCAGCTCAGCTCCCACGCACGCTTCGGCAGGGCCGTGCCAGGGAACTGGAGCCAAGGTGAATCCTCTCCGGATGGCTCATCACGGATTGATCTCTCTAAATGACACCAGACTGGCCAGGTGCAGGTGGATGGCAAGAGAGGAACTCTTGGAATTTTTTTCTTTTCAGTTTTTCCCCTTTATTCCCTACTCAAATTAAATTTCCTTTCATTCATTCCTGGTAAGCCACTTTCTCCCACAGACTTAAGAAGAGAAAGCCATACAAATGTTTCCCCTCCAATTGACGTGAAAACTCCCTCGCTTCTGCCCATGCTGCACATGTGACACAAATCTCATATTACTGATTTTGTGAGAGGACCATGAAGTCAACACTTGATCAGTTTACAAATGACCATGAGAGGCTGCTAGAGAGCAATGACTAAGGATTTTCAAAAGCTTTACCCGATACTAAGACTGAGCCAACTGTTGCTCACTAAATGTGGAAGGTCTGGTCAATTTTTAAATTAGTTTAAATTACCACTCCAGTGTTTAAACTTGGATTAAAATTTATGAAAATTTCTCAGATTAAAAAAAACAGAAATATGATAATTCTACATATATTTGTAGAATTAATACTTCTGATGTCACATCAGTCAAATATCTGTTGAAGCCCTTACCCTTTTACTGGAAACATAATGTTATTTGTTTTTAAATAAAGGATCCAACACACAGCTGAACATCTACTTGGGTCATCACTGTGTAAAAAGTTTATGTCAAAAAAGAGTCTGTTTATATAGAATAAATGATTCTTGCATGTATTTTGTGTGAGCTATTTACACACAAATACTCATTCTATGGATATTTTTAAAAAAAAAAAAACCTGCAAAATGCTGTTGAGGACTTCAGATCCTATTATCACAAAGTGTGATTTGTAGTAAAATATAAAACAGCTTCTTAGTTGTGGAAAGATTTTTATAACTTTCTTTCTAGTCCAGAATAGCCTGCAAAATGGAAAAGAATACAATCCTTGTATTTATGGTTTGTATCTGCAAATTTTGTCTTCTCTGCTGTTTTTACACTCATTTTTCATTGTGCAGTGCACGCCCACTGGCTGGTGTCAGTAGACCCAGTTTAACTCTCAGCCCCAAGCGCTAAGGTAACCTATTGCTTTTGGCAGGGGGAAAATATGCAGTTCCTGGTGATAATGCCTTAATATATTGAGACAGAATATGTAACTGTGCTTTGTGCAGTATGTGTTTTTATTTCATGCTCACAAAGCCATTAACCTAAATTGTGCTAAATCAACTTGGTGAGATTGATAATGTGGCCCGAGACATTTGGGGCCTCTTGTCTCCTCCATGGGTAATACAAGTGCTAGAGATGCATTCCTTACACACATGACTTACAGATAATTTGCTTCAAGTTAGCAGGTAAAAAGAAAAACAGTATAAACAAAGTTCTTCTTCAAAGGATCCTTAAATGAGACGTCCTTTTATCACTTATAATGTGATTAAAATGTACTTCCTGTAATTAAACACTAAAACAAAACCTTCTTTTTGCTGCTTTATGCAGTGCCGAAAGCAAGTTTTGAGCTGCCATTTATTGTCATGAAATTGAAGCCATTAAAAGTAATGAGCAAAGAATTTAAAGCATAATGATTTCCTTCATGATATATACTTATTACATCCTTCTTTTCACATACCTGTAGTAACCCAGTCTATTGACATGTTTGTATTATTAACACTATTATTATTAAAACATTTAAATAGATAATTAGGGGGTAAAGCTGTGAAAGCAAAGTTAAGAATTTGGCATGACAGTGAGGAATTCCCTACTCCATGGAATAAGTGCTGAGACAGTAATTCTCAATATTTAAATTCCAAATGTGAGCAGGTTTAGTATGCAATGAACCCATAATTAAAAAGTTACCCCAACAAATGTTGATTAACTGATTAAATGTATTTCCTACAAACTGTTATTAACTTGCTAATGCTCATGTGATATATCAAACTACCATCTGCTGTTCATATGCTAATTGTTGAATCTGTTAATATTATTTCCCTTCAACCCGTCAGGTATTAGTTACAAAGTACAGAATGCAATTCTGGATTCAAAAGAGTACTATGGATCCTGAAGCATCTGAATTAAAAGTTATTTACTTTGGTTTAGGGGTGATATGGGAGCCAGTCCTTCAACTTCAGTCACCCTTTTACAACAACCACTTAAGAGGGGCATCCTCGAACCTTTCGATAAGTGTGGGAAATATATACGGTGGGGGTGGGGCTTGGGGGGTTGGGTTGGGTGGGCGTTGCTGGGGGGCATCCAGCAAGAAGCATGCTTTGTTTTTCCGGGGTCAAACTTTCCACAAAAAAAAAAAAAAAAAAAAACCTAGGTTTAATCTGATAAAGGCGCAGAGCTTTTCTAATCGAACTGATGGGAAAGCACGGTTTTTTGAGGCAAGAGTCAGCACTGGGTGAATTATTGTGAAGTGATGGACTACCCCTGGAACAGTAGCAATCAAAGAGATAGCTCCTGCATCTCCAAATTACCGCTGCTTTTTTGATTCATCAACAAGGGGCTGTGGCCAGTCAGCAATGCGCGGGAACTGCCGTACAGAACAAAGCACTCAGAATTATTTGTGGAAATTAAATCTCCGTAGGAGAGTCAGGATCAGGCCTGTTCGGCTTTCTTCCACTCACTGAAATTAAAGGACATTTATTTTCTGTGGCAACGCAGCATGAAATCATCTAAAATTTAGCTTGAGTCCAGGAGGGGGGAAAATGAAATAAAGTACTTGCATACTTTGTATTCATATGTTGACAGACTGTTCAGGCACAGGAATTTCTAGGAAGGGGACGGTGTACTTGACAGCTGTGATGGTCATATTTAATACCTAGGGGTAGCATTCCAAACCCGAATAACCCCAGTTTTCCTTAAATATAGATTTTAAAGCCTGATGTTAATTATACATTCAATGCAAAAAATAAGTGATCCACTTGGAAAAAATACACATAATCACAGTAACTTGAACAAGATCCCCCAAGACTGTGAGATGGACCTTGTTCACATGATACGATTAGCAGTTTCACTATTGTTTGCTTTAGCATCTGTTTAGCCAGCCAAAAAGATGAACTTAGCAGGTACTGCATTACAGTCAAACAATGTGACTATACTGAAGACCTCTTTTTTCTGTGAATTTATTTAAAATCACTTCATGACACTCCAAATGACATTCCATTATTCAATAACATTACAATTTATTATCTAGCTTGGCATAATATTACATTACAAGGCATTGTATACTTAGTCATATAGGACAGCTGTATTGAGCATTAGCTAACTTGCCAACCAAATGAAACTTAGTCTTTTTCCTCTGGTTAATTGTTATGAACCTCATTTACCCAGGGGTCTGAAATGAATTCACATCCACTACTGTATCATTTTGCAAAACAGTGTGCTGGAAAGACATGTTAAAACCCATGCCAAGTAAGCTCATATTTGTTCTGCTTCTTATGGTAGTTGTTAATGGTTCCTTTCATTTTAAACAAGGTTTTTGGAGGCCAACATAATGAAATCACAACTTGAAAATGTATAATGTCATACATTTCTCCCATTTAATACATGCTTCATTTAAATTCTATTGCTCTACAGGTTACATATTTTAAAAATAATGATTCTCACACTATTTTACCAGCATTGGAATAGTGGCACCCAAATTTGTCGAAGAGGTGAGATGTGGTGAAGACGGTTTTGAATGGCTGAAAAGAGAGGAAATACATATGTGATGATTAAGCATATATTAAGAATAATAAGAAGTAATGACAGCAAGAAAAATATTCCACAAAGTCTGGAAATTCAAGATCAAACAACAGTGACCAACACAGAGGAGGGGTCACAACTGACACATGAGAAAGTGAACACCAGTTTGTGTCATTTTGAATACTGTTCAGAGAATGAGAACTTTCCTGAAAACATCCATTTTGAAAGTATGCTGAAAATGAAATTCATATTTTTAAGTAATACATGTGTAATACATGCCTCATTTGTTTGAAGGTGTCTCCAGCAAGCTATTTTTCTTCTGTTAATGTCAGAGATTCATGCATTTTACAAATAGGGAAAGAACAGCATCCAAGCTTTGGTGGGGCCCAAAATTATGAGTGAATAAATGTACAAATTAAGAAAAATAGTGACTTCACAAAAAATTACAAAAAACAGTCAACAAAAACCAAATATGGGTTCTTAGAAAAGGAAATGACCTGTATTTGAACATATATGTAAGTGGACATAGGAGAGATTATTAACAATAAATAAAATAAACAATAAATAATAGTGTATAGGCCATTACCGAGTAGAGAATGCATGTTAAAATCATATTTAAGAGAGTCAAATTTTCCTGATATGGCATATTACATCAATACAGTTTAAAGGTGTAATTTAAGTTTGGAAATGGGCAACTAAATTGGCTGAGAGTGTAAACCCAGTTGAACTTCCCAGTCCAAGTCATGGAAGCAGCCCACTTACTCTGCCCATTATACGCATACACTTAAACATGAAACATTGTTAGTTAGTTTTAGCCAGCTAATGTTAGCTAAACAGCCAACATACCTTTTTTGTAATGAATAAAAACATTCATTTGTTATTCTATGTCAATGTATGCATTTTGTGAGTGAGACATTGGTAGCATGTATGAACTAAATCCCTCACTGTACCAGTGGCAGAAGAATCAGGGATACCAATCAGTGCTAGCTGAGAGTAGCTAACCATATGATACGTTAATTAGCTGGATACCTTGTTCAAACCAGTGTTCCATAAATAGAATATTGTGTGGTGACCTTCCACAATATTAACACTGGCCATTGTTAAAGCTTCTGAATAATCAGACCTATCCAGTGTTTGGTGGAAATAGAACATAATACTGTGAACGAAGACACACCAAATGGCTCAAGGCTCATTTTGGGATTGCATATCATGTTGACATTCAAATATCAATAAATGGTTAAGAAGACGGGAAGTATGGTTGGAATAGCTACACCCAAGAATGGAATAGTCACATCCCACTATGAAAACAAAGATTCAAAAAATGATTTTTTTTGGTTGTTTTGCTGTAGTTACTGTCCCCAGGATATATTTTACTGCAGTATTGTAATTGTTTAAGAATGTTCACAACTATAAATCACAATTTCAGTGTTTAGCCAAGGTATTACAGATCTAAATAAACTTCTTGAATCCCAGATGTTTTTTTATTATTATTTGTCTTATTATTGCAGCCAGAACAGGAGTATGAGCCAAATGGTGACATAAAAAGTCAGAATCAAACCTGAACCATGGAGGCAACCACTACACCCATAACATTAATTTAACTTCTACACTTTTACACTTTGATTAGCTAGTTAGCAGTTACCTTGGTTATCTACATCAGAAAGCCTTCTGCCCAGACCTCCCTCAATCAGAGAAACACACAGAATGTCCTCCAGGACAGAGACGAACAACGGCGCTGTCTTTGCACTGCGGAGTGTAATAATGAAGAGTTCTATTAGTTCCCAAACTTGAATTTCCGACAAGAAACCAAGCTGCTTGCTGACCAGAACCTTCCAACGAAGGATATGTTTTCTCGTTTCCCTTGGCACAGTTATCCTGGCTGTGCTGTGCGTCCACGACCCTAACCTTTGGTAGCGGTGGTGGATACGT
Source organism: Albula goreensis (assembly GCA_022829145.1). NCBI lineage: Eukaryota > Metazoa > Chordata > Actinopteri > Albuliformes > Albulidae > Albula > Albula goreensis. Next base: position 27,973,486 of record CM040749.1, read on the forward strand.
GGCTGCTGGAACTAACCGGGCCTCTTAATCATGGTTGTAATACATTTTTACTGGGCCCAGTCATCCCGTTAATGATGAATGCCGGAGTCACAACAGTAATCCTGACCTCCTTTTCTGCGCCGCTGCAAAAAAGCCCAGATATTTTTAGTTGGACTGGATTCAGGTTTTATAACTGGCCTAGTTGCTGTAGCATTTGAGGGTCTCGTGGTCCTCTCGAGGTATGAGCTTCGACGCTGTGGCCCCTTTGGGAGGGTGAACTGGTCTAAAACACATCACCTTTTCAGCACTGGTAATTACACGCCAGGAGCATGGCGAATGTTGATGATGATAACAGGAACAAAGAGTAAACCTTTTAATGTAATTCAATTGTAATCGTATACATGCATTGTAAAGACAGACAGGATGTATATATTAATTTATATATGATATGTATTTATTTATATATCTGGGTCCGAGTCTAAAAAAAAACCTGCGGCTGAGGAAGGACAAACTAATGTCATAGACTGGAGCATCTCAAGCTTCCAGGCCTGCATGCGATCCCTCTGTCAGTCAGTGTCCACTGTGATGACAATCACATCCCTGCCAGCGCCCCAGGACCGGGTTCAGCTGTCCTTGTAAAGCACTGCTTTACACTGACACTAACCACTACGCACAGACGCAAATGGCCACTCACACAAAAGAAACATCTCTGAAATGTTGCAAAAAAAATTGTACCTTTCATTATGATTTTTAAATTCACATTTCAAATGTCCTGAATTCCATCAAAGTTGGGAGTGTAACTTTTGAAGTTTAGTTTTACGTTCACTTTGACTTACGGATAGATGCAGATGTTTGTTTGTGTTTTCTCCACAAAAAAATGAATGGGAGGTTAATGTTAGTGTCTACTGAATTTGCTAAACTATGCATTTAGAGCTGCTCTTATTAATTTTTAAATCAAAGGATGAATTTTGATCAACTCTAGGCCCATGTTTGGTTGCTGAGGGTTGCTGAGAAAGAACGCTTTCCACAGCCACTTGCCTGCTCAGAGGATCTGAGAGTTTTTAAAAGAAGTGCTTTCACTAAAAATGTTATGATGAATGGTGTGTGTGAGGCACCTAGCCTGGGGTGAGCAAGTCAGGAAAAGCTGAGTGGATCCAGAGTGGACTTTGGGAGATGTTCTCTCTGTGACAGCCCTATTCCACTCTCTGAAGCCGTGAAACTGCAGATGCATTCTTCTTAAACTGCAGTAAAAAATAATGTGTCACCTCAGATTATTGCGTTTTAAGCCTTTTGAGTGACCAATATTGGTCTCTGTTAATTCAGATGACACAATCTATGATCACTGTTGACAACATATACTGAAACAAGCAATACATAAAATGCACATATAAAAGTTACTATATAACCATGCAAGTGTGACTACGTCTTTCTTTTTTGGAGCTAAATTATATGTGATATATATTTCAGAAAACAAAACAAAGATACTCCCATGCATTTCAATACCATAAGCATGCCTGGCAAGATAAAAAGAATGACTGCATTTGACTATTACAGAACCAGAGAGAGTACTTCCTTGGGTACTTTGTAAAGAACTGGCCACTGGTACAGACACTCAATGGAAAAGAGGTGCTTTAGAGGCCATTGCTGCTTTGAACCTAATTTTCTGCATTGAGAAAACAAATGCTCATGGGGCTTAGATGAGCACTCAAAAAACCTCTGTTACTTCACAATTCCAGAACATTCTCTTTGACAAGGAAATATTGCTGGGACAGAATATAAATGCAAGATATGACCAAGGTTGAGTGGTTTGAATGCTTTCAACAAGAAATAAATTGGACTTTAAAAATATGCATGCAAATACCTTCCCTCTCCTCTTTTTCTCTTACATATCAAATGTAAAAATATAAAACCAGTGAGAAGGGGTGGAACTGAAAACTAAACCAACCAAATGATCATAAAAAACCTTTCAAATATATACTTATCCCTGACTAATGGTGGAACAGCAGCTGAATTAAGAACATCGGTAACCTTCGGACACTGGAAAGGTTACATCTTTAGTCATTCATCATTATGTGGTGAGCCAATCCTCCTGCAAAGCTTTTAGCTTGATACGCTTTACTGGAACGACACCATTATTTGTATGTATCATCGCAATTCATTTCTGCGATATCCTTTTTTGTAGTTTCACACATATCTCACCAAGCAAGTATTTGCACATTCCAAAGACCAGGTGGCCATGTGACTATTTCCACCTGACCAAAACCATGCAATATAATGTTTATATTGAATGTGTTTGCATAAAAACATGGGGCCTGAATTTTAAAAAAATATGAAATTATTTAAAAAGTTTTGTTAAAGTTTTGTCTTGGTGTTAAGGCAAGGACGTCTGCAAAATTATTAGAGTAAAAGTGCAAGGAATCGCAAAAATAGGTAGCAAACTATACATGAAATAATACTATTCTACTTCTTCTGTATGAAAATACGTTGGGTGGATTTAACTGTGTATCTGTCATATTAAAATGGTGAAGTACAAAGTAGAACGCAACAACAAAAAGGCACTACACTTTATAAAATTATTATAATAATTTCAGTTAAAAAGGCAACACTACAGCATAGTATCCAGTGTCCATGCATTCTTATATACATTTTTTACTGTCAGTGACAAATAATGTTAATTAATCATTGTGAGTAGTCAAATGGATGCATACTGCAATTACCAATATTACATTTAGTCATTTATACCATAGGTTTAAAGGGTCTTTGGGTCGCATCTAAGCAGACCCTGGGTCAACGAACATTTTTCTCTGTACAAAAACACATCTAAAATGGAGAAATCTAAGCTGACTGTTTAAGCAAGCCCTTGCATACAGTCCTCAAAGTTACTCAGTGGAACAAGAAAAGAAAAAAAAAATTATATATATATGAGACTGATTTATTTACTCCAGTGTTCTTTGGGATGATTTTTTAACAACTGAAACCAATTAGCGGGGCCAGCACTTGTATTGCAGAATGTAGGTCAACATCAAGTAATAAAAAAGTATTGACTTTTCTGTGACTGTAAGCAGCATGAAAGGGGTGCCACGGCCTTGTCCTACATGAAAAGAGCTCCATTAATTTCACTTATTTCAAGAAGGGCCTTGTCAAGTCCTAATGCTTCCAGTGCACTTTTTGCATTTAGACACGCTGACACCAACCCCCAGCCCAGCTGAAATGAGTTTACATTATTTTAGCCGCTGAGAAAACTTGACAGAGTAATTTCTGATTCGCGCTGCCGTGCTAACAGAGCTCCAGAGTGTTACCGAGGGAAAAAGTAAAAGGAGTCTTTTCATGGGTGGCTAAATCAGGCTAAGCAGGATCTTAGCTGATATGCTGATAACCTACCGGGGTCATGAAGGATCTGTTGGTTTTCCATTGTTTGTTCGAGCTGCAATCAAATACTACTGCTGTCTTTGTAACAATGTAGACATAACTTCAATAAATGTCCAATATGTTTTTAAATAATTACATTTTTTATTATTTGTTGATTAGAAACAAAGTGGCCTCATTATCCTGGTCAAAAATACATTTCTGTGTCTACAATAGTGTGAAGCCACTCACTCAACTGCTTGCCCGCAAAGATGATGACAATGTAATGATGTATCGCTTTAATGACATGCAAGTAATTCACTGTGCTAGCCCCAATAGCAGTAAAATATACGCATAAGTAAAAGGAAGATTTTAATGTGTTCTATTGTACACACAACTGAAATGGAATGCAGATGCTCTTCTGCACCTTCTCCCCAGCCAGAGTGCTCAGAGTACACTCTGACAGTGTGCTGCTCTGAATAAATGAATGGACATTTTAAAAAGTGCAGAAAAAAGTGACATTAGTGTGCTCCAGCACTCAGAACATCACTTTGAAAATACACTGAATATTAATTGTGTTTTTTTTCTAAGAATGGGCACACAGACATACAAAATACACCACCATGCATGCATAGTGGCAGTGTTTATGGATTAAATGACGACAGAATTAGAGCTAACTTTCTGAACAATGAATTCTGTATCTAAACTGAAAGTATCTAAATTTAATGATATCTGTCTTTCCAATGTACCCTCATTTTGGTTTGTCTTGTTGTAACAATTCTGTTGTTTGTAAAAACTTGTAACTATGACTTAAAAATAAATGCAAGTGTTCGTAGGGTTCTTCACATAAACAGCCTGTCGCATTTATTGTGATCGCTGAACTCACCAAACTGTTTCTGAAAACAGAATATGTCAAGGTTAAAGAAAAATGTTGATTGAACCCTGGCCAATATTATATTTTTGCTGACTCAGTCCCCCTCTGACCCATGGACGTTTAACCACTTATAATATTAAAATATCATGTGGTTTAACAGAAACTCAGTTTCACACCCATAGATGCTTTGGGGCACTTTTACACAACAGACAAGGACTGGATCTCGAGGCAGAAACTAATCATGATAAGAAAGTTAGCAGGCTTTATGGTATATGGTAATCAGACAAACCCTGAGATGAGAACGCATAATGATTTGCCGTTATTCAGATGATTGATGAAATATGCATTTCTGAAATCTGAGATCCTTTTTATCATCTATTTATTTTTCACATGAGGAAGCGGCTTTATTCTGAAGTGAGCAGAATGCACAAGGCCATGTACCAAACAAACATCCTGAAATTACTCTCGCAGCGGGAGGCAGGCTAAAAACACGCCATTTTTAAGTATGTGCTGCATTTTAATAGGAGGTCTTCTGAAGCCAAAGAAGAAAACATTACTTGTAATTTCAATCAGATAAGATGCCCCCTGAATAATTTGAGGATATCACTAGGAAAAATTATTTTGATACATAGAGCAGTGCTTTATTCATTTTTATCCTTATAGATTTAGGGTTACACAGATAAAATTTCCATTATGAAAATTTCAATATTCATGCACAGAAAATGATAATTTTGTTAAGGTTTTGAATGAACAGATGGTAATGATATGGACTTTAAATGGGTCTCAATGTAAAAGGTGTTTAAATACACAATCTTTTTGGCACCATAGAAAGTAAGCCTGCTGATGAATGCATTTGTTTTCAAGAATTTACACTTGAAACATATTTTACACACATGCGTGCACCCACACACACAGACATGCAAAAACTACAAAGAGTAGTTACAATACTCTTCACATATTTAGGAATGCAGAATTCAACTTACTGATTATATTTATAAAATATAGGACAAATCAAATGAAAAATACTGGCAAATTTAATCTCATGGCATCTAGTGAGATACCAGTGACAACTGATATGCTGTTTGTGTGGTCTAGAGGATGCTTGTTACTAATTGTTTTGTATGAAGGGTCTGGGGAATTACTTTACTTATTTATTACTCATTACACAGACCATTTGCATTGAATACATCTCATACATCAAACATATCATTTTGATGCATTGTCCAGGATATAATTTAGAAATGGTGGCATGGTGTAACGTTAAACAAAATTTTCCTGTTGTGTCTTTCCGTTCAGCACAGTAGTAGTTACAGTCAAGTAGATTTTATTTTACATGACCAAAAATTACAGCTACATTCATACATTTCACATAATATCCAATAAAAAGGAATGAAACCCTGAGCATGACCATGAACGGACACTGCACTACCTTTGTGTCCAACGACATCCATTTAGAAAGGGGTACACTTTCCTTAAAACTAAAACAAGGGAATGAAAGCTCATAATGAAAAGCAATGATGAGTTTTTCTCAGCAGAGAAGCAATTGCTAGAGCGGGCAAATTAACCATCAATTCCTATGGAGACATAACAGTGAGACAGATGTCAAAGGCATTCATTTACTCCTGTTTGTCATTGCTTCACTGTTTGTCCAGAATTTTTTGATATGCCTACGTTAGCATGTTTCCATGTTCTATTTTAACTCCTATTTGATCCTTCGATTTTCCTTGCTTGTTTCTACCTTCTTAGCCAACTTCGTAGCTACCCTCTTGTGCAGACTCAGGACAAGGAGGCCATACAAATGTGACTACTTGGATTCACATTTGACTTCCCTCCCCTCTGCAGATGTGTCACCAATTATATACCACTTATGCCACTGGAGGAACATGAAGTCAACAAATACTCTGTTCATGCACTTGCTGGCACCTGGCCAGCAGGGAGTGACGCCTAAAGACTAGTGGGAGTAACGGCATTAACTGACTTCACCCCTCTCTTTCCTCAGCGAAGCTGGGGCACTTGATGCCTTGCCAATGTGGATCTTTAATTGCATATCTAATTTAGTATAATATGCTATTAGCCAAATTGTGAATTTGAGCTGAATGATGTCATTAACAGAATAATCTCCATTTTAAAAGTGTGGGAGGTAACTGTGAGATTGGAGAGTTGGCTGCGCACTGCTTTCACTCATGAGTTGGCTACAGCCCCACTGGAAGTCAGACACACTGGAGGGATTACTTTACTTACACCCACAACCTGACCACAATGCACTCTCTCCTTCATTTTGAGTGAGAAATTAAACAGTGATCCTCTATTCTGCTTATGTTTGAAGATCCTGGTATAGAATGCCTGCCATGCTTGGTGTGACACATAAACTGTGAAAAAAGACCACTATAGAAGGTTCTGAGTTATTTTAAAACATTTGAGCACCACATAAATGCAATCAATTCATTATCAATATTATCTGTACACATGGATTTTCTACATATGATTAAGCATGAATCAGTACTTATTTTTCCTTTAAGTTTAATAATTTCCTATTATTCTTATGTTATTTTGTTTTAGTTTTTCCATGTAATTAATCACAGTTCTGGATTATACCTCGGCTACAGTATCAAATGTGTTTCAGCACTATGCACAAGAGCGCCGCCTTTGAGCAGCGACAACTGGCAGATGGTTTCACAGGAAACTCTGCAATTGGCTGAGCTCTTTGATTACAACTGGGCATTCAAACTTTTTTTAGCCCAACAGGAGCAGTAATAATCAAAACGAACATCTCCCTGTCTGTCTTTTGATGTTTGAGTTTAAGTGGATGCTCTGACGCGAATGTCCCTTCTCTGCTCTCTCCTATCTAGATGGTCGAATGATATGAACAGAAATGACGGGGGCATAGATGATAAAGTGTGCGGATTTTTAATAAGCTACAATAAATAAATAATTCTATCATTTAAATGAAATGTCCACCAAACTTTAATCATATATTTGGAGTCCATTTCCTGAAAAACCATGAATCTTCTTGCACATGGGGAATTTCTTCCTGAGCTCCTGTCAGTGACTAAAGACACTGCATTGCAATACAATATCTTATGTCATATAAGGACCCTTTTAAAACTAAGTAGCCTTGATAAATCATGCGTTTGAATTTATGTTTATCTGAGGTTATTTGTATGCTGGATGTAAAAGGAAATGCTGACATAATGGAAGAAAGTGTAAGAGTTAATTGATACATATATACTGTAACATAAAAAAAGTAAGAAGCATGTCACCGGAATTGTTTATTAGGGAGCAAATGAAGGGTCTGGGGAATTTTATATCCCTATAAAATTGTTACAGTGAATTACCTTCGGCCTTTTGGTCACTAATGTAGTCTAGTCTAAAGGGCTTCTGAGAGCAGCTGAAACTCAGCATAAACAATGTTCCGTATCCTGGAGTCACTGCCAGCGTCCTAGTTTATTTTACTTATTTATTGCTCATTAAGGATACCATTCGCATTTAAATACACCTCATATATCAAACATATCATTTTGATACATTATCCGGACGATGATTAACAAGACGAGGCACTAACAAAGCTTCATTTCAAGCTAAATTTTCCCATTGCCACCAGCCCTGTACCGCAATAATTAAAAAAAAGAGAGAAACTGCCTTAGCTGTGCTTGCAGGCGGAAGAGGGGTGGGGGATTGGTGGGGATGGGGGTGTAGAAAAAGCAATTACTGAAGCAACATAAAAAAAATGTAAAAAAATTCTGAGGGACTAGACATTGGTGGGTTCTGCCACTGAGATGTATCAGTTTAAAAGCGTGATTGATGAAAGCCTAATTCGAGTCGAAGGAGAGGCTTTGCGGCAAGCCATGGCCACTGCATGCACTTCATTAGCCGCTGTAATTAGCCTAGTGGTTCAATTTGTTAGCACTGGTGGTGCTAATGCAAACATCAAAACGGGGGCCATTCGCTTGGCAGCACCATGAGCTCGGCGAGGGGGCCCTCCTCCTCAAGCGGGGCATTAACTAACGCACTAATTACAGGAGATAGGGGGACTCCAGACTGACTGTCACTCTGTCGGACCGTATTACCTCTTTATGCCAGAGCTGTGACATGGCGAGGCCCACAGACCTCAGATAAAGCCCAAATAACATGACGATCACCTTAAAATGGAGTCAATTTGGTTTCACGTCAAAGGCAAGAAAAACACAACAAAACCAAGGAAAAAAAACATATAAATTAATATAAAATGACATGATATAGTTCTATTAATTCTACCTTATGTAAACAAATTGATAATAGTGCATAAACAAATACACAAGCAGACACACGCATGCACAAAAAACACACAAAGAAATACAGTATGTGTTATGTCTTTACTGGCCATACTTATCAGTCAATAAGCAAATAAAACCACAAAGCCAACTGCTGAGGAGCTTCAGACTCAAAAAACACAACCTCACTTCATTAGCAATGTGTCTGAGCCAGTGTTTGCCTTGTAATCCTTCCTGCATCACATTTTTATCTTTAGAATTTAGATAAATCACTATGCCCAGCTTTCGGGTTAAGACATGTTAATCTGTGGAAATAACAGATCTCAAGGTGGCGACAGACCAAAAAAAAAAAACTGAAGGGGAGGGAGGGGAATGGAAGGAAAATTACTATAATTTAATCAGAAATGCACTTGAAAATCACCATATTCATCATTATCTTCCTGAGAGTCAATGCAAAAAACTGAGGGGCAACTAAGATTCATTAAAAAAGGTGCATTTTTGAGTGCAGTGGCTCGGTTGTGTGACTCATTGTTAAACACTGGAGGTAGACAAAAGCAGGACATTCATCAAGCAACAGACAAATGACACTGGATTACTAGTTAGACAGTGTAATAAGTACCATCTAATTTCCTCTTTAGAATCAATTTATGTTTCAAAGCTCTGGATCGTCATCAAGGGACACTGCTTTCCTGGAGAGAAATTAAGGAGTCAGAAATCACTTTTTCATAAAACTACCAGCCGACAAACCTTGTATGCATAATTGCTTGCCAGCCTTTGGTTTAAATGAAAAAAAAAAAAAAAAAAAACATTTTCATTACTTTGGACTTACTATCAAGGGTCCTACCAATTCTGTCCTTAACGTTTTTCTTTATTTGAATGTTGTTCTTCAGCAGAAGTGTTCTATTCTTTACTGTAGCACTTAGTACGTTCTTTAGTATAGCACTTAGTAAGTTCTTTAGTGTAGCGCTGAGTAAGTTTTTCTCTCACTTGTTTTGCTCTGTGTGCTTAAAGCCCTTAGCAATGACCTTACCATAACTTATTTAATGTGGTATCTAGTGCCAGCTACTTCACCTAAAGGAAAACACAAGGAAAAACAGTTATTCTATTCTAAAGTTGGCTACTGTAGCTAAACATTATTCACTATAATATAAAGTAAGCTGGCTTTACTCTGATAACCATTGGTGTATAATGTACTTGGAAACTCAAAACTAGCAGCAAACTAGCTGGTATGCATCCGGTTTTTACACACATAGAAATCTGAGGTCAAAAGAGCTCTGAGTGCTACTTGGAGACATTGGTTTCATGATTTTGAATCAAGTTGGCATAGAATATATCAGCAATCATTTATTTTCCAACTATTTTTGCTATTAATAAACAAAACTTTCAATATGAAGTAAAGAAAGCTGTGTAGTGTACATTTACAGTACACTTTGCATATCTTAGACAATTCCCCAATAACCTCAGTATACAGATATGGTAAACTATGTCCATCTGAAAAAAAAAGATTTTTTTTGGAACAGGAAATCAAGCAGTCTCACTACTTAACCTCTCACAAAATCTAAACTCAGAGGGGCTGTGCCAGTTACAGATGATAAGGGAAATATCCCCTCCCTTCAGATCACTCACTTAGGCTGTGTGGACAATTTCAAGCACAAACCACCTGTCATCAAAGTAAACTAGATCTTATTCATGGTTGTAAGGTTCAAATACTCTTCCTTTCTTACTTGAGTGCAGGGAAAAAAAATATACATTGAATGGATACTGAAAGAGAATTAGTCTCAATTTAAAGTAATTAAGTGCAGGTTGCTATGCAGAGTTCATCCCCAAAGAAGATTTATGAGGAGAAGTCTACATCACTTGTGACTGATCAAAACAGATCCATAAATGGTCCGTTAAAGGCAGTTTTGCATAATAAGAGTCTGGACACATTAAAGAACAAAACGAAACACAAAAAAAATTCATCACTCTGGATCAGCGCTGTGCACCCCACCCACTGCGTAGACTAGCGGGGTGGCTTTCCACCACAGAGAGGGAGCAGCTCTTTGGAATTATTATCAGTGAAGTATTGTGGAGCAGGGAGGGTAATCCACTCAAAGGGGCGAGGAGTCTCCATGCTGCGCGTTCTGCTGCCTTAATTACTGATGGGGAGTTTTCTTTACAGCAGGTTAATGATGCCAAGCCTGCCGAAAAGGCTCAGTATAAGACTGGGAGATTTACTGAAGAAACCAGGATGAAAAAAACAACAACAACAACAACAAAATTAACAAAATGAAATTGTTTTGTGACCTCTAAAAAATTAAGGACATGCTATGAATTTGTTGACAAACAAATTGACAGGTGGCATGCTCTATGAGCTATGCATGGGAAAACATATAAATCACTTAAAAGTTCCACACTTATGAGTACAAAATGGAGATGTGGGTTTCTTCAGCACTTTCGGCTTCATTCATAACTGAGCATTAGAGGCATATTCGGGCTGAGATTGACAGGAAAAGTCGATACACGCAGGCTAATACAAATTAACCCTGTTTGAACCAATTGTCTAGTTGACCAGTACAGTTTTACGACTAAGTTCTAAGGAAGCCACATAAGAAATACACATACAAGAAATTCTATCCATAAATACAGATAGTTAAAATAACTGAAGCAATTCAGGAGCAATTAAGCTCTGGTGATAACCAAAAAACTTGTACCAAGACATACATTAATTAATTTCAGTCAGGAAAACTCACGTATATGATTTGAGTATTCATTTACATGTAAATGTCATTACATGAAATTTAGCAGGGTCTGATTTTCAGGATGCTACCTGATGAGAAATAACAGCAACTACATGGCTAAATGAATTCCCTCAAATTGGTAGAACTGCCATCAGGAAGAAAGCTAAAGTTTATGTACAGTGGAGCACTCACTGTTTACTGAGATTCTGACATCTCAATCCTCAGAAGAGTGAGGCAGATGCTTTACTGAAGAGATTTGTCCTGCCCAATGCTTGAATGCAACTGAGAATAAAGTAACGGAATACAGTACTTTCTGGATCAGGCAAAGGTCGTTCTATGATTAGGCTTTGTAAACCAACCTGAGTATGTATAGTGTGGCGCCACCGTGGAACAGAATGGCTTGTCTCTCATGTTAGCACACCACCTGGTGCCTTCACATCTGTAGGCCTCACTGTTAGTCTGCTCACCTTGACGCAGGTCCTCTAGAGATGTCACATGGCAATCAGTGTAGTGCATGTCTACAAACCCTTGTGGATTGACAGTGAAACACAGAAATGCCATCTTGGTTACATGAGACTTTCTACCTAAAAAAAAATTAGGCCATATGTACAGAGGCGCACCCACTGACTTCTGGATTGACCAGGATGTCCACTGTGACATCACAAAGGATCACCATGCCTTCAGTGTTCTTCGGCTACCACCAACGCTGATTATCAGGATCAAAAGACGGATGTTTTTCAAATAGTGTGACACAGCCAACCGCACCTACCTAAGCAATGTATTTAATTAACAGAGATTGTGGGAAAATAGTTGCTGAAATCAAACAATGAAAACAATGAAATAGTCTATGCCTCTTTTGAATCAAAATTACTGGACAATCCTGAGAGGCAAAAAAAAGAATGGACAGAAATATACATGCTAGGTTGTAGATATGGTTATGTTCATGGCAATTATTTACCTCTCATTATTGGGATTTTTTATTATTATTTTCATTTTTAATCACCCCTGAATAGGGCGACAGCCCTATTGGTTACAGACACAATTACCCTGAAACTGGAGTAGTTGGCCACCCCCTAAATTTGGGTCGGTAACAATCCTCTGTTGTGGCACACCCTGGAACATCAATTACGGTGATCATAGCCTTGGTCATTAAACCAAACACTCATTACTGTCAGAGTGCAGGTGACAGAGGCTTCAATCACCGGTGGTTGGAACGGATGGCAGGGTTTGTGGTCCCGCCCAAGTTTTCGCAGATGGTGTTGTGGGGCATTAATTTCGCGGCCTCCTCACCCCGTCCCGACCCATCCCATTACATGCCGACCCAACGCATGCGCACAACTGTATGTTCTATATAGTGCACACACTAGCAGCCATAAATGCAGAGGGCCCACAAAAATCAATGATAAAAATTCAAGTCTGGCTATTGGGGTACTAAATAAATGTCATATATATATATTGCAGTTTTAATTCTAATTTGTGATTTGTGAAGTTTGGAATGTCACAGGGGCAATTAAATGGCACAAACTGGGATCACAGCTGCATAGAGATGGGAAACTTACTGCTTTCCCCTGTAGTTTCTCCAGGTTTTCTTCTCTGAAGTGTTTGCTGCCATAGGCCACTTGGTCATATGCGGTGCAGGTGTGAAGCATCCCCTCATACCTTCTGTTCTTGCGCACGTTGGAGAAAGGCTGAAATCTGAAGGGGAAAAAAAGAGAGTCAGACTGACATAATTATTTCCAGTGAAACGGTTCTATATGCAACTTTGAGGCTACACAGCAGACTACAAAAAGAAGTGATGCAATTTAATTGTGCATCTATCAGCAAAGTAATGGGACCATTTCTCACAGCATTGCGGAGAATCAACACTCACAATGTCAGCCTGTTCCATTAACCCACACCTCCAAATGGGAACATCTCTTAATCTTGGTCTATGCATTAAATTACATTAGCGCCCTCTGGACCAGGCCATTGCTTCCTGGTTGGAGTAATATTTCTTTGCTTATAGCGTAGAGATACTTTAATTAAGAATACACATTTACTAAAGTGAGTTCCCTCGCGTAGACATTTTGCTGTGCGGTCTTTGCACACCTTAAAAGGCCCAGTAAGGCGACTGACTTTTGCTTGCGGTTTTCCTTGCATGGCGTTTGTTGGGCACATGTTCAGGGTGAAGAGCTGCTACTTAGGAAAAATGCCAGATGTTAATTACAGCGAGGTTGATTTTGTAAATTGCACCCAAGACACATTTGCCGCGAGGAAGATTTATCCTGTGTGGTACGAGAGGTGTCTGTGTGGGCTGGCAGAGCGTCCACTGGGCATTGGCTTGGCTCATAAGAAAACAAACAAACAACCAACAACCTTGGCACTCCCTCAAAACCCATTCCGCAGTAAGTCCCTTTTTAAAATCTGCGGCACGTAATCTCTCTTCTGTTATGACTCGAATTCAGATGGGGTCTCTGTGTCGATCTGTAAACACCTGTATCCACAGTGGCTATCTTATGTACTGCATAGGAGAGAAGCAAAGAGTTTCAGTTCGCTCTCTCTGACCAGCAGGCAGCTAAAATATTTGGCTTTCATTTTACTTATAACTTATAATTGCATGAAGACTAATATGTTTTAAAACATATTTCATGTGCTTCAGTTCAGAACTATCTGAAATCATTAAATAATTATGATGTCAGAAATTATTAAAGGTCAAGAGAATTCCCATCTCATTGAAAAAACAAAACTATTATAAAGCCATGGACCTGGGCAAAATTAAATCTGTACATCATTACAAAAATATACTAAAGTTACTACTAGAAAATACATCATCCTATACATAACCATGGATGACAAGACAAGAGGTAAGATATGGAAATAAGGCTTTTCAACAATGCCCTTTAAAACAGCTTTGGTATTTGAAGCCAGAATGAATTTCCATATTCAAAAGAGAAATAAGGAAGGAGAAAAAACTTTTAGTGGGGAGAGCTATTTTTAATAAGGAAAACAACAAAATGCAAATAAGAATTTAAAATAAAGAAACAAAACCCAAATCAGAACAGGCACTGCCCCTTTAAATAACAGAACAATATTACACAGACAGTCCTATTCACCAGAGACGAGTGACTCTCCTACAAGACAGATTACAGTGCAATCCATGCTAATGTGCACTTGGGACAGACATCACGGGGAAAAAATTAATGTGGCCTCAATGTCCCAGAATACACAATGGTTGTGGTGGTAGCCGGCTGTTTCACTTACTGCTTTCATTGCCTCAGAATTGCATTTTAATAGGGTAGTTTTTATTCATTCAAAGCCATTAACGAAAGTTTGACTTCTCACTGGGGAATCTTTGGCTGTGTGGACCATGCCCAGTGACAGCTCACAAGGAGGCTACTAAAAAATGGAAGTTGTTCATTTAATCTCTCTCATAAGATCTGTTCTGATATCTCATTTTATGCTTTTTTAAATATCCACAAAAGTGTTGTAATACAACAGAACGTGTCATAAACAACTGCATCAAGGACCACCTAATCTCGTGACAGTCCAAAATAATTTAAACTTGTAAATTCAAGTAGAGATAAGCCTTGTTAATATCCCTTGCTTCAAGGAGAACTTAATTTTGATGAATGCATTGCCACAACCTAATATTGAAATTAGTAATATCTCTATAGTTACATGGATTTCAGGTATACATCTACAACAAATGTAACTTCCACACCACATATGATCACATTCCATCATACATGAAACAGTGGCTAGTTTTGGAACACAAAACACTTAGTTTTCTGGTCCTTCTATTTGCTGGTAGTTTTCGAATAGTTTAATATTAATGCTGTGTATTCAGGCAATACAGTTTGGCGGAAGGGATTTCAAGAAATACAAAATCCTCAAACATTTAAGGGATTAGCAACTAGCTAGCGACTCCATCCTTGAATGAATGATACCTTGCTATGGCTTAGTTTGGTAAAAGACAGTGGATGTGCTGAAAGAGGATCAGAATGCTAAAATACAAATAGACTATTCCATCCCTAAAAGGAATATTACAAACATATGCATGAAACATATACTAGAACACATGAGGTCATTTGTTCTTGAAGTATGTCACTTCCCTACTAACTGCTTGATGAACACAAAAGCATAAATTGCAAAGCAAAACTAAATTGACAATCATAAAAACAAAGAGAGTGCATTCAAGGTCATTCACCATACTGGAAGCTGTCCTCCATACATTAGATCAGTGATACTAGGTCACACGAAAGCCAGAATGCAAACAAATAAATAATTAACTGTTGTGTTTTGAGTAAAAAAATGAACACTGCCCTGACTAACAAAAATAACACTGGTATATGTAAGGAAATGTGGAAAAGGTGAAGATTCTCAGTCAGAGGAATCACATATGTGATCATTAAGCAACAAAATTACACATTGTGTGCACATGATTCATTTAAGTGTCATTTTGTCATTTTGTAATGGGTAAAAAAATGTTTCCTGGTGCAAACCACAGACCCTGGGCTTTCTGGTGATATAACTAAATTATAGTGTCTGGCTGCAAGTAGCTCTTTACTGTAAGTAGCTCACTGTCTTATAAAATATTCAAATTTCAACGTAAATGGTGTTTCATTCTTTGCTGGACATCATAAAGCAATTAATCAAAGTAAACTCACAGGTCAATCTGGTTTGAATGATTTAACATTACAGTTTAAGATAATCAGCAAAAGAGGACCTTCCCAAAGCAGACAAGTACTACATATCACTTAGAGGGATAAAGTGACACAAGCGTCATTCAATTCAAAGCATGGGCTTGGAGAGTATTGTATATTCTAAGCTCCATTCCATCCAAAAAACTCCATTGACATGTGTTGAGTTATAGCTACAAGCAAAGTTTGCATAGAGAGTCTGCAGTATTAGCCAAGAGTATGGCCTATGATGTAATCATCTGCCTTGTGTGCTTTGAGTCACTGTGAAAGGTCACCCATTGTAGCAAGGAGACAAAACCCAAAAATGGAGCCAAAGGTTTATAATTTCCCAGACATGCAGGTAAAAGTGAGGGTTTTTTACAGTGCAAGTGGCAACAGTATCAGAACAAACAACAAAACAATGATTACAATGGTTCAAATGCCACCCAAACTGACTTTGCCACAGACTCCTGTCACTCACCCAACCTACAATGAATGAATGGTAATGACTCCGCTAACTCTTATAGCTGTGCAGTCAGTTTAAATAAAACACAGACTGAATTTCTGCTTTCAGAATACATTCAAACATCTTCCGTTTTTCACATGCTAAATAAATGAGAAAACTTTACATGTATTTATGAATTTCTATTCGTTGGAATGTTCAACTCAATTTTGGTTGCATTAGAAATAGTTTGAAAACCACTTACTCCTGTTTGCTTCCCTCCTCCCCGAAAACCGCTGTTACATGCTGTATATGCATACAGATGCATGCTAAAATCTGTTTGGTAGTTAAAACGGTAATCCTGGTTATTAAAATGTTTAAAACAAAGTAAAACTGTTTAGTTTGACAATTAACAGTGCACAGTTTTGCTCCTCTGCCATTTGAAACCATTACAAAGACACTGTAGCATAAGCAATATCTTTAAGCTTTGTTTTTGTAGCATGGACACCACAGTGTGTGTGGCTATGCAGATTCATACTTACAGTATGCAGGTATCTATCTGCAAACTGTTTGAACAATGAAAAAACAAAACTAAGCTTCAAACTTATGTGTACATAGTCCATGTATTGTCCGGTTATTGCTTACCGTCACAAATAAATGCTATCTGTTTGTTACACCTAAATAGTCTAGTATGTACACTTACTGCACGAAATAAGACTTTTCACCTCAGGATGTCATACACAGCATGTCTGGAAAACAAAAAAACTTAAGTACTGAAGTCTTGTGTAGCATAACTCATGGTATTAAATATGGATTGTTTAGTGGAAGTGGCGGGGCAAAGACATAAAGCCAAGCAAGTGAATGGAAACAGCATCTACTTCGCATATTGAGACCTTAAGTTCTCTTCTGCACATTTAGTGTCAAGTTAAAGCAGGTCAAATTGCCTAATACAACCTTCTCAGTTACATTCTTACAATCATTCTGAACCCACAAAGGTACACAAAACATTGTGAGAGACAATGTTTATCCTCCTCCTATGTTTTGGGAAAACACTTGCATTTAATTCCAATTTTATATTAAAAATCTGATAGAGTTCTGTTCACCTGTTGCCCATGTGTCCCACACTCAACACAGATTGCCTACATTCTGCTGTTAAAATTGATCAAGTGTCTATTAGAGTCTCCAGTCACTAGTCTATTCTGTCGAAGCTAGCTAGCATAGTCAATAATTAATTACACACTACTCCAGTTAAGCTTTGGAGTTAGCCAAATGTCTCATCTAAGTCCATCTGTCTTGTCGACTAAACATGGTAATAATTATAACTTTGACATAATTAAGACTGAAATCATCATTTCAGTTTATTTTTATAAAGCTTACATATGGAAAGTCATGGCTAGTTCAGTTACAGGCCTAGTCTGAACACTTATTTTTATAAGCTTGACTAAACTTAGATTAGCTGATCAAACCAGATCACCAGCTATCTTTGCTAACAAGCAGGATATACAATTACTTTATGACACTCAATTTTAGGTATATTGGGGGAAAAGACATAAACTAACTTATAACCTAATAATTGCCCATAAAAAAGCGAGTTGGTGATAAGGAGGACAACAATAGTAAACTGAGTTTCACAAGACGATCATGGAAGTTTTATTTAACATTCAAAGTTGCATTCTTTTACACTGGTTTCAATGGTTTCATGCCCAAGCAGAGACATACACAGTGCATTGGCTTACTGCTTCACCTCTTGAGCTGGCTGATCGGCACGGTTCCTAGTCCAGTTAAAATAGAGGTCTTTTCTCACACACCCTGAGCATTTGAAGAATAAGGTCAGGTCACCCTCTTGTGTGTATGTGGAGAATATGGTCCAGTTCCCCTCTTGTGTGGCACAATGAGGTTCTGCAGACTCATGGGCACCAATCATTTGGAAAATAAGGTCCGGTTACCGGAGAGGGAGCCACTGGCATAATGTTATGTGTGTGACACCACTCTTCAAAGAACTGCATTGGCTCTTATTAGATATTAATATTATTTATCTCTCTTGCACACACAAACACGCACACAGTTTAAAATCAATTTAAATATCAATAAAGAAAGCCAAGACAGTATGTCTCTGGACTGCAAGAGCAAGTCTGAATAAGAAGGGGAACACTTAAATGACAATTCAAGAATGGCCATGAGAATCACACCAAGCTGGTTTGAGTTGTAGAGATGGCAGCACTATGCACTTGCACCACCAATTTATAGACTTCAATTCTGAAGTTTCCAGAAATACTTTTGCACTTTAAATCATTATTATAAACCAAAATATTATCATCAAGAGCATGATGAAGTGCCAAGACTTTATTAGGGGAAAAAAATGAAGCCAGCTGAAAAAAAAAAAAAAAGAGTGATACATTTAGGTGGCTCTTTGAAAATTTCCAGCTGGAAATTAGCAAGAAAAGGGAGGTGGATGCCAGATGAAAAGGGGCTAATCATGCTTTGCTGTGCCCCGGAGCACCCCAATGCATAATACGATTTGCACAGTAACTACCTCTCCTGCTTCTATTGGTTTGGAGTATTCTCTGTTAATGGGGTTAGCCAATTTAGAGTGTTAAGCTGGGAGAAGGCTGACCTGATTAATAAACGTTGCACACCGTGTAAGTAATTAAAATAAATGGAGGGGCTTAAAACAGAGATGGTACTGTTAAAGAAATATTGTCTAAAAATGTTATTATGATAATCCGCTATAATACACTCTGTTTGAGAATTAATGTTCGTTTGGAACTGAAATGCTGTATTATACACTGTCAACACAGTTGAGTGTTTAGGCTTGGGGATTATGGAACCAATATCTGCATTTAAAGTGATTCTTCCAATAAATAAACAAAAATAGTAATATTTGTGGGAATATGGCAAACGGCAAAGAGTTGGGCCATAAGGGGGAAGCCCGGGTGGGCCAGGGAGAATGTGGTACTCACGGCTGGGCTGAGATGTGACCCGTCCAGTCCTTGCGGCGCAGGTCCTCCCTGGCCTCCTCCAGTGCGGTGATGGATGTGGCCACGCGCAGAGTCGGCTCCAGGGGCCGGTACCGCTGCCTCTGCACCTCCGCGGCCTCGCGGAAAGGTCCCTGACAGGTAGGGGGATGTGGTAAACGCCTCGTTGTGGGGGCCCGCACTTGTCACGTTATTAATGAGGCCCCGGCCCCACAAAAAAAAAAAAAAAAAAAACTCTGCAAACTCCTCTTTCCCTTTTAAATTATTAATAAAGGCAATTTCTCCAGATGGACTGTTGTGGACTGCGTGATGGGGTGATAACGCTCCCTTGATAGATGGGCATGGTGAAGCACGTTAGTGCGTGTGAACTGCGTGCTACCACATGTAAATGCTTACAGGCACTCTGCAAAACTGTGGCCTAGACTCAACTAATATTCGTGTTTTAACTTAATAACTGACTACTTACTGTTGTCACTGATTTACAAGTAAATAGAAGTTTATTTCTTCCATTGGGCAAGTTAATTTTCATGATTGTTGATCTTGCAAAAATATGTTTCTAAACGCCTTCAAAGCAAAACTTAATGAATGCTGACCAAATTGAGGCTTGAGTGTTGACCAATAGAGATGTTTTTGGAAACTTTTTAGGAAATAATTTTCTTGAAGAAAGTCCAGTGGACCTGCAATTCATCTATATTCAAGTGCAGTCAGAATAGCCATCACAGGTGTGACCTCAAAAGGTGAACACCTTGGTGTTTCATGTTTCTAAATTTGCCAATGAGATATAAAAGACCCTGCCACTGGTTAAATATATCAATTAAAAGTGAAAACCATGTTAGCAAACTCAATTTCAATAAAAAAATACTGCTTTCCCATCCTCAAGCTGTGTGGCTTTTCCCATTCAATCTATATCAACCTCTTTGTCAAATATTACATTTTAGTCTGGGATAAGGCTCTTATTTGATACCTTCTCCCCCAGGTAGATATAGCCTCAGAGAAAATTCACTATCAATCAAGATCCATGATCCCAGGAGTTAAGACTAATGCGGGTAGGAACTGTATTTTTCATTGGTCCTGGATTTGGTGTGGCAATACTGGTCACGTTTCTGAATTGTGAAATGGAAATCTCTTTGTACTTTTTGCTCTGTTCAGTGTGGCTCTCCGGCTGGAATTCTGTGGATGTGCCCCACTGCAACACTTTCGAAATTATGCAATTCCTCCCTTTTCTTGCCAAGTTTCGGGTAATATTCTTGCCAACTAAACCCATGTTAACAAAAGCAAATGTTTACTGCACGGTTGAGCAGTTTCAATCCTGGAGGGCCTCGGTGTATTTTTTGTTTGGATGCATCTCCAGCTTGTTTTATCTGAAGTCATTATTGGACCATGAGTCAAATTGCAGTGTTCATGATGTACGAAAGTGAGTGAAAGTTAACTCTACAGCCTGCAGGCCTTCCTCCCTCCTGTTCTTCCCATTCCTGATTTATTGGTTATTTTTCCAGCGTAAGCTCCAGGTAATTGTGTCCACTTAACTACACCAAAGCATGGTTCAAAAGCATGCAAGACCACTTGTATTACTAATAGACAGAGTAGTCGAAGTGTGTAGGGAGCTTTGCTCCTCTTTTGCTACTGAATTTAGCCAAAGAGAATAATGGCATGAATTCCCATTCGCCAAAGGAAAGGAGTCACGCTCCTTAATTTCCACAATCCTGTGCCTGGCGTTTCTCAACACTGCAGTTTGTTTTACTGCACAGCCTTGGTTATCATGTGGAAAATATATTGAAACAAAGTTTCAACAAACTATAATAACCATAGAACTAGGAATTTCATTTTGGCATTCACTTCAAAAACATAAGGTATTTTTTTAAAAACACTTTTACATTAGGCTAAATGAGCTAACATTACCTAGCCTGCTCAAAGTAAACAGACTCCAGTTTTTTACCATTGCTTTTGCATAATTTTGCTTAGCTACTTCGAGGGTGATGCCTCATTTAAATTTTATCTTGGATCACTTTATTGTTAAGCCCAGCACAAACACCTGATATACAGTTAATGTTATATTGTTTTATGTTTCATCTCAACTGCAAATTGCTTTACAGCTACTGGAAGTCAGATTTTAATGCATAATCTAATTCTACATGTATTTTGGCCGGCTATACAGAAGATACTACTAATGTAAACCATGATCATGCACCATGTAGTGTCACCAGACATAGCTCCCATAGCTGAATGGTCAGTCTTCAGTCTAGTTACCATACAAACATGTCCAAATTGTAATTTAGCACTTTATATTCTACCACACTTTCATTTCTGGGTTTGATTGATCCTCAGTTTTAATTTACGGTGAACTCCATGACTGTCAAATAACTGTTTTTATATTCTTTAGAGTTTTGTTTTTGTGGACGACCTTCAGACATTGTTGTTCTTAATTAATGCTGGTAAAGCTGGTTAATGTCCTTGATATTATCAATTCTGGACCATCACCCTGGGTTGACCAAACCCCTCACATTCTAAAGAAAAGATATAATCGATCTATCACCAAGAGATGTTATCAAAAAAGGGGATGGGCCTTAGGAAAGGTCTTCCTGGGGCTGTGAAAAACAGGGCATGGAAAAAAGGAAGCGAGTGAAACCCAGCTTTTTTGAGGGTAATTTGTAAATAAATAATGCATTCCCATCCATGGCACATTGTCAGAAAGATCTCCCGTTTTAATGAATTCCCGCTAACAAGACACAGCTGGTGCTTCTACCAGCCCAGGGTGAAGAAACTGGCTCTAATAAAAAGAAATGATTCACGCCTCATTTCTGCTCACTTATGTTTTACATTAATAGAAACCAATAATAGGAACCAGTTACCATAAAAGTCATGGACCGTAAATAACACAAATGGCAAATACGTATCATCAAATGCTTTTCACAGCTGGACAAGATGACATGCTAGATACAGAGGTACTTAAATAATTCTTTATCAAGGGTTGTTTTAAAAGCCATAGTATTCCCTAGCTGAGAGCAGCTTAATTCAAGCATTCTGTAAAATGGTATTATTTGATACATTCATTTCACTAGTTATAAAAGCATCTTAATACCCCCACTATTATCTGGGAGAGATTATGTCTTCATATTCTAACTTTCAGAAATGGAGTCAAAGATTTCAAACAGAAAATAATGAGTACTATATATAATATACTATAGAATAAATTAGCAGATTTTAGGATGGTTACTAAGCACACATGACTGTTTTATGTCTTGGTTGTTTAATTGTGATTTCTAATGCTGCTCAGGCAAAACAAAATAAAAGTTCTCCTCAAATTTACTGAAAACCAATGTAAGATATGTACAGAATTATAAATTGGTCAAACCCAACTGACAGTGTTTTGAATTGTTAAAAGGCCCCTCCTTTCCATGGCATTTCCCCTACGCTTCACTGTTGTCAAGAAGGTTAACCAACCTAGGCAATTAGTCACCACATGATTAGTCATAGATCCTATTCAGGATGCACATTTTTTTATTATTATTACTTCAAGTAACCATTTCTCAGGACAGTTAAAGAAAGAAATTTCAGCATTTCCTTTTTTAAGTTATTACTGACTATTATAGTCATTAATAGTGGTTAGTTACTGAAAAACTAGTTGAGGTTTCACTTAACATTTTGATTGAATTGGCAATTCATTTTAGTATGTAAAGGCTCTGAAATGTGAAAGAAATGTCATTAATTGCTGCCACCAATATTATTATTATTATTAAGGAATTTTTATGTTTGGATTAACATACTGACGTATTGTTAAAAGTCAGATTGGGTAAATAAAATATACTACTACATCAAATGTGGCATTGTCTCACTCTAAAACACAAAAATGAGCAAAACTTGCATTCACTGAGCCAACGTTAAGGACAAAGGCTGATTGAATTCAGGCTGCTGTCTGCGCACCTGCTCCCAAGCTCCCACCTCACCTGTGGCTTCCTGCTGGGAATAGGGGGCAAGGGCTGTGTGGCGCAGAGATTTGGGGAGGCTCCTGGACTGGAGAGGTCATGCTGTCCCTGGACCGACCTCTTCATTTGGGGCACGGTCTTGACGAGCAGCGGTCTGACGTTCCTCATTCTCAGCTCCATCTCAGAAGGCCGGTCTCTGAATGGCGAGTTGTACACACCGGGATTCTGCAAGTGCCATACAAACACACAAAACACACATTCAGACAGGGTGATTCGCTGGAAAAACAGACATGCAGACAGGGTGATTCACTGAACACACAAATGCAGAGAGGATGATTCAGTGGAACACACAAAACACATACAGACAGGGCAATTCACTGGAAAGTACTTCACAGATTCATATGTTTTGATGCAATTCACAACAAAGATCTGGGATGTAACTCTAAGGTAGATGAAAGTAAGGAAATTATGCAACAATGAATTTGTTTTTATTTATTCCTGAAAATACATGTTTTAATTTGGGTGCCAAATTATGAAAAATGAAAGTTATGGAATTATGAAAACTTAAAAAATAAAATATATTCAATTAATATTCAGTTAAAAATATTCAATACATGACAACCATAACACTGATTCCATTACACAGAGATGGATCAATTGTGTATTGTTTACTCACGAAATTAAAATAATCAAATGGCGATTGGACAAGTAGTGCTTGGCTGGCTGATAGGACAGGTATCATGGTAGCTAAGCAACCAAAGGTAGCTGGCTATTTGGCTAGCTAAGGGAGCTACATATAACATTAATAATACATAGCAAAATGTTTTCTGCAAGCTTGCAAATTATTATTATTTTTATTATTATTAATTCTTGAAAATTATCCATTAAGCAACTGTCCCACAGAGACACCAGTCAACAATTCAACTACTTCTTTCAACTTTCAAGCTCCCGGATATGCTGGAAAAATGTAATCAATTTCTATATAAATAGTGAATCTAGGGTACAGAATGAGTGATGATACAAGTGGAAATAATGGCATGAAATGACCAGTAATTTAAGTAGTTCCAGTAATAAGTGTCTAAATGTGCTCATTTGTCCTATTTGAAATACTAAAAAGGAAATACTAAATTTCTATTAAATAAAGAAGCAGTCCAATCAGCCAAAGTGTAGCTGACAGAAGCTAACATTAGCTACCAGAAGTTTATGATGTATGAACTTTGCTAATGTTGGCCTAACAGTTCCATTCTGGGAATTGTAATACATCAAAAAATGAAATGATTTGTTACAGTCAGTTGGAAATAATAATAATTATTATTCAAATCTGAGTCATCCTTTCAGAAGTTTAATTAAGAGAGGAAAGCTTTGTCAAAGCTTTGCTACTGTACTATATATGCTAATAACTTAAGGTTTTTAAATTGTACCACATCAGACAAGTTATATTAATGCCCTGGAAAAAAAGGCACTGGGATACAGCATAGCGGGGGGTATGCTGCAATTTCCAAACTTGCTGTGGACATAAAAAAGAGCAATGATATTGACCCCTGAACAAAAGAACTAAATCTATGTCAGTGCAGGCACTTCTGTCCAGCAGAATTTCTCCCATTAAGGATGAACTGTGAGAGACCCATTCATTTCCTGGTGACAAGGTCAGACTAAGGAAGTGTAGTCCCCCACCATATGCACAGCAGAGCTGCAAAAAGCATAAGGTTTCTCTCACGGTGATAGGTAACTGCATTTAAGTACAACTTGAGGTCTGGACAGCAGGCTTTGCTGGGTGGAAAATCGGGAAATAACACAAGATAACAAAGGAGTTGTATCAACGCAAAAACAACTGAGATTATCGAAGTCTTTAAAAATGAACATTCAACTGTTCTCTGAACAATTTTACAAAGCAGGTGCAATTGGGTGCTTCAAGGTTGTATATGATGGATCGAAGTTCACACTAAATGCAAGCCCACAAGGTCTCTTTGGTCTATTTAAAAAAAAACGAGATTTGTTTTTTGCCAAGCCGTTTATAGCGGCTTTAACACTCATACGCTGATTGTTCAAAGCATGTAAGTGCCTGTGCTCACACACGGAGGCGCACACACCCGAACATCTGTTGACCATCAAAAACCTGAGGTCTATTATTTCTTGATTTCCACTCTCAGACTCCAGACAGCTGGCCGTGATGTCTTCCTGCCCCAGCGATCGGGGCTCCTTCGGCACGCACCGGCCCGTGGCAGATGCGAGAACGGGGAGCTGGTGAGCAGAAAGGACGCGGGTAATATTGCCGGGTGGCAAGAAAGGTGTAATGACCGTACAGGCATGAAGGAGACCCGGCGAATGAAATATCTGCAGGAGACGGGGGCTGCTGAATCAACACTGACCAGCGCACTTCATCATAATTATCAGGACACGCTATTGCCAGGGGAATTATAAAAATCCCACTCAGCAAATCATTGCTGCTGTTAAGAGATAGGCAGTGTTAACACGCTGTCATAGTCCGCCGTTTAGTAAGATATTCCACATTCAATTACTCTTGGCCGAGAACTAAAGGGAAACACGATCATTTGTCAGCCGCCGCGGTTCTGCTTTCTGAATGAACTTCTTTTGGCGGTCTTGTTAACCCACCCCGGAGTTGAAACACACTTCTGGCCTCGTGCTCACGTCTAATCCTCGCCTGCCTGTGCAGCTGCCATGTGCAGCCCTCTGCTGTGACAGCGCCACGAGGCCAAGACTTCTGTATGCCCTTCCATACATTTTATAAAAATGCATGCGCTTCATGTATGACTTCAGACAGAAGCCTGGACTCATTCAACATTTACCCTTAACTCTGACATGTAAACTTGCTGAAGTTTTTTTTTTTGGTTCACTACAACAGTTTGGGGTGAAGAAAAAACACTTGATGTATTGTTAAGACATCCTTCATGATATTTATTGAATCAAGGACAAACCTTTACAGTGGGAGAGAGTCCAATGGACTAGCTCACCCCAGCCATCTAAGAGCAATACCCCAGGCATCCTGTATCCTGTATTTTTTATATCTATATAGATAATTACCATTCTGCCACTACTATTTGCCAAGTAGTTCTGTAGTATTATTTAACTGCTTATATGAAATGTTTTGCTTGTGAGTTTAATTTGTTGTTGTAATTTTTAGAAAACATAAGAGGATAAAGATTGTAATTTTGTAATTTTGTTATGTAATAAAAGTACTTTTAGCTAAATTAACTGGGTTTCCACAGTAACAATATTTAAGGTCTGTAACTTAATTAGGTTAAGATATATTTAAAAAAAACAGAGCAACCTATCGCGTAATTAAAGTCAATTTGTATTTCAGAAGGTAGTAGTGTAAAATGCTGTATTGTATTTATGAGAACAGATCAGATACTAATTTAGTTTAGACTATCACTGAACCACTGAAATATTTTCAGCATGGAGACTTAACAGCATGTCACACTGCAAAAACAGACCTTTTTTAATTTTATCAAAATTTCCTTAGATAACTATCATATCTATTTTGGGATGCGTAATTTGTGGATTTGTTTTTTTATGATTATTTCTACAATATTACGGAAACGACTCGTTGTGTTCAAGCAGGATATAGAAGGACCATCCAGAATGCCTGGGCCTTCCTGCTTGAAGTTTGGGTCTCAAGGACTGGATACTTCTGTTATGTAACTTAGCATGTGACCTTTCATTCTGCATTAAAAAAAAAATTCAGTCAAAATTTTTAGATTTATGTTAGATTAATGAAACAGACCATAAGTGTCCTGCAGAAGTAATCTGCAAAACCTGACAATAACAGGTTTTGTAGAACCTAAATTTTAATAGAGTTAGGTTCAATCATCATTATACTGTGGGTGCAACTTACGAACATTGTTTTCAAAGACAACATTATTAATGTCATTAGTTTTTGTGATTTTACAATCTTGCCATAATATTTATGTATAAATGTTAATTAAATCCAGGCAAGTGATAAATGTACTCAGTGACATGTTGTGTGCAAAGTACAAGGGCACTGCAGACACAATACTCTCCCCCAAAAAAAAAAAAAAAACAACCAGAAACCTTCCAGAGGGTCCAGGACAGTCAGAGTGAGAACCCTAGCCTAGCCAGGGGGAGGAAATGAGACAGTGGGAGGAGCCTAAGTGGCCTGGTTTGAGCAGATGCGCCCTACTTGCGGCTGTGGGGTTGGGGCGGACGGATGTTCAGACCTGATGGGTGCTGAGAAGGTAGTGCATCTTCTGGGCCTGGGTGAACCTCTCCCTCTCCTCCCTCTCCATCACTGCCTGCTCCCTCGCCCTCCTCTGCAGCTCGCCAAACTCCTCCAGATCTCTCCTGGTGGAAGACAAAGCTTCATCATTTTTTGTCATCATTTGCGTTATTGGCTTTGGCTCAATCAACATTATTTTTTCCTTAATTCTGACTTTATAAGCATAGTTTCGAGTGTTCAAAATCACTAAAACTGACTTGCAAAATTGTTCCTGATTAGTATTCACACTCCTCTTAAATTCCCACCCCCAACACAGACAAACAGATACACAAGCCTGCAAACATGCATACTAAATCATAACTATTAAACCTTTTTTTAAAAAAAGGGTGTTGAGCCATTTACATCAGTGCAAATAAAAATTCTATTTAGACTACTAACATAAATGAGATAATGCCTTTAATGTGTTTATTTGCAATCCACAGCCTCTGATGGCAAAATATAGATTACAAGGAGATGAAAAAAAATCAATCCAATTACTTTAATTGTATTAAACTTTTAATTCGTGTTGGGGATTTTCAATTGTTTGAAGCTCTTTGCGAGACCAAGGTGAGAATATTTTCACTGCTATGATGGAATCGCCTTGCTCTCGTACCAAAAAACAGAAGCTTAATGGCACCAATCAGCCGGGCAGAGGGTGCTGTTGGATGATGAATATATTCCATCAGCAGTAGGAAGAAATTACATGACATCTGCTACCCGAGCTGCTTAAATGGGCCATATTAAAAGCCTATCGGTAATTTCATTTTAAAATCATACTGTTATTGTATTTTGTAATAACTCTAAGAAAATCAGAAACAATTATTTAAAAAAAGCCCCATAAAGACATTCCAATTCCTGCGAAAGTTGGAGCGATAAACAGGTAGCTACCGCTCATCAGCCCAGCCTCAGCGGCCCTGAGTTTTCAATTACAGCTCCGCAAGAGAATATTAATACTGCCTTTTATATAAGGTTACTGAACCTGCTATATTGACATTTAAAAATCACCACACTTTACTTTTGCAGTGGTGCAATTCTTTTCCTCCTCACGGGATTAAATTACAAAATAAATGAATTATGCAGAGTAGCATGGCCTTCATTTTACCATCCGGCTTGTGAAAATTGCTTATTAATGTATAATATGAAGTTGGAAAATAGTGGGTTTTAGTTTACTCCTACTGTCGCTGGGGGCCGGCCGCACAGTTTTGTGGTCTTTGGCACGTTAGCACTGTGACCTTTACCAACCTATATCTCACACTTATTATTAATTGCACTGCAGTGGACAAAAGCCCAACAAATTTGTTCCCATTGAAGGGATCTCTATCTGTGTCGGTGGCTTTGTGCTGTAACACAGGAACCTCATTAGCTCTGATCGTTTCCGAAAGAGACATGGACACTGGTAAAACAAATGACCTTTGTGTGTCCTAACAAAGCATATTCGGCTTTTAAGGAAAGAAATCACAACTTCAGCAGTTTCTTTGATGTACGTCCATTGATAAATATTTAGCCACATTTAATTCACTGACCTGCATTATGTTCAGAAAACAAAACAAAAAACCTGTCATTTTTCAACATGTTTTAATGGCTGTGCACCTTTGTACAAAATGACTTTAGCTTTAGCTTCTGGGCGGCACTTATAATTGATTACGCTGATATTACACAGCAATAAAAGTAATAATATAATTACGTAGTTCTTCGGTGTATTTGAGTAACCCCAGTAATCAAACTTGAAGCATGCCTTCTGATTTAAAATTGAAGCACAAAAACAAAATAAAACCAGTGCGAACAAATGTGGTACCAGAAACTGGAGACCTGATTCAAGCAGCCAAAAATATCCAAATCTTTTAACCACTATCGAGACCAAAACAGTTGAAATGATTATTATGTTAACAACAATTACATACCTTTAAACAGTGTGTAATGATGTATCTTTAAAACCATTAAAATGCAGTAAAGTAACAGAGGAATTTGGTGGTAGGGGGTTTGGGAATAGTGGGTGGGGGTGGGGGTGCTTTGGTCCTATAGGGCTACTTCAGAACAGCTAATTGACCTCCCAAAATAATTAGTTACTGTGTGACCTGCACTTGTGTTAAATTGGTCCAATTAAATAATTCAATATATGGCAGGGTAAAGAGTGCCGCTCTGTCAAAAGCCACTGTAGCTTCCACTTGGAATCAATATGTTAAATGTAACACACACTGGAGTGAATTTTAAGAGTGTGACACCCTCCTCATTATAAAACACTATAATATCACAGGACCGATTTCCTCACAAAGTGAGCTATAAATGAAATAATGACTTGCAAAATTGTAAAAGCGTACGTCTTATTTTTCCAGTTTGTACATTCCAGGGGTGACTGAAACCACATATAAAGATGACTGTATTTAGTCCGTCCTGAGGATGCTCAATTGAAGCAAAGCAAGGCAGGGTTTTGTTTTCTGTATTTCACCACCGTCCTTGAGTGTGATGTCAAAGTGAGAAGAGTAGCCTAACTGCTCTGATTCCATACATTTTCCCTCTGCTTTCCCTCCACTTAAAAGATTTGCTACGTTAGAACATTAGAGAGAATTTATCTGATTATGGCAGTAATAATTACCCAGCTGTTTATTGCAGATAGAGGGATAATTCATGCAGGCAACAGGCCATGGTGGCAATGACACTCCGCATTTAGTAAATATGCAAACCGTTCACTTCTAATTACCCAGCCCAGAGGATGTCCTTATTAAGCGGGGGAACTTGAAGTGCCTGCTTGACAAGTGATAAATTGATACATTGCGCAAACTCTTGCCACGGAATTACTGCGCTGAACTTGGGTCTCGACTTCATTAAGATATGCGGGAGGGGAGCGCAAGGCGAGAGATGGACACAGGAACGTGGTCAGCCCCGGCTGACGGATGGTGCGGCGGGCGAACGGTAATGAAATGACACATCATTTTGCGCGGGGAGGTCCATCACCTGCCGGGTAGGATGGGATTGGGGGCCTGCTGGAACATGTCCGCACGTCATTGGTGTGCTTGGGCCAAGCAGGAACCTCTGGTACAATTTTTCATTATTTATTCAGAGGAACTTGGATTAAAACTACGGGGCTTGGACCTTCATGGGATAACATATCAGTCAGCATGTCACCCCAAGTCTGATACAAATCAGGATATTATTAATTAGCATGATCTCTGGCTAACTGGAAGCACTAAATAAACAAAAGGTTAGGCAGTGAGCAGCCAGACTCTCAGTGGTTAGAGGACACTGGGGGAGGCACTTTCTGTGTCCCTCATTGTGTTGGATTTGCAGTGAGATGGACACCAAAAAGTACTGTAACCCTTCCTTGCTTTTTGTCTGCTCACCCTGTGTTTAGAGGACTTACCTTCCTGCCCGCTACATTTCCAGAAATGTATTTTTGCATCTCAGAGAATTCTACAAATACTAGGGTAAATATCCTTCATGCAAAGACTCTTCCAGTTCCCTAAATCCCCTTAAACGTTACTTTTAAGTCACAAGGAAACACTATTGGAACATTGTTCATGTGAAATGTTTTGCTACTTTACAGTTCAGTCGGCAAAGTAAATTTTGTTGGTAGAGTTGCAAAGTGTAAAGAATCTGATAATGCAGCATACTTATAAGTAGATATTACTTGCTAGTAAGTTTGTAATTGACATGCCTGGAGTGTTTGACAAAATTCTCACAACCACATTTTAACTCATAACCAAATGGTAATTTAACTGAACCGATCCCCAATGCACTAGAAATGATTTGAGTGGGTCGGAGTAGAACAGTGGTAGAGGCACATCAATAAATGCAAGTTGGTCAGAGCTTCTCACTCTATCTGACCTATAAGGAATAATGCAAGCATCTCAGTACTGGACCGTTGTGTTGCTAGTGTGGGTACACAAAACAACATGCCTCTCGAATTATCTCTTCCTTCATTATCCTTTTCATTTTCTTTACATCTAAAGCAGTTTCTTAATTTTTCCATTATTCAAGACAAGCTATAGTAAGCACAATGTAATCATTTTTATACTGTAAAAATCAACTTTTGGTTTTGCAAGTTCCTATTTATAAAATTCTACTGTATGCTATTCTAACCATATTTCATAACAGAGAGCAGAGTATCTGAGAAATAAATTATGGACTCATTAAAGCATAACAGCCTTGCCTATTGCTCTTATGCATGTGTCTGTGTGTTTTCGCATATGAATGTATGTGTATGTTGGAGGGGGGCTAGAGGTCATGGAGCACTTAACAAATTTACATTTAATTTTAGCCAAAGCCTTGAGATATTTTCCAGGGAAATATATTGGCGACATTAAAATTGTGACTGCATTTGAAGTTTTTTTTTTTGCAAAAATAAAAGATGGGATCTTTTTATGCCCTCCAAGCATAGTTTTATTAATGCAAGGGCTCACTGAAATCAGTGGCTAATTTTTAATTTCATAACATCATTCACTCGCTCACAACCTGGGGCAGTTTTTACATACAGTAGCAGGCTAGAGGTTAACACTTTACATGTCTACCAATTGCACACTAAATGAATCTGATCAATTCATCTTCACAAAAGTGCTCAGATAACATAGCTTGCTAGAATGCACAACATTAATTCCACCAACCATTTGTGATTTTACATGATTTATATTAGCAGGGAGCCATTGAGGAATCGCTGCTTCACCTCAGATTTTATTTATACCTTCAAGAAAGTCAATGAGGGTTATGAAGATGTGCCCATAAAAGTAATACAGCTTACCAGACTGAAAATTATACTACGTTCGGACATTCTTACAATAAGAAGATAATAAACCTTATGTAACAAAAGAATGCAATGTCTTATTAGAAAGGTTGTCTTGAATGGTAGCATGTTTTGTTGCCTAATGTGTGGCATTTCTTTACTTCTCCAATGTTTGCAGTTCTCTAAAATATTAAAATTACCTTTATTTACCTTGCTTAATTTTTCTGAGCTCATTGCGAGCTAAGTGAACAAATGTGTTTTGCTCCAAGTGTGTGAGATACATGAGAGGTTCTTTGCCCACTGTCATGCAACCGTCATGCTCAAATGTCAACTTTTTTCTCCACCTCGTCACCTTCTTCTCACAATTGTGATTTCACTATTTGCTATTATAATTATGCTTTAAAAAACCATTAAAATATCAAGGTTAGTGATTATTCCAAGCCAGAATGAATTTGTTTTGTCATAGTACCTGACTTGTTCATTCTTTCTCATCAGTCCCTCCAAATACTGCCTCCTTGCATGGTAATTATGTACATACTTCCAGACATAGTAGCCCCTCCATCTTCGCTGTATCTGAAAAAGGACAGAAGTGCTTTTCATATTTTTCTTATCACATTTATCATTTTTGTTACACTTTAGGATTTTTCTTTTGGATAAATGTACATATTTTATTAGCCAGCCAGCTATGTTACCTATTATATAATACAAAAAATAATTTGTAAATGTATGATCATACAATTTACACATGTGGGTTCTGTGAGAGCAAAAGAAAGAGAACATAGGTAGCAGGACAGATGTAGAATCATTTTACACTAACAATCAGTGAACTGACGCAAAAAAAAAAGAACATATGTCCTTCAGGCTAATTAGGAAATTAAAACAATAGCTGTCGTGTATAACAAGGAAAAAAAAGGTATTGCGATTGATCGGCACTCAATAGATAATATTAAATAAAGTAATTGCCGGCTCAGAAGCCAGGTTCCTGGTGACCTTTCAGACACGTAAAATCGATGATGCATATTCTTCAATTAGGTAGCATAAAATCTAAGGACCCCTGTAAACACTGGTTTGTATTAGCACATTAATACACTGACCTTTAGTAAAGAGAATGATAAAGACCCTGCAGGATAAAAATAAATAAATATGTACAAAATAATAAGTGGCATGAGGGGGATTCAGCGGCGTGTTTTCCTTGGTCAATGAAAATCAGTGGGCGGAGATGTCCTTCACATATACTGCATATGTCTGACTTTACCACAGACAGCCCTCCCTGTTTTTATACCTCTGCAGCTCCTTAATGTTGTTCATGATACCACACATTTCTGAAATGCATTTCCATAATTGTACTAATAATTTCATGTAATTTATTCATTTCCACATTTCTGCCATTGAACAACATAATCCATTTTTGTTTGTGAGGTTTATTTCCACATATGGTAGACGTCATATTGAGTCGCCTCTGTCAACACATGCTGATGGCTACCTGTTTAAGAACTATGCCATGTTCCGCAAAGTATTGGGCTGTTTCTCTGTAATTTAATTTTTTTATCTATTCTACATTACCCAAAGATACATTAAGGACACTGGAGAGGAACAGTCAAGGTCAATGTAAAAGGTCGAGTGGAAGGACGGTCTTTTAATGACTTGTTTAATCATCATCACGCAAAGAAACTTTACTATCATCAGATGTAGAACTGAGAAGAACCAGGTTCCAAGCTCCAGGTACTTTTCTAGTACAGTCAGGGTGAAGACGAAGTAGGTGTTATAAGTGCCAATGTTCAGTTCATCCACAACGGTATGGTCATGTTTTCAAAATGTTAACTCTGCACATTTCAAAGACACCTCACCTGAGCCAACATCTTGGCAGAAATTTCCCAAGGAATAACATTGACATTAGTAAATTGACCTGGGCCAACACAAGACAAAAAAACCCCCACAAGTAAGAACATGTGCACCCTTGGCAGTGGTCTGGAGCTGTACAACTTAGCAGTGTCACTTTGCTGTAAAAGGTTGATGATTTTCCTCATCGTAATATATAATATATATTCCCCTTATTTGAATTAAATTCAAATAAGATTAATTGACAGGAGTAAAAACACAGAATGGTCCTGTAGAATGGCTACTACAGGCTGAGCAGGAGTGGTTTAGTGAAAGGAAATGCCATGGGCATATCGCCAGGTTTCAGTCCCACCTCAGGTTGAATAGTGTTGTTTCAATGGTGAAAACAAATTCCGCCCTCTGTACTAGTATCCATTGTAGGCCTAATAATCAGGAATCAGGGACTGGGGAATATCCCCTACTCACCCCAGGCTATATATACAGATAACAAAAGAGATACAGGAGCTGTTTTATTACATGCCTGACATTCTGAAAACTCTATTGAATGGCTATCAAAAACAATCTTGCAGCGCTTGTCATATGATGCTGATACTATTATTAAAAATGGTTGTTAATTATATCCACTATTATTTATGATGATGTTTCTCACTTTTAAAATAAATATATTGTGATATGAGTCGCAATGGAAAAAAGAATGACAGGAACAACAGGGTTAACATAGATTTTGTATATGAAACATTTTGCTTCAAGTCTGTGGCAAAGCCCTTCACCAAACAAGTTCCCTTGGCAAAATCGATATTGAGAATTTACAGACATCTTTTACACTATCATCATGCTGCTGCACCACTACAGTGCTCTAGCTGGCATTGTTCCACAGGGAGGTGCTACTTGATTGTTATGAAGGCTTCACCCTGCAGGAACTACAGAGGAGAAGCCATACTTCCTCTGCAGAGCACAATTTTTGAAATTGGTCAGCCAGCCTGGTACAGTATAACAAAGACTACCTAAAAAAGCCAAAACAATATCATATTGGCTGACCTGCAAACCTTGTGAATAGAACTTTGTTTTGTTGTAAAGTGATGAAATTCTCAAGTTGACACGTGCAACCATATGTGCTTTTAAATACACTGTATGGATATATACCATATAAAAATTTACATTTCGCTTTCCTTTTACCCAAGGGCTTTTTTGCCCTTGCAAGCTATTATTTTGGAGCCCTTCAGGGCTTTTCAAGTCAACCCTTGGTTCTTCTGCATGGCAAGGAAGACAATTACTAGGATTTGTCCTTATTTGTCATGATTGGGTTTCAGGTATGTTCTACCGACATCTATACTATGACTCTGCTCATATAATGGCTTGTCATGTTTTGCTTTGTGGTATGTGTTGTTAAATATGTGGGGCTCTGCTTTGCTGAGCACTGACTTAACTATTGGGTCCCTTCACTGTCCTTTGTGCTTCCAAATCACTGTAAAAGATGAATAAACTTAATTAGCTTGCCAATACAGACTATAGCTAAACCAGGACTGCACTGCATCAAATATGCATAAGTTCATTAGTAAGTTCATGTGTAAAGTCTCCACTAAACACATCACTAATTAGTTTATAACTAGTCCTGAACTGGGATGTATCATATGAACAACAACTAGTAATGCATTAATTGATTAAGACATCAGTGGGAAAATTTGAAAACTAATTATTTAAAATGGCTACTTTTGATTTTGAAGATTTTTAATTAATCTGTTCATTTAATAAAATGAATTAATGACTTGGACAATTAACCCAATGTTTTCGGTATTCTAACATTAAACTTGATATTTTTGTAGGTGAGAAAATGGGCAAAAATTAATAGCAGCAGTTACGGTATGGTTAAAAAAGCTAATTAGCATCAATTTTATTACCTGCTACCTTTTAATTAGCTAACTACCACATTTTAATTCTTTTTTATAGAACGGGACACATAAAAACAGCATCAGCTAACTTTCTCTTTGAGGAGATGCTCTATACACGGACAACCATATTCACAACCTTACAACTTAATGCGAAAAATGAAAAAAAAAGGAAAAACAGTACAGTCTGAAAATACAGTCTAATCCTGAGGCATTTCATTGTAAGGATGCATTTCTTTGGTTATAACATGTCTGAGCTTAAGCTCTCCAAAGAATGTGCTTGACAAGGGATTCCAGAAGGCCAGTCTTTCTTACAGGCCTTCAAGGAACTCTTAAGGGTGGCAACTGATGCTAACAATAATATGGTGGTACTACTGTCAAGATATATATTTGGGGGTTACTCTGGTTGATGTTTGGTATAAGAGGGACATTGTGTATCTGTATATCCCATTCATTTCCACACTGTATCATAACATTTAATCAGTCTAATCTTCCTCTTCTTCATTCAACCTTTTAAACATAGTAATTGATTATCACATAAAAAAGCAGGAAAGCCTCACTGGTAACAGCACATTTTTCCCAGATAGCCGTAGACTTAACAAAAAAGAATGACAGAATGCACAAAATTTAATCTGCAAATCCGCTAATGAATATTAAAACAATTATCAAATGTGTTTCTATTAATTCTGTATTTTCCCCATCCCTGTATTTTACAAGCAGTGAAACAGTCTGGTTATTCCAGTTGAGACAATATTCTTCTCATTTAAGCAGTGACATGACCTTTGGCCTTTGACCCTCTGACCTCAGAAGGTCAGTAAGACACTCTCCTCTGTCTGGCGGACATATGTTATTTGATTCTCATGAAGGAATATCCTATGCTAACAAGGGAATATTTATTGGGATAACTGTTAAAGTGTTTCCTCATTTTGGATTTTCAGAGATGTCCAATTCACTAAAGTGGGAGAGTCTTAATAAGTGTTTCCCCCAATAAATGCTGGAATTTTGTTGGCCTTGTAAAAATGTAATCTTACAATATCATCTTTAACTATTTAACTTGGGAGAAAGGAAGCTGTACGGAATTGTAAAATGGAGCATGTTAACGCAATCCCCTCTCATAAAAGTGCCAATGTATCAGTCAAATCTAACCATTTTGATTTATAGCTTGGGAAATCACTTCAGTGGTAATCAAGATGGTGAATGGAGACCTCACACATCAGCAACATACTCCACTGCATTAGTTGTGATTCTTTTCACAAGTGAAAAAAATAATTTACAGATATGTAACAAATGGCCTGGATTCAATCAAAATGTGTCCTTAACTTACGGGTGGTGTTGCCTCTTTCAGTGCAAACATGATCACTGAACTCCAAACAAAGACCTAAATTTAATTTGTTAGATTTCAGAAGTTAGATACAAGTGTTGATTGAATCCGGGCCTATGGGAGCTATGCTTATTAAAATTAGTTTCAATATATCATTTTGCTCCACACTAGTACTTCTGGAATATGCACATTTAATAGATTATACGCACTTACCATACACCATGCTAATTGTATCATTTAAAATAATCACACATTATGACGTAAACCACTATGGTTGCATTAAGTTGTGCTTATTAGTTCTGTTTTGATCCTTTAGTTGGTCAAGACTGCAAAAATATATACGCTGTCTTTATTTGGTCATTACATTAGAATTAAATTCAGAGCACAACTGACTTTTCATTTATATAACAAGTGTAGAAATATTTACCCTGACAGCCATCTCATTGAAGAAATTCATCTTCATCATAAAATATGCTGTCTGTGAATCAAGAGAAAGATAGCGTTACATTGCAGTCACTCATATTCAAGTCTTCCCATCTGTCCTGAACATGGAAAAAAAGATACCCCCTCCCCCTTTTATACATAATACATGATAAGGCACAGAAGCACAGTAAGGTGAAAAAGAGGATCGAGGGAAGTCAGACTTTGTATTGAAGGGACAGACTGCTTCTTAATACATAATGCAGACAGGACCAGAAAAAATCTATGGTAGTCAAGCTGGAAACTAATGGAGATATATGATCGTAAAGTACTCTCCGCTGAGTTTGATAATCAATGGAGCTCCGCTGAGGATAGATTAACAAAGGCAAGAATATTCACACCAGCAGAGGACACGCACTATTGTATGATTTATCCACTGGAGCGCGTTTCAGGAGAAACTTTGTGAGAAACATAAAAGGAATTCATATGTCAACATGTCTGCTTTAATAATAACAGAAAGAGGAAGCAGCTGGCAGGGGAGGGGGGAAAAAAAGATATCAAAGAGACGATATGTTCATTCTAAATCCAACCCGGAGCGGGGAGTTCAGATCAGATTAAGGACTGTGTTTTGTCTCCAAACCAGCAAAGGATACCTAGTTAACTACTTCTCAAGTGTACCTTTCAGTTTTGTTTTATTTATTCACATAATTTGGGACTGTGATACTAAAAGTGTTATTACAATTTCAGAGATATGTTCAAAGTAAAATATTTGTCCAAGCAGCAGGGATATGGTTGTGAATCAGCATTACGTGCAACTAATGAGCAAAAACGCAGAAAACAATCTCTTATGCACTACTGTGACAGTAGATAATATGGCAGACAAGGGCTTTAGGTTCCACCGGTCTGCCCCTCACTGTGAATGGTGTTCCATATCTTTCATCTGGTCACAAACCTTTTTAACATGCACGAATCTGTTATAATTTGGAATTGGATGTGCGTTACATGAGTCAAATGTGCATATTATGTCATTCATGATAATTACTAATGCGCATTTGGAAGTGCAAAGAAGTGTTTTGATTGAATTAGTCCAAGGGATTCCTTTTGGTTTCTGAGCTACATTTTTGAACTGTAACCTGTAGGGAATTAAGAATGTAATTGACAGTGACAAACTGAAGTACCCAGGACTGGGCTCAGAGAGTAGGCTCTGTTTTGTGGTGCTGATCCAGGGCAAACTCAGAGATTGGAAAGGACAGGTCTCACCCTCTGCATTTAGAATTCCCTGTAATTTCATATAATTGATATATTCCCATGGGTAGGCAAGAATGTGAAGGCAGTTGAGAGTTTTGTTGCCTAAAGCCTCATGAATATTCATGCTATTGCAATGTATGTCATACACGTTAAATGATCACAATGTAAGATTTAACTTTGTGTGTGTGAATTATTATTATTGTTGTTGTCTGATGCAAACTTACCTTCAACATCTGCCTGAAGCAGGCCTTTGCAGTGAACGCTCTCCATATCTTCTGTATAATGATTGCATTTCTGTGGAGGTGTCTAAAAAAAATGATTTATGGAACAAAATTTCTAAATTACATTCTTTTAAAAAATGTACCTAAATTATACATCAAAAACTTCAATTGCCATAACAACTATGAGACACACTGTGTTTGCAAGTCTGAATACACTTTTTATGTTGTCTCTCAGACACATATAAACAATAACTTTAAATGTTCCTGCAGGATATGTTCCTCTGATGATATAGGTACTCTGTTAAATTGTGTGTGCTTTGTGTTTAGCAAAGCAAGGGAGTTTTGACAGAACACACTGATCTGTTGACCTCTATTGACTATTAACTAAAGAGATCAAGTCATAACATGAATATATTTAGCATGCTTACCACCAGTTCAGTGGTTACATTACAGTGCATAAACTGTTACTTACTAAAGGAGTGGACACTTGCAAAGTCTCCTATTTTATGCCTGATTGTTATGACTTATTTTTTCACATTTATAATATGTGTATGCTTCTCATGTACAGTACCAGTCAAAAGTTTGGACACGCTTTCCCATTCACTTCAATGAGAAAGTGTGTCCAAACTTTTGACTGGTACTGTATATGTCAAGGATTTATGCCTGGACAGACTGATGAACAAAATAGTTTTTATGTAAATAATATAGGGCTGAAATCTGCCCTGCGCTTAAGTGTACTTTCCAAAGTGTTCCATTCTTGCAATGATAAGTTATGTGGGAAATGCATTTATGTGCAGGATTGCATTTGTCCCATAGAGGGTAACAAAAGCACTGAGACCTGATCACAGTTTTCATATTTTTGGGCCCTGCAGCTTGGTATCATGTCACAAAAGAATTTCATATTTGAGATCTATGCTACCTCCTTCACAGTAAGAGAAAAATACAGTACATAGTAAATATAAGTTTCATTAAAAATAATAATTTGACATACCTTGATTGTCAAGGTATTTACATCCTTTATTAAAGAGAACCTAAATTAGTTCAGGTTCAAATAATTGTTTTTCAAAGGGTTTGCAATAAGTTGAGCAAAGTAAGTCTGCTTGCAAAAAGAGTGGTACACAAAATTTGAGAAAATTAATTTCAAATACATCAAGTATTTGTAAAGTCCCCCAATCAGAAATCAAATAAATAATATAAATATGCATAGATTATATACGGTAATTTTTTTCAATTTGTTTTGCTACTTTGCACCACAATACTGCATGCCACAGCATACCACATGCTTTTGGCTGTACTTATAATTGTATTTATTTATTTTAATGAGGAGAAAAGCCTTTCAAAATTGGCTCTGTGAACAATCTGAGATCAGACATTACACGTGGATTACCTGAGATACGCCCGCACCTGGCATCCCCTGAACCAGCTCTGTATCTTGATAGCTGCAAAGTTCTCCTTATTTCTGTGTTCTTCAGCAATCCTGGCATATGTGCACAGATACAGTCTTAACTTAGCTTGTTACTGTACGTGACTTTGAAAGTTTGTCGGCGTTACTTGGCTAGTTAAAGATACGTATATACGAATTAAGTATATATTTATAAAGTATTTAACTTTAACACATTTTTAATGTTACCCAGAGCTGTTATTGTCCGGGTTTTGTTAAATATAAGGTTTGTAACGTTGTACACAATTTCAGTGCGGAATGAAAATACATAATGATAGACTCGAAAGAAAATGAGAAAAATGATAGACTCGAAAGCTGGCAAATTTAGAGATATGTTGTTAAATTATGTCTCTCCCGTCCTAGTATACCTAGCATTTTTTTAAGGAAACATGCCGGAAATTACCTGTTTCTCTTAAAAAACTCTTCTTTTATTTTCCCAACTTCATTTTGTAACCTTACAAGACTCGCCATCCTTCCTGAAGAGTTTATGCTTGTGTCCATGCCAACGGAAGAGACTAAAAGGTCGAAAGTGTAACTATAACATTACCAAAAAAAAGCAAAATATGTTGTACAAAAACAACAACCGTATTTCTTATTTCTGTGTAAGCGAATGCATAATTATGGTCAGTAGTTCTCTGCAGGAAATTCCCATTTTAATTATTTATTTTAAAGTACAACTTTATGGAACATTCCAATATCCGCTTGCAGGAAACAGCTGGGTTGCGCACTTGCGACGTCTTCGAGCGTCTGAATGTGTGTCAATGAGAGTGGTGCGTAGTCAAACAAGTATCTGGTCACATTGTGCTTTGTTGTTATTTGAACAATAAATTACTGATGTTTTATGGTTTTAATACAGCTGTAGGTATACCTAGGTATGTTTCGTGATGATGCAAGGACGGTATAATGTTAACTAGCCATGGCTGCATTTCAAATATATCACTAGAAAGACCGAAGCGGCTTGCTTATATGGCCGGTAGCTTCACACAGCTAGATAGCTTTTAAATTTTCGAACAAAAGTAGCCAGAATTTGCGACGTATTAGGGGGATTAATCACACTGAATTGTCTCACTTTAGTAAGACTAGCAAACTCAGTTAAACTAATACTGAATGAAAGGTTTAAATTTAGATAGTGCTAAAGATAGATAATCAATTACGCTGTGGTAGCTCTAGCTTCACTAGAAAGGAAGCAAGCAAAGGAATTGACCTTCAGTTGAACTGACGTTAACTTCTTATTATACGTTATTATCCCACACACAACGACGTGATAACCTCAAGTTGAAGTGACGTTATCTAACGCCATTGATTCCTGTTCTGTAGTCAGGAGTGGGTGGTAGCTTTAGCCTCGTTCTGTGGGAATGAGCGTTGTAGTATCCCATTTAACTACTGCTCCTGGTCAGGCAGTTATGATTTAACGTTAGGCAGGTGACGAGATGACAGTGTCAAGTCATTTGGAGTGAAAAAATGGAGGCTAGGGGTAGCATATTATAATTTTACAATTGCATCAACTATCTTTATAGATTACTGTCTAGCACTAGGAATGTACCTATTATTTACCTACTAATCTACCGTTAGTCTTGGAGCTTTTTAGTCCTCTGTAATATTGTAAATACAATAGTTTGTGTCAGAAGCAAGACATCTATAAGGAGTACACAAGTGTTTTGAAGATAAATAGTTCATAACTATAGAAATGAAAAGTTATGTAGTAAAGAAGTCAGTCTACAGAATCATTTCCAATTCCATATGGCCAGTCATGGCATGAGTGGGTAATTTCCCTCAGCTGTAATGTCCTCACTCAGTAATGGCCAAGGTTCCAGTGTTTTCATTGATCTGTGTATATTCTACCATGACCCATTATTTCATCACCACTTAATTAAATATTACCTTATCCTTTTATCTGTATGATTTTACTTCTGTGCGCTTGTTATAAATTAAGTGTTAGAAGCATTGCTCAGGTTGTGTTGTTTACACTTCAAAATAAAATAAACCATCACATTTTAATGTTTGTGCAATTGTTGTAACAATAAGTGCCCCAATGTGTAAGGTGCTCTTAATTTGATGCCTAGTACTGTTAAATGTTTCAGCATATAGGCTCTGTGTAAATCAAGGTTTTATCAAGTAACTCTGCTGTATTTACAGTGGAGTCTGGCCTCAATGGTTGAGCTTCATGTGAACTGCATCACAGTTGAGGTAAGGCAAGTATGTTACTTGTGGGCTCCAGTATTATAATGAGACTAACTGGGAATAATGATTGCGCTGGATACCAACAGCAGAAATCCAGTGAAAAAGCAGCTGATTGCATTTGCTTCCCCTGTCAGTATTTCTGGCCGCAGTAGTAATGTGAAAAAGTTGAGATCAAGAAGAATACAGAAGGTACTTTCAAAGAAGGTAAGTCTCAGCCTGCAAAAATTATGACAATTTTGCTGAGGCAATATTATTGTTGTTCCTTTGATGTCAGTGTTTTAAGAATGACTATTGATAGAGTAACAGGTCTGGTTACACATAAATTCATATCTCCCAAATAATCTCCCAGGTTTGCTTATGTTATCATAATGTCATTATGAGCTATACATACTAAGGGGATTATGATATACATTTCAAAGTAAACATGTATGCCCAAGAATGCTATTTTTCTCTTATAGACGATAGTTTCCGGTTTTTTGTTTTTGTTTTTT
Source organism: Albula goreensis (assembly GCA_022829145.1). NCBI lineage: Eukaryota > Metazoa > Chordata > Actinopteri > Albuliformes > Albulidae > Albula > Albula goreensis. The sequence goes on from CM040749.1 coordinate 28,016,651, forward strand.
TTTTTTGCCAATTTTTAAAATTTTTGACTCCAGATTTTTTACTCTAAACCTGCCTGGTCGTCATACACTAAACTTACTTCAGTGGTTTGTCTGCATATTACTGTAACAGTACACAACCAAGTTAAAAGTTAACCAATAAAGTTTATTGGTAATTATGTTCAGAATTCTCACCATGCCTTCCTGCAGTTGCCTTTTTTTCTCTGGCTGATGTATCTTACACATGGAGAACTGATAAAATATTGTGTAAATTCAGCCTGAGCTTCCAAGGTGTAAAAATCATTTAATAACAAGCAAGAATAATAGATGTCAAAGCAGACTATTTACCCCCCTCAATTACCCTCATCTGTCACAGATGACGTTTTGTCCGTTGACATCCTCCTCTTATTCAGTCCTAAAATTTGAAAATGTGGGGCCATGTCTGTCTGAATACATAATGAGAGCTTTGGCTTTTTAATCATGATTGATGCTGTGTAACTTTACCCTGATTTCTCTCTTTGCCATACATTTCAGCCTATAATTGTATCCTACCTTTTGTGAGAACCTAGTACTGGGTTAAATAGCAAAACAAAAAAGATGGGCCTAATTGGCAATTGCTGGTATGTAACATGATATTCATGCTGTATAGAGTATACTGTACTGCAGTGTCACTGCTAACAGACAGCTTGTTGACCATCCCTATGGTGTAGTTTTGCAAAGAAAATCATTTTATGTGTGCGCCATGTACAATTGCATTACATAATCGATAATCAGAGTGTTTCTGGCTTGTATTTAGGATCACTTGATATTGTAAGTTCCCCCTTACAGTTTTGTAAAAACACCAGCTGACCTAGCAGTCCTGAAAGCCCAAAGTCCTACAGCTTCATGTTTCACTCTGTTAAATTCAAACCGTGTCCTGGAGTTTCTCTTCTCGCTGTATGCAGACGCTTTTCCTCAAGAACGGATGGGATAATTCATGATGTCATGAATGATGGAATGAGGGGACTGCGGGGATGTGGGGCAACTGCACCCCAGTAGCGGGTCACCTGCTGAAGCAAAAAAGCCTGTAAGCAGCGGGGGCAGGGAAAGGTTTGGACAGGATCGGTCCCCTCTGCGCCGTCCTCACCCCCGCAAAGAGTCTGGCCTGAAGGAGCGCTGCCCTGCTGGACTTGTCAAGGACAACAGAAACTCCCCATAAAGACAATGAAGACAGCTGCTGTGGACCCCTCGCCATGGATGCACGAAACCCTGACGGTGTGATGACAAGGCCTGCTGAGAGGCGACGGTAGAAGAATCCACACCCAACACCACTGGAGAGAGGTCGAGCACAAGGTTATGGATTTACCTCTAGAGTTCACCAGGATACCAGTCCCACCCCCCACCACCCCAATAAGAAAAATTGGATCAAAAGAATCAGGAAGCGGAGGTGTGCATCAACTGGGTTCAAGAAGAGGAGATGAATGGCTAGCAGGCAAAGGCCAGGGAGGCTACACTGAAGGAAACCAAATGGAATTGAGGAGCCCAAATGTTTGGGAAAGGAGTTGAGAAGCAGATGGGTAAATACTAAATTGATTCTTGAAGTGCACTGCTGTGTTACACGGTTCCATCGAGGATTATTTCAGGTGCCCACGAGCTACAGCGAGAGACATGCCTTTCTTTCACTCAGTGTTAGGTTTTCTGTATTGGTGTGGCCTGTAGGGTGTAAAATAGTCACAGGCTTGCAGGTGAGGGCATCAAACAGGTGTACTTCAACTGTAGTGGTCTTTTTAAGGGTTTTGCATGGCAGAGTATTGCCTTCTCATATTGTAATCAGTATTACAGAGCATTGGCATGGAAATTTCTGTAAGACCATAAGAGAATGATCTGTGTTGATAACTTAAGATATTTTCTGTATCTTTCTTTTGTTGGAAGTAAATCTACAGTGATGAAAATTTTCATTTTGCACCTCTGGTCAGGTTTAAACTTCCATTTATGGGAAGAATGTTTTTCCATTCATACAAGAAAAATAATTATGGTACATATTGGAGAACGTATGAAAGTTTCATATCATAATTTATGCAGTATTATAACTTGCTATCCATGTACAGCATTGGTAGAGAAAGTCTGCAGTTTTTCTTATATAAACTACAATTTTCAGTGTAATGGGGGGAAAAGTAGAAGTAGTTTCTGCCTTCATATATGTGTATAGAGTTGCATTTATAAAAAAAGTCCCCTGGTCAATTTAGTAGATTTATCTGCCAGTTCTGATAAGAACCCAACAATATGACCTTTATTAACCAGTGTCAAGTGTCTTCCTGGTACTTACAGACTTTTGGGAAGGATACAACAATTACAAATTCAAAAAGAATACAGGTTGTGGTGAACAGAAATACCCAGGGCTGTTCACAGAGCTTCTATTTCTGAGTTCCCAACACAATGTCCTCCGAAATGTGGCAGCACGGTCACGTTCGACAGCCTTAAGGCTGTCAGATCTCAGAATGCAAATTGGCCCGTCCGACGATTGATTTGTCTCCCCTAGCCAGCTCACAGTTGGCGGCACTCAAGACATTATCGCCCCCCTCATCGGGAAGTTATCAGTTTATTTTCCGCCTTCCCCCCTCCACATTCTGCCAGTGTGTCCGCTGGTGGCAGAGCACTCGCTCCTCGCCCTGCAGGCCGGGCCGTTGACTGACGCAGGCCAACCTGCCATCCCACAGCCTCAGAGGCAGCCAGCAGAAATATGGGGGAAAGGGTGACCCTTTGGCAGAGGCGTCCATCCATCCGGGCCAGGCAGCAGGCCGGCCACCGTGGTAATTGCCTGGGAAGCAGTGTTTTGACAAGGCGGAAGGGTGTAAGCCATCACTCGTGCCGCACGGTGATGAGGTGTCACCTGGAGAGGCTGTGGAGCGACGGCATGTTTACACGCCGCCAGGTGACCCACTTCTACCCTGATTTAGGACGCTGCATGCTGGGCCGGCTGGCCAAGGCCGTGGTTGGGACATGAAGGAATGGACAAGGCGTCGGTGCTCGTATTTGTTTTCATTATTTATTTATTGCCGGGCAGGGGAAGGCTCACACGGAATAATTTACAATTCTGGCATTTGACATCTTGCCCAAGCCTTGGTGCTCATTTACACAGCTGGGTCTTTACCGGCACAATCTGGGTAAAGCATCTTGCTCAAGGCAATAGCCTTTGTGGCTCACCTGGGATTTGATGTGACAAAACTGCATTCACCTGCTAAGACCAAGACCTTAACTAGCTCTACGCACTGCTCTTCATTCAAATAAAACACAATCTTTTGGCAGTCCTTTGGTATCTATGAGATGCCCGGTTGCAGCCTTGTAGTTTGGACATAATGTTATCCTCATTGTTTTTCTCTCTCCTGCATATAAGCAATATTGGACTGAATGGAAGTCATTGAGGATATAGGTGTTCCAGTGTTAAACATCTACCTTTACTGCATTAATCCACACAGAAATGGATTTCTTTTAGTCTGGGGGGCACTTAATTGAAATCTATAATGATGTTCGTCTTATAATTATTACTTTCCCTTTATTTCCCATGCTTTTAAACCAATGTACCTTTAACCCCACATACCCCCCCCACATATAACCCCCTTATACACCCCGTTTCTTCTAATGGATAAAAAGCAGTATTGTGCCAGTGGTAGTGGGGAAAAGTGTATCTTTATTAGCCTAGCTATATCCAAGGGAAAGGTAATAAATTGAGTGTGGTGTAAAATAGTTTAATCCAGGGGTGTTTTATCATTATTCGTGGCGTATTGCATGGAGACAGCGGTAATCCATTAAGCGCGCTGTTTCAACGAGGCCCCTGATGAACCTTCTGCTCCTCTGCCCCGCACAGAAGGGCGTCCGCCGCTGCTGGCCTCGCCGTCGCGCTGGGAGATTCATCACCTGCGCGCGCACCCTCGTTATTTCATCATTATTCCCTCCCCCCAACTTCTCTTTTTTTTAACTGTTCATCAACTTTTGCCAAGCCAACAACGGTAAAGGCAAACTCACTTTCGTAACGAAATACAGGCTTTTGTGTTTTCTTTTGCTGTCTGGCTGCATGGAAATAGGATACATTATACAACTGACTGTAGAGGACAGGAAAAAGTGTGGTTGTTCCCTGTATTTACAGTTATTCCCTATTCTTGTAGCTTTGTAGTCATTATTTATATGTATGCATGTATTCGATACATTAGTTGTTGTATGTGTGTAAAAACATACAAGCTTCTTTCGTTACACTTATTTGCTCTTCATCCAGGCACCCCCAGAAAAGCCCATCTCTGCATATTTGTAAATTTTTCTTGTCTTTTTTCCCCATCTTTTCCATTTCTTCCCTCCCCCCCTTGGAATGTAATAACAGCTTGGGGACTCCTGCATTTCATGTCCTGAAGAAAGGCTTAGCCGGCTTTTGATTGAGGTTTTTCCCATTTTATTGAGCAGCGGTGTTCCCGTGGATCAAGCCGAATCGCGCAGCACAAGAGAGGAGCACCCGGCATTTGATGGAGGCGAATAATAAAATGCATCATTTGTGGCAGCACCTTGCTGCAGTCACATCTGGCCTACTGTCAGGCTCCCATTAGATTCACGCAGTTTTATGTGCCAAAAATAATATCCTCTGTAGTTAATGGAAAAAAAGGATATTTGCAGTCCAATTTTGAAGAAAGGAAATCATCTTATTCCAGTCTGGTCACTCTTTGGCTTAACTTCCATCTGAGCGGCGGCTTCTTTCTCTATAATTTTACGATTCAGAGATCAATTGCTCTTTTGATCTTTCTTCTCTTCCTCTTTCTGCGCGCACACTGTTATTACATTGAACCCACAAGCCTCTGCAACAGCAACGACAGTGGCTTGCATATCAATGAGGAGGAAGGAAAATATACAAGATATTTTCCCTCTTGTCTCCTTCTTTAGCTTTCCATAAAACAATAATCACTTGTCATTATGGAAAATACATCTATCACCTTTCTTTCTTTGTAAAATAACATTTTCTTTGGTGCGTGCTGTTAAGGGCTATTCAGTCATAATGCTTTTAAGATGAGCATAAGTCTTTCCTCAGTATCCAAGTATGTAATTCTGTTGATTGGAGGCCAGAAACCATAGCTGTAATACAGTAAGGAAGATTAATAAAGTTAAAAGCATTTGGAATTACATTGGCAGTGACTCACGTTTCTAATGCAGGTGTAATTAGGCTTGTTTATTCACACCAAACATGATTTTTTCCTTTTGCTGTTAATTACAGAATGTTAATTGAAGCCTGCCGTCTCCACCAGCCACTAATGCTTTTATGTATGGGAACAGGTGAAAGGCATCAGCTTTGTCTTTGCTGTCATTACAAACCAATCACTGTTCACTTAGTAATTAGATGATGCTTGCTGATTGCTGTTCCTCCTCCCAACCATAATCCCCAACAATGTCTTCAAAACCCACTTAAGAAAAAGATTCTGAGTAATTCTATAATTCTAACAGATTCTGTAATTCTAACAGAAATGCATAATAACCACACCAACAAAACTATTTCACTTTCCCACTGTTTTTTTTACATTTTGTTTAGAATTTAAGAAGTTTATAAAATGAACACATTATAAAATTGTATTATATCATTCAAAATAAACGATAAGCTCAACATATTTTTTTTCAAATACTACAGCTAACCCTGCTATATAGCCTGTGTATAAAATGGGTCCTGTTGTAGATAAAAAATAATATTTTGCAAAAATATACAATTCCCAAAATAGGATTTTTTCCCCCAATAAAGCAACCTTAACCCCCTCCCCCATGAAGGGAATCTTGTCTTTCTTTCTGAGAGAGATACTCTCCAGGTAATAATGACCGGTTTCCTCCTGTCCCAGTGAACCAAAGCAGATTACCCCCACCAAACTTTCCCTTAATTCAGCCAAAGGGGCGGGGGTTGCTGGGTGTTAAAGGTGTTCCTTATTGTCTCCCTGTTGGCCCCGTAATGAAGCATTATCTTGAAAATCCCTAAGAGTAACTGCATAAGACAAGGTGAAAATCTTTTAAATCAACTAATGTCCCTATCAGAAGACCAGTGTTTCCCTCTCAGTGCTATGATCCTTACAATAGCTCTTTAGAAGAAAAAGTAATATTTTACAGAGAAATATTTGTCTGTCTGTACTCTGTGTTCCAAAACACTAACTTTAGAATATGGTAAATTGTAATAAACATGGTAAATATATGAGAATTCCACAAATTCTCATATATGATATTCATTTTCTGTTATTAATTTTCTCCTCACCGCCTCATGTTGTAGTTGCTGCTATACAGACAATTCCTCTGTCATATTTAGCAATTATTTTCAACAAATTAAAAAAAGGCTTTTATAAGTGAGGATTCTTCAGCGGGACCGTTAAACAGAGTGCCGATGCCCGATGGATTTTTATTTGGCTTGAGAGTGGCTATAATTGCCTGGAATTTAACTTAATCTGCACGCTCCACCGTCAGCAGGGCCATTCGTCTCAGAGAGGAGGGGAGCGAGGCCCTCATAAAGACCTTGACCTCTGACCCCCGCCCTTCCGCAGTTATGGTTCATTCGCACAATTTCTAGGCCCTGATCCCATTTCTACCCATTTCGTATTTTGCTTCGCTGCTTGCCTGAGCATAGCCAGGATTTGTAGCCCATTTTCTGGCCTTATTGCAATCGCTCTGGCCTGTTTTATAGGAGCCATTACAACTGATAGATTAGGTTCTGCAGGCCTGATGACATGTGACTTAACTAAGTTGCAGGTCTAAAAGACTATTTGTCACTGAAAAGTTCTCCAATTTAACTACCAAATAAACAAAATAAGTGGTGCACATTGCCTCTGCACAGGTGTATATGAGAGGCAAATAGATTTTCTCCAAAATACCCCAACCAACAGTTTTGTCATCATTTAAAGGCCATTTTGTTTTTGAGTGTTTTCTTTTGTCAAAATGAAGGCGCCATTTGCAGGGCTTTGTTTTTAAAAGGGTGTGCTTAGCTTTTTACTGACTGAGTGCAGAGATACTCCTGGCCTCAGTCCTTTGGGAGCTTGTGAAATTCTACTGGCGAAATGAAGAGAACCTATCTACTGTCAGCCCCGCTGTGCGCTTTATGTGTGTGCACACACACACGCGCATGCATACACACAAAAAGCACTCAGTGGGGGTGACAACAGCACATATGCGCATGTTTATCAATTAAAACACCTCAATGCAGATGGTTATTGCGAGAAGAGGTAATTACACTGTGCTAGTTGCACTCATAGATGTTTATTTACATCAGTTCAGATTACAGTTATGGATCTAAGATTAATTTTACAATTAACCCTGCCGATAATAATAACTATAAAAATGGAGTGCATTTTCATATTTGGTGGTGAATTACTTTTTGAATGTTCATTCTTATGGGTGTGAAAATTATTACCCTAATGTATGATTACATTAATTCTGTGTGATTTACAATTTCATATGCACCTGGAAACCATAGTTAGTCCATACATTACATTACATTGTGATGAATTTGTATGTAAAATACATCAGAACAAAATACAATAAGTGTAAAAAAATCTGCCAAATCAATATAAAATCAATGTCAGCTAATTGACACAAAATGTTGGTTTTCGCATTACTGCTCATGATTTGTGAATAGAGACAGTACATGGGAGATCAGTGACTGTATTCTGTTACCATAATAGTATTGATTTTACAGCATTTGAGTTCAACAAGTAGTTCTTGCCCTGCATCATGTGCAGATACAGCATTGTGGACTAGTTGACTGATTGACTAACCTATCTTTGTACCTTTAATAAAATGAAAACACTAAATATATGTGCATTTGGTATGTCTCTTCAAGTCTGTAGCTAACCATCTCGATTTATCTTTTGAACCCCCAGGTCCAGTCTAGCCAAATTAATATGTTAATAGCTCTATACAATATTGTATCATGTTAAATATTGTGCAGTGGTAATATCTAGACCATTTTCACTGTTCTAATACGTTGACCCATAATTCTGTTCATTGATGTGGCACATTCAGTATCCTAGTTCTCAGTATGGTAGTTGTAATAACATGTATAAGTGTCAATGCAAGAAAATTCATTTGACAGCAGGGGTTTTTATGAATATTCTTTGTCAGAAATTATACAATGTGATATATGAGATAATCAGTAGATATTGTTCTTAAAATGCACATCATCGCCTAAAGCGTCAGTGGAGGGCATTCTCCAAATTACAGTGCAATCATTTCAAGAGTCGCCAAAAATGATCTTGTTAGGCAGCAATGGTCACTCCAGTTTCTAAACGATTATCCTTGTTAGGGGGTAGGAAAACACAAAACAATTCTAATCCCAAGTTATTTGCCACATGGGTGGTTAAAAGCTACTTTAAGCCTCATAAAATTAAAGGGGAGCATTCTCCTAACTGCAGTTTCAATTGAATTTAGAAGAAGAGGGGCTGAGCCAAAACACCGCTAGAGAATTGCATGTCAAAAATCATCTTAAGTTGTAGATATATAGTTCACAGTCTGTGATTTTGATTAATACATTTAATCTAAATCATTGAAAGTTCCTTTCCCATTTTCCATAAAATACAATAGGACACAAATCAGCTTTACCATAGCTTGATTAACAATTGGAAAATAATGTATCTTCCCACCCAATAAATTGTTGCTTACACCTCTAACCAAAATCAATTCATCTTCCTCGGATTTATTAAAATTCCAGTAATAAATCATCCACAATGTTTGTTCATCTGTTTTTTTTGTGATATATTTATATCACTTTTGTTATGGTCTAATGTTTTCCCTGTTACCATGGTGTAAAATGGAAGAATATATTTTGGGCCAATTTAATACTTAAAGAAGTGGGATCCTGGTGCAGAAGTGTAAATTGAATCAATAAAAATGGCAATGTGCTGTGCAGATAGCACTTTTCCCCTTGAGATTTTGATTAACCCGTCTGGCAGTGAATTTGACAGCAATACACCATGACTAGTACAGCGCATGTGTGTGGTATTCCCCGGGGTCTGTTTTTTATTTTTTATTTCATTTTTTAACCATAAACCTTTCCTGCCACATGAAGTAATGATGTTAATAACAGTGTATTTGTGTTTGTGTGTGTGTGTGTGTGTGTGTGTGTGTGTGTGTGTGTGTGTGTTGTGTTTGAGTGTGATTGAGATAGAGAGCAGTTGTATAATTTCATATTTATTTGATGCTTGATGCTGGGATTGACACCTTATCAATTTTTTTTATTATTATTTGCTTTTAATTATTTTGGGTGTTGTATCTGCACCTTCTGACCTGCATGATAGATGAAAATATCAAATGTCATTGCATGATGATCATGATTACCCTATAAAGGACAGGCAATGTCCTAATGTGTAGCTAACACAGTGCATTCAACAATGCAACATGACATGCCAGTTACATTTACAGCAATAATGCCAATCACCAGTACCATTAACTTAGGACGCTATGCACAGAAAGGTTGAAGAACATTACATATATGGGAAGATATTGTGTACTGATTATGTTTTGTATATTTGTAACGAATTATGTGGATTAAAATTGTGTAATGATTATGTCAAAATCTTAGTCATTTCTAAGTCTTAATCAACTGCTTGACATTATTATTATTATTATTATTAGTTTTTTTTTTTTTTTTTTTTTTTTTACAATATATAGCTAAAGCATGTATGGCAACAACCTGCTAAAAAGCCATTCACTTTGAATATAATATTGGACTGATGTATATGAAGGGACCACTGGTGATGTGGCCTGTTACAAAGGCACACACATACTGTCACTGCTTCAGAGGGGTCTGCTGCTTTTCTGTTCTTTGTTCCCTTGGGCATTTTGACTCCAGCAGCCACATTAGCATTAGCAACAAAAGGTATACGTACTGCAATCATAGCACACATTCTTTGAGCTGGAATCAATACTTTTCCACAAAAGTAGTAATATTTTTGCAAATAACAACCTTTCCCAATGTTGGATGCAAAAACAGCTCCACAGTCCCCTTTTTCAATGGCCACCATTCCACAATGCTGCTCACTATGCACATCCACTTCTTTTCAAAGTAATTTCTTAATCCATCTGGTCTCTCAGACTAATGTATTGGGTGTGTTTCAAACACTTGAAATACAATATGGCTCATTGCTGCACATTGTCTAATTTACTTTTGATCAATTACCCATTCGAAGCATACTGGGTCAGTCGTAAGAAGGATCCCTGTGATTTATTTTAGGTGTTAAAAAATAATTTGTTTGGATTGATTATCATTCATTAATTATGCTAATTACAAAGGACGAAAACAGATGTTTTCCTCCTCTAAGACCAGGAATGAATTACTGTTCCTGTTTATACACACTAAAAAATGTTAATATGGTCTGAAAAAACTGTGGAGAATAGGGAGCTGGGCGGTCTCAGATAGTTCAGGTAGTTATTATTATTGTGTTTGATTGACATCTTGAAAGCTGATGAGACTATTTTTTCACATGCAGATACTCTGTCTCATACATCCTATTGCTTTACAGCTGTTTGAGGATGTCAGAGGTTCATGTATGCAGCTGCATTTAAAAGGTAAGGTAAAACGATGCAGTCTGGTGCTTCACATTTAACTGGCTCTATAGTTCAATTAAGAACATACAATTTTTAAAAATATCTAGATAGCTTTTTTGTTGCTATTGAAACAAAAACACAACACCATTTATTTGAATTGTTTGCAGAATAACTTTGGCAAAAGATCGTAGTCAGCTGGATTGCCACACTATACTTTCTTCAATGGCTTTGCTATAAATTCAAATTATAATGCAAATACTATGTTGTTAAAGGCACACATAGATGAACTGTGCATGACAAATAGATTAACAGTAGATTGTCATGTAGGTATAATTTAGGTGTGTGCCATAAATAACTATGGTGTATTTTTAGCATGGAATTAAAATATTCAAATGTTTCCTAATATGTATGCATCAAAAACAACATTTATTTAGGAACATGTCAATCATAGATAAAATTAAGTGTTGGAAAGTAAGTGATGACTGCAGAATTTAAAAAAAAAAAACCTGTACGATAAATTATCTTAGCGTTTTTGGGCCGTACTACCTAAAGATGAATTAAATAAAAACCCTCTGGCATGATAATCCATCTGTTACCCGTTTTGTGAATCTAGCCCCTTCTGACTCTTATTCATACATGTGATTCTTTTATTAATATGACAAAATTTCAGCCATCCCCTTCTTTGCCCTGTACATATGTTTCAGTGCGCCGCTTAGTGTTTGACGGGTTATTCCATTGTAAGCTGTCACCATCAGGTGTCACTCATTTTCCCTATTGTCTGTCAGGCTTTGATATGATAATTTGCCCTGACTGACTACAGTAATGAAAAGTCTGCTCTGTATGATTAATCTGACGGCCACTCGCTCTCCTTCGGCTGGCCTACTAACCTAAAGAGTGCCATACACGTCCCCCGGTGACAACTGGGGGGAGACATTAATAATCTGACCACTCAATTTCCTGATAAATGTTTATTAGAATGACTGTGGCCAGTTAATCTGCAACACCCTCTGATGGCTGCTGTGAATTCAGCCTTGAATATTTTTTGACCAGGCACTGTTAAATCAAACATAAACTTTGAAATCAAATGTGAATGCAGTTTGTCACAAAGTGAGATGTGCAGTTTTTTGTTCACTTCCAGCATTGAAATGAATTTAAATTAAACAAGCAAGCTAATTTAAAAGCTGGGAATGCAGTGGTGTGATTTGTATAATCGCACATTTACTTATTTGCTAAATTGTTTCCACAAATATTGTCTTTAGGTCTGTGACAAATGCGGAATATCATTTTATGGGTGTATTACTCGATCATGAATGTCAGTTCTAAACCAATTATAGTGTATACGCACATAAAAACAGCAATTATACACCTGAATGAGTCTACTCCTCATCACTGGCAAAGCTGTCTTAATGAAAGCAAAACAAGTCCCCTGATCAGCCTCTGTCACTAAAGATTATTAACCTTTTACAGTGGTCTGCTACAGATTTTAGATACTCTTCTGGCTGAAGTAGTATGGAATATTTATAACATTGGACATGCACTTGGCTAAGGGAAGCTCATTTTAAATCAGTTGTCAGATGTCACATATCAAGCACAGGGTCTTTAATATCTTGGATGATACAAATTATCAGTAGAATTTTTCTGGAGAGCTGAAGCACATTGAATAAAAATAATCAAATGCTGTGACTGAATGAAAGCTGTCAGTACGTGTAATTTGTGGCATCTGAATACGTGGAGATGTGTCAAAGTGAAAGCCATGGCACATGTCTGATTGAGGAGGAATGAAGATGGCAGGGCACTTTAGGTTCCGCCACCTTCATATGCTGCATACTGATAGGCCTCAGTCTCTATTGGAATCATACTGCTGATTGGCTGGAGCTATGCGATGGGGCAGGGTTGAGGTCTGATGGACAGCCCCCACTAGTTGAAGCTAATTACTGTTCTGGTCCTTCTGTGAAACTCTCACCCTTACCTTTCATCCGTTACAGTGACACAATAAATCTGCTCTTACCATTTAGCCAACAAACTCTCTATTTACTGTCTGAATTTAATGACCTTACCGAAACTGACAACATTTTTGGTCGTCAGTCTTCTGCTACAAAATTCTCTTGTACTCTTTCAGTCTATTCTTGATTGTAATATAACTATCTAGCTAGCTACCTTGCTAAAGTCAATAAAAAAAAAAAAAACATTTTTTTTTCACCCCAACCCAAACTCATCCAAACTTCCTCAGGTCTCCCCCAGCAGCCATATCCCGCTGACTCAGGAGTCAATATGTGCTGGCAGTTTGCATAACATATTTAGTTGATTTTGCTGTATTTTCTTCATTTTGACTTTCACATCAACACACAGCTTTATCCTTACTGCATGTAAATAGGACAAACAGCATGTGTGTGTCACTGAGATGGCTGACAGATGTTTTATTAGTTTTACAGTGGTTGGAAAGTTACTTGTGATGAAAGCAGTTAACCCTTTGGATTGCTCATGCTGGCTGAAAGGAAAATGGCACAGATAGAAAATGCGTTCACATTTTTGGACATTTTAAACACCAGTGGTTTTGTGAATCATAGGAAACTTAAATTGATATTATTTTCAGTAACCCTTTTGATTCAGTGTTTAAAACAGTCTGCACTGAGGAAAACTGGTGAGTTTGAAGGAAGCTGTTGCATACATTGCTCAGCTTGAGTCTGATGAGACACCTCACATATCTAATGCTATGGGGGTGGGGGGTGTTGGGGGGGTAAACTGCATCTACCGCAAATTTATATCTCACCCATCCAACTGTCCTGATGCTGCATTTGAGCTTAACGGCATGGATTTGCTGCTGGAGTTTGAGCATTTTTAAATTAAAATGTATTGCTCATTCTCAATCTATTGATTTACACATTGCTGTGTCAATATTAACTCCAGCAATTTTTCCAATAACTTGCAAAGATCTGCCAGCCAGGCATAAATTCATTTGATTGCTTTGAATTTACTCCCTATGATTTTTTTCACTGCATTCAAATAGTTTATATTACCGATTGTATTTCTTTCTTTGTGTTCCAATGATGCATATTGACCATTTCAAAGAATTTCATCACTCAGGTGTCATTATTTAAGTCACAGATCTTAGATTTGCTTAGTTTGCAAGTTTAGTTTTAATTCGCTCATGTTTGAGAATTGCTCATTTTGATCTATCTTGCTAGCTCTTTGAGTTAAATAAATTGGTAGACCATTTAAAGACTGTAAGAGTTATTTAATGATCTACTGAATAAAAATGTCTCAATGAGATTCCCAAATCTTAAGGGTTAAACAGTCATACCATACATGCCATAATGTGTGTGTGTGAAGCAATAGATTAATTATTTCTATTGTACAGACTTTTGTGAATTTACAAATATGGACCTCCAGTGAATTGTCATTAAAAAAATCATCCATTCATTGATTGTTAGGATAATTCTTCTTAATGAGCAAATTATGTCACTGATACAATCTGAATCATGGTGAGGAATTTCTGAAGCTGTAATGTTCATCTCCCCACCTACTGTAACTTTTCCATGGGCAAACGCTTAAAGCCACACTTAAGAGCAAGTCAGTATGCCATCTCAAAATCTGTTTTTCGTGTACTTGGATATCTTACAATGCTAGGAACTGTAGTGATGTTCTCTATGAGCTCAGGAATCCACTTAAAATACATAGAGTGTGCAAGGCATGTTTTTGTTCATTCCACCTCTTTCCTTATCAGTATTAGTTTGTTGTGTAAGAAAGTAAAGAAGACTCCCATTAGCTCAAAACTCTGTTTTTTAGAGTTAAGATTACAATGATTGGTTTTTGAAGATGGCAAAATATTCCTCTTTCCTCACAACATTTTGTCACTCCTTATGCTTTCCCCCGCCTCATCCCCCTTCATAGTGCAATGGCCCTGCCAGCTTCACACTCCGTCACCCACTCTAATCCCCCTTCCCCCTCTCATTGTCAATACCCATCTAATTCTACTTTAACAACAGTAATTGGCTGATGGAGTAGAAGCTATAGATTTGCTTTCCTGATGACGCCTTGACTTTTTTCCCCCTACTGATAATACTAATAGAATTCCAAATCCTTGCCACTGTGATCGTGTCATGAGTAGGTCAACAGTTATGTCAAGGTCCTATTGGAAACTTCACATCTAACATCTTAATTTAGACTTAGCCATCTTTTTTTCCTCTCCCTTCTCCTGTATGAGCAATTGTGAGCGATTCTTTCAAGTGGCAACGTTCATTCCATTATTACGGATTTCATTTAATTCTGCGATATTCAATTTTGCATCTGAATTATTTTGGCTGGCCATTATTGGAAGTGTTCCTGTCTGCGGGGAAGGATTATAGATTTGATCTCCATACAGCTGGCACCTTCTGTGAACGACTCGCTGACTGAAGCTCATTTATTTATATTTATAGACTTTGGATTGAATTTTTGATCACTCGGGACAAGTCATACTTTGACTTTTTAACTTAAACTTGAACCAAAGGGGGTGGTGTGTGCGTGTGTGTGTGTGTGTGGGGGGTTACTTAGAAGGTTATAAATGGAATCAAAGCTCCAAGAGTTTTTAAACATCTAAACAAGTCTTGTTGTTGTTTGTGGACTTGCATTTCAGTGCTCTCCATAACAATCAGAAGTCCTGGAATCAAATTGTGCTGCTAATTTGGAGTGCAAATATAAATACATTTTTTATAAGAAAGAAAGATGCTTTTATAGGTGATCTCTTGATTTATACCTCAGCTATGCTACGAGGAACTAATAAATAACCATATATAGGTGTAAGAACACTGATATTTTTTGGCCATTTTGTCTTTGTGTAACAGTTACTCATTTAACTTTGGGTCAGCTGGACTACACTGTACTGTGTAAGCAGCAGTTCATTACACAGTCCTTAGGGCTCGAAGGTCCCGCTCATTAATGTAAGAGAGGAGGAAGTCGGTCCCTCTGACCTCCCAGCAGTGATAGAATATAATGGGATACCCTGCAGACTAGAGTAGATGGAAGTAATTTTCAAATTCCTCAATAATTAATATGCTCTGACATTTTTTTTTTTTTTTTAGTCTCATGTTAGTAGACAAAACTCTGGTAGAGATAGCCACTGTTCCCAGCCCAGTGAAGAGGAGGAGAAAATAGTTAAATAGGGTGAAAAGGTAAATTAGGCTGCCTTGCTAATTCAGTGTCAGGTGACCATGTAATTGAATGCTTAGGGGAGGAGGAGCCGACAGTCTGAACTCGGCCTAGCTAAAACAGGCTAACCTTGACCCCCTCGAAGCCCAGATCGCCAAACACTGAGCCGCCACACGCTTATGCTTCCTGAAAGATCCACGAGCTAGAGGTTAGCAAATTAAGATAATAAATCACACTATCTCCCTGTGACCCCATAAGAAAGAGAGGAATTATTTTTCCCATAGTATGCTTTACTTACAGATTATTGTACCTTGATTCTATACATTTTCCTGTAAATCTGTACTAATCAAGAATGAGACAGCTATATACATTTGGATGAATGGTATAGTTTATAAATATGTATAGATTATCTTATGTATGAATTCAGTTCAAAACATTACAAAGTGATGCATATACATATGCTGACAGCCATGCATGTTATGTAATGTTTTTCAGTGTGAAATAAATGTATGTAAACCTGAAAAGGCTGCAATGCACTGTGATAAAGTACAGTAGGTCACCTTAATGGGTCATTTTTCAGCAACTGATCACTCTTCCATGTTCAGTCATAATTTATTCTTCTGCCCCTGAAGGTGCTGATTACAGACTCACGAAATTACACCAGGGGTCAGTGTTACCAACTGACTGGTCAGTTGAATGTAGGAACATGATCAGCCAAGTCCAGTATAAGCCAGTATAAGAAGAATTATAATTATACCTTTTCATTTTAATGTTTTGATACGAAAAGATGTAGCTTTCCTATAACTGATGACAAAAAAAATCACATATTTAACCCAAATAAATCTTACTTTCCTTTGATAGTACTTCTAATTAAAACTAGGCACCAGATGCACCCATATGAATGAATCAGGAAAAAAACCTTCTAGGGGTTTAATGCATAGCAGTTTCACGGGTGTATCATAAATGGTACACCACTCAAAAATCACCCTGCTAATAGGGGTCCTGTCATCCTGTCAGACCATTGGTTTAACGGGTTAACACGACTTAGTCAACTATCAGCTAAGTACAAATATGGTGCCAGAGGATATGGGAATGCACAGCTCAATGTACCTTGGGACGGATGGGGTATGGAAGCTGATGACCTCACTGAGTTCCCCTCAGTGAGGTCATCCTGTCAGCGTAATACAAGGCTGTGGTTGCAGTGGGCTGAGGAACACGAACACTGGGCAATGGAGGACTGGAAACACGTTGCGAGGTCAGAGTCCCAGTTCAAGGAACCAGGGGAACCAGGGTATGGCAGTGAGTCTATGGATCCATCCTGCTAGGTATCATTAAGGCGGGCTTTTGATGGCAGTGTGTAATGGTGGAGGTGTTTGTTTGTGTCAGGGATTGGGTCCTTTAATATGAGTACCGCAGTGTTTACTACCACAAGATATCTGTTACAACTCACTATATAACATATTTAGTTTAAAGGAAGTCACATTTTAATAGCTTCCGGTTAAAACCTCAGTTTGGCACTGGCAAGCTTTGACACGAGCCCACGATCAACATTAAAGAATGCATTTTCATTTAAATGTAGCATCCAGAAAATTACTATTTTTTTACTAGTTGCAAGTACTGCACAATTGTACATGTGTAAATGTGTTTATTGCCTGCTATATGAATTGGAGTCCTGGAGTTTTCAGAGTCTGAAGCAAATTATGTATATAGTTCTTAATTGAAATGCAACTGAGTGTTAAAACATGATTTGATGTTATGTGTTTGATAATATAATGCACAAACTCTCAAAACAACAACACTAATTTTATATGTATATGTACAGTATGCAAATGTATCAAGGCCATTATGATCCACCTTAGTGCCAAGCCCCCTTGGCTCATAGTGGGACATAAGACTGGACAATCTATGCAGCACATTAAAACATTTGAGTAACAGAAAGCCATACAAATGGTAATGATGTAATATTTTTATTAATAAGTACCTAATGCTCTTCTGATGTTATGCATATTGGCAGTTACTAATATTTGTTTCAGAGACTACAGTGTGGAACAAATTCTATGATCCTCAGATTTATGCAACTGAAGTTGCTGTGGGTGATTTCCGAGCAGGATATACATTTTTGTAATAAAAGGATAGCTTGATTTGATAGTACCCTAATGCCAGTACATTGTGTGAAAAGGGCATTATGCTTTAAGACATATATTAATATATGTAAATATTGCCCAGGGATCAGGAAGTTTGTAGAAAAAAGTGTCAACACTGTGCAAATGAAGGCTCCCTACAATTAAACCAGTGTTTTGTTGGTCTTTTCTTTTTGGTCTTGCACACTGCTGAATGTCTGCTAAATAATTCAAACGTTATCACATCTGTTTTGTCCCAATCAAAAGATGGATATCACAGGTCATCCGTTCTAATAGATAGAGGTGACCTTCCCTTTCTCATTCAAGGAGTCGTGTAATGATGGTTAACATCACATGGTTCAAAGGAGAGCTCTTCCTTTTGTATCCACAGGAACTTTTTGTTTCTTTCGTCATTATATTTTGCATCCTGGTGGAAATACTGTTTAGGTGTCCTTCTTCAGGCCATTGTTGGTATTATTGCTTTTAAAGCAACTTTCCTTGGTTTACTGCCACAATGCAGTCTGTAAAAAAGCTAAAAACAGGATGAAGGTTAACTTGTTAATGAAACAAACAGCTGTGATGGGGTAGAGAATAATTGTATGTGTTCAATGAGAGCACAGAGGGCAAGAAAGGACAACTATAGCATAAGGGCACAACAATATGGGGCAGTGCCAAAACTGAGATAGTTTAAAACTTAACAGGGTAATACTGCATTAACAAAAAAGAAAATAATTATTTTGTATTAATTTTTAGCATTACTAGTTATAAACTGTCACAACAGCACACAACATAAACACATCCTTGGTGAGGCATATTCTGGGTAACCCGGCTCCTCACAGGGATTGCTGAACACGGGTTAACCCATTTACACCAGCGGTCAACCTGGTTTATTCCAGGGTAGTTTGGTCGGTGTAAAAGGGATATTACAGATTGCAGTGTTTTTCAGAGAGAAGATTTTTTTGAAAGTCAGCTACTTATATTTCAGTTTAAGGACTACATTACCTGTAACAGTTATTCTGTTGCTTTGTTTTATTGCTGTTAGCTACAAAATAAGAGTAGGCTGTCCTGACAGCCATGCTATTGTCAGGTTAGCCCTGGAAAGGAATGAGATAAGGCTGATCCTATACAGCGATATACTAGACTGCAGCTGTCACAATTTGGTCACCATGTACCATAATAAATAAACATTATAGCCAGAAAACAGTCATCATCACTATTGTGAATAGAAGCTGTAAACTGTACCTGAGGTTTTTGACGACTCTCTCTGCTCCACACCCTGAAGTGTCTGGCTGGTCCTCCATATCACTGACATCTCTTGCATCTCCATCTTCCTCACTCCCTGACTGGTTTTTTTTAGACAGCTCATTTTGGGGGCTTTTTTAGCCATCAAGTTTTAGATGCTAATGAGTTTAATTATTTCATATTTTTTGCAAACTGTGGATTCGATTTTTGAACGGATAGCACTTCAGAGATGCACATTTTTTAAAATAAACTTTGAGAAATAATCACTGGCAATTATACTTTTTAGGCCCCATGGAGGTCGCTGCAGTTGATCTTATATTGACTAACACAGTTTCAACAGAATTACAGGTGTCTGTATATCTGTAATTTGTAGGCATTCATCGTTGTATCAAAGATCAAGTTGTAATTGTAGGTGATAATAGATTAGTTGTGGACATATTACTGTGTATTATTAACTTTTTCAGTATTTAAATTATATCTAATATCTAAAACTGCCACTGCAGATATCTGTAATTAAATTACAGATGTCCTCCACCAAGTTGTAGATAGCCCTAATGTAAAAGAAAACATATACATTTGTAATTCAGTTAGAGATTTTAATTGTAGATATTCATAATATGAATTATTGTGTATATATCTGTGTATATCCATAATGTTGAATCTTTAATTAAAATGTGGATGTATACCGTTGATTAAACCTTCCCTCTCACCAAAATTCAGTTTTCAGTAATTTAAAATCAATACATGATATGAAAACATATGGGGTTGAACTGGTACAAAACTGTGACTGGTTCTTAGATTTCCCCTCCCAGGAGCTCTTCTTTATTCAGTTAATGATGATGTTTTCCTTAATACTCTCTTGTAAATGAATATGCATACACCAAACAACATCATGTGACCTATCGGATATGCTTCAGATCACAAAGTTATTTTTGTTTTGTGTCTTTAGAGATATACGACGTCATAGATATACTTATGTTTGCTAGAGTTGTATCATTACAGTGAATTTAATAATTCACAATCAAGCAATAAGGGATTGTTTAGTGTAAGAATAATAGTGCAAGAATATATTGTAAATATGTAACAACTCTTGGTTTTAAAAAGAAGTCAAGTTTCAGTCCAAGGATGAAAGTTAATATATCCATCATTAATATAAATGCAATGGATGAGGTACAAAATATATATATGTCAGACTAATGGAAATAATCAGGCTTTTTTATCAAGATTTTACAAGATACTGCTTTTTATCTCCATTTTCTGCCTGTAAAAGACATGCAGTCTGACAGTTCATCAGAATGTATACGAGTTTATATGATATCATTTATTTAATCAGTCCATGTTCTGTGGAGTTAGTCTCAGAGCTTTTTGGACTTTTTTGTATCCTTCTACTTGTTCATAGTTAATGAGGAAAATGCTGACTCGAGAAGGTGGTTCACAAGAACGATGATACAGATGGGTTCCAAAAAAGCACCATTGATCAACCATACCACTGGTAGGAAGAAAAACTATATGCCCAAAATCCCATACCAACCTTTTGATCATAGAGTAAGGAGGCTTTTTTTTGGAAGATGTCAAGTAAATATGAATGCTGCATTTAACAGTAATGAATGTTGTACTGGATATATCAGAATATGATTCATATTTTTACAGAGGTCTCTCCCTTCTCTTTAATTATGCAACTCTCTGTTATGTAGTGGAACACAAAAATACCTGCTTCAGCATTTGTAGGGTCCAGCATTTTGACGGGCCAGAAAAAGTGCAAAGATCTTGTCTAAATGGTAATCATAATATAGATGTTGAATTACATTAACAAAATTGGCATAAGAAATGGAGGAGTAATTATGAATATTTGGGAGGAGCACATTATGAGAAGATAATATTCATGTCATATCAGCCAGGCTATCTTCAACCATGATGATATGATCTTGGCGTTGAACTGAGGTGGACGGGTGGGCTTCAAGCTTGCACCAATTTACTATAGTTAATCTCATCCCATATGACAACCCCCCATCACTGAGTTTCCTTATTTCGATTAGCCAAAATATCAGGTAAGTATGATTCCTTTGGCATAGCTGAGCGAGGCGACTAAAGGAAGCTCTAAAGAGACATCTGATTGACACGTAGCCGCGCCAGGCCACACCTGACTCCTGGAAGCCGGCCCGCCCATACTTCATGTCCTGGCGTTCTGCGATGTGCACTGGCCTGGCGTGGGGGCCGCACGGGCCAGCGGGGCAGGCGGATCTGGGGTGTGACCTGGCTGGTGACCCCTCATCATTTCCACAGGCAGGTGATGGTGGCAATTACAGCCACAGACACAGGGCAGCCACCACCTTCTGGAAGGGCTGCTTGATGAATTGCAAATGGCTGGCACACAGCACACAACACTAAACTCAAATAAATCTTCAACGTGTAATAATGACAGGAGCAGGGAGAAGACTGGCAGCTATAACAAGGCTGTTGTTGTCACCCACTTTACCACAGCTTTGATATCCATCATTAACTGCCAAGGGACGTGAGGAGAGGCTGGACAAGGAGGCCCAAAGAAGGATGGCTTGTTTGGGGTGAAGCATCCAGCCAGTCCCATCTGGCATGCTGGAAACAGAGATCTTTCCCCCCCTCCTCTCCCCCTCCAATTGGCCATGTATGGATGACCAAATCTGCTAATATTAAAAATAAATCAATGCATAAATGTTGGTAAAGGCAATACATCCACCAATAAATAGAATAAACAGAATATGAATTGATTTTTAGGAATTGTTTTCTTTGCCTATTGTAAATGTCTTTATACATGTAGCTGACATGCTAATGAGTGCTGTCAATCAAAATCCTAGTGGGTGGTACCAGACCCTGCTGTCAAATGAAAGCAGTGCATTAGCCTAGATGTAGAAAAATGGAAAACCTCTCAGTTGTTGTTCTTTGCTTATGCTACATTCAAATGGTATGCTGAAAAGGAATTCATTTATCCATGCAAATAAAACAGAAACTGGAAATGTGTGGATCATATTTAATGTGCTGAGGGTGAATGATTTATGGAGACATATATGGATATTTTCCCTACTCATAAGTTTAGTTATTGCGTTGGTGGTTTTGTTTCAGCACGACACTTCCAAAAACTATAACTCATTTAATGAAAAAATAATTTTGTGCGACACATGAAGAAATAGCCATCATATATTTTCACATACTAAAATATTTTAAAAGGTTTCTTCTTTTGTTGTGTACTGAAAGTACCCAGCAATTACACAGGTACTTTAATTTACATAATGTGCATTGAGATACATGCTGTGTATTTGTTATGTAAGTGTATCAGCTTTGTATTTAATTTTATTTAATTCAATATCAGTGAATATCATATCATCCATGTTTTTTTGTGTCTTGCATCTTGTAGATTGAACACCATTGGGAATGATTGCAAGAGTGACTTCAGTAAGGCACATATGGACACCCCATCACTGAAATTCTCCCCAGTTGCTGTGAAGGCATGGTGTCATGAATGGCTGAACGAATGCTGCTCTGAACATCCAGGAGAACAGCAATGGTCCAAGGTGAAGGAGAAAAAGCATTGCACTGTCAATTCCATTAACTGGCTGAATATTTTACTACTTCATTATTATACACACAGTGTTTTATGTGCACTGTATATTGTAAGCAATGTGGTGGACTGTTGTGACTTGTATATAGTGTAGAAAGGAGATACCATCTTCACTAACTGTGTGATGAAAGTATACATTTCCTTATTTTTTCAACATTAAACCTGAGATATGCAAATTATAAAAAATAACTGAACATACACATCAAGAAAACAGTGTGTTTACTTTATTTTATTCATTCATGTATTTATTTATTAATTTAATCTATTAACTTTATTTTGTTTCTTTCACCAGAGTTCATGTTAATGCAGGATTCTGCAGTTTTCAGTGTTAAATATGCAGAAACAAAATGACTTGCAGTGTTTTGCTGCAATATACAAACCATCTCATGTACACAGAAACCAACCTCGATCAGAGAGGTTGTAGGGTATAGGGAAGGCCTGTATAGGACCTGTGTTTGTGTGGTTTGGCATTACTTGGTCACATAGATCGATTTTTATTAGCAAGAACATGAATTGCCATTGGCTAACAGTGACAGTCAGGAGGATTATATGACTAATTTATTTTTAAAATGTATTGCTATTGTTCTTTATCCTGTCCTCAAACCAAGAGAGAACAGAATGAGGTCTGTAAAGCATAGAAACACCACTTGCTGAGTGCCATACTCACTTGTCCTCTGTGTTAGCACTGTTTATGTTCAAGCCATCAGTTTGTTTAGTTCGTCATGGTTTTCCATTTGATTCATGTGTCAAGGATTGAAAGGTATGAAAATGGTATATACCAGTAAAAATACATGTAGCTACTTGGATAAGTTACTTGAATTCTTTATGCCTTGGAAGTCTGATTGTGAAAACTACTGTGACCTCAGCTCATTGTGGATAGTTACTGGCTCTGTTTAACAATAGGAACTGCATAAGGGCATGACACTACAAACAAAACCATCAATGTGAATATTAGGTTTTGGACCTAGGGGCAAACATGATAAATAAAACAACTATCACATACCAAGCCAATGTATGGTAACCTGATAGGGTACTTTGTTCAAATATATGTCCTGAAAATACAGAAATGTAAAACTCATTTTTTCCCCGTTCTTTTGTCACTAGTCATCCAGGACTGTAGAAAGTCAAACTCTTATAAAAAGCAGTCTGTGAATTGCATTTGCATGACGTTATGCTCCTTTCCCCTCTCTCATTCCTCCATCTAATCAACACAAAAACATGCGGTTGCTGCAAAGAGCGAGTAGCGGCCCCGGCACATCCTGATAGCCTATGGTCTCTTCGGTGACCCCAAAGTCTTGGATTTGGACCCTGCGAATCCCTTCTCTTCATTGTGTTTTCCACCATAATAAATCTTTCAGGCCCCCCGATGCCACTCCCCTCATGCAGATTGGCTGCAGTCTGAAGGGCCTTGCAGGAATAGACCCTTAGTAGCCCCGCTCTGCCTCCTCTCCCTCTTCTGAGCGCGCTCACTCAGGGCCCCCGATCGCTGCATAAACAGGAATGTCAAGAACAGCAGATCTCTCCAGCTGAAATTTGGGCAATTTATTTCCACACAGCCAGAGCTGTTCCTGGCCTATTTTTGGAGGCCCCTTTGGTGGCCTTACCATACGTTTCCACATAATTTATGGTGGCACTGTAACATATGGACTTTTCATCATTGTCCGGCTGAAATTCTCCCCTGGATGTGTTTTTTCCCTTTCTCCTCAAGCTGGTCCCCCAACGTCTTTCTCCTCTCCATGCTCTGCACGAGCATTGTGTCTACTCAACCATCTGCAGTGGCGGCCAGACACTACAGATAGATTTATAGAGAGAAATGTATATAACTTATATAGACTATAGAGACGTATATGTGTTTTCCCTTCACTTTCAATGTTGATATTCATTATTGAGGATTATTAACTGAGCATTTTTAATCATAATTTCATTCATGCTGACAGTATTGTAATACTGTGCTATCAGTGGGGCCATGTAATACTCTGCATGGCATACTGTAATACTGATACTCTGTTCGTGTCACTTTTTAGAAGGCAGTTAATGAACATGTTAAGCTAATGGCTAATCATTATGCAGATTATCCCCCTCTATGTGGAGATATTGCATGTGTTATTCATGTTATTCATAAACTAATTATAACTCTATTTCTTCATTAAAGTAATTTACAGTAGTTTTTCACTTTGCCTTTTTGCTCTCTTGAAACTACAGTGAAATCCTAATTTGCTAGCATTCTTTATCGCTCTCAAGTGATAAGCCTTTTTTACTGTATGGGGCTCATTCTTGCATATCAACAAGACATTCAGAGTGCAATCTCCTCTCCACTGCCTGCACGCCACATGAACATTACAGCTAATTAAACGAGGCCTTACACAGATGAGATTCATCACTGTAATGTTGACTTGCAATTTGCTAACATTTACATACTTGATGCATGAAACCAAGCTCTGTTGGTAACAATTAAATAGTTTAATTAAAGACTGGCTTAGTGACGCTCTCCCTATTTGCCCCTTTGCAGGAGTGGGAAGAGCAGGGGCAAGCAGGAGAATAAGCTAGTGAATAATATCTGCCGATTGCATACTATGACCATAGTTCCACGTTTGTGTAGGCTTATCATTTTTACTGGGTTAAAATGTAGTTTTAACTCATTTTAAATGACAATGTCTACCTTATGTTAGCTTTTCTTGGTTTTGGCATCTGAACTCTTTAATCTGCGGACAAATCACTCAATCATTCAATTTACCTTGTGGCGCTGGTATTTTATACTTGTATTGGTATACTTCCTGGGTAATCTTTATTTTTGTGTTTGTCTTTTCTTTAGTCTTATTTTTAATCTTTAAAGAGAAACAATGTCACAAAAATAAAATATGTGAAGTTTATTTTGACTACAAATGAGGCCACATATCTTAGCAGCTGTGCGTTGTGTAAAAGCCACAAGATTACAATGGGATTTAGCATTTGTAAACAACCTGGCTGTAATGTCTAGCTGGCATTGTGTGGCCATCATTCCCATGCATGAAGGCCTTTTCCATAGCGATTACTATAAAACGCTCCCTAAGTACATAAAGGCTCTAATCGTTAAGATTTTTATTACCAGCTGCACATACCGAGCTGCAAATAGCCTTGTTTCAAATTTATTATGTATTGCTCCAGAAATTCTATAAAGATCAAAAGAACTGATTACAATGTTGACCTTTGAATTAACTCATCTAAATTTAAATTTGAGTGTTTGATTTTTGGAAATAAGTCAATTTATCATTGGGCCTGCAATGGAGAGGACTGCTCGCATTCTGATGGGGAGTGCTGAGATCAAATGTATTTATCGAACGGGGGCATGGACATTGTTTGTAGGACGAGACGAACAGAAGTTTGACCTGGTGCTGAAAGAAACCATACAGCTGCATGTCTGTTAAAATCTCAAATAAATCATTCTGGTGGGTGAAACGGGAGGGAATGCTCTTCTTTCTTTTTTTGCCATGTTTATTATTCTATTGAGCAGTGTTTTTTATAATGATAAAGGGGTTCATTTATACATATAGAGACCTGTCTTGGCAGTCCAAACTTACAGTACACATAAAAAAATGTAATGAATTGTATTGAGTAACTGATGTATCATTTATTTGAAAACCCAGTTTTGTGTGCATTCTGTGTCAGGGCAAAATTAATTTTATAGCCAAGTAATTGTTGTGTTCTACTTGTGTGAATTTGACATCATAATCTTTTTGAAATAAACTGAGCAGCAACTTCTCAAGGTAATAAATTCTTTTTTGATCGTGGGAGTCAAGAGTTTGAAGAATTATATATGATTCTGCCTACTGTGAAGTGCTTTAAAGCTGCTTTCTTATGAAAAGTGGCCTGTACAGTACTGAAAATTTACATTGCATCCCATGTACTTGAAAAAGTATACTGTGCTTGTGGTTTTAATGGGAAAGTGGTCCTTTGCTTAGCAAATCAGCCTCATCTTCATGTTGCAAGCAAGACAAAGTTTATGTTTTTTTCCCCCTGATGTTCCAGCCAACTGCTGATGTCTCTGGAAGTGCACTCAGTATACGTCCTTCTACCTGAACAAAGTGCTTTACAGGATATATTTGCTTCTTCACACATATATGAATTGCACGTGGAGTACATCACTCAGAGTCAGTGGCATTACAGCTCAGCCGGAAGGTTCTGGAATGATAAGAAGAGGTGGCACTGCTTGCCTGTGCTCTGCTGAATAGTGGTGATGAGATACACCCATATATTGAAATGAAAATTCAACATTTTGTGAAGAAAAAAATTGAAATCAGGGTTAGCACTATCACATGTCTTTAATTGTTATAAAATACAAAATAATATAAGAATAAATGAGTAATTAGGCAAAGGATCATGCCTTAGTGTCAGAGGCTTTCACTGTTCCCTTCGATTGTAATTTGTAGACATTCCCTAGAGCGCAGAAGTCAGGCCAGTAATTGAATTATTGGGGACTGATGCAGGGTACCTGTGGGAGGTGGAATCCCAAGGAGCAGGGAGGATAAATAAGCAAACTTAGGGGAAGAAGCGATGGGAGGAATCAGGGAGGTGTAGATGGCAAACTACAGAATGGAGAGGAAGCGGTTCCTTTTTGAATCAGAATTGTTTTGTGTTTGTTTGGGTTTTTTTTGCATCTTTGTTGTTCTTGAGTTATTTATAAACGTGTGGTTGTGTTGACATGAATAGGATGATTGCAGCACATACCAGGATGTGAGCCTTGGCAAAAACAGCCTTTAGCAGTTCACAAGTTACATTTATCCTTTTATAATTGTAAGGTGGCTCTCCACCCAGTAGGGAGTGCAGTCTGTGTCTTTTCTCATTTGTGTGTTCCCTCTTGAGGGTGGTTATATGTGCCCAGTATTTCTCTTTTCTCAATATATAAGAGCAGAAGTGGGGGCCTGAGAGGGGTGTGGACTGAAAACCTCAGTGGGTAGTGGACTGAGGTGTGTTTTGTAGCTTCTTTACCTGTGAGACTCATGTAACCCTCATTTCACGTGTGGCTAAATTGTGTAGTTTTTTTATATGCATACTTCTGTGCGTGCTTCTCTGTGTGCCAGCTTTTTGGTTTTAAGTTTGTGTTTTCTTAATGTTTGCTTTGTAATAAAGATTTTTGCTTATACTCACCTGGTCTGTGCTTGGGTTGTACATAAAAGAGAGGAGGACGGAAAAATTCTTCCATTGTTGGTATAGCATGGTGGCATGATCTACCAGTGTACAATCTCCAGCAGCTATTATGGAGAAACTGTAGCAGGCAATATAGCCAGCCACCGGTAGCATCCCATGGGTACTCACATTCACAAAGAGGAGGGAATACTGATTTTTTGGGTAGTCATGCAAGCAGGTGCAGTTGACTGGAAGATCACAACCACATAACACTGGTCAGTTGGGGTCTTAGTTTGAGAAGTGGTTTGGGTGAACTGTATACTGTTACCAATTACTTTTTATGTATGAGTGGGTACATCAGTTCTTGTTTCACATTCCTCTTCATATTCCTAAAAAAAGTCTGGTTTTTAATTTTTTTGATTGAGTTCAGGCCTGATAACCTTAATATACCAGAAGTGCTGTTATGGTTTGAGTTTTCCCTTAAGTAAACACTGTTTAAACACTATCATGTTGTAGACCAGCTGTTATAAGTGTTATAAGTGTTTTTGGCTCAGATTTGTTGCTCTATTATGAAAGAGAACAATTAGGAACTGGCAGCCTTTCGTACTGTATGATAGAAAGATGGCACAAGCTACTTGTGTAACCACCTCAACACCATCTGAGCAATAAAGTAGTTAGGCTCAGCAGGACAGTGTGTCTGTGTTCTCTATTCTCCTGCTGGTATTTCCATGAAGAATTTAATGGAAAAGAGAGGCCGTGGGAATCCGAATCCGATTTCTGGTGTGAAATAAGCTGGCCGAGGTGTGCGCTGACAATGATTTGGAGCTGACAGGTAACAGTTGAAAGCTCTGGGGACACAGGGCACCCCGACTGGTGGGGCACAGCTCCAACAGGTAGGGGGTGTCCAGTGTGGGGGGCATTGCAGGCCCATTAATAGTTTGTTTTGCTTTGATAACACGAGGAACCTTTTGAGGCAGTGCTCAAAATCTTGCTTTCAAATACAGCAATGCATTGTGCATTGGTTTACCACAAAAGCTTTAGCTTGGTAGTTCCACAGTCAAGACCCAAGGATCATGTATATATTCATATTATACAACCATGGATGAAATTAAAGTTGTAAGTTCATGACATACATTAGTGTACGTCAGTTGTGATTACTTGTATTAGAAAATAGAGGGGATCACTCTCATGCATCCTTATGCCCCATGCAATACCTTAAACAAATCAGAGTTAAAATCTTCATTTTATTTTACTGAAACTTGTTGAAAAGGAAGGCTCCAATGCAATTATGTGTTCGAAACATTTGTCTTTCGATTGTTAAAGGCGTGTCAGCAAGCTAATGAGACCGAACACACATATTCCACTCAATATCTTTCCTTCTAGAATTGTGGTGGTGGCGCTTCCATCTGCTTGTCACACTCTGCACACTCGTTCCCCGCACTGGAAAGAGGGATGTGACACTCTTTCACTTTACTGCCTCCATCCTCATATGTCACCTCATTTCTGGTACCAGTCACAGTCCTCTCTGTTTATTCTCTCTCTCCCTCTTCCCTTCCACTGTCTCCCCCTGTAAATTGAGACTTCTCTTTGTTCGGCCTTCTTTGCTCACATGTTTTTTTACATTGTATTTTTCCACATCTGCATCTTTGGGCTGGATAAATGTTTTGCATTTATTTTCCTATGATAGCTTGACAAGGGAATGGAATTGGAAATAATGTGGAGGTTTACTTTCGCTTTGAGAATGAATCTGTTTTTCAAGACATTTTTCCTGCTGACATGCAGTTTCAAAACTGGATTAAAATTTCTGTAAAAGCAGTTGAACAATCCACTCTGGAATCATTGATAAAACTAAGATGTGATGTGTACAGACCAGATCCTATAGTCAACGGATGTGCCGTAGATACCTAAAACCTATCTACATTTGCATACAGTTGACCTCATCCTACCATGGTAGGGTCTATTTAAGTTGGTCAGTGTTCCTTGGGCTACTGCTCCATTAATTTCACACAGCAATTTGCTGCTGTCAGTGAGATAAAATCTGCCTCCAATAATGTTTGTTGCATTATCTCTCCTAAATAACTGAGAGGCATGTAGTGTGAAAAACATGGGCATGTGTTTCTGGGGAATATGCAAACTTCCGCTGCAGTTCCTGCTCAAATATCACCAGCAAACTGTAGCTATTTCAGTTATATATATTAGTTTCACAGCATAACCTGCTTGCAAACGTGCTACTCGTAACTTGTAGGTGCATGTATATTAAAGCCATATACGGGACAGCTCAAGTTTGTACATGTTTGTTTATAACATCAAGTTGATTTGAAATGCTAGCTAACTAGTGAGATAGGCTGGTTGTAACCCTACAAAAATACCCTTTTTAACTAACTTGGATTCTGAATATTTAACTTTAACTAGGTAGCTGTTTTCTTTCTACATCATCAAGGATTCATAAGTAAAGTTTGCAGGACATTTTGGCTGCTGAAGAGAGGGACTTCTCTCAAAAAATCCTCAAAATCCTCAGCTAAGAGAGCTCTGATTGTTCATAGTTCTACAGACCACAGATTTAAAAACTTTGTTGGTGATTACATTTAGCTTAGCAAAGTGATTGATGCAATATGTCAGGGGAAAGGAAACACCCTGTCTATTTTGACATTGTCTTTGCTAAATTTCTCTCAAACATACATGTATTGGCATGGAATGTGTCTAAGGACTATTTCATTTATAGTGAGACATTATGAATAAGAAATGTTACATGTTTATTTCTCTATCTGTCTCACCAAAGAAAATAAGTCACGGACTACCGTGTGTATATGATTCTGCAAATTTTCTGTCTGTACAAGCCCTAACATTACCCAGCTTTTCTAAAACTTTGATCTAATTTAAACTCTTTTATTGTGGGACAGAGCAACACAACATATCATTTTTTGTCACAATATTGTCACAATAGCCAGGTCCATAATCCAGGTCAACCTTAATTAAGTCCTTTTTTATCATTATTTGTATGTAGTACAGCATTCTATATGGCAATATCACTGACCTGGCTTCCTTTTACACCTATCAAGAGAGGTACTGAAAATTAGATAGAGTTTGCTTAAACAGTATATGCCATATCTCACTGTTTTAAGCTGTAAAAGAACGTGTTGCTTCTTCACAAAATACAGCACAAATTACTCTTTGGTGTAAAGCGGCCTGATAAATCTGTCCCGTTTCATTGTTCTATTGATTAATTCCTGCAAAAAGGTTTCGAGAGGGAGCCCCTGGGTGTCTTTATCATTCTTTGGAGACTTCAATAAATCTGTGCTGTATTTCTACTCAGCAGTCAAATCCTATGCCCCTCGTGCCATTGTGGTCCGGGTCCTCTGCTGTGCTTTTTAATGGCATGCATTAAAAACTTGATCTTACATTATATCATGGGCAAACATGATGAAATCACATAGAATAAAATGTAAAAGGAGTCCCCAGAATTTCAATATAGGTGAAGTGTAATACCAAATTACTCTGTTTTGTGCACCAGCAAAAAGTACAAAGGTATGACTGAAACAACAATGCATGAACATGCATACATGCATGCAAGCATACACCTCCTGTGTGTGTGGTTTAAGCCTGAACAGTTTGAACTGCCACAAGGATTAACAGAGGGAGAACAGAGTCCATGGGTGCACATCTTCTTAAATGATCACTTCCTGTACCCATAGTCCTCTCCTAGTCGCCAGTTCATCATTAGTTAGCATACACTATCTGCATGGGTTGCTTTGTGCCTTGTCCTCTCACTTGCCTTGGTACCCTTGCAGAAGTACTCGCTGGTATTTGTGTGCACCACTGTGTGTGCATGTGTGCTGGTTTGAACACACTGCAACAGCCTCTGTCTCGTGACTCATGTTGCCCTCGGTTAGCCAGTAGGGGCCACTCACAGCATTCCATATGACACACGAGCAGCTCAGCTCCTGTACAGGCAGCGCCGGCTCACAGAGAGAGACGCACATTCTATTTCATCCAGAAAATTAAATTCGAAAAAAGCTAATGAGCAATGTCGATGAAAAACGTAATCTGCCTTTTGTGAAATGTTCCCTTGCAAAGACAGCCTAAAAAGGCCTGTTATTGGAGTGAAATCAAGTTATGAGAGAATATAGTTAACATATTTTTCTGTTCATGCACAGCTGTGAAAACTGATAGATCTGAATGTCTCATCCCAAAGTTTGTTGTTGTGCTGTTGGTCCCATCTCCAAATGATAAGGATACACTTATACTTTCCAGGAGTGAGCAAGTCAAAATACATCACAACGTACACGCTTGTGTTTCAAGGTTTCCTTTCTCTCTCTGAGCATTCCGAGGTAGACAGAAAAAGAAAATCATCTATCATGTAGTCGTAAAAGCAGATAAATGATTTATCCATGAAAAAATATTAACTGGAGTCTGGACAATTGATCGGTTGATGATAAATGTGAGGCTTGTGGATTATAGGAAAGAGCCAAAAGGCCTGTGCAGTAAATATAGTTGTCAGCCATTGGAAGGAACGGCCGTTCAGAGCTGCTGTTTGGAGCCGTAATGGAGCCGCTTGTGCAACAGCATGCTTGTTTATTAGTACAGCTGTGTTGTCATTTGGCCCAGTCGTGATGTTAAGCCTCATGTGTGGAGCCTCTTTCCAATCTGCACAAGTGCATGATGGGCTGCTTTGACAGCTGTATAGTAAAAGGGACCAACATCAGATATGCACATTAGTCCTATTTTATTATTATTATTATTATTATTATTATTGACATTGCTAATAATAATAATTAATACCAGGATTTTAAAAATTACAGTAGTTGAATAGTACTGGTATGGAGCTGTTCCCAAGCAATAATGCTATCCGTCTATGAGAGATTCAGACTGTGGTTCACACTTGAATGTAATGGTCTTGTATTTTAATGGTCCAATTTTGAAACAATGATAAAAATAAAGCTAAATGTCTTTAGTAACTTTTTTGTGTTTATTTAAAAACTTGTATGGTGCAAATTTTACAGACATTACTACTGTTACATTCTGAACTGATAAACATCACCCTGGCATAAATGTTACATAAATCAGGTTTTTTAAATATGCAATGCACCAATTATTCAATTTCATGAGGCCTATTTTATAATTACACCTCAAGTTCTGACAAAGAATACAGACTAAATAGAGACCTGTTACACTGAAAAGGTTTTCTTCTGTCAAACAAACACCATAAAGCAAGTTAGCTAAAGTGAGCTGGCCAGTTTCTTCAGATAACACTTTTTTCTGAAGGTTTAAACATATTTTCTAAATTTGAGTAATGACATGAAAGGGGTGTTCTTCTCTTCAGCAATCACTTAGCAACATCAGTCAGTCTGGTGACAGAACTTCTCTCTAGCAGAATTGTGCCAATTGACATTATCCGCTTGAGAAATGAGAAAAAAGGAGAAAGTGTCGCCCACTGTATAAGCTGGGGATTTCAAGCAAAATTCACTAAAGAAGGGTAATGAAATCACCATAATCCCTCAGACTCTCATCTCTCTCGCAAAGCATAACATCTCTAACCTCCAGATTCATTTATAATTCCATCTCTCAAGAAAAAAGGAAGACAAATCAATATATCGTTTCAGGGGAAAAACTGATCAGGCTGATTATGACATACGTGTTGTTTTCTCACTCAGTGACTTTTTTCATAATTGCTGATAAAGCTCTGTTGTGGTGACGGAAGAAGAATTGCTCTAGCTGCCTAATCTATGCTCTGTTGGGGAGTACATCTGTAAACAGTACCTATCGTTTTCATTTCAACTTGATGAAAAAGTTCATTTCAGCATTAACATGTTCACTCCCGTAATTTGCACACTTGATTTAATACTGATTTTCATGGTTATTCTCTTAGTCTGTCAGTGATTGAACCAGGCCACAGTTTGAAATGGAGCGGTGTACCGTCCTTCAATGTTTTCATTTCTGATCAGTTGGATTGTCCACCCACTTGCACAAACCACAAGTCTGGAACAGGCCTTTTCTCTGCTTTTTTTTTTTCCTTTTTCTCCATTTCTCCCCTTTTCCATTCTTTTTACAGGAGCGGGTAAACAACCGAGAATAGAATGGACGTCTGTCAACATCATGTTTATTTTCTGCCAGCGGTGTTATAAAAAAAATAAAAAACCTGACTAGTTTTGTGATATTTGTGGCGAGATAAGTCAGTAAACAAGATTAATACGGCGTAGAGAAGGTTGTCGCAGGCCCTGGCTAAAGGAAATAAGTTGCCTGCAAACAAAGAATACTGTAAACTGAATAAATCTGTCAGGTCCAGCAGCAGATAATGTGATCACGGACCCATGTAACACAGCATGACAATAGGCACGCGGCTGTCTCTCGCCGTGCCACACTGTTGAGAATGGATTACTGTGCTCCAGTGTCGCGCTGCACTCCCATTTTAAACCTTCCACTGAGATCGGTATGAGATTAAAGCCCCCATGTATGAGCAGCGAAAGGAGACCTCCCGTATGGAGGTAGAGCTGGGCCCACCACACCCGAACACTGCCCCGCTATAGCCAGCCAGCCAGCCATTCCGTCCCCTTGCCAGGAATTTAGTTGTTAAAACAGTTTCATGGTGTAGAGCACGAGTCAGTCACCACTAACGTTACGTTAAGACTGCAGCTGCACAGGATTCTCATGAAAAATACAGAGAATTTCCTGCATGTCATCCTCAAGTAGGATGAGGAGATGATGAACTCCAGGGCCCAGCAGAAATGCACACAGCACTCAGACAGGCTGCACCTCCGATGGCAGGCTTTCCAGCAAAGCGTGGGTTGATTGCGTTAAATAAGACGCGATGCTGAACAATAACAAATTGTTTTAGCATGCGCTTTTTTTTCGCGCGATTAGGCTAAAGTGAGATTGAGCATGGACGCACCTATGGTGGTTGGGGTGTGTAATTTCAGTGTGTGTGTGTAAGTGTGTGTTGGGGTTGGTGGAGGGGGGCGAGTGGGCTAGGGTTGGGTGAGGGGGGCACTTGTCGGATGAGAAGATCGCATCCTCAACAGCGAGTGCCGTGGCAGCACGAGTGTGTGTGTGTGTGTGAGCGTGTGTGTGTTTGTGTTGGCTGTCCCCGGACCACTTCATTACCGGCGCGTCTGCAGTGCTCTCGGCCCAGTGGGTGGGAGATAGCCTCCCCGCGGAAGACCACACTGCATCTTCCCCCCGCTGACAGCCTCGCATACATCACCGCCCTCCGCTCAGTCATTTGTTTTCTCCCTTTGCTCTCTTTTTATTATCTATTTATTCCCTCTCTCCATTTCTGCCCCCAGCAGAGCCGCACTCCTGGGCCGGGCCGTAATGAGAGACTGGCACGGCTCTCCCAGGATCCCCATCATCACAAGTGAGTATCATTTACATCCATGATCTCTCATCATTACCCTGGCTCAGCCTTATTTATTACCCCCCGTCCTGTTACCCCGCACCCCCCACCCAATGGCCTCCTCCTCAGCCTTCCACAGGCCTCCCCAGCACACCTCAAACAACAATGCAGCTCAACTTTTCATTCCAACTTCTCCCTCTTCTGCAAACGCACACAGGCATAGGTGCACATACTGTCTGCATGCATGCACTCACGGGTGCACAAACGTCTGTGTATTTCTAAAAGAATTTAGACATTACTTTAAATATTACAAAATTAAATAGTAAGCATAGTAAAAGAAGACACCATTCTAAGGACTTGTATGACATTTTTTCCCACAATGTTTGGAAGTAATCTACAATTTTGAAAGTAATCTACAATTTTAGCAGGAAAAAACTGTGTGCTTGTGAAGAGGTTAATGTTTGAGTTTTGAGATGGGCTAATGGTGTTAAACATAATACATTTTTACTGATAAAGAGAGTACAGTAGGGATGATCAATATGAGCTGATAAGCATTTGATATTCATCCTCTGACAACTTGTTACACAGCGGTCAGATCTAAACTAAATTAGGAGATAAATACACTGCAGTGTGGCGTATGCTATCATTGAAATTAATATCTTTCATTGACATTGCAATGCAGTATGAGGTTTGTTACAACAAGCTAATGCTAATTGTCAGTCTCACAGTTTTAAGATACAGCCATAGTAAAAGAATGGTTGAAACATTCATATTGTTCTGATTGGGGCTCTAGAATAATGAACATATATGAATAATGAATTGAAATATATTTATTTGCACATTGCTAAGCTGTGAGCCAGACGTTGTTTAAAGCAGTATATGAGTGGATGTGTGCCTGTCGATCTCCAGAAAATAACCCCCAAGCCAAAATGAACAAAGTTACCGTATACAATAATGTTCATAATGTGTGATTTGAGAGTTGTTCTGACTTGAATTAATTTTTTAGCAAAATATTCCTGGGTCAAGGTTCATAGATTAATGAATTAGTTGCAGTTTGGTCTCTAGGAACTGTTTTATATATGGCTTCTCCTTCTGCATACCACTGTGCCTAGCTCACTAATGGGTCCCCAGCCTTTTTAGTGCTGTTGTAGATACGTGGTGCTGTGGTGGTGTCTCTGATATGTTTATCACAGTCTACTCGTAGAGTACTGAGAGGCGCTAACATAAAGCACCTGACCGTAAAACCAGTATTAGTTCAGCAGGGAAGTAAACAATCTTAAAAGAATTGAATCTTTAACAAAAGTTTATTCACTGTACATATCTCAAAATATGTTGGAAATAAATAAGGACTTTAATATTTTTATCAAGGCTTAAAATAGTGAATATATAGATAATTGCCAGAGTGATCTGTTTTAAGGGTTTTGTACATTTTTACATCAACTTAATACTGTGATTCTAGTTGCATGTAGCTTTTGAAACGCTTGGAGGCTTGTAAAAAGAAGAGCAGAGCAATATTACAAATCTTTTAAATACTTTTTAACATTTTAACATCTGTTGTGGATTTTTAAATACAGCATGAGGAATTTTAATATTTGTACTGTCAGTTACACACATATTCCACACACAAACACACACATCAAGCCCAAATACAAAACCAGTTCATTTTCATAAACTCAAAGTCATCATTTTGCAAAAATAAATCTTTTGGCAGAGCTGGACTAATTATTGATATATTGTATTGATTTGTCAATATATGTTTGATGCTAGCCATTATAGGCATACTGAAGGAGATTAATATATGAGTCAATGTTCAGTTCAGGTATAAGTCCCATATTTTAATCAATAATTCCTTTATTTTGTATTTTGTCTTACACACACACACACACACACACACACACATAAGAATGTGGGATTTATCCTCCATCCGCAGCCTTGGGTGGGTTAAATGACCTTACGTTGCCACCATCCAGCTTTGGAATGCATGCAACAGAAGAGGATAAGGCTTAATAATAAGAAAGAAAATTGATTTTCTGGAACGAGATATAAGTTTGATAGGGTATTAGTATAAAGGAGAAGATGTTGTGAATCTTCATTAAGGCACTTTGATATGCACTGGAATAATGACTGAGAGAAAAAGAGGAAGGGAAAAAATGAACCGAAGATGGCCCAGAAGATTTATATATTTAAAAAACACAAATGCCTGGGAATATGTGGTAGGTGCGTCCGAAGAAGAAAGGAAATTGATTTTTTTGTCTTGGATGAGGTTTAAATGAGATAAAGGTGAGAATGTTGTGAAAGTTCATTAAAATATCTTCTGAAAATGTACGATGATGTGATTTCAGTTCAGAGGTTTTGCTCCATTTTTACCGTGCACTTAAAATAGAGCAAACAGCGAAAGAACTGGGGATAAAAAAATCCAGATGAGGCCTTGGAAAGACAGCTCCATTTGGTATATTAATTTCTGAAGAGTATTAGTCAGAGATCATGCTTAAGATAGGTATGATCTTTGAAGGGTGCGTACGCTGCACCACGGCTAAAACCTGGTACCCCAATAAAATCGGGGAGTATGTCATCGACCAGGTAAAATGTCAGTGTCTAATTGTTTCAGGAATGTTAAACAAGGTCAATGAACTGCAAATTCAACCACCCTGTGAGTAGAACCAAGAAAAATACAAGGATTTAAAATGCTGCCTAGTCTTCGAATGTACACCCACAGCATTCACCTGTAAAAATGATTATTTTAGGTTTATCCGAGCCACGTTGGTTGCTTTGATCACTTGGGCAGCCGAATAGTCTCTAATTTCAAGGATTTCTTCAGATAATTAAATGTTGTCATGTACTGTTGAGGATGGCTCTATGTAAAAGACAACCAAAAAAAGAAGACACAATGACCCTGTTTCATAGTTAACACTATCCAGCAAGCCACAGTCCTGTCTGGATGAAACTTTCATGTTGAATTAGAATGTATAGTTTTTTCTTCAATTCATATTACATTAATCACTCATTAACTGAATACTCACTTTATTAGGTGTACCAAACTGCTAGCAAGTTGGGCCCCTGTTTGTCCTCAAAGGATTTTGAATTTATTTGGGGTATGAACTCAACATGGTGTTGAAAGTGTAGCACAGATGGGGGCCTCCGGGTGGCTCCTATAGTCAGATGTTTACTTAGGACGCACACATGAGGCCTGCAGCTTGGGGCTCTTGTCCCAGCTATGCCATTGCCAGCCATGGAAGTAGGTCTGTGCAGCCAAGGCAACAGTTGGCTCAGCCTGCCCAAGGAAGGATAAGGATTAAGTCAGTTAAGTTCCTTAGTCTCATCACTCTCCAGTGGCCACTCCTGGTTGGCTGGATGCCTGTAGATATGCTGAATTCAACATCCTCCAATGACATAGGCAGTATGCAATTGGTGGTGCATTTTCAGTGTGCAAAGAGTGAGAGGAATGAGGTTGTTGTGTTGGACCAAACAGTTTGGCTGTGTTTGGGGAAATAGATGAAAATGTTTCAAAAAAAGTGTTGGGATTGACCATGTTGATCATAATGCTTCCCGTCGTTGGTAAAATTGGTTGGTGGTGGGTCTCCACTTGAGCACTAGCCCATTCCAACTCATTAAATCAATGATCAACTGAACTGAGAGCTGGTGACTGGTGAGGCCACTGTAGTATTCTGAATTCAACAAAGTAAATAAACATTGCTATACACATAACAAGGGACACAATTTGTCTTTCCAAAACACACCACACCATTACACTGCCACCACCCACCTACATGCTTCATTTACATCAGATCAAAACACAACATCAACATCTGCTTGAACATAAAAGCACTTTTTCAAAAATTCATAATATGTGAAGGAGCTTAGCAAGCTAATGAGTAAACTAACACCACTTTCTGGTTGTCTTTAACTCTTATTTACTTTAGTGATGTTTTGTACCTTAGCTGCTGGAAAAGTCTAAACAGAGAATATTTCATACATGGGGCCAAAAACAATAAAATTATATTTAGAAGTTTAGGTCCTGTGGAATGTAGAGGCAATTATGACAAAAGCATTTCATGCTGCAAGAAAAGTAGAAAAACACTGAAACAAATATCATAATGCCCAAAGCAGAACACATTTACAAAGAGTATAACTATTTCATCCTCATGATTTCCTTGTGATTCTAGAAACAAAATCACAACATGTATGCAGAAATATTTGCATTTTGATCCAGTTTTGAATATTTACAGCTTCATTTTCATGCTGTGCTTTTCCTATGCTTTCTACAATATTTACTTTTATAGATATTGTCTATTTCTACATGTGCTCAAGATGGTTATTTTATTATTGTTTTTGAGTTTTACATATAAACATAAACACACTCATACATAGACCTCCACCAAGCTGTAAACCATATTTCTAATTTCTAAATTTGTGATTCTGGAAATAGGCATGTCAATCACAAACCGTTGACATCTGATTTATATATTGTTTTTCTCTCATAATCTCAAAGTGGTTTACAGTGAATAAGTCACAGTGGATAACTCACCGTAACCACTACCCATGTGTAGCACCTACCTGAATACCCAAAGGTTAGTAAAGCTGTAATTATAACCAAAATAAATGCCATGATTATCATAATGTAGATGGAAAATGACATTTGGGATGCAAAGGGCAAAAATATGGATATACATTGTCTCCAGACACTTTGGTGTGCTGTTAGCAATTATGTACCCCTACACCTCCTGTGCTCCATAGGGCTTAATGTTTTGCCAACCACGACAGTTGCCTACATCCGCTGATTGCTGTTTGTCCTAACAGAGTTTGGATACAGGAGGCCTGTCACTGTAAACTGTAAAGCAAAGATAACATTTGATGACATTATCCAGAACACAGCATGTGTTCATCATGCATCCTTCAAATTAAATTATTATTATTATTGTTGTTGTTGTTGTTGCTATTATTTATTTTACCGGTTTTGTACTAATTGTGGCAGGTCAATGTACTGTTGACAGAGCAAATAATTAAGCTATCATATTGCAGTTGTCATGAATCTTGCTCAAAATTGACATTTAGGATCCTGAACCTAAGCTAATGTCAAATGTGATGAATATATGCTAGCTGCAGTGCTTATTTCTGAGGAGGGATAGCACCATTATTTATTCCGCAATGTCTCGTGCCGTATTTCTACATGTACAAACAAGGTGAGAGGGATTTTAGGGGTCAGAACGCTTCTGTGTAGCTCTATAATGAAGATTAATGAAAGACTTTGACAATGGTGGGGAAACTTTGCTTTCTTGCCACTGCATATGTCTGCAGGGCTGGCCCTTGCCTGCTCCCGAGACAAGGCGAGACAAGTGTCACACTGAGAAACGTCAGATTACTGCAACGGATTGCTCAACGGATTGCTCAGGCTCCACCCGGCCTCTTTGACACATATTGAACCGCTCTTTTTAGAGCGCACGCACACACACACACACACACACACCAATGCCTGCTGCAGCATATTTAAAAGCAGATGTTCAATTGTGCATATGCACACCTCACTTTCCATTTATTTCCATAAGCAGGGTCAGCATACGATGAGCTGATGTCTTTACTCGGTTCTGGACTTGCTAGTTATAGTTTGCTGCAGTAGCTTGTTTGGATTTGCAGCCTATTGATTTGCCTGTGGTATTTTAACTGTTATTTAACCTGAATGTGCTGTGCCTTCTTGAATGAGTTTCTGCACTTGGGGTCCAGTACAACAGAGGGGAGGAAAGAAAAAAAATGTAAATGCTAAAAAGCACGTTTGATGGTGCTTTTGCAGTCGCTTAGCTTCCACCCCGCCTCTCTGTCTCCCTGTTGTGCACTTGCAGTTTCCCCCATGGGTTGTAATCGGTTGTGACAGTGGGGGTCTTGGCCAGGCCGTGCGTGATCGCACCGGTCCTGGGCGCCGGGAGATCCGCCCCTCTCCCCAACAAACCCCCCACCCCCGCCCCCAACCTAACCCCAACCCCTCCCCCTCCCAACCCCATAAACTCCCCCAACCTCCCCCAATCCGCCACCGCGACACTGCCGGGGTTACCGCTCCTTGGCACAGCTGACGCGCTGTCCGGCCCCATCCCCGTCTCCTTGACGATGAGTGCTCCTGCCAAACGCCAGGAACCATAGTCACATCTGTTTGTCTCCACGGCCCGTCGCCGGGGCTGCCCAGGCCCGTCTCATGGCCAGGGGGCGGCCACGAGTGCCTCTGATACACTGACAGGCTTCCACGGATAAGAGCTGTCTTGACTGACTGCGGGAAGCAGTACCTGTTGTCTCTCCTTCAGCGTTATCCCAATTGACATCAGTAGCTTCAGCGCCTGTCAACACTGCATCAAAAGCCAAGTTTTCAGGCAATTCAGTCTCTGCACTTTTTTTAACATACCATATCTTTTCATGTGAGAAATCTATGAACTATTTATTCATCTCTGGCTTGTAGCTAGAGCCTAATAAACTGGAAAAAAAGGAGGGAAAGATGGTGACTGTGCCAGAGGTTTGTGAGCCAAATCAGACAAAGCAAATTGTCAGCCAAATATCAAATTGATTTTACGTGAAATTTTTATTTTATTTTTCTTGTCTGACTCAAAAAATATTATTGTTCATCTAAAAATAAAATACCAAGTGTTTTGTGCTGTTTCTTGCTATTTTATGTTGAATGTATGCTATCTTCCCCCCTCCGCTGTCATAAAATCATAAAAAAGGTGTAGGCTAAGGTGTTTAACCTTATCTTCAGGGTTAGTTTCCACCCCCTGGTTCTAAATGAGTGACGCCAATGGGTTTCTCCCACACTGAATGCAGATGACTTGAACCCTCTGCCCTTTCACTCCTCTGTGAGAAGGGCTGCATATTCACGTTAATGGAGGCAGAATCACACACTTATGCCCTGGGGTGGGGGGGTAGCGAGATGGGGTCGCTCTGTTTTATTCTAAATACATTTACGCTCTCTACGCCCTGGCGTGGTGGATACACGGAGGGCACGCAGGGACATCGGCTCCATCCATGAAACAGCGCGGTCATTAACAGGCTTGTGTCGGATACGCGTTTGCTCTCCTGCCCACCAGTGTGATCCAATATGCTGTCGCACAACTTACTGCGGCATATTTAATGACATAATTACCATATTGCAACTGTACCATGGACATTGATTGCAGTAGATTGGTTTGGGCCTCTGTTTACTCTAAATCTATTGTTAAATTCTGCAGAAAAAGTGTGAGTATATGTGTGTATTTTTTGTTTTGTTTTATGTTTTTCATTCCACGCTCCTAATTTGACAGATTGACACAAGGCACACACACAGTTAGGGTTTATTACACTAAAATACAGAGAGATTGTATTATGTATTGTGTCACTTTGTGCGATATTGGCTTAAAGTCTCCAGTGACTTGCGAGGACAGACTTTTCCTCCTCTTGTGCGGGACAATGAGAGTGTCAGAATAGCCGTGTTGGAGTGGCATGTCCCCATTCATTTTTTTCTCTCTTTCACGAAAGCTATTATCCCCAGACTTGAAACATATATTCCTTTTACAGCATGTGGTTCGTAGGTCCTTTCTTCACGGGTGGGGGGGTTGGGGAGGTGTGTGGACTCACTCTCACCTTGGCCGCAGCTCAAATCGTTGCTCTTTGCAAAGACGAATGGTTCATTTATGCTGATGGGATAAAGCTGCCGCTCAGGCTATCATTGATTTTAAATTAAAAAGTAAATGCTGGGTGCTACATAGAGGGTGACAACAATAACAAAGTAGTCCTTATTTAGAGCCGCTCACTCCCCCTGTCTTCATGCGTTAGACATGGGGGTCCGGCGTTTTCAGAGGGACAGGAGTGAGGGTTTATATGTGGGGGAGGGGCAGGCAGAGTACCTTAATCTTACTGATCAATAGTTCAGATACAGTACCCCAATGCATACCCCCACGCATAATCAATTCTCTCAAGCTCAACACACAGCGGAGATGGCAGGCTGACTTGTAGAACTGCTCCGTGTAACTGGTAGTAATGGTCAGGGCAGTAACACTTTCAGTTTTGAGAACAAATAGCCTAGTATTTTTTCAGTTCTGACATTATTTGAAATATCTGTTGCATGGAGCATTTGGAAATACCGTAAGCATTAAACGGTATTTCCAATTGGACTATGGAGTAGTTCATACTACTCAAAATCATGTTTTAGGGAATTTTAATGTATTTCATTGAAAAAATTACTTGAAAAATCCTTTCCCACAAACGAAAGTAGGATGTACAATTTTTCACATTTG
Organism: Albula goreensis; assembly: GCA_022829145.1. NCBI lineage: Eukaryota > Metazoa > Chordata > Actinopteri > Albuliformes > Albulidae > Albula > Albula goreensis. The sequence continues at coordinate 28,059,908 of CM040749.1, forward strand.
CAAGCTAAATTAACCTAGGGATATACACTGTTATAAAGAATTTATGCTTATATGTTATATAATCCTGTCAAGTCAAAATTACTTAATGACATTGTTGACAGCAAGTTCGATTAAACATGCTTTCTGGCTCAAAGAAATACACCAATCAGACCTTTTTTGGTAAATATTAGTGATAATCCAGGTCCTCATGGTCACATACGTCACTGTCCCCTGGGTTGTGCCCGGGGGGCGTTCATTTGGGAGCGATCACTTTCCACGTCTCCGTGGCAATGGCTGCGACGACCCGACTGACAGTGAAGCATTAGCAACCTATTGATATTTCACTTACTGTATTGTCAACTCTTTAGATAATGAATCTTAACCATTTCCCTGTCAGGAGTGACAGAGGCTGGGAGTTTTTATGAGGCCTGAGAGATTGCCAGATTTTAAAATTAAAAAGCATTCCTTTTATATTATTCACCGGATGACAATTTACGACGCCGTGGTTCCAACACTGAGCGTTTGTCAGGTAGCGTAATTATGTTTTGATATAAATAAGATTGGTGGGTTTATTAAGCTGCTCTGGGTTTCCTTGACGGCGCCGTGATTTAAGCGTGCATGTGTGTAAAGGCGAGGTTTCGCCGCTTGTTTATTTCTTTGTTTATCCGCTTTTTATTTGTGCCAATACGGTGTCTTATGGATTGATTTTTGGGTGGACCAACATTCTCCCAGACCCATAAGGGACCCCTTATGGGAGAGGGAGCACCTTTAAGGACTTGGCCTCAACCATCCACACCACACCACACCCCCACCCCAACCCCCCACCTCCATCCGCACCCGCTCCCTCTCCCTGTCTCTGACAGCCAGATAGTTTTTGAGTTTCTATTAGGCATATTGCATGGTTGAGGGCGTCCAAAGATTGGTTACATTTTGTTCTGACGGCATTAGTGCTCTTCATATGGCCCATCAGCTGCTGTCGGGCCTCCAACTTGATCTATGATTCCTCCATCGCTCTACTATAAATCACCAGCTAAAAGGATTTTTCCCTTTATATTCCTTCTTAAATTTATGCAGCTGTAAAAAGAAGAAAATTACTCTTTGATGAGTCTTTCTGTACAGTACAAAGCAGGAGAGAATTGAACTACAGTACTGAAATATCGTTTTGTTTTGTCCTGGACTTAAAAAAAACTGTTAGTGATAAGTTGGTGTATTTTTAATTTTTTAAATGTAGGAAAATATGGAGTAAATAGCTGTTCTCTTAATGTCAGTCTCAGACATTATGGATGCACTCTGATTGTGAATAGAAATGCTGTTGACCAGAAACAAATCCGCCACTCCCCATGCGATTCTCTGTCACGAAATGCAAACTGGAAAGGCGCTCATGTGTAACGCCTTTCAAATCCCATCACTGGTCGGCCCTCACTTCCAGGTCTCGCTCAAAAACAAAAGATTTAGTGGGTAACTTGGGCCACACGCAACCAAATATCCAGTCAGTCTCAAAGCTGCTTACTCACCTTTACATTAAATCCCTCTGTGGGAATTAATAATCATTTATACTGTCTCAAGTATTTTGTAGAATATCCCTGAGAATACCAAAATGCAAAATTTATTTTGAATTGCGTAAATTGATATTGGCTTAATTTAAATATAATTGTCCAAACCTATGATGGAACACTTCAACACTTCAAGGATGTTCTGAAAACATATGTGTTTCTCTCAGATTTCTTAAGCTTTGTAGGCTTCTATTCAGCAACCAAAAACAACATTAAACACATTTAAAATATGGAATCTGTTGTCGATCAATTAAATCACTTGTTTTTAAAAGTGTATGTTTAATGAAATGGAACTTGCCTTGTGGAAAAAAATAATTAATCAGTGAGAGATGGATCATTTACATTTTGAATAATCAAAAGGTACACTCCAAGGCCAAATGGCTGGAGGAAATAGAATCTATTTTCACTCACAAAAACACTCCAAAACAAAACAAAAATAATGGTGGGCATCATGTTCCTCAATATGAGTTATACATTTGGAAATAACCCCTAGGATATCTCTAATTATCACAGCCATCTCCAAGGAGAGCTAACTCACTTCAGAGATATTCATTCACATTTTGAATTTCTGGTGAGAATGTATATGGTCTGCCAGAGTACTGTCTAGCAGATCACCCCTTTGCCTTTTGCATTTTCATTTTGGTGAATTTGATGTCTGTGTTGGTACAAATGTGATTTGTCTGGTGACTTGTGTCTGTGTGTTGGCATGACTTTTATGTGTATACACAATGTGTTGCCAAAGAAAATAGTCCACTTCTGTGGACAAACCAGTTTTTTTTTATTCTATTCTTATCTATTTTACATACAACAAGTATTTTTGATGTACCTGGATTGAGTAACTACTGAGTTATATGTGAGGTTATCTAGTTAAGTACCAAATGAGTAACTTTGGCTAAGTAGTTAAGTTCTGTAGTTTTAGTGCGCATGTTTTGACATAGTCCAACAGCACTTTGCACACGTGAGACACATTTGATATATAATCCGTTAAACATCCATTAATCATGACAGGAAAACACTATTTTCAGTGAAGGGGAGATTCCATTTCTCTCTCTTAACCTTTGTATTCTGACTGCAGAAAACTATATTCCGCATATTGAATGTTGATAGTATAGTATTGATCTCGCATGAGTCTGTGACACAAAGTAAGAGATGAGAAATTGGCCATGGTTGTTCCCATGGTAACCATAATGTGATCAGTGTTTCCTTATATTAAAAATGAGGAAAATAAAAAACAAGTTACATGTGCAACATGTATAGTGTACAAAAATATATGTATTTGCAGAATCTATATACCAAAATAACTGATAATCTGAACCAAACAACTGATGGCAAAATGCTACCGATCTGCAACTAAACTTTCAGCAATATGTTTCAGATAAGCTAACTTTAACAAACAATCCGGAGCACTCAACCCTGCCTGTTATTTTTATGTTTGTTGCATTGACATTATGTCTATTTGAGTACACCTGAAGAGACGATGCTTACAAAGTTGAATCAGATGATGCTCAAAGTGAAAGTTAATCACCATGGTATGAGAGCATATTTCACCATTTAAACAGAAGGGAGTACAAGAAGGAAAAGAGGTAGAATATGCAAAAGATAGAATTAGATTATAGAAGCTACAGAACTTCAATGTTTGTAAGAACTTAGAGTCTGTGGACATTATGGCCTATCCTGTGAGAGTTACTGAAAGGTCACCAACTCTGGCTGCTGTATAGGTATGGAGTATGCCCTGCCAAACTGCAACTTGGCAGACAGCAGAGCTGCCAGCCCAATAAAGTATACATGGTTCCTAAATTTATTGGATGCTGTTTAAAGAGATCATTTTTAATATTAAATATGATAGCTTGCCCTTAACACTTTCATTAGTTTATGCAAATCAAAACTCTCATGCCATAGTTGGCTAATGGATAAGACCAAACCTATACAGGAGTGGTTTGTTTCCTCTGTCTGGAAAGACATAGTTGGGCCTTCCAGTGATTCCTGGGACTGAGCTGTGCCAATGATCTGGTTTCCTAAAGCCCAGCATCAACAGTTATTTTAAATGACACAGTGTCAACTATAATCTGAGAAATTCACTGGAAAAAAATATTCTTTTGATAAGTAAGGCAAAATCATAAAAACACAGCAACCATTAGACAAAAGCTGTGTGCATCACCTCTCCTTATTTAGCTGTTTATCCAACATCAATAAAACTACTTTAGAATCCAAATTGCTGAACAAGCTGCCAATTAGGCTTGCAGTCAGCTGGCTAGATTAGTAGCCATAGAGTCAGGTACTAGATTTTCATCTCTTCAGCCAATTACACCAGTGAATTACCTTCCAGGGGAAGCCAGGGAAGTTATTTGAGGGAATGGAATAGCAAAGGCTGTTACCATGGAAAAGAAGAGGGGGGGTGGAGGGGTTAACAGGTCAGAGATGTAAAAAACCTAATCAACATCAACACAAAAAGCAGCAGACGCAGTAAACAGATCTTCAGTGGAAAGGAGGGTTTAAAGGATTCAGTTATACCAGACGAGGTGCAGAGGGATAGGAAGGCTTAGCATGATTGCTTCAGAATAAATATGAATGTGTTGAATCATCATGATTGCAGAAGAATGCACGATTAGGGCTATACAGTGAGAATTTGGTCTCCAGGTTTGTGTAAATATCTGTGGTGGCTGGTGAACTCTGTCATGGATAACATTTTTGCAGGTTAAACTACAATGGGTGGGGGGTGGACAGACACCTCAACCTCTATTACATGGCATGATGACTTCTTTCACTGAGTAATGCCTGATAAATATGAGTACATTTAATGAAAACAGCAGAAAATTGAACGTTTTGCAACTTTAGGTCATTTTTGGAGAGCCATGACTGTGTATTATTATTAAATAATTTGTACTTGAATATACTACATTTAGTTTACAATGTTTTAAATATTTAAACTTTGGAAAGTATTACTTGGTTAAGGTGTTAAACATAAAAGCTGAACAAATGTTCTCCCATTCAGCTTCTGTGCTGTAGGATTGTGTTCACATGTATCTGTGTATTCCCTCAGGCAGTTTTGTTGAAGGGAACAGGTAGGAGATCATACAGTATTGTACTATTGTACTGAAGAGCGGAATGAGAGAAATGATTGAGATCTGTGCAAATCAAACATGACAGCATGGGATCAACAACAATATGGCAAACTTCTATAGGGAAATATATCAGATAAATATTTTTTAAACTGATGGAAAAAAACCTTGTCTGACTTAGACACTATTGTCTTTAATGTGTTCGGTAGTGGATGCTTTCTGATATTGTCATGATACGTTTCCAGCAATCCCTCCATCACTATCTGATGAGCAAAAACCCACACATGAATATGTAAATGTTTGCTAAAATTATTCAGTGTGGTGGAGTAAGCATTTATTTTTATTTTATTTTTTCAATTGATAGGTAGCAGTTGGTAAATTTATGACTGCTTTTCATAGCAGACTTGGTGAGAAAATCATTTGTTAATGACTTTGACGTGACAATGACAGTAAGCGTTTGGGTCACTGAGGGAGCTTCAGCCATTACCAGCTTATGTGCAAGAGAATGTTGTCATTTTATTAGACTAAGTTTTGTCTCTTTATTTCATTTAACTGGATTGCTCTTTTCCTGTCATTTGGGTTTTCCTTCAAGTCAAAAACGCAATAATAAAATTATAACAATACAATTAATAAATGAAAAAAAAAATCTCTTCCTTCATAAAGAGCATTTTATTCTTTCACTGTAACAATTAAACAGACATCACATATATAAGGACCTAAAGTAATTTTCCTTGTTTAGTACTCAAATCTCTCTGAATATTATCATATTAGCCTTTTATATTTTTACAAAACTTGAAGAAGAAAGAAAGGAAAAAACATATTACAGTTAAATTGTTAGACAATAATCTGTAAATCTCTTTCTCTGACTGCTTAGAAACTGAGGCCAGATTTACTGAATGATTACAACAGTTTTTGAGACGTAAAAGCAGCCGCTAAAATGTCTTGGTATTAAAGATGGAATTTTCGGCACGAAAAAGACTTTGGGACTTTCCTCTTCATACATAGTAAAACCTGTTCATGCATATGTATACCCCATGCATATATGTATGGGGTGAAGGCGTTATAACAGGGTGGACATTTTGCAAATGAGGGCAGTATTCCGTCTAATTTACTAAACCTTGCAGTAATTGCAACTCCCCTCTTTGTGTGGGAATTTTTACAGCTTCTGAAAGCAGGCAGAAATTTTGCGCTGATACATACTACAGCTCTCACGCTATAAAAGTTGATCTATCTCTCACATATAGTAGAATAAGAATAGAGATGATCTTCTGTCCAGGAATCACACCTCTTTCAGTGAACTGAACAGCAAAAACTTATATGGTATTTGTTACACAGTCACAGGATAATCACACTACTGGAGGAATTTGAGCCAAATATTAATACTCTATGTGCTATGGTGAGGTAATGTTAACTGTTTATGTCCTTGCATCCTGATCTTTTAAAAGTATAGTTGCTTGGGTCCATTACACAATAAACACGTGTTCAGAAATAGAAAAACACACATATCCCATGAATGTGTATGATGCAAAACAAATAATCACAAATTTTGTTGCAAAGTACAGCAGTTTCCATCACGGCACATGGAACAAGTGGAATGTGTAATAACCTTGGTCTAGTCGGTGTTAATATTCTTTCCATTGTTGGACCACCAGCTGTTACTTTATTATGCTGTAGGAAAGATTTTTGTATGCTGTCTAAAGCATGCCATATTTTCTTTATTTCCTCTACTCTTTGTTTTGTTAGCCTATACATAATTAATTCTGAATATGATGGCAAAACTCTCCTCTCGGTTGGTGTTTAATTCCTATGCTGTAATGCATTATGAAGCTTTGCCTCGTTGGCCATTATATCTATGACCTGATCAGTAAATTTAAGTTTTATTTTTCTTGAGGTTCCCTCACTGCTTTCATCTGGATGGTCTGTAGCCATTCGGTAGCGCCTTGTTATCTGGATGTGTATACAGGTCATATCTGACCTTTTTTGTCGGTGTCTCCCACCGCAAAATTGGAAAATGAGGGAATTTTAATTTTTGATTTTTGAAACCTGAAAACTAAACACAAACCTTAAACAAAACAATACAAAGTGTTGTGGGGTGAACTCACCAAGAATAACAGAAATCATGTAGAATTACATCTGTCGATCCCTCAACTTAATCCTCTGTGACAAGCAGCAGGCCAGAACCCACGTGTCAGATGGTGCCCTTAGAGAATTGCTCGGACAAGGACATTCTCAAATGGCCATCGCTGTTGTCTTTTTACCTGCATGCTGAGTTATCTGAAGAATACATGGAGAATTCAAACATACACAAAGATGGCCCATGCTGGCTGGTGTGACCCCTCTCCAGACCTTTGCAAGCGGTATGGAGAGGGTTCTGTGAAGCTGTGGAGCTATGTGCCATTAAGTTCTTCAGCCCCCATGGAGACCAGTAAAACACAAGGAGAGGACACAGCAATGAGACACGAAAAGTTTACTCCAACACTACTCAAGTAGAGCAACTACAACATTATTCAAGGAGAGCAGCAACATACATGCAAACAGTATAGGCAGGTTACTTTGGAATGTTTGGTTGAAAATTAGTAGTTTTCTTTGCGGTCTATTTTTTCAGGGGTTATACCTCACCAGACCTAGGCCTGAAACCTTTAATGACTAAACGTTGAGGCTTAGACTTAATCAACACATAAATACAAAGATCATTTTTGTTTTCACACAGTTTGTAAAGTTCATGTTAGTGATTACTAAACTAATTTTGTGCAGGACAAATAAAACACTTGTATTAAATATCGAGTCAAAATTACAGGCACATTTTGATTGAAATAAGCTCTGACCATGTTTTGTTTTCATGAAAATGTCACTGGTATAAAAAAACACATCATAACATTTAAAATGATAAATTTCAAAGAGCATCCTAAGGCATCCTTCCTCTGTACACAAGACGTTGCAGTCAATGCTTTAGAAACCAAAATCACTCTAGTCCTGTATCTCCCAAAGTCAAAATTAAGTCAGACTTAGTTTGTTCTTGATTTTGAATTTAAACTTTTAGAAATTAGATTAAATTAGTCCAATAAACCATATTTCTGAAGAAAATATGTTACAGTTGCATTCATTTCTAGCTAAATTTCTAGCTAAAATTAAGCATGGATGTTGATGTCTAATGGGCATGTCTGTATTTGGGTGGCCATTTTACTCCCTAGAAATGCTTAAACATTTCGTTCGTCATACTCCCCAGGTTGGGACTCCGTTTGCTCCATGACTTGCGGGGTTGACCGCACAGTCATGAACTTGTCTCACTCTGACCCCTGCCTGTAATCTCCACCACTAAACAGATTAGCCTCTTTTGTTGTCTGTTGCAAGATGCTCAAAAGAAAACCTTTTATGTCATTTTCCTTTCCTGAGTTAGCAAAAACCACGACCAATACCTCTACTTGTGTATTCACTCTGCATGCTTTTCACTGTCATTCACTGTGACAGAAAGTCCACCGAAAGTACTTGGTCTGCACATCCGCTGCGAATTTTGGAATCCTCTTTCCCTGGGAGTAGGGCGATGTCCTCATATTGGGTCACAGAGTGACCAGACAGCCAGTGCTCATAACCCATTAGGTGAATTAAGGGAATTACAGGGCTTTGTGCTTTAATTGAGATTATCCCTTTTCCCTTCCCTGTCTCAGCCTCTTTTTTGTGAGGCTCTGTCTCTCACTCACGTGGCTAACATAAGCCCCCCCAATCTCACAGGTTTGGCAGGTGAGAGTGCACCGGTGAGAGTGCACTGCTTATCCCAGAGAGGATCATGGGAAATTGGATACTGCAGATTGCAGGTTGGAATCAATGTGTGGGGCCAGAGGCAGGGACCGGAGGGTGGGGTTAGTGTGGGATGGGCACTGCAGGTCAAATAAGACCCTTCTGGTTTGTGGGGGGAGACCTGGCAGATATTAGATCCTGGCCCAGCAGACAGCTGTTTTCCAGGATTCACCATATCTGCTGTGAAAATGGACTACAGACCATCATGTGTGCAAACTATGCATATTAAAAGTGACCACTGAGTTATGGTGAGATTCATGCTTGCTTTTTTCAGCAATATGTTTCTCAAGTCTCAGTTCAAGCATAAGATACTTAGTATTTCTTTCTTAGGATATTTAATACTTACTACTTAAGTAATGATCAGGTGCTCTGCAGTTTTGCCCTTTAATAAAGGCTTGAGTGTGGTCAGAATTTGTCCTTAAGTAACCTACAAAGATAAAGTTACAGTTTCCTTTCTTCACAAACAGGTTAATTGTAGTGATTGATGAGCTCCCTATTGTAGGTTTGCGAAAGGGGGAAATTTAATAGTAAGTTAAAATCTGCAGACAAAATTTTGATTTGAAAGCTTCAACCTTTACTTTAAATACAGTACACAATGATGCGAGAGCTGGCTGGACAGCAGCTGTCTCTGTTTCCTACTCAGTCCCAAATATGGTTCACTGCTAGCAGGTGTGCTGGGGGATGGTACATTCCATTATTTACACCTCTTAATCACTTGTCACTTCAGCACAAGAACACGATAGACTTGGCAGAGAGGTCTAGGAGATGATAAGGAAAAAAACCAAGAGGGACATAAATTATCAATGCTGAAAAGGTAATGCATTTTGTTTTTATTGCTCCAGTGTACACTTACGATTTTATGAGTCTGTCATCAAGGAAAATGAAACTAATATTAAACTCATATAGAGCTGTTCAGTGTGGCGATTTTCTTTGTTTTATTTGTGGTGAGTGCTGTAGTGTGTCAGTGTAGTCAAGACATTTGCCTGTCCAAATGTCAGGTAATGTCAGTCTGCTAGTTAAATACTGGCTCTGTAGGAGACTATCATACACTTGCATTGCATTGTACAGTACAGTCCTATTATTTTGGAATTTCACCTTTGAAGAAAGTTTAACCTTTACCCCAAAGTGTTTTTGCACCATCACACACTTAAAGTAAATTGTAGGGATTAACTGCCTGAGGTGTAATTAACCTGTTTGTAATTCTTAGTATTCGACTTGGCCGAGTAGTTTTCTATTGAAGAACTCTTAGACGGTTAAATTTAACTAAGTGCACATAGGATAAAAACACACTGCACTTCACTGCAGAGGATCTCACTGGTCCCATTTAAGTGGAATGGTTTCTTGTGGCAGCATGCCTGGCCTCTTCACAATTTGCCTATCTCCATGATTCTGTCTTCAACTTCAATGTTCACTTCTATCAACCCAGTGATATAAGGCAGACAAGGACATTTCAATTCTTAGTGAGGTACCTGATGACAACATATTCAAAGCATCTTTTCACGTTTCATACTTATATTCCTATCTAATTTCGTAGTCAATGAATGTGAACGTATCAGTGGAGTTGACATACCTTCTCAATACTGCAGCCTCCAGAGTGGTCAATGCACCACGGTCACATGATCCAAGCAGCAATGGAAGGAGCCAAGATACAAAACAGTGGGGGTGACAGATGAAAAGAGGAGATTGGATGTATTACCATTATAAGTTCCAAAGTCAATCCATTGAGGTTTACAGTATTTTATATTCCAGAAGAACTGGCCCAACAGATCTATTGGTCGACTGCTAATGGATACTTGGCCTTCTTGGTGGGACCCCAGCTTTTAACAAAGTGGTCATTTGGCTGATAGGCAGCAATGGTAAGTGATGCTCATTTCTTATTTACCCAAAACACGCAGTGTACCAACTAATCACAGGTGGAGAAAGAGAGTGCCCCTTCTCCAGTCAACCCAAATACCAAACACTTAAAGTAAGAACACACATAAATTATCAGGGCCTAACAAGGTGTTTAAAGATGCTTGGTGCGTCCAATCAGGCAGTGTCCCCAGGTTTTATTTGCTCATAGAAGTACTCTGAAGGCCTTTTAAAAACATAAGGAAGATGGCCGTCGCTCAGCATCTCACAGAATTACCTCATCCCATTTCCTCTTAGCTATTAAATGTCCCTCTGTATGAAATACAGCCACTCTGACAACACCCTAACATGACAGAGAATGGGAGACATGGTTTTTTGGCAAAGCTCAGAAGGTGACAAATTATTATTCATTTTCAGGACTGGACAGTGATCTCTGGACCATGCTTATACACTTTTGTGCCTTTTTGTTCGCCATCTCTACCTTACACCCAACTTTTTTGACCCATCGAGCGCTATATCACATGGCATTTTTAGCTAGTGTTTCAGGGGCGGTTATGCAGGGGCCGAAGCCTCATCAGGAGAAGTGCACAATCCACGTCTGTTAAACATGACAGACCCATTTCTGTTTGACGTAATGCTAATGTCCAAAAGCAATATAATGGGTCTTAATGGAGTGGTTCTGGGATTGGTAGGTTAAAATCATTAGGTTAACATTTGGGCTACTCACACCACTCTCTTTTAGTCATTAACCTGGAAATGTGCTGTAAGTGCTTGGTGGAGAAGTGTATGCCTTCATTTGTCTTATATAAATTTTTGGGGGGGAGGTTGGGATGTAAAGTAGCCTGTCAGATAATCAGGTTATGAGTATCATAAGAGATAAGAGGCTGTGAAGGAGGCGCTTGAAAATTTTAGTTTCACGGGCATTGTGTATATCAAAGTGGACTATTCTGTATTATAAAGTTCTCAATTTTTGTTTAAAACACAGATTTAAAAATATGAATAGTTATTTACATGGACATTCTTTAGCGGTGTTTTGCATAAAAATCTCCAGCCAAATCATCTAAGTGACTTAACTTATCACTGCTTCGTATAGCTGGACAGTGGACAGAGTTCACTGTTATACCAAGCTATATAGTGCGGTTTTCTGTTAGTGTTCATATGGAACATTCCATGTGTATTTCATATACATGCACCATTTCCAGAGGAGGCAATGCAATTTCTATGGCTTCAAATGAATCAGCATGTGTCCTGAAGTTCAACTTTTTTCTCACAAAAACAGTTTAACAAGCTAATGTTGGTGAGAGCAGAACTCACTAAATTGTGTCTGTGAAAAAAAAAATCTTATTTGTAAAGCAAAGATAGCAAAATGCAATATGCAGATTTGGGCCTTTCTTCAACCTCTCAAAGCCTGTCAAAACCACTACTATACTTCTATCTGTGAAGCATTTTGGGGTGCACTCCCAACTAAAGGCACTGTATAAAATATGTTTTTGTATTAATAGTTTTGTACAATCGGAGTTGAGTTTGTAATTATCCGTCCCCTGGCTCCTTGTCATTATTTCCAACTGAAAATAAGGGGGTGGTAAGGGAGTGAAAAAAGCATGAAAAAAACAGTCATTGGTGAATTCAGATTTCTCTGTTTGCTAGTTTATTCATTAGGAAGGGTATGGGGTAAATGCCATGATTGCTTTTAATTACTCGGTAAACACAAACACCACTGGATAAATGAATGAACAATTAAGGAAGTGGGAGTCAATAAACACAGACAGAAGCCCCTAGCTTGGAGGAAACAATCATTCCCGCTTAGCTTAGTTAACAACCCGCTGCAAAAAAACAGACAGCAGGCTTCTGCCCCCCACCCACCCCCCCACTCTCTTTTCCTCATCCTCTGAGTAATTGTCTACACAGCAGTGACAGATGTGCAATATTGCTGCTTCTTCGGGAGAAAGAAGGGGAAAAAAATTCACAGTTTGTCCAGCGTGTCAGCGCTCTCTTTTTAGTGCTCCAGAGGTCTCGCCCCCATTATGGGTGATTTAGAAACGGAGGACGCCAAGCACCAGATGCCGGCGCTTGAAAGCCTTAGTTAGCAGGCCTCATCTGCATTCCGGCATTCACTTACGGCAAGAAATTGTCGAGGCCCCTCTGGCCAGGGAGATGAGTGGCGAATGACAGTGGCTTGATTTGTTGAGAGGGGAGAGTAAATGGGTTTTTCTAAAGACGAGGAAATATCGTCATTACCAGCCAATTTATGTCTTTTGATCTGTTCTTCAAAACGTGTCACTTTTGTTACTGTTGCATGGTAATTATGTGGCGCCCCAAAAAAAAAAAAAAAAAGGGAAGAGGATATGCGGTGAGGTTTATGTGTTCAGATGGGCCGCGAAATCCTCTAATCCCAATAAATACCCATTTATGATACTCACGGATGATAGACTCATTTTAATTTTGAATAGCTTACACTCCCCATAAATAGGATATAGAATTGCATTTCATAGATTGTGATTATCTTAAAAGCAAATCACAGTTTGGTTATTTATTGCCCTCTGCTCGATTGTAGATGCAGAAGGGTCACTCTGGAACGCAGGAGCAACAGCAGAGGAGGTAAAAGGTTGCACAACCTTTATGTTCCAGGGCAGCGCGCCTTACAAACTGTAAATCATGAGCTTTTGTTCCGGTCTTGATTAATCATCGGGAAGCGCTGTGACAAAAAATGCACACAAAATAAATTGAACTCTGTCCATAATAGAATTTTTAAAAGTATATTTTAAAGGGCCAAGATGCATATTTAACCGCTATTTTTGGAAGTAATGGTAGAAGTGCTGTGTTTTTTTCCCCTTTCATAAAAAAACTGTTGATGACTAACATCCGTATTAAAACTGCACCTATCTGATGAAGGGTTTAAACAGTCTGCGGTATTGACTGAGCATCAAAGGAACCCATGTCCTCGGCAGGGGTCCAGATTAGTGCACTGAGCTTCCACTTGGATATCAATTATTAACTAAACAACAATGCTGCAGCAGGTATTTACAGTATATGAGTTGTTTAAATTTAGCGACGCTCCTCCACTATGACTGCTGCTAGCTGCCTTATAGTTTTTTAAGGCCTACAGTGTGGAAGATACCAGCTCATTGCTCAAACACATCTGAAGGAAGCTCCTTGTGTAGCGGTGTATGGGATAGGGGTGCCACATTTTGTGGTTCCAACCTGGGAAGAATAAAGAGGGGAAAGAGGCTTTGAGGGTCCCATTCATATTCATATTTCAGACCTACTGAATATTAATTTAAATCAACCGAAATGAAGTAAGTCAAAAAGCCTCCCATCCATATGATATGAGTTTGAGAATGTGGATAGAAACAATTTATTTATCAAAGACAAAAATGTAATTTGGGGGGTATATACGATAAAACTTTGCTGGATATGAAAAAGCCATTACTAACATTTCTTTTGTCATACTGTTCCCTCTTATTTGCATTTGCCAGGGTTATTAGGAATGTGGGATCGTCGTACTTTTCATTCCCGGAAAGCATACGTTCCAAAAGTCAGGAGGAGTATTAAGTGCTGATGAGCGGGGATGAATTCCCTCTTAACACCCGCAAAGACAATTTCACCCTTTCTGCTTCCATTGAACTGGAAGTGAGGGACTTTTAACATGCCAAAATGTGATTGGTCCCATTTCACTTGCATGAGAACAGGGTCTCATATTGTCTGTGAGAATGGGAAACAATACATTCATCACTGAGGAAAGAAAGGGATTAGAACATACAGAGAAGAGGAAAGCCTCTGCACTCTGCTGCAGTCTCAAGCCTATATCCTCCCACACTTCCCCATACACTTCACATGTAAATGTGCCCAGGCGTAACTATATATGTCAGAACATTAATATCATAAAGAGGTGAAAGTGAAGTCATGACACTTTAGAAAAATGAATACTTTTACAGTAATTTTAAATATCTGTACTTTTAATACAGATATTTACATTCAGCATAAAAAAATGAAAATATATCACATCGAATACTCAGTTAAAAACCATGGCAAAGGTTATGCCCGAACAAGGAAAAATTAAGGCACAAAATTATTCATTTTAAGTGCTGCCATTTAAGATGTTTAAGGGAGGTTAAGATGGTACAGTGCCATCAGTCAAGGAGTGCTCACAGAAAAAAATGTTGGCTTTCTTGTAGACCATTAAAGGGGCTAATTTTAGCCCTGGTAATGAATATTTGATTAGACATCACTCTTACACAAGTTATCTTACATGCTAACCATTAGAAGCCCACATGCGTGGTAGCTTGATATTGTGTTGTTTATGAGGGTATGCCACCATTCATATGCAAAAATACAGTTAGTCTAAATAATGGATGGTCCATTAGGCAATTAAACACATTAGTCTTTAATCTGAAAAGATCACGTCTTCCTCATCAAGACATTTTGCATTTTGTTTATTCCATTGAGGTATGTATATACAGATATACAATTTTTGTCATGGGGATACCTACAAGCAGAAGAGAGCATGAATGGACATGCTGTGCAGAGTGTGTGTGGGAAAACAAAGATTTCCCAGAAAAGGCTCAAATAAAAAGAATAGTTTCACTACACAATGAGCCAGTGGATACCAGTCCTGGAGTAGACTCAGGAAAAACCAAAGGAAATGTAAATACAGCCATGTTAAGGTGGATTTTGTGAATAAATTGGTGATCAATAAAAAGAATGTAAAAATCCAAAAAAGCCTGTAAATAGCCAAACCATTTTTATCATGCAGAACTGTATAAACCCAGTTATATAATCTGCTAATGGCAGAGCTGAAATAATTACGTAAATTCTCTTGTCAATAATGACCTTAGATGGGCTTAACGGCACATTGGCCCGTTCTCTTGTTCAAACATTCCCTGTGTTCTCTTTCAACTGAGGAGTGGACGGTAACGGTCTCAAGCCTGCGGTTCTAGGAGCACGGGGCCCCCATCATCATCATCATATGGCGATCTCCAAGGCCCTTGGTTTATGGGCCGGCCAATGGACTGCGTCCATGGCACTAAGACAAATGAGCGGTGTGCTGTGGCGCCCTGCAGGCTGTCAGCGTGGATGCCCAGAGTGGAGGCTGATTTAATAGCAGTGGACAAGCTGCTGGGAGCCCGGCTGTCAGCCCATCACATCCTGCGCTGACATATCTGTTGTTCATACGCAGTTGAGGCAACGTGATGGAACGACAGCCCCGACCTGAATTCTCCTGCCCTGAAACCCCCTGCCTCCTCGGGACTCCCTGTTTAAGGGCACTGTGGCCCCAAAAATAACACAGTGTGGTACTACTTCCTCATAGCTTTGCGCCCCTCTGCCAGTATACTCATGCAACGTCCCCCACCCCCCCATCCACTGTGTGCATGTGACACTTTTAAGGACATGCATCGTGCCACATGCACACATCCATGGGGTAAGCCTTTACCTTTTGTCAACGATGCAATGCTAAAGACAGACAATTCTAGAAGAGGGACTATGAAACTAGAGAACTGCTAGCACTGACCATCTATCGCATGTCTGAGGAGCATATTTACTCTTTATTAAAGATTCTTTATTGTTATTATTTAAAGATTTCACAAATTAAGTGTTCAAGTACACTTTGAATGAAAATTGAGACTTTTGGCTGCAAGATATTCACTTCTCAGTCCCACCAGTGGTTCATGAGGTTAAACACCAGTTCTTTGCAGATGCACACTTATGCTATCCTGTGAGTACTGTATATGTATTATTATTATGCCTATTCTAATTTTAAAGCAACTGTAGAGCATAACATTCGGAAAGGCTATAATTAAAATTGTCTTGAGATTACAAAATTCTTCAAAATGTAAAACAAAAAGTGCGTAAGTGGTTGTTTTTATGAGACTGGACATATCTGATTCAGCACTGCCGTGCTCTGTGCTTTTGCAAAGCTCTTTCCTGTGAGAGGAGATGTATCAGGGCTTAGTTCAGAGGAGTGCGGTGCTCAGGGCCATATGTACTCCTCATGGTCCATTTAAGACAATGATTATTTACTTTGTAGTCTTCTCTCTAAATTATCATTATGCTCCTGACAGGTTGTCTCTCGTATCAAGTCTTCCGAGTGGCAAAGTGATTTTAGAAAGCTCTTCCGTTCAGACAGTTCATAACGTAAAGGGCTTTTTTCTCACAGTGTCATGGCTTTATTCGCAGTAATATGCTTTCTGATGTCTGGTGAAGACAACAGCCATTCAGTGTGGAGAAAACAAACAAGTTAAAACAACTCAAGAAAGGATTTAATTTAGTGGCCCCAGTTCATCCATGTGGACAGATTTCACTGTGTGAGGATTCAGCATCAAACTGATACTATTGATCAACTACACTCACAGAAGTGAATCAATAAACTAATGTTATAAATTATATATGCTTTAAAATGCATATCTCTTTCATGATGATTGCACTGGTGACTTTTGGTCTCTGATTTTTCATGTGTTTGAACCATTTCATAAATGGAACATTGTGTATAAATATATTATAAATAAAACATTTAGAGACTTTACAAATATGCATGTGTAAGGCACTGTAATAAAAACACATTTCCTGTCCAGTATATTAGCTTTTTACTCTTTCACATTTTAATTCTGTTAATTTTTTTTTTTTTTTGTATTGTAAGTGGCCCTGCGATTACATCCCAATCCAAGAAAAATCAAATGTGTAAGTTGTTTCAGGTCCTGAATAAAATTATACATTTCAATTCAACAGTCCAATAGAATATATAGAATATAATTAATTGTAAAGATATAACATTGTAATTATAACAGTATAATTAACTGTAAAGAAGACTTCCTGTTTGTATGTTAGTCAGTCAAATCATCAAACATAAGCATCAGAAGCATTTCATGCCACAAAATTTGTTTGCTAATTTAACACAAAGCATTCACCTCCTATACCGCACGGCTGTCTGACAGATGTTCCAGGAATTTCAACGTGTCCACCCTCATGAAATCGGACCAGTTTGTTGTAGCAACCTGCCACCCTTTGCTCACTCCCCCCAGTCCCCCCTCGCCCATCCCCCAACCACCATCTACCCCCCATCCCCCCCTGCCCGCCCCAGCCTGGTACCGTGTTAAACCATGCCAGGCTTTCATTGGCTGACCCCCAGGTGCCAGAGACGGTGGCGAGGTTGAGGATTACCCGTGGACCCGGAGACTTCCTGTGCGAGGTTTCCACGGGCGGAGCAGATGGCAGCAGGCTGGCAGACGCAGTGTGAGGTGAGACGGCCCCCGCTGCACTCCGATATACACATCAAAGACCGCGCGTGTCAGCTCGGATCACCGTGCGCGCCGGCTCTCTTCACCTGAATACCGGCTCAACAAGAGGCCACGAGAGCAGCCGTGTCAGAGGCTCACGTCCAGAGGCACTCTGTGTGCAGTGAGCAAATCTGATACTGCCTTCAAATGTACCACAACACTCACCACTGAGAGTTACAATAATAATAATAACAATGGTTCAATAAATAATAGTGAATTATAACACATCATTGCTAATGTTTCTTTAACCCTTTGAGCACATTTTTATGCTATACTGTTAATGAAACAGGTATAACTACGGTATAATAAAAAAAATTGTATGAGAAGTATGCTTGCAAACACAAACAGTGCCAAAACATGAAAAGCAATGTCCTCCAAAGTGCACTCATCTCAAACTGTTAATTAACCTAATTAGTCTGGAAGGGAAAACCTGTAGTATCAACATATCAGTGTTGTATAAATTAAAGCACAAATGGGTTGTTTACTTAATTAGTGATTTAGAATCCTTTAACTAAAGCGCAGCCAGAGGAGTAATTGATTGTCTTTTAGTTGTATATAGATTGCTGTTTGGCTCGAAAATCTTTAGATAATCCTTTTGTTTTTTTCCCCTCCTCTGTTCTGTTTTGCTCTCTGATGTGCAATACTACAGAATCTTTTAAACTGCTTTTTTTTAAGACAAACAGCGATAATTCAGCCAGTAGACTGAGATAATAAATTGACCGGCACTTCTCAAACCTTTATTTGGCCCACTTTACACGATTCGCTCAATGGAAAGGAATATTTATGGCAGGCTGTTGGAAATGAAAGGCTTTTACATTTTAATGAGCACTAAATAGGACCGGAGAAATATTGTTCATTAGCCGTAATCTGCCGAATTGCTTGAGTGAACTTCCTTGTGAGACTGCTTTAAAGGATTCACTCAAGTAAAGCAGTTTGTATGGTAATTAAGGAAGCATTTTGCTGTCAACATCTGTGCTGTATTTATAAGGCTGGGAGAGTCTGATTATGCCTTACTCATGCTGTAAACCGCAAAAAATAACAAAATGCAGTTCCTCTCTCACACACACACACACACACACACACATACACACCCATCTTCATTCACACTTCACTCTCAAAATATAACTAAAATACATAGATACATACATACAAACATACACACACACATGCAGGCACCCATTCAAGTAAAAGCACACATACACCTTCATTCACATTTCACTCTCAAAATCAACTCAAATACATACATACATACATACATGGACACATACTGTATATGGACACATATATGCACCTATTCAAATGGAAGCACACACACACATGCAGGCACACATAGTCTTTTTAAGTGAAAAGGAACCATTTCCAACAGTGCACATTAGAAAAAATTACGGCAGTGACATTTCTTCATTAATCATAGCGACTGGTGGTGGCGAGAGGCGCGGTGCCTGGCAGACTGGAGCGCCCCACAGAGCTGGCAGCCGTGCCCCAGACGTGGGGTTTTCAATGCCACAGCTGTTGCTGCCATCAGCCCACAAACATATGACTCCCCCCACCCAGCCCTCAATTCCCCCGCGGTCCCTGTCATGTGACAGCACAGCCGCCAAACCAGGGATATTTGGGGATGGGGGGGGTCTTTTTCGAGGTTCTGCGGGCGAAGCCAAATACCAACAAGATTTACAGACTGCACAATGCCAATGTGGGCTCACCTGCCATCCTCCCCATTCAGTGTAATCAAAGTGTTGAATGGGTCAACCTCTCCATAACCCGTGCTTCCTGCTTGTAGGATTCAGGCAACGTGGGCTAACCACACAAAATACTGGAACTGCCAAAAGAGTACCTGCCTGCTCAGACTAAACTCCGTAAGAGGAAAGTCTTGCCACCCTTAAACCCAAATATTCGATGGTACATCCAGTAAGTTCACAATGAATATATTACTGTAAATACAGTAATATCTTGAAAGATACAATCAAATCATATAACTTTTGCAAACAAATAATAGTCGTTAGTATCATACCAGTGTTCCCTTAGTAACACAGACGAGTGGTCAGTATTTGATCTTTATTGGTAAAAAAAGTTAACAAATATATTTTTTATTTATTTATTTCATTTAATAAAATTTTTAATTAAATATGGATAAATATGAAATGATGTTATAGATCTGAATGCGTATCCTGTATTTTGAGAGGAGCGGCATGGTGGGAGATGTAGTCTCCTGCCTGCATATGTGCTGGGATCTGTGTCCTGACATATGGTGTGGGGGACCGTGGGGACACAGGGAGGAATGAGGTCCCACTGCCCCTCCCCCTCTCTCCAAAGCCCGCGGCCCAGCGTCTCTACCGAGCGTGGGGCGAAGCCTTGGTCCTCCTGGAGGAAAGTAGGACAATCCGAGAGGAAGCCGTGGAGCCTCAAACCCAGATGTGTCACACGCCCAGTGATGTAACCCCCTCATCGTTCCCTGATGTTTTATTTCACACAGCAAATACACCGTAAAGTTTAGTTGCTTTTACCTTTTTCTCATGGATCCTTTAAGGCAGCCACCCTGTAGGATATCACCCTTTGTCCCTATTCACAAACGCAAATCTACCTGACCAGGCGTGACTGCACATTTTCTGGAACTTCCAAGGGTCATGTCGTTTTTGTAGCTTCATCTTGAGTGGTTCTGAGACAAGAGTGAAAACTGAATTTGCACATACTGTGCTTTCATTTCTTTACAATGACCAGGACACTAGAATTTCCTCTCCATACTCTTTTCTGGTTACTTCATTATGACTTGATGTCATATGTCACAATAGAGTGTTCTGGAGAAGATAATGCATATGTCACATGGTACACTCCCCATGTTAACTGTGTCCTGGCCACTGGAAGCCAGATTTCATCTCAAGCCTATCCCAACTGCTAGAGTGAGGATTTTATCACAACCTTATCCTGGCCGTTAGAGCAAGCACTTTATCTCCTTTCCTGACTGTTAGAACAAGGATTTTTATCTTGACCATTGGATTGAGGGTCTCATCTCCAACCCATTGTAGTAGGTATAACAACAGAAGGGAAAGGGGAGGAAATATATATCGTATCTCTGAAAGTACCTTAAACAAATATTTTAAGTATCATGGTGAAAGGAATTAATTCATAAACACAAGCAACCCTACTATGAAGTTTCAATAACAAATGAAAAGCTGACGAACGTGGTGTAGATTCAGGTGGGAACATGGAGAAGCGTACCTATCTTCAGCTCAGGCATTTCAGCTCTATGGCTCCTAGCTCATCCACTGGTTTGACTTTGTCCCAGTATCCCTGTTGTTTTCAGAATGCCTCCCCCCCTCTGTCAACACCACCCACCCCCATCCCCCAATTCCTGGCACGCACCCATCCCGTACCAGGTGTCTCGGATGACGCTGACACGGTCACAAATGTGCTGCCAGATTTTTGAGCGCCCCCACAGCCTTGTCGGGAGGTGGCATTTACGGTACCCTGCGTTCCCCCACCCGATATTCAACTTCCTGCATCCATCCCCCATACAACCCCCCCCCCCCACCCACCCACCCACCCAATCACACACATGCTCTCACATTGTGAATATCTATCCTCATGTTACATTTTCTTTGCTATTTAACATTCTCTTTCTTCTACATATATTCTGATAATTTGCTTTATAATTTAACACCTTGACCTAAACAAAGGAAATTAAAAACAACTTAAAAAATATTAATATCTTTATAATTGTCTGGGGACCATTTGCCATATAGCTTTGTCACATTTATATGGATTTGTTATCTTGGTACACATTAATAAAGATTAGACATTGATTTGTATATTCACGGTTAATATGATGATCAGACGAATAATCTGAAATGAGTTTATATTATGCACATTAGAAAGGTCAGAGTGAAATCTTACTGTTCTCTTTCTAATACCCTTGATCCAGATGAAATTGCTGCACCTCAGATAATTGTGATGATACCGAAGAAAAAAAGTGTATGGCACTTTTGGAGTCAATTTTTTTGTCAAGAAAAAAAGAGCATTTTCCAGTTACATTTCAATTGTAAACAATTTTGATTAATTTTAGTCGAAGTTTATCATCTTTCTGCAGGGCTCTTATTATCGACGCCCAGCAAACTGTTTACCCAAAGACTGCAGAGCAAAAAAGCCCCCACTCTGAGCTATGGATTTTCCGAAGCGTTCGTTACCAGATTCTGCTGTTAACGTTAACTGCGCCATTAAATATAATTCTTATGCGGCTTCCTTTTTTTGTGGTATGCAGGGACCAATAAACTCAGAGCAGATGTTAACAGTGCGCACATTTAAATATTACCAGGTTTCATACACGCAGTAAAGTTGCGATGGGAAAAGAAATATTAATGTAGTGGTTTTATGTTGCGGGCGCATTGCAGGTACCAACAAGCCCTTACGTGGGAAACAGAGGGGAGTCTAGGGGGAATGAGTTCCTGCTGTGGAGCCATTTATAAATGTGCTTTTAATGATTCTGGGGAGACTTAGAGAGAAGGAGACCAAAAAAACGCACAGTGACAAGGTGTCTGTCAAATGGCTCCCGGGCAAATCGAGCGGGGTGGTCCTGTGACCCTCAAAATTTCATTTGAAATGGAAGCGAGAGAAAACACAAGCCGGGGAAAGACAAGAAACCCGAATGCGAGAGTATGTGGAGTACTGCCTGACCTTTGACCGTAGCGGTATGGAACCTTTCAAGGGCTCGCCATGGCAACACCACTCCATAGTTGGACAGGTCATTTGCTCAAGATTCTTACAATTTACCCACAATTATTATAAGATATTTTACAATCAAGATGACCCCCTCGAGATGCAGTCTCATTTTCACCGGGTTCCTGTTTTAGATGTGATACAACTATTCTGTGACAATATCAATTCTTGTAAATTATAACAGTCAAAATTGTATTATTGATTTAGAGATTTTGATTGATCATCAGGTATTAAATATTTCCAGTGTATACCAGTATTACATTTGATTGTTTTCAATTAATTATCGAAAACAATTGTTCGACAAATAATCTCCTACAAAGGAATGTCTCCTCTATTGTTAGTAAACTAAGGGTACATTTTCAGCTAGGTGAATGAAGTCACAGTGACTTTTGAAGGGGATGCACACCCTGATCTGTTGCCAGGTAATGATATGGAGTATGGTAACTCCAGTCTTACCCCTCCACATTGATTGGATGCAGTATGAGTATAGGATAAGCCTGGTTAAGATGCACAGATGCACACACAGAATGCTAAGGGGAACAGTGTGCACTGGTTAAGGGATCACAGATGTGGTCCTGGAGAACCACAGGGTCATTTGGTTTCCTTTGTTACTCAGAACTTAATCATTTAAAGCAGGTGATTTCACAGTTAATTCACCACACCTGGTTTTCTTGAGTGTGCCCTGGTTGCTGATTTTTGGGTGACAACAACAAACAGACATGCTGTAGCTCCTCAGGGTGAAGAGTCACCACCCCAGTACAAATTCATTTCAGTGAACATTTACAAAACTTTAAAATGTGGATCTTGGCCTTTGAGACCAGTTTTTGCCTGGTTTTATTTATTTGATCTATGTTTTTTTTGTATCTAAGACCATTTCTTAATCTAGCTTTAGCTGGTCATAAAATTAAAATATGTCCCTATATAGCAGAGACTGGAATGAATTTGTAATTTTCTGGTGCAATACAGAAAAATTAATTCAAAAACTGTTCGATCCCTGACTGAAACTAAACACTTTGCTAATCACTAGCGAGAAACAAGTTGTTTCTCTGAAATTAAGACATGGCACATCATTACTGAATATATCATCACTCAAGAGCCTTTTGCAAACATGTTAAAACACAGAGCTTTTAGAAAAGACCATTCATGCATGCAGAATTGTTAAAAAAAACAATGGGCTTAATTGCATATAATGCCCGCTTGTGTGTTAAATATATACTGCCAATCCTGAGCACTGTCTTTTGTGTTTCTCCATTTCAGTGTGTTGCCACATTAATAGAACATCAAAGTAGAGAGTCTCACTTGATCCTCAGCGGGGGCTTTTTTACATGACGATAATTACAAACACTGCAAGATAAGGTAATTATTAACCCAAAAAGAAACTGTGAATGAGAAACATTTAAATGAAATTGCCTGTTTTCAGTGCTGAGCTCATTTCATGCTTCTTCAATTGCAAACAGAATCATGTTAAACATGCTAAAGCTTCACTGTGCTCACACAATCCACAGCGCACTATTCTTCAAACTGCGCAAAAATCTTTTCTTTAGAAATAATAACCTTATTACCATACTTTTATTAAGTTTCACTTAAACATACTGAGGCACAGATATATTGTTGGCACTTTCCATTATAACTGGAAGATTGAATAAGTGTAATTGACATAGATAGGGAAGCCAGAGTCTTTACATTCTTCATTTTTTGGCTTTGTCTTACTCTTATACCATTTTTAATTGCAGTCTTAGTATTGTCCTTACATTTGGGCCATCTTAAAATGGCACTTATTGTCAAATACCAAAATGGCATTTCAAATTAATAACATTTCTACCCAAGGAAAATGTGTAACGTCTTTGTAACGTCTTATTTCTCCTTCTTGTTTCCTAATAAGATTGAGGCACACTTAACACCTTTTTCTCAAAGAGAGGTAATAGCATTCGACTTGGTGAATAGCACAACGGGGTGCTGAGAAAATGAAATCCTCACTAAGATCCATGTCTCAGGGAATGACATGAGGAACTTACATTCAGGCATAAAAAAGACTACAATCCTTTTCCAAGACTGCAGAGGATGCTGTTTAACTGCTCAGCACTACTTTGACCTCTGCTCTAATATATACACAACAAAAAAGGATTTTTTTTCCATTCATGATTATATATCTTCCTTTTCGGCCAGGGAATTCTCTGCAGCCCCTGTTTCTGAATTTTGGATAAGGTCTTTATTAGCATTGGGCGAGATAGTTACTCTGATGATGACTATCAAGTTAACATCCACCATGTGAAAAAGAGACACAACTTTGTGCTGTCAGTCACAAAGTCTCTCAGGCAGTCTTAATGTTACTAATGCCTATTTATCTCTGTCTGACACTCATGTTTGGCTGGGCATAAAACTCAAAAAAAAAAATGTTTATGCCCAAATCTGTTTACTGTCCTTGCAGCTTGTTTGGATGAATATTTATAAAGACAGGAATGGCCGTTAACAATGCGACGGTAAAACGCCCTGGAGCTGCCGGAGGAGCATACGTGTGTTTCTCTGTCATTTGTGTGTGGCGGTACGGTACCCTCTCCTCCTTGAACCCCCTCGACTTGTTTTAATTACTCCTGACCTGGAAACACATTGTGTTATGTGGACTCTGGCTCACAAATCACGGGCTAGGATGTTGTTGTGTCTGACAGGCAAGGAGTGTGTCTCCGTGATTTACGGCCAGGGCCGGCCACCCTGAGAGAGAGAGAGAGGGAGAGAGAGAGCTGAGAAAGCGGACGAGAAGGGAGCCAACTTTTTAAGGTGGAGCTGCCCAGATCTCCTGAAGGACCCTTCTGTGGTCTGGTTCGCTCAGCTATCAGGCTTTCGCTGTGCGGTTTTGTGATGTAAGATTTGTTGTGCGGTTACTTTCGTTTCAGCCTGAAACACTATACGTTTTCCTGGAGCAATCCTTTCCCAAAGTTACTTTGGATTTAAGAAAGCTGCAGTGTTTAGACTACTCTTTTACCACCACAATTTGCTGAATTAAAATTGTTATTTCCTCCACATTTTGATTAATATATTGATTGTTATGGTTTTAAAAATCATTGCATTGTAGCCAGAGAATTATTTTACTCTGTGTACTCAACATTTAAATGATTTTAAAAACATACAACATTATGTTATACAAATTTAAGTTTTCATGAATCCGTTAACATGATCAGCAGTGTTCACTCAGGGTATGCAGTTGTTGACACCTGAATTTCATGTTATACCTAGAATCCAGGAAATCTGTCATAAACATATGAACATATGATCTTGCTGTACATGTCTTTAATTCATATCACATCAACGGTCATGATTTTGAAGCTATTCACAAACAGATCACCACAGCGAGTGTGAAGGGTAACATCGTCTTGCTTTTCTCGATAAGCCAGCTTGGTTTGTGCCTTTTCACGTAAATCACTAGTAGCACAGAAAATCTCAGGACAAGGGAACGAACAGTTGACTCTCTCTACATTGACGTATCACCCCCATCCCTTGAAATATTCCATTATTTGTGAATATTCCTATAAATCACTTTGTCATTTATATATACAGTTTTTATTTTGGACATCACTGATTTAAATTGGGAAATTTTATAAATAAATACATTACAGTGGTAGTGACTTTAAAACAGGCATTTCCCCTCACTTATTTGACATTGCTATAACTCACTGCCAGCGTATAGGGCAGTGAATTATGACACGCCTTGTGTATTGAAATAGCCAGCACTCTATGTCCTTGTCCACCTTAGATCAAATTTCCTCTCCAGTTTTCACACTGAATTGCATACAGTGGCAGCAGTGCATACATGTATTATGTCTCTATTAGTACAGTCACATTACTATAATTATAACTCTGAATGTGATCATTACTTTTGTGATACAAATATGATTTTACTTTATATTTGACATTCACTTTGTCCGCTGTTGAATTTATGACAGGCCAGTACATGGTCAGAAAACATGTGTGAACTGCTGATTTTTTAAAATGTCTGCTCTATATGGAAATCTAGATATTTTGTTGGATATTTATGTGCATGTGTGTGTGTTAGCATGTGTACATGTAGGTGAGTGTCTCATTTTGTGCACATGAGCTCTCATTGGAGTATGTGTGTATGTCTGTGTTTTTGTACATGTGTGTTTTTATGTAAACGTGTGTGTCTATATGAGGTAAGAGGGAGAGCACACATTTGCATGGACTTTTGTTTTGTGCACATGTGTGAGTTCACAGTTGTGATAATCTTTGTGAATCTGTACATGCACGGGTGGATATGTGTGTACTGTATGTATGTATGTATGTATGTATGAAGCATGTACACATTTGCGTGTGAACGTACTTGATTGTGTCAATGCCTTCTCTGTGTGGTTGTATTTTCTCCTTCTCTCTGGGGAAGATCAGTTTGATGTGGTTCGTGGTAGAGCTCTTTGCAGAATAAGCACTAACAGGCCTAATCTCTTATCCTTGTCTACATTTCCCTTTTTCTGTGGCCGGTCCTCATTCTTCCCTTGGGCCCCAAGATTTTAGCGGAGGGCAAAACTTCACCTTGACCTGGGTACGAGGTGACCAGGCATCCACACTTTTATTATTTTTATTCCGAATTAAAAATAGGCATTGCCTCTTCTTGTCTTTGTTGGGTGCTGGGACAGCGTGGCTCGAGGCAGTGAATTCAGGCTCTCTGAATCTTCAAGCTCCTCTTTCAAAAGAGATTTGAGGGAAGCGGAGGCCGGCCAACGGAGCCTGAGCTGACAGCGAGGTTTGCAGGCAGCGGGGGCGGTCCGACGGTTCCGCACAGGCCAACGATGGGGGCTGCCTGGGGAAATCCACACCAATTGGCACTAATTAGGAGACCCAGGGTTGACCAGAGTCTCAGCGTTGCAGACGTGATGAATACTAATGTCACTGGAGCTTGAGCCACTGCTGGTGCCACTGCTGGTGTGTCTGCCTGCCTGCCTGCCTGCCTGCCTGTCTGCCTGTCTGCCTGCCTGTTTGCCTGTCTGCCTTCCTGTCTGCCTGTCTGCCTGCTTGCCTGCTTGCCTGCCTGCCTGCCTGCCTGCCTGCCTGCCTGTCTCCCTGCTGCCTGTCTGCCTGTCTGCCTGCCTGCCTGCCTGCCTGCCTGTTTGCCTGTCTGCCTGCCTGCCTGCCTGCCTGCCTCTGCCTTCCTGTCTGCCTGTCTGCCTGCTTGCCTGCCTGCCTGCCTGCCTGCCTGTCTCCCTGCTGCCTGTCTGCCTGTCTGCCTGCCTGCCTGCCTGCCTGCCTTTCTCCCTGCCCTGTCTGCCTGCCTGCCTGCCTGCTTGCCTACCTGTCTGCCTGTCTGCCTGTCTGCCTGCCTGCCTGTCTGCCTGCCTGCCTGCCTGCCTTGCCTGTCTGCCTGCCTGCCTGCCTGCCTGCCTGCCTGCCTGCCTGCCTGCCTGCCTGCCTGCCTGTCTGCCTTCCTGTCTGCCTGTCTGCCTGCCTGCCTGCCTGTCTGTCTGCCTGCCTGCCTGTTTGCCTGTCTGCCTGCCTGCCTGCTTGCCTACCTGTCTGCCTGTCTGCCTGCCTGCCTGTCTGCCTGCCTGCTGCCTGCCTGCCTGTCTGCGCTGAATTTCGGAGCTCAGGCCTGACCCATGTATCTGCATTCACGTGAGGCTGGGAATGGACCAGTCATGCTTCATAAGTGCATTTATAACAATTACTCATCTTAATAATAATTATCTGAAAATCAACTTCACCAAAAGCTGCATACTAATGCAATTAGCAATGATATGACTCCAAAATGATCAACAACATGGCTGAGCCTTCTGACTAGATTATTACTAATTTTGAGTTTAAGTAGACTAAAAAGGCCACAAATATATATTCAACTGCAAGAGAGAAAATGCAAATGTAGAATTTTCACGATTGAATGAATATTTATTTTCATTAGTGTATTTAAAGTGTGTTCCTACATGACTGATGACACAGTAATCTGATTTGTTCCTGAGGTTTCTTGAACGATTTAAGTAAAGTAAGATTTTTGCATATGAATATGTAGCAATTATTCTATAAGACAATTCCAAGATTCAAGTAAAATCTTTTTGCCACAACAGCATGCTGGTTATACAATTGAGTAATACTAAAGTGATCTTGGATTGTCATTTACATTTCTATCAAGGCCCGTGGATATGGTTATGCAATTCAAAATTGCTCTGTATTTATACTCCACCTGAGAGGTCCCTGAGCAGTCCAGGAGAAACTTTGTGTGTGCAGTCCTAAAATGATGTTCATTACTGTAGAAAAGTTTCAGTTCAAGCCCTTTTCATTCCATTGTATTTTACATCATAAAGGTTGTATTTAAAAACCCGTCATTTAAGCAATTAAGACACAATTGCTACATATAGCTCATATATATAATTTAGATGATAAAAATGCATTGCGATAGTACATGGTTTCACAGATATAATGATTCCAGCACAATCTGATAGAGGGAGTATTACACAATGCTCTGACTGAAATGAAACCATCACCACATAGCACTGACAAACCACAGGTTCAGAAAAGAATAGGTGCACTCACCACTTTACAAAAAAACAATTGCCTTCACTATTATCTGCTTAAAGTGTGTTAAATGTACGTGGCAGCTCTTATTTGGCTAGCCGTAATACCATGTGAAAGGGGGGTATCTGCGCCCTCGTTTTTGCCTAAATCACTGCACGAGTGCAACTGTCAACCTGCCGTAATCTTAAAATTCCGGTGACAATTCAGAAGGACTTTCTGCTGTTTCAGACCCGCTGTGTCACCGCCCCCAGAACACCTTCAATCACACTGCTCTTTATGGGATTACAGAGCCCCCGATCGCAACCCCCTCTTCATCTCCGCAACACTTTGGAAAATCGCTCGCACAAACACGGATCCATGCTGAGGGTTTGCATCTGTGGGAGACCGAATTTTCCACAGAATTCGCATCTTCGGACATTTAGATTTAATGGGCCTATTTCAGATATGAGTGTACATGAAATGAGATAGGGGGCCCCAGAATCTCTCATATACATAAAAGCTTGTATCTGGAGTGTTGATAGGAGCTTTGAAGATTGCTGGTTTCAATCCTGGTGATAAAAGTAAAATATAAAAAATCTTCACCAATGACAATGTTCACTTTGTAGCAAATTTATAACATACCAACTCTCCCTACTTACACTCTAGGCATTAA
The DNA here is from genome assembly GCA_022829145.1 of Albula goreensis. Taxonomy (NCBI): domain Eukaryota; kingdom Metazoa; phylum Chordata; class Actinopteri; order Albuliformes; family Albulidae; genus Albula; species Albula goreensis. The sequence goes on from CM040749.1 coordinate 28,089,288, forward strand.
TAGTGTATATTTACTGATCAGTGGATTGTGAGTCCCAGCTGAAATGTAAAACATCCAAATTAATATGTCAGTCTATGCAGTTTGATTCTGACACAGCATGATATGCTTCCTGTGTCATACTTTGAATTTTCAAATTAACTGGCAGCACCCAAACAAGAGCTACAGAACACATGTTGAAAGTGCCTGATTACCCAGTGGAGTCTTTGCTGGGAGAGTCACAACACTACTGGGCCCCAGCATGGAAAAGCGATAGGGTGGCCATGTGCCTGGGGCATGTTTATGCACCACTGTGGAGGATTTATTTATTTATTTATTTATCCATGTATTTATTTATTTATTTACTGAATTATTTGTGTAGTATTTATTTATTTTATCACTATCTATTTAAGAAAATGATTAAAATTTGAAATTATTTTTAGATTACAACCTTGGCAAAAGGCAGGAGTATTTACTGCCTTTTGGCTAGGGAGAAGAATGAGACAGTAGGCCAAAATTTACAGAGAAAGAAAGAATTGCCAATAACCAGGAGATGCAAGATCTGGAGCTGAGAGCAGATCACTTAGCTGTGGGCTGCTGTCCATGGTGCTGCACCAGATACAGAGGATTGCAGTTCTGAATGGACAGCTCTCACTGCAGCCACATCTACTAATGGCTGGTCATGGTGTGTTCAGATAGTGCAAGCGCTGCTGTGTATTTGTTTCACCCATGCCCTAAACCAGCTGATTTACTAATTAGCTTTCCCTGCTTGGCTGAAGTGCTAATTAGAATCAAGTGATGTAGTACATGGGTGGAACACATACATGGTAGTGCTTCTGCTTTCTGGGGCATCCATATCTGCTGATAACAGTGAAATTCCACAGTGTGTTTCAGGAGTCACTCATCAGACCTGAAATGAAACATGAGTTATGCTCAGTAGGTATCACCTAGGTACTAATGTGGCAGTCACAGGCTTAAAACACAGAAGCCTTCTAACCTTTTCAGAGGCAGAAGCGTCATAGACAGTAATATGCCACTCATGGAAGTATTTACCATCCGGATAGGATTACATTAGATAGGGGAGTAATCAATAACAAACAGCAAAAAAAAACAAACTACCAACAAACTACTAACTTCTCAGCAGCCCTGTCAGAAGTGATTAGGAGAATACCGCTGGAGGGGGGTTGCCCGTATTCCATTGCGATAGCGTTTTTATGTACCTTTTTTTTTAGCTGCACTGATGCATATTTTATTGTGTCTGTGAGGTGTTAACCCTCACTCTTCTTCCACCTCATCCGCAGTCCACAAATGTAGTCCTCGTCACCTGCAGTTAAACATGACAGGAATGCGGACGGGCAGGAAACAGCGCGACACTCGCATTTCCATGCCCGAGCGACCAGCTGCTGTCAGGAGCGATTAAGAGGCGCGGCCCTGGATGCCTTCGGACAACTTCAAGTTTCCTGGCGTCCCCCGTGTCACATGCTCGCCGCGGCATCCCCACGGCCAACCAGGAGCTTGACTTGTTTGCTCTTTTTTTCCCCCATTCAGGATATTTTGCTCCCAGTTGTCAGAAGTTGACAAGCCACATTTCACTCAAGCACGTTGATGTACACTTCTTTTTTCATTCTTTTCTCGTTCTTGCTTAATTACCCAGCCCCAGGCCTCTAACATGTATCCTGTGTGTTCAGTTCCTGCAGCACAGATTTGTAAGGGCGTGGAGTGGCTCTGCATCAACAGAGAGAAACCAGACTTTTTTCCAGAGGTGGTCATTATTCTAATCTTTATTACGGTTATTATAAAACATACTGACCCCAGAATTAATTTTATGTCCTCATGTTTCCTTCCTTAATTGTTACATGAATTGCACAGAATTGTGTTTCTTCCTCATAGGTCATAGGGAAAAAACAATTAAACTGTTATTTTATGGAATATTACATATTAATTGACACAATTGTTTATACATATACAAACGAGAAAACGTTATGATTCATGACAGTCAGTCTTGAGTTACCTGTGATGATCATTCAGTAATGGTTCTTGGTTGAAACTGAAATCACAAACATACACCAGTCCCCATATTATGCAGATGCTTTGGGAAAACAACAAAGAAAGTTACAAATAGTTTCTATGACTTGAATGGGTTCTTTTGTGAGAATCCTAATATGAAGCACTGCAAAAGAATTTGCTGAGAAATATGTATTTCTCGGTTTTTGAAATGTTGCTTGTATTCAGGCTTTTAACTTGCTTTTAACAATTCAAATGCTTTGCAAACAAAAGTGATTTGTCAGTACAGAAAAATGTTGTTATGGTTTTTGGACAATATTGAAATTATGCCCTGTCAAAGCACAATGTGCATATGATAAAAGCTCACTAAGATCTGTGTATCTATAACTGCTGATTTTTACCACATTTTATCAGATACTTGGATATTAGCATATTATTTTTGTTGTGCGTTGTGGTATAATTTTCATTTTATCTATCAGGGTTCATTCCATGAGGCAAAAGCAAGCTGTCTTGCCTGTTCCCAAATGTTAACCGTGGTGATGGATGTGTTATGGCATGGACAGCTATGTCACGTCATTCCCTCACTAAAGTACAGAAGCATTAGAATCAGAATAATTTCCTTTATAAATGTACCAGCTTTAATTAATAACATATAGACGTATAGATAAGTATTTTATTTGCTAGGCCTGGATCTGTGCATAAGAAATAGACTTTTGGGACGACTGCTCTCATATGCTATGTCTGGCAGGTTTCCATGTGCCATCATTGGGTTGTCTAGGTTATTTTATTTTTAGTTGCCTATTTTGTGGCTGTTGAAAAGCAGATGTGAATAAATGGTGACACGTAACCTCAGCCCAAGCTGTTTTGTTGTTGGGCATGCCTTAAGATGTGATAAAGTGTGCACACAAGACGTTTCCCTCGATATACTTTACCACTTTGTGAAGTATGATTTTAGAATGCGTGACCAGCGGCTAAAAGGCCAAGGTCAATCCCCTTTCACACTAAGAGTGCGACAGGGCCCAGAACAATTTGAAATGGTTTGAGACTATTTAAGCTGATGGAATTTGAGATACAATCAGCATGTATGCTAAATTTTCAAATCAATGATCATGTTTGTTCTTCCCAAATGCTGTTAAGTTCCTTTTGGTGACAGCTGTACTCAGCAAACAGAGTTTGGGAAGAAAGAGCCAAGACTTCAGTTGAAATCTAAGGAGACGCTTTGACCCTGTCTGCTCTGCGGGTTGAAGGGCCCTATCAGAGGCAGGTTTCTTAGCCTGGCCGTTTGGCGCTTTCCACGTCGCTGTGCTCCCGCGCTTCAGCCCCGCAGATGGAGATGGGATCTGACAGCGGGCAGGAGAACAGCTCCCGCACTGAGGCCGAAACGGCACCATCCCCCACCTCCCACATCAACACCCCCTACGTTTTGCCCCCTCCCCCTCCTCTGTGAACACACACTCCCGAAGGGTGCCAGGATGCGATCGCGCTGATGTCCAGGGGGGTGGCGAGGCACATGTATCACTGTAATATCTTGTGAAGGGCCACTTTGCCAAGAGTATTAATTAGAGGTCACGCTTTTTAGGGGGGCTGCTTTGTTTTAGCCCCTGTCGCTCTGCCAGGCCAGGGCGTGACTCCAGCATCAGTGTGCGTGGGTTTTTTGGAGGGGTGGAGGGGGGATGGGGGTGGTTTGGGGGCTCTGAGGTGGAGGACAAAGCAACGTTTCTTTGCACCAGTTCATTTAATCCTCTGAGCTATCTGCCAGCATGGGCTCTGGCGATGGTAATTGTCCAATGGGAGGAGTGCTTGTTGATCTTCTAGAATGTTCATGGAAACCTAAGAGAAAGCAAAAAAAGTTTAACTGAAGTTGAGCACACTCATATAATATCAGTGCAGAAAATCTTGAAGAGAAGGCTGTGGGGTGGGGGGTGGGGTATGGATCTCTGATACATTTAGAGTGGGGTGATTTTGGTGTATGTTACATAAATCAGATACAGCATGAATCCAAGCAGATTATTCTGCACAGCATCACAAACTATGACACACAGTTCGTGTCCAGCTGTAAATTGTTCAGCTCTTTCTTTCTTTCTTTCACCTAAAATCCAATAATAGCATTATGTTCTATTGGGTTAAGTCAACCAGCATCATAGGAGACCAAGAATCCAACAACAGCAGCACAACAAAACACAAAAAATTATGGACAGAGATTTTATGATCTACAATTAAACCAGCATGATAGGAGAGCACAATCTAATAAATGCACCACAGTAAATACTGTCATAAATATCCCAGATTCTATTTAAGCATTTATTCTGAGAGCTGACTTCTCATAGACCCTAGAGTCTTTGTCCTGGAATTGTTTTGCAGCATTGTTGTTGTCGTCGTTGTTGGATTTTTGGCCTCCTATCATGCTGGTTTACCTTATTTTCTCTTCCTTCCTGTGTGTGTGCTTTTTTTCTCTCAGTGTGCCGCGGGCAGTCTTCGGAGCTCTGTCATTTCTGCCGCTCTGCCGGGAGCCGCGGATGGCCGGAGCGGTATTGGTGTCTGCAAGATGATTGTGTCAGAAGTTAACAGGATTTTGCCCAGCTATGGAAACCTGAGATAGAAATCGGAAAATGTTTATGTGATATCGCATCCAGACTGACAACTGTCAATAGCACTTGGATGGAGGTGAGGCCGGTATGGATTTTTGAAAGGCTCTCCACCACTCCTGCCTGTCATCAGATAGTGACCAACTTCAAGTCGCCCTCTGCATGTTGAAAATTTAATCTCCCGACAAATAATATATTAATATAACCCAGGGAGACGAGCAGGGTGGGGTGGGCAGGGGGACAAGATGTTGAGGGAGGAACGTGTCCAGAAGTGTGGAATCAAATCTTTCAGCATCCAAATAAGGACAGGATAAAGTTGGTTATAGGATTGCCTAAATTGAGACTGCATACAGTTCACCATCTGATTTGCTCTAGATACCAGCAATAGACATACTGTAATTAATGTTTTGACCTGAACATAAATTGATATAAGCATATATTCCATACAAATGAATGAAAACACAGGCTGTTTCAGTGATCAGATCCTTTCAGTTCATACCAGCCACACTTTACTGGCCCTTGTCCTCCAGTGGCCCCAGCCTCACTTCTAAAGCAGACTTGCAAGCCATGCTACACCAGACTGAATGGGTCAGAGCAGGTCAGGCCCATTGCTGTGCTTCCCCCCACTAAAAGACAAAGCTCCCATCCTGATTTCCCTGCTGCATCGCAAAGGTTCAGATACCTTATAACAAAAACTTGATGTGGAGAAAAGGGGAGCGAGCAAGAACCAGAGCAGAATGGTAGGGGGTTATGAAATGTCCAGACAGAAAAAGTACATTAGCCGAAGGATCCTGGAGATAAGCATTAACACCGGGATTACAAGAGTGACCCTTGTGGAAATACTTTGGCATGCTCAACCCGCAAGGCGTATTTCGACTGCTGAACCTGCATCGCCACAGCAAACAACTTCTGAGACTTTTAGCCTGCTACGCTTAAGACGCGGGTCCCTTGCATGGGGAGGAAGGATAATGGAACCAAGCTGCATATCACTCAGGGAAATCTCTGGACAGGGACTCAAATATGAAAATATGATGCGCAGATACAAACAAGTATCTTGATTCCTGGCTCCTACTTCATATTAATTGGCTCTGATATCTGTATTATCTAGAGTGCATAGTTTAACAGCAAATGATAAAAGGAAATGCTTCAATATATGCTATAATATATATAAATAGCATAAATAATTAAAAGAGTATTTATAATGAGATAAAAATATTACCATAAGATTATGAAAGATTATTTATTATAAAATTGTGTAAAAAGAGAAAACTGTGACTGTTGAAAATGCTCATTTCTTTCTGAAAGTGTTCTTGTTATACTATGTACTTTCAAAAGACACCTCTATGTCAAATCCATACCTGCACTTAGGGGTATTTTCTACGTAACTCATTATTGCAGGAGAGAGACACAGAAAATGCGCTTTAGGTCTGCAGTTGGCCCTTTGCTCTGAAGATGCTTCTGGGCATGAATTTATTCCACTACCCAGCCACACTTTACTAACTACATGGTGATATAATATGATCAAATTAGAGCAACATCCAAATGGCTTCTTGGACACAATTTACCTGAGTATACATGACATAATACACATAATAATCAAAAAATGTACATTTTATTTAATGTGAAAAAAGTGTGGCTTTGTCATTTTAAAATCAATACATCCATATCCCCAACCTCAGAGCCTCTGTGTACTCCTGCTTTTAATGGTACTCTAAGTCTTGCCTTATCTAGTTTATTCCTTTACAAGCCTATTTCTCTTCCCAGCCTTGAAATTAATCTAAATAGCAAGCCCTGAAATTAACTCTATTACAGATTCCAATTTGGAACCCTATAACGGACTCCAGGAGTAAACCGCTAGATTGAACATCTGAGCTCTCAATCACAGAGCTGAGCCGATTAAGATAATTGTTTAACCAATTTAACCCTTTTCTCCTGGTTATCCATTAAGAGCCTCCAGACGTGGCCAATTGCAGACTCTGGTTCGCTGTTCTCGACTTTCTCACTTCCTCCCAAATATGCCCCTGTGGATTTAATCTGGATATCAGCTCAAATTTCAGAGCCGCGGTATATGCTGAGAGCATATTTAAAACGTGAGCTACAGTAGTTGGATTGTATTGGCATTTGATTGTCGTCATGCCGCTAAAGTAAAAAAAAAAAAAACAAAATTCATGGTTATATTTGTTTGGAAAGGCATGTGGTGTTACGTCTTCACAAGTTTCCTAATTCTGGCTTCTCTGTAAAATGCGACAATGAGCTGAGCATAACCTTTTCCTTTCTTAAACCAACCATTTCATCCCCCATGCAGTGCAGCATTTCCCTCCACAGAAGGCTGCATTTCAGTTTCCTCACCGCTGTCAAACTGAAATGCACACTCTTTTACTGAAAGGCATGACAACGCAAGCGATTACTGAGATCGGACCTTTGACTTTGTAATTTGTTCTTTATGGACTAGCCTGCAGCCAATACACAAAATCAATACCACCCCCTGGAAAGTAAGCAAGCGCCAGTGGCCGGTGTGACATATGTGTTTTCTCGGGGGGTCAAAGGATCATTTCAAATTCCCCCCATCATATTGTTTTATTTATATGATTTGCTATTCTGTATTTTCTCACCAAGAATCCACTTAGGGACCGTCCATCAGAGGACCAATATGTAATGAAACAATTGGACAGGGTAACTTTCTCATATTCAGTTTAAGAAGCCATCTAGTACCAAGCATTTAGCCATAGTGATATGTTTTAAAAAATCAATCCCTTTCATTTTTTTTGCCAGAATTCATATACGGGAGAAGGATGTAGAGGACTAAATGCGTCTCAGAGCCTGAATTTGATCTTGGCTCAGTCGTAAACTGGATCAGTTGCCTCCTCCCAATACGAGCCACTGGAGAAATGATATACAGTTCAACGTCACAAATACAACTCCCTAAATTATCAACCAAATGTAGTATGAACCCAGATGTAGTATTCCAATGTTTCTTTTTAAATTTTCAAGGTCTGTAACAAAAGGTGAGCATTAAGTTGAAATGCTAACATACTTTCCATTGATACAAATGCACTGATAGTAGATGCAGTTTAGCCTTCTTGTGCAGGTTACTGCAACTAATGCAAAAAAATGCAAGCTAGAAAAGCAAAAATGAAGCTACATATTTGAGATACATAGTAAAAAATACATGTATAATAGTTTGGTCCTGGCTGTCAGCACACAAATTATAACTCTCAAAGAAAGCAATGTAATAACACATGCTTTACATTAACACATGGTTTCTCAGGTCTGAGTTATATTATGAGCAAAATGCATGGCAATCTTGATATTAACTTGATGTAGTCCTTGACTCATTGATATTTTACCCATGCAAACCATGGCATGTAAGATGCAACCAGGCAACACATAAGGCTTAAGGGGATTCTTTTAATATTTACAGTCTGTTACACAATTTGAAAAATATTCCTCCAAAATGTTCTGCTTATTTTACTCTTATGTCAAGACATTATACGTACATTGTCACCCCCAACTCTTCAAACTCTTTCAAGGTTTTTTTTCAGTAATTTAGATTAAATAATCCGTTCTGGCTAAATTACTATAGCTGTGCAGTGCTGAGTGAAAGTAGCGCAGTAACTCAGTGATGTCACAGGTAACCAACGGATGCATCTATTTTCCAGCAGTGTGTCAGTCGATGATTATGCTTCAACTTGGTGACTGGACACTCTCTGCACTGCCCTTTCAGCACTGTCACTTTCATATTTTAACCACCTTCCCACCATTACTGTAATCCACAGAGGAGTGAATGAACCATGCGTAACTTGCACATGGTCATTGGGTGGGACAGTCTGCATTTTCACAGACAGTTGTTGGATTACTTGTGAACATCCTTTACATATTCCAGGGCAATCACTACATTTTACTTTTGCCAAACTTCATAGTTCATTGTTATGAACTATATACTATGAAAAATGGCATTATATTTAAAACATAATATTGTCAAAAACCTTGACTTTCTATTCACAGATAAATATAAAAACCAAACATGTCAAAATTAAAGCATTAACTTTTGTGATTAATCTGAAATGCTTAACGTATTAATAAAACAATAAAGTAATTAATTATGATTACATAGCATACACATATGAGCAGCAACTGAGGATGTCCACATCTTGCTAGCTGAGATGGAGAAAGAGAACAATGGACTTCTTGGTGGAAAGTTTCATTTCAAAAGGTTGTTTGATGGCTTCACACAAAATAAAAGTAAGCAGTTTGCAAAGTCAAGGCATATGAAATAGCTTGCATACACAAACATTGGCCATAAATGTGCTGTTTGCAGCTAGGATATCAGCTAGCTAGTTGACAGTATTGACAAGCTATCAAAACAGACAATGTACAAACTGTGCTTCACTCATATCTTGGATGAAGTAACATAGATCCACAAAATGTTTGCCAACAGTTTATTCCTCCAGATAATCAAATACGTCCGTGTTGGTTTGTAGCCAACTACAGTCAGTAACACTATCTATCCATGTTAATAGGTTGTATACAGGGGGAAAAGTTACATTTATTTCTAACAAACAGCTTGTCAAAGTGTATTTTGGTGATCATTGAAGTATCTTAGCTGAGATTATCAAGAAAGAAACTACCACTTTCTAACTTTGATAAAGTGTAAGTGAAAGTGAAGGACACATTTTAATCAAATCCAAGCACTGTTGTATAGTGCAAAACATATTACTGAAGATGACCAGCCTCTACAGCCTCTTTTTATACTGCAGAACTGGCACTAGCATTGCTAGTTTCATTCAAATTCTGGGTGGTTTTCCATTGTCCTATATCACCAAGCTCTCACTTAACAGCTCAGCCTGCTACTGTTAGCAGGTCCTGGCCTACAAAGTACACTATGGGTCCTTGTAAGCTCTGTATATTTCTTCAGCCACTGTCAGAACTAAAAACTATAAGAGAAGGGTACATAGCAATCATTAAAGAAGAAGATAAAAGTAATCTTGATCTGAGAAAATGCCCATTCTAGGTGAGATATAACATGCTTCAGCACCTGTTGTGAGCAACATAATGGAAGAGTAAATATGCTATTCCAGGTCTTCCACCTTGTGAGATATTGGTTCCAGCTCCACAATGGTAAAAAGATAGACAATAAGTGATCTTCATTCTTTATTTTGCTCTTGGTCTTTTTCAGTTTCACATTTACATTTGTATTAACAAGAAATAACAATAGCAATGCTACCAAGCAGAAACTATGAACAGGATGCATTTTGTGTGATGCATTTTTTTACATTTCTTCAATGCCTATGTTGTCGAAATGTTTCAGCACAGAAATTGCATGCCTTTTACTGAAGATGACCAGAAGATGCCCAGCCTTTGAAACTATGAGTAACGCTACATGTCTATAAAATTCATCATTCAATATTTTATTATGTGAAATGTATAGCAATAGCTATCAGAGTTTCAAATTTTGGTCATTATATTTTAGATATTAGCAATCTGTCAATCTCCCAAACATGCTTAAAAAGAACATCAGATTCCACTTTATCTTCACATACTTTAATATGTATAATGGGCATTTATTTATTGTCCAATAATTCATATTTACTGTAATATTTTGACTCGCGTGCATGCCTTCAACCATTATCTTTGCTCTGGGGGCAGGCTTGCTCTGCAGGTGTCGGAAAGAGACAACTCACTCACAAGCAAACTCCACCTTCCAATCGAACTGTAACTAAGCTTTTGTATTCATTAAAACAGAAAATATTTTTTTTTTCGGAGAACTTCAGATTGTTTATTGATTTTCATTTCTGTGTGGAGTAGAAGCTTGAATAAGTCTGTCTGACTGAGGCTCCTGGGACAGCGTGCGTCATGTTACTTGCAGAAACAGCGGCATGCTGAAAACACAGCCTGACAGGAGGAGAGGGTAGGAGAGAACTGCTCTTATTTGATTAGGCTTTTTTCTCATTGTCCTGTTAAGTGACTGAGGGTCAGTATGAAGTGTGTATTACTCTATTCTCTGCTCTATCAACACCATCACGGTGCGTGTGTAACATTGTATGTTCTACCATATATGGCACTTTTTATGTGTGCATACACATACATGTGATATGCATGTGCGAGTGTGTGTATGTGTGAATTACGGCTACATAAGTAAACATTCTGACAAGCATTTACTGATAAACACATGCACTTCCCTTCTGTATTTTCCGAGGTGTGTAGGAGGCCACAAATGTTGTTGTCATCTTAAAAGATTGCAAAGAATTCTGTGTAAAATAAATATTGTGTAACTGTCTAATAAAGTCATTAGAATCCCATGAGATTACCTTAATTTACTTGTTGGTCAAAATATATTTTTTTTGTACCCGAAAGTTTCATGTACTGCTGTGAGTGTAGAGGCATATGTATGTCTTCAGTTGCCTTCAAATAGCTAATCAGTAACATTAACATATATTGGACACAGATAGGAGAAAGACAGAGATGCTACACAAAGTGATTCATCAGACACTGTAATAATATTATAAATAATAGTATTATAATAGTATTGTAAATAGTATTTATTAAAGTCACAACACTCTCCACTGCACTTGTACTTTTGGCAACAGCCTGTCTGATTGCAATGACTCACGCATGTTCTTTCCCCTAACTGGGGTGTCAGTTTGCCATTTTACCAAGACATTCTGCTGCCACCAGGTCTTCACAATCCACAGTGGCAGAATACCTTAAATGGTCCACACAATTTACAGTTATCATATAGCAACCAGTAATGGAGTGTAAGGACTGTTGTAACAGCATCGGCATTGCCAGTCTGATAGATAGAGAACATAACTCAAAGGACAGCACATTTGCCACCTGGGTTCTCCTTGGCTTTAACTGTCCAGACATAATGACTGACAGGGCCAGTGTTCTGCAGGTCTTCCTCCTGCACGTTCATATCAACAGGCATCCAGCAGGACAGGCTCAATGATAGCCCTGAGCCCTGCCTAGACCCCCCAAACCATGAAGAACAACACAATATACAATTATAAATATGTTGACATTTATGTTTCAGGAAAAAAAAGATACATACCACTCCACCTACCCCTCCTCCTTACCAAAGTATTTACACCTTAAATCGGCCTTAATGTGAAATAGGATTGTTTGTTCCTCTTGTACTTCTTTAAAAAAAAATTGCTGTAATTCAAATTGCAAGTTGGGTTTCCTCTGTGTATGTCAATGCATCATTGGAACCCTGTTACGAACCTCGTGGGAGCTTGATTTCTGCTCGTCGAGGAGGAATTTGTCACACTCAGCAGGGGCACACTGGTTCAAAGGAGCATTCAAAGTTCCTCCCTCGCCATTTGTCGAATCTGCTTGTTTATAAATTATTAAAAAGCAGCCAGCGACAAGATTCTCTGGCTGATAGCATTTAGGCTGGGTGTGGAGAGCTCATACGGAGTTGCAGACCTCATACAGAATCTCTTTGAAGCGTTCCACGGCTGTACTTAATGGTTTAAAACACCCTCCCCACTTGGGCTCATCTCTTTGCCTTTATTCTTCATATGGCTCCAGAACACATTGAATTTCTGTTTCCGTTTTGGAGACACCACATTGCATTCAAACACACTTTGATGCTAATGTCAGCTTTACTTGTTTTATTTTGCCATTCAGACATATTGGTGTGAACTCATTGCATACTGTCGAGCAGTGTCATCGATAGGTGCATCATGGGTCATATCTGGCTCTAGAAAATGTTATTTTTGTTCATGCACATCTCCCAAAAAACGTATTGCTGCTTGATTAACTTTTTAACATTATGATAATTTTTAATTTAGCAAAAGATGTCCTTTTCGTCCCCTTTTTAAACAGAACTGTTCTACTAGAAGTGAGTGCTGCTGTGTACTGCTTCACAGGTAATCAATTCAAGCATAATATAAAAAGGGGTGTTGGTGTTTCTGTTGGTGCTTTCACACACACAAAAAAGGTTTCTGGTCCATGGAGGGAAGTGACAATCTTTTAATTAAATAAATATCTGTAGAGACTGCTGCCTTCAAGCTGATTCTTTGTAGTTGTAGAAAAACTCATTCATTAAACACAAGTTAGTGACAGGTCGTGGGACTGTGAGGTGAGGCTACTTGATTATCATGATCGCTCAAATCCAAAAGGGGGTGACCCAATCAAAATAACACAGCCTCCTCACTATAATGCAATTACTGACTTGCAAGCTGTCAGTGATATCAAAGTGGGTAGCCAGACTCTCCAGTACAAAGAGAATAGGCAGGGTTAGGCTAATGCTTGGCTAATTATATTTTGCTACCTGCTTCTAGCAGGAATGATGCATTTATTTCCCCTTTCCATGACTGTAGTGAGGGGGACCTGAACCTTTTTAAGCACTGAAAAAGGGGACTAGTTGCAATTTAGTATGTGTGTGAACGTGGCCTGTAAACATGTTTTGCTGTAGTAATGCAGAAACTCTGTGTTTTCAAATGTACAGTATGATCAGAGGGCAGCATAAATATACCATGGTATCTTGGCATGCAGCCAGTTTGTTGTATCATACATGTATTTGTTCAACAACTTTGAGTTGCCACATGCCCAAAACCAAATTGTGTTTCAATAACTTTTAAAGTCAGTCTTTCCAATTGCACCCTTTAAAAGGTGAACTGAGACAAGGTGTACAGTGGAACCCAGAAAGGAGGGATTGTCTCTCTGTAGATCAAACATTCACATGTATTTACCTGAACTGGTGGACTCCATTTAAACTAACTGCATTACCCTTTGCCTTTAACTTAAAGCTTTGAAGTTTAAACTTACTGTTTGTAAGTGAGTCCTTGGATGGTACTGGATGTTTTATGATCAATAAGACAGAAGTTCTTAACTTCAGTCCTGACCTAATTGAGTCGGGTCACCAGTGGCAACCCTATATGTCGATGCCAATTAATTTCACTGGCTTTGCGGCATATGAGTGGATCACCCCTGGACTGAGCCCAACTTCCTTTTCTTCTCTCCTCTCTGTCCTGTCGTCCATCTCAAGCCCCTGACATTTATGGCTCTAATGTAACATTTTTAGCAAAATATTTTTCTGAGAACTTTCTGCCATTATGTGGTAGCATTTATACAGTCTTATGTTATTTTGTATATTTTACATTATATAAATTGTGAGGTTTTTTCTTCATCCTATTAAACTCAGTATCTTAATTCATTTCATATTTTTTGTCAGCTACTTGAATTTTGTGTGTGTTCCTTGATGGCTGGCTGATGTTTTTAGCTTTTTGGCCCTTTAAAGGTGATTTATCCTTCACCGTATCTCTGTGATGAAAACACGCCTTTCATTGAACAATAATCAATGTGAAAAAATCGGTAATCCTTTTCAATGACCTCAAGAGGAAAAAAAACACCAATACCAATCGATGCTACCTGGTCCTCAGGCTCTCCTTGTGAAGAGGCAAAGACTGTGAGATGGGTCATTCTCGAATTCTGACGTGGTCTAAGATCACACCAAAGGAGCCATGTGGTTCCTGGTTGGGATCCCGGACCCTGTATTCTCCTTGTAGTCAGAGGTATCTGTTTGCACATGAGAAAGAGGGGGAATTGAAATTGCAGCGAAGCCCTGTCATACGCAGGAGGGATCTGAAGGCCTGGATAACATACATTACATATTGATGCCTATCAGCTCAAAGAAGGGAACTATGTTTCATTCCTCGGCTCCTCCGTACGTCTTGGCAGCCATGGCACCCGGCTACAGCATAATCATATTAATTTATGCCCCCCCATCAATTATGCATTCAGATTCTTCAGATAGCTTGTCATTTTTATCCATTATTCTTTGTGGGGGGGAAGGAAAAATATATAAATAACACAGCACGCCCCATTACGAGTTTTGGATTAAGTGGCACCCCTGTAAATTTGCAAAGATTTAAGAGTGTTTACGTGAGAGGGGGCGGGCTTCTTTAATTTCTCTATCTTGTCCGACACCTCTGCTGGTTTTTTAATGGCGGAATAGGCGGTGCGGTTGTGGGTGAGGTGTCACGTCTGAGGCGTATTTAACAAAGGAGACGAAGTTTCCCTGCTGAAAGTGAGATGTAAATGATTTTGTGGGAGATTCATATATTTTCCCTTGATGGGGCATGTTGGTTTTTTGACAGCGTTTTTACATGGTGCAATTACCTGGGAGAAGTCTCACAGTAAAATGAACATGATAGATTATCCAGGCCCTGACAGAGATGTGTGCAGACTAGCAGTCTTGTTGGATGTTCCCCTCTGAAGTGGCTGCACTACTTGAGAAAGGGCAGGGCATAGCAGAACATATAACTCTATATATAAATAAAAATAAATAAAAATCAGCATATAAATCAATAAGAATTTCTTTCTCTTGGTAACTCCAGCCAAAAAAATATTTATTCTGCGTTTAAGTATATTTAGGTATAAATCACGACTGAAACAGTAGTGCAAAAAGTATGTCTTGTAAAATGGCATTGCAAATATTACACAGATGTGGTGAGGGTCCGGGCTTGGATGATGGGAGGAGGATTCAGAAAGATAATCAGAACTAGGGTTTGTATGAAACTTGTATTTATGGCCTTCCATCATCATCTGGATAAAATGAATGTCATGTTTATTTTTCTATATAATTCATATATATAATATTTAAAATTACTATTAATATGTATAAAATAAGTTCATCCTAATATGTAATATCTATTGCATATCATCAAATAATAAATTCCTCCGTCTAGTTATTGTATATTTGACATTTTGACCTCTCTTTAATATAGACCTCTGCAATACCAACACTTCAGTAAAGTAAGTAAGTTAAGTAAGCAGAAATGAGTTATGTGCAATTTATGAACTTTTTAATGCTAACTCTTCCCTGTTTAATAATTCACTTCCTTTCAGTTCTTTTTAATTAGGCATGATTTCTTTCCTCTCGTAAAACCTTGTTTGTGCTGTGCTGTGTGTGAGTGACGTTTGATGGAGGCCCAGTAGATGCAGCTCCTCCATCCATAGCAATGCTGCCACATTACATTCATACATATGACTTTTCAAAGCGCTGACTCATCTCATCTTGGGTACATTCAATGAGGTATGGACAGTAGATCTGTACTCTTGGGCCAAGGCCACACCCAAGCACCTTCATTACGGTCACAAAGAAACTTTTCAGAGCCTGAAAGCATCGCTCTGTTTCACTTAATCTGTCCATTATCTCCTCAAAATCAATTTTTACATATGACTTGTTGAAAGAGACAATATCTGTGTCTATGTGCACCATTCCTGCAGTATGTTCACAGGTTTGTTATTATGCACCATAACATGACAAATCTAGAATCTAGATTTAGCCTTCCCACACTTTATCCAGGGATTCCTCTTAATATCATGTGTGGTCATTTCCTATGCTCATATGTCTGTAATTCAAAGATAGCAAACTAACTTTATTCACATAGTAAATAAGATGGCTGTACACTAGTGATGGGTGGAGTTACTACATCTAACCAGTATCTGACCGAATATAGGAAGTGAATGATTGACATCTTACTGTAGCCCAGCCCAATCTGCACTATTGAAAGACATGTCATGGATTCAATCAACATGTGATGTCTGTAGTAAAACTTACAAATAAGTCAATTTCTGCAGAGAAACAAAAACATAAATTCTTTGATGATAAATTAAAGACAAATATTTATGTAATTTAATGGTCCCTTTGTGTACTCTTTCAATCTCTTCTCCTTTCATGCATATCCTTCTGATAAACATTACATACTTTCTTTCTACACTGAGGCAACAAAATATTTCCTCAAAAGCACATAATATCAATGGATTCATTTAACAAAAACCATGTAATTCACTTTGTAAACATTTGTAAATTCACATATGGCTCTATATGCAGAAAGCCATGGAAAGGTTTATCAGTTTTAGTGAATTGCTGAATTTCAGGAGTAGCCCAAGATAGACTGGAAGGGACCATTAGCGTGCTGAATGAATACATGTCAATACCCTAAGTAACCACATGCTGTGGTGGCATATTGTCAGCACTATAATATTTGTAGTTGCAATACAGTCATCTCCGGCCAGCAGTGAAAAGGGCACCCTGCTCTTTTGAGGATCGGAGCACTATATCCAGCTAAGGCACTGCTGGGATCAACTACTTAATGCAGGGCAGTTGTACATGCACCTACACCACTTCTAAGAGACAACAGGACACTGTCAGAAACAGGGCAATAGTGCTACAATATGACAATCCAATAGGATATTGGGATTTTTTTTAATTTAAATTGATGTAAATATTTTTACAGACAATTTTAATAATATCCAATTTAGAGCTCCCTTAACTTAAAAATGCACTATTTTGAGTGCAGTGGTAATGTAAAGCAGAAGGGATTACTGCAGTGGAAAAAAAGTGTTTCAGAAAAATAATAAGCAATATACAAATATCTTTAATTAAAAAGTGACAGTTTTTTAAACCAGAACTACCTAATTATGATCTATGTTTGAAAAAAATCATGATTTAGTGCTTAGTGTTTTGTGTGAATCTTGTCCTTAATATTTACATCATAATGTATTATTAATTATTGAATCCATATCAGAATTGTGTGTTACTTTTATATACTTCAATATTGATGTGGTATCCTGACTTTATTCAGAGTTGCTTTTATGACTGTTAAGTTCTCTTATTAAAATGATAGAGTGATACAAATCAGTGAATGTAATTTAGCATTCTCCCTTCTGCTCCCCAGGTATCTCATAAATTAAAGAAACAAGATTACACATCATAGTAAACAATGTTCCATCCTGAGACCACTGACAAAAACGATCAACAAGACAATCTTTATATCTACTAAGATCAGAACACATGGCAATTAGAGCACAAAGAAATGACTTATCTCAAATTATCTGAAAATAAACCGTGTGGTTCCATGTTCTAACCAACATTTGTTTTTTACAGCAATAATTTTGTTTACAGCCCCTACTTCTATAATCATGGTGCATTTAAGATCAACTACAGATTACTGTATCCTATGTGTCACTGGATTTTAGAATGGAAATAATGGATGAGATCATTACAGATTTTAATATTTGAAAAATTATATTCCAGTTATGAATATTCACTGTTGCCTATGTACTGAGATGTGTCTCTTTGCTAATGGAACACCATAGTGTCAATGTGGAATGTATGTTGTGGCAATAATACTCATTATTACATAATTGACATTGATATAATTGGTATTAAATTATATCTCAATTAAGGTTAAGATGACATGGAAACAATATTTTTGACCAATGATAAGTAGTAGGGCGTTAGGCTTCTTCTCATAGAGGGTATGCATCACTTCATTTTCAAATGCAGGGAAATTTGATACATTTTAAAGCTGTGGTCTTCAGCAGTAGATCATGTTACAAAATCAGGGACTAGACATTCAACACCCCTCACAAAATCCAATGCGAGCAGAATATCTAGATGGAAGTATGGACTGTAAACATTTCCCTATTTCCTCCGCTGTAGCGCGTGCTCACTATCCCGCTTGTAGTGGCTGTTTGTAACACCTGAAATGGATTTCGGATGGACCGGAAAAGCGATCTCAGCCTGACCACTTAAACCCTGTAGCCATAGCAGTGAACGACATGAAGGTCTTATATATGTACAATTGTGTACATATATTAGCCCTTATATTAGCTCTCTTTCCCTCTCTCATTCTCGGATACACATAGGTGTGTACATGCGTTTGCCTGTTTATTTGTTTGTTTGTTTGTTTGAGGATTTTGCTCCATATGAAAAGTAGAAATTTTATGATCCGTATACATTTCCACGTGAATATTGAGGGATGTAAATGTAAAATGAATGATGGGTTTCACTTTTGTTTCATTAACTGAAAAAAAAAAATATATTTTTTTGTATACCAATAGATGATTTCACTGCGCAGGAAATGTTCGTAGTCACTGTAACAGAGTAAAATCTGATTTTAGGAAATAGAATGATATTCAACAGCATCGTAAAGCATATTTCTGTGTTTCAGTCACACGTGAAAATGTAGAACTGAGCCTCCGATGGCATATGAAGGTCAAGGACGTTTGATAAAGTGCTTCGCATGTTGATATTGCGGTACAAGCAAGCTGGGAAGATCTTTGGTTGCACGCGCTCTGTTTGTAATTTGTACATATCTTCTAATAAAAAGAGAGCATCCGGCACATATGAACTAAAATAAAACAATACTGACACCTCAAAATAGAACGGGGAAATGGACGGCAAAATAATGACGCAGATACATAATTAAATTAGTTGACCTATCAAGTGATGCCGTTATAATGTTAATAGTTGAAACTAAGTAGAAGTTGGGAAAGAAACCCATGAGCATCATTTGGTATTTCAGGTTGTAATCCACCTTATTTTTTCAGCTAAGTATAGTTTAGAACACTGGTAAGGCAACACACAGTCTCAAGAGGAATCCGGCCTGTCGCAATAAACAAAAGCAATTGTGCATTATTCAAAAGTATGTCGTGTCTTGAATGATGAAGTATCTTTATTGTTTAAAAATAGTTTGTTATTGTAATTTCACATTGTAGCATTGATTTTGTTCTTTATCTTTTAACAGGTCGCGTGTCTATGCTAAATGTTTGATTTATTTATTCAATGTTTAAATCTCACGAAATTTACAATACTAATTTTTACACCAGTTTCATATAGGTTAGCCAGCACTTGTTCTTCCTGTGAAATTCTTGGCGTCTGCAGTGTTATTGTCATCTAAGCGCCTGCTTTCAAGGACAATCTCCACGCAGTTACTCTTCATACTAATAGTCAATGACCCCAAGCACTGGCTATTAGCACCGTACTTGAGACTGGATGACACCAAACACAACCACGTGGGAAAGGGAGCATGTCAAGCTCAAGAAAATGTTTCTTGTCAAAGATGACCAAAATGTTGTTGAAGTGTACGCCTTTCCCCCCCAAATGTTCAAGCTTTTGTCTTCTTCCGTCGGTTAACCTGGCCATGTATATAATGATATTTTTCTTCATAATTATGCGCTATTTTCGATATCACTCATTATCACCGCAGTGTTATCAATTGCAAAATATTTCTAAATGTTTTCCTGAAGTTAAGATCAAATTCTCGTCAAAAAATGTTTTCGTATTGCTTTCTCAGCACCTTTAAAACTGATAAAACTGACTGAATGATAATAAATAATATATAAATAATAAATAAATAAATACATAAATAAATAAATAAATAAAATGTCATAATAACTAGGATCACGAGTGACTGTGCAGTTCAAAAAGGATCTACATAATGTGTTGAAATCCAACTGAAAAGTCACTCATTAATCTTTTCCTCTAAGAATAGTGAGCAGAAAAAAAGACATTAGTCATTAGTAGATGAAATAAACATTTCAAACAGAAGTCGCATATTGGAACTTTTTGTAACTTCATAAATCAAGCGCATGTCACAAACAGCAGCTTTTTCTCGTCGTCCAGCAGATGAGACATTTCGAGTCTGCCTTTTGTCATTACTTTATGGGGCATGAGATTAGATATGAATATGAAACAGAGAAACAGCGTGGTGCACATTAATCAAAAGGTAACTTGTGAGAAAATCAAAAACCCCGAAATCATTCTTAAAGGAAGGTGATAACATATCTTGTAGAGCCACGTGATTAAGCGGACAAGGTGCCTTGAAAATGTAAGTTTTACTTTGTGACAGAGCACTCCACTGAATTGTTAAAAGAATTTAGTTTGGATCAAGATAACGATTGGTAAAAGTATTGTAAATAGCAATATGCGTAACAATTAGTTTAACTCTAAAACAAACGAGTGCGACTGACCTTTTCGTTAGTGCTGGACATTGAAAGTTGGATTTTTACAGTCTGTTACATACAAGTTTCTTAATCAGATATCATGATGGACATTGTTATTTTGAAACAGTAAACATGTCTCCAAACCTTCCGTTTTACATAAATAACATATTAATATATTTTACATTGGATGCTGATGTCTAAAATATGCATAATCATGTCCAATTATAATGAAAGAATATACCTAATAACTTTTTGAAATGCTTAGTTTATGACTGGTATTAAACAACTCTCCTTGTACAAATATTGAAATCGTTTCTCTTTGCTAAAACACAACATCCCAAAAAAGTTATATCTTTGATGCAAGGTGAATCTGCTTATATTGACAATCCGACAACAAGTTAGCACTTGATTTCGTGTTTGAATTTCTTAGCATATGTAAGATTTATGAGAAAGTCTTTGGAGTGCAAAAAACGTTATATATATTTCTAAGTATATTCAAAAGGATTTACCACAGGGCCTCGAAGTTACCTGACACTCATAACCTGCCAAAAACATCAATTCTAATGACATACCAGTAGGGGCAAGCTACCACCTTGGTAACCTGAATACCGTAAATCTGTCAGTATATATTCCCTGGAACATGTGTTTATGAAATGTTTTATTCCACTTAGAGATTTGGTGGTTAAGGTATAACAAGATCATCGCTTGTTTACTTGTGTTAGTCGCTTTACTGTTATTGTACTACCTTTACGTCGTAATTGGCTGTATGTTTCCATTTTTATCCTAAAAGTATTTATGAGGACGTATTGCATTGTGTTTTGTTACCTTGAAACCCTTATACAGTTCCAATACGTAGAAGGCAACATCAATATGCATATAGTTAAATATTGCAGTTAATATTGATCTTAGTAATTGAAGGAATTCATCTTTGTCGCGGCTGGTGAATATTGCTGCTGTCTGTATTGATCATTAATTCATGAGTTAGTTATTCGTTGTGAGGGGGAAGCTCAAAGAAATGTAAACGGTTTGAAAATAAATTTGTACTTATATTGAAGACAGAAATGAGAAATTTGTATGCAATGTATGGATAATAATTGATTAAATTATTATTTCCAGCTAACAAACTTGCATACTCTTTTCACTGTGTTTGTCTGAAACATTCGTGTCGAATGCACTACTTAACATTCAGTTGAGTTGTGCTGTGGCTGAATTTCTTGGTAGTCTTTCGACAAGTGAAAACTGCGTGTGGAGAAGTTGAAGCATCGGTCACTGTAGAGCACGCAAAAACTAACTGCAGCCCCATGTATTCAAATCCTTCGTGTAAGGCGTCTGTTTTACTCTTCTTTAGACACAGGTGTATTCAATGCGTGCACTCATACATTACTTACTTCAGCCTCTAAAAAAATTAAAGTGTTTTCTTTCGATCGCAGTTTACCCCCACTGAGTGCGCGTGCATAAAATGGCTGAAAAACTGTTGCAGATACTTTATTTTTCTGTTGAACGCAATTATGACAGCCAATCTGTTCTGATAACAAAGCGTAAAGACTGGAGAAGCGATTAGCTGAGCCTCTTTTTTTTCTTACCACCTCCGCTGTTTTATGTCCCTACTCGTTTCTCTGTACCCCCATTCAGCTGTACCTTGTTTATCGTAATCACTTAACAGAATTTCTTCAGAAATCTCTCAACTTTAGCTTTAGATCCCAAGGATTAGAGGGGCAGTTCCTCTGTAGGGAAAGGGGGGCTTCCGCGCAAAATTACGCCTTCTTCTCTCATTTGTTCGCCGTTTCCATCAAAAAAGTTACCTATTTATAGGCTGGTCTGCCCAATAACCTGGAGGCATCCGAAACCCTCCTGTGCCGTTTGAAGCTGCAAAGTGATCGAGTCCTGAAGCGATCTCCGGCATCCTGCGACCAGAAGAAACAGATCGCGCTCACCAACCTATTAATATCTATCAGAACTGACATCCACTGACCATGTGAGTACTGGGGTGATTACATTTATGAACGCCGAAGCAACGAACAGATAGATGTTTCTTAACGTCCTTATCTGTTACTTCAAGTGTCCTAAACGTATTTGCATATGAGTGACAAACTAATTAGGACCACCATTCTCTCCCGCAATGGATAAACGTGCTATACAGTAAATTATTCTCATTCTTTACACTGTCTGTCTGTATCGTCGGTGATAAATTACTTAACGTTTTAGCTCATGACAGCTGACGGAACTTCTCTTTGACTTTAAGGTGTTCATTAAAGCATCATAACAGCATTTAGAAATAGCACATAGAGCATATTCAAAATTTCATAACTACGTTAACGTGTAAGATGCAGAAACGTATAATACTTAACAAAAGTTTCTCTTTTTTCACATCGACTTACATTTGAATATTAAGCATGAGAAGAATTAACTAATCAGGTCAAACCATGACAACGTGAAGCTTTTGTAGTATTAAGAATGAACAACTTTCAGGGTTCCAAGATAAGAACGGATGCGCTGTCTCTACTCTCCCTCCCACCTATCCATACCCGGATACACAGGCAAAGGCATACCAGCACAGACACGCTCACACAAACACACACACGCACACATACACACGAGGATAAATACCTTTCTCCACTTTCCCTCGCGCTGGCGAATGAATCGCAAATTCCACGTTTAGCTTTAGGTGTACCAAAAGCGAAACCTAGTAAGGCTCTGTTAAAACTTTTGAAAGCTCTGCCTTGAACGAAATCAATAAAAAACAACATTAATTTTGTCCGTTCATATA
Source organism: Albula goreensis (assembly GCA_022829145.1). NCBI lineage: Eukaryota > Metazoa > Chordata > Actinopteri > Albuliformes > Albulidae > Albula > Albula goreensis. The sequence goes on from CM040749.1 coordinate 28,112,364, forward strand.
AATCAGTGGCTGCAATAGAATGTTAAAGCTAAATGGCATTAATCGCTGGTGCAAGATCCGAGGATGCCATGTGCTTTTAGAGATTTAAAGATTTATGTTGGCGCTGTTGAATTATTTCGGAGGTTGCTTTAATCTGGTGATTACATTTGATTTAATTTTCATAATAATTAAAGTGAACCATCACTAAAATTAAAAGGTGGGGGGACATCCCTCGGATGAGAAGCCGCCGTAGTATTTGTGCACGCGACTCCGTTCCCTGCGAATACTGATTAAGTGATTAGATTGATAGGTGGAAGGGTAGACAGAAATGATTAAATTAGCATATCACAAATGCCTCGTTTGCCGAAAATCCCAATCGCCCGCCGAGGCTGGAACAGACGCCTGGTCTTATGAAATCATAATATTTCGAATGAAACATGCTGAAGGGGTTTGTATAGCCTATATCTGCATTAGGTGGCAGCAAAGAGAGACTTTATGTCTCCACATCATTATACGTTGTTGATGTTCGAACTGACACTATTGTACAGAACGTGGCCATTTGTTTTGCTGTGTAAATGTTAGCGATAGCACACAAAACGGCGAACAAAGCGTAATTGTTACAGGAAAAAAAAGGTTTTATGAAGTGATGAAATTTCAAGAACTATTGAATTGATTTAAACTCATGCAGAAATAGTACACAATGCAAGTTCATAAAATGTTTTCTAGGTCGTGCCGTTTTCTTGGTTTACAGTGGAAATTTTACTGAGGGTAATTGTAATCTGCTTTTAATATGTGTTTTCCAGACACTTGCGGTCATGCCATAATGTATAGCGTGACAGGCGGTGTACGATGTATGCCAGAGTATTATTTTATTTGAGAAAAGTGCAAGCGCACGAATGCCGCAGTGTTGCAAAGATATGAGCCATGAATTAAATCAGATTTGCTTTGCTGCTTTCATAATAATAATATTATATGGAATAAACAGTATGCAGAAATGTGGTGACTTTGCATATTTAAAAATTAAATAAAAATTCTGAGGATTGCTGTTAGACAGGTAGATTTCTGCACGCATATAGGCATTTATTGATACCAATAACACTCACAGTGATCATATATCATCACAAAACCATAATAACTGCAACTATACATACACGTTTGTCCATAGGTCAATTTTAAACTTCAGTCAGCTAAAACTGTGCATGAAAATAATTTTACGGATAAATGTTTAACGATGGGTGTGTCGTCGAGACCTGTCCAAGGTACTTAAATATTCAAAATAATCTATTAACATTTTGTTTTCGGTTATGCATTTCTGAACGACACAGAAACCATCCTGCATGGGTATTTTCAACATTTTCTCAATGTTACTGTACTGAATACTTTAGTTCCCAAACAAATTACGAGACTGCTAGAATTATGCGATATTCTTATAAGGAGAGTTGTGAATGGTTTGTCTCAAAACTCAAAAATTCCTATCCATATTTGTCGAAGGCATTGCTCTGGTGGTAATGCTTGCTGGGTGGATTCTGGACCTGTGTGTGCATATATATGAATATATATTTATATATTTTTTTTTTTTCTGTCAATAGAAAAGGATCACATGTATTCACAAATGTTTCACTCAATAAGTCTGTGTTGTTGTTTCTTGCTAGATATAGAGAGGAGCTAACATGGGAAACTTTGTGAACTACCTCACTTTCTTTGTTAATTCAATATTTTACTCAAATACTTACCTATTAGGGTATCCATATCACATTATTACTACAGTGAGTTTGTGATGTCGGTCCTTTGAGAGTGTCCCCAACAGGTATTTGATATCCTCTTGTTTTGGATACTGTTGATCAAATATTTTATTATTTGATAATTTACCTCATATTTCATGATTAAATATGAATAAATATTAAAACACTTCATTTAAAGACGGAATAGCTTTGATCCTTAAACTGTTAAATAATAACCACGCAGGCAACCTCACTTGGATATATTCATTGAATTAACAATCAGTCAAAATTTAGATCTGAGGAAATTGACCAAATTGTGGAAGTATGTTTCCTGGTACTATATTACAGGCTCAAACATAGATGAACAGTTGGTGTAATGCTGCTGGTGTGACTTTTGCCACTTAAAGAAACCGGGTATGTGCCTCAATGTTAGTTATTTAAAATTGGATGGGGAATGCTCTGAGGTTGGAGCTTGGGTGTGGTTGGGTAAGCTTTTACATTTCCCCCTATGAGGAAGACACAGAACTCTGTGATGGTTATTGAGGATGGGGCGAACTTCAGCATTAACACTTGGCCTTGTCTCACTCCAGTCATGCCGTCTTGGAACGAACACAATGCAGCAGATTTATATTCATCATTTGTCCATGGCGTTAATCTGCTCCTGGTGTTTTAATGATGTTGAATTAAATAAATAAATAAATAAAAATAAATAAATAAAAGAACTATATGCACCAAGAGAAGACTAAATATCATTGTCCTGTATTGGTGTGCATTCATTCTCACTTGCTGGCGCTTGATCGTATTAGTGTGCAAACATAAACCCAAACGTAACCTCAGAGTGACTTTCTCAAAGTGCGTCTTGTGGAGGTTATGGAACAGAATGTGACAATGGAAGGAGCCCTTCTCTCCTTTGTCAGCAGACTGCCTGGATTTTGTTGCATGGTAGTCCTTCATTTGAGTCTGATGTTGATTGATTCTTCTCAGTAAAATAGGACTTATAGTTTTTTCTCTGTGCCAAGAATGGTTGCATTTCCACATCAACAGCAAGAAAAACAACAAAACTTTAGTAAGCTGTATCCAGACAAACAACAAAAATATTGCTGTCATTATGGGTGAAGTCACATTTAGCTCCACAACACTTACATTCAGGAAAGGGTTAGATCTGCCAGTACTCTTAGCAAGTGTCCTACTGAATCTATACAATAGCATAATCACTGGGGCAAAATGGCTTTTATAAGGTTATTAATATACAGTGTGAGACAAATGCTGTGTGAAAATAAAACCTTTTCAATACAACTGAGCCTAAGGTTCCCTTTAACAGCTTTTCACTTATCTGAGTTTCTTTTGAAAGCGTGTTTACCTTATATTTATAAGTACATTGGTCTGTTTCACAACACCCTGCCAAGTGGAGCAAAGACCATAAATCACCCAGTTGTAAAGCTCTGATTGATGGAAGCATTCTTTTCCAACGTGACAAGCTGATTGGGCAGTGCAATAAAGGAAAACACCTTGTTTTTGCTTTAAAAGACAAGACATGGCTTAAATGCTGAAGGCTATCTGATATAATTACATATATGAAATAAATAGCATATATGGATAATATGAGGACTGTGTTTGCTTGTATGTGTAAAGTATTATATCGGCTTATTGATAAGAACCAAAAAATAATTTCTATGAAGCTATAAGATAAAATATCTATAAACATCCATGGTGAGTGTAAAAGTTGCAGCAGGCTGTATTGTAGTTAGTTTGAACTATACATTCAGTATACACCACATGCAGTGTATACAGTTTCAAGAAGTCTCTCTTTTTATTAGTTTCTGCAATTGAACTAATGAGTTGTTTATACCATCTTCTATTTTATCTGTATTTTATTATAAGGTGGTGTATGATAAATTATTTACAGTCATTTATTTGATTGGATTAGTTATCCAATATGCAGTGATATCCTGTAAGTGTAGTGAAGCCAGTATCGAGTGACGTGTTCTGTTTGGGAAAAGACTGTGGGACGCCATAGATGAAACCATCAGCTTAATAACCCAGCGTTGGTGATGATACTGTATCACAATAATGCCAGGCCTGCTTCAATTATAAGAGCCTGAAAGTGTGAGCTCCCCCGCTGCTGAATGCAGTGGATTGGAATCACAGATCAGTTTGACCCTAACCATAATATTCAGTAGTTTTTATGGGAGTTGACATATTGGGCATTGTTTAAATTTGACATTTGTTCCATTTTATTTTAGCTAGATTCAGCTGGGGATACCCAAGCTGAGTAGCACTCTACTGATGTTATGGTTAAAGTGAACTAAAGAACTTTTTTCACCTTCAGTCTATAATGCTTCCTAGTACAGCGGCCGTACATCCATGTGGTGCTTAACTTATGGAGATCTAACATTTCATCCAGTGTGCTTTAAATAGACAGCAGAGGAAACTTTTTGCAGGAGCCCAAGGAAATAGGTTCACAGCACGGGACTGGCCACAGGTCACACTGTAGCTATACAATTGTCAGAAAACACATATAGTGTGGTGCAAACTTATAGCAGTACTAAAAAATAATACAAATATATATTATTTTACATTAAAGGCAGATACCATTACTGATATTATTAATGCAGTGTTTTTCATTGTGTGCCATATTAGAACAATACATTGTGCACCACAACAACTTGAAAGAGGACTGATATGGACTCACACAGTTATTTGAAACCAATTTTGTGAAATAATAGTATTACCTGCACAGAGTTTACATTTCATACTAAACTATAAGAGTTTGGTGAGTGAATAGTTCTATTTATGCAGACTAGCTTTACAGATTTGATATGACGACAGTTTGCCTCACATCCTAACAAAGCGGTGCACAGTGCATATACCTACTAGGACATTTTGCCTCCCCGTACATGGGTTTCGTTCTTTTATATACTGTAGACGTACCTCCAGTTACACTACAACCCATTTGCAAAACACGACAGCGTCATTTAAAGCAGTGTGCGTTACATGGCAAAGCCTTGCCAGTGTGGCCCAGTAAAACTAAGAAAGTGGACCTTGCCCCTTTAAGGATCACTGTAACCTGGACACTAGCCACATCTCTGTCTTACAAGGTAACTGAAGTTTTGTATTCTACGTATGCATACATCTTTCAGATTTCTTCATTTCAAATAGCTGAATGTTTCCCAACCACTCCAGGGGGTTCATTTATATTTTTAATACCAAACCCACCATAAACACACAGCTGTAAATACTGCACTCCAACTCCTGTTGTATCAAAGGCTAGATGGCTAGAAAAACATTGTCTCTCGTTACGCGGCTAATATTGGACCGTTGTAATTGGTGTGTATGCAGATTTTTTTTTTTTTTTTTTTTGCATTGAACGTGCTCTGTGACTTATATATTCTCTTATTTAAATACAGTCCTGTATTGTATTACTTTGACCGCGGACTTCGTGGGAGTTAAGCGGGAATTAGACAATACACATTGTTTAATGAGCTGTCCTTAAATTGTTTTATTTTTCCTGTAAAAGATTATGAAGTCGGCATATGTGTGTATATTCTATCTTATATTTACCTGTCGCTTGGCAAGAATAGTTGTCTGATATTGCTTGGTTGTGCTTTTCACAAAGCAGAGAGTTTTTCAGACGTTAGGGGAACTGAGGTGTTGAGCATCGTAGAACACCCTACGCCTGTCATGTGCGCGTGGTAGGAAGATGCGGAATTTTGATTAATCAACGTCACTCTTTTTCAGCCACTGAATAAGTACATAACGTACAAAAAAATAATACGAGGAACAGCTTAAAACATTTACACTGTATTGTCAATTAGTATTCAGAAAATGTAATTTTATACATGTATGCTTGTTTAAGCCTTACGATAGATATCGTTGGGCAGATAGCTTTATGAACGGCACGCTTGACACTGAATGAAAACGGATGGAGCAAGTCACTGCCTCAGAGTGACATTATCAGGTATTGCCCTACTTCTGACACATGACGTCCTCTCATTTTAGGACAATACTCGGTTGTGGCCTACTCATGTTTAATTCAGACATTGCTCTACTTGGTGACAGGAATATTTAGTGTATTTGTATTTAAACGGTAGCCTTACAAAAAGCTAATTACCTTAATAGTTTGTATCTGTGAAACTGTGTAATATGTGCACAAACCTTCTTAAGAGTTTATGTGTCCACCTCAGTGTAAATATCTGAAATGGCAGAAAAGTTGATGTGACACATTGCTAGCCCTTTTCCTTAAAAGAGCCTGCAAATCCTTTTGTATTGAGATTTTGAATGCCTAAATATGGCATACATGTGACCAGGACAGGTCTGTGTTTTCATGTTACTTAATGAATGTGCACATATCAGTGTTACCTGCATTGTAATAATCAGTAAGTGTGTCTGTCAACCAGGCTATGTATATAATTCTGCTTACAATTATATAATCCTGCCAATGTAATTAAGCAGTGTCTGGGGGCTGCATCTACAATCAAGTATCAAAAGGCATTATGATTCAGTACTATGCAAAGGTCTGCTGTATTTTATAGGTGTCAAACAGCATATTTGTTTTGAAGAAAATGCTGCTTCTGCATTTGAGATGCTGATTTTGAGAGAAAATAGAAAAGGCAGCGCTGCACAAGTAGGAAATGCACCCCCTTTAAATAGATGTCTGTTTGTTTATCAAAGCCCTTTTAGAATTCAACGAGGGCATTTTTCACAGCAGACAGCCATGCTTTTGGGACCGTGAATGCGAGGAGTCGAGACTCCCCCCTTGCTTGTGTAAGCCAGACCCCATCCACGGTTCTGGCTGCCACTTCCTTGAAATGCGATGCTGTTGCTTTTCAGTAAAGCCAGTATTTTCTGCAGGGCTGCAACAGGACCGTGCTAGTACACAAACAGGGTACAAGCCGGTCTGTCAGATTACAGTAGCTGCCTCTGACTCTCTCCCTCAACCCACATCTTCCCCAAACCCCTTCCCCCCCACCCCCCTCTCCACCCCACAACCCCCTTTCCTCGCTTCCACCTTCCTCTTAAAATTCATACAGCTAAGATCGGTCCTGCTTAATGAATCCATGAGAAATATTCAGCCCATAATCAGAAGAGCAGAGGAAAAAGCGGCGTGTTTGTTGTGTTGCTGTTGCTGCACCGAGAGAGAGGGAGAAGGGACCAGCGCGCATTTGTCCTTGAAACTGCACCAAAACTCTTGGAACAAGCCAGGGACCAGTGTAAGTAGCATGCGCTTAGTCGTATGATAAAGAGTGAGTGTGAAACCAGATGCCATGTTGTCTGTTGAAGAAATATTGAAAAATGATTTTGTACTCAACACTTTAAATGGTGTATTATACCAAAAGCATTGTGCCATGTGCTTTGAAGTGTGATGCCAAACTTTCTTGTGGAGTCTTTCCTATTGCGTACAATCTTCTTATGTAATTTTGAGCTAATTGTATTTTTTATGTATGGCAGTATTCCTTCTATTAGAGGGATACTCTATATTTTTGTGATGAGCTAGAAAATTTCACTGATTGCTTCTCTCAATGATGTCATTGAAAACTGTAATTTTGGACATGTCAACTAAGTCATTGGATACAAGTTTTGAACTGTTTCTAGTGGGATATCGGATCTTAATTGGATGGGGTATTTCTCCAAAAAGAAAAGCCTCCAGAAATGCAAACCCCACTCTGCATTTCAAGTGTCCCACATTCAATGATCTTTAGATCTGGTGATTGGGGAGGCCAGGGGAGTGTTTGACTTCATCCTGGTGTTTTTGGAAGTGCTCTTGAATCATTTAGTAATGTATATGGGGTGCTGTCATCATGGAAAGTCTGAACATCATGAGGAAACAATGTTTGCACCGTAGGAAGCAGCAGGTTGCCTAAGATGGCTTCGTATGCCTTGGCTGCAATTCTACTATGCAGAGTAATAATTTTACCACATGACTCTCTTTGGCTTTCTCTGACATAAACTCATTCAGATATAGGAAAAAGAGTAAAAGATAACTCATCAAACCAAAATACTTTCTTCCACTGCTTAGCGGTCCAGGATTTGTGTTATACATAGCTGCACATTAGCCTTATCATTGGGGTGCCTTTTGAATGGCACCCCAATGATACCATAACTATCAGCTTTGTGAGGATCACAATGTGCAGCTGGGTCATGAAGGTGAAAATTCAGGCCTGTGGTTCAATTTCTGAGGCAATTGTTTTGTTGACCAACTATCCTGCTTAGTGTCTATCTATCACAGTTGGTGTACTCTGACTTGAAAGTTGTTTCTGTTTTCCTTTTTTGGCACATACTGTCAGGAGTTTCAACACAATTCCCCTTGACACATTTAATATTACTGCCATTTCTGTGACTGACACACCTGCTATCTGGGCAACGATTTCACCTTTTTCAAAATCAGTTAAATCTCTCATGTTGTTTTAGAACCTTGTACATTGACCCAATGACTTTAAAGCATCTTTTATAGCAGAAATATATTGGCAATTAGTCCTGACATGAATATGAAACATGCAAACTCCTAATTTCAATGTAGTTGCTTCAAAATGTGAGTCCTGTTTTATTTGGGTTTTCCAGTATTTTGCCTACCCTTCTATTTCAGTGTTACAGCCTAACTGCAGTATTGCAGCCTGACTTATTAGAGCATCAAAACATCTCCAGAGATATATGATGTTGAAATTGCCAAGCAATCGAGGTCACTCACTCAATTATTCAAATATCTAGTGGTCAGCTGCCACTCTTAAAATTATCATACTGTAGCTGTACTGAGCTGAACTGAAATTTGTTATTTTTTGGGGTGTATTTTAATTGTAGTCTCATTAAAGTGGATGTATTGTCCATTGCCTCTTGGCTAGGATACCCTTGCGAAATAGATATTCACCTCTGTGGGAACTTTCCTGTTAAAATAAAGGATATTTAAAAATGAATGGAAATAACATTAACCTCAATCAATTATAAGCAACCAATTCATTTTTTTACCATATTAACATGTGTTCTCGCAGACTGTAGACCTTCATCCCTTAAATGGATGCTCAAAAATATCCTTATTTCACCCATTAGATGTGGACAAACGGACAGACATGCCAAGCCAACTGGATCATACTCAAGGTGCGCACGCAGGATCGCTTATCGTTTCAATAGACCCCGGCAGGGGGCAGTGTCTTATGTTTCCATAGGGCCCAGATTCCCTGGGTGAGTGTAATGCTGAAAGAGTAATAATGTAGACCTCTCCAAGTAGTTCTTACCCTTAAATATGTGCTCATGCACCTTGCACTCTTTGACAGATGGAATAAGCCTTTCAGAGGCGTTCCCATACGTGCGCATTAAAACGTTGCATTTTGTTTTACAGTACCGGTGCACGTTAAAACTGGTTACGGCACATTCAGCACCTCCAAATTGCTGAGTGCACCGGCTGCCTTTTAAACAATACAAATGAGCAGTCCTAGCAGAGCAGTCAAACATGAAATTATTTTAATGGGAATTACTGATCACATGCAAACTAAGCATGCCTAGTTTAGAAGCAAAGAAATCTTTTTCGCCGGGCATTAAGGGAAGAGCGATTTGGAATCTTTCAGATTGTTTCAAGTCTTCTGTTTGTATAGTGTTCCTCTCTGTTCTCTTTAAGCCTCTATTTACTCCTAATCCATGGTTTGCTTTTCTGAGCGAAAGGCTCCTGAAATCCTGTAGACTTAGAGCAAAGTTGATCTTGTGATTAGTATTCCACTGTCATAATGTATCCATCAAGTTTAGGAGTTTTTTTCACCCCTTTCAACATAATCTTAGGCATGTTACAGTGTGTGTATATTTTTTTCAGCAGGAGTTCATCCCGTAGTTGAAAGAAGACCCTATGCATTAATGTAGGATCTAAATCTTTTGATTTCCCATGAAGATGGTGATATAAATTACTTGGATTGATACGGTCAGATATGCATGAATTAATTGGCATGAAAAGAAGTATTTAGAAATATAATCCTGTGGATTATACCCCATTTTCTGGGAGTTGTATCTTTTCCATAATTTGATAACCTTAACTTATTAAAGAAAAAATGGTCAAGTGTATGTTTTTTATAGCTGATCTTAGAGAAATATTCTCTGTGGTTTGATGAGCATTTCTAAAATGGCATGGCATGATAAAGGGTACAGAGAGCAAAAAATGTGTACGTTAAGTAATTTCAGTAGTTTAGGTTTTATTGCTTCTAATCAGAAATGTTTGGCAAAAAGTAGGTTCTCTTGTCAGGTTGAAATGTATTACATCTGTGTTTGCCTTGTCGTTCATCTTCCATACCTTGTTTGCAACTTTCGAAAATGCAAGAGCAACAACTTCGATTAAAGCCCGCTTTCATAAGGATCCATCCCTTTTTGAATAATTAACAGGTAATCAATGTTGCAGATGTAAACTATAAATCTTTTTTTCAGTGCGATGTGTGAAATTTGCAGGTCCTTTATAGTGACACCTGAAATACAGCCTTTTAACCCCAAAATACATTTCCCAGCCATGCTAATTTATATCCTCTACCATCCTGTTTATATATTTCAGAAGATTCATACATGTTTCTCTCACTGGGGTACAATATGCTTCAGTATATTTCAAATACATCGTGCTATAAATTGAATATTTGCAATGGTTAGCTACCGGTAAACACGTGTGCTTAAGGTATGTTCCTTCATCTGCTGACAGGAAATGATGTAGCTGTTTCAGTTGTTGGTAGCTCGAGAATATATTTAAAAAATGGGATGACAGTAGATCATTGTTATGTAGGCTAGCTATTTCAGTCAATAATGGATTTGCAATTCTTAGAATTTTCCTTTTATTGCTAAAGATTCAGAAATTTCATAGTCAAACCAACAATACTCATGTTCATGTCTGTAAGCCTCTGCTGTTGGCCTTACTGGGTTATGAGATCATTTTTTCAATTTTGAACTCCTTTCCAAAGGATAATGCCTAACAGACTGATACATGACTTACGGCTCAGGGGCTGTATGCTCAATTCCCAGGCAGGACACTAGCATTGCATTTTGCTGCATGGTGCTTAAAGCTTCACTAAATAACCAGCTGTATAAATGAGCGGTGTGTAGGATAATGTGAGTAGGGTAAATCTCTTTAGGCAAGAGCATCTGTGGAATGCCTAAATATGAAATATTAACTTAAAAGCAAATAAAAACCTAAAGCCTACTTTCATGGTAAGAGTGGGCACTAGCTAATCAAAAAAAGCACCTTTAGCCTAATTCCTGACTGTGACTTAGGCCTGTGTATACAAGATCTATGTCTCAGAAGCACACTGAAATGGTACCGGTACTGAAATCTGCATAACAAAATAACCAATTGTCAAAATGGCCCCACTCAGTGCCCCTGCCCCTATCCCAACACAGCCACCCTTCCCCCTCCATTTCACAGCACTCCAAGTGTTACATCTACTCTCAAATTGTTAACAAATCGATACTTATAGATCCCCTAATTGGAAGCCATTAGTTATGGGTTTCATAAAGCTAGTAATTATTGTGTGTAATCTTGCAGAAAATTAAATTTGGAGTTGTGTACAGTGTGTTACTCAGAAGTTTGCTCTGCGCTGCTCTCCTGAGCTGAGAGCTTCCTGTAGCCCATCCTTTTGTCTTTGTACTCACTGAAGTCAGTGGCTGCTCCTTAGGAGTTCATTATGACCAATACCATCTGGACTAATTTGGAGAGATGTCTGTAAGGTTTGGAAAAAGGGTAAAGGGTGCAGAATTTTGAAATGGCAAGGGCAGGTGGGGTTTGGGAAGGGGTGGAGGAGTTCCACAGCAGGAACATTTGGCAGGTGAAATTTTGCCTGTTTTCAGATTCTTCAGGTATTTCATCATAACAGGCTGGTTTTCACATACTGAGATATGTGAGACATGGCCGGCACATTAGCAGCCATCTTTTTTTCTGGTGGAAATACTTGAATTCCATATGTTCAAACTGAATTGTTATCATGTCAGTGTGTTTCAGATGGAAGCATTGGACAAGCCAACAGACATGTACTTCCTAGACTTTATGACGTTGTCTTAAAAGACATAATGCTGGAGATGGATTAGTGGAAAGTCTAGTTTTCTTGGTCTCTTATATTGGTACCCAAGAGTTTGTCCTTTCGCCAGCTCTTGCATTTGCTCACATGCCATCTCCTTCTTCCTGTGTTGTCTTGTGTTTGTGTCCTATTAGGCAAAGGATATTTTTATGACGAGGGGTTGACAATAAACTTTATCCCTCAAGGGACTTGGAAAATCAGAGGTTCTGACGCTGTTGTTTCATGAAATGCTTTATATAGACATTTTGTTTCTCTGTCTTTTTTGAAAATATCCAAAGGGTACTGAAGTACATTTTAATTAATTAATTGTTCTAGATAAAACTTTTTTTACAGCTCTTCTGATAAGTTTATAAGATGCAGGCAATTTGTAAATTTTCCTGTTCTTCATGACCCAGAAAACACTTTTTGAGAAAGTATGCTTACATTTTTTTTATCTCCACAAACCTACCTTGTGACTGCACATATTCAAAAGAGGTAGTCACCCACAAAAGTAGTAGGAAATGTATAACAATACAACTGACAGATGCTGCTTTGGTTTAGAATCACCGTATAACCAATAACATAATTGTGAAAAACAATGTTGAGCATACAGTCCGTCATTTATGTGACATTTGAGCTTGTTGTATTGTGGCTTAAGACAATCTGATTTCCTTCTATATTACATCTTTCTAAAACCCCTATGGTTAACAATTTGTAGATATAAGTTCACTTGAAAAGCATAAAGTAAAAACAAGGAACTCCATGATAATTTCCTAGTATACTTATATTTAAGTTGACAGGGTAGATAAACTTGTTAATGATCACACCCTTATGTATAAATTCACAGCAAATTAAACTAAATTTTGTTTCCATTGGGTGACATATTGACATTAAATGCAACACAACATATGGATGAGGGAAAAATAGCCATGTCCTGGCATTGCACATAGTAGGTGGGTCGTTTAAATACTCTACATGGCAATGCTAGCAGGGCAGAACGGCCTGTTCTCATCATTATCTCCTCTTATGTTCTAAATGATAAGTCCAGGATCTGCCTGTAGAACAGATGGATACTTTCTGAACAAAGATTAATACATTCTCTGTATTTCTGACAGAACTTTGTTAGGAAGAAAATATGCTTAATTTGCATAAACAACTGCACATTTAAGGCAGAACCATTATTCACGCAATAATGTATGAGATTAGAAGCTTTTGCATGTGAAGAAGCTTTTGTGTGTGATGTAAACCAATCTTCACAGCACTCATGCTGGCAGTCTAGATTCAGTGTTATGCATATGAAACTACAGCCTGTTAGTTTGTTTACCAATTGAGTTAACAGTTCAACTGGTAACCAAAGACAGTGCTGTCTGTTCAAAGCAATGAAGATTGCTCGATTATATTGGCATTTTCAATAATGTTCAAAAATATCAAGTCCAGGTTAAAACAACTTTTGTACAGAGCTTTGGACGCCTCTCGACCACCATGTTGTGAAAAAGCAAGGTGCATAAGATGCCACTTCCTTTTCAGTCATCAACATTAAATCCAAAATGTGTTACTTAAAACAAGGGAAAACAGGCGGAAATTCACAAAAAAAGGCTGGGGTGCTTAGGAGGTTAAGTTACAGCATTTGATAGGATTATTGTTTTATTTTATCAATTAAACATCTTTGTAATTAAATATTTATATTATTTTAGTCTGTATTCAGAGTATCTTTTGTTCTCAGTTTAATTTTCTGAATTGGGTCATTGACATGAACCATTGCTCCATTCATATATGTCTGGAATACAGTGCAACTATGCTAATACTCCTGCCTGAAACAAAAGGCACAGCACTTTGGCTGAAGTTGACGTGAGTCTGCCACTAACTTACCAGCCTGATATGCAAAGTAGCTTTTGTTTAGCTGTGTAAATGAAAATTGCTAATCAATTTTACCCCTTATTTCATGGCCTGTGGTTCCTGCCCCACCCCCACCAGCTGGTTAATCATGCACAAGCTGAACACTTCATTACCCAGGACATGTTTGCCCCTCAGCGCTTTCTCGCTGGTAAATTAGTTCTTTCTATTTATACAGGTAAGGCAGGTCAGAGGTCCCCGGGTTGAGAAAGGTAAAGGGATGGAATTAATATAGAAACCAGGCTCTTCTGGCTGCGAGCCTCCCAGAAGAAAACCCTCCAACTTAAATAGTCTCATAAGGAGAACTGAATTGGCACCATAGGAGAGCAGGCCTTTTTGTTCTCGTCTAAGACTGTTCCTGCTGTGTGCTTTCTCTGCCACGCCGTACCGTGTGTCCTTTGAAGGCTGGGGCTGCTGTCTTCAAGTCCACGCTCCCTGTACCTGTCCTCCTCATGCCCCAGCGGCTCCTCCTTGGCTTTGGCCTCCCATGTGACAGAGCTAAGTCACCAAGGGTTGGTGGTCCCATGGCAAATGACCCAAAGGCCATTTCGTATCGAAAGACGTTATTTCTGTTTTTATTGGACCCTGTCAGTTAAGCATAAATGTTGTCGAAACCAAGGCCTGACTATGACCTAAAGAGAACTTAAATGTCAATGATGGGAAATTAGTCACTCAGAGTAGAATTGTTTTTGAATGGAGGTGGTGAAAGTGCTGGTAAACCAGTTTTAATCAGATGTCAGTTATAAGAAATTACAATTTTTGTAGAATGAATCCTTAATCCGAAAAGGAAGAGGAATTCCAACAAAGCAAAGCTGGTAAAGAGACATTTACAAAGCTAAAAGTGGTCTCAGGTTGTCCAAGGCAAAGGGGTTTGTCTCCCAGCCATCTTCACCCTCTGGAACACAAAGCGCTAATGAAGAGTCAATATAATCAAGGTTACAAGAGGCATAGCCAGATTGACTCAGTTCCAAGTGTATGAGAACCTGAGGACCTGTTCATGACCCAGTACGGTAATAGGTTCAGAGGCTGTGAATGCTCTCACAGCTGCTTTAGCCACATGGACTGTGGTGTCAACTTCTACTATCCCAGCATGTGACCCCCTCTGTGTCTTTTGGTCCCTCTCCCAAGATCCCATGTCCCTCATCCCAGACACATCCCCAAAATATCATTGGTCCCTGTCTTGTTACCCTCATCCCGGAGTATCCAGTTTCGACTTGATGGTGTATTTTTATTTGCGATGCGGCGATAAGACATTCCTCTCCTAATGCAATAAACACCCAGCTGTGCTTTGCTGTGTCATATTTTCCTTTCGCTCACTTACAGAGCGAGTGAAAAGGGGTTTTGCCTGATGTTATTAGCATGTGCTTCTGTATCACATCACAGCTGAGTTTGTTTTATAGAAAGGGCATTCAGTGCTTTGTTTTGTTTGTAAATTGCCATGTGTATTGTATTAGATCCTAGAAGTATGACTCATTCCTCCTCCCATCTATGCAGCTGATGATTACTTGTGTAAATATAAATTCATTCTTTCATCTGAGATGAAGCCGGCTCATAACAGGTTCACGGTGCTGTAGCCTATCAGGAATGTAAAGGAAAAACAGTGCTTGGATTTTTGGTGTCATGCAATGTCAGTGGAGGACATAAGCTCTTGTTTCTCTGTACACTAATACAGGTGATTGGAGAGCTCCATCTTTCCACAGATACAGAACGGTGTTATTTATTAGTCTTCATCATCCGGCCAGTATGACTCCTGTTTTTAGCATCTCACTGATGTTAATTCTGGAACTGCAGGTCTACCTTATAGAGTCAGACTGAAATATTGGTAGCCCAATAGCCCGTGCTAGCTAAACCATCAGTTGTCTTGTTCACATCTCCTTTTAAGATTCCTTCTTCTTGAAAGAGTTAAAAATGATTGACTGTGAATTTTAGCTTTTTTTATGTTTTTTAGCCTTCTTAATCTGCAGATTTAAATAACAGTGCTGTGTAAATTTACAGAATAGCACATTTCTTGCCAATAGCACAGACTGGCATTCTCAAAGTTTCTGTCGAAATTTCTGTAAATTGTTAATGTCCTTATTAATAGGCTTAAATAACATTTTTTATGATAAGCATATGTCTGTACTGTTATCTGTAGACTAAGATTATGGTTTTCATAATGTGTACTTCCAAGTAATCTTGGTGTGCTCACTAAAAGCAGCAATTGTCAGCATAGCCTTACTAATAGTAGGGCCTATTTATTTTAATGTATTTGGTAAATATGTTGTACTCTCTGCCCAACTGGTTTTTGTACGTTTGTTTGTTTTATTTAACATCATAGGTCCTGTCTAATGTCATCTTTTCCATATAGCAATATAATTTAGGTAACAAAATCACTCATTATTGTTATTACAGTTCAACAGTTGTGGGGAATCAGATCAGTTTATGTACCTGCCAGTCACAGTCTGGCACTTTGACGAGATTGTCAGGGCGTGGACCTCATATTCATTAATATGCATAGGTTCACATTGATTGACAATTATGTTTAAAGGCCTCCTATATCACATATGGTAACAGCATGGCTTTAAATGTGCAACTTAGCTATGATCCATGAAATCATAATATCCAGACAAACAAAATGCATCTGGCGCCTTGGACCAATATTGAACCTAGCTTGTAGCTAGCTATCTGTTAGCTTACTGTAAAATTTGGATAGCACTACTAAGGTCAACTTAGTGTCATGGCACGATGTAAACCAATTGTTAGTATAACTAAATTAAGATTACTTAAAAATGTATTGAAGTGTTTAATTATTTATTATAACAGAATGTTGTTTTGTTGTAATTTAATCATTAAATCACTTTTCACAACATTTGAGAAGTGTATTGTACGTATTGGTTTCTTGCAAAATGTTTTAATCCGTTTACGCTAGGATACATGTAATTACCATTTCGAAGCAGGTTGGCAATATTATTTGTTAAGAGACAGAAAATGTTCCACTTCTCAATTCTACAGTCCCACTATATAACTGCACTCTACTGCTTGGCCTGATTTTGGTACCAAATTGGGAAGGAAGCCAAGAGAGACCAGTCTCAGCCCAGGTCAAGACCTGGAGGTGGTATAAACTTGTCCCCAGGCATTGTACGGTACAGTTTCTGAATCCAAACGAGTGTAAACTGGTTTAGTGTCAAATTCAGGCCAAGAAGCCCTTTACTGTTACATACAATATGTCTGCAGTCAGCCAAATAGCATATGTGGTTTTGGGTTGCGAAGATACCTCTTTTGCTTTGTTAAAACCTATGACTGACATCACATGATTTTGATTTTCCAAGTGGCAGTGGCCTGAACATGGTGATGAAATGAGGCTTGGAAATGGTGAGCAGCCCCTTATAAACTCAGCTATAACTGTTTACCTATGGTTTTGTTTAATTTTGCATTTAGAAATTAATTGTTGTCCTGAATTCAGTTAATATTCATCTTAAACTTTGAATTATATATAATTTGGGAACTGTTTCTTCACATATACAATTACCAAAATTAACATGCCAAACAGTCTCGTAAGAGACTTGATTTTATGTCTAACATTGAGACAAAGGTTGCTTTAGGCTTATGAGTATTCTGAACCATTGTGAAATCTATGTGTCGGAATTCTTGAATTTAAATTCAGTGCATGATATTGGTAGACGGTTAAATACGACTTGGAAATTTTAGTATAGATGCACAAACAAATTAATGGCCATTTTTAAAATGGAGAACTGTGGATCTACAATTTTAAAGTTTCATAATTGCTTTGTAGACAATGGTTTTGAATCCGTTTTCCAAATGGGAACTTTTAGAGAATATCCTGTATTCTGCTCTATGTGAATAAATGTTGTGGTGGAGGATGACCAAATCCCACTTTCTACAGATACTTTCCATTATAAAAGTAATAGATTGCTGTAAGAATGGGAAAAACAACTTAAATTTTACATGAATTATTGCAGAGGATGTTGAAGAAACAGGGTGTATAAAACGTTGTGCGTAATTGCTCTGTACAAAACTGGGTTTAACACCACAGATAACTACAGCCAGCTCCCTGTACAGCACCAGGCTCCTTGTGATGTGGTGCGCTTTAGTTCGTTAGCAGATTAAAAGCCCTCGCAATGCTCAGAACTGTGGAGCGCTCTGTCCATCAGGGAGCAAAGGAGGGGGAGTGAGTGAGTAAGACCGATAGCTGTGTATGCTGTAGGATCTCTCTCTCTCTCTCTCTCTCTCTCTCTCTCTCTCGCTCGCTTCACACATACACATTGCAAAGGGAATGCAGTGAAAATCTACTGACCAAACTCTTTTTTTTTGTTCTGGGGGGAGCAGAAGTGGAGAGTTGCTAATCCTACGGGTTGGCCAAGCTGAAAGGGCAAACATATTTATAGCAAACAGAAACAGTCTGCCACAAATGCACAACAAGCCCAGCCTGTGCCATTTATATGCTCTGTAGTATAATTACAGCAAAGCTCCATGCAAATTAGGCTTTAAATCACCTAGACAAGGCGTGTCTCCTTTCTAAGGTGTGTTACTGCAAGAGAAATCTTGGAACAGGTGGTTAAATAGTAACAGTAAAAGAAAGTGGTGTGAACAGTCTCTTTACTGATATCTGTCATTTTCTGTATCAACGTAAAACATATAGATAGGTGCTCTCTGGCAGGTCAATAGTAAAATGCCATTTTAACTTGAAAGAAGTCTTTAAAACACTATGCACCTACCTAAACTAAAAGAACGACACTGCTGTTCCACACGGTCCACTCACCCCAGCTGAACTCGCAGTGTGTTACTTGCAAAAATGGTAAAACCTCAAGAACATGCAGCTTTTCTGCCACCCTTTACAGGCACCTTGTGTGGGATATTCTATCCCTGACAGCCTGTGTCATGGGGAAATTTATAAACAGTCCCACCATCTTCCTTGAATCAATAAAATCAGCACAACTCGTAAATAAAATAGAATTCTTTAATAAAAACCCCCAAAGTCTTCTGTAGCTACCAACCTCTAACTCATATCAATATGAGCATAAAACATTATTAACAGAAATAAAGAGGCTACCTTTATGGTTTTCGGCCAACAGAACATTCACATTCCTAGGAGCTGTAAGGCAGGGGTAAGGTGAATCTCATCCTTCTAGGAAGTTTGGTATAGGATAGACTGGAACCATGGGGAAACAGAATTGTGGGAAGGAACAATCTTTCATAATGGAAAATAACTTTATGAAAACATTACCATGGTTTTTTTTTTGTTTGCTCATTAGTAATGCTTATCTATCATTGCAAAACTAAATAGTTTTCCAGTTCTCATTTATTTGACTATGCATTATGTGTGACAAACTGTAAATCATGATAAAATACAGTCACAACATTGATATTTTTTATTTAATTTGAAATTGTTAATTTTATTTAATAATCAATGTCATTGAATTTGGGAAAACATGGCACATTTATTGTGTATTAGATGACATTTATGATCACAGGGAACAATAGGGGTTAAGAATAGACAAGAGCAACATAAAAAATTCTAAATAATTTGAAGAAATACACAGTATTATCTTAAATAATTTGTTCATTAAAGCAAATTAACAAAGTTAATATAATGTAGGTCCTATTGAAAAAAGGGTCACTTACATTAGAATTAGAGAATATATGACAGTATTACATTACGTAAGGATTAGAGAAGTACCTGCTCAGCATAATTTATCTTATTTTAGCTGTTTGCTCACATTGGAACTCCAAAATAAATAGAGAAATTGAATTCTTGAGCAGGTTCTTCTCAGATAGGTGTCTTCACTGACATTCTGCGAAAGTCCCTCATTTGAAGTAGCTAGCTTAACTGCTGCTCCGCCTTTGATGAAACAACCAATCACAACCTTTCTACCTCCAAGTTATAGGTGCCTTGGGAATAAGATTTATCTTTAAACATGCCAGGCAGATACATTTTATGGGGATAATTTGTATGGCTGCCAAAATGTAGATTTTTATTTAAAGTAACCAAATTGACTTCATTTTGAACATCATTTGTTTTTTTTTTTTTAATTTTGAAATTGTTTGCAGTAGCTATCAATATCTTTATAGAAAATGAATTGTTATGATCATCCATGGTTTTCCTCTATTTATTTCGTTTTCTGGCACAGAAGACAACTGTATTTAAACAAATTGTAAGAATAATGAAGGATCACTCGACTGGGCCTTGCTGCTGAATAGCTGCCATTTGTAGATCATTGATGGCTTCATTGTTTGTAGCCATTTTTTAAGAGTCGCAGTCAGAGGCAAATATTGTGTTTGCCTTCAGTTGCTTGGTAAGCAAGCTATAACGTGAGAAAACGGTGAGAGAGCTCACCCACGGCATGTGACTCTGCAGTGGCATTAGTCAGTGAGTATTTTAGGAGCACAGACTGTTCTCTCTCAGTTTGAGCCCCGTCAGCGTGACATTTTCATGAATCATGGCGTTGGGGCGAGACGAGCGAGCCTCCAGCGCATTGCAGCCGCGAGACGGAGGACAAAGCGCCGGGGCACAGGGAGCACACTAGGCTGACGTCAGGGGACACACGGCAAAGCCACTGGCCCAGAGGGGGAGCGTTCTGCCAGGTTGACATGTCAGAACATTCCCTCCTTTCTATCCATTAAAAATGGTACCCTCCATCATTTTCTCTTGTCTTCCAATCCAGGGTAGCCCGAAACGGTATCGCAACTTTTTGCAATGTTGCAGTAAGGTTGTGCAAGGTTTTGGTCAATAACAAAATTCTGTTATTGTAGGTTAAGATCACATTTATTCTTAATGAAGCAATACAACCTTTCAAAGGCAAATATTTGAAGTTTTACTTGACTAGTGGGTCTCTTGTGTCCCCCTTCTCCTAGTCACCCTGTTTTCATTTGCCATATAACTACTTCTGCAGATTTAAAAATAAATATGGCTGACTTTTCAGATCTACACAAGTTTGTGACTTATTTTGTGTGATCGTTGAACTGGCCAAACTGTATGTATGAAGCGAAAAATCTGATTAATAATTTAAGCTTTGAAACAAAGTTGAGGAAAATTGTTGACTGAGTCCAGTGTCATTGTTTGCTAACTATGCTACACTTACTCATTGATTGATAGGATTCCTTGATGGTAAAACTGGATTTTGCAAAATACTGGGTTAACATTACACAATGTTCAAACTTAACATTGTATAACACATAACCCAATATGAGTTGGATCTCTCAGAGGTGGTACTTCAAGAGATTGTTGTAGCGGAATTTGGTATTTTAATGTCGCAACAAAATATTGTGTCTGAATCCTCCAATGACATATTTTGTTTTGTCGGTTATTTCTGAGCTGATATGACTGATAGGAAGTGGCCTGCACATGGCTGTTCGTTTCCCATGAAGGAAACTCCAGCATGCAGAGAGGGACGGTTCCTTCCTAGAGGTGCTTATGCAGTGTCTGTATCGGTCTCACTTCCTCCCTGCTCGGCTCTCAAACGTGACAAAACAAAAACACCCCGCTCAGATCAATCCTGGAAGCTGACCAGAATTTTCTATACAGTGGACAAACTGTTTATACTTTGCAGAGCATTCCAAATATATTGTGTTAGGGCCTGTATGTAACCATTTCCCTATATATTTAAGCTCATTGCCATATGATCTTTTATATTTCAGAAAGCTGCTTACACAATTTCTTGAGAGAAAACATGTCCAGGATTTGGGTAAAGTGTAAGCCACGGTAAATTCAGGAATCACCCTGTGGGT
The DNA here is from genome assembly GCA_022829145.1 of Albula goreensis. Lineage (NCBI taxonomy): Eukaryota > Metazoa > Chordata > Actinopteri > Albuliformes > Albulidae > Albula > Albula goreensis. Next base: position 28,133,686 of record CM040749.1, read on the forward strand.
GACTGCCGTGCTGCTACACAGTGATGTATAACACAGAGATTAGCTGAGGCCCCTGTGGTACAGGCATTTCCTGATGGTGCACTCCAAGCCAGTTGCGCCTTGCAGTGACACCTCAGCTTTTTTTCTGCCGCTCGTGTTCAGCGGTATCTCCTTTACATCAGCAATTGTGCACCAAGAACAGAACTGCTTACACCTGGAATTTTTTTTTGTCTTCTTTCCTCTTCTTCTTCTTCCCATTGCATGGCCCGGCCACTCCTGAGATGGGAACTCAGATAGAAGCTTGAGAACAGGGGACCATGTAGGGGGAAGGGGGGAGAGGTGGGGCGTCTTTGGGAGTTGCTGAGTGGAACCTGTGAGATAAGGTCGAAGCGTGGGACAAAGAGGATTATAGAACAGGCAGCCTCACCTACAGAAGGTTAGTTTACAAGGAATACCTGTGAACAAAATTGCGTGTAACCTACATACCGTACCTGTTGCCTGACAAGTGTTGTGATTTCACCTCTTTTACCTTTTTTTATGTGGAGCGAGGAAATGAGGCTTTCACGTCTGCTTTTTCATGTAGGACACTTACATACTTATTTTCAGCTTTATAAATCAATATTTTTTGATCCACATCAGTTTTTTTCTCATATAATTTAGAGTACTGAGATATTATCTCTATTGCACAATTGAGATTATTTGATTCATTTTCTAGCAAAACATTTCATCCTAACACTTTTGACAGCATGATGAAATCAGTCAGTGACAAAAGAGATGTTTTGCCCATGAAGGTGTTTATGATCACATGAGCAATGATACATCTTTTGGAGTCATATGAATAACATACAACAATAATCTTATCAAAAAGAAACTGTATAATGAATGTAATGTGGTTGACTGTACCATTGTGACATATGAAATGCAACAAATTCTCCAGAGAGCCACAAAAGGAAAAAGAAACAAAAAGAACTATCACAGCCCTTTAAACCTCTAAACAATACCCTGGAGTACCACAACTAGATTGAATCTGTACATTTCATTTGTCAATAGCACAATAGCATCTCATGACATCTCTGGAGGAAATGCTATTAAGACACAGTCTGAAATAGATGAATGAGAATCCCACCTATTTTTTCTACATTTTGCATTTTTCAACTTATTGTTTTGAATAAAGGAATTCTGCATTAGACATACAATTCTTTTATAATGCTCTTAAAGTGTATTCCCTTCTGTTCTGAGGAATAATAAATATAAAAAGAGACTATAAATGGCATTTTGTTTAAAAAAGAATAATAAAAAAGTAGTCCTCTGCAGTTGGTATAACCTCTATGTTGATGTTTCAAAAGGTCGTAGTGTTTTATAATCTTTTGGGAGTTGAGGTCACTAGAGAGGGATGCAGAATTGGAAATAGCCCGCCAGTCTGTCCTTCCATAATGTTATATGTTCTTATCCTACAGAATATAATTCACAGTCACATACACCAGTTTTTTTTAACCATAACCCTTTCTTGGTTCTTTTGACTGCAGATAAAATATATTCTTGACTTTAATGCATGCTAAACTCTGTATTGCACTTTGAAATTAATACATCTTGCACCAAATGTAATTCACAATACACCCAGGGGCCTCAGCATCTCAGGGATTACTTCAGTTAAAACTCCCAGATGAATCTCAGGAACACTTGGCTGGATATTTCCGCAGTGTGGCACACATACGTGTTTTCTTCTTCAAAGAACTGGAGGACTGTGATGTAATCTGAAGGGCTATCAGAACTGCAGAATGCTAGTTTACAGTTAGTTAAAGTATTGGTAAATACAAAGGAAAACCTATGCGTACCACCAGCTGGCTGTCTTCACTTTTTCACAAAATAATGATGCGTTGTTGTTTTGGCAATTGCTTCTCCATTCTGGGCTTCTTTGGATGCCTATTCAATATCTAAAACAATGAAAGGTCCTGCAAAGGAGTTAGGATTCTGGTGATGGTAGCTGTATGAGCTGAGTAGGACAATAAAAAGGCTGCAGGCTGTTCATGGCAGTACAGGGCACCAAGGTGTATGTATACGTCTGTGTGTGTGTGTGTGTGTGTGTGTAGGAGGACACTCCTGGGTACTATCTCAGGGTCACAACCAGGTCTGCCTCCCCCACATTAATCACCTCTTCCCATAGGTGTACCCCATGGGCCTTGAGGCCCTTCAACCCGCTGGGTGACCTACTTGCCCTGTGGTAAGCATGTCGCTCAACTTCACCTGGAAATGAATACCTGACCACTCCACTGTCTGCCTGTGGCCTCCAGGAGCGTTTCCATTTTTACAAATTTTACAGTTCTTGAAGATACTAAATGTTTGCCATCATGGTTCTCCCAAGGAACCCTTATTTTAGGGTGCCTTTACTCATGTGCTTAAAGATGACAGCATAGTCCATTTTAACATGCTGCCTCACACAGCTCTAGTTGTCTACATGGAAATTCAAAATTATTAGTGTGATGGAGAAAGAGAGATCTGTTTTTTTTTTTCCCTTTTTTACACTGAAACATCTCTGAGGCTGTCGTTTCCTGTTCCTCGGGTGTCTTTAGTGTGTGGGTTTTTATCCGTGATAAAAAAAAGCCAGGGATCCTCAGGGGAGGCCTCTCGTATGAAAATGAAGTCGGTCGGTGCTTTTGTTCAGGTTACTAGAATAACAGGAGTCAAGCTCGTCACCTGTGTAGCGTTTTCATCATGAATATTCATCGGCCGTTCCATCACAGTGCATCTGGAACAGTATAGGGCACCTACCGCAATCCCAGCCTCCGCCAGCATCTTTCAGCTATCCTTTAGTTCTTTCCCGTTTTGAAGTTCCTCAAAAGTTGAAGCCCCTTTCATTTGCTCTTACAAAAAATAAATAAATAAAAAAGAAGAAAATAAATGCTCAAGAAAAAAAAGCATTGTGCTGAATTAATTATGAATTCGTCTCTTCAAACAAAAAACCAAGGCGTGAAATTGTGGTTTACAAATGCTCCGTGGCATTAATTCACAGGCACAGAATTAGTATATGGAGTAGATTATATTGTTCCATGTTCCTGCAAAAGGAGAAAAAAAAGAAAACCAGAACCGCTTCTAATATTATTCATGTTTATGTAGTGGAAAACTTTTTAGTTTCTGATTTCTGGCTCCACCGGTCACATTGAGTACTTCTTGCAAAGAACAGCACTGGGATGCTTTGAGAAGACAGTACACATGTTAAAGCCTCACTGTTCAATTAATTTGTGTTCGTAAACCAGGCTGAATTGAAATTCTTTTTGGTGCCTGTTTTATTTTTCCAGTGGGTGTTGTGCTGTCTATAAAAGTAACTAAGAAAATTATACTTTTTTAGAAGCTTGGTCTTGTTGTATAGGCTTTTTTGTGCAATTGGTCACAAACTTCAGTCAGCTTTTATTGATAGATTAATAACTGTGGAATAAAGCATACCTTTTCTCAATCGATAAAAGACAGAGGTGTGACCTGTAAACAAAAGAGCTTTGGGAAAAAAGCATACATTTTTTCCCACAGATCGACTTGCACACAATCTGTATTGCTTGCATAGCTAGGGGCACAACGTAGGCTTGCCAGGCGTTTTACTGAGAAGCTGGGGAGAGGGCTGGCATGAAGTAGTGCTCAGAGATCTGGAGTGATGACAAAAAGGATTGTGGGCTAAAATCCATACGCCGAGGATGCACAGCACAGGCAAAGTGCGCTCTCGTGTCTGTTCAGGTATTTAAATAGGCACCAGAGTTTCAATTATGAATTTATTCACATGGCGCTTTCCACATTGTGATATTTATTATTGATTTCTTCAACAGCACATGTACATGTAGTAGAGCATTGTCCAGTACATGCTTAAAGCACATGTACATGTGTATTATGTTTTTCTACCTTCTTCTCATTGCATTTAAATTTGATTACTTCTTAATATGCAATCAGCGACACTCACTTAAAAATGGTGACATGCGAAATGGTTTCATCTATAAAAGTGGCATTATTGAAAGTTTATTATTAAGGAAATATCCCCCTTTCAATGATGATCTGGCTAAGAAGAATTAGTTCTCAAAAACAAATGGCAGACAATATGTAGATATAACATATTGTGCAATATATATTATACATGTGCATGTCAAGTACAACACATATATACATGGAGTAGTAATAGATATATTAATTAAGGCTATGTCAATAGATATATCAGCTCAAATAGAACAAAAATGTAAGATGCGGGAGATAATTTTAAATAGACTTTAAGTTCATTCTAATTGTGATCTCAGGCAAAACATCTGAGGAAGCAATCGCAAGCATCACAAAATGAGCAATCTTATTTACACCTGAGCGCGATGCGGCCGTTGTCACGCGGCCCTCGTCCCTGATTCAGCATCGGGGAGGCAGATGGGCCCGCTGAGATGCGCCTGCAGCAGCGGAGTGCCGCAGACAGGGGAGCTCCCCTTTCGCACCTTCAGAGCCGCTTGAGCTCCGAGGATGGAAGGTGTCCAGGTTTCTCACCTGGTTGGGCTGCTCGGACAAGCGATCAGTAGCCCGAGGATTTTGTCCACGCAGAGCAAATTCACAGAGCCAATCAGAAGGATCTTAGCAAGAAAGATGGTGAGGATTGGGCACATTCTTGAGAGGATATTTAGTGGAGAGGAAAGAAGAGTAGTACAGTCTCCTACAGCATCCCCCTCCCTTCCAACACACACACACACACACACACACACACACACACACACACACACACACACACACACACACACACACACACACACACACACACTTCCCTCCCAATACTCCCTGGTTGTCTGACTTCACCATCAGAACTCTGCATTTTGCAATGCATGTTGGGAAAACAAGAAAGGCATGTTTTTCTGCATGGGGCCAAGGTGCTGAATTCAGTGAAACAGTGAACGCAGGGAAACAGAAATGGTGAAAAATGTCCAAAGCTCGTCTCAAGTCCACTGAGTCCTGAGGAGCTGTGTCATGTTTTATTTACTAGCTGCAGTTATTTATCTGCGCTATAAACCTACCAGGCATTTTTTTTTCAAAATAATGATTTCACAGTGGCACCCTGTGACATTGGAAATTTGAATACTAATTACAAAATTAGCGAAGACAATGTAATTCTGAGAGAACTCAGGAGAGAGATGAAAATGGCTGGGGAAATTCAATCTGAAGTGCAATACTAACTACATAACTTAAAATTCACAAAAAAAGTGAATTAATTAGAACTTTTTTTTACAATGCAACACTTTCAGCAGTACTGCAGTCTCACCAATTAGCCATGGAGCTCAATGGGCTCACCTGTTGAGATTTGGTTTGGCGTGTGGAACGATCCATCTGAAATCATTTCATATTCCCACACAGTATATTATTCATAATCAATTTCACTTTGGGGAAATTCACTGATGTTGCAGAAGTGCTTTTGACTTCCTTAAAATTGATTTAGTAGCATCTATACAGGTGTCTGAAGGTTTTTTCCCTGGAAATTCAATGCTAAGGAACAGGAATGTCTCAGAAAAAAAACTGCAAATTGAACTAAGGGCATTTCCTTCAGCACACATTTCTGTTTATGACCAACCCACTAAAATGAAAAGCAATAATATTTTTCAACCTATTAAATAAATATACATTGGCTGTTACTGTTAGTCTACATTAAGTAGGTCAATAAGTGTAATCTTCCTTTCCCTTTTCAATGAACAAAAAGAACGGTTGTCAGGAGAGGATTAAAGAGGAACATGAGATCCTTAATAAAATCTGGTGTCACTGCGCAGAAGCATGATCAGCACATCCTACTGCTAAGTTGCATGACTCATTTCAGGATACAACTTGTTCCTTAGATCACATGACTGAGGATAGGACATTGTAAACCATAATGTTACCTGCCACCACAGGCTCTGATCCTGATATTGGGGTTGTAGGTCCTCTTCAGTACAGAGGAAATGGGAACATTCCATGGGATAACTTTGAATCAATTAATGAATCAACAACAGCAGTAGTGTATGGGCAGTAGCTGTGTATGGAACTCCCTTTTCTGAGCTATATTACCAAGCAGCAATGGTTCAGTTAACAAGATGCTGTCTGTCATGAATGTTGACACTGTCAACAGCCTCCATATTTGTTTACACTTAAACAGATGAGCAAGTTTCACATTCAAACAGGTAGTGTTACGGCTCCACCCCCTCATGTTTGGACCAGCAAACAACAGGTTTTTTCATGGAGAATAGAATTTCATTCTCTATGAAAAATACATTGGCTGTATTTTTTGTTTGAAATTCTGAGTTCGGTATCAGCATTGGGCCCAAAAATCTGAAAACAGTTGAGCTCTAATTCTGGGAAAGCAGTTAAATGAGGAACAGATGGATAGACAATTGCTTGAGTTAACTGGATAAATAGAAAAAAATCCTTTGCTTTTCCTTTTTACATTTTTTCCCTTTTGTTCCACCTGAACTGAAGTATGTTATAAGCTCTATGGGGAACCTACCAATCAGATTCAGGAGGAAGGGATCATACACATTATTCTTTCAATTAATCTGTAAACCAGTCTTTTTTATTTTTTTAACTGCACATGCAACACTAATCACAGTGCCTATGTGATCATTGTGTTGGGTTTATGAATCTGAAGGTGATTGATGGGCCAGAATAGCCTGATGGGTTTAACTGCACTACCCAATATTTTCCAGACAAAGCAGAGTTACTTGTAGCCTCACCAATGTGGACCTAACAGAGGTATAGAGTAATAGAGTAGGTATAGAGTAATTAATATTGGTCTGTAATATGACCTCAGCTTTGCATTCATCTCAAATGTTGCCAAAACAAAAATGGGCATGTCCCCTGCATACAGTGATATATGTCTGTCCACTTTAATTTCATATTCGTATTAGTGTCATTGGTGCAATAGCTGGTATGGAAAGTGGTCATGGAAAGCCTTGAACTCTGTTCATGTTTCTGTTCCATCTCCTGCATACCAATGCAAGATCTTGCTGATCAAATGGAAAGTATATTTTACAACAGAAGAAGCTTGGTACATTAAAATGTATATTTTTTCAAATGTTCAAATTGTGAGATTTCTATTCCAGATACAACACACCACACGTCAGAGCATACTGAGATAAGATGCTTTTCTCTTGGAGACCTGACTCAGCAGTTCACATTCATAGCTCCAACACTTGCTAACAAAATGCAACCTCTATAATCGTACAGGAAAGAAAGGAAAATATGTGTCAGCCTGCCTGAGCATGGAAGAATTACTTGCCACTGAACTTGAGTTCAGAGTGGGCTATATGTTTACAATACATATTCAAAAGAAGAATCATTGTGTACTTCAAAATAATTGTTCATTTTGAGTTTCAGTAATTTGTGATTGTTTTTGATGACCCCCTGAATGACTATGTTCATTTTATAGAAGGGTGTATTCTGAAAAGTAGTATGTGGAGTGGTTTCCACTTCCATTGTCTCTCGAAAAATAGTTAATTTCCCTCATGAGGAGTAGTCCAATATCCCACAAGGAATATTCAAAGAAGGACAGAAGCAGTTTAGAAGGCAATGGTCAACCCAGCTCCATTGTAGTTCATAAATATTCATATACTGTTTGACATGTATGTTATTTTGTTTCCCTTTGCTTTTTACGAGGTACATTTACAAAACAGTGTCCAAGAGGTGTGACATGAGATCTTAATTGTGCTTTCACTCATGGCACAATACGGTCACCTACTTAAAAAAGAATACATTTTTATTTATTTAAATCCTGTTCTACTGTATAGAAATGACATTTCTCATATCATTTTGGATGTAAAAGAATGAAATTCTTGAAAAAAGGATTTAAAAAATGCATTTGAAAACTCAGTGCCTTAGCTCAGTCATGTTGTTGCCTCTTTCATGTATGTAAAATGGCCCTCCAGATAGAAAAGGTTAGTGTATCTGTTAAGTATTCCTTTAACAAGTGGCTGCATAAGTGTGGAATTGCATTAGTCATTTGGAAATGGCTTGCATTCATGTAGACTTTTCACACATTTAAGCGTCCACATAAAAGACGATTTAGATGTCTATGCAGAAAGTAATATGAGGCAAGTAATCTACAAATTAATGTTCTTGGCTCTGCCAAAACATGACAGTTTATTGTTAAAACAGGAGTTTGAGGTGAGATGCATGAATTTGAATAAGCCCATTTTTGACAAATGCAAAATAAATAAATAAATGTGTGATTCAATGATTTCTGAAGAGACGGTCCAACGCTGGAGTGAGCCATTACAAATACTTTCCCTTACAGCTGCAGAATTTCACACATAAATATCTGCATACAGTTAGGGCATTGGAGAAGAAAACTTATCACCTCTCTGTGCGACAGGAGAGAGAAAAAAATGTGTTTGAAAAGAAATGGTGCCATACTCATCCCCATTTAGTTTTGTAACCCTTTTCCACTTGAGCTCAAATCCACTGAGTGATTCATGTCCATTAAGTGCTTGGTTTGGGGCTATTTTTTCCCCAAGCTTTCAGACCTGTTTCAGTCCTCTTTGGCACCACAGGGGGCCGATTGGCACAGATAATGAGAGGGATTTGTACGCATGTACAGGACTACACATAACCCAGAATAAAAAGGCTATGGCCAATGTAACGTAAAGCAATTTATCCATCAGGATGGTAGAAGAAGAAGAGGCATAACAAAGAGTGAGATAAGTCAATCTACCGTTAATACACCACAGAAACAGGAGAATGCGCATTCACGTTTATAGTACATAAAGTAGACACATTTACAACGCATATGTCTTCCGTACGACAGGTTTTTTTTTAAGTATTTGTTTGTCTTCCACGCATCAAAGTTTTAATATATTTTGTATTTCATTAATTATTTCAATGTCTTTGTTCTGTCTTTACAGACTATGAACCACTCTGTTTATAAACACAACAATTAAAGTTAGTGTAATAACTATTTAGCCATTTTTAGAAATACAAATTCTTCCAGGTTTCCAACTAAATTAGCTTATTAGTGGCTTTTTTAGAAATAGCAGTCTAATTTCCTTCAGCTGTTATCCTGAAGCCAATTATTTCTAAGGAATCTCCTCATCGGATAATTGAGCTGTCCATGGTTACAAATTAGCAACTGTCAATTACTGATATCATAAGTAAAGTAAGCATTCTTGTCAAGGAAAATAAAGATGAAAAATTATAAAAACTTTGCCATCAAACAGAATCGTCAAAATGATTGACAATAAAAGTGAAAATTCCCAATCATTTCAGCCTTTGTGTAATAACTGTTGTAGCATTATGTGAATATAAACACAGTCCAGATTCCACAACCAGTAAGGAAAAAGCCACACAGAACTTAAATAAACCTTTTATTGTAACATGTAGTTTATTTTTATGTGAAATCCTTACACTTAATAGTAAAACAAATGAAATGTGGCACATGCAGCCTTTCTCCATGCAAAAACAGGAGTGTGTAGCACATTGCAGTAGCTCTTATTCCACATGCTTGATTATAAAAGCAAAAATTTATTTTAAGCTAAAACAGGCTAACAGAGTATTAGTACTTTATCTGAAAGCAGATGCCAACGAAGAACGGGAGTGTCAACAACACAGACGAGACCCATTGTTCGTCTCTCAATTAAATGCAAATGGCTGCCTGGAAAAGTGACTCTGAGTTGATTGCGTAACCTGTCAAGGGTTTTAAAGCACACTAGGGCAAAGAAAGAGAGGGAACAGTAACACTCACCCTCCCACGATAATGAGCCACTTACCCATGACGTAACCTTTTTGATTGAGTATTTAGGGCTAAATCCTCTGTATCATGGGACACAGACATTGGGCACAGGTTTGTCACACGGTCTTGAGTCTGTAGCACAAGATGTGGCTGTGCTGGTTATAAAATCACACTTGAGTATTGGCAAGTCCCTCTTTCCCACTATAACCACTGACACTTGTAATTCAACTATCAGGAAGGGGATCTGGGGAAACAGTGATTTGACATGTTATACAAAACAATGTCATGAATCTGTTCACTGAACTGGAAAAAGACTTGATGTATCAGAGTGCCACAAATGGGTAAAAGAGGCTGCCTGCGGCACAGAGGATGAAGGTTAGTCGTTAAAGAAAGCACTTTTTTTGGATTATTCAGTGTCATGATTTTAATGAGTAGATGAGCTATGCTCGTCTGCTGGGCTCTGTGGAATCTAATGATCACAAGACATTTCCAGAGCGTCTACACTTAAATACTTACAATATATATTACTTGCACCTTAGTGAAATTAAAATTTCACCCCAATTTTTCCAACCCCTAAAAAAGAGCATGTATGCTCAGACCTGCTTGTCTACATTTGGCTAGTATAACTTCGAGAGGAAATCTCAATGACTTGAGGGTTGATTTGTAGGGCATATTTGGCAGGAGCTTCTGTGATAGAGACAGCTAAACTTGCTGTTGGTTCATTAACAGCATTGTCAGTATGGAACACCAAGAGGAGGATATCATCAGCAAAGGTCAATGGTGAGCATGGAGGCATAAACCATGATTGTGATGTCAATGCAGTAATTCAAAGTGTGAGGAAAAACAGGCAAGGAACTATGGAGCTGTTGACCATAAGCTGATGACTCTTAGGGCATCAACAGTCAAAACCAATGACTTTACATTGGTGTTTCCATTTTTTGTTCCATACCCATTTGTAGTTGTTGCTTTGTTGACCACATGATACCCCTGTTAAACTGTTTACTCTCTGGTCCCTTGGTTTATTCAGGGTCTTGGTCTACTCAGCTGGCAATTAAGAGAAACGTACTGCAATAAATAGGTCTGGGTGTCAAATCATATAGAATGCAAGTATTTTTTTGTGGCAAATCAGACATTGAGGTGTTCTTCCCTTCAGCACCTCTCATCTCATGAATCTGCATAAACTACAATGTGATAATATGAGTGAAAGAGGCTGCCAGTGTAATGTTGGCTGAATGGACCTTCTCAAACTGGATTATGATGACAGGTTTACCTTTTTTCCAACTGGATTGGTTTAAAATCACTACATGCACCATCAGTATGATATAATCTTCAAACATAAGATTTTCATGTGCTGCTTTGTGTGTATTTTCCCCCTGGACAGCTAGAAGATTGCTGAATGGCCTAGCAGGGCAGGTAAAGTAGAGGTTTACAGCCTCTGTATCCTAAATGGAGTTTAGGGCTGTCATTGTCTGTCTACACAAGTAAACTCAAATTACACGTCTCTCCCAGGCAGCTGTTTTTTATTTTCTTCCGGCTCTGTCGTTTTCTTTTTCCGCCTCGGTCTCTTGCCAGGGAGGAACAGAGGAGGAATAGAGCGGGGTTACATAAACGTGAGCAGGGGCACTCACGCAGAGGTAACTGTTCAGCATATGTAAGTGCAATTCCAAAATCATTGTCTTAGAGAGAACACTCGAGATTGTTCCCTAATGGCTAAGGCTTTTGTCATATGGTTTTGATTATAATGTGAAAATTGCATTGCCATGCCTTTAGTGTGGGTGAGATGGATGAATAATTGTTACGTGCACTGAATACCTCTCCCCCTTCCAAGAATGGAAAGGGTGTCCCACACACACACTCACTCACACACAGGCACACAGCCACACACACAAATTCTGCTTCCTTCCCTGCTACCTCCTCTTTGGCTTCTCTTCTGGTCATTGCTAACGTCTCCGTCTGCTGTCAAGAATTTTCTAAGTGGGTTATTTATCAAGCGTGCCTGTTAAATATGCATATCTGCTGCAATTCCAGGCATGTTTTCTGTTTCCCCTCCTAGATTACAAGCGTTAGAATGTGATTTCCAAGCTAAGGGTCAACAACAAGGAGGCTGGGCATTTTTTAATATTCATCTCATTTATTTTAAGAAGGAGATAATGTTTATCTGTACCGGGGCAGCACTGTCACTTTTACCAGTTTGGTTTTGATTGCAGCAAGATCTGTCTCCCTGCACCAGGTGCTTGTTTAAACAAGTACCATCAGTGGATTTACTTCCTGTCATATGTTTGTGGTAATTAGGTCATTATATAAAAAGAGCTGCTTTATGGTTCATAAACATTTCTTTCCTTAGATGGTGGCAGTGTTCATAGAAAATAACTGTGTGTGTCCCATGTCATGCCACTACACTGATGTGCTGAAAGAGTGTATTGCATTTTCATCTGTAAAGGGCTGCTCTTCAAGGGGATGAACCCTGAGAGCAGATTCAGGGTGGAGGTTTTGTTTTAGTGTGGAAAGACAACATAAAGATGGTCTGGGGTCTTCACTGAAACAGAATTCTTGAAATGCTCTTGATGTGATGTTTAGCCCCTAGCTGGTGTATTTCTGTGTGCGTTTTGGCTTGGAACACCATTAGCTCTATGCTGGGAATACCTTTCCGGATTTTTATTCATATCATTACTGAGTGTCCCAGCCGCAGCATTATTGGCTAAGGCTGGAGGTCTGCCTCGCCAGGAAATGATAGAGGTTAAGGTGGTTAAAATTTAAGTGTCATCACAATTCAGTGGCTAGCCCTGGCTGACCGGGCACCTGCATGGTACCGAACGTGAACCGAATACACGTTGACTGCCGATGTTCCTCTGATGACATAGGCAATGTGTAATTTGTGACTCATTAGCAGTGTTTAAAGAAGGATGAGCAGGTAGTCACATGAATCAGAGAATTCAAGCCTTTGGTTTGTGGGGGGGTGGTTGATCCCAAAAAAAAAAACAGTGGCTTGCATTGAAAGGTTGCATGAAGTTGACAAACCTCTTGGATAACAGATTACCAATAAACTAAGCTCAAACAACTCAACAGCAACTTAGTTTAGTTCTGCCATAATTGGGGTTCATGACAGCTCAGCTCAACCATCACCCTGCCAAGACATTTATGTACTTTAAAAAATGCATGTATTGTCTGTTAATTAGAGACTGGTGGTTGTTGAAGACAGGAGTGTATTCTATGACACAGCTGCACATCAAACCAATAAAGAGCTGAATACCTATACTCAGAACTCAAACTCAATTTTTTTTTCCTCAAAATCTCCAATATCAATATCAAGGCATACAAGGGCCATGTCTGAAGTCGTTCCCTATTCACTATACAGGGAGCGATTTCTGACACAGGCAAGACATTTATCAACAGTGAACAGTTAGAAAAGGTGCTGTATCCCTTTAAAAGTGTTGCATTGTGGGAATTAGAATTTAAAATCGCAGTTTGTTAACAAAAATACTTCATTTTCTTTTTTTAGTTTTTTTTTTAGTATTAAATTGCCTGCAAAAAAAGCTACTTCTCTAAAATATCAATGGTCTCATACAATTCATGTTGTTTTCCCTCACATAAATCATTATTGGGAAGGTTTTGAGGTGTTACCTTAATAGTAATATCAGCTTAGCTGGAGCGTCACTGCTTTCAGGTCTTGGAATGTAAGGTGAAGGGAAAGAAATACCCTGACACTTCCTTCCATGGTTAAAAGCGGATTTCAAATGGGAAAGCTAGCAATAGCTACCAAGCTGTGGCAACAAAAAGTTTGATACTGAAGTGGACATATCATGGCAGAACTATTTGGCCATGTACCTTACTTGCTTTTACAAATAAAGAATGGGTTCATTTTTAATAAGCAACTTTTTTTCAACAAATCTCCTGCAGTTGTATCAGCAAATTGCAACCATCTTTAAATTATTTCCAGATGTATTATTTACAGAAATGACAGTTATTGACATTTTTACCACTAGTTCTGCAGAACCTTCACATTCAAACCCCTTGGGACCAGTGGCAGTTTGGCATACTGAAAACAGATAGTTAAAACACAAATGAAAAATACAGTAACCTCGAAAAATCTTGTCGACTATTATTTGCATAATTTAATCACTTCTGTCTACCAGTTTTATACTGAGTTGATTGATATACAGAATGACTATGCTATATCCTGTATTCGATCTAAATTACCCATAGGGTACAGCTTTGCACATACTGAAACAAACTCAACTGATATTCAGTGTTGCTCTTGAAATGGGCATATTGAAATGGATTCATTTGGGTAGTGCTGACATTACTTTACAGTGTGAACACTGTGTAATGTACTGTGAGCTTTCATTGGCTGTTTGGTCTGAGCAAAGTGTGTTCTCTGGTTTGTGTCCCAGCAGCACACAAGCATGCATGAGCATGTGGCAGCTTTACGGAGCACCCTGGCAGGCGCCGTACCCTAGGTAAGACTCCTCTTAAGCACATTAGGAAGCTTGGCATTCATAATTCTGTATTTCAGTTTGGGATAAAAAGCAATACCTGCTCAGATTCAGAAAAGATGTGTTGGACCCTTACAAGGTATTTCTATTCTTTTCATTTGATCAACATGAAAAGCTTGATTTTTGGATGGCCACTAAAGTCATTCATTGTAGTTAATCATTGATCTACTGCTCACTGGAAAATGAGTGGAACATGAGTGTATTATGATAAATTAGATGAATTAATACATTATGTTTGAGTCATGTGGGGATATATATTTGGTAGACAGTTGGGGAATGAGGTTCCACTGCTGTGAACTGGCCAGGCTTCCAGGGTAATGAGTGACTGGGGATTTCTCCCTGTGAGACTCAACTCTGACCTCACACACACTCACATACACACACACATTTTAAAACCATGCCTGGTCTCCTACAGCATAGTGAAGTCCCAGACTTGTTCTCTTGCTCAGAAGTCATCAGCCCCAGTGGAACTTGTGTTGAGACTTCCACCCACAGGGGAAATGTGAGTATGTACTGTACGTAGTGGTCCTTAAAGTACCTGAGTCCAAAGATGTGTTTCATCATCTCAGTAGCCACTGCTTCCAGGAGCAGTGTGTCTTAGCAGTGTTCATTGTTTTGTGAAATATCTGATTTTGTTCACATCAAGAGTTTCACATTTCTGCTGAATGCTAAACTTGAAGTTGCTTTCTTTGCATTTACCCCCTTTTTGTAGTCTAAGTGGGAGCACTCCTCCATACACATGTAGAATTGAAATAGGAGGGAGATGGCTGGGGGAGATGTGGGATTTCTGACACACATTTCTGAATCCAGTAATTAATCCAGGTAGATATTAACTTTGTTTCCGGAGAGAGGTTTTCAATACTTGTGAAATTTAGATGGCTTATATAGTCTTGACTCCAGATGAGCTTGAGACTATGGCATAAACATTAATCAGGAGTCATGAAATACCCCCCCAGGTTTCTGGTCAGCCATCACATCCTCAGATGATCTGTCTGACTGCCTTTATGGGCCATCTTAGCTTGCCTTATGGTTGTCTTCTGTTTCCTCCATATGCGCAAAACACTTTTAAGGATAAGTATTTTTTTGTGGCTGAATACACAGTGGTGTTAAATTTAAATCCCAGTCTGAGTCTGACTGCTTTACCAACAATGGGATGAAATGGAGAACAAAGACAAAAATGCACATATAACAAGTAGTGTTTTATTGATGAGTCTTTAAAGGTTCTCAGAAGCCTCCAGTTCACACAGTATTTTTCATATTCAGGTTGCTGTTGTCTGCACGATGCCAGCCAAGCAGGCGGTAGCCCCCCAGTACTCAAATCTGTGTTTTACTCAAACACACACTAATAAATTCTACCTAATTCATTTTTTATTCCCTCCGGGAAACAGCCTGCATATTTGCCTCAACAGAGGAAGCATCAGGTTACCTCTCCTAAATAATTAATGCCTCTTGCTTCACTTCAGACCGGGCCTGAAATCTCAAAATATTCACAGCCTGAGTAAATACAGCGATTTTTCATGCCCAATAAAAGGTGGAGAAGAGGTGATGTCATTGTTTTGCGCTACCGAGTTGCTCTAGGGAGAGACCCTGGACACGTTTTAGACTGCCTTTTTGCGTAAGTGATGATTTTCTTTTGGCCCCAGTCAAAGTGATAGAGCTTTCATGGGTCGCCTTAGAGATTCAGAGCTGTGCTTAGCTTGGGATAAGTGCTAAGCGTCAGAGATCCAGACATTACTCCGTCTTGCTTTAAACTCAGACCTGGGGCCATGTTCAATCTAACCACAGTGCACTTTGTCCTTCAACTGTCTTTTACCTTTTAGCTCCTTTTTCTTTGGCATTAATTTGGACTACTGATGTTAGCTATGTGCTGTAGCATCATGTACATATATGTAAGTCTAATTTCCTGTCTAGAACTGCTCTGCAAGGGAATGTGGAGTGCACCACTGATTGCCTTTCAGGTATTTGAAAGGAGCTTGTGTGAGGGACAGTAGAGTGGTTATGAAACAATATAATGTTACTATTAGGTTGGTTTACCATCAAATGATTAGCATTGGCAACTATATAACTGTAATTGTTTATATGTATTTATCCACGTTTGTATAAAAGTCCTTGCAGTGTATAGGAGACTGAAACACATGGACAAAAATCAAATGGTTCTACCTGTGAAGAAACAAGATTTCTTTTTATTTTTTTCTGCCTATCTGATAGTGAAATAATAGTTTCTTTAACCTACTCACACTTTGTGCTTGATATTTAATTTTTTTTTTTTGATTTCACAGGCATCTTTTTAATGAGTTGCCTATGAAAATTGTTATAGAACCCAAATGTGCCCTATCACCGTATCATTATACCTGTTAATACAGGTTTGTCTTTTGAGTGTCTTTCATTGTCTGCCTATCAAAAAGAATCTCACCATGTACCATTAATATCCAGTGTCACATCCAGGTGAGGTGATTTCCCACCTAGATAATGAAATCATTAAACATTTAAAGAGATGAAGGACTGTACAGTAAAAGCCAGCTGAATCTTTAGTCCTTGATTTTCTCATTCCTGTTTTATTACAGTGTGATTATGTGTGATGAATTTGGAAATACGGTATATCGTCCTTTTGTTTTATTATCTCATTAATTTCAGTTGTAAAATTGTAAATACAGTGTATCATCCTTTGAAGTTAAGCCATAGTATTTGTGATCTCCATTATGTGTACATGCCAAAGAAATAAACATTCAGGATAAGGCACAATTTACTTTTTCCCACATTTGGCTTATGACTTTCCCTCAGAAACAGGATTATTGTTCATCTCACTTGTGATAGTACGTGAAAATATTTCTCTGTCTTTTTGGCTGGCTGTATCTTCAGGCTTTACTTAAACAATTTTAATATAGTCCAGGTAACAGGGTCTAAATCTGATTAATTATGAGCAGATACTACTGTGACAGTGACGGGTGCTGAAAAGGACCACCCACCACCCTCACAATCTCAGTATATCTCCTGATTATATTCACAACGGTATGTCCCACCGTGTCCCTAAATACTTGCAGGGAATCATCAGTCAAACCCCAGCCAGTTTCTGCTCGTCTGTGCTGCAGCATTGGAGTTCAAATCTGTGTCCACAGTGGGTCCGGTATTAAATGCTCTTGTCAGGAAAATTGAGCTTTTCAGCACGTCCTCTTAAAAGGAAAAGAGTCTGCATTTTGCGGCCACCCGAGGGATTCAATATTAAATTATCAACGCGCGGGGATAACATTTCTCGTGATAAAACAACTGGTGGTGCGAGAGCACTTCCTCTGGTGCCCCTGCCGCCTAATGGAAGCGAAACGGGCATCGTCGCCAAGGGAGACGGATAGGTGACTTTTTTTGGCCCTGGTATTTTTCTTTATTTATTCCTCCTGTGGGTCTTGTGGATTCATTTCCAGACTGTCAGTTTGCGCTAAGAGCCCTCACCAGGTTAACCCCCTCTCCTCCCTTATCCCTCCCCTCCGCGCCGACTTTTTTAGAAGGACCTCCTGTCAACCCCAGCACTCTTTCCCGCTCCCTCTCCCAGGGTCTCAACACCTCTGACCTGGCCAGCCAATTAGTGTCCTCCTGCACCTTTCTCTCCTCGCTTGGGTCCCAGACCGGCTAGCTAAAGGCTGCAGTTTGAAGCAGTTTAACTAAAACTGTGTGTGGAGGTGGGGGTTAGACAGTGACGTGCTTACTCCACACTGAAAGATACGCACTACACACACCACACCATATACTGCAGGGCTGGCCAGGCCGCTTGATCCTCTGTTTTTCCCCTTTTAAATGTATTAATTACCTAAATAAATTAAAGTGCATAACTTTATAATTGAAAATTATGGCATAATCATGGGAAATGGGGTTATTAATCTCCAAAGCAGTGTGCTGTCCTGTCAGCTGAATGCAGGGTATGTAAATGGTATTGATGTGTGGGCTCTTATTGGGGGAGAATAGAATTCATTTGCAGGTCATTTGAATAAGCAGGAGGTAGAATAGGAGATTTTAGTTCTAAGCTGAAATGTTACAGCTTTGAAATTGCACAACACCATATAGAATTTTCAGCTTCAGTTTTTACTGTATGTATGTATTTATGTATAGTTGGATACAAAATTGTGTTTATATATGTTCTAATATACCAAATTGTGCCTTGGAGGTCCATTGGAACATTGCCTTCTCTTCAGGTCATAATCAGTTTGTGTGACAGACATGAAATACTACTTCATTTTCATGTCTGTAGTTGAGTCACAGACTTCACCCATAAGACAAATAACAAAAGCTACTAGTGAATCTCTGACCACCATTAGCAACATCAGGAAGGATTCAGCAGCATAACTATTAGGTCTAACTTAAACAATACATCATCAGAATCGTTGTGTTGTGCAGCTGACCTTAAATTAAAGGCTTCCTTGGAGTATGTTTATTTGAATTCAATGTTACATACTCTAATACTGTGTTGTGTAGTCACAAATCATACCACCAATTTGCAAGTGTACAATCTGAATGCTGATAATAACTGTTCACTGACGCAGGGTTCATTGGTAACCTGGCAACAGGTGGGGTAGAAAGCTTACCCTTAAGTTGATGTTGGACATAAACCTTTTGAATGCATTTTTCTCAGTATGTGCCAATTATTGGAATAAATAATATGCTAGTAATCCCAGCCAATCCCAGCTGTGCTCCATGGCCATTATCCAGTTTATGACTGCTCATTCAACTTTATATGATGTGTCTGTTGACTCTTGTTATGTGCCACTAATATATTTGTAAAAAGCTTTTGTAATGATTTGATTTTACTAAATCAAATTTCATTCTGTAAATTGCATTCTGTGAAGAGATGTGAAGAGGGAGAAATCTGCGAGAGGGAGACATAATTAAGATAAAGTGTTGCAAGTGTGTGATTTAGGGAACAACAATCAACATGTTTTGTTTCTTGATAGTTAATTAAGGAAAGTGAACAGAAATCAGTTTAGAGTAATGATGTGTAAGGATGCAGTTTGTGACTGTTAGCAGGTTATCAGTTGTCACTGTTGTGACCTATCATTTAGGCTGTATAGCAAGCCTTAAGCTTTGGTTAGAAACAAAAGTTAACATGTAACAGTTATATATTAGACATTTAATCTCATTAACAATAATTTGTTGTTTGCGTTTGTTGTTAGGTAAATCCTAATCTGATTAAAAAAGGCCACTTAATTAGATTTACCTCTATTTACAGATGACTATAGCCATGGTAAAACTATTACATTATGAGTAATGTGATTGTCTGACTGAAATCGCCAGCTTTGTGCAGTAAGTGTTACAATGAATGACACTTCTCTGCACAATAGCATAGGAATTAGCCAGAGAGCTTTTATGTCACTCTACATACTTCTTACATGTCCAGGTTCAAAAACAAAGTCAAAATATATGTGAACAATCAATAATAATTGATCTAGTCTTCAGCAGTTTACAGTAAGGACAGTGAAATCATAACCTTTTCTATAAAATAGACGTGAACTCAACATGTACTTTCATGTTACTGTGTTTCAATGCATACATAATTGTATTTAATTTTGCTGATGTCTGTAGTTTGTATTGGAAAGAAAATCAATTGTGAGTCACAACAACAAAGAATTTAAATTCAGGCCATAGTATACCTTTTATTATAGTCTACTGCCGTACCATCCAAAGTTCAGTGATAAAGAAGAATAGCGGATGGTGGAAATAGGAAAATGGCATAGATGCTCTGAGAAGGTACAGCTAGCTTTTATAATGGGCTAAATCATTTAATTCTGAGCTGAAGTTTTAAATATATTCTTGTTTAGAGAGATTAGCAGGTCTGCATTGCTGGAGGCCGGACGTGACTGTTTTTCTGTGACAGTGTTGCCAAATGCAGATAAAACTCTCCTGCTCTCTTGCTGCTCTCTTGCAGAAATGAAATAAATGATAAATGCCTGAAAACAATCTGACAGTGAAGACCTCATACCATGAGCAGAGGGGAAATGTATATGTTTGCATTGCTGAAACAAAACCGTATCTCTTGCATAATTATTATGCACATGTGTGCACGCACACACACACACACATACCAGGACATGTAGATGTGCTTAATACTAATGCACTCTCACTTTCAGATGTTAAACAGAGGACAGAACACACTGGTTTTGTATGGGGCCTTGCATGTCAGTCCTAACACTTATGCTTCTTATGTCGTTAAAGTCTTCTCAAGCAGTCTGCCTTGTGTCAACTGCAATAGAACTCAATGCATCAACAGGGGTATCCCACAGTTTTAGATTATGGCACAAAATAGTCTGGATTGAAGGGCTGCGACAAGGGCAGATTACCTGGATTACAGGATGTGTGGGTCTGACTTTGCTTTGCTACTGTCATCCATCATAGAACTCCAGTGGGCTGCCTGATAGAGAATACATTCTGCCCCTTGGACTGCTTTATACTTTCTACACTTCATGGAATAATCTAGGACAAACTTTGTGTCAAGATTCATTGGTGGGTTTTGGTAGGACTGAGGTGGATGAAAATACTTTCCATAGACATTGAAATCAGTCAGGTTAAACACTATTCCTAACACGCATCAATTAGTGTTCTTACAGTTGTTGTAAGAGTCTATGACATTTATTCCATATTTGAATGTCACATTTCTCTGCTTGACTGACATAAAATGTGTTTGTAGTAAGGTTTTCGGTTTTGTAATCAAATTTTGTAATCACTGATTTAGGGGGTTCATCCTGGTATCCATTCTGAAAAAAGTTGGATATGAAATTATATGCATGTATTACAGACATTTAGTACTGCATATCTCATTGTACATTTTGAAATTCTACTTTTTCCATATATAGTTGGTTTTAAAGTGTAGATTTTCAGAGAGCACATCAGCTATCAATATGCGGTAGATTACAGGGAAGCCAGCACAGTATGTAATCAATTCTCTTTCACTTTGCAGAAAGCTGAAGTGTCTCATCTGAACTGAAATCTCATTTACATTTGTCTTTTACAGTGTAATCAATGGAAATTTAATAAAGTGGTGTAGAATGTGTTTCTGTGCCTGTAGAGAATCCAACAACAGCAGTATGTCTTTAAGGAAAGCTGAGCTGGCTATATGGCCATAGCAGTACTCATCTGCAGTGTGGTCTTTTATGTCTTCAAGGTTTAGCTACAGTGAAATCAATTATTAATTTCATGTAATGTCAGTAATTTGTTTTATACACTGGCTGTACAGAAACACATGTGTATACATACCAGTAAATATGCACACTCGCATGTTCCCCAGCACACATAGACGCAAAAATACCAAATACATACATACCTATACCATTTTCTCATTCCCTCCCACCCTAAACTCCATCCAAAACACACACACACACACACACACACACACACACACACACACACACACACACACACACACACACACACACACACACACACAGTTTGAGCCCATGCCCTAATTTGTCCAGCCTCTCATTGGCTGTAGTTGTGTGTCCTCTCCCAGTGCTCCCCTGCTTGACAGTGCTGAGCGGCTGATTAGGGATGAGAGACACATTAAGCAGTCACTCTGGCTCCATGGGGCTCGGGCAGCCCCAGCCGGCCTCCTCCGTGGCCCCTGACAGCAGATGATATCTCTGCTCTCCAGTGGCCGGAGCAGCACGCCTCCGCGACACCGCATCCCGGCTCAGGCCCATCCCCAAATGGACTCTGTTTACATTTCTAAAACGTTCCCGCTTCTCCTGTAAAAGGAAAACAAGCAGTCCTGCTAGTGTGTTCTCTACTTCCTTCCATTTGATTTTATTTTATTTCAGTTCAATAATTTAAAAAAATACATCCACATCCCTATATGGGTATCTCAGTTAATACAAACGTGCTTACAGTAGAATTATCCACAATCAAATACTCAAAATTTGACCCATTCTATTGTGGTCATAAACATTGATTTATTAGTGATGGCAGTAGGACATCATGATTATATGGAAGGTTCAACAAATGTCTACCCCAATGAAGACATTTTCCTATTTCCCAGAAAAGCATGCTTTGCAGAGATGAATGTAATACTAAACTTAATGATTAACCATGATATGCACTGTCTGGCCTCTTACCTGCCTACGAGCTACAGGCCTGATCCATTGCAACAGTACTTGGCTTTCATATTTAAACTTTGAGAGCCATGCAGTTAGGCAGGACCATTAGTATTGAAAACTAGTATGAGGTAGGGCGACGTGATAAACCTTTAACATTTTGGTGATAACAATAACATATCCTAATAAAATTTGTGGTCTCAAATCCGAATGACACACGGCTGACTTTCAACAAATACAAATAGAAATTAAGTCAAACACATCAGTCAGTAAACCGACTGATGTGTTTACTGAATGCAACTTTCTTTTTGGGATTAAATCATTAATGTTGCCATCTGCAGCTTGGTTTGTTCCGCTCTCCATTCCGACCAGCAAGTTAACTTCCATGCCGGCTGCAGACTTTGCCTGCGCAATTCTTGTGAGGCAATAGACTAGATCTTTTGAAGCAGGCTAAAGTACATTTGAAGACACATCAAGCTAAATGCATATTTATCATCGTTAAATTATTATCTGTCTTGAAAATGAAAATGATAATAATATCGTCATACCTGTGCAGCCCTAGAATGATGCACTATGAATGAACACATTTTTTTTTACAATTGTGTTGAATAGAAAAACAAGGAATGCAGAATTCTAATGCTTACCAGTGGTTTTAAGTTTTAAAAAAAGACTAGAGTACTGAACAATTTTACTGAACTAATGTGTTTAATTATTAGATGTAAAAGCCTTTATCTCATCATGTTTACTAATGGTCAGATAATAGCATAACCTCTTGACCCACGTCAATCCCACCTGTGGCCCACAATTTGGAAATCATTGCTATTTCCATTAATTGGTTTTTAAGCTTTTTAAAACAACTGCAAGTTTACGAATTGATATGTGTGTAAGGAATACAGTATTTAACCTGACTGTTTTCATTGTCAATGGGGAGTATTGTAGGCAGTATCATTCTTAGATATTCCATCTCATGACCCACCTCAGTCCTACCAAAACCCACCAATGAATCTTGACACAAAGTTTGTCCTAGATTATTCCATGAAGTGTAGAAAGTATAAAGCAGTCCAAGGGGCAGAATGTATTCTCTATCAGGCAGCCCACTGGAGTTCTATGATGGATGACAGTAGCAAAGCAAAGTCAGACCCACACATCCTGTAATCCAGGTAATCTGCCCTTGTCGCAGCCCTTCAATCCAGACTATTTTGTGCCATAATCTAAAACTGTGGGATACCCCTGTTGATGCATTGAGTTCTATTGCAGTTGACACAAGGCAGACTGCTTGAGAAGACTTTAACGACATAAGAAGCATAAGTGTTAGGGCTGACATATACGTCCCATACAAAACCAGTGTGTTCTGTCCTCTGTTTAACATCTATAAGTGAGAGTGCCTTAGTATTAAGCATATCTACATGTCCTGGTGTGTGTATGTGTGTGTATGTGACAGAGAGAGAAAGAGAGAGACTGTGAGGGCTTTCTGGGGAGGGTGGCATGAAACACAGAGGAATAAACAGAAAGGGCAACAATGTCTGGGCTGTACCTCCTCCCCTCCCCTCTCCTCCCCTCCCATCCCCTCTGTTTCTCCCCCCTCTCTAGTGCTCACTTGCTCTCCCACTCCCTTTCTTCCCCTTCCCTCCTCGGCCCCCTCTCCTCCCCTCGTCTCTACCCCCCTTCTTTCAGCAGCACGTGCGCTTTGCTCTGTGCTTTGGGACTAGCAGAATGTCTGTTTTGAGGACAACAGCAGGGGGTTAATGAAAAGGCTTTGTTGATTTTAACGAATTACCAGCCACTGTAGCCAAAATAAATATAATCTGCTTTTTGGATTAGTTGTCACAGACAATTTTACCTACTAACGGTGATTAAAGAGCCGGGCAGACAAGCCGGCCAACCTCTCTCCAGTGACCCCCCTCAATAAAATGCCAATAAATAGAAGTAAATAAAGACTTAGAGTATTAGTTATCTGTAATAAACAGTGACACCCTATATAATGTTGGGTTGGACTTCAAAGGAGTGGTTTTGCGAGCAGCATACTCATAACCCTGTTAAGCACGTTGCATTGAAAGAGATCCAGACACTGGTTGTTTTTTTAGGGGAGATGGTGGTGTCATTGATGCTCAGAGTGGTTGTTTTGTGATCACGGTAATGTGAATGACTGTCAAGATGTGTATTTTGCATTGCTACGTGTATACTGAAAGAAACCTGTGCTACATGGGGACTCAGCGTACAAATCACTGCAAGAAATACATGAACAAGACAGTTTAGATTTACTGAATTAAAACAGCAATTGTAAGCGGATGAAAAGGAGATTTTCGGAGTGCTGTAATAGGTAGCGATAGGTGTTATGACTGGCTGTTTCAGAAAGCCCTGCGAAGAAGCAGAATGGATAATAAGAATGCAGCAAACACACAAACACATTTAAACAAAGGGGTTTTAATGTTTCTACATTATTTACTATTCTTTGTCTTACTTAAAGAGCAGGTGATTTATAACATGTTTCCATCTTTTATAATACAATTAGGCTAGTTAAAGCTCAGTGGGTTCAGTGCGATAAAAACCTCTTCAGTTTGACTGAATTCCATACCACAGTCCACACATCGTCTCAGATCCTAGACAGAACTGAATTTATCCAGCAGAGAGGGTTCAGACAACAGCAGAAGGAACACGAGAGTCAAGCTAAGGGACTGTTCCTGAGCTTCCTCTGTTTTGGCCTTTACAAATTTGAGGTCTGGTGAGAACTGCATGTCACTAGCCTTTACCTATAATTGGTATCATTGGTTTCCTGTGCTTCAGAGCAATGCGATTGGCTGAATGAGGGCTCCTTGAAGGATTAAGCAGAACTGATCAGGTGCAGATGCTGTTGGCCTCTGTTCCAGACCTCATTCACTTATAGCTCACAGCATGCAAGGCCTATCCTCTCTGCTTAGAGTGTGTAGAGAGCAGTGCAGCCATACATAAGCATATCACATTGGCATGGATGTTAAAAACTCAGGTCCAAAAAAACAAGCAATTCACCAAACCAAAGCTATCACAGTTCGTTAAAAAGTCAAATAAAATCTTATCTATAACAAGGAACATGTCTATTGTTTACCTTGTAATTTTCAAAACACTGGAAAAAAATGACACACTGGAAAAAACGTAACTATACCATAAAGATTCAGACCATTGGTTGTACAAATCAGATTTAACAAGTGAACAGTAGGCTAGCTAGCTAAAAGGTGAAATAGCGGTACATAGAAAGGAAAATAATTAGTATAATTAGTTACTAACTTTTTGTTAATTTAATAATTAATAAAACATTAGTAACTACCAATAAAATTAATATATATACATATATATTAATGCAAAAAGATGACATTACGTGGAAGATGAGCACACTATGCATTTGTAATACAAGTTCAAAATTAACCACACACATTTGATTAATTTGTGAGCACTTTCAGAAAGTGGTTAATAATCCAGACAGCTAAAATATTGGCTGCCAGCAAGATGGACATCCTGCAGTTTCTCAGATTTTTGTTGAGAGGAAAAAAAAAAAATGTGTCACAATTATGAAATTAATTATGTTGATGTTTGAAAACCTGAGATAACTGATTGAAATAAAAAGAAAAGAATCACAAAATAATTTTTCATTTTCAGCAACTTGAATATGTCACTAAATAGTTTTTGAGTTATGTATTCAGTAATCATTATCCAAATACAGTTTCAAAGTAACCCAACCAACTTAAAATTTGCCTTCGACCCACAAGGCACACAGTCACACAAGTCCCATACCAGCCTCTATTTCTCCCATGTCTCCTGATGTCTGCACAACGACTTCCAGCAAAACGATCCATCAAAGTTAGTCGGAAGTGCGTGGAGAACTGGAGAGAGTCAGGACTCTTAAAACAGATCTGAACAGAATGAACAGTCAGCCTCCCCTGACAAATAGTTTAAAAACAAGACTCTTAAGACTACAGTTTAGATGTGCAATGTCATACTGAATACAAATGAAGGTGCTGTCACTCTCGATTTTTATGAGAACCTTTTGATGTTTTTTTTTTTCTTTTTCAAAGATTAGCAGTGAGGAGCGATGCAAGTACCCAAACATACTGCCAGGTATAGCGATCCTGCTTTGCAAAGCATAAGTAATATCGCCATTGGCAGCAAATAGATCAGCAGTTCTTTGCAGTACACAATTTGTCTACATAATTTTTATTATCTACATATGTTGAAATTAACATTGACTGTCATTTACATGGATTTAGTATGGCATGTAAACGTTATATAAATGTATGTTTTATACATACTTGTAAAAACATACTTTTTACTTGTAAAAGTGACATTATATTCCCACATGCTCATATGTATGTACACCTTATTTTCATTTTTAATTTAAAATGCATGACATATAGTAATTAGCACCACTATATCTTTGCTGATCTTGAAAGTAGTCAGCAGTCATACCCTTTTTCTTGAGAGATTCACAAAAAGTGTTTCCTGTCTGTTAATGGCTTCTTGCTAATTATTTTTTGTCTTATAAAAATAATTCCAAAAAGGTTATCAAGGAAATGTTCTGCTACTTCTACTACTTCTATTAATAGTAAAAATAATAATACATCATTTTTATTTGTCAAGATACACCATTACAAATGGTGTAACCCTAGTAAGACTTCTCATGTGCTCTGTGGTGTTGAGGAGTGCACACAATTTTGAACTCATCACCAGAGGGTTCTAGGTTCAGATTCCAGTGAATATTCATGAAAGATGAGCCTGATAACTCCAGGATCCTCCGGCGGTTCCTTTGGATGTAGGCACATCCTACCCAATATGCTTCCCTCAGTGTGCACAGCCTTTCTGGGCTGAGTGCACAGAGCCCTCTCTTCCCTGCCCTGTGCAGGTTGATAAAACACTTGCCAAGCTGGCATCCCCTAAGAAATTATTAATTATCTGGTTAATGTGCATCAGGCTGCATGCTGGCTGATTAATCACAGACACAGAGGCCGTGCGCTCAAGTGGGGGCTCTTTGCCTTCCTCAGAAACCGCACACATGTGCTCTCTCATATGCACACACCACACACATACAGAGCACATATACACTAACACCACACACATACAGAGCACATATACACTAACACCACACACATACAGAGCACATATGCACTAACACCACACACATACAGAGCACATATACACTAACACCACACACATACAGAGCACATATACACTAACACCACACACATACAGAGCACATATACACTAACACCACACACATACAGAATAGATATACACTAACACCACACACATACAGAGCACATATACACTAACACCACACACATACAGAATAGATATACACCAACACCACACACGTACAGAACAGATATTCACTAACACCACACACGTACAGAACAGATATACACTAACACCACACACGTACAGAACAGATATTCACTAACACCACACATGTACAGAATAGATATACACACACCATACATGTACAGAGCAGATATACACACACCATACACATGTGCTCCTTCATACGCACACAGAACACACATACAGAGCAGATATGCACTAATACCGCACACATACAGAGCAGATATACACACACATGCTCCCTCATACGCACACACCTAACACAAACAGGGCAGATATACACTAACAACACACACATGCTCTCTCATACGCACACACCATACACAAACAGAGCAGATATACACTAACAACACACACATGCTCTCTCATACACACACCACACGTACAGAGCAGATATACACTAACACCACGCACATGCTCTCTCATACACACACACCACACGTACGGAGCAGATATACACACACACATGCTCTCTCATACACACACACCACACGTACAGAGCAGATATACACTAACACCACGCACATTTGCTCTCTCATACACACACAGCACACAGATCTATCATCTTTTGGTGTTGCTAGTTTTTTACATCTGTATTCGTTAATTGTTTTTGTATTAACATTGCATCTGAAGAGGATGGTCAAACCACCCTTGACCTAAGTATCTACCCTTCCTCTCCTATGCATTGCCCTTGTCCTGATCTAGTCTGTTTATTTAGCATCTGCAAGTAGCGGTGAAACTAGCTCAAGGGTGTAATTCACATGATTAAGAAAATAAACTAGGTAATGACTTCTTTATTTTAATTCTGTCGCAGAAACTCATTGCTGGATGCAGTGATTACTCAGTGCTTTGAGGGAGAGGAATGAATTGAAGACAATGGCATCGTCTGTCATCACTGTTGGATATTAACATTATATAAATCACAGCAGCCTCGCCGTGAAATGACAGGGAGGAGAGAGCTACCCATGGGTCTTAATCCTGGAGGTAGACCATTATTTTCCATTTCCAGTGTTTTATTTTTGATCAAAAAAATTTAAGAGTTTAACGATCATTATGTAATTTTTTTTCCTTTTACTTTTTGTTGTACTTTATGGTGGCCATATTGGTTTGAGAGTGATGCTTTTAAAGCCTTCTCAGATGCATTTTTATAATGAAAAATATGCATTGCTTGTACAGTGGAGTGCTGACTGCTTTGGTAAAATGTATGGTCACAACTAGACTATCAATAATCTTCACAGAAACAACTGTTTTCTAGCTAGCATAACTAAAATTCAGTATTGTCTTCCTTAAGTCCATACTAAATATGAGTACCCTGGGTGACAGAAATTAATTGAGGCAGCTATTAAAGTGCATATTTATGGTGGTTGGGGGGGAGGGTGATGTACTTTGAAGAAGAATACTGTAGCTATTTTAAACTCTCTACCTCCTCTATTCACCTAAAAATGCAGTACCTCGAAAAAGGTCCCTCAAAAAGCACACATCATTTTTCCTCAGCTGGAAATCACCTTTCTCATCAGTTATCAACTGAGGGAGAATACTAACAGAGACAAATTGGTGAAATGTAATGTAAACAGTAAGTTATATGCTCAAAAAATTGCTAGTAAGAGTAAAAAGTATTGCCCATAGAAAGTGATGTCAAAAGTACTTTTTCCTTTAAAACGTGATATCTGTAACATGTGACGACCAGCCACCGTATTCTGTGTATCTGCTTTATGCTTCATTTCAAATCCAATATGGCTGTCAGTGTAAATGGAGTCTAGTGCTCTCATTTACTGGGTTTAATCCTTGCTGTGTCATAGACTGCCTGTGAAGCGTTCCCCAGGGATGTGGGGAGGGGGCAGGAACCCAACCTTGTGTGTGTGCGTGCGTGCGTGCGTGTGTGTGTGCATGTGTGTGTGTGTGTGTGTGTGTGCGTGCGTGCGTGCATGTGTGTGTGCATGTGTGTGTGTGTGTGTGTGTGTGCGTGCGTGCGTGCGTGTGTGTGTGTGTGTGTGTGTGTGTGTGTGTGTGTGTGTGCATTTGAGTATTACTAAATAATATGCCACAAAGAACAGTCATGAAAAACGTCATAGAAAGGATTCTGTAAAGCTGGAGTGGCACTAAGTTTCTAATTATATTTCATTTACCATGACAAAAAACTATGAATTTCCTTATATACATTTATTATTGCTGCCATTGCCTTTTCAGGTTGCTGTCACATTTGGGTGTGTGTGTGTGTGTGTGTGTGTGTGAGAGAGAGAGAGAGAGCATTGATCACTAGCTGTATCATCCACAGAGAAAGAACCATAACCTGCAGTTGGGATTAAGTGTTTAATAGTGTTATTATGGTATTTAGCTGTAGCTCCAACCTCTGTTGGATTAAGGCTCTTTTTCCTATCCCTTTCTTTTCCTACAATCTCTGGAAATGGGGAGGAATGGGAGAATTTCATTGTAAACAAAATCCCACTGTACAGCATATGATCTCTCATTCAAGCCCAGCTATTAAATGATGGTACTGGGGAGGGAAGCATGCTCTGCTTGTGTCACTGAAATCCCCCACAAACATCATATCCTGTGTGCCGGCGGGGGTTTGCCACAGCCAAACAATGTTCAGGTCTCACAGTTCAGCATTTGCATCAGAATAATTTCATCATCTATTCCTTGTAGGGCTTCCTGAGCACAATATGATAAGTAAAGCCAAGTTTACTTTGTTAATCTCTACCATTCCCAATGGAAAAAGATAAGAGAAAAGGAGAGAGAAAGAGAGAGACAAAAGCAAGAGAGAGGGAGAGGGAGAGCAAGAAATACACAGTAAGACATTGAGAGTGACAGAGAGCAAGAGAGAGAAAGAGAAAGTAAGAAAAGACATGATGATGTTGTGTGTGGGCAGAACAACAGCTTCAGCTGTACATGTGAGTAGAGATAATAGTAGTATTAATTGAACTTATTTGAAGATGTTTTTTCTGTCCAGTTAGTGAAATGATGGTGCCAACAAGAGCCTGCCTCCCGTTTTGTGCACAAACTGAGGCATGGTGTACAGACCAGAGTGAGTTGGGATGGGCGCTCAGACACTCTGGAGGATTTTGGCCACAATTTCTCTGTGATAAAAATGTCTCACTGAGGTTTGAGATTTGGGGATTTTGAATCATTTCTTTCAGAGTTTAAACTGCTTGATTCAAATAGAAATCTGGCTGCGATGCATTTTATGAGCAAGAAAAAATAAACACAGGCACTAGTGACTCAAATGTATACAGCTGTACATCCATATATTTACTGTGTGCAAGTGCATTAATATGTCGGATGGAACTACACTGGGTTTTGGTATGTGCTGAAGTCAGTAATATAGAGCAGCTTTTGCTGGTTTTGTGCATCACAATATAAGTCCTTCAAGACAAAGCTGCTAATGAGAGCTCTGGATGGAGGCTACAAGCTACTTAAAAGAAAAAGCTATATTGCATTTTTGTTCAGTGATTTTCTGATTGATTAGTTACTGCACTAATGCATGCTCATTCCACAGTTTAGTGCTGATTAGCATTCACTCAGCTCCAGAAGATCTTACTATCAGGGTGTCCTCTGGTTCCCTACCAACTGGAGACAATGAAGAAAATCACTACGGGAAAATAAGTTTGTGTTGAACATCAATTTATTTATGGATGTTTGCTCTTATCATGAATAAAAAGTACTACAATTTCCTATCGTTTATAGGCTAAGTTCTCAATTAGGGTCCTCAAAATATAGTATTTAATAAATATCAGTTACATGTCAGAATTTAAGTGTCAATAAGGCTGTGGACAGGAGCAGGTGAATCACTCAACTGAAGTTTGCAACATATAATATGTGTTCTATGTAGATGGAGAGGGAGAAGCATATTTTACAAATTCTGAACTGTCTAACACCCTTTTGGACTCCATGATGTACACAAAATGCTAGCTTTGCCATTAAAAATCCAGACTATTTACAAATAGCAACTAGTAGACCCAATGGTACATACAATCGTTACAGCATTATATTTGAATCAAATAACAAGATGCTACAATCAGAATCAACTTACAGTAACATTGATCATAAACTTGAAGAGGTGTTCTGTATTTTGCCATTTTTCCTCATTTGTTCTTGGCTCTCACACTGTTGTGTAGAAGCCCTGACTCGATGGTATGGGCAACTGTTAGGGAAAGTGCATAGCAGTATCATAGCGGCACTTAAAGGGGGATTATATTCTCGTCGATGTATCTCAGAGGCACTGCTAAAGTTACCTCACAAGGATCCACCATTGTCTGGTCCTCTAATGGCCTCTCTGTTTCCTGACATGCATTGAATGTGTGCTGTTCAATACTTATTTCCATCCAGACCGCCAATCAAGGTCTGAAAACAAATTGCAGCAGGAGAGGACCCCCGGAAATGGACTCATGAGTCAGCAACAGAAGGCCCGGCACACAGATGTGTTCACCTGTACACTGTCTAAGGCTCACATTTACATTTTAAATGGGCTTTTATGTTCTAGATTCTTTACAACTTTTGTATTTACATATTTATGTACATAACTGCAAACAGGTAATCCAAATGGTGGTCATTTTGAATCAAATAGAAAATCTTACTTTGATTGAATTGCTTTGTCATTTATAATCGTGTCAGTAATTGAGTCACTTCACAATGCTGGATATTAATTAAAATAATTACATCTAACATTATCTGTCAAGGATATTCTGGTTACAATTCTAAAGCCAGTTAAGTAAACTTGCTGATGATATAGTCACCTCTCTTCTATTCATCTGCAAAATTTGTACTCAGTGTTTATTGTCAGTTTATTTGTCACGTTATATATAGCCTCTATGTGCTCTATATTTCTTCCATAGCGATTCTTGGCACAGAAAGGAACTTTGAGACAGGATGTATTTTCAGGTTTTTGGACGCACACTATTGTATTCTCTCGACATTCCTATTCTTTACCACATTACCTCATCGCATTAGCTAGCACTTGCAGCTCCCAGCATTGGCATCCAGTTTCCAGTCCATTCACGGTAGCCAAGGATCATATCTCACCGCCACTCAGAAACACAATGATCTCCACCCAGGAGGATGCACACACATTCTCAGTCAGATCTATCGATCTGCTCTATTCCTGGCCTTCCAATTCTTTTGCAGGAGCTTTAGTTAAATTTCTTAGGTAAGAGTTAACTATGAAGTTGCAAGATTAAGACAGTGTCCATCTCTGTCAAGCTTTCTAGTTATTTTGTTAAGATTTGTCACATCAGCTAAAACAGAATTGGACAACTTTTACTGTTTAAGGTGTCATGTTAATTAAATGCTGTGTTGGGCTAAATAAATGTAGACTCACCAGTCTTGAAAGGGGATTTAGAAAAAGCCCTGAACCTGACAGTGTCTTGGAAAAGATTAAGTATATTTGGAATGCTTGCAGGAAAGGCTAGATTGACCGATATTGTGATCTCCCCTGTGGAGAGGTCTAAAAAATCTCTTCAGATATCCTCCAGTGCGACTCTTCCTTTACACTCGTTTCCTGGGCTCGTGTCAGTGACGTCTGCTGGGCAAAAACCCACCATGTGCTTCGCTCTGAATTTTGCTGCTCGGCGGAAAGATCTGGAAACCTGAGCCCTGCTTAGAATCCGGAATAGGAGACACTGGAGGATTCTCATGACTTGTTGCAGTCCTTTTAACCCTTGCTTTCCCAATTGCATCCTAATACATATGCAGGGATACACACACACACACACACACACACACACTCACTCACACATACATACACCTTCACTACTATACTTCTAACACAACTCCCCATTGCCATGCCTTCATTCCCCTTCTCCTCTTCCTTTTTTATAATATGGAAATACGCGACTGCCATTACCGGTGCATTTCTTCAGACGTGTCGGGAATTTCAAGCTCGCGGCTATAAAAGTGGCAGAGCTTCAATCGGCACCAGTCAGGTTAATAAATTCTGAATAGAGATGCGTAAATCAGGGAGAAGGGGCATTTTTTCCTCTCTCCTGGCTTTGCTTTTCTTCTCTTTCAGAAAAGGGGCCTTCAGAGGATTGTTGTCTATCAGTCCAGAAAATGGAGAAAAGAATGCCTGCAATACCCAGGGCTGGTTAGCAGATTGTCATTTTTGGGTTTGATGTTCCTGGGTCTAATTGTCTTTCATGTGAACAATGGCAGCAGCCCTCTGGTGAGAGGCGCAAGCAGGAGAAGAGGGGGGCAGCTCTTGCATAGCAATGTCCTTTTTATTATTAGCTTGTGAAATTAGCAAGCTGGAAGTCGTTAGAAGGTTTTTCCCCCTCTCTCTGTCTCCTTCTCTCTCTCTCTGTCTCTCTCTGTCTCTCTGTTAATTGTAATGCCAACCAAATTTGTTTGCGCACACACTCCTAGATACAATAGCATAGGCTTCACTATATTAATAGACTTTTACTTACTGTATGGGTTTTATTTGTGGTCTTAATAAGGTGTCTATCATCAGACAGAATTTGTTTAAAAAGCATGGTAAATGATGTGTTGGTGCAAGGAGGCTCAAGGCTTGAGTTGATTAATGTATGAATGTGCTTTTTGAGGTGGTTTAAAAAGGCTTCTTAACTGGGTCTTGGGAGACCAGTGAATGCTCCGCTGTAAACTACCTCATAGCAGCTATAAAAGGACCTGACAGCTGCTGATGTCTCCTGGGGTTCAGCTTTTTTCTCCCAATCAGAGAAAACTGAAGTAATACAGTTCTCGTCAATAATTGCAGTGGTTAAAAATCTTATGCCGTAAAAGGGGTTTTGTGCCTTTCCCCAGAGGTTACTTTTCAAAGGTTCACATAGTCTTACTTTTGAGCTCTGAAGAATATCTTGAGCCTTAAGAAAATTTGTGGATAGGCATGCACACAAACACAGTCAATACACACAGTAGCATATAGTATATATACTATATACTGCTGTGTACCCTAACCCTCACTATTGACCATGATACAAGCTTAAATATCTGTGGAAAAAAAAAAACAGAACACCACATCCGTTAAAGAAAGCATAACATGGGGGCAGCCTGTCGTCTAGTGGCTAAGGTACATGACTGGCTCAAGCCCCAGTCCAGCCACAGGAAGAACACCATTGCTGTTGGGCCCCTGAGCAAGGCCCTCAACCCCACATTGCTCCCAGGGGGGATTGGCCCTTGGCTAGCCCAGTCAACTGTAAGCCACTTTGGATAAAAGTGTCAGCTAAATTTAAATTATTTATTCCGTATTCGTTTGCATTATTATATTTTGGTAATGTAACAGTAAAACAACCATTTCCTGAAAAATGACTATACTCGATTGAAAGAATATTCCTGTGCCAAATGGAGAAATAAAATAAATGCAATGTCTGGTCAGAGATCTACTACAGGCTGATCCCAGTTAACTAGAGGAACTGCTGTTGAGCCATAAGGTGGGGGATTGGCTATGGCCCATTCTACGTTCACACACAGTACCCTTGGCCACGGTTGCCATTGGAATGGCCTACATTAGGTCCGTATT
This sequence comes from Albula goreensis, assembly GCA_022829145.1. Lineage (NCBI taxonomy): Eukaryota > Metazoa > Chordata > Actinopteri > Albuliformes > Albulidae > Albula > Albula goreensis. Next base: position 28,168,732 of record CM040749.1, read on the forward strand.
CAGTCCAAACTGTAGGACAGGTGCATCATTTCACAAGACCAAGTGGTTCAACTGCATGTGCCGCATCAGAGTCCAACTGTTGGAATTAGGCATTGGAAGTCATTAGTGCTTTTATGTAACATTTTATGTAACATTGTCAGGTCAGGTCATGTAAAGAAAAAAACTTTAATTAGGCATAAAGATAAAAAGGACAACATGAAAATGAACAGTTACACAATTAAGGTTGTATACTAAAATTGTATGTACAGAGCAGGATAGGTCTTATCTATATATGACAATGATAATGACAGATACAGGAGCCTGCGTACACCTTACCATGTCTTGAGGTTGGACATTTCCATTTTTACTAAACTGAATTGAAATACCAACCATGTTTTAAGTAACACAGCATGGATTAAAACAACACCAAGATTGTGTCTCTATGATATTCAGATCAACCAAAAATGTCTATTTTTGGTTGCACCAAAAAATGCACCAAGCTGCCAACTTTGACCAAATTTTCTAAATATTCGGGAATCACATAATTGTAAAACTTACAACAAGAATCTTTTCATCTAAAGATGTTCAAGGAAATTTGTCAAAATTGGGGATCCCATTTATAAATATTTTTATATCATGAAAACCAAAGCAGAAAACTTTGTGATATGACAGGTTTTTGTAAAAACAACAAAATAACGATTAAAACAGGAATATTCCATAGCCCATGGTGCAGTCAACCTAATTGTTACCTGCTTTAGTTGCACTCCTAGATTTATCCTCTTTTTAATGTACAGTGGCCTTGCTACAGTATTTTACATCTTTCACTTACCTCACAATGGTGTTTAAACACAGGGGTAGCGTTATCTGTCTTTGTGTGTAAAAGATCTGTTTATGAGTAGAACTAAAAGCTATGTGAGCAAATGCTTTGCTTTGGCATAAATATTTCCTTCCTTAAATGGTTTATTGAAGATAATTTGCGTATATGACAAGTATTAGTCTTGTTTGTCCATTGGATGTTTATCGTCTGTGCACAGATACAGGGTCCTCCATATCAGGAATTTCCTTATCATTGTATTTATTTATTCCGATAATTAAATACTTGCTGATAGTGGCACTCTGATCTTTGTAATATTAAAACAAATCCCTTTTGTGGCATATGCTTAGCTTGCTGCATATCTGATAAGAAGTACTCCCTGGAGTCCAGTGTCTGGCCGTTATCTGAAACTGAGATTAGGGAGAAGATTAGTACTGTAGAAAGTCTTTTTTTGGACTGTTCTTAGAATGTACAGCTTTCAGACCCTGAAAATGGCTCCATCTTAAGTGGAAATTTCCACTGTTTAGATAACGCTGATTGACTTCCATACAAAATCTCCCATGGCACTTGTAATCCCAGTAGTGCTATGTTGTTGCTTGAAACTTAAAGAAATAAAGCTCAATATGTTGTCCCTTGTACACTTAATTATGGCACATTACGAAAGAGAAAGGGCCAAAACAATATGCTTCAGTGTCACAAGTGACTGCTGAAAGGAACATACAAATTTACATTTTTATGAAATTAATGTATAAATGTATAAATATGGAGAATAGAATAATTATGTAAAGCATTACTTTGGTTGCTACTGTGTATGGAATATCAAGCGGAAACACTATATATTTTCCTTAGAATTTGTTATGCAACATAAACAAACAATCTCATGAATTCTAGGTTTTATGTTTCAGCATTTGTTATACAAAGGATTGCAGACAAGAAAATGTTGACAAGATTAATTCACCCATGATCATGTTTACACAATGTTAACTTTGAGTACTTAAAAAGTTTTGCCTGAAAAGAAAATGCCTCAATTTTGATGAGGTAGGAAGAATTTTGCCATACAGTGCTGAAGCATGGAATGAACTGGGTCTCTAGACACAATGCTGTGAATTGTTTGACATTATTTCATCTAAAGCTGTGATAAAATAAAAAATAGAAGAATCTCTTAACTGGTATCTGTCAGCCTGATAACAAGGTATAACTATGTACGTGGAGTCAATTGGGGCATCTTCATTATGCAAATAACAAGGGCAGTACCTACGTTGGTGTAATAGAATATAGACCCATTGCAACCAGTGCACTCCACCAATATTTCATAAGTAAAGTCATTTACAGATGTAATTTGATATTCAAGTTCTCTGAAAACTGTTGTACAAAATCAGCAGTTGATTAACTGTAAAGCTACATTCATTGGCTCTTTTTTTACCACACGTACAGCTAGGTAATCGCCTCTCCTTGCTTGTGCCACCATGATCACTTCCCCTCATCTTGGCGATAATTAGCCATTATACTCACATGTCACGCTCTTCCTCATCTCCTCCACTGGTTACCAGTTATGGCTGAAATAAAAAGCAAAAGTCAGCCCCTAGCCTACGGGCCAGCAAAAGGAACTGCTACCTCTTATGAACAATTTATTATCAAGCCTTGCACTCCTGCCAGACCACTCCACTCCGTAACCAATAATCACTTTGCTGTCCCTTCCCAAAGCGTCCCTCACTCTCAATCACTGCTTGTCTCTACTCTGGCTCCCCACTACAATAATCAGGACAGCTCAGTCACTGTTCATCTTCCATCCTGTGACCACATCTGTTTGGTTTGCAAGTTCGATGAAGGAGCCATGTATTCTGAGGATTTGGTTGAATGCCCCATACATATGATATAGCCACAATAGCCACAAATCTATTTAGTACCTAAAGCATTATATCCTTAAATCTACATTAAATGTAAATGTGAGATTAGCAAAAGCAGGCCTATATGATTTGGTTAGGCAAAGAAGTATTTCACGTTAGCTAAAACTTTAGGTATCTAATTTAGACATAAGAAACATCACGGCTCCCATGTCGCCCGGTGGTCCTACTTATGATCCACAAAGATTTTAATCAGATCATCCAGGAGATTTTTTGGCAAACTTGAGACAGGCATTCATGTTCTTCCCACCTTGCAGACCAGTGTGTTTCTGATGATGGAGGAATGAACATTGATAGCCAAGCCAAGAGAGTCCTGCAGACTCTACGGTTCTCTGTGACTTTCCGTTTACGCCTTGATCTTAGAGAGATTTTTACTGGGCAACCACTCAAAGCTTTTTGGTAAGCTTTACTACTATCCCAGACTTTTCCTGTTTTGACAGAATGACTGATTGTTGACCCCAAGAGCCTTTGAAACCCTTTCCAAACCGAAAGGAATCAAAAGCTTTTTTCAGAAGATCTTCAGGAGTATATATATTCTTAAAAATTCATTATTATGGAAAGGGCCAGTGTTAGCCAGATGTATATTGGTCCAAATCAGGCAAGTATTCAAACTGGGCTTAATTATCCATTTACTTGCATCAAGTTAACTGAAGTTGGACTTTCCACACACAGTGATAGCATTATTGATTACCTTGCATATCAAACAAATGTAGTATGCACTAACTAAGCACTAAAGTAATTGCTAAACCTAACTTTTTTCTCTCAAACCCATTGTATATATTACAACCAATAAAAAGATCTGAACATGCAAAAAAGCAGGTAATCAGATAGAGGACAAATACATTTTACTTTTCAACTGTATTTATGCATACTGTGCATATATCTTCATACAAAATCAACAGAATGCTAGCAGGAAATAAAACAATACACTCAGGAATACATTATGAGCTCAGCCTTTGGTTTTTTTTCATCATGTATTGCAGCTTTCTGTGTTTAAGTGTGATTAAGTGACCACAGCCATGAATGCTTGAGACTCCTTTGCTGATGAGTTACGAGGTGTGCCGTGCAATAGAGAGGATGTGATAGGACGAATGGCGCAGACAGGGTGAAGGATACAGAGGGTAATTGTGTCTGTCTGTGCAGCTTCGCTGATTGAAAGCCTGGGGGGAGTGTAGGTACAGTAGCTTACTCCGTGGTCAATCCGCAAACATCCCACTCTTCACCAGAGAGCTTTCATTCCACATGAATTAATTGTGAATGTGAAAAAAACCAATCTGCACCATCCTTTGAGAAGAAATCAAGTGAGCGCTGAACAGAAAGGGGAGGGGTAGAGTGTGGGGGGGTGCAGAGGATATAGGCGCAAAGCCGAAATGGAGATTTTTTTTAGGCCTAGCCACTCATTGAAACCTCCCACCAGCAGAACTGACACTAATCTTGGCACCCAATTACTGTAATGTGGTGTGGAATAGCTGGCTATGTGTTTCTTTCCCAAGACTAGGGCCTCATTTTTGTAATCCTTTAAAAGCACTTAAGAAATTGATGTTACTGCCTGGCTGTCTGTTAGCGGCCTCGCCTCCCGCCTGTTTGCGGGGAGTATCCTCCCTCTAATTGGATCATCTGAGTGTGATCGGAGTTGCTGTGCTCAGATTATGTAAGACTGACTTTGTACCTGATAACCCAGGAAGACTGATCCTGCTGCTACCTGCTCTGACCTTAATGTAGATAAGTGGCTCCTTTCATCCACATCTCCTGGGCCTGTGAGGGGAGGGGGGAACATCTTTATTAAGAAATCCACAGCTATATTCATTTCAGATAGGCTTCAAAATGCAATAGATATATCTTTTTTATCCATTTTCATACAGTGGAATACAGAGTTGAATGAGTATTAATAACACTATCCGTTTGGTTTGCTTCATATGTGTAATTTGCTCTGCCTGTTATTTGCACTGTGAAATGATTACTTATTACCTATTCGCTGAGGAGTAAAATTGGTTTATGTTTGTGAAAGCTCCCCATTTAAAGTAATGTTTTTAAAAAAGCATTGTTCTCGGCTGTCAGGCTGTACAACACAGTCAGCGCGCGGTTTTTCACTGTGAAACACACGAATGCACAAATGTGGCATCGCGTGCATATAGGAACAATGATTGAGGATCTTGGCAAATGGGAGCAGCCGTCCTCCACAGGAGCGTTTGCCTGCCTAGCCAGGGCGATACGGGGATATTCGTTGAAAGGAGGGGTGTGGAGGGTTCGTGCTCCATACACCTTTTAAGACCATCAGAGAGTGTGAAAGGAGATGATTAGATGGTCTCATTGGGTTCCACCGCAGGCTTAGTCCTGCTTGAGTGAGCCTTGGGAGAGACTCCAGTCCTGGATGGAGAAACGGTCTGGTGTACCTTGGCAAGGCTCCATGTTTTAACTGCAGACCTGTGAGGCTGTGCCACATGCAGGTGTAGAGGAAAAATGTATACCATGCATCATACCACTTCTGTTTTAATTCTTTCATTTTGATATTGTGATCACCAATGGCTGATGATCACATGCGAGGAAATACTTGTGTTTTTTTTCATGTTTTTTTTTTCCTCGCTGTGATCCTAAGTGATGTTTCTGTAAACGTTGTGGTCGGAAGTAGGCAACAAGCATTCTCATTGGTCCAGGCATCTCTTGTGCAAGCCAGGTGTCAGTCCACTACGGGAATCATTTTGTACGGTCCACTACGGGAATGATTTTGCACGGTCCACTACGGGAAGCATTTCGCTCTGACAAATGGCCCAATTCAATCAGTGCATCCTCTCTGCTCTCTGTTTGCCTTTCTTTATTAAATCTGTGAATCGTCTTGAGAAGAAACAGGGTAATAAATTTTGCTCTCAGTCAATTTAGTATATAGAAGACAGACTTTGCCCTCCTCCCATGCAGTTCACTCACACTGTACTCTGTGGGGTGAGAAAGAAGATTCAGTCAAACTGAGATCTGACCGCAACTGCTTCGGTAAAAAAATGCAGTTTACCCAAATTTCATTTGCCCTTCAGGTTTTATTATTACAATTGTAATTTACATGGAGCATTGTCAGTATTGTTGGCTCAGTATCATTCAATGTCATATTATCCTAAACTGCTACCGTTAATGAAGTCTACGGTCCTGAATACCTCTCTTGAATTACTTACGCTACATGAATGTGGTTTCAGACCAAAATTTGTGTGTGTGTGTGTGTGTGTGTGTGTGTGTGTGTGTGTGTGTGTGTGTGTGTGTGTGTGTGTGTGTGTGTGTGTGTGTGTGTGTGACAGGATCCAGTAGGATCCTGAAACAGATCCAAAAAGGCTGAATTTAAGTAGAAGAAGATCCACTGATGGTGGCTTCATAATTGCAGAGCCCCCTTTTGGTGTAAATGCAGGGGCTGGCGTCATGCTGGACTACCCCTCTTTGCTAATGGGGTCCCATGGCACAGGAGGTGTCAGCCTCAGAGAAATAGATGACTTCTACACACATCGTGTTATTATTTTCACTGCCATTACAGAGCATCTAGGATACTGTTAAATGAAAACATCCCTGATATAGCAGATTTTTCTTCTGTAAATTGATGAAATTGCAGAATCTAAATATGAAAAAAAAATTCTAATAACTACCACAAAATGTGTTAAAGAATACCATACTACCATACAATCTGTAGTTGCAAAGTAGCTTGAAAAACTTTCATGGGTGATGACCCAGACAAGGATTAAGCCTAGTCCTAGACTAAAAACATTTTTTCCATTAAGATTTTTACTGAAATTTTCTTTTAGTTTCGGACTAAGCCTACTCGCTGTTTGGGAAACCAGCACTGAAAGTGTAGTGTATTTTAGTTCCTTGGTATGGAGGTCATGGAAAGCAATGCATCCTCCAAAAAGAGGCTTGCTTATAAATGTATATCAGCTTAGAATTGGTTTCTCAGTATTTCTCCATTTCTGAAACTATTTTCTGAACAGAAGTTCTCTTCTGAACAGGGTTTTTTAGCTGGATTCCTTTTCTGACCAAAGGAAATTTACAATTCTGAGCACACAGACATACATTTTTCAGTAGGTTGCCATTTCAAATATTTGGATGGTATTTTGTACTTCAAGATCACTATATATAAATATCTCATAGCATCTGTATTTCTCTACCTTTGAATGACAGGTGTCGTAACCAGAGAGTATGTGCTTATTTACACCGTTTCTCAAGCATTACTATATATCCATTCTCTCAAAGTCACCTTAACCAGGCAACAAGAGCAAAAACAGCAATAATAATAATAACAGCAATAATAATAAAAATACATTATTATTAAATTAATAAATAATAAAGATGAAATTTGAGCAGGAATTTTAAACTCATTACAGTTTTGATCAGATTCAGTCTTGTGCCTCACAATGACACAACCCTCAAGCCTAGACATGATTGTTATTGAAGTGATGACATTATATTTCCATTCATTTCATGATGAATATGGAAAGGCCTCACTGAAGGAGGAATTTTGGGAAAATAGTTGGATAGGTACCTGCTGTCACCCCCCTTCCCCATCCAATAATAATAATACTCTCCACATGTCAGATGGGTAGTAAATCTGACTCCAGGTTCCTTCTTTTCAGTCTAATTGACACCATTAATCAACATAAATCTCATTAAGGTGAGAAAAGACAGACCTTCAGGAACACAAAGCTCCTCTTTATTCTGTGTCCTTCCTCCAAGCCCCCCTCCCACACCCACCCACCCACCACTTCTGAACACATTGTTGTCCTTTCTCTGGGTACCAGCTCCCTTATCTACCTCCACCCCCCACTCCACTGTTACCCAAGACAATGGCAGGCGTCGACCAGTTCTCACTCAGGACGAGTCGTAACACTGCAGGTGGCCTGTCAGCTGCCATCATCCCACGCACAGGCTCCAAATTAGATGCCTGAAAAAAATTCTCCCCTTCTACCTGACAACTGAGGATGCTCACGTCTTTCTCCAATGAAGGACTGATCGACCCAAATAGTCATAAACAATAATTACTTGTGTTTTTGTCACCTTTGTTTGGTCTAGGAGGGTAAATGTATATTTTCTTTTTTAGAATTTGCTTTGTGGTACAACCACATTCACCTCGACATGGAGAACAATTTTATCAAAATTCCTTTGTTGCTTAAACACACCAGTGCCATTTGCAATGATGCCCGGTTTAAAGTTGAATTGAAGTTGGTATAATTCTAACTGTCCTTGTTGGTACAAGATTGGTTTCTTTTGTGAAACCTATTTCACAATGTTTTAATCTCTCTCACTTTCTATTCTCTCCTGCTCTTACACATCCATGGTCACGCACACACACTTTCTTCACAGTTAGTATTCAACATTCCTTTTTGAAATCCCTTGTTAGTCAAGCAGCGTCGTGCACACTAAATACAAAAGGCTCCCAATCTTTTTTGCTACGGGCATAAATTACTCCTGCACGCCATATTCTGTAAAAGCACAGCCCAGTTATGGATTGCTGCGTTCTGGACTTGACAGGAACATAATTAGAAGTCTTGATGAAATCTACAAAATTATTCCTGCGTGGCTCCAATGGTCCTGAAATGTATCCGTATTTGTCACTGTGCGCTTGAAGGGCCTGTTAGCACGCAACCATCCTGGTTTTATTCATTTATCCTTTAATCTGGGGATGATGTAGGAACAGTTGGAGGAGTGGGGAGATGGGGGTATTTAAGGTTCACATTCAAATGGAAAGAGCATGTCTCTTCATTTCACCCAAAGTAAGTGGGGGGAAGAACCACTGTTGTCTGCTGTTTTTAGGTGAAAATAATTTGAAAAGTCTGCTTTTATGGTTCCATCAACTAATTTATCTGTTTTTGGGGGTGGGAGATGAGGTGATTTGCATGTATTATTTTCAGATATTATGCATAATTGATGTCTGGACTGTCATGCTCGAAATGATTGATGCTGTGGTATTCAGCACCAAGTTTTTTATCAAAATTAAATGTTTACACATTTTGTTTTCTGCTACCCTCAACAAATCTTATTTATTATTGTTATTTTAAGATAGGAATATTTCTTAGTCTTTTTTAAAATCTACAAATTAAATAGCGACAAACATATGAAAATAGAAAATGAAAATCAAAACAGATGTTTATTTAATGCTTACACAAACACAAGGTATGTCAACCTTGGCATATATTTCAATTTAAACTGAGCTTCCTAAAAACGTCCAATTTAAAAATCAAGATGCACAAGCTGATGCCAGTTCTGTGAGGCTAAAACCCACATTCTAACACCCAGTTTATTGAAAAAAAAATCAGTTTTAGCAAAGCTCAAATTTCAAGCTTAAACCTGACAGCCCTAACACACATGCGCACACACACCTCATAAATGCAGTACTCTATAAAACAGCTTCTATGTGCTTATTAGCTGCTGCATCTTTGTGATTTTTATATTTCCAGACGAGGAAAGGCTGTCAGAAAAAGTGAGTGCGTATGAAAGAGAGAGAAAGGCTTCAGACAAATTCTATATCCTTGGTCTTCTGACAAGTAGAATAAGCAGAGCTCCCATGTTTAACTTCCAGGATGGGACGTAATTGGTTCCATCTACATAGAGAGCCCCAGAGTCCGCCAGTCAAATATTTGATGCCGTAAACTGTATGTTGCTTGGCAGTACTCCTGTGAAGGATCCATTGGGGCATGCTGTTAAAAGCTGTATGCAGTTGGGGAAAGTAGAAATGATTTATACTCCATTTAGGAAAAAAGAATACAGCAATACTGGACATTTTCATTAACATGGAGCTAAACTGTTGCCGAATGTATCATGTAAAACTGTATCCTATACAGGTTTATGCAGAAATGATATTCATTTCAAAGTGTATTTGTTTTATTACGGTAATAGAGAAGTTGTGTTAGAATTGAAAAGGTGTAACTTCAAATATTTTTATTTAAATTTTACTAAGTAAATAAAGGATTTCCTCACAGGCATTGCAGCCATGGGGGTGGGGTGGGGACATGTCCCCCATACTTTTTCTGGATCATCATCTAACCCAACCTGTTCCCATACAGCTGTCTTGCGAATGCTCCCTCTGCATCGGGATTCAAACCTACAGAGCCGGGTCGGGGGTCCACAAGCTGCCAATGCCTCTCAGATTAAATATCCTATATTCATATTTAAAACACACACTTCTGCTTTCTCATGTTTGCAAACCTGTGGTCTATCAATACTAATTTAATACATTATAGGCCTATATGAGAATAATAGTCCAGCTGTGCTATATTTGTCTCAGTGAAGTTTGATTGGTGAAATATGAAAATATAATGATTTCTTTGAATACAGGAGAGGGCAGTCAATGGGTTAATTAGAGCAATGTCTAATCTTAAAGTAGCAGTCTACATATTTTTGTACTCCTACCTCTTCATTCAGAAAGGGCAGTTACTTTATTTCCAAAATGATCGTAATACTTGTGAAATTCCTTTTTCGTGCGGATATCTTGAGACACATTTCATAACATGTAGGCTAGGCTAGTTATAGCATTTCTGTTTGTGTGGGTCAAGTATGCAAAGAGTCAGTGAACAGCTACTCACAGCTTCATCCCCACCACTTTGATAATACTCGATATGACCCTGGATTTGCTACTGATCAAATCTCTTTAAGTAGCAACCTTCGTTCAAAATAGTATATACTAAAATAGCTAAAAAATAGTTTATTTTCTTTAGTGTTGTGTAAGGGAGGTGATAATGTGCCATGAAAACACAATTTATTAATTTAAAGATCATTTATATTTGTTTAGTATTGCCTGGCATTTTTTCATTGTTTGTAAATTGAGGTGGATTTGAGAGGAGATGAAGTCAAATCCTTGAGCTGTAGCAGTATACATTCTCATATATTGCTAACAACCAAGCAAATAGGAGGAATAAATAATAATAAATTATTGTCAAGACGTTACCTGCATTGTTCCTTCTAACTCAACAGATGGCAAACAGGTTAATGTTATGTTCAGCTAAGTATACCTATTACTCTTTTATAATTGCATGGGTAGCCTTCATATAGGCTACATTTTTCTATAACATTGAAACACATGCACATTGTCAGAGTGTAACCCTGTTAATATCTTCGATGTTTGTGACCTAAAAAGAAGGAATACTTGTGGGTAGCTAACATATTATTCCTTTAATTGGGTGACTGAAACTTGTCTACCAGAAACTTGGTGACTGGTAAAACAAAGAGAACATTCTTACATTGTGTGTGTTTGGATAGGTACCATTAATATGTTAAATAAATATATGTTTACCACTTCATTTGTGTATTGTACAAAAAATAGAACTGAACCATGAACCCAAAACCAATGTATTTACAATGCTGTGGGTTTGGAATACCGATAAATGCATTACTGACATTTATTTGATCATAGCCCGCTGGAACAGTTCTGTCACTGTACTTCAAGAAGTTCATGATTTTTGTCCAACTGTTTGTGTGAAGGAAACGTTACTTCTGTCCTCCAAACACACAGCCAAGTGTTTTAAAATGTCTTCCTTCCGAGCAGTGATCAGAATCAGCCCGTCATTCAGTTTCAGAAAGCTAGTGAGAGCTCACGTCATGAGTGCAGCTGTGCTGAAAAAGTGTCTGTGTATTTCATAAGAGAAAAGTAGGGAGGGAAGATAACTTATTTAAGCTTGGTATATAGGCATACCTCATATACACGAGGGGAAAAAAGTAGACATAGAAGAATTGAACATGGATTATAGGGATGAATATTCTATTATTTTTGCCTGTTCTGGTGATCTCTCCATTGCTCCATGGTGCTTGAGAGGACATATTTATGTGGCAGAAAGTCATCTTTTCCACAGCCAGGCTGCCTATCGGTGCTGGCGAGGGGAGAACCACACTTGAGCCGCAGATTAAGCACATGCAGTTGTGATCCCCGTCCATCATAAACATAGGCTAATTTAGGAACAGTTTTCTTCGTGGTTTAATATGTTTTAGGATAATGAATGCATCAAGAGTGTTTGCGGCCGGCGACAGAAACACGCCGGCGGAATTAGGCAGCAGGATATGGGCTGCATCTTGGCTCCGTCGCTTTGAACGAGACTCCAAAGACCGCCGTCTCTTTTCTCCGCCACGTAATCTCAAAAGATGATTAGAAAGGTTTTCCCATCCCCTGAAAACAATCCGACTGGTCCGTGTGGGTAAATTGCATGCAAACACAGAACTAACAGGAAGACACATCCACTACCCATCTACATGGCAGCTGTGTGGAGCAATGAATACAAATGCGAGCAACTTCAGGATTGTGGGTTCAAATCCCAGCTGGGATTATATGAAGTACGCAATTAATGCAGCCTTGATGATATATGCAATATAGTCACATCTTCTTACGAAGATGTTTTGGGGAATTGAGTTATCTTTCTGTTTATTTGCTTCACAAGATCCAAGAATGTTTCACTGCTCTGTCAGGTTACCCTGGCACCAGAGAAAGGTTGGACTGGAGAGAAACTGAGAAACATTAGGATTTATCCAAGACTACCTTGATCTGAATTGTCAGGAACTCTCCACACTGGTGAACACAATTTGCTTTGTGCAAAAGCCATAGATGGTACAGTACAGAAGGTGCAGTCATTTTTCAAGCTTCTATGGGCACATATAAAATACCGTGGTCTAAAATTTTAGACATGATCTATTTCTTATGGTCTAATGATAAATAGTGATAAATATATGATAAATATATTTCCATTTGATTAGAAGCATAATTTTTTATGGTGAATGATGCAAATGTTCTAGATCAGGGTCCTGGAGAGCTACATGGAGTCTGCTAGTTTTCGTTTTCTCCTTGGACTGATTTTGAGCAGGTGAATGAACAGTGACACCCAATGCTTTATGTTATTTAAGTACTGAGTATTAGTGAAAACCAAAAATACCTGCAGAGCCATTCACAGTAAACAGGAGCTGAGGAGGAGTCCCTCCCATTTCAGCTGAGGTTCTGAAAATAAAGCATTTCAGTGCAGGACTGCTGATCTTGGGTCTGATTTCCTCTGCCTAAATCTTAACCTCATTCACTATGAGCTGTCATGCTAAACTGATCCTGGGTCAGTGCTCCTGCTGAGCCTCCTTATGAGTATATGCCTTCAGTCCAGCTTAGTTCAGCATTGAGTGGAAAGAAAATTGTGACAGCCGCTCTTCCAGCCCCTCAGGGTCAGGCTCCTCCCTGACGTGAATTTTCCTTGGGCTCTGGGTTAAGTTTTGTGTCAGTCAGGATTCACAGGGCAAAAGGCCACCGAAGGGGTGGGGAGGGGGCTGCAATAAGCTTGGGCAAAATGGTGTTATCGGACACGCAATTCCTCACACCCAGCTACCCTTGTTATAAAAATAACCCCCTGTTACAGAAAGGAACATTCTGACAATGTAAAATGTACAATTAATATTGTATGTGAATGTATTTGTGTTGAAACATTTTCTTTAAGGTATACAAAGGCACACAGCCAGTGAAGGGTTGCATATGTAGATCTGTGAGGTTGTAAACCATGTGCAGCAGTAATGTGACAATAAACAGAAAGCGAGTGCTGATTGTATGCAAATGAGACATGCGTAACCACCCAGAGAAGGAGTCTCCCAAGTCTTTTTAAAGCGTGCTGCAACAGAGGCTACATTTGCTTAAGGACTCAATGGGGATTCTTCAAGGACAATAACTTCCTGTGTAAGGTGAGTGAAATCTGAGCCTCCTAATGGCTTTTGAGAAAAGACAAACTGGAAGAAGGAAAGGTCAGGCCGAGGTTCCAAAATCACCCATCGAGAATTAGCAGTTTTTAAGAAGTCGGCTTACACTGCACTACAATACAGGGGTGATCCACTGAAATACACTTTCAGCAGTTGAATTTTTATGTGGGTCACAGGAGGTTTGAACAGCTCTGTGATCACAAGCATAACATTCTTGATGTGTTATGTTCTTCCAAGCAAAATCAATGTAATGGCAATTTCCACCTGTGTAAAAAATGATCTTATCTCAATTTTCTGTTGTCTTTTAGTCTTGGTACACAGCTGAGTATGTCTCCATAAGTGGTGAAAAATCAGACAGTCATTTTAAAGATGAACATCTGATAAACTAAATACAGTGTCAATACAGTGGTAATTTGGAATGTATGACAACATAAAATCTTTATGGAAATCGCATATATAAATTGCATTTCCTTTTTCCCTTCCCTTTACCTGTTCTTGAATTTTTCTGTTTCATTTTTATGTACCAGCATTGGCAATGTGGCCTGTCAGCCTCCAATGTCTGTTTAATTAACTGCATATTAATGCAAATTTTCTGAAACCAGTATAATGCCTTTTATCTGGAGGGACTGTATCACATGATCACAGAGGAAAATAAAACACTTTATTGGTTGACATGTTATAACACATGTCATAAGGCATTATGACGTGCTTATGATATGGTGATAATGGGGTTATGAGGAAAGCTGTGAATACATTCTTACAAAAAGGTGTACACAGACCTCCACAAAATTAAAATGACTGGAATTTAAACCAGTGTATTTTACATCTGTCATTACTTTTTCATTAAGTTGCAATGAAATAGTAAACTACTTAAGAACTTAAATGCTAAAATTGCACAGTGGCATTGAAAACAAACATGTGTTTTCACACATTTCAGGTGTGAAAATATAAATCCGTTACAGTTTATGTCTTACTAATATTTATAAGACAAGGGATTCTTGCAGTAAGTAAAAACTCTGGTATTTGCTGTTACCGTTTCCCATTTTAATGAGATTAGCATGCACTATTTGGTCATTAAAGTGTCTACAAATTAAAGGTTTTCCTAAAGAGTTTCAACTTGAAAAATGTGAACGCAAGCAAATTACAGTCAAAGTATTTGTGGAGTTCACGGGGCAAATATTTCCAATCTAGTGTTGCTGGAGAGGGAATCATTTCCAGTCAGAGATGTAACTGTGGAGCTGCCAGACAATGGGGCACTCAGATAGCCAGTCTGCTGCTAGTATCCCATGTCTGCTGCTATTTAACATTCCCCCACAACAGCGAAACACTCTGCTTTCATATGAACCCAAATGAAGTGGTTCAGTCCTCTCTCCATCTTTCTGTCTTAGTCCCTTAGTTCTCATCATCCTTCCTTCCAATCTCTCACCCACATCTCCCCTGTCCTCCTCCTATCCGTCCATCCTCCGTTTGCCTGTCTCACGCCGGCGAGGAGTCAGAGGGAGATATGAGGCTTGGTCAATTTGTTCTGACATAAAGAGATGTTTAGGTGTGTGAAAGACATGGCAGACAGAGAAAGAGAGGGGGAGAGTGTATGTGTGTGTGTGTGTGTGTGTGTGTTAGAGAGACAGAACCAGGAAGAGAAAGAGAGAGAGCGTTTGACTGACATGTGGCCTGACTTGTTTTCTGGGACCTCTCTCTCCCCTGCGTTCCTCCAGCAGTGCCGCCGTGTCCTGCTTCACTGCCGCTGTCTAATCTTGGGGGGTAAGAGAGCAGAGGGTCCCCTGGGCATCCCTACTCAGCACCTTGTTAGACAGCCCTCTCTGAGAGCATGGGCTCCGACATGTTCCGCCACACTTATCTCTGCCCTCCTCCTCTATCTCTGCGTCTCTTTCCCTTTCTCATCCCTGTCGTGGCAGCGTTCAAGCCTCTGTTTAGGGACGTGCGCACGGCAGACTGCTGGAATCCAGCATTGCTTGATTAAGTATGTCCAGGACCCTGATTTAGCATGTCTTTGTGTTCTTATCACTGTTACCCAGTAGTATGGAGTACTTCCCTTTGCTGTACAGAACATATCAATCGAGGTCAAATTCTAGTCTCTGCTAGGTATTTCCCCCGATCAAAGCAAAACAAACACAGATCTTACATCCATCTCTTCTAATTGCATTTACCTGGCTGTCCAGCATCCAAAGTCTGTTATTCCTTTTAGTTTGTGGAGTGTCTATCTCACCCAAGGCCACAGAAATGGGTTGTTTTGGAAGGTGAATGGAAGTAATGCTGTTTTAAACAAGCGTAGGCATGGAGGAGTGGTGTATTTTGAAATAGAGGGTTTCCGGAATCCATGAGTGGTAGAAAGTGTTCCTCTCTCTCGCATTTGAGACTTCCCCTTCCTACATGCTGTGAAAATGTTAGACAGAGTTTAGAGAGAGCTTCCAATCAAGTGTGATTTATTGAAGAGAGTAAATGATGATCACAGTGTACAAGCACCCTGAGTAAATTGCTTTGATCTTTGTATTGTGTCCATATCAGAATTGTAAGGCAAGCAATCTCTGGATAGCTTCATGCATTTGCCCATTAATACCCATTGAATTCCAAGCTACAAATATAGACATCACAAAATTATAGCACAGAAATTGAGGCAAGCTGAAACACAGAGAGCAGGGAGATCTTCACACAATGACAGGGGTTGTTGGTATGTAAAATAATATTACTACAAGCAAAATTCCACCTCATGAGCTCAGTGAAAATTCCCATTTTGGCATGGAAGCGCTTTGACTCCTGGACTGGACAGAGACCGACAATCATTTCCTGTGTTGCAAGTGAATTTGGAGAGGACATCCATAATTAATTGCAGCTACGATGCTGCTGTCTTAGCCATTGTGTATGATTCTGCCCTGGATAACACATGGGGACAGATGGGTCGAGCACACTGCGAATGGCCTGGTGACAGAGTGACGGACAGCAGTAGCCTACTCGCTGCTGCTGGTTAACTGTGATTCAGTCAGGGTTTATGCAAATTAGCAAGTAATCATCCAATGGAGAGCCATATGATTACAAAGTCATATGATTACAAACCATTTACATCTTTAGTGTCATTAGTATACCTGGTTGGCTCAGATGTTTCAGAGGTTAGTACCTGCCAACATCCACATGTTCCTTTACTGAAACCTCTGGTTTCCTGTTTTTGGTGGCATCAAATGAAACTTACAAAGAGAATAAAAAAAGATGTGCCAAGGAATTTTGAAAAGAGCCATCTGGAATCTATTTTGTGAAGACCTTTAGCTCTCTGCTGGAGGAGGACAGCAGTAACACATTTCAACTAATTATTAAATAATTTTGGGCTTGAAGACATGGATGTTAAAAGTGAAGCACACCCTGTGACAGGAAGACCTTAACACCAGCAGGTCAGGGGCACAGACAGTCTGTAATTTCAGTGTGAGCACAGTAACAATGTCACATATTCTATCACCACGCTAAACCTTGAGAGAAGCCTTCTGGAATAAATTAACTGGAAGGATTAATGGTGGATTAGCAGCAGCTACTGAGGAGAGAGATAGTTTATATGAAAGTGGTTCCCTTAAGCTGGTGAAGATGGGCTTAGGAATGATTCCCAGGCCTTGGTTTACAATCAAATGAAAAACCCCACTCATTCAGCCCAATTGTTTAGGTATTATTTTTTTTCTTTCAGTGTATTTTTTTTTTCAATTTTCAAGTTTCACAAAATGTTTGTAAAATACAGCACATTCTGTACAGAAAAACAATATTTCTAGGAGTGTATACCACCTGACCAGCATTTTAACAAGGCAAAACAAAAATATTGCTTTTCAATGAGAAAGTTAAAATGAGATGAAAACATTGTCATATAATTGAGATTGCTACTATATAGTTTCTTCTTTCCTAATTTCTAATGAATTAGCCTTGATTGGCCTCCATATTGTTTTCTGATTTGAAACTAATTTTAAAACTTCATGTGTTAACAGCCTTTTTTCTGTACCATGGCAACACAAAGCTAATTAGAATATATGCAGTAAGTGGGCTTCCTAAATGCAAGCTAATTATCTTTTCCACTGGCCATGACCAAAGTCAGGAGGTAATTGGCCCACAGCAACATGACACTTCCAATCATCAGCCGAAATTAGCCGCTCTTTACAGGGCGAGGCCCGCGCTCTCCCCATCGATAGGGGGAACAATCAATTTGCTAAGTGGCCATGCAGTTCTTTGTTTCTCATTAATTAGCCTAATTGCAAAGTGTTCATCTTTTGAAGAAGGCACTCGTTTGCCAGAAAGATTGGAGGGGTTGCCTATGTGTGAACCAGTGCGTCTGATGCCAGCAACACTCAAAATGGTGACATGGTGGTATTTCAGCAACAGACAAGATAGTAGCCAGCTTTATTGCTCTCTCTGTATAGTTGTGCACACAGAACACACCCTCTTATCCTTTGATCCTTTGCCCTTGTGGTTCCCTCTGCTCCTGATATCAGGGATTAAGTCAATGATCAGAAACTCCCTCTGATAGAATTTCCCACTGTAGGATCTTCACTCCATGTCTCATATTCCAATTGTTCCAGTCACATTCACGGTGTACTGTAGGTATTACTCAAATTGTATTGCTCCACTCCCATCCCTATTGCTTAACCTCCATCTGACTGTTATTGTCATTTGTTTCTGCCATTTGAGGTACATTTGTAAAGAATGGGCCTGGAGCCTTCAAACCAACAGAGGCAAGTTTCCCCATTGCCAACTTTCTTACAAGGAAAGTAACTATTGGTCACACAGAAAGATGCTGGA
Source organism: Albula goreensis (assembly GCA_022829145.1). Taxonomy (NCBI): domain Eukaryota; kingdom Metazoa; phylum Chordata; class Actinopteri; order Albuliformes; family Albulidae; genus Albula; species Albula goreensis. The sequence goes on from CM040749.1 coordinate 28,186,888, forward strand.
TAAATTTTAGATAAACTCAGAAATTTCATTCCTCACACTTCTTCATGAATAAAAAAAAAAATTCATGTAATTGAATAGGACAAATGTTAATTGAATGTTGGCAATTTTAGCTCCCTTTATCGTCCATCACTTTTAGGTATGTGAGAAAATATCATGTTTTACAATACATTCAGACCAAATCCATTCAATGACACTGAATCCTGCCGAACATCTGTAATGAGAAATAAAAATTTTGTTTATCTTCTTGAAAGTTTTGGGAGTTAATTGATAGTAAACCAGTATAATTTGGTGACCGGTGACTAATATCCCTTTCCCACTGGTTCTAGATACAGCACAGTAAATCACACCATTTAAAAAAAGACGCTGATGAGGTTCCAACCAATGTAAATTTTACAAATGGACCATGAGTCAAATCAAGTCATGTAAACACAAACAGCATTCTAAATCCACCAAGCAAGGCTTTGCACCTTCTTAGCTGGGGCTGAAATTCTCCTGTAAGCAGACTTGCCTCTTGGGCAGTTTAGCAGTGGCACTTATAGTGTTGGACACATCATTGATTTTAAGTCTCCATTACATAATGTGTCAGAGGTGTTACCAGTTGTGGCTGTAATGAATGTGTTTCGCTGGCTTCTCTAGTCCCCCCTCACTGTTCTATGTGCTGTTTTCTTTTGGCAAATGGTCCCTTACACTTGACACAGCCACACATACAATTAAAAGCCAAATTTACACATCTACAGAAATTCTGTAAATTTTCCTTGATTCCGTTGACATTTTTAGAGCTGTGAGTCATATTAGATGTATGATGCATTAATATCGCTCTTCACAACAGTTTTATGTCAGAACAAGAAGTTTTGTCTTGGATGAATACACAAGAATAAAACAATATTAAAATCATTTTTTAGAAATGTAAGAAAGTATGTTTTTCTTTTATACTCTTCTTTTGATGACACGTGATGACAGAACAGCTTGTCCAATGTGTGAACAATGTGAGAAAATGGAAAACCATTATTTAAATATGGATACAGTATAAAGAGGATCGTAAGAATATTCATTTACAACTGTGTATTATTCAGGTAGTGCTTAATCAAAGGACAAATATTTCATATTCATTAACCACAAGCATGTAAATGCTAGTTAACAACATTACTTTGTCTAAGAGCAACTGAAGCTGAATGCAGCTGTTCTCCAGTATACATAGACATAGAAGATGGGAGATATTGCCCTCCATCACTGGAAAACCATTGAAGAAGTTGCTTTCAAAGCCAAAGTGATAATTCTATCTGAATCTGTAGCTGTCAATGTGGAAATGACCACTTCAGCAAGATAGTAGCATAATATTTTTTGTAAAAGAATGCCTTGCTTTCAGACACTTGTTTTCTGGTAATTGTCTTGTAACGTGTCTATTGATCAATAAGAACTGAACCTCCCAAGAAATTTACACTGATGTAGGCATCTTGAAAGGATGCATTTGGAATCATTTGGAATCATTTTTTCATAGATGATTAATCATTTCCATCAATCTTGAGAAATTTGCTGGAAAATGATGCATTGTATAAATCTGTTTAAAAAAATAAAATAAGTCATCCTTTGAATATTAAGGTAAGAAATCATTCAAACTTGTCCACTGTTTTTCAGTGAAGTTCTTTCATAGATTAATCTCTTCATCACATTATTCTCTAAAACCAAGATATAGGCATATGCAGAATAAAAAAACCCTCCTCCTGCCTTGAAGGTAGGTGTATTTATCTTCGCCCTCCTCTGCCCTAATTACAGATTAGTAGTATTGGGAAATAGTGGGATTATTGTAAGGGAGGCCTGAGCTCAGCTGGTTTTAGCATGCAGGGCGAGTGTCTGTTCCGGTCCCCTGCACCCCGCTCTACAAGGCAGGGACGTTAGGATTCACAAGCGTGCTCTCCCTGTCACCGTTACCTCGCACACTCCAGCTGCCGGAGCAAGCAGAGCAAATCTTTGCTCAGTTAAGTGAGCGTCAGTCACAAGCCAGCTTGGATCGCAGCCAGAGAGTTGTTAGGGCTCTTTCTGCCCTCTTCATTCTTCCTTTTATGTTTTTTTTTCTTTCTCCCGCTACACCTGGATGAAATATTGATGGCGCTCTGTATTAGACAAACACTCAAGTGCTGAGCTCCACGCAATAGTATTGTTTTGCTATGTTGTGTTTCACTTTTTTATCTCCTTGTGTTTGTGCACAGAAATGATTGGTGGGGGTCGTGACAATTATCATGTCAGGGGTTTGTCAGGTTGGTTTTTGAACCTCATAAATCATTCGCAGTCATGCTATCCTCAATAGTCTTATACAGCCCACCTCCCCACCACACACCACAATCTGAGATTGTTTATATATTTTCATGTATTTACATTCTTATCCTCATTGACGACCTCATTGTGGCTGTTGGCTCAGCTGACAGGTGGGAGACTGCCTTTGTTTCATTATGCAGGCTTAATTATAGGGTTATCATGACGAAACATTTTATTGAGTGGAAATTGTTCGGTGTTTGGATAAAATATCAATTATAACTGACAAATCCCCACGTCTCCTCACTAGATTCATGAGACCATGCTATCAAATTGAATTGACTCTATTTTGTTCTCCAACTATAATGTAAGGCCATCTTTATAGCTTACTTACTTTAAAAATGACCTTTTTTCTGTTTTTAAGAGGGAAAGAGCAAAAACAGAGTGTGACAGTAGACTGTTTTGAGAGATGAATTACCAGGTTTGCAGATGGATGAAATGTGTGGACTTGTGGGAAGAAGAGGCACATTTCATATAGGAAAGAAAGAAAAATCACATATCTGGAGGCTCCTGAGAGACCGAATGCATCCCCTGGGATCCACTTACAGAAATACATGAAAATGAACACAGCACTCTTCATCTCTCACAAAACACTTTTTTGCTTTTCATGGCATCATAAGAGCTCCTCGCTAAATGTAATTTTGAGCACTTTTTCCTTTCCAATTTCGATTTAAACTAATTCATAAGTATGTTATTGTATACATCATTCACACCATGGCCTACATATTCATTCTGAAAGTAAAGTTTCTGAGAGAGTCAAAACATTAATTAATGCCGTGCGCTACTAGCTGACCCATGATCTTGGGCATAGCCACTCTGAAAGTCTGAATGTTTGCAGTGAAGCTATTTAATCGTCATATGAGAGTGGGCAGGAGTACATTACTAACACCTCAACTCTGTGCTTGTGTAGTCCACGTATTCCTCACAGCTATCCCTGTCTGCCCCTTCTAGGCTAGATATAGCTGTCAAAGAGCATATTGATGAGGTATTTTCAAATCTTGAAATTATTTTAAGTGGCTCTCTACTTTGTATTCATTGTCAGTCATAGTTCACAATGAATTCCATTAAACAAATAAATCAAGTGAGTCAGAGCTAAGGACAAACGACCATGGCGTATTGGCCGTTTGACGCTCATGTTTAGTTCCTTCCTGTAATTAACTCTGTGTGTTCTTGTACAGTCGATAATGGAGAGAAGCCTAGGGGGCTCTGACTTTAGTCATTGGCATTAAACCCAAGTTCTTAACCCAGTGTCTGAAATCCATAACTCTCTGTTATAGATGCTAGTTTTTAGTCATTTATTAGAGCATCTGGTGATTTCAGTATGGGCAGTGATTGCTTGTGTGTGTGGTTTTTTTTTGCTTGTGATTTATTTGGAAATTTGATATGGTGAAAATATTGTTTAGAAATTAAATTATGCTTTTGGATACATGCATTAATAGACTATACATAAGCCCACTTTATCAGATACACATACCTAATAGACAGTTGGTCCCCTGTTTTGCCTTGTGTACAGTCCACATTTGCTAGGGCATGGGCTCACAAGATGTTGAAAGTGCATTCTGTTGTCTCTGTTGCTTCAAATACTTGTTTCAGATTGGCTAGTGGTTGATCTGTCTTCTGGCTAGCTTGGTCCATTATGAAGATGGTCAGCTAGATTGAGATGTGATGACTGGGACGCCACTGCAGACAGAATGGTACTTCAGGGTATATACTATGCTTCCATATCAATAATTCTGGATTGGTAAGGTTCCACTGTGTATTTATATAAATATAATGTAATATCATTATGTTCACACAGAAACATTTTTTAAACAATGGGTGTATTTCTGAAATAAGTGAGGGTTATAAGTAACACTTTAAAGGCATGCTGGGAGTGTAAATTCACTGCCATTGTTTTTCCTGCTCTGGAAAAGAATGTCATTGAACTATAAATTTGAAAGAAATTCATTCCTGTATCTACAGCAAGCAGGGAAGCTTCTCATTTATATTCCAGCCATATTTAAGTGCCCTGTGAAAATATATTGTAACTATTACCAAAACTAGGAGCGCCATTTCCCAAGAGCACTTAAATCATGACAGTTTTTCTGGCATATCTCTGTCGGCTGTTGTATTGCGTTCCGTTCGCCTGGAAAGTTACTGTACTACAGTTCCCATATCTCTCCAGGAAAATCTCTCTCGGAGTGGCGTTATCTGAAATGGATAAATGCAAGACGCACACTGCGGTTAAGTGAACCAAATGTTGCTCCTGGCAACTGCTGATACCCCTGTCTCAGGTCATGTGCCTGCAGATGAAAAGTGGCGTGTCTGTCTTGTGACAGGTCACTTCAGTACAAGTTCAGTTTGCAGCATGGCTGGAGAACGGTAGATGAGAGAGAGAGAGAGTGAGAGAAAGAGAGAGAGAGGGAGGAAAGAGCTCTAGAAGCCAATAAGTGCGAGAGCATGGAGTGGAGTGAATGTGCAGAATATCAGTTTGAAGTTGTTGTGCATTTCTATATTTATAGCATGCAGCCTGCTAATGCAATCCGCATCCTGACATCCTGTGGTGATTTAGATGTTCATATCCTCTATATGTTTTCTGCAATGTTTATTGTTATCATAAGGTGCAAGCCTTGCATTTTACCCGTGACCCTGCTGACCCTCTCCTAACCTTTACCCCAGTCTGCTTACCAATCAGCATTCTCAGATTTATCAGTATGAAATGTGATACTGCAGTCTCCCTAATCCAGGGCCAAAAGACAGTTGAGCACGAAAACCATATTGCCCAGAAAGGCTGTGGATAATATGGCGAATGGAAAAACCCCCTTCCTGCTGCTGTAGGTGTCCTACACCCTCCAAAAAGAGCCGTAAGCCTGATGCCGGTAACTGGATCCAAGTTATCTTGCATGCTAACAAGGTCAAAACTCAACACCTGTTCATACCCCCCCCCCCCACTCTGGCCTAAAGGCCCTTTGAAAAAAGGACACAGCAGGGAACAGGTTTAGTGTTGCTTCTCTGTCTCAGTGACTTGTCTTGGGACTTGTATATGTATATTTATTGTACAATTAATACTACCTGTGCAGTGAAAAAAATTGATTTTATTCTATTTCCATCATGGTGAGTGAAGGTTGCGTAGAGCATAAGCACCCCTTACCCACATTTGTAAAGGCATAGCTGAGGTCTAGCAAAAGGTAACCGCAATTTACCCACACTCCTGAATGTGTCACAGCCACCACTTGCAAAATGGTTCTTGGTCATGGCTGTGGAAAAGGGTGATGGCTCTGGACAGCATCTTTTAGCTGGTGTGTGAGAGCGATAATGGCTCGCTATCGTCCAAAGCTAGCTATGTTATAACTAACTTTATCAAAGGTATGTTTGCTAGACGGCTAAAAATTGAACGTAATTATTCCTTCCTTCTGAGGTCCCCAGGGTAGGTCAACTAGTTTGGTTGAGTATGAGAGTGATAGAAGGGGAAAAATTAGGAGAAAAATGGTAAAATGGTAATTTTAAATGTTTGTCCTTATATTATTATTTTAAATAATTATATTTTATAAAATAGTTGTACACAAATGCAACAAATAGTGATTATTTGTATTGTATCTTCATTTTCCTCAGCGCTCTGCATCCTAAGGAAGAGCATATGAGGTAATTGAGTAGCCATCTAATCTCATATGAGCCCAATGGAAGCAGAGCCCTAGAGAAAAGGCCATCTGAAGCCAACCCTAATCCAGATCAAAGTGCATTTGGGGATTAAACAAACAGCAGGGAGAAACAGATGTGCATTTTGCTTAAAGTACAAACAGCAACTAGACCAGAGCAACATAAAGTATAATACCAGCATTGTCAGCTGAGCATAAGTGTGGGTTGATAGAGCTTTGTGGTTGTGGCACAGGTGGGTCCAAAGGCTCCTTTCATTCTGAGGTCTCTGTGTGGTTGCAGTGTGGTGTGTGTAACAGTAGAAGTAGTCAGTGTTGGCTACTATGGTACAGTGCCCTGGAGGTCAAACAGACTATCCTATGAAGCTACCAGCCAGACTTCATGAACTTCATAATGGGAGGAGCTGAAATGAAATGCTGTCAATCATTGATTTGCTTGAGTCAATCGAAAGGTTTTCTGTTCTCCCCGGGGTACCAGAAGGACTGGCTGCAATCACGAATGGCATTTGACAGCTCTGCCCATTTCAAGTGTAATGAATCTAGATTCTCTCATCACACCTGAAAAGGTGCTTAACAGAAACGATAAAAGCTACACGTTCCCAAGGACTGGCCGTGAACACAGAAGACTGTAACAATCACACAAAATGTGTTCCTCACACCTATAACTCAGGCTTGGACACTGTGCATTAAAGAACTCTTTCATATCTAAAGTGGAAAGCCGTGTTATCTCGATATCGTCACTCACTAACTGTACACTAAACAAAGCATTTGTGAAGATATCAGTGGCTCCCTGCCAGTCTTAACACAGCCAACATGGTGCCAATCAGTCTCAGCAACTAAAGGATCCCTTTCAAGAGAGCGACAGATGATCGCTGATATGTTTGTGACAATCCTATCACAATTTACAAAAAATGAAACATCAAAGCCTTTTTATCACACGATTCCACTTACAGGCCATAACATTGCAGATTAAAGAAGTAACTATTTAAACTCCATTTTTAAGCTATTGAATATCTCAAGTAAAAGATGTTATTAAGGAAAAGACACATTATTCAAGTGTTTTTTTTCATTGTGATTTGTTATTTCTTCTCAGAGACATAAATAATTCACTTGAAATGCAGGTACATTAAAATTCTGATAATGCACATTCTAATTGGTATTGCTTCAAAATGAAAACTACAGAGTTTGGGAATGTTGTCATATTTTGCGGCCTTGTTGTAATTATGTTTCAATCAGCAACACCAAAAATAATTATTTGCTGGCTTACAAATACTCATGTTTACCAAATGACTTGCAATTTACAGCTATCATGTCCAGCAAAGCAATCAATGGCCCAACTATAAATTTCCCCTCGTCCAATAGGGGAGTTGTGTTTATTTATTATTGTGAGACAGTACCGCACTGTGTATAACCATCCAGTCTAGTAATATCCGATATTACTGTATTAAGATGCAAATCTCTTTTATTACTTTCTCCTAAGAGGGTGTCAAATAAGCAAAATTTACCTTTAAGTGCTGAGGAATTCAGACCATTAGCAGGACAGTTCATTCCTCTCTGCATGTTTTATGATGTATAAGTATATGTATTTTTTAACAGAGAGAATTTGAATTTGCTCATATACTCATCCTGTATTGTTGGTCTTTTCTTTTGTGAATATTTTTCTATATTTTTAAAACAGGATAGCAGACCACTGATTTCCAGGGGCTTGGCGTATAGTGGTCTGCTACCATGAAACACTACTGTGCGTAACACAAAGCAGGGGTCTGCGAAGTTGTAATTCAGTCGTACCTCAGTGACACATGTTCCTGAGTGACCGATCCCACCGTTATCTTCACCTCTTGTTCTCACACTGACAGCCCTGCGCTCCCGGCCATGCTCAGGATCCTCCGCTTGGCGGAGTCACCTGGGTTACAGGTGGAAAGACACTGACTGATCTCTTGCCAGACAAACCATTATTTTGCCACCGAGAACGTGCTCTAACACGCCAACACTGGCAACTGAACAGGTCCCCCGGTGACCGGGCCTCCTGACCTGCCAGGTCCTCTGAGCTCTCAAATAACAACATTATCCCAAACCCCTACTCACCCAGCCAAGCGCCCTCCACACAATATATTCAGCCCTGCACTGTGTTTTCAATAGATAAACTTCATTTTGTTGTCCTTGAAAACCTCACAACAGCACTCTTTTTTTTCCTATGTAGATTTTTTTCCCCGCTACTTGCAATCTTTATTATTAGTGGAATAATTCACTGGTGGTTGTGCCGTGGCTGAATAAATTGAACGTTGAGCTGTGGCAGACGCTCTGCTCTGGCATACATTTGTGCTCTGTTAACAAAGAGCTGCAGACGGCTAATCCCCCTGGAATACCATACTCATGTTCTGTTTGAAACCAACATAATTAAAGTCACCCTCTGAAGTAACCTATTTATATAAAGAAAGCTCTTTTACAACTCACGAGTCCCATGAATAACCCGTAGGAGGGCCGGCGGTATAATTACTTCACATTTCTAATTTAGGTGAGAGAATATTTGTTATCAAACCTGAGGTGGGGAGAAAAAAAGAGAAGATGGGGGAGGGAGGGAGGGGGCGGAGAAAGCGATATTAGTTTCAAATGAGAGGACATAACTAGAGCTGAGGAGTGGTTAATGGTGGTCTGCTGACCTGGAAAGAGGGGGCTTTGCCTGGATGTCATGGCACACAGCCCTGGGGTTCTCTACGGTGGGGCTCAGAGGGCTGAATCTCCATGTCAAGAAATTCAGAGCAAATTCACAACTTGTTTTCCTCACAATGATGTTACTGCAAGTACATATCATTTTCTATTCTCTTTGGCTACAGTAAGCTCTCCCACTGAGAATCAGGCTGTACAAGCAAGATTGTGCTGTGAGAAGTTAGGAAAATAAATTATAAAATGGATCACTTACACTGAGGCAGATAATAGTGTGATTTCTGAATAAAGTTAGCTATTTAGAGTTCACTTTCTTTATTCAGTCCAAGAGGTGAAACTGCATCGAAATTTACTAGTTAATAGGTACTCTCTTTTTTTTTTTGGTTTTTCTCCCATTTTTCCCATCCCAAACTCAGTCAAACTAGTTAGCCTCTTGCAGCAACAGTATCTTGCTGACTCTGGAGGCGACCATGAGCACTGTGACTTCTCCGATTCAGGTGACAACAAGCCCTTGTTTCTTTATACATTGCAGATGCACCAGTAATTACATACTTCCTAGTTTGTTGGGACGATGACAAAGTCAGCATATATTCAGTTAGTACTGACAGGCGCCTCGCTGAATACGAATGGCCTCTATAGGGCGATTACACTAACAAACCTAACTGGCTCAACCCTTACTTTTCCCTAATGAGGCTGAGTCAGTTGCTGCCCTGCTAATGTTGACCTCAATGGTGTAATGGTGTTACATTTGGTGATCACCCAATCACAGGTCTTGCATTTGCTTCCCAAATGGCTTTATTGTGTTTTATAGTGTTTTATGCACTGGGAGTCCCCCTGTTATTCGTCACTTTGAAATATCTCATCAGTGTACAGAACTTTGTTGGTGGTTGGAGAAATTATTTGTTTAAACATTTCTCAAGGTTACTTCAAACAGTTTGGCTGGTTGGTTCCAGGTAGGATTTATCAAATTTGTTTACTTTGTCTGGATATTTGTCAATTTGATTTAACTTGCCGCTGTTAAATGGCAAGGGGCGATTTCCGTAGTTATTATCTAGCTTTAAGATTGCAGCTACCTGGGCTGGCTGTTACTTGCTATGCAAGCTTACAAAAGTGGAGACTGTGCTGCCACCCACTACCTTGCTAGTACTGATGAGCCTAATTGTCTTTCTGCTACCTAACTGATGTTGTGAGCCAGTGAACTTTTGTAGCTAAAACATTCAAGAGGAAATGACCTACAGTTTATCAGTGTTTTCCTGGAGAAATAAAGTAGTTAAATAATCCTGCCATGCTGTCCCATAATTCATGGGACCATATTGTTGAAGTGTTTCAGGTAAGTCTCATCATGCTGATCTAGGATCAGGTTTCCCCTGTCAGTATTACTATCTTTACCTATCTATGAAAAGACAAACTGATCCTAGACCAGCAGTCCAACTTAAAGACATTTATACACAGACAGGGACAATAAAAGCTTGACAATATAAAGCTTGATTGTAATGCAAAATGATAAGGTTTTTGGATTAATTTTATCCATTGCAAATTGAAAAAACTGTAGCTATTGTAAATGATCCAGTTTTCTTTCCACAGAATCTGTAATTTATATTGTACCATGTATGTCTAAGCAGTTTTAACATCATTTGTTAAGTCCCTTTCATACAACAGTACATGCAGTCACACAATTTACTACTGCCATTTGAACAGAATAAATTCTGCAACATCAGATGGACATTAATTTACAGACTGATGTTTTCTGAAGTGCATATTTTCAAAGATTGATGAAATTATTGATTATGTAATCTCGTATTTTATGAAACTCGTCACCTTTGCTAAAAGGGAGATGGCTTGCATCACATAATAAAATATCTTACATAAGCGAAACTGAAGTTTCCGCCCACTGAAGCTGCCTGACAGCAACGTTACAGTTTAGTGTTCAAACTTCCTTTTTTTGGGAAAATATATATATTCTGTCATATTCCACACATTTTGCCCTACCTTCTTCAAGTGCAAGTGCTCCACTGCTTAGAATGGAGAAACACATAAATACTCTCTGTAATGTGACTTGTATGGCCCACCATCAGCTGATGACTCCCAGTATCCTATCATACTGAGGGTGTAATCGCAACAACAAAGTATAGGTTGTTGATCAGTAACAAAGCAAGATAAAAATGAGAACAGGGGGATTGAGTTCACAGAGTAAGGGAATATTGTTACCACATGCCCTATACAATCCCGCAAAGTCATTAAAAGTACACCCATGCACCATTCCTACAACATTACAGAGTGTCTACTCTGCTAGTCTTCTATTAAACCCTTTTAGCCCTAACCACACTGTACCACATCAGTACAAACGTCACTCACCTATGCTTTTGGTTAATCCATTCAATACATTTCATTTTCCAAGGCTTTGAGTTTAATACGGACAACTCTGACCCTATTTCTCCATGTTGAACGTAACTACATAAATCTCAGTATACACCATATAGTGCAATACTATACCCAAAAAGACATGCAAACACTTGCATGCAAACTTCATAAAATGGAAAGTACTTTTATATGCAAATAAAGTTTATTGTGGAACTTTACCGTCCTAGCTTATGTTTGAATTCTAACTGCACAATTGTAAATGTTCAGGTTTGTCTGTATGGCATCTATTTCCTTATTTAGACCCCTTTTAAATGAATCCTCCAGAGATGTCGGGATCTCGTATCCAAGGGAACCCTGCAACAGACACAAGTTTTTGATAGAATATGTTGTTTCTGTTTTACCATTGGATCGTTTAATGGAAATGACTGCGCAAGACACACATAAACTAGTGCACAGATTAAATTTGGTTGTTTACCGTGACTTATGGAATAACAATGTGTCTCAGCATTACCGCACCCATGAATGAACCTCTGAGCCATCACCCTTGTTACCTGAGTGCATTACTCTTGAAGCACACAGCAGTTTATCATAAAGTGCGCCGGTTCTCAAGGTGCATATTAGTGATAAAAGAAGGTGAGTGTGTTTGTGCTTCTTCAACAAGCTGACACACTTCAGCGGATTTATCTATGGAATAAACCGTCCCGACGGGTGGTCTCCCCGGACCTGCACTTTACAGGGGCCAGGGGTGGTGGTGGTGGTGGTGATGGGGAGGAGGGGGTTCTGTGTTTCTACACAACACTCAGATTCTTACCCCTTCTGTCACTGGAAGCGAAGAGCCAGTGAGATTTAGAAATTGAGGGTTTTCAAAGATGGCAAGGGGAGTTGTGGGCCATTATTTGTCGATGTGTGTGGACAGGATAAATACCGTTTTTTCCAGTACTGAAGAAGAATTGAGTTCATTAAAGCAGCAGTGTGAGGTTTAATTGGAGACTTGGTGGTGGAGAGGCACGTTTGCCATTTTTCTGCCTGAGGAGCATTGCATTCTGGGTACTGTGATCTTGTGTTCGGGATTCTGCACAGATCCTGTCATAGTGCAAAAGTGAGATTTCCATTGAGGAAAGAAAAAGGCAAACGTGACACTTTGCATTAATAGTCTTCTAAGTAACTAAACGGTTTCTTTTATTCTTGCCACCAGTGCGGCCGGGGGGTCCCTCGTTGAAGCGATTCTGTATTAAAAAGAAATAAACACAATCTAGCGGTATACGAAATACAACTTCCCTCTCTTTGTTTTGGTCTCTTTCTCTTTTTTTTACTTTGTGCTCAGTGTTTTTTTTTCCTCCAGGTGTTGAAGTTATTTATTTCTTTATTACAAAGCGTGCTATTCACTCGGCAGCCCACCATAGGCGCTTATGGGTCGTTCCTAGGTGCCTAGTGAGACGGCCACTCTCCCCCGCACTTTTGTTTGTGTCCCTGGGAATGCAGCGGCGCGGCGACGGGCCTCTCGTGCCGATGTGGAGCGTGACCAGGAGGAGCGGCCCAGAAGAGGGCCCTGGCATCCGGCGCCGGCCTCATTGAAATTCCGTATCTGTCCGCTACTCGGGAGGAGTCCTATGAAGATGTGGGGAAACTCTGGGTGAAATTGACCCCTCCCCCCTCCCCCTACAAAGACGCACACACACACATACAAGCACACTCGTACATCCCCATTCTTCCTTTTTTTCGAAAAGACAATTACCACTTTGTTTTCTCACAGGGGATCCTGCCAAAGGGAGCAAGGGATAAAGAGCCAAAACATACAAGAAATATGATGACAGTACCAATAGTACAGCTTATTTTTAGATTTTTTCATTTTATATTCTCCTGTTTTTTTCCCAGTGTAATGACATTTTTTCTCAAAATCAAAATTACCCATAAAGTTACATTGCAGTTACAAATGACAAATTAAAACCTATCATCATTATGACTTATGATAAGCTGTATGTCATTGTTACAATAGTTTAAAAAGGACGTTATGCAGTACTCAATGGGTGGTTGAAAAACATGATATGATCAGGTGGTACTCTACCACTCAACAAAATATAGTACAAAACAGGAATGGCCTTTTAAATCATGTACCCGTTAGAATGGGCATTGTGTAAAATATAATTTTACACATAAATAAGGGTATCTTCTTAGAAATAATATAAAAACAGAAAAACCTGAAGTCAGATGGTAGTCAGTCTCCATATGCAGTATATTCAAACCTAGTTTTCATGCTGATATATACTTTGATGATGTATAAAAATGATTTAAAGAGATACAGGTCTGGTGAATTGACTTTACATTATTCTGGCCGGTCTGATTTTAGGTGGCTTTGTAGTGAGGGAACAGTGCTGAATGAGAGGGCAGAGGACTCTTTTGAGTCCAGTTGAGGAGCTCTGTGGGTGGCTGGTAGTGTGCGGGTGACAGTGATCTAAATGTATTCAAAAAGACCTCACTCTCCCCTCTCATTTGACCACAGAGGCTTCCAGTTTCATTTTCACTATATCGTTCAACACTCATCGGAAAGAGAAAAGTTGGAATTGGACTACAGCATGCAAGTTACCAATGTTCATTCTTTAATTCAGCAATGAGGTTTCAGGGCTGAATTGGCCTTTTTGCTTCCTCTTGGATTATTTCACTAATTTCACTGGAGTCACTTAGCCTGGGACTTACACAAGCTCACTTTGTCTGTTGTCACGGTACACACATTTTAAGGAAAACTCACTTTATTTTGTAACATATATTTCTTTGGCCCCATAAAGAGAACCAGTATTATAACATCTGCCTCAATAGGAATGATTAGGTAATGCTGCTTTGAATCACAGTTATTGGCGTCAAATCTTGCTACATTGTACATTTTATTACTCTACCTGGATAGCTGCTTTTGAACAATGCAGATTTTCTTCGATTTTCAAAACATTTGCATACAAAAAAGTGTCAGTAACTAAACACTGGTGTGTCTTTGACACCAGTCACCCATAGTGACAGTTCCTCCATAACCCCTGCCTCCCCTCTGGGGTTAAGTGGAGTCTGTGAGAGTGTGCATGACCTCCTCAGGGGATGAAAAGACAGATACCCATCACACAACCAGGTTCATTTCATTCCATGACAGATTGAAGCAGCTGGGCAAAACCCATTTAACTCTGTCCAGCAGTCCCTAAAAACCCCTGCTCACTGCAATGTTCTGTACAGACACTGTGGGAGAGGAAACGGGTGCCAGCTGTACCCAGATCAGTTTGTGCCAGAGAAGGTACAGTGGTAACAGCTCGGAACAAAGTCAAGGCAATGTGCTCAGAAGGCTCCATTAAGCACCTTATCGGTGTCCATTCACAATTCTCTTGCTTGTTTTGGACTGTTGTTTAGTGACCTGGGCTGTCTATCCTGCTGGGACAGCAGTGTCAGTAGTGGAGCATGTGGTTTTAACACTTTACAATAGCTTCAATGACCAGGTTTCTTTTCCTATGAATCATTCGAGCTTTTAGGGTCATGAGCCAAAAGGAACACAAAGAATGCCATGGCTCCTCATGGTCTTGCCTGCAATACGTGAGGCCTACAAGGCAGAGCAGACAGTATGAGTGCACTGGGAAACAAGCAACACATATAAGACCTGGATTCAATCAGAAAATTGTCCTTAATTTTAACATGCAATTAAATACCAGTTTAATAGTATGTTAAAATGCAAGTAGATTTTTTACCTTCACCAACACATTAATTTTGTGAGATTTGTAATCAGTGCAATTTACTTTTAAAGCTGCTTATTTTGAAGGTAAATGTTAATGTGTGTTGACTTAATTCATGCCATGCCAATTAATTGGTCCTTCCTTCATGTAAAAAAAAGACCTTCTGAGTTATTAAGTTTTAAAAATATAGTTGTGCCACAGGGGCTACAGAAAAATGCCTTGAGACTCTCATATGTAATTCATAATTAAAATACAGCATTACTGTTGGTCTCAAATGTATAAGAACCTTGCAGTGGACTTATATTGTAAAGGGCACCAATAAATTCTCAATGTAATTTAAAATGTGCATAATTCTTACTCTTCACTTTCCATATATATATATATATATGGAGTGATGTTCTCTACTTGATACTTCATTTCCTGTCACAATTAGTTTTTTTTTGAAGCTACATTAATTTGAAAAGCACTCATTATCAAGTTGTATGTCAGTGAGGTTCGGAAGTGTGCTAGGTAAATTTTTGTATAGGTTCCATTTTCCAGGTTCTCTCCTGAAGTGAATTGGAAATTAGGATGAGGCCTGAATGGACCGACACAAAACTCAGTTTGTTCAGACGACAAGGTGAAAAGAACTTGTGAAAGTTCCTTGTGTACATTGCTCATGAAGACTCACCAAAGGTAAGGGAACTGTAGAGCTATGGTATTAACGTGAAATGGCCCTTTAAAAGGTTTATGCACTACCCCAGAGACCAGCGGCCCATTCTGCATAAAAGCCTTTGTGTTGGATTCCCCAAGTGGCTCAGTCAGGCCCCCCCATGAGCCCAGCCTGAGCCCCTACAGAATAACTACTGCTAGTTTACGTCCCAACAGGGTGACTTTAGGTCAGCAAGGGTTCCTTGGGTAACCACTGTGAAAGCACCCTCTCGCTCCTCTCCAGGGTCCTGCACGTGACTAGTCACTGTCAAACAATCAAAAAGAATGGGAGAACTACATTTTTTGTCCGTTTTAAAATGTTATTTAACCGATTCATGTACTGATGCTGCAAAATAATGTATCAGTCTCCATGTTCAGTAAATTTTACAGTAAATGTTGGCTTTGACAGGAGATTGTCCCTTTTGAAGTTGGATAGTCAGCCGTATTATGAAAGCTGGTGTGCTTGCCTCGCATGGACTGGGTTGATTGACATAACGCAAAGTGCATGTGGCAATTGAAAAAAATGGGAAACTTTTAACAACAAAACATGTTGTTAAACACATTGCCTATGAGCCTTGCAGCTTGCAGCACGTCGGTACACCAAGCAAAGTGTATAGACTTCGCTAATTCAGCTTACAGACAGGCCAGCTGAATTAAAAGCAAACCTGTACGCTTTCCAGTCGGCCAGTGTAAAAGAAAAGCGCCCTCGGAGGCACAAGGCCGAGCCTCGCTGCTGTTAATCTTCCTTTGTGAGCCCGCTCCTCCTGCATCTCAAGTGGCTCTGTGTTTGCCAAACTATGACGCAGGCCATGAACAGGCTGCAAAAACAGTACATAAAGCCACTCAATTCAGTGTATCTGCAGTCCTTTCTTTAATATTTGTCAGCCTTATCTCACGTAGGGCAAAGACCGGGAGCTGTGGTGTTTAACCGGGAGTCCAGCGAGCTTCCTTAAGGGAGCCTGTACAAATGTCTGCAGAGTTGGGAAGGGAAATACTGTAGATTTATGTAAATAACCAGGTCAATTGGACGTCAGGAGCTGTGTTTGAAGGCTGATATTATTCCGCTACTGTAGAAAAGGAAAGGGGGGGTAGGGTGGGTTTTATTACAGATATCTGGGGCTGTGAAGTCTTAATTGCAGCCTCAGATAAGGATTAGAGGGGTCTCCTTCTTTCCAACTGAAGCGATTTGCAAATACCTGTTCCTAATGCACTAATGTGTATCACATATCAGGGCCTGTAATTAGCTAACTCCACAGTGAGCGCACAGGACCTTTTTGTCTGTGTGTGTGTGTCCACACACACGTGTGTGTGTGTGTGTGTGTGCTGGACAATATTGAACCAATGTGTCTCTTTCTCCGGACCCCCTTCTAATTCCCCTTGCTGCACTGGGATGCAGGGGTTGTCTTAAAGGGAGAGCCGTGCGGCAGTGCTCGCTCCCAGAATTGGCGGGGGTGCAGGAGGCACACGGTGACAGCGGTGACAGAATCAAAGGAAGGTTAGCCCCCATCGAATAGTAGTGATCCCCCCCACCCCCACCTCTACCTCCACCCCCAAGCCCAAAGAGCCTGTTATCACACTGCCAAGCAGGGGTCCTTTGAAATTGGCACTTTCCTTCATGTGACAATTGTACCTGCTGATAGACCATTAGATTACTTAGCCCCTCGCTCATTTCCAGCCACTGTAACCTTGTGTTATTTCCTCTTATAACAGTGGTTTGTTTGCCAGAGTTTTCTGCTCAGGGAAGTGGGAATGCAGTGGTAGCAGTTGTTTAAGCCAACCCGTAAAGTGATTTTATTTATTTATTTTGACACAGGTGTGTGTAGTTTTCTGTATGTGTATGTGTATTTATATGTATGTATGTGTTTGTGTGTGGAAGAGAGAGCAAAAGAGAATGTTTTTCTGTGTGTAAATGTGTATGTATATGTTTAGGTTTATGTAAATGTATGTGTGATTGGATGTGTGTATGTATTAACATGTGTGGTCATTGCATTTTTGATGCCCCAGAGCCACAATCACACACGGATGTAAAATAAAAAAGCATGTTACTTCTTTATGTTTACACATGCCTCTCCCCACATCAGACGGTGTGTATGTAGCACGTCACTGG
This sequence comes from Albula goreensis, assembly GCA_022829145.1. Lineage (NCBI taxonomy): Eukaryota > Metazoa > Chordata > Actinopteri > Albuliformes > Albulidae > Albula > Albula goreensis. Next base: position 28,204,353 of record CM040749.1, read on the forward strand.
AAAGCACGTGGCCTCTGACGCCGCAGTGTGAAACAAGAAGATTTGTGTACCAAATCGTTATTCGGAGATGAAAGTGTCCCCTTTTTTAACGGTGGGAGCATGTGCGGGCAGTGTGCTCACTCAGGGCAAATGGCACCACTGATCGCTCTCAGATTCCCTGCACTGCTCCAGCTCAATGGTCAGATCACAGCCAGTAGCTCCCTCTGTTGTCCACTATTGAACTGCAGACTGTACCTACACCAGAGTCCATGGCCTTGCTCGCGTCCCTGCCTCAAACCAGCAGACCACAGCTACATTGTCATGAGCCAAGTGTGTACAATACACCCCGCCATCACTTATATTCACAGCAGACGCTGTTTATATTTATACATTATTTATATATCGGAGTTGGATATGTAAATGAATGGCTAGAGCAAACATTGCAAACCATTTCTAACATCAATATTTGTCTGGAAAGGGTGGTTTTATTGTTAGAAACTGGGAGTGTGTTTACCGTGCGGGGCTTTATTGGCGCGTGAGGGTTGCGGACGGAGACGTGCGTGGCTGAGTGCGTCTCGGACAGCCTCGCGGCAGGGGCCGTGCGTCCGTTGGCGTGGCGACGCAGGGCTGTCTGCCATACCAGCACACTCTATGCTTCCCGCTGAGTGTGTGTCCAAACAGAGTGCCTTGTACAGAGGAGGAGGGAGAGGCGTGTGTGTGTGTGTGTGTGTGTGTGTGTGTGTGTGTGTGTGTGTGTGTGTGTGTGTGTGTGTGTGTGTGTATCCATGGACAGTCATAGAAAAGCTAGTCTCACTGTTAACATTACATTCTCAGAGTCACATTCATTATTTCCCAATTACTGCAGCTACTATAGCTTATGCAAAGAAATTACATAAAGGTTTAATTGGAGAAGATTTATGATCCTTTGAGTAATTATAACAATGCATAGACATAGATGTGTCATACATAATGTTATGTTATTTTAATGCATCATATTATTGTAAAAACAAATATTGTTGTAAAAACTTTATACACCTACTTATGTCACAGAAAACTAAATTTAATAAAAAACTAAAGAAGAATCAAAACAAATAAAGAATCAAAATTCTTATGCTTTGTCATTTATAAATGCATGTGCATGCTGTATACTTCCTATTTACACATGGCACAAAAGGCATAAACAGTGTTGGGATTTTCTGTGTATATACACACAACTATCAGAGCTGTTTTTGTTGAGGTGAATTAATTCAGAGAGCACGTATCAGTGTCAGAGCATTTTGAGTATCATTCGGTCACCAGAAAAGGTAAAAAGCACTGCGCTTCATGTTTGCCCCACGCACACACATATGCCGATTGTTCGCCAACACACCAATGAATAAGCAACCGACGTCTTGAATTTATTAAGGCCCGATTTTGACAAGTTGATTTTAAACAACTCCAGCGGCGGGCGCATTGACTGCATTTTCGGGGCCCAGACGGCTGACATGTGACCTAAATGAACTTGCCCGACCCTATTGACTGCTGTGATTGATGCAGAGCCATGCAAGGCCTGGTAATTCCTAGGCAGGTGTCAACAGCTCGTGACCAAAGGGGTCATCATTTTCTTTAACATTTCACATGCCAAAAAGGCTACCGAGGGATGGGCTCCCCACACATTCATATTCGTCCACAATTGAGAGGTCAAGTTTCATTTTTTTTTTGTTCCATATACTAGTCTTTGTCTTGGAAATTTGGCTTGGGTTCAGTTGACATTTGTCCTTAACGGTGATTCACAGTGTTTTTTTTTTCATTGTGGTGATTGCCACTTGCCACTTCTGTGTGCTGGGAGTGTAGGAAAGCACATTGGATGCGAACCCCTGAGCAAAAAAAGCGCTAATGAAAAAGAAGAGCAGCTATTGACACACATCGACACCGGCAGCAACCAGCCCTGTCGGGCTCTGCACGCTTCTGTTCCGATGTATTCATGAAGGCGTCAGGGATTAGTGGCCATTAATGAAGAAAAAAGAAGGGGTCTTACAGAATTTGTGCCTGTTTAATCTTATTAATAACTTCATAATTCCAGGAGCTTGAAGTAGAGAGGGGATAGTGTCTACATGGTAGTTTAGCTATTGTGCTTGGAATGGCTTTGTGAAAATAATGGTATTGTGCCATTAGGAGTGGCTCTGTCGATACTCGTAGAAGTGTTATTTGTGTTTGGAGTGGAGCTCTCTGACCCGTGGCGTTGTTCTTTTTGCTCACTGACATCCCCCCGGTGTGTAGGTGGGGGGGGATAAGGGGGTGAGTGGGGGGGGAATAAGGGGGTGAGTGGGTGAGGGATAAGGGGGTGAGTGGGTGGGGGATGAGGGGTGAGTGGGGGGATAAGGGGGTGAGTCGGGGGAATAAGGGGGTGAGTGGGGGGGATAAGGGGGTGAGTCGGGGGAATAGGGGGTGAGTGGGGGGATAAGGGGGTGAGTGGGTGGGGATAAGGGGGTGAGTGGGGGGGGATAAGGGGGTGAGTGGGGGGGATAAGGGGGTGAGTGGGGGGGGATAAGGGGGTGAGTGGGGGGGGATAAGGGGGTGGTGGGGGGATAAGGGGGTGAGTGGGGGGATAAGGGGGTGAGTGGGGGGGATAAGGGGGTGAGTGGGGGGATAAGGGGGTGAGTGGATGGGGGATAAGGGGGTGAGTGTGTGGGGGATAAGGGGGTGAGTGGGGGGGATAATGGGATGAGTGGGTGGGGGATGAGGGGGTGAGTGGGGGATAAGGGGGTGAGTGGGGGGATAAGGGGGTGAGTGGGGGGGGATAAGGGTTGTGAGTGGGTGGGGGATAAGGGGGTGAGTGTGTGGGGGATAAGGGGGTGAGTGAGGGGGATAAGGGGGTGAGTGGGGGATAAGGGGGTGAGTGTGTGGGGGATAAGGGGGTGAGTGGGGGGATAAGGGGGTGAGTGGGGGATAAGGGGGTGAGTGGGGGGGGATAAGGGGGTGAGTGGGTGGGGGATAAGGGGGTGAGTGGGTGGGGGATAATGGGGTGAGTGGGGGGATAAGGTGGTGAGTGGGGGGATAAGGGGGTGAATGGGGGATAAGGGGGTGAGGCAAGCAGAGGGGGTTCTCGTCCTGGTGCATCAGCCAGCGTCATACCTGCAACTCTCCCAAAATTATAGAATAAGGCTGGGGCGGGGGACAGAGAGAGAGAGAGAGAGAGAGAGAGATGGAGGGACGGAAAGAGAAAAGTATAGAGGGACCCTGCTTTTCTGACCCTCATGTGCTCCTTCTCTCAGAAGCTCAGAGTATAGACAGCAGCGTCACAGGCTAGTCTCATATCCACCTCTCTGTTATGCCTAACCACGTTGTAACTTTTCTCATATTTTTTAACAGAAGTCTTAATATCTGGAAGGATGTGAAAGGTTTGGTGTCTATTTGTGTGTATCGCACGCACTTTTGTCTGTATTTGCATATGCATGTTTGTGTGTGTGTGTCTGTGTGTGCATGTAGTACACTACACAGAACCTCCTCCAAAATCTTGACTGAAAATTAAGTAGTAAAGAAAAGAAATGGCAAGAACAGTGGTCATTATTCGGGCTTGTAGAAAAGCTGTTGACTGAAGTTGCTGAAATGTAAGCTCTTTTGATCATAGCAAATCTTTATATGAAAATGTATGTCACTCCCCAGGGATCCACTGGTACACAGGTAGCTCTCCTAATTAAAACACATTTAAAATGTCCCTAGACTCACGCGTTTAAGAAGAGGTGCTTTGAATGATTTTCTTTGCCTCATCAAAACCATCTTGGAGTTCTGCAGAAATTAAATATTTCTTTTAAAAAGCACATAATCCAGAAGAATAAATTTAATGTGTGTTGCTTTCTAAACAAAAAGTATGAATTTTTATGTCTGTCTTTTTTCTCTTTGCATGGAAGGACACTGAAAAGAAAAATGTACACTGGGTGGATTTTACTTTAATTTGTCAACTTTTTAAATAGTATATGCAATACACCAGAATCATTGTTGTTTCCTGATTCAACAGAAAATATGTTTATGTGCAAATCTGTATTTTAAGAAATGAGTACATACCTCATCCGTGCAAGCAGCTGTAATTGCTTGATTTGTTTAACAGGTACATGGTGTGTTAGGTTACTGACTACCATGCCTGCTTTGTGTCTGTGCAGATGGCATGAGTCTACGGCTAGAGGAAAGGTACTCTCTCTCTCTCTCTCTCTCTCTCTCTCTCTCTCTCTCTCTCTCTCTCTTTCTCTCTCTCCATCCTTCTCTCTCTCTGTCCCTCTCTCTCACTGTCTTTCTCTCTCTCGGTCCCTCTCTCTCTCTCAGTCCCTCTCTCTCTCTCTCTCTCTCTCTCTCTCCTTTTCCTTTTCCTATAGCCTGAAGCTCAGTGTCTTCAAATTGCTTTGAGGCCTTCCAGAGGACATATTCATTTTTATGGCTGTTGGCTTATTGACATTTGTTTCTCAAAGCAATCAAGTGAATACAACTGTGCAGCCTGGCTAAAATATGTTTATGGGCACATGTTGGCGGCTTGAATTAAAATGAATCTGTGTCATACAACACAAACTATATCATAGCAGAGGTCTACTGTTGTCCCAACAAATATACATACCATACTGTTATATCTTTATCAATAATGAAAAATACACATATGCCACAAAGACATTTACCTTGCCTGAGATGCATAGAATAGAATATAAAGTTTTACATTATGAATGAATATTAATAGGTAATATTGATGCTTGGCCTTGAAAGAAAACTGAATTATCCTAGAATTGTGATAAAATATCTGTTTTCATAGCTTCATAGCAGTTTGTTTATGTACATGTTGAGGTCTGGCCTGAAGGCACGGGTTGGGGGGTGGTTGAATCGGTGGGGACCTTATTAGTGTACCCCACACCCCAATCATAAGGGTGCTCTTTACTCTATTTCCTTAAAGCATTTAGAAAAGTGGTCACAAATGGGGCCAATTCGTGGCGAAGTGCGAATTACTGCGTGGACACTGAGATGGTGGGAGCGCTGCTTATCATTATGAAAAAAAGAAAGGAAAGGACATGTTTCAGGGAAATGGGGTTCAAATCCCTGCAAGTAAAAAAAAAAAAAAAAAAGTGAGACAATTTCACAGACGCCATGCCTGTGAGACACAGTAGTTAGCGGACTGGGGAGATCCTGAATTTTCTTATCAGTGGGGAATTGCGGTGCGCTGAGAAGCCAGCAATATATTCCCTGCTGCTCATGGAAACAGAGCGGGCTGGTGAAAGGCACGCGCGGTATGGAGAAAATGTGTCGGAATGATTCTGTGACAAAGAGAGCGCGCAGAGTCCTCCTTGCGTTGTTGTTGCGTGCTTCAACACTCTTCAACTTAATAAATGCATTTTTCCCCCTTTTGATGATATAATGCATAAATTAAAACTGAATTTGAAATACATGGTGTTTTTGTAAATGTGAGATAGAGATTTAACTTTTTAAATGAGAAAAATAACTAGATTCAAATGTGTAATCCATGATAAATGTCAATAAGGATTTTACTTTTTTTTCTTCATGAGTTTAATGTAATGCACCCACTAACATAGATTTCAATGACATTCTGTTTTACTGTTTTTTTATATATTTACTTGTTAAAACTATTAGCAAGTCTAATTTATCTCTGCTCTGTCTTTTTCTCATAGACACAGCATAGACATACACACACACGGACACACACACGCACATATACACACACAAACACACGCACACCCAGCTTGGTATTTGGATTACAGTGAATCCTAGAGTCTTCAGTACTGCTAAATAAGGTGTATGTTTAAGTAGCTTAGTATGAATTTCTTGGAATGCTAATTCATCTATGGGCAAAATGTGACCTCTTAAGAAAAAAAGAAGGGGAAGAACAGACAAAACCAAACCAAACAAAGCAGAAGAAAAACTGAACATATTTATGTTAAAATCTGAAAGGTGCTTCTGTCTGTGCTTGATACTGCAAACTGATTGTCTTCTCAAAGGGAATGTGCTGGTTCTTTAAATTCCCTCTCTCTCTCTCTCTCTCTCTCTCTCTCTCTCTCTCTCCCTCCCTTCCTCTCTCCTCTCTCTCTCTCTCTCCCTCCCTCCCTTCCTCTCTCTCTCTGTCTCTCTCCTCCCTCCCTTCCTCTCTCTCCCTCTCTCTCTCTCTCTCTTTGTCTCTCCCCTCCCTCTCCACCTGCTCTGTTTCTCTCTGTGAGTGCAGACAGAGCCCTGTCCAGCTCCAATTGGCCAGGAAGGCACCAATCTGGCGTCTGGATGGGCCAGAGGGACTGCATATGCAAAGCCTTACTTCATATTAATGAGCTCCAATCGTGGCTTTAAGTCCTTGATTAGAAGAGTGCAAGAGCTTTTGGTCCCAACTGGCTGTGCCTATAGGCTTGTCACCGGGAGCACATTTCTGTTAATTGCAGTGCTCTGTCAGGAAGAGAGAGGGAGAGAGAGCGAGAGAGAGAGAGAAAAAACTTTGATTTATAGAGGGGGCTTGCTCAAATTATGGTTGCAGTGCGCACATGGATTCGGTAGAACTTTCCCTGCCTGAGTGTTTCTCCTTGCACTCTGAACAAGAGTAGGTAAATTTTCTTTTTATTCCTCTACTTCTCTTGTGTAGGAATGCTTGTGTTTACATGCACGTGTGTGTGTGTGATGTATGTGTGTGTGCGTGTGTGTGCTTGTGTACAGTTGTGCATGCAATGCCTATACATGTCTGTGCTGCGGAGGTAGCCGGTAGCATGTTTGTTGTTTTTTTAACTTGCTGTCAGGTTGCGTGTGAACCTTTGGCGTGTCTGTCTATGTTGTCGTTGACGGCTGGCGTTGGGCTCCGGCACTGTGCGGTCTCTTCAGTGCAGAGCTCTGCTACCTGAGACAAGTCTGCAGATGAATTAAACCTCCCCAGCATAGGAACTGAGAGAGAGAGAGGGAGAGGGGGGATACACAAACGCAGACCTTTTGCATCCTCTGTGCTACAACAGAGAATAACAGCTTGAGGGTTGCATTGTTATTTTCTGTATGTCGTCAATTCAGGAGACAATGACAAGGCAAAGGGGGCAATATAGCGCACAGTGAATTTGCAGAGTGCAGGAAACGTGTCTTGCGAGTGTGCGGGCAGGAGAGAAAGCGATCAGGGGGAAAGCTGTCTTAAATGCCAGGAGAGTTTGAATTTCAGACAGGCTACTCAGCGTGTGGCCCCGCTAAAGGAATTAGGACTGTTACAGACTCACAGAACGGACTGTGCAGGGGGACAGTATGAAGAGAGGGGCAAAAAAACTGCCCCGTCTCTTCATCCAAGAGCTTTTATTGTAGGAAAAGGGGCTCTTTCGCCTCGTTATGTGTTATGTGGGGGCGGTGGGGGGGAGTTGTGAGGGTGGGGGGCAGTTAAAAATTGCTGATTGACTGAAGCGTAAATCAGAGATACTAGAGAGATTGATCAAGTTGTTTGTGTGTGTGGCCAAGCCTGTGAAATAAGCCCTTATAAATATGTCTGTGGTTTGTGTGAATAAGTCATTGACTTCAATTGAATTTGAACTATTTTTTTTATTTTTAAATCTATACATAAATATACATATAAATCAGCTCTCATAAAAAAATTATGTCAGTGACTGACTATATACATATGCACATATTTAAACATTTAAAGTTAAATATATATGAGGTGCTTCATATATATTTGTAGATATTTGTACATACAATCTGTGGTATGGACTGACGTGGTATGGAAATAAATTCAAACATAAAGATAAGAACACCTTCAAGTATGTGTGTTTGAGTGTATGTCTGTATCCTGTATATTCAGACACACTGTAGTGTGCTCGTGATTGATACTTTTTTAGTCTTTTTCTGTCACCACTCTTCTCTAATTTCTCTTTAAAGTTAAATTTAGTATGAAAGAAAAAATGATCATAGGAAGTTACCGTTGTTTTGGGTTACACAAAAACGAGATATCAAAACTATTGACCCAAGGTCTCCGCCACATCAAAGCAGAGATAACAGTGTAAGGGCAGAGCAGGAGCCTTAGTTTATCAAGAGATTAGGAAAAAGGAAGTTGGATTGTCAATATGCAGATATGGTCTTACAGCGACTGATCAGCTTCTTCCTTAATATGTGTGTGTGTGTGTGTGTGTGTGTGTGTGTGCGCGCGCGTGCATGTGTGTGTGCGTGTGTGTGTGTTTGTGTTGCTGTGGATTGGCAGTTGGACTCCCAAATCTGATGATTGTCATAGTCAAGATAGTGTGATATTCACCCTAGCAGCAAAATAATTGCACTCTACCTAAAATCTTCAATTTCTTAATTTCACACCGGAATTTAAGTGCTAGCCTATTACAGCAATATTTTTTTGAGAACTGATATTATGATTCGTATTTATATAATTATTGTTCTTAATACCAAACTGAATTTGAGTTTGTGCATTTTTTATTCTGTCTACACTTATACTACACTATTTTAAGATGCTTTGTAGCTTTTCTTTTGAGTAATTTGCATGCTTGGATTACATAAGCCTCTTCTAGCAAATGTACAGACAAATTGGGTTTTTCTTTTTTGTGAGGTTTTCAGTAATTTGACATTAATTTACCTTCCCATCATTGTGAAACACAGTGCATGACTTAGCAGCAGAGATAGTGATTGCTATACTAATGTAATCGTGGTGATAGTAACAAGTGCTGTTTTAGCAATTATGATAATTATATTCAATTTATGCCTGAACATACATTTAATTTGCATGTAATTATGGGTTTGTTTATTTGTCTGTTTGTTTGTATAAAATATCACACTATTTGTAAAAAAAAGACAAATTGTTAATCTTTGCTGGAATCTTTCAACAAAGTTCATATTTTGTACAATTAAACAATTATTTGTTGAATTAATAGCATGCAGTAGTATGTATTTACATTTGGAATTTTTAAGTAAGAAAGACATAGACATATAGACATATTTATCTACTAATGGAATAAAAGTGCTGCAGGTGTAAAAAGGATAAAAGTAACAAGGAGCTTTTGTATTTTCAAAAGTAAATAGCAATTGTAATGTTGTGCTTGTTTAAAATGGATGCAACTCATCACCCGCATTTTTAAATGCTTTTGCCCATTTTAATTCTTGCGTGTGAGTTCATCTTTTCATTTTCTGTTTTTAATTCATCATCTCCTTTTCAGTGATAGTTGTGTGACAAAATTAAAGATATTTATTTTTTCCAAAAATGTAGAGAAAAGAACATTTGGCATAATAAATATTTATTTCAAAAATGCTGTTCCATTTTGTTTGTAAATGGGAGTAGGTGGTAAGGTGTATTTCAAAAAATGCTGTTCCATTTTGTTTGTAAATGGGAGTAAGTGGTAAGGTGTATTTCAAAAATTCTGCATTTGTGAGAGGCTTTTTTTTTCTTTCCATTCAAAAACATCATGGTATTAAAATGATTTGATTTAGATTCTTGTGAATTCACACACTGCAGATATTGCAAATGATATATTTTTTGTTTCTGTAAATTTGCAGGTTTTATATTGATACTAAGGGATCTTTGTTTATCTTTACCCATTCATTTGAAGCAGGGTATTCCTGTGGGTGCGTTTCACCATCAAACAGAAAGAGATGATAAATAGGTCCATCATTCTAAATCACTCAGATTGTCCGTCCTAATTGTATGTGTTATCCGGGGGTCCATCCTCTCCGCTCCCTCATTGAGGTGAGCAGCTGAAAGTGTAAAAGACTCTTGGCGGCTTGCCTTTGAAGAAAAGTTGATGATTTTTATGTTTTCCCAGCGTGAGGAGGAGGAGGAATGCTGGAGGCAGGGATCAGGAAGAATAAAGAGAGATTGCACAAATTAAATTCCTCCTAATCTCCTTATAAAATCATTTACTTAATTCATCTGTCAAACGATGTCAATATGCTTCGTACCGTGTTTTTTTTTTTTTGGTATGTTTTTTTTCTCATTGTTAATGTTCAGAATGTCAGTCTTCCCTGTGAAAAGGTGTGCTGCTCTTGTTTTACGTGTCTGTCCCACCGGCCCCCTCCTGCCCCCTTCTGTCTGGCCGCTCATTGTCTTTATTGTAGCCCCGCTTATTTCAACGTGAGTGTCGCCACTTCCTCTCGTTTCAAGGGGTCCAAAGCATTCCAAGGGTAATTAACTCCAGTTAAAAGGGAGAGCCCTTGTGAGAGCCGGTCGTTCAACACAGAGAGTGTTGGTGGGGAAGGGCTGTTTTTTTGCCTTTTGTTTGAAAGGTGCAATAAGTGATCCTGTGGATATGCACCACACACACACACACACACACACACACACACGTAAGCGCGTGCACACACGCACGTAAATACACACACACACACACACAAAGCCTTCAGAGAAAAAAAAGCCAAGCAAGGGAAAAGGGGGGAAAAATCGGTACTTGATTATGCGATTGTCAATTTCTCTGATTTATACCCAATCAATCAAGATTTTTCTGACAGGAGTAGATGTGCTTTTATGAGAACTTGAAAGCGGTTTTAAGAGGAACAATGCCAGCTGAGACTGAGGCCACGCCATTAAAGAGCTGCGTGCAGCAATTAGGACTCAGGGCCCATCTCAGCGTAATGACAAAATCCCTGTTCCTGTTCCTAGCACCGCTACCGCTACCTTCCCCCTCCTCCGTCCCTGAGGACTTCCTCAACTTGCAACCTTCCACTTTCTTTTTTCTCCCAATCATTTTGTAGTGTGTCCATATATTTGTTTCTATAATTTTGAACAGTATTGTCACATTGTATTTTTTTCAGTGTAGAAAGTGAAGAATATTGGCTTACGTAGGTCGGTTGAGAGTTACTTTGATAAGGATGTTGTTTCCTGACACCTACAATAGCTTACTACTTATATTATATAGTCCTGCCCAACCAGTTTCCCCAAAATAGACATATAGTTTAGTTGTTCCTGCATATTATGGTGATTGTTTTGTTCTTGCTGTATTCCCATAGCCGCTATATGGATTTTGTGTATTATTTTAGTGTTTGTTTTTTTTAATGTTTTCAATTTTTCTAAAAAAGGTAAGAGGTGTATGCAAATGTAGCGGTCTGTGCAAACTGTTTTACGAAGAGGCTGTCTTGCTGACAGCATAGGGATGCGGTGGTTGAAGGCTGATGCTGATTTTGCTTGTGAAATGGGGAGGGCCCAGCACGCAGTGTGCAAGTACTGAACTTCACTGTGTCCACCAGCGATTTTATTATTCTCCTGGTTCACTTTCACTGTAGGGACGGTAGAGTCAGGGCACCGGAGGTGTCCGGTGTGCTTTTAGGAGAGTACCAGAGTATGCATGTGAAAGTAAACGAACATGGACAGGACGATGTGTGTGTGTGTGCGTGCGTGCGTGAGCGTGTCTGTGTTTATGTGTGCACTTATGAGTCTGTGTTTGTGTGTGTTGCATGGGCTCGTGTCTCTTTCAGGCAGAGGGAGCTGCCTGTGCTGTACGTGTGTGTGTTGTGTGTGTGTGTGTGTGTGGGTGTAGGTCTGGTGGCTGCTCTACACCAAGGAAGACCAGAGCTCTCCTGAGTAAGTGTCTGATTAGGCTGAGCCCAGTTTGTGGAGTTTGTGTCTCTTTTACATCCGCCGGCCTTGTGTTTAAATTGACATTGTCCTGCAGCAGAGGGTGGAAATGAATCGCCATTCTCCACAGGGAGTGACAGTGAAATATTTAACCTCTCCTTCTCCTATCATACTTCATGTGTGTGCTTGATAGTGGGGACGAATGACAGCACTGCACTCTTTCTGCATCCCTCCCTCTCCTCTCCTTCCTTCCCCCTGCCTTGCCGGTTCAGCTGTAAAATCTGGATATTTTAGGACACACCTCTCTTATTTTGGCTCTCTCACCTTGCATTTTGCTGTATTCAGGTGGGGAGTGGAGGATGTAAAATGTGTCATTGTCCTTTCTCGCCTCTTTAAAAAAAAGCTTTGTGTCTGCGGTCACTCTGCTTTGCTGGTATTTGGTTCAAACGGCAATGAAAGAGCGAATAGGAAGGAGATAAGTTCAGTTGCTGGTTTATCAGATTAAAGAAAAACAATATAACATGAGTTTGCATGTGTATTTAATAAGAAGTCCACAAGATACTGGAAGAACCACCTCAGTAAAGAAGTTCTGGCTTAATTGCGGATGCATTGTTCTGCAGTGTTTTTGCTGTTTGGGGATTTTCTACTAATGTGTCAATATTGTTTTAAGAATTAAAATATCGCTCCCATTTTGTTAACAGAAAAGCTGTTGAGCACATTTTCATAATATTGTATGATTTTTGTTTTTTTTAGAAGAAAAGGGTGGTAATGGAATGATGTATAGCAAATTGCGTACTCATAAATTTCCTCTAAAAATAGTTTTTCAGCAACGACCCCGACCATACATTTTGCTAAACATATGTGTGTTTGTTTTTGTTTAAATAAAAATTGTGATCAAGAGATTTTGAAAAAAATGTAACTGGGTGTACAAATCCCTTCGCCTCATCCCCTATAGTGGCATGGCCACATTCAGCCGCAGATGGAAAGGGCAATGCACGGCTTCATGCGCCACGTAAAGTGGGAGGATGTCGTGACGTGTGGGCGACAGCCTGAAAATCTTGTGGTCCACTCCCTCATCGGGTGGACACAGGTTGTGCGGCACACTGCGAGTTCCTTGTCTCGATCACTCGTTTGGACCGAGGGGGTGGGGGTGGGGGTGGTTTAACCGTGCTTGACCACACCGGCTGTTATGCGATGCCGTGAGGGGCACATGTGGTCTGGCTGAACCCCTGTAAGGTCACAGAACACCCCCACACACACACACACACACACACACCCCCGGTTCCTGCAGCTGACGCTGGCATAAGAGGGTGTGCAGTAACGGCAAAGTGTGCTGCCATTCAAGAGGCTCACCAGGAAGGGAAGCCTTTTGACTCGGGTGCGTCTTTATGTTATTATATTTTTGATACACAACACGCTAAAAACAAATAAAACAACGTTTGTGTTTCCTTATGGTTCAGTGACTTCAAATTTTGAGTTTTGTTTTCAATATATTTCATAAATTTAATAGTATTTATTGTATGTGTACAGGAAAGCATATTAATTACATTGTAATATAAAGGTCTAAATTCTTGCATGTTTTTTCTAGAAATGCAGACAGTTTTTTAACAGACATCTCTTTAACGTGAAACCATATCCGTTCATTTATTTTCATATAACTTTAGCGTACTCTCTGCACTGCACGGTTGCAGGTGAAAGCCTCCCAACAGAAACGGAAACTTTGATTCCGAAATGGTGCAATAGAGAGACGAATTTGAACACATTTGTTTAAATTGTACATTTATTTATGACGCAACAATCATGGCAATTTTTTTTCCTGAAACAACAACCCCCCCATCCCCGCCCCCGACAATGTCGCTGGATCCCGCTGTGTTTTTGTGTGTGGCCAGGCTCATGCATTCCTGTAAGGAAGCGCTCACCCCTTCCTGTCACTTCCATGCACGGTCCATCATATTAAAGCCGACAGTCCATCTGCTGCATGGCCTGCACCGCCATTGTAACACAGCAGCATTAAATTCCACCTGTCCCATTAATCACGGTTGAACCAAAGAGGTTAAAGGGATGGTTCCTGATAACTAAATAACACGGGCTACGGAAAGGGGGGAGAAGAATTTTAGCACAGAAGAACCCGGAAATTGATTCTTTATACTCTGCATGCACAAAGTGTCCCACACGATTGTTTTTTTTTTTTGGCCAAATTAGCATCGAAACAAAATAGCCGCAGTGGAGGCCGTTACAGTGTATGAATTACAGAATAAAAGAGACGTCTTGTTTTCTGCTGAACTAAACACACAGTTGTTCTCCCTCTCTCCCTACCCCCCCTTCTCGTTTATTTTTGTATAAATTTGTACATTTACCTTGATTATTTTCTCCACGCCGCTAACCAAGTAGAAAATGGCACTGGCCAGCTCTGAGGGGCAATTAGCGTGGCCGGCGGAGCCCAGTCCGGTCAGCCGTCAGGAAGGGGGAGGGGGTGCGGTGGGGTTGAGTGGGGGGGTTAGCTGCTTCCATGGCGATAGCCGTGTGTTAGACCGCCACTCCTGCATTAGTAAGAATGGCACCTGTCTAATCAATCAAAGGTCTACGATTCACAGATGGAATAGCAACACTTGAGTGAATCGGTGAGCACCGTCACAGACGTGGTCGCACACACACGCACACACACACACACACACACACACACACACACACACAGTCTCCTGGCTTAATTCAGCTCATTGTCCTCCCTGCTAATCCTCGTCCACACGCTGGCTGTACTTACCCGTTTTGACAGGAGCGTGAAATAAGCTCAGGTAGGATCCTATAGGTTCATTCTATCTCCACAGATGCCTTCAGCTCCTCTTTCCTGCTTTTTTTTGAATAACTGACATTTTACTTTTTTTCATTCACATTCATACATTGAAAATCAAAACCTTAATCTGAGAATTAAGAGTTGTAGAACAGAATCCATTTAAAATAAACAGTTTGTCACTGTTCATTTCAGTCAGATAAATGTCATTTAAATAATAATTGAAATAATTCAGTTTTTCCAGCAGTTTTTTAGAGACGACTCCTTCTGCGATATGGAAAAATGTATCATAGTTTGTGATTGCGACATTAAAATTACTTGATACTGCAGACCCAATGACAACCGCCACATTCCTTGTTTTCAAGTCATTTTGAAATAGTCACATTTTTAACATAACTGCATTTATTTTTAAATGCATCATTATTATTATTATTATTATTATTATTATTATTATATGTTTGCAAAATGAGTGATTGCCCTCTTATCTGCCATAGTTCTTATATAAAATAATTTTTTGATCAAAAATTTTGCTGATGTTTTACATCCTCAAGAAATCAGTATACATGAGAAACAGAGCAAGTGGGATTTTAATTTTTTCATATTTGGCCTGTTAGCAGACTGCTGCTGTGAAGGGAAGCACAATCACTCTTGATCTTTGTAACCTAAAGTAATGCGTGACCTTTTGAGCTACCTGCATTATCCTGTACTGTTGCAAATGGAGGAATATGAATGATGAGGATTGAAAGCAAACTGTCTTTTGATGTCAGGCACCAGACTTATCAGATTTCCCTTGTACAAGTTAAACACGTTCACACAGATGGTCTTTATCAAAAAGTCCTCATTGTGCTTTTCAATGGACTTGTTGTAATTGCTGGGCTGCACAGAATAGCTGTCTTTTAGTTGTAAGCACATTGTCAGGTTAAAATGTACAGTGTTTTAGCCATGGTCTTTTGTCCGTTTTTGTAGTCCTCAGTTGGCCTCTTGACCCCAGCAAATGTTGCTCAGTTTCTGCTGTAAAAAGAAAAAAAAATGCACACTCATGGATTTCCTGTAGAATGTATATTTCATGGAATGTATGATATATTTAACAAAGGTTTTTTTTGTTTAAAGGTGGTTTCAGCCCAGGATTCGTTTAAATAATAATATTAATACATATTACTATTTATATTTCAAGTTTGAATAAAGATCCAACAGATATTAGAACAGTATCATGCCACAGGACAAAATAAACAATATGACAATATTACTAATGTGAGTGTGTGTGTGTGTGTGTGTGTGTGTGTGTGTGTGTGTGTGTGTGTGTGTGTGTGTGTGTGTGTGTGTGTGTGTGTGTGTCTGCACATGGGCATATGTGTGTGTGCATGCGTGTGTGTATGCACGCTCGACTGTGTGTATGTTTGGTTTCTCGCATGTGTGTTTGCATGTGTGTGTGTATGTGCAAAGTAAGATGTTGCTCTATGTATCATGCATTCACATTCATAAACATGATAAGTTGATTTGAGATATCTATATATGTTGAGCAATCTCAAATTTCCCAAGTGTGTTTTGAAGTGTGTTGCATTGCTTCAGTTAAACAATTAATAAATAGCAAGAAGGGAATGCATTTTATTTTATTCCATTTCAGTTGTTTCCGTTTCAATGCTATGTCAATATCTTATTTTGTAGTATTTCTTCATCATCGTTCATAATTTACAAAAAGTGTCAACCTTTAAACCAATGAAATTTGAATGTTTTTCTGGCATCATCTGTTACATTTTGTATAATGACTGTATTTCATGAGTGCATTTTAAAAAATCCATTATTTGTCAAAAAGTAATTTTGCCTGCCATAAAATAATTATGATCAATGTTCTGTAACTATTTTTTCAGCTCTTCTCCAAAAGGTTTTCTATTCTCTTAATTCATCATTTTGTTATTATTAATATGGGATAATAATAATAATAATAATAATAATAATAATAATAATAATACCTAAATTTACTCACAGTGTTTTGTAAGGCAGTTATATCAAATGTTGTAAAAAAAAAAAGTTTATTAGATACTGGCTATCTTCTAGTGAGTTGATGCAGAATATATATTGTTTTTCTCATTCATGTCAAACATATACTGCCACCCTCATCTTGCCCCCAACTGAAGCCACTGTGTATGCAACACAAACAGTCAGCCATCCCCCACACTTTAAAATTTAGTGTCTCAGTAAGTGAACTGTAGTTCTGTATGGTCTAATACATTTTATGCATGCTGAATTTATGAATGCAGATTATTATTAAGTCATAAAGTATAAAGCAGTGAACATTTCGTTTCTCTCCTTGCCATGCTGCAGTCTATCCAAATGTATACATCACAGGGAAGCACAAAAGAGTTTAACTCAAAATCTCAGAACGTGATCAGTGCTACACTGGCACCAAGCATGTATTGATTTGTTTATTCACTTAGCCGAAACAAAAGTACACACGTTACGTTTGAATCCACTGAGGTGTTTCCACGCAAAATGTGTGTACGATCCAAACATATCGCCTGTCTTAAACCTCTTGGTGATATGATTCAGTAATTAGTACATGACCTCAAATATTAGTTTAAAATCATCTTATTGGAGTGTTTACCTTTTAAAAATAAATACCTTTTAAACCAGCAATGCACTACCATTATGAAAGTGTGGTTCAAAATAAACTTTGGAAATAGCTTAAACATACATGTAACAAAGTGGAAAACAATTACAGGTTTGTATTGTTTACTTATTTACATGTTGTTGGCATCACAGAACACCGAAAGGATGTCAGTAACTAGGTGTGGAGATGCAGAGAAATCAGTGAAGAAATCAGTGTAATCAGTGAGAGAGACAGAGAGGGGGGGAAGAGATAGAAAGAGAGGGATAGATACAGTGCAATGAGAAGTCTGATTTCAGACTTCAGGGTTGAGCAGAGCATTAGCTGAGTGATTAGTTTCATTACTCAAAGTGTGGCCGGTGTTGGGGGTTGTGTGGCTAATGACATTGAACGTGTCCTCTGAGGTGGAACGGAAGGGAGAATTAGGGAGCCTCCTTTCTTAATTAGGAAGACAGTAGGAGACTTGTACACTATCCCGTCAGGACTCTGAGGCCAATCACTCTGAGTAAAGTACAGCTTCAGGTTGGGCTGTGTTCAGACCGCACAGCTCCATCACCGTAAAGCAAGCAGCAGGCTTTAGACAAGTCTCCAAATTCCACAGTGTCTGTCTGATTTTTATTTGAGATGTGCAAACAAGGAAACTTCATTCATTAATTCCTTCATTCATTCACCCCATTCTTTTCCTCCTGAGACAAACACATCATGTCCATGCATAGTCTCAGCTGTATTTGGCTGTACTTAAAATGTTGTCAAGGTTACGTTTCATGCTGTAAAAAGTCTGCTCTGCATTGACTTTCCCGGTTATATCATTGTTAAAATTTGTCGTAGTCTCATTTGATAGTAAAGAATATATGCATGTATATGTGTATCTGCCAAAAGAAAGAAAGAAAATTGAATTGCCAAGTTAGACCATTCCTTTACACTGATATAAGAGGGTGCAAATCATTCCAGTTTCACATGAGGGATTTCTCTCTGGAACTCACCCAAAATGTAGGACAGTTAGCAATTTAACAAAACGGTCCACTTTTTCTTCCCTGCTGACGTCAAACTTTTCCCTGCTCTGTTTTAATTTATCTGTTTTTTTTCTGTATGCACGCTCCCAGCTCCCTCATAATGCAGAGCGATGGCTCCCAGGGTCCAGACGCCCGATAGGCCGCACACCGCCCAACACAACTCAAGACCCGATAAACTCTAATAAGTGCAATGATGAGGCCACGCATTAAAACGTCAAGGCGCTTTCAATTAAAGTTACGTATTAACAAAGGCTCTCTCTCTGAGAGGGCCATTAAATAAATCTGTAAATAGCTGCTAAAAAAAAGTCTCTCACAAGGGTAGGATACATCACTGGCTGTTAGCACAAAATGGCGCGGGTCTTATCAAAATTCGTCAGGCCATCTCTCTGATACGTCTTTTTTATTCTCCTTCTTGCTTCTCCCTTTGTTATAGAATGAATTTATCAAAGGTGCGTGTTAATAGTGAAGATAAGTACGCCAAATGCAGCTCATGGAGAATGCAACAGCATTTCAACATGGAAGCCAGCCACTCAGTCTGTGCCACTCAGTCTCTATGTTGCCCAAGGTAAGGAAGCAAAATAAAAAGCCCATAAAAAGGTTATTTCATGTTCTTTTTTCTTTCTTCTTTATTCATGATAGCTGTTGTCTGAGGTTTGGCTGCACGGTACTTGGTTTTGCATTTGACGTAGCATGGCGGTGTTTTCGGTGGTGGACGGCAGGCTGTTGAATGAACATTGCTGCTGCAGCGTCCTCTCCAGTGCGTCAGACCCAAAGCGCCAACTGCTAGCGCACGGCACGGCGAGAGCAATCCACCCGGACGACAGCTTGACACCCGATTTTCGTTCAGGACCAGGGAATTTTCCGCCCTTTTAAGACAGGGGGGTGTGTACGGGGGATGAGAGGGGGACCAGCGAGGGTGTGTGGGGGTCGCTGGTGGGGGCGGAGAATGCGGCGGCGGTTTTTTTGTGTTGTCTTTATGCTGTTGTTGTTTAGCTTTCTGCCGGTGGGAAGCTAATGTACCTGGATGCGGCGTGCCAGTGGCGGCTCTGCCATCTGTCTCACCTGCTGCACGCAGGTGTCCATCTGCTCGGCTCCAGGACCGTGCGGAGGGGCTGCCGCCCAGACCACCAGCGGGCAGCCTGAATTATTCAGCCTGCCAAACCAAATAAAGAGGCAAGAAAAGGGAGAGAGAGACAGACAGAGAGAGGGGAGATAGAGAGAGAGAGAGAGAGAGAGAGAGAGAGAGAGAGAGACAGGAGGAAGAGCAAGTGCAAGTGGGAGAGGGACAGTTGAGCTTGAGCCATTAAGACCTGTGAGAGAGATAGGGAGGTTGTCTGTGGGAGGGTTTAGGAGCAAAGGAGATCTTGAGGATAGGAGGAGGAGGACAGTGGGGTGAGGATGGGGTGGGGGCTGTGGCGGATGGGGGGGTTAGGTGGGGAGGTCGGGTAAGGGGTAGAAGGTGATAGTGCTTGCCCCTCAGATGCAGAGGAATGTGCTAAATGCTTGAACGATTCCGATTAGCATATAAATTTAGATGTATGAAGATCATCGCGCCGATCACGAGTCAGTGAGTTTTATCTAGATTTAGTGGAGGCTGATTTGCGTATAAAATACAGCCAGATGGGACCAGTTAATGCCGGGCCCCTTTGCTCCCATCTATAGGCCACAGCACAGTCACTTGCCTTCGTAGAGCGGCTCCGTTTGTTTAATTGTTTAATTTAAGGTCAGGTCCGTCATAAATTCAGTCTTACTATGTTCTTTTGTCATTAGATAACTAAAAAATAAGCTTCTGTGTGTTTAGGCTTTGTATTTTGTTTCAGAAATTTTGCGTCCTAAGAAAAGGTTAGTAATTTGTCTTGCAATTAAATGTCTATATAAAGGCATTGTCCTGTATCTCTGACAGTTTTTCATTAATGTTGGTTGAAAGGACCAACAGAAACACCCCAATCCTGTTTTTCAGTAAATAAATCATAACAGTTTTTCATGAGGACACGGCTCGTTCACCCTGAAAACACCTGATCATTTGTGTCTCTGAGTGCAGGGAGAGAAGCGAGTAACTAATTGTGTGATGTATAAATTTTACAAATCTGAAGGATTTGTTTTTGATCGTAGATCGTAGAAGTAAATGTCTTTGGAAAACAACAACACATGACAAGGATAAAATAAACAAAGATCATATCAATATAAACTCCCAAGATAAAACTGCAAGCTTTGCTGCCATATCAAACCACAAAACAAGTCACAGTGAATTTCTTCAGGATGACCTGGTCCTTGTCTGGCCCTTTATATATATTTTTACATGTATGATTTCATTGAATATAATGCAAATATCACCAACAGTCTGTCCATTGGAAGGACTGAGATACTGAAACTAATCCCCTGGTAATTAGGTGACGATGAATAATTTATATGAATACATAGCTGTTTTACAGATATACCTCATCTTTTCTGATGTCTAGGCATTGAATGTGATGGTTTACCTTGATAGCTTGCTTTACATTATCTGAGCCATCTTATGGCGCCAAAATTTTTAGTTTTTTTAATGTTTTAGGAGCAACAAAAATACTGACAATTACACCTGTAGTTTTGATAGTACTCAGAGCAGAGTGTGTTTAAAAGATACTAGAAAAGTTCAGGATGAATGTTGATTTTATTCCATGCCTTTTTGTCTGCTTGAAGAAGATGCAGGGACTCTTTTTCTTGCCTGGAGTACTTTCCCTGCTGAAAGTACAGACTTGCCACTTCCTGTCTCTTACCGTGGATGCGTCATTGCCATTGTCTGTGTTACTGTGCCCCACATCTCATAGAGACGCATTAGAGTTTAGGCAAATCTTTTTCAGGAGAGGGGGCGGGGTGGTGTTTGTTTGACTGGGCATTGACTGTGGGCTTCAAAAGGTATTACGTCAATTGGATTTTCAAAGGTTAGTCTGGGTCAAACCAATTAGACTCAATTCGCATGCAAAACTCATATGGTTTAAGCCAGTTAGGCTCACGTTACTGGCGTGGATGCAGCTTATGGTACAGGTAGTGGTGCCAGAGGCCGAACAGTCACGCCATGTCCGGGTAGCAGGTGTAGAGGATTCTGGGATATGCCTTCCTGCACAGTGGCAAGGGGGCTGGGATGCATAGTTGTGATGTTTGATTTGAGAAGCGCACAGCAGGTGGCATTTTAGATCACGCATTACAGTGGATAATTGCAGTCCTAGATGTTAATTGGTCAAACATACTTTGTAACAAAACCAATATTCATCATACAACACAGCTAAAACAGAACCATGAATAAAAATAAATAAAACCATAATGAAAACAGACACTTTTAACTCTGATGCAACCTCTTTGGTGCAATGTTCGGTACATAAATAAGTGAAAACTAGCCAAGTCTTAAATGATACAGATTGTGCTTAGTGAGTAAACAATTGTAGCTAGTGGAAGAATTTTAATAAAAGAAATATGAAAGTGATGTTATAACATGAAGATTAGCACACTGTGGCATGCCAAATAGCTCCCCTTTGTCATGCTGATATCCATGATATAACAAGTGCATATGCAGTTCCAGACATTAATGTCATATAGCACCCAGTCACAATTATTTTTACTTTTCCCTTTCAATAATATTCATAGTAATAGAGTGGGCCCAGTGGATTTCTGTATTTATTTCTGCATGTGTGAATGTGTGAATGTGTGTGTGTGTGTGTGTGTGTGTGTGTGTGTGTGTGTGTGTGTGTGTGTGCGTGCTTGCATGCGTGCATATGTGTGTGTCTTTCCTCTTATTTCCTCTTATTCCTCTTGCACTCCTTATACATTATGTTGGTAGATGTCTTTTGTCAAGTTACTCAGCATTTACAGATTTGAAAGCTTTCCCAACCATTTACTTCTTTTTGAAAAGCAGATTTGTATTTTGGGAAGCTGTGCTTTTGGGAAGATTATGGTTGCAGCAGGTTTGTAGCATAGGAGAATGCAATTCTTCTCTTTAGTGCAGTTCTTTTCTCCCTTGTTGGATTGTAACAAATTCACTCTGAATTAAAGAGTCCTATGCTACAGCTATATCCAGAACACCAAGAAGTTCATGGAAAATGTCTTTTAAATAAATGATAGATGAAACATCAACATACAAACTCTCCACATTTCTCCACAGAGACCAGAAGTACTTACCTGTACACAGTTATCGGCCTATATGTTATCATTAGAATTTTTTTATAGATACCACTCTGTATATATTTTTTAATTTTTTCACAAATAGGAAGAGTTATCTGGCTTGTGTGACAGTGTATTGTCCTGCTGTGCAGGAGAGAGCGAGATAGCTAGAGCATTCCTCATAGGGTTTTTTTTGCGGTTAGCAGTGATTCGTCTTGTATGTGGCTTGGCCCACGCGTGATGCAGTGAGCACGGCGGCAGGCTCTGCTTGCTCAGGACGGGTGGCTCTCGGACACAGTCTGCTGAACGGGTGGCCTACCTGCGCCAGCTGTGCCGGGAAGAGATCGGCCCAGGAGCACGCACTGTACACGCCACACACACGCCCGCTCACATGCCGCACACGGACACATACAAATGCGCTCGGGCACAAATACACCGACATTCTGACACAAACATGCAACTGCATGACTCTCACACTCAAACACATTCTTTCATAGATAAGCCAGTGTGAGTACATGCTTACAGCATGCATGCCAACATGCTTATGGTATGCCAGCACTTGTGCACTCTCTTACATAGCTGTTCAAAAGCAGAAATACAGGTACACACACACAGACACATACTCTGAAGTCAGACTGGTCTTCCAATACATCCTCTTAGACATCCCAATCCAACACCACTAGACCCCGCACTAAAATAGACA
This sequence comes from Albula goreensis, assembly GCA_022829145.1. Taxonomy (NCBI): domain Eukaryota; kingdom Metazoa; phylum Chordata; class Actinopteri; order Albuliformes; family Albulidae; genus Albula; species Albula goreensis. The sequence goes on from CM040749.1 coordinate 28,227,054, forward strand.
AATGAGTGGCACCATCCATCTCTGCAACACACACATACACACACACACACACACACACACACACACACACATGCATGCACATGCACACGTGCAGGGACACAGAACCACCAACACTGCCACCCCCCCCCCCAAATAACTCACACCTCAAAGCACCCAGATTTAGAGAGACAGAAGCCTACTCCTCGGGTCAGTGAAAAAAAGTCCATCTGTTCGTGAGATATTACCCTAGCCATTGCTATTTCCCTGATAGATGGGCTGAATCAACTGATTTAGCTTATTTCTCTCCAGAGGTGATATTTTATTTATATGATAAAATGCTTGGAAAGTGATTAATTTGTCAGGGGAATGGCTTGTTACTGTAAATTTACCGAACATGTAATAAACTAGATTGCCTTAACACAGATGGGCAAATGAACAGCTTTTCAGCACAGTCCCAATGAAGATTGGATTGCAGTTTATAGCACAGAGGTCTATTAAGTAGTGATGATAACAATGAAAAACAATTCTTTCAGGAGAGCAGGACTCTCTGGTTGGCACCTTGTGCGGTCTTTGGACACATGTTGAGTGTATTGGGCATACAGCTTGATTTCATTTTCAAAACATTAAAATAATTGAAGCAAAATTGCAGCATGGGGAAATTAAGGTTTCCTGATGTAAAAACAGCATTTTATTTTTACTGAATATTGCCTCACTGACATTTTAGATACATGTACAGTTTTGAGATTTGTAAAATGTTTTTTGTGCATGGTATCTGCATGTGTGTATTTGTGTGTGTGTGTGTGTGTGTGTGTGTATGCATTTGCATTGGACTTCCGTATATCCTTTTCTAACCCGCTTCACTCCAAACCTTCCCATAATCCCTCTGTTCAGAGGTCTTGCAAAAGAAGCGTCTGTGGAAAACATAAGTATATTTCTGAACCTTAGAGTTCCATTCAATTAAGGCTTCCTCAGTCATTTCTTCATTTCAATCAACAGTGACAATAATAATACCGTAAAATAGCCGTAAACACGCGGGTGATGTCACTCTTTAGATAAATTAAAACATAAAGCCTGTGAAGTAGCATGTGCTGTTGAATTTGACACAATAGAACGGCATCCACTGTACACCAACCTTCTGTTTGAAAAAGTGTCCATAAGATCTGGCGAGATAAATGACGAGACACAAAATCAGACTCGGCCTGGTGCAGCCCTTCAGTCTTAATGAATGTGATCTCGAAATCCCTGAGAATCTGATAAATGGGTAAATAGGAAAATAAATAGATGGGATGGCGAAGCCTATGTGTGTGTCATACACAGCAGACGCCGCAGCGTTTAGGAAGAGAGGCAGAGTGGGTATTATAGAACTAAACCAGATTATGGGTGGAATGTGAATTAGATTTGGTAACAGATGGTGGTGTTGAAAATTTAAGATGCTTTTCGAAGGGGGAAGGTGGCGGGGCGCTAGCCCGAAGCATCTCTTCGCGTTTGATAGACGGGTATAAATCACAACAATCCCGACTTGACAGCCAATTTGGAGAATCTGATCTGGTTAAAGACACGGCTTTCCTGCTCCGCTCACCGAAAACAACCGCCTTTTACATTCCCTCTCTTTCTCCCTTGCTTTTTTATGGGCTTGTCATACTTCCAAGAGGAAAATCCTCTTTTACCATCTGTTTAATAAATTGTGTGTTTAATCCATTCTTTTATTATTTTTATTTTCAATCTCATTTCATTCAGACCTTAGTTCATCCCCCCCTCCCTTATCTGGACAGTGTTGCTCTGCCTTTAAATAGATGAAAACTCCATGCTGGGCAGCACAAGTTTTGGATTTTAGGCTCACTGTTTATTTAAAAAGCTTGTTTACTGACCCTTGTTACCTCTCTCCAGAGTCCACTTGAATCAGGGCCCCATGCATGGTCATTATGCAGTGTCTATTCATTCATAATGGCGATGTACATTTGTTTCGCTTTTTACAGTGATCGTGTTGTTAAGCTGGAGCAGGTTGGGTCTGCTGAAGCATTTTTCTCATCAGGGTGAATCATCATGCCTACCTCTTTTTTTTCAATCAAAACAACTGTGTGCAGTAATAAAATTCCAAAGTACAGAAACTGGTAAAATTTCAATTACAAATATAGGAAAAGGAAGGAAGAAAGAGACATTACAAGCTATGATAAAGTTTCTAAAACATATTTGTAATTTTATCTCATTACTCACAATATTATTACTACTGCTAGAAATAAGACAAATATGAAAAAAATAATGATAATTTTATGTTACAAGAAGTAATTGTAGTAGAAGTTGATAAAGGTAAATGTTTTAAAAAACACAAACACTTGATCCAATGAGTGAGGTAGCAGTAAAAATAGTATTAATACTGTTTAATGGTAAACTGTAGTAATACTGTTGATTGCAGTAGTAGTAGTATTAGTAATACTCATGATGATAATATTAGTTTCGGCCCTGTTGCAGTGCACAGGTGAGCAGTAATAAAGCAGAAATCTGTACCCCGCGGGGGAGCGAGGCCCAGGATGATGTTTTAAAGCCCTCTCCCCACCGAGCTGCATCTCTCCTGATAAAGGGAACGCACCACGGCAGCACACTTATCAAGCCAGCTGCCGCGGGAAAATGACCTAAATCATCAAGATTCGCATCTAGGAAGTGAGCCGCGAGTTGTCAAACTCCAAATGTTTCCAACGACCATGGGGGCCCTTATCGAGCCGAGATCGGCCCGACACAGCAGCGTGCAGCCTGCACCCTCCGCCAGCAGCAAGGGGCGGGAGAGGCCGCCACAGTCACACTGTCTCACACTCACGTTTCTGTCCTTCCGCTTTGATTCTGTAATGCTAATTACATACAAATGCTGCAGATACATTTCAATCTAATATAATACATGGTAACATTACATTTGTGGTGGTTTAATCACGTTGTGAAAGTACATGTTTTCTTATTGAATCAGGAATGTTAACACAGATTCAATAGGTTTTCAGTTTGGTGTTTGTTACAGACAAAAGAGCCAAACTCCAGATCAATTTATTTTTGAAATACACAAAGTTTTCAAATGTTTTGCTATAGTGTCATGTCACAGTGTAGCTTCATGTACTTTCATGTTATGAGTGTGGATGAGTTCTTTTTAACATCAGGCGTTAAAACACAGCTCTGATAGCACACGGTTAACAATATCCTTAGCATGAGAAAGGTATGCATTTCCATAGCACGGGAAGCTGTTTTGTGTCTTCCTGCCAAAACCTGAACATGCTCATTCGCCACCTAAGAGACATTTTTATGGCCGGCTGTCCCATTGTATAAATGTGTTTTTGCCATTATCACATTGATTGCATGTAATCAGAGGTGTTATTTTTCCAGCCCTTCATCGACAGTGAAGTGAATTACTGCCTTCCAACCTAGTAATGTTATAACAATTGATCTCCTCCCTCCATGGGAGGAGGATTTAAGTGCGCAAAGGTGTTTAACGCGCAGAAATGGTCATGGTTGCACTAAACAGTAAAAACCAGTGTGGCTAACGAATCTGTGTTGGTATCCCAGAATTAAGAAGTGTTTTTGTTATATGAAATAATAAAAAGTATGCAGGATTCTACTATTTTGACATTGACAATGGCATAAGATTATCGTTGGATTATTGTATTTGATCAATATGCCAGATGTAAATTTTCTACTGAAGACTGCAATGATCTGAACTAGTCCCTCTGACATAAAATTCAAGTTCCTCAAATTTTATAGACAAAAATAACTGTATGCTGCTGCACTGGTTTTCTTATTGTACGTGTAATATTGTGTAGAAGTCTCTTTCCCATCCCGTCCCTATTGACATGTATAAATGTGGTTTTCTTTTCTTCCCTCTTTCCTTTTCCTTCCCATAAAATCTGTGTTATCATCTTTCCCAATAAATCGTGGCTTATTCTGACTAAAATAAGAAGGGAAAGTGGAAATAAAAGGGAGAAAAAACACAGCGAACTCAATCTTTTTTGGAGCCTCTCAGCGGCTGTACCTTAATGCAGTGATTGCATGTTTAGCTCTGTGGTTGTCAGAGCACTGAATCAGTCAAACAGTCTAATGACACCTTGTCATTTCCAAGTGGCTGTGTTTTCCAAAATTGTTTGTCTGTCGATTTGCAATGTCTCGCTTCAGCGTAGTAGAAAAAAAAGAAAGACTGAGAGAGAAAAGAAACTAAAAGCAGGCTGTGATCTCTAGGGTCATACTCCCCTCTGAGATTTAACCTTTAACAAAAGACAAATAAATGTCTTATATATTGGATGCTCAAGGAAACTACCTATTTTACAGGGAAGCTTGTTTGTTTGTTTTTTTTCTGTTTTTATGTAGTCTCCATTAAATGGATGTAGAGAACAAACTATTTTGCAGGGCTGGGGTTTTGTGTGTAAGTGTTTGTGTGTGTGTGTGTGTGTGTGTGTGTGTGCGTGTGCGTGTGCGTGTGCGTGTGCGTGTGCGTGTGTGTGCGTGTGTGTGCGTGTGTGTGCGTGTGTGTACATCAAAAATAGTCTTTGATAAGTTGTTTTACCTGGTGGTTTTCTTTAAGAACACCCTAATTCATCATATCATGAACGTTCCTTTGTGGACAGTTAGTTCAAGCAAAGCAGGGAAATTATCTTGAAGGTTAGGAAGAGGCAGGAGAAAGACACAGAACTCATTTCTGTCACTGAAGCATAAAGCCTCTCTCTCTCTCTCTCTCTCTCTCTCTCTCTCTCTCTCTCTCTCTCTCTCTCTCTGTCTCTCTCTCTCTATCCTCCTGTTCCCCTACTTTTCAAAATATCATCACCCCATTAATTTGTAAGAGACATGACTGATTCATGCGAGTAGACTGTGAAGCTCCTGGCTTCACTCCACCAGACTAATTGAACTTGTTTCCCCTCACTATTCAACCACAGACAATAAAGGAAAACAAGTACAACTGGACATTATTTCAACATAAGTGGAGCAGTTTTGAGCTAGAAATGTCTATAAAGATACTATTTCATTTTTTGTCTTAATTGCAGGCGTGTTACCATGTTACCAAAACCCAGCTATTGTTTTAATCAAGATTAAACAGCCTTTACAAAAAAAAAAAAAGAAATGTGTTGTTGCACAATGCATTAAAACACTTATTCATTCTCTCGCCATACACATCCAATCTCCCGCCATCTTCCTTTTTTATCTCTGCAAATTAGAGTCCACTTGAGATGAAATTTAATATTTGGGCATAATTATGTTTTCATTTCTTTCATAGAGATGCTACAAAATACAATATATGCACAGCTCTCCACTCCTCTTTTCCCACTCGACAATTATTATTTCCATTCATGAGCTCAAACTAAATCTCAGTGCTTTTCACCCTAAAATTCTCTGTTAACAGCACACCGTAGAATTGGAGCTAGCCCGCATGCTGAAAACAGATAAAATCATTACTTCTCAAATAGTCCCTTTTCTGTCAGAAAGGCTTTCTTTTCTTCTAAAATATAGGCTTTAGAATTCCATTCCTCTTAGAGCTAATGTGAATTTTACTGCCTCTAATTTTAGATTCAAGTGCAGCCCAGAATAAAAACCCACCATCTGACAATTGAATTTATAGATAGTTGTGAATATTGGAGGCTTGGATTAATAGAGTCATAGAATTTCAAAGACCAGGACAGAGGGAGAGAGGAAAGAGACAGCTAATAACTTTCAGCTAAAGTTATAGAGCATAATGTCTCCTGTAGAGAAACTTAAGGACTGTGTTGTAAACTAGACGAACAGTTACAGCGCTCCCCACCTCTCTTTGTTGCTTACTCCCGAGACAGACACATTCTTTTCAGAGAGTTCAATGGCACTTATTGAACGGTACCCTGCTCAGCCCTTGTAGGGAAAGCAAAGTCGCAGGCAAAGTCTGCTGCCTCTTAGCCATCGATAGCATCATGGTCATTGCAATTCACAGCCGCTTTGCTAAACCGTAAACACTGAATTCATTAACTGTTTAAGTATTTGCATATTTATTTTTAAATACTTTCTTCTTTGTACAGACTGAGACATTTTAGACCAAAATTGCACTGTAAATAAAGGTTCTAAATACCAGCAAATGAGATTTTTGTGCATAATCATATGGGAGCATTTTGGTACTATGTAGAACCATTAATGAACCATTTGCTACTCTACAAAAATTTTGGTGCCAAATCGTTCATTAATGGTTTTGTATAGTGCCTAAGAAATTTCCCCCAATGAGGAGAAGCAAAGAGCCCCTGAAGAACCTTTTATTTCCTTTGTAGTATGGTCTGATTGTATGAGTATGCTTTTGAATGTGGTTGTCAATGCGTTTGCATCTGAGTGTGTGTTGCATTATGGGAAGTGTAATAGGAGCTTTGTCTGAATCGATTATTTCATGATTATATATGGAGTTATGTATGCACCTAAGCTATTGCATTTGTATTTTCTTTTTATAAATGTGTGTTGAAAGGTCTTTATTTAGCAGGAAACTAAATTTTGCAGTGCAATACAATGTATCAACGTATCATTTAATGATAGTCTTGTTTTTTTATTTTTTATTAGCCTGTCAATCATTGTCTTCCTGCATGTTTTTCCAAGGAATCTCTGCCCATGCATATGTTTGAGTGACTAGCTATGCTGATCACAATAATGTAATTATTACTCTATTCATATGTATTTACTGTTTTCTCATTAGACTCTCATTATTGGAGTTCCCCAAGGCTCTGATTGGGGTCCTCTCCTCTTTATCATTCCAATAAGTGTTATCTCCCCTCACACTGTTTGTTACTTCCCCCTGCTTGTTCTGCTCTCCCCCTGCTTAAGCCTGAGCTGATTTTCTCCTCATTTTCATTTTATGTTGAATGATCTTTTTTCCTCACATGGAATAATCATGTGATCAGATGACTGACCAGGGGTCAGGTCTTATTGATGTTTTATCTTATGCTGGGAGGCTTCACCGCAGTCTATACTGGTAGTGAAGGAGGTGGAAAAAAACAAAAAAAAAATGTGTCTTGACTAAACACAAACCTTCCACATCCCACAAGTCCAATCTCTCAAAAGGGCTCTGTAAAATAAATTAGCGTGTGACCATACCCCAGCTCGCCCCTCCCCCCACTTTGCAGGGTCCCGCGGTGAAGTCCAAATGTGCCATTTTTAACTGTTTTACTTCCGCTGCCGCTCAGAGCTGTTTTGAAATGATAAGGTGGCCGAGGTCTTTAAAAGGGGCTTCTCTCACCTTGCTCCAGCCACAGTTTATAGGCCCCAGAAGAGTCTGTCTTTTACAAGCTGACTGGATTTTTAGGGCCCTCATTTAGAAGCGGGCTTCCTTAATTAAAAAGCCCTTTGTGTGGTCTTTCAGGCTGTCGTCGTTATTTGTTCCCCTCTTTCCTGATTTTTAATCATCCCCACACACTGTCTGTTTTTGAGCTCTGGTGATTTATTCATTTATTTGTAGGGATTCTTTTTTTTTACATACCTTATTACGGGGATAATAAATGACAAGCGGGGGGGAAAGAGAGAAGAGTTGCGAGGAAAAGGTTATCTTGCTGTGTGTTGCACCATGTTGTGCACGTGTGTTCATGGGAGCGTGGTAGGGAGGGTGAAGGGAGGGGAGGGGAGGCTGGTCCTCAAAATTGCAATAACCAATATCTTTAAGAGTTTAACACTCTGAAGAGCGGGCCAGCAATAATTAACAGCGGCGAGTGAAGTAGCTGTACAAGTGCCTCTAAATTAAATAGAACTCACAGCACGTTTCCTCTCCCATACGAAAGCACGGGGTCTGCAGGATTGTTGACTAGGGAGACGTTTAATCCCCTCTCTTTGGCCCGAGAGCTTCCTCTAAGACAAACGAGAGATATCTATTAATTACTGCACTCATTAATAGGGCTTTCTCCCAGGGACCAGGAGGAAGGAGGGGTTGAGAAAGGGTGGGGGGAGGGGATCTGTTGGGGGGTGGGGAGGTGGGGGTGCAAAAAAATAGGTTGTCGACAGCGGGGCGAGGGGGCGAGGCAGCAGCAAGAAAGAAAAAAGACAGTATCTGAGGTGGCCATGTGGCTCTCCCTGTGAAGTGTTTGTGTGGTGGAGGTTTTTTTGTTGACGGCCTGTCCGCGGGCATGATGAAGCTTCGGCTCAGCCCTGTGCTGATTGCTCTCATGTAGAACAAGTTGATATTGACTGGCGAATGAATGATGACTGTTACGGCAGACCTTTTTCTCTCACTCTCCCTTTTCCTGCTGGAGCCTCTCGGCTCCCTGCGGTCCTTCTCCAGTTATATGTGTGCAATCTGCATTACGTCAGTGTGGATATCTGTATACTATTTACACAGCATCGCCTCCTTCACCGTAAGAAAATTTATAATGCTTATATATGATGAAAGCTAGGTTCCACTTTTTAATGTAATAGTCATGGATGAACATTGAATTTGTATATGTGTGTTTATATAGACTTATCTTGATATGTTTTATCTTGTGATTTAGCCATTATTTTGATTCAGTAATCTCAGAAAAAAATGTATTTATCAAAGGTAGCAATATGAGTGCTGACGCATTGCTGTACGTTTTTTAGTGAAAACGTCTGAGAACGAGGTTTTGGATTGTAGGAGGAAGCGCTGTCCTCCAGCTTGCAGTAGTAAGAGTGTTCGGATATACGCTCGGTTACATTATAGGGCGTCCCAGGGGACTTCAGCACAGTGGCTCCTACACACATCGGCCGGAGCGTTTCCTTTACTCAGTCATTAACATGCTGAAATATTATATTTCTGAGTCTTTTTTTAGCCTTCCTTGCAGCAAACACAGGTTTTTTTTTTTTTGGGTGGGGGTGGTGGGGAGTTGTGGGGTTGGGGGCGGGCCAGCCAGTAGTGGGTGGGATTGGCAGTTGGCGTGGGGACAGACAGGGATGGGATGATCGTGCTCATGCAGGCCTCAGGGTTCCCACTGACCAGGCTGTCTGTCAGCCATGATTGAGCAGCCAGGGAGCAGATGTACACGAGATGTGTACCCCCCATCCTCCACACTCCACCCCCACATCTTCCCTGTCTCTCAGGCAACAACACACCAGTGACAGGTCAAAGGCTTCGTCATCACTAAAGAGTCCTTGAATACCAAGCGCATGGGTGCACGGGCGGTGCAGGCGCTGGCATATGAACATAAGTCGTGACCACGCTGCACAGCCTGGCCTCCTTCAAATCCTGGGCCCTGATAAAGAACATAAAGCACAGTTCAAAAAAGGGTATCTTTGAGTGTCACATAATGTTTCCCCCCCTTCCCCTCCTCTTGTCCTCCTTGCAGGCTCCTCTGCAGAATGTCAAGCAAGGACCGCCACACTGAGTCGAGTTGCCCCTCCTACATCAAGACTGAGCCCTCTAGCCCCGCCTCCCTCGCCGACAGCATCAACCACCACAGCCCCGGCGGCTCATCGGATGCTAGCGGCAGCTACAGCTCCACCATGAACGGGCACCAGAACGGCCTGGACTCCCCCACGCTCTACGGCCCGGCCGGCGGGCTCGGCCCCAATGGCGCTGCCTCCAAGCGCTACGAAGACTGCTCCAGCACCATCGGCGAGGACTCGCAGATCAAGTGCGAGTACATGCTCAACTCCATGCCCAAGCGCCTGTGCCTTGTTTGCGGCGACATCGCGTCCGGCTACCACTATGGCGTGGCGTCCTGTGAGGCCTGCAAAGCCTTCTTCAAGAGGACCATTCAAGGTTGGCTTTCACACTCCTCCGGTCCCCATCCACCCCAGTCAAAATGTACTAGGGTCGGATAACGGGCACCTGGTTTCCCAAAACAAGAAGAAAACCTTTGTCCCACTTGGGAATCCTTGAAGGTTCTTCTTTGATTGACATGTCTAAAACATGTCATAAACCTTTTAAAATCTATCAGCCTGTCACTTCTTTAATGTCATTATTTTATACATACATTGAAGAATATTGTATTTTTTTCAGTCTTATGTACTGTATGCTTTATCATTTTAAGTATGTTGTCAGTCCTCAGTGAATAGCGTCCCATTTGTCAAAACACAAACAAGTGGGTCAAAGTGATATATTTGGTCTGTGCACCAGCCAGCCATGTGATGATTGGGGTTTAACATATTGGTGTGTTTCATCCCATTAGCCAATAAAACTCTGGTCAATAATAATGATAAAAACATCCAGATGGACGTTTGTTGACTTCCAGCCTGGTTTATTTTAGGGTGTGGAGACGGGGGCAGCAGTACAGGCATGCCCAGGGTGTCCGAAGTGGAAATCTGGCTTGAGGGGGTGGGGGCATCTACAGTGTGGGCAGAGCGGGGGTATGGAGGCTATGGCAGCTGGCGGTCTGGTGGCAGTACTCCAATGCCACCTGACAACCTGCATCTATCACTCCACAATTGAGCCACTCAGGTCTGCACAGGAACAGAGAGAGAGAGAGAGAGAGAAAAAACCTAAGAAAGAGAGAGTGCAGGGAAAATAATGTGCATTTTAGAGGGTCTGTCTATTCACTGTTAATCTTTCAACTATTCCATGATACTCACACTATTTGTTTTGCAGTACTATATATCCTGCATTGATTAATAATCAGTTATATAAGATCAAGGACAGCATTTAAGTGGCAATGGAAAACATTAACTGTAACATAAACTTTCTGTCACCTTTTTACAAACAAACAGTAATACCCATTAAGGCCCCATTATAATCATTGTAAAATATTTAACGTCTCTCAAAGCACCTGAATTTAGGGTTCTCCACTAAATATTCCCCTTGCAGTTCCCCAGGTCCCTGTGTGAATTGGCCATTGGTCCTCAATGTATTTCTCCTCACACTCAAGTGAGGAGGTCCTCCCTGCATGCAGACCCTAATGGCTGGTGGAGATTACCTTACTAATGAATATTGGACCCCTGTTTAATGGACATGCATACTTTAAATACTGTTTCCTGTTGAATTAGTGGCCTTGAGTATTTAGTCTCCCCGCACTCGTGCTAATCTGCTTTTTAATGAGGAAACATCAGTTCACAGAAGAGAAGTCAATATAAATCAGTGTTTACCAAGTCTGATTAACTCTGAAATATTTCATCAGTGCGGAGGTCCCAGACGGGCCCTATGTTAATTGCATGAGTCTGAGCTCTTTTCAGGGAGCCTGGCTTGAGAATTACTGGAGCAGCCATTCCAGCCCGTCTCTCCAAAGTCAATGCATGCATCCTGAGAGCACCCAAGCCCTCCTCCTCTTCCCCCAACAACGCCCACTAACCCCCCCGCCAGCCCCCTTTCTCCTGTCATTCCTCTGGAGAGGGAGAAGTGTAAATGAAAAATGGACTCATGTGAAACCTGGTCCACCAGTCTTAGTATGGTGCCATTTCATTGAGTTCTACTGTCAATAAATTTGTATCTATGTATATCACAATGGTAAAAAAAAGCATATATGTTTGTATGTATGTGTGTATGTATGTGAAAAAAAATTAAATTTAAAAATGCACCTAGCCAGGAAGAACAAAGCAAGTTAAGTATGTTTCTCCATTCTGCATATACATTTTTAATATATGAAAAATATATATTATATTTTAACATGATTATCTTATCACACTGTTTCAAAATATTAAGTACAGTTCGAGGTAAAATCACAGTAGAAATGATTGTTTAAGATGAATTTTATTTCATACTACATGAATTGGCTACACAAGATCCCAAACAAATCAAAAGCTGGCATGTCATTTCTGATGTTCAGACATGTTCACAGTTCCTAAGTTACAGTTACACCACTCATATCTGTTTGTGAGAAACATTGGATACAGGGATTCAGGGTGTTTCTGTCTAGTTCTTGTGCCAGACGGTTTTCACTGTGGGGTTATGTCACATTTAGGCTTCTGCTAATACACCGTAAGCTGGCAGGTCAGCCAAAGTTCACACAAGGGTGTGACACATGACCCCTGCGTGAGTCGCCATATGGGATGGGATCCTGTGGATCCACGGTGACCCTCTGGTTATCAGACGAGGACTCAATCAAAAACAGGACTGCTTGACTTGACCTCTCTTTAACTACATTGCAGATTTTCAGCCTTTCAAAACTATTAAAAAATGTATATAGTGATACTGATGAGTCCCAATTATTACAAAGCATTAGCTTAGATTCAACCAACATTGGTTCTTAACATCAATTAATAAATAAATGCAAGTGTTGACACTCATTTATTGAGCCATAACAATTCCAGGTCCTACCATTCTGGGCCCAATTTAAACAGAATTGAACTGTCATAGTCATACTTTCCATTATAAAAAAGGGTCATTTTTAGTCTGATAAAAAGAATAATCTGAAATGATGATCATTTAAACATGTACATGTTTTATTCCTTCTCAGAAATATATGAATTGTGGAGACATGCCTGGAAATGTATCCTGGACTCTTAAAATACACTGACTGTACAATAGATGGACAATTTTGACAGTGACATAATGTAATATATAGAGGACAAACATTAATAAGAGTTGGGTTCCCCCTAGCAGCAATCAAACACTCTCTGTTCCTTCTCTCTACATGCCTTGCCACAGGGAACATCGAGTACAGCTGCCCAGCCACCAATGAATGTGAGATCACCAAGCGCAGACGCAAGTCCTGCCAGGCCTGCCGCTTCATGAAGTGTCTAACGGTGGGCATGATGCGGGAAGGTAAGAGAACAATCTCTCCATGCTTCTTTCCTGTCATTTAATAACTTCCTCTCCCATTCCCCCAGTCCACCTGGCTTGAGGGAGAGTGGAGGGAGGGAAAAGGGAGAGAGAAAAAAGAAAAGAGAGAGCAGGAGGAGGAAAGTCAAGGTCAAAATTGATCGTGGAGACAGCCTAGGGCATCAAGCCACTGGGTCCACTCAATGCTGCCCTACCCCCCACCCCCAAACCCCACTCCCCCGCTTTGTTAGGATGCAAGCTATCGAGCCTGGCTCTTTGCAAAGCTCATGGGAGAGGAATGTCCAAACTTCGCTGTTCTGAAACATTCGCTTAATAGGCAAACATTCGCTTATGTTTTTCTTATGTTTGAAACGTTGGTTCTCCAGCGGGATTAACACAGAAAATCTTCAATAACATTATTTAGACTGCTTTTGTCAGGGTGCAGTACGGCCTCCTAGTTAACCGTTTAACACAAAATCCAGAAAAAAATATTCCAGTCACCGTAACTCCACACTCTGTTGCACACCTCAGAGTGAATTCCATCTGTGTTTATTGGTTTTCAATGATCTTTCATCACAGTTATGAAAAGGAAACATTTTGCTTGTGCCCAAAACATTCAGAACACCTGAGCACCTGAATCTTTTGTTTTGTGGAATATGCAAGATGATGATTTGTTGTGTTGGGTATACCAGTCATGTAAGAGATGACGGCTTCAGCTCAGAGAGACAGTGACAACCCTCATTGTCTCAATACGGACCACAGGCTCACTGCCAGGAGGTTTCTCCTCCCCTCCCTTCCTCTTCTCTACCTCCCTCTTGCCTGGAAATAGCTTTCATGTAGATCGTGCAATACCCACAAGAACCCAAGCCTCCAGCAAAGTAGCTGGATGAAGACCTCACCGGTCAGGTCAAATTATGTGAAAACAACACAGCGGGATTTAGACCACAAGCAAAAAAACATCTCGCTTGTCATGTCTGATGTGCGTGTGCGAGCGTGTGCGTGAGCGCACACACGCATGTGTGTGTGCATGCTTGTACATGTCTGTTTGTGCATTTGCATGCACATATGCATATGCATCGACATTTTACTTTCGCACTCAGCATTCTGCAGTAGCATCATGGTATCAGCAGTTATGCTTTTCTCCTTCCCTTATATTCGCATATGCTCACCAGTGTGCTTGCTGGTCCTCTGCTGAGAGATTTGCCTATACACCAGTTCAGGGTGACAGGTACATAATTGATAAGGATAGAGCTGGTTTGAGAAAGGTCTGAAGGATGTTGCACAGTGTTTGATATGGCATCTTTTCCCATGAGCTACCAGACAAATAGCAGCCTTTTGTTCTTGCTCCAAGCCACCCATACACACATATATCAAAATGGCACAAAATGGCACCGCCATTTGTTGTAAAGTGCTTGAATTTAATACAGAGGTCCCGCTCTACATATGAATAAGGGTCATTTGGTAAATTGATTCATCAATTTTCTTATTTTTCCATCATGTTCTCTAAAAAAAAAGCCTTACACACAAACACAATTTTACCTTGTGGCTATTAGCGAGAAATATTTATATCCCTTTTGCTGTTACTGTGTAGGGTTCAAACATACAAGGCTACCTTTGTGTTTGTATTTACTGCATTCTCACCTCAGTCCATGTCCCAAAGACTTAGCGCAGGGCTCTGTTCCTCAGACTCTATAAAAAGGCTCAAAGATTTCTCAGTGCAAGATGTCAGCGGACATTAATTGGGCGAGTGGCTATATTCTGGAGGGAGATAACTTGGGCTGTCAGTTTCAGGGCTGAATTTCCTGGTGGTGGTGGAGGTGGGGTATCTGCGAGGGGCTGAGAGGGGGGCCGTGATGGTGGTGGTGGTGGTATGGGCCTTGCTGCAGGGGTAGATCTGCTTTGGATCAGCCCTGTCACCGAAGGGAGAAGGGGTGTGGGGGGTGGGGGTGAGCTCTCTGTAATCCAGATGATACGGGCTGCCCCCCAAACCCAAATCACACAGCTAAGGGCCTGCCCCACAGGGGTCCCATTGAACCCACATCGGATCATATCAGCTCTCACATCTCAGACTGGACTGTGGGTGGGTTGGGGGGAGGCAGGAAGGGGAGGATGTGGGGGGGCTCAAAACTCACCCCTCTGTGGTGATAAACCCTCTCCTTGCCATATAACCTGAAACATCGCCCCAGCTCCTCTGGCAAACGGCTGCTTCAAATCCCCTCAAAAAAAACCTTTTTCCTTCCAAACACTCCAGCCTCTGTGCCACTCTAAGGGTGGGCTTATAACAGGACAGGAGAGGAGCTGAGGAGAGGGAACGAGAGCAGGGCAGGAGAGGAGAGAAGAGCAGAGGAGGGAGAGAGAACATAATGGGATCAGGCAAGTAGGCAAAATCTTACCTAGCATAGGTATGGAACCTTCATCGTATTTCCATTAATATCGTTATATACATACAGGTAGAAATGGTCACGCTTAAATTCATACAGGTGCAAGGTACGAGAAAGGTACCGCCTGCACACGCGTGCATGCCTCCTAAAACGCACACCTATACTCACAGATAGAAAATTGATGTTTCCCATTCTTACTCAGCCACTGGTACTCCGCCTGACCCCAGAGGGCAAGTCGCTTCACGTCCTTGCATCGCGAGCCACCCAGCTGTAAAATTACATCCAGAGACAGGGGCTGGAACCAGAGCAAACAGCCGTTACCAGAGTTAGACATTTCTGCAGGACACAGAGCCCGGAGAAGCACCACTCCATGACTGTCTCAGTCCTAATTGAGTTTGTGTTAATGGGTAAATGATCTGAGCTACACGGGGGAAAGAGGAAGGACAGCATCGTATGGCTTTTTTTACGCGGGACGCCGTTTGTCCGCCAGGCCTCCTGCGTGTGACCGTTCTCCGGGAAGTGAGAATAGAAATGGCTCTTTCGGCTTTAGTGCGAAGTGAACTCCAGGGCCTAAGTGTGATGGGATGTGTTGGGCAGAGATCACTCTCAGGTATATCTGCAGGATGAGTAATAATGGAGCTCACAAAGCAAGTCTCCAATCCCTCTTGTCTGTGGGCTGGATGCATGCCCTTACTCCTGGAGTAACATTTTCACATCGCAATCTTCTCATCATTTTTAGCCACTCTACCAGCAAATATTAAGCTCAAACAAATCATTTACTAACTTCAATCCATTAAGTAAACATTTCTTAGGTTATGTTTTCATAGTCTCTGATTTGTATGGAAGATGTATTTTATCATACTTTCTACAAGATGTGGTACAGCAGTTAGATTAGGTTAGGTTTTCCTCCCCTCACTAGCTAAAGTCATATTTTCATTATCTTAGAAAGAGAGAATAAGCTAATGCTTTAAAAAGCATATGGTCAGGATAGGAGAGAATCGATCTTTATGCCTACTGTTTACTGTTTACAGCACAAAAATAAGCATCCATACAATTGTTCATAAAATACTTAAGCCCACTCTCAAAGCCAGATAAGTAGTTTGACAACACAGAAAAATATTACACTGTAATCATAATTTTGATTTAATTCAGTACAATGTGTAATATACTTGCAACATTGTGACTAAACAAATGGCATGCTGAATACTTTTCATTGCATATTTTAGCCAGCACTTGCTCCCATTTTTTTATTTGAACAATTTTGTTTCATATTTTGCCACATCCGTTCAGGGAATACATAGTAATTAACATGATCTCCTACCTATTGTTTACATGTATTGATTATTATTATTATTATTATTATTACTACTACCACCTACTACTACTACTACTACTACTACTACTAGTCTTCCCATTCTGTAGCCCCAGAAATGAGTTAATTGTATTCATCAATGTCATGCATTTTCTCATAAATACTTTCATTTGTAAACCCATACTGTGTCACAGTCAGAATACGTTTTCTCTTTTGCGATGCATTTATATTCGCCACAGAGTCCGAGCGGGGATGAGGGCAAGAGGGAGAAGGGGGGCAGGGGAGACCGTCAGTTTGGCATTGATGGGATACACTTACGAATATGTAACACCTAATTCCTGAAGAAGGCAATTAAAGTCCCCCAGTTACTGAGCATTGTGTAGCTCTGGCGGTCCTAATGAAGGGAGGAATTTGGATTCTGACAGCAGGGGCTTGCAAAGTTGGACTGTCTCTCTAGGGAGACGCAGCTTGCCGGAATGGACGCACAGCAGCAAGTCTTCCCCTTATCCAAGTAGGCAGATGTACCCTCCCTCTTGTACATGCACGCACGCACGCACAGATACACTCACACAATCACACACACACACACACACACACACACACACACACACACAAACACACACATACGCGTCCACACACACTCAAACACACGCTGTCTCATACACAACCGAAAAAAAACATACTTGAGTTTCAAAATTACCTGGAGAAAATGTTTTATCATAATTTCTCACTAAAAGACGAAGGCCCATTTTTTCACTTGTTTAAGCATTGACTGATAGCCTGATAGCTTATATCAATAACAATATGTTTTAAGCACCTATATTCCCTTACAAATAACTAGGATTGTAATAATGGTCCCACCACTACTACTACACTACTACTGTGTTACTATTACTGGAACTGCTGATATTTTCCTTCTGATATTAGCATTAATATTAATGATAAGAAAAAGAATGAAAGGAGGCAGAAGAAGTGCATTGTATGACTGAATATATCTCATTTTCCCTGGTCATATGAAGTGACAGAGAGAGATGGGGAGAGGAGGACATGTCTGGCGGGAGTCAGAGTCCCACAGAGAGCATCTGTCTCACCTCCACCTCTCTCTCTTTCTGTCTCTCTCTCCTTCTATCTCCTTCAGTGTCTCTCCCTTTCTCTCTCTCTCTCTCACACACACACACACACACACACAGGCTTGCACTGTCCCTTCCATCACCCTCCCTGTCTAGGTCCTGCTCCCCACTCCCTCTGACGAGAAGCATAAATCACGCCCCTGTCAGGGGCCGGATTGCGCAATGCCGCCATTCTTCCCAAGCATCAGAACGATGCGAACACGGAGCAGCCGGAGCATCTGGTAGACGGCGGTGCTCCTATTCGCCGCACGTCCCCTCGCTCATTCCCCATCTCTCCTTTCCCATGCTTCACAGAAATTCATAGGGGGAAGGGTGTGGGGTGGAGGTGACATTTATACATTATTCCATTTTCTTCCCTAAAATGTCCCAGTCTATCCATAAAAATCACCCACATAATCCTTTGTATTCTAAGAATTTAGTGCAGGATTGCATTTGGACAGTCATCTTTTTTTTAGCAGTGATCCCTGCAGATATTAGAGCCTGCAAACCTTGAGTCACAGTGCAGAATCCTAAACACCAGGGGAGCCTTGCAGGATTTGATGATTAGCGCAATGCTAATCGGTGCTAATGCTAATGCTTACACAACTGGTGGAATTCATTGAGAACAAGCTGTGTTGTATGCTAAAGTGCTGTAGAATGTAGCTTTCCCCATACTTATACTTGGATTGCTTCCAACCAATCATGTCAGAATGCAGCTCTCTATTGATCACCCATAGCCAGCCATCTTTTTCATTTTTTTAGCTAGAAATGGTAAAACGCTGCTCAGCTCCATACACATATCATTTAAGTTTAAAAATCCTCAAGCCTCCTTTGCTAAAAACCCCTGTATGAGGGTTATTTTTGCCCATCCATTTGCTTGCAAGCTTAGAGCTGTCTCACTCAGATCCTTCAGCCCAGGAAAGACTTGTTATCTTTCAGGAACAAGCAGGACCAGAGCCCTACCCAGACAGTGCAGGCCCCTTCTCTTCTGATTGACTACCAGGAGAGAGGCAATTGAACAACAGACAACCCACCATCCGTTTCAGACAGGCAAAACAGATCCTTTTCTCAGTAGCAAAGAGATGGAGTGTGCTTGTCTATTTATCTTTGAAAAGTGACATTTTTTCCCCTGATATAGTCTGTACAGCAGGCACCGCGGTTACCATGCAAGTTGTCACGGGAACATTTGAATATGGTGACAGCCTCATTATAATGCTGTAAATGACTAGCAGTCCCTTCTGCCTGCCATTTTTTCAGATAACTCTCCAGATCGGCTCTCAGAAACATCACAACTCAGATAACCTTCTCGACTGTACTGTACATGAAAAGCACATCTCATTTCCCTTAGTAATGAGGCATACCTTAGTCTAAAATATAGAGCAGCATTTTACATAGGTAGTCCAAGACTAGATCTACTACAGAACTCTGATTTTAACAGTAAAAGTAGTTGTAGAAGTACAGGTGATATAAAGGTGATATCATTACAGTCATTATAAAGATTGGAGGTATACTCTGTAGATGTATGGCACCTTTTTGGACGTTGGAGGGCAAGATAGACATCCATGTGTTGACACTTTGACCCAATTCAAGTCAAGAAAAGTGTCGGCAATGACTTCTTTATGATGCTTATATGTAAACATCGAACATGATTTGTTTCTAGATTTTGCATTCTAACCCATTAAGCCAGACTCTAGCAATTCACTTCTGCTTGCTTCTGCTTGGGTTTTCACAACTCCCGACTCGATCCCCACCCTGGAGTTTGGAGTTTGAAGCACATGAGCACATCCACCCCCACCCCCCACCCCCACCCCCTCCACCCCCCCAATCCTATTTAGGATATCCCCTCTGGCACAGCCTGAAACGACACACATAATTAGAGCATTAACTACTGGTAATTGCTGAGATTGTGTGGAAAAAGGGAAAGGTCAGGCGCATTTCACATAGCGGCAGAAGGCACCGCTTCTCAAATGTGCTGATGTACTTCCACCCCATTCTTCCCCAAACCCTCATACACACATGCACACACACACTCACACACACACACAAATGCACACCATCACCACCCCCTGGTGCTTGCTCTCCAGAAATAAATGACATCTTTAGGCATTTGAGTAACCCAATGGGGATTGTTGGGGTCCCTTGGCTGAATGTGAATCAGGTTGTGCGTTTGTTTGGAAGGCGGCCAGGAACAGCGTATTTCACATGCTGCTGACTTTGGGTGGTTTTCTATCCCCCAGAACCACTTGTCGGCAGGCGGGGGGACAGCTGGAGGCCCGTCCCATCTCGTGCATGGGGGCAACTCCTCTGAGACTCCCCCACACCCCCTGGCGAGGGGCAGGAGGGGGGATCCTCAATGACACTTTACCCCTTAATTGAGGCAGATTTTCCCACAAGGTAGCACTGCCGCCATTCTGCTCTGAGGAGCTTCTAAGCTCACTCAGGAGGCCTAGGGAAACTTATCAATCAGTCAGTCAAATTTGGCTTTATGTGGAACTCTTAAAGGCATCATTGCAGAGTGTTCTGAATGTGAAAAGTGTTAGTTCTAGCAGATGGACAAGGCCTGTACCCATATATAGATTCAGATTAAAAGAGGGCATTGAGGTGGGTGAAGAATGTCTTTCCCATCATAAACAGGTAGCTAGACCAGTGGATTGGCATATCTTCACAGTGATGTACTTTAAAGTGCAGAACGGTTTAGTTGATCTGGCTACAGATACTAGGCCCACAATTAAGCCATTTTCATTTTGTAACCACAATTTTTAATGTCTCCTCGTTTGGAATTCCAGGTTGTGTTTGTAGGCCCAAATATTTGGTTCAACATCAATTAATTGAAAGGAAAAATCTCTTGCCAAATGAAATATGTCTTGTCTGGGCTGCCAGCTGCAGTCAATATCCTGTGGTAAGATGCAACTTTACACTAGAAAGAAATGTAATGGGGGGGGGGGGGCATGGAGGTTAGGATATCACAGGTTTTTAACCTTAATTTAAACAAACCATAGTTTTGAAGGCCTGGAGATGGAAATTCAGTGTAAACTTTAAAATGAAGATTAAAATGAAAAAAAAAAATCTCAGGATGACTTGGTTGCCAGATGCCTGAGACTGGATTACCAGGATTATATGAAATAATGAGCTCAGTCACTCAGGTGTGACAGAGCCAGACTATCCAGTGCTTTGTGTGCAAGGAGAAGACTTATGAAGTCTGCCTGCTATTTATATGTTTTTCCAGTTTGGACACCACATTTCAAAATGGACAAAGATGTTTTATCACTGCATTTGGAAAAAAATTGAAGACTGGAAAATGTAAACAGACAGCCTAGCTATATAAGGAACACAATATTGTGTTCTGTAAATACTGTACACCTTTGACCTACTTGGTTATTTTCACCTCAGTACAACAAAATCATCTGTTCGAACAAATGGGAGGCGTCTTCATTCTTGTCGGTGTAATCCTTTTTGGTGCTTCCTAATAGTTGTTTCATGGAGAAGTGACAATAGCTGTTTCTCTTAATGTAGGGAATAGATATTCCAGTAGATATTTATTGCCTCACATTCAGCAGGCAGTGAAAAGGGATCTAATCTGAGTACTGTCGTGTTGTGGGTCTAAACATCTCCATGACTGAGCGATTTAGAAATAGACCCTGGAACCCTTCCAGAAAGTATGTGCCTGTCAGCAGTAACTCTCGGTCACTACCTTTCACGTGAGGTGGCTGATGGAAAGGGCACGTTTTTCGGCAAGCTTACAGATATGGATGCCCCGGTGATACAAACAATGGGATCAGAGGGACACCTATTTGTGGTACCAATAAAAAAATCAGGCTGAAATACCGGAGGCAAAATTCCCCTGTCCCTTATGGCATGTTTGATCTGGAGCACAATGCATGGCTCTGAGTTTAGTTATGAATTAATTTATTTCGATTAGTGTCTGGTGTTTAAACAGTCAATGTTTTATTCTGGTGGAGCAACGTTGTTTATCGATACCCTGCTTGCTGTGGCTGGGACTCGAATTGCAACAGTGGCTTGAGTTATCAATGGACATGTGGTGTCACCAGCTCCCCGTGGTGATTTCTGCTGAACAAAATGGAGTTTTCCACTCCAGGGCACGCTTTGCCGCCTCCCTCCCCATGCCACGCAGACTGTGGCTTTCCACCCGGCGCCTCCGATTTGGTTGCGGGGCAGGGGCTGTGGTTGGCAGCGACTGGCGCTCACAGCTGGTGGCTGGGCATTGTCCTTATCCTTCTACGTCAGGAATCCATTCAGTGGGCCCGGGTCATCTGGATGTCTGACTGTTCTCCACCCCCGAACCCCCTCCCCCCCCAACCCCGGCAAAGCAATCATAGCGTTAGCATCTGCGCGTCCCAGCCCCATCCTCAGCCCAGTCCCCACCACCACCCACACCCTGTCAGTGCGGCTGGCGTTTATGGTCTCGGTCCACGCAGAAGACTCCATCCCGCACCTTATGGCGGCTGCTTAATATTTACATCAGCATGGGCTACATCAGCGTTGGCACACTCTTAAAATGATTCGACGAGGCCATGTGTTCTCCAAAGAGTGACAAAAGAGGGGGAAGGAAAAGTGACTGAAGCAGCAGCGAGGGGGGAGCTCCCGGGGCTTTCTGGAGTCTAATTTTGGCATTCCGCGGGCACAGTTTGAGAGCCAAGATAATAGCAATCTCCGAAGCGGCTGGGGCTGGCGCAGTCTGAGGCACGGAGGCCTGGAATTCCTGCAGTCGGGACATTGTCACGGCACACCAGCCTCAGCTTCCCATCATCGCCCTGCCTCCCTCCCTCCAAGGCTTCCTGCTGCTCTGCGGTCCTGTTCACACCACGGCTAAACTCATGTGTTTCCGCTTTCTGTGCTTTTTACGGCTACAGTTATGAAACATAGTGGCAATCGTCAATAGGAGCAGAGCATTTACTTTCAGTTACTGCAAATGTGCAAGAGCTGATGTTTTAAGACAAGGACACTAGTTCAGCCTCCATGCTTGATCTGTGCTCTAAAATACAGGGTGTTCTAGCAATCAAAAACACATATACTTATCAATTTATGATGTGATTAGACAGTTACAGCTATTTCATTTATTACATTTGCCATTTGCTGTCCAGTTCAACTTTGAAACACACTATCTTTATGATGTTTTCGCACTCCTAGTCAGGCTAGAAACTTTTGGTAGGTTGTTGTGGGCACATATTTTCATATTGAGCTCATTCATTGTCTGTTTTTATATTTTTATGAAAACATTTTATTTTTGTTTTTAGTTAAAGCCCTCTTGAATAAAAACTCTTCAGTTCTTGAGTTTTCTCCTTGCATTCTGATTTGGCTCATTTGTCAGTCATAATGGTTCCTTCTGGAGTGCACTCGGGGCACACTTAGCTAAGTCTCTGATAGCTTATCACAAAGCTGCGCACTGAAAATACTGGTTTACACCACGCATGATAAAAATACCCATATCCTCACCGTCCTAGCCCATGCCCTTGTTAAAATGGCTTTGAGAATACACAACCCCTTCTGCTTTGCTTGGTTTTGAGTGAGGAAAGGTTTAGGTAAGATTTAGCTGTTGGTAAACCTGACACGTCCCTGTCCGGACACACTTCTGACAGCTGGGTAAAATGGATCTGTCCTCGTTTGTCACTCGGGCCCTGTCGTTAACTGGCAGTATGGAGAGGGTCACACCCCAACCCCCTGGCCCCCAGACCCCCACCCCCACCCCTCTTGTCCTTTTGGTCACTTCATTTCAAAACAGCCAAGCAGCATACTGACAGACAGCCCATGTACTGAAAACAAAATCATGGGGGAGAGGGGGGAGGTGCTTCAAAAACAGCTATCTCCCACCAACACCTTTCCCCTTTGTACCCAAGAGAATCTCCTCTTGAGGACCAATGTTTTTTAAATGCATTCACAGTGCATTTGAATATCAGACCATAGCTATAGGCAGTGCATTCAAGAGTATAGTCTAGTAGGTATAGCTGTAATGATGTTTTAGTGAAGGAAAAAAAAATCAAAAATATCACAGCAGTGTTTTTTTGGATGTTTTTTTTTTGGATGTGTATTTTGTTTTGTTTGTTTGCCTCTGTTTAAGACACGTGTAACTTGACTTACTGATGGTCATACCTCCTTGAGAGAAGGTATGTGAGTCTGCATAAGGCTGTTCGTAGTAAATGCAGATATAGTGCAGTCTGCTTTCCTCACTGATACCCAAGTTTCTTTTTTATTTTAATTGCACTTGATGCTTCTTGATGCTTGTTTATCATCGCTTATATACGGCCTTTTGTTTTCCCGCAGTAAAAGAAATATTAGTGAATTAAAAAATAAATAAACCAATATAAAATAAACATCAGAACCTCTATAATCTGCCTTCAGCAACGTAGTCTTCCTTTATGATAGGATATGCAAGGGGTGGTGTTGCCAATCAGATGGAAAGAAGGTACTGATGTATGAGGTAATTTGACCAGGACACTAAGGTTAACACCCCTGCTTTTTCAACAGTATCATGGGAAGAAGCCCTGTTGATCCCAGTGATGATTATATGACAAATCACAATCTCTTAGAGGCTGGGCTTGGATGCTCCTTCAACAAGCAATGAATGAAAAGTGCTTCAGAAATCCCAATTTTTTTGTGCTTTAGAGCAAATCTACATTTCTAATCCAAACATTTTTCTTCTCATTTCACAAAAAATGTCAGCAATGAGGAATACTAATAGGTACACAACATTCAATCACTTTCACAATGGCCATTTTAAGAAAGGCGGTTTTCTGCAGTGCAGTTATTGCTCCCGACACTGCGGTAGTCTGGGTGTTTTACTGTTCTCCATCAGATTTGACAGTAGGCTGTCTACCGCAAGCCTGTACTTGGGCTATGTCACACAGATGGAGAGCAGAGCACGCAGAGTGAAGAGTGAAATGCTTTCGGTGTGAACGTGACAGCCACGGTGACCAGTCTGAGGCGCGGGAGTGATGAGAGTTTAATTAGATCACTTAGTGCAGAGGAATTGTTGAGGCAGAGAGAAGCCTTGTTAATGCAGTCATACAGCTCACTAAGTAGCGCTCCCCTGGTAGAAGGTTCCAGATTTCCCCCTCAAGTAATGACTGCTTTTCCCGTTTTTAAAATGCATGCCCTCAGCCGTCTCCATCACAAAAAATCAACTGGAAGGAAAGAAGGGTTTTTCAAGACAGCGTTACCGAAAAAGGGCTGAATGACGTGGCCGTACATTCGCACGTAAGAAAAGGAATGTTTGAAATCTATTATCATGGCTGCCTCTTTGTGAATCACAATCACCAGAATAAGTGGTGGAGGCAGAGGTTTGATGGGGTAATACATCACTAAGTGAGTTCAAAAGGATATCAACAATCTGGACAAAGACAAAACGTCCACCTGGTTTCATATTTTATAATGTTAAGGAAGAAAACCAGGGCCCGGACACATTATTAATATCTGTGAAAATGGGTCACTGGCATTGCTGTGTGACAATAATAATTACATTAATGGTACTATAATTCCATAAAAATCCTCTGTCTCACTGCTTCCGTGCATACATGCAATACATGCAAACCAGGAACCCTGGGGAGCTTATGGCATACCCCATAAAATGACTGTATGGAGCATGCCAGTTTGGGATTCAGAGGGATTCAGAGGGAAGATGGGGTGTGTGTGGGGGGGGAGGGGGGTTGAGAAGCTGCAGTCGCTGTCTTAAGTGGACCCAACCGTGCCGCCGACCGGCCACGCTCAAACGTCAAAAAAGAGAGAGAGAGGGTGCCACATCAGGTCACAAATTATGTTGTACTTTGACAGATTGTAGCCTTGCTTTACAAGAGCAGTAACATCTCATTTGTCACTGTTTGATCTGTAAGCGCGGCTACAGGAAGGGAAGGCCCTCCATCTCGGCAGCAATTTAATCGCTCTGAGGCCGACGCCAGCCGACAGCCACCTGCCCACAGACTGCACCACTGATCTGTTTTAATTTAATCGGCCGTCAGTCGGGATGAAAGCATAAATCGTCTCCTTTTGATCGCGTGGCGCTGGCCACGCGCTTTCTCTCCCTCTCTCTCTCCATCTCCCTCTCACTCCTTTTCTTTTCCCCCTTTCTGTTTTGGGTAATGGTCGCACTGTTTTGAGGAAATGGAAAGACAAAACATTGGTGGCATGGTCTACATTCGGGGAGGATTTCACTCCACAGTTTGCCTCTCACTACTGTCACCAATCCCTGTCACATCCACAATCCACTGGCTCCCTCCTGACAGGATGATGATATTATACAGGAAGAGAGAGTATTTGCTACTTGTATTTAATAATGACAATGCTAAAATGGCAAAAGAAAGAAAAGAAACAGTCATGGAGTCAGCATTACTGTCAAACTAGATTTAAGAAAACAGAATTTAAAAAGATAATGTCAGTGTCACATGAAAATTTCTATGTGCACATGTTTTCATTTGTTTGTTTCCCTGTTGCACATACAAGTTAAAATAGCGCTTTAATTAAAGGAACCCTAACGAGAGTTGAGGGAGCTGACAGTAGATGAAGATGTAGGCCCGTTTCAGAAGATCATGAGCCTCTTTAAACAAGTTAACTAAATAGGATGGCAGAGGCGAGCGCAGACACATCCAGTCCATTGTGCATGTTTAATTCCCCATCAGTCTGTGGCTCGCTCGGCCTGGGTGTGACTGGGCTCCCTCCGTAAATTCAGTTAAATACCGCACATTGTCTAAACATATCGGCCTGCCAATCACTCACCCCCAGCGCTGATAAGAGACTTCTCGTATTATTGAATCAACAATAGGGAGGCTCTGCCGGTGCGAAGATAACACCTGCTTATTTCTCTTGAAGTCAAGGCGGAAGAATAGCGGTGTCCAAATCCAGCCAGTATAACTGGTTCAATTATCATAAAACCATTGCGGTGGCTCTCCCGGTCCCTTCAATGTTCCTTCCACAAAGAGCTTGTACTTGTGCACTGCACGTATAGAGGAGGAACGGGCTGAGTGGGAGGTCCCTTTAGCTTTAAGCTGTGGCTGGAAAAAGCAGTGTTAATTATTTTAACCAGTATAGTGAACAATGAACAGTTGCTCTCTGTGTATTGGTCATCAGCTCTTGTTCTTCATTTTTTGATTGATTTGAAGAATGTATTTTATGTGACGTTTGTTGTATGTTTGGAGGTACAGTAGGGTTCCTTTTCATTCAGATGGTTACCAATGAGAAACTAAAATGAAAGAAAGTGATAGAAATAAAGTCGTATGAGTCAAAACCAGTTCTATACCAATAACCAGGCCTTTTGAAGCCTCAGCAGAGCTTTGGTCTTTTTTCTCTCTCACAGCAAAAGCACTAACTTGTCAATGGTATCTCTGCGCCAGCTCTCCGGCTTTCTGCATCTGAAAACAAGTAACATCGGAATCCAAGAAATCCGATGTTGATCCAATCAGAACCGATCTGAATATTGGCTTTCAGCAATATTCTCACACGGAAAACGGTTCCTGTTCATCGCTATGTCTATTAAAGCCAGCAAAGCATTCGACAGGTTAACATCGATGTCCCCATTTTTTTTTTAAAAAGGCGGTGAGGATGTGTGTTCATGTGCCAAAATATCGTACAAAAATTTGTCAACATCAGTCAATGCTCTATTCCAAACCCTGAGGCCCAGCACAATACGCCCAGTGCAATTTCCGCTTTATTTCTTTGAAGGTAATTTCCCAGCATTTTCCCAGCTCTGTTTTTTTCACAGCGGTCTGTGGAGAGGAGGTCCATGCCTTCACAGAAAGCAGGGTATGCAGTGTGCGGATGCACTGTGACACAATAATTAAAGCAGGAGATAGTGAAGGAATCCTCCATGGATTTCAAGCCTTAACAATGTGTGGGGCTTTCACTCTCCATCCTATCCCCTTCCACAGCCCCCTCTCTCTCTCTCCATCCTATCCCCTTCCACAGCCCCCTCTCTCTCTCTCTTTTTTCTCCCTCCCTCCCTCCCTCTGGAAAGCAGCGAAGCCCGGACACATTTCATTAGTATCACACACCCCTCTTGGTCATCTTTTAATATTTGAAGGCTCATTTGTTAACTGGAAATGGTCCCTTTTTCTTCTTTTTTTTCTTTTTTTTTTTGTGGGCTTTGGAAATATAATTTTCAATTTTTAATTTGATTCATTTAGATTAAAATCATTAATCAGGACTGAAAGTGAGTTAATTTTCTCGAAAATAAATGAGGTTGTTAAGATGGGTCTTTATTAAGTGCAGTCTTTGTGGGAGAGGGATGAGAGGAGACCAGAAAAATGGCCTGACTCAGGTCCCCTGGTGAGGCCAAGATTCTCCTGTTGGGTGGTTTCCTGTTTTATATATTTTTCCCTCCTATTATTTTCACACCGTGTCTTCTGTGGCCTAAGAAAGACACTAGAACTAAAGGCATCTGTAAGTTTTGCAGCACGATTCATAGCAATGAGCAAAATGAGGTAATTTCATCCTTTGCTATGGTCCTAAGCGCATAAGTGTAACATTACTGCAGAAATGTGACCCAGGACTGAATGTCTCAGATTTATTTACATGGGAGAACACATCTATCTGCCATCTTTAAGCTGCCTGTCAACTGAACACATTTAAAAAAGCATCAGGATCTTTGCGTTGCTCTGTGCAGTTTCTACCAGCTCTGTTTTGTAAAGTAACTTGTGAAACCAGAGTCCATTAAACAGCTGGATTTTTATGGGAGAAGAATCCGGTAAAACTGTGCTGCAGGGTACACTCCCGCCTGGGAGAGTGACTGCAAACAAAGCAAAACCAACCCGTTAACTGGTGAATTCAGGTGCTTTTAGGGTCCTTAGCCTCTCCCCTTCCACTCTTCAAAAATCTGTTCAGGAACTTTATCCTTTCCTGGCCCATGTCTGAACCTGCGCAGCCATTGAACACTAAAAATGCACACATGTGAAACACACACACACTGCACAAACATTAAAAACAGAGGAATGATTAGGAAAATGTTATCAGTGCATGTAATCTGTGTGTGTGTGTGTGTGTGTGTGTGTGTGTGTGTGTGTGTGTGTGTGTGTGTGTGTGTTAGAGAGCGAGAGAGACAGAGACATAAGAGAGAGACTGAATGCACAGAGGTGCATGTGTCTGTATTAATGGGAGTATCAGATAGGGATGGTAGCCAGCAGCAGCTCTGGTGGTCCAGCCGATTCCCACAGTGGAGTTTAAGGTGTCATCAGAGCGCTCTCTGTCTTCACAACCCAAGGCCTCGCTTGTTAGTCAAGACGGTCACGTCTCTCCGTTTGCTGGTGGTCAGCACATTTTGCCTGGATGCAAATCCTCGTCTGAGACGAGGCTGAGTAGAACAGGATATCTATTGCTTCCCAATCAGAAAATTCATAGTGCGCCTATCAGAGCAGCAGCCCACTCTGACTGGGATGGGCAAGCATGCCACTTGAATGAAACTGGAAAGAGTGAACTGAGATTCTAGATGGGAATGGAGTTTTAATTGTTACTCTATGCACTACAGTTATGACATAGTAGAGTTACATTAATTGTAGTTTTGAGAGTAAAAAATATACACATTTATGTTTTTTTTAAGTAAACATAGCTCTAAAGGCCTAGAGATGTATATTACAAACATTTTTTTTTTTTTTTTTTTTTGGGGAGAGGAAGGGGATAGAATAGCAAAATCAAATGTTTTGTTTTAATTCTGCTCTTCTCAGTGACTTCAGTGTAATTAGTCCTCCACTTTGCATGGAGGAGCTGCTGCCCAGCTGTTCACCCCTATGCTCTCATTCAGGCCCTGTCTCCATCCCCTCTTTGACTGCTGTGTTTGCAATTTTGGGCCCCGCTTCTGTTCTCTGAGCAGGGTAGCCTTCTTCCAAGCCCAAAACCCAGCAGGTCACTCACACTCATTGCCGTCATCCACCGTAACAGAGCGGTGAGCAGCTGATAGCGTGTTGAAGCTAAAAAGGAAAACAAAAGGAAAAAAAGGAGGCCAACTTGCTGGCTTTGTGGAAAACAAATTTGTTTTGTGGAGAGGTGAGGGGACACCCCTCGTGTGTGTCATTGGGGAAGGGGGGACCACTGGGGGACCACAGCACAGTTTTGTGCAAGCTGCTCACTACTGGGGCCCAGAACCTGCACTAGACTGCAGGCCGCTACGTGTATGGATTTAATTAAAACAGCAGTTTAAGGGGAAAAACACAGAGCATTATTCCCCCATGATCCAAACACTACAGAAAAGCTTGTGCCTTTGTGTCCTAAAAGAAAAATAAAACATTTAAACTCTGTGCTGTACAGCTTTGAACATAGGCAGCAGATATAATAAAGACCATGTTGTAAAATTCATTTAATATTACAGAATTATGCATTACAATTAATATTATGTAAATTAATAAATATGATTAAAGTGTTATTGATTTTAGTTCAATTATTATTGCTTTTACAATACATATATAATATATGCAATTAATCATTTTAATTTATATGCATGTGATCATTTCACATTATTAGTGTTCCTGGAAGGGAGTGATGCATGTGTGTATGTGTATGTTCTTTTAAGTGTTGACAGAGAGACCCAATGCTACATTTATGACTGAGTTTCCCCCTAAGCTGGAGTAAAAATGTGAGGTTCAACAGCAGATCTTTAGAGGCTAAAGTGAATGTCACTACAGCAGCAACATTAATATGTAACTGACTACTATAGTGACATTTAGGCCAAGTCTAGGAAGAAAAAAAAACTGGCAAAAATACATACCCCCGGAGATATAACATCTTTCTGGTTCTGTCTCTCTCAGTGACCTATCCACAGCACTTAGTGTCTTTGGAGGGAGCTGCCGCATGCATTTCCTTTTACACCTAGCCGATAATCTCAGGGCTTAGCTCGCGGCTTGATTAAAATCCCTTCTGAACGGCCGGGTTTGGCTTTGAAGGTGGCGGCTCGCAGCGAGACCCGCTTTGTTTTTTTCCCCCCGCGCGGAGCACAAGCGCATTTACGGTGCGCGCGAGAGAGAGCGCCTTATCAGGCAGGAGAGAGAGGAGCAGCCAGGAGATGGAGGTAAGATGAAAAGCCGGCGCGGTGACAGAAGTCTTTATTAGGCTGGGCAGTAATGGAACATGTGCATGCGAGGGTAAAGTGACAGAATTCCCCCGGCGTTCAAGGCAAAACCCGAGCAGTAAACATGCTTTATGTCAGCGGAGCCGAGCAGCTGCTTAGCAAGAATCGCATTTTCCAATCTTTTTCACTTACAACGAGGGCATTTCTCCGCATCTGCTGCTCACTGCCGCAAGTTTCAAGCGGTGGCTGAAGGATCACCAGGCAGAAGGAATTACGTCTTTAAAAAATATGTTTGCAGGAAGAGAGGGGGCATACGGGGAGAAGCAGTCTGCCGTGCAACAAACATGCTGGAACAAAAACAACAGCACATGTGAAACATGCCAATGAGCAATAAAACCTTTGTTAACCTTTCAATCACCATCTTAACTACTTGAGCCTGAAGGCCTAAAATCCCTCCTCCCCCAAAAAAGGACCTTAAAACCTGATTACCACTCCTGTGTTTTTTAGGATACAATTCATACAAATTCTAAAAATATATGTTCAGTAACAAAAATATCAAATTATATATCTATTTTTGATTTCGAAATTACCATCAATAAGTAACAGCTAGATAAACAATGTTCTCCCTAGATGTCTGTCCTTGCCTCGGGGCTATTTTGTAGTTTGTCTCTTGTGTAACCATGTGGATCGGACTGGAGCTGGTTAGAAAGTTTCAGCAAAATAAAACTGTAGATACGCTAGCCTTTAGAGTTTACCTCATAGTCACTGATAATAGTTATCATTGTTCATATGGTTCAGCTCTAAATGAAATATTAGGAAACAATCAACATAGCAACAAAAATTTTATTTTTTCTGTACTTGCATCATAGTAAAAGATGTAAACTACACTTGCAGTTTGAATAAGAATTAAAGGCAAGGACAGACAGCTTGGGAGAACATTGTTTATCTAGCTGTTACTTATTTATGGTGATTTCCAAATTAAAAATAGATATGTATTTTGAAAACATTAACAATATAGGATTGAAAGATTACATTACAAAATTACATTTTGCATGAGAAAAAATACCAAAATGGTGTTTGTCTCCAATTTTAGGGTTTGATGGTAGAAATGTTTAATTCCCTGTATCAGCAATTCCTAAATTTGCTTCAACCAGTAATGACTGAACCACTTAGTAACTAATACAATGTACAGTGCTTAATTTGTAGCTGGCTTCAAGGGGGGATAATTAAGGATACAGCTAACTATACTGCCATCTTGCTAAATGTATTAAAAGAGCTAAGTTAGCTAGCTATGGTTAGCAGGCTATAATATAGGTTTCACTGTATTGTATTTTGGAACCATCCCATTGGCCAAAAGATCATGTGACCCCATTCACTCTGTACTATAACAGGGAATATGTGGCTTCATTTAGCACAATTATAAATGATCATGGAAGCATCAAGAACTCCAGTGCTGTCATTCTGTGGCACTGAAAACAGTGAGCTGGATTTGATATATCCAATCTCACCAATGTTAGAATTGCCTTAAAAATTGAACATTTTCCAGTTTTAGAAGCCCATTTATAATTTAAATAATAAATACAGAAAAGCAGGCATACATTGAAAATGTCATAATCAACTATTTTTATGTATCAGATCGTTAAAAATGATACCACAGCCTTTACAGGAAGTATGACATTTTAAACACCAAGTCCTTGAGTAGAGTGTCTTTGAGAGTAGCTTTTTGAGTATATAAAGGCCATTTCAGAGTGTTTGCAAGAGTAGCTTTTTGAGTATATAAAGGCCATTTCAGAGTGTTTGCAAGAGTAGCTTTTTGAGTACATAAAGGACATTTCACCTTGAGTAGAGTGTTTGCAAGAGTAGCTTTTGAGTATATAAAGGCCATTTCAAAGTGTTTGCGAGAGTAGCATTTTGAGTATATAAAGGTCATTTTACCTTGAGTAGATTGTCTGCAAGAGTAGCTTTTTGAGTATATAAAAGCCTTTTCAAATTGAGTAGAGTATTTATGAAAGTAGCTTTTTGAGTATATAAAAGCCATTTTGTCCTTGAGTAGAGTGTTTGTGAGAGTAGCTTTTTGAGTATATAAAAGCCATTTTGTCCTTGAGTACAGTGTTTGTGAGAGTAGCTTTTTGAGTATATAAAAGCCATTTTGTCCTTGAGTACAGTGTTTGTGAGAGTAGCTTTTTGAGTATATAAAAGCCATTTTGTCCTTGAGTACAGTGTTTGTGAGAGTAGCTTTTTGAGTACATGAAGGCCATTTCATTGTGTACAGGGGAGTGTTTAAGCAGCCACCTCATATGAAGCTGGTTTTGTCTTCCTCCTCTTCCTCTCTTTCTGTGGTGTGTGTGGCCTCTGTTAGCGGGGTCCCTGGCCACGTCCGATTAATTAGCTACCTTTAAGTGGGAGAGCATCCCAGAAGCTGATTGCTGTACCCCTGCTCCTCGTAAATTCCTGTAGACGCCTTGCGGGATTCCACGACACCTATGAAATTCAAAACAAGCCTTGTAAGGTTTTTACGGTCATCTGTGAGGTTCTAGTTAAAAAAAAAAAAAAGAAGGGGATAATTTAAAATGGAGGAGGGAAAAAACCTGCATTAATACCGCCAAACAATAGGCCTATCTGCAGGCTTAATTAAAACAGTAAAGTGTCTTGTAATCTGCCAGGGATTTAACGGGATGAAATGAATTTCTTCCTATTTTTTTCTTTCTCCCACCCCGTCTCTCCTCCCGCTCTCTCTTTGGCCCGGATAACGGAGCCAACCACACCTCAGGCGTTTGTCCTGGCGGAGAGAGGACATCCATAAAAGCGCCGCGATGGCCATGTTACCGTTCACATGTGAAAGTAATCAAAAGATAAATTTCAGGAAATAACCTCCATGTTATTTATTATCTTAAGGGAAAGCAATCTGCTCTTGGTAGCTGCTGAGGGTTTCAGTTTCCCACGTGGAGGCAGGTACTGAGTCCTCCTTCCCTGTGGCTTATAGACCCAATGATCTACACAGAGGCTGAGCTGCTGTGAGAGGACCATTTGTAGCTGAGAAATGTAGCGCCTCGCATTTGCCCAAACAATACTGACAAACCACCGCAACAACTGGAATGAATTCATTTATCCATTTTGTTATAACAAAAGGCAAGGCTACATGGACCTCTGGTCAGGGAGCAAATTGTCAACACAGTATAATCAATTTAACAACTTCTGATACAACTGTGATTTAACTGAACAGCATATAACCAATTATGACAGTTCCAACCCATTTAGTGCCCTGTCCTTGTGGAACCAATGGCAGTTAGCCAGCATGTGACCATAGAAGCACTGGCCAAGCGATCCAGCCCTCCTGCATGGCTATGTCTGTAAGCTGATCCAGCTGTTGTAGAGAGCGCACTTTGTGGTGTATGTTTCCCTCAGAGCCTGTGCCTGTGGCCGTTCACTGAGAGGAGAGACAATGTCACTCGATATCAGGCTAATTAATTCAACCGTTAGCATTTTGAGCCTGCATCAGCCTGAATGAGAGATTTCTCTGAGGAATGTAAACTTCCTGGATACTAAATCATTATCGTGACATGAGAGGAAGGTCTGTTGAACCCCATAAATAGGTGGAGCTTCAATGACCTATGAACTGATTTGTGTTCACTAATCAAAGAGTTTTGCTCTTTACAGAAAAACACAAAGGCCAGGAACACTTTTTATCCTCTTTGACTCACAAAAAAATCCAAACATAATTTTTTCATCACGAAAATATATCCACCAGACTGTGGTTATGAAGAATATGCCAATATAGATACAAATTTGTTCAACATTGTGACATGCTGTTAGCAGATTGTACTAGCTCTGCCCATTCTTGGTTTTAATGTTACTGAAATGTTCCACCAGTGTCATGTTGCGTATGTTCTAGTGTTCATGCTGCATATTCTACTGCATCTGGTTGTTTAAAACAATTAGGTGGTATCAGAGTTGTAAGTGGTGAAAAGGCTTTTTGTGATGCAGTTACACACCAGTGGCATCTACAGCCTGTTTGTCAACACATACCAGCCACATGGTTCAATTTCACCCCTGCCCCCAAGTCTCCCTCCCCCATCGCAGCGTTACCGCGCGAATACGCCTGTGCGTGACAGTGCGCTGTAACCCTAAGGAGCACCCACGGACTGGCCCCGCTAATCCTGTTTGCTTTTGTCACCCTGCCATTGGAGGAGTAAGGCTTCTGTAGCAGCAGCTGCAAGCCCTGACCCCGCTTACTGCCCTGAGACCTTAATGAGGGACCACAGGAACGTGCAGGGCACTGGCCAAAGTCCAGGGCACCACACATTAGACCACAGGTTCAAATCAAACTGCTGTAAAAACCTTGGGTATAACAGTGTATCGCAGAAGATTTTGTTCAGAAGTGCAGCCAGTGTCAGCTTGCAACAAAAAGGATGTAAGTCACCCAACATGTGGGTAAACTAACTAACTGAATAATAGCAAAAGTCATGTAAAAAAACATTTTTCATCCTTATTGCCATCATCATCATAGACAGTCAAATTCAAACGTACAATGGACTACTTTTATACAACAGCATAATACAAGATACACTTCAAACATTAATTCTCACACATCCTGTACCATGTGACCTATAACTAAATTGAGTAATGTGCATAAAGAATGCTTAGAGGCTAACAAATTGGTCAGACACCAGCCACTTCCATGCAAGTGGCCGTTGAAGTGTGAACGTACCTGACACAGAGGCTGTCACATTAGCTCATTGCAAGTGATAGTGATACAGTGGGCTCTTGTGGTTCTACCAAATTCACACACATTTGCCTTCCATTGTCACACCTGGCCAGTAAACCATGAAGCCACCAGTCAAGAACAAGCAGCCTTCGGTGTTACCAACCCGATTGCTCTACGAAAAGGTTAACAAACCTCATGAGCATTAGCCTGAAAACAGATGCGCACTTTGTGCAGGGGGATAAGGCGTCACCAGGGGTCCCGCCGAAGGCAAGGCCAGAGGGGGCAGAGGCAGCACCGTAGCTGTAGATTAGCAGGGCCTGTCTTTCAGCCTCATATAGCAGTTATTAGCACGCGCAAGAGCTGTGAGTGGAGGTTGCCTCAGCAAGCAGCTATCAAAGTACAACCATTGGATTATGTTTTCTTACGTCAGTTTTCATGGTAGCAGTTTGAGCATGAATTTAAAACCATTTACTCTTGTGGTTGAGAACACAACTTATAATTGTTTGAGTTGGAAATGTCTGGATTTGAACGGCCTTGTTTATATGGAGGACATGGGGAAATGTTATATATTCCCTGACAAAATAAGGTCTTGCAAGGTCAAAGATAATATGACACATCATCATGCTGTTTTCCTGTGTTCTCAATTTGTGAAATCATAACAGTAAACAATAAAATAATAGTCAAGTTTGATTTATGTTTAAAATTAAAATCAGAACAAAAATAATGTTGAAGAACCGTTTTTTTAATACGATTGGAGCAGAAACCAACCGTGACTCGTGGTCATTCAGATGTAGAACAATAACATTCAATGGAAGTGTTTGTAATTATGGGGACTTGGAAGAGGGGGGTAGCAGGGTGTGTATGTGTAAATTAGTTTTCATTGTGAAAACGTGCAAGGCGCGCTGAAAGGCAAACTGAATATGCTGAGTCATCACCGCATTGTGCGTGGCACTTTGGCGGATTTGGTGCACTTGGTTTTTTTTTAACCATTATTGGACACAGGCTTCCCAACAGATTGAGGAAGATGGTGTTTACCCCGCTCTTCTGTTGCTCTCTGCAATGCAAAAACGTGTCTCATGCCACC
Organism: Albula goreensis; assembly: GCA_022829145.1. Lineage (NCBI taxonomy): Eukaryota > Metazoa > Chordata > Actinopteri > Albuliformes > Albulidae > Albula > Albula goreensis. The sequence continues at coordinate 28,263,222 of CM040749.1, forward strand.
TTTAAGTGGTTTCCAAGGAAACCACCTGTCCCGGGAGAGGTTTGCATAATTAAATTAGGGCTCCTTTGTATGTCAATTAATTAAAAGGAGAGATAGGTCTTAAAGGCAGCGCACTCACTCGAATGGGGAGGGGGAAACACAATGGGATGTGTTTTTACAACCATAGAACCGCAATAAATAACCCACCCACACCCCATATTCCTGTTGGGCATGCAGGAGGATATTGACATTATCAGATGAGGGGGAAAACAAAGAGGGGGGAGGGACAGAGGATGAAAGAGGTGTGCTAACGGGGGCAGAGAACAGCACGTCTCCTTGGTGCCCTGAAGACCAGAGAAAAGTCCTTCTTAATCATATTGAGGGATTTTTTTCCTTTCATTATTTCACTTTGAGGATTTAGTCCAGCATTTCATGTTTTGAAGCATCAGCATTTTGACTTTGTTTTTCAAGATGATGATGATGAGTATTATGATTATTATTATAAATGACTGAAGTGTGCAGTGTATTGTTATATTGTACAGTGCCTTGGCTACTTGGTTGTATTCATCTAAGTTATTTATTCAAGCTGTGTGTTCTCTATTTTCCTTGTAAAAATAACACTGCTGTCTCTATAATCCCCTTGGCCAACAAATTATTATAAACTATAAGTGATTTGGAAATGATAAAAGAACAAGTAAATAATGTTAGTTGTTTTTCTTTCCATTCACCTGCACATACAATTAACCAACCACAAACCAAGGCAAGGCCCACCTGCAAAAACCAAACCAGTTTTGCTCCTGCTCCCCTCCATGTTGTCTTACGACAGCCCTTAGATGATGCTGTGATTTCCGCTCCCTGTCACACACCCCGCCCCATGCCTGTGCCATCTGTGTCCCTTAAAAGTGTCCCACTCTGTTATCCAGCCTCCCTGACGGAGCGCATTCCCACGGGACACATCCACACAAAGGTGTTAATGCCGTGTTGGAATGCATTAAACTGAAGCGTGACCTGCTCTTCTTTTTCTTCCTCCTTTTTGTTTTTTTGAACAGGTGTGCGACTTGACAGAGTGCGCGGAGGCAGACAGAAGTACAAGCGCCGGATAGATGCCGAAAACAGCCCATACTTGAACCCTCAGCTGGCCCTGCCACCCAAAAAGCCATGTAAGAACACATCCTGTCTACCCTTCTATCGCAGCCTGTGACAGCTCAAAGTCAGTCTTATAATTAGCTTACACTGTGCTGTCCCTCAGGCCTATTAAAGCGTTAGTTACTTTCCTATTCCTCACATTCACATTTTGATGAGTGCAGTGATCACCAAAAATGAAATTTACACATTTGTATAAAAAAGTAGCACTTTTTTGCATCAAATTTGGGGGTTGTGATTTAAGGACAACATTAAAGGGCAAATTAAGGACATTTGTTGATTTAAACAGGGCCCAAATATCACTTCAAAAAATGTTGCTAGTATTGCTTTTTTCAAATTATTTTCCCATTGGCCAAACAGGTTTGAAGCATATTTTCAAACAGGCAGACGCATATGGAAACCATCCTGCATGGTCTTTCCTCAATGGCCTTCACCTCCAGCTTCACAGGCCTTACAGCAGTGAGCACGGCTCCACACTGAATTAATGTATCTTACATTTTCCCCAGTATACAGTACCCCCGGGAGGTTTAAAGATACCATAAAGACAGTCATCAATGACCAAGCTTCGCAAAAAGCAGTATACAGATTACTCAGTAAAAGCATAAGCCAGCATGAGTAATTTGTTTATGTATTCCTCAATATATTTTTCTCCAATATCACGATGTTAAAGTCGGCAGGCTTCTAAATTCAATCTGCAGAATATTAAGGGTAATCACATTTGTGCCTTCCGTGAATTTAAGCGGCTGCATTTTTTTTATTAGAATATTTAAAAAATTAAAGCTCAAAGCGAATTATGTTTTGCTAACATTAGGCATAATAAAACCACAGTGGAACGTCCACCTCCCCCTCCTGCTTCACACAGAGAGAGAGAGGGAGAGGGAGATGGAGAGAGAGAGACAGAGAGAGAAACAGAGAAAGGTTTAATCCGTATTAAATCCAATCTGGCAAAGACATCAAACCCACAATACGAGGCTCCCAAGCTGTCTGACTGCTCTGCAAACACAGAGAAATGCAGCGCTTAACAGATTTGTCCCTAAAGCCTTTTGACTTAATGGTAGCATATTCTCGTGGAATACAATATGCTTTTATGCATGATAGCAGCAGAAATAATCATAATAATTATAGGACAGAAATCATAGCAGTGATGAAATGACTAACATTCTGCTTTATCCTGTTGATCCCTGGTAGGGGTTCCGGGTTTATTATTATTTCCAGGCCTTTTGCTTTTGCCCCTCCCACAGCCTATTTCATTACTCATTTTGATTTTCATATTTTTCATTCACCTTTTCAATTTGCATAGAATAGACTTTTTGTGTTACCTTTTCTTTCCTGCACAGGTATAGATTCACAGCACTTTAATTCATGCATGTGAAAGCATGAGCAAACAAAAGTCTCTCGTATTTTAGTTGATTTACACATTCAAATTGTATAGATGTTTACACATTTACATTGTGTCTTTGTTATAAGCTTCTGTGTAACAGAAGCAATTAACTAAAAAAACAGTCACCTGAAAATAAATATAAGTTCAGGGGTTTTTTCACTGTGTAGAAGTGCAACTCTTTGTGTTTTTCTTTCTTTGCATCTGTTTTGCTGTGGCTGTGCTTTTACTGCGCTTTCACACTGATGCAGGTGCAGAGGAGCTGGAACACACAGAGGCTCAGTGCACAGGGACCTCGCGCGCGGCTCAAGACAACCAGATCAGAGCCAAGCGTAGCCTTGGCTTCCTGATTGATTATTTGCACATAACAAAGGCATAAGGATTGGAAATTGGGTTGCATTGATTGTAATTAGGGAAACATTAAATAAGATTTACTGAGAGATAGCACTCACAGGTCTCTCGTCCCTAGAGTGGAGGGTCTGCCCTGATTGATCTGCTACACCCTGGCAAGCGCCTGAGACCAGAATACTAAAAAAATAAAGGTGGAAGTTAATGCTTTTTAATTTACTAATCGGCTGTCTTTATAAGCCGACTTCCGTCCAGGTGTCACACACACACGCTAGGTCTAGAGCATTTCATTTAGTCCTGCTACAGAGTTGTATCAGCTCAAGGGTTTACCTATATATTTCACCAAACCTCTTCCAATCGAGACAGCAAGGACCTACTTAGGTTTTACATCAAGCAGTCTTCTGCCCGTGTTATTTACATACATTAAATCAGGAGTAGACAATCCTGGTCCTGGAGAGCCAAAGTTCTTTCTGATTTTTTGTCCTCTTAATCCTTTAACTATAATTTCATTAATTATTAGGGTAAATCGATGCAGGTGATAGGTGACAGACATAGTGGAGGAATAGAATTTGAGATTAATTCACCCATTTCTAAGTGTTATTTTCATCTTCATGCATTTCCTCGTTTCCTCCATTATATATTTTTCCCCATATTTATTTTCCACCCTACCACTTGTGATCATTCCCATTCCATTATCTGATATTTTCTCACATGAATTTGGGTCCTGTGGCACACCATCTCATTTCACTATATGGAGTGTCACTCAGAAATGACAGTTCACCTGCAAATCCATATTGAGTTCATTTGAGGGATAAAAATGGAACTGCAGAAAATGTCTGAATAAGCTTTCTCTTAGACAGGTTCTTTCGGGGTTGGAGTATCTGACCTATTGTACTGACTGTACAGGAAAATGGCAATATTTTGCAGTTTAAAAGTGTGTGACTGCATGCATGCATTATTACAAATATTGGCACTTATGCCATAATGTCCTTGTTTAGGTCAGGAAAACTGCAGCTGTCAGTGGCCTTGATTCAGTCACATTTGTCCTTAACTTTAACTCACAGCTAAAATGCAAGTGTTTCTTCTTTTCTTCATGAGCAATTAGCAAGTTCAGCTGTTAACCAAAATGGACATGCATGATTGTTTTTCGTTGTTAATAAGAATGGTAAAATGTTATTTTTAAGTATTTTTAAGGACTGATTGAATCTAGGCCAGTGAGTCTTTGATGATGGAAATGTTGTGCCCGACTGTATGATTTGATTCTGTTTCTTTGTTTTCTCCTTGGTGTTCAAATACAGTCCCCTTTGGCTGCCTTGCAGATAACAAGATTGTGTCACATTTGCTGGTGGCAGAGCCAGAGAAGATCTACGCCATGCCCGACCCCACCGTCCCCGACAGCGACATCAAAGCTCTCACCACACTCTGTGACCTGGCCGACCGCGAGCTGGTGGTCAACATCGGCTGGGCCAAGCATATCCCGGGTAAGACCTGACCCAACGGCGCCACTGTACACGGGACATGACCACCCTGTGGTCCTAATCGGGATGGGAAGATTACCAAATGCAAAAAAAGTCAACACTGACTCCTCACCAAGCTTGGCTGTCATTAAGGTGGATCAAGGAAGATTTCTAGGGATGTGTCAATCTCTCGATACTGATAGTGATTGTATCCACTATATGGAACTAAATAGTTGGATTCTAGTCTTAGTTTGATTGGAAAAATTGAGCATACACAAAAACATCATCAAGTGGGCAAGAAATTCTTCCAATCACAACTCAGAAGTTCACATCTGCATGATTGCAAAATACAAAATAAAATTAAAAATAACACAACTTTTTTTTTTTTTTTTACCATAACCGAAATATAACAAATATATCATTTGCAACTGTCCATCCACAACATACTACTTAAAACTAGGTATTAACACCAACATAATCCTTTGCTGTGAACTGCAAATTTTTCCAACTCTGGACTTCTCCAGAAATAATCACAAGATGTTCATGGCTAGGATTGCAATATACATATTAGTCAATATACATATTACAAGATACATTCTATTCAGCACACCCCATACTATCCAGATGTAGCAAAGAGGTTTGTGTTGGTAAAGGTACACAAACATGTATTTTCCAATTTACACATGAGGAAGTTTTTCTAAATTATTTATTTTATAGGTAAATCACAGTTTATAAAAATCATCATGAATGACCTTCATGAGATGTTATGGCATGATAAAATAAAGAGCTATACACCTTACATCCTATTTTAAACCTTTGGGGAAAAATTATTCCCATGAATCACTGCAGTACCTAAGTGTCAGGTGGAATATGCTCTCCAACCCAACACAGACAGTCAGTGAATGGAGCTAAAACTGTGGGCCATTGTGTAAATTCTCCTACAGTCAACAAAGAGACATGAGACAAGTGCACCCAAGGTCACTTTTAATTACCTTCAAACAAGTTTTTGCTATCTAAAGGAATGGTGTATGTCAACAATTATGCTGCAGCCGATGACATTTGGACACAAGGCTGCCATTAGTGGACAGACTGACTGTGACAGGGAAGTGGCTCTTTTAGCACTGGTTATTGCCTGTGTGCAGAAGCAGTGGACAGAATGAGGAATTTCATTTAATCTACTTAGCAAAGCCTTTTTTTTTTACTTATAATCTCAGTCAGTCTCGTCCACCAAGACGGACGTCCAAATCCAATCTCTCTCTCTCTCTCTCTGGACGTGAATGTAGCCGGATGGTGAATAAGAAGAGAAATAAAGAGGAGGCAGATTAGAATAGATTATGATGAAAGTAGAGAAGATTAAATAGGAGGAGAATGGGGGGGTTGTGGTGGTAGAGTGGGTGAAGTCAGCTGAAGCTTGGTGCGTTGGCCACCACTCCTCACCCCCAACCCCCCTCCTGGGTGGCAAGCAAGGTTTTTAATGGACTTATTCCCAACCGTAGATCCAATCTCCTCTCAGGCGAAGAGGTGGGGGATTGAAGGTTCATTTCTGATTTTACAAGTCAGACTGCTTTGGGCTTGCCTTGTGGTACTTCAGGTGATTTCGCTGTTCCCAGGGAACACCTAGCAAGGTGCAGTCTGTGGACATGCGAAGAGGTCTGATATCTTCCAGTCTATTTTTTCCCAACACATGGAAAGAAACATGAGTGTGTGACCAATTTTTATTCACCGGCCTTGCGGTTTAAATGTATGTGCTTGTTCGCACACGTATGTGTGTATGTATACCTGTGAAGTCCAAGTCCACCCAGATCATTTGCTGGTCCAGGGACACAGAAGTCCATCAATTGAAAGGCTATGCTTTGCTTACCTCAGAAAGTTCACCCTGCTCCTGCTGGTATTGACTCAGAGTGATTGACCAGCACAAGAAAGATGATGGTACGATTAGGCCTCGACAGGCAATTCCTGGCCTGTTTGAAGAGGCTCGTCTCCCGCATGGGTATCCCCGGAGCTCTCATTTCCGGGCCCAATGGCGGAACGGCTCCTGGGAATCGAAGATGAAAATGTCCATGTGAACAGCAGTGATCTAATATGAAAGTGCACCAAAATATAACAGTAGATTCCCCTCAGAATGAAACGGCCCTCAAAGCTAAAAAGTGGTACCAAAAAACACCAAAACCCTCCTTCATTCCCTCAAAAAAGAAAACGAAACAAAATGGAATAGGCCTTCTGCTATCAGTAAGAGCACTCCCCTCTGGCCCTCCCCCGATCACTCACCAGCGGCAGCTACTTCATCTCAGTTTGCCTAACTTATTTGTCTCCCCCTAAAGTAGTTTGTCTCTGTGCTTTCTATGCTACAGTAATTTTTTAATCAAATTGATGAAGCCCCCTTCTCCCAGAGAGAGCTGAAACCAATTTATCGCTCATGATACGGCGGCTATGTTGCTAACAGTCGTAACAAACTGTCAGGCTCCCGCACAGGAGCTAATTTGAAGTCATTAGGTGTTCAGCGTACGGGCAACAATTTGTTACGGTGGTTAGGAGCGCGGCTGACATTTCTGAGCGCGCTCGCTTAAGATCCGTCCTAGCCGGAGAGCAGGCAAATTGTAAACTAATTTAAACATCACTCAGTATTACTGGGGCTGCCTTGCTGGGGAGGCCCAGATAATGAAGAAGTCTGTGTTTTGCTGAATGGAGTTAAAGACATGCGGTTCGCCATCCCGTCAGCTCCGTCGCGACTTACACGAAGGACTCTCTCCTTTGATTTGTTTTTTAATGGGCATCGGCCTGATTTTTTAGTGATCATTTACATATTAATATGCTCCATGCAAACACTTGATATGCCTTTACATGCAGGTTTACCAAACAAAGCAAGACTGACTGTTCAGGACAAAGCACAATGAGCGTTCAGACGTTGTCCAATGCAATGTTATGGTATTTAAACGACTGTCGGATTTAGAAATGTGATATTAACTAAATATGAAAAAAAATGAATTGCCTTCAACCTACATAATGTGGATTAAAGTGAGGAATCTCATTTGTGAGATTAAAGCATTCAGCGGGTAATTTTATTTTAATAATAAGTCGCATGTCACTGTGTGGAGGGGGTGGGGCAGCTTCAGACTGGAGGAGGGGGAAAAAAGCAAATATTTGAAAAGAGAAAAAAAGGAAGGAAGAAAAAGACCATTCAAAACCACTTTTATCTGTAAATAGAATTAAGCTTTTCACCCAGTGAAATAAAAATAAATGAAAACGTACCGTCGCGCAATTGTGACATGTCTTATCGGGGAGCGGAGCGGCACAAAGGCAGGCGGACACACTTGACTTTCCGTTAAAGGAACAAGCCGGGACAAGAATGGACAGAGGGGCCCTAACAGAGCCTTTTTAGCATGACCCAGTCCCTACCATTAGAGTCCCTTTATGCCTGGTGAAATTGCTCAGGCTTCTCCTATTCTTACCTCCTATCTCAGGGACTTTTCTTTAGTTCTCTTTCAATTTTCACTGGCACTCGGATAAGCGCATGCTAACACAATATGATTGAGCTGTAAAATGGAACCATGTCGTCCCTAATCTCTTTTATGTAGATACCAAGGTTCCTCCACACTCCACTTCATTCCCGTTTCCCCCTCTCTCTCCTCTCTCTCTCCTCTCTCTCTCTCTTTCTCTCTCTCTCGCTCATGCTTGCTCTCTTTCTTTCTCACTCACTGCCTCTCTCTCTGTGTCTCCATTGTGAAGCCTCAGAGCATGTGGAACAAGCTATGAAGAAGAAGAGAATGGCAGACAGTGACAGTGAGAGAGAGAGAGAGCTTTGTCACATACTGAAGCAAGGTGTCATGGGGTTATGATAAGACGATTATGGACTCAGACGTGGGCTCAGTGGTCAGTCACGACGTTGCGGTGTGAGTCAGATCATGTTTGTGTGGCGCCTCATTAATGAAGAGCAGGAAATGGTCACCTCTCCCTGCAGACATCACCGCTGTTCATTATTGATGTCTTGTGAGAACTCACTAGGCCCGGACACACAGAAATTCGGACAGAAACCATTCAGATTCAAAAGGCTTTGCTCTTTGATTATTCATGGTTCACAATTGTCTTTATCATCTAACATATGTACCACAAACACACAGTCATCTATGCAGCAAAAAATATGCATACAGTTCATTTTGATGCATTTATTCAATGAAATAGTCATTTTGTCTTTGTCTGCAATTGGTGAATCACCTGGAATTGGTGTTTTAAAATTTGCACTTTGACCTCATTCACTCATGTCCAGGATAGTTGTGATGGGATTCTTTGTGTATATACATACAGATATGCACCTGGTGGCTCTTGTTTTGTGTTTGTACATTGTGTATTTGTGGATTTGCAGTATGTCATAATCCAGACACAGTCTAGTGACTGCAGATTCATGTTTTGTCAATGGGCTCTTTCTCAGCCCTAATCGCCACAAGAAAAACATCTTCAGAAATCCTCCCTCATTGAAATCAGCTTTGTTACACTGAGAACAGTCTGCATCCATATTGTGCTACACAATGAAATATCATTCCAAAAAAATTTGCTTTCCATAGACAGAGCAATGCAGTTATGTCATCTGTCAAAAAATGACAGTCACATATGCAATTTTTCTCCTCAGAAAAAGAAGGACTACTCCTGTCCTGTTGCTTGAATGACTCCCTATTTAATAGGTTCCTCATGGGCATCTAATGGATCCCTTTGCATTTAGCTTACAGTGCCATTTCAGGTTACAGACCAAAGTTTCTCTGTCTCATTGTGATATGGAAGTCATATGAGAAATGAGCTCAAATTTAATCAGATTCAAATGAGCTTATTTAAAAAGCCCAGTGTGAATTTATGCAGCTGAGTAATGAGACAGGGAGAGGATGGGGGTGGATAGGGGTGTCCTGCACTCTCTCAGGGATGCATTTTTGGAGGGTTCCCCACTCCCCACATCCCCCCATGTGTGTGAGAGCTCTCCTATGCTGTCACCCTGTTCCCCAGCCCCCTCTTTTCCCCTCTGAACAATCTCCAAATGAGAGGCAGTCTGTCACCACCCCACCCCACCAAAGCCCAACGCTCAGGAAATATTGATTAATAGAGGCCTTAAGCTCCTTTTAGCAAATCAAATTTTCACTTTTAGCAAAGGTTTTTGGCTCCCGATACATTCAGCAAAGTGAGACGCTCTAAATTAAGTCTGACATTCTGAGAAAATGGCCAGAGAAAGAAAGTGTATCCAGATGCGCAGGATTTGGCAGGAGAGGGGCGGCGACAGTGATGTAAGCCCAATTTCAGCCAATGGTGTCCATCAACATTCCCCTTTCATCTCATGAAGCTTTACACTGTTCATTTCATACAAATGTGACAGAGAAGCTTAGTAAAATGAAATTTTATTTACACAAGATGTACAAAATAATTGAAATGACAACAGAAAAAAAATGTATTTGTATTTTGAACAGACTAAAGCATAACTGGAAAGGTATGTACACAATTGATTCATATTTATATTAATTCTAATTACCTATATTTTTACACCATAAAATACATTTTAAGTGAAAACTCACATCATATGTGAGTTTTCCAGGAAAGGAGAGATCCAACACACTTTGAAAGAGGTCAAATTTCAGGTTTGTTAGTCACAGAATCTTGTAAAATAATAAAAGAGATAATATCATAAATACTTTCATAATAAAGATTTTGTAAGGTATGAAATAAAATAGTGAATGGTCCAATATCCCACTCGAAATAGTTGAAAAACTTGTATAAACAGCATAAAGGACTGAAGCTTCTAGCAAAGTAGTATTCATGTATTACATCTAGTAGTATTCATATATTATTTTCAAACCATCTCAACAGTATAGTCGTTAATTCAAAACTACACAACATTTTTAATAATTTAGTAATAAGTCATGACTGTATTTTTTTTCCTAGTTGTACTAGTTTGTATTGCTTTGCGTTAGCAAAAATATAAGGTCTAAAATATATGGAGATAATTCCTTCCTTTCTCTTATTTAACAGACATAGAGGAGAAGGAGGGCTGTCCCTAATCTGGGAGTCTCTCTCTCTCTCTCTCTCTCTCTCTCTCTCCTCTGATCTGACCTTCTCCCAGCTCAGGTACTGGAGGGCTTAACCTACATGAGTGTGATTGCACGAGAGAGGATTAATTACCTAGAAAGAAACAAACACAATATAATACACACATACTGTGCACGCACATGCACAGACTCATAATATCCAGGCACTGCACATAAACAATACAATGCACACATACTGTGCATGCACATGCACACACTCATAATACACATGCACTGCACATACACAATATAATACACACATACTGTGCACGCCCATGCACACGCTCATAGTATACACGCACTGCACATACACAATATAATACACACATACTGTGCACGCCCATGCACACGCTCATAGTATACACGCACTGCACATACACAATATAATACACACATACTGTGCACGCCCATGCACATGCTCATAATATACACGCACTGCACACACACACACCACACACATACACACTCATACACATAAACATACATACACACACCACACACACACACTCATAACATACACATACAGCACACACACCATGCACACACACTCATAATATATAAATACTGCACACACACACCCTTATAATACGCACACACTGCACACATACATTCACACACACTCATAACATACACGTACTGCACACATACACACACATAATATACATATACAGCACACACACACACACACACATATAATATGCACACACTGCACACATACACACATACACCCTTGTAATATGCACACACACACACACACACACTCATAACATAAACATACTGCACACACACCTCTGATTGTGGGGGATAAGGGGCTGCAGTGTATCACTGAATGACTGTACAGAGATGTGTCCTCCCATGTCTGACCCCGACAGTGTATTTCATATTTCACTCTGCCTGTTCTCACTCATCTCATCCAGTCAATCCACACAAAACAAAAAGCCACAGGACTTCCTATAAAAACCAGTAATAAACAGGTTGATGACAACACTCACCCCTTCTGTCATACGGTGCACAGCATGTTAAAAATGTTGAATTCTTTGTTATTAAGTCATAGCTATGACTTTGCATGCATATCAAGTGGAGCTTTGTCTTTCTGTTCCTCCTCCTCTCAGTTCTCCCCATACCCTTTGTACACACAAGAACACTTAACACAACAGTATTTGGGTACTGGAACATAGTAAGTCAGTGGAGGTCCAGGTCAGTTGTTTGATATATATTTATTCCTTGAAAACTGGACCAATAGTTCAAGCAGTAATAGGAGACAGCTCCCAAGATATCCATATCATAACTGGTCTAGTGGTGTATGCCAGCACAGAATCCTATCCAGTGAGACAATATAATATGATGCAATTTAATTTATTCCCAAGGGGCAATTGTACCTGGGTCTGAGGGGAAAAAGCAATAATGTTATACAATAATACATAAACCAAACACACATAATGCGCTTTATACAGCATCAGCAACAACAACAGCAACACAGTTTGAGGTCTGAGCTGATGTGAGTGAACAGCACTGGCGAATGCTGCAGCGCTAACGCGCATGGGGTCAGCACGGAGCGCCAGCCATGGCAGCGTGGACAGAAGCAAGTCACCGCAGATAAAGGTGACGGCCGGCGAGGGCACGCACCTGTCCTCGTCCCAAAGCAGCGGGGCTGGTAGACTGTGACATCCTCCTCATGCTCACTGTCACCGGCTCCACCATACCCTCTGCAGACTGACCGTCACACAGGCGGATGGGGGCGCCTCCTTTGGAGCCACGAGATCACATTCCTTTGTTTTGCATGACGGGGGAGAGATCTCTATGCTTTCAGTTCATCATTACCTTAATCCTTTTTTGCAATAGCGATGAAGTCCACTTTTTGAGGTCTTATTTGTTGTTGTTGTTATTATTATTTATTTAGTTTTGCATGCGGTGATACAATGCACAGATGTGAGATTATCCCGCATTGATGATGGCTTTTCAATTCTGGCTTTTCCAGTGAGAGATCTGAGCTCTCATACATATAATGTTATTAGTCTTTGAGAAGTTTGTCTCACTCATTGTGAAATATAACACAGGCAAAGTCTTCTGTCACTAACTGTGTGTTCAAACACAGCTGTATAAAAGCACAAATGCTGTTTTGTCAGGTGGCACTTAAGCCGAATCATTTTAAGGGGTGTTAATAATGAGCTGTTTAATCTAATGAAGCTGAAAACTCAAAACACTCCTCGGATATTGAAATAGTGACTTACTTTGGTTATGCTTCATTAGTTTTTCTGGCAGACCGGCAAGAAGGAGGTAGTTTGCTTGTTTGCTGATTAGCCAAGAATACAGCAGGTTGACAACAAACATTTTGATAACTCTAGATGTTTTAGGAATAATTTGTCAGTAATGAAATTATGGCATATGCATTTTATGTGCTACTCAATGACAAAAGCATAGGTTTTGGGACTAATTTATCAGTCTGTAAAGATAAAGGCCAGTTAAGGGAATATGATTACTTTTTGACTGGGTTTCATTCAGAAAGATGAGCCAACATTTTAGCCTTTGTCAATATAGTATAGAAGAAATGCAGTTTTCATAGGATCACATGCATTGTCATAATATCCCATTTAGCATTTTTATGGATTATGTCTTTAATTGGTAGTATAGCACAACCAGCTGAATGAATCTGTGCTATGTTATGTCTTGGCACCAAAATAAATACATAATCTGGGTCAATCAGGGTCAATCTGTTTGTGTGTGGATGGCAAGGGCAAGTGGTGTGAACCCATGAAAGATGATAACACGGCAGCCTATACTCATAGTGTATTTTAATGTCAGTTGTGGCAATAGATTATTAATGGTAATCTCAATATGAGAGGTCAGTTCTTTGGCCTTAATTATGAATCATAGTTTTAGGATCTATATTTTTAGCGTTGGTTATGTTGCTTCTCATTCAACATGCTGAATTGTTGAAATCAAAAGTTTAATTTGAAAGACAGTCCATTCATTTCCTATGGCCCTGTACAGTTGGCCTGAATCTAGACCTTTATAAGATGCCTCCATATTTTTGTGTAATAGCAGGTGTGGTGCATGCTAAGTGGAACCATCCCTCTGGCACTTCAGGTCTACCTGTCACACCCATCTCTGACATCACAGGAGCCTCAACCCTTGTTTATAGGTCAGCATGTCTGAGACAGAAAAATGCTCCTTCCCCCTCTACCTCTACCCCCCCCTCTGTACTGTTAAGCATCAGAATGTAAGAGTTAGCACATCAGTGTCTCTATGGTGTTTACCCTCTCTGGCCTGCACCTGTGTTTGTTTTCACATCGCTCTGCTGGTGCCTCCCGCCGCTGTCTGACGCGGCACCCGTCCGTCTCTCCTAATAAAGCACATGCCTGTTTAGCGAAGCCGAGGAGCGGCTTTCATCCGCATCCAATCAGCATCCATTCCCGCGCTGACACTCACCTTACACGAGCAGATGACTGTGACTTGTCACCTGCTTTTGTCCACGACGTCAGGCTGTGTCGGCCCAGGACAGGAGGGGGGTGGCCTCTGTGATTGCCAGTTGAAAAAACAAGGCATTATCGCTCATTTTTGCCCTCTTATTAGTTTGATTACATTTGCAAATCAAATCAATCCATCAGACAGTAGCGAGCCGCATCCCGCAATTTGAAGGCCTAGTAATCTCCATCTAATAAGATGCAAATGTGTCACATCGGTAAGTAACCAATAAATCATTGGCGTGTCTTCGGCAATCATTAAACATCAGAATGAACAGTCAATTTTTAGTATTTTCAATTTGCGATATGCTGCTGGAATATAAAGATAGATGGACGTAATTACACAAACCAAACTCTATTTCAACTCATTCCAGACAGCAAATTTAGTGGAAGGTATAACCAGCCTGTCATCACATCACATTATTTCTGGAGGTTCATGCAAAGTTCACAGACAAGCATGAAATGGCCATCACCCCGCAAACCTGTCACCCCCAACACACACACACACACACACACACACACACACACACACACATCAAACCGCTCCCCCCCTTTCCTTCCCCTCCCCTTCCAAAACCTCCCAACCCCCAAAATAACAGTTCAGAAGGGGCATCCTTTCCATCAGGGAACAAGCAGGCAGGGAAATGGGATTGGTTTGGAGCTGTCGGGTAGCTCAGAGGAATTATAACCGGCCGTGGTACGCAGGAGGCAGGCGAGGCCGCGGGTTAAACAGGGATTCGCGACAATAGCGGGAGCAGCCCGCCGGATTGCCTCTACCACCCGAAATGGGCCTAATCACAATGTAAATTATTATCGATGCGCCGGGACGACATGGCCATGCTCTGATGTACCTCACTGTGTTGCTTATGAATAAAATGATTGAACGTATTTGAGCCGGGGCCCTCTGTCTTTTCCCGGGTGCTTACAATATCCTGGGCGAAGTATAGTGTGGCAACCCATATTTTAATTTTACTTCAGCTTAGATGACTTTCCCCTAAGTACATCCCTGCCACATTGCTTTATGAAGTGTCGATTACATACTTTTATGAAGCATTGCATTTATTTCTGCTCGGTGTCTGGTAGCTATAGAAGAGGGATTTTCTGAGACCATACACATCCACTTATACCCAGAAAATAGATCCGTCTCACTCACACAGGAAGTGTGGTATGACTAATATCTAAGAGTCATCGGTATGCTGTTAAATAGATGTTCAGAGCATGCTACAGACTTCTGAGTTTTGACTTCTTTCTCCCCGCCAGCTGTTCTCTGTCAGTCAAATGCCATATGTCCCCCGTTCCCCCTTATTCAAAGACCAGAGAAACTCAGCCTTGTATTTTAAGGCCATTGGGTTTTTTTTCAGTGAAGAAGCTCAATGCAGCTAATCTTCTTTTAATTACTAAAGTACTAAAGTTAGGATGTGGCTCTGAGGTAAAAAAAAAAAAAAAAAACTTCCCCACAATGGTCAGTTCTCTTGCCCCCTTGCTCTCACACCATTGGCCTCATTCAAATTTAAATTCAGATTCAAATTCAAATGTGCTTCAGAATGAAAGACGGGGGTCCGCAGAGTCCAGAACGTTCTCTGTTCTCTCTCTCTCTTTCTCTCTACTCCATTCCCATTTGTTTCTTTTTCTCGCTTTTGTTTGTGTTCTACTGACAGACCATCTCTGTTTTTTTGTTTTGTTTTGTTTTTTCGCTGCTCATTTAGCAATGTTTCCAAAACAAAGTCCCACACCTGGCGTGTCACTGGAACCTTTGAAACCCCCAGCCTTCTGTTTATTCAGTGTGTGTATGTATGTATATGTGTGTGTGTGTTGTGAGAATACATGTGTATTTGTCTCTGTATATTAATGTTGTGGTGGATGATAGCGTGTGTATGGTGACAAGCAGGTGTGTGTATGTGTGTGATCTTGTGATGGGTGTTTATATGCTAGTGACAGCAGATGTGTGTGTGCGTGTGATATTGAAATCACCCCCATTTTATAATTTTGCATTTTTTTCCTCTAATGTATTATTTATTTGATTTTGGCATAGTATTGAGGTGTCTGGACTATCCTCAACCTCCTGTTGTTCTTATTTTTTTTTTTCTAGGGCGTTCATCTGTACTGTGTTATGTCTGAATCCAAACACAAACACACACACACACACGCCTATCCCTCACCCCTACCAAGCCCAGCACCCTGCCAAATGACCCCCCCCCCCCCCACGCCACACATTGTGGTGGCATTTGTGGCCTGGATTTATAGTTTGTCTTTATCTGTTGCTTCATCTGTGGGTAGCTATTACAGCTGCCTGGCCGGGTTATTGTTTGGGCCTGATAGATCTGTGTGTAGTCCATCACAGGAGAGCCGTGTGGCTGGAAAGCCATTGGGCCCGCCTGATGATGAAATACGAGCCATCAGCCCCAGTAATGGCTGTAAAATTTCATAATTACACGGCCTTTATTACATTGCATAATGACCCTGAAGCAGTATGGAACAATTAATTAAGATTTTCAGCCATGGCTTTTTCAGAAATTAAAAGGTGCTCATTGCTGTGGAATGGGGTAATGTCTTGTCTTGAAAGCATTAAGGCATGCTTAAAGAGAGCTCCTCTCTCCTTCTATTAAAATCACGTCGAGCTAACAGGGTGTTTGTTGTGCAGAACGGTGGAATCTCGGTTCTTCTTCTGTTTGCTTTTCCTGCCTCGTCCGCAGAAAGGAAATAGAGACAAATGCAATGACGTGTAATTTATGTGGATGGATATCTCTCAGCTCAGAGATATGTAACTTATCGTTGTTAAATGCGTAAACGATCATATCTAAATGAATTTAGTTTTTATGTTGCATGCGCTGTATTGGAGAACAGAGAATCTTTAAATAAGCTCAGCAGTTTTTAAGGATCAATTGAGACCAATCAATAAATTGTTATACCACAGCAATCAGCTGATCATTTATTAGCCCGTGAGTGCTCCCCTTTACCGGAAACAGCGTCCCTCTGATAAATAGAATCATTGCAGAAAACATTGTATTCTGTTCTGAGGTTTCGCCTGTGATATCTTTCCACCAAACACAGTTGTGATACACATCATTGAAAAAATAGGCCTCAGGTAGGTTGCAGGTTTATTTTACTCTTTTTTTATCAAAAAAAGACAAGAGTGAACCGTAGACTGAGGCGTAATGAATTAACCACCGCGTGCTAATACAACCCTAAACCCGTCCGTCTCGTCGAAAGAATTACAACCTCTCGCGCCGTGCTTGTTTGGTGGGCCCCTGAGGAATCGCTGGCAGCTTCTTGCCGCTCAAAGAAGAAAACCCCCATGAGGCGGCGCACATCAAAAGAGCCTGTCGCCGCCGCGGGTAAGCTCCTGAGCCCTGTACACACAACGCTAATTCCCCTAATAGGAATTTCGCAAAACCCGTGTCATTCCTGCAAACATCAGCAGAAAAATGCAAGAGGAAAAAGGTGCAGTTCTCAGGATGCGTGGCAGAGGAATGGAAAAAAAATAACCTCCTCATCACCCCTGCAGTGGACAGGGAAACGTCCTTAGGCTTAACGAAAGACAAAGGCCTGGACTCAATCAATATTTGTCCTTAACTCACAGACTTACAGATAATGCAAGTGTTTGATTTTGTTTTCGTTAACACTGTTAAGCGAGGTAATTTTCATGACTGCTGAACACACTATGAAGGAACAAAAATAATTCTTGCATTTATTTGTTGAGCTCCAGTTAAAGGCTAATGTTGCTCGAATCCAGTCTTTAAAATGGCATGCTGGGGCTGAACTGTTAATCTGACTCGGGTTTTTTGGATTTGAGGATGCATTTGTACATCAGGGAGTTTAGCCATGTGACAAAGCAGCACAAAGTACAAACCATGCTAATCACGGTGAATAGCTATATCCACCAAACCATGTCTCCATGGTGATCTGATCAGTGCTGAATTTGGGTTGTCAACTATTGATAGTGAAGAATGAAATTGATTTGAGTATTAAATCATATATATATATAACAATATTAACGCAGGCTACTCGTTGAGACATTTTGGTGCTTCTTCAGTGTTTTATCATGTCTGATGAATTACCAGCTGTGGCTTTTGGCTGTGTTCCCCTCTGTGCAAACATCCAAAGCTTGAGAAAATAAAAATTTCTAATGGCTAGCTCTGATATAGCTCTGCTGAATGGCCTGAGCTGAACATCCGCTGCACTCCACGGTACACTCACCCTGAGAAATGGAGCATCGTTGGAGAATGAGAACGAGTGGCCACAATGGGGTAGAGCACCCATGGACCAAGGTCAAACTGCTCCCGTTTCCGGACTGCAAGTGGGACCCAGCCAATCCCAGCTGCGTTCCCGTTTACCAGCGTGAGAGATCATTTAGGCAAGCTCTCGCCGTGATGACAATGGGAGAAAATGACAAAGGGGCCCTGGGAAAGGGGGTAATTAAAATGTAAATATTGATATTTTATTATTTGAAATGGCTTTCCAGCACGGATTTTAATGCCTCTCCATCTGGGCGTTGCTTGGTAGCGGTCATTTTACTGCAGCCCTGGGACTGGTCCAGACAGGCCTGCCTCTGTCCCAACGTTATGTCAAAATGCTTGTTGCAGCTTAATTTTGATATCTAATTAAGTGGAAAAGTACAGTCCATACAGTAATCTGTGGCATCTTAACCAGCTGCCTGGGTATATTTAGAATTAATCTCCACTACGAATCGCTTCTAATGTAAGCAATTAAGAGTCTGCCGATTGCTAATTAGGTGCATTAGAATCAAGCAGCTCCCTCAGACTTTGTGATTAGTTGACGATGGCGCATCCTCTCTCCCCCCGGGCGAGCGGGAAGATCCAGGCAAGAAAAATTGCGGTTTATAAAACAAATATACACTGCGAAAAACACTCCCGTTCCTCTCTCGTCTTTCCCCAGCTCTCTCTCTCTCTCCCTCAGTGTGTGATGAAGTGGAAGATAAGTACCATCACAAAGCCATTATTTTTTTGTTAATTATGATCAGCCCAATTTCACCGCGCTAATTGGTTACCTCAGTTTTTCTCAGGGCCTCGGATGGAGACATTTGGAAGTGAGGAAATTAACGTCTATTTGTTTCTTTATAAGGCATTATCCTTTCCCCACATGATAAATATTTGTGCTTGTTTATATCTTTTTCATGAAAACAACACATTGTTGCAATGTGAATTTGAAAACTGTTTTTTTTCCACTTGTTACAACTATCGAATCTGCACTTTGCATTTTATACAATGTACGTCTGTAACTACAAAGGAAGAAAAAAAAGTTATTCAATATTTGGAGACGCCCCCCTGGGAATGGCTGTCCTTCAAATTTACTCTCTTTTATTGAGAAATACAAGAGTTCACGCTGCTCTTTAACACCCGGGCGCACCATTGTATGAGATCAGGGTAACTCCTGTGTAGCCAGGCGCTCTGCTCTGACAGGCGAATATTTGCTTAGCTGATAACACATGTCCCGAATGGGTTCGCACAGACGCGGCAGTGCTAATGCGTTTTTCCCCCCTTTCCCGTTTCTCACCAGCACAATTTAAGACTGCGATATTTTTTTTCTCCCTTTTTCTTCCCGCCGTTGTTCGGTGAGAATGAAAGGCGGCCGGGGGATAAAAGTGAAGGTGTGCTTAGTCTGTTTGGCGGCGCCTGTCATCGCACCCTCACCCCCCCACCACCACTAACGTCTCCCTGGGTGACCCCATCCTCTGAGGGTAGACCTGAAAGGCTGCTGTAAACACAAACCTCCCAAGTTTGACCCGTTCTCTTTTTTTTTTGTTCTTTGCATAGCACCGTTTTAATCCGCTGTCTGTGCTTAAATGGTGATTCCGGAAGGGTCTGCAGCCTATGTTCAGAGCAGGCAGTGAGTGGGCATGGCGAGAGCTGTCTGGCCACACCCTGGGAGTAAATGGACAGTGAGGTGAAGCAGAGATTTGGCAGGACCTTTTCTCCCAGCATGCCCTGGCTTGGATAGGGTCACAATGCAAAGCATTTGTCTGTGAGCTGGGAACACAAGCAAGGAAGTGCTTTGTTCACAGGAGGTGATTTGTAATCCATTAGTGTGGGTAATTACAAAGAAAAAATCAGCAATAAGTAGATTTTTTGATGCTTCTGTGAGATCCTGACAGAAAGTCTGTCTTCCCGTCTGTTCTCTTGATTCAGTTGATAAAGTAGGCCAAATAATAGTGCCTGGTTCAATAGATTCCTTTACCTTTTTCTTTATGTGCCAGATCAATGGCTGTCTGAGGTATCTCCCATTCTCATTTCCTGATTCTGTAATAATTTACATTTCTCCCAATGTAATAAATAGGTTTCTTTGATATTTGGCAAGCGAGGCATGATCTTACTCTTGAAGTTGGGCTCAGCCTCCATTTTCCCTTGCTCTGAAACCGGGTTGCCCCATAATGTATGCGCGCCGCACTCCGGGTGTCGGTGGTATGGGGCGGCATCCCGTTCTGTGGAAGCACGTCTTCATTGTCAGGCAATATGGTGGAGCAGGAGGCGACAGTATGAAGGCGTGCTGAAAGTCGTAAGATCTCAGCAGGGACTGTCGCTACACGCTCCCGCCACGCACCTCAAAACCCCGCATCCTGTCGCGGAAGTGCTTTCTCTTTTCCACGTCACTGGACTCTCACCTTCAGAGCCCGGCTGGGCTTCCCGTTCGCTCACATATACCCCCCCCCATCAGCCCATACCACCCCCCCAACTCCTTTACATTCACTATAATGCCGAAAGGCGGATTCCGTTTCGGCGTCAAGTGTATGTATCTGTGGGGCGCGCAACAGAAGCTAAGATTATATGTGCTTCCATTTCTATCTGTCCTCAGTTTATCTGTGTTGCCCTGCTGAGATTAAATATCTCTTTTTTGAAGATAGCCCTGGAGACTTTTCCTGAGAGACAAGGTGAGAAAGCATCCATGTCCTTACAAAAGGGTAAAATATTTACCTAAATGTAATGTATGGAGTGATTCATAATAATTACACATAATAACACCATGATGTGACTGTTGGAAACCTGAACCATTTTGCTAAAATTGCTCTTGATTTATATCTCATCACCGTGGAGAAAAATAAATAAAAATCTGTTGTTATATCATTAATTAGTTACAGTTCATTGTTCATGTTGGTGAAATTTTGGGGGAAAAAATATTTTTAAACATCCTAAAATGTGTCAAATAAATATTCAGTTGCCATCTGTATGACAGTCAGTACTAATGAGCATTCCTGTTTGCTGGCCCCGTAGCGGCTGGTGTGGTGAATGAGTGTCAGGATTGTGAAGACGAGGTGAAGGCCACCCTAAGGGGACATGGTGGGAAGGGGTAGGGGGTGCGGGTGTGGGTGAGGGTGGGGGTGGGGGTGGGGGTAGTGGGGGTTTCCACAGGGCCCAGTCCGTGCCACGCCGCTCTCAGCAGCACAAACGTGCGGTCAGAATGAATTTGCCAGACGCTCAGGCGCCAGCCAGGGAGAACGGCGGGGCGGGGCGGGGTGCCGGGAGGGCCCTGTCGGTGAACAGTCCTTCCCGGTAGGGGTTAACTCCGCATGGCTGCACCACAGCCTCTTCCTGTCCGCGCACACGCGGCACGTCACAGGCCGACGCTTATTCCTTTTGAAAACCGGGGAGGGTTTTTTTAAGACGGAGCCATCAGATATGATTTCTTAGCGTGCCCTTCACACTTCCAGTGCTTAGCCTTTTCTGTAAGTTGACTGCAGAGTGCATCAGTGGACTCTGAACGAGGAAAGGGTGGGGGGAGTTGGGGTAGAGGGAGACGGAGGGGGGAGCAGAGGGGAGGGGGGGTAGGGGGTGTGTGGGGGGGCCGACAAGTGCCGATGGCGGCCTCTGCACAGGCGGAGATGAAGAGAGCGCCGAGCTCTTCAGCCTGTCTGCCGGCGAAAAGACTCAAATGGGAGGGGAGGGACTGGCTGGAGATAAGACGCAGAATCAGATAATGGCAGCGTATCGTCCGTATAAGCAGATCTCCTGTTGCCACCGAATTAAAAAAAAGCAGACAAAAAAAGTGCAACTTTTTTTCCCCACCCAAAGATATCTCCAAATCTCCAATCCATCATTAGTTTTATCATTATTATTGCTTCATAATAAGCAACGTTAGCTTTGGTCCCTAGGTGGAGATTATTCTCTCCGCCATCATTCAATTTAAACTGTGTTCATTGGTTCTGGGCTAAAATGCACAACACTGACAGAGCACTTGTATCTTCCACACTAAATTAAAGGTGAGAGAACAGTAGGGGCAAAAAGTAAAGGAATTCTTGTCGCGCAGATCAAAATAGATGCTAGCTTTCATTGCCGCTGAGGCTGGCCAGTAGTTCCTCAGATCTTTTCAGCCCCGTGTGTGGGAGACGTGAAATGTAATTACAGTTCAAATTGTCGGATCTTTAGCAAAAATGAAATGGCAGGGATGAAAAGAGAGGGTCTGTAATGCAACTTTAAAGTTCCCTTCACATTAATGTCAATAAAGCGGCTTCTCCATCATCAGCAGTAAATACACATTGATGCTCCTTTTCTTCTCCGCATCGATCCGTCCATGAGAACGTAGATTTGTATCTGTTAATTAATGCGTCCTGAAACAGCATTTGTATTAATCAGGTAGATAAGAAAAATTGGATGCCTGCGCTTGCATGACAACCGTAAAAAAAAAATCGCCCGGCGCCAGATAAAAATCGTTGATGGACCTCAATAAAAAAAGTTCCCCTTTCCACTCAATAAACTAATCATCCCTCTTTTAATTATTCGGCAGAGAGATGTGTGGAGATTGGGGAATGTGTAAATCTAATTATTTACTAACAGCGGTGTCTAGGAGGGTGGGAAGGGGCTGTCACAGGAAGGTGCTCCAGGCAATGGGCTTTGTCCATCTGCCACTCGATGGACCCTCCCTCCCTCTCCTCTCCCTCCCCGACCAACTCCTCCACCACTCCTCTCCCCTTATCCTTCTGTTTCCTCCCTTCTGTTCTCACCTCCTCCCATCTCTTCCACTCTTTTATGTACCCCCTTTTTTCCTCTCTTCTGACACTTCTGCACTTGTGTGCTATTTTTTGCACTATATTAGCATTAAAGGAATAATTAATTTATTCACTTCCAGTTAATGTACCACCTGCATCATTGCACATGCTGTACATATATATATACACACACACACGCACTATATATGTGTGTGTGTGTGTGTGTGTGTGTGTGTCTGTGTGTGCAGGTGCATGTGTAATACCGAATGGAAAATAAAAATTGTGGAGAAAGCTTCTTTGATAAAGGGGGTGAGGTTGTGGTTTAGCATCTTCTCCACCCCACATTCTCTTCCCTCCTTTTCCCTCCCAATCCGCTTCAGGACAGGCACCTGCATGGCAAAGGAACACGGGCGGGGGCCTTATTTTTAGCCGTGCCAGGTCCCATCGCAGATCGCTTTACGAGAAACGCTGCAGTCTCGCATTAAAGACCCCCTTAAGAAATTCTCCGCTAATCCCTTTTGATGATTTTATTAAGTAGTAGTGGATGTCCCTGCCAACTGGCACTCCGCAGACTCACACCAGCAGGCCAGGAAAAGCACCAACTGCTCTGCGCTGTTCCACTGCTCCTAATGAGATCAGAGATGTTAACAGTTTGGGATAATAAATTAGCAGTTGTTATAAACAATAGCCTGAAACCTATACATAATGAGCTCCTTGCCATTAGTGATCAAGTCAGGGAGAGATAAAAAATGAAGCGATTCGGCGGGCGCGGGCATGGGCTCCCCATGAAAGAGCTCCACCGCGCCAGATGTTGTTGAATATCTCACCATTCCCCCTCCACACGGATTATGGCACTGACTGTCATATCAGGATATTTCCTTGTCTGCACTTTTACGCGCCTCTCGCTAACGAGAAATCAGGAGAGGGTGGGAGGGATATGACCGGCATTCCCAGACTCCCCACAATCGCCCCCGTCTTGTCCTTTCTTTTAAGTAACAGCACACCTAAACTTAGTCTCAGCACCATTTCCTTCCAATATGACGTACTAGGAACCCTAGGAATTTAATATTTCATTGAATTTGTAGTCTACAGTGAATTTACCCATGACTAGTGTCGTTAGGCATCAATGGCAGAAAACATTGGTACTTGGGATTGATATTAAGAGGCAAAATATCATAGAAATTTATGTATTACATTGCAGGAAATGTAAACACTTGGGACACTATGTACCATACAGATATTATGCAAAAATTGCATGCTGAAAGTTCTCCCAATATAGTATAACCAAATCACACAGCCATGTGGTTCATTTAGCAGCTGTAAATTTTGTATTTAAAGCTTAAATTGCATTACTTTTTCAAATAGAAGCACTGTTTTAAATAGTTGAAAAGAGTGTTTGTGTGTACCTTAATTTAGGTATTATACCCTCAGCACTTTCTTCTAAGCTTCTAGAAGCTATGAGCCAAGTTTGATCCAGCATCATCTAAATGTTCAATTTCCACTTGAACCATATTGGCTGAGTGAATCGGTCATAAATTGGGAGATAATATTGATATGAATTTTCAAATATGCTACCTGCAAGTGTATAGACTTCCATCGTTTTAAAATACAGATGCTACAGCTAATGATACTAGCCAACAGTGTATTTGCTGTAGACAGTGAAGTCACTAAGAACTATTCTCTGGATGTGTTGTACAGTGCATAGTAGTATATCATATATTAAAACAAATAAAACCATACAAGTATTGATTACTACTTTACTGTCAGCATTCATATCCACCCCTCTGGGCAGAAGGAGTTTACCGGATTCACAGATGCCAGGCAGGCGAATAGCGGGTGTGTCATCAGGAGGTCAGTCAGTGAACAGCCCTAAATCTGCCTCAAAATGTGAATGCCCCAAAATTCAACCCCACAAACGTTACTTTTGATACTTAACATTTACTTAAAATTCATCTCTGATTGATTTTGGCTTGAATACCAAGCTGAAGGTTTTATGACTAAATGTAAATCAGCCTATACAAAACTGTAACAAAATCTTGAATACCATCACCTCCACTATAAATGAAAATCTGAATCTGAACTAGAGGCTAGACACCACACATACCAAATGGTTTGTTTGGGGATGAGGGGTGAGAGTTGAGACTAGCCGTTAGTCCTAGAGGTGTTGCATTGAGGGATTGACCTATGCTGCATGTTGGGGGAGATAAGGAGGGCTGTCTCTGGGGACGCCCCTGGCCTCTCACGCCGTGCAGAATGGAGGCCCCTAACACACCTCCAAGGCAGCTGTCCCCCAGATCACACCATCAGAATTTAAATGCTCCTCAATACTGGAGAAAACGAATCCAACATCACCTACTTCATGCAGGCCTCAGTTTACACTATGACTAGAAAGGAATGACCCCTGCTTTTTCTACTATGATACACAACTTTTATTTAAATTTGAGCCAAAAATATTTAAAGCAAAATTACAACTTGTTCTACTCTTATATTTGTTAAATTAGTAAGATTGTTTTAGCACTCCCATATGATGTGACTGGTCCTTGGGTTTGACTGAGCCTCTGTTTTGGCTTTTCTTTTCTACCCCAGGCTTCTCGACACTCTCGCTGGCCGACCAGATGAGCCTACTGCAGAGTGCGTGGATGGAGATCCTAATTCTGCGCGTGGTGTACCGCTCGTTGTCCTTCGAAGACAAGCTGGTCTACGCCGAGGACTACATCATGGACGAGGACCAGTCCAAGCTGGCCGGCCTGCTCGACCTCAACAACGCCATCCTGCAGCTGGTGAAGAAGTACAAGAGCATGAAGCTGGAGAAGGAGGAGTTTGTCACTCTCAAAGCTATAGCTCTCGCTAATTCAGGTTTGCACATAATTTCTTGTTGTTGCGGTTTTTTGGGGGGGTTTTATTTATTTAAACAGATAATCGCTGGGATAATGTGTTTTTAAATGCCGTTCAAATCTGTAGATTCAGATGGACGCATAGGAACATGAATAGAAACCACAGTAAAATTAATTATTAAATTATGTTTAGATATTTATCCAGCATTTAACATATCAAGGTAATGCCACATTCTTTAAAATTTTATTAGTCTCATTAAGGGTGTGTTGAGTTTTCGTATTGAGCAGCTTAAGAAGTTTCAAAACATTTGTTTGAGCACATGAAAACAACATAAGTATTGACAACAGTGTGCCATCACAGAAGGACTCTTCAAGACAGATTCAAATGTTCTTTCTCCATGATGATTTTAAGTGCACAATTATCAGTGAAACCATTCACGTTCCACATCCTTACCAACCACCCCTTCCCCCGACACACATGGTCACACACACGCACATGCACACACACATATGCACACCTCCCTGTGAACCCTCACTCTGCATTTCCCAAAAGCATTAGAACGGTCCCTTTTTTGCATTTGCATAAAGTTCACCTCAGATCCCTCTTTAATAAGGTGCCGATCATTATGCACCTGGGCGTCAATAGCAGGCTCTGATGTTCTCCACCATTGACAGTCAGGCTATGGCCCTGTATCTCCCTTTGTTTTGACCCTATCTTTGAACTTTATCTTGGTTGCTGGCCAGTAGTTTTCCCTTTAATTACAAGAAGGAAACTGTCAATAAAATCTGTTAAATGGGATGCAATGAGCGGCTTGAATGGGCGGGCAGCTATTTGTTCAAATTCTACTGCGCTCAAGGTATTGACAGTTTGTTTTCTAGGGCCATATGTGACGATCAATCTCAGGCTGGGCTCAGCCACGCTGAAAAATGAAAAACCAGATTGCTTTTGCTTGCTTGCGGATGAAGGCTCACTATTTGGCGAGCCGGCAAAAGACGGGCCCTTCTGCCCAAAGTGCACCCCTGAGAGAGCGCGTGACACTTTTGAGAAATTCTTTTTTAATTTATTTTGTAATTAACAGTTTGTCGCCACTATCAATGAGTCCATTACAGACCGACAGGAGGAAAATGTTTGGAAGAGAAAAGTTGTACTTTTTTTTTTGCAGAGGCCCCATATGGAATTGCTCCAGAAGCAAAATTTGTTTACAAAAATACATCTCCAGTTTGTGCATAAAATGTAATTTAAGAGAAGTTATTTTTAAGAAGATATATTTTTTCAAAATTTTTCACAACAATGAACCCACTTCAAATCAGGTAACACTGTTTATTTCTTAGAGAAATTTCAGGCATAGGAAAAGGAGTCCAACAGTCTGTCCCAGCTACCTAGCCATGCTCTCTAGTGTGACTATTTCTGCTGTTGAAATCCATTGGATTTCATCCCTCAAAAGGCAGTGAAACTAAATTTCTATATGCCCCCTTTTGACTATATATTAGCCTAAATATATTAAAAATATAAATTGTCATGTCTCTCATTTCGATCTCGAAAAGTCCTGACAGTCTAACTACCAGACCCCCTTCAAAATCTGTTAAATCTCTCATTTTGCTTTAGAAACTCACATATAAAGTGTTGTTTCTGTTCATCAAACTGTGTTTTATTTGATTTTGAGACACAGCCAATCGTCCCATCATGCAGCTCAATTTGTTTTTGGCTTCAGAAGGCACGGCAGCAGATTTTATCAGCTTTAAAACTCTGTCCGTTTTTGTCAATCCTTTTAATATGATCTCCCAGGGGTCTCGCTCTCTCTAGACATAGCGTTTTCCATGTCACACCGTGTCTCTCTGGGGTCTGTTATCCTCAACCTCCTCTGCAGCTCTCCCTTCAACAAGCGTGCTTTGCGTGAGTTTCAGAGGTTTGCCACTTAGTAACATCCTTGGCGGAGGGGTGGGGGGGCTGGGTGTGGAGGCTTTAAGTCACAAACACACGCAGATATCATCAAATAAATGGGGTGTGTACAATAGTCTGTTTTGTTCCAGTGGTGACTGTCAGTGTTAAATATGCGAGCGCACACAGTCGGTTTGAACAACGACAGAAAATCCTGTATACCATTAGTGTTTTGAAGGGCAGTGTCATTAATTAATTCCCTGAATACTAATCCTCCACATTAATGACAGCAACCCTTAAGGTATGTTAAGCAAACGTGCTTCACATGCCAAGAAGACATACACTAACAAGATTGGCTCATGCAAATTAGGCTGATTTATCTGTGAGAAAATACAGCGTAATTCTGTGTGTGATAGAGAGGTTTCAAGTGATTTTTGTTTTTATACCCCTGTTTGAGTTTGTCACCATGATAATTTGTCATTTCAACTTTCGGCATTTACCCCAGGCATAAATAATTTATGTACCCTCTATGATATCTGTTTCTAAATTCTATATGAACTCCATCTGCTCTACAAAATTTGTATAGTTTTCATGTTTCCGTCATTCCGATCTAGTATATTTCAAAGTCCTTATCCAAGATCACTGATTTGGTGCATTAGCACTTATCAGGACATTGCATGGCATCCGCTCTATGTGATGGAGAAGCAATGTTATTCTCAGAGCGCGGAAACCAAAAATACATCTCTCCCAGGATCCTTGGCTTTCTATGTACACTTCCAGCCGTGATAGCTAGATTGATAGCAGTGCTGGCGCTGCATCCTTCAAGGAAAGATGCAGGTAAGCACTTTCTCCCAGGGATTTCTGTCAGATCACAGGTCACTTTTCTGATACCCAAAGCTCATGTGACTGATGAATGAGGCCTCGCTGTCTGAATTCAAGATGGGAGCGCAGCCTCCAGACAAAGAAAGGGCCGGAATATTGAACCGCGGCCCAGACCAGCGAAGGGCGGTGAAACGTTACCCCTAGCGCGCCTGATGTCTGATGGCAGTTGTGGCTACATACTGGTTTAACACAGGCACATCTTGTTAATAACTGAATATTCTTGTGCGTGCGTCTGACATTTCCACAAAACAATGGCAGACAGCACAAAGATGCTGCTCTCAAAGACGCGGCTCCCGCACGTCTCGTTCAGACGGGTCGAGCTGAGCAGCGTCAGCGTTGTTTTAGATCTCACCACTGAGCCGTTCTTTTATGTTCTGCGACCACAGACCCAAGGGGCCATCCCACCATTTACGGAATTAAATATTTGTGTGCTCTGGATGGTGTACTAATAATAAACGACAGCACAGAGACTGGACAGCTTGAGTCTGTAGTCAACAGTAAAGTTTCACATTAGGCCAGCTCTCATGCAAACACCACAGTTAGATTCTACAGTGACACAAAAACAACATTGCAAAGTATAGCCAAAGAAGACGTGGGGGCTGGTGTCAGTGGAATCATATTGTGAATGAAAACTTTCACAGTTTTGTTACAGTTATGTGAGTTTTTAGTGATCAGCTGCAGGGAAATTTGAATGCTCAGTTTGTGATTCCAACGAGCCATAAAAACTGGTTCTTAGTAGCCAGTCATGGTCAGTATAAATTAAGTTCACTAGTATTCAGCTGCAGTATTACAATATGTAATATATTAATAATGTTGTCAGTAATTACACTGGTATCTGCAGAATCTCAAAAATAATATGGTTTCTGTCTTCAGTTTATCTTGATTTTACTGACAGTTTGGGATAGTATATTAATTACTTTGAATGCTGAATCTCAATCAGAACTACAGATCTACATATAGAGGAATCTACATATAGAGGGTATGCACCTGCGGTTTCAGCCCTGTGATGATGGTGATGTCCAGTGTTAATGCTGCACTCTGTCATTCTCCCACCTACTGCAGTCATCATATTCATGGAGAAACATTTCTGCTTTGACTGATACCTCAATATATATTTTAGTTGAATCACTTCTTAATTCATATTTTTACCCTCAGATTGTTACTGGTATCACAGTTCAGACTGACTCTGGGTCCATAATAAAGCAAGGCTGTAATGAGAGAAAGGCCTGATACTATAATTAATAATAAGCGCATAAGTGATTTGTATGGGATTGGGGAGGTTGGAGGTGGACAAGCTAATGAAGCACTGTCTGAACCTTTGCAGACTCCATGCACATAGAGGATGTGGAGGCGGTGCAGAAGCTGCAGGACGTGTTGCATGAGGCCCTGCAGGACTACGAGGCTGGGCAGCACGCGGAGGACCCGCGCCGGGCCGGCAAGCTGCTCATGACCCTCCCCCTCCTCCGGCAGACCTCCACCAAGGCCGTGCAGCACTTCTACAGCATCAAGCAGGACGGCAAGGTGCCCATGCACAAACTGTTTCTGGAGCTGCTGGAGGCCAAGGTCTGACTTCCAACCTCTACGCCCCGCCCCCAACCCCTCCCCCCATCCTGACCCCGCCCTCAGAGAGCAATTATAGTGAGAGAGAGAAAGAGACTGGAGCTGAGTAGGGTCAGGTTCCTCGCCCTGGCTTCTCCAGCCAGGAGACACTGACACTTTTCCACCACAGGAGGGACCTTGTCTTTAAACTATAACAATTTATGGGGAGAAACGAAAAAAAAACTGTACCAATAACAGTGTTTGTAACTATTGATGACTCTAACACGTATTAAAACAATAAATTGTGATTATTAACAAACACAAAAAAACAAAACAAAAACATTAAAGGAAAAGTAAGACTGCCCTGATTATTTAGCAGTGAACCAGCTTTCAAACTCCTTTCTTCTGAGTTTCTGATGCAGTTTTTTTTTGTGCTGTTGAAACTTTTATTTTTCAACAAGAATTATGGTGTGGACAAGAGGAAGAATGACAGCCCTGCCAAAGGATGAAGATCCATTCAATGGATGCGAGCAAACTATGATATCGCATAAATGTCCCCTGTAACAAAGGAATCAAAACAAGCAATTCCTGCTTGCAAGTAGAGTCTGGCACAGCACTTTGACTGAATGCAGTATTAGAATTTTACAGGATCAGTGTTCCAGAGCAATGGGCAAGCAGAGGACTAGAGAAACTTCCTTCTTATCATTGCATATTCCATCTCGGTCACTTTCAGTGGTTTGATTCCTGAGTGTTTTCCTTTCAAGTCTTCCAAATAATTCTTACATATTTTGGTGGTGATTTTATTATGACTTTTTCAGGGATTAGTTGGAGCTCAAATCACTCATGCAATATAAAAAAACAAAGTGGGTTGAAAAATACAGCAATTCAAATATTTATGTTTTTTGTTGTTGATTCACAAAAAAAACTAGTTTGTTTTTGTCTTTTGTTTTTCATAAATAATGAAAGATGGTCTATGTAAACACACATTTTTAAATTATATTGCATCAACAATTAGTTGAGATTTTATATCAGTCCCTCCACTTTCAGTCATTTTATTAATTGTGAGAACACTTAACGTCTTCAAGCAATAGTCATTCAAACTGAAGGTGCATATTGATGCATATGCAATTTGTGTCTTAGTCAAAGATGTTTCAACCATTACACACCCGCCTGCTCTTACCTCTGTGATTGCCACCTGCAGTTAGGTTATCGTACTGAAGGAAAGAGCCAAATAACCACAACAAATACATACAGTAGCAGAAATGAGAACACTTGTAGTTTTACCTGAAAAAGCCTGGAATTTTACTTCATTTTGGAACCCAAACGCTAATTAGTTCATTTGGCAATAAAAAATGGCACTTATGAGAGAAATGTCTGGTACGTGGCTGCTTAACCACTGTGGAATGTGACAATTCTGGTTCTGGCCAGTCCCATTTTATTTTTAATATTGATTTTCTTTTGTATTTGTTCCAATAACAACACATACATGATGTAATCGAATAAGAATGGCAACTCGTGTCAGTTGAGAAGCTTAATATTAAGTCAAGACTAAACTACATCAGTTTCTATAACGGCTATATCAGTATTAGTAAGGGGTCCATGTATTTTCTGAATATTGTATATTGTAAATTAACAGATTATAAATCTAACCTAAGACATTTTATTGGTACAACATTTAAAAATGATGAAAAAAATGTAGTTCAACTTCTCAATGTTCCACATTTGCTGTGCTTTTTTATATAAAAAATTAATCTCTTCTGTTTCCTTTTTCCCTTTCTCTTTATGTTACATTAAAAGACGTGTACTTTTCGTGGTATTCCAGTTCTCGTGCTGTATGCTTATATTAGACACAGGGTAGAATTAGAGACACTACTGGATGTACAAATCCTCAGGAGATTTCAGCAGCGTATTCTTCAATGCCATATCTGGTAATAAGGCTCTTCCTAGTAACTGCTAGATCAACAGGTCCAAAACAATATCTCTATACTGACCTATAAGTCAATAATAATTATCGAAAAAGAAGGACACATATATAAAAGGGATCATTTGTGTAAGTTTCTTGTAGAATACCAATGTCTATCTTAGGGTTCAATAAAAAAGAACAAGAATTTTAGTATTCCAGAACAATAGCATATGTTATTTTATTTTATTTCTATTTATTTTTTTTTTTTTTTTATAAAACGCTGTACATAATGCCTCCCCTGCCAATCAGCTAAGTTGTAATATTAACTTAAACTCTTTGAAGTTGCAAACAAAAAACAATATTTTTGTTTTTGGTGCAAGCCAGTTTTCCAAAACTATCGCTTAAACTTTGTGTGCTTAATTAAAATTAAACAGATAAAAAAGAAAATAATAAATACATTTTTTAAGGAAAATGGGGGGTTGTGGGCTTTTTATTTTCCTTCAGTCTTGTTCTATAAATACTGTGTATCTATCATTAGCTATACAAAACTATATAATAGATTGTGGTTTTCGAGAGGTAACCGTACTGTGATTCTAGACTTAAAAATCACCCATAGCAACTCATGAGATGGTCAATAACTTGAAGGTTCTTGCTGTTGATAAGATGTTGGCATTTACATTATATGCACACACAACTCCTGGGAGAAAGGTGCTGTTCTTTTTGGGGATTTTTTTATATTGTTTATTTATGTAACTGTATAACTCACATTTACTGGACATTAAAGGGGATGAAAGATATTAAAACAGTCTCTAACCAGCGATTTAAGCTGGCCTGATTTTAATCAAGGTGGTAGGACAAAATGAACAATTAAGACTTGATTTGTCTTGTAAAACTACATCATATTAGAGACTTTTTTTCTACAAAAACATTAAGTCCTTCTTGACTGGGGCGCAGTTATGCTCAAGTGTGATTTTAAAAGGAGGTGCAGTGTCCCAAGAAAATACAATGCTATCGATATGTATTACAAAACATAATTTTTTTGAAAAATTGACTACATCCACATTGTTGGACAACGGCCAATGCTTTCAGCTTAAATCATACTGAGAATGTTTTGTTGTGTGTCTTTCAACACCTTACTCAAATATTGAATATAGATGAGGTGTGATACTTAGCCATACCAACGTTGACTTTTTTCTGACATATTTTCTTATTTAAAGCAATATCTTTGTGCAACAAACAGATGTTGCAGTTCCTGTTTGATTTAGATCAAAATGCTGTATTTATTGGACTATTTTGCATTTAAATGATAGGACTAATGATATGAAAATGTACAAACAACTGCTATTTTTTATTATAGAAAAGATTATGGGTGTTGGTTGTTGTATTTATTAATGCATCAGTGTACATCTGCCAAATAAAATGATCAATGGCAGTCTTACATTCAAATGTGAAAAAAACTAAGAAAGGGAGGAAAAAGAAAGATAAAAAACATTTTAAAAAGGTAAAATGAGAATAAAAACAAAAAAATGTGAGTCCAGGAGTTGCTGAAACAACCTGTAGTGAGAACCATGTCTGTAGTTCTAGATGTGCTCCACATCTGTAAAACAATTACCTGTATATTTTTGTGATGTGTACCATAAAGTGTGCTCCAACAATATGTCCATTTGTGTAAATGTATTTATTTTACATTGTATATATTGTTCAATGCGAAAATGAGAGACCTATGATTCTGTAACTATGATCAGTTCAGATGTGTAATTCCAATTATGCCTTTCAGGATAATGGTAGAGCAATATTAAACATGCTTCCAGTTTTGAGCTTCTTCTTTCAGCTGTACGTTATTGTGTTGTTTATTCTGAGAGGTGTTTTTACCTCTGTGGTTTTGTGAAATGTCCTCCCATTACTCTGTGTCCTTAATGCCCATGTAATTACATTTTAATTTCAGTATAATTACCATGTAATGTCTTTGGACTGGACTAAGGCTTATGGATTGGGGGGGTGGAGTCAGGCTGGGGGCGGAATCAGGATTTAGGCGTAGGGTGGCTTGCCGCCTGTGGTCTGGCCCTGCATGTGACATGGCAGCATCTACCCCAGTTAACCAAATAAACTCAGCCACTTCCATCTTCTGCCAGGTTTCTACATCACCATTGATTATCTAGCCATGTCATATATCACTGCCAACTGTAAACCAAAGGCTATGTCAAACCAAGCCTTCAAGTCAATATTTAAGTAACACATAAACATTAAAGTTCTGCAGAGGAAAAATGGCACGCAGTGCAATCTGTAAATCACATTACAGCCATATCACAATTGTGTGAATGACAGACTTGTGGCTGTCTAAGTCGTTGTCTTCTAACCTCACCATGGCTTGATATAGTCTGATATAAGATTCTGCTTATGCACAGCAGATCCACTTTCAAGAAGTAGTTCCCAAATTTTCAAGCTCATGACTTCATTTCATCAGGAAATGAAACTATTTTCTGAAACTCACACCTTCTTAAATTTGTATGCTTTATATAATACTAATTACTGGTGCTCTTTATAATCCTACAGGAAGTCTTCATTTTACTAGTGTGAATGGAAAGTGAATAAAATACACACTATGTTATTTTTCTCCTGGCACAATGTTCCTCGGTTGACAGTATTTCAGTTTTTATGACACTCACCTTTTATTTATTTTAGTATTTTAATTACTTTGCTGTACACCATTCAATCAGAGTTTGTCCTTAACTTGACCCATAATTAAATTCAATTATTGATGTTTATTTACTTACAAAGTTATGTGAGTTCACCAAAATTAACTTGCTAAACTACAAAAGGAGAAGGAGAGGGACACAAAAGAAGAAAAACCTAGGCTTGATTTACTTGTAACCCAAAAGGATAATCATCCATTGAATCCAGGCCCAAAGATGCTTACATATCTTTATATTATAAAGGCCACAATATTTTTTCTGAGGCACGAGAAGTGGGATATGGAGGGCAGAGAAAGTTCCTGACATCTTGATACAGTATTTGAGGCATGTCCACTGAGAGGGCAATCAGGCAGTCTCCCCTCAGGCGTCTGACCAGACGCATTGATGTAAGACATGTTCCCAACATCACAACACCAGAAAGGGGCCTCAGCTATGCTGTTTGCACCCCTCCAGCTGTTCAGACTGACCTGTCACGGCCCTCGCATAACCACAGTCGACATCTGAGGGAGGCAGAAGACGCATGACCTGCAAGGAAGCTGCATGTTGGAGACAACAGACAATGTGAAATTCATTTCTCATTCTCACTCTCTTTCTGTATCTCTCTCTCTCTCTCTCTCTCTCTCTCTCACATAGTTACAATAATTGCTCTGTGGACCAAGGCCATACGTATTTCCCTGACATTAATCAGAGTGTAGATTGAGCCACGTTTAAACCCAACTTTAACTGTGAGCACCCTTATGCAAAGAAAAGACCTCGGGACTCGGTGCAGGAAATCTATCCTCCGCCACTAATACACATGGCATAATGTGGGGAGATATTTAATGTTCTGTGGCAAAAGCATTTAAGGCTTTAAAACAGAGAGCAGTGACCTGCAGGCAAATATTTTTCAAGAAGATGACATCATAAGATATTGCTGAATGGGGCCCAATGGCATGGGCTTTATTTGCGCTGCCGTACATACGTTTTACTCATCAGCTTCCAAGTTCATTTATTTTATTTTATCTTTATGCCATTGATTCATTATTATGATACAATAAAAGCTACTTGAGCATTTCAGCCGCTGAGTACCGTTATCATTAACCTTGTGGAACACTAAAAGTGCTCTATAGCATTTATAATCGTCTCCTTAACTCTTTCCTCTCTCACACATAATGATGCAGAAAAGCATGGGCTTACAGCCGCACGATTTCACTGGGATAAATCTCACAAGGCAAAGCTAGGAAGTGGAAGGTAAAACAAGGGCTCAAATTATAGTGTATCAATCAGCTACTGAGGGTACAAAAATCAGTATGCATGTTACAGAATAGTTGATCAAGACATAGAAGTGGCAATGTTTTATTTTTACTATGGATTTAAATCTTGTGAAATGAAAATCTCACCTGACATACTGTAGTCCTTATATACACTGACTGTTCTTTATTCAGGATATGAGTGAGAATGAATGTTGTTCTATTTAAGCCAAAGCTAAATCATATTGTAACTACACAACTACACACCAGATGTTTTTCAATGCAAATATAGACCTTTGTCTGATCACAGGAAAAAAAAAACATGTGGGACTGTCAAAATTACAGAAAAATCCTCAGAAAAAAAAAGTGATTATTTATTGCTGGGGAGATGTTCAGCTGATGACCCAACCCATTGGAGCGACATCATCTCTGAAGTGCTAATGTGTGCGGTTTAGCCTTAGCAGTGTTTTGTCATTGAATACGCCCAATTTATTTCTCAGTATCAGCGATGGCCACTCAGTTGGGCTCTCCTCGCTGATGGCTCAGGCCACAGTCCGGTAATGGCCTTTCGCAGGCCGGCTACGTCCCCCGACACCAGCTTGGGCCGTGAAAAGGAGCTTTTGGTGACAAAGTGTGTGCTCCGTGTATATAAATATAGAGAGGGAGTGTGTATATCGGGAGTCATGACAATGTGCAAAGAAGGCAACTATGTGTTGTCCCCTCTTGAGGCCTTGTCACCCAAGTGCATGGTGGCCCTGTGAAATCGCACCATCTCTGTGCCTCTGGCCCTCTTCATTCCCCAAGTTTCACCACAATCTCTGCAACTTTTCTTGCAAAAACTTGAGTATCGATAATGACAAACATTTCAGCAACCCTGAAGGCTGCCAGCCTCAATTACTGGAATCATTAAGACTGTAGTTTTCCTCTATATGCGTGTATGAGACCTTTTGAAATAGGTGATAATACAATATCCAGCATTTCTACACACTAACAAAAAAACACACATATAAATGTATGATTTCAGCCTGAAGCAATGAATGGTTTATTCTTACTCAAAAAAGCCTGTCTCATTTTTAAATCTGCTTAACACTGAAATGTAACACGTGGATCACTCTTAAGCAATTAATTGCCAGAGCCATAAAGAGATAATCCCACATATCCTTGATATGAAGGGATAAAATGGATAAGATTGAAGTCAACTGAATTAACGCGTAAGAGGGTCACACACACACGTTTATTTGCATTTAAATGTTTTATTCTACATTCGATGAGCCATTAATTTAGTTAGTGCACATTTATAAATAGTTTGGGGTGTCACTGTAACTTGAGTTAGTAGCACTTTAAATTCCCCCGAAAGGCCAATATCACTTAAGAGATACGCCTGTAATGGGAGCAGTGGAAAAAATCTTCCTTGGAGTACTACCTTGTATGCACCATAAGTAAGAATCTGGGATCTCAGTGCTTGTGTCTCAATACAGCTGACTACCATACAATACCATATCATATCATGTCATATCATAACATTGGATCACATAATTTAATGTGATAAGACTTTATCTAATATCATGCCATATCATGTCATATCAAATGATGCAATGTTATTATAATATAAAACCATATCATATAAGATCCCATCATTTGATATTAAAAGCATCATCTCATATCATGTCACATCTTACTATATGATACATTAATACTATATGAGAAAAGCAAGCCCTACATATTATAAATTGATGAAAAAATATGTCTCTTTCTCTCTGGCTGTTTTTAAGACTGCCTGCATTTACAAGCAAGTTGAACAAAAACATGATCTTTCATTTAGTGTTTTGGAATAGAGTGATAATTCAAAATTACCTTCACTGTAGCTTTGAAAGATATGAGTAATTTTCTAATGTAATTCTCAGCCATCGAGGATCAAGGAGGACATGACACAGGACTCAGTCTCCCAGACCATAACAGAAAAGCAATTCTTACAGACTGTAAATGAAGCTTTGATGAAACAGATGCAAAAACCCATTGTTACTTTGTTGTGACTCGAATTGAAGAAAACAGCACAAACAGCCATAGCCTTCACAAAACAAATGAGTGAGGCAACAGGGCCAGATTCCTCACACACTGCCCCAGTCTGTGTACCCTTGGGACATGGGTTGGATATTGCCTTCCAGTGGTTGACGGCAGAGCGGATCCGTTGCGCTCATCTTGGTTAGTTAGAGATGCCATGTTTGTTAGAGTGAGATCAATGCTTGTTAGAGTCACAGAGAGCTGATCCTCTATAAGGCAGCTCTTTTCGAGGTGAGGTCTTCGTTGGTTACAGCAGAGTGGAGATGAAGATGTCTGTGTGTCGGCCCAGCGATCGTCATGGAGTCAGTGTCTGTGCTAGACTAAGGTCAGTCAGTGAGACGGACAGATTTACAGAGCACACTGAGTAAAACAATGTGAAGAAGTACATGTGAGGGAAATAACCCACAGCAAACGTATCCATAGTGATGAGAAGTGTTTAAAGTGTGCTGGACCATGGGCAGTAATCTGTCCTCAATCAATTACATGGACATACTACAACCAGAAGTACTCAATGAGTACCTTAACTTGTGCTGTTTTGTGCTGCATCCTGGAACATATGCAAAAAAGCTGACACATCAACTGAATTTGGGAAGTCTCTGCACAATGTGAAAATATGTAAGTGATATCGGGGGAAAATTTGATCTGCTGGTATAGAATGGGGATTGAGAACTGAGGAGAGGGTAGAGCTGGTGCGCAAAATCACTCTGTATTTATCTACTCCCCACTGCTCGACCACCACAGCCCATAAATACACACACACACGTGCACACATATGCTACCATTTGACCTCACCTCTTACAGAAGTCACAAAATAGTAATTCTGATCATTTAACCAACATTTTCCTAAAGTAAATTATATTTAGGAGTTGGAAGAGTAAGACTAATATTTAGGCTGCCTAGCTTATCTGCTCAAGACTGTCTCCTTTTTTTTTGGAATTATGATGAGGTTTTACATTCACTTCAGTTGTTTATTTTCTTGTCTCCTTTTTGCTAATCTGGGCACCTATAAATGTCACTTCAGAGATACACCAGTGAAAGTCTGATGTTCTAGTTTCTGGAAGATTGTGCTTCAGTTTGTAGTATTAAGTTCCTGTCTGACTGTGTTCCAATAGTCACCCCATTGCACAAGAGGGGTTGCTTGGATACACCTGGTCTAAACCCGACTCTATCCACAATGGCTCAGTGTAATAGCATATTGGTCTGGTTGGATTAGAGTTCTTTAAAAAAATGTGTACATGTGAAGAGTTGTTCTGGACTGAAGCCAAAAATCATGTGATTGTGATTCAAAATGGTAGATATGTTGATTGTCTTCCACACTGGCTACTGTATCATAGTCATTGAGGCAGAGAGAGCAGGGACTGTCCTACAGGGGCTGTGCTGCTGTCTGTGTGGCAGCCCTTCTCCACCCCACAGGGCTGGGGATGGCTGAATCACTGCCCTGATGACTGTGCACTCTGAGGCCATCTCGGGCCCACTTCTCAGTGATTTTGAGCTCCCTGTCAGAGTCAGCATGGTGCGACTGGAGAGACTGTCAGATCTGACAACTCAATAAAGAGCGAGAGCTCCACAAAGAGTGCAATACTGCTGCCGCTGTGGAAATTAAACGAATGCCGAAAATGCTTCTGATCCTGCAAGGTCCCAGTTAATATCTGAACGGTTTCTGATCATAACTT
Organism: Albula goreensis; assembly: GCA_022829145.1. Taxonomy (NCBI): domain Eukaryota; kingdom Metazoa; phylum Chordata; class Actinopteri; order Albuliformes; family Albulidae; genus Albula; species Albula goreensis. The sequence goes on from CM040749.1 coordinate 28,302,681, forward strand.
TATTATAAGACAAGCCTGGAAAGTTCAAGGTGGAAATAAAAACAAACTTTAGTTTTTGCTTCACAGTTTGGCAAAAAAATCATTTGACATTTAAATTAGCATTGCTTTAACCAAGAGCAAAACTCATTATGTATGCTTGTGGCAATATGTGCTTTACTTGCATACTGTAAATATCGACCAGAGTCAATATAATGCTAGCGTACTTTTCTACTAATTTTATTAATACAATAAATCGTTTTGGTCTTTTGTGTCATACAGATCATTAAACCTGGGTATGTGACAATAAATTTTCACTTGCTTTTCACTTTTACTTATCATTACGAAATTACGTGTTATTTTACATGTAACTGATTTACAGTTTTTCACACACCCAGAGGACAGAAGCATCTTAGCTTAGCTTCACATTAACAGCTACAGTGACAATCCCCAGGCAGGTGATGTTGATACGGTATTTCAGCAAACTGAGGAATGATGCTCCTTCATTGCAGTTTTCCTGATTTAAGCCAGTAGGGAGCCTCAGCTTTGCAGAGGAAGGGGGATAGGGGGTTTTGCTGGTTATGGGACTGAGGGGCCTCACCTTTTGATCTTGTCTAACAGTACAGCTCTTAGGTGTTTAGAGTCTGTAGATTCTCCCTTTGGATAGGGGGAGAGCTGTCTCTTGACTCAGTTTCAGTCTATGTTGAACAATATGTTGTCTTCCTCTCATTAAAATGGATGCTAAGGAAGGAGTGAAACTCCTTACCCAATGTTCACCAGATTGTTCCACCTTGCACTCCTGCTCCCTGTAGATTTACTCTGGGTCTAAGGGAATTGTTTGTTTCATGTCTCAGTCTGTCTTTGCTGAAGTTCAGGAATTAGCATGATAGAGATGAGACCCCCATGGATATAATCCTAGGATAGAGGCCTGCAGTGCACTAGACACATCACAAGAGAAGGAGCAGATCTCCCACAAAAGATGGATTATTTATGGGCTTATTCAGTTGATTCAGAAAATATCAGAGATAAAATATAGATTCATAAACATTATGTTATCTTGCAGTGCAGTGCTAACAAGAGAAATTAAAGAAATCTTCTCTCCTTTAGCTTTGTGGTTAAAAACGGTTCTGTTGATTGGATAATCAGATAATTGGTAAGGCCCCTAGTGGTGAATCATATCATATCATGTAGCCTGTATAAAACAATGCAATTATTATAATAAGTTGTATACAGTATGTGCTAATAAAAGGTGGTCTAGATAACTTCTGACCACTAGATAATGAATTGGTGCTAGAAAGCTAGGTTGCCAAATTGCATATCATGTTTTTCAGGCAAAGAGGGACACAGAAGTCCAGACCAAATGACAATTTGAATGTAAACAAACTGGAGCCTCAATTGAGGAAGTTATCTAGGACAGAATTAATTGGCCAGAACACAAGGACTGCTCTGATCAAACCCTGGAAGATGAAGTGAGATATTCCATTGGTACTGCTTAGCTACATTGACTTGAGCACAGTAAGCACAGTGACTATGTGTAATTATTCTAATTGAGTAAGTGAAGTCACTTGCAAAGTCCTGATAAGTTTGTGCAGATAGGGCATGTAGCAGCTCTCTGGGTAGTGGCAGATAGGATGTCTGTGCTTTAAAAAGTTGAGATAAACATTAAAAAAAGGAAGTGAGAGGCTGATCAACCATTTTATCTCCAACACATCACAACAGCAGAGTAAAACTGGAGACTGCAGGGATAGTGTAGGTTACTAAATAGCTTTTGTGCTTTCAGTTTCCGTGAATCGAGGCTTATCAGTAATCATTTTAAAAATACACTTATGTTTTCTTGAAAACCTTTTATTGATTTAAGACCACATTTGAATTTCTAAAAGAAACACTGATTTATAAAAAATAATGGTTTGGTAAAGTGATATCACTTGACTTTAGCCACACTGCAGCACATACAATTTTAATATAATATTGAATCCAGATACTGTATATCTGATTCAAATATATGTATTCCTGGAAATGTTTGTTGATGGATATTATGGTTTGCTACTTTTTATGGGTTATTGTGAATATGTATCTTAGTTCTAAGATTCTCATGGGTATGGAATCAATCACTCTATATACACTGGTTAGCTATTTAGGAGTCAAAATGTAGTTTTTCTCCATGGTATTATTCAAAAACATAAAAATCAATGCATTTTTTGCAACATACATGCTGCTGTGAGTTTGTGAGAGGCATAATGTCATAATGTCTCAAGATGTCATTCACTTACATAGTTGGCATTTTTAAAATGTGGAGATGATGATTAAGGAATTCAGTGTTTCTTCCTTTGGTTGCAGGTTCAAGTCCATATTAGGACATTGCTGTTTCTCTTGTGTGCAAGGTACTTTATTTAACCAATACTTTTTAAAACCCAGATGTATAAATGAATACACAGATGTGTAACAGAATTAGGAGATAAGGGCATATGCTACACATATAAGAACAAAGATCAGTTTTAAACCAAATAATTTTTCAATAGCATCCGCTACCAAACACATCCTTACAACCGCTCCTGTCCTGTCCACCTGATAAAATACAGCTAAACATAGATGCTTCCTGTCTCTGAAAGATGCATAAAAGTTTGCACATTTATCTGCTCAACACAGAGCTATTGCAAAGTCCTGTCGGGTGGCCGTGAATGCTCCCTGAGCACTCTTCAGCTTGTATCAAACACGCACACACACACACACACACACACACACACACACACACACACACACACACACACACACACACACACACACACACAGCCTGACTATATTACGTCTGTTCTAGTCCCGCTTCACTGGTTGCCTGCAAATTATAGTACTGATTTCAAATACCACTTTTAAGCTATGAGCCGTTAAATGGCCTTGTCCCAGAACACTGAAAGGAGCCTAATCCACTGTAACCCTGGACTCCCTTGTTCACAAGGGACTGGTTATATTGTGCTCCTAAAAACTGCAAAGAGCAAAATAGTTGGGAAAGTTACATAGAGTAAAACAAAATGATTGACTCCAAGTATTAGACTGTCTTGACACTTACATGGAATGCAAATGGTTATACATTGACATGTTACTGTACTGTATATACGACTTGTAGTCAACTCCAGAATTATTGGAACCCTGATGAAAAAGAAAAAAAATGCTTGACAAAATAAATAGTGCTTATTATGAGCTATGTATTATTTGGAAAACTGTACTCTTTTATTTGAGTACAAAATGTTTTAATCATGTTTTTAACACATAATATTGCCTGCACATTTGTTACAATGTTAACTGTTTATTTACTGTATTCCTGGTGCTTATATTTTTCTTTATTTCATTGTATAATTACCTTCACTTGATTTGTGACAGCCTATTATATCTACAAAGAGAGAAGCTACACTATAAACAGAGATGTATTTGGCTTGTTTAATTTTAATTATAATTTGCTGCTACATAGAATTTCTACCTGTAAGTACTGTTGTCTTGTCCTTTTTTACATCCTGAAATTATCATTCACTTTATTGTCTTTCTTTTTCTCCCTGTTCTTGCCATCTTTGTTTTGAAGCCCCTCATGCACATAAAGTAAAATATAAAACTAAAGGTAAATAAAAATGTCTGTTATGATTGCATCATAAAGCCTGTACACAATAGTACAAAAAGATTCCCATCTGCTAATGACTCACATTTGCCTTTATTAATTAATGGAGAAGTTCATCATGAGGCTGGGTTAAACTGCAAGTGTTAGTCTCTGGAGGAGACCAGCGAAAGAACGAGCCTCATTTACATGCTATCTCTGTGGACAAAAAGGAAAGATAATGCTAATACCAGTCTAAAATTCAGCACTCAGCATTTGTGTGCAGAGCGCGCTGCCAGACAGAAGCACAGAAATAAAAAAAAAAATCAATACCAGGAAATCCAATTGTGATGCCCCAAGTCAGCGCCACTCTAACAGGCAATTCATGAAACTCTCACAATATTAGTTGTGATTGCATTAAAAAATGAGTCTTTGGGTGTTTAGAGTTTTCTTATTTGAGGAGAGTGAATTGACTACACTAAATTGAGTCAACTGAACAGTTTCAACCTCTGGGAAAACTAGCAAAGAGGAAGGCAGAAGCAATATGGTCATCACATCTTGGCTATGCTAAAGATCAGCCTGCTGACAGGTCTGCTGATGTCATATCTATTGACACATATTGTTGAGTGGACAGTTACATTATTTGCATGTCTGTGAAGGTTGACACTGTGTACACTGCAACTAAGACAGAGTGAGGCAATGCTTCAACAGTTTCATTGTTCCTCATTAATGTAACAAAGATGCAAGATGATATGCAACTTTTCAGGGAATAAATTGATTAATGTATTATATACCTACATTGCTATGCTAGATTCAAAATCGTAAATCTAGCTTTGGTCATCCATGTCGATTATTACTTTGTGTTTGAGGGTTCATGAATTGATAACTACATGTTTTGAAAGAACCTCAATAATTAATTTTACGTATACATACTTTACTTATTACATACTGCCTGCATTATCAGAGGATGACAAAGTTAGCATATACTAAATTTTCCACATCAGCGGCCCCTGGCCGACCAGTAGTGACCGCAACGAGACGGTCTGCTATTGTGTGTTTCAGATTATAAAAATGCGTGACCCAATAGCAATGCATCTCTGAATACTTTATAATGTGTCAAGCATCATTGTTCACAAATAAGTCTAAAAATGTACATATTTGTTGATTCATCAATCTGCAAGGTGCAGTTTACATACTCACACTGATAGCAGCCAGACAGGATACATGCTCTGACAGAATCCTGCATTTGCTTAAAGAAGTCTGGCTCGACAGAAGTAATGCATTTACAGAGAAAGTCTCCTCTTTCAGCTGGGTAAGAACTGGCTCTGGTGTAGTTTATTGATTATTAGGCAAGTGCACTAATCTTCTTAAGGTCATTAAGTGCACTTAATTAAAAAGTAGTTAGAGTGGCTTTTGTTCACCAAAGCAGTTGCAGCTGTTGAAATGAGATTAGTAGATAACATGTCGGAAAATATAAAGACCATTTTTAATTTGTTTACATAATTTGAATGCATACCACTATATCATTGTCACCCATACTTACTCCACGGTAGGGGAAGACTTTGCCTTATTGTGAACTGGAGAAATCAATTCAGAGATTACAAACGCTAGTTGTACTGCAGGTCTTTTACTCAATGGACGCTTTAAATGCATTTCAAATTTTGGCTGTACAAGAAGAAGAATACATTATGACAATGAGGTCTTTCACTGAATTGTGTTTCTTTTCTGGATATTGTAAGAACATAATTAAATGTCATTTCAGTTTTCTGTGCACATCATCCTAAGCACATTGCATATGTCTAGTTTCAAAGCTAAGAGCTCAAGAAACATTTAAGAAAGTATTGCTGAAATGCCACAATTCTGGCATAAAGTAGATGTGCGAGGTGAGATTGTAGCAGTATTAACAGTAATGAGATCTTGGTAATGGCAATTTGTAATGACACAAGTGTGAAATTTAAGCATTACCTATAAAACTGTAACTTTTCCTGAGTGGATGTCAGACCGTCTTCATTTAACTCCATATAGTATATAATTTCCATCAGAATCCTGTCATTTTAAAAAAAGGATTATGGAGCTCAATCAACATAAATGTACCTATCAACTTGATGTACTTAACATAAAAATTAATTACATAAATTTACAAAGCGGGCAAAGTAGACAAAATATTTTGGAGACACCAAACAATATATGAATATTTACTAAGTAATGCAGAGTTGGGCTGTCTGTTTCTTTCAGAACACCTTCAATCCTTCCTGGAATGCTGCTTCTCAGGTTTTGAACTATTTCCAATTGGATATCAGTTTTGTGAAGTTCACAGTGTAGATTCAGTTCAGTTCTTATTTTCAAGGCTGCTGCTTTGACATTTTATATTAATTATCCTGTTCAGTGTCTATCTATCCCTGTCAGTGACCTTTGACTTGGGACCCCAAGTTTGCATGGTTTCAACATGACTCCCCTTGATAAATAAAGTATTTTTGTCCATTTCAGTGACTAACACACCTGTAATCCAATTTATATTAGATAGTTACATTGACTATGTTCATTACATCTCCCTTCTTTTGAGGTACATTTTTTAGTAGTACAAATTCAGTACAACTTTTTTCAAAGCTGTTCTTGAACTTTCTCAATATATCTGTATCTGGCTGGCTTTGCTTTGGCCCGTGGATTTGGTGACGCAAGTGGATTTGGCACATGCTAGCTGGGCTCAGTTGTGGCTCCAAATTAGAGGGGCTGAGCTGGGCAATCCCTGCCAATGTAACACTCTCACTGTGGTGTGTGCAGGGTTTTAGGTGCATTTTCAGGTACTGCTTGAAAATGTCTTCTGGTCCTCCTGAACTTTCTCTGCTTTGTTTCCAGAATGCATGACCTCAACTGTCTTGCTTGATGCTTCATAGCTCCTATGGTTGTCCAGCTATTCTCTTTTTTCTTCTTCAGAAACATAGAATCTTCTGTATGAGGCCGTGGCACATGCATGGCACCATGTTGTCCAGCACAGCAGAATCTTTATGTCTTTTTCTTAGACATTGCATTGAGCCATGCTCTTCAGGTCTGAACACGCTAATTTGAGATTCTTTGCTAATGTCAGAAGTGTTGTGTGCAGTTGGTATCCTGTATCTATGATGAACTGCAGTCTGTAGCCACCATGGGAGTCACTCAGTTCAATAGTGCAAGAAATGGGTCATCTTACTTCAAGATCCTTTGGGCTATTTGGGTCGGTCTCTCTGCTTCCCGTTTAGTTTATGGTGTTATGAGTTCCACACCTTCAGAATGGTGTGCTATGGTCAAAGCCACTCTCAATCCTGAAGGTTGCTGCTTAAATTGTTTAGCATGTGACACCATGTATTTTCTTTAGCACTTCTACCATTGTCTGCATTTTTTTTTTTTTTTGGTGCACCAGTTATTCCAAATGACAGTCTTTGGAAACAATACTTCTGGTAAGCATCACACCCTCTGTCATACTCTGTATGAAACCTCTTTCTGAAAGCATCAGAAAGGCAGATTTGTATGTGTAAGTATGTACACTATATTTGTAAAGTGAACACTTATATTGGTATGTGTAATGACTACATGTCGTTATTGTGCTGTGGTTAATGTTGTTATAGTTTTATATGGTTCCATCATGTAAACTTTTCACTCATAGAATACTACTACTACTACTAATAATAATAATAATAACCCTTAAGTTATAGAGGGAAGAGATATTAACATATATACACAAAATCAGGTGGCTATGCATGTTTCACAAATCCTAAATTTTTTGTATACACATCTCTCAAGAAATTATTATGGAGACCAAAAGTTTTTGATTCAAGCAGTTCAGCGATAGACAGCTAATTGTAGCTGCTCCTTTTTTTGATATCATAATACTTTATTCATGTGTCACTACCTCTAATTGCTCAAATGTTGTTGACTTCTTCAATGGTGTAGGCTGCTAAAGACCCACTCCAGCAGCTGTGCCTCGTTTTTGTGCTTTCCTTTCTGAAAACAGAACTAGGTGGTGTGGGTGTGGAGTGGACGCTTCAGCATAATGGAATTGTGTCCTGATCCCACCCCCACTCTCCTCTATCCTTTATCACAGCCTGAGTCACAGAACTGATTAGCTGACATCATTGAGTGGGCCAGCTGAGGAGGTGAACAGAGAGGGAAGGTGAGGTAAGATATTGGGCTGGCCATTTTGAAAACTAGCAATTACCTTATTAGTTAGCATCTGCACTCCCATTCCACAGTCAAATATTCCAAATTAGCCAGCTAACCAGGAAAATGCAATTATCTGTCACCCTGCTAACTAAATACAAAACAATCTAAATTAAGTAAATATTAGATAGCTTCATTCATAGCTTGTTAATATCTACTGTTTTTTCCCTTATAACTTTATCATGCAACACATAATGTTTGTGGATACATTCATTCAGTTTACAATTAATCTATAATGTAACAGAACCCTAACCATGTATAGTTACTGTTCATAAATACATAATCAAGCTACCATCCACTATTTTTTTGTCTTGGCATTCACATAGTTAACCATATGTTTAAACCGCCTCCCCTATAATCCACAGCAAATGATGATTCCTCACAATTTTGCCCCCTCACGGCAAAGCTATATGACACAGGCTCACTAGAAGGGCCCATTTGAGGGGTCACAAGCAAACCCCCCTCACTCAGATTCACTCCTACAGTGTCAGTACACACTTAACATTGCAGGTGGTACATAATTGCAATGTAATGTACACACATGGACAAAGCGACTTACAGAAGATACAGAAGGTTTCCTGGGACCTTGTTTTTGTCCTTAAGTCTCCACTGCTTGCAGCAACGGTTCAACTTTTATATAATTTTCATAAACTTCTAAAATTAAATGTAAGGTATTTTTACAGTTATTACTATTATTTATCATTCTTATTATTAATGATACTACTATTACTGAAAGTAATAAGTATTATAAATCATTATCATTATTCTGATATAATACTACATGTGCCGTTTTCCCTATAGTTTTTAATTATAATAATACATGTTTAAAACCCACGTTTAAAAGTAACATTTCAGATTGGTAAGGGGTGAGCATTATTAATCTCGTGTTCAGTGTTGTGATTATGCATATGCCAATTTGAGTACCTAAACACCCCACCCCCACCCGTCCCCCAATCCTTTGTCCTTTTTCTCTGGGGTTCAGCACCTGAATGTAGGACTGTGTCCAGACAAGGGTTGCCTAGCGACGGCAGCTAGCGTTCCTGAACCTGGAGAGGTACTTGTTAAACTGAGCCGCGGTAACGTTAGCTAATATAACATCACTCGTCCCTGTCATGCGACAATGATATTGATGGAAAACACTTTTCATTTTGGTTAACAGCCATGTACTTTTCGTGAGGTTAAATTACAGTTCTGGTTTGGTTTAACACCTTTTGTGAATGAATATTTCCCCACAAACACTTGCTGCTTGTTCAAGTTCCGTCTACTTTGTTTGCAGCTTGAGCTTGTGTCCAGATGGCAACCTGTAGTAATCAGCTTTACCGCAAGACCGGGATATTTCCACGCGGTCTATGAATGCAGCACGCTGAGGTAAGAAAATAAAATGGCTTTATTGTCATAGCATCGTTTTGTCTTGGTTTGTCTTATAATTCTCTACAGCATATATGAAAGTGATATTAATATGTTCAATGACAGTGATGTGTAGGCTAATTAAATATGCATTTGATGTCTGCGTGCCACACGGAGGAATACGTTATAAGGCAACTGTCCTCCGAACTGGCTGTTGCAGTGTGGGGATGATACAGACTTGAGTCTCAAAACAAAACAGCGCACTTATAGAAACTACTTACACACACTTTCCCAGAACTGTCCCTCAGTGACAGACCTGCCAGCGAACTTGCAGGTACATTGCAGCCGAGTGGAAATTATGTAGTTGTCTAGTTCAAACATAAATATGAAGGGAGAAGGATAACTAATGTGAACGTGACTGGGAAAAGCTACTTAAAGAAATTTGGCAGCAGATGAAATTATACCAACACAATCCAGACGTTTTTGTTCTTGTCGATTAAAAAAGGTGAAACAGAAAAGCTGCGCGTGCAAAACACGAGAAAACGCGAGTAAACGGGTTACATGGACGTCCTCAACAGGTTGTTCTGCGGTAGCAGAGTCGCCTCTAAAAGGCAAAGACTCATATCAACCGTAGGATTATTTTTGCTTGAATTGTCTTATGAGATGTAATTGAAAGATAATATGTTGATTTCAGCTAGTTGTTTTTTTTATGTGTAAATGATTGAAAATCCTCCAACTCCTGAACTATAAGAATCCGAGTGAATACAATTTACATCGTTTTTATGCAGATAAATTATGTTTGTCCTGCCTCCATCAAATCAACTCAGATAGCCTTAGGCAAAGATAGAGCGTTTTCCCGAGGAAGAGAAAGCTGGTGTTTTATGTCAGATTTTTTCAACTCTCTCTCTCTCTCTCTCTACAGTTCATTCCAGGATTGCATTCTGCCGAAATCCTGCCTATCATGTGAAAGCTTTGGCCTCCTTTCGGACTTTGTGCAATTAAGCCAGGCGGCCTTACCCAAGGCATTGGACTGTAAAAATGTCACCTCCGCCACAACCATCATTACTTATTTAAGATCACTACATCAGGAGGCACCCTTGCTATCGAAATGAATTGGCTTCTGCTGCAGAAAGGTGCTGTGTTATTGCTGTACACCGTGGGCTGTTATATCTCCACCAACCCAGCCAGCCCCCAGGGCCACTTTCCCAGGCTGGAGAATATAGCGGCCTATAAAACTGTCACCACCGTGCCAGCTCGGTCCACGTGTGGCATCCCGGGGCGGAACGCTTTCTGTCAGAGCACCTCGGTCCAGGAGGGCCTCCTCACCTGCACCCAGCAGTTCTGCATCCAGGAGTGCCCGTACCAATCCTCTGCCCCGCTCTTCGTTGACCTGTTCTCCATGGGGCTAGGCACCTGTGTGACAGAGGACCAACACGACCCGCGGCCAGGGTTACGGGTTGTCTCTTCCAGCCTCATTTTTCGAAACCAAACGGATTGTTTTACCTCCCCTCCTATACAGAACTTCGGCCCAGCAGGCTCGTTTACCCTCACGGTGTGGCTGAAACCCGAGGAAGCCACTGTAATGTAAGTAGTGCTACAGGTGTCTTCAGTCAAGACGTTCCTTGAAAATCTGAGATTCATTTCAAGTACCTCTGTTGATCCAAGAGTTTACACGATAGGCAGGTAATGTAGATTGTGCCAATTCATCCACTGACAGCTGCTTTCTTTCCCTCAACAACACATTGCAAGTGTGCTTTCATTTACCACCTCTTTTTGTTCTGGACATATATATTAAGATACATTTTAATACACAATGCAGGCGCTTCTCTGTAAGGAAGTATGCAGTATATGTCTATTTTCCTCATGTTTCTGTTATCTGTCACTTCTGGAGTAAGCTACACAATGATGTAGCCTATTCATAAACAAAGCACCTCTGAGCAGAGCCAGACTGCATTATGGGCCACTTTAGGCATCTGATATGCACTAATGTCAGCCCTTCTTGCCCTCTTTGAATTGAAAAGAGCTCTCTTAAATTTCTGCTGGGAAAGCCCAAACGGCTTACGCTGTCACAATATCACATGCTAGCTGTCTTATGTAATAAATGCGCAATGCTATCTCTCACAGAAACAGTGTACAGGGCCCATTATTGGTGAACACAATCTTCCACACTAACCTTTTTTATTTTGGTTAATGAGCACCCAATTTTTTGAAAACAAACCTGAAGTGATCTCAATAAGAGCCCCTCACAGCTCTAATGACCCAACCCTGAAATGCACACCGGGCCCTGTTTGTTATACAGGGACTTCGGCAGCTGTGGCCGGTTCAGATCAATGAAACAGCACTGTGACAGTGTTTCCAGGCCCAGGTTAAAAAAAAAAAAACATCAATTCAAAGGCTACTTTGTTTTCCTGAGCAGAAAATGATATAGCTGAAAGTGGGTTACAGGATGAAAGGAATGAAAGGGAAAGGGTCCTGAAAAGGGAACTTCATAACAACTGTCACTGAATTGCACTTGAAGTGCATATGATGAAAGCTGAGACACAACGCTATGTGAGAAATGCAAAAAAACCCACAATCCCATTCAGAGAGGTGGTCAAAGCAGTTTAATATCCTGGTTTTAATAATGCGGCATGTCGAATGAGACAGAGAGAGAGACAGTGACACGGAGTATACATGCAGATTAGCTCTCTTCTGAGAAGTTCCATGCACTTTTTTTTTGCTAGGAACCTGTGCTGGACCCCGCACTTGTATAACAGAGCATAAAAATGCACTGCACACGCTTTCTTTTGGAGCAGCCACAATGCAAGATGCATAAGAAGCACGTTGCCTTCCTTTGAGACGTCTGGCCTAATTACAAGTAGAACAAACAAAAACTCATTTTAGGTGAGATTTTTGGCTCAAGGGGCCTGGCATCGCCTGAATGCAAACACATCATCATTTACTTGGTAAGATGGACAGTGCTTCTAAAGGCCACTGTTTCCTATACAATGTAAGTTGCATTGTTTAGAATAAGTGTTGCTTCAAGCCCCAGTGGGCCTCAAGGAAATGACAGACGTACAATGTTGATAAAAATGGCCAAATTCATATACATTTCGTGTCGTAGCTTTGTTGCAACATTCAGTGCTGCTTGGAATATAAATCAGGGGCACCTTTTTTCATTTCTGATTTCAGAAGATTTTTGCCATGTAATTAGTGCAGTTTCATTATTTTGTACAACACAGAAAAGACCTAAACATACCTGTTAGAATGCGTAACTGAAACTGCACACTGTAACACATTCTGCTCATTTGTAGCATAGATCTATTTTACTACTGATTTTTTATACTATTAGGCATGTGCCAAAACTTTTGTTTTTGCATATTACTATCAAAACCTTTGACTTGGATACATTAATTCAGGACATAATATTATTTTGGTGTGCATGTACACTGTGCAATATCTTCCCAATTAAAAAAAAAAAACTCAGATTTTAGTTTAAATATGTTGATGCCTTATACAGTTATTCTTAATATTTGTACTATATTTAGTATAATATTATTATTATTATCTGTTCAAAGATATGGCCAATGAAGAAAGACTATAACCCTCCTTAATCTTTTACAATTCAGTTTTTCAATCCATTTTATAAATTTGAATACTTAAACTAAATATGCCTGATAGTCTTTCCTTTTTGATTTTACATTTCGAAATAACCAGTTTAGTTGTCCATCTTTATACTTTTCCCTTTGTAACTTACTGGTGCTGTGTGGTGCCCAGAACCGCATGAAAGACTCTGTAATCAGACAAAGTCATGGCGTTGGATTAATATGACCTTCTTTTATTTATTTTTGTAAATTTTGCAATACTTCCTAGCATTGCACTGGCTTTTTTACTTCTGCACCACAATACCCATCTTTTATTTATTTTTGTAAAATTTGCAATACTTCCTTTATTTCACTGTCTTTTTTACGTCTGCACTACAATACCCAGAGCATCTTTTTACAATACCTCAATAAATTGAGTTTTTGGTGAAAATTTCCATTCCATAGACATTTAAGTTGCTTCCATGTCACTGTGCCCTGACTGCTGTGTGTGGCTGCGTTTGGCAGGACGGTGGTTGAGAAGAGTGCAGAGGAAAGGCTGGTGTTTCTGTTGGCCATCTCAGAGGAAGAAGTGCAGTTTCAGTACCGCATGCACCATGGCTCGACCTTCTCCGTCAGTACCAAGACACAGGGGCGCATCTCTGCTGGCCAATGGACACACATAGCTCTACAGGTAAGCCCTGCATTTTCACATGACTGTTGCGAACATTATTACCGTAGAAAGCTTCCACAGGCCTAAGTGTGGTTAACATGGATGAATTTTTGAGCGATACCTATTTATTTTAACATTTTTATAATAAGGTTATAAAATTTGGAATGAAAAAGTACATCTTTCCTTCTGTCATAAAGGAAATCAGGAGATTTCTAAACCTGTATCATAAAACACTGGAAACATGGCTGGGTGCTATTAAGCAACACACATGTCCATATTTAATCAGGTCCTGAAAAATATTGATATTAATATTGTAACTAAAACCCACAGCAGGTTCACGCTGAACTCATGTCACAACAGATTTCCGATCCGGACAAGATGCATGAATTGAAAGTGCTAATTATAGTGGTAAACATCTGCTTTCTCACAGCTGTGGGGGCAGGGGGGAACACGTTTGGCCCTGCCTGTCCTCTCTGAATATATATCACTGAGCTTAGTCAGTCTGGAGTGCCTGTTTCAGTGTAGCACAGTCTCAGTCTTGGAGAAATGGAGGGAAAGTCAAACAGCATGGCAGAGATACTGAGCTTTAAATATGCTGTCATTTTCAGATTCCGGGGTTTCCTTAGTCACAAAAGGGGGGTACTTCAGGTGTGGAAGTTTGTGTGCTGTCTTTATTATTTATTTATTATCTTTCTTATCTGACTCACTTAAAGGGTAGTACATGAGCAGAAAAAATGCAAGACTTAAGTTAAATTCATTATTCAGTGATAAAGAAAGCTAGCATTGCTAGATTGGATTGTAAAGAGGTCAGAATTCAGTTCCCTTTGGTTTATGCTATACTGGAGAGTCTATTGATTTTCTTTTGATGCTCTTTTTCTTTATTTTGATTTCCAGTGTCTCCCTGTTAAAGAGTGTTGTGTTGTGCATCATAGCTTTATGTATTGAAATATTGTGTTGTGATTATGATGAAGAAAATTGCAGCTGATGGATCAATACAGTAACATACCATAGATATGTCATAAATATATTCTCAATCCCCTTCTGTCTGTGTTTACTGTGTCATCATATTTTCCACTGTTCCATCATATATACCTGGGCCGATCAATATTTTTCCTTAGCATTGAATTATGATTAAAAGCAAGGGGTGGATGTTTTTTTTTGCAAGCAGAGTTTATTGAGTTATACAAACAAAGACGTTACAGAGGAAGAGATACTGGAAATGGAATGCATGAGACAGATTTGACAATAAGCTATACTGGAGCTCAGTGAGGAGTCTCACTTAGGAGTGGAGAATATTGGTTTACAATAGTTAGTTAGCTTGTTAGCTCATTTAAATCACTACCAATTCAGTGATGAATCACATATAAATATCTGCAACCAAAAACAGTGTTATGAAGTATTTGGTTCATAAGTCTTGTGCATTACCCTTCCCTAAGCTGAGGGTTTAGGATACATCTCTGATGTTTGGCATATTAGCTGTCCTAAAGGTATATGCTGCAGGGCAAAACAAACCCCCTGATTTGATGACTTGGTTTTATTAGCCCTGGATAGCTTTAAAGATAAACAAGCCCACTTATCAGTGACTGCTAAATATCCTGTGCAGTAGTATTGTGCATTGGCTTGTAATATTCAGTAAATCTGAATATTATGTGTGCCTACATAATAACAAAGGATGTGATGTAATCAATTTAAAATGTGTTAGCTGTTCAATAAAAATAATCTGTATTGCCTCAGAAACGGTTTGTTGTAACCAAACACTTGTACGGCTGTACAAAAATGGGGCTTGTTTTTGGTGTTTAGCGTGTTGCAACTTTTTCATGGAAAAAACTAAGTATGAATAAGTATTTTCAGATAGTCGTTTAGTATTATGGTTTGGTAGCTGTGTTTCCAACTCAGTGATAGTGGGTATGATTCCCAGATAGGGCTTTGGTGTTGTACGCTTCAGCAAGGTACTTAACCCAAATCACTTCAGTAACGATCCAACAACGTAAATAGTTAGTGTTTGTAAATGCCAAAGCTGTCTAAGTTGCTCTAGGAGAGTGTATCTGCTAAATGCCTAAATGTTTATATATAGAGGTGTATGAACAAAGATATTTGAACCCCTGGATTTGCAATGCTTTTTTTGGTGTTTTGGTGCAAAGCATAAACACTGCAGTTTATTTTGACTGAAATTTGTGCTTGTGCTTTTTTAGGGTGCTTTTTTTTGTACTAAACAGAAAAAGAGTCAGAGATTTTACTTTCTTGTTTATTTTTGGTCATTAGCTTACATATGAATACATGAGATTCCACCTGCCTCCTGCTGGGTCAGTCCTCTCTGGCATTGGACCTTTCTTTTAAACTTTGACCTCCTGATTTCCATCCCTTCTCAGTAACTGAGCATTCAGCGCTTCCCTAATAAATATTAAATGTTCTTTCACCCAAATTAAAATGAGGCGGTCCAGCAGTAATGAAAGTAATGACTTTAACAAATAACCACATTAATTCCATCAGAATACCCACTCTTCCTGCAGGAATAAATTTAATACTTGTTGCGAATAAACTTTTTTATGTTTTGTAGTAATCAAAAAAAGCATACTATTTTTAACAAAACTTCCTATGCGCCATTGCAAACAGAGTGATAGTTTGCAGTAATCTGCAGCAGTGCTTTGTCCCACTATAAATGCATTAGACTGAAGGAAGTTGCCTGACAGGCAATTTCCTGTCAGCTTTAGTCTGAAAATCACTTCAGTCCAAAGAATCTGGAAGATAAAAAAAAAATGTCAAAAACAATTCGACAGTACAATGTTTAGAGGTGTTTATAACAGGGAAAAAAAAACCCTGAACTGTCCATCATCATTATATAATAGCAGGAGGAAAAAGCAACTAAGAGATGCAGCCGGAGGAGAATAAGATCTTGGAGAATGACATCCCTTTCTACCAGTCGTTTGGGACTCCAATGGGAAGTGACAGTAGGCAGCCCCAGTATGTTTGTAATGTAGCTTATTGTTGTTAATTTCCCTCTCGGAGGATGTGGGCCGCAAATTGAGATCAAGTAAGTCATGAATTGTGTGGGAGATGAGACGAAACACGCGGTTACATTCCTCTTCCCACCGCTTCTCTAGCGTGCGTCAGTCAAACCCACCCTTGTATCACAACGTGGCTGACAAGTTTTGGCAGAACGCAGCACATAAAAAGAGCGTGAGGAGGGGGGAGGTTCAAAATGTAAATGTGAACAAGGTAACGGTGGCGGAAGCAGCCCGAGGGGCTATGGTCTCTCTCTGCGGCGCCTATCGAAATCGGCATTATCATATCAATACATGTCAGAGAAGAGTCATTTGTGAGTCAAGGCAAAAAAAAAATCCCATAAATTTTTAAAATCTTGCCATTCTTTCAAGTAAAGGTTGAAATACTTTTGATTTAACAGGAGTCCTTCACATTAAAGTCTACATTATCATGAGAGCATCTTGTCCACTTCATTTTGTAACACAGACATGGTTTTATCTCCTCCAGCTCTTGGCTCTCTTGTCTGGGGAGGATAGAGAAAAACACTCAGTCACTTTTGGCACTGATAACATGTACTTCCTAATTACCACAGAAGCATATGTGTGTACAGTGGTGGCCTGTCATGTGTTTTAAGTAAATGAGAAATTAGTTCTCTTTTTCTGAAGTCCAAATATATGTCACTCAGAACATAGCTTCTTAGGCTACTTACCACAAATGCTTGTCACAATGCTGATCATAAAATAGTTTTCTATTTAAGATTGAGTGAGCACTAATTTCAGTGTGAGTCATGTATGACCAAAATAATAAAGGCATGTGTACATGTTTTTCAAAACACAAGTACAACATGAGTTACTTTCTTGCCATGCATAATTAAAGGTCTTCTGACTATCAGATAACAAGTTTTATAGTGCAGCATTGTGAAGGAGTATTTGTATTCTCTCTCACCTCTCTTTTTTCTTGTAACACATTTATGGCCATAGACTACCCAGATACTCAGACTGCCTTGATCTTATTTTAAAGTAGAAGTAGCATTCTGTGCATTCCTTGTGATGTTGAAGCGCAAATGTGAATTGAATGTCTTTGTTGCAATGTAATTTGTGTAATGGGTTCTCAGTATGAAGAAAGTGTCACAGTGGCAGAGCATATCCATGTTTGGTCTCTCTTGAAAGAGCTTAAAATGATGAACATTTGTAATACAATACATTATAAAAAGGGGAACACAGAAACAGTGGCTGTGTGCCTTAGATCAATAAACGTTTTTATGTATAGGTGCTTCATGGAACCAATATTATAGTAATGATCAAATTCAGCTTTTGAAAGGTTGGAGTGTACAAAATGCAAACAATTATTGAGGATGACTGAGGAAATCATTGAGGATGACTGCAAATGAATGGAAATAATTATAATACCAAAATTCGTATATTTTTTTAATAAATCACATTTTCTGAAGTAACACAAGCACCATAAGTCCAGTGTTGATATCTTTGGAAGCTGTGATATCGCAAAGGAAATCATACAAGTTAATCAGCATTTTTCACGCACAATTAGTGCATCCACGAGGGACTGGGCAGCAGCCATGCTGTTTTCCTCCTCAACCTCTCATAGGAACAGCATTGGCATTCTCCGGGGATATACAGTTTGGCTTCAGACAGCCCTTCACCCAAATGTGTACATGCCTCATCGCCTCTTGTGAACCTTATTCCCACTGAAATGGGGCTGAGGGAGTCCTGGCTGCAAAGACTGACCCCTCCAGCCAAAAAAAAAAAAAAAAAAACAGAGAAAGTACCTAACATGCAGGGTTTTCTCGAGCAGAGCAGACACGGACCAAATGTCACAGATTCTTTGAATCAAACAGCTGTTTTTCATTGAGCACACTTAGCCCAGTAGGCCGAAATGGCTAGTAACATGCACTTTGGCAGTGTCATGAAAAATATAGTAATGATAATAATAATAATTTTGAGCGTGACTAATGAAAGGAATGCTTGCCCCATCAGTTGTGTACTGTTAATGTTTCATGGCGTTGTGACAAATAGATTTTATGCAAAACACAGTATAGGCTAGTTAGAACTTGTGTAATGTAAAAGAAATAAAACATGTCCTTGAAAATGGGGCGTAAAATACAACAGGTTTTTTCATGATGCCTCGCTGATGAAGGTTCTGGAACTTTAAACTATTTGGAATGGTTTTCTTGAATTATAATATTCAACTTATTTAGTTTTTTCAAAAAAGTTTCTGCATGGTATAACAATACCCACTGCATCTATAAATAACTTATATGCATTCACTAATTCAGTTTATATCTGCATCCTTTCTCCATCATTATCTCAAACAGTAAGCTTCACAGTTCCTATGTGGGGCTGTTATTTACTTTGATTTCTTGAACCTTTTGTGATACTCGGAGGTTGAAAAACACAGTGCTAAAATAAGCCTTACATTCAAAATCACATGGGACAATATCAGTTGGTTGTTCAATACTGTTCATAGAAGAGCCTGGATTGCTGGATCTCATCTATGAATGAGAACAGCTGAGTTTTCAAATACTGAGAGAGAGAGAGAGAGAGAGAGAGAGAGATGGGATTAATGATGAGCTGTTTTGTGGGGATTAATCTGGCTGGTCAAAGCATATATTGTGCATTTCAGCATGTCACTGTCAAGGGGAATTAAATGCCCACCAGGCGATAGGCTGTCTTGGCAATATTCACAGAAGTGTTTCTTCAAATTAAAGTCATAGGGAATCAGCTTTCCGGTACACACAGAAGGGCAGTGTTGAGTGCGGAACCAAAACTTGTTATACCCACAAACCAATAAGAGGGGATTTCACTGTAAATGACATCTCTCAGATTGGACTTGAGCAATGTCGACAGACTGGAGTGTTGCTCAGAGCTAGCTATCTTTGAATCACGAGTTGATCAGACTGTCGAGAGCAGAATCGTAATCCCTCATGGCCGCCGGTCAGGGTTTGCAGATGTGGAGGAGCTGATTATGTCTCCTCTGTTTAAGTCCCTTCTCCTCTCCTCTCCTGCTAGTTAGCGTGTGTTTATTGCTGGTGATGGGTTCAAGAGAAATGGCCTGTGAAAATGAGGAGCCCCATGCCTCCCCCAGCCCTCTGCCCAAGGGCTTGCCCTGTGCGAGACTGGCGTGCCCTGTGTGACATCAGCAGTGATGAGTGAGCACAAAGGATTCTAGTGACAGAATAACTGCATTCTCAGCAGAACATAAAACTAAAGATGAAATATAGGCACAGAAGGTCATAGCTTTTTTGTATGTTGCTTTCTCTATTTGACTTTATTAGCTTAGATTCAGCTGTAACATCACAGGCTTGGTACCATATACTGACTGCTCGCATCAAAGAAAGAAAAAGCAATTATATAACCTCAGAGATGTGAACTTCAAAGTTACATACTGGTCGGTCAGACAAAAGGGATATGAAACTAGAAGTTACATATTAGAGGGGCACGTCAGCTTAATGGAGACATCCATTCATTTTGAGCTGGTTAATTTGCAAAGCAGGTATACTCATAAAAACATATTTTAATACATTCTTAACAAGTAAATGAGATAAAATGCTACCATTTTTTACTATACTTACTATACGCATGTTAACTAACCAGCCTTAATGTTGACTGAATCCTGACCATATGTTTGACAAGAAGAAAAGCCCATAACTAAAAGGTCAGTAAAACGGGGAAAAAAATATACTTTGGACAAAGCCTGATGTCCAATACATCCACACCAGAATAGACAAGTCTGCGAACGCAGGCAGATATAGTTAAGCTCTCCAACATTTGAGTAGGGCAGGAAACTATGTTGAAGGAAATTTCCATGCTGGTATCATTCATTTTCTGATAATTTATGTACATGGGTTCTTGCTTTTTTCCTCATCTGCCATTAGATCTCTCCTATGTGTGTCCTGAATAGGCCTCAAGTCTCTCTGTGTTCTAGTAGATCAATGTACAGGACAGGCCATACAGTTCAGCTTTTTACAGGTTTAACAACATGGCTAATGTCCATGGAGGGAAGACATTTTCCCTCAGTGTTTCTGAAAGGTTGCCTTTGACTGAGTGCTGTACTTTTACAGTGTGACATGTAGGAAAGGGGCAGGTGGGTTTTTCTTTATTTTTGGTGGGGGGGGAGGAGAGCATTTTAAATGGAGCACTGGCCTACTCATTTCAACAGTCAAGCGGGAGACTGCACTTTTTAACCTCCTTACCACCACGCATGCTTGATTAATAGCATCAATGGCAATTAAATCCATTAGGACGTTTTGCACTTGTAAATTTTCACGCAATGTGTTAATCATCCCAGGGCTTTCCAGAAGCCAGTGTAGGACCTTGAAATTGTTATGGGGAAGGTGCTTGTTTTAATGAGGGTTAACATTTTTCACTAATCCTCTATAGCTATGTAGAAATAAAAAAAAAAAAAAAAGGTTGGTGGGGAAAAAGCATGGTGCATCACAGCTTCTTAGCAGAAATGATTTCAGCTAGTCCAAGTCATATTATGAAAAAAAAATCACTGGATATGCTTCCTGCTTAAAGAAAAGTCTGTAAAGAGTTATTACCTTTATTAAAGTACTGACACACAGCCTTGCCCATACATTTTCAACTTCTATCCCTCTCCACAGAGACAATTTTCCTTTCTTAAATAAACTGTCATGCTAGTGTTAATATATTGTTGCCGAGCTCATACCGAGAGAAATGCAGCTGATATAAAACATGTATATGTTAGATTGGTAATTGTATCTTTAGTGTACTTGAGTAGAATAAATGTGTTTCTCTCATGGCTGTGTTAATGTGATAAAGGAAAATTGGCTGTTCATCAGGTCTTTGCTAGAGAGAGAGACAGACAGTGAAAAGAGAAGCACTGAGCCTAGGTTTCCACATTAATTCTGCAGAGCAACTTTCAGACAGTTATATTTCATATGTCAGTGGGATTGGCCAAATGTATTGTAGAACACATGATAATGTAACAAATTACAAATAGGTAAACATTTTGGTTCATTTAAATGATAAGAGTCAGTCACCAAGAGGCTCGCCGAAAGCCATAAATAATACATCCAGTGTGTGTCTGTACAGATAGAGGGCCAAGCTCCTGCAGGTTTCAGCCACACAGTTAAAAGGGGATTGCTTCTGCTGATACCCTCATCCTTAGTGGAATATTTCCAGGGCCCTGACAGCTTCTCTCGCACTGAAATGGAAAGTGTTTTATCATGGAATGGTTTGTCACTCAAGCCGGCAGAGCTGCTCCTGCTGCTGGAGAGCTAGCATAGGCTCCCCTTTCCCGAGGACGGGCCGTTTCATTGTGTTGTGTGCAAAACACACACACACACAGTAAATTAAATTATAGTGTCAAGTTGTGTCTTTTAATCGCTTTGTCCTTCTTGCACCACATTGGTTGGATCTCTTGTTCTTGTTGGTCATGATAGTAACCCTTTCAAGACAACCCCGATAATCACATCCACAAATATCAATTTTGTTCAGTATTAGTTACTGACTGATGAGAATTTACTGTATAATACAATAAGTGCCAAAAAAATGATCACTGCCTATTTAAGCTGTATAATGTCATTTTCATAAGGTTGATGAAATGGATTGAGCCCATACAGTATAAGGGGTGCAGACCATAGTGACAAGTGCCTTACAGTATACAAGTTTAACATTCAGGTTCAGGTTGAGCATTAGCTCTTCTACAGAAAGGCCCAGATTGAATTTCTACCTTAATGTCAAGTGACTGCATTTCAGCCTCATTGCAGTGTTGTGAGTTGAAGGCTGGAGAAATAAAAACATTGGTCATGATCATGCCAGAGTTACAGCTCTTCTTGCTCTAAACTGTGAGCAGAGGAGGAATATTTAAGATTGGCAGCAAAAGTCAGAAGAGAAAAAGAAAGATGAAAAAATGTACCCCTTACTTTCTTGTAGAGTGACTGAAAAGGGCCCTGGCAATAAACTGTAAAAAATCTTATTTATATGGGAAAAGGTTGACAAATATTGCCAATTAGCTTTTGCATGGCTGAGACTTCATAAAATAAATCAAATCAAATGTAAGTCATCAATGAATACATGAATGGTAAGAACAATATCAGTGTACTCGGTGACTTTATTTCTCTGAGAGAAAGAAAAATCTGTATATACTAGCTCCGTAACTCCTCAGGAGGTATTTCAGCACAGTGCTTGACACAATGAGGGAACAAATCTCAGGTACTTTAGAAGTAGGTGATTCAGAACAGGGCAAGATGTGATTCCAGAATGAATGCTGCCTCGTAAGTGGCTGAATAAACTTGTTGTGCCAACGGTGTGTTCTAGAAATTCCTCCACAGATCAGCAGTGCACTCTCACCTTTTTGAAAGCTGAGAGAGCCTTTTAAAATGTTAGCATTTCTACGTGGCGACTTCCTAAAAGCTTTCTGGTGACAGTAGCCAGGATGTTAATCTGGCCTTTTTGAGGCCATTTCAAAAAATCTCTCCTCTTGCCTATTTCAGCAGGCTTGGTATTAGGCAATCACCACTGTGCAGCAACTTCTGATCCATCTTTAGAACTATGACATTTAATTCTTTGTTTCATGAACTGTTCAATTATTTTCTCTCGCCATACTCTTTCTGTTTGCTTAACTTTATATATACCCTGTGGAAATAGGTGGTGAATTGTTTTAACCAGAGTGGTTTCCTCCATATTCTACTTGCTACAAATCTAACTACAGGATATCATGAAAGTGGCCAGGATGTTTATTATGAATTATGCATGAGAAAGGATGTGTAATGTATTTTTCTAAAGCACAATGTATACTATACACTGCAACATTTGTAAGGCATCTAGGGGAAATTAGTTTATAAATATATGAAGAAAAAACACTTGCATAATTGTATAATTGCAATTGCATAATGTGAACTAATCATCCCTGAGATAAGCATTCCATAGGAAAATTGTTTAAAGGGCATCAAACAGCCTCCCTTGTTACAAAAACACTGTGCTGAATATACAAATGTAACTATATTAGCATATTCATACAATATACTACTTGGGAGGATAAAGAGCAAATTGTTTTACGAAAAATTATGTCCAGCTGTGTTTTCATTAGTTTTAGATCTTTAGGGATATAGTGGAAAGTGCTTAAGTTGAATATTTTTTTTCATGTCAGGTCTTGGCATAGAGGAATCAGGGTCAATACAAAGTATAAGAGAAAGGGCACCGTATGGGTATCTTAAAGTATCATATCAAATCATTTGATAGAGAGTTTACTTAAGTATTGCAGCATGCTTTTAAATTAATGTTTCATTTTAAATTTCATTTAAATGAAATTATATTGAAAGATGAAAAGATGACTAAGTTAACAACAGTGTGGATGTGTTGATAACCTTGACCTTGCATACTGAACAAACTTTTGCCTGTCTTAACTGTGGCATACACAGAGCTGAGGCAATGACAACAAACATGGAAGGTCAAGTGAAAATTTGTTATACACTTTTGTAGGTCAGTGTGCAGTGAGTTACTTGTTGTGAACAATTCCAGAAGTGCAATTCAGGCTTGCTCTGTTTTAGTCTCTTTTTTTCAACAGGGCAAACACTTTGGCCTCTTGATTTGATTTGAGTGTTTCTCTGAGGTGCTATAGAGTCCTTCAGACTGTGTGTCGCTCCTAACAGACTGTGGCAAGAGACGAGATCTCAGTGCTGCCCATAAAAAAAGAGGGAATAAAAAAACAGAAAAACACTCTTTAAAGATGGTGCGGCGACAGTAGATGGAAAGCGGGGGGAAAAAACACTTCCGAAAACTGACAATGGAGCACTGGACCTATTTCAAAGGCCTAAACGGCAGCTAAATAGGATGAAGCACTTCAGAATTCATTTACATCATCCTGACGCTGCTTCAGATCTCGTGCAGCGAGTCATTGGCTGGTTAGAGATTCCGAGAATGGCCTCCGCAGTCTTCAATCAGCCGTCATGAAAGTCTCTGGCTTAAGTATCCTCCAGGCAGACAGTTGTCTCCTGTTGCCTTCATCCAAAGGGAATTTTTGGTAGACTTATTTCCTGGCACCTTTTAACTTTTAAAGGGAAGCCGCGATGGAACATACAAATGTGAATGTGTCAGAGGGACTTTATCTGCTGAAAACGCTACAGAGAAGACAGAAGTATGATGGGGTACTGGCTGCATATTGGAAGTTTTTAAGTCTATAAATATGATTTGGAGTTTAAGAGATCTACAAATTATATTAAAGTCTTCTTTTTTAGTATTCCATGCCTTTTGTGCATTTGTTTTAAATTTAAACCAAGTAATTCATATGCTTTCTAAGAATTAGGTTTGGTCAAGGGTGATTTATCTTTGGTTACTGAAATGGAGGATTATTCATGAATACTAATCTCCAGGTATTCTTCCTTCTTCGTAGTTTGGAAGCATTTTCATATTTTACTAATATAACGGAACCCCATTTACTAGGAAATAGGCATCGTTGGTTGATAAATTCCGATTGATTTGAGCGCCGGTGGGAGATCAGACAGAAATGTTGAAGTTTTTATTATTAATTGGCTGTATTTGGGCTGCGAAGTGAAAATGTGTTGATCTTAGGCACATCACTGAAGCCAATTTATCACAAAAGCACAACTGAAATAAAGTGATACTCTTGTTTTTCCTTTAATTTAATTCAACCAATTTCAAATTGAAACCTTGCTTGGTGGGATTGGATTTTGGATGGGTTTATCTGACTTAAAGTGCAAAGAGAGTGAGATTTAATTCATTTCTATACAACAAATATACACTTTCAGGAGCATCAAATAGGAATATCATTCATTATCATCATATCAATCGGACCATACATTATCAATGGTACAATTGATCCTATCTGGATATAACTGTAGACAAGACTAAAACTTTGGTGGTTGATTTCAGGAAACATGTCAGACAGTGACTACAGTCAAACATATGGACATCATGGTAACAAGTATTGATGATTAATTGCAGGGAGATGAATTGACAAACTGCATTCAATGATTCTGAGATCATGCTGAAACTTTTTTTTACAGTGGCTACCTTACAGGCATTGTTAGAGCTCCAGATCTCCAGCTCTACCTCAACTAAAATAAATGGTGGCCCTCCTGTTCCACAGGTGCATGGTACCAGTGCCAGTCTCTTTTTGAACGGCTTAGAGGATGACAGCACTGCCTTCGACACACAGTCCCTGGTGGGCCCTGTATCAGACCTTGTGACTGATGCTGTCATGCGGATTGGCCAGAGCTCCAATGGTAAGGACAGCTGTCATTGCATAAACAATATTCACATACAGATTGTGAGGTAGTGCTTTAATAATTATATTATTTTATGATTATTATTTGTCCTTATTGGATTTGTTTGTTTATTTTGTGTGTACATTATTTGAAATTTTCGTTGCATACCATATGGCCACAAACTCATAATCCCTCTACACTAATTCCCAGCGAACAAAATAAGATGTTTGTGTGAGCTACAGTAAATCAACAGAGAAACATAACTATGACATGAAATAATTTTGTATATGTTTTGCTTTGGGTTTTTCATATTCATCGCATCCATCCTGTGTTTATTATCTTATAATTGCTTACATATAGGGCCTTGTTAAGGCTGTGGTTAGATAAGTAATTCAGATCAGGTGTGTTTCTTCCATCTGCAACGTGTAAAGAATGCTGAAGAGCAGATTGATCACTGTAGCTTGTGACCTGCACATGGTAATTAAACAACAGCGCAAAATTCGGCTAAGGTAGGGTGATTAATTAGCACTGCTTCTTTCTGTCTGCATATCTACAACAAAAAACGCCTACCATCTTACAAGAGGAGGTAGTATCTGCAGAGGTCATTGATAAGGTCTTTGTAGTATGACGAGCTGTTAGATAGACAGCACTGTCATTTCATACAGAGAAATAAACTTACCCTCTTAACTGTGAGAGAATCCGAAAGAATTTCCAAATGACATTAATCTCCATTAGTCTAAATACAAGAACTGTATTATAAGTTTGATTTAATAACTGCCACATTAAGTTTTCAGTGTTTAACTGCTGAGGCTCTGCTGTTCTTCTCAAGGCAGATTGAATAGACTTTGGAAAAGGGGGGATGACAGAGAAGCAGTGAAATGATGGAGAAACTTTTTTTCTTTTAACTGAAAATACAGGCCATATCATCATGGCAACAATAAAAGTTTCAGTCAGCGTAATCCTATTAACATGCAAAAGAGCCCTAGATCCAAAGCCTAGGGCTCTGAATTTTGTGGTTTTGATGTCTCGCTGTCCCAAATGTTGGGGGGGGGAGGCTTGGCATTTGTCATGAGATCTTCCAGCTGTGAGACACACAGATCCACAGAGAAGCAGTGCATTGTGGACTGGGGTAAGCTCGGTCACACCATGCTGCATGCATGGAGCATCCGCAAGCTGTTCCAACCCAGTTCTCTCCCTCCAAAGCAGCATAAAATGGCAACTCCTCTGTGGTCCAGTCCAAGAGACCACAATCCATTAGACTTAGATAATTAACCAATAGCTGGCTGTCTTTTTGAAATCTTTACCATTCCTACTGTGCTCTGCAAGTTTCTAGGATGACATTGTCAAAATAGGCACTGCCTACACACTTACTGGTACATCCCCTGATGTTTGTTTTGTCGTATGCTGTTTAGTCATAAAAACATAAGGAAAGATACATTTCAGTAATGTCTTCAGAATGTTAAGTATGTGGGTATTGATGCCAGTTTGTTTTAGGAACCAAAAAAAGTTGTCTAGGTACCCAATGTGACAAAGAGGCCAAAGTCAAATATTCACACACCAACATTTTGGTTTTTATTATTGTGTATTTTAATGAAAACCTGAGACAGATAATTAATTCAGTGCAGAAATCCTTACCTATCATGTCTGTGCTAGACAGGGATCAGGAAACTGTAAAGAAGGTCAGTAGGTGAACATCATGTAGCCAGTGTGTCTTTAGCAGAAATAAAGGTACTGATAAGCTAATCCAGTGGTTGCTATGGATTTTGCTGACTATCTTCAATAAACTCCATTGATGTTCCTTTTCTAGGGTCAAATCAATTCATCGGAAGAATGCAAGACTTTAGATTTTATCCCATGACGTTAACAAACAGGTGGGTGGAATGATGTTTTTAGCATGGTAGTCTGAAATAAGTGCTTCAATTGGTTGCATTTACGTTTGATGTTTTGGAAATTTACAGAAAAATGTTTTACATAATGGATTCTATAATTCTGCCAACATTTTAAGTCATGCTCCGATTAATTATGGTTAGTTTTGATGTATAATCCAAATATATAAATATATAATCCTTTACATTCTGTTTTAGCATGCTGTGTGCTCTTGTTTGACTTGTGTTTTGCTGACCTTGTTGTTCCACAGAGAGATTGTGGAGGTGTTTTCTGGCAGTTTTCCGCAGCTCCACACTCAATCTGAGTGTCGTTGCCCCCCCAGCCATCCTAGGGTGCACCCCCTGGTGGAAAGGTACTGCATCCCTAACGATGCGGAAGACACCACCAACAATCGGGTACTACGACTTAACCTGGATGCACACCCACTGAGCTACATCAACGACAATGACATCGGCACTGGCTGGATCTCCAATGTCTTCTCTAGCACAGACCAGTTTGACGAAGGAGTTGTCATTACCTTTGACCTGGAGAATGGACAGTACCAGGTAAGGTGTTGATCAGATTGAATTCCAAAGAATTGCATCAAGCTCTCTTTTGTACAGTTACATCAGGATTCTCTCCAAAGACTAGAAGGGAAATTCCTCAAAGAATACCATGATTTTCCATTTCTATGGACACAATGTGAAATTAGCTTGATTAGCACTGTTAGAGGACCATTTGGAATATGCAGTATTTAAGTGTCCCTTGGGTTAGAGTGATGAAGTGGAAAATGTTTAAAAAAATTAAACAAATACACTAAACAGGGCTATGCTTTATAAGTTTAAGGTTCATAATAAGTAATGAAGTAGCATCGGATTTTAAATTATTCATAAAAGTGTTGGATTCATCATTTGAGACATAAAGATAAAGGGCTGCATTGAAGTTTGAAAGGAAAAACTGAATTTGAGGGAGATCGCAATAAAAAATGCTGATTCCTTAGAACTCTTGATTTGAATGACTTGGCATGACTAAATTAATCTTTTACACCACCCATAGAGAAAAGAATCATTTTTAGCATTGGTGTCAGTTACTTTTGAAACCTACTGAGTTTAAAAAACTAGAGCATGTAGGAATGGACGACTCTGCAATACCACGCAAGTTAAAGTCCATTTTACAGAATACATATTTTGTCAAATTAAAATGTGCATGTGCAGCTTAAATCATAAGCTCCAGATCCACACACCTAAATGGAAATCATTTAATCATGACACCGTTGCCAAGACTGATTTTTCTCCATTTTTTGAATTTCCTGCCAATACTGTAACATTTAATTTTATTCCACATAAACGGTAAGCAGTTCCTTTCTTTCAAGGGATGAGGCTGCTCCACAGTTAAAGGAGGATAATGGGGTGTGAAATTTTTTAATCATATGTTATATTGTTTTCACAAAAT
Organism: Albula goreensis; assembly: GCA_022829145.1. NCBI lineage: Eukaryota > Metazoa > Chordata > Actinopteri > Albuliformes > Albulidae > Albula > Albula goreensis. The sequence goes on from CM040749.1 coordinate 28,331,519, forward strand.
TTTCAGTGATTTTTTTTTGTGTAGTTTTTCCAACAGGCCTGTCTCTTAACTCATCAAGTAAAAGGTTGTATGACAGCACAAACAAGCATTAATCTTCTCTTGGAGGCCCGTAATCTCAACTGCTGCCTCTTTTTTAGTTAATTTTCCATCAGGTGCACTGTGCAGTCATCACATTTTAGGAGTATACTCCATTATACAGTTTGCTCTAGAGGATTCCTGCCTCCCTATTCAACGCTATGCCCTGCAGGTTTACCAGAATACTTACACTGCCAGTTTACACAGGCGCAGTCAGGATTTGATGAGACAAGAGGCTCCAAGACTGAACTGAAACACTTACCCTACACAGGATGCACCACTCAACATTACTCATATTGTAGTATGCCTGTAGAAGCATAGCAATACAAGGTCAGAAGCCGGGCAATGTCACCTTTCTGTTGTCACTCAGTAGTGTTTTATAATATCAATACTTGCCTAATCAAATCCCTGCTGATTCCAAACCCTCTCCTTATGAATTCAAATCTCCTAAAACCTAAAACAATGCATGGTCAGGTCTGGCTTTAATGCAGCAATAATTGAGCTGTAATAAAATGAATTTTGGATTTATTCACATATCATGAGGTATGGCTTGATTTTATTGCATTTTGATTGCTTCTGAGGAAATTAATGCTTATATTAGGTACTCCTAATTATGCTTTAATTGTTGACAAGTTCACTTCCATTTTCAGCATTGTTTGTCTGCAGTTACATTATTTTCTAGAACCAAAAAAATAAACACTAACTCAAATGGTGACATTATTTGACACTTACCCAAAATGATACCATTTATAGACATTGAGTATTTCTACCCATAAGTAAGTTGTAAAATATCAGATTGTAGAACCTAAATGTAGCTGTCAGCTTGTATCTTTCCTCCTGCACCTGTATGTGAGTGGATAATCTTCAGTCAGAGTGCAGAAACACTTGCTTCATCATCTTCTCAGTTGAGTACACCAAAGCAGACATGAAGTTTTTGTATTTGTGAGTTCTGAAATCACCCACACGGCTTAAGCAGAAAAGAAGGGAGTTCAGCTGCAAAAAGAGTGCAGGATTTGGGTCTGTATGGACACGGTTCCTCTTCTTAACGCAGTTCAATTCACCAGATAAAACCAAGGAGTCCTGGCTTTTTGAAGTGTGTGGTTAGTCAGAGTGGTGACCTGCTTTACAAACCCTTGGAATTAGATAGCAGTGAATGTGTAAAGGGAAGGGGGAGGAAAGGGGGGTTCAAGCTGTTCTTCACAGCAGAGAGATGCTGCAGGAGTCAGTGGAGCATTGACTGTAGCTGTGCAGATAATAGATAATCCATTGCTGTTTAGTATTTCATGCATATTTTCCCTCTATCAATTTCCACGCTTCCTTTGCAGGTTTTCTATGTTATTCTGCAGTTCCTCAGCCCACAGCCTGAAGCAGTGCGGATTGAAAGGAGAACGAACCGCAGCTCAGAGTGGAGGGACTGGCAGTACCTGGCCAAGAACTGTAGCATCTTTGGAATGGTGGATAACGGCCCGTTAGAGAGGCCAGACTCAGTTAACTGCCTGCAGTTTCCCAGGTATGCGATAACCGACAGTACTTCTGTTTCTCTGATACCTCAGCAAGATAAAAGCACACAGCAAAGGTCTACCAGTTCCCAAATGGCTGTACCCAAACCGGTTATGACCAGTTGGGAAACATGTAATACATATTGCTTCCATTGTTGATTCTGGAAAAACAGTAACTCAGGAGCTTAGTGAAGAGCTGAGGTGGAGGAGAACTATGCCTTTCGGCTGCATCACAACTGCATCAACTGCTCAGCCTGCCTCCCCCTGCCCGGCAGTACAGTCCCAAAGGACTCAGCTGCTACCATAGGGCATCATTTTTAGGGAACAAGTCAACGGAACTTTGATTAGCCCATCAAGGCACCTTCAGCAAGGTATAAAAAGCTGCACATATACCTTTCATAAATGTTTTTAGAATTTGTGGCCTGAAATCCCAAGGTACAAACTATTAATATAAGAGAACAGATTTTAAATAAATGTTTTTGAGACTTAATTGCTGTGTCCTTGTAATTGTGCTCCATGACCAAGTTTGTGAAATTATGCCTTTGGGTCATATTTTTTATCCTTTTTGTTGTTCTGTGGGTCTGTGGTTCAATGGTGCCAAAAGGGTTTCTGGTCTTTAACATGGCACATTATGGTGTATAGGTGAGAATGAAAACTTTTTTTCATGATATACCTCATAGGGCACTGAATTAAATACAAGTGCTCTTGTATTTAATTCAGCCAATTATGCCTTGATTGACAAACCCTATGTGCTAGTTGTCCCCTATTGCTTCCTGTGTCATAATGTCAAAGGTCAATGTCACAAATGCTCTTGGCTTTCCAATCCCCAGCTTGTAGCACAACCATGTGAATTGATTTTGAAGAAACTTACCTGCATTACATTAACACGCTCCTTACAGTTCACCAGAACTCTATAGATCTTCAAGTTCACAGGTCAAAATTGTCAGAGAGGCTGCTCCTGATAGAATGGTCAATTTTTCCAACTGACACTTATAAATATATTACATTTCCAACTTGTAATATATTACATTTTGCTGTGACAGTGTATGTACTGTATATCTGAGGCAGGGGCAGGCCAGGGATGCTGCTGTTGTTTTATTACCTCTTAGGTTAATTTCCATTAAATAGGTTAACAGTCTTTGAATGTCTAGAGCTTGACTGGTGAAATGCTGAACCTACAGAAATGTTGCAGTTATGGGACTTTCAGAAGAAAACCATAAGAAAACCATGTCTGGCACTCCAGGTTCAGAGATTCTTGAGTTGGCTGAAGAGAAATTCTGTCGGCTTAACAGTTTGGCTGAGTTTGGATGGGAAAATGGCGAAAAAAAGAAAAAGCATTGCACTGTGAGGTGTTATGAACCAGAGAGACGAAAGCATTTTAGAATACTTTCTTTTCCTCTTGTCAATTGAAATACTCTTTCCCTGAAATGCATCTCTAATTTGTTATTCTGTTAAATGAACAAACGCCTCTTTCCCTCAGCGCATGTCTGCGCTTTGATTATGCAGTTAAATTTCAACAGATTTGAGTTTGCGATCGCAACAGTGAGTGATGTATCAAGTGATTCCTCTACATTCGGCGCATTTATGTAGTGACAACGTCTTGGGGGCAATTTTATGCAGACAAGACGTTCCTTAATGTTTAAATATGTAAACAGTGAGAGTGGCGGCCGTGGAGGCAGTCCTCGGCTGAGCGTGATCTGTCACAGCTATACAGGGGAAGAGAACCTCCGCTGATGACACCTGGCTTGGCCTGGATAAGTCTGCAGGCATTAAGAGGGAGGCAGCGCTGTGTCTTTTCGGGGGCCATGACTGAATAATGCAGGAGAGACAGCACCTGCCCTCCTTGCAGGCGAGGTGGTCCGGGGGCACCTGAGGACTCTTCTCACGCACGATGCACCGTAAACACTCTGCATTTGGGCAAAATGGCAGCTGCACAACTACACTGGCTGATTTGTGTTGGTCTTTCTTTCAGATATGTATGAAAGCAAAAGTCACTCACCGATACTATGAATTCAGTCACATCATGTATTTAAACCTCATATTCTGGAGTCCCAGACCCCATTCAAAGATAGGAAAGGCAAGATCAACAGAACATGAGGGTCAAAAAAGTCATGATAATGTTTTATTGTACATACATTTGAGTCTCAAATTCTAAGTTTTTTTGTCATGAAATGACTAACATCCTCAAATCTGAGCCAAGGGCAACTGGAACCATGATTTCTGAACCATACTGCTTCTGTGCGCTAGAGAGCCAACTCATACGAGAGAATCTGGGCCATTATTGCAGTTGTAGACAATCCTGCAGTACCAAAAGCAAGCAAATAGTGAAATGTGAAATAGAGGAGACATGTCCACTCTGAGTTTTTTAACCATGTGATGAATTTATCTGTAATAGACCTACAGTATGTGTCCTGAGACAACCTTGTGAAAATATAACATTTCGAACTGTATCCAGCTAGAATAGGATGGTATGGCCATTCCTTACTATTGACTGCCCTCTGTCTAGCCCCCACTGCTAGTGTATAAACTGCACTTGTGCCAATGCCATTTTGGCTCAGCTGAATGCTGACTAAGCAGGAGTTTTTTTCTTATTTTTCTCTTGTAAGCTGGTGTTCATTGAGTTTTGCCAGGAACAACAAAGGCGCCTATTCACTGCTAGGGTGAGCGGAGACAGATTAAACTCTGCCGGGAGGATCGACAGTGTTGGCATCTATAGCAAGCAGCAGTCAATCGCCTATAGCAAGCAGCGGTGAAATTTCGAGGGAAAAGGATATTTTAAGATTGCTGTAAGCTGTGAGGACATTAGAAAACCGGCTGTTTAAAAACATCCTTAACCGCAGGGTTACGTACAGCCGTTCTAACTGTCTGTCAATGTTCCCTTCCTGTCCTGGCGCAGTGCTGTCCCTTACTCCCGTGGGAATGTGACGTTCAGCATCCTGACGCCAGAGCCCAACCTGCGCCCAGGGTACAACGACTTTTACAACACCCCAGCACTGCAGGAATTTGTCAAAGCCTCCCAGGTGAGAATTCACCTGAGAGGCCAGTACCACACCCAGGAGCCCAGGGTGCCCCTCCGCCACAGATACTACGGAGTGGACGAGATCACCATCAGTGGCAGGTGCGTGGCCCTAACATCATCCTGTTTAAGACAGAGAGTGAGAGGGAGTAGGCACAGGGATAACAGAGGTAATCATTAAAGTGCAGCATGGGGCTTCTGTGATTTAAATGGTCAGTAACCTATCTATCAGTCATCACTCAAGGCCTAAAAACAGTATCCAATCGGACATTAACTGCTTTTATTTTCACTGAGATAGTGAACCCCAGGGTAAATCAGCACTCACACAAACACATGAAAATGCAAACCGGATTATTTTATTTTAAGGTTGAATTTGGCAGAATTTATACACAAACAAGGGGATTAAATTGCAATCTTTGTATTGCATTTTTAATTTGCTTTTGCTGGGGATGAAAATTCTCCCATACCTATGTGGCTTGGGAATAAAATGAGCATTGATTGATTCCAGGAATGTGTGTGCAGAAAGGCAATTCAGCCCATTTTTATGCTTTTATAAATTTAATATATTTAAATATATAATATTTAAATATATTCATGTTGAAACTTATCCATGTCTAATAAATTAACCACATACCAAATATCAGTGCATTTTGGATAAATTTAACAGTTTCATAAAGCAAGATATTGTGACGTTGAAAAAAAAAACAATAGGCAAAATAATTAACCCATAAATCATAAGAAGAAAAATGTGCAAAATATGTGGCAAGGCTGAGTTCTTTTCATTTCACAAACATCTGTGTCAGAACAGATGTCCTGTGTACATTTTATCACCTGCTCAACTTTCCATAAAATCTGTTTGTGCTATTATGTTTATCATAAATAAACAAGCTAGTTTGTATGGGCAGTACATGGTAATTATGCTGCATATCTGCCGGTTTGAACAGGAAATAAACTTGGTTTCTGCCAACCCACTCAGAACAAAAGGGCTTTATCATTAAGATAACAAATTTGCTCCTTGCAGTATAATTGGCATAATCTATAGTATACACACTTGTCCAGATGATCAAATATCACAGTTATTGATTACATGATCAGTTCATTGGAAACAGGGTTATTTTACAGATAATTTCTGGGGAGAAAGTGGTGTCTGTGGCAAATATGGCACATCAATGTTTCAATGACTGCCATGAAAGGATAAAATACTCCCTGGTAGAAAATGAAAATGTTTGTAAAATCTGTTATGCTGCAAGAAATCTAGCTTTGGGTCTGGTACACGAAAACAGTGTCTGCATTTGTAGAATATGTTGTACCTTGATTCAGTATCCAAGATCTTGTGACGTGTCTGTTATTAGTCATTGTGAATAATTCAACATTTAGCGTAGGCTACATAGACTGATTATCTGTGTGTAGCTGATATTTGATACACAGTAGTGTATTTTACCGTGTTAAGGATACTAAACTCCATGTTAATCTATTCTTCTTATGAATTCTACTGGAGCTCAATTTGTACATTCTTTCCTCCAGCTCTTTGGCAAGAATTGTTGAGATTTTTTTCATTACCCCGCCAGAAACATCTTGTTGTAGCGATGTGTACATCCGTTCATTATGTAGTCACTACTCTTATGACTATGGTAATTATGATATTATGCACTGAGAAGTGAAGTAATTCTCTCTTTTCTTCATGTGTTGAGGAATAAGCTGCTTTAATTAAGCACTAGTTATAATGTTAGAGGGAAATGGAGATTTAGAGACTGTGAAATCCCATCATCCTCCTACACTTCCAGAGGTTTTTCTCTTGCTCGCTCTCTCTCTCTCTCTCTCTCTCTCTCACACCCTCTCTCCCTCCTCCCCCCTCCTCAAGGATTCAATCTGGCCTTATTAGCTTGACAGGAGTTTTCCTGTGATGCCAAAGCATTTTAGGACATGAACATACTAGATCAGTCTTTTCTCTACACCCTTCATCAAAGTAGGAGAACAGTCATATGTTTGACATTATGCCGGAGATATAAATGAAACTAAATAGTATAATCAAACAATAATACACAATCTTTCTGAGGTTCTCTCTCTCTCCCCTCGTTCTCTCTCTCTCTCTCTCTCTCTCTCTCACTCTTTCTCTCTCAATCCTTGTCTGAGGTGAACAGACAGCCATGATGGCAAGACAAAGGAACAGTAAACAGGATTTGGATTTCCCCTCTGGGAGACTGACAGTTCAGACCCTTGTGTAGTTGTGAGTTGATGTCTCCGTGTACAAGACTAAAATGGGTGTAAATTCTGCCTTTGAGATATTCCGACAGGGCGTCAAGCTGCGTCCGGGAGCATTAGTGTCAACTCTGCACTTGCACAGTAATAACCCAAAGCAATAATGACAGGCCTCTTTTTCTTCCCTTTTTCCTGTACCTTTTGTTTCTTCATGATGTTGTTTATTTTATTGACTGGACTGTCCAGAAGTAGCACTTTAAACACAGTGCCAGTCATGGGATTACTTGTGTGTGTGGCAGAATCTGGAGTGGATGGAGGGTGGGGAGGCATTTGAATGTGGAGATGAATAATTAAAACAATGACCTACAACTGCATGTTCTGTCTGATGGAGACCTGTCAGGTCTCAATGTTGTACATTACAACACGGAGTTGATATTTCCAGTGGCATTTATAAATGTTGAATGGGAAATCCTATTACTATGATTGAGAGAGAGGGAGAGAAAGAGAGAGAGGCTGAGACCTGTGTCCCTTGGGGGCTCTGGTTGGAGGAGGGTGTCTCGGGGACGATGTGGTCCGTTAGCCTGTCCCTTGTTTGCAGGTGTGACTGTCACGGCCATGCCGACCACTGCGACACCAGCACCCGGCCTTACCGCTGCTCCTGCCTCCCTGAGAGCCACACACAAGGAGACAACGTAAGTCCCCACGGGCAGATTCCCCTATTCATTAACCACACGCCTGTAATGATGTGTGGCTCTAATGAACAGCACACTTAAAATAGGCCTTAATGGAGTCTGAATAAATGCTCACCTGCTTTGAGACAATTGGATGTGGAGTTTTTTTTGGCAGGCTGTGGTCTAACCAGCCCCGAGGTGTCATCCTTATTAATCTGGGTGGGGGTAATTATGTCTTCAGGAGGAATGTGATGACAAGAGTCCTGTGGTTTTGCTGTGAAAGATTTTCCCTCTCACAATCCACATTTCTCCAGCAAATAAGTCACTCTGAATCTATGGGTGTGATGTGCAGGTACTGGAGATTTTATATGAATAGCACTTTATTGATGTAGGAAAATGATTAACAGTAAGGCAGTCTCAATTTGAAATCATGATACTAACAAATGGGTTGTTAGAACATTCATCCCATGTATGATGCAAAATTTATTTTTTTATTTATTATCTTTGCTGTATTGAATGAAGACCCGATCAAACCTGACCTTTTGATCTCCTCTTTAGACTCAAGTCCACATTTGTGTACCCTCTTCAAAACATCTCCAGTGAGACCCAGGGGCTCTACCCTAGCAGCTAATGCAACACTACATAGGCAATAAGTCACAGGATTTAACTTTCAAACCTCAGGTTTGGCTAGCTGAATTATTCAGAGGGAATCATGCATTATTCACCCTCTGATTCGGCTTTCTCAGAGGCAAGGTGTTGTGTGGTTGTTGTTTTCACTGTAACAAACAGAGGCCATATCTGACACAGATGGGTTAAAAGGGAACCAACAAATATTTGGTATCTCACAGAGTCCTGGGTGCAGAAGCTGCCCCTGTTCAAAGTGCCAAGCTCAGTGCATCATTCTGTATGCCTATCAACACAAAGTCTTTTTTTGCAACAGTCATTTGCTAAAACAACTTCATGCAAAATGGTAATTTATCAGTAGTGGGGAATACACAAATAAACAATCACATCATGGTTACCATGTGTGCAAGGTGGTGACCTGTATTTTTTTGGTTTTTTACTTTAAAGCATGATTGTTTCTCTAAATCTGCCGCATCGATGTAGCCTCCTCTTTGTAATTTGTACAAGTTTTGTTAGCCCCTGCTTTTTCACTCCACATATGGAGTGAAAAGGACCAGTGAACTGAATAGTTCTTGCACTGGAGGGCTGTATTGCAAGCACAGCTGCTGCAGGGAAGACAGCAGTGTCCAGTTGTCCAGAGGAATTGCTCAGATGCAGCAAGACAAGGACATTTCACAGACTAAATCCTTCCCTTGTCCTTACTTTTTGATCCACAGAAATACAAGAGTTTTTTTTTTAATTACAACAGTTTAGCAAGTTAAAGACTTCTTATCTCGCCTTACTGTGTTGGTTGGGGGGCTTTTATGTATTACATTACATCTGTTCCTTGGTTGCCATAGATGTGTATGTTTTCATACTATTTTAATTCACCAATGCCAATGGACATGTGGATTCCTGACCGCTTTCCAGCTAGCGTCAAACCCCTATCTGCTCCTGTGCTGCTCTGATGGCCGTCTTTGGCATACCTTCGCTCCTGTGTGTGCATCTGACATACTTCAGCAGCATTCGGCATTCCACAGTCCCCGGGGTAGAAATCCAAAGGATGTGTCCAATTGAGTAGAACAGTGACGTTCCCGACACTGGGCACATCTCAGTGACATGCATTCCTAATTCACCTCTCTTCCTCTCTTCCTCTGCCAGCATGCACTTTACTGCTCTTTTGTCTTGCTCTCAGAATTCTAGCCATTTTCAGAGACACTCAAGATCATGGTCCACACTGACTCAGGCACAAAATGTCCCTTTGAAATAGCTTCCCAAAACGCTTGGGTAACATCTTCTTGCTTTATGCTTTTCTTTCTCGAGACATCAGGATTTTACCAGCATTTTCTGTTGAATAAAAACAGTTGTGCTAGTTGTAATACTAGTTGACATGCCTGTGATTCAGTTTTGTTCTTTTTAATACACTTTCAACATTATATAATTTTATGTGATTTTTATATATTGCCTGATGTGCCATGGTTTATATATTGCCTGATGTGCCATGGTCACAAACACAATAAACTCATGAATATAGGCCAGTCTTTATGATCTGGTCTTACAGCAAACTCAAGCGTATTGTTTGGAGTTTTACCACAACAATGGCAAAATTGATTAAAACCATTTTGTCCATAAGAATATATAGACCCAATTTTGAAACTCCACCCAGAAGCCTAATCCCTGTCAATGGGTTGGAGTGTAAGCCTTGTCTCCTGATCGCTGGTGACAGAAAGTAGTGACCAGGGCCCTTGTTGGTAAAGCATGTGAAAACAGCACATTTTCAGCAGACTAAAGGTTAACCGAGGGGTCCCCCAGTGCTCTGGTGAACTGACCTTTCCTGGAGGAGCGTGAAATTGGCCATGGCATTCTAGGAGGGTTCAGAGGGGGTGAGGTTCCCTCCCCCTCCCTGTCCTCTCTTTGGCCAGCCTAAGAACTGTCTATCCTCACCAAGCGTAAGACAGCTGAGCTACAGTCAGCAAGGTCAAATCAGGCTAGAACACCAGCAAAGAGCTGGACTCTTTATCATTCCAGATATATGACATGTAGTCAATATTGCTGGAGTGCAACACAGATGGAGTAATAATGTCTTTTAATAATTCTTCATGAACAGATATGCTAGAATCTACTTTTTGGCAAATATACCATTTCTTAATTATCCCAGGAAACATAATGGGCATGAAGAAAGAACTGTTCCCTCATACAATATGTTAATATGTGCATAAAGTGAATGGAAAGTGATGGGGTAGACAAACAGGGCTCTCTTGGAAGTGGAAAGTGAAAAACACCTTTGATGATGCTGTGTGCTCGAATATGCAGCACAGACACAGCATGCAAATGGATCCTTCCGCAAGATGCTTTGCTTAAGTGAAGCCCAGATACATTTGAGGGGAATGTCTCTAGAGAATTTGAAGCTGCTTGATTAACCTGCCTACTGTCACCTAGCCAAATACTATACAATGCAGTTTTTTCTGTCTCCACAGTTTTTCATTAGGTCATGTATCTGTAATAAATGCATTCACAACATGGTGTTCTCAGACTTAGGTGAGACTAAATTTAAATAACACTGGAACTGATTGTTTTACATTTCCAACTTTTCAGCAAGTGCACAGATTCGGGCGCAGTGAGATCTCTCTCTGTCCTTCTGTATGTATGTCTCTCTCTCTCTCTCTCTCTCTCTCTCTCTCTCTCTCTGTGTATGTATGTCTCTCTCTCTCTCTCTCTCTCTCTCTCTGTATGTATCTCTCTCTCTCCCCCCCTTTCTGAATTAGCAATCCCCCTGGGCATCCAGGCCCAGAACGGCAGCCCAGCACCAATCTGCTGCCAGGTGTCAGATACCAGGAAGAGCCTCTGCAGGTTGATGTGTCGCAGGGGAATCCCATGTTTTTTAATGCATTTTTAATCATTTCATTTGATGTTTTTCTTGTCCACTATAATTTTTAGTGACTGCTTACAAAATCAAAGCGTGCACTGAGATTGCTACAAAAACCTGCCATTTTATTCACTTCTGTTGACCATAAAATAGGACTATTGCAGTCATTTCACTGTTTAACCTTTTAGTCTCACTAATTTGTCTTTTATTTGAATGCAACCTTCATGATGATTTAAGGAATTATTGCACCTCCTTATACAAAGCTAACCCAAATAAATGATGCCACACGTGAAAATATGACCTTATATAAACTGTCTGAATTTTTTTTTCCCTGTGCACTGATTGTGTATTTATTTTTATTTTGTGTTTTATTATGTATGTATTTTATGTTTTGTATTTGTATGTTTTATGTTTTTTTTTTTATTTTTATGTTTTGTCCTCACCCTGGTGGTGTGACACAAAGAGCTTTTATGCACAAGAAATTTGTGCAGGAATTGCATGTGAATTAAATCCTTCATGTGTACATGTCTGGGTGTCAGCACTCTTCCTCCATCTGACCATTGCCAATCAGTGCCCTTTGCTGGTCCTGGCTAAGTCAACACCATTTGCCCTGTTCTAATCTTAGTGGCAACCCCAAAACCCAGCTTGGGACAAACCAGCTTTTTTTACTATCATCTATTGTGACCATAAAATTGGACTATTTAACTCCTTTCATCCAGCTGTTGCTGACACCTGGTGTAGAACTCACAGTTACACCACAAATATGTGACTCTACTTCATGATCCACTTTGGGTGCTTGACTTTTGTTAAGTTTGGTTGTAAAAAAGCTTTATTTTTGGCCATTTAACATTACCCAATGAAATGTGTACACCTTTTCTTTCATTCTCTGCGAACTGCCACCACTGTGGTGTCATTTGTGTTAATGTCATTAACAGTGTGAACGCTGCGCACCCCTTTTTAACGACAAGCCATTCCGAGAGGGTGACCAGGTGCAGGCATACAGCTGCCGGCCATGCCAGTGTCATGGTCATGCCTCCTCCTGCCATTATGATATCACTGTGGATCCTTTCCCTGGAGAGCACTTCAGGGGAGGGGGCGGAGTCTGTGATCACTGTCAGCACAACACTACAGGTAAAGAACAGCTTGGATTTACCATTCCATGTAACTGACTCTGAACTTGAAAAACGTGAAAGTCTCATCAAGTATGTTTAGCATGATGCAATCCTGGCATACTGAAATGAAACCAAGCCATGGTGTTGGTGTTAGGATACCTGATATCTTAGCTTATAAGCCTCTGGGCTTTGAATCTTCTGTCATCTAAGATCTCTGTTCTCTTTTGTCAAACATAACATGATCCAGGTTTGTTAACATGCCCTCTTATTCCCATTTACTCTTTAAGTCAGTCCTACCATTACTTACCTCACGATTAAATAATGATTTGCCTTCTTTCTTGTTAGCTTACTTAACGCAATGCTTAGAAGTCATTGAAGTGTATGGACTCAGGATACTATGAAAGTATATTTTTAAAATCTGCTTTAAATTTCCTAGTCTCCTGCGATAACACCCATATCCATATGCATATCATAGCTATTTTGTTTCAACAGCTAATAAAAAAATGATCCACTTAATATAAAGCAAAGATCCACATCAGCACCATGGTAATAACTGAAAACAACACTGTTTAGCTGTGACTGAAAAAAACATGCAATGTGCATGTTCGCCTTGGGACATGGATCTGCAGAAATATGGCGTTATTGAATAACAGATGGAGGTTTAATGAAGTAAAGCAGATTTGGTAGCAGGTTCATTCTTTCATATGCTCAGCATTAATGTGGTGGCAGGTAGAGAGGAAAGGGGACATTAAAATGGACATCTTGAAAATTACAAATTTCTCGCTGGACCTCTCTGGAGACTGCAGCTTTTAATTTGAAATCATAGTCCTATAATATGATTGAACTTTAATCAGTTAACATTGATCTTTCCCCCTTCCCCCTCCCTCCCCAAACCCCCCTTGCCCCACTCCCCTCTGCTAAAAGGAAAGAACTGTGAGTTGTGCCAGGATTTGTTCTTCAGAGAAGCGGATGCCGCCCTGTCGGCCGAGGACGTGTGTACTCCCTGTGAGTGCCATGAGGAGGGAGCTGTCAACAGCAGTCTGGACTGTCACCCGGTAGGCCTTTCCACCTCAGGGCTTTTTGCCTTTTCTTTTTGTTCCATTTCTTTGCCTTTAGCTCAGCTTTCCCTATTCTCCATTGGAGTTCTCAACTCCCAGTGTCTCATTGTGCTTTAAAATGAACCACATTACACTGTTTTTATTTAACAACATGTAATATACCAAGAGGGATGTGATGTTTTAATAAATACATTGTGCATTTTTAAATGGGATTTGTGAGTAGAGATGCATACAGTGGAAACAAGGAATTAGTGGCAGGGTCCTGATTTGTGTGGCAGTATATGCAGGATTTGCTTAATGGCGTACACTCGGACCAGCGCAAGAGGACTGCAGTGATGCATTGCTCAAGACCCAGGGATTCCCAATACAATTTATCAAAATTGTGATCAGTAGAGGATTTTGGCGAATATGTAAAAGTGTCATTAAGGAGCACACTCTCTGGAGAGCATTGCCTTCCCTTTTATCTGAAGATCATGAAACCCATTTTGGAGAGACACATTCATGCCAATAGATATACTGGATGACAAATTTAAAATCAATGTCCAGGTCACTGGTGTGAGATTGTTACCTTATTTAAATTCTCTGAATGATTATTTCCCCAGCACACTGATCATGTGTTTTTTTCCCCCTTTTTTGTCTTCACACTGTGGTTTGTATCAGGTGCAAAAGAGAACGTTATGCAAGTTCATGAATCTTGTATGGATTATGTCCTTCATGTGTGTAGGGTTTCAATTCTGCTTTTCTCCCTGTCCATTCTCTTATTTTCCATGCTTCCTGTCTTACCAGAACCTCTTTCTCTGTCGTCTTCAGAATGCTTAGTGGCAAAAGAGTTGGATATTTTGTAGGATAGTTGCCTTAGTCTGACCCATAATTACATTTTCAGGTGATTTTAAGAACCATTTTTACAATTAAATGGTAGTATTTTCCCTGTAAACACCATTTGGTGAGTTCAGCAATCTCTACAATTAACTTGTGAATGATAAGAGAAATGAATTTGTGTTTACAGCAGAGCCTCACTGATAAACACACAGTGGGAACAGAGGCCTTTCAGAACATGAAAGCTGAATGAGAGTTTGCTCAGCATCAACTGAGTGGCCACTTTATTAGGTACAGCTACCCTTTTCATGAAATAGGCTTCTCAGTCAGTGATGGCATCACCTGGTCAGACTATACGATTTAAAGCAGAAGACCGGTAGTGTTCGTGTGTGTGTGTGTGTGTGTGTGTGTGTGTGTGTGTGTGTGTGTGTGTGTGTGTGTGCATGTCAGCAGAAGAACATACCATACAAAACATGTCATGTCTTAAATATGTCACTAAATACGTTAGTATGAGTATATCAGAAACAACAACCCTGCTGAGACGCACGACAGTGTCCAACTAAAAAGAAGAACTCGCTAATGGCGGTGCTGTGGTCAGAAACAAGACTATTGATGAAGGAAGCCAACAGAAGCTGACACAAATTTAAACAGGAGGGCTACAGTCAGCCAACCAAAAGTTGCATACAACAGTGGTGCCCGAAGAGGCATATCAGAACGAGCAACTTAATGTACTTTGTCACTGATGGGGAATGGCAGCCAAAGACATGACCACAGTCCTAATCCCTCTTTGCCTGACTGTATTTTTTGTTGCACACATTGGGTCTCTCAATATAAGTACAGTGCCACAGGATGTGCTGCGGGCAAAAAAGATAGATAGATGAACATTATAAAAGGGCCACTCAGTGTATTTTGTGCCCACCTTAACATGTGGATCAGCAGGTTATTTGTTTTACACCTATGGTTGCCACTGAAAAATTATAAAGGTTACCTAACATTGGATAGTTGCTGCTGTGTCACAAAGACTCCCCTTCAGACAATCCAGAGGCAGTGTTTCTCTTACATCTTGTTAAAAAACTGTCAATGACCGTAGTGGCATACTGCATCTACAGGATGTGCTTTGTGAAAAGCTCAGCTGTGAAACTTTTTTCAGAAAACACTTGAAGTATTTGTATCGACAGAATACAATGCAGAATACAGTATTAACAGATTGTGCTCATTTAGTATCACTTTCATGGCAAACAATAGGTGTATATTCACTGCATACCAAAATAGTTATGTGAATATGGCCTAAATCTTGTTCATGGATTTAAGTTCTTGTTGAATCAAGGCAAAAGCCATTGTGGTTGTGATAATAACCCATACCTCACCGCAGGTTTTAGTTCCTGTCTCTACTGTTCTCCCTTTCCCTTTTCTTACATAGCTTGTTCCTCTGTTTCCCTTCCCTGTCTTTTTCTCCATGTACTATAAGGGTTGTGATATGAAAGGTCAGTTGTGATTGCCACTGGGATTTCCACTCATCATTCAGACATCCTATTCATAACAAAAAAAAACAGGTTCACAGCAAACAGTACATTGCAGACAGTGTAGGGGCTACTAAACAACCCACAAAGGCCCGTACAGTAAATAAGAAAACAAAGCAACAGAGCCATAGGTGATTGGGTGCCATGACCTCTGCCGTGACCACCCCTTCATGGGTCAGTTTGACAGCAGCAGTAAAGAGCATCCGGGAGAGAGAGAGGGCAGGCCACCCGTCTGTGACACACACTCACAGCGTAGTGCACAAGTTGACTAATTGGAGGGCGGTCACATGCTTTCTCTTTCCCCCTGCAGATTGGAGGGCAGTGTAAGTGCAAGCGACATGTGTCTGGCAGACAGTGCAATCAGTGCCAACACGGATTCTACAAGCTGCAGCGCTCACACCCTGACGGCTGCCGCGCCTGTAACTGCAATACCGCCGGGACCGTACAGGCAGATATTACCTGTCACCAGGACTCAGGTCAATGCCAGTGCAAGGCAAACGTAATCGGTAGGTATCAAGCCACATTGCTCCCTTCATCGCTCTCTCCCTCCCTCTCTCTCTCCGCTATCTCTCCAGAAGATGGAGATAAGATCGGATGTATGGTCTGGTAAAATAAAAAAAAATAAAAAAATGGCATAATTTATTTAAGGGTTTTTATTTTAGAATAGGGTCAATGAGAATACAATCATCTGCAGCTACCAGTTCTAAACATTCTTTTTTTTGTGTGTTTTTTTGTTGTTTTTGCATTTTGTCTTTCGTACCACAGTTTTATCCAGTGGGTTTTATAAAGCAACACAATGGAGAGTATTTCATAAATCTTGCTCAGTTATTAGTTAATACCACGATTATATACATTTTTTCTACCAAACCCGTTCTTGGTGAATATTTTTTGTTATTAATTTTGTTACCAGCTGCTGCCAAATGGATTTCTCTCACAGCTTTCCCAGCCTTCCCAGTGCCCTTTGTGATAAATCTGCTCTTTTTTCCCTATGCACCTTTGAACTGTTTCCTATGAAATGCAAACGAACGTTACTCAGAAGATCACGTATATTGCTAAGTCTGGTTATCAA
Organism: Albula goreensis; assembly: GCA_022829145.1. Taxonomy (NCBI): domain Eukaryota; kingdom Metazoa; phylum Chordata; class Actinopteri; order Albuliformes; family Albulidae; genus Albula; species Albula goreensis. Next base: position 28,348,023 of record CM040749.1, read on the forward strand.
GGGCCACCTAATTTTAATTTTGTAATTCAATGCCAAGTTGATTATAATAAACTACCCCTGTCCCTGTTATTTTTCATGCTTCTTTCAGGACTCGCTTTTTTTGTTTGTTGCTCCCACAGGTATTTTTCAGAAATTAGATTTGATTATAGCAATTTATTACCTCCAGCATATTTGGAGGGGACCAGCAGCTTCATAAGGACAAAATTTATCAAGTGCCCAAAGTACACAGTGTACATAATGCACTTTGAAATGTTGATGTATGGGAATATTATGCATGGAGCATTACGGATAAAGTGAGGGCCGTATTGTAGCAAAGCCCACATCTCTCTCCATACATACGGACACGGACAGTTGAACACATTCACTTGGTATGATTTAATAGTAAACACTAGTGCCTGACCTAGTTTACAGACAGCATTGCTTTTATTTAGTAAGTTGCATCAGCAAATTTGTGTTTCTGATTTTTCTTATAGCATTTTCATTTTATTAAAAATTCACTTTAATTGATTTTTTTATTTGAAAAAATGAAAAATCATTAGATTTTTGCATTAGTAAGTTATATAGATGTATACTTCATTTTGTGGGGATGAATGTCTGCAATTTTAAGCAGGAAAATGTACCAATAGGAGACAATATATGTAAAAAGGAATTGCTTTATATGGTCTAGCAGTAGGTGTATCTGAGCAACATTTTTCCATTCCTACCTGTAAAGTAGCTGTTCTTTTTATTTTTAAGAAAATACTACAACAGTCACAATCACCATTGTAATAAGATTATCACCTACACAGATTTCACTTTATATATGTATAATATTGCTGAAATGTGAATTATATTTTTTACATACAAAAATAATATGGATGCCATCAATGTGGCTTTGAATAACGAATACAGTATTTCCATGCATCTGTTTTCTTTTTTAAGAGTCCTCACAGCAAACAAAAGCCAAGGAGGCATGTGATATGTAAATCAGCTGTAGCCACATCCCCTTGAAATGGGTGTGAACTATCTCAAAGCAGAAATTGTTTGATGTGACATCTATATCGTGAGTAAAGGCAATTTAGCTTCGCATATTTTTGGCAGTTTCTCCTAAATTTATGTGAATATTTTCCCTGAATTTGATTTTCAATTATATATTCTTGTTTAATAACAACCAAGGAAGTGACACTTCTGTCTTTGATTGTACATACACCTACTTGGTTCATGTACTGTATATTTAACCTGGCCTTATGCAAAAATCGTCAGCTTTGTAGATGAGTCTTTGATTGCGGAACTTTAAATATCTTGCATCCAGATTATACTCTGTGACATATTAGCCCGTTTTGCTGATCTGAAAGGGAACGAGGCCTACAATTGTACTGTTTCCCAACTTAACACAAGCAAGCAGATCCTTATTACATTTTTTTTTATTTTTTATTTTATTTTTTAAATTATTTTTTTATTCATTTTTCTATCTGACATTACATTTATAAAGATTATTTACATGTAATACATTTTTAAATTAATAAGTGTGTATTATCATGATTATTAATATGAATACAATTATTTTATGGTAGATGATTGTAATTATTATTATTATTATTATTATTATTATTATTATTATTATTGTGAATAGTATTATAAATTGATCGGTTATATAGTACATTTAACATGCTGAGGTTAAAATATGTATGGGATGAAATACATTCGTATCTATAAATTCATTAGAGTAAGCCTTTGAAGTGGAATAAAAATCAGGTTGAATATTGTGTAAATGCCAAGTGTCCCAAGTTCTCTGTACTTGTTAAATCTAAACGGCATGCCCTGTAGGCTTTGCTCAGCAACATTAGCAATAGATTACCTGTCAGGAATATGTATGGCATATTCAAATAAGCACCACGCATATTTTAAAAACTTGGTATGATATGAATCCATGTAGACCACTTTCAGTAGTTCCAAATGAGCTGTAATTCTTTTCAGCCTCACAGTTATTTTTACATTTTGCTGCCTTTCTTGTGCCTTTTAATTTATTTATTTTCTCTTAGTGAAATTAAGTGCTGTGCCTGAGGTGGGTCATCCATCATTGTAAAAGGACCTTGCCTAATGTTGGAATTTTCTGTATTTTTTTTTTTTATTCATGTGTAATATTTCACACATTTATTTATTTGTTTATTTAGCTATACATTACATTCAGTGAAAATTTTGATTTTAACTTTTCTTCACTGACTACAGCCAATAAGTATTTTTTCACTTTGTAGTAATGATAATTTGTGGTTCTCTGCTTAACCATTAATGTAGCCTTTCTGTGGGTGACGCCATCAGCCAATAGTGGGGTGACAGCCAGACTCTAAAATTGATGAAAGCTGTTTATTCTTCTGATTTTGTATGAGATAAAGGTTGAAGTCTTGTAAGCACTGACTTTGAAAAAGACACATGCTGAATAAATTCATTCCAGGAATGTAAAGTGAATTTGGTATTTCCTTGTCAGTTACGCTCACTGTCTGTGTTTTCTTCAAGGCGTCACCTGTGATCGCTGTAACTTCGGGTTCAAGTACCTCAACAGCACCAACCCGGATGGGTGCGCCCCCTGTGGCTGCAACCGGAATGGTTCCTCGCATCAGTTTTGCGATCCCTTCTCAGGGCAGTGTGAGTGTAGAGCCCAGGTTCAAGGGCTGCAGTGCGACACCTGTGCGCCGGACTTTTACGGCCTGACCACTGTCGGTACCTGCCTGCCTTGTGACTGCGACCCCGCTGGGACAATCCCGGGTGGCGTCTGTGACTCGTCCACAGGCCAGTGCCCCTGCAAGCCTCACGCCGAGGGCCGGAGGTGCCAGGCCTGCCATGATGGCTTCTACGGCCTGGACAGAAGCAACTCGCTGGGGTGCCTCCCCTGCCGGTGCGACCCGCTGGGTTCGGCCAACGCCACCAACATCTGCGATAAGAGCAGCGGCAAGTGCCCCTGCAAGGCCAATATTCAGGGACCGCGCTGCACCCGCTGCGCCCCTCACTCCTATGACCTGACCTCCGGCTGCCGGCCATGCCAGTGCGACCCTGAGGGCTCTGTGCCAGGCACGGAGTGCGACCAGACCAGTGGGCAGTGCGTGTGCCTGCCCGCCCGTCATGGACAAAATTGCGCCGTTTGCCAGCCAGGTGAGCCCTCGTCTCCTCCCTCCTCACTGTTCCTCTGCAGGGCTCACAGATGGATTTATCAGATTATATCTCTCTCTAACCTTCCAGGGAGATAGGCAAGCTTGTTAAGCTTACAATCCCCCTGTATTCACTCATTATGTGGAACCACCGCAGCTATGACTTACAGTTGTGTGTGCCATCTTGTGTACCGTAGTAGTCGGCACACACTGTAATTGAATTCCATTGTTCCCAAGGTACTTTGCATTACAAAGCTCCATTTCTTTAGGCTAATGTTTTCTTCACATTTGTTCTTGGCTCCTTGCACTTTTGTCTTGTTTTGTTTTGTATTGTCGCTGGGAGTGATGTGAGCTTGGCAGCCGCTGTCAGTCAGAGCAGCGGCACAGCGTAGCTCCAGGCCATTACTCTTGAACACGGTGCCAGCTCACCCATTGGTGACAGGCCCAGCATTGCCAGGGGGAGCGAGCTGCCCTGTAGGGGCTCACGGCTCCTCATGGCGTTTTGGACTTCCCCTAACCTACCCCCCATCTTATGCTGTGCTGAGCTGTTGATTGTGGGAGGGGTTTGCTACCATGTGCCCTGCCAGAGGTCAAGGGTCACTGGCTCCCTTGCCCAGAAGCACCAGCTGGTGTTTTGTTTGTGCTGATAATGAAGATTAACCATTAGCGGCCTTATTGTTTAGCATAGGACCGGTAAGCATATTTGGAAGTCAGAAGCAGTGTTTTGTATTATGTCATTCTTTGTTGTTTTAAATTATGAGTTTAGGGTAAATATTAAATTAAATGAAAGCATATGCATGTATGTGTGTATGTGAAATGTCTGTTGTAACAAAATATTAATAATGTTGTGTTGCTTAAATATAATATGCCGCAAGAATGAAAATCATAACAGCATTTATATATATATATATATATATATCATTTTTTAACCAGGCCCTATTATGTTCATGTATCAAGAAACATTTCCGTGGAAGTAGCTGAAAGCGGCGTGTATTTGCAGCTAAGCCCTCCTAATGAAAGAGTGAAGATGTACCTGCCGGCCGTGGAGCACATAAAGCATGTGAGCCCAGAGCGAGGCTGGCAGGAGTAAATTGAAAGTGGTGGAGAGAAGGGAGATCCATCTGGGAGGCTGATGACTGTGTTTCTGAGCAACCCCCCACCCCTGCCTCCCCCTCCGGGCTGCATCCCCCTGCTGTATTTCACCAGAAGGGGAAGCAGACTGTGATTGAAACATCTCAAACTCCGCTCCTGTGTGATTGATGCAGAGGGGCCCTATGGGACACTCCGATTCGCCTCATTCTTCCTCTCCCTAAAAATGGCTAGGCCATCTTTTTATTTTTATTTTTTTTGTAGTTTTTTTTTTTACTACTGAGGTAAAGTGGAACTCTGTGGAGACTCATTCTGATGTCCCTGGTGGGGTGTGTGTCGTTCCAGGCTTCTTCTTGTCCTCCCAGGGGCCAAGTGGGTGCGAGTCATGTGACTGTCACCCTGTGGGAGCCCTGGGCCACATGTGTGAGGTGGACACAGGCCAGTGCTCATGCCGCCACCCCTCACTCACCGGACGGAAGTGTGACCAGTGTAAGGAACTGCACTTTGGCTTCAACCCTGGGACTGGAAGGCAAGTTGCCATTTCATAAGAAATGGAAAGACAAGCATTCATTTTACAACAGTGAGAAGAGCAGGCTTGTGTACATACAGTAGTGGTAATAGCTGCAAACATCCTTCACAGTGTTCAGGTATGGGGAGCATTCCTCGAATCATCAAGGGCAGGGAGTCTCACTGTTATTTCAGGTCACCTGCAGCCTCTCACATTCCATGCCCACCCAAGATGAGGTGTGCCGTTTTTTTACCGCATTTCCAGCTTGTTCAGTGGTAGTAGGGCTGTAGGTTTCGTGTACTGGTAGTAAAGGTCAAAATAGCCATTAAAGTGACCCGTTTCTAAATGAACCAGACTTTTAATGCTCTTGGCACACTTGATTTGTTGGAGACATCAATTAAGCTGTAAATACATCATGCATTAGCAGTGCTTAATGATATACAGTACTGCAGCTCACCAGTGTGAACATATGGCCTTAGAAAAAGAAATAAAATTACAACCAACTCTCTCCCATCTTATTCTGAAACCTGCGGAAACGATGCAATTTTAAGATATGTATTGGTTTCACTGTTTTCATTGTACCTAAACAGAGTTATTTAACATGACCAAATGATTTATTTACCTTAAGTCATCTTGAGTGACCTTCCATACCAGTCATTAAAAAGCACACAACCGATATCCAGGCATCGGGGAGCCTCGTAATGGCAGGGAGCCCCGTTAGTGGATCAGATTATAACCCTCATTTGCCTGTAAATGTTTTCTGAAGTAAAATTTCATGGTTTGGTACACAGCCAGCGAGCTAAGAGAACATTAATTGTGATACAGGCCGGCAAGAGGCAAATACAGTGAATTTGTGTTTTCAATACATCAACAACATGGCCGCTGGACATCACAAATTGTTAATCCATACGAGTCGTGATGGATCATTGTTTGTACAATCCATTCAGCAGCCCGCTCTCTCCCATAAGGATGAAAAATGAACTATTTAAACTGATTACAAGGGAAGCTTTAACTGCATCTAGAGATTCAACACAATAAAGATTTCTTTATCTAAATATTATAAACCCATTTATCCTCCCTGAATCAATAAGGCAATGCATCTTATTTTGTTCTTCTTATATTCTACCCTCCACTGCAAGTATATTTAATCTGGGTTGTAAACTCGCAATATGGTTATGGAATATTTCCTGACGGTAAATGACAGGATATACTCTGTGGAAAGTCATGTTTGGGTAATCATTTAACCTTGGAAGAATTAGCTTTTACTTTAGGAATGTGTCATATCTGAGCCCAGATCTGTTTCTACAAAAGCTGAATATTATTCACCAGGGGCTGTAATGTAAACTGTTCAAGCCTGAAACAGTATTGAAATTTATAGCTTCTTGTTGTGCTTGGTTTATGCGCCGTTATCACCGTACTTGGACACAGTGTTTATATTTAGACTGACCAATATATTGTGACACAGACCTGGGTAAAATACCAGTATGCTCATTTCTGATTTTCTCTGTATTTTAATATTACAAATTCAGATACATTGCTCCAGAGCAACTGCTTGTTTTTTAAACACGTGAATGAGTGTTTGAAAAGTAAAATACTCATAGATGCACTTGAATGCATAAGACTATATTTTTCTGTATTTCAGATATTTGTATTGTTAGGTTATGTTTAAGGTAGGTGTTAAGCACATATCCTTCAGGTTGAGACTCCATTCAAAATGTACGATTACTGAGCCAGTGACCTTAAGAAATCTGCTTAGGCTCACTGTGGTTGAGTATATTTTTTAACTGTGAATCAGGTTTTTTCTCAATCTTCTTAAAATCCAATCTTGAGACCATGCAAAATGAGCATTGGTGTAATTTCCAATGGCCTAAGTACTGTTCCAAATGATGGGTACGTATAACAGGAAGTATTAAATGAGAGAAATTGTTGTCATACAATAGAGGCTAATGCAGTGCAGTCCACAAAAATATGTTGCATCATCTGTGAAAAGGTCGACGAGGCTTGAACTTTTGATTGAAATGCACCATGCCATAGGAGCATGTCAACCAGCAGAGTACACTTTATTGACAGTGCCTAAGATCCAGTCAAACTGGACACATTCAAATTTGGAGTACAAATATGCATCTTTATAATTTAACTCAGCCACTGATAAATCTATGGGGAGCATGTTCTTTGCTTTCAGACTGAATACCTCATATGTTGTCCGTGCTCGATTTTGGGGTAATGTTAACAGCAGTGGTGTTATTTTCATAAATTCATGTGTTTACTTTTACGTTGGGCTTTTTTTTACTGTGGAATGGTGCCCATGTGTCTGTACACATAATTTGTAACAGAGTGTAAGAAGCAGAAGGGAGAGAATAATATTTCTTCTGCTATTTTAGTACATGGTGGAGATCTGCATTCCATTTAGTAATGAATAAGGAGTTAAACATTTTAGGTAGATACCATTCACTGTAGCTTACCAGCTATATTGTTGTATAGCCTAAAGACAAAATAGGCACTGGCCTTTACTTTCATGAAATTCCTGAAACATTTTTTAATAAATAGAGAAATTTGCATTGATTTATTTCTCTATATCGGTGTATAACAATAAGCACTAGTCACAAAGGTAAACAAATCACAGGCTACAATGCAAATGCGTATGCACATGCTGTATTGTGTGTATATTGTTATATTGTGTCTATGCACTTGAGGTGTGCAAAATGGAATGTGGGTGTGTATTCCGTTTGGCCGGAACTTTGAGTACTGCTAGAGGAATGTCTCCGCAGGAGTGCCGATGAGAAAATCGAATGGGTCTTTGTGAATGATGAACCTCGCCTGCAAAACATGTGCAAAAGATTTAAAATAACTACAGATTTAAAGATTTTATTGACAATTTTAGGGCAAAACATGAAATAACATCAATCTATATTACAGACCTTTAAAGTTTCTACAAGCAGAAGAGTAGCTTTAGGTGTTCAGGCAAAGGCCTACGAACAGATCCAAAGTCTATCCCGAAAACTGAAGGTGACCAGACTTTTTATTTTAATTTTAATTTTAATTTATGTGATTAATTATGTATTTTTAGTTCATGTTCATAGACAACCAAATGTAGTCATGAATTTCAGCGATCAGGCAATCACACATTTGTTACAAAAAAAAAAGTCTACTGTACTCAGGTCTGATTAGGGGTCCTGTGAGTGGTGAATTGGTTTCATGAGGGAAAGACACCTTACATTATCCAATCCAATGCTGTTTCTAACTTATAAAACCCTGATACTTAAAGTTCCCAAGCTTATTATTGAAGCTGTCAAGTACTCTCAGGACCAAAAACATTTGAAATTCCTTTAACATAGACAAATTGTGCTTGAAGTGGATTTACTGGTAGGTCAGTTTAAAAACATCAAAGTAAACCATTTTCAATAAATCCATGTATCGATTGTCCATAGAACACTTTTAATTATAAACTATTCAGTGTCATATTCTGTAAATATTACAATTAAATGATCTTTTTGTCCTCATTTCGTGAATACACCAAAAGTAACTTACTGACCTGAAAGGATTTTACCGTTTGCATATTGTCTCCTCCTAATGGTGTTTCCCAGTTGTAGACGGATTGTTAACATAAATGACTGAAACTAGTTTGTGCAATTTTTCTTTCATCTTTACATCCCGTTATGGGGAGTCAAGGTCGAACCACAAATGTGAAATGGGAGGCGTTGCCCAAAAGTCCCCTCAGTTGACAGAACAAATTTGCAGCTCATTACGCATTTGTGGCTTTTATCAGCTGCGCAACGGGGGTGTCAGGCGCTTGGCCCTCGGATCACCTAAAGCACTGGCCCTCTGGGGCCGCACCACGCTCAGGACCCCACGTCACCTCGAAGAAAACTGTCACAGTCGACGGGCGCATCTGTGAATGGGTCCATTTACAGAGGGCAGATTACAGGAGCTGGCAGGGTCAGGAGAGGCCCTGGGTCCATGGGTCTCTGGGGCACTCTTCCCACTGACGCATCAGCCCCCCTCCCACCCCCACCCCACCCCACCTCGCCCCTCCTGGGGAAACCAGTCTGCCAGCGGCCCTCAAATCTTTATCCCGGTTCATCACCTCATCTGAAATCTTAATCTTAAATCTCACAGGAAATGATTGTGTGAAGATCAGAGTCAATGCCTCCAATACTGATAAAGCATCACTATAGCCGCATTTTGCAATGTATTCATCGACATCACAGGACTTAAAAGAGCAGGTCCTTAGTGAAACAGTGTCAGAAATGTGACCAGTTCACACAATAAATATATGTAATAAACAATAATGTGTTTGAGAGTGTAAAATCAATAATTTAATTGAAATTTCAAAACCAATATATCCAGTATATCAGTGAACCTTATTCTGGAGTTCCACCTGGTCTGCTGGTTTGTGTAAAAGTTAATTTGAGTTAATCAGTTGTTGAGTAACCAAGAAAGTCGTCAGACTCCGCTCCTGTCCTTGACAAGGGTTTAGGACCACCACAAAACATTTTAGACCATGTCGTTAATAACCGTATAAACTAAATGTAATATTTATACATTTTGTTGTGTGTTATTTTGCACTACATGTTGCACTATACACCCCCTCCGGTATTTCTGATAATATAAATAAGGGAGAAAAGACTTGACATGAATGTGGTGCAGCTCTGTATGTTTGGATGTTACCCCTACTTTCTGTCCTCCAGTTGTAGGCCATGCGGCTGTGAGCCTGCGGGTAGCTTCAATGGCTCCTGTCACCCTGAAACTGGGCGGTGCCTGTGTAAGCAGTTTGTGACCGGAGACAAATGTGACACCTGTGTGCCGGGTGCAAGTCACATGGACACCAACAATCACCTGGGCTGCAGCAAAGGTAGAAATGTGGGAGATCACAGCCAAAATGTGTAGATAAACAATACATATGACTTATCTATGCATTGATTTATCTATATGTTTTTTTTACTGTTGTTATTTTGTTAATCATTTACCCCTTGCTTTTCCTGTGTTGTGATCTTTGTTTTCTTGCGTTCTCCCATGGTTGAATCCAGGTGCTGAGACATTAGCAGTAAACATTTAGCTCCGTATGTGATGGCAGTGGGCACTTTTCTAGGCCCCAGTGACCTCCCATCCCCGGTCCTGGTTATCACTGGGGGTAAAACAAGCTCCCCTGGGATCTCTCCCTCTCCTCAGTATTCTGAGTATCTTCCTACAGATGAAACGTAAAATGGCTGTATGTGGCACAAACCTCCACCGGCTTGTTTATGGATCCCAATTTACAGCGGTGTGTCGCAGGACGCCCACCCGGCACCGAGGCTGTGGGAGATCACAGCCACTTTACATGCCTTCCCTTTTACGGCCCCTAATGCCTCTGCAGTTTGCAGGGGAAAAAAGGGGGATGGTTAATGTCTGAAGCTATTGCCCCACAAATCTGTTTTATTAAGTTAGCAGTTTTTATGCATAAAGCATGTTTGTTCTGGGGGTTTATTCCTAGTCCATTTTGTTCCATTTGCTAACATCCTGCAATCTTTAACCTTGTCACTTGCTCTTCCTCTCTGAAGATGACATTATGGCCTTGATGAATGTTAATGGTTTAAATTGGTGTTTTTTCACCCTCACCCACCCCTGTGTTCCCTCCTTCCCTCCACGTTCTGCTCCCAGCTCCATCTCAGCAGCCCCCTCCCACTGGCACGGTCCTGAGCTCCAGAACCATCCGGCTGATCTGGAGCCCCCCGGACTCCCCCAACAGCAACGAGCTCACCTACACCCTCCTCAGAGATGCGGCCGATATTCACACCGTCCACAGCTTCTACCCATTTGGTGAGAGTCGGCCCCTCCGAATACGGATTCCGCTGTTGTGGTGTGTCATACAGACAGCATCAGCCCCTCCTGATATGTCATGATATAATGTTCTTACACGCCATGTGTGTGTGCAGTAGATCACAGACAGGGAAATGAGTTTGTAAGGGGAAAGAGAATCGTACGTGGAAGAAGCATGTGCATGTGGAGATAGAACAATGAAATGTTGTGTGAGTGTGTGAGAGACCACATGAAAAAGGTTGTGTGTGAATCATCCTTTCTTGCTGATATTATCCTTGTTTATCCATGGTCCTTGTCATTGGATAAAAACGATGAATGCATACATAAAATTGAACATTTTACTGCTTTGATCTACAGCTTCCTTGAGTGCCAGATATTATTTAATTCCCATTGTGTATATATTTCTTTTTCTGCATTTTATTATTCCATGTAGATCCCCAGGTGTTTGAAGACAGGGACTTGTCTGCATACACAGTGTACACGTACCACTTGGTAACGCGCAGCATCCATGGCCAGACAAGCAGCGAGGTGGTCCGCTACCGCACCCTCTCTGGGGTCCCCAGATCCGAGGAGCTCCAGCTGTCCCTGGTGGGCCGGGCTGGACCAAGCAGCGCCACCTTCAACTGGACAGCCCCAAGGAACTCCTCTGGCCCTGTGGAGAGGTACGTCCTCAGCTCCACGGACGCCACAAGCAGGGAGCAGCGGGCCCACTACACTGGCCTGCAGACGGAGGCCTCGGCCGCCTTCCTGACCCCGTTCACCCGATACAACTTCACCCTGGAGGCCTGCACCAATGGAGGCTGTGCCCAGAGCGACCCCATCACCCTGGTCACCGCTCAGGTGCCACCCCAGGGGCAGGCAGCACCCCGAGTGAGCCCGGCCGGGCCCACCAAACTGCAAGTGGACTGGGATCCCCCAGTTCAGCCCAATGGTAAAAATCACACTGTTACGCGTCTTTGTGTTTCATTCATTTCTGTGGAACAGAGTGGACTGTAGTAGTATACTGGCAATGGTGTAGCACTGAATAAATAGAGCCAGTGCCAGACCTACTTCAGCATATCAGCATACTGAGCACTATTCACATTCCAGCATGTTTAAAGGCCATTTTGGTACTGTAGAATAAACCAGTCTGAAGCCACACTGCTGTTCACGCTCCAGCATGTTTAAAGGCCATTTTGGTACAGTAGAATAAACCAGTCTGAAGCCACACTGTTGTTCACTCTCCAGCATGTTTGAAGGCTGTTTTGGAACTGCAGAATAAACCAGTCTGAAGCCACACTGCTGTTCTTCATCTCTGGTCTGGATTCAATTAACATGAACCATGACTGATAATTAAATTTACTTTTTTCCTCTTTAACAGGGTTAATGGGCGTCAGTCAACCCCCCAATAGTATTTAGATCTGAATAACTTGAAATATGCTAAAATACATTCATACCATGTGACTGTTATATTTTAAAAAATCAAGCAAAATTTGGTGTTGAATAAAGTGGAAGAATTGTATGCGGTGCCAGAAAAATGTGGCAGCACAAAAGATTCATCATCTCAGTCTGTTTTCAGGTGGTAGCAATGCTTCTTTTTCTAACTTTGGTACCTCTGTATGTATAGCAGTCAGTATTAATAAAGACGTGCAGCAAATGTCCTTTGATGTTCTATAATTTTGAATACTAAGCAGGAAACAATGCAATTTATATGGTTCTTTGTTGTAGTAAAGACTCCTTTTCCTTTGCAAAGCCTCCCTCTTCAACTCTACAATAACAATAATGGGAAATGTGATTATAAAAATGGAATTTGACCTCATATGGGTCAAATTAATCTAGGGGAACATAATACTACAAAAGAAGAGGAATTAAGGATAGGCCTGTAAATAGCATACATTCTGGCAGTTTGAAAAAAAAAACATTTTAAAAACCAGTGGAATGTTAAAATAAAAGACAAAGATTAGTAGATTGGGATCGGTCTTCAACCTATCAACGACAGTACCAGTGAATGCATTTTTCTTTTATTTAAAAATCTTCTAAAATGAGATACAGGCCTATTATTCATTTGGTGATAATAGACTTAATTATATGTAAATATATTTATAGACCAGTGGAGACTTCTGAGCTTTAAATATGGGAAAACTGTACTTTTGAACTGTTAAGTGACCTGAAAGTTTTTTCATTGGTTTGTTTGATTAACAAATATGATGAAAAATGATTCTCTACTACTTGATTCCATCTCTTTCCCTTGTTTTTACAACATTAATGAAACAATTCTGATTTTAACAAAATATTCAAAAAACAATATTTGCTACGTTAAGATATTTTAATTGTATGAGAAGCGTTAATGGTTTATGAATTGCCGCTGTAGGTATTTTAGTTTACAGTTTCAGTACAAACTTAAATGCAGTTTGACTTACAGTACATGCTGACTTACCTGCGATGATGACTTCTGCATACTGCAGCGAGTCATAATTTAAACGATTTACAGTGTAACTGAAAACAGTTCAGAATGGTATTGTAAATTCCCTTGTGGAAATATACTTGTTAAGGTTGACATTAAAAACGTGTTTGCAGTGTGAAAATCACATTTAAATGAGTTGGATTCCTGCAAATTGCTAATGCAATAAAGCAACAGAGGCAAAGAGGTGTATGTAGTCTAACTATATTTAAATATATGGTTCATAATTGTTGAAATGTAAGTTAAAAAATGATTTTGAGGATGAATATCTAAAAATAACGAACAGCTTGTGTTTACAGTATGCGTAATTTGTTTGCAGGCGTAGATAAAAATACTGTAATTTCATTAAAACATATGTAATACCATAAGAGGAGTTAACTGTCAAGTAAATTATTGGTGTCAGTGTTATGTGGCGACGTCTGTTAAATGCATAATTGGTGATAGGCTAATTGGCACACCTGTTTATAATTATAATCAACTGCAGATTAAATGCAGGTGTTCCTGGCAGGGAAGAGGATGCTGTGTTAACTTCTAGCTTTTATGGGTTCTTAGTCCATCAGTTCTCATCAGCATTGCCAGCTTTGGTTTTTTTTAGCCAAAATTCCTGAATTATCACAAGATAATAAAATTACATGGATTGTTGTCTTAAAAACATGTAGATGATTACATACTTACATATTTATTTGTTGTAATAGCAGGGTGGACTCATACATGAGTGGTTATTTTGTGTGTTTACATAGTGAATACTTTGTTGGCATTTCGTCCTTATTTGTCTCTTTCCACAATGAATATTATCTCTGGATAATGTTATTTTATGTAGTTCAACATTAACATCACTGGTAGAATTTGTGTACTGTATTTCTGTATTTTACTTATTTATGTTTCCTATCCTCAGGTGTAGTAATTAGGTATGATGTCTTCATGCGTGGGCCCATTGATCCACAGGAGAGTTCAAATGGCTCGATCCCGGAGCGGCGGGTTTTCTTTAGCAGTGGTTGGCTGAACCCACTGTCAGTCCTGGAGTCAGCCAATGGGAATGCTATGACCCCACCCCACAGCAGCGTCTTAGTATCGGACCTTCAGCCTTTCTCCTCCTACCAATTCAGAGTGCTGACTGTCAACATGGCTGGCAGTGTGCTGTCTGACTGGACAACAGGGAGGACAGCTGAGGGAGGTGAGGGTCACAAATGCAATGCTGTGTAGTCTCTGTTAGTGTATGGGACCCATTAGTGTGGATGAACCTTGTCAGAAATCATAAGACCTGCACATATAATATTTGCCATTTCCCCTTTTAAATTTCTTGTCCATTCCTGTCCTTAATCTTTCACTACCTATATTTGCTTTGAGTCCTGTATGTATATCATACAAGCCAACTTTTAAAAATCATTTATAATGATTGACTGTGCTAGTCAAAGCCTCTATTTAAGTGCCTGTCACATTCAAAAACAATTTTTTCTTTTTTCTGTTCAGTCTTATTATTACTCGGTGTGCTTTAATTTGGAAAGTGCTTTGAACATAATACATAAAATGTATCATTGCTTATCATTAGTATCATCACATCAAAACGGAAACACTGCTGTGATACCAACTGAGTTGGAAAGTTAGTCCAGTAACAAGATGTGAGAATTTGTACTCCTTAAACTCTGTGTAATTATATGAATGTATTACTTGCTCATTTGCAGCTTTTGTGTTGCCTATAAACATTAAAGCTGCATTATTTATAATTGTAATTGTTGTAATTAACAGGGACAATAGCCTCAGAGTAAATAAAAGTTGCTTTGAACAAGGGGATGGTGAGAGGCACTTAGTTATATCATTTGAATTCCAAAGTGGTGATATGCCTTATCAGAGCAAAACTGTGCCCCAAACAATATTTGAACTACTGTGTAATAACCATAAATTACATTTCACATAGCAAAGTGTAGCTCTGTGGCATGGGAAAAATCCATATACTCTCTCTGTAAATGTATTACTTTCGTCAATCTGATATGGAAGCCATGAACTTCAAATTCCTTTGGAGAATTGATTTTCGATAGAAGCTTATTATACAGAGCGAAGTGAAGAAGCTAGTGTTACAGACGCTGTATGACAGCTTCTCGAAATGCAAACATAAAATTTGCATGGAACATGCATTGTTTTGTTTTGAGTTTTTTTTTTTCCTTGATACCCTGTTAGAAAAGCTTGCTGTGCAGTCTTTAGTTCTGGTGAACAGACCTGAGCAGTAATAAGGGCTGGGAGACAGGTAGAAATCCTTTAAGTGTTTCTGTCAGCCATGTTTTCACATTCTGACACAAAAATGTGAAATCCAGACTTTCATTTTCATATTTGGGCATGTTACTCTTCGACAGAGACAGAGCACACTTTGATTTATTGTACTTTACAGCTTTACCTGTCAACATTTTTATTAGTTACTTAAAAAAGAAGCCATTTTTGGCAAGGCACATACCAGTATATGTATTTAAAATACACATCTAAAAATAAGTCTTCTTTGGCAGAAAAATACCATGCAAAACAATAATATTAAATCTATATTCACCATTTTAGATTTAGAACCACACACAATCCTTTATTCATTATATATGGCTTGGGTGAGCATTAAAATTATTTACCTTTTACTGGTCAAATGTTTTTAAGTGCTGTCCTTTGTTTCTCCACATTTTTGCTCTATAAAGTCTGGTCATTGACGCTCTTACCCAGGATCCCTGTCTCTGCCCCACAGAACCCCATGGGATGCCAGCTCCCCGGGTGACCTCTCTATCTGCGTCTTCCCTCATGGTCAGCTGGGAGACGCCCCTGGACGGTGATGCCAGGGGAGTGGTGACTGAATACAGAGTTAGCATCCAGCAGGAGCAGGCGTACAGCCCATTCGCTCCTCCAGTCATCTCGCAGGTTCCTCATTTTGCCATTTACTATTATTTTTGGCACTCTTCAGGCTATACATATATAGAATATTACATCTTTTCATTTTCTGGCTTGGATTCTTGTATCCAAGAATGGAAGGTTTCTTCCCATATTTGTACCCACAGAAAAGGCAGTGAGACAGTAAACAACACAGATAATGAGCTGTGTATTATGGTCAAACATGGGGAAAAAACATTTTTATTCTAAAGAAATTGTTCTAAAAAACATTTTTAACAAGTACACACCTCCCTCTGTACCACAACAAAGCGAAGTAGGATACTATTTGAATACTAAAACAAGTGATGAGCAACAGCAAGTTTCGTATTTGTCAAGTAACATAGGTGTACAGTATACTGCTATACACAGTGTAGTCCTTGTATTCCTTGGTGACTATATTTATTTCTCCATGTATTTGGTTTTTCTGAAATACTCCGATAATTCAGGAGTCACATTTGCCTCCCTTTTGCCATCTCAGAGGCACAATGAGCACAAGGGTTACCATGCCAATTCTCTCTAGAATGTTAAATACTGTTAATACCGCCAACTGTCATCCATATCAGGATCACCCTTCACTTTAACAAGCCTGGCTTTTTTAAGGATATTTTATGAGCTTGGTTCTTCTTAACAGTTCTATTTTTAATTGGATTTCTTTATCTTTGGTCGTAATTAATGCAGTACGTTGGTATTAGTGGTTAATATGTTCATCAGTAGAACACAGATATCTCTTTAATAAATGAGTCAAGTCAGCTGTCTGAGTGGATGAGCCATACTCTGCTATGTATCTCCTGTGAGCGTGTGGAAAATGCTTCGCTTTGCTCAAGTAAGCTATCTGTGAGCCTGAGGTATATGCTATATGCTTAGTTATGCTGCAGGTTGATAATAATAAAAGCCCTGAAAGTCACTTGAGAGAGAAGCATTATGGCACAGCATAAATTGATGCTGTGCATTCGGACCATGCCATATCTGTAGGGGGTTTTGACTGAGCTTCTCTCTCATTTTATGTAAGGTCCTGTACAGTGCCTCACCAGAGGAGCGGTCCTACATTGTGAAAGGACTGAAGGCCTACCGAGCCTACAACTTCACTGTGTCTCTGTGCAACAGCTTGGGCTGTGTGTCCAGTCCCCCAGTCTCAGGTCGTACAAAGCCAGCAGGTAAGAAACTGATGTGATTATTGTTACATCTCCCAGCACTCTAGCTCTCTCACCGTAATATCCACAATGCAAATTTTGGGGGTTTTACTTTTACTTTAGTTTTTTTCATTAGTTTAACAAATCACAATATCTGCAGTATGCTCCTGCAGAATGCAAAAGTATAGTACTGTAGTGCATGCAATGTACATGGAACTATACTATCAAACTGGACAAAGTTGGGGAATTAAAAAAAAAAAAACATGTAACTTAAAACACACATAGTTTATCTGAAAATAAGTTCATCTCTGAAAATATGATTTTGATAGGGATGTGTTCTTTTTGAACTTTTTATACTTCACATGCAGGGCTATTAAAGTAATGTCATATTGATTAATACAACGAAGAGGTGGTGTATTTGCTGTGTAGCAAAAATGCATTACTCCGTTTGAATGTGTTCTTTCAAAAACAAGTACAGTGTATTTGTAGAGATGCTGTTCAAATTACACTATACACAATGTCAACATTCTGTCTGTGAAGTGTGAGTTAAATATTTGCTCCTTTGGAAAGCAATTTATTATTTGACATATTAAAGCGGCAGTTCAATGAGTAGAAGTGTTTTATGCAGACAGAGCTGTCAAATGGTATTGAATAATTACACAAAATTGATGTTTAAAAGAAACTTATCTTTTAAATTATTCAGCCTAGTCTGTATATAAATGCTACATTGACCATGTTTTTTCTTTTTTTTCTTTTTTACTGAAGTTACACATACAGTTGTAACTCAGGTTTAGATTGAAAATGATTTTTGTTTTTGTTTTCTCAGAGTACACATATTGAAATAACAGATGGTTAAAATAGGACCCTTGCATTGCATACATTTGTCTCCATGTTAATCTATATTGAAAGTCAGCCCTCAAAATAGAGCCTTTAATAGACATTACCCCCAAGCCCTTATACCATGGTTCATTTTCAGTTTTTGCACCAAATGGTTTTGATTAGAATTAATGTTAGCTGCAGGGTGGGCATCAATTCCATTTCAGTTCAGTCAATTTAGTCCATCAATGGAAATTCAATTCATGAACTGAAAAATCTTCACAATGTTTTATGATGATTTTTCAGCTAATAAATTAAAGTTAACTCAATTCCTGAATTTACTGAATGGGAATGGAAATACTCAACTTAGCCTGACTGTTCCTTCCAGGATGCAGTTGAGAATGTGCTTCCACTAGCAGTTACAGTATAGTCTTTGCCAAATGATGTGTCAAAACACCGAACAGACCAGAACCTCAGGAATCTCTGTGGTTTAACACATGGGCAGTTCTTGCATGAGCTTATGCTGGCCTAGTTTACCAGCAGAGTATAAGAGTTTGTACTGACTGGTTTAGACAGTGGCACACATGCTAACTACCATTACTCCTGAATCCAACAATAATTATTATGTTGAGGTAATGCATAGCATTCTATTACATTATGTGCTGTAATCAAGTTTTTTCCTGCTCCAGACTGATAAGGTATGTCAGGTTATTCAATTTTTATCAAGAGATTTGTGTCTGTTGATTACATCTATAATTTAAATAAAGATAAACTCTTTTTTTCACTTTAGGTTCCTATATGTATTTACCCACATTCCATCCTCCGTAATGAACCTAGTATATTGGGCTTATAAATTGACTAATTTTCAGATTTTGGGTATCTTAAACCCACATTTTTATACATTGTAATTGCAAGCCTGCATGAGCAGGTTTGTAGCATTGCTTTTACTTAACTATGCTGCTTAAAACTCTGCTACATGGAAAAAAAATAGGGTAGGAGAGGTTTACTTTGAGCCTTTATTCACCATGAACAGTATTATTTCTTTGGCATAATGGTTGCCTTTTTGTGATAATCTGGATAACAAGAAGCTAGATATGTGTGGCTTATTCTTATGGCTCACTAGTTACTTTTCCATTGTTTTTGTGTTGATCCATTTTGTACCATTGCTTACTAGCTAGTCCTTTACCTCATAAAACAGATTTACCCAACCAATCTGTATGTGAACTATTGTTTTTGCAACACAGTTTGCTGTCTCCTAACTAGTGTTGTTTAGCAGTGGTATCACATCTCCCTTTGTCCAATTTTACATTTCTGATCAATGGAAAGTACGATTGTGTTTTGGTTTAATGTTTGCTTGTTTGCTGTAGTGTTTGAAATTGATAAAACATACTTGGAATCTTAAGTTGGGGTTTATACACCATTTTTCCAGCTCCCTGAGGTTCTACTGTACTTGGTTAAATAGATCCTGTATGTGTGTGTGTGTGTGTGTGTGTGTGTGTGTGTGTGTGTGTGTGTGTGTGTGTGTGTGTGTGTGTGTGTGTGTGTGTGTGTGTGTGTGTGTGTGTGTGTGTGTGTGTGTGTGTGTGTGTGTGTATGTATGTGAAATAACTGTACTGTCAATTTTTCCAATTTAAACTATGCACATTGTCCCAGACAGAATTGGTAACAAGAAGGTAATTCTCCTTTTAATATTAATGAAGTGGCTATAATGGAATGTGTCTGTCAATGAGCGCAAAGAGATTTTGTTTCAAAGGAGCCTTGTTTTTGGTGGTTAGCAGTGTGACAAACAGACGTTCTGTAAGAAGTTCCAAAGCTCTATCTACCATGTTTTAACCTTCTGGCTAAATGGAACAAACAAGGAATGGAAAGTACATCATCAAACCTATAAGTACACTACCAATTTCTTAGTACTTTTTGAAGTGGCTTTGTAAAACTACCTCCATTCATACAATGGCAAGATCTGCAAGTTCCTTTTATAGTCACTTACATTCCACACAAAATTAAGTGGATCAAACCAACTAATAAGTAAATGGGAGAAGTTAGCAAGTGCTTAATTCCACTGCAATAGGTATTTAACATTTTTTATTCTTAAACCTTTTTTCTATCTGTAGGTATGTTTTAGTGAACATGAAAACATGGAATTTTCAGACAAGGACAAATAAAATAGTATATAAATGACAGTATTATCATTTGAAAAATAGATCAGTGATATGATTTCCAGACAGCCTGTGACACCAACTCATAACCACGGGGGTTGTAAATGATATCTTTTCATATTTAATTTGATTTGACTGTAAGTGGGTTTTAGGTTTATCTATTTTAAATAATCTCTCTGCAGTTAAGGATTAATGTTGGGAACTGATTCTTCCCCCCCTGTTCTAAACTAAATCAGTTTCTCTCAGGATTATCCTCAAAATTGTTTTTCCTCTCTCTTAGTGACTGATATTGAGTGCTCAGTTAACCCAGTTTGCAAAATAGCTTGATATGTGAATTTAAAATGTTTTAATAAAAAAACACCCTTAAGGTTGGTATAATTAAATGATGCATGCTTGTGTTTTATAGCATTTTCGTGTACACAATAATTTGGAGAAACTTGACCATCTTTTCAAATGACCATCTTTTCATTCATCCCTGCAACTACTGCTAACCAGCTACTGCTACCCATTTTCTAATACATTTATTTTGCATTTAATATTTTGCATTTAATTTTATCCAACAGAGCAAGCTATCTTCCCTCTTTTCCAGTGAAGAATTAAATCTGCATCATTTGAGCGCAGGGTGGTCAAACACAAAGAAATGTACTTTCATCAGAACCATTTTTTAAAAGCATAGCGCTTCATCCTCGTTGTGAATCCCCCCCCCCAGCCCCGGGCCATATACCACACAACTCTTCATATTGTCTCCGGCAATAGCCATTGTTGAGAATTCTTACAGGGTTAAAGGCGCTGTATGGTTATTCTTGTTTCCCTTTTTTCCATGTTGTCTCTCTTGTTGTTATTTACCTTTTTTATTTAATTGCCCAATGGCCTTAAAACAATCCTTCAGTAAGGACCAAGAGCGCTCAGTACTTCATTTGTGGCATAAGAGGGAAATTCATTGCACGGCAGTAAAAACAATTTACTGTTAATTACAAGGAGAAAAATGTGCTGTAGCGCACTCCCCGATTGCCATGAATCATGGAGCACTCCTGGAGATTTATAACGAATATGTAAGTAGGATGAATTAGCAGGGTTTAATAACAGAGGCACAAATCATGCAGACTTCAAGAAGCTTTAATTGATACACTAGAATGTGATGGGCATGAATCACTCAGCCACTCAACGGCACTGTAGCATATGGTCAACTCAATATGCTGCATCTTAAAATGGTTTGGGTGTCATTGCCTCTTCCGCTTGCTGGTAGAGATTGTCTTTTGTAAATAAATAGATCATTTCAGAACTGTTTGCTAAATATACATGGCAAAACAGCTTTTTATATCTGGACATATCGGTTTTATATTTTTTTATTTCTGTGCATATCTTTAGTATATTTTTAAGATGTTTTTTATTTCACTTGCTTAATAATATTCAGATGCTTTTTAATCCCTGAAAATAATTCATACAGTATATCAATATTCAAATCACACACACACATATATATATACATACATACACACACACACACACACACACACACACACACACCTGTTGTATTTGAAAAGAGGGAGGGTTTTGTCCCATTTCTATTTGTGGGGTTAACCATTTCCACCAGCACAGTTGTTTTTTATATGACCTTTCCAGGTTCTATGCTTCTAAAACAAAATGAGGAGTTAGAACCAATTGCAGCAACATGCAGGGCCTGGAGGAGACCATTCACTGCATACTCTGTTATACATTAACTGTGGTGTTGTACTACTCCCCAAGCCATGCAGTTAATCCTTTGTTATGTTCTGTGCAACTAAAAATGCCTTACTTGCAATAAAAAACACACAAACAAACGAGCACATCACATTAATTCTTAGCCAATTCAATCTCACTGCAAGCAGGTGAGAGTCCCTGCAAGACTGTGCGTCCCATTAGCCTTATTTTCCTAGACCTCGGCCAGGATTTAATGTTGATGATTGCAATCTATTTGATCCTTACCTAGCTTTTATGACTGTTTGTATACGCATTACACATTACTATTATATCGATGCACCATTAGACAGAATTACCATCTGTTCAAAGGCAAAAGGCAGCATCTGTTTTCCAATTTTTTTTCCAGAATTAAATTATGTTATATTCCTCTAAATACAATGAAGCTGAAATGAATGGTGTGCTGTTTAAAGTTACCTCAAGTAATAGGCTTCTTAATGGCTTTAGTTCACCAAATAATTTTGTTTTCCTGCATTTTTGATTTTCAGGCCCTCTGGGTCTGTAGGCAGATGAGAATGAGGATATTGCTAATTTACTTAAACAACTTCCAAGTAGTATTTTAAATGGGTTTTTGATGTTTTGTAAGTGAAAACATCCATTTCCCTATAATCTTTGGCACACACTTGAAGTCTGTGTCTCTGTTGTGTTTTATTTGATACTGCAGCCAAATGTTTTAGTTTCAGTACGATCCGTTTCTACACAAACAGCCTAGTAGACAAGGGGATGCACTGACTTTCCAATGCCTTCGCTATACAGCATCATCTTATTTCTTTATGTTTGGGTTTATGTTGTGGCTTCAGTTATTTTTAAAGACGTCCTTCTGTCAGTTACGATTCAGTACCGTTTTGGATCTTTTCAGCCAACGTCTGTAGAACACATAATAAAAATTAACTACAGTGGCTTGCCATTATAAACCTCACATCACATATACTGTAGTTACATGTAGCCAACGCAGGGCTATACTGTTAATTTCCCTGGATTGTTGGCTGCTTTGTCTCACAAAGACTCCATTTCTAGAAACCTATCCTATCAGTTGTGCCAATCAGACATTGTGGTTAAATCTTGCTACTATTGCATACAGTAGGAAGCCATAGTTTTTGCAGACCCTGTAGCCTGACAGAACCTGTAATGGTGGAAAGCAATGTAGTGAGTCTGAGTAGTGACCTGTCCCCAGTCCCATAGGTTGACTCGTCCATTAGAGACTCTGTGACTTACTTAGAAATGTTATGCGATTGAAATGGTGAAGATTTATAAATACTGATGAATAAAAAAAAACTGATCATGACAGTCAAATTTTAAAACCATTTTAATACTAGTAATAAATTCTTAACAGGAGGATCCATATTTGTGTTAGCCAATTACCAGCATTCTCTGTGCCAATGCTAGGAGTATGCATCTCTATGTTTTGAATATACTTACAGTCCTCTTGTTGATCAGATACACCAGTGATGGTGTAGGGGCATGTGTTTAAAAAATGTGCTTAAGTTGTTTTTCTTCAGTGGTCGTCTAAACTGTACAGTGAGCAAGAAATGATGCATTGAGAATTTTTAACCATGGCTTTCAAGTCAGACCGTGACAATTACAACCTCTGATGTTTTAAGAAGTTCAAACTGCCATTTCTCATGCAAGCTATGGAGGACTGACTGACTATTTATATAATGGCCATAAAGATACAGTTTTATTTCTGCCTGGTATCTAACTGGGGTATGCATATTTATTCCTGAGAGGATTGGGCAATTATGCAGAAATCAATACTTTTCTTGTTACAGAAATAAGTATTACAGTGCATTTAGGAAGGCTGTGACCTGACAGCACATAAAAAAACAGCCTATATAAGAAGTCTAAACATGCTGGGTAGTAATTGTTCCTGGGCATTTTTTTTCAGTGATTTAGCTTCTGGCCATTTATGGCTGAGTTTGCTCCTTCATTAAAATGTATAAGGCAACATTAACCTTTTTTGTTGGACTGTTAACCTTATTGTCGAAACATCATCAAACATAGTAGTTTTTTTTTTTTCTCAATCTCATCTCGGCACAAAACACTGCATGCTTTGTTGGACACGTCAGTACAGGCATGTTAGAATATATGTTATTGCATATCAATTAAATGTTGTTTTTTCACCATAACTAGAAATCAATGTACAACAATCCATTATGATGAAAGGGTAATAAAAATACATGCACGGTGCAGAAGCTCAGTCCTCACCACTTTCGATCTAGTGGCTAGCATCATTTACATGTTTCCAAAGAAGTAATTGTAAATGACTTTCACTCTGTGAATAAGTAGGCTTGCTGTTACCTGCTTTTTCATTGCTCATATTGATACGACTCCCTGCCACTGCAAGTTCCCTCATTAGCAGGTCAGCTCCCTCCCATCACCTGCCTTTGAATCATATGTGAAAAAAGGGAAAAAAGAGTACCTTACTATCTCTAAAAGGAGCCTTCACCGCCCATTTGCCAATGGGACCAATCATTTAGCAGAACTTACTTTTTTACTACTTATGTTCCATAAAGAAGAAATGTTCACACACTTCACATAAATCCTATTAATTCAGCAAGGGAAAACTTAAAATGATATCAGAGTTTCAATTATATAGACTGAAGTAATATTGATTGAGTGTAATTTATAGCTTGTATGCACAGATAGGCCGGTGAAGACAACACGTCCATATCCCATTTAAAGCTTTTATTAGTTCTTTTCCCGGAGATGGCCTCACACACAGAATGGTCTAAATGCACATAGGATGTGTCAGGCTCAGGTAATTTACTCCCTCTCACCGTATATGAGAAAACCAATTAGATCATTACAGCAGGGACGACAGTGCCTGTGGAATGACTTTAAATGTATGTTTTTTTTTGTCTCTCTCTCTTCTTACTATTCTTGCCTTTTTATTCCTATTTTCACACCAGCTCCAGAAGGATTAGGTCCTCCCAAATTAAAAGGATTGAACATGACAGTGATGGAGGTGTCCTGGGACCCCCCACGTGAGCTCAACGGGCCGCCCCCCCTCTATCTCGTGGAGCGGACGGATGTCTCGCTCTCTGACCCCCTCTCCCCCGTCCTCCAAGGAACCCGATTCCCAGGACACGGCTATTTTCGTTTCCCCAACACCACCCTCCCTGTCAACACATACTTCACAGGTGCGTTCCTCCACTATTCAAACTGCCTTTGTTGCTAATCTGCTCATACCACTAAACTGCAAAACAGTCAAAGTAGACTAAATTGAGTCTTAGTGCCTGTTAATTTTATATTAACTTGATGACATCTCACAACTCTGTCTAACTTTCAACTGTATTAATCCTTTATAACAAAAGTGATGTTTTCAGTTTTTACATGTTCATTGTAACCATGTGAAAAAACGTAAGTGTTACACTGTACAGTGCTGAGAGGTAAGCTTGGGATGTCTGAACTGAAGTAGTGTGAGATATTTCTCAGCTTTTTTAGGCTTCATGAAATCTTATGGTCACCTAAAATGAGTTTTATATATGAAGTAAACAATTTAGTCATATTAAATGTCAAAGGGTCCCTGTGCCAAATAGTACTGTTTAGTTTATATAAGTTGGTTGAGGTATGTTGAATCTCAAAATTCAGCCTTCAACCTTTACCTTAGTCTTTGTCATGTTGCCTTTATGTTACATTTGTAGTGGATTGATTGAAATTTTATTTCAGCTAGATGATTGTTAATTGATCCCTCTGTATCCTTCTCATTATTCCTTGATGTTTTGTACTGTTGAGATGTGCAGCGTTTGTGTTCTTGAAGAACACCAAACATATCTTTGGCTGTTTATCTGCTGTAACATAATTTGCAATGGCGGCCATTTCATCTAGACGTTGACTGGTGTACATGATGCTGCGTTGCACATATTCAGATTTACATTATTCTTCAATTTGCATGGTTGACACCTTATGTATAGCTGTGGTGGTAGTTTAAATCTCAATACCTTAATACCGTTAATAATGTTGGCAAGAGTGTAGTAACAGTTGCCTGCATACTAGATAAGCATTTATATTGTGGCAAACCTCTGGTTGCACAGTTCAAACACAGAAGACAGTCTGATGTGAGAAGTTCTATTGTGTGTTAAGCAGATTCTGCAGTGCCAGGGAAAGTACTACATACTATTTGTATTAAACAGAGACAATTAGTACATCCTCTCTTGGAAGTAAGAAACATTAAATTGGCTTTTGAGAAGTGTGCATATAAATGGCTAACCCTTTCTGACCTTGCAATTTCAAGAAATGAATGGCCATTTTCCCCCTAACTCTATTAACATTTAGCACTGCAATTTCCAGTTTTCCTTAAATAATGACAAACGGATAAATCTTTATAAATCAAGCCCTAAGTTGAGTTCAGCTCTCCCCTAATTGATCAATGGGCGCAGTCAGTTGGAGAGCTCGTCCTTGGGCCTGGCGCGATTATAAATGGGTACCAACTAATGAAGGAGGGGAAGAACAAACCAGAACAAACGCCACACATCTGTCAGCTCTGTTTCACCAATCTAATACCCTTGGAATATGAATTACGCTTTCCACAAACTCAGGCCTCTCAGACAGCACTTGCATTACATAGGGAAATGTGCTAGCCCCCTTCTCCTGATCAAATTAACTTTTATGAAGTATAATGGGTGAAGTCCCAAAGACTCCTTTTGACTGTACGTAATGAAATATTGCTGATGGCTCTTTTATTGATTGTTCAAGAATGTATGGAGTTTTTTATGCTGAGGATTAAGAGCTGTAAAAATAAGAATTTTACAGCTAGCGATGAGTAACAGGAAAAAAATATAATTATGCATTTGGAAAACATGAATTAATCACAGTACATGTAGACAACATTTACAAATTACAGCAACACACACAGTATGTGAACATTAATGTTTATAAGAGGGGGGTAGGTCCTCATTTTTATTAATGTTGATTATAATAACCACTTTTACTCTGCATGGCCATAACTGAGGGTAACTTTTGCCCTGTTCCATCACAAGTGCTGGTGTAATGCTATGTAAAGGGATAGAGTCTGCTAGCACTGTAACGGTAAGGGCTGGTTTGAAAGGAAGATGGGAAATTTGCTGTTTCCCTCTTTTGTTTGAGGAGTCATCCTTAGTGATATGTATCTATGCCTGCCTTCCAAATTGGTTTCATCTGTATTTGTTACTAAATCTGATTTTCCTTGGTGACAGGAATACAAAAAAAGAAATAGTCAGAAACAGAGAAACAAGACTTCTGCTATTATATTGAGAAATGTTAAATGATACAAATTATTTTCCTTAATTAATTTGATTGATTGTCAAATGGACTTCAGTCAGTGGAAAGTAGAGGGAAACTTTGTACAGACATCATTAGTTTTTCCCCATTTAAAGATTAATCATGAAAAGCTCTGGCTCTTTAATTCTGTAATTTGTATATTTAATGGGGTGCTGCAGAATCTATGACAGTAATTAGCATTTCCTGAAAACTCATTAATACGCAACAGCTTGATTAATGCAGCAATAATGCTAACATGACTGAAGTTATTCAGGTTATGTTCTAAGCAGATTAAAGCCAAACAGTCCTGTTTGTTTTACTTATGCTGGATATAATAAACTTACAAAAAGGGAATAAAACCCTATATCTGTCTTCCAGGAGGTTTTGAAAAAATGATGTCACTTTCATTTCCATTGTAAGATTTTTATATCCTTTTGTTTTCAGTACTAAACTGTAGAATCCTCTCTACAATTATCTAAGTTGCTGGGTTGTTTAAATTCTCTTTGTAGCCAAACTATTTTATTGATTTTTTTTTTTTTAATTTCAGTTTAAAAGTTGTAAATGTAAATTCAGGAAACTGAACAGAAGCACCTCTGATTACAAACAATGATTTTATTTGTGAATTTAAGTGACTGCTAAGCCACCCGTTCCACTGAAATACACATGCACTCTCTTATCCATTGTACTTCCACACAAGCTGATGACTATTATCCTCACTAAAGACTACAGAGTACTATAGGAGTGGTTGTACCAGTCGGAAGGATAGACATATCTCACTGATGCCAACTGATTGCCAGTGAACGTCTGACATGTACTTAACCGAAAGTAGTGCAGTAGTAATCTTGTCTTAAACCCAGTCCTACTCCAGGAGAGCCAAAGCCAATTGTATAACGCTGCTGTATTCTCCCTGTAGTAACCTTTTGTTTTTGAATTAAACAAAGCTTTGAAAGTAACACCCAGCCCAGTCTAGCGATGAGCACCTGTACCAACTAAGCCACTCAAGCATATCATTTTTCATTTGATTTGGATAGATATGCCCTAGCCTCGAGGACACACGCAAATGGTGCTGAAGCAGTATTTATTAATTTACGGCTTGTCCAGAGTAAATCTATCTGCCAAGTTTTTTTTTTTTTTTCCTGCTTGCATTCTGACCCCTGATTTGTCAGCGCTTTCCTCTGAACCTGCATCTGTGTCTCTTACCATCTAAAGTATCACTTATTCTGTTCTCAGTTAACTCATGTGCATTTGCAAAATCACAAATGACTCATTTACACGCTATAATGCGTAGTGTATGTTTTTTTTAACCATACTGTGTAATTTGTGAAATCATTCATGTTTTGTCATTCTGTACGGATTACCGTAGAACGTTTAAGAGGATGGTGAAGACTTCACCAAATCATCCTCAGAAGTGATTTCAGGTCGCACCAGTATATAAAGTTCCCACACAGACTAAGATCTTAACCACTGTAAGCATCAGAGTTGAAAATTCAGATGGCATACAGCGTATATCCAGTTTTTGGTTTCCAAAGCACAGAGAAGGATATACAAGAGGCGTAGGAAAGGCTCAGGGAAGGTCAGCGTGTCTTATGCACGGTTTAGAAGGCTTGAGTTATGACGATAGATTAAAAGAATGGAATCTCTTTAACCTAAGCAGTCAGCATTTGAGTGGAGATCTAATTGGAGTCTTCAAGATATTACACAGACTAAACAAGGTTGAAGCGGAGTATTACTTCAAAGTTGCTTTTTTTTAATCGAACTTGAGGGCATACATGGGAGCTTAGTAGGAGTAGATTTAGACTGGATGTAAGGAAGCACTATGGTTAAAAGAAAGGTACCACTGGGACACTTTATCCCAGTAGCTAAGGGAACATCTAGGCAAGGATGATAAGGTATTGTCAGGGATAGGACATAAACTGGCTCGTTTCTTATAAAACTCTTTTCCTCACATTGGTTTCTCACATGTTTAATAAGGTAATTACATTCAGCTAGGTTTCTACATAATTTGATCACAGAACACTTCACCAGTGTAAACTTTTTTTAAACTTGAAAACATCTCTAGCAAGAGAAAAGCTCAACCTGTGTAGCATTCAGAGGAACCTCCTTCACTGTTAAATACCTTTTTCTCCACAGCGGCTTGGATATACTAACCTATATTTGTCCTTAACTTTTACATGACATTACATAAGGTGACATTTTTTGTCAATAAGAAAAGTTGGCAAATTATTATTGGGGGATTAATGAGCACGCTAGGTTGTGTTTGTGATGAAAAGAAAATGAAGGCATTTTTTATGCCTTATAAACAGTGAGCACACCTGACGCGTAGTATTTATGCATCCTCTTGCGTTGGCTCTTCATGGTCTCTGTACTGTGTGTTCTCTGGCATTGCTTTATAGTGATATCAGTTTGACTTACTGTGAGATCATATGTTTTGACTTCCAATGAGAGTCTGTGGTTTAACCCCTGGTTGGAGAAAGTGCTTTGACTCACAGTGGGAGGTTGTCCTTTGAATCCTGGGGAGAGTCAGTGCTCATGCTTGTGTTTCCTCAGGCTTCCAGCTGAGCTTCCGCACAAGAGCAGAGGAGGGCCTGATTCTGTGTGCCATCTCTCCTGGGGATCAAGAGGAGTACATCGCCCTACAGATGCGCGGCGGTCGTCCGTTCTTCCTTTTCGACCCCCAGGTACTGACCTTTGAGCGTGTCTCCTTTTCTGATTTTTTTTAAAAAGTGTCACATATTCATGTTGGGTTAGCTTGCATTGATGCAATACTTTCCACCCTGATTGGTTGAAACTAAGTGGGTTGAGGCATGATTACGGCTTAGATCAGGTACCTGTCGTGAAATCAGACTGTTACTGTGGGCCAGTAGAGGGCAGCAAACTTTATTCCAATTCAGGTGAAAAAAAAAAATCCACCAACATAACATTTTAGTAGAGGATTATGAAGCCCATGTCTTGACAATATTGAGCCAACTGATGACGAAAAGGATTGTTGAATGATGAATCCTAACCCCTAACCCTAACCCTAATCCCCAAACTGTGGAGCTGTAGGTCAAATTGTCATGCAGATTGTATGTTTTAGAAACGTTAAATCATTCCTTAAAAAATAGGTGCTCAATGATTAAAAATGCTGTTCATATGAGTCATAAATCCAGATTAATATATGTTTATTGACTCATACATCTCAGAATTTGATGGAAATTTTGGAAAACAAAATCCTTACAAGACCACTAACTATATATTGTGGCTGGCTGTGAATTTCTGTCATTTGTTCATTAAATATTGCATTGACATGTCTGATAATCATGTCTGATAATCATAATGTACAGGTTAGGAAAAGATTTTAAAAAAGATAAGAGTAAACACAGCCAAAATGAATAAACCAGTTATGACTGATTCCCTATTCTTTCCACATCATTGTTGTGAGAGAGAAACAATTTGTTTTTATTACATTAAACCGGTCCAGTTTTTGGCAGTGGGAGAAAAAAAAACTTTCAAAGTACAGCAATGTTTGAATTGGACTCCAATTAACTTGTTACCCACAGACATTCCCTGGGAATACCAATAGAATTCTAATTAAGACACAGCACCGTATTAACATGGAGGAGAGAGTCGATCGCTCTGATGATGAAAGCAATCACGGAGGATGCTCTGCTCATGAGTGTCCTTAAGAGTACCAACGCTCTCCCCGCCAATAACGCTATGCCAAATTTCACCAGTTTTGCATTTACAAATACAATTTTGTTAGGGTAGTCTGATAATTAAAACTAAAAGTGGTGTCATGCCCAATTAATGTCCCCTGGTAGCATGCCCATTAGTTCCCCCATTAGTGAATTCAACAATTCTAATGGGATTACTACTATGGGATGTTAATTGGGCGTGACACAGGAAACTGGTATGCTTCCCCACACACCCTTTCTAATGATGAAATTAATTAGCATTTTATTAAACGCTGTCTCATGAAAGGATATTTAGTTACTGTAAAGGCTGTCACAAATGATGCCGCATTCCAAACGGCCTCCTTATTGCTGATTACAGTGTGCGCTGAGTTTTGGTGGGCACTTGCCCACAGCATGAAACCCAGCAGGGCCCAATGGGGCTGCATGAGTACTGAAATTAGGGCCCATGGAGAACACCCTGACTGACTGGTCTGGTCTTAGCACATCTGACAAACACAGTGCTTGGCCACTTAATGCTAATACGCAAGGGCAGGATCCTCGTAAAAGTGTCATTTTCATGAACGGAACAAAAGTGCAAACCTCGCAAGGCCGGAAGAGGCTGGACATCAAATGGCTAGGAGGTGTGACAACAAATGTTTGTGGGCAAATGGTCATATTGACTGCTTAGGAATGCATGAAATTCTGCCTCAGCCCAGAATTTTGTACCTGCCTCTCTTTCTTGCTCTTCAGCATTGGAAAGCAGTGTGCTGCATTTGTGGAAATACATAGAATAGAACACATTGCCTGTGTTATTGTGCCATGTCATTTTTGTCATATTTTTTTCTTGAATGAAACCACATGGGACTGATTTAATGAGGCTTTGTGTAATAACAAATGTATGCAGGTAATTCAGAGCACAGTAAAATTTATAAGCATACACTTTACTGTATATATGTGTTGTTCAGCATTCATCTCCTCCTTCATATTCCCAATCTATGCATTTCTAGATGCTAATGAAAATGAACATTTGTTAAATCCCAAATCTTTTTAGTTTAGAGTAAGGGTTCGAACCTGAAGGCAGTATTCTTTACTCTACCCAAATTTACAACATTTATTATGTTAGCATTTGTCATGGTAATTTTGTGCAAAAAATCTATATGCGGCATGTTTTCGCATAACATGCCATATGAGGCAAATACAGTATTTTGTTGGAGACTATAAAATGATATAACGTAATGTTTAACATTAAAAACTTTTCATGGATAGTTTGGCAAGCATTTACTAAATGCAATCAGTCTATGGATCTTAATATGTAATTCATATTCACCCAATACTCTACAATGCATTTATTTCTGCATTAGCTTAATTTCACACTCCCCTACCTAAACACATTTGGCATTGCCCTCTGTATATGCCATGGCCAGTCTTGACAGTATATAAGAGATTGCATTCACCCTAAGGTTGCTTAAGGTGGCATTACGAATGACAGCCTTGCGTTCGGTGCAGCACTTTGGATAAGTGCTGTTTATCGGGCCATCTGAAGAGGGCATGAATATCTCCATCAGAGCCTTTCACTCAAATAGACACTGCTTCATAAGAAATGCTGTGGGCATTTCTGTTCTGGGGTCTATTATTTCATTAAAGGTGACTGGGATTTCTTGTTTCTTGGTGTATATTTACAGAAAAGGGTATCTGGCCTCAGTTTCACCAACTATGTTATGAAAAGTGAGTGCTTAAAATAATTAAAGTGACCTTTAAAAAATTCAGGCAGTATATCCTGTGGTGGAAAGCTTTTTTGGAATATGTCATAAGTGTTCTTGAGCTCTCAAAGGACCTTGATCAGTGTATTCATTCCTAAACAGAGACCCCGCGCTTTTTTGTTGTGTTAGCTAAACACACCACAAAGTAAATGTGTCACTAACCCAAATCTCCCAGGTATCAACACATTGGATCATTACATTGGCATCATAAAAAAACTGTTGTAATATTTTCTCTCCTGCTTTTACTGCAGGCTGCTTCTTCTGATTATTAAAATGACATCCATGTATGTTGGCTGTTGAGTGGGGGGCACTGCTTATTCTCAGTGCGGGTCATTGTGTCCTACATAGCACATCATGGTCAGCATGAGCAGCAAATGAAAGCATTCATACAACTAATTTATGTTCAGTGAAATTTTATGGAAGACCGTATGCTCTTAATTATGCAATTTTTAAGTATACTGATGTTCTGTCCAGTTAAAACTAAATTCTGCTTAGTTCAGTAGAGTAGGTCTTGCATGCATATAGTCTTCATAGTGTGGTGTGTGTATAAGTGTGTGTCAGTTATAAGATGAGCGCTTCCTTGTGTTTTATGTCAGGATTCCGCTGTGGCCGTCAGTCCTCAGAACGACGGGGGGAAACGGTACAATGACAACCAGTGGCACCATGTTGTTGCTACCCGACATCAGGCCGTGGGAACGATCATTGTGGACAATCGATACCGAGGTAACGTTAACACACAGCAAGCTCGCGTTCATCATATTCATAGGTTCGGCTTCAGTCTCTTTTCTGTTCTGTCAATTCCTCTAAACCCCCGGCTTCTACAAATTCCGAGGAAAGGAATTATCAAGGTTAATCTTTGCCATTCATTGTGTGATTAGAATAATTAGGCAATGGAGCCTCTCCTCTCCTGAACTTGCATTTCAATTAAGACTCGGGGGCTGAGCAGCTCTTCCTCTCATTTCCACTGAAGTGAGTCCCCGGGCTCTGCTCAGTCTGGGCTTTCTCACAGGGTTTAGAGTCTCAATAAAAACTACACGCTGCAGACTCTTAAACATACGCACCGGCACCACCTTTAGTTTCTACTGTATGTCCCAAACAGTTTGCATGCAAATAAGACACTTCAGATTCATTACCTTAGTTAATTTGTGTAACCATCTTGTTTTTGGAACTTTTTGGGGCATTTTTGTTTTAAATATGATTTTCATTTTTTGTTCTGTTACTTATTCAGTATGAAGAGATTATGGGTAATTTGCCCAAGGAGATTACAGTTTTCTTTGTTTTTTGATCAGGCTTTGGCTCAGCAACCAGTGGAAGCACCATTATTGGAGAGAACACTGGTGTGTTCATCGGCGGCCTTCCACATGCTTTTCCTCTCATCAGAAAAGATACAGGTAATTTAGCCAGCATTATGAAAACAGTGCTAATCCACTTGTCAATGAAGACAAACTCAGCGCAATTACAGTTTCTATGAGAAGGTGTCAGTTTCTGTGTTGTTTGTAATGAATAAACAAATAAGAAAAGTATTCATTTTGATTCAATTTGAATCAAATTCTGTTTCCTTTAAGAACTATTTTTTTTTAAATCTTTGTTTACTTTTAACTTTACTGATTTCATTCTATCCATTTGTTCATAATACTGGTTAGATCACAGAGAAATGTTTTATTAGTTTTGGTCAATTTTTATGTTCATTACTGGTATGATTTTCCATTGCACAGATAATGTAACATGTAAAACAGGTAACTTTGATTAAGATGAAAAAAGCATGCAATCCAGCAACAGCAATCTGCATGGATCTTGAATTTGTACATTTTAATCGTAAAACAGACAGAGGACACTGGTGGGAGGGGATAGAGTAGTATTGGCAGTACTGTGATGCAAACAATCCTTTTAAATCAGACTCTTCTTTAACCAGGGAATGCCCAGCTGGTGCAGCAGGGTTTCTCTGGCTGCCTGAGAGGTGTGCAGGTGAAAACCAGTGACAGCCCCTCAGAGATATGGGAGCCCCTGGACTGGGCCACGGCAGTGGAGAGGGAGCAAGCCTATGAGAGCTGGGAGGGCTGTCCCACGCAGACCGAGTCCGGAGCACACTTCCTGGGACACGGTACGAGCCAGCACACACTCAGCATCTGCCCCCTGGGCTCTCTGAACCAAGCTGTTATTTGTAGGCATTCACACAGTACAGTCTGTGTCCGTCCTGCTTTGATGTAGTCTGGAGTCCTGGAATGAACCCTGTGAATCCTTAGGTGAAAGGGGTTTGCCTTTGTCATTGCTCCATTTGTTGTTCTCTGGTTTTCTAGGATTCCTGGAAATCAAGCCATCTGTGTTTTCTGGTGGAGAGAACTTTGAGGTTTCATTTGAATTCAAAACTGACCAGTTGAACGCTGTGCTGTTGTTTGCATATGACACAGAGGGAAATGACTACATCATGGTAAGCAGTGGAGACTCAGTGGCTAAGTAACAAAGCACCAAGAACAGTACATGCAAACTGATACATATGGTAGGGAGCATGAATATCTCAAGGTAAAATGGAGAACATTTCGTATAGGTTAATACGTGTGTTAGAGAGCACAAATAACACAATGTGAAACAGGGAAAATATACCCGACCCCCTCCATCCCCCCTCTCCACCCCTACTTGTCCCCTGACCCCATTTGACTATTTCAGGCAGAGCTAGAGGGCGGGATCCTCACCTGGGCACTGCGCTGGGGGGACCACATGACCCAGGTGAGCCTCTGGGTGGGACTGTCCTACTGCGACGGGGGCTGGAACCGAGTCTCACTGAGGAAGAGGGGCGCCGTGGCCGCCGCCACCATGAACGAGGCGGAGGAGCGTCAGCTGGGAGTGGCGGGGCCGCTGAGGGTCAGCTCGGCCGTCTACCTCGGGGGCATCCCATCTGGCCTGGCCACGAGAGAGCTCGCCAGCATCAGCCTCCTGCACGGTAAGGCAGCTGTCCGCTTGATGGATCGACTTCCTTCCCCCTCCACCTTCCTCAGTAAATGAACTGTGGTTGCTACAGTGCTTGGACCAAAGGACATTTTGTGAATGGAGGGAAAAAATGGTCTACAACAGAGGAATTTGCTCCTGAGCTTCTCTCTGACAGGCTGACAAGTTTGTCTTTCAAAAGAACTCTTAGGGCTCATCATCTAAACCGTTTGGAATGGCGGTCACTGCTGTTATCATTATTGTTCTCCTACGAAGACGTTCAGTTTCTTTCAAGTAGTATATCTTCAGCGTCATAACCTCTAAATCCTTGTAAGATATTTTTTAATTCCAATTCATAAGCTCTTATAAATGGAAATTTAATTGACATGGATGAGAATAGTATAAAACTGGTTGTATGATAATACGTAACCATTTCCTGAGATACTATATTTGCTTGGTCTGTCCTGGCTATGCACTGGTTAGTCAGAGCTGAGACATTCACAATAATACAAGACATAAATCCATTCTGATTGGAGAATCAATTTGGTATATTGCCATCTAAGCCATTCAGTATCCTTTAAGAAAATAATACAAGCTGAAAACACACTGGTTGGTCACTCATTGGTTAGGAGTACATACATTATTTCTTTCTGTTCCCCTCTCTCTCTGCTATTTTATTCTGGGGCTAAAATGGGATGGCGGTTGTTTTAAAATGAGGAGGTGGGTGAGAGAGAGAAGGACCCAAGGCATAAGGCGTGACACTCCTCCTTGGACCCCTCGGCAGGTTTTGGTGGGTGCATCCGGGACGTTACATTCGCACGCGGGGTTACCGCGGACCTGGCGGCTGTGTCCAGCCGCGCTGTCAGAGTCAATCTGGATGGATGCCTGTCACCTGACACAGCGGTTAACTGCAGGGGAAATGACTCCATCCTGGTGTACGCAGGCAGGGATAGCAGAACGGAGGATCGCGGTCTGCAGCCCTTCACCGGTAAAACAAGCACTCCTGCGCTTTTGTTTGGGGTCATGGGGGGAACACAGCAGGTCCGGGAAATATGCAGAGGCCACATAAAACTATAGATTCTCATGGATATGAATTCCTATGGATCTGTAGTAAAATTCAATTGAATAGAGCAACATTTTTCGCCTCACACACACAGTCTGGCCAGTTCAACAGTCATAAAAATAACTTTGTCAAACTGTATGGAGTAACAGTCACATTTTCTATGTTGTGCTGTAGAAGGATTGATCTGAATTTTCACAGTGCAGAAGCCTATAAAGAAGATGCATCAAGCAAAGTGCTAAATACACAAAGAAATAACATACAAATGAATACTGTCATCTCATTACCGACCAGAAATCCTCCTCATCCACCTATTGTTATTACTGTGTTTGGAACCACAGGTTCTCTGCATTGTCCCTGTGAATGTGTGACCAGTGGAATACATATCTAGCTTTCTAATTAACACACTGGTCCATGGCATGTAGTGTGTAATGGCTGTCAGCCGTAATGTCAGAGGAGCATGTGTCTATCTGCATAATTGTAGGTCACTTTTCTGCTACATGCAGCAGCTGCCTCTGTGCCCCTGGTCTTCAACGAGCAGAGAATGATGCAGAGCCAGGAATAAGGAACAGGGATATGTGTGACATCATTTTATTCATTCCCTCCGCCCCTTTTCCTCCCCCTCCCCTTTCCCCAGAATACCTGTACAGGGTACTGGCGTCCGGAGAGGGAGGGTGGACATCCGGACCTTGGTTCCGAGGCCGCAGCAGGGAGACAGGTAAGCCGCGTCCTGGTTCGGAGTCACTCTCCCCGCCACTGGCCACAGTGAAGGCAGTTCACAATGCTGTGAGCACCACGACAGCCAGAGCGTGCCCCTGGAACACCGCCACAGAACAGCAGAGGCGCCGCCTTATTTGTATGTGTCATAGTTTTCAGCGATCCCATTTTATTCTTATCTGCGCAATATATGTAACAGTCAACAAGATGAGATGGGAGCAGACGATACCTTATCATGTGCCTCTCAGTAACGGGCCACATCAAAAAGAGTAGCTTATTATAAATGATGCCAGGGAGATGAACGAGAGCACTGCCCGGAGGAACCCCTTCAAGGTGTGGGATTGCCTCCTCGCGGCTCGGCCTGTTTTTTCCGCGCTGTGTTTTCTCCCCCGCCAGCTGGATTAAAGGAGGCGAGGGTCAGTCGCGGCCACGTTTATTTTCATGTTCCGCCACCTCGTGTACGCATGCAATGAAATGGGCCGGACGTGGGGTGCCATGGTAAAACCTGCAGATCAGACCAACGTTAGGAGGCCGTATTGTTTTCATTAATGCTTTTCAGTTGGAACCTGCTTTTTCCAGGAGTAACATTGATTGCCATTTGATTGCTTGTATATACAATTTGATTGCTTATATTTTTGATAAGTACAATATGTTAAATAAAAATGAATTAGTAAATGTAAATTAGTTTATCAGAGATTTTACACCATCCACTGTCTACCTCACAGTCAGACAGGGAAGTAAACTTGACAGATATTTTATAGAAAATGGGATAGCTCATATTAGTCCTGTACACTCCAAAATAATAATAATGACAATAATGATTGATTATTATTATTTGTATTATTACTAATGGTAGCCTACTATAAAGAATACACTGATAGTGATTTTCCTATTCCGATGTGTTTTAAATTAATTGGATTTTACAAATGAAAATGTGTGATTAAATCTTTAAGTCTTTTTTTCTGACCATAATAAATGAAACTTCCTGAAAATCATTTGTGTGTTGTGTCACAAAGTCATATTTGAACGCATTTCTACCTGCATTTAAAACCATAACTAATATTTCTTAAGCAATGAACCTAGTCTCGAAAGAGGCAGAATGCTTGAGCATTTTGAAATATAGTGCCGAATGAATGGTAGAAGATGTACAGTCATATTAAATCAGTGCTGCAAAAGTTACAACTCTAATAAATTGTATTTATGCTAATGGTGAGATATGATTTACTGTGCCTATTAAAAGTGAAGAATATGTATGCTGCTTTTCTTTGAGCTGACACACTTTCTCTTTCCCTCCCTCTCTCTCCCTCTCTCCTGCTCTCTCTCTCTCTTTTCCTTCTTGCTCTTGCTCATTCTCTTTGTCTCTTTTCTCTCTCTCTCTCTATTTCTTCCTACCCCCACACAACCTCCTTCCACCCTCCCACCTCCCTCTCCCCCTGCTCTCTCTTTCTCTCTCTCCCTCTCTCTCTGTCTCTCTCTCCCTCTCTCTCTCTTTCTCTCTCTCTCTCTCTCTCTCTCTCTCTCTCTGTCTCTCTCTCTCTCTCTCTCTCTTTCTCATATTTTCTTTGTATAGTTCCACAAAGTGTGCTGACTCCCTCCAGAGTTGTCTGTGTAAATGGTTACAGCGCTGAGGTGAGCTGGGACGAGCCTGCCGAGGTCAGAGGTGTAATTGAGAAGTACATTGTGAAAGCGTACAATTGGGACGATCCCACCCGGGCCCCAGTCAGCGCCACCTTCCCACACACACAGCACCTGACAGGTAAGGACTGTACCAACACTCCTTAGGAGGGGTTGCTGCTTTTCAAACAAGGAAAGAGGAATGCTGAAATATGCAAACACAAAAATGTTTCACCCAGGGTCAAAAGTATATCAGCGCTGAAACAAAGTTAATAAACATAAAAAAGGGCTGCCAAAAGTTAAGTGCATACATTACATAGTAGATTATACGATTATAATACTGCTACTACTACTCTGCACCTACTACTAATAATAATTATTATTTATACATACACACATTCACACACACGCACAATAACTACTTTTTTTAACATATTAAGCTTGACTTGTATTATGTTCCATAAACATAAATGTATTATGTTCCATTGAACTTCAGAATCTCCTAAAAAGAGTCCTTATCCAGAATGAAAAGGTTCATCCAGAAAATGGTACAAATAAATCAGTAGAAATAAGCAGGCTCAACAAAGGATAACAGAATTAAAATTTTGACTCAAGTGTACTGACAATGCTTATAGTAACCTATATGTGAAAATATGATTCATTGCAAAGCTGAGTAGTGGTTGCATCATATTTTTTGATCTTCTCCGTTCATAGTTTGCCATTTAGCATTTATATAATGTGATGCTTTAAGTGAATACATTTCCATGTATATTGACTGACAAAGAAAGTTGTACAGGTGTTCATTGTATGATATAAAGGACAATGGAATCAGGAGGTTTTTTAATGATTGTATGAGAACCACATTTTGTGTTAAGTTTGCACGTTAAATATATACAGACAGTTCAGAATATCACCTATGAAACTCAAAAGACCCCTCCCATGAATTTTGCCTGACAGACCTGATAAACACATACAGTACTTTAACATCAAAGATTCAGTTTCATGATTAACCTCTCTTGTCTGACATATCACAGATGAATATTGCAGCTCCTGGGAAATACCTATCTCTCTCTCTCTCTCTCTCTCTCTTTTCTCTCTCTCTCTCTCTCACTATAAATATATATATATATATCTTTTTTCATTATATAAAAACAGCATGATGATTAGCCTTCCACGTATGACACATACCACAAAATAACTGATAGATGTGCAAATCAGGCTTTAATTGAATGAAAACAAGACAAAAAGATGGATACACCTGGCCAATTATAGCCAGGACAAGGTGTTTACCTTCAGTGTGCGTTAGCCACTCAGAGCTGATGGCAATCTGTCCGCCCACAGAGTAACATAACGAAGGAGAGGAAATTACCATGGAAGATGGCCAAAGAGCCACTCAAACACTCGCCGTTAAAGTGTTGCCTTTATTTTGAATGATAAATTAATAAATAAATCCCGATTTCAAACTGTAAAAAAAATTAATTAAAAGCTGTGCATTCAGAGGTCTTTTGTTTTAATTTACAACCTCGGCTAATAATAGCTGGCTATTTATATGGGATATCGTAACTCCAGGAGAAAATTAATGCTGTAAGCCCAACCACTAAATGGAAGATGGGCTCATTTTTTCTCTCAACTTTACAAATGAATTCTTGAGTTTTTCTTCAGGCATTTATGATGTAGTAACAAGTACCATGAAATGCACTCTGAGTGTATGAATACAAAACAGAAACATATCATTAATACTCATGGGAAACACAGGGGAGGGGTAATTATTTAAGCATAATATATATAAATTTCTTACAGTCATTACATTTCATGCTCAAAAAAGACAAAAGCAAATCAAAGATTTACAAAAAAGGAAGTTGCTCAAGCAAGAATTGCTCTTTTAAAAATGCCAAGCCGCTCTGTCCATTAAATAACATGATTAGTGTCCCATAGCCTATGCAGAGAGGCTCCAGATCACTTACACCCTCCTTGATTAATAGGAGATATGACTTTTTGATAATAAAGATCTTTTGAATTTAGACCTATTATGAGAAGCGATGGTTATATTATGCCACGTTTGAAAAGCCATCGCTGGAAGTCGCTGGACTTTAAAAAGCAGCAGGTTTGATATATGGTAAAGAAAAGAGTGACACTTGCATTTCTCTCCTCCCTCCCTCTCTCTCTCTCTCTCTCTCTCTCTCTCTCTCCCTCTCGCTCTCTCTCATTCACACAGGCAATATAAGTGGTCTGGCTCCTTTCACTCGCTACAGCATTACGCTAACGGCGTGCACTCAGGCCGGCTGCAACGAGAGCCTCAGTGGCAGGAACATCAGCACTCCGCAAGAGGGTAAAGTCATTTAGAAGGTCCTGACTCGCACATTTCTGTGATGAATAATAAAACCAACGCCGCTCTCAAATGGTGCCGAACCATTTGCTAGAAAACTCCAAACTAATTTGATGACAAAGTGCATTGCCAGCACGTAATTGCTCATTTTTTTTCTTTTTTTTTCGGTTGGGGGGGGTGGGTGGATATCGGTGTTGGGGGTGGGGGTGGGGGGGCTGTGGGGTAGGGTTGAAAATGAATCAAACTCTATACCCTTTAATGACATGCATCTTTAATAGCTGTAATGCAGATTAATGGGGTTTTTAATTGCTGTTACATTGTTCATGCAAGAGCCTTGTCATTAATACGAGGCATCTGAAAGATTAATGAAAGCTTCTTCATTTTACTGTGCCACAGAAGTAAATCTAGAGACAGTCTGGCTAAAAAGAATTGATTGTATAGCAAAGTATGAAATTGAGAATCAAACGCTTCATTTCCATGGTCCCTGTTTGAACCGCAGAAGGCTGCCACTCTGCTGAGAAGGCTGTGGAGTCGCAGTCTCCGAAAAGCCAAGCGCTCCTTTTTGTCTCACAGCTTTCTTATTTTTGCCCTGCCGTCCGTTTGACTTACCACTGAAGGAAAAGAAATCCCTTTCTGTCAGTTTAGAACAAAGAATAATTTCAGCTGACTGCCTGTCCCATTCCATATCAACATGAAACATTAGCATAATTCAAACATTATCTGGGTTGATTTTTTTTTTTTTTTTATTAAGACATACACTATGGTATGTTAAACAAATAGAATTTGTTCATTTCCAGAAATATGGCTGTAATCTTTCCCATTTTGGAAAGGAGCAGTCTTTGTCAATAATAATGGGGTTTTTTTTTCAAACTGAGCTAAATATCTAATATATTTAATTTAGGTTAAAAGGTCATTTTTAGATGCTATTAGTAGAATTGAAACAGGAAAAAATAGACAAATAAATATTTTTATTATTCTTTATTTTTTTAATATATTTTTTTCTTCAAAATAAGTCGATAAACTATATGATCTTAGTATTGATTCAGGGACGCATCTATTGAAATATTGTTCTCTGACACATTTAGAAGCATCCTCTCTTTCAGTTCAGATGCTTCTGTCAATTTCATGCAATTTGAAGGGTCACTTAATGCTGTGTTGCTACATTGCTTTCACTGTACGTACACTGTTGATGCTATTAGGCCATGCTATTAGGAATCTGATGACTTGTGAATCACAATATCTTACTAGCCATGTCCCAGAATGCACCCATGAAGTTTGCAATTGAAATCAACAGCAATCTTACAAGTTTTATTTCATTGGCAACACATGGGCTTGCATACACATGACCACGCCAATTATTCCTTTCCCTATTTCATGAAATAAGAGGGTGAAATAATAGGGTGCGCTAATGTCACTGTTGAGCATATGACATTATTGTCTGATATATTGGCATAATCAGATTGTGAAAATTAAAAGTACACAAAAAATCAGGTGTGTTAATGAACTATAAAGATTTTTTTGTTTCCATATCTCTGTGACAGTGGCTGAAATTCTCAAATGGAAGATAAAAAGAACAGTCAGGTGCACATTTTGGACTGCTACAGAAGTATGGCATGTGCAAGAACTACATTACAGAAGTGTTATTCCGTACGGGGTATAAAAATATTTCCGATATAGAACTCAATCAGTCCAACTGCTGTCAAGCTGTGCAGCTCTCAATATTGAAATCCTTTGTACTTCATACAAACATATAATGCATGTGACATTCATACAAGAAACCTGTCATGGAAATCTCTAACTGGCTCCTTTATTTTTTTCTGGCTTGCTGTCTCTATCTGGCCCCAGCTCCTGATGAGGTCATGCCCCCCAGGGTTATCCCACACCCCAGCTCGCTCTCCCTCTTCTGGGGTCCCCCAAACAGGTCCAACGGCATCATCACTGAGTACCTCCTGTACAAGGATGGCCTGCTTACCTACAGAGGGAACGGCACAGAGTTTAACATAACCGGTGAGCATCCCCCGTTTCATATCATGACACACAGGTACAATATGCATTTTGAGCCCAAATCTGTTTTTTGTCTGTGTGCACTTTCACATCTACTGTGTTATTTTGAAGAGATGTGTAGTTGATGAAAGTGGGGGTGGAGGAGAAGGAAAAACAAAATGAAAAATTTGCATTTGAAAGAGCATGGAGCGCCCCAAAACTCACACAGGGAAATGCACTTTGAAAAGCGCTAAACTGCCTTAAATTGGAGATGAAACAGCATGTCAAAACCAGGTACTTGCTGCACAATCAATATGTATTGGGTGTGGAGTCACAGACTTGGAATCCACAAGCTTTTGATAAACACTTTTCACAATGGATGTTATTCATACTGTACTAATAATGCCTCATTAGCAACATGAAGCAGAGGAACACGTGTGTAATTTATGGTTCTTATATTGTCACATCTTGATATGGTGGCTATGTTTTGAATAGAATTGCAATCTTGAGTAAAATCTACAAAACATTCTTCTATGCCTTTTTTATTTAAAAAAAACCACAGCCATGCATTTCTTTATAGAAAATGGAGATATGTCGAAACCAGACACAAAGAAAGAAGAAGTTGTAATGAATGAAACAAGGTGGAACCTGAAGGTGCTTTGTCCTCACTGTGAGCAAGTGGGGGGTGGGGTGGGGAGCTACTCAGGCTCGTCTTGGGGGGCTTTTTTTAATCAGAATCAGCATGCGACTAGGCGGAGCCTGCCTCTTATTGTGAGGAGCATTGTATCGGTGTATTCCATCTTCCCTGGAGAAGGCCTCCAGTGTCCCGTGTGTAGCACAGAGGAGCGACACATTGTTTTGAGACGTGGCACATTCATGTACGGGCAGCGCTCAAACACCATGTTTTATTCAAATGCCTGAGGCCCTCGCCACCACTTGACCCCCCCCCACAACCCCCACCCCTCAAGAGAA
Source organism: Albula goreensis (assembly GCA_022829145.1). Classification (NCBI taxonomy): domain Eukaryota; kingdom Metazoa; phylum Chordata; class Actinopteri; order Albuliformes; family Albulidae; genus Albula; species Albula goreensis. Next base: position 28,391,960 of record CM040749.1, read on the forward strand.
AATTGTGAATTAAACAATGTGTTTCCCAAAAGGGAAATTTCCTCTCAAGACAGGTTCTGAATGATTTCACCCTCTTAGTATTTAGCCTTTCTCTTGTTTCAGTATTTATTTCGTCAGGCATCTTGAAATAATAATAAACTATACATAAATATGAAAGTTTTTGCTGAATGTTTGAGATGGGCTTGACTTTGCTTTAAGTAACGTGTCACTAACAGTAACATTAACAGTACATAACACTATCAAATGGACCAGACCACAGAGAAGGAGAGGGAGAGAGAGATAGAGAGAGGGAAAAAGAGAGAGAATAAAAAAGGGTGGGGAGACAAGAGGAGTCTGAGTGAGAATCTCTATCTGAGGCCGAAACTATGAAAGGTAATGTTTTATTTCCCCTTCCTTGGTCGCATTTTGAAGAGAAAGAGATAGGGATGTCCCCAGAGGTGGCCCCTCCCCTGTGCAGATCCCTGAAAACACAGTAAACCCCTCTGTTGTTTTTACAAAGCAGCTGGGACACACATACAGCTCCTGCTGGGAGTTGTAGCACTCACTTAGGTTTTTCCTTTGATTTATTCACATCTTTGATTCAAATACACTTAGATTCATTTTTACAGAGATTCATATCTTTCACCCCAAATATGAATACAAATTAAATGACTGATATGCACTTTCCAGCACTGAACTTGTATTCTAACTATTAAAAAACATATAAAACATACAAGCAAAATCAAGAACCCACAAAAATATTGTATAATATTACTGGACCAATATAGCAACATTTCACTGACACAGCAATGAAACCAAGCGTTGAACCAAATGCTGTTTTAGTCTTTGTCAGTGGGATTTGTATATGTGTTAGAGGTCCATTTTTCCTGGTTGTATCATGAAATGAATGGAGATATAGTGAGGCCAAAAGAAGAGCAAAATGCTCAGTTCTTTCAGAAGACAGGGCACAAGAGTTAAGGGAGGTATAGATCTGAAGGTGCTGCCAAAGAGAAACACAAAGGACAACCAAAATTAAGTTCTGGATATGTTTATAAAATGAAATACAGACCCTCCATGCAGACGCTTTATATAATGTTGGTTACCAGATCAAATTGTGCTTGTTCAACAATTAGAATTTTGTAGCAAAGGCTAATTTTAGATACTGGCTCAAATTCCAGCTTCCACACAGAAACCGAAATGATTGCAGCACTCGGCTGTTTCTAATAAAGATTTTACATTTACTCAGAGAATTTAGTCCTTTGACAAATTAATCTCATTCAGCAATGATGCCCATACAGGGAGATTACTGGTTTTTAAGGAATCATCTGTTTATTTTGAAAAAAATGATGAAAAAGTAAGATCAATGGATTTCTTCCAACAATAGCGGGAAATCAATTGGAAAATGGGGCTCATTCATCGCCTATATTGAAAATTATAGCCTGTCTGACAGTAATCACTGGGGCATCTATGCACTGGGATGTAATTTCTTGTAACACATCTCCAGATAATGGTTGTTGATCCATTTCTTCGGCATCTTACAGTGATCAGTTTTTTTTCACTCATTCACATTACTCAGCAGTTGATTTTATGCAAATGAGCTGACACCTGAAGACATCACAAAGTGGTTTTTAACCAAGGCCGTCAACTGTACGGAGGGAAATCTCAAACAAGCATTTCTCACCTGGTTTTGCTGCGAGCGCATTCAGCGAGCGGCTCCAATCCATTCAGGATTTTTCATTTTGAAAGGAAACTTCCTCCCTGCTGCTCCCTCCCTGCACAGCCTCTGGGCCTGCCCTGCTGCTGCCATTATTCAATTCTGCAGGAGCTCTTTTTCTGTTATTCGCATGGGTGAGTACATGTGTACGTATAACAAGAGACGCAATCCAATTCACAATGGCGTGCTAAAGGCATTGTAGGAGATATCGCGCAAGGTGCACCAGGGAGTTGCTTGTTACTTTTCATCCACCCAAAGAAACGGCATATTCAGTCAGGGCTCAGCAAGCCATAGGTCTGAGATGATAAGAGATCAGGTAGCACTACAGCCTCCTCCTCCTCTATCTCCCTCTCCCTCTCTTTCTTTCTTTCTCTCTCTTGCGAGCTTGATATTCAAACCCAGAGATTCCAATTTCTTTCAGGGTTTGTCAGTTCAGCTTCTTCTCAGCCCCTGCTGTGATTTTTGGGGTTCTTTTTGCATTTTTTCCTCTTTCCTTGACAGTAAACTGCTTTCAAGATCTTCAAGGAGAGAGGGTCCTTCCCGTCATGGATGCCCTTTGAAACGCGCCTTCCTCAGTCTGTGTTTGAAACTTCAGCCTCCCAAGTACAAATTATTAACAAATGAGACCAGTGGTGTGGAAGGCTTGCTCGGCTGTGTGTACCACCACAGCGAGGAGATGGGAAGCCAGCGGGTGGCTGTTGATTGTAATGCTTACTAATCACTGAGACTGGGGAAAGGTTAATATTATCTGTTGTTTTTATATATTGTTTTTTTTTAATACATACATGTTTTACTGTACAGACAAGGAAATGTGTCAGGAAGCTTATAAAGTTTTGATGTGTCTGTTGTAAATAAGTATGTGCATTATTTTATCACACATTTCGGATTTAAAACATGGAAAATGCAGGACATAATTGGACAAAGGGACATGTCTTGGCACTTTTGGTAAGGAATACTGTTTGAGAAAATGTACATGTTGGATAGCAAAATAAAATTAATCTTATCCATTTGATGATTAAAATGGTCTGCCAGCTAGGGTGCAATGTAGCTAAAACATTTAAAAAGAAAAGTTAAATAAACTAAGAATAAAATACTGATATGTAGCTTATACCTATATAACCAACAATGCAAAGAGGCAAATGTTAAACCCAAACAAACCGTACTCTCCACTGATTGTAAAAGTTAGATGTAAACATATCCTGCCACAATATGTATATGTAGAGTTTAGGATAGAAGGGCTGACTAAAAATGATTAAATTCCCACTTCAGATGCCTACTTCTGAAGTCAGTTATTTTAATGTTATTTGATGGAAATTGCATACTCAGCAAACACTGCTTCCTATAAGTGACAGTTCTCATCACTATTTCTAGCTCAAAGTTTCCTGATACTATCCACCTCCGCATCAATGGGTTCAATGACTGGTTCATTGACAGTCTGTTTAGTTTCTGTATTTTATTTTTTTGCATTAGGTTTATTATGGTAGGTGGTTGTTGCCTGTAATGACTGAATGAGTTCTGCTCTCAGAAAGATGAGGAAAATGGCCCCTGTGTTGAGTCTTGATGTTGAGATGAATCATGCTGACTGATGGTGATTTTATGGGACAGCAATCTCTCTTCATAAGATTTCTGATAAAATAACATATGGCTGAAATGAAGTCAGTGCCATAAATCAGAAACTGTTACAGCCAAGCACATGCAGAAACAGGAAAGATAACAAGGACTTTGACAGGTTAAGAGACATCTTCATGACAAGGTTCTGTCAGAACTGAGCACGTCATTTATTTTGACAGCTTGATGTTGTGTTGTAGTTTTACATTTAATTTATTCAACACCAACGAATGGGGTGTATGCTTGGGGTGTAAGTTTATCAAGAAAATCTACAGGAGCAAAGACACTACTGTTTAACAAGGTATAAAATGTTGATCTGGGACTTAGTGTTATTTTCAGAATTCGGTGGCTTTTTTATTTTTTTCTGATGATTTCAAATCAGTGACACTGGCCAAAACACCATACTCTTTATTTTCATTTTATCTATTATATATTAGTATTTTTGGCATTTGTGTACAGTGTCATTGGTTTTTTATAATATATATATTTATATATATATTATATATAAATATAATATATATATATATGTATATATTATATTTATATATAATAAATATAATGCTCTCTGTCGGGCATTCATTTCTTTGTTATTTGTGACAAAATATATTTTCAGACTGTGTAATTAGGCTGTTCATAATAATCTTGTTGTAGACAATCTGCTTTTAAACAAATATTTTTCCAGTTTTAGTTCATTAAACAATGTATCTGTCTTTCAGGAGTTCATATGATTCCTTTTTTGGGGGTGACTAAGTGGCTTGGGTTGTCCCAAGATGGGCTACACAGTCTGTTGTTTATCATGGAACATGCCATAGCCGACAGTGATTGGCAGCCCTGCAAGGTGGCACTTAATTGGCCGTAACATCACCCATAATGGGAGGGATTCTATTAGCAGACTGACCTCATTGCACACTAGTCATATCTGCACCAGCAATGTAAGGATTTGAGTCCGGACTTCAGTTACGTCACTACAGTAAAGAGCAATATCTTGGCAGTATGTATTTTCTAGACACCAACAAGGTATATTAGAAGGAGGGATTTTAAAAGGAATTGATACTTAGACCCTTTGTTGATGTGTCCCTTCTCTGATGTTAGCATGGCCCTGTGTCAGGTTGTGTCTTTGCTGTAATGTCCAGGCTTTGCTTTGCAGATCTGCACATCTATAGCTCTCACTGGCTGGTCCTGACTGCCTGCACCTCCTCCGGCTGCACCAACAGCTCCCAGATTAACGTGTTCACCGCCCAGCTGCCCCCAACTCACATGGATCCCCCTGCTCTCACTGTGCTGGACTCCCGGAGCATCTATGTGCAGTGAGTCTCTCTGACACACACACACACAAACACACACAATGTACAATGATCAAAAATATTTTGCTGTGGACTGTTTCTAAGGTCTATGCCCACCCCGCATATAGTGCAATATGCACAGTTCTACACACAAAAAGGTTGCACATACTTGATGGAACTGAGCCTACCCCTGATGAATGATCTCTGGATTAAATGCACCAACATTCAACACCAGTTGTCCTTTTGAGTTCAGGTGAAGTGGTTGGGAATCCATTCTGAAGGTTGAGAGTAAAGTCCTCAGACTAGAGCTGCGTAGTGTTTGTGGTCACAAAGTACATTATGCACAGGGCTGTGTGTGTATGTGTGTGTGTTAGCGGATTCTACAAGAGAGAGTACACAGAGCCCTGGAAATCGCAGAAGAGGGTCGGGGTTAGGATTGCAAATTTAATTTATTGTGATGAAATGCATCAGAGTGATTCATTTTGTGGGGCTATGAACCTTTCACCATCACAGCCAAGGGTTTACCTATGCTTAAACGCATGCACACACACACACACACACACACACACACACACACACACACACACACACACACCACGATCAGTAAAAACCCCATCCTTTGTATGCTGACAATATGTTTGTGCGTGCATGTATGGACAGACATATATATGTCTGATGTGTATGAGTGTATATGTATGGTCATGCAGTATGACAACAAAGTCAGGCCTCCTGACCTTAAATGTGACAGTGTTTAATGGAATGGCAGATAATGAGGAAGCAGACAAACAGGGCTCAGATGGGCTCTGTCCTACTGTATGTGGCCCATCACTGCTTTCTAACCATGCATTGTCCTGTAATGGAACTTATTTTGCATCATTATTGATTCTGTTTTTTTTTCTCTGTCATTGGTTACATTGATGTCCATATTGCAGATAAAGGTTCTTCTTTGAAACCTGCAATGTGATGGGGAAAGCATGAAGTCTATCTATTTTATGGACAGAGCAGTAGAGCAAGGTTTAAGTTGGCACATTGGAACAATGTAACACCATACCCAACTCAGAGACGATTACTAAAAACAGTTTTTACAATAAGCAGACTTTCTGAATTTAATTTTTTATCTATTTTACTTTTTTGTATCTTCACCTTATAGGTATGAAGCAATATGCTTTTTATCTTACAACTCTGACAAATCATATTAATATGAAGGATGTGCAGAGTTGTGGTGTTATTCATAGGTCTGATGCAAGGATCTGTAAAATGAATTCAGTGGCATGAATTAAAGATTACTAATACTGAAGTATGAATACGCAACAGCATGCTTTTACATTTGTGTGATTGTATTATTGTAATAGTTGCATTATTGGAGATCGACCATGTAGGCCAGTGTGCCCTCCAGTTTGTGTTAATGGCATGACACGCTCAATGTGAGAGCAGAGCTGTGTTATTCAGTGTGTGAACAGTGGGTCTGAAGTACAGAGCCTGTGTCATTCCACTGCATAAAAGCACAGGGGGACCTTCCTCACTTCTTTTTAGCATGCTGAATAGTCTCTGAGTGTATGGCCACTTTCCCCCTCATACCCTCAAATAGAGGCAGAGAAAGGGAGAGAGAGGGCGAGAGAGAGTAGCTCAAGCATTACTAGTCTTTTATCATCTTAGACCTATGGCTTGCAGAGCTGTTACTGAATATGCTGAAAGAGAGAGAGGGAGGAGTCTGTGCTGAAGAGGCCGTGGTCTCCTCCAGGGCCACCCCCTCGTCCTCTCGCAATCTGCGTGAAAGCCACTAGGTCCCCCCTCTTCATCAGGCACCGCCTTCACTTAAGACCAATGGAGCTCAGGGCACAGTGCCACACGGCTGGTTGAAAAGAGGGGGCGCGGGCGCGAGCGCAGTTCAACCCCACATCAGAGGAGTGGCGGGCAGGCCAGGGGCACGACACTGCGCAGTGTCTAAAAAGAGGGGAGAGAACGTCAGCACTTTATTCAACGATCACAGGAAGAAAAGCCTCACACAGGCTCCTGGAGAACACACATCTGACCCTTGTCAACCCACAGGCCTCACACATATCCCCCATTCGATCCAAGCCAAGAATTAAATTATCCACCCCCCACCTCCACACACACCCCCTTTTCTTGTCCGCTTCCCCCATGTTACTCTCTGACTCTGGCCTATCTTCTTTGGCGATGTAGCAACCCTTCTAAACAATCTTCATTCAATTATGATAATTTTGACCGAGCCCGGTTTAAAAAAAAACCCCACTCGTGTTCTCGGCCCCTGTATTAATGGAGGTGGGAAGCCAGCGATATCTGTAAGTCATTTGTTAAAAAGATGTATATGACCCAATTTGTTCCATCACCGATTTTCATAACTTCATTATGCGTCTGCCGTATCCTGATGATCCTTTTTTTCATGGAGCGCTCCGGCTTCTGTTCCCAAGCTCGTCTTATTTATTGTTCTCATCGGCGTGGAGGGAAACGGTTATTGCTTTCTTTCCGAGGAATATTTCAATTTAAATATGAGGAGAATCAGGCCATGCTGCAGCATTGTGGGGGGGGGGGGCAGAGAGAGAGAGGAGGGGGAGAAGTGCTTGGTTATAGTCTGACATTACAGATGATATCTCTCTTTTTTTACCTCTGAGGGTCTAATTGTGGATACCGTACCTCTGGAAAGTATTGCCTTGTTAGCAGAATCGTAATAGCAGAAGGTGAAGGATCATATGTGTTCAATACTCTTTTGTTGTGTTGCGTTTTGCCTGTGAGAAAGGTTGCAAGATCTCAACACTGCAGGATGTGTGCAAAACAATATCAGTAAAAAAAAGCCCCTGCCAGATCCTCTTGCAAACACAGACAATAGCCCTCTCTTTGAAAAATAACATAGTTTAGATTAATTCTTTGCTTTACTAATGAATCTCACAGTCCAGTGTGTTCCAGGCAGTGTTCATAGAAATAAACAGAGAAGAGTGATAAAACTAAATCCTCCTTTTCAGATCAGGTTCATTCCAGTATATGACTAATTTCCATACAACTACAAGTAATCTAAATCTAAAGACCTACAATAACACACCAAAATGATGTACTTATCTATGATATTTTGACTAAAGAATCTAATCTGCGGATTATCATAGAATATATCATAGAATGATAATGGAAAAATTATGAATAATTTCTATTCTTTTCTTGAACACTTAAAATGTCATGTACTGGATATTACAAGTTTCAATTAATGATCAGTATCGAGTAACTGTATACTTACGCCATGCATTGTGTATTTTCTTACAGTATATTCTCAAGCCTGGGCAGCAAGCCAATGTCTGTTTGGTCAGGTTAATTCTGTAAACCTCTGTCCAATTATTACAAGAATAATAATAATAATGATTTGATTTGTGTTACACTTGTCAAATGAATGCAGATGAGCTAGTTCATTCAACACACAATGTAATCATATTGACTTTTTTATTGAATTTTTTCACATGAAAATATCTATTTATATAGGGCGAAAGGAAGTGGATGTAGACACTATTTCACCTTTTGATCCAGAACCAGTTAGCTGATATATGACAATGATACTGAGGCAGGTGTGCATTGCCTTGTCTTCCCAGAGATACAGCGATTCTGGAAGGGGGGGAGATGGTATTGGAATGCCGTTACTCTTCCTCACCTCTCCTCTTCCCTCCTCTTGGCCCTCTTCCCTTTTCCGGTGCCCCCGGATCCCTCAGTAGATAGTGGTGTCCTCTGTTCTATTTATAGTGGTGAGAAAGTCACCTCGCAGACCGACAGGCTCTCCCATTTCCGTCTGCACTTCTTCAGATGGGGGTTATCAGCGTCTGCCCCCTTAAAGTGTCTGTGGGCTTTTTATGTGCATTTGCTACACTAGGATAGTACAGCGACAAGCACACCACCGACAACTATAAAATGAAACATTAAGAGGTACATCTCATTTGACACAAGTCATATTTCCCATTTGTGTCCCAGGTGGGCGGCACCGGCAGAGGTGAATGGAGTCTTGGAGTTCTACACACTTTACTTGTCCGTGCCGGGACAGGAGCCTGTGCAGGTGTACAACAGCTCTGAGCTCTTTGAGGATTACACCCTCCGCAACCTCATCCCTGGCACCACCTACACCTTCCAGATAGCAGTGAGTTTCAGTCTGCCAGTGCTGGTTCCTCCATCTTCTCCTGGTCAAATGTAATGGCTAAACTGTGAGGTTTCCCGGTGAAGTCAAGTCCACAGATAAGGTTTGAAAGTTGATCATAGAAGAGTTTTGTTGTATTTAAAAAAAAAAAAAAAAAAATTCCAAGACTATAAAATGCCACAATGTCGCAATATCCCAGAGTGCATTGTTCATCACTTACCTGTCACTTTTAAAACTGCCATTGCTACAGCTTTCTTAAATCATCTTTGCACTGTAAAAGTATTTGAGCTGAAGCTGGCAAACATTTGGCACGTGTCAGTGACCTGAGATGCCCTTTGTCATTCCAACGCTCCTGCTCCCCGTGTCCCTCAGGCTTGCACAGGGGGCGGCTGCACTCTCAGTTCCCCTATCGTCGCCCACACGGAGGAGAGCACCCCCGAAGGTGTCCCCACTCCCACCATTACATCCCTGTCACCGGACTCCTTCAACATCTCCTGGACTCCGCCTCTGAAACCCAACGGTGAGTTGGGGGTGGGGTAAAAAACCAGGAGCCAGGAGGGTAAATTAATATTCTAAATGGCAGCTTAGGAACCGGTACTTCATTTTTAATGACGGTTTAGCACATAAAGAAAGCCTCAGATAGCACCACTTTGTGTACTAGCGCAGAGAGGAGCCGGGGGGAGTGGGGTGAGAGTGAGGAAGCGTCTGGCTTTTAAAGTGGATGAAAAGTGCTCTCTTTTGACTGATGCTGTGAACTGCAGCCTCCGTGCAGTCTGTCAGTGCGAGACAGGGCTGCTTACATTCACCCTGCGTCAGATATCTCAACCCCCTCCTTGGGATCAGGATCAGTCAGGACGTCCCAGCAGGGGACAAGGGGACACTGAATTGCACAAAGGATTTTTGTGACGCCCCCCGCCCGCCTCTCCTCACAGGGAATGTTTAAATGATGTGTGAGGCATTGCCATGCAAGCATTTATCAGAAAAGCCAATGTAATGTGATCCAAACGCTGACTCAGAACCTAATAGGAAAATTTGATTTAATAGGACAGTGATCTGAAAAAGGTAATGCAGACAATCATAAAGTGCTAAAAATAAATGTGATTGAAATATTCATATTTTTGTTTGTTTTCCAACTTCTAAGAGTAAATTACCCTATAAGCAACTTCCTTTGATTGCTAGATATCGGTGCAAAATATTATTTTTAATTATATTTCTGAGTTCTTTTTTAGAATGTAGATATTGGTGCAAAACAATTGAAGCTAATAATGTGGTTGCATATTTTACTTTATCCATGTATGTACATTGCTCTACTGTGTTAATTTGCTATTGCAGTATCTCTAAATGCTTTACTCCGCATTTGTTTTTTTAATGAGTAAAAGAAAATGCAGTTCAGAGAACATTCAGTGAAGCTGTCTGTTTGAAGCAAGTTACTTGATAGCAAATAAAAAGGAAATTCAAAATAGATTCCACAAAACAGCATCTGTAGTACGAGAATACTTCATTTGTGCACAGCAGATGTGATAATACAATCTGTGTAGTTTCAGTGTCTTTCCTTACAGCCTCAATTTTCCCCACAAGAAAGTTACAAGCCAAAAGCTTGTTCAAATTTGGATGTAAATTTTAGGATGGTAAGAGCAGAAGGGAATGTGGAATTTTTTTTGTAAATTTTATAAATTAACGTGTGGATTAATGTATGAATGTGTGGATAATATCCATACATTACATTTTAGTGCTATATAGGTAAGCAAAGTGCATGTTTCTTCCCATGTGTAAAATATATATTTACATTATTTACATTCTTTAAAGACATACAAACATTAAGAACATACAGCTTTTCAAGGCAAGGAGAACATTCACTATCACTCAGATCTGCACTCATCTAAACTATCAATGACCTACAGTTTCAACACTGACCCTGAGTGTGATGAGTTCTACAAAATATTAAACAGTTATTTTAAAAAGGCTTTTATATTGTAATTTATTTAAAATAGTTTGGTAGATACTGGTTTATTTCTATAATTACTTTTTTGCCCTACATTGCCTACTGTGGCAAAGAGAAATAAAATATTCTTCATAATGATTTAGTGTATTGAATCTACATGGCGCTATTTTCAGGTTTTTTGTTTAAAGCCACACATTCTTTGACTCTCTTTTTATTTTTATGTAATTTTGCGGAGTAACAAATAATCAATAAAACAAACAAATACTGCACATATGTTTTCTTATAATCCTGTCCCATTTTTTTAGACAAGTATTGCCTTTAACTGGTAATACTAGCTGAATGAAATATAGTTTATTCTTGTTTATTTACTGAAATACAAATGAAATACACTCTTGACATGAATGCACTCTTTTGGGAACACTGTATTTTACACGCAGTGTGTCAGTTCAGTCTGTGTGTTACCGCCATGTCATGGATGAGTTCACAATTTTCCATGGGATTACTTTGTATTTATGGGTTATTGACATACCCAGACAAAAGCAGGATATATAATAAATAACACAAATAAATAATATAAATAATATTAGAATAATATAAAGCAAACTCTTAATTTGAATATTGTGAAGTTTCATTGTTAGTTGTGTAAGTTATAAACATTGCACTATAATCATTTAAATAGCGTTTCAGTTTGATGTTTCAATATTATACTGACATCAGTATAGGAATACAATTTCAGCATACAACCACTCTCATAAATATCAGGCATGTCTTCAAGAGATTTTATGAGGAACTTGTCACTCGCACTTGGAACATGCTAAGCATTTTACTTGTTTTATTCATTAAAATCTGGTACTGTAATTACAATTCTTTGTAATTTTCATTCTTTTTTTCTCAAAATGTTACCTGTAAATAATTTCTAAATATGATGATATCACTTATTGTTTCTTTGCACTGGATTTAATTGTTTTCCTCTAATATACAGAAATAGCGATGTACCAGGGAGTAAAAAGTTCAGAGAATGTTTTGAATAACTTATGTATAATATAATAAGGTATAAAGATGGTATTTTTTCAGTGTTACTATTAATTTACAGTGATGTTGTGTAAAGTTATCCTGACAACTCTTTTTACTTGTGGCTCTAATAATTCTAATATTTGAAGGAACATTATTATATTTTTACCACTTTTATTTTAATCTCAAGCCTGATGTTGCTGTCTTTGATGCATATATGCCATCAAACTGTAACTGTAGAATCAATGTAGAACACGAGAACAGAATAAAAACGAATCATACTGACAGTGATAATGTTTACTTAGATGCATGAGGGCAAAAAAAAATAAATGTCTGTTTTGATCTATTGGCTTTCTTTCTGACTAAAAAGAAGCAGTTTAATGACTGTGGGGTTTTTATCACGAGTTGAGTCTTCAGTGTTTCAGTTTGGTGGCTTTGTGTAGCTGACACCAGGCTTAAAAAAAGCTATCCTATCCCCAGCTACCTGTGCTGGAGCCATAAATGGGGAAGTCTGCAGTAAAGTGCCTTGTTTACATGCTTTACTGCGCTCTCCCGTAATGGTTTTCTGTAACTGTGGGCCTTAAACAAAACTGCTGCTTCTGTTTGAAATGGGGAGGGGGGGGCAGTGATTGGACCACCTGCAGTACACTCTCTCTGTGACAGATCACAGCTTCGTCTGAACGCTGGGCATCTGTGTGTGTGTGTGTGTGTGTGTGTGTGTGTGTGTGTGTGTGTGTGTGTGTGTGTGTGTGTGTGTGTGTGTGTGTGTGTGTATACGTTTGTGTGCCCATGATAGTATGCTTATATGGGCATTTGTCAATGCGTATGTTTGTGCCTGCAGGTGTGTAATATTTTTGTATGCAGTTGTATGTACATGTTTATACTTGTGCCCATGTGAGCATGGCCATATTTGTGTGTTATGTTTTTCCTGTGCAAACTTGTTTGTGATGTCCTGCGTGCTCTGACACATGCACACATCCGCACAGGAGTGGTCACCAGTTACGGGCTGTGGATGAATGGGATCCTGGTACAGAACTCCTCGTTGCTGCACTGCAGGGTCAGCAATCTGTCGGCCTGGAGCCTCCACAGCTTCCGAGTGCAGGCCTGCACGGCGAAAGGCTGCGCCCTGGGGCCTCTGGTGAGAGCGGGCACATTTACATTATGTTAATGCCAGCGTGTCAGATGGCAGCCGACATCATAAAGGTGATCGATTCACTCCGTTCAATAAAGCACCTTCTGCTCGCTCTTGACATTTGGTATAAATGCCACTCAGGGCTGGTTACTGCTTTGATGGGCCATATTTGGGCATTTTTCCAATATGTGTGCAATATTTAGTCAAAGGGAGATTTGTGCAGACGCAGCAGAAAACTGAACCAGCGAGGTGGGAGGAGGTCAGGAGATGGGCAGTGGTTTTACACGCTGTATCAGCCCACCAGAAAATAGCCCCTCTGTGTGAAAAAAAGACAAAAATAAACCTTCCTTTCTAATGTACCTGGGCCAAGCTGAGTTTTTCATTTTTTTCCCTCCACACAAGCAGAAACTCATGCAAAAGAGATGAATAGGGAGATCACTTTCACCGATGTTACAGGAGCACACTGTGTAGTTTTCAGCTCTCTTGTAAAGGTGAGCCAGAAGTAATTTTGTATATACAGTCATGCTGATAGTGCCCCCAGGTGGAGAGCCGGACCCTGGAGATGGCCCCCGTAGGGACTGTGCCCCTGGAGGTGCGAGGCATGGGGCCACGCTTGGTGAGCGCTAAGTGGCTGAGCCCTGCCAAACCAAATGGGAATCTTACCTACACGGTGCTGTTCACCGGCATCTTCTACCAGGACCCAGGTAATATGAATCCACACCACACACAAGCCTGCTGGACTCCTCTCATTGCTACAGCCCCCCCTCCCCCATTCTCTTTAACCTGGCCTCATAGTCACAATGTTGTCTGAAGACATTTGAGCCACTGTCCTTATATGCAGTATGCTAAAAAGACCACTGAACCTTGTCCATAGGATAAAGCTCTATGTAATGACCTGAATTGACCTTGTTGAGTTGTCTGCCTAGATTTTGCTCAGCGGGTCTGTTTTTGGTGTAATCTGGGTGAGTGAGTCAGAGACGGCTGTGCGTATGGTGTAGCTGAGAGTTTTCATCCATGGATAGATGAGAGGGGACAGGCCGGTTAAAAAGGTAATAGCAAAATCAAAATAAATCAACAGTACACTCAGTACCACAATTACTAGACTCTGGCGATGTGCATGTTTATGGAAAAAATTCAGCTATGAAAATGGATATCACCTAGGGTCACTTTCACAACAAATAGCAATATTTCATTTTCCTACTGTTGAAACATACAAGTCTAATTGTTAAGAATTTATAGACAATAGACTTTTTATTAATTAACACTTTTTAAGTATTGTTTATACACAATATAGATAGTTTTACTTGTACTTAAAGTTTTACTGCTGTCTTGTTGTGATGATTTTATGTATCGGGACAAACAAGCTCCAGCCCTTTGCAGCTTTCTTTGAATTACACATCGTTATACATTATTTCACATGATGAATAAAAGCAGGTAAGGATAATAAATAAAACATACCCGTAATGTTGTACTGTTAGATCATATTGATGTTATGAATGGACTCACTACAAGTCCCCTCATTTTTAAATCTAAATATATAAAAAAATAATAGTAAAGCAAGTAGTAAGAAGAAATGAATAAAAAGTAAAGCAACCATGAGGTAATTTTCCAGCTTTTTGAAGGGTGCCACCCTCATCATTATAAGTGTTTTTAACGAAGAGAGAGGGAGCCCCCGGAGCCGTCCCTGTGATCCATGTTGTATCACACCTGTTGGGCGTCCACAGGTGGGGAACAGGGGATTGCCCCCCTGTGAGCTCCCCATCGGTCCGGTCTGGCCCCCGTGCTGCATGAAACCCCCCCGTCCGTCTCTGATCTAAATCCAGTGCTGCTGAGATGAAAAGGACTGACCCACACCTCTCAGTGTCAGCACTTTCCTCTGTCTTCCAGGCCAATATTAGATTGTCCCTCTCCATTAATCAGGACTTCATCAGTGCAGAGCATGCGCGTGTGTATGTCGGCTTTGTGCTACCTTCAGAGACCTATTAACAATAGTGTATTCATCCCTTTATCTCTCATCTCACTGTACCCTCTGATCTTTAATAATGTCAAAAGCATCTTTTTGTACCCATAACCTGTTGTATGTAGAATGTCAGTAATTTAGAACCTGTACCATTATGGAAGACACATATACATTAACAACAATATACACTACCAGTGTTTAAGGATATTAGATATTTGACAAGTTGATAACACATGCCTCCCCCTTTTTCTGCATATATACAAATAAGGAGGGCACAAGGCTTATATTTAAACCAATCATTAGCCTTCAAAGCTTTACCTATAAACAAAAACATTGACCTGTGTTTGTTTGTGCAGCATTTTCTCACACCATCACTCGTGGAAGGTTACTCTTTGTTTTCTGACTGAATTTGAGAGGTGTTGACAGCTAATGATTTTAATATGATTTGTAAAGATCCCAGTTTAATGCTTATGAAACCACAGTGTTTTTGAATTCTGCTTTATTGAGGGGAAAGCGAGTGGTGAATCATAGGTAATGTGTTATTGGTGACGCACCTGCAGTGTGGAAATAGGCACGGGCCAGTTGGAATGTGAATGGGGAGACTCATGTGTTCATAGAATCAGGCCCCTGAGATGGAGGGAGAGGGTTACTGCATTAGCCAATGTGTACATTTTGGAGAAGGTGGAAAAAAAGGGAGGCAAAAGATTAAAATAGATCCAATGAGTTCAAATGATTTCTCAGGTGTGATGATTTCATTTCTTTCAGATTTTTCAATCTGATTTGTATTGTTCAAGACTTACTGACATACATCCACATTTTTAAGTAGTGTCAGTATAACTGTGGGTCAAAGCAATTAATTCTGAAATGCCTTCTAAGAGGAATCTTTCGGGGTACGACATGTGTACCTTAGCTAAAGTCTGGAAGAGTTACTCCAAGAAATTTCATATGTAGCTCATATACATATAAGAGGATATGAATGTTTTGCATGTACCCGACTATACGTATATACGCTCAGTACATTTGATTGTCTCTGTTATATGATGTACACCTGTTCCCAGTTCATTGGAAAACTCGATGCAGTGATTCTCCAGCATACCCACTACAGAGAACTTAAAAGTAGCTTCCTGACAAGTAGGAAGAGCAGCTTATGGACTCAAGATTGTAATCTCAGTGTACAAGCAGATGGAAGTGACCTATCACAAAGACTGGCACGTCCCCTGCTCGTAGCGCAGGGGCTTTGATGTATTCTGAGGAGACGCGCCAAGATTATGAGGCGCATGAGGATTGATTTGAAGGAGTAGAAAGAGAAAAGCTACTCCTGGGCCCTTTGACAGAAAAAGCTGTTTTTGTTTTTTTGTGTGTGTTTTTTTTTTTAACTCCGCATTTGTTTGTCGTGATTGTTTTTGTTATGTCTGGACTACAGTATCGGCACTGAATCTGTATTCTGCTGGTGTATAATATTGCATTGTCTTCGTGGAGGGTTTGCTTTTCCTTCTTTAAGCCCCCTCTGTATTTATGTCCCTATCCATCCCCCCAGGGGTGCAAGTATCGTCATTGTGTGCTGTCTGTCCCTGCTGTCAGGTGTGTGTGTGCGTGTGTGTGTGTGCGTGTGTATGTGTGTATGTATATGTGTATGACTCTGTTTGCCTGCCCGATGATTGTATGTGTTTGAATGTGTTGTAGCGCATGTGTTTGAGCGCGTGTGTCTGAGAGACAGAGAAAGACTGTTGGAGGGTCAGGGTGTTCCCTGTAGTCAGAGGCCATTTGCTCCCTTGGTCCCATGTCTGGGAAATGAATTCTGTACTTGGCAGAATTTGCTCTCAGCCCTCTCTCCCCTGCACTGAGAAGTTTACTGATTTCTCCCTGTGGATTCCCAGGGAATTTATCGGTTCGTGGTTGGCAGTCACAGATTAAGGTAAATGTCGATCAGTAATGACCCTCTACATGTTAGTATTGCAGTAAAGCCAGGCTTTTATGTCAAAGATATCGGAGAGGGAGCTATTACACATGACAGGGGTGATCCAGAGACTCCAGACCAAGGCAAGCATTATTAAATATTGACTAGTTCTGTGATTTATGTTGAGCTGCAGGAAAAAAGTGACTTTTTAACCATTATATATTCTTCAGTCCCGAAAAGCACCCATTTATCTCTCTTTGGAAATAAAGCACAGCATGGCTGCATATTTTTACCCCAGGAGTTAAAAAGAAACATATACACTTGGCATGAGATGGATGCGTGCATGTTAGCATTTCATTTTACAAATTGCCAAAAGCAGAATAGGCAAATTGGCAATTACGAGATTTGACTAAACGAGGTTGCTGAGTGAAACGGGGTCGGGAATAAATCATCGTGGGCGGTAATGCAACACGGTTAAATTTATAACCACTTGTTTATTTTTGCTTAAGCTGTGAAACTTTGTGTGTTGTAATTTTTTTTTAGTCACAATAAAAATGAGAGCTCTGCCGAGCAGATAGCTCCATCATGCCGATGGACAGGAATGTATTTTGATGTGCTTTTAGTCATTCCCCACACTTCATGCCTATTGATTTCTTTATGGTGCCACATTTCAGAGCGTAAGCTGGGCAAAGGGCGGAGGTTATGGACTTTCAATCCCACTCTCCCTCCCCCACTCTCCATAGTCATGTGTCTACTTTGGACGTGAGGTGAGGAGTTAAGGAAATTAATTTCCTTTTAATTTGCAAGCAGAGCCATATTTCCTGTGGTCGATTGCATTACTGTAAGTGGTGGTGGCTAGTACCACCTGACCCCTTGGTTAATGTGTTACAGATGCATGTGTCTGAGTGTGGACACTATAGGTACAAGTGTAAGTGTGTTTTAGGGGGCAGAGGGGTACGGTAAATTCACACAGGACACGCGGCATCAATTTGTGACGATTCTAATGAATATTAATGCTACGGACACTATGTCGAGAATCCGCTCAATATTTTTCATTACATTACAGTTGTTTATGGACTCATAAGGGCTCATATGTGGATTTGCACTTTACACATTTTCAAATTCAGAATCCTTTTTTAAATGAGGGAACAGAAATATCCTATGTAATATTATGCATTTTACAATTTGCATTACATAAGAAAGTACTGCATCAGAACGGAAGTCATTTGGAAACTTTGAATTGTTTGTAACTTTGAAAGTGGCATAAAAATATGCCAAGACTATGAATCTTTTCACGTTTTGATGTATCACTCATATCACAGCACACTTATATTTGAACAACTCTGACTTTGTCATCATAATCTTTCCTTTGAATTAATGACCAATGGCAAAATGACATTGTCAACATTCATTAAATCTGAGTCAGCTTTCCAAACTTTACATTTACTCACATTTACCTGCTGTTTTGGCTTCATACAGACTGTTCAGTTTTGTACTCTCTTTCTTCATATCAAATCGTACTAACTTTCCTCTATTGCATTCTTTTGAGCAGCAGTGCTAAAAAAAGGCCCATTGTAAAGTATGATTTTTCATTTAACCTTTTCAACCCTATCCTGTTTTTAGGCCTGATGGACCCCACTGGTAGGCAGACACTGATGACGTCTAATAGCTACCCACAAACGTTATATAATTTTGTTTATAACTAATTTTTCTAATGGAAAATGAGAAGTGGTTGTGACGTGAGGAATGAGATATTCCCATTTTAGGAGATTGAATCTTACTTGTTTTTAAATAAATCCCAAAATAAAAGTCTCAACAGATGGATCACATCTGATAGCAGTAGAGTGGAATCTTTGGAATACCTACATCAAAAAAAACCCTCTCAGTATGACATTGCATTGCAGTGTCAAAGTAATACTTATTGTTTATCCTTTTTTCAATATGCAACAAAATATATCATTAAGCAGCTAGGTATAAAATACTGATCACAATGGAGACATTCTGTAAGTAATGTGTAATAGATAAATGACATCAAGTTAATTTGTCCTATATTTCATTGAAAAATGAAATATATACAGGAGGAATAGTATAATACAAATACAAAAGACAAATAGATACTGTAGGAAAAAATAGCACAGAACCAGTTCTTCTATTTGTGATAGTTCTATGGGTAAATGATTTTGGTGAAAATTGTTTAATACAGCTGGTGTGATTACCTATTGGAAATGTCCTATAGTTTACTATAGCGAGTTGTTGTTTCATGTGTATCTCTTGAGCCACTTGATCCCCTCTGAAAAACCGCCAGAGGGTTCTGTGCTGCAGTCTAGGAGCTTCTACTCTCAGTGTCACTCTAGTGTCTTTCTAGGTCCAGTCTCAGCACTGGGACACAGCTGACAGACAGTGGTCTGTGAGGCCTGATTTCAAACCTTATTGTTTCATCCACGGTGCCCATTACCTCACTTCACATTGAGATATGTACATGATATTAAGGAATGAATTTCCCTTTGAGTCAATTTTCATGACCGCAGATGTCTTGCATTTTAACAATTTAACATTTTCTTAATTTAGAAAAATCCGCTTAACACGTTAAGGTGGTGTTTATATCTCACTCTAAATGGAGGAGGCTTTAACCATAGGCTTGTTCTTTAGCTCATGTCTTTGGTGCTGACTGCTGATTTGTTTCTTGTTTTTGTAATCGTTTTAATTGTGTTGGAATTGCAGGTGAGAATTCCACAGCAGAGATGGATACACGAGCCCTCCACATCACCAATGAAGCTGGGCAGTGGGTGACCATAAGGGACCTCCTGCCCTTCACTAACTACACTGTGAGGGTGAATGCCTGCAACAGCCAGGGCTGTGTGGAGAGCCAAACTACAACTATCACACTGCCCCCTGGGGGTGAGTATGTCCATCCCACTCTTTTTTTTAAGTTCTTAATTTCCATCTGTTTATCTGTGAATAAGAACTGTGACAACACATGGCACCAAAGAAGACCCATAGGAGCATCATTACATTGCATTATACCATCATGAATACTGTGTAGATTATTATTGCACACAGTAAGGCTGACGAGTGTTGGACATGGACAGGGTACACTGTTTCCAAGTGGGTTTTCATTTGTTTCATAAATATGTCAAATGCTTTTGTAGTTCTACAATGTGCAAGTGGCTGATTCCACCACAGTAAGAGTAGCGAGAGGGAACAGGGTGGTTTTAGCTGTCTGGCTATGGGGATGAAACAGTGCCAGACAGACAGATTAGAACAAGAGAGTTCATACATGGGTGAAAGGGCTTGTGATTGACTGGAGCAAGTGAGGACCACTTTCCCAGATAGCACAGTAGGTCAGCACCAGCATTTTGAATGTGATGCTTGTTGTGATCAGTAGCCAGCAGAGGTCAATGAGAAGGAGAAGGATGTAGACATATTTTGAAAAACTGAAGATCAGTCATGCATTGATGAAGTTTTGGTAGCACAAACAATCAAGCTGGCTAACAAGCAGTGGCACTACTCCAGGGGCAGGGGTTACTTGTTGTGTTATTGAAGAAGAGCTTGTATTACTGGGTAACTACTGTATTGTTCTTTGTGAAGCTGAACCTGGCATTGATGGACAATGGGGAACAAAGCAGCATAACACAGATTAGAGCGTGCTTATCTTAAGGTAAACTTACTAAAACTGCTGTATGTGTAAGCTCTACACCAGGCACTCAATAATGCATAAGATGACCTATGAATTAGGAAGGGGAGAATAGAGAAGGAATTTGGTCTGATCAGGATTAAATATATGGGAAAATTTGAATTTGTAGTGGTGTGAAGGCGGAACAGAAGGGGGCCGCAAACTAAACTCTGGGAGATGCCTTTTGTGAAAAATGGGGGGGGGCATCTGAAAGGTCATTTTGCATCATGAGAAGTTGGTTGTAATGTTCTTTAGTGCTGCAGTAGGGCTTTGACAATTTAATTAAGCATACCTACAGCATTTCTGAAAACACATGCATACTCCTGTTGATATTCTTACTTCTGACTGCACCTGGTTGCACTATTGTTTTCTATTTACAGCTAGTCTGCACTGTTCCACACATTTTTCCACTTTTAATTTAAATTGTATGCTGTTTTATTTTCAATATTTATTATAATACCCGCATGAGTATAAAGAATTTGTTTTTTTAATTGAAAACTAAATCAACATAATTACTTAACACAATGAACACCCATCCAAAAAGTTTACAAAGAACCACTGAAACAGGCTTTTAGTTAAAACATTCAAACTGTTTGCTCAAACCCCAGTTTGTATAAAAAAAAATAAAACTGGGAAATCTAAACAAATTCCTAAAAAACAAAAAACTAAAGCATTTTTAAAAGTCTAAAAAATAATGAACAGTTTCATAATAAAGCACATAGGTAGATAATCAAATAATGTTATATTTGTAAAATATTTTTCAGTGTTTTATGTGACAGTTAATTAATTTACCAGTCAAACAACATACCAGCAATTCAAACGGGTTGTTACAAATGTAATGTAGTGAATGTTGAATTGATCTAATTTAAGTTTCAATGGAAACATGTTGGATGAGAATATGACTTTCCTCCAAACTGTATCAGCAGACACCCAGTGCCCTTTTAGATGAGCATTGTGGGCCAGGATGTAAATGATATGCCAGTCTAGTTGGGGCAATGCAGGAAACTCCTGTCTGGGGAAATCCCACCATTCATCCCTTTTAAATGGGTGTGTTAGAACTGGTTTACACAACCTTGTATCTTTCTGTGCATGAACAAGCCCATGTCCTAGGAATGGAATTGATACTTCCCTACCATATTAATAAACCTGGTATTGAGTGATACTGTCCCTAGCGCACATCCCTCTCTCTTGATCTCTGACCCGCCCACAGCGGAATAAAGATGTCCCATGCCTGAAACAATTGTGTCAGGTCCCACAGGAGCCTCGGTCTCACTGCAAAGGGCTATCCACTGTAAACCGAGTCGCCCATCCCTGCCAGCATCGGCAGGCAAAGCTGCACAAAAAAGGTTACAGTAAATATGATTCTCAATTTAGCTGCGGAGGCTGAAATAACATTGCCAGGCTGCGTCTCCTCATTCAAGGCCTGACTCCAGAGCGTCTATGACAATATGCTTTGTCACCACACCCCACGTGCCGTGACTGTATGACTGCACAAGGCAGTAAAGCCAGCAGCATGACAGCGTAGAATGCCGATGGGTAGACATTAGACATCTGCCATTCCACGGAGAACAATGCCTTGTGGTAGGGAACGAACGGTTTGTGTTTCCTGTTCATGGCAACAAGAGATAAGACATGTTAAAACCCTCAGGGCTGCATGAAGAGACAAGGCACTATAAGTTTATTACGGCACTAAGGACCCACTTTTTACACTGTTAAATTGTTGTTGATTTTAATTATGACTCTTATGACTCAGAAATGTTCCTTTTTATGACCTTCTCTGCAAATGAAAGGTAACAACTCATTGGTTAAATAGGCTTTGGTCCATGCTTCCTTTTAGTTAATGGTGTGAAAACTTATTAGGCTGATTTACACATGAAGTGGTGTTGGGAAGCTTGTGGCTCATGCTGGGGTATGTGTGTTTAAAGAGATGGGAAATTAGCCGTGGGGGTTATAAAAAGGCAATCTTTAGTGCTTCTCTTCCCACCATGCTTTCCCCTGAAGAAGAGGGTTGGTGGTGGTGTTGGGGGGTGGGGGCGGTTGGGGAGGGTGGTGGTTTTTTGGGGGGAGGGAGGTTACAAGGCATCAGTAAACGAGCACCGATACATACCAGAGGAAGGTCCATGATTAGAACATGGGTGGAGATTACGTGGTTATACATGCTAAAATGCCAGCTCTTAACTACCCTGTCCATGTTTCAAGACCAGGCAGGCTGGGTAGACATGGCGGCCTCCCAGCTGACAGACACAGCTGATGGCATTGATCAGCCTGGTATTTTTTTCTCTTTCAAGATAATCTCAATCTCCAGCCCCTATTTCAGATATTTCAAACATTTCTTTATCTGTTTGACTGTGAGAGAGCTCTCAATGTTTTAATTATTTTCCCTTTAGTGTTCACCGCTGTTTAAAATATAAAGGGGGAGGTGGATACAGAATAAAACTGCAGAATCCTGCTATGGCTAAATATCCCTGCTCCAGCTTAATACTTTTAAAAGAATATATACAAATAAAAAAGAACTGGAGGGATAAACATACCTTTATTTACATTTTAGAAGACCCTAATGGTCTTCCAGCTCAACGACTCAAATGATCTTAATTCTGATAAAGATTAATAAGCAGTTGACTCGGATGCTGTCCCATCCTTCACCCAAATGCAACAAACCTGTATAGATTGCCGATTGATCTGGAGGAACAGGCCATGACTCTGCATGCTATTAAATGATGGATTCTGCATGGGAAAGGCACTCTTACATACATGTATTAATGATGAACGAGATAGGGGATAGCTGGACTTAACACTGCTCAGCAGCAAAGACAAGTAGAGAAACTTCTCCCGAGATGTTCAAGTTCACAACAAAGGCACCAGAAAGTATAAATTTTAAATACCATACTTTTTTCCTTTCCGCCCTCTCCAGATCTTTAGACTTTTCTTAGTTGAACTGAAGCCTTGTCTCCAACTGTCCTTGTTATATCAAAGAACAGAAGGGGTAGAGAGCTTAAGGATACAGTGGGAACATAAAAGTGCATAGTTTAAAATGATTAGTGACACTTTTGATATACCTGAGAAAGGAGGGGGAAACAAAGGGATTTCATGCCGACTGTTTTGTGAAATAAGACTGCAAAGAATTAACTCTTTTGTCAACAGTGCTCTGACTCTAGAGGATCATTCTGTCTGTACGGAGAGATTCATATAGTCCTGGATTCAATCAACATTTGTCCTCAAATTTCAGATTTCAAACAGGCAAATGCAAGCCTCTCTCTTTTCTTTTACAAGTTCAACAATGACTACAATGAACTTGTGTTCTGTGTGAAAAAAGCTAATAGCTAAAATGTATTTGTAAGTCACAGTTAAATTCAAATGTTGATTGAACCCAGGTCATAGAATCTTTTAGGTCCCTTACTTGTTGTGTTGCCATACAGCAATGCATTGAAAAGTCCTGCATAGCCCCATTGCAACTGAGATTATTTTTTTTTATTTTATTTTCAGCCCAAAATCATTATTCATTCCTTTTTCTCCACTCTGATTTACAAGCAAAGGCAACTGTGGATATTTTCTCTGATGAACACAGTCAGTTTTGATTACATAAGTAAAAAAACTACTGTTTAATCAATACAAAAGAACACTTTAATTGTTAATTGAATCCGAGTCTAAAATGAAGTAATGACCTTACAGTATCAGTAAGTGTGATGTGGTGTAGAGAGCGGTTGCTCCATTGGAGTCTATGACCCAATCATCATTATGAAGCGTAGAAACGACTGGCTGGAGAAAAATGTGTTTTTAGTTCACCACTGTTGAGAAGTAGATGGAGAAACCACCACGACTGTCTCTGCTTTATTTTTTATGTGATACTGACATGCGTTTTGCCCCAGTGGCACAGGTTTTTTATAGCTGCCTTTTTTTCCTTTCATTCCTCCTTTCATTTTTGTTCTGTTTTGGAGTAATAGAAGCAGCGGTGCATTATGAAAATTGCAGCTTGGCAGTAAAACTAATTTCTGTGGCTGACGTGAGTGATGAGCTTGACCCCCGTTGTGCAGATTGGCGGTCCCCCTCCCACACCCCCATCCAACTGCCCCCCCGCACAAGGGAACGGGGGATGGGTGGAAGTCATTCCTTTTTTTTATCTTTTTGCTCTTTACGATATTTTCTTTCCCTGAATGATAAACAGCATTGCCATCAAGTCTGTCAATGATGTAATTCTTTATGGCCATTATTGACAGACTTACAATTAATCACAAGGTTGTATTTCTTTCCTCTGGCAAATATTTCCTCTATTTATTTGTATATATTTTTAATTTTTCTGTTTTTTTGAGGGGGGGTTGTGCTCAGGCATTTAGAAAATGTTTTAAATGATCAGCCTTTGCTTGAGTCCTTGCGCTTTGATAAGAGCGATGTTAATGTTGATTGAATGGGCACTTTCACTGATGGGGGGATACCCAAAACATGGTGGCATAAGAGTCAAAGTTAACGAAGATTGCTCTTCAGGCGGGTTTTCTTCAAGTCCTGCATCAAGTGTACATTGATGCTGCTACAAAAAAATTGACTGCCTATATTCTTGAAGTTGACAATACTGTGCAAAAATAAAAAAAAATAATGTACTGAAATTAATTGTAACATGATGAATAAATCTGATCTGGAACTATGCCTGCTTTCAAGAATTTTTGTTGGTATCCTTCTCTGTATGTAGATCAGATGGCTGTGTTATCGATATGTAAAATAGCAAACATGCAAGAGAAATGACTGACATGTTTTAATCTTTTGGTTTTTCTCCATTTTAATGTTGTAAGTGCCACTTGACATTCAGTCCACACTGAGAGTAAATACATATTCTTCTGTCATCTACTAGTCTGCCCTATATATGCCCTCTGTGTGTTCTGTATAAATGTGTAACCCCTTAAAAAGTGTTGGAGAGTGTGAGGAAACGCTGTCAGAGGGACAGAGGGCTGGGACATCATTTAATAGAGCTGAGAGCTGTGCACATTCACCTCCTGTTACAGGAGGTGTGTTTGTGTTTGTCTGTCTGTATCATGTCTGTACATGCTGAGCATGTGGACTGCAATGTGAAAACAAGTAGTGGCTGACTACAGGTGTTTCATGAGAGAAGAGAACATGCTTGCCTACTCTTGTCCAGGATTGACAGAATAGGCTGCAGCAATGAGCATGGCCATACCTTTTCATGCAATATGTGTCATATGTGCTGTCTTCACACTAGACCACCTGGATTGTACACATACATTTTAAACAGTGTTAGCTTTTTAATACTTAACACAACAGTTTCATATGCATTTCCAAGTTGGAAAGCTTGGCTGTAACCGCAGGCCTATCCTGTTGCCTCAGCAGCCTTCTTTGATTTGAGCCACTGCTGAGCACTTTTTCCACCCTCCAGTCTTCCAGCTAAGAGAGATCAGCAGCCAAAATAGGAAGCATGCAGACGAGCTCTGCCTGATTAACTGCAGGACTGAAGCCTTCCTTACCAGAGTAATGTGCACAATGCAGGAGCACCAGCACGTCTGGCATCAGGATGGCCCATATGAAACACAGATACACTCTGTATCTATGTTTAATAAGTGTCTGAATAAATTACGCTACTTGGGAGCCCCCGCCGCCGAATATTTTTTAAACATCCCAGTTGATATGGTTCACAGTTTTGACCTGAACTGTGTGTACTGACAGTCCTGGAGGCCACGCCACATGGGCCCACTTTAACATTCACAGCACTGAATCCAAACTTTTTTATCCTCTGTCTGTGCTCTTATTTGAGCAGTACCACGGATGGCAGCTCATTTTGCCCCCTCCATATCCTCAGCACCTGAAGTGAATATCTAGTTAAAGTGCAATAGCTCATGTCAAAATCTTTGTAGCCTTTCTTATTGATTTGTTTTGAAGTTATACTTGTTGTACAGCTCTAAGCATTACATGTGGCGGTGTTGTGCCTCTCTTTGTTTTGTTTGGTTTTTTTGAAAGTTTCACACCACGTCTTTGCCTACAGGGAAGTAATGAATATATTGACAACCTGCCCCGGCCAGACTTTTTCAAATGGATTTGATTTTCCCAAACTCATTCTTTGATGCTGTTTTTACTGTTTACTGCCTGTGCTGTACTGGAAAAAAGTGAATAGTTCAAGAAGCAATTTACAGCAAAAATTAACATTCCTTTTTTTATTTGTTCTATTTAACCTTTGTTTCACCAGGTTAGTCCTGCTGAGATCCAAAATCTAATTTTCAAAGGAAAAGAAATTTAATTTTATTAAAGCAAATACAACAAGAAGTTAAACAAAAATACTATAATCAGCTGATATCATCTAGCTTGATCACATTTAAAATTTTGTGCTTTGGTGTTTATTGAGAGCGGGAGTGTTTAAAGCTATCTACAGAGTCATGTTGGTATTTGAACTAAGCTGTACCAAAATGAACAAGGTGAAAAATATTTTTCTTTAAACTGGGACCGGTTTGTGTGCCAAAAAACAAAGAGCAGTATGAGATGTGAGGCTGTGGTTTGTGGGGGCGGGGACTCACGGCACACGTGCTCAAGTCCCTGAAGTGACGCAGTGATGCCTGTTGACCGTGGCGTTCCGTCCACTCGTCCCTAACCGGCTCTGAGGAACGGTTCCTGTTCTCCAGCATATGTTGTACGGGCCTTTTCTCTGCTCTAATTCATCCCCGTATCTCCCCTGGTCCTCCGTAGCTCCAGATGGCGTGATGCCCCCTAGGCTGGCAGCTGCCACCCCAGCCACTCTGCGGGTGGCCTGGTCCGCGCCTACGCGCTACAATGCCCCGGGACCACTCCGCTACCAGCTCCAGATGAAGGCCGCTGCTGGCAGCCACATACAGACGTAAGGCCCACCTCTTTGGCTCATACACTCCCTTATCATCCTGCCTATTTTTCAGCTATTATTGCATAATTTTATGCTGTGAATGTAGAATTTTGTATTTTTGAACAGGCTTTTTAAATTTATCCTAAGAGCCATATGCCATAATTTAACATGTATCCATTGTATGGAGGTAGACCTCCCATAATAAATGTTAGGAGCCTGTGTTTTGTTTGACAAATTAAAATCCTTTTCTTTTTTGCGTTGGGGCCTGGCCCAAACAGAAACTGAACCACAGGCAACAAAGCTTCAAATAATTTTCTCTCAGTGTTGCAGACACCCAGCTGAGTAATGATGTGCCAATTGATCAGATTTAATTCCATGTTGATGACTACCAGAGGAAGAGCAATATCCTCCCAAAGATCACACTTCACATGTAGCCACAATATATGCAGATCTTAGGCATCTGCTCAAGCAGGACTCTTATAAAAAAAAAAAAAAAGTTCTGCATCTGATATGTATTCATTACATGCATCCTGACAACAAATTGCAATTTAATCAGAAATGGAGAATTTCTCATTCTGTTTCTAATAAATAAATGACAAGGCCCATGTATTATATATCACCCTCATTTCCAGGGATTCTTTTGAAATGTATTTCATTGTTCATGTGATTTATTTATTATGTCCTATGGTAAATTTAATTGTGAATCTTGGTGGAAGTTGGTGTCTCACAAAATTCACAGGATTCATCAGATTACAATAAAGAATGATATTTTGTTTTTTTAACCGGAGTGTAGAATTTAAGAATACATTTCCATTACTTTTACATAATACAATTACTTTATATAATTATATCAAATAATTATAACAACAGGAAGCATTTGTGCCTCATGTTGGTCTTTTTTTGAACGATAGGAATTTTTGAAAATTGTATTCTTGTGTGATTTATTTTCATATTCATGGTGTGAGTACATATACTAAGGTAATCTGTTTAATATTTAGCATAGAAAATCATGAAAAAATGAAGCATTGGAATGAATGCAGTACAACTGCTGACATGCTGTCAAATCCTTAAACAGGTTCATTGGGTTTCTTAAAAGCCCAATGTAATATAAAAAGATATTACATATTAGGAATGAAAAATGCAGCAGAAGCTCAAATAAAACTCTAATTCACAGGTCTTGTGAGAGCACACCTCATTTTCTGGTGTCTGTGTGCATGTGTGTGCGTGCGTGCATGCGTGTGTGTGTGTTTGTGTGTGTGTGTGTGCGTGTGTGTGTTTGTGTGTGTGTGTGTGTGTGCGTGTGTGTGTTTGTGTGTGTGTGTGTGTGTGTGTGTGTGTTTGTGTGTGTGTGTGTGTGTATCCGTGTGTGCGTGTGTGTATGTGTGTGTGTGTGTGTGTGTGTGTGTGCATGCATGTGCATACGTGCCCACCTGTCTCTCAGGTTGCTGGACAGCGTGACCACTTCCTTCAGCTACACAGCAGAGGGCCTGCAGCCTTACACTGAGTACCGCTTCAGACTCGTGGTCTCCCACGATCATGGAGAGACATCCAGTGAGTGGGCCCGTCTTGTCACCGCCCAGGATCGTAAGTACCTCCTGAGAGCATCAATACCCAGAGCAAGCTCAAAGAAAACATTAAGCTGAAGCTCCAAAGAAAGGAGGCTGGGAAATGAAGTTTGGTATATAGACATTATTATTCATTCTCTAGCAATGACTACATCTCCCATTAGTGCCATTAAACATTTATGCTTATGCGGAGAGAGAACTCTGTAAATTCACCGTCATGTAAAAACTTTGTAAGAATTCAGAAAAAACTTTGTAAAAATTCAGTATTCTATGTATTCTATGTATTCTATAGTTATATAGCCATAGCAAATAGGTACCTAATATACCTAAGACTATTTTAGCCATGGTACGCTCATGCTCAACTTGAGTTCAGCCAATTTATAAGCAGGGAAAACATTAAGAGATTTTGCTTGAGAAATGATACTTAGTTTGTGAAGGAAACAAGCAAACTTAACTACATATTTTTGTTCAGTTGCATGCATGTCTTTCAGCCTCCAATAGACAATGCTCTTCACTGAAACCTTCAGGCAGTCGCAGGTGCTAACTGTCTGCATCATCAGTGAGAAAGCATTAAAGGTGTATATCTTGTAGGTGACCTAGATGGTGTCATTGTGGACTAATTACTGTAATAGAATCATATTAGGGTTCATAACAGACACTCTTTGCTAAGTTATAAATTAATTATACTTGAGTCTATTATCACATACATTATAATTATAGAGCCAGTATTTGCATACATTTGGAATGCGCCATATTATGGCCCATCACCTATTCATTACTATGCAGAGTGCACCCCCTTCCCCCCCACCCTTCCTCTAGAAACCCCTTTTCAATTGTGGATTAATGCCCCGCAGCGTTGGGGAACTTTTCTTTGTAAAGTCTTCAGACATCTCAGTGATGTCTGTGAGCGTCGGCTTGAGAGACGGAGAGAGAGAGAGAGAGAAAGAGGGGGACGTGAGGAGGGTAAAGTGTTTTACGGGCTCATTAATGCCGTCTGCTCGTCCCGCGCTCCGCGTTCGTGAACGCACGCGTGCGCCCGAGCAAGCGCCCGTAAATGTTAACTGCTGCTTCTGCGTGTACGGATGAACCCTCCCTCCTGAGCTGCCATGTGCCACCATTCCAGGGGTCTCTGCAGGAAAGACTTTTTTTTGTAAAGTTTCTTTGAGCTGCTATGAAGTAGGAGACCCGCTGCATGAGTCACTCCCATTCATGTGACCCATTTAGGTTCAGCCTCAGCACCGAAGCTTCTGGCCATGTGGTTAGTTATACAGCGTTTGGTCCAGTTACCTACAAAGCTTCATGAAAAAATACATAAATTCAATTTTCAAATCCACAAGTAAACAAAATATAAATTGTTGGTGACTGAACTAGGCAGGTATTGAGGAATTTAGGAGAACTTTTATGTGAACAGCACATTATAATGTATGTGTTTAGGTACTCAGACTTATTATTTTCAATAACTGTTGTTTGCATTTTTTAATTCCTTATTGTATTTATTTTAATTCTGTGTCTGCATTAGTTTATCCTGTAATGTTACCTGATTCTGCCATTTGTTAGTTTAATTTTAGATAGCTATCAAACTTAAGCTAGTTATATAGCTTGTATTAACTGCATAAAAAAGCTGCAGCGGGCTGTCTCCCATTAAAATGAAAATGTAAAAACCTACAGATTTGTTTTCCAAAATCATATTTATGGGTAAAAACCAGGTTATAGCCAGAGGTTTTACTTAAATCACGAGTTTGATGACCTGAGACTTGCCCTGGGTCAGAAGAAAATTATTTAAAACTTAACTTATTTATACTCATATTTGCAAGACTCAAAACCTGATTGTGACTCCATATACAATGACTCTAAATGAATCGCTATAATCATTGTGGACATCTATATGGAAACCTCAGATATGATATTATTTTTTTAACCAATTTCTCGACTATAGACTGAATCATTCGGCTATCTTGTGTGTGTCTATGTTTGTGTGTGGGCGCGTGCATGCCCATGCGTGTTTGTGTGTGTGTGCGCGTGTGTGTGTGCGCGCGTGTGTGCGCGTGTGTCACACGCACTGTCAAATGCAGCTCTGTCTCTCTGCAGTGAGAAGAAGCCCTTCTCACCACAGCATGGCATCCCCATCTGTTCCCCAAGTCATTTCATTTGGGTTCAGAGATTTTAGCACAGGAAAGAACAAGAGAGTGGCAGTGTGTAAAACATGTGGATCCACTATTACAGATTCACAGTCCACAACCTTGAACTTTGTGTGTCATTTAAAAATGCACTCAGAAGTGTGAGGTAAATGTTAGCTAGTGACTGTATTTGGCTAAAAATGCAGCTGGCGGGAGCCAAGTAACGCTAGCTAAGTGCTGTGCACTACGGTATTTTTGGATGTTAACAGACTTGCTAACGTTAGCCTCAGCTTGCTGTTAGCTTTGTGAAAAAAAGGAAAGGCAATATCAGAAAATGAAAGAACAACAAAACTAGCGGTGGTGTGCTTTTCTGGTACCCAAATTTATTTGGTACAGTGTTTGAACCATTTCACCCTGCCTTTAGCAGCTGCAAATTTAACTCCAACATCTAATTGTGTTTATAATGATAAAAGATGTAAGCAATTCCTTAGTGCCACCCAATGTGAGTCACAGGGTAGTGGTAGAGATGTAGGCTGGTTAAAGTTTGTTAGTTCATTGCTCTCTAGCAACCACTCCTGGTCAGCCAGGCACGTCCTGGAGCACAGACTGAACATACACTTACCTGAACGTGTGCAAGGTGAGTCTGCAAGAGCAGTACTGAGCTTAACAGTAATAATAATGCATTTTTGCACTCTCTTAATAATCTAATAATCATGGCATGTCTGAAAGAAAATTATAAAATGTTAATTTCTCATCTTGAAAGTTGAGAATAATATTCTGGTTTTAGTGCACAGATGATGCATATAGCTAGTTTAATATCAATGGTATTTTTGATCTGTAAACCAAACAACAATTTTAGAAAAATGTTTCGCAATTGCATGTTACAAGATAAGCAACTAAAAAAAGGAAATATCTGCTAAAATTATCTACTAAATTCATTACCATTCTAGATATGGAAATTGACAAATAAATACCATCCCAAGGGGAATATGACCTAATGTTGCAGAAATGTTGCGATTTGTACAATATGTTGTCTCCAAAATTTCACTCTTGAATTAATGTAAAAATATAGAGGGCAGACAAGAGATTAAAGAGCTTCAGTTCAGATATTTTTAATATGTGTAGACCTATTGTAATTGGTGCCATTTGCAACAAGAGCTGTGAGATAGGATGCAGTTTTTTGTGGAATTGAAATAAGTTATTTCGTATAACTACACCTAATATGAGTTCCTGTCCTCTTTAGTTAAATACTATGGAGAGGATAGAATCAGTGTCCCTGAGTAGGGAATTCACATGTTATTATTTCATCCTTCTGAAACATTAGATTCTTTTCTCGATCAGCATGTGGATACAGTGGAGGATCATGGGAAAGCTGAGTTTTAGTGGCTCTTGGCACTGCTAATAAACACTCTCACATCTCATCACCTAACCCATCAACGTGAAATAGTACTCTGGAAACCTGCACTAAATTAACAGTGGGAAAGAATTGAGGGATATTCTTCAAAATAATGTCACCGTGCGTGTGATAGAGGAAGGGGAAAGGACATGCAAGGTGAAAAACGAGAAGCTGGTGTATGTCATACTTCCCCCCCCAGAGGAGTTCCTTCTGTTTGGTGTTTTTCATGTCTAATTTAGAGATAGCCTAAGTGTTTTTCCTACACATTTTTTTGTATGTACTGTTTTAAAAGAACAGCGAGGTACATGTTTGTCTTGTACTGTACTATTTACTGTTGCTGTCTCAAATTTTGTGCTTTTCTGTCAGATCCTAAATTGTAAATTCTTATTTGTACATTTTTATAATATTTTAAAATGTTTTTGACAAAAAGAAAACCAAATTATCATATGTCTATATATCAATGTGGGTTTTATGTGGGATGAAATGATTATTTGCATTCCACTAAACAAATCTAAACTTACTCATGTTCTGTTTATGATTATCAGTATTCTCTGTAGTGTCAAAAATACAACAGACCAAAAAGGGTGTAACTTCTCCCTGGGTTAAGTTTAAAATACTTTAAAGCTTGCAGTATACCACAATATAATATAACACAAAGGAAGTACAAAGGACAGTTTGTCGGGCAAAGGACAGCAATGTTATTTTTTGATGTTATTTTATTTTAAAATTCTTTGTCTAAAACATCAGCATTTCACATATCAATGAATAGGTGAGCCTGAACATTGTAGTTTCATGAACTCGAGAGATATGTGAGTTCATGCAATTAATTACATTTTATGATTACTATTATTCTCTTGCCTTTTCCCAGCTCTCTCATGTTGTCGTCCAGGCTGATTTCACTTAGTGAAGATGTATTGAGATTTTAAGTATTCAAGAGGGTGCCTGGCCTCTCCTTTTTATCATTCCATTAAAATTTTATAACCATCTTTTTAATGTAATTTCATCCATGAATTCTTACTTCTTAGATGTGACAGCCAGTCCTGTGAACATAAACTTTGCCGTGTACTGGTGCTCATTTCCTTTATTTTACCTGATGTGTTTAGCAAGTGAACATTGTTTTAAAATTTCCACAATTATGTGTGCAGGTGACTGTGTATCGGCATGTGTTCTTATTAGTAACACTAATTAATGCAGATATTTACAGTGTGGAAAGAACACAGATGAGTATGTATTTTAAAGAGTTAACCTAAAAACAGGTATTGTTAATAATGAAATATGAATTCAGTATGATGCTTGGTATAAATTTCCTATTTTTTTTTTTTTTAATTTCTTCTAAAAATAACCAAGGTATATTCTTCCTTGTTATTTACCCTAAATCCTGAGCAGATGGAGAACACTCAGATTATCTTTATTAAGGCCATACAAATATTTCTGGAGAGGTAATGTATTTTGAAAAATGGCATCTTGTGGCTCTATGTGTGTCAGTTAGCACAATGAGTTATTAATACTTTTATACTTTAGGTAAAATTTTTACCTCTGAAAGGCTTAATGTGTGATTTCAGATAACCATTTTGTGTGGGCAAGATGAATGAAGAGGTAGATTTACACTGTGAAACCAGGAGATATTCAACAGCTGTAATTAATGATGAAAAAGTTGTAGAGAGGCTATGATATTGCATATGGATTTTCTGCTTAAAGGGTGAATTCACAGAAACTGAAAATCAGATGCATCGGTTCTTGCCTTGTGTTTTATTTTAGTTTGCATATCGACAAATGTGGAGTTAAAAGTTTCACCACAGACAAATATCAGTTTCCCTCAATAATTCATTCAGGCTCTGACATCAGCATGTGAAATTGTGTCTTGCTAATCCACCAGTGATGAAAGCGTATTAGATTTTTAACTTCCTGCAAGTTTTACTTGAGTTCAATATGAGCTCTTGCAGCATGCTACATTTTTTTGTCCTGCTGAATCTCTTTACATTTATATTGAAATGTGATGTGTACATTTCATAAGTGTTTTGTTGAATCCAAACATGCTCCATCTCACTTTTATCGCCTCTGCCTCCAATCTCCCAGGCTTGCAGTGCATTCTTGCAGTTTAGCACAAGGCATGCCACCCTTAACCCTTCTCATGGCAAACAGCAGAAGCTAAGCAGGTGGGCTTTGGTGGGAGACCTAATGATGTGACCTAGTGTTATGGGCACTGTGCTGTAGAAGGTACCAGCCTTTGAATCAGATGTTAAACTATTATTTGGTCTGCCAATGGTCATTAAAGGTCCATGGCACCTTTCAAAAGGGAAGGGGTGCTAAACTTGTGTCCTGGCAAAATTCCCATAAAATTGGCAGTGCCCGCCGATTTTATATGCCCAGGACCATCACCGCAGAAGAGACCTGGGTTCTCAGTTGACCTGTTTAAATAAAGGTGAAATAAAGAAGATAATAAGGGTTAGTATTCCAGATTAGCCTGTGCTCATGTTTTGAGTAAGAATTGCGCAATATAGACAGTCGCTATTGTGAAGGAGAAATAGCAAGTCATGAAATAAAATTAACCTCCCATGTAAAGAATATATGTGATAATGTGTGAATCTACTAACAGAGCAAAGGTGTTATTAAATAATTAAAATATGCACAAAGCATTTTATTTAATTTGATATTAGCAATGTTCCAACAAAATACATGCGCTTCTAGAGAAAAAAAGCCAAGTGCTGTAATA
Source organism: Albula goreensis (assembly GCA_022829145.1). Classification (NCBI taxonomy): domain Eukaryota; kingdom Metazoa; phylum Chordata; class Actinopteri; order Albuliformes; family Albulidae; genus Albula; species Albula goreensis. The sequence goes on from CM040749.1 coordinate 28,426,884, forward strand.
TTATAGTTTTAAACAACATATCCAAAGAGTATTTCTGCTTCAGACCTGAAAATGAGACACTTTACAATCTGTCCTTTTAACACTGGAGAATATAACCTTCAAAACCATCATACCATCACAAAACCCATGCCATTCTAAAAATAATCCTTTTTTCCCTTCTCAATTTTTCCCATTCCCCCACCTGGCCTTGTCAGTTGATAGTGTTATTACTATGCTAACCAAATCCTTATAAATGTGATTTAAGGCTTGGCAGCCTGTGCTCTTGTTTTTCCTCCTGCTGTAGCGATTTATAGCAGCGGGGAAAGGCCCTTCTAAGTATTCTAAACGTCCGGAGATTACAGCTGTTGCCGATTGCTGATTGAGGCCGACTGCTGTTATTGCACTGTGTTCCTGCTTGTACCCCAGGAGCAGTAAAGCATCAATAAAATAAAAAAGCACCTGCATCTTAAATGAAATTTCAATTGAAAAACTTAACAGCCCTTCAAATTGCCGAATTTAACACAGACCAGTAAAGCTTAAATAACACCGCCTTGCCTCTGCAAACCAAAGGGAACGCGATGTCGTGGGGGGGTGGATGATGTGTGGGGTGCGAGGGACGGGAGGGAGGGGTGCAGGGGCCGGGGTTTCACAGTCAAGGTGACTTGATTGTCTCGTCTGGTAAAATTATTTACAATTATGAATTTCTCCAGAGAGCCACGTCGGATTTGCCATTGTGCACCTACGCAGGCACGCCGAGGCGAGGCTCTTTCAGTATTCATGGAAGCTCCTGAACCTTTGTGGTAATTGAATCAGTAAGAGAGCTGAGTAGAGCAAGCATAAAAACCTGTTAACCCAAAGGTCAGATCTGTGCATTGTTTATTTATCAGAAGGTGTAGGGAGCCAAATCGGCAGGCCCTGTCACAGCCGCAGTAAAAAATTACCCAGAACAATAACAGGGAGTAGATAAATGGACAAATCTGGGCCACAATCATAAACAGAGCAAAAGGGGACTAGGGATTTGCCGTGAGGAAACTCACACTGGCCATGAGAGGAGCCATGGTCATGTCTGACATCTTTGGGACTTTTTTATTTTGGGTTTTTCTCAGTTGAAAATAAATGTGTGAGATTGTTTGAGGAGTGTGTAACTCCATTTCTGTAATCATGAGGTGAAGAAAAAAAATCTATTTAAATGCAATGTTAAAAAGAGTACAATGATACAAATTAACAGTGTATCTAATTATTACAAAAAATAAATTGTTAAAGGCAAGTCAGATTTAACATCTTTAGCCAATGGGATGGTTTTAAAATGCTTTCTTAAGGCTTTTTGTTCAGTGTAGATTACCAAGTTTAGTATTTACTAGTTGCTGCTGTGTCCAAGATTCATTATGTTGAAGCATTAGTCTAGTTAGCTATTCTACAACTGTCCAACTCAACAGATTTCTGCTGAAAATGTTCTTATTCTTTATGTTCTTATATTTTTTCTTGATGCCTTTTCTGCATCGGCCTATGTTGTAGTTATGCATTAGTTATGCATTACGGAGGTAGGTGGGAGAAGTGCAGGCGAGTCTGTTTCTGTGTAGATACACACAGTTTTTTGTAAACCTAACATTTTTGCTACAGGCTCTCAGTCTATAGTAAGAGTATTCAGAGAAAAATATATCTCAAGTTTGCTTGAGAGATTCAGACGTATATGATCTAATATATAAATATATATATTTGGTCCATTGGGGTGTTACCCCGATACATTTGTATTTCTAATGTCATGTTTGAATTTCAGGCAAATTTACAAATTCCAATTATATTTTCAATTTTGCTATAATGCGTTCTCCAGGGATAGAACAGTAGCTCTGCGCGTAGATTACACTGCTCATTTCAATTATGGCCGTGTGGTGAAATCACTGCGTAGCAGTTGCATTCCACAGGGGACGCAGAACCAGCACCCTAATCAGAACAAAGCTGCAGTCAGCGTGCGCACGCGGGCAGAGGAGGCAGAACAAAAGCAGGTGGCAGGCCTGTTTCTGACACATCAGGGGAAATGACATCTTTTTCATGTAGTTGCGCAGCATATTGAGGTTAATATTTTCAGTCAGATAAGACATGCATGTGATTTCGGAATTGACAAATTCAAATTCCGTATGTACAACAAACAGCATATTTAAAAACTCGGTGTCGCTGTAGCGGGTTCCCCCATGAACGCTTTGCGCATTTCATTATCTGTCAAGGCGGTTGAAGGGTTTTTTTTTCCAAATCCTTTTTCTTGTGACTTTTTTTTCTGCGTTACAATGTTGTTGTGCATGTAGATGAGTTAGGTTGATCATTACCTGGTTATGGTTAATGGAGGCGGGGGCACTGGTATGTGTATGTGTGGCAGCGGCGGGCTGCAGTGGTGGCCCGGTGGATTGTGGGCCATCTGGGGGAGCCATCAGCAGCCCAGCACGCGGAGGAGCCAGTCACCTTGATCCGGACGCCCTTGCCGGCACGCCATTACCGCGGTACAGTGGGATGTAAATGGTGGAGGAAAACATTACCTTCAAATGAGCTTTCGTGGGGCTGAAATATCAATCAGGCCCCAGAAGCACAGGAAGAGACAAACGAGGACACGCCTAAGACACCACAATCAGCGCAGAATCTGAAAAAAACTTTAAATTATCAGGTGATTTTAAAAAAAAAACTCTTTTTAATATAATATCAAGCAATCAAAAGAGGAGGGAAAGACCTTGTCCTCTAAACACATGCAGTAGGTGGAAAAAAATGCATACAACATCTAAACTGCATTCATATCAGTATGAAGTTTTTGTTCTTCACTGTTGTTCATTTTTTCTTGGTCATCGAACACCTCATCCATTTTAGATTAATAATCTTTTTATTCTATAGTTTCTGTAAAAGTGCTCATAAATATGTGTACTGTTTGTGGGTCATACACAATCAGAGACTGAATTGTATACTGATTTACATGCAGAAACTGTTCAATTACAAGTAGCTGTTAAAAAATTAAATGAATAAAAATGGACACATATGCTGCATTTTATCACATCTACCCCACCGGTAATCTAAAAACATTCAATTAAAATATTAAAAGCATTTACTGAAGCGAAGTTATACGGATCAAGTATGTATTTAATAATGTGGGGATGTTCAGTAATGCATCTAAAAGCTTCTCAAATTAGTGACAAGTGAAGCTACAAATTTTTATAAGACCGGATGATTGGACTAGTATCCTGACATGAAAGAAGATTGAGAAAATGTTTGGCCAAATAAAAGAGAAAGCATTCTTTACAAAGTGCTTAATTTGCATAGTAAACCAGTACAGTATTGAACCCTTTACACTGTTTGCATTAGGTTTGCAAGGGGCTTCAGCTAGGGGAAAAATTTCATTAAATCCATTCATTAATTCCTTGCCCCGTCTTTCAAAATGTTTGTGCATCCCAGGTAACTGGTGGGTCTCGACCCCCCCACCCACACCCCCCAGTGCAGACTGACAGGACAGACCTCCTGTTAAAGGCCTTATGATCTGAGCAGCTGAGGATGGCCATAGGCAGGGTACTCAGGGGAAGCTTAATCGGACAACCCACGCAGTAAAAATACAAAGAAGCAGCCGAACAAACAAAGGGTGCAGAAGGGACAGGCCCCTGTGTACATGGTTACTTTGCCCAGGGCTCGCCAGGCCGCCGTTCTCATTGACTGAGCCAGCGCCGGGACACTCATCCACCGTGTGTAATTATGAAAATGACCCGAGCTGTCAGGGTCTGCATATTCCTGAAGGATTCCTTGGCTTCTGCATGCTGCCGTTGTTGTAACCACTCAGAGAAAATGACCAGTCACAAACTTAAGTGATTACAATATTTCTTCCAATTCATTGCAATCTCTTCAAAGCACAGTGTTACTCATAGTTGATATCCCTTGCCATATAACCTCCATTGAATAAATCCATAAATATAATTTCATATTTGCCTGAGGTGCAACAGAGGCCCTGCGAAATGACTGTCTTCTGTCCTCTTCCGTAAATGAGCTGATTTGCACATCGCCTTCTTTACATTTTAATCCACGGAATAAGGGTGCAAAAATCACTGTTTGTCCTTGTGAAGATATTCTTGGCACACCACTGTCACATGGTAATTCCGTCAAAAGAATTCCTCAGCTGATTTCAAGCTGTGGGACATTTATGTCAGCTGATCTTACGAATATATGATAAAATGACATCTAATTCAGTTTGGACCAAAACCACATTGGATTTTTCTTCTATTTTACAAGGCACGATGCCCATTATGCATTTATGGACAATCTATAAGGCTTGGGTTTTAGATACCAAATACCCTGCATATAAGTCAATAAAAGTGAAATAATTAAGTATCTTTTCATTAGTGTAGTAAGTTGTATGCTACAGAAAGTATGTGTTGGTATTGAGGTTTTAGTGTTAATTGGTAAGAAAACTGGAATAACAATTATTTAAAAAAAATGTATATTATTACTACATCACCATGCATAGTTAAGTTTATATATCTATAAAGTGTTACATGTGAACTTCATGGGCCCCATCAGCAATACCCTATATGCACTGTTGCTGCTGTACTGTATGGTGTCTTTGCCTTCACTGTAAGGTACTAAAGATGATCATTCATAAGGCATAAGAATTTGCGCATTCTCCTTCTGCATTATTTCACACAGGACCTGGGCTGGTGGATCCCCCGATAGCGTCAGATGTCCAATCTAAGAGCGCCACCATTTCCTGGCGTCACCCATCCCGACCCAATGGGGTCATCACCCATTACAACATCTACCTTAATGGTGAGCTGCAAGGCTCTGCACCTGGCAACAGCACGGCCTACACTTCCTCCTCCTTAGAGCCGCACCAGGAGTACACTTTCCAGGTGGAGGGGTGCACTGATGCAGGGTGCACCCAGTCTGCAGAGTCCCACACCATCCGCACACCCCCCGCCCCTCCAGAAGGCATTCCTGCCCCACGGCTCTACTCGGACACACCCACCTCTGTGCTGCTGTCCTGGGAGAAGCCGCTGCGGCCCAACGGAGAGCTGGAAGGGTACGTGATCGAGAGGAGGGCGGGCGGCACCCAGCAGGTCTCCACAGTGGCCACAGTGCAGGCTGACCAGCCCCTCAGCTACCTGGACAGCTCACTCGCCCTCAGCCCCTGGACCACCTATGAGTACCGGGTGCTGGCCGGCACACTGCAGGGAGGCTACAACAGCAGCGCCTGGCAGCAGGTGACCACCAGGCCCTCCAGACCTGCCGGACTGCAGCCGCCCCAGGTGACTGTGCTGGGACCTGATTTGGTCCAGGTGAGTACTGTACACCATCACATCAGATCATTCCCTCCCTTCCTGCAGTAGTTGATGCACTGTCGTAATCCTGTGTAGCAACATTTACAGGGTGACCAACACATAGTCACTGAGAATTATATTAATGTTTGTATATATTATGTATCTTAATATCCATAAATTTATATCGTCATACTGAAACATAACTTCATTTTAAGGTAACAGGTTGTCATAGCCCCTAAGCATAAAACCACTGTAAATACTGTAAATATTGAAAGCTGCCTCCAGATAAATCAGATTTAGGATAACATAAAACGCGTCTTTGACGGGGAGACGCTCCGAGCACTCAAAACCCAAGGTCTCCTTGAGGACAGAAGTACCATGACCCTTTTGAAGTTTATTGTATGGCTTTACCCTCCCTGTCCGACGTTTAAGAGACGGGGAGATATGACAGTGGTGTCCAAATGAGGGGATGCGGTAATGCAGTCCGCCCCTGTACATTAATGGCAAAGCTGTTATACCAATGCACTGCCCATCATCTGAATGACATTCTCATTGTTTTCCTACCAACTCACTCCGTTTAGGGTCAGTCCTGGCCATTTTTTTCCCCGGGTTCAGCCAATTAAGACTGTCGATACAAGCAGCACAACTTCCTCTAAATGTGACCTTGGCATCACTTGATTCCTGCTTTCAGAAAATCATTTGTTATGCACAGACAGAGCCTTTATAACTTTAAAATTCTTCCCTCTTTATAATCAGATTCCTAATGAAATCCTGTTATAGGAAATTTTTTCTATTTCTGGATTAAAATCAGTGGCAAAACGTTTCACACACATATTTTCCTCTCTTTTTAAAGTGCTGAAAAAGATTCTTAAAAAAACACCAAAGAAAAGCTGGTATCAGTTTTTTTGTAGACACAAAAGCCTTCTGCAAACATCCTAGTTATTCTTCTAATTCAATAGAAGCTATACTCAAGAGAACGGGATAGCTAGCAGTGTTTTGGCTTGTATACAAGCTTGATTCAAGGGAAATTAATGTAACCAAACAGGCTTTGCGGCTTAGAAGGCTCTTTGTATAAATACACCCACACACACGTCTCCTTTCAAGCCTGCACTAGTGCCAGACACATTGGCGGAAATGCTTACAACTTCAAACAAAGCCAACATTTACATAAACTTCCTTGAATTATTCATTTCCCTCACCCCAGGTTTAGTTTTTTTCTAAACTGTTATTATTTCATTAATTTGCTAACTACTGTATTCACATGTAAAACTGGATGAGACTCTCTACACATGTAAGATCTTGCAACAGATGTAATCATTTGTGGCCGCGTGGCTGGTGAACCTTTATATTAACAATGCATGAAAAGCTTTCTGTGTGAAATGTGTTTTTACTCCCGGTGTAGAATTGTCCGTTTGCATTGGTATACTGGTTACTGTTTCACCGCTGCACTTTTGCGCCATTGTATATATATTTGCCCCAGGAATTAATGAATTAAGATTTTTTTTTAACTTTGGAAGTGCAGGAGAACTGCATGAAAATATCTTATAACTTTTTTTTCCTTGGGCTGAGATTCTCAAAGAAATGGCAGCCTAGAAGCTGTTTTATTGTAACATCTGTTTCTTGTGAGAAATTTGTCTTCTTGTACATCTGTACTTGTACTAAAATTATGAAAAATGAAAAAGTTAAAAGTTAAAAAGTATATTTTAAGTATATTTTATCTCCTTTTTGCACAGTATATCTTTACAGGTCGCAGTGAAATTTCAATGCGTATTACTTTTGTGTACATATTTTACTTGTAGGTATGCTTCAACGTCAATGTCATACGAATGTCAGAGTCACTGAATATCAGTGTTTTTTTTTTGAGAGGAGCTAGTTTTTAAGGGTATAATGCAAAAAAAAAAATAATCCACCAAGTCCTCGTGATATTACATTTTAATCAATATTTAAAAATGTGAAGGTAAATATATTGAACTTTTTTTTCTATTATGAGGGGAAAAATCTTGCTGCGTTGTCTTGTAGTGTACAGTATGTATTTATGATTATGCATCGCTTATACTTATTTTTAAAATGAAGTCCAGTTTTTGTCAGAAAATGCATTTATAAGTTTATAAACTACAGTTGTGTAATCAGTACATATGTTTTTGTGGTTGAAGTAATTGTTTTATACCAGTGATTTCTGTCTTTTGAGGTACTAAATTTAAATTAAAAATTTAAAATACCTCACATTATTTACGTATTCAACATTTCAATTTCTAGTTAATATAGGTACAGTTTATTCATACATTAAATACAATTAAATGCAGTTTCTTCACTGTCACTTACATACTGTTTGATCATAAAAAGCATCAATATATGAAATCCATAATTGTTAGGTGCCAGTTATAAAAAGAAATATATACTGGATGGATTTGAGTTTGCACTTGAATTTCTGTATTTGATTGCCTTAATATATATTGGAAGTATTTTAGCTGTTTCACAGTATAATTTGCTTTTCACATTTAATTAACTGAATATTTTTATACTCAGTAAATCCACCATAAGAAATGTGGACTCAGTTTCCTCACTTTCATTTTTTGCATCTTCCTAGTATCCCAGTATCTTCAACATCTTGCATCAGTATATTACATTCCTAAATGACACACAGCATGCAAGCAGTAGCACTTCATCAGATGAGCTCCAGCATGTTGTAGGGCTGCTCTGTGTGTAGAGATGCACATTTTTCAACCCATGGCAAGGATCATCAAGGCTATGGAAATGAGATTCTCAACATGATGCACAACAATGCCAAAACACAATTAAATAGACCCAGATTTTAAAAAAAAAAATTTGCTTGATCATGTCATGATTTTTACGCATTCCAAAACCTGACATAGAGCATCCACATTTGAAATGCAGGGAAGGATTTTTTATGTACCATTTCATTACATTTTCATTATTTTAACGTGCCGCAGAGTCCTGCTGCCATACTGCTATTTTAAATGTAATGGAGGGAATATTGTGGTACAGGTCAAAGTCAGAGTGTTGTCACTCAATGGTGTGGCATCATTTCCAGGAGCTCATTGATCTAAAAGCCTTTAATGCTGTATTCCTACTCAGCACTGGAAACGCCTCATGCACTGGTCGAGTGGGGATGAGGGTGGCTTTCAGCAGAACCATTTTCTAATAAAGCAAGGGGTCTCAGGGAGTAGGACGTTGATAGGGAGATACTTTCCCAGCATAAAGCTTGCATAGCAAAGACAATACTGGCCCACTGACAGTAGCTGTTACCTTAGCTTGGGAGCATGTTGTTGTGTTCTTCCTCCTGCAGGTCACATGGAACCCCCCGCTCCTGGCTAACGGAGAGATAGAGCGGTATGAGATACGCATGCCAGATCCTCACATCCCCCACACCAACATGTCAGCTCTGAACTACACCGTGACCAACCTGGTGCCCTATACCAACTACAGCGTCACCATCCTGGCTTGCTCTGGCGGGGGAGGCCATGTCGGGGGCTGCACCGAGAGCCTGCCCACTCCTGTGACTACACTTCCCACAATCCCACAAGGCTTGGGACAGCTGTCCATCACTGCTGTCAGTGAGTCGTTTCTTGCTGTGTCCTGGCAACCACCTTTGAGGCCAAATGGACCCAATGTGAGGTAAGCATTCCACCCTACCCACTGTATATATATATGTACATATTGTACATATTTTGCTTATCCAATCAGAGGAACACGAGTCAACATATGATCGCTTACAAGTCTTCAGCCGGCAAGGAAACACCACTGGAGAGTGATGAGACATGAGTGTAACTTGGTTAAACCCTATTGTTCCCCAACAAAGCACAACCGATTTTTGCTTCGTCACTACAGATGTACAGCAGTACAGTACAGGGACCTCTGCACCCAAGTACCACACACAGCTGCTGTATGAACTTGTGTTTTAACTCTGTTAGCCACACAATGGCCACACAATGTCATTGTCTATCCTTTCTGATTGCCTAAGTGTCATTTATATATACAACATTTCCAGTCCTGTAGTGTTTTAAGTATACTGAAATACTAACATAAACAAGAAATGTATCTGTAACTGTTAAATCTGAATTTTTCACAGTAATAGTAAACTGAGTATTTTTCACAGAAGGGGTCATTCTTTTTTTATTATTATTTACACACATCTTACTGGAATAAAACAGAACACAGTAGGATATCATTTCCATTTTAACTTAACCACCTAATAAAATATTGGTACATTATTACATATCAGAATTGTATGATAATTGTTTTATTCCATCAGCATCAGTATTGGTAAATCATAATAAAACAATTACATGATAAAAAAATAAAACAATGCTATGTTTAGTACATAAACTACTATGTTTTCTATGTTGCCTATATAGATATTGCTTTCAGAACACTGTACACTTTCTGTCTGTTTTTCAACCGATTAGGCCAGAAATAAAGGTCCATTTTGAAGGAAGATGATTAAAATTCATGACTATTTTCCGCTGCTGTTGTGTTTAACTGGGCTTATAAACTGCACATTAAGCCAAGCTCTTCTGATTACGGGCAAAATTAGCATTATTGTTGAAAGAGGGTGGAAAAAAAATAAAACTCTGCAAACCCTGCAACACAGCAGAGAAAATGGCAAGAGAATTGCGTGAGCGAAGCAGACCTGATTATCCCTGTGTTTCCGCTACCCTCAGATACGAGCTGCTGAGACAGAAAACCCAGCAGCCCCTGGTCTCCCTTCCCCCTGAAGATTTGAATCTGTGGTACAATGTTTACGCAGGAGCCAAATTGTTTCACCAAGATAAAGGCCTTAGCAGGTGAGATTACTGAAATTAGCTTTAAAACAAACTTTGCCCGTGTGTACAGAACTGTTCTGCGCACCGATGCCATCTTTTAATACTGTTCAAAGATACATTAAGCAAATATTCAGGAATTAAATTGTTTCCTGCTAATCTTTCCCTGGCACTCATCATATTTTCTGTGCTTACAAAAAGGCTTCAGTCAGCCATGCTCCATGTTCCCAACTTTTCTCTGCATTACCTCAACAGCATATGAACACGCACTCTTGTTGTGGTATTGTGAATACATGTGACCAAGTCCCGCTCCTAAAACATACATATCCAGCTGATATTTACAATTCATTATGAGCTTCTCTGGGGAAATAAACAAGGTTTTGCTAGGTTGCCTCTACTAAGCAATACAACATGGAGACTGGCACAAGGTCAAGGTTAACCTTCAGTTCCTCTTAATATGCTACAGTCAGTTGTATTGCAGATGTTTAAAGATTGCTGTAAGGTATTTGTGGATTCAGAAAAGAGGTAGTAGATGAAGATGGCACTGCTACGTTTTAAATTTTCTGCCTCTTTCTGGTCTGTAGGTTTACCACATACCAGTACAAGTTGCTCGTTCACAACGATGTCGGGTACACCTCAGGGGAGGTGGCTACGGGCACCACCCTGGCAGGGGTTCCCCTGAACTCCAGCTCTGTCTCAGTGCAGGCTCTCAACCACACTGCCGTACAAGTCAACTGGACCACCCCATGTAAGAGTCTCTTCCACACACTGTAAACACATTAGACTGATTTAGGCTACATTAGTTCCCAGACAATAAACCAATCTCTGCATTTAGTATTTTCATTTTGGTAACAACTAGATAGGTAATCAAGTAACTCATTAATTTGTGCTTTTTTATCACTGAAATACCTGAGGATATTGCCATATGAGGAAAAAATAATCCAAACTTAAACTATTCCAAAATATTATATAATTGTAGATCCACCAGCAACTTCAAATCATGCGCAAAATACAAAAACTAAAAATTTAACAGCCAAATGTAAGATAATTGGCTGACCTACCCTGCAGTGGGGCACTCACAGCCTATTTCAGGTTGTATCAGCTCACCCTGTAACTACGGATGCTTCATTTGAGAATTTGGCCACTCTAGTTAAAGTGGGCCATTTTTGACTAAGTGGTACTGGAAGCAGGAATACAGTTTCTAGTCGATTGTATCCATTTGTTCTGCGATGGCAAGGTTGTAACCTGAATGAAATATTGAGTGCCAGAGATAAAACACATCAAGTCACCAAATAGGATCTTGGACAATGTTGGTGTCCTCTGACACGTGCAGTGGAGTCTTTGTTATTGCATAAGAATCTGAGATTCCTACACTTCACAATGGCATCTGTGTTCAGGGTTGTTCTTATCTCTCAGTACACATCATTACAACTCTCATTACTACAGTCTCCAGTCTCAGTTGAAAATTTCTCATTAAGAACAGTGAGAGACGCAAACAACCAAATGAGTTCCAGTCTCTCTGTGATGTTGAAATGAGGAGAATTTAAAAGCACATTCGCGAACAAGAAGATGGTTTTGCTTCTCTATACGAATGTGTTATAAAAATGGAAAATATAGCATTAGTGTTTGGCTGTTGCTGTACACTCATGGTACCCTGCCATCCACAAAGGCTATTATTAACTGGGTTATAGCTGAAGTTAAAATTTGATGCAATGCAATTCCAGTGCTCACATGTAAAATGCAGTTGTAGTGTTCACATGTTATACAGTGAGCTGTGTGTGATGGTTCACACTAAAACTATGCAATGGCATAGTTTTAGTGTACCACATAAGTTTCAACCAAATTGCAAATAAGGGTAATCTCATATTCAGAATTCTTGGATATGACAATCAAAACTGGTGGAAATTTGGATTCTGCATGAAACTCTTAAAGACAAAAATAATCAGAGCAGTTCTGAGTGATAAGTGGCAGTGATCAGCTCAGAATTTAAACCCATCACAGTAACAAATTAATTGAAGGTGTAATAAATTCAATAATCAGATGAAAAGCATATCTTCACTTTTCAAACGTTTTGCTTTAATTGCATTTTCTAAGACTATGTATAGGTGTTTAAGATGAAACGGAATATATTCTCCACGGAATATTAAATGGTGCACATTGCTACTTATATTAGTTCCTGATTTAAGAGGCAAGGCTCAATTATTTCATCATGACATGTAGTAAGAAAATATTTTCTGCATATAGAGAGATGAAAATTATGCAATGGATTTATTTGTGGGAGCTCGCAATCAATCAGTTTAAAATATTTTTTGACACACTTCGCTCAGCAGGAGATACTAATTTGTACACTTTGCGGTCTGCATGTGTGATGTATACATGATGGCAGTGGCTGGGGAGCAGACCTTGTAAGCAGTTGGTAATTGGTATAAATCCTGGATGGTGCAATGCGTTTGTATCCCTGCACTAGGAACTTAATCTGAGCTGCTTCTGTGAATATCCAGCCATATAAATTTCTATAATTTCATCTGTACAAGTCACCTTGGACAGATAAGGTCATATGCCATACCAAATAAATAATGTAATCAAGGAGATATATAGTTGCTGATGCATATTCTATGAAATGTTTTAAGGATTGTATTTGGATATGTAATCTGTCAAGATAAGCTGCCTTTGACCTGGGCATGTGCGTGTGTGTGTGTTTGCTGTAATGTCTTTGGTTTTGACCTATGCATGTACGCATTTGATATTATGTCTCAGGGTTGAAATTATGGTCGCCTTGTGTTATTGTGGTCCACCAGCTCTTCAAGATCTACAAGGGGCCGTGGAGCTCTACACCCTCTGGATAAACTCGTCCGAGCTCAACCAGTCGGTCTCATTTCCCCCTGGCGTCACCTCCACTGTGGTTGGAGACCTGAGGCCCAACACAAAGTACCAAGTTACGTTTCAGGTCTTCAACGGGGCCCACACCGTGTCCAGCCCAGAAATTATATGCACTACTGCTGATGGAGGTGAGGCTGATTTGTGTTTTACTCTTTTTTTGACAGTGATCATTGTGTTCTTATTCAGCCTTTAACCAAAAGATTTCCTGCATTCAAAATGAGGGCCAAGGAATGCTAAAATTGTGAGAGTGTGATGTTGTCAAGCAGCGGATCAATAGAGGTCCCTGTGAAGCGGAGGTGAAGTGCACTAATGGACCTGTTAGGAAAGGCTGACCCCTACCCCCTTTTTCCCCATGCCCGTCAAACCACAAAGCCCAAATGGAAATGTGTGTGAAATAGTACATCACTTATACATATTGACCACTTCAGTATCTCCTGGTACTGGGTGACTGGGTGCATGATAGTGGACTAAAAGTAACCATGGGTAATATTGCATTTGACTAATGGAAATTTGGATTCTGCATGAAACTCTAAAAGACAAAATAATCAAAGCAATTCTAAGTGATTGTGACAATGGAAAAGGCTGAGAGTTCTAGAGACTTCCACTGGATACAGCGCCTCTGTATCCGAGAGAAGGAGTCTGCCATGGAGCGTCCAGTTTTACCTGCTTGCAAAGTAAATGTTGATACAGAACTTCCAAACTGGTTTTAACTCTCTCATCTTGTTACTTTCACTCCATCTATAGTTAATTTCCCCCCCACAATGTGCCCTCCCTGGATGATGGTAGAATTCCTAGAAAGCTGGGAAATCAAAGACACTTTCACTGCAGAGCAGAGAATTACATTGATTTCCCCATCACATAAAGAGCTGGCAAGATCTGGAGTAAAAATTTGGGGCTTCTCTCTCCCCCAAATTTTGATAGGTGCGCTGACCTCTGCATTGTGATCAATAGTCATTAAGCCCTGTCCGTCCCCTGTGCGGACGCACAGATGCACCGATAGCGCAGGTGCGAGGTGAGAATCCTCCCTCATGCAGCTTGACACCCCTCCGTGATCGCCGCCCCCAACAGTCTGGGGTTCCTGAAGATGCTTGGTGGCATAAAAGTGACATTTGCATCACTGCAAGAAACAGCTGGCCTCCCCACAATGCACTTCAACTTCACCACCTAATCTTATCAGCATAATAAAAAACTGCATTAAAAACATTAGAAAATCATTACCTCCTAAATAAAGGTTACGGGTCATTTAACAAAGTGCTTTGAAGGGTAATTTCATTATTTTACAGCCTAAAGGGCAGCAGATTTTAACAACTGCAATTGAACTTAAGAATCATCTTAAGGTGCCTCGTAATGTATATGTTAACGGAGTGCTAATTAAAAAGTGAACCATAAGCGTAATATTCAGTGGCAAGTCTTGCGTTTAAACAGTATAAGAGGACATTAAATCTCTAAGTTGCATTTATGTCAGTGCATCCAGACATGCTGATAACTGAAATTGATTGCAACATTGCACTCTTTTGAGGTTTTTTTTTTAGTTCTATCAGTTCTTTTCTTTCTTTTCAGAAATCAGTTATGTATTTATCATGACACTCAGTTAAAATTTGTACAGTGACAATCAATATAACTTATAATACAACGAAAAACTTTGGTGAAGTTAAAAACTTGTGTATTAAACAAATTGTGAATATTTTTAAAGGCAGATAATTACATCTGAGGCTAGTCCCTGTAAGTTATTCAAATGAACACCATGCAGATGGTATCCCATCTTGAGATGATGAAGCCAAAGTAGCAGAGATGTAGTGCAGTGAACATAATCGTAGTGCACAGTGCTGTTGTGAATTTTCCCTTTCACCTGAGCTACAATCATAAAGAATCCCATTTGCAGTTTTCAGGATAAAAGCCATGATACGACCATCAACTAAGCAAGCACATGAAACACACCTCTATCTACTGAGTAAAGGAGAGCTGGGGTCTCGGGGGTGAGCTCCAGAGCACTGCTTTCTTTATATTTCAAGTCTCTTTGTGATCAGTTGTAAGAGGGATTTTGTCAAAGCAGATGTCTTTGATGTCTTACAGCTGCCACTCAGAAACACAGCTCCTGTGTGTGTGACTGCTCTTTGACTGAGGCCTTTGTAAAGGTTATGAGCTATCAGAAAACCGCTCATGATTTTTGTCTCTGCTTGACAACATTTACAAATGATCCTAGTGAATAATTTTTGTATAGCAGAGATGGCCATCCCTGTGTCTGGTAAACAGCAGTGTATGATGGTTTTTTTTGTTACATGCTACTTAATTGATTAAGACACGGATTATATAGATAACTCAATTAGCTTCTCAGGCCTAAAGTGTTGGCTATTTTTTGGGCAAAAACAAAGACCAGCCAACATGTGGTTCTCAAAGCCCATAGTCAACAGCGGCTGTTCTGGAGGGTTATTTGATTTTGAATACATTGAATGGGGAAGTGGGAAGTGGGGACTGTACAGATTTCCTCTGGGAACTGAAGGGAGGTCCTCTCACAAATTTCCCCCACCCTTGGTAAGCGGATGGCAGATCCTCCTCGACAGCACCAGGCTTCTGAAGCATAGTAACCAGCAGAGGGGGAGGGGGAGTTGGGCAGGGGGCTGGGGGGTGGCTGTGGGCCAGCAGCTCTGAGGGATGCACCTGGGAGCTTCGGTGCAGGAAGCCAGGAGAATCCCCCAGACTGGGCCAGTTAACCCCCTGCCCCGGCGCTCTGCTCAAAATCCCCCACTGCTCCTTCAGGAGCAATTCCATTTGCCCACAAACCGTCCAAGGGGACTGCTGCACTGTGAGGGGGTGGTTAGGGTACAAAGCGCCTGTGTCCCAGCTCAGTCTGCTTATCTGAGCCCCAAATATACTGTCATGCATCTGAAAATAGAGCAGTCACAATAAATCATGAGTTTCAATTATAGGGGTCAATCAACTGTTTCTGTAAAAATGTATTCTTTTTCTCATGTTTGCATTAAAACAGATCAAATGCCTACAATGTTTTTTTTAAGCTAACAGAGGTAATAAAAACAATTCCATGATATGGGACTTTAAAGGGTTATATCTCTAAATTTATATTGTAGCCTATAACTGCACTTTCTGCTAATGTTTAATATCTGTATGGCATCCTTTTTATTTCATTCCCACATGCTCTTAGACATCAGTGTTTTTATTCAGGCAAACAATGTAAGAACAATATTAAAATGTGTCTATAGGGAGAAATGGTCTGGATGCCTGGAGTTGTGTCTTGGGAGAAAAGCAGGGGAGTTGGGTGTCTCTGTGTTATACCCAGTTAGTCTGATCCTGGTGCCCTGCTGGTCTGCTGCTCTCTGGGGCTGCAGTCTAATGCATGGAAGTGCCCTGCGCAGACCATCTGACATGCGCCAGCTTTCGGCACTGGGCAGATGGCCTGACCCCATATTAAGTATAAGAAATCCATCTCCTGGTGGGGTTGTGTGTCACCTCCATTCACAATAAGAAACAAGAGACAAAGATAATAAAGCAGACAGGAAGTCTTGATCCCTTTTAAAGATGGAGGCTTTGGGTCTGCTGGTGTCCACGTTGGCTGTTTAACTGGTTTTGATCCTGGTGGCCAGGGGTTTGACTCCCTGACTCTACTCTTCATTCTCCAGAGCCAGAGGGAGTGTTCCCTCCTGAGATCCTGACACTCAATAGCACCGCAGTCCGGGTGATGTGGGCTGCGCCCCTTGTCCCAAATGGGGCGGTCACGGAGTACGCAGTTTACCTGGATGGCGTGCGTCACGCCACAGGCAGGAATACATCGGGATCATTTGAGCTGGGCCACCTTCGGCCTTTCACTGTTTACAACATCCAGGTCTGTTCTTCACTCAGTCAATCAATCAGTCAGTCAGTCAGTCAGTCAATGCAAATATTATACTAAGAAATGAAATTGGAGTCCATGAGAATAGCACCACTTATTTATTGTTTGTACATTGGTTGATCCAAAGACTAAAACAGTAAAAGGAACCAATGTTATTTTTTTCTTTGATTTGCTGTGTTTTCCCATTGGAAGGTGGAGGTGTGCACGGTGTACACCTGTGTGAGGAGTAACAGCACCTACTTCACCACTGTGGAAGACCTGCCTGCTGACATGGCTGCACCCTACATCCACGTCATCAGCTCAAGGTGAGACACAAGGTCATGCTGCCCTACCCAGGTACAGCCACTGAGGCCTGGAATCAGTCAGAATTTATTATTAACTTCGACTTTTAAAGAAATGCAAGCATTATTTCTTTCTGCACTGTTTGGTAAGATAATTTCTGCCAGAGTTAGTGTGTAAAAAAATTGTTCTCACATTTAATTGGGAGTCCCGGGCAAATATTGTCCAAATCCAGGTTAAAGTTGCAATGGATGTATTTGTCTTCTAGTTTCACAGTAAAAACTGTAGACCAAATATATGAGTGTTTCCTGGTCCTGAAGAGCCACGGAGTCTGTTGGTCTTAATTTGAACATTTTAGTACTTTACAGATCAATTAGTCAAATAATTTAACACAGTACTTTACAGATCAATTAGTCAAATAATTTGATAACTAGGGCTTAGTTACTTAGATTTGTTGGGCTGAAGATTGTTTTCAGATTTTAAAGTAAGAACAAAACCCAGCAGCTCCTGTGGTCTTTAGCATGGGTCATTCCAACATAACTTCCTGTAGGGTAGTCATCCATTCAATATATGTCTGTCCCTCAGTGGAAGTGACACCGTTATAAAGATTCCCAGTGCCTTTCTCACACTGACAGCATGCATCACTAATGTATTAATAATTGCCAAAGTAACCGTTTGGTAAAGTCATAGTAAAAAAGTATGTGCATACATGTTTGGGTAATACACAGGTGGGTGATGTGTCCATATGTTTTACTGTATTGCATGTGATGTAAAAATGAGGAAGGAGATGGTGAAGGGGATGTCCACATGTGTAATTTGACATAATTTACAGAGCCTGAGGAGAAGCGTGCACTCCCTGTTGTCCTCCCCTTGCATGTCATATTCTCACGCCACTGTACTTATGTCCCAATAGAATACTAACTGCTGATCGATTGCCCTGACATGCCTGTCTGTGGCCTACATGCACCCCAAACAGTTCATTTATTTGCGGCGGTAGATTTGCTAGAGTGGAATTTAATCAATAGCTAATTCATTAATTCTGCAGCCCTGCTATGTGAGCAGAGGAATCACAGGGTGGCTTAAGCTTTGATTGAAATATGACAAGTGCTGCAACCAACGGCTTACCCGCTGCTGCACGGAATATGAATTTCAGCTACTTTTCTCACTGAGGGATTAGCCACGGACAGCAATGACACCTTTCGCCAAGTAACACTAATGCATTTGTTATAGGAACGCGCTTTTTACGAGTAATCGCGAGTGATATTTTTTGTTGTAAAGGCACACGATAATCTCTGAATGATTCACTCTCCGTATTTAAAAGGAAACCTTGTCACTTTTCATGAATTCATAATCAGCCGCAAAGATCCGTCAGCCTCAAGTCATCGGGAGCCTTCGCAATCAATTAGCCCTCTCGTCAGGGAGGGAGCAGAGAGGAGGACGAGGTAACGGAGAAATGATAATTATGTCATTTGGGTGTCTTAGATATCTGACAAGAGATTTGCAAACACAAAGGGAATTTGTTAAAGCAAGGGGGCAAATTGTGAATATGAAAATAATCATATTAATATTGGAATAAAATGAGGATTTTTGTTTCCTTGGAAATCTTTTAAAGAAACCTGTAGTTTTTTTTCTCTGTGTGCACCTGCAGGATTTCTCTTGGTTATTTCCTGCAAAATAACACATGCAACATAATAATAATACTACTACTACTACTACTACTACTAATAATAATAATAATAATAATACAGTTCAATTGTATATGGTTGTGAGCCTACTGCAGATTTATACTTAAGGGCCCTAAATACACAAGTGGCCTCAACACTCCCTGAGATTCTACAACAGGAACAAAGGTAATATGTAGTATGCTATTCATCAGATATGGAGAATGGGCCATAGCTGGAAGTTAGACAGTGGAATCCCTGGAAGCTGTTGCTGTAGAGACATAGACTAGCATGGGACAACAATAATGATGATTCTTCTGCCAAGGTACATCCAGCAGGAAGACAAAGGCTTGGATTCAGTCTGCATTTGTTCATAGCCAGAACTAAACAGAATAAAATCCAATAGTTACCTTTTTTATCACAAAAATATTTTAGCAAGCTAATGTTTGTGACATTTTGTTGGACTTGTCTGTGTTGATGAAGATAAAAATGAACACTTGTTGTTAGTTTTGAGTAGAAGATAAATTATTGTGAATTTACACTGCTGTTGTAGCAAAGCATCTTGTACATCTCATCATGCAATGGATGTTGTAGATAAAACCGGAGAGAGGAATAAAAGTATTTATAATAAAATGTGATTGTGGGAAGCCTTTACATCATCAGTCTATACTCAGATACTTGACTGTGTGATTCATTATGTAAAGCAAATGTATGTTTTGGATTTTATATGCCACATATATTTGCAAAAGTCATATTTGGAATCTACTGTATCCTGAATTATTTTAGAGTGCTTCCCTTCATTGCAATGCTCTGCCACCTCTCTCCCAGGTCTGTGAAGGTGGACTGGACCTCCCCAGGCAAGCCCAATGGCATCACAGTGGGGTACGATGTACGGCGCAGAGCCCTTCGGCCCTGTGAGGTGGCCACTGCAGGGCAGACTGTTAGGACCGGCAGGCGCTGCTCGTACCTGGAGTGCTCCATTGAGGAGAGCGTGTGCGGGAGCCTTTGCTACCAGCCGGAACAGCAGGTACAGTCAACCAGCTTACCGACCGATCCTCACTGACAGGCTTCACAATCCCATCAGTTAGGGACTCTGCTCTGGTTCAATTTAACATTTGTCATTAACTTTTTTCTCACTGCAAAATTTTTGAAGGAACTACTTTTGATCAAAAACACACACTTTAATTATATGTCAATGAAGAGGCCAACCTACCCAGTGCACCTTTAGACTGGATCTATGTCAGAGAGTCTCTCGGGCCCACGGCACTCATATGTGTGCTTTGACACATACAGAACAGGACACCACTATGAGCCTTTCCTGTTTCCTCAATGCCATTTATAGCTTAGCTCATAACTTCATATACAGCAGAATTTAACATTTTACCACAGCATATGCAGCCAGAGAAAACTAATTCCTTCAAACAGTGTGTGTGGTTGTGTACAACATACATGGTAACCCAGTAGAGGGTAAGCCCCATAGTGTCTAGCTATGTTAAGATGTTAGCTAATTTAAAGTTAACACATATTGGCCCACATTAATCAAAGAAAATAAATCTAAACCAGGATGTATTGTTCTCGCAAAGTCACAAAATGACCTGCTTACTATCTGAAAGCACTGTGCAGTATGGGATTGTATGCTATGGTCGAAGAGTCTGAGTCTGATTTCTTTCTAAAGTCTAAAGAATTTTTTGTCTACTGTCTAATGGTGTCACCTATGGCCCTCCTGTACCTACTTCATTGTGATTTCTGTAGGCGATGATGTCACCTATGGCTCTGACATATCCAGTGTGGTCTGGAAGTAGTGGGTGATGACATCACCTCACTGCTGCTGACACTTTGGTCGTTAAGGTTTAGCATGCACCAGCCTTCCCCTGGCTCACGACCAGCAGTGCTGCTTTTCAGTCCTGCCTTCCTCGTTAGGATCCTTCTCCCATTAAGAAGGGATCAGGTTCCGCTCTGGAAGACACAAGCCCGGCTGTGCCTTTCACATGTGGGGGATGCTTCTGTACCACAGCCTCCTGCCCCCTGTCAGAGCCACACATTCCTCTGCTGCAGCAGCACTTGCACACTGGCTGTGGTGGGAAAAAAAGTACAACTCCTCCACCAGAGTATGACAGAGGCATGCAAATTTGAGTATCTGTTATTTATGCATGAAACACAGTCCTCGCAATTGTTTTCTGTAAACAGATTAACTTGTCCTCTGCAATTGCAGCAATCCTAATGTCATTGAAAGCAAGCCAACTTGGCAAGTGAGCACGGAGCAAGCTTTTCCCCCCGTATTCAGCTCAGACAGTAATGCATGAGGGAGGCAAGACAAAGAATACAACTTGCAGAAGGACAAGTGCTTCCCTTGTATTACACGACCATAAAAATGGAGACCATTTCCAAGGTAGAAAAAAAGCACCTGCACTCATGGGTAATGCTCATGCATTTTTTTACCTTGCTCTAATTGCTCCACTATCCATATCCTTGTTTTCTTTCCCTTCTCTCACTGTCTCTCACACACACATTCTCTCTTTAGATCTTAAGACAATGCAGTGAATAACAAGTCGCTTAGAAAAATTATTTACAATAAAATGAAATCACACCTCTTACATCTTTGTAAGTATGTCACTATACAAGAATGTTATGTGTGATTAGGGTGCATTTAAGCTGGACAGGGATGAATGATCTTGCTTTTTAGTGATCAAATGTAATATTTTCTTTGGACCTGAGATTCTCCTGTCTCATCCTGGCCCAGCATCCAGGTTATTGCCACCATTATTAGATGTAACGTTTTTCTTAAATGCCAATTGGTGGAAGCATTACCCAGAGTTCAGCGTTTATACTCGGAGCCAACCACTTGGCTTTGTTCCTTGGCAAATATTCAAATTGACATGTAAATTTCCACTCTTCCTTGTGTTGATCTTCCCTGAAAAGTCTTCTGATCTTCTCACAAAGCCAAAGGTAAGGACAATGTCATTTGCCAGGGGCGACACGCATTTTTCAGACGCCACATGAGTATCGTTCCCAGCTCTGTGGAAAATCCATTCTGCCCTGGTTTTCTGCCAAAAGAGACAGTCGAGCCTTGCTAAATTTAGCAGCTGCTTCGCTACAAGGAGGGATCGGTAGCAGCCCGGAGCTGGACTTTAACCTGAAGCGGGGACGAGTCACTCAGGTCCGCTCCAGGCTGTGTCACTGCCTCTTCTGTAAGGATGCTGCAGTCAGTGTCCAATTCACCTGGAGGGAACCAAGATTCCTGTCCACATTAGTTAATTACAAGCTTTCAATGCAGCACTTTACATGTAGTGACGACCTGGAAATTGTAAAAAAAAATCAAAATTAAATGAATTACAGTGCATGTTGTACTGATACGCAATTCCGTATGGGTGAGGGGGCTAATTAAAGTACACTATACAACAAATAATATAAAAAATGTAAAATAAAAACATTAACATCATTAAAAGGTTTAAACATGAAGAGTCTGTGACTGTTCATATCTTTGGATCACTGCAGCAGTCTGTGTTGACAGGTCCGAGTGTGTGTGTGCCTGTGGGTATATGTGTGTGTCCCAGGTTTGCTGCAGTGGGGTGATCTACACAGCTAAACCTGACCATCAGTGCTGCCAGGACTCCTACCTCCTGGCCCAGAATGCCTCCCTTCAAGTGTGCTGTGGGGCACAGCTCCATCCACCCCTTCCCAATCACCAGTGCTGCGGCGGGTTTTACATCCATGTCCCACCAGGTAAGGCTTTGCAGCCCCACAAACATACACACACAGCTGGGGGGAGGGCAGTGGAGGCAGTCTGTGATGGGATTTGTTTTTGCTTCCAGGTGAGGTGTGCTGCCCGGACCCTGACCCCGGTCAGATGCGTGTGTCTGTGGGGCTGGGGGACTCGTGCTGTGGGGCAAAGCCCTTCTTCCTCTCTGGAGGACAGATCTGCTGCGGTGGGGAGCTGCACGACGGGTTCCACTCTCAGTGCTGTGGGGGACGGGTGCTGGACAGGGATATGGTCTGCTGTGGGGATGGTAACAGAGGCACAGCATACACCCCCATACCAGGTGAGACACTTATCAGGCCTGTTCTCACATGAATGACTGGGTGATTCTAAATATCCATAAATATCCATACAGCAAATCAGTATCATTTTATTTTAACTATATATTATAACTATCAATATCTTCAGCAGATAGTATCACATACAGTATGGCAGTGTCCAGCTTCATTGCCTTTGGATAGTGCAGAGGCTTTTGTAACCCCATGTGGCCAGTCCGTCCATAAAGCAAATGACCGAGTAGTAAGCCGGTAGTGTGACACAGATTGGCATTGCAACAAAAGAGGTATCCTTGATCCTCCCAGCGCTGATGTCATGAGCAAAAGTTCTCTGCTGCCGGACAGTTGAGTCACTTCCCCCACAACTTTACAATGACACAAAGAGGTGAGGGTCCAAGCTGGGGGCCCCCCTGCAGGGCCTCCTGTGGCTACACACTGAAGCCGGGCCCGGGGCGCAGATGGGGACCAGACAGGCACCGCTCTCTGTGTCACAGACATTGTCATGGCGAATGATGGAGGTGAGCTGGTGGAGACATCCAGCAAGGACTCTGCCAGCCTCCCAGTGGGCACACAGCACAGGGCCAAAAAAAACCAGCTATCACGAGGTCACTGCTGTCTGTTTATTAATTACATTGGCATTTTCAGTGTATTTACTGTGTGGATATTTATGGATATGTACCCATAAGGATATACTTGAAAACACTATTGTTCCTCCTGACATACATTTCTTTATATAACTTTTAGTTTCCATACAGCTCTCAGCTTTCTTTTTACATCTGCATGTGAGCCCTGTGAATTTCCCTCTCTATCCATGTGTGTTGGATCCATATTCTCTTCACCGATGTTTCCTCTCTAATTGGTATCCAAAATGTAATCCTTCAACAAAAATGTTTTTAATAGTGTCTTTGTTTGTGTTATTTGATGGTAACTACACTTCTTGAGTTTCCTGTGTGTTGCTAGCGACAGTGCCGCCACGCACTCATTCACCCTCACCATCCATTCCTGCGCGTGTTCTTTCATCTGGGAATTCTTTTGCTCGGTTCATCTTACTGAAATAAGCGGGATGAAAAGCCCATCCTTCATTAGGGAGAGCATCCTGGAGAGAGCATATGGTGTGATGGATAGGGCCGTTAGTCCAACTAAAGGCCATTTGCCTGGTACCCACACTGTCAGGCGGTGGGACGGAGGGGCCCCCGCCGTGTGCGCTACCCCAGACCTCACGCGCACCGGGCTGGCTTTTATTATGGGATAGGCTACTTAACCTTGGCGGGATTTCCCAAGCTCTCAAGGGTTTATTTCCTTATCACCATGTGCTGGCAGGCCACACAGATACAGCAAATGTCCTTGTTTGATGTTGTCTGATGTCAACTGCAGTAGATAGACAGAAAGATCAGGAAAATAACCGTGAAGTATATATTGAATGAAATCATCTTAGTTATTTTAAATAATCTATTAAAACTACTCAAGTATTAATGACTTCTTTAAGGTTTGCATATTGTAGTTTGGCATTTAAAGATTTTTGTTGTTGTTGCTGTTTCTGTTGTTGTTTTTTCACACATTGGAGATTGAATTGACACACAGAGAAAAGCCTTTAATGTTTATTGTGGTCAACCCAACCTTAATGTCTGCATTTACTGATGATGGCTACTGATGACTTGGCATTGAAAATAAGTACATTTGACCTCCATGCTGTATGTCTATTTCATGGCATTATTTCCACTAAGTGTCTATGTGAATCTAAAATTATGTTATGGTGTAATGTAATTGTAATGTAAGTGACTTTTAGCTATTCCTACACAATCTGAGTAAGAGAGATGAGTTTGCTTTGAACTGGAAGAACTCTTTATTTAAATAAGCACAGGTGAAGTCTTGTTTTGAAAGGGTGAACATCTGAAAATTCCAGGTTGTTTTATAAGTGGTTTAAAATTGGCTCCAGTTGTGATGTCAAAACTGGGCTTAATTTGCATGTACCACCCCTATCGAGATTTTGTTAGCTTGTATAGACGTTCATGTGATTTCTGATTGTTCCCTTCTGCATATTTCACTTAGGTATGTAGTATATATTTTGAAGGGATGAGGGGGTTGGGTAATAACTAGCACTGTCAGCCAATCAGGGCTGTAGATCATTAATATTGAATACATAAATGTGTCATGTCCACTTAAATTTTCTGTTCATTTCAAGGGGAGATATAGTTGCAGGGGAGTATTATTAAAATGTATTGTGTATTGAGTATTGTGACGGCACAAGAAGGATTTGACACTGAAAATGGTCCTCTATATGGGAACCTATATGAAGTCTTGCATGTGGGAATTTTAATATTTCTATATCTAACATGCTAACTAAAAATCTGATTATCTGGTTTATTTTACTATTTCATGCACATGAATAAAAATGTAAGGGTTTCTAGCTAACCAATAAAGAAAGTTATTACATAAATGATAACATTTATTTTCTTTTAATATTTTCATAAATTAAATCATTTTATGATTAAATATTACCAAAAATATGTATTCTTACAAAAACAATACAAAATGTAAAGTCAAATTTTAATGGTTCTTATAATTATCTTCTCTGCATGTAACTCACACAGATGAATACAAATTTGAAGATGGAAAAAATACATTGATGACCTGTTCTTGAATCAAAATATTAATACTTTTTGGGAAACAAGAGTACCTGGACTTCAGAACCTCATTGCTGTTTTGTAAAGCTTATTTGTTTTTGATGCAGTACTACTCAGCTCTTCTCCTCTCATCTACCCTCCCGGCCTTTTGAGTCACCAGCCACTTCTGTCATATATCTTCCCCACTCACCAAAATCCCATCATGATGAAATAACATTAGCTTTTTACTAGTAACAATATTATTTGTATAATGAATACTGCTATAATGTTTTGCAATTCATCTTCATTTCCTGGACAAGAAATTCTGATATGACATTCCCTCCTCTCACCATTTTCTAAACAGAAATATTGAAAGATTCCTTCCAGAGAGGCAGATGATACCTCTAAACCATCTTACTTCCCAGTTAATCACTTCATAAACACACACACACACACACACACACACACACACACACACACACACACACACACACACACACACACACACATGTATGCACTTCATCTTTAAAATGTGTGTTCATTAAGCCTGGCTCGTGACACAACCCATAACATGCACTATATAATACAATATGCTACCCCCCCCCATATGCACACACAGGTATAAAAGTCTCTCTCCTTTATTGTGCAGTTGGATTGGGTTTTTCTCACTGACACTAAATGTATTCCCATGATGTGTCCTGTTGTGTCCAGGCTGATATGAGAGTGAAATGTGATTATTGAATCCCCAAAGTGTGATCAATCTCACATTCCCCTCCGTGGTGTCAGGAAGCAACCCTCACCTCCATGGGGTGATGGAATTGTGGGAGACAAGCCATCCGCTGCACTTGGAACAAAGCGTCCATCCGCTGCCTTATATTAAATCTCCACCAAAATTGAAATGGATGTAAAACTAAATCAAATGGAAAATACTACTTATGTAAGCAATATTGGATCAATTTGTCATATTTTGTTGAGAGTGATATTTTGCATTTCACATGGTAAGGGATTTTAATTGAACAAAAGAAATGATAGTTATTTTCCCCTTATTTTTATTGTTCTTTTAAAACTTTACACCAAGATGTGAATTTTTTCTAAAATGTGACTGCTGTAGTGACAGCAGTTATTGATATCATAGGGAAGCCACCAAACAAAACCTTCTCCATTGCACTGCATTGTAAGGTATCAGCATAACAGTCAGAAATAGTGTTTGTTTATAACGTAAGGTGGTTCTTATGGTACAGTCCTGTCTGTCTGAATCCCTACACTACAGTCACTGCTCATGCAGAGTGTTCTATCTGAGGCACAAAGCCATGTTGACCAAACCAAATGTGCAAGGTTAAATCTGAATATTTGCACCATTCGAGTGTTAAAAGCTTTTGGACGAGGGGTGTTATCTTTGCGAGTGTGATCATGATACAAGGTGATGAAAATGGCTGTGATGATGTTAAAAACTGTAATAATTAAATATGTTTTCAAGGACACAGTGACCATTTGCCTACTGAAAAGATCCCGGTAGTTAAACATTTTTTTTTGCCGTTGGAGATGAGCTTGGTATTTGTTACAGCCCAGGATTTAATCATGTTTCATATGTCCCTGCCTCGCACTGCCAAAACCGTCTCGCAAATGACAAGACACAAATGGCAGATTTGGCAGATTGGACTTCACTCCAACTATTAATGTCTGGGATGTTTTTAAGATGGAGCACTGACAGCACACATCAAGGCATCCCTCTTTAACGGATTTGCGATGACGAGTTTCCCATTAAGTTACTTTGATTATCTGTAACATCCCTGGACCAAGTGACATTTTTTCAACAGCAGTGCCGAACAGCCAGATATTAAAGCCACTTAATACGAAGCCAAAAAAAAAAAAGGCGTTCAAATTGACCAGGCTAAGATGTACATAGGATGATGTGAATGTTCAATAAACAGATGGCTGAAAGTGTTGGCTAGGGTTTACTTGCATGTAGTTGGGTACCAATGTCTTTTATGGAATTACCTTTGAGATAAAAAAAAACATCAATAGCTAATTCATATAAATTCATTCAAGAAATGAAAATATAAAATATCACTATTGTATATTGTACTTTTATTATACAGTAAATCAATTACAAATTTCTTTCTGTTTATTAAATTAAACTGAATATGCAAGCTCCTTTGCTGCAACAAAGAAAAAGAGAAAACCCAAGATATGGGAGTGCCCCCACAAAGTATGACATTATTTAAAAAATAAAACCAAGGGATAAACAATTGTTAAAATTCATTAGAGTTTTGGCATAGATAATGATACACAATGAGGAAATGACAATACAAACATGGTTTTGATTTATCCAATTAGTATTTGCTTTGATTTATGGCAAGGTCATATCCATTAGGCAAAGAAAAGCAATGTCAAATTGTATGTTGTGTTTTCATTTAATTTTGCTACAAATTTTGGACTTACCACAACAAAACAGAACTGGGAACACAAATATCTTTTTGTTTTTTTATGACACACGATGCATTTTCACAACAGTTACAGAAAGCTTAAAACAGGGACAAAGGAACAAAGAAAGGCAATTTCTGCCTTTCGGCAAACTGCATATTTTCACAAATTAAGCACACTCAAACACGGAAATGAAAATTAAAACAGGGTTATTACATTTTGATTTAAACACTAATGTGAAAACAAGTCACTAAAATGGAAAACTTGGATACTGGACCTATCTGTTCCATTTGCATTTGATTTTAAGTTATGGATGGTATGCTTCCATAAACATTTGTAATATACTATATTTCTCCACTAGTCTTAGACCTGTAAAAATTCTTGGATTGTGTTTATTTTTCATGATCAGGAAATTTTTATATGTCTATGTGGCGAAAAGTTTACGCGTCAGCTTGCATGTCGTAATCATTCTGCTTTTCCATCAGAAAACACATAAAGACACAGGCATCTGTCTGCGCTTGTTTTTCTCTCATATTCCCCAAAGAGTAGTGAAAATAGAACCGCTGCCCAGCGCTTTCTCCTTGGCCACATCTGTTAACTCATCCAGTTTATAAAATACACCAAAGACTCCCGGACAGGGACCGTGCGGAATCTGATTTGGTGTGAGAAAGTCAATTCAATGTGATTTCATCACAATGTTCCCTCAGGTAAACCAAAGCGCACAAGTAAGAGAATAAATAAATAATGGGACCCTAGGGACTGGCTGTAGCAACTTTTTTCAGGTGGATGGATGTAGACATGAGCATATTACAAACATCAAATAGCAAGACCACGTGCTCCGTCCCGCCGTGACTTTGAACATTTCTGACTGCATCCAGGCTGATTTCATTAATGTATTCAGGTATTTAAAAGTTCTCAGTTTGTTCTGAGTTCCATTTTTGTATCCAAAGGCTTTTGTAATCCAACGCACACATTTTTTATCAGTTGCTCATTGCATGATAAATATTGACTTATCATTAAGTGAATGAACCTTAATTCACAGAGCCTAAGCACCTTATGTTCATTTGGTTCCCTTGCACTCTAATGAATGTATGCAAATCCATCATAAATCTGAAGATTAGCAAAATAATTTCACACTGCGAGGGGAAAAAAACCTGCTTTTGCCACTATGGGAGTTTATTCCTGCTGAAACGCTGCTGTTATTTTTATTGAAGTTGCTGAGGTTTTCCAATGGAGCTCCAGAGCTCTCCTTAACCTCCAGTGTCTCCTACGTGATTGTTTGAATGATATGAAAGGAATATGCCGTAATCTAAAATGAGCAGGTTTGTTAAGTAAACCTGACCTGATTAGAACTGTGATTCTCCTTCAAAGCTTTAACATGGAGGGAAAAAAAAGGAGGAGAGGAGGAGGCAGGGGCTGGGGTTAAACTCAGAGTCTCTGTGTCAAAAGATCAAAGCCTCGCGAAAAGATTTTCAGGAGACGAAAAAGGGTGGCGAAGCTATTTTCGAAAATTGTCGAGCTGTTTATTTGCAAGTCATTCAAGCTGAAGTGATGCACCATGGGAATTGCCACCGAACCAGGCTCTGCAACATCTGCTGTCCCTAAGTGAGTTAGTGCGCGTCAGACATCTTTATGTCAGAATACCGTGGTGATGGATGCAGTCTCTAGAAAACGTTGCATAAAAATCTGCCATGCCATTTTGGCCATTAAGTGAAATTACTATTTGAATTAATGGCGCTGTCACAGTTTATCTGTGCAAAGAATTAACGCTGATTAGGGTATTAAGCAATTAGCAATTTATCATACTGGAACAAGGTTGATAGTAATTAAACTAGTGATGGTTTACCCAAGAAAATAGAACAGGAGTCACTTCCTGTTAGGCAAATTATAACCCCTTAGTAGGGAATAGTCATGCTGTTCACAAACTCCTCATTGTACTCAAACCTTGCATGTGATATGCCCAGGAAAGCGGTGAAAAATGATAGCACATCACATCAGATGCAAAGGCCTCCACAGGCATTTTGGACAATACTCATATACTGTTACCTTCTTTTCCCGATGCAGTACTCTCTATGCATTATTACATATGAAAAGGAAAACCTTGCAGACAGCCTGTGTAGTTAGTTAACACAAAGAAGGAGGAAATAGAAGTTAACCATTCCTGTGTGCTTTTTTTTGGAGCAGGGTATTCTGCACAAGAAATGCTTTTAAATGTTTCTTTGCAGTCTGGCTGGTGGTACAGTTACTGTTAATGAGTAAATATGAAAGAAAATATTCTTTCAGTTATGTGGCTGTATTAAACCCGGATGATCTATTCTGTGTTGACAGTCCTAATTGGCTGATATTGCCTGAAATGGTTAGAGAAAAAATAATTAATTTTTATGCATATGCACATTTTTTATGAACTGGAAAGTTTAATGGTCACAATTGAGATTATCTTTAGTTTATGTTCATGTCTAAATATGTCTTACATTAGTAAGATATTAAGAAGCTAAAAGCCAGAAGCATAATCCTCACTGTCATACTCAGAGCCTGAACAACATTCTGTAGCTTGTTTGATTTACTGGTGCTTAAGTAAGAGCGCGTGTGCTGTTCTCATTCACTTTAAATGTCATAGCTACACAGTAATGTTTCCAGACCTGAATGTCTGTGTGTGAAGTTGCAACATGTTGGTGCAGTCAGTCTGCATTAAGGACCTGTAACGGTGATGCTTTTTAGGAAATGGGAATGTGAGCAGGTGATGTCAGCAGCCAGGAAGTGCGTGTGGCTGATGTAAATGGACTGAGGCTAGCCCATCACTCCAGCCTCACGTTTGCTGCGCTGGCCTTATCACGCTATTGCATGTGTGCATCATTGTCATGTCACTTCAGTCAAGGGGATCTCACATGATGCACATGCCCAGTGAATGTCAGGCTACACACACTCACATATACAAACACACACATGTGCATGTGCACACACTCACATATACAGACACACATACGTGCACGTGCACCCACTCACATATACAAACACACACATGTGCATGCACACACTCACACACAGACATGCACTCAAACCCACATATGCAGAAACTGTACAGTACACCAGGCATGTGAAGGTAATGCTTTAGATCATGAGATGGTAATTAAACATCGCTCCCTTTCTGAATTATGCATGAAGCACAGTAATGAATTCACCTGGTTTTCACAGTTCTGTTTCCCAGAAGAACTGAGAAGCTGTGGTTCCTATCACTGTGGGCACTGGGCAACCTTGCCATTCACCGCTTTCATCATTCCTGCAGAAAATTCCAGAAGTCTTAAAGCTCTTAAAATGCACAAGACTAACATTTCTTTTGCTAGAACATTTAAGATGATGGCTCACTCCTGCCTACATTTCCATTGCAGGTTCTGGTGTTGACTCTTGAGCTGATGTGAAATTACACTTAAATATCATTGTTGAGTCTTACTAGAAATTTTCAAATAGGGAAAGATTTTACAGTTTTCTTCTCCTGGTAATATTTTCATTTCCAAGTGGAAAGATCCAGCAACAAGGGTTTAAGCACTTATTTGTTGAAGTCACTTGTTCTCCTTCTCCATCACGATATGTGAGATGTGATATATTTTGGTATCCAGGTCTTCTTTTTTCATGTGGTTGAATGTAAAATGTCTATTACTTTGTATGTTCTTCATAGAGGATGTAGAGGACTCTGCTGGTGACTTTCCACTCACTGAATGAAAGGGGAATAAGCAAAAAAGCTGCTTCATATCTCATGGCATACACGAAAACCAGTTCATCCTTTCCCTGGGCCAGCACTGGCAGTAGCAGGGTTGTGCTGGATGTTGCATTAGTATTATTATGTGTTCAACCAAATCCACAATTTTTCAGTTTGTTTTCCTTAACAGGAGTGTTTATTTATTCATCTTTTTCTGGAAACCACAGGACCTTTCCACTCTTATATATAGCATTTTGTTTGAACAACTAAAGACAGTTCTCTGCCCTCAGCATTATCTGTTGTTAAACTATATTAAACCCCTCTGTCCTCAGGCATGGCGTGCTGTGGGGAGGACTATGTGAATGGCTCCAGGACCGTGTGCTGCCGTGGCCATGACGGGGTGTTCCTCACCCATCATGTGGGAAACATAAATGGGTCTGTGAAGTGCTGTGGGTCTGATCTCATCCTGCAAGAGGAGCAGTGCTGCAATGGAGTCAGATACAACCCACTGAAGTATGTGTGTGCTGACACACCATCACCCGGCCTCACGACGCAGGTAAATAATGCAAAAATTTGTGCTTGTGTGTGCTTGCCTGTGTGCCTGTGTACTTGAATGTGTGTGTGTATGTGTGTGTGTGGTTGTGTTTCAGCCTATCTCTTGGTCTGTGTATATATGCACATTTATTACACACATTAGTATGATTTCACTGTCTTAATAAGGGATATGTCCCTATATTAATCTGTTATGGTTCAAATAAATTAAATCGGTGAGGGAATTTCCACTTCTAATTTTCTTCACATTTTTGTTCAGAGGTGCAGCCATAAAACTGCACTAGAGACTGAGCTAGCAAGAAGAAAGAGACAAAGAAAGGCTAACTGGGGTGTAGGTCATTAACTTGCAATTATGTCATTAAGGGGCATAGCAGCTATTCATTAAGTTGGAGGACTCCCAACAAACACCCGCTGACTAGGTGGCATGAGTCTGATGACTGTTGTCACTAATGAGGACAGGACGCACCGGCATTCAGCAGCCCAACCCTTTGTTTTCCATCAGGAAGACTGCCGGCCCAGCGCCCTGTGTCCCATCTCCTCTGCCGCAGGGGCCTACTGTGGCACCTGCAGCTTCAACCCCACCGTGTCCATCTGCACCTGGGTCAGGGATCTGGCTCCGCCTCCCCCCACCCCAGCCCCACCTCCTCCAGTGCCTGCAGCATCACGGAAGCGCCTCTGTCCCTCCCCTGAGGAGATTGTCTACACTGGAGTTGCAACCCGATACACATTCACAGGTACCTCAGACCCATGGAAGCCCATCACAAAGACGCTAGCCTGGATTCACTGAACATTTGTCCTTAACCTTGACCAACAAATAAGCTTTTTTCTTTGCTGAGTGCATTTTGTTACTTTTAGTGAGCTCATTTTGGCAAACTCACCTAATTTTGTCTGTAAAGAGGGAAATTAACATATTTGTTTGTTTGGCAAAAAAATTTGAGAATAAATGCTTACTTAATCCATGATCATGGTGAAAATGGCATCATCATTCCTCAGTATTTTCTATTGGCTAATTGCTGGCATATTTTCAGTGTCCAACTCAACTTAGCCTACGTATCTGAAAAATAGTAGTCTATAATTTTTGACACATTGGGTTTTTTTTTCATAATTCATAATTTTTGTACACATCTGCTATTCACTCTTATGTACACGCTACCTCTGTATTTCGGCTGATATGGTACATAACAGAAGTTATCAAGTCAATTGAATGTGAACTACATGATTGTCCGACTAGCGTGGCCCAGAGGCTAATGGCACCTACAATAACAGCATGTCGGCCATGTGCTCACCCAACAGATTGATGGATGGGTTGACGTTTTGGCAGCGGAGACAGTCGTACTTTTTGCGGAGTTGCAGCAGACAGTGGAACAGATGCTTGAGTGTGTATTGATCGCCGCGTGTCATAATTCTCAATTTGTCATCCCATTCTACGGACACATCAATAACTTTCGTTACGGACTGGAAATTAAACAGTGCTATGAGCTGCGACCTGCTCTACTTCACCAAGGGGAAGAGAGAGTGCTGGTGTTTTTTTCTGTTTGTTTTTATTATTTGTGAGCTTCTTGCTGCAGGTTGTTGAGTTGGTTGGTTATGTATATTTAATTAAGACTAATGGGTCGGCCGACTGAGGGACGGCTGGCATGAGCGGAGTGATTCTAGTCGTTGCTGTGGCACCATATGGAGTGGAGCGCATAAACCCAGCATCCCCCTGCGCTCCTCCAGATGTTTCCGGTGCCCCACGCCCGCTGACTCCGAGCATGCTCAGAGAACCGTAGCGCAGAAGGCGAGCACACGCGGTCAGACGGATGCCACTGACCCACCTCAGGGCTTACAGATCAGACAGCTTCAGACATCAGGAGCTTGCTTAGCACCGAACAAGAAATGAGAAGATACATAAATTGTATAGTAATTAATGAATTTGCCATGAGTATGACATGTTCAGAGTAGACTTACACTTTAAACATTGCACACTGTCCAGTTATACATCAAGATAATTCCTAAAGCAATTCAGGTGTAGTTCCTTGCTTAAAGACACAGTATTA
Source organism: Albula goreensis (assembly GCA_022829145.1). Classification (NCBI taxonomy): domain Eukaryota; kingdom Metazoa; phylum Chordata; class Actinopteri; order Albuliformes; family Albulidae; genus Albula; species Albula goreensis. The sequence continues at coordinate 28,460,928 of CM040749.1, forward strand.
GTGCGTTAGTTTGGATTTGGACCTGCAACCTCTGCATTAGAGGACCAGCTCACTTAGCATTATACCACACCACACTTGTTTCTGGCTGTAAATAATGATAGGGGCACATTCATGCTACCAAAAGGTACTTAGCACTGCATATATTCACCTAAAGAGAAGTAATTATTTCGGACATTTTTTGGATTCTTTTGACCAGGTCTTTTTTTTCTTTGCTTGTCGTACATCAAAATCCAGGTATCTCACTCAAAGGAGAATGCTTAGTCTTCATTAGCATTTTTCCATGACCATGGCTCACAGTTAAATACAAGTGTTTGGTGTTGTCTTAATGTATACTGTTTAGTTGGTATAGTGAGTTTTGTTTAAAAATGTTCTTTAAATCTGTCACTCATTTCACAGATGGTTTGCTCATTGCTCAGTTTGGTTGTAATGTAGATTTGAATCTCCCTCATCACGTCATCAGCATGTCCACTCCTCTAGTTTGGCCCCTTTCCTCGTCACTAGAAGGCAGTGGGCTTGCGCGTGAGCCCAGACCCTTGACAACCGCCATCACGATGATTTACACACGTGGCCCAGCAACGCCACGCGTTTACAACAAACGGCTGTTTCCAGGAACATTCGGCGCTGATAAAGAATACCATTACTGTAAACACAGGGTCCCTGGCCACCCTTTAAAACAAAGCGCTTTCTTTCTACCTCTCTTTTTTTAGTGAGATGACAGAGCTCTGCTCTTTCAGGCTCTCCCGTGGCTCTATAAAGGCTCGGTGCCACATATGGTAGCAGTCAAACCGTACCTCCACCGGATGTTTTATGTATGTGTGGTGTTGTTTAATGTATGTTTTGCTCCTGTACATTCGCCGAGATAAAGGTCCTTGCTCTGAGGGCAAGGAGTGTCACACCTCGCTTTGTAATGTCTCTCTCAGGGGTTCGTGCACAGATCCTTTTGTGCACTGTGAGAAAATATTACATTTACCATTTGCAGGGAACTGACGTTAACATACAAAAGCAGTGGGGTCTTGAGGTTACCCAGTTCTTGTTCACCAGCTTTTTGTGTTAAGTGGGTTATATTTTCTATGTGGTTATTTTAAAAGAGAAGTTCTCAGACTCAGACTCATTGTATAGATTGGGGAGTGCATGCTAACTCCTGGAACAAACAATGAGGAAAACACTGACAATTAAAAGCACTTATCCTGCCTGTGGAAAGTGTTCTGTGCCATGTGGATGGGTTAGTAGCATTGCTAACAGTCCCTTTTCAGTCACTGCTGCAGCAGTGCATTCTGCTAACTCCTCTCTCTCCTTTCACAGATACAGACCTGGACCCGCACACCAGTTACGAGTACAGGGTTGCGGCCTGGAATGGATTTGGGCGGGGCTTCAGCCCCTTCAGCCGGGTCACCACAAAAGAAGACGTCCCCTGGGGTGTGAGGACACCACGTTGGAGACGTGTAGGGGACCGTTCTGACATCATTCAGCTGGACTGGCAGGCGCCCACGAGACCTAACGGTAAATACCCCACACTATATTTCATTATAGTTCCCTGTGAGATATTACACTCACTAAGTTTTACTTGGTCTGTGGTTGTACTGTGCATTACTGTACACTGATAACCATGGATTTCCTAGTATTGATATTTTGCTTTATGCTTTACTTGTTCTGTTTCTGCACAGCTATATATTATAGTTTCCTGCTCTCCACTGACCCATTATTTGGCCTTATTATGTCAGCTCTGAAACATAATTTCATCAACCGAGCTTAGCAGAATCCCATGCATTTACAGTGATTGAGGCAGACAAGGTGACAGAATAATACTGAAGAACAGAAAAGGTGATAACGGCATTGCCTCCAGTTTAAAAAAAGACATTGTGCAGGGCTCAGGTTCATCTCTGACCACGAATGTTCGGAAATGCATTTAAATGGCAGGGGATTTTACTGGAGCAGTTCACGTTTCTTGCCAAACGCAGAGCTTTCCCGGATAAGTTTTGATTCATATTTAATAGGATTCAAATTCTGTAATCCAAAGCTCTGTCTATAGCCAACACAGTCATCCATGATAACAGCAGTGTTGCTCATTAAATAAACAGAGAAACGGGCTGATTAATTTGTCATCATTCCTAAAAGTGTACCTCATTACTATGGTTAATCTACATAGCCAGACTACAAGCTATGAGGAATAATTTATGAAAAGAAATCACATGCACATAAATCCTTGCTAACTCGAATAACAAGCTTCATTTGAGAACTTCTGTGCTGCTTAATATGTAAAGAAATGTGCTGATTGCTCATTAGGCTTCATTTTGCACTTTAATCAAATGGTTTGCAACCAATCTGTTGTGATTTGAAACAAAGTTAAGAGTGCCGGCTCCATGGCGGGGAGAGGGTTTGGGGAGCGAGAGAGGAAGCATGCACACACGCGCATACACACTCCCATGCACACGTGTACACACATACATAAAAATACATATGCATATGCGCGTGCACACACACCACACACACCCCAGCTGGTGCCTCTGCAGACGCTGGATAGTCTCCACACCATCACAACCCAAACGCGTAAATAACATCCACTCACTCCATCTGTATTCCCCTGCACTGTTCATTATACCTTATCAGTATCTGGACCATGAAAAAGTGTAAAGGCACTTTGCACTGTTCTCTGAGAAAGAACATGGTTAGCAGTTTACCTTGCATAGATCATCATTTTGTGATTTGCTTAGTAGACAGTTGACTCTCTTATTCAGGACCAATCATATATAGTACCGTATAACTGGTTGTATTACCTTGCAGAAGAGTGCCTGTATATAATCCATCAGGATTTCAAACCATTAAAAAGGCTTATGTGTATTCCTTAGTGCCACATTGAATAATTTGCACAGCAAAGTATATTTACTTAATGCTAAAACTGTTTATTAAACTTTAAGAAAAAAAACTGATCTGAAGTAGCTGAAGCTTAGTTTATGTAGCCACACATAGTGCGCATTCTGTTTTCGTATGTCCAAGAATAGTGTACGTAAGCATGATTTTGTAACTTTATTTTCAAAATATATTTTGGAAATTCACCTCAAATTCATTTTAGCTAGCGGATCTTCCTCAAAGCTCTCCATGCAGTATACCTGACCTATTTTTCAAGTCACCTAATTTTTTAAGTCATAGGAGCCGCCAACAACACTCCTTTATGGCTTTTGAGTTTCTACAAAAACCAATGCAAGTTGCAGTGGAAGACAGCAGAATAGTCTGTCATTGATTCTGTCACATGAATGCCCTGCTGGATTATTCTGCTCTGCCATCTCTTACACAAATATATATTTTGTGTGTAAGTTCTTCCTCCAAAGAGTCACAGGTTTTATATGTGCACAGAAATTCCAGATGACTTTTACAATTGCCATTAACTGACAAACACTGGAGCTATAGGTGGGTCAGTGAATTGGGACACGGTGACCTTGTGGTGTTCACCCCCCACTCCCCCCTGCAGGTGAGATCAGCCATTACGTGGTTCTGCGGGATGGGCAGGAGCGTTACACCGGCACTGAGTCCAGCTTCACGGACATGGGTGGGATCCGGCCCTTCCAGGAGTACGTGTACCAGCTGAGGGCCTGCACCAGCGCGGGCTGCAGCGACAGCGACAAGGTGAGGGAAGCCCATCCTGCACCAGGGCCCAAGAGCCGCTTTCTGTTTGGATGGGTTTTTCAAATGAAGCATGATCGAGCATGGCGTATCCACAGCACCTCCATGTAAACAGTTATTACCAGCCACTTCTGTCACAGTGAACTAAACCGCATCATAGTGGACTACTGCTTTTACATATCTCACCGATGCAAAAAAACTTTTAGATATGTAAGTCTACTTTAATTGTTTTTAAGTCATACGATTGTACTTTTATTTCTCCTAATGATGATATGTACTCTTTTAAATCTATTTTAAAATGTTTACTTAGTTGTTTTAATTTTCTGTGTGTATGTGTTAATCATTTTCTGGATATATTGTGACCAGGTGAAAAATGGTGCAAAATCATTAGTTTTGATTTTTCTAATCCCTATTTTTATTATTCCCATAATTATGTATGTTGTATTGATTAGCTATCAGTAGGTTATTGCGTATTGGTAAATCATATTAATTGTTTTGCTACTATGCCATCACTTTGTAGTCACTGTGTTTTGAACCACTCTAACAGATATAACACAGAAATAATATGTGTCAGTTTTAACAGCCAAGAACAAGACTTTTGAATGAAGCAGGCATTTAGTATTCATGTCTGAAACAAGTGTTATTTGTCAGGTTTGGTGTGCAGGTTATGGATTGCTGAGCAAACATGATACCTCCGATAACAACTTAATAGCTTTATAAGAACAGTGCGTTGACATCACAGACATCTGAAAATAATTTGTTTTAGTGGGTTAGGTGATACAAACACAAATTAAATAGCCTTTCCCTCTTTTGCTAATTTTAGATTCAATTATTGCCAGGCAATACTGCTCAGAGACCAAGCTTTTACAGTGGGGTAGACAGAAAACAATGGGTTTGCCTCATCTGATGGTGATATACGTACACACTTTATAACACACTGCTGATAACAGGGAGACAATGAGTAGCTAATGTTACCACAAATATCTGTTATTGAATTAAGTCCTATGCAAGTTATGAATATTTTTTTCCAACTATGTAAATACAATTCATCAATTTTTCGTTTTTATTGCCTTTGAGGATATTTTTGTCATCTGCCTTTTCAGCTTACCGTGCTAATCAGCAGAACAAACACAGGAATAATGATAAACTAGCAATGGTTTGTTCAGTGGTCTTTAGCCGCAGAGATTACCTTGCACACCTGCGAGCGGCACAGTCACACCGTAGCGCTGTAGCACAGGACCAATAACACAGGGGCCGAGGGCCTCCCACCTTGACAGGGAGGGCTGATGTAATCTCAGCGGACACTCAGTGGGCCGCCACCACGTCAGCAAGAACCAGGAGAGCTCCCCCAGCTCTCATTGTCCAAAGAAGAGGACGGGACCGGAGGGGGGAAAAAAACAACAAAAAAAAACACCTGAACTGGGTCTCGTAGCCCTCTCCTAATAGTCTGCCACTCATGAAGACAAGAGTTTAAACCACTAGTGACATTCTATTAGAGCAGGATATCCAAGCCTCCATTACAGCAAATTGCTCTGTAATTCTTTTTGTCTTCAGGTAGTGGCGGTGACTGTCCAGGGAGTTCCGGAGAACGTCCCGTCTCCCGTGGTGAGCGCGCTGGGCCCGCGGGCCCTGCAGCTGAGCTGGGGCCCCCCCACCAAGCCCAACGGCATCGTCCGGGAGTACCGCGTTAATCAGAGCGGGGCCGGGGTCATCTTCACTGGCAACGGCGGAGCCTCGCGTCACACGCTCACAGGTACGCCCTTCCAATAACCATAACAGCCTACCCGGGGGGTGAGGGTTGGGGGGAGGGGCTGCTGTTGTAGCTCATCCTATGCAGTGCACAGCTCCCAGCAGGTTCACAGTGTTTTACCCACACGCTTGGGTTGCAAATTGGTGCCAAAGGTTCTCGGCGGAATTTAAGTCAAGTGGCTGCAATGGCCAACTCATAACCTCAATTCTCTCCTCCACAAACACTCCACGCCATTGCACTTCTGGCTTTTTGACATTATCTACATGCTTCCAAAATTCTGCTAGCTCTAATGGAATGGAATGGAGTTGAATCAGTTTTATACTACAGCTCAAAAAAAGTCTTAATCAAGTCTTATCATATCTTCTCATGTATGTATGTACAGAATAATAATAGTAATCATAATAATAACCATCATCACCATCATCGTAATTATACAAGCTAGTTCTGTTGTTTTTTGGGTGCCTTCTGTGAATATTGTCGTCATTCTGTGCAGTAAAAGGCTTGCCAGTGCAGACAGGATCGATGTGTTGCACCTGTGTGGGAAGAGCAGTATCAGCTTTCCGGAAGTGCTTCCATCATATTACTTTCAGCAGCTTCACAATGAATGAGAATAATGTTTCAGCAAATATTGCAGGCATCAGATGTAATAATGGCAGCATGGAAGGAGGAAAGCACATTAGATATCTTTGAAGGCTTAGCTTGTAAATGTAATTTTAACATTAACAAGTAACAAACAAGTAAAGCATATGCAGTTTAAGCCCTGAAAAGCTATGATTAAATCAAATTCATAAATTCATGGGTTAATATTCAACATGTACAATTGAAAACAGCTGTCCTATGCTTGAAGGAGTTTCTTTTGTGTCCATAAGCACACTCATTTCACAAGATTAAGTTTACATAAAATGAGGATGTGAGAGAGGACTGTTGAAAGCCTAGACGTAGGTAAAGGCTTAGATGTAGCATCTACATATAGTCTTAGAGGGGCTTCAGGTTCTTATACACTGGTAAGATATGGTAGCAATTTAAAAGCACATTTTAAATAGTCACCATTGTATATTTAAGCATTTCCTGTATGTAAACCCTACTTTAAACTGTAATCACATTTGCATGCCCATGACAAAAATTCAGTGTTTACCACATCCTGTTTCGTATTCATTCATAACTACCGATAATAGGAAACAGGACAGGTTTACCCTAACCATAATCCTGACCTTAACCCAGTCTGGTCACCTGAAGTCACACCTGGCCCCACTTTTCCTCTGTCAAAAAAAACATGAAAACACGACAACAACATGTAGTGGGTCTTTTATTGGTTTTAACTTCTATAATTTTGGTCATTGAGCACTCATTTGCCAGAAAGATGTGGCAGGCCTGGGCATCTAATTTAAGAACAACACAACAAAATATGTTATTTGCATTAAACTTGAATGAAAACAATGACTGGAAAAATATTGGCGTAGTTCCCCATTGTCTAGAAGTTTTGAATCTCTACATAAAAATCCTTTAAATGATGAATTAACACATAGATGAACATTAAGCAGAAAAGGTGATGGATAGATGAATGTTTTCGCTCGCATCCGCTTTCCTCTCTCCACTGGTCGCAGTGTGGCAGACAGCGGAGACGTCAGAATGCGGTTTTCACATTCCCGTCCCCAAAGTTTATTTATGCATGCTGTTTTCAGGAAGCAATCTAATGACTGAATTTACACCTGATTCCCGCAATGAGCGCCCACCACCCTGCCCACCCCCTCCTCGGCCCCTTTTGATTTGTGGGACTTCTTTTATCTCCCTTGGAGAGGAGCAGCATTTTTGGCCCTGTGCCATCTGTCAGCGGACAAGGATACACAACGGCCCTCTTTGGAGCGACTCAGGATTCACTCACATTCCCATACTGCTGTCAGGATGGCAGGGAGCTGCCAGTGGTCAGGTTGTTTTAAAGAGGTAGGATATATATCTGAGAGGAAAAAACAGTTGAGGAAAGCTCTGAAAATGTAAAAAAAAAAAAAAAAAAACTGTAAAGTAAGAACGTTCTGCATGCACTCAGCTGTTCAGATCTTTTTCTTCATTCATTTGTTTTATTTTTAGCAAATGAGCCCCTGTATGCAAATGGCCTTTCTCCTGAACTTCTCACATACCCGCCAACCCCCACAAAAAAAAAAACACGAGGGTGGTGTATGTAATTATACATAGTTGAAAAGAATGCGGCTCCTTCGCTTGCCAGCAACACTGGTGACGTGATTATCAAATCCCGAGCCCCGTGCGTGCTTTTCGCGCGCGTCTGATCTCCTTCCAGTTGCGATAAATATCAATGAGGAACGCAGGAACCCTGTCTTCTGCCGGCGGTGGGCGCAGGCAGGGGGTGCTCAGGAAAACTCTGACAGGAGACCGGCGATCCAACAGAAGGCACGTTGCAGGGCTTACAGGAGCTCACAGCGCACGTATTGAACGCATTCCAATAAGGATCCCGCTTGTATTGATACACCGTGTTGTGTTTTTTTTTTTGATGGGGATTTTGGGGTGGGGGGTTTACCATGGAGCGGGCAGACTGTGTAGCGATGTCTCCTGCGAAACGTCTGTCATGCTCAAGCGCGGTATCGTGGAGAGATTATGTTCCTCTCGTGCCCCCGTAGCTCTTACAGAAAAAGGCATGCCTCCTTTGTGCCTCGGGGGTCGGCCACACTGTTGCACGCCTAATAAACTAATCCCTCAGTCCCAGTCAATGGCAAGGCCCCTTTTGTGTGGAGCCTGCTGTCCCCCCTCTCTCTCTTTCCCATGGACAAACACAAGTTATTTTCTATTTCCTCGCAGGCACAGATGCTTTGCAGCACTCTGCCATAGCTTTCCACACACAGACATATCGTTCCATTCATTTCTCCTGGTTGCACAAGTGGGAGAAACAGAGTGAGCGAACGTTTTGGGAAAAATTTGGAAGGCGCCGGGTTTTGTAAATAAGCCCGAAATCGGCAGGCGAGTCCAAATGGCTCCGTTCCTCAGGCACCTGCTGCCGACCAAAGATATTTCCGAGATCCGCACCGGGAGAAGAGCCGCGGCGCTCAGGAGGCTGGGAGCTGGCAGAGACGGGCCCCCAGCAAGCCAGCCCAGCCCGCGCGCATCCCGGAGCCACAGAGAATCCAACGGTGGATCTGGCCGTCCAGGGCCGCTCAGTGTGTTTAAGAGTTGGCAGGGGCAACGCTGTTCGGGTTCCCCCCCTCGGCCCAGCAGCGGAGTGCGGTGTGTGGCTGCCGCTGTGCCAGCGTGCCTGTCCTTCTCCACGCTGCTTCGGCTTCGCCGGGGTTCCCTTTGTGGGGGAATTTTTTTAAGCCTCCACAAGACTTTCAAGTCCTACCGCTCAGAGCCGGCAAATCCTCCCAGCGCGGCCAGCGTGCAGCACCGTGCGCAAGCCTCTTACTACACCGCAACACCTCCGCTTTTCCATTCTCTGCACCAGCTCTCCAAATGAACAACACGTCAGGGATTCGCTCGGAAAATTGTTGGCGTGTTTTCATAACCACATAATCCACATCTGTTGGAACCCAAACCAATGGAGTGAATGGGTCAAATTAAAAAACAAGCGTCCCAAAGCTTCCCTGCAATTCATTTATGATAGCCACGGTTGTCACGTCACATGTCCATACTGTACCAGAACCAAGCTACTGAAGATCAGGCTCTTGTGTTTAGCAATGAGTAATGCATGCATTGTCACCTATGGAGGGTATAAGAAAGAACAGCTTTGTGAAACATACTCACATTCTAACAAACAGAGCACTCTCAGCTGCCAAGCATGGAGACATGTAGCAGAAAAAGTATAAAAACAACATGCATACTGTTGATTCTTCTGAAATAAGATTATTGTCACAACGTTTTGATCTAAGTGGATCCCATCAGTTTGGTAAGAGGAAAACATACATTCGATCCGTAATACATCTCCATTAGAGCAGAAATCAATCAAAGCTAGAAAATCACATAGCTAGGCAGACTATGGCATACCAAGAACATAGGTATTATGAATCGGCTGAAATGCTGCTTAATGGGTTTTGAAACCTGAGTTAGTGAACTGCATGTGTCCACTCCTTGTGTCCCACAAGTTATCATTTACAGCTCTGCACCTGCAGTCACACTGTGTGGAGAACTGTAATGCCATGCAGTGAAAGAGTGACAGAAAGTTATGCACTAAGCTCTTTGTTTTTGTAATGAATAATGGCTAAATAAATTAAAGCAATTATTAGTAACAGTTTTAAACTGCTGCTCTAGCCCTCAGGGGGTACAGTAGAGAAAAAAATTAAATGAGGATAGAAAAGATGGGGAAGATAAATTAGCATTTTACATGAAATATGAGTGAAAATAATTGCTCTAGTTCTCCAGTGCTTAATGTTTAATATGTCATCATTCATTTTTGATCGCAGATTGAATCTGTTTGAGGGTGTGCAAAATTTGGGTTTCAAAAGCAATATCCTCCTCACAAATATTACATTTGATCAGTAGAGTTTGCTTCACCATTACTTTGTTACTCTCATAAGAGGAGCAAACCAAAACTGCAAATGCATGGAAGAAAAATATTGTCCAAATTTATGTACAGCTACTTTATAAAATTCATGCAATCATCTGAGTTAATTTAATATAAGCGTATGAATACATATGAGAAGAGGAGAAAATATAACTTTGAATAATTGTGTCAAATCTGGTAGTTTTAAATAGTTTGCCCTACAAGAGACATTGAGTCTGTGCTCTGTGCATTCAACTAAAGTCAACTAAACTCTTGTCTAGGGATTGGATTTTAGTAATATTAATAGAGTATTTTCCAAATAATCTTTATATATTAACATATATATGCATGTTAATTTTTATCTGGTTCATGAATGTGGTGTGTGGCCTAAGACTGGCTTTAAATCCATAAACTTACAACTTTTTCTGCCTAAAGAAAAAACAATTTTTGATTTAATTAAATAAATTAATCAATATTTTTTAATGCGTTTCTCTTCCTATCTCTTATCATATTTTTTTGTGAGATAAAGCATTAGCCCTTTAGTTTCCAGTGAGAAGCTACATGCAAGCCTAGCTTTGTAAAGTGAGGAGCTGTTTTAATTGAAATTGACCTCAGAGTGGCCCGTTTAAATGAGCCTGTTGCGCAGACTAACTCCACTGGACTAGTCACTGTTCTGCACATTAACTTATAGGCCTATATGACTGTACTGCAGGCCTATATATAGGCCCGTATGCTAAATAAATTCATTTTAAATGCTTACTGATCTTCGAACCATAGATGAAATTCCAAACATGGGACATCCTAGTTTGAGATGGTTCCAAAGGGCTCTCTCTGGTATCATAGAATCTGTGACGGTATTTCATTCAGAATGAAACTCAGTGAATTACATTTCTAAAATTTCAGTGTAGTTTTATTAATTTCTTTGTGTGTGTGTGTGTGTGTATGTGCACGTGTGTTATTTATATACTGTGCCACTCTCAAGATATTTGATGTAGAGTTCAATATCAAATATGTGCAAGACAACATGTTTATTTATTTTCTCATTGATTTTATTTCCACAATTCTATTTAGAGAGAAATAAAAATGAGAATAGTGATGTAACTTTAGCAAGCAGAAAATGTGTAGTTTTGTAATTGTTTCATTACTTTAATATGTTATATTATTGTATTATTTTGAGTAAATATGCTATGCCTAGTAAAATATTTGGAAAACAACTTTTTGTCCCTGACGCTTTTCTCCACTCATCTCTGCTCCACATGTACGTTGGTTGTAGGTGTTTGGGTATGACCCGCGTGCCACTGCGATTTCTCTCTGGGAAAATACACCCCTTTGTGCATGCAGGCAAGCCGCAGTGGCGGAATACCTTTGCTTGCACAGACACCAACCGTGTATCTGGGGTGTGGAGGCGGGGAGTGGGGGGGTTGGGACCTGGTGCCATCTCTCCCCGTTTTAAATTATGTGTGAGTCCTGAAACCGGATCCGATGAAAAAGCATTGGGGGTAGTCTCTGAGAACGCTCGGAGCGTGGAACCCACAAATCGCCCAATAATCCTCTCCAGACAAAAAAAGCATTAAGTAATTGTAGACAGGAAGTCCGCACTTAATTATTTAGAGGTGTTATCAATGCTCTAAGTAAATTGAAGCATTTTCTGCTATCTCTCCCTGTCCAATACCTTTGGGGACTGGAGACCAGCAGCCATCATCTCCTCATATTCTCTAATGCAAACAGTAAATGGCAGCTTGTCAATAAAAGACCTTTTTATATCATATATTACCCAACACTTCCACACTCCTGTACAGAACAATTTGGATGACAGTTATGGCATTGTTTCACTTTGTATTAACCGTGTGCTACAAATGGGCTGGCATTTGCTCCGAGGGGTAAGAGAAAAAAAAATGATAAAAGTCCCCCCCCCCATGTTATGCTATTATTTATTTGTTTTAATTTATCTTGTGAATGTCTTAAGCAGACTAAGAGTGCCCCCTTCAGTTTCTGTATGTATGCCCTTTTATGAAAAAAAGAATCAAAAGGAAGGTGCACTGAAACTCTCAACAGAGGCTGAATGTATTGACTGGCCATGCCTCTGCTAAAGTTTATTTGAAGAATAAGTAGCGCTGTTTGCTAAAACTGTGTAAAATTATGTTTCAGAACATATATTCACAATGTTGTGAAGAAAAATAAAATTCTCAGGCTGCTGAAGTGCCCATCTCATGCTAATAGATAGAATTTAATGCATATAGTATTTTCTGTATTATCACATAATTAAACTATTCAGTGCTAAGTGATGGTTTAGTAATGTTAGAAAGACACTTTAATAAAATATAAATTTGCACACACAATCTGAAATAACTAAGATTGGGTGAAATATAGTATAGAAAAACACAGTATACCAAATAATGAATGTGATGTAAGTAATGGGTGTTATTTTACAGCACAGCATTGAGATTAATATAGTATTATTAACAGAATAAGTGGTAGTGCACAATCAATACCTAAATCTCATTATTATCTGATGGATATATCTAGTTATTAGATCTCTATTATGTGGATGTAGAAAATTAATTGACAATATCAGATTTCTTATGCATCATACTGTATAAATACTGTTTCCTGCTAATTATTTACAATCTGTCTGGGAAGCATTTTGCATGGTAATTTTTAATGCAAAGCTTTTAAGTAAAACCGAGTGGCTGCCCATCGTATTTAGTATGCTTAACAGAATTCTTTACTTAACCCAAACACAGATCAACATTCTGAAAACATTGATCTGCGTTTTGGTTAAACGAGGCGGCCTGTAGGGAATACTAAACAGGTGTTCAGATGCACACACTCTCTGAGCATCTGAAGATCCCTGCCGCACAGATAACATCATTTCAACATGCATATGCACAAGCATTTATTTAGCTTTGCCTGCCTTGCACTACATTTATGTATAGTCCAAAAGATTATCCTCAGCAACAAAAACAAAAAACACATGCACATTTTATATCTTGCATGTATCACCATATGCTGTTTTTTTTAGTTCTGTTATGTCAATGCTACTGCTCTTAAGGTAAATGGAAATTGATCATACCAAGTAGCCTATGACTCATAAATATGTTCAGTGTGCAGTGCATTTCAATGCATATAGGTTAAAAAATGAAATATTGAAGAAATGTTTTATTATTTTACCATGTTATGTTTGGTGGTTTTGTTGTATTATCGTGTAAAGTTTAAAAATGCATTGTTAGAAATATTACGAGAAATTTTGTTGTGATTTCTTGAGAATCAGTTGGTTTTTGTTGCAGATGTTTGTATTTTTGAAAAAAAAAATGTCCTGTTGTCTCTCTGTTCCTCTGTTGTGATGTAATGTTAAATAATAGAACATTGCATTTGTCATACATGCTTTCTAATTTTATCACTTATATGAATAACTTTATAAAATCTCCATGTGTTTAAGTGGAAATTGCAATTTTCCTGAAATCTAAAATTCTCTATCTAAAATGTCTTTGTAATTTGACTTAATTTACATATTCATTCTTGCCTCACAAAAACACACTAATACCCTTGAGCTGTATTTGTTTGATGTATTTTAACATTTGCAATTTGGGTCTGACTTACTGAACTGAAGCTTATATATTTTCATATGCAATGTAAATGTTGTTCCAAGTAAACACACAAGTCATTTTGCATGCAATGCTCCACAGTGCAGTTCTTAGTCGGCTACTGTCATACGTCCTTGCGTAATTTCATTATTACAGCATTGCATACGTATTACTCATAATCCATTTATGTGTCAATCTATTAATGTGATGGTTTGCAGATGAAGGTGAGAGGCTTGTTGTGGCCCCTTGATTAGGCAGCCCAAGCCCAGGTGAAGGCGGCCCCTTACAGCCGCTGCCCAATCTGCATGATTGAGCTGCTGAGAGTGTTTTTCTTCCTCTGGCACCCGCACAGGTCTGCAGCCCCACACCGAATACAGCTTCCTGCTGATTGCCTGCACATCTGTCGGCTGCGGAGCAAGTCAGCCATCTACGGGCCGCACGCTGCAAGATGCTCCCGCAGGTACACCGCTCACCACTCACCCACCCCCGCCCCCGCCCCCCCCACACCCACCCGCCTTAACAACCACCATCCCAACCACCTGGTTTCAGCTCGAATGAATGTCACTTCAGTGCTTTTAATTAGCTCTGAGGATATGACCTCATTCCTCATCACAACGGTTTGTATTTACACTCTTAATACTCAGCTAAAATGCAGATAAAATACATGTTTTTTATTAAAAAAAATACCCATTATTTCTGGGCATAGGGAACGGCATTCTCTTAAGTGAATGTATTTGATTAATGTGTCATTCTTTTGTACAGAGTGGCTGTGTACAATGGTGAACCATGTGCTGATTAGTCTTTTTCCCCACTGTTGGATCATTTTAATTTAAAAACAGCATGGTGAAGAAATATATGTTGATTTGAGAGAGTAGCCATACAAATAATTATATTTACAATAATATTTTATTTCTGTAATTAATATTAAGCTCATTACTATTAATATTCTTTAGACAGTTGTTGTATTTTTAATATCTGCTTCACTGTTTAACAATATGGTTAAGATACTTGCAGTCCTCTGTAAACACTGCTTTTCACATAATGTTGTGCAATATGTATTATGTAGTAACAATATCTCAACTGTAGAATTGCTATGCATGTTACAGCATTGATGAGGTTTGCAAAAAAACATGACTTTTTTATTTTATGATTTTGTATATGGGACAAGTATTTTACAGAAAAAAAAGACACACCAGAAAATCATTGTAATTCAAGGAAAAAATCTGTAACCAAGTTTTTTTTTAATGTCCTACTTAATTTTAATGTGGGTGTATGCATACATTTGTTGTAGGTAAAAGGAAAAGTTCTAAAAGAAAATGTGTCATTCAAAGAAAAAAGTGGTAATGATAATAGCATTGCTGTAGGTTTATTGTTTTCATGGAGGAGTATGTTAATTAAAATTCTGACTGAAATGTAATCATGATATGACTGAAATACTTGCATACATAATCAAGCATTGTGAACTACATCCCATAGTTCTATGACACAATCCCCCAGCTTTGTCAATGACGCAAGCTAGCCTCTCTACCAGCCAGAGCTTTATATCAGAGTAAACAGACAAACAACAAAACCCTATGGAAAAAGTCACCCAGCACCATGCAGGAAATCTCCTGTGAACACATGAAATTGCATGGCAACATGAAAATATTTTCAATTCACTGGTTTGCAGTATAGACCAGAAAATCAGAGGAATAATACATTTTAGATTATGTATTTAAATGCTTTACATACATGGATACATATTTTAAAAAACCAGTGAAAATTGAATAATGGGTTGAAGTTATTTTGAAATAGTATTTCGGATTGTAATAATGACATATGGTGTTCCTGTAAAGCAGATGTATAATATTTTGTGTTGGTTTGAAAACTGTACCATTCAGTCCTACCTGACATCTTGATCCTAGTCTCCTCCTCTCTGCACATGATGCATGGCCTCGCTCCTCTCCTCTCTCACTTTCTCTCTCTTTCCCTCATCTCTCCCCCTCTCTCTTTCCCGCATTTCTCTCTTTCTATCTGTCTCTCTATCTCTGTCAATGTCCCTTGTTAATTTCATTTTATTTACATTTTTCTTGTAACATTGTATTGTGTATACGAGTATTTACTGACATATGTGCTGTGATGTGGAGATGGTTATGTACCATGTGAATTATGTCCAATAAAGGGAGATTTTAAAATTCTAATTCTCACTCTCTCTCTCTCCCCTTCTCTCTTTCTCTGTCCCTCATTTCTCCCCCTCTCTCTCTCCCTTTTTCCTGTCTGTCTCAGGCGTGTGGGCTCGACCGCGTCATGTGGTGGTGAACTCGTCGTCAGTGGAGCTGTACTGGAGCGGGCCCCTGCAGCCCAACGGGCTGGTGTCCCAATACCGACTGCTGCGGGACGGTGTGCAGGTCTTCTCTGGCGACAGCGGAAACCTGAACTACACAGACACTGGCCTGCAGCCCAACAGCAGGTCCTATCTATCGCCCATCTTTAACAAGCTATTAAGAGCTGATTATCCATGACACCTAATCCCTTGTACTTCTTAAGGAACGCTTTGGCTTTCCTAAAACCTTACTGATACCAAATCGTTAAAAGTTTTTAAAAAGAGGCAATCCAGGGGCTGGTGTTTCTGAGGAGCCCTATTGACTGTCCGAGGGGGCAGGGGGAAATGAATGCTGGTGACAGAGCTGGAGAGTGCTGGCTCAGTGCAGCCGCAGCAAGGGCAGGTTTGTGCACAAACAAGTGGCCACAAATCAACCAGTGCCTGTATCGCTTTCATTTGTTGCTCCTTTGCAATAAAAATCAGTCAGGCCATGCAACATATTGAAACAGAGTTGTACCTGTGTGATTCCATAGACTTTACATATTGACCGATTCAGAAAATGTATTATTTTGTGAAGTAACCAAATAAGTAAGTAACTGCAATAAATTTCATGTTTATGTAATCATCGCCTTTAAATTATGGTTAAAAATAATTTACAGTAATTACGATAGTAAAGAAGTTGTTTTCTTTAACTTAAAATCATCATAATGTTGCAAAGTTATTATATAAATACATGTATATCTAGTGCTATTCATAAAGCCCTTTGAATAACCCACAGCTCAAAAAAATTGACATGCAAAACTGTATTTTATATATATATATGAAAAATATATATGAAAATTGCACCTTATTATTCTATTACCACTAAACACTATAAATGTTCATACAAAAGGTTATTTTTCCCAAATTTCAACATATATGATCAATAATATCTTAGTAACTGCTTTCCTTCTTTATTTCTTTTTGCAGAGAGCTAAACATATTGTAGGCTACATTGATCAGCTGCTGACTGCAGTTAGATCATTTTGCAAACCATTTAAAAGAGATTGCTTTGTAATACTTAAAGTGTTTTTGTCCTTAGAAACAATCACTGGAACAGAAGCTTGTGTTTACAGGTCATGTCTTCTTACCAACAGTGATACCCCAGCTCCACAAACTTTGATAAGGGATTTACAATGCGATTTAGAATCAGGGCTGGTTTGCTGTTGAAATAGTGAAATTTAAATGTAAATTAATTAAAGAATAGTGACAAGGCTGAAAGAAGCTTCTTTAACCCATTAGCCAGTGGAACATATGCACAGAATATGTGTTCTTATGGAAGGGGGAACCAATGCACAGATTTAAACCAGCAATAAACCAGATTTAAACCAGTCTCCAGACCTCTCCAACCTGCCTGAACCTCATGCCCTTCCCCCCCTGACCTGCACCCCCCACTCCGGCCCCATCCTCTTCCCTCATGTTTATATTGTGCTTCAACAGAAACCAAGAGGCCCGTGACGTTTAATTTGCTGTAATTCCAGATGACCTGCCAAAAGGAATTCCCTTCCAGACCCCCTTTTTCTCTCGCCTTTCTTCTTTTGTGCGGGGAATTACAAAGGGAGAGAGCGGCAGTCTCATTACCTCAGTGCTCTGTTATACCCCTGTGTGAAACGGTTAAACCGGTGAAAAGCAGCCCGGCCCGGGCCCACGCTCATTGATTATTTATGACAATGCTGATTAGCTGTCACTTACCTCACCATTGTATAAAGTCGCTCTGATGACTGAAATATTAACCTTTATTCCCCTGGGAAGAGCATGTAATGCACCGCCTCCTTTGATGGTGCACATTTGTTTATTTTGCCGGGGTATCACAGACAGCCACGGGCCTTACCGCACGTGCCACGTCACTTGAGCTGCCCTGCTAAATTCACAAAGACACAGTAATGTATTAATTCAATTAAAACGTATACTTTATTACAAACATCCTGCAGCCTGATGAGTCCTCCTATTTACCATATGGAGGAATAATTATCAAATATTCCATGTTATTGGTGGTTGAACTGTTGAAACCAGAGCTAACAGCAAAAGCTAATGTATGGGTACTAATGGGCGTATGTGGGGGTTTATGGCAAACGGAGAGCTTTTAATTTTAAACATGACCTGCTTGCAGCACTAATGTAGACCTTAGTGCCGCAACTTGACAGCATTTAAAAGGTAAATCTATCTTGTGAAGCTTGTGTATGTGACAGTCTTTCTTTGAGTGATTTTACAATCCACACAGCACATTATTGAGCAGTCTTGTGTAAATTTATGTACGTGTTTATGCTTGCGAATCTACTAGGCTTTTTGGATGACACTTTACAGGAAATCATTCTGTACAAGAAATCTTTCACTTTTAATTTATATTTTAAGAGAAGGAAATTTAATATAAAACTGAATTAAAACTATTTATCTTTCTATTTAAAATTTTCTCTTTAAAAAATGAAATCTTGCAGTTTTGGTTGTAACTGAAATTATTCATACACTGGTCACCTCAGGATTAACTGAGCCAGTGAACACTGTAAGTTATTAAACAGGGAAGAAGGTAAGTACACCTCTTCTTTTGCCTTTTTGCTCCATACATTTTAACCGCTGAAATACTATAGCATCATTTGCTTAATTGTGTCATGCACATAAAGCCCATTGTGATTATAAATGCACTAGTGCATTGTACATTAGCTCCAGTGCATCAGGCTGAGTTTGGATGCAGCTGATAACCTCTGGTTTTGATCACTGAATCGAAATGAATTGTAGTGGCATAGTTTGTCATACACCAGCCACAGAAACTGGGCTGTTCTCATCTGGTCATTCATTGTGTATTCTGAGCTCGACTGCTCAGGTCAAACCGCAGACGGCTACAGAGCACACAGTATACCACTGTCCGGCCTCGCCACAGGAGCTCTGCCGGCTGCTACAGAAGTATATTTAACGTTACTGAATGTATACCATGCAATAATACATTTACTGTATAAGTACCATACTGCACTGCACTCTAAACAGATTATTGTGCACAAACAAATGCCATTTATAAAAGCATATCTCTCCTGCGTGAAGAATACTGGACTGATTTCATTGCCGCATACCCCATTGTATGCAAGTAGCTATGTCCATTGATTTGCTCACTGGCTGGCTGTATGGACCTCGGATGTCTCAGTCTTTCCTAGCTCTGCCTAATAATGAATAGGCAACTGACTTCTTTAACCTGTTAGGGGTTGCTCACCATCTTGGTATGGCCTATAAACAATGAAGTTAACAGTTTCCAGTGCAGTCAGTGCTGTACAGTTTTATCTAGACTGTAAAGTAAGGCACATGTAACACATCCTGTGAAAGTTATATATAAACATCATGGCCACTGCAGTTGTTGAGCAGTTTTATTGGGGTTACACAAAACTGAATCGCTCAGACCGGAGGGGTGGTCTGTTAGCCACTGCGTGTTTTTGACCGTGGCTATGTTTTGCAGGTACGTGTACGAGCTGGTGGCCAGCACCGGAGGGGGCAGCGGCCACAGCGACGGCTATGTGATTCAGACCCCGACCGCGTCCCCAGAGAGGATCCCACCCCCATATAATGTCACCATCACAGGGCCCCGCTCCGTCTTTGTCGCCTGGGCACCCCCAGGTAATGCTTACACCTAATGCACTAAGCAAGATCTCTATTTAGCAATCAGTCTGGGGTGATTTATTCCCCGTTTGGCTGGAAAAACTTGCCGCGCAGGTAATTTACGAGCAGCATTGTGTGTAATTTAATGGGAGCCGAACATGGTCACAGTGTACATGCATCACACCGCACCTGACGTGGATGGGTCGGGGGAATCAATTAGCATTCAAACACAAGTGACTGCTTTCCTAACCTAAGTGTGATTTAAGGGGGCGAGTGGGATTGAAATGCAAACCCAGAGTGAACGCATTCCTCTTCCTCACCACTGCCTCGACTCTCTCTCTTTCTCTCCCTCCCTCTCTCTCCTCTGCTTTCCCTCTCTCTCTCTCTCTCTCTCTCCCTCCCTTCCTCCTACGGTGAGTCAAGTTTGTTAGCCTGCTCCTTGAGTGTGTCAGAGAGTGTGAAGCAGGTGGTAAATTTCCACACACAATGAGAGGAGTGTCACCCCCGCGCAGTGCGCTGAGAGCCCTGTTGATCGCTCCCACTGACGCCACCACATGTGGATCGCCCAGGCCCCAACCTGTCCTCTCTCCTTCTCTTCCTGGGGACTATCCACTCATAATTAACATCAGTTAACCTCATTATTGGCATTGATGACTACAAGCATGTGAAGAGTTGCATATGGGGCACGGGTTGGGGAAAATAACTTTGAGGAAGTCATGCTCCGGTCTGTCGTCTGTATCGTGCCATCTCATCTGTGGATAATTTATTCAGCTTTTGCTGAAATGTTGAGCAGTTTGACAAATTGGAAACAGCATCTAATTTGATTGAGCTTTAATTCAGAAAAGGAAACAAACAAACAGAACTGGTCAGTGTCTCACCCATGGCAATACAGAGCTTGATGGAGCGACTAGCGGTTGTCTGTTAAAATTTTATGTTTTAGCACAAGTTACAAGTGCAACTAGTTGCCTTCTGTGCCTCTCCCTCTTCTCAGCTGACTGTAGAACAGAGCTCAATGAGTGTACAAAATACAAAATCACTAATGCATCTCAATGTCTTCAGTGCATCTGTCTATAGTTAATTATAGCAAACCTGCATTCCATTGATTCCTGAAGGAGGAAAATTTTGAGTGCCGTCAGTATTTTGCCAAACATAAGCTCCCATAGATTCTACATTTCCAGCATTTTCAAAGTAGGGTGTGGTAATACTGACATTAAGGGTTGCATTTTAAAAGTCCATATTTTTTTTTTTTTAAATGTGAATCTTGCACTCTTTGTTAAGTAGGAATGCTATATTTGCTCCCGAGTTCAAAGAAACACCTGCTGGTGATGAATGGGATCTGAAAGGGTGTTCCTTCTCTTTCCTTTGTGCCATTATTTCTGATTAGAGTCTTCTTCAAGTTGAAAGTGCGAAACTCCAAAGTCGGTGATTAGTTGTAAATAATAGAACTTAAGGACCTGTGTGATTGAACCTTTCTGGCACATCGGCCTGATCAAAGGGCTGTATAATTCAAGCAGGGTTTGTGTCGTAGCAAAAAGACTACATCTGCTCAGGGAGACGGCAATGAAGGAAGTTGAATAATTTAACTTTTTCATTTGTAAAGATAATCAGCCCGTTCTGAATACATCTCACCTTCATAAATGTTAAATAACCTATCAGCCTCCAGTTGTTGTAAATTATGAAACGCGTCAGTGATGGGAATATTAACAAAGCACGGATGCGAAGGCTGGGCAGACAGGCTGGAAATGCGCTATGGCAGCTCGTCAGGCCGCTGTGTGTAAATGCGGCCCACTAAATAACAATATTGCCATATGCAGTTAGGTGAGCCGGCCTCACGCCTGTTTCTGAGGCCTGCGCACCGCAATTGTGAGAGCCGGTCATAGCCAGTCTTATCAGGAAGGGGGAGCCTTATCACTGCAGACAGACAGAGAGGTAGACGTCACATCTCAGAATACCAGCGCTCTCCTGTCTAGGAGAATCATGTTCCTGTACGATCCACGGGGTTCGACAACAGGCAGGACCATACAACATTTATTCGGAGGAGTCTCTTGTTGTGGGGAGTTAAAACGTTGGAGGTTTTTTTTTGTTTCCAGTGGTCCAGTTCACAGCACGAACAGGAGAAACGGAGGCATCCTCGGGGCATTTGCTTTTAACTCCTCCGTGTTTTGTGTTGATTCTTTGTTTGCCTTTTTTCTTCCTGAAATCTGTGAATGTCTCTCTCTCTTTCTTTCGCCGCAGAGGTGTTCAACACCAACCTGCCCCTGGAATACAACGTCCTGCTGAATGCAGGCAGCGAGCAGGCCCTGATCCGGGCCGCCGGGCGGGACCAGTTCCTCCTACTAGAGGGCCTGGAGCCGTTCACACCATATCAGATCCGTATACAGGCCTGTCAGCAAGGTAGGACTCCTTCAGACTGTCAACCTACTGTAGAAAAGCAAGACAGGATGAAGGAACATGCAAAACCAGAAGCATTAATGTTAAGAAAACTTTCAGCAGGACATGTGATCTAAGGGTCTTGGCAGCTGCCTCACTGTTATTTTATTGTATCTTGGAGCTCTGAATAAAAACACATCCTTGTTTGATGAGAAAATGAATTCCGTCACTCAAGGTGAAAGAGTGTATGTCATATACAAATATAAAAATCAGTTTTTTTAATGTAAAAATGGTGCTTCTGTTTGGCCTTTTTTCATTTTTCTGCAGTTACTAAGCACTCGCCTGTACTTTTCCATAGCAACTAATGTGTTAGACTGAGCCACTGTGTGATTGGGTGGGTTGAGGCTTGCACCTGTTGTTCCAGGTGGGTGCGGCGTGGGTGCTTCGGTGTACACACAGACCTCCGAGGCCCCCCCAGAGCTCCTGGACCCCCCCACCGTCACGGCTGCAGGGCCCGCTGTCATTGACGTGAGCTGGAGACCCCCACGCAAGCCCAATGGTCTCATAACAGCCTACCTCATACACAGGTATCTCTACACTACATGATGGTTTTCCTTTCATTCACCCGGGACTCTCTTCACACTGACGTCAGAAATCAGGAAAAGTTTATCCACTGGTTTTCCAGCAAAAAAGTGCCTGGATTCAGTCATCTTTCTCTGAAATTTCACTTGTTAGATGCGTGATAAGCGATGGATAAGTGTTCTTTTTTTCTTCACACAAAGAGTTGCACACAAAAATGGCACATTTACTGAATTCAGACCCAAGACTGCTGTGCCAGAACTCTGTCAATGTGTCCTTTCAAGGCTGATGAAGAACCAAGTATCTCAGTTAATTAAGCTTTCTGCCATTGAGGGTGACTGAAAGAAACACATACAATTTTGCTTATGGCTGTATGACAGCTCATCTGTGTTGATGCGATTCTGTTTCTCCCTTACTGTTGCCTCTCCAATCTCTCTCTGCTCTTTCTCAGTGCTCTCCAGCCCTTCTCCAAGCCCCTCCCCAGACCTCACAGCCCCCCCCCCCCAACACCCTACACTCACAGAAATTAAGGCGAAGGATGAGGTGCTTGTTTGGAGTGCTTGTTAGCAGACCATGTTTGCAGTTGGTTTTCCATTGAGCACATTTTGTTCCTGATTCATACTGTTTATTTGAAACTTTAGATTGCTTGACATTCCAAGCACACTTTTCAATGACTAATAATTACTCTATGTGGTGGTATTTAAAAAAATATTTGTAAAAATGATATTATCCACATGAAAATAATCGTCACACAGTGAATTTTAATGATTCAATGAAGTCATCATGTCCCAGGATTGAATTTTACATAATTATTGTTGGGAAGTAAAAAAAAATGTGATATTTGTTGGTATGAACAAATATCTAATCATAATCAATATCTAATCATACTTTAGTGGCTTCTCCAGGGGGGAGTGAAAGATCACTCAGTTTTAAAGAGGCACAAAATGAGCATTTTCCAGCAGGGAACGATTACTGATTATCGAAGAATGATTGTGTTTAAAATACATAATTAAGACACAGAAGAAACACCGTGACCCTCTGTACCCTGTATCATATTCTTGACATTAATTCTCGCTGTAATTCTCTCTATAATATAAACATCTAGGGAATCTCTTAGGCCTATTGTAAAGGCATATATTTTCTCTGGTTTTCTTGAAAAGAATCGAGCTGGAATTATTCAGAAACTGGATAAGCCTCTCATAAGATGCTACATGGTAATGCTAACCCAAGAAAGCCCTTCAACACTGTTTATCTTTCAGAGATCCAGCCCCACTTCGGCATTTAATATTCTGGTGTTCCTTAATATGTACCTCAGCTTGTACCTCAGCTTCCTTAGGCAGATCAATCAGAGTCTACTGCCATCTGCTGGTGAAGGGTAAAATGCACATGATCACTTGATCCAGTTGCCAATGCGCACAGGACAAACACTTTTTCCAGTAAAGCTATAAGATTGTTGCTGGGAAATCAGTAAAAAGTATGACTATAAGCAGGCTTTAGATAATGCACAGTCGAGAGATTGATGCACAGAGCAGCTAATATGATGTGACCTTGATGTTGCTGGGAAGATTAATCTTGAAAAAAATTGCCACTCTGTTCTAAATACAATTTTGATATGACTAAAAACAAGTGTGACATATTGTTGTGAGATCAGGGATAATATTCTTGGTCCCACATGCTGTGATAGTTACTTAGGGGTAAAACTGGAGGTAAAAATGCCAGTGGAAGCTCCCTAAATGGAAGTTTACTCAGCCCCATCTGCTCTGAATATTCCAGGCACACTCAGACCCGATACAAAGAGTAATATGAAGCAGAATGCCACCCCACCTTGCCCAGCTCAGAGGCAATAAAGCTTTTACTGACGTGACACAATCACATCACCATCATAATGGTCTGCAGCCCTTAATTCCTGGGAGTGAGAGCCTCAGACACGCCAGTCTCTGTTCACCTTCTTTCTTCTTTCCTCCAGTGAGAGTGACACCAATCACTCTCACTGTGACGCTCCTGCAATGTCAGAAACACAGGATCCAGGCTTGCAGTTCACCAGCTCAGACCCAAACAATGTAAACCAAATCTGTAACAAAGTCGCCACCCTGATTTCAACAAAATGTCCCATTATCATGGATATATGTAGTCACATTTTTCTTTTATGTAATCTTGTGAGAGTAGAATAAGTGCTCCTTTTAGCAATGTGTGGAGTATAATACATTTTCTTTGGAATTCATTCTAATTTACATTTTTTATTATTACTATTTAGTTCTGCAAGCTGAGGTACATTGCTCTGTAGCCCGAACATTTAGGGGCAGCACACGGTCGGGCCTGGGGCATGACGTTTTTTCAGTGAAGTTTTCGAAATTGGTAATGAAGACTCTTTGCGTTTAATCTCTTCTCCTCTCCTGTCGGCCATCGCCCGGCGGGTGTTTAGTCAAGGGCAGGCCAGCTTGTTGACCAATGTCATACGAATGCGAGGTCAGAGCAGACTAAGCCCGCTAAAGTCCTGAAAAAATATCATTAGCATATCCAGAGAGTCCGCTGCATTTAGAGGACACCTGGCTGAATTTCATTTGAGCCGAGGTGGATGAAAAACATTGGTTTGGATAACACTGCAACAAAGCAAAGTGTGTACACTTATATCTCCTCAGGGCTGACAGTATGTTTCCACAGTTATTAGATTAAAAAATTGTCTTTAATTGTATTTGATTTTAACAGGGGATAGTGGAACATTTAGATATTCGTTTTTTAAATATATTTCTTCCAGTGGTGAAGTCAAGGTATATGCATGTATATGGGGTATACTTGCCTAAGCTTATGGGGATGTACAGTTTACCCACCTAGTATTATGATAGCCATTTAATACCTATTAATGCCTCTGGGTCAGTCTGCTCCTCGGACAGTATACTCACCTCCTCAGTTATCAAACATCAGTGAATTACACTGAGCATAAAATGTAACTGTTTTATCACTCCCTGTGTTGGGAAGACAAAATGTTTCCCTCCCTAAGACATGACAACATTTTTTAGCTCCAGTTATAAAGTTATAAGTGTTCCCACATAGCTATTTAGGCTCAGCTTAGCTGCACAAAGTGAAAATTGTTGTGAATGTTGTGAACATGCCAGTCCTTGGTGTATATCCCTTCACCTGAACACCCCTAAACTCCACTTTACGCTGATAGACACACTCAGGATAAAGGTGTGGTGCATATTAAGTTTTCCATTTCATATTAACTTCAGTCATCCATAACTGTAAACTGGCTTGGCCAATCACCTTTACTCAAACTACTGCACATGTACCACTGTACATCCCTGTGGGAAGAGTCTCCTCCTGGTTAATTTCCTAAAGTGATGTGAAGCATTGCCCTCAAAAACACCAAGCATAAGTTGTGTTGTTTATGATGCTGTGACAAATCAGCTTTGATTTTAATTTACAGGCACCCTCTATAAAGAAGAACTATGGAAGGAAAGTATTCACTTTCAATTTCTTTTTTTGGGGCATAACAAAAAGGAAGGTGGCCAATCAAAGTGTGGTCATCGAAAGGAGTGTTTTGAGGGGTTTTCATTACAGATGTCTGTAAATGTTATCCACTCCAGCAAAAATGCAAATCGTAGCCTCCCGCACTGTATTAACAGCTGGGATGTGGGGACGGAGTGAGATGCAGTCGAACTCTGACACTGCTGGAACAGATCCAGGATCAGGTATCCCCATGGAAATACATCAAACATGCAAATATCCACACTAACCACCCCCCTCAGTGCCGCACCATGGCACCCTGCACAGCCTCCTAAATACTGACAGGGAGAGGTAGGCATTCAGAGCTCCAGCTCAGAGAAGCTCAGCTTTGGGGCCGGTGTTCGGCAGTAAACCTCCATTAAAACTGCGCTTCCCACTGTGAAAGAGTCAAGTCAGATCTCCAGCCTAGACGCAGGTACCCATAGGTAGTATTTCCTGCCCTTCTGAGTGTATTTCATTACTGTAAAGCGCCCTTCCAGCATTACCTCTTACTGTAGCTTTACTGCAGAGGTGGCCTACACTTGTCTAGAGGAGCCACAGGTTCTCCTGCTTTTTGTTTTTGCCTTAAACTCTGCAACCAATGTAGACCCAAACCACCAGGTAAGGTGATTTAACTGTGTAATCACCTGCTTTGATTGACCAGCTGCATGCTGAGCAACGATAAAAACTTGTATGTTGTGGGCTGAAGCTGGCCCATATGATTCTTCCCAGCCAGTCCATGTTAGACACGATGTTCAGAGTAGTCGCGGGTCCCGGCTGTGTGCTGTAGTTTAGCCACACAGTGTGAGGGAGCAAAGCTCCCCACGGGCCCCTGTTTATCTTTATTATAATGTGGTGGGCAGGATTAGGACCCAGGTGCCCCCTCCCCAACTCTCCATCTCCTCTCCCGCGCTGGTGGAAGGAAAGCTGGCGGGGGCCACATTACCAGAGCCGAATGTCATTTTCTCCAGCAGCATGAAGGCCTTCCGTAATGCAAGGAATTAACGAAGCTCGTCGGCCTAAAAGTATACCAAACAGACCCCGTCCCCCCTATTCCCCCCATGCCATCGCCATGCTTCTCGCCTGTACTACTGTCCTGCGGCATCCATTATTCCTGCCGTTTTATTCCACATGAAGTTTCCCCCCTAATTCATTTGTTTATTTTGATGTCATCTTGGTTCTTTTTCACTTGAATCGTTTCAATTTAGGGCTGCTTTTTTGTTTTTTTTTTTGTAATTTGTGTGTTTTATAGTCATATTTGTCTATTATTTGTTTTATAGTCTCATTATGTGTCTTATCTTTATCATGTAGCAGAAATGATAATTGTTTGTTTAATTGTATAGCATCCTTTAGAGAGATTCAGCCTCCTGGGTTTTAATCTTTGGCTGGTTTTAGTTCATGCTAGCACATTTACATCAGTCTTCACAGTGTGAGCTATGCATTCATACATACTATGAGATCTGCTCTGTTGAAAATGCATTTGATCTGTTCAATCATTAGGAGACTCTTCAATCCTCCCCCAGTCGCACCGTGTCGACACGGCTCTGTCCTTGTGAGGAGGGCTGTGGGCAGGGTTGGGTGGCAGTAGCGGTGGCGATGGCAGTGGCAGTGGTAGTGGTGGCGGGCAGGCAAGCGGGCGGGCTGGAGGACGGGTGCAGGCGGGTCACAGAGCAGGTGCAGAGAGACGCAGTAGAGCAGCTGGTGCTCCACGCCGCACAGTCCATCACCTTCCTGCTGCACCCTGACATCCACCCCACCCCACCCCACAAACAGGCCTGCTCACACATGCTTCCACAGACCTGAGAAAAGCCAGAGCAATGCACGCTACAATTAAAAAACTTCTATATTATTCAGTTCTGTAATACAGGACATTTTCAAAGCATTTTGTATTGTTTTCAACTACATGAAATATTACAAAATATATTTTGTTTGATAATCCAAACACTACAGAGGGGTTTTGATATAAATGGACAACAAGGTTCAAATGAAAGCACATTGAAATTAACATCATCATGATACAGTGAAGACCTTTATGAAGACAGAGTGTGTTACAGCAGCTTCCAGCTGTAGTTCTGTTGCTCTTATGACATAAAAAGTGTGCAAATACTGCTAAGATTACCACAGCAGAAAGCTGTCCCTAACCCCTCTATATTCTATTTTGCTGACATAATTGGTATCCTGTTGTTGCCTGATTGGTTAAAGCTATGTATCTGGTGTGTATCTGAACCATGAAGCCATAAGCCACAGCCGCCCCTGTGTTTGGGGGAGAGGGAAGCGGGGTGTGCTATCTCATTCCACAGGAGCCCCAGCCCTTCCCGAGCCCTCCATATTATTCTGCAGAAGGATTACACAGCTGATATCTTTTCAATTAGCCCCTCTACTCTATCGTCTTCCCTTGTTATCCACAGCTGGGCAGGGAAGGTTATTTCAGTGCTGCACGTGCATGCTCACTCCACTGTACCTGAGGTGCACAGACAGGCTGGGCGGTCCCCAACATACAAAAACACACAGCGGCAGCATGTGCTGATGAAACAGGGGTGAAACTGGCCTCTGTTCTGTGTTTAAACGCTCCTGGCAGCTGTTTACAGACCTTTAGGAACAAAAGGAATGCCTGTGAATCTCCAAAAAGAACCTGTAGGGGCCTACACCCTGTGGTGTCTGTCCGCCGAGTCGTGTCCTTTCGTCATATGATTCTCCTGCACTGCAAATGCTGTGTTACTGAGTGGATGACTTTTATGAAAAGATTGAGGGCCAGGTTTCTTGTGCACTCTCTTTACTGTCACTTCCTGTGTCTCCCAGGCGACCGGTGGGCACACAGGAAGAACGGCTGGCCTTCGTCTGGTCTCAGGGTCCACTGGAATTCACCGACGCCTCCGAAGCCCTGCAGCCCTTTAGCGAGTATGAGTACCAGGTCCAGGCGCGCAACTCCCGGGGCTCCGCCCACAGCCCCTGGGCATCCACGCTCACCATGGAGTCGGAGCCAGAGGGCATGGCCTTGCCCGCCACCACGCCCACCAGCGCCTACTCGGTTCTACTCAACTGGACCCAACCAGATCTTCCCAACGGGATCATCTCCCAGTACAGGGTCGTCTACCAGAGACACCAGAGCGACCCCACCCTCAACGCCTCCATCATCACTGCCCTCACTGTGCCAGTAAGACATGAGTCTTTAATCTTTACCGTAGATGGGGTTTTTGTCCTTTAATGCCAATGCAACGCAATGTCTTAAGTGTAATTATTAGTTCTGATGAAATACAGGTAATGGAATAGAAACTGTTTACCAGTAAACATTTCAGTAACTTCTTATATCATTTAGTGTAAATTGAGTTTAACTATTGACATAGCTGTAATCATAGCTAATGCATTTTGGCAGTTTCTGTTAGCTCTATTTAAGTAAGTCATCCTTATCAACAAGCCTGTCCTACCTAAACCAGGGGATAGATTATCTTTTGTTGATGTCACTCACATCATAGAGCATCTTCTGCGGTAAAAACTGGAGAGAATCTCTGTTGTAGAAAAGTGGAGAGAATGTCTATTGTTGAAGACACTCCTTGTGTATAGCATGCAGTACCTTAATAAGGGGAGAGCAGGATCTCTCTGTGGGTCTCAGAGCAGGCGCTTGGTGCAGGGCGTAAGTTTGTCTGGGCTACCCCTGTGGTGCAGGGACCATCTGTTAGCCGGGGACCGGCCCGTCTAAGGCCGAGCACAGCCACCCGTCGCGTCTGCTGCTGCTGGATCCCTGTTTTCCACAGTGTCTGTCAAACGACCCCTATGTCCAGCAGCATCACACACTCCACAGCGCACTTCAGTGCAGAGAGTCTCTGCCCAAAGCCGTCCGTCTGTGATATTTTCCACCTTTGTCGCATTTCCAAGTGTTTGCACAATAGAGTAATGGAGTACCATAGTAACAGATCGAGAGGCACTACTCCGGTTGAGAGCTGTAGTCTCTGACTGCTGAATACCAATGAGGAGCTGGGTGGAGAGAGTTTGGCTATGGACTAGAAGGGCCTGTCAGTGTAATAACCCCAGCTTGTTGTCCGCAGGTCAGATTTGATGTCTTTAGCAGCTGATATCGTGGAACTTGTGATTTAGCAGAAACAGATCTCTTTCATGCAGTAAGACCTGGGAAGAGATAGAACTCAGATGTATAGGACACTATCTGACATTTTCTCAACTGTTGGTTAATAACATGGTAAAACGTGTAAATACAATGGTAGGGGACTTTAAAACCAGGGACCAGGACAGACTGTCTCAGAAAAATAAAAGAACTTGTCTGAAAGGGCCAGACATGTTGCCATGAGTAAAATGTGAACCATATATAATTGTGAAATCAGCCATCAAATAGGAAGATGGCAGAATAGAGGAATACATCTGACATGATGGTTTATTATCCAAAAAATATGCAAACAAAGAGTTGAAATGTTTAGATTAGCAGGGAAGATTCAGCAAATGGCAATTCTTTACCTTCTGTCATGCTCACACACATACAGTCTTGTTGTCTTTTAGTTCTATACGCACACACACAGACACACGTACACAAACACACCCACGTACACACACACACATACACACAACATTGACGTCTTTCAGTGATAAACACATACACGCACGCGTGCACACCCACGTACATGCACACACACACACACACACACACACACGCACACACACACACACACACACACACACACACTTATACATGTAAGATGCACAGCCTCCCTGTTGAACCAGTGTCCAGCTCAGCTGAATGCAGAGCCACACGCACTGGACAAGGCATCACTCTAATTGCTCTGTCATAACCTAATAAATAGAATGAGAATAACATTAGCACAAGAGGTTAGAGAGGATTATTGGCAACTGACCAGTTTATTGAAGTTCAGTGACCATTAACATTGATGGAGCAATCATTCCAACTTCAGAGCAATTACCATGATGGAGAGAGAGGTTTCCTCTCAGGCCTAAGGTAGGGTCAGATAGTACGATATGGCTGTAGGAGAGCCTAATGATAGCAGTGTTTGAGTGGACTCACTGGCTGTCCTCTGAAACCTAGCACAGGCCAACGACAGTCTAACTTACATTTCCCATGCTAGTGATACCAAAACCCTTGTCATTTCAAACCATTTTATTTATATGACATACAATATCAAGACATCATTCTGGGGTTGATTCACATGGGGTTAATTCCCTAATCTGTGGCATTTGCAAAGTCTTTAATACAATGAAAGCCATCCAAAGTAATACAAGGTGTATATCTTACAATAATAAAAAGGAATTTACTTGAACGGCAGGGCCTTCAAATTCAACAGCACAAATGTCCCTATTGTGGAATTGAGCTTTGATGACACATACGCCACAGTGATACTAAAAGCATTGTGTGTGTGTGTGTGTGTGTGTGTGTGTGTGTGTGTGTGTGTGTGTGTGTGTGTGTGTGTGTGTGTGTGTGTGTGTGTGTGTGTGTGTGTGTGTATGGGTGTTTGAAACTTTGCAAAGGGCACATGAATGCATGTGGTGTGTGTGTGAGCATGTGTGTCTACGTATGTGTCTGAGAGGGAGCATATGCAGATGTGCAATTGTGAACTTTGCCCATGTTGCTCAGTGAAACAGATGCTTGATCTCAACATGCTACAAAGCTAATCCTACAAGTACCCACACCAGCTAAGCACTGGGAAAGAGACGTGTGTGTGTGTGTGTATGTTGTGGGGTGGGGGGGTGCAGTATTGACATAATCCACACCAACTCTGGCCGACTATAAGTTCAGCCTTGACCTTTGTGTTTGTCAGTCACAATTTATGCTCAATGTTAATCATGACCTTTAACCCACCTCATTTATATTTCCCTGCCACAGAGAGCCCCTGATCATTCATCAGCTCACTTCACCAACGTATTTATTAAGAGGGTCATAAAAAACGCTTGTGCTGTATGCTTCTTAACACACTAAATTACATAAACATGACTTTTCATTTCTTTTCATTTGGCACAGACTCCTCAGTCTGGGGTTTAAACAGTGCACAACTGCAGCTTGTGCACATGCTCTTAATCCATGTCATAATAGTGCACAAGGTGACAAGCTAAAACATTGTGAGATAAATGCGTACAAAAGCTTTTATAAGCATGTAGTACATCATGTGTAAATCATGTTTGTCTTTAGTACACCTGTAATAAGGCAGGACACAGCCCTAAGACCTACCACAAGCATGCCAAAATGTTTTCAACACTTCTGCATCTTTGGTCAACAGTACAATCAGAGTGACATGTGTATGGGTATCATTAAATGTCTTAAATATCATAAATTGATTTTTTACTGGTAAAATCATGTTGTGTTGGTGAAGTTGCTCACTTACAGATCTCTGAAGGACAGGGTCCAAATTATGGCATACTGAATGAAGGCAAGAGAAAAGGTACATCTCTTTACATAATTCATTAACCATGCCGATTCCCTATGTCTTTTATTTTGTTACGTTGCTTTATTGCTTTCTGCTATTCAAACAAAATTCATTAACCTGGAAATATCATATTTTGTGTTAATTGTACTGGGGTCAGAGTCAATAGGGTGAAATTAATCTTTTGTTAAATGCCAGGGCAAGCATTCTCTCACAACTGGCTCTAGACAATACCAGAGAAGAAGACAGACTCGAAGTCCCTCTGAAGATTTTTTTCTCGCCCACTGGGATGCAGATTGATGCCTGGCTATAGACAAATTAATTATTTTGGTAGCAATTAATGAACGTCAGGCCGGACAGTCCTGTATCAGCTCCTCCTTTCTTATGAAGTAATTTACAGTTGCCGCTGCATTCTCTTGGCAGTCCTTTCTGTTTCTTGACCTCTAGAAGTCCGGGTGGTGGTGAATTCATGACATCAGGTAGTTTGCTGTTAATCAGCTGATAATTAATTTTCCCCACATCTTCAGCCCTCTGAATTATGACCCTGACTGGCTAACGCTTCCTGCGGATTTATTGTTTGCTCTATGCAGATTTTTTGGACTAATTTTTCAAAAATTTCAACATAATGTGAATTTGAAGACTTCAATTTACTTCTTAATTTCAGCTGCAGTATTGTTAATTACTATGAAAAATGAAAACATATCACTGCCCTTGTTGTAGGTTTTTGACTGTTTATGTTTGGAAAAACAAAACACTTCGGTGCATCTTGGTCTTTTACATGGTCGTAGCAGAATAACTTTATGCCTTTTGAGCAGCTGTGTGCCTGACCTTTTCTCTTTGTGTGAAGCACATTCCAATAAGTCAGACCCTATGAAACACTATTCCTTGTTTATAATGTTTGATTTTACTGAAATGGTAGTACAGGCTACAGTAGAACAAATTTATGTTTTATGTTTAAATTCCTTAATCTGGATGAAGAGAAATGGCTGAGGAGTATTTCAGCAGTCAGGGAACTATATCTGTAATGATGTTGCAGGTTTGAATCTGGATCAGGGACACCTCTTGTACCTCTTCTGCAATACACGGCCTGAATTGCTTCCGAAAAATACTCAAATTGGAAAATTACCCATGAAGTAAAAAAAAAAAACCATTTAACATCACCCAGGGACCTGTAGGCCTCTCTTCCTTGGTTAAGTTTGATGTTCATTATTCTACCATCTTAGGATTCATAAGGCCATCCATGAGCCAAAGCTGAAGCGCAGTTGGGTCATGCAATCACAAACAACTCATCATCTTAATAATTAAAAAAAATTGAAATTGAATGATTTGGAAGGACCTAGTCCAAAACCACACCTAAACTCCAATGAGATGATGTGGCAGGATTTAAACTAAGGAGTTTGTGCTTAAATATCCACAAATGCCACTGAGTTCAGCATGTAGGAGTTGGAGAAAATCCCTCTAATGTGCTGTGAGACTGATCAATAACTACAGCAAGAATTTGGCTGCATTCATTACTGCTAAAGGTGGAGAAACCAGTTGGTTGTCGGATTTGTTTTCAACAGTGAGTGGTATGAGTAAAGCAGCATTTGAGTCTCACAGAACATCCAAACATCTTTGCTTTTCTGGTACATTCCGTCATTGCACTAGTGTATCCACCTATAAATAGGTTTATTTCAGCAGGATAATGCCCCATGCAACAAGGCTAGGATTGCCCACCAATGGCCCCGAGAACATGGCTATGAATTCAGCTGACTGGAGTGGCCTCCCCAGTCACCAGATCTCAATCCAGTGGAGCATTTGTGAGATGAGATGGAGTGAGCTATTAGGAGCAGAGGTCCACCACCATCCAACTACAGAGTCTGCATGGGACAGCGTCCCTTTGGTGTACTTTTGACACCTACCTGACTACCTAGGAGTCCACGTCCTGAAAAATTAGGCTGAGGGCAAAAGTGGGACGGTTCGATATGTGTACCTAATAAAAATAAGTATATATGAGTGTATATATATATATTTTTTTTGTGTGTGTGTGTGTGTGTGTGTGTGTGTGTGTGTGTGTGTGTGTGTGTGTGTGTGTGTGTGTGTGTGTGTGTGTGTGTGTGTGTGTGTGTGTGTGTGTGTGTGTGCATGTGCATGTGTGTAGTCGGAGCACTGATAATTAGTATAGCTGGCAGTATAGGTGTAGCAGAACCTAAATAGAAGGCTCAGCAGAACATTGGAATTAGGGATTCATACATTCATGCCTCTTGCCCTCATCTGCAGCACACAAAGTAATGTTACCTTAAATTATCTTAAATTAGCTGCTACAGAGCAGTGAGGCAGATGTGTTTCATCATCATCTGCTCATCTCAGCTCCACTCCATACACATAAAGGACCTTGTGTATAAGAATAGCAGGAAACATTACTGCGATGCTGCAGGCACTGCTTTGACTTTGAATGAAAACCCCACCATCAGATATATTTATTTTAACAATATAGGCAGTTAAGTGGAACACAATTATGGCCGAAACCAGACCTGATTTACACACTTCAGTTCAGTCATGAGGTAATAATAGTCTTACACAAAAATGCACTTAAGCAGTGTGTAACTCAGGTCTGGGTCTGTATTCAGCTTGTAGTCCCTTTAAGCACTTATGGAAATTCAGTCAAAACATGGTTCAATATCTAGATTAATCAGGTGCATAATGAAGATACGGCATGTTAAAGTGTCGTAAACTCAGCACAACAGAGGGAATAAGACAGTATAACCAGTGAAAATTTGGTTCATCAGTGATTTGTTGGGCTGATGAACAAATTCTGCGTTTCCCCACCTTTTTGTGCTAAGTGTGGTTTGTTTGGATCATAAACAAGTCTAAAGGTCAATTCTTGTTAGTGAAACCACTACTTTCAATAAATATTTTATGGTGCTGCTGGCCAGAGCACAAACCCAGTTATTCAGCTCCCTATTTTTATTCCAGTTTGCATTTTTTATACATTGTCTCTAACTTTAGTTTAAATTTGGCAAAAAAGATGGCCAATGCCTGTTATGTCTTTTAACCTTGACCTCCACCTCCCACCCCTTCTCTGTGACCAGCGAGGGGCCATTTGAGCACCGTCCATTCTATCCTGCTGCAGTCAAAGTCTGCCTCGTATCTTCCCCACCACGGAGAGACAGGAGCGTGGTTATCGGTGCCATTTCTGAGGACTGCATCTATAATTCATTGATCTCCCTCAGTCTGTTTGGGCCCTGGCTTTGTGCTATATCAGCTGTCCCGCCCAGCCTGTCAATACTTGGCCCACAGTGACTGTCAGTAGATTTTGCTGCAGCCAACTGTTGAGTGGCCACAGGTTGGTTACATTCTGCAGAGCTTACAGTTTTGCAGAGTCTTATTTATTTATTTATTTATTTATTTATCTATCTATTTATTTATTTTCGTTTGATGATGAAAATTGTATCATCAACGTATCTGGAGTCAGGGTAGCCATTTTGCTTCAGAACATTCACCACACATTAGCTGAAGTAGAGAGAAAGGGCCTTTTTAGAGCCAGTTATAGTAGGGGGGTGTGATTGGTTGGCAGGTTGACAGAACCAGATTGGGAATTCTGCCAGGACACCAGGGATCCCCTTACTTTTTGTGATGGTGTCATTGGTCCTTTCATGACTACAATGAGTCAGGAGCCTGATTTAATGTACCACAGAAAGAGAACAAAGTTGATTACAGCCCATCACTGTACAGGAACACTGGGATTTATTTTGTCCAGAGGGAAGTCAAATTATAATAGAAATGCAATGGTATATACATATTTACTGCAGACACAGAATTTATTCATGCTTACAGAAATGAAAAGGCATTTTTCTGTGCTCCACTTCCTGTTCAGCTTTTCAGCCTTGGACAGTAAGGTGGTTAGGGTAAGAATACATTTTTTTCAGTCGCCATCTCGTGAAATTTTGAAACATCTTCAGACTTGCAGTAGAAAACACCCACCAAAATCAATATCTCTTGGCTACTGTGCAGAGCTGATCCAGTATCTGGAAAGTTTTTATGTTATCTAATGATTTTTTCTAAATATATGATTTAACACAAACTGTATATGCACAACATATCCAAGCTAGTATAAAATGTTATGAAGGCTTAATTTTAGCATTATAGTACCATTGAATATTTCATATTTGATTTATTTCTTAAAATATATTTTTATTTTGTCCCGGAAAATATTGTCATCCATATTGATTGTTTTTCATTTTATATTTTCCAAAAAAATGATCAAACTGTTTCATGAAATTCAGCATTTTCTTTTCCCTCTTTTTGTATTAATTGCCTTGAAAATAATTGAATGAAAAAACTCTCAAACTCTAAATGGGACATTTGGGTGTGAACATTGTTTGAGTTAGTGTTAGAGTTGTGTTGTCTAAAGCACAGAAACACCCACATGGCAGAAGTGATGTTCAGTAGCACTGATGGGTAATGTTCAGCAGAGGCGTGTTGAGGCGAGCGTGCCTGCCCACGCCTGTCCCACGCCCCTTTTCGGGTGGATATTGATCCCTGGCTGGACTGGCAGCAGCGCCCCATGCCAGCGGCGGTGATTAATGGGGGCGTCGCGCCGATCAGACTGAATGAGGGTAGAGAACACAGGCGGCCCTGCCTGCCAAAAAACCTCAACTCCTCACCACATGCTCAGCTGACCCTCATTACCCAACACTTATCAAAGCCTACGCCAGAAATTAAACCGGGCCCTGGGTTGGATTCTGCAAAGATTCAGCACAGAAATAAAGATTTAAGCTTTCCGTTGCGTCCATGTAACCCCCCCACCCACCCCCACCTTCCTCTTCCTCTCTCTCCCCATCCTGATCTTTCCAGATGTTTCTCCAGGGCCCCGCGAGAGAGCAGCGATGGGAGATGTATTAATACATCCTATTGATTAGATCAGGACCCCTGACAGTCATTTGCAGAGATACCATCTGGCTGCTGTTCTGACGCCTTCACAGGAACGGGACGTGACACCTTATTAATCTCAACTCACGCGCTGCCGACAGTTTGCCTTTCCCAGAGAACCCGGGGCTCTGTCAGAGCGGCGGAGAGGCAGGAGGACCTGAAGGGTGCAAGAAATTAAGGTTATTACACAAATTGAGCCATATGGTCCAAATATTTCAGTGCTGAAATTTACTAGGCAATAAAAATGGCTCCTGCCTTCCTAATGGTGTAAATTACAGTTTAACCACCGCTCTAATGATGTCCTTCTGCCGCCTGTAACCACTCTAACATGAAGGACGTTGTTTAAAAAATACCCCCAGAAAAAAAAGGGTGGGGGGGGAACGACAGCAGCATGTTTACAATCTGTTAGTTTATCATTAAGAGCACAGTGAAGACTGCGTAAGCATGATGGGGGAATTGCTGGACCATGTCTGGCTGTAGACACACAAAACACACTCAGAGTGGTGTGGGGAGAGAGATGCAGAATTCTGAGTGCGTGCCGGTGCATGTTTAAACCGAACGGCCCAGTGAAGACCCACTCATTAAGGACACAAAGCTCCGCAAAGGACGTTGTTCACACATCAGGCCTTGCCTTTGGGGTCCAGTCTGAGGGGACCCCGGGAGAGAGAGTACATGCTAATTTTAGTCTTGCCGTCATGCTGAAGGCAGTGTTTGCCATGCTCTTTCCATAAACTACTTTGCAAACTGTTTATCACAAGGGTCCACTTTTGATTTGTGCAAACATGCTAAATTCAAAGTCATATGAGAAACATACTGTGCTGTAGCAGGTGCATCTGTCTTTGTTGGTGGGAGGTGTGGTTCTTAGGTATGTCACTGTCTCTTCATAGGCCTGAGAACATGAAAAATACAATGCTTCTCCTCTCCCCTACTTTAAGGGAGCCGTAAGCCACCCCCTTCTGTGATAAAATAGTTAAATCCATCCTCTGGCTCCACCCACAAACCCAATCATAAGTAGAGAGAAACAATCTCATGTATTGAAAATGAGCACATATTGTGTTACAGAATTGCTCAGAATTAATTGTACTCCAGTAATTTTGCATTGGTAGCCCAATTTGCTTTTCAATAGAAATAAAGGGTGTCTTGTTTTTTGTATTCTGATTTAGAATGTGGCCAATATTTATATAGCTTCTAAGAGTAGTACTAGAAAGAGGATCAGTTTTGCATTTAAGTGCATAATGACGAAGATGACAGCAGGATGACCTACTCTGATCAGCACTCACGTTCAGTCTTAACAATCCTTTGAAGCCACACATCGCATTGCGTCCCCTCCATCCATCTGCATTCTGCTCAGGCGCTCAAGTTCCGTTGTGTTTACATGCTCAGGCTCTTCCCCCCTCGAAGCACAAGGATAAACGCGGCACTTGTTGATTTAGAGGAGAGGGAGAGGCGGGCTGATTTGCCCTTGGGCACGCATCTTCAGATGGTCTCTGGGAGAAGTGGGCCATCAGACCTTCGGCCTTAACGAAGGGTAGGTCCACTCTGCCTGCCAACTCCCAAGGAGTGGAGCTGCTCTCTCCAGGCCCTGATTCAAGGACCCTCCATGTGATTGGAGTTGCGTCTTATCAAGGCCTCGTATATAAACAGCAAATAATTAGCGTTGAAAATGCATTTGAAATACACAAAGCACTTTTCATTTAAAAGTCTGAAGTTGACAGTTTCTTGCACTCTAGACAAGAGGTGACATTGTTTCAGAGCAGTGTTAGGTGTGTCCAAGGTTGTTGTTTTCATTCACTTCTACGCTGAATAATTTATTTATGTTTTTAAGAAGGAAGCTAGACAATACAGTAGGTTTGCATGACTGTTTCAACACTCCAGAATAGCTGTCCATGGTGCTGAAACATATATAAGACATTTGCATGTCATATTTCAAGACTTGGGCAGAGGATGTACAACTTTGTTAATAGTAGTAGGCTTCAAGTATGCGTATGCAAGAAGGGATTCATGTCCAGCTCCTTCATGGAGCTGAGTCCTACAGAGAAGTGTTACCTCTCTTTTTTGTATCCATTTCGCTTGATGGTTCTTTCATACTACCCGACTCAGTTCCATACAATGTTAAAGAAGTGTCAAGTACATTTCTTACTAATATTTAATGTATTTCTAGTTTGTTGTTTTATGTATTGGAAGCCCTTGAAAACTGCCTCACACAGCCATGTGGGTTGAATACAAATATTCTACAATTAAAACAGCCATAGCTTTGGCAACTGACCCAGTGGAAATGTTTGAAAAATCAGAAAGATAGGAAAAAGTGAGGTGTTGCAGGTGGCATCTGATGTCACAACAGAGAACATGAAGAGAAGTGTTTTGTTTTTGTTTTTTTGCATTCCTGTGCCAGCTGTTCTGAGTTTACACATTCACTGCGCAATGCAACTACTGTAGCTCAAGAGTGTCGTCTAGTGGTGCCAGCAATTACCAGGAGCTAATCAAGACTGTACCAATGTGTTCTGCCTCCAGAAGACCCATTGTTCCATAAGACACATTTCTTCAGCAGAAAAATCTAACTGCCTAAACTCAAGGAAAGAAGGTAACTAGACATGTGGGTGATGTTTTCCTGCTGAAAATCATATCTCATGTGTCATGACAAAACAAGTTCTTTTTGTTCATTTTGTGTTCCCTACATCTTTCATATTTAGAAGAACTATCAAATACTGAATTAGCTTGAAGGATATATTTTTCTGGTTTTGTTAAAGTGTTCAGTTAGTGACTGTATATAGAATCCACCTATTTTAAATAATATGAGATAGAAATGTATTCCCACAGACCTAAAAATGAAGAATATGACAGCAGGGGTAAATTCATGTTTGCATGCATTTAAATGAATGTGATTTGAATAAATTGCCCACGTTGGAGATCTGTACCTCCTACCCTTTCTATTTGAGAGTGTTGAAATGCTATGGTGTATTAGAATATGAGACCACATAACCGTGCGGCTTTGCAAGGTCAGTCTCTCCGTCTGTGTGCAGAAGCAGAGCCACTGACAGTGCAGCAGGACAGACCATTGCGAGAATTAAACGTCCCTGCTCTCAACCACTCCAGCGCACTCAGCCCGCTGACCCAAGCAACGGCTTCAAGCTGCCGAAAACAATCATGGCTGCCAGTGTGAAATGGGCTGGCCAAAATGAAATTTCCCAGCAGTCAGCTCTCTCCCTAAGTGCGTGCCGGAGGAAACAAAGCCTCAGTAATGGCGGCACCGTCGTCCGCCCTTCTCCTGCTCCTTGCAAAGACGTGGAGAGGACCGCCACAGCGTTTGCATTAGAATCTGAAGCTTTCGTGTTTGTCCAATGCCCGGGCTGTTTTGAACTGTTGATAGATAAAATGTATGTGTCACACAAACAAAAAGGCTGGGTGAGGCTTTCACATTGACAGAGTTGGCAGTACAGTGGAATGCTATGCCATATTTTCTGACCTCAGATCTTTAATGTTGTTGTTGATTGTTTTATGGAATTTCCACTTCGTTGCATCTGTTGTTTACATTTTTAGCAAAGCAATTAAAAGCTCTTTCTCCATGAGGTTTTAAGGTAATGATGGCAATTTATACGAGTGCTCTGAGCCAATGTAAATATTAAGAATGTATTGGTACTGTGCACACACTGACACAAAACACAACAGATATACACAACCAGAAAAGCGTACACCCACCCACCCACACACACACACACACACACACACACACACCTAAAAAGCTAAGCCATTGCTTTGTCAATGTCTAACTGAAAATGGCAGTATTCATGACTATGTGTTTTGCAATGATTATACATTCCTGTGCAAGATGAAATCACAGCAGTTAGTGACAGTGTGTCTACTGTATGGAAATGAGTTTGAAGCGCACCTTTGAAGGGTCAAGGATCTCTACTTTAAACTAATCAGCATAATTGTTGTGACAAATACACATGGTTATTCCTAATTAAAATCATCCTCTGGCCCAGTCTGCTCCCACGGCTGTCTGGGAAAATAGCACATGTGCAAAGGACTGACGAGGCAAGAGAGACGAGCATTCAGCACAAAAAACAGAGAGAGAGGAAGCTTGAAAAAGGCCTTTTTTCTACAAATGAGATATTCCTCAGAACCAA
Source organism: Albula goreensis (assembly GCA_022829145.1). Classification (NCBI taxonomy): domain Eukaryota; kingdom Metazoa; phylum Chordata; class Actinopteri; order Albuliformes; family Albulidae; genus Albula; species Albula goreensis. The sequence continues at coordinate 28,502,130 of CM040749.1, forward strand.
GCCATAAAGTGTCACATCTGAGCTCGTTTTGATGCTTCTTTAATGTATAAATTAACAAGCCGCCTCTCACCCTGGACAGTAGCACACTGTGTTTGATTCTGTCTGGCAAACGCGAAGCATTTTGAAATGTACCTTTTGTAATTATGTTTAAGAGCTGCAGGTTACACATGCGAATGGAGCTCTCATTGTATGGAATTACGGCTCTTGACTTTGCCTCCATGTGGAAAAGACCCTTTTTAAAGCCATAAAGGGAAGATGTTAAACTTTGCATGGATCCTAAACCTCACTTTGTAGAGGAGCTGATGCTACATATTGGATTGTTTAGAGTTCAAACAATGATAACATTTCACTATATACCTCATACTCTGGCTTGTCATTGGGAGGAACTAGTGCAGCAATTATGTGAGAAACCAACAAACCTCATTCCGGTTGAGAGGAAGCACAGCACACTTCCTGTCATAGTAAGCTAATAATAGTAGTCAAGTGTCTGAACCTAGATCACATTGGTACTGGATCCCATATTTCCAGTCATCACACCTTGATATAGCCGTCTCTTGTTAGACTGTTTGGAACTTCGATGAGACACTTCCAAGGAAAATAACATTGCTGCTGACAGAGGTGTGGAGGATACAGGGTGTGTATGATACTCCACCCTCTAGATCAAATGAAATGTAGTGACCCAGCAGAGTGATGGGCTGGAGATGCATTGAGCTGGAGTAGGTGCTGGCCTTCAGATAAGATTTTAAACCCAGGTCCTGATTCACTGTAGTCATTATATGTCCAATTGCACTTTTTGAAAGAGAACCTTACTGGTGTGCTGGTCATTCTCCCTCAAAACAAGATCCCTGGAACCCTTGGTACGGCTCGCTATAGTTCACTGCCCAGTCATTCTTCAACATTTGATTGCCTTTGCAATCCACTGTATATCTTTGCCTGCTTTGATTACCCAGACAATCCTGGCAAATGAGCTTACATTTGACCTACCTTTTTAAGTAAAGGTAAAAACAAATTAATAAATGCTTGGACCGGTCATTAATTTCACTGATGCAAACAGATGAATAGGGTAAAGAAAAATTGTTTCATTTCACCTGGTGTAGCTGCCTGTATGTTTTAATTTAACCGTATAAATAATCCCTCTAATGAAAACTTAAATAGTTCCACTTTTAGGGATCTATGCCATAAACATTTACTTTGAAATCTATAACAAAATCAATTCTCTTAGTCGTTTTTTAATGGCTGCCTTGAGTGTCTTGGATGATTGAGCATGGGCTGTTAATGGTGAGGTATACGTGTTTAGTAAAGTGTTTGATAGCATTGCCATCTAGGGGCAGGAAACAAGTCTCTGTGCTGAAATAAACTGTAATGAAACAGCTGTTGCTATTGACAATGTGCATATGTTTTGTGTTTTATAGTCCACATGCTTTCCATATTTCACAGCGTAAAAGATACCTTTAACTGTCCCCCAGCTTCCTGCGGCGTAATGGATTTGGTTTCTAATCTGTCGAGGGAAGATTATTGTTTGTGCTTGAGCTTATGCTGTTGTGTTTTTGGCATCGGTTAAGTGGGTGCATTTGCAGAGGAATCCGGTTCCCCTTTATTCCTTTTCGAAGGGGAATTATTAATCTTGTTTGCGGTTAGAGAAAAAAAAACTCACGGATGGGAAATAAATGTTTAAAAAAATCGTTATCAGGCGTGTTTTCTGCCAGCTTTGTTCTCTCTTGTCTTTAAGAGCGTGCCGGCATTATGCTAATTCTGTGAGCATAAGCAGGCCTTTGTGGAGCGGTGATATTGTGATCAGCTAACGACTGTAAAGAGTTCTGATTAATCGTGCCCAAACAGGAGCCATGTTCTGTCTGGGGCTCGCCGTTCCCCCGAACCCCTGTGATGGCATGCATGGGGCCTTTTCAATGATTGCCGTCCTGTTGAAAATCAATTTGAAAATTGACAGCATGGTTTTTGCATAAACGTGTAAGCAACTGTCGAGTTATTTGTCCGTGTGGCAGGGGGGCATGGCCAAACTCACATGCATATATATGATATGAGCGTGTCCAACGGCATTGTGGGAAACTCCCACATGGACCTCCTGTTTGTCAGTCTTTCTCATTGCCCCTCTTTCTCTTTCTCTTTCTCTTCCCTCTCACTCTCCCAAGGCACTAAGCCATTTATATCAAAAGTGTTGCTTGCAAATACATCCATCAGTTTAGACAGTTTTGAATGGTGTATGGTGAATGGTGAAAGATAAAGAATTCACCATACAAAGTGTACCTGCGCATCACTACCTTGGTTCAATACTCTACAATGTTTGATTTACAGAAAATATCATCTACAGATGATCCTCCGAAAGTGCAACAATCAAGAGATCGCTCTCACCTAAAAGGCTCCTGACACCAGTCCAACAGCAGAATCTGGACTTTCTTGATGGATCAAATTTCCATTATGACATCATTCAAGGAGGCCGTATGGCATCTCCCTCATGGCCTGGATGGGTCCTCCCACTGACTGTGGGGTTGATTTTTAAAGCCTGATTGTGGTTGCTACCTATAACTTTTGAATAGTAGTTAAAGTCAAATGCAGCAGTGGATTCCAGGACATTCATCTATTCAGCCCATTGTTGGACTTACCTTTGAAAGCATTTTGACTGATGTTATACAACATGGTGGCTTCAATCAGGTCCACCTGACATCTCCCTCTCCTTATTCATGCATATACTGTTATTTGATCTGTTTCTATTTACTTCCTACATTGGAAATCTGCCCAAATATTCATTGTTATTGTTTCTTATTCCTTTGACTGCTCCAGGCATGCCCAATGTATTTGCAGAGTTCTATATGTATCTTAGAAAGCCAGGTCTTTGCATTGGGAATAGTTAGTGTGACTCAGTAGACCTTTAATAATATGTACTGTTATCTTTATGCATGGATTCTGTTATATAAAGGGACAACCAGAGGTGTGAACAGACTCCATTTGTATGTTAAACAGATCAGGAATAACAAATCAGATCAACTTGAAAGCACATCTAAGGGAAACCAGCATATGGTCCACTGTCGCTCACACCACCCACCTCAGAACTGTGCCTTAATCCTGTGCTGTCTTTGTCAGTTTCATGGGTGAGGAGCAGAAAGAGATAAAATATACTCAAGCTCAACATTTTTGGTCATAAGCATGAGTTTGTATTCCTCACCTGAGTAAGTGGTCTTCCATGACTCTTTCTGTTCCCAGGGCAGTAGTCTCCAGGCCCACGTGTTTGGCCTGGAGCCCTACACCATCTACAGCCTGCGCGTGGAGGCGGTGAACGGGGCAGGCAGCGTGTCCAGCCCATGGAAAGCGATTCGCACCCTGGAGGCCTCGCCCAGCGGCCTGGGCAACTTCACTGTGGAAAGGAGGGAGAACGGCCGCGCGTTGCTACTGCACTGGCCAGAGCCAACCAGTCCCAATGGAGACATCAAGGTACACTCAATTGCTTTACATTCAACAACTATAGTTTTTTCTGTTTTTGTGAAGAAAAGATGAACACTTGCACTCAACTGTATGTCAAATTTAAGAACAAATGTTGATTGAATCCAGGCCAGAGGGATTGATAGGCACACACATACCATGCAAGGTATACCATTTCCCTGACAACACAGTTACAATTTGCTTACCCACCAACAGTCTTACAAATTATTTGACTTTTCTGTTCTTATGAAAGACCTGCAGCCAATACCCTTCTCCTCTACAAAGGGAGGTCTGGGTGAAGTTGCAAACCTATCCTTTATATTTGGCATATTCAGTTAATCTGGGCCTGAAGATTTATGTGTTAAATAAGGTTTAGAATGTGTTGTCTGTTTCTTTCAATCCTCCCTTCCACACATCTGGTTTTATGCAATGGCTAATTTAATTAAATTCTGTGTGGAACAATTGAATTAACCAATCAGAGCTGTCTTTTCTAAATCACACAAACTGACTGTTATAATTTGTAATTATTTGTTTAAGGTAGACCTGAAGCATTAGGAGCCACAATCAAACATTTTGAAGATTGACCCACAGGGGCATCCTTTAAAACAAGCATTCAAACACAACTTAGAATTGACAGTAATTGGTTTGTGCATTACATTACACAGATTAATTGAAATAAATTAAGTCCATTTAGTTGAAGATGAGGCTTGCATATTTCTTTAATTATATCAATTTGTGTGTATAGTCCTGTTGGTTACAAAGTCACAGTTTGTTTCTTTTTTTATCCCAGATGATATTTACAATATTGGTCCATGCCCATGAGTAAAGTGTGTTCTCCATACTGGATTAGATTTACAAACTCCAAACAGTGTGTGCAGTTGGCTACAAGAGGATTTAATATCACTGGGAAAGGGGAGCTGAGTGCCTCATAGGAAATATACATTAGAAATTGTCCCCAAGTGTTATAGTATTGTGAAAAAAAGTAGCTTACTTCACATGTTCAAGGAAATCTTAACAAATAATCCTGCCTCACAAAATATACAGAAACTACAGAAAATTCTACATGGTAGTCCCTCTGCCCACAGGTGTACAATATCTTCAGTGAAGACAACCTAGAGTTCAGCGGCCTGTCCCGCCAGTTCCTTTTCCGCCGGCTAGAGCCCTTCACTGTTTACTCCCTGGTCCTGGAGGCCTGCACCAAGGCAGGCTGCACCAGGACCGCCCCACAGCTTGTCACCACAGAGGAGGCGCCCCCCTCCTCCCAGCCCTCCCCCGTGGCCACATGGGTAGGGCCCGATACTGTGGAGCTGAGCTGGGACCGTCCTGCCCAACCCAACGGGAGGATATCTGAATACCTGTTAATCAGTCGAAGGCAGGAAGTCGAACGGCTTGGGAGTGAGAGGGAGGGCGACACTGGGCAGGGGGAGGTCTTGTTAAAGGAGAACAACACTCAAGGGAGCAGGTTCTCCTACAACATCACTGGCCTGAGACCTTGGACTAAGTACAAGTTTCGGTGCGCGTGTCGTAAACACGGCCGGCCATACAGACAGCCCCTGGATGACAGTGCAACCAAACAAGCCTCGCCAAGAGGCCTGGCCCCACCCAACGTCACTCATGTGAAGGACAATCCATATGAATTGCTGGTGTCATGGCAACCCCCAAGGGAGGCCAATGGTGTCCTCCAGTCCTACAGGATAAAGAGGGACAATTCAAGCTACCACTTCAGTTTTGACTCTAGCGTACTGAACTATACTGATGAGGATCTGGCAGCCTTTACTGCGTACAGCTATGCAATCATTGCCTGTACTGCGGAAGGGTGCATCACCAGTCCCCCAACAGAGATCCGAACTCTAGAGGCCCCCCATCTACAGTGGATCAGCCCACATTGAGTGATATATCCTCACGCCATATCAATGTGTCCTGGGCCATACCACTGATCCAGACAGGGGAGATCACACGGTACGCTCTGCGGGTGAATGGCGAGGAGATCTACAGTGGGAGGGGACGTCATGCGTTGGCTTCAGGGCTGCAGCCCCACACACAATATCAGCTGGTCTTGGTAGCGTGCACAAATGGCGGCTGCACAGCCAGTCCTCCAATGGACATCCAGACCAAGGAGGCGCCACCCACAGGAATGGGTGCGCCCAGCCTGACTGTCACAGGGTCTGGGTCGGTGGAGATCTCGTGGTGGAAGCCAGAGTTTCCCAATGGAGTCATCACAGGCTATGAGCTGAGGAGAGACGGGCTCTCCATCTACTCTGGCACAGACACCAGGTTCCATGACTTCACCTTGCTGCCCAGTGTGGAGTACGGCTATACAGTGACCGCTAACAACAGCCAGGGGAGCGCCACCAGCCCCCTGGCCAAAGCCAGAACCAACCCATCAGCCCCGTCCGGCGTCGCCCCCCCAAGGCTGCATCCATCCAGCCCGTTCGACATCCTGGCACTGTGGGACCCGCCTGCCCGGCCCAACGGTGACCTTGTCAACTACACCATCTTCAAACGGGACGCCTCCGAGGCCCAACTCCAAAGCCTTGTGTACCCCTCCCACGATCCCTCATTCCATAGCCGCTCTGTCTTCCTGTCAGGTCTGAAACCTTACCACAGGTATGTCTGACGAGCTGCCGAGTGTCTGAGGACCCCTGATTTACACATGAGGATCATCTCACTCTGCATGTTTCAACATATATATATATCATAATACATATAAAACCACTCTTTTCCTTGTGACATGACAACACTCTTACAAGCTTTTAACTTGACAAGGTTATTGTAATATAAATGGAAATACTCTGTTTTTGCTATGTACATAAATGTGTCATATTGTGACAGAGAACACAAGAGAGAGAAAAGACAGAAAATGAAAGACAGGGAGAGAAAGCAAGCCATGGTTTTGGCAATGTTTCTATCTCAAAATTCCAGTGGAAAAACAGCAGGCCCTGCAGAATGAATGATGATTAAAAGCTATGGCTGTAATGACATGCAGCCAATGATAAAAGCGTATGAGCCTCATGACCTCATATCATCAGCCTCCCACAGCTTCCTGTTTTAATCCTCTCCCTTCTCTCTCTGCTCCAAATGATCCCAATGAGGGGAAGACCTTACTTTTCTAAGTGAAATGGTAGCCAAACTTTTGTGGGTGAAATATCATTGGCTACAATAGAATATTGTAATTAATTTAAAGCCTATTATATATGCCTTAGTGTGATAGCTGAAGAGCATGTGATGAATGCTTGATGATGTCAGCTGGCAACTGAACTTATTGTGGCTCATCATTACTATTAACTCACTGCAAGACATACCTGGAGAATTTAAGTCTGCAGGTCCCCACTTACAGTACTTGTTCTGTTTTGTGGAAAAGATGCTAATGCTAATGAAGATGTTGATCAGGATTGGGGTTGCCACAGGTTTTACTGACAATACCTCACTTGCTTGTACCCCTAGGTATGAGATGAGAGTAGAGGCCTGTACCCGGCTGGGTTGTGCTGCAAGTGACTGGGCTTCAGTGCAGACGTTGGAGGCGCCCCCTGCTGGCCAGGCCTCACCGCTGATGGAGCTGCAGACGGATGCACACGGGATGCAGACGATCTTCCTGCTGTCCTGGTCCGCACCCTCTCAGCCCAATGGGAAGATCCTGCACTTTGAGCTGTTCAGGAAGCAGGCCGCAGAGGGAGATGGGCACAAAGGGCCCTCACTGGTCTACAAGAACACCTCCATGTCCTGGCGGGACTCCGCACTACTGCCCTACACAGTGTATGAGTACCAGGTACTGCCCCTCCAGTGCTCTGACACAGGGGTGGGTGGGCATCCCTGCTCTCTGCAATACCTGAGATGCATCTGGCTTCTGTTCCAATTTAGCATCATTTCAGAGTGTTATTAATCATGAAGAATCTGAATGTCATTGGGCACACTTTCATCTGCGTTCATTAAGCCTGCATTCTTTATTAGCTTAAATACTAATTCTTTATTGATCATGTATCAATCACATACTAAGGCAAAAGAGTATCTCTCAAGCTTCTACACACTACTGATGTACCCTACTTATTATCATCCGAAGCAGCACAATGTTTTTGTATTTTATATAGTCAGAATACAAAACATACAAACATGAGCACACAGCATATGAGTGTTCAGATTTAGCTCACTGAATCAAAATGTGTGGGTCCCAGGACTCACCCAGAAACCAGTGTTTCAGTCATCACCAAGCAGTCAGTCGCAGAGATGGCTGCTTAAATCTGGTCCCTTATTCACGGTACTAGTGTACCTTACAAGACCTTTGGTAATTGACAGCCTACCCTTTAGAACAAAATAACATTAGCATTTGACTGTCAAGCAGGAGGGGGTGTGGGCAGAGTGGAGATAAATTGATAGTTTGCTTGATTGTTTCATCTTATTTATGAGCGGTAATTTGTGACACGTCCCGGGTGTAGCTGAGTGATGACGGACAGTGAGCGGGATGATAAATCAGGGGCCACCGGAGAGCTGATGGTTAGGATCGAACCCATTTAATTAGCTTCCGCTCTCAGAAATTAAACTTATCACAAAGACCTTTTAATGTCTGCTTTTTTCGGCTCTCTAGGGTGAATGTTGACTATACACAGATGGACAATGTTAAAGTGTGCATCTGTGAAAGTTTGTGTCTGTCCTCATGTATTACTTATGTGTAGCATATTATTGATTTCCATCTCACAAGGGTAACAAAACCAATTAGGCTTGCTGAGTGGATATGCAGCCATCCAGTTAAATGCCTTGTTCAGCGGAGAGCTGTGCTGGGGTCGTTTTTATGAATTGGTTTTATGTGTTTTTTTGTTTACACTCTGATTATGATAAGACACTGACTGCATTTATGTTGAATACCACCTTACTTACCTCTTCATTGTTACACTACTTTACACAAGCAAAACTAAAATATGTGTAATGAAGAGACATCTTTCATGGTGTCCAGTTTAGTTTTTAAGTTATTTTTTACAGGATACTTGAACAGTCATTGCTCTGTGTTGCACAGTTGCAACTGAACATTCCACTATGGCATGAGTGTCCCTCTGTCCAGGCTGCCATTAGTGCAGTAATTTACCACATCTGAAAACGAGAGCAGCTTTTTCCACAAATGAGAACAAAGGACAAAAGCCCACATTTTTCAGAAAAGGGTTTAATGACAAGAACCTTCATATTTTATTGGCACTTTTATGCTCTTCATATATTTTAATTAGAAATGCTGTTATAGGAGTCACCATTTTAGCCCCTGTCGAAATGGGTGGGACACAGCGTGGTCATCCTAAAGGAGAGAATATGAACAGTGTCCCCCTCTGCTCCATATAAACCCCTGTGCATGAGAGCACAGAGATGTCATATTTTTATTTTCCTGTAATTACCTTAATTACATCTCAGTATGCAAGCACTGCAGCAGCAGTAAAAGCCTGATCTCCACACAAGGACACATGGGCAGTGGACTGGCCTCTCTCAGAACAATGGAAGGACTTGAGCATTCTCCTACACTGATCAGTAACTCTCATCATGTCCCTACCACCATATTACACTTTCAGCACTTAGCAACTTCAACATTTGTTACTGAACTCCGATTATAATTATGTGTCTGTCTTTATTATGATATTTATGGGTTTTCCTTTTTTCCCACTAAATTGATTGATGATCATCTGTGACTTTTTATCCTTTGAGGTCACAAAGGATACATTAGTTGCTGCAGTAGTTGAGATCAACAGGTGTGTGAGTGAACAAGCAGGTTAGAGTTCTATGAAAGGACAAACCAGGCTTGTTCTTCAAAAGCTTTGACTAAGAGTTTGGTCACACAGTCTGATGCTCTTCAGCACAGAGATAAGATCTATTACAATGGTGAAGATGGATTCTGCCATGTCACCTCTTCACCATTTCCTGGAGATAAACCTTCTGTGACTGTTTTTATTTTTATATTAAACAATCCAGCATATGAAATATAAAGAATCCCCTCAGTTGCACCTGTATAGCCAGATGAAGGCCAAGTGCAGTCACTTCCAAATGATCTACACAACACGACATAGTATTAGTATCTTTTGTGTATGACCTAAATACCAATTCTGCATCCGTCAGCATTATCAGACTGATAGATCTACTCTTGAAGCTGGAAGTGTTTGAGCAAGAAACCCTCACCCCGATAACACCATCTTCCTCCCCTCCTTGGTGACCTTTTGGGTGACAAGATGGCCTTTCCGTGACCTGCCCCCTCCCCCTGCACCCCCCAGCACTGACACGTGAAGCCAGTGCTTCAGCATCTATCCTCCGCCAGGAATGCCAATTCTGCCTACGCCTCCCGCGGTCCCCGCGCATTGCCACTTATATCTATCATCCTGATTGATCACAGTGTAATTGTCTATTATTGAGGCTAATTTAACCCTATACGCTGGTGCATCCATCTGCCGCCTCTATTACTTCTGACAATCTACAAATTACTTACCCATGCAAATCCTGACCTGGGCTGACTTCTTATGGTATTCATGCATAATTATACAAATGCTCCCTGATAAATAAGATTACCTCACCTTCCATGTGTTCATTTACTCCTTGATGAAGGTGAAATTTAATTTTCATGTAGATTTGTTGAAGGGGCTTTTTGTAATAAGCGCTGATGTTTGTCTGTTGCTCTTGCCAGCCATGCTTAGTTAAGATGGATAAAGTTGGAAAGTTAGGGGGTTTTGCAGCAAGACAGTCCCAGTGGGTGAAAGTCAGGCTTCGTCCACCTTCTCCAAAACTACATCTGCAACGAGGCAGACATTTATATATTCATGTGTGAGATTAATGAATCCCAGACTGCTCAATCATCAGACTCAAATTCCCAAATTCACTCCTTTTCTATTTGATTTGTTTGTTAGTGCTAAATGAGATAGCCCAGGGGTTACCAGCCACCATGCACCTGGGTGTTTCTTGGCATTTTAGGTGTTAATTGAGTACTTAATTAAGTTTAACTTCATTTTGAAAGTTATCTGTCCAAAGAAAAAATAAATTTGGTGTTTTATTTCTAAAACGTCCTTTATGTCCTTCAAATAGCTTGTAATTTGAAAGTTCAGTTGTTTGATAGTTTTTATTGCTACTACAGATATTGTTCATTGTTATTACTGCAATTATAATACATTTTTATTGTTAATAAGGGTTGGGTATTCCAAATTGGAAGGTTAAAGTTTTAAAATGAAGAATAAACATATGTGTACATATGTGGAAAATGTGTCAAGTAAATAGATACCGTGTTGTATGATATTTTTGGTAATATAGACTATGTAAAAGTCTAAGAGAAGCCATGTTAGTGATTGCAGCATCTTGTCTGCAGGTGTGGGCTGTGAACTCCGCTGGTCGGGCCAGCAGCACCTGGACTCGGGGCAGGACGGGACCCGCCCCCCCAGAGGGCGTGAGTGCTCCCACCTTCTTGCGCGTCCACGCCACCTCCGCCTTGGTGGACATCAGCCCGCCCTCCAAACCCAATGGCATCATCAGCCTCTACAGGGTGTTCGCTGAGAGCAAAGACACACACCTGCTGGTAATGTTCATCCACTGTGCCATGGAAACTGCCACTGTCAATCTTTACTGTCTAAGATAACCCTTTGGGACACATTTGACAGTTTTTACCATGAGAATGTTCTTTACCAAATCCTATTGCTCTCTGTCTCTGTCTCTCTCTGTCTGTCTCCCCTCTCTCTCCCCCAGTTGTCAGAGGGGACATCCCGTCTGCAGACCCTCCACGGCCTGCGCCCCTTCACACTGTACTCCGTTGGAGTGGAGGTCTGCACTTGCTATCTGTGCTGCAGTCGGGGGCCCCTGAGCGAGCTCCTGACCCAGCCCTCCGCCCCTGCCCAGCAGCCCCCGCCCCGCCCCCTCAACAGCACCTCGCGCTCCACACTGGTGGAGTGGGAGGAGCCACTCTCCCAATGGCATCATTGAGAGGTAGCAGCTCACACACACACATAACTCTCCTGTGCCAGAATGCTGAGACAATTCATCTCTGGTCACTGCTCCCTCTAAACGAGGACTGATTTCTGACTTGCTTTTAGTGGAGAGTATTTCAGTTTAGTGCAGTGTACAGTGTATTTGTTTAGTGCATTGTACCTACTATCATTTGCTGTTTTGTATTTAGTCTCTGAATAATCACAGTAACTGACTGTTTTACTACATTTCCATTTTTAAACATTGTCTGTTTATGTAAGATGTGAAAATGTGAAACAAGGTAAATTGAAAGTATGGTTCTTCATTTATAGGTAGCATGCTACATCATCATTTCCAGAGGAAATGCAAATTCAACTGTTATTCTGTGGACATCCAAATGATGTCAACTATGTGGGATAAGCACGACTCAGATATTACACTTCAGAGTTACACTGCAATGATCATTTTCAAATATAGATAAATTGTTTAGGCAATGACCATGCAGTACCAGACAAAAGGACTTCCAGTAGAAGAAAGGTGCTCTTCACTCATAACAGACTGCAGAGCTAGATCAAGACTGTGGACTCGTTGATTTATTTATATTTAGTATTTGAACTTGTTTGAAGATATAACTCATGCTATTACATTTTGGCATAGTTAGACCTTCAGAACATGGTGCCAAGAGCACAAGAGCAATTGAAATATGAGAACAGTTTGTGCATCTCAGGTAAGAATAGAACACCATTAGGTGTAGTCATGCTTATGAAATCTTAGTGTGAATACCATAGTTCCAATTATAGACAATTAACAATGGTGAGAGTCCTCCATAGGAAAGACACATGAAAGAATAAATATTTGAGAATAGTCTGTCTTTAATGTAGTGCCATTTCTTCCTTTTTTGACCATGTTGCAGTGTCATCCCATTTGCAGTGGCTCATTTGTCAGTATTGAGGAGCACACATGCATAACTCTCCCTGTTTTCATTCCCTTGTCTGTCTCACTGGCACAGCTGTGAGCTCCATGTCCACACGTCCTGTCCTCAGCCTGCACAGCCGATGCCCCTCCCCTGCAGCCCTGGACCAAGCAAGACATGCTTTTTTGGGAAGGGGCGGAGCTTCAACATCACGGGCCTGCAGCCTTACACCAGCTATAACCTGCGAGTGGTGTGCTACAACAACATGGGCAGCACAGGGTCGGAGTGGACAACATTCACCACACTGAAAGAGCGTATGTCTTCTGTAACCTTGTACTCTTTGGGCCTGATTATGAAGCATTTGATACATGCAAAACTGGTGGAAAAAGAGATCATAAGATTGCTTGATTTAGTTTGTTTGCTTTTAAATGTGTTAAAGGCTTTAATAAATCTAGCCCTTTATCTGTTTGTATTTGCGATGATTAAAAATACACAAGCTACTCTTGAAACAGTTTATCTATCAATTTAAAAGGTCATTTAGTACTTTCTTTGGTACAGATTCAATAGCTCTTATTTATCTATAGGTAGAAAGACCTCTATAATAGTTGAGCTAACTTAGATCTGAAGTTCAGTTGACCTTCCAGTAGATTGGTAATGGTTGCAGTCTTATATCATTGTAAGTGATTTTAAAAAAATCACTTACTTATATCACTTCTGACAGTAAGTCATATAAGTAAGTAAGTAATGTAATGTGAAAGTGTGGTTCTGTGTTGATATGTAGTGGGTAGAATTGTCAGCCTGTCCTCATTCCCTCAGCACCCCAGTACAAAGCGGCGTTCCTGGTGCTCAGTAACCTGACCATGGTGTTCCTGGACTGGGGCCGCTCCTTTGACCTGAACGGACCCCTGAAGGAGTTTGTGCTGATGGAGAGTGGGCTGCAGCTCTACAGCGGCTTCCGCAGCTCGCTGCATATCCCCCGCACCTCTGACAAAAGTAAGAGCTCTGTTGTCTCACTCAGATCCACTGTGTGTAAACGCCATGGAGAATCGAGCCTCCGTCCCTGTTAAAATACTGAGTGTCAAAGTGGTGCTCTCTTTCCCCAGCCTATGCCTTCCAGATCACCTGCATCACAGACAGTGGGAGAGCCAACAGCCCCATCATCAAGTACCACTCAACTACAGGTATCGGTGAGTCTGCCACACCATCACACTATCACATTCATGCACCTCTGTGCAGCTTAATGTGAGAGAAATGACATCATGTATAACTGGCCTTTGATTGTGATTTTAAACTGTGCTTTTGCCTGCAACATAGCAGTTATAGAAATGAACCTGTTCTCAGACTTAGGGACAGGAAGAGAGTCATTGCTCATTGGGGTAGGGGCAGGGCAGTGAGTGACAGAAAAATAGCACAGGTGGTACCACAAGTTGTGGGTCTGTTGTAGTGTGTGGGAACAGATTGTGTGAGGGTTGTGGGTCTGTTGTAGTGTGTGGTAGCAGATTGTGTGAGGGTTGTGGGCCTGTTGTATCTGTGGTAACAGATTGTGTGAGGGTTGTGGGCCTGTTGTAGTGTATGGGAACAGATTGTGTGAGGTTGTGGGTCTGTTGTAGTGTGTGGTAACAGATTGTGTGAGGGTTGTGGGTCTGTTGTAGTGTGTGGGAACAGATTGTGTGAGGGTTGTGCGTCTGTTGTAGCATGTTCGGTCTGTTGTAGCGTGTGGGAACAGATTGTGTGAGGGTTTCAGGTTGAGATGATGGTCTCTGTGTCCCGGCAGGCCCGGTGGAGCCCACGGCAGTGGGGAAAACAGGTGTGCAGGAGTTCCACTCTGAGATCTACAAAGAGCTGTGGTTCATCATCCTAATGGCTGTCCTGGGTCTGCTGCTGCTGGCTCTGCTGCTGGGGCTCCTCCTGCGCAGAGCCCTGAAAAAGCGCCCTGTCGACCGAGAGCGCCCCCCACTGGTGCCCATGCAGAAGAGAACCTCCATGTCCATTTATGCAGGCAGTGACGCCCACTTGGTGAGAGAGTTAATATTTTTGTTTAACACTCAGTTGTAGAATGCATAGTGTAGAGAGCAGTCTCCTTACATTCACATTGAGGACTAGTCATGTATGTAATGGGTCATGTCACTGTTTCTGTTGTGTAACAGTAATGAAACAATGTCATACAGAGCCTCAGTGAAGTCACTGAAAGACAAGTGAGAAGAAAAATGTTGAAGAAGAAAGAGAAAAGAAAAAGTTTTTTCCTTTTCTTTGCTTACTCTCATCTTTATCCTTATCATTCTTGTCTTAGCATTGACACAAAATCTTACTTCATTTGAATTTATTCTGTGTTCTCTCAACTGCCATAAGAGGGTGCCAACAGTCAGACATTTTACTGTCTGAGCAAAAGCGCCATCATGTGGCTACAATGATGCAGTAGATAATACTTGCTCTCAGGATTTTCCGTATGGGTATACATATGACTATACATATATGTACATATTAATTTTTGCATTTGGGAATATGTAAGTGCACGTTTGTGTTTAAATGTTTCAGATAATTTTACATTTTACACTAAAAAACAAGTTAGTGACATCAAAATTATCCTTACATTTGTCAATTTAGCACATTAAACTCTGGTTTTGTTGTCATATATTTCTATTCAGTTTCTTTCTATGCGTTCTTGCTTTCTCTGCATCTGTGGACCTTGCCCTCCATTCTTCCTTGCCTTCCTTCCTGGTGGATCTCCCTGCCACAGAAAGCCTCTTCTGAAAACTGCTCTAACCAGAACTGCAGCACAGACCGTTCCTCTGAGACGGTGAGCCTCCGGTCCTTGTGACCGCTCTAGTTGGTCGCGCTCTCCCAGTTGACTTTCATGCACTGGTTCTCTAATTTCAGTTTGACACAGTCCCCAGCACCAGTGACTCCAGCAACAACGTCACTCTAAAAGGCTATACTATGCACACAGAGGTAGGCCTGGGAGTGTTGTGTGCATGCTCTCTGAATACCTGGAGATGCTGATCACTTCCTACAGGCTTGTGCTTCCTGCTGCCTGTTGTACTTTTCCTGTTTGTTTTCTTTTTCAGCTCGCCACTGTGTGGAAGTTGAAGCTTGAGTGGAAAGTGTTATAATTCAGCTGGAGATCTGTGTTTTTTGCAAGTTTTCTTTTAGCACCATGTTTGCAGAGCATGTTCTTTAACAGCGCTTATCTGCACATAAGTGAGTCATATTAACAAGTCTTCTGCTGTACTTTTATAGCAAACCGAATACAAGAAAAATATGCTACTGTCAGCAACATAGTGTTTTTAATCATATAACTGTTTTCTATGGACCATGTTAACCTACTAAAACACATACATCAAAGGCCATACTGAACATGGTGTAAACTAGTGTGTTCATATGGTGGCTAACCTACACAAAAATGCCAATAGCCTTGGTGTAAATTTCCTGTCACCTCAATATGCTGCATGGTAGAGTAATGGGAAAACACAGTGCGCTGTATTAATGTGGTGCAACGAAGAGAGGCGTGTGGCTGGGCAGCAGGAGAACCAGCTGGGGAAAGAGAAAATCTTCACTGCATCGTGTGCCATGACCCCGTTTCCCCCTTCCACCACTCCCATCTTCCTCAGGGCCTGGCAGACACCAAGATTTCGGGCGGCAGATCCCGCGTGACCAACCACGGCTCGCACAACATGTCCACGCTGCGTGTTCCCAGCCAGAGCCAGCTGAGCCATGCCTACTCCCAGAACTCCCTGCACAGCAGCGTCAGCCAGCTCATCGACACGCACGATAAGAAGTCCCTCATCGAGGATGGGTCGTGGAATGCAGGGATGCAGGGCCAGGACAGCGGCCTGGTGAGGGACCAATCAGAGACCACTGCGTCTGTAGCCCCCTCACCACATTTTAAAATGACTATATCCATACTGCACACTCAGTTACAAATACTAGCAAGAAAACCAGCGTTAAAAGGTCCATCTTTATCCAGCATCATTGTTATGATATGTTAATTAATTTCTTTTTTCATGTACAGACCTGCAGATAATATAGCTTTTGAATCATATTTATTTTTGTAGAATAATATATGCAAGAGTAAAATTTAAGCACACTACAGAAAACAATGCGTGGTGAGCCTTAGGGTCTTCTGGTTTCTGCCATTGAACTTTATTTATACTTTAACACAACAGGTTATTTCACCACACCTGGTTCTAAATGGGTGTCTAATTTTAGATGAGAAGTAAAGCCAATGCTTGCTTTTGTGATCAGGAATGGCCATTTCTGCACTAAAAATGCTTTTTATTTACATTTTTAATGTACATTGTTTTTCTCCCAGTTTGCCGAAGATGAGGAGTTTGTGGACGCCATCAAAGGCTTCAGTACAGTGAAGAAGGAACCTACCATGTTCACAGACACACACCTGTAGCCCTATCTGCTCCAGGAAAACACACTCAGTACCCTGGAGAGCAGGAAAACACACCTCTGATTTGTGGAGCACATGAAAGGCTTGTAAAACAAAGTGACGGCTTTAAGGCCTTTAAAATGTGATATTATTCCTGTAACCTTTACAGGTGATGGAAATGTTATGATTTATGGACTGATTTTTTTTATGAGGAGACAAGCAACACACGCGCACACGCACGCATGCACGCACACACACACACACACACACACGCACGCACACACACCTAGGTGAGGCAAAGGAGCAGGCTTTCAGAGCCTGAGTGTGTGACCCAATCACTGTGCTCTACACACACACTACCGTCTCAACAGCAGAGAAACAAAATAGTTCAGCTTTTAAACAAAGGGCAAAAAAGGAAATCATTTCAAAACTCAACACCGAGAGCTAGACTGCAAGGTATGATAGGAAATGTATTTCTGAAGAGATATACACATTGTTATATTGTTCTGATTCAGAGTCGTGGGAGGGATTGAGTGGATTGATTGTCAGGTATATGGGCCAACCCAATCATTCTCAGGATACCACTGCAGTACCTTATCCCTGCCTCTGGACCAGAGGAGAGATTATCACTCTCCTATCCACCGTGTTTTATGTAGGGACCTGTGCATAAAATCTGATGATAAAATTAAGGGAATTCTACAGTTTTATTGAAGAGTAGCCAGAACAGTAATGGAACATTAGATGAGAACAGTTGGAACATTAGATGAAACATTCCTGACATGAATTTGTCTGAGTTGCTGGATGTTCTTTGAATGTATATGTAAGTAACAAGAAAGTTGCAGGAACAATCTTAACTCAGTTTTGCTATTCCTGTTTAAAAATTTCACATTTTGGATGTTAATTTATGTTCATTTATCTATAAAGTAGCGGTGATAGAAAAATTGCTATGTCAGCACAATTTTAAAATTACATATTTTCTAATGTTTTCCTGATGGTCTGGCAAAATAAGTATATTTATATGGCATGCCTGGGAATTTTTTTCTGACTTTCACAGAACTTGGTTGGAATAAGTAATATATTCTAAAAATATTTATGGAGTATTCACGTCGTAATGTTATCTCACAGCCAAATGGGAATCTAACTCAATATTCTTAAGCTAATTTGTGGAGACAGCAGAACTCAGTAGTTTTATTTCAGATTATTGCTAACACTGTAAAGGTGTTCTAATTTGTTTCTATCACAACCATTTCAAATTCCCTGAGAAAATGTATCAGTTTACTTACATGTGAAGTTGTGCCTACTAGTGTGTAAATATATTTGAACCCAGATTTTCACTAATTTGTGAAAAAAAAAAAAGCCAACTGTTGATACTGTGTCTTAATGGTGCGGAAAATATGTACATGAATTATTATTTTGAGTTAAAATGTTTTAAATTGATATATATTTTGTGCATGTTTATTGATAAAGAGTCAACTTTTCAAAAGGTACCTGTCAAAGTTAACAATCATGTATAGTGTTTCTGCTTTTATTAGAGATACTGTATAGATTTTTATACACTGCCAGTATTACTTTACGGATTAGAACATCTTTTGTCTGAGTTCAAATAGCATCCATTTCATTTTGGGAAGTAGTTTAAAAAAAAAAAGACATTCAACATGAAACCAGTAAAGCTAGGCAATCTATCATTTAGACAATCAACAGCTTTCAATGTATCTTTTGTAACAGAATATTGCAGAGGAAAATGCATTGTTTTTGTCCAGACTGTTGTTTGATTTGGCATGACATAATATCACTAGTGATGTATTATAACACAGTACCAGGGCATACAGCTATTCCTTGCTGCTGCGTTGATCAATGTGTAAAATGAAAATGTTGTTCAGCCATATTCACTCACTGCCTGGTGCTTTACACTTTATGTCTGTGAGATTCAGCTGCCTGCCTGCCTGCCTGCCTGCCTGACCTAGCTGCCTCCCCTGCTGTTTGTGGTAAGCATAGACAATGAGGCCTTTAAAAACAGACATTAGAATTCATTTTTAAATCCTTTTTTTAAATATTTTTTTTTGAATCTGAATGTGGTAAATGATTTTCAGTCAAACATCTGTTTATTATATACTGAAATAAATTCACTTTCTGTGAAATGAAAAACTGATGTGCTTTGTGTACAGTATCTGCATGGTTCAATTAGGAAATGTGAGGTTTCACTTAGACCCAAAAAGATAATGTAGAGTACTTACAGGACAGAGTCAGGCAACAGCACAACATTACATAATGCACTTCCAGTGACATCATTACCACTGTCAGAATCAGTGGTAACTCTGTGCTGAGCACTTCTTGGTGGATGTTTGATAAAGTTTTACACTAATCAATCTGTGTAACAAACAGATTGAAAATGGAGGATTCCCACAGCCTTATGTTGAATAGAACCTAGCTGATGGCATAAACAGAGGCCAGGTAAACCTAGTCCTAATGGACCAGAGAGATATAGAGCAGATACACACAGTTCTTAAGGACAGATAGACACAGACATGCAAATAAAGTCCTACAGATAGACAGACATGGGACAGGTAAACCCTCCTCTGCAGACACACATGGGACAGGTAAAAAGCTCATGGCAAGAGAGACATTACTAAAAATATTGCTTACTTTTGCAGCAAATTTTCCAAAGTAAACCTCACATTCAAAATATTACTATCAGAGTAGAAAGCTATCAGGCAAATAAGGTCTCTAATCCCTGTGAGCGTTTGCCTTTGGCAGGTCAAACTTTCAGACGCTGCTTTATTACATTTCATTAAAGCGATAAATAAAATCTGGAGTAATCCGCTGCTGCCACTGGAGGAAAATTTGGCAGACCAAATATCTAAAGAGACATGTCTGTCGGGGGAGAGAAACATACAGGGCATGCCATATGAGAGGAGCTCACAAGGGCAAGCAGCGGAGAAGCAGGCAAATAGCAAATCACTCCGATAGTCAGGTGGGAAGTCATATGCATAATGCCTTGTCCTTAGGAAACAATCCTCTCCCCCTCATTCTATTAGCCTTCATGCTCTCTGACAATTATCAATCCTCTCACCAACGTCCAGCCAATGCCTTTGTTGTCTACTCGTCTGTTGAAACAGCCTCCCGTCACAAAAAATCTGAGTTCAGCAAGAGCACTTCATAATTTCAGCAGTATAAACATTGTTGGATTAAAAAAATTAAGTTAACTGGATCTCAGATAACCAAAGATGATGTTTGGGAAATGGGACCATGTTCTTTTTCCATGTGGTTTGAGGTCTACAATGATTCATCAGCTAATTCTACATTGTAAAAAACTGTCAGAAATTCCTACTGAAAATTTACAAACCTTTCAACTGAAGAGGGAGACAAACTAAAACATTTGTTGCGAGCTTGAGGGAACATTTACAAGGCTACACATTTGTAGACTTTGTTTTTATTACAATGAATGGAAACACTTTCAGTTTGATTTGTACAATTAGTTGTTTGAATGGCAATTGGAAAGACTAACTAAAGCCATATACATGTCATGAACAAAAAAATGAAATCGGAAATGGCAGTATAGTCGCTCAATAGGAGCTGGCCTGTAGGTGACTACTTCCTAGAAACATTTTTAATTTTCATGATTGGATCATTGCTGTTTCTCCTTTTTTGCTCTCTACCGGTATGTACAAATGTAAGTATGCAGTTTGAGCTTTTAACACCAACATAAGAAATTTTGACAAAAACGTTCAACTTCAGGATGGGCAGAATTTTCAAAAACGTATTGTAATCACCCAGAAAAAACTGGAGTTTTCTACTCCAGTATGTTTTCCCATTTTTTGTCATTGAATCAGTTTAGGAGGAACGGTTATGTTTCAAAAGCACTGAAACCGTCTCCTTTGCTATTAATTTCAGCTGATTCACTATTAAATGTCTTGTACATCCTGTATAGTTTTAAGCAGAATAAAAGCTTAGCTTATAAAGTGTGGTAGTCCTTTCCTTCAAACTCTAAAAAAAGCCATGCAAACTTTAACTTGGCATTAAAATCAGAAACACTGAGATAATACATACAAAGAAGGTCTACATTGCCACACAGTGGAAAAAAGTGAACCCAAAGAATTAATCTAGTCTTACACTGCAGTTTATTTGTAGTTTTTTTTTTGTTAACAGTAAATTATTCTCACCTACAAAGTATTTGCTGTGGTTTTCCTCTAGTGTAATCAACAAGAAAATAACTGGGATTTAATTTTGAGTGCCACAGAAAAAAGACATTCTTTGAGAAATGTTGACTCCAGTGAACAGAATTTCTTTTTTTCTTTTATTAATGCTTCCTTAACAGTGAATAAGATTTAGTTTTCTGGTATGACTGACCAATAGGACTCCTGGAACAATTTCAATCCCAATTCAAATCCAAATTCAAATCCCAAAAGTGCCATAATTTGTCTGCCAATTGGTCAAAATTAATATTTTGCATGGCCAAAGTGAAAATAAATTTGGCTCATATTAGGAAACACCCAAAGCAAACTGGCTTTCAAACTAATTTCTTCATTACCTAAAGAAACACTATTTCTATTAAGAATGTTAATTACATTAAAGTCCATCTTGCTAGTGTACCGCAATTGAGAATTTCACATCAACAATTTTCCAATTTTCTGTTAAACAGGATAGTGTTCCTAATCTTGAAAACTACTCAAAAGTGCTCTCCTCCTATTTGATACAAAGAAATATATATCAGCATCTATGTTCTTAGCTTCCTGTCATTACCTTTACAATTTTTACATCAACTTTCTTCACATATGCAGATTGTTCCCTGTCAATCATGCAATTTGGCTTGACAAGTAGTCCTCTCTTTTACACTTAGTGTACACTGTCATTTTCATTTCCCTTAACTCAGTTCCCATAGTTATACCCTATTACAAATCATAAGACTGGCTTTGCTAAACTCAACAGAATTTTAAAAAGGTTTAAATTATTGTGTGTACTTTTAAATAAATTAAAATGGATAAAACTATATTTGGTATGGATTATAGCCACAATAAACATAAGAAACACACAGAATTAGCTATGTGTGTTGACTTTCTCCTTTAAGGTAATAATTTTAGGAAAATAATAAAAATATTGAATTGGTTTTTCAATCCCACAGCCCAAAAATTGTGGGACAATCCAGGCAAATTTAGCAAGACTGCTGAGCAGAATGATGACTATCTTTGATCAAAAAAACAACCTAAAATTTGCAAATAAAACTTAGACACAAAAAATGTGACTTAAGCCCACTACATTAATTGCTTAATTAAGTGTAAAGTAATAGTAAACAACCACATGTCCCCTGGATTTGCAGAAACAAAGTTAGCCACTCCTGCCACAGTAACCAGAACATAAAGTTTTGAAACACATCAGCTGATTGTTTGATATTGTACCCCGCTGGTTTAGTGTGAGAGCTGTTTGCGCTAGCTCTCCTCCTGTGTGTTCGTTCTGAGCAGCTGCAGCTCCTCTTCCAGACAGGCAATCCTCTCCATCAGGGAGGCCTGGTCCTGCTGGGCTTTCTGCTCGGCCAGCCACCGGGCCTCCTGGATCTTCCTCTCATACCAGCGCTCCAGCTGGGCGGAGACTGCCTCGAAGAAGTACTGCGTCACCTCCACCGCGTGCATGTTGTCCCGCACCTGGTCAAGGGAAGGCTCGGCCGGCCGGTCCGCCAGAAATTCCAGAGTGCGGCGTCCGGCCTCCTGAGGGACGGCCACCGTGCGGGACTGGACCTGGTCCAGGTCGTGCCTCCGGTGGTGGTGCCTGCCCCTGCTTCGGCCCCGCTCCTGGTGCCCGTCCCCATCCCGCTCAGAGCGAAGCCTGGTGTAGCGCCTCCCAGTGGCAGGAGACAGGCTGCTCGCCCTGCTGAAGTAGCCATGGCGATCCCGACGCGACCTGGGCTCCAGTAGGTCTTGCGGGTCCCGGCTCTGCCTCCGCCGCCGGGGTTCGGTGGAAGTGAGGGCTCGGTCTTTGGGCCGGACAACCCGCGGGGATGATGGCAGTGACCTGTTGCCGATAGGAACGGAGGGCTCATCTGATGGTTGCCTCTCATCTGTTGGGAAAATTACAGAAGAGCAGTCTGAAATTCTAAGGAAAGCAATATGGGAAAAACAGAGAAATATATCCTATTTCTGTGGTAGCACCACATAAAAACATTTTAAAGGGAGGAAATCTCTTTAGGTGCTGCAAAAACTGATTTACCCCAATTTAAGCTTGGAAAACACAAACAAACTGATTTTAGCGAATTGGTTTACTCTCAGAGGGTTTTGCATGCATAAAAGTTTGTTTTAAAAAGAATTTATAACTCACAGATATTGATATTCATTATTATTTATTAATCACAAATTTTTAAGACTGTCTTAACGCTGCTCTTGTTTACCATGCCGTGCAAATTAAAGTGTACACGTAGCTGTTTCTACATGTTTGAAGATGAGATTATCTTTTTAATAAGGAGTTTTCAATAACATTTTTTTATTATAATTTTTAATAAAATGCCATTTTAAACAGGAGTGGGGTCCCAGTACATCCTGTCATAAAATGGATCTGCAAGCTCTGACAGAAGGAGAACCACTTCTGTACAGTCACAGCAATAAGGATCAGTTACCTGGGGAGCTGTCCAGCTGAACCACGAAGTATTGTTTTCCCGGGGCTTCTTCTGTAGAGTGCTCCGCAGCGTCCCCTGCTGGGCCGGACAGGTTGGCGTAGGGAGCCGGGGAGCCAGAGGTACCCCCAGGGGGTGCTGATAGGCCATTCAGGCCGTCAGAGTCAGCCTCCGGAGGGACCTCACTGGAGGAGGGAGACGGGCGCCGCCCCCGCAAGCGTCCCTCCACATGCTGGACCTTGGACAGACACCAGCTCTTCAGTTCGTTTATGACAGAGGCCTGCTTGAAGAGAATCACACACAGAGGAGAGTTTAGGCCAGCTACGCATGACTGTGATTGCCTCTAAATCTCTTCCAATATGACTTGAAAATGAGTGCCCAATATTGTGTCAAAAATACAACAGTTAAATGAAGATATGTAGGAATTACACTAACCAATAAAAAAGCATTAATGAATTTATATTATTTTGTCTGAGGGTACTGCTAGCAACTTTTGGCGCTGTGTTTGGAATTATTTGACATACATGATGTTCTTCAGTAAGTTACAATGAATTTATAACACGCAACCTCAGTGATGGGTCTGCAGAAGATGGTCTTGGACAGTAATGGGTCCATTGAGTTACCTGCCGCTTCTCCCCTTCCAGTCGCTCCAGGGCCACCCTCTGCTCAATTCGATGAAAACACTCCATCCTCTCTGCTGAAACCCTCTCCTGGGTCAGCTTATCCAGGATTTTAATCTGCTCCCAGGGACACCAGAGTGACAAAATTAGAGAAGTCACTGAATGGACTGAGCCAAACTGATCAGCTTCTGGTTTGAGACTATTGCACAACCAAAATCAGAGCAGTACCTGCCCAAAATGAAAACATAGTATGCATGCACAAAATACATGAATGCGTGTGATGTGTAGTATAAGATACAGAGTCTAAGAATATTCGGTATTCATGATTAAATAAAATAACCTTGCTTTAATTTTTAACTAGTCATTTTCAATCATTTTCATCATTATGATTATGTTCACGAAATCTGTTTTTGTACTGCAGCCATTTTGACCAAAAGATTCTTGGCAAGAGATGTACAGGCTCTGGGCAGCGGACACACCTGGTGTTTGTTCTTGCGGTCGATCCACCCGAGCTTGCAGTTCATCTGCTCCTGGACAGTGTGGATCTCAGTCTTCATCTCTTCTTTGGTGGCCTCCAGCTGGTTCTCCAGCCTAGTGAGGAGGGGTTGGCACCGGCAGCCGTTCAGAGGAGCCTGATGGAACGAGTGAAGGAGCCCTGATCAGTTCCTCACAGTGACGAGGAGATCTGTTCATCATTAGTGACTGGCTGGTATCAAACATCAGAGGGTATCCCATAAGGCTTTGCAACAATCCCTGCGCTCACCTGCATGATCTTTCCATCCTTGCCGCGGTAGAGGGTGTAGAGCTGGTAGGCTTTGTAGTTGTGAGGGGGCGGGGCGTGGGGGGAGGAGCCGCGCTGTCTGTTCCTCTTGTGGAAGGTTTCACCATGCTTTCCGTCTCTCTTGGAGAGGGGATCTGGGAACGAGGGCTACAAGAACAATCATCCATGACCACATGATCAAAGCACCATCTGGCAACTAAACTACATTTGTCTCCAACAACTTGCCTTTGTCATCTCACATCATTGAGTCAGTCACAAAAAGTCACAAAAGGCCTTTATCTGGGTTTCACCCTTAAATAACCCTGCTCACCCTAAATTCACCCAAATTAAGTCCCAAGTTAATGGATTAAGCTAGTTAAGTAAAGTTTAGTTAGTGAAGACAAGGAAAATTTGAGTGAATCTGAATCTGGATCTGAATTGGAATCCGAGTCTGGGATCATGTAGGAATCAGGATCTCACGCAGATTAACCAATCACCCGTCCTGTAGGGTGAGAACGATCTCCTGAACATTCAATGGTCACGTCTGTCACCTTTTCCTTTAGTTTCTTCTTTCTGTTCTTCTTGATGAGAGGTTCGAAGACATCGTCAGTAACATCGCTCTTTCGGTCGCTGCCTTTCCGTACCCCTAGGTCACTGCTGTGGGTATCCCCGGCAACAGATGCACTCTCCTGCCACGAAACCCAGAGACATTAAAATCATAATGATACAGCCTGTTGTGATGCATTGTCATTCAATCTGAATTCAATAAGGGAGATTTCACTTCAATCTGGGAGATTTCTGAATTTGCATTCTCTTTGTTAGTCTTTCGCACAGTATTCCACCATTCATATGAAATCCGAAACGCTTGTGAGTGTACTCTTTGTAAAACATAAACTAAAAGATTTTACACCATGCTTAGCTATAATATACAATTTGGAGATCAAAGAGTGATGATGATTCCATACACAGTAAGGTAACCACCTTGGCTAGCTAATAGCATCACACGGACATAGCATCTAATCCTTTTAAGCATTATGTAGACACATCAGAGTTGATTTACAATCCTTAAAGCGTTGAAGTGATTTGACTGTTCATGTTACCTTGCTTGGCAGCATTTCGTATCGGGGGAGAGAGTTTGCTCGTCGTTCTGCTTTCAGTTTGTCCCTCCGCTTCCTCACACTCCGGCCTCGTGTGAAACTTTGAACCTGTTCAAGAAAATAAGGTCTCAGCCATGAGACTGGCTGTGGTTGAGTCCCACTGCAAAGCTGAGTGACAGAGTCCCTTAAAGCTCATTTACCATGCCAGCTTACTGAATTTATACAGACCTATTGTTTAGCTCGGCTAACTCTGAAAGTAAGGAGGACATTGATAGTGAAACTGCAGCATCAGATGTGTTTGTGGGTGACCCCAGGCTCACCTGAGGTGCTTTGGTCAGGAGAAGGGCCACATCCGGGTTGTTGTGCTCCCTGGCCTGGTCCAGTGCGGTCTGGTTGGCCTTCAACACAAGAACACAGTGGGAAATGAGCATTCAGAAGTCCCATAAACCCACACTAATGGAAATCTAGCTGAGATGCATGTGATGCAGGACTGGAATCTTGCTGTTTCCTGGTTAAAGTGATTACGGAGTGGAGTACTATTATGGGATGCTCTCGCCACTTACATTGTTCTTGGCTGCGCTGTCAGCCCCTGCCTCCAGAAGGAGTCTCACTGTCTTCTTGTGGTTCAGTGCTGAAGCAATGTGAAGAGCCGTGTCTCCCACCTGTTTGAAATAAGTCTGGTATACAGTATCTGCTCTAGCAGGAGCAAGGACTGGCCACACTGCTGCAGCAACACCAGGCGGAGTTAACGGATATCAAGGGTGAAGAAATGTCAAATAAGTCTCAGGTAAAGTGCTATGATGAATAAGAGTACTTTGAGGGATTCATGCAACAAAAAATGGGAGGAGCTTCTATATAGTATCAGTAGCTCAATGATTTTGACCAATAGCCGCATTGGCTGTAGAGAGAAAAACATCTTGATTGGTTCAAATCAGTTAATGATTGACAGCTGAGTGCTCCACCTTAACAGGATTCATGAAACCTCATTTCAACCATAACTAGATATAATGAGAAATCATAAATCACTGTTGTCAGGCTGTTGACTTTGACTGTAAATGTTCAAACAGTCAATTGCTCTAAATTCAGTTGCTCTGTGTGTTTTTCAGCTGATATCTACGGCTCAGTGATCAAGTATGATGACATAAATATATTTTGCCCTAACATCAGTGTTTACAGGAAGTATGATTCATTTGGCAGAATGCAAAACTTATAGTTAAAATATTGCTGTTTTTCAGTGACACCATCTTCCATGTTTATAAATTATAAAGCAAGAGATCCGTGTTAGGAGTTCACTGGCATTTCACGGGTCAACCATACAAGCAGCGCCTCAGATACCATGGGAACAAAGAGTCATATGACTGCAGCAGGCACTGACCTGATTCTTCTCGGCCACAGAGCAGAACGCACCCAGGAGGATCTTGATCACAGGTACATGGTTGTAGCGGGCAGCAACATGCAAGCACGTATCACCCACCTGAGTGAAAACGCATGTCAAAGGCTCTATCACAAATCACACTGCATTAGTGACTTGGACAGGAGACCACAGGCTTGACTATACAGGAGTTTTGTGACCACTTTCCCATAGATGATTTTATTATCGATGAACAACATCTATTACAAATTCACACCTTCTCTATAACGATTCCTTTTCACATATGGACAAATTAGCTGGGAATAGATATATTACATTATGATGTTGTGTGGTAGGTAAGAGTTAAGAAACTCTTGTAGTAACTTTACTGTGAAACTCAACCTGTTTTTTTGCAACTGTAATTGTACTGTTCTCACAGTGACTTACTGTGGAAGGCAATCTAGATATAAATAATCCACCACAGAAGAGATGATCATCGTATTACAGATGTCAGAGAGCTCACATTGTTCTTGCTGTCTGGCCTGGAGCCCCCCAGGAGAAGGACTCGAGAGCTCTGGGTGTGTCCGTTCTGGCACACAAGGTGGAGAGGCGTGTTCCCTGCCTGCCAATGTGGAGGAAAAACACGATCAACTCCTCTCTCAATGAAAGGCCAGCTGCATGACCTGGCCACTAGGGGGCACCAAGGTAAAATATTTGACAACCTTATATAGGTCCCTATGGCAATTTAAGAACCAGGGGGCACAATGATGGCACCAAAGACAACTATAAACACATTCTCAGAGAACTATACGGAGCTAATGGAGATCAGGAGTGAGATACAAAAAATGTAGATTATTATTATTAGTATTAGTATTTAGTAGATGTTGGGTCAATGCATTAAAATATAACCTCTGAACTACGAACAAGTTGGTTACCCAATAAAAATCCAACACATTTACTCTACCTTGTTTTTAGCATGGACGTTGCACCCAGCCTTGACCAGCAGCTTGACAGACTGACTGAAGCCGTGCCAAGCAACCTCATGCAAAGGTGTGTTACCATCCTACAGGAAATGTGACAAAGCGATTTTATGAGAATTTACCACAAATACAGCAATGTAGCTTTGATCTGCACTATGATTAAAGGTACAATCTTTCAAAATTACTAATTGTATATTATCTGCACTTTCATATGCATTATTGCGTAACTCCTATCATACATAAAAGCAGAGGTTTCTTTACAAAATAAATATGAAATTATTGTTCCACCAAAAATGTGGATCTCTCCTTCATAAACATAAGACCAGTAAATTTAACGCAGGCATTGAGAATACGGATTTAAAAAATGAAAGTAATTCTCAGTGTTTACCTTGTCCTGTCTGTCGAGGGCACACCCTTCTTGAATGAGGGCAGAGATGATGTCAGTGTGCCCCACCACGGCTGCCCGGTGCAAGGCCGTCTGGTCCCCCTGTCCCAGGACAGAGGACAGGAGCCACTGCTTAGTCACATTCCACATCACTAACTTCAGACTGTATACAGTCCAGACAACTACAACATTTTATTATCCACATTCAGACAAAACAGTGGTGCATATTAATTTATGGACTCAATCCAACATACAATACAAGGGGATGAGAAGTCAGATTGTGCTGTAACTTTCAGCATTGTGTAACGTGGATAGTTGTGAGAGTCTGCAGTGAAATGCCACATTTTAATTGTTTTACTACATCTTTTTCAACTGTTAACACTCAATCATAGTCCTTTTTACAATGCAGTTTGTTAGAAAATTTCCCTATTTAACCACTAGAGGTCACTGCCTTCACAATAGTGACTTTGAGGACTTGACAGCTGTATGCTTTAGGAAATATTACTGTGATTACAATAAACACACCAGGTAGTTTCATGGTCACGCAAACTAAAAAGCTTCACAGATTCAATTTGTTACCTATGCAACTCTACAGTCAAGCTATTACCATATGTTTTACTAAGAACAAATATGATCTTGGTATAATGTAAACATAGCATAAGACAGTTTGTTACATTGTCATAAAATGTAATTATTAGAACATGAATGTTGAAAGTTTGAGGCTAAAATGAAGTGACTTACATCGTCTTGAACGTCCAGGTCGCAGCCGGCTCGTAACAGGATGTGCACGACCTCGATGTGACCCTTATAAGAGGCCAGATGCAGGGGGGTGCGGCCGTACTGCGGACACAAAAACACACCCATGCAGGTACCCGGTCACGCCTATCTGTACACATAGCAAAGCCACACAGCGAAGTCCCTCACAACACAACCTCACCCCGGTCATTGCTGGCCAGAAGATCAGGCAATCCGGCAGCTCAAAGAAATGCATTTGCATAATAACTTGCTGGTAAACAAACAAACGCTTAATCCGTGGTATAGTATGGATGGAGGAATCAATGCTGGGGGCTAATCTGGTATAAACCTGTGCAAAGTGCAGGATCATTGCTGGATATTAAATCTGTTGTAGAGTGGTGACGTCCTCCCACTATTCAGAAACCACTGATGTATTAGCAAGGATCTGGCTCTGTGTGCTGATCTGTCTGTCTGTCCTGACCAAAAGTGCAGTAATGACATGTCACCACTAGAGGTCTCTGCTTCATAAAAGGGGATGAGGGTCAACCATTGATGACAGATCTTGTTTTTACTATGAAAGTACATCTAAGGTATTGACGTATGGTAGACAAGCATGGCCACCTACTTGTGCTTCAATTACTATTTTACACTTGAACTAAATACAATGGTTACAATTCTGCGTTTACAGTTCAGTGAAAGCTATATGCAATGTCATAAGGTCATACTTATATGTACGTATATAGGTGGCTTGAATTTGTCCATTGAATTGTATTAATATTTGTTACATTTGGGTTTTGTTTGCTGTTCAGTACAGGGTGCTATTTGAAACATTTTCAGTTTTTTCAGAGAAGGATCCTTATGCCAATTCCATAACTCATTATGAATTAGTTTCAATGGCATGTGCTCAGCTGGCATGATCCTGCTTATTAAAGAGTCTTGAACTATCCTGAGAACAGTATTTCAGCATAGCCTTGCAAGGCACGTTTTAAAAAGAGTGCTTATGAGCTTAATGGCGACATAATGAAAACTAATCCAGCCTTAAAATGTATACAGTAAAATCGGATATCACGTTTTGGCTGAGAACCAAAGGTTCTTGTCGACCTGTTTCCTAAAACTCCTTCGTTAAGCTGTGGATCTGAATGCAGTGTAATTAATGCCAGTCAGCACCATTTGAGAGGGCTTAAACCTCTCGTTATCACACTACTAATAGAAGCCTCGCACTTAAAAACAAGATAATTGGCTTTCCTGGGCATGCTGTTGAATGTCCGGACTCACGTTCTGCGAGAAGAGTCGTGTTTCATTCAGGTTTGGATGAGTGCCATGGACGCCATCACCAGGCAACCTGGAGAGTGCTTGTTCGGCCTGGTCGGCCCTTGCACACCCCCCTGGGTAAAGCCCCAGACTTTAAAAACCGTCAGTGCTTACCTTTACATACGCCTATACTTAATTCACTCATCCCAGGATGCAAGCGGGCCTCACTACAACTTATTTAAAAAGTGAATTTAAAAACCACTAAAAAATGAAAGGCACTTGAATGCTTAAATTTCAATGTAATCTCTTCATTCAATGACCATTTGGACTGTTTGAGACTGAAGCCTAAACCAGTCATAAGTCTTTCTCAATTTGGTACATAAATCACTGCGTACTATGACAGTGTTTTAGCACTCAGCCTCACCAAAAATTGTAGAACTTCTTCACAATCGTGTAAGTGCAAATTAAGCAGCCTCCCTCATCAATGGTGAATGCTGAAGCTACATTCACCTGAAGAAAAAGCTCTGTCTTATCAGTAGGTTTGACATTTCCTCAGGTAAAATGTGTAATTAGATGTTCCAGTCAGGGTTTCTGTTGTTCAAAGGCAGAGGTATCTGATTCTTATAATTTCACCTCGTTCTTCTGCGATCACCTGTGGCTGCTCACTTCATCATACCACTTTAGAATTTCTCTCCCCAATTTTCCATGATAGACAGAAAATGTGACTGAACAACGTCAAATATGACTGATTAGTCCTGATCTCAGGTCATCAGATACACAGTTTTCTGGTCCCACGCTATCACCTGCTGGAAGGAAGAGTGAAGATCCACCCTTTCAGCAGCTGCTTGTCTTAAAACACATCTGATAAGATGTTTTATCTTTTATTTTTCTATCTTCAAATTACAGGGCCATCAAAATATCAACATACATGTTTATAAAGCAGCTGAACTTTGCTAAATTTACTGCAATGTTTTCATATCATATGTTAACTTATCAAATATGACGTGCCCTTTAACTGCCTGTCCAATCACATATAACGTCTCCCAATGATCGGATGGCAACTGTATCTGCAAAAAACACAACATCAGTATCAGATACTCATTTTATCCAAGCAGTTGAAGTTTAGTTTGGATATATTTTGTGTGTACACATGTGAGTACCAAGCATTCTGAACTAGCACACCGACAGTGGAATATGTTAGAACATAATACAATCGAATGACAATTGCAAACGTGTTACTAGATAATTCTGAAAGTCTCACAAGTGCTGCTTAATCACTGGCATCCCCATATTTACCTAACCAGCCTCATCTAATTCCTTAATAAGTGCAGAGCCTTGTCTTATCCTGTTCTTAACTTTCAGCAATAGAATTCAGCTCAATGAAGGTCATACAGGTATAAACACACTCTCAACTTCACCTGAGCATGTTCAAAACTATGAGAGAAAGCAGCTCTGGTTGAGACAGTTCATGGCTATGGCCTTGTGCTGCAGTCATTCATAGCATTCCCCATAATTCAAAGTGACAGTTGTGGCGAAAACTGCCAATCAAACAGTGCTAACAGTAAATAAGAGGGTGGGGGGGGTCTGGTTACCTTAGTGACCGCTACTTTGGCACCCCTGTTGATGAGCTGCACGACATTGTCCGCCTGGCCCTTGTGAGACGCGATCAGCAGACGTTCGGAAAGCGCGTGGACCTCGGTATCCTGCTGGTTCATGAATCAGGAGGAGAAACAGGCAGCACCGGATGTCGCTCCCACTCTTTGGGACGACCCGGCGGGAGCAGCTATCTCAGGATCGTCCGACGGGCAGCTTCGGCGCTCCTTCCATCACCTCAGGAACGCTCCTCTGCCAAAAATTAGAAACATACACAATGTTAAAAACACGCCACGCCCTACAGAGATATATGTCAGAACTTTGATTTTATTGCTGCTGTCGATATCTTAAGCGCTATTTGCGGGCACAAAGAATTGTCGTTACTCATGAATGATGCTCTGACCGCAGACGGGAGAAAAAGAAACACAAACAGATGGTTGCGGTTTTCTGGCAAAGTTTTCATCACCTCAGGCCACATGACTCATGGAATGAAGCTGTCTACATCCGCAGCTACAACGTTTACATTCTCATTACAACCATCAATCTCATCAACATTTCACCAGCACTTTCCCTGACACCGTACCCTCATTCTGAAAAAAAATGAACACTTCCCCATATTCTTTAAGCAGCAACACAATGACGTGATTCATCACTAACTACAAAATATCACTTACACAGATGTTTGACCTTGACTTTCAGTACTTTTATAAAAGCACTGTCATAAAACCTCCAATTACATGGCTTTAAGTGTCTTTCTACAAGGCAGTATTAAGTTTGAACCAAGCATTTCTAAATCAGCTT
This sequence comes from Albula goreensis, assembly GCA_022829145.1. Taxonomy (NCBI): domain Eukaryota; kingdom Metazoa; phylum Chordata; class Actinopteri; order Albuliformes; family Albulidae; genus Albula; species Albula goreensis. Next base: position 28,534,929 of record CM040749.1, read on the forward strand.
TCCTAAGCCTACTGTACTGTTGTAGGCTTGGTGTGTCCAACTGTGCAAAGCCACATTTTTATAATGTAAAAAAGTGTGTATAACATTGTGTTAAATAATACTAAGCGATGACTTCAGACCCAGATCACACTCTGTTCAACCACCTCATGACAATGAGGATTGTAGTGGCTGCCTGTCTAGCAACTGTGTTAAACTCCCATATTCAAGCTAAGGCCTCATTTTCCCATCACAGCTCGTCCTTTGAAGAAGTTAAGGCAATACTCTAATGTGCCCAAATCTCTATAACAGCGAAGGGAATTGATACAAATAATTAGATGTAAAGAATTTAAGGGAGGGAAGAATTAACTTACTTAAAGAAGTAGGGCAAGTAACTTAAAACCTACAGGAACTTGCTCTAAACCCTTCCGAGGATATGTAGGTTCAATTGCTCTGGATTATAAGGAGGGCTGTGTATGAGAATATGCTATAGGCTACGAGGATCAGATAGTGATATTGACACTAATCTCAATGGAAACATCAAAAGGGTCTGCATAAAGGGGAAGTTGACTTAAATTATCCTCAAAAACTGGTAAAATGTTATGTAACACACTGTTGAGTGATGTAAATAATTGCATTTGCTGCCATTTGAGAAATTCCAGTGATAGGAAAGTTTGGAATCACCTTTAAAACTTGAAACGGAAGCAGACAGTTACATAAAACATGCTTACAGAAGAGTAATAAAGGGAGAGAAACCTAAGATGGTCATTTAAAAGAGAGAACTGAGTAGCATTCCAGGGTCAGAAAAAGAAACATTGCTAAAAGGCATTTTGGGACACAAATTACCCAGCATGCAAACAGTGATCCTACATGCTTAGACAATGAGGGAGCGTGCACTGGAAACAGGGGAGAGGGTTCTCTTTCATAACAGCAGAGAGATTTGAGATAAACTCAATAATTACCCTGTTGAGAGATTCACCACAGAAAAGGTTACAGTCCCGACAACAGTATAAAGCTGAGACTCCAGAAATACTGGGCAGTTTAAATAAGGGTCTCCCAAAAAGCTATTCCAAAAGAATGAAAAAACTCAAAATAAAATGACTTAGTTATAAGCAGGCCATATACCTAATAATATTAATTCCTGGGACTGGAAATGGGACACTAGATTAACAATAATTTTATAATAAAGGATCATAGTGACTGAAAGTACAGCATGAGCAGACATGCAGATACTTATGAATGGGTACTCCAGATATGAAAATGACGGATCATTCTTCTCTTGCCTTTTCCTCTCAAGCAGTGATGAACTCGCGTAGCTATATGGCCATCTGAATCTGGTTTGTACTATGGCTGTGGATGTCTCAGGTGTCAGTTATTATTTTCCTTATAGTTCAGGGAGCTTCTGAACAAATATAAAAAGGTTTGTATTGAACTGCATAAGATAAGCACACAAAGTCACAAAAATGTGGACACAAAAGTCACATGTTACATAATTAAACACAGATTTTGCAATTAAAAAGGAATCATAATAAAACATCTATTCGCTGTACAGACCAGTGGCTTTGGGCACTACCAACTGATATGGCACACACTTCCCACCCAGTATATACTGACCTGGGCCACAATCTCAGGATTTTACAGCAGTAAATGTATATTAGTGCAGCAGTCTGCTCCATTACACCACCAATCACATTTGCAGGACAATTATGTGACCGAGAGAAACAGAGATTTAAAACAGACAGACCTCCATCTTGTAAATGAAGTTAACAAAGTTTCAGGTCAAATAGACCTCTATGAAAGCCTTCCCGGGTCAGTTAAAGAGAATGGATACAGAGGAACAGTCAGCATAACACAGGAATAAAGATAACCTTTCACTGATACTGTTGTGTGTATGCTGATAACACTGCCACAGGGTTAAGCAGGGCTAGTCACTAAGCTTCATTTAAAAGCCTCCTTAATACCCAGAGCACACTACCAACAGTCAAATTAGAACATTGAATTTTCAAATCAACAAATGGAGTTTTTCCAAGGGGATTAATGTTCCTTTTAGTATAAACACAGCAACAATACATCTAAACCCTGTGAGAGACCTTTCAAAGACTGGAGAGGAAGTGACAGGCAGAGAACGCAATTCTTCCTTTGAAGAAATATGACAATATTTATAATATAAGCTTCTATTATACAATGATGAAGGCATCAAAATGTACCATAATTACAAATAATATGCATGACTGTTCCTTTAACACATTATTTAATGCATGTACAGTGCACAGTATATTGTTAAATGTCATATATTATATTACTCAATGACAGCTATTTGCTCTTGTCCTTGGAGCCATGAGATTTGTTGTAATTCTATACTTGGTAAAGACCCAAATACCCAGCTGAGGTGATTTAACGGTGTCATGAACTATTTCAATTCATCAAACAAGTGCAGAGTGACAAGGAAACTCAGAACAACCTGCTGCTTTCCAAAGGGCAAGAATTAATAACAGTCTATCATGTAAAAATCTTAATAAAATAGTTTAGCATTTTGAATTTTTGGTCAACTGACAATTGCAGGTTTTCTATTCATGTATCAGAAATATGAATAGCAAAAATTATAAAATGCTGTTTCTACATTAGTGATGCCAACAATGTGCTACTGTGTACTGACATATTCTTTTTCTGGACATATCTTTGAGCTGTGGGATTTCTTGTGGCTTTCCATTAGCGTACCATAACACAAAAAGGTTGAAAAATTGACATCACCACTGAGGTATTATAACAGTATGTGCCCAGGTGAACGAATAAATGAAAACAATTCCGACAAGAAAAAGTATTTAGGCAATAATACTGAGAAAAGTACTCTGTGCTTCTACTACAGGACAAAAAACCTGAAATTTTCCAATATTTCAGATTTTTTTTGTAAGTCACCACAATATAGATCAGAAGAGCTAAACCACTGCATGACAATACTGACAAAAAGTATGTTTGTTCTCAAATTTAAAACATACTGATACAATGTGGTTTAAGAGGGTAAACTAAAGTATCCAAATAACAATTTAGAATTGTTACAAGGTTGTTATAGGGCTTGCAGCTGTGGCCAAAGTAAAAACTAGGGGCAATCACAGGGGTCCAATCAGAGTTCAAGAACCACTGAGCCAGAAAAGCATGCCTTCCTGAGGGTCACTTTAGGTGAACTTATGAATATGAACGTATGAATTTGAACTGTGTAGATGCAACTCTTCCAGATGCAGCCACCACCCACATGACATATCATGGAAATATTCAGATAAATCAGACTCAATTTTTGATGTGAAAAATGAAATATGAATTACCAGAATATTCTTTTCTAATGACTCAAACTGTCATGCAGAGCCTGCAAGATGAGACAAGCATACTTATTCCTGATTTATTTCACATCACACATCTAGTCCTCACATTGAGTCAATGAGTCAAGACTGCATGTAATTTGTTGCAATTGCTTGTCTTGAACTTTTGACTGAGAGATTCTTACCCAACCCCATCCACTATGCCCTGCCCCCAACCACCCCCACCCCCACCCCCAAGATGACACAGGATATGGCATGCAGTGCTTTAAGGCATCCTGGCTCATTGGAATGCACCAGAAAGGGGCAGGGCCACTGACGGGTGGGGGAAGATGATGAATATGATGATGCTGCTATTGATTATTATTATTGATATTATTATTATACTTTCAGTTTGTGAAGAACAATGAATGTTTTCCCCCAGCTAAGAAATGAATTACAGGTGACCCTTCCACATAGCAGGGCTTAGGGGCTCAACCCCCAGGATGTGGAAAAACCTCGTAAATTTTTGGCCCTCTTGGTGAGCGATGTGAGCATGCGAGCACCTCCAGCTGGGGTGTTTGTGGTTACGCTGTGAGCATTTAAAACCAGACTGGAGTTCTGCGCTGTGTAGTGCTCAAAGGGTTCGTCAGTTTCAAGGAACAATTACATTTTAAAACCGAGTTATCCCATAACTTAATTATTTGTCAAAGCCGTGATGTGGAAAGCCGGGATGCGGGAAGGTCGTCTGTAGATCAAATGAAGAAACTCCCCTCTCTGTATGGTTGTTTTTGTCGAATCTGCCATTGGCGGCCTGTTCGGTTAGATACACACACACAAAAGAATGTGCGCTAAAGTCCTTAAAATGCAGCCTGGCAACAGAGCCTTTGTGCTAACCTTTCAGGGACAGCATGGCTACGTTGTCAAAGGAAATGCCAAGATCCCATGATCTTCTGTGAGTTTTGAGTGGATGCCAGTATAAGCAGCACAAAAAGAAAGAACAAAAATGACGAGAAAAATTTGGCAGCACTATTAGAGAGGTTTGTCATATGTAAACGAGCAATGAGAAAAAAAGAGAAAACTCTGAAACTTCCAGTATTTGGCTCTCAATACCACTAAACCCTAGAGTATTCATAATACTGATGTTTTACTGACCTTTTGTAACACCTTCAAGACTTCCACACTTTCCCACAGGCCAAACACAGCAACAGCGTACCACTTCAGTGAAGTTTCTGTCACATGTCAGAAGGCACTTCATTGGCTGGGACTCAGTAAAATGAACATAGCCTCTTTAAGGACTTCAGTTCAATGAAAACTTAAATCTTTTTATGGGAGTAGGATATTTCCAAATATATGTTGTAATGTAAAGTCTGATTTAATTGCATTTGTCCATAAAAACACATAATTGTCTTTGTTCAAACCTATTGACCCTGAACCTTGTTCCAAAGCTATAACTGACCCCAGAACTGCCAACAAGGAGTATGGTGTATCTTATGTCACTTTGCTTAATACTTAAGGTCTATCAAATATATGTGACCAAACATTAATGACTGGCATTCTTCAGACAAAACTCATATAAAAAAGCCTTATTTTAGCTAAAGACCATATTTGTAACTCAAAGATATTTCTTGAGGTTGTAGAATTGCAGTCTATCCCACAAATCAAGATGTAACTCGATACATTTTTGCAAACTGGAAATTGTTGAAGTCAGCAATACTTTATTTAAAGATCTATGGAAAGTGTGTTGACTGTTTTCTTTCATTGCGTTAATATGAAAACTCAAGTCACAACACGTAAAAAAAAAAATGGGAAGCATTTTGCCAAGGAACGGCTCCTCAAGATTTAAGTGCACTCTGAGGCAGGCCAAAATTGGTCACACTGTGTCATCACTCAGGAGTAAAAACAATGGAAATGACATCTTTTCCCCTTTCGCCCTGTGCATCCACAGGAGGTTGAGAGAACCATACTTACAAGATCCAGTCTGGAACTGAGAAACTGGAACGAGTGCCTGAAACTCAAACCCTGCTAACTGCACTGACAATACCAAAACACTCGTCATAAACGCAGCATTACAGTACATCCAGCATATTTCACAGTGGTAGTGGTCAGCATGGAAAGGGTCACTCAGAGTTTCTCAGCTCTTGAAAGTCTCATTTGTGCAGTTGGCCAGATCCCACAACAAATGGTTGACATAATGAACTGGAAGGAGATTAATGTTGGATTTCGGACAGACTAAAAACCACTGAGCTGCTCAAATGAGTACTTAAATAGTTCTAAGTGACTCACTACATAGTCATGTGGTGCTGGGAACTGAATCCCAGAGAGCCATTTATCCCTACAGGTTTGCTGATGGCTAGGACTTTGATAACTACATTACTTGTTTAGTATTTCAGTGCGTTTATGTGCATATTTAAATAGTATAACTTTGTGTCCCAACTTATTTGGCACATTCAACAAGTATCTAACTTCCACAGGAAGTCTACATTTTGTAATAAATATTCAAGCATTATCCATTGCACAGAGTATACCAACACAGCATCCAGTTAATGGCTACTTTTCCTGAAGATGCTTAAATTATATTTTCCAAGAAACATCTCACAATCTCTTTGACCCTTTACTCAGAAAAACTGTTTCAATGTTTTATTTAATAAATTATGCCATGTCACCCAGTGGTGTTATTTCAGCTCTACTAGAGGTTGATGTTAATAAATAATGAGATAATTCAATTAATACTTAAGATTTAGGACTTTTACACAACTCTACACAACACTGAATTAAAATGTTGCGCAATAATGCAATTTTGTAAAAATGTAAATATGATTTTTATATCGTTAGGTGGGCTGTATCCCTCCACCATACTGTCTCCTGAGCTGCTTTGTCATTAAAAAGGACAGCACTTACTGTATTTACAGTAGCTTTCAGAAGGATTACTTTAATAGATGCAGACGAGAAGTGAAATTATTTTTTCTGTCCCAGCTCCACATTCGGTAGGATTACAGTTATAATCATGGATGAAGAAGTCAGGAAAAGTGCTTTTATGACCTACTGAGAAAAAGGAACTGAAATGACTCTAACCAGCCAACACTTGCAGTTTTCTCAAGGCAAAGAATTTAGAATTTAGAAACAGAAAAAGAGAAATGTAGGTCACATTTCATTACACTTGCACATTCCTTCTAAATGCCCATGTGTTGCCCTTGGTGTAACTCTAAGACTCACCTATCTGATTAATTTCTGTCTCATACAGTTGACATTTATGAGATTTACAGTGCCATTCAGGGAATGTTACCTGCCTGAAGCAATGAAAACCCAAATAAGGGGTTAACTGTGATAAAGGCATGTTCTTATTCCTTGTTGCATCTAATTTCTGTGATGATTAGCGCTTACGTCTTTCACACTGTAGAATCAACAGGGAACATCAAGTCAATATATTAACAGATCACTGAAGAGGATGTTATCCAGCTTAACCCCTATCCTTCCTGAATTGTTGCCTTGGCGTTGTGCATCAACAGCCATAGCAGGTAAAGCCATAGCTGAGTTTCAACCACCCAGCTGTGAGACCCACGGGTGCACCATGAACATGCGCCTTCACTCAGTCGGCCACCCAAAGGCCATTATTGCTTTTGAACAACAAACGGAAGACAACGTTCTGTCCAAACACAAGGAGATAATGTGACATTCCATACCTTGTCGTGGTGCTTGACCTTTTCTCAACCTGCTTGCTTGACCCCACATCCTCCCACACAGGTAAACACATTCTGGAAAAAAATCAACCCTGTTTTGACATGCTTGAGTGATGCTGAAAGAGGATGTTACATCACTCTGAGCCCGGGCAGAGTGCTCTCCGTCTCCGGTGGAGGGAAAGGCTCTGTAAACCAGCCTCCAGGGAAACAGCCTGTTACGTAAGAACCAAAACTTAAGATGCTTGTCAGATGCGTCTTTAGCTCAGGAGTCTACAGCCGGGCATGCTTATTCATGTCTGGCGGCAAAGGGAGCCGTTTCACTGATTTACCCTTGAACCGCAATCTGAGAGGATCAGGTGAGCCCACTTCAATTCCTCAAACCCGCAAGCAAGTGTACCAAAGCAAGTATAGAATCACTACCCTAAATATGTCTAAGAGTTATACTGCGTCAGGTGACTGCTGCTCTGTGAGGTTATAGTGCAGTGAACTGAAATAGGTCCCAAAGTTTCCACAGTTTCAGCTGCATGCCAATTTTTCTACATTCCTGGTGCTTATGATATCATGTCAGGTCTCCTCAATGTCCTACCAGCTTCTGCTTCATCACACTCTGCAATCCACCAGCTGAGCTGTGTATTTATTATATCAGAGCCAGCTCTGCATGTATCTGACACAGGTAGACCAACCTGACAGTGAGAGTCACCCTCACAATGCAATGCAATCCTGTGAGACCAGCCCTTCCTCCCTGGGTGATATAGAGCAATGGGAAGGAGGGGAGCCAGGTTTTTACTCAAGTTCAATGTGTCCATTATCATGTATAGGAACATAAGACAGTCCTTCTTTCATCTGCTCTGAAGAACAAAGGAAATACCATTTAAAGACAATACTAATGCTAATGGTAGTTACACATGAATAGATAAATAAATATGTATAGACATCTTATCATTTCTTGTTTGCATTGGAAGACATTCTGAAGCGACATTCCCCTTTTAATCTACTGCTGCAGATTCTATAAAGGATCTGCATTTCACAGCAGTCAGGAGAGCCAATACTTCTTAAGAGTTTGTGGAAGATACACACCACCCACCCAGCCAGCTGTTTCGTCCAGCTCAAATCCAACCACTGTGCCTCTGTATAATCACAGAATCTCATCCAGTCCTTACCGCTCGTTCCATCATAAAATCAAACACAGAGCCCTCTGACACGCACAGACTTTTAATTTAAACTGCCAGGTGATTGGTGGTTTAATCGTTAGTTCTTACACCGTACTGACATGCTAGAAGGCTTAAGTTTGTAATGTGAGACCTTCAATCTGCATTGGCCATTCAGAGCTATGTTTGCTCCCAGAATGATGCTCTCTCCTCCTCCTCCACCTGGCCCTGGTACACTGGGATACATACCAATGTGCTCTGCTCCCAACCAGCCTGTCTTGGGTGTGTATGGATGTGATATGTTGGGTAAGAACTGGAAATCTGATGTTTATGCCACTCTCAGAGCTGTGTACTTCAATTAATGATATACTTCTGGATTAAACCATGACCAAAACCCATTCAATATATGCCTATCAAATTCTCAAATTATAGAAGGACATACCCTTTCTTTAGGTTATAGAGATCCTTGCGGAACCAAGTATCAGCTGTTATAATGATATGACAGTGTATTTATACGATATCAGTGAATGAAAGTTTGTACGTAATTAAAGGTATTGAAATGAGCTGTAGAATTGTTTGAAATGTATAGCCTTAAATAAGAGCATGAGCCAGTTCCACATGCTCTCTCTCTCCCTCACTCAAACTTTCACTTACTGGTCTATGCAACAGCACAGAACATGCACCCTCTTGAACCATCTGTGGTTAAACACATAATAATGACAGCAGCTGTGACTGCACTGATTTAAAGGAGCTGTGGATTATGACAAACATGCATTGTTTGTAGGTAATAAAAAGAGGTTTACGGCTCACGCTAAGCAAAAGATGGAAGAAAAGCCGCTTTCATCGCATGGCTTACCATTCAGTGGGCGAACTCACAGCTCATGAGCTAGCGTCGACCATGACTAATGAGACAAAACAAACAGTCGAGTGAACATCTTACAACTGAAGGCCTCTGGCGATGACTCCCATTGAAATTTCTGTGCTGCAAAAATGAAATGTTTGTCTCTCATTCACACTAAGAAGAGTTAATGAATGTGAAAATCAATCAAGTGTTTATGTATATATCAATGCTTCTAAACAATGTTTATAGTCACCAAACAAATTTCTACTTCTTGAAAACTGACCTACTCTTGACTCCTGGATAAATGTCATTTCCCTTGTCTTCAAATGGATGGCAAATCCAGATTTAAAGTTTTGGATGGAACAAACAAAGTGTGGGTACACCACTTCCTGGCATTTCAAAATGGCAAATCAATAATCAAAAAACAATTAAAATTAACTACATCATCTATAATTCAAGACCTTCTGGGAAACCTCGGACCATCTGTAATGAGCTGCCAAATCTGGACATCCATTAAGAGTCATAACTTCCCAGCTACACACCTGCTGCCCCGCCCCCATCACTCTGCCTGCCTAATAAGGTCCCGTGGGGATTCCACACATAGTTACCATGTGGTTAAGTGAGGCTGTGACAGAATTACATGCACATAGCTCCAAACTCACCACGCTTACCATCCATATGGCGGAACACAGTTGATTTCCCTCATGGGCTCCTTCATATTGTTATAAAATATGCACACGGTTTTGGCATTGGCTCAGTTTAAACAAACCAACTCCAACATTGCTCTCATCACTTATTGGCTTATCTGAAACCTCATCCAGGGCAGTGTATGAACACGGCTTATGGTATTGCTCATGTCTTAACCTGGATATTGACTAAAGCATTTGAGGTTAAACACTTCACTCAGGTATGAGACAGTAGTGCCCAGCAGGCATAAAGGAACCTGCAAACTGTTGGGTTACATGCTCCCTCCTTAACCACAATTCATTTATTATTTGTCCTTAACTTTGAACCAGAAGTAAATACAAAATGTTTGTGATTAGCTCACAACCACAATTTAGCAAATGTACCCATCTCCCAAAATTATGCAAATATCATTCATGTTGAGAAAAGTGAAAGTATGTGAAATGACACATGTCAAGTGAATCCAGGTCAATGTCAACTGTTGTCTGGTCTTATGTCAGTGAAGTTTACAATAATTAAAGATGACTATGAGTGTTATTTTCCTGCAAGCTGTAGGAAGAGATGACTTTCCAGTGCAAAGAACCTGGAGAATTACAGAAGGAACATGTTTTAGCTGGCAGAAGAAACAAAGACAGATCATTTCTTCACCCTGCAATCAGCACAGACAAAGTCAGGACTGGTGAAATTATGTCCAACGTTTAATAGCAGCCCAAGGGTAATACAGAACAACACCATGTTCCCAAACATGAAGAAATCACACCGCACAAAATGTTTTGGTTAGCTTCAACTTTTTCAATATTATCAGCAGGTATGGCCCTAAGACTATGTATATAAGGATATACACACACACACACACACACACACACACACACACACACACACACACACACACACACACACACACACACACGCACTTGAATTTATCGGTAGTACTAATTTGCTGTAATGTAATGCTGTACTTCCCACAACTAAAAATATGCATGTTTTGTCCAATAACAAACATGCAATAAGAGCACTTACACAAATTCACATCATAATCTGATGTTGCCAAGACATGAGGACATTCAAGAAATGTGTAAAAAATGAAATCATATTACTCTGTTATAACTAGTTGTTTTGCTTGATTAATGTGGATTAATTATACAAGTATAGACATGATGCACATTATACTAGTTAAAAAGAGAAAGTATTATTCCCTTCAGAACAAACCATCTCTATTGTGTTTACGTTAGTGACCCCTCTTTTATGCATTTTCTTTGCATGGTCTGTTCCACTGTAATGCATCAGCCTGTACTTAATGAGTTTATTTCCACTGCAACTTCATGCATCTCATTAGACAACAATACGACATTTCAAACTACACAGCTGTAGTTCACTGGGAGAGAATGGCTTTTAAGATATGAATAAATAATAAATCACTGATTACATTTTAAGAGCTGTCAAAAGCATCTCCATGCCTATGAAGATTGTTTGAATTCCCAGCTGTCCTGGGTAACTCTCTCAGTAGAAAGCAAGTTTCTCCCATATCAAAGAACTTGACTTGCGATCACTTAGTACTTAACATGAATTAATGCAGCATTCCTCTTGAGGATGTGAGCCTATCCCTGAATTACTCAAGTAAACATTCAAATAGGTGTCTGAAAATGCTTATAGAAAACAGAGAATCATGCCATTAGTGCTCCATTTTTTAACCTCTAACCAAGCAGGCTCATATCAACAATATTTATAAGTATTTCTCAAAAGAACATTAGTAATAATAAGGATGAATACAATGTTGTATTATTCCTATTGACAATTGATTTTCATTGATTTTGATATCAGATCCTGAGCTATATATGAATATGAGCATAAACAAATCCTGAGGACACATATGATATAATCAGGAGGTATAAGGAAGGTTAAAATGTATTAATAACAACTAATTATTTTCTACATGGTAAAAAGAACAAATCAATGTTAACAAAACAGAAATTTCAGTGTTTTAACTAGTTAAAGAAAATTCAGATGGTGATCTAAACAATCAAACAGTGATCTTATGTATGAAAAAATTCTATTTTTTTTTTGTATCTTGTAAAATGTATCTTAATTTTCTCATCACTACTTTACAGCACAATGATACATCTAAAGTATTCCCCAACAAGACTACAAAAATAAGCACTGTGCTCACAATCTTCAATCTGTTGAATGTTTTAGTAAACAGGAGATATAATGATACATTGATTTTTAAGCAAACACTTTTTTTTTTCATAATTATTTTCATTTGCAAAACACTGCATCCATCAGACCTACTTGCTTTGAAGCTTGGGGTGACTTCCTCTGCACGAAATCCAGGAACATTTGAAACCTGAACTTCTCCAATCTCTCCACTCTGAACTACTCAAGAGGAGTTTTCTTTACTAACCATACATAACCAACATATACTAAAGTCTCTACAGGGTCCTTTAATACAAGCCTAAATCCAACCGGAATGATCTTACAATAGGATGCATCAGAATTTGGCAAACGACACACTGTATTCCAATTAAGCATCACTAAGCGCAAGTTCAACTGCATGGTGCTCAGCAAACGGAAACTTACGTAACAGCAGGAGAAAGTCCAGCGCCACAAAGTTTATCCTTTCTATCAGGAGTAGCTGCCCACGGTGAGACTGCGAGCACAGATTTTCAGAGCAAAGTAGAGAGCTGGAAGCAGGCAGCCGTCTGGGGTTCTCTGCCTCGCACTCCCCTCCCCCGTCTCTCCTCCCTGGCTAACCATAGCTAAAATTTGCATGTCTATAGGCTCTGTGGAACGGGCTGTCAGAGGAGTGAATGCGAGATCGCTGCCTTGAGCTAGGCTCTCAAGTCTTTACTTTCGCGGACTGTGGCAGCGGCAGCCAGTGAGAACGAGCGCGTAGATTCGCTTCAGTGAAGGTGCCTCGGCTTCTTGAAATGTTCGTATTTTGCTGTGATTATCCTGCATGAATGAAATCCTACAGGAGAAAAATTGATTAGGTACATAATAATGTCCTTTTTTAATTTTCAGAAATTGTTTTACTATTAATAAATGCATTATTTATATTTAATACATTTTTTACTGTTTGTAAATAAATGTATTTAAGCTGGATCGTGTTGTTTCTAAAAAAATGTGTTGACAATATTGACACTATCATGCCACTATGGGACCTCAGAAAGTATTAGTAATGCAGTCTGTGATGTTCAAGGGTCAAAGGTCAGAACAATCCAGTTTAAACTACACAATCTGTAATGTCAGCTGCAGCCTTTTGCTTCTTATAATATCCCAACATTACAATAAATGACCCACGACCTCTCTGTAAACTTTTGCAATTCCAACTAAAGTCTGGAATATTTCAAGTCAGAAGTCATCCTGATGGATTTCTTCTGAGAAAGGAATCAGACTGCTTATCATGATAAATAGCTTTGTTTCATCCAACAGGATTAATGGCAAGAAAGCAAACACAGTCCCATCACCATTCTGAGGGAACATTAATCTAATGCAGACAAATGATAACGAGTTATTACAGCTGTTTTAGAGCTACCATTAGCAGTGGCTACTCTTAAAACTACCATTTGTACCTCTATAAAATCTCATACATCAGAACAGCCTTTCATCATAGTAAATAAAGATTCCTTCATAGTTTACCAAGTAACTGAGTGAAGTCTGACAGATAACTGGTTTCCAACAGGTAGCAAACACTGTACATAGTAATAATGGTTCCTTCAAAAGGATGTTGGTTTGATGTGACATAGCAGTTGAGAAAAAATGTGAGAATTCAGGACCTGTTTGCTCTCAAATTTTGCACTTACCATTACAATTTTGTAATTTCTAATTTAAACTAAATTCCCACTGGATTTGACATGAAACAAAAACAAAATGACCAAAGGACAGCAACTATTACCTGATTTTGTGAGGTCTAGCAGGTAATGGAAATCACATTGGTTTTGGTCAATTGAGCTGAGTTTAAAATGTGTTTTTAATCATCTGCCAGAAGCCCAAACCCTAAGACCTCATCTTGGTCTTATATGGCTTTGAGGCTTCCTACTGTATATAGCATGAGAAAGGAAAATGGACAAAAAAAGGAGAGAGGAGTGATGCAAGGTTTTCATGAACTATCTTCTATCCATATATAAATGGCACAACAGACTTTCTGGAGGGGGCTGCCATACAAATGATATTCAGGAATCAGGTAAGTTATGTTAAGGAATGGAAAAAACAAGAATGATAATTTGGGGAGGTGGGTGTCTGTGGCCAGTGTCATTTGTTATAGAGGAAGAGAAAATTACCCAGAAGGAATGTCTCTTACTGTGGGGATGGGGTTTAGTACTGAAAAGGGAACACACATTGGGAAAAGTCACACTTTTATGTGAGAATCTACTCATTGGAAGATGAATTTGTCATATAACCTCTCACATGAACTAGAGATCCCAGTCACCTGACTTCTCCCTGCTTCAGTTTCAGCACTAACAAGTGTAGAGATTTCGCTGAAAGTTTTTCAGAGCTGACATTCTTTATCCTTCCACAGGCACACAACACGAGGGCTCTGTGGGTTCATGCGATAAGCTTGTTGTGTCTTTCCGCTGAAGTCCTCACCTTGATGTTCAACCTAACATGAAGAAACTGCACAGTAAATAAACTGCACAATGCATACATTGTGAGAAGGGTTAAACGTAAGTTACTGTTTGGTTTAAGGTTAGCAGGATAAGCTATAGCCTTGTCTTATGGCTCCTCAGAACACAACATGTACACTGTTTTTGGATTCCTTGAGGGACATCATTTTGCATCATATGCTACAAGAATCTGCAAATAATGAATACAAAAAGAGTTATGAAAATGTGAGGACTTGAATAATGAAAAAATAAGATATGACAGAATCCATGTAGCACATTAATCCAGCATACACTTTATTTGATTACTAGGACTTTCAAATTAAACTCCATCATATCTAAATGAGCACATTTCAAATTAAAATAGTTCATCTTGATTGGTGCTGAATACTTTGAATACTGACTTTTTTAAAAACCCCTCTTCCCCCAGATACAAGGAAATTTTCAGTCAATTTTTAATCAAACAATCAATAAAAGTGCACATCTCCATCACACTCATCTGCTAATCTGTAACCATTTTCCACACTGCTAGTCACACTAGAACTACTTTTGATGGAGATGTTTCTCTCTCACTGTGAGGACAATCAGTATTTTACAGAGCTAAGGAAAGCAGAGGAAACCTGGTTTATTAAAATGTAAATCCTCCCTGTACCTGACCAGTTGTCTTTGTCTCAATGCTCCTAGTCACAATCAGCTAATGGCCAATAGCACACAGGATCAGTCTATAAGCACCTGTGCCAACTGGGCTACCCCTTTGGAAGCCCCAAGGATAACAACTGAAAAAGAAATGTGCAGCTCCACACAATCCCAAATGCCACAATGTTCAGACAATGTGGATCATGGCACACCCCCTGTACAGAAGTGCCATGTGCATATCCCCTATGAGCCAGTGTGTTAATGGGTGGATTTTAAAACTGCTTCATCAGTCATAATCCCTAACTGACCTTGTTCTGTGCTACCAAAGCACAGTTCACCTTGTTAATGCTGGGTATGTGGAATAAAAATGTAATAATGGGGTGGAAAGAGCAGAATACTGGCAGGATTACAGAATATAGGCAAACATTTCATATCTACTGTGCTATTGTCTTACTTCACTCTATGAAGATATACAGTTTCTGTTGTCTGTTTGAGATAGTATGAATTGATTGTATTCATTTATTTATTCAAACAGAAAATAAGAAAGCAGAAGTACAGGACAGGGAATGAGTGAGGGATACTGTGTAAAGAAGACATTAGTGTCTTCCTCATGGCATCCAACTCTGGGTTCCCTTCATCTTAATCCTCCTTGATCTCAGTGCTGCCTTCAACACTGTGGATCACAGCATTCTCTTAGAGATGTCTTAGACAACACACCGCACTATGTGGAACTGCACTGAATGGTTTCCCTCACCCTCACAAATCACTTATAGTCGCAAATTCATCACCCTAGAAGAGGCCAGTTCAGTTATATCAGCTGTGAGTTGTGGTCCTCCAAGGGTCTAGGCTAGAGGCCAATCTTATTTTTAATTTACAAATATTAAGACAACAAAACATTTTTTTTCACTGCTATTTGGATGACACACAGGTATAAAATTATAATGAAACTCAGTCTAGCTTTTTAGAAGACCTGTTCAAGAGACAAGAGGAGAATAGCAAATGGATGAGGAAACATTTTTTCCAACTTAACAGTAGTAAAACTAAGGTCATGCAGATTGGCACATGCCAACAAGCTGCCAGCCCTGGCAATATCAGCCCTATCAAAGATCATCCCCCTCTTCCCTGTAGTAGCAAACCTGGAAGTGAAGTCTAACGTCCTCCCTTCCCGTCCTACCCTCACTGGGTAAACTGCTACTTGTTCAAAACAGTGCTAACACAGTCCTTACTAAAACCTGGAAATCTGCATGGATCATCCTCACTCTGGCCTGTTTACAAGGGCTACCTGTTCATTTTCAGAATCACTTCCAGATTCTTCTCCTAGTCTGTAAGACTTTAAATGCTGCTGGCCTTACCTACCTGTGTGACTTCATTCCAGTCCCCAGTCCCCCTCACACTCTTATCCAGCAGCTCTAGACTTCCTCACATGCCCAAGAACACAACGGGGGATCTGACCTGTGCTCTTTGGGCCTTTGTCTCTGGAATACCCTCCCATATCATAGCATATCAGTCAGCTCTCAACACTCACTTTTATCATTTGGTTTTTCTTATACAGACCATTTTCTGCTATTTGCATTTTACTGTGTTGGCACTGTCCTGCTCTGTCTTTTGTATGGCTAATGTTGTCTTTTCTGATTATATGCACTTTTATAACTCTTTTATCCTGCCCTTGGGAAAGCACTAGATTTTTACAGTATGCAAAAGGAACAGAAGAAAAAGAGAGGGGATAAAAAAGTGACATTCCAAAGTACAGACAGAAAAAAATTGCTATCAATCAAAGAATGCTGATTAAGACTAACATGATTAAAATCATAAACATTTAACTTATCGGTATTGCCTTCCTTACTGGATTTCCTTTCCAAACTTTAGCTATCTTTACTTAAGGTCAGATTTAACAGTCATAGGTCAATGCATTATGTGGGGTTTTATCATTCAACACTGTGCTACATCTTGACTGGCTCTGCTTATGGTAAGTGGTTCATGGCACAGATAGGACATGCTTCATAGCCAGCCTTCAGATTAACATTTAATCACTGAAAACTCAAGATCGCACACAGGAAGTAACTCATTATTGGGGAGTGTTTTCCCTGAAATGAGTCCATACAGTTGGAATGCTTCAATGAACTGTTAAATTTTCACCTGTCTGTACAGAATGGCCTTGGGCAGTGTAAAACCACAGTGTGTCAATGAGAGTGATAACCCACCCATCTATTTTTTCTCATTTATTTGATTATGTTTTAAGTTTTTACGGATGGATAACTTGTCCTTTTTCCTAACACATACAACAGAGATAAGCTATGGAGTGTGTGTCCTTTCTACATGTTTGTATTTTTTTAACAGTCTTTTTATTATTTCATGTATATGATTAGTCTTGGGTTCCATAGGGGAACACAAGTGTACAATTTATAACCATATAAGAATTCTACAGGGATGCTGATGAAAATATTCCTAGTTAAATATTACTGGGTATTTTAAAGTTATGAAAGGCCATAAAAACTAAAGAGAACCCTACAGTACTACAGAACCAAACAGTAGAGTTAATTAGAAATATACAGAATTATAACAGCTTGCTATGCGGTTCTATGGAAAATGTTTTGTTTCCTATATGAACAAAACTATTATTTTTTCATAAATTAAATCATTAACTACTTTTGGCAACAAATGAGTTATTACATAATTATTATTATTAGTGCAGACATTTCTGTGACCTCGTCAAAAAAGAATAAGCTGATTAAGACTCGCTTTTTAAAAATCAACATTACAAAAAAAAAAAACCTGGCTTATGCACTGTGATCATTAGATAAACGATATTTCACATGGTTCTAACACAACTGTCTAGATTCCACATGTAGTCTACCAAACACTACTTCTGGGTTAAAGCCAATGGCTGTAGACGCTGTAAGGACACTGATGAACCCATGTGACAAAATAAAGAAAGCCAAAAGTTGACCACAAAGTCCAGCTCTAAAGCTGTAGCTGAGACTTAACCATCAGGAGCCGAGTCCTGCTATCTATACTTACCAACATCATGCTCAGGCGACTCCAAGCTATCCAAAGCTATCGCTACCCTCTGTGCGACGAAAACTGCCTGATAAGCGTACAATTACTCACTTCATTAGTTTCACCAGACTTCACCGTGTAAGATCAGACACTTGGGCAGAAAAAAATTATTTGGGTAGATACTCCGGAAAAATATGATTTTCGATACCTGGTATCAAAATTCAATGTCGCCATTTGAAGCCAAACCTCTGGTTCGTGCAACAAACGGCGAGTGAAATGCCAACGTGTTTCTGATCACCGTTTGTACAGGTGAACTCGAAAATAATGATCCTACCACAATTTATTTTTTACAGTATCTGGTTTCATGCACCGCATATAATATCCTCAGACTGTACACACTTGTGTAGCCAGTCCGCTCGTAATTACCAGACTGCGCACGATTTTATTGTAGACAAAACATAATCACAGATTTGCATTTTATTAAGGTAAAACATTCGCGCGTGGCATACAAAATCTACACCAAAAACTTACCTTTACGCTGAATACTCCAGTGAATACCAATTTCCAGTTAAGGAATTAGATCCCGCGGTTCCTTATTTGGCTCGAATCAAATGCTGTACTCCCGGGAAAAAAAGAATAGGAAAAGTTTGACGCATGTCCAACTCCTACAGTAATAGTTGACGTTTAATGTTTTGCACCTACGCTTATGGCGCCATCCCGTGGACAAAAATAGATGAGAACAATGTATTTAGCATGGTAAACTGGCGTTTTCATTTGAAAAGCGAAAGTTTATATTTATTTGTGCATTTATTTAGAATAAACGAATTGTACTACGTAGTTGGGAGGATGTTTGCTTTGAGAAGATCAATCCTCTTTAGATATGTTTAATATGTTTGACATTTAGATACAAATTTGGGTTAACCAGATACAAATAAATTACAGTATAAATAGAACTAATAAACGATTGTATAATTGTATGTGGACTAATAATTAAATTGCACAGCATGTGGCGCCGCAAACAGGCATGTACGTTTGTCACATGTCTAATGTCAGGGTAGAGTTGACTGTAGGTAGGCCTACTTCATATTTATTTATTTATTTATTTACTTACTTACTTATTTCTGAAAACTTCTATTAAGTAAATGGCTGCAGCAAACTTCAGCATAAAACGTTGTTTGGGGGCTCACACTGTATAGATAGCATTCCATTCAGTCACTGAAAAGATTTTTTAAAAATCACGTGCCAACATCAGTGCTCTGTCCCTGGTCCTGAATTTTCTTAACATCACGTTTCCATTTTATTATTATTGCTACAAACTTCAAAATGAAAATATTGTATTCAATAAAATGATGATATACACTTTTCTGCTTTGGTTTTTTAAAGTAAATCGCTGCAATACTAATGGTGTTATATGGGCTTATTAGTTCGCTGTGTAATTCTATACTTATCCACTGAGTAGCCTATGTGTGATCTGACACAGTTCTATACTTCGTTGGGGGATCATATTCCTCGCTCGAGGTCTACCCCACTAGCCTACACGTCCCAGGATCCAAAGTAACTGGACGCTAGCCGACAGCAACCATGTTAAATTCCGGTATGGTCTCCGCTTTGACGAAAGCGAGGTGTGTGTATTTTTCCGTCAAGCGTTCACTTTTCAGAATTAGCTCTGATTCGGAGTGTGTTCTGGGGCTCTTTTTTTAAATTGTGCTGTTCACCACCCGAGATGACTGAAACTAGTGAAATGTTCCAGCGTCCTTCGCCACTTCTTCGTTTCGGAGGCGGGCCGTTATGTGCGTGGTCTGGAGGAAGAAGGAGGTGAAAGTTCACAATGGCATGGACATATCAGGTGACAATGAGGAAAAGTTGGTCCGCATCGGTTGCCTAATTTCTGTTAACTTGGGCAATGACAAGCGAAGCGAATTCAAAGTACAGCGAGGAGGAGGATGGCGATGACGAGGCACTGGCTTATTACGATGATGAAGATGACCTCGACACATTCACAGATGGTGATCTTGATTGTAGCTGCGAAGACGGAGGTACTTTTACCACTTAATGTAAAAAGTTTTGGAAGGTCATGCAAATCTACATAATGGACAGTAGCCTACATGCATATAAATAATCAACTGCGTAGATAACATGGTCGACCATTTAGTTTGTTGGATAGCCTGCATTTTACTGTGACGAACGACTTGTTTTAAAAGCATTGATTCTGTTTCAAATGGTCCTAGACTGGATAAAATATGTAGTAAGAATGAAATAACGCATGTCTATGTTGTTGTCAATATGCAATTATCTTGTGAGATCAGTCGCTGTACGTTTTTGGCCAATTCATTCTGGGACAAAATTGCTCACTCTGCGTTGCTCAGCTACGTCACACTGTCAGCTAAGAAAGGGAGTATAGAGCGGAATGCAAGATTATAGTTCTGACCGGTTGTTTTTGCCAGAGTCTGCTATTGACTGCTGCGGTAAATCTAACGTTACTCCCCAAATAATTTAAAATTTCTTATTTTAACTCAGACTATCTTAAATCCATTGTCATCCATTTACTGATTAAAGAAATTTCTGGCCCAAGGTTTTAAAAGTCTGTGATCAAAACTTACTTTCTAAATTCATTTATTTCAGAGGACACTGCTCATAATCTTTTCAATTCCAGGACCATAAACTAATTACATTCAGGACATTAACATCCATAGTAGCTGACTTAATTTTTCTCGTGAAGGGCGAATATATTTAAAGAATTCAAATAACCGAAACTCAAAGTAAAGAAACTGAAACAATGTCCGTTCAATTCAAACGGAATATATATCACAAAGCCAATATTGCTGATCTTATAATGCAGTGTGAATAACGTTCTTTGTCTGGATGTTTTTCAAGGAGTCCCTGAAAATGAAAACTTCATTATAAAACCTATGGCGTGACTCAATACATTGACAGTCCTTTTGCCATAATACCGTACAACAAAGGAATTCTTTTGGATCTATAATAGAAACTTGATGAGCGAAGCGAAGCTCTGAAGGGACCGGTGTCCTCATTTCACAACCCACTAATACATTTGACATGTGCACCAAAAATATG
Organism: Albula goreensis; assembly: GCA_022829145.1. Lineage (NCBI taxonomy): Eukaryota > Metazoa > Chordata > Actinopteri > Albuliformes > Albulidae > Albula > Albula goreensis. The sequence continues at coordinate 28,555,857 of CM040749.1, forward strand.
ACGAGGAATACTTCTTTCAGCTGAGGAAAAGGAAAAGTATCTACCCTGATGTCTAAATAATGTGGTTAATTCATAAACAATTTCAGTCACGTTGTTGATACTTTTTACCTACTTATATTTAAATTGCTTCTGATTCTGAACTGTGCCATGTCGCACACTTAATTTTCATGAGATTTTGTTTTGATATTTCAGTTATCAGCGGTTTGCTCCAGTTTTCCAAAAAAGTATTATCAGTCGAGTTAAAATCCTGAGGTAGACTACTAAGGACAATTGTAGATTTCTTTTAAAGTACCACCTCTGCGTTTGGTTGCATTCTGTCGCCATTAGTAGCAAGACCAAAAAGCTGTCACAGAAACTGCGTAAAAACTGAGTCTGAGTATATTGTTTGCGGCCTACTTTGCATCAAAACACCGTTGCCCTCATCCTGAAGGGGTGACCTGCTGCTACGTCACATATCTCCATGGTAATGTGACACTGGTATTTCTTGTTACTGCTTTTCTCACTCAGACAAACCCTCTGGCTAACCGCGTGTTTTGACACTTGGTTGCAGTCTGTAGACTTCAGTTTCCATTGTGAACTCCACACTAACTCTCCACATCACCTCTCTCAGCGAGGAAAGAAAGGAGCACCACAACAAAACAAAGATTTTAAAGCTGACAGAAAAAACGAGCAGACTTGTGTAGAGCAGGATGACCGTTCCAGGATGTACTCAAAACTGAAACGTGTGGAGGCATTAACTGTAGTTTATTGTACAATGCTTCCAGACTTTCTATGTTATGCTTTCCAATTTTACTGTCAATGGTAGCTTTTCACAGCTTGCCCATTTCAATGAAATCAAATGAAATTAAGTAACTGACTATCTGTTTTGTTAACTGAACAGCAGTTCCTTGGGTTTCAGAGGAAAAATGAATCTTTCGAGAGGATCTGAGTACTAACTTTATGATTTTGTTGTCATTAACATGTGGTTTTGCGCCAGTAACCTTAAGACAGACAGAAACAGTTGTGGATGTTTTGTGGTTCCTTAAATGACTCTGTTCCTCAAAATAAAGAAACCAGGATGTTTCTGAGGTCCTCATGGGCATTAGATACCAAGCCTAATTCAAAACTACTCTTCTCTCTAACAGAACTCCTGATAAAGTGTTCATTTGTAGAAATCTGAACTGTGCCTTCAGTTTTTCTTTAGCGTAAAACAAACCACAGTGATGAGTAACCCACTCGGAATCTCAAACTTCTTCACCTACTCTGTCTGCCTGTGTTTATGTGTGTGTGTGTGTGTTTTTATGATGATGCACACATTGCTCTGTGTGTTCAGTGCTGGGTTTCAACGACCCCTTCAGCAGTGAAGTGAAGCCGCGGATCCTCCTAATGGGACTGCGGCGTAGTGGGAAGTCCTCCATCCAGAAGGTGGTGTTCCACAAGATGTCCCCCAACGAAACCCTCTTCCTGGAGAGCACCAACAAGATCTGCCGTGAGGATGTCTCCAACAGCTCCTTCGTCAGCTTCCAGATCTGGGACTTCCCAGGCCAGATCGATTTCTTTGACCCCACGTTTGACTATGAGATGATTTTCCGCGGGACGGGTGCGCTGATCTTCGTCATCGACTCGCAGGTGTGGGGATGTAACATTGCTCAACCTCCATATTTGTTCTGAAAAGCACTGTGGTTCTATGTGAAAATTAAGCCCATGCTTTTGACTGGCCAAGAATTTTCAAATGTACATCAAAAAGTTATTGACTTGTTTGGGCACATCCAATATTATCCAAGGGGCTCATTTTCAAATTTTGAAAGAAAACTTTCAGTACCTTTTTGTATACATTTCAGGCAATGAATACAAGGTGATGTACTTGTCATAACCTAGGTGCCTTTATACAGATGTCAAACTGACTATCTTAATGTGTGGTCCCACTTCTGCAGCTTATACAGTATAAGAAATATAAACTAGCATATGAATACATCAGCTGCATGGTTTCCACTGTCACCAATGTTTTTTTCTGGACGGCTCAGGATGACTATGTGGAGGCATTGAGCAGACTCCATCTCACGGTCACAAGAGCATACAAAGTCAACCCGGACATCAATTTCGAGGTCTTCATTCACAAGGTGGATGGGCTGTCAGACGACCACAAGATCGAGAAACAGAGGGACATTCACAAACGGGCCAATGATGATCTAGCTGATGCAGCTTTGGAAAGGATACACCTCAGGTATTTATCCAAGTTTGTTCACTGTGATTTACCTCACTGATTTACCTAAACTTTCATAAAAGGGTTTCATAATTGTAAATATGTATAACTAGTAACTATTTTTAAGAATGAAAATAGGCCATTGAGTCAAACTATATAGGGGCAGATTTATCAACTCTTTTAGCACATGTTAAAGTTTTTGCTTGTGCAGTTTCAATAACATGATTTTTGATTGGAGCAAATGAACTACCTCAGCCAATCACGTCTCAATCTTTTTTTTTTTTTTTTTGCATCAGCAAACCAGTTTTGCACATACTAAATGCTTTGGAAAATCAGTCCCATATAGGTTTATTGCATGGTATATACCCTCATCCATGGCAATTTATTTAACTTACATTTTACATTGCACCAGATTATTGCTTATTATCATTTCATAATTTATTAGCTTGATACTAATGAGGCAATTTATGTTAGCATGTACCTGATTCAGTGTCACAAAATGAGACTACAGTCTGCAGTATTCTAGTCATCACACAGCTCCCTAAAACAGTGCCAGTGTTTATTTATACAAGTTTCAACGTAAGTTTTATTGACTGAAGTGTTACGACAAGATTTGCATATCAACTAAAAGACAAATCTGAAAATGATGCATATGGAATGTGAAAAAATGTTTCTTTGTTCAGATGTTTCAAAAGCAATGAAAATATAGCATCCAGAAACATAAAAACTAAAGTGAATATACAGGCACAGAAACATGTGGTAATGAGTAACTGAAAATATTCCTTGTGTACTTGAAGCAGCTCTGAGTACAGACAGAGCTCCAGAGAGGCTGTCTCAGATGAGCCGTGCGCAGCTCAGTGTGAGCTCAGGCATGAGAGAGGATGTATCCTCATTTAGTCTGAGAATAACATGGGCCTCAATTATATATTTTGTCATTCTTTGTGGAGTAGCAAATGTAAGCTATTGTTATATTTTGTATGTCTTGATCTGTGATTCTTTAGCCATCGTTGACATTAAGTGCAAACGATGAAAAAGCCTGGCACTTGTTTCAATTACTCAGAGTGAACAAAAGGCCTTAATCCTCAGTCTTGAACAGATTTGGCTCTTGGTGTCTCTCCCCCATATGCAGCTTCTATCTGACGAGCATCTATGACCACTCCATATTTGAGGCCTTCAGCAAAGTAGTTCAGAAACTCATCCCACAGCTCCCCACCTTGGAAAACCTGCTGAACATATTCATCTCGGTAAGTCGAGCTCCTCCAGCAGCAAAAGGGCTTCCTGCATGGGAACATGCCTCTGACTACCGTACCATGAAGATCCAGCTTCACAGGTCAATGGACAGTTTAATCGCCTGCTTGAACACAATCCCAGGACTTCCAAGATTTTTGACCTTTGCTTCTCTGAAATGCGCGATAGAACACAAGGAGCAACAGTAGGATAAACCGTGTTGGAACGTGGTACTGTACAAAGTGTAGTCCCACAGGGATTGGTGGGTCAATATTTGCTCCTGAATGACCTGAATATGGTGGTAACATTTGCAGATGATGCAGAAGTTGGGGGTCAGTTTAGAAAGTTTAACAGTTTAGCAAGATCCAAACAGAATCCAGAAGTGGGTGCTAACCTGGCAACTGACATTTGTATATCCAAATGTAAAGTTGTGCTAGTTGGAAATAGGATTATAAAACAGGACTACTAAATGGTTGAGGCAAAGTACCTTGAAGAGGTTAAGTTCACTATTGATGCCATATGAATATCCTGTAGATGTATACATAATTATATTTGCTGTATAATTTGTTAACTTGTTGTGGTTTTCTTCTTGGGATGCCAGTGTAGATTATTGTATTGATCAGTATATTATAAAATACTTTGATTTCCTTCACAGGTTAAAAAAAATTGGTTTGTATGAGGTGGTGTTTGAACTAAAATGTCAAAAGTGTCAGTTCATGGCTGGAGTGGAGTTGGTTGTTTTGAGCCTCAGAAGATGGCAAGTTGTGGCATCAAGGTCAAACACTAATCTACATTCCTGTGAGATGAGGGGAACTGCCAGTTTGTTCTTGCAGTGGGCACAGAGAAACTGGAGTCAGTTGTGCAAGCGAGGGGCAGGCGGCTGAAAATAGCACGAGGAGCTGGGAGTTCTTGGCTTGCGTACTGCCATTTCAGAAGAAGGTGGGGAGATGTTTTTTACTGTCAGCTGACTGCATGAGACTTGGCAGCAAGCAGCCCCTGAGAGGATGTCCTACCCAGGGCATGTAGGAGGGGCAGCGTCACTTCTGTTTTCTTTGTTTTTTATTTAGTTGTTGTAATGTTGAAATAATTGGGTAATTACAAAACAATGATTGCACAATTAGAATGTCTGTCCATATATAAAGCAGTGGAAACACTTTCACACAACATATGAATATCACTTGGGCTGCCTTTTGCCTTTAGAACAGCTTTTGTCCTTCTTTGAATGCTGTTATACGTATCATTTTGGAGCTGCTCATCGTGGGGTATTGGAACCATTCTTAAATAGGAAACCCTCCCATTTCCTGATAGCAGAAGGAGATCAGGAGGAGGAAATCTATTCCTCACTACATTCCAGAAGCTCCTACATCAGTTAAATTATCTTTCTATCTGGTTATTGGGGTTATCAGGTTTTTGACTTCTTCATGATGTTCATGACACCATTTGTGTATCCATTTAGCATTCTTTTTATAGGCATTACCATTTTAAAATATGAGAAAATCTTAAAGAAATTTACATGTTTACACCATAGGGTACACATTGGACCCTGTGATTCCCAGAGGGTGACTGCCTCTACACTAACCACTCAGCAATGTAGGTTCAAGGCTTCCCCTGGCTCTCACCAGACATAAACTCATACAGATGTAGGGAAACGTATGAGATGACCCATCAGACTATACTGCCAGCCTTTGTGGCCATTGTTTTGAGGTTTTTAAGAATTATCTCCCTATCAGGGAGTTGAAAAGTGTGATCACGTTCATAATGAGCTTTTTTCATTTTGGTGTAGTGTAATTGCATGTACAAAAATGTACAGCCTGTGAACTATGGAACTGCAGGTTCCAAGCTGCAAGAATGTATTAAGTGTCTAAAATCAGATAACCTATTTGTTGTTTAACCTGAATGTACACATATTGGCCAGTAGGGGGAAGCAGAGTGCAGATAACCATGATTTAACAGAACTGGCAGGACAGTTGTGTTGCATTCAAAGTCGAATTATATTGCATCTGAATTTTGGCATGAATTTATCTATTTAGGCACTTATTTATCTAATATTTCCTTGCCTGCACAGTGGATGTCTCTGGTCATTTTTCCATGTACCGAACATTAGCTATGAAATGAAATGTACTATTGGCAAGACTTGGGATCTCCTCTTCTTTGTCCAGAAGCATCCATCCTGGAACACTGGGAACTACATATATCGTCAAACATGGCAACATTTTACATCAGATATGACCAGGGTGTTATGTAGATGTAGAGAGGGGGGGTGTGTCCTACCACACTTTTACAGTTGCGTGTCAACGGGATTAAACTTAGGCGTACAGATGTGGAAGGCTCTTAGTGCCGTCAAACAAACATGGCACTTTGCCCCCAGAGTTTAAAACCTTTAAAAGGTCCGATTACCATATGTAGAGTGAGAGGCGTCACTGTCAGAACCTCCCCTCAGCACACTGAACGACTCACCCACACAAGTCTCATTTTAGTATGGGGTCTTTTACACCAGAGTGCTTCAAATATGTCTGATCTGTTTCTTTTTTGACTTGAATCCACATGCCCATGTGAAATGTTGATTGCAACCAGTCTTTCTTATATATTTATTTGTAAGTTTTGAGGTTTTATGTCTTTTCCCCAGAATTCTGGCATTGAGAAAGCCTTCCTATTCGATGTGGTCAGCAAGATATATATTGCCACAGACAGCAGCCCGGTGGACATGCAGACGTATGAGCTGTGCTGCGATATGATAGACGTGGTCATCGATATTTCATGTATTTACGGGTGAGTCCCAAGAACACCTCCTTACACCTGCAAACAGCACAAACGTGGCATTATATCACCCCAGTCTTGGAGCATTCATTTTCAACGTATGGAAAAAATGCAAGAAACAGAAGGTGGATAAGAGCAGGATTTAGATTTTTTGTCACCTCCAAAATGTGGACATTCTTGTTCACATGCTGGTGTTGGAGGGCCAATGAGGTTCACATTGGCCCTGCAGCAAATGGCTCAGTGTCAATGGGAAAAATAATGGACCATGGAGGTTAAACTCATAAGCCTTATTTTCCTTTAGCATCCTCTCCTGGCCAGCCAGTCATGTTCAGGTTCTTGAAGTAATTCTGTTGACTTTGTGATTATCCATCAGCGTAGGCAGCATGTGAGTGGTGGAGCATCTGCACTGTGAAAATGTCAAAGGATAGTTGCCATGCGAAGCTGAAGAGTGGAGATATGTGCTGGGTGCCATTGATAATATAATTATATTATTATATAGTTAATTTATCTGAATGGGAAAAGGGAAACCAAAAAGGAAACACAGATGTATCTTAATTCAAGACTGAGAAAGTGAATACTGCAACTGAAAACAACTTGTTACAGATTCTCCCCTGCTATTCTCTATAACTTGTTATAGAATTCTCTCTGGTATTTCTTACAAAAACAAGGTTGCAGTACAAGACTAAAAAAACAACCAAAACATGTCAAACACAAGAGAGAGTAAAGGTAGACTGCTGCTACTTTGAACATTTGTGTGGTAGGGCAAACTTTAAAATACCACATGAGCCAGTCCAGAACAGTCTGTCCATACTCCAAAATATTTACAATATCAGATGGTAAATGTAATAGTATTTGTAGACCTGTCAGCCACCCTGTCTGAGCCCTACATTAATATTCATTACCAAACTGTGGAGTGTATCCCCACACTGAAATCCAGTAATTTAGTAGGAGCACCCAGCAGTCCATAGTTTGTTGTCCAGTCAAAACATCAACATTAAATGAGTTTGGGGATAACTTGGAAACCCATTAGTTGAAATGAAATTCTCTGAATACATCTAAGAGTGATGTTTGAATTGAAAATTCTCTCTTCTCTTAGGAACGAGTAATCTCTGATGCAATAACATGTCGTTCTGGTAGCAATTACAGGAACCCTCTTACTGCTGATACACCTGATCAAAGACTTGCTTTCCCCAAATGGTGAACAATTATCTTCCCCACAAATGGGACACTGCATCAACAATTCACAAAACTGTAATTAATATGCACATACCGCATCCACATATTCTCCCCTAGAGGATGCACGTCTTAAGCCTGGCTTGCACAATCCAGCAACCCACGCTTGTACCATGTTTTATGTATGCTAAACGTTGTTTGTTGGGCTTTTTACACAATTTAGTAAACATGGACGACTAATTTATAGTGCATGATGAGGTATTTACATATTTTACAGTTCAATTTTCTCACTGGGAGTTACGGAGATACTGGCAAACAACAATATTCATTGAAATCCCATGGAAGCAATCAAATTTAGAAATATAGGGATATATTTTCAAAGAATACTATAATATTCAGATAGCATGCTTTAGAATGTTTAGGCCCCATAATGTGGCATTGTTTTGTCTAAGATTGTTTTAACATGGTTAAAAACACAATTTCAGACTCAAACATTGGGAGCCAAACTGCATAAACAGCAGTTTCTCAGATGCGTGTGAGTGCTTTGTGCTATGAGCATGTCCATGCAGATTACTGGCCCCCATGTCAGTGCCGTCCCCATGTCCTTGTGTGCTCACGGCTGTGACATGTTCCACTTATTAATCTGTTTGCCCAGCAGTTCATTAAGGATGACATAGCTAAGGACATTAAACTCAGAGTGAGAATGCCAGCCACATAATGTGACATGCTGTCTGTGCTGCTAAATCAATGGGTCTGAAATGTAAATTCAGGTCAGGTCATGACCCGTGAAGTGGTCACTATCTGCAGTGGTACCCGGCCTTGGAGGGGAGGGGAGAGGAGGGGATGGGAGGAGGACTTGAGTCTTTATTTGCTGTGTGAGGTCTCAGAAAAGGCATCTTTTCCATACAGCAAATGGTCAAGTTTACTACCCTTTGTTAGAGTGGCACAATGTTGCTTTCCTAGCACCTTGGACATATTATTGCACATAGATATGCAAGTCACCACAAATACAGATAGTTTTTAGAGAACAAGCTTTTGAACATGTGTCCTCTCAGTTTGACAGGAGATGAGGCGGGGTCACCCTATGACAAAGAGTCAATGGCCATCATCCGGCTGAACAACACCACCGTCATGTACCTGAAGGAGGTCACCAAGTTCCTGGCGCTGGTTTGTTTCCTGAGGGAAGAGAGCTTTGAAAGGAAAGGTGAGCACACTCTCCAGCTGTCTGACTTCATCCCACAGACGGTGGAATGCGATGGGATGATGAATGTAACACTCTTCATCGTGGCATTGAAATAACCAAAATGGAACATTTTTTAGAGGAAAATAATGTGCTGCCCTGGATGTAGAGGACACACAAAATAATCTGTACCAACAATAAAACATAGCACTCATATATGTTAGTCTTTATCAATCTGACATGTCCATTTGGGAATTTATGATTGGCTAATCACCAGCACATTTTAGCTGTGAGAACTGTCATCTGGGTTTGGGTATTATTTGAAGTCAAGTGCATATGGTTTTCTCCATTCATTTCTTATTCTTGTTTTCCAAAAGGCAAAGTTCGAAGCTGGACTACAGTGAGAGACATTGTAGTTATGAATAAATTTGGAGAGGCTGCTTATTCAAATGGAAATAAAAAACTTCATAATCCAGCATTATACCAGCATGTGGCCATCAGTGTGTGTGTGTGGGGGGGGGGGGATGAGTGGGAGGTATTTTATGGGGGCAGATGTGAAAAACTGTTGCCACCCTCAGGAGCTGAAATTTCACTCATGTGGATGCACACACACACACACACACACACACTTACACATTCACGCACGCATACACACACACACATGCACGCACGTGCACACATACACACATGCACAGGCGCACACAAACACACACACACATGCACAGGCGCATACACACACACACAGGCACGCACACAGATTCAATTTCCCTTTTTAAAAGTCAATCCAATTTAAATGGGACTTTTCTTTCCTTTGATTCAAATCACAGTTAGCCATTTTTCTTCTGTAGTTTCTTTCATTGTTACATCCCACACATTCTTACTAAGGGTGAAATGGTACTGCTATTTTGGCCTTCCTTTCATTGTTCAGAACAAAGACGTACAAGACTCAGTAATTGGAATTTGTGATCAAAGGACAGTTGAGTCTAGCGCTGGTTTCATCAGCTGTGCCACGATTATTCCCACTGCACCCAAACTGACTGTGTTGAATGTAATACAGCATTGGACCATATGAAATTACTGTGTGAATAAAAGTATTGGGAAGTATTTGACCATTTGACCACACCTCAAACATGTTCCCCTACAGTGTTAATATTTTCAATATTATAAAATGAGTCTTTCAATAATTTTATGTATAATTTCATTTTTTTATTTATACTATTGAGGTTATTATTCAGAATGATCTGCAAACAGAGAAATTCACAAACCTCAAGTGAGAGATGTTGAGGATATCTCAGAATGTTTTTTTAGATGCTGTCTTGGCCTGGGTCTCTCTTCTGGCTTGAAAAACAGATCATTTATCTCAGTGTGTTCCACAAAGTGTGGTATTTTTAAACAAAGTATGACTAAACCTAAAAAATATAAAACATTCATGAGTATGTTGCATTCATGTTCGGTGAATACTATCTTTTCATTCTTAGGACTGATCGACTATAACTTCCACTGTTTCCGGAAGGCCATCCAGGAAGTGTTTGATGTGCGTGTAAAGGTGCAGAAGTCCCGGAAACTTCTGAGTCAGAGGAGGTGGAGCAAACAGGCCACACCCAATGGGACGCCAGGTCTTCCACACTGACTACTGTTTTCCCTCAGAGAGGCATGAAGCATGGAGACGTTGAGCAAAAAAATGTCCCAACACATCCCGTCACCTCTTAGCTACTGCTACTAGGCTGTACCCTGTGGGGAGGGTTTTGGGGTCAGGTGACACACCACTCTCTCAACCAATAAAATAAAAGGATCCTGTTGGGAGTTAAACATCCTGACAGTCACATTGCATCACAATCAAAATACATCGTCTTTAATGCTACTGACCCTTGGAAAGTTAAGGTAGCATTTAAAATCTCCCTTATTGTGTGAGATGTGTTTTGTTTACTCTTTGAAACATTTTTTTTATTTGATACTTAATTTAACATTTAAATTCCTCTCCTCATTTTTGCCTTGTTGGCATCATGCCCATTTAAAGTAAAATCATTAAGTCAGCAAATACATTGAACCACAGTAGCAAAGTGCTTTGGCCACAGCAGAGATATCTCCCTGCAGCTAGACCATGACAACATGGCAATGATGCCCATCCGACCTTCTTACAGAGTCAAAGCGACCCACCAGAGCCATTTGAATTTCTCAGTGTGCAGATTTGTAATATCTCCTGAACCAATGCGAAATGACTTTGCACATTGACTAGCTAGCTAGTTAGCTAGGTAATGTGAGCAGATACACCCTGTAGAAACCCTAAAGCTGGGTGATAGCATTGGTTGTGGAGATACCTGGGCTGTGATGGTACACATGGGATGTCTGGGGTTGAGACCCCTTGGGAGATCTGTGATTACGCTGCTGCTGGAGGTACTATTATCACCGTCGCTCAGTGCTTATTTCACAGACCACAACCATTTAGATTGAGCAGGTACTCTTTCACGAGGCAGCTATTGTCACAACATTTCTCTGTCTGTGATACTACACTACCAAACCAGAAAATGGCTGAAATTTTGATCTGGGCATGCTGACTGTCTGTTGAAAAATGTGCTATTCTCAACATAGTTGAGAAAGTATTTGCCATGCTGTTCTTCAGTCTTTGTTACTCATGATTAAAAGTATATGCCTTAATTTTAATATATAGAAGCACAGTTGTACCATACTATGCAGTGTGTCTTTCACTTTGACTGACAAAGTTGTTTTCTTTTTGATTTTAATGAAAAAGTAACAGTAATTACATTTTGTTTGTCAAAAGTCAAACTGCAGAGAAATTTGAAAAGCCCTTTCAGTTTTTCACTATTAATTACACTTGATTTTGACAATCATTCACTTTGCAGTCTGTGATTCATCTAAATAAAAACACACCAAATGTATTTATATTTAGCATTCATAGGGCATCTGCATTTACAAACACAGAATACAATGTATCTGTTTATTACTTTACTAATGCACTGCATATTTATTTATTTATTTTGTTCATGAATAAAATAACATGTTTGCTTTTCATATAAATGGATGATTTTGTCTGTAACATTCAGCACCTATTCAAGCATTAAGAAAATGAATGACTGCTGAGTATCTCACATTTCAATATTTTTTTTGTTTCTTGTATTTACTGTAGTTGATTTGCAATGCATTGTTTCACTTATAATACTGCAACCAATGACTGGAAATTTCGAATTGGCAATCAGGGAAGTATGTGAAATTTCCTAAATGAGAAGTAGATCACGTTTTTTATAAACTTATTTTTATATACAGCCATTGTACTTGATTAAACATTTTGGCCAAGTGTGTAGTAAAGAGAAACGCATAAGGTTTTCATTAGAATATAGGGTTCATGTGTAAACAAAAATCTGTATAAAGAACACTGCTGATGTGGAAATGAGGACATAGCAGTCATTACAGCTAGCTACGCTGTAAACTTTTTACAAAAATCAAAATACAAATACAAAACAGAGAAGCTTTTTCAGTGTTTCAAACAGCTCTGTTTTGCTGAAAGAAATGGATATCTGATTGCTTCAGATTTATCCCAACCCGCTTCTGCTTTTAAACCTACCTCTTGAATAGACCAAATATTGACTTTGTATCATTGATGGTTCCAGTATGTTTCTGTGGTTGAAGTCGATATTTCAGAGTTCAGACTGAGTGTTTTTCCCATCCTACAAATAATAAATTGTAAGTTCTCATTGAGCAACATTCATATTTAAGACAATGAAAGGTTAGAACGCTAAGTAAAAGACACTGAAGCAAAGCATCATGATACTCTCTGTGTTTTACTTACTGGTCATTTATGCTGCTTTATTTGTCGGATAATACTTTTGTGCTCCCTCCCTAGAGAAGATGGGCAGAATGTCAGAATAGTCCACTTCATAAAAAGCACACCTGTTAAATTTGCCTCAACATTCTAAATTAAATTCTAAATTAAATTTACCAATCAGAAAAATGTACGTAGGAAATAGTATTACATGGAAGTTACATAAAGGAAATAAAATTTATGTAATCTCTGGATTTCATTTCTAGATAATGCTTTTTGTTTAATTAGTTGAGTGTACATTTAATGTGAATCAGATCCAGTTTCTTCTTTCAAATATGACATCTGGTGCCACAATTCATGTTTTGGGGAAAAAAACAAACCTTAGAAAGGCATTGGAGATTCTAGATCTCCAATAAGTTGCTGGCTACAAACGCTAGATTTCAGTTGAATAGTCTGTCATGGATAGCCATCGTACATTTACGCTGATTAGCTGCTGAGGAGGTTTTCTTTAGCAAATATGTAAGTCTGTAGTATTCTCTGTCGCTCTTGGTGAGCTGAAGGTTGGCAGATGTCTTCATTCCCCAGGAGGTGAGATAATGTGATATTGTTATTGACTATTTTAATCTAATTAGTATGTAAGTGGCATTGTGGGGTGTGGAATGATAATACTTGCCACACCCCTGCATGCATGTCAGGCCTCAAATTGGTAATATTTAATTGTTTGTTGGTAAGCAAAAGCCCCCCTTGCAGAATATGATGCGGGAAATAGAAACATTTGTACGCACAGTTTGCTGGATCTAATCCAAAAGTAAGGTTCAAACTTTGGAAAGGGGTGCAAAATGTCACTCTCTCTCCGTACGTCACAGCAATCATCGCACATGGTCACATTACTCGATAGCCATCTTGGGTATGCATAGTATGCATTCTGTCTGAAACCAAATCTCTTGATCTGCTGCTTATATTAAATAAAAGTTGGACAGAATTTAATCCAGTTTGTTGTTCATACAGGTTATTGCAGAAATTTGTAATTTTCAAATGTAACTGATATTTTAAGATATTAGTAAATAAATCGTATATTTATTTATAACAATGTGAATAGCAAAAAGGGTTTAGGTGTTTAGTTTCTTAGTTTGCTGGTAGATGTGGTCGGTGGTGGTAGGGCAGGGTCAGCAAACCCCTCCCTCGAGTTTGAACAGTCTGGCTCTTACATTCAGCTTGCAATGTTGGCAGGACCGCTGTGTGTCTTTTAATGGATCCCAGATGGACCTCAGAAAAGCCCATGGACTGTCTTTTATCTGTGTTTTCTCTTTCTAAAGGAAGATGAAAATTAGCAGGTATTAGCTCATGTACCCTTGAACAATGTCAGTATTTCCAAAAGATTCTATCAAAAATAACTAGACAACTAATTCTTCCATTTCAGGCTGAAAAGAAAAGCACCAGATCTTAGCCTGCTAGGCAGTCATAAGGATGAATTTACATCCCTGGAGAACCAACGTGTCTTACGAGGTCGCCAATTCTTACATAATCCCGTCTCCTTGCTGGACAAACCCTGAATAGTCGGTAATGCAGACTAACGTGTGTTACGTAAGACAATTTCATGTTCAGAATTATAATCTCTTACACACTGCTGCAACCAAAACCCAGCCAGCAAAAACCTGCTGCAGGAGCGGGATCAGTCTGTGGACTGAGGCCTTTTACTGTTCCCTCCAGTTCAACGTTGTTTGGCATCTTCTATTCAGAGGGACAAATCGTGCTTCATTATACAGGCTAACTCCCATGGTCAGACAGGTGCTTGCAATCTGTCAGCATAAACTGTATTACTAGTGGTGGACTGTACCATGAAACAGTAGGCTGCAACATTAATGTACATATCATTTACTTTCATAGCTGTCTTTTGAGCTTCATTATTTTGTCTTTGTTCACCATCGATTAATATTTTGCTACCAACATTAACAAATTGCAATGTAAATTTTACTCACTTCATCAAAGATCAGAATTCATCATGTAAAGCATTTTTTCTGAGATGTTCTGTTAATTTGATTGGTTAAATAGTCCTTAGCTTTAGATTTACTGTGAGAGTGTACTCAGAAATCATTGGGATCTCAGTAGAACATGTATCATTATTTTTTCTGCACTTGTTTCTAAACAGCACAGCTCCTATTTCACTTTATCTTTTATGTGCTGTTTGATGCTGCTCTCCCCTTTCTTCATGTTAAACACTGTTGACTCTTGCATAATATGCTCTTAAGCAAAAATGCTAAGATATATCCCTTTATCTGATTTTGAAAGTATTTAAAGTTTGTTATATAAATGGAAAGTGAGGTTCAGTTTTTGTTTCACTAATGCAGGTGTTGAGTAAGGAACTTGTACAGTGCAATAGTATGTGCTACGTCCTATTTCATATTGGTTTGCTTGATAGATCAGTCCATAACTTTGAGGTCTGTATCTCTGAGGTTCTTCCTTCACTGTGAAAGACTGAGATTATGTGAAGCACAGTGTAAATGCAGTCCAATGGGTGGCAAATGAATGGCATGCATCATAGATTCATGCATCACAGTAAAGTGGAATTATGCATTGGGGTAGGATAGGAATTAATCCCTCCCAAATTGAGCAAATGAAGGCATGATTATAAATTATTCTTACTTTAGGTTGCATTGCAATCCCATGCTTTAAGAATAACATGCGTGATCTCACTAGGCCTCCAACTGGCAAACGCTTTTCTCAACAGTAAAATTAGTCTAACTGTGCCAATAACAAGGCCGCCAAATTTCACAACTTTTAGTCCCAAATTATCCACTTGTGACACATTCCCAGATTTTACGTCATATCACATCGATAGTCTTCCTTAAGAGGATATCCTCGTAATGTTTGGCAACATTGTTAGATACTTTGGATTTAATATGAAGCAGCATTAAGGTCAACAGAGCTTCTGCTGTTTTTTCCGGTGCTACTTTAATGTTGCTATATGGCATCTACCTCGGTTTGCTTTCTGTCAGGTTGCTTGGAGATACCATCTTGAAATGGGTAAAATGCATTTAATATTCACTGACAATCATTCTCACACAAATCTGCATTTGTGAAAAAGAGGGTGAGGATTCTGAGTTTAAAAGAGCAATATAGGGAGAACTGCCCTTGAATATAAAGACCTAGGACTGATGTTATTGTTCATGTGAACATTACAGCCTTTTAAATGGTGGTAATAATTGGTGATAAACATGTAAACCTGAGGGGATCCTACATCATCTTTAATATCATAACCCCAAAGTTTTTGTAATGATTATTCAGGAAGCCAATAGCTAATAGAGGCAGTACAGGAAATCGAGTTGCAGAGGTATTTCAAAAGCACCTATGGTCAGATAAGACCTTAAATTCACTTAATCTAGCTCTACTAGATTACATAAATACTGCTTACAGAAAGAAACAAAAACATGTGTGCAATCTAGGCTAAGTATGTGCAGTGATTTATTGTGCATTAAAGTTCAATAGAAGAAACCACAGATGTCAGCGCCTCTGCATTGCAGGAAAGCTTTTTGGAGTAGAGCAGTAACCCACGCTGCAAATCCTCTGCTGTGTTCAGTTAGCCTTTCATTTGGGGAATGCCTCTGGGGATTAATCTGCTTTATGTGTCTCACTACTGTGTGTGGGGTGGGAGGGGGTGCGTGGGGTGGTGGGGAGGGTGTTGAGATAGCCCAAATCATTAAATTCTGATTAAAATACTCGAGTATTTTCCACACTGTTAAAGTGTCTGCATTAAGTTGTCTCCTCAACAGTAATGATGGGTGACTCATGTAACCCGGGGTTCCTAAAGAAGCAATAAACTGCCAGGGGTTGGAAAACCTCATACAGTATGAATGTATTGGTTCGACAGCTCTGTATCAAATTTTTGTTGGAATGGACACTCCCCTATATTTGCTATATTCATGAGGTTTAATATGACTTGGAAGAAGCCCCCAAGCTCTCATCTCAGGAATCACATGAGATAGCTTCCTCTGGATGTCAGTGGGAGAGACTTGGGTGAGTCATGAGTTAGGGTGGGAGAATGGGGAAACTGGGAAAATGACCATTTCTCCACCACAGTAACTTTTGCTAAATTTTCAAAAATGTCTTGAACATATGAACTATTTATCTGAACAGATCATACATTTAGGAAAGAACCAAGTAATTACAGCATTCACACAGTGCCTGATGAGTACCTCAAAACTTCACAGCCAGGGAACTTGAGCTCTCAAGGGGTAAGTATGTACAATCTTGATACACTGTGAATAAGGAGACATTCATTTAGATCTGAACTGTGAGTCCTCTTTAATTACAGTATACACATATCACATATACTTTCCATGTATATGTGTGTGTGTGTTACTGAATATATTTGTTATATTAAGAGTGCTGTGTTATTATTACATGTAGCCAGAATTACTGTTGATATTTTTTCTCTTTTCCTAGAAACTAAGAATTCTGGGATGTGCTGATTCTATTCTGCAACACTGACAACAGCTGTCAAAGATCCTTCAAATCTGACGCACATTCCCCTTCCACCAGCGGCTCATGTAATCAGTAACGACTGAAAATGTAGTCTTTGCATGGATTAAAAAAAATTGTATTTGAAATTTGAAGTCAAGGGGTTAAAATTAACAGATGTTTTCTGTGGTGGAGAGCACATCACGTGTGTCTTAATGCTGTCACACATTGTAATTAACTGACCCTAATAACTTCCTTACGTAAGACTATGTTTGAGCCATGTTTGTTTGAACTGGGCTGAGCTTGGGGGGGCATGCAGCAGGATATTACCCAGTTTTAACTGAAGACCCTCATCTGTTGCTCTGTTACAGCCCTGATCAGTGGGGTCTTTGCTGTGAAACCCAAGCTTGATCATTTCTGTTTAATTCTGCCTATGTGTTTGAGGCACACATTGAAGATGGCACAGCTATATTGGTAAATCTCCAATGAAATCATCCGTTGGTTGGATTAAGTACCAGTGCACACTAGGTTCAGGTCATTGGTGGGGGTGTTTGATTGCAGCTTCAAAAGAAGCATCACAGTTTGAAAGCCAATGAAAGACTGACATCATTTCTTTTTGTGCAATGTTTTCCACCATGTGATGAGGGCTGCACACTGTGAAAATATGGAATAATATACTAAAAATAATATCCATCGAAAAATATCAAATTAGATCATGTTCAACAATGAGATCCACTTGTACATGCAACTATTTTAAAAGCATCACTCATGTTTTAAAGTTGAGGAGACTTTGGTTAAAAAAAAAGTTTCAAATTTATAGATCCCGAAGAGTCTCTGACTTCAGCTGGAATGATGCAAGTCCATGAAATCACAGCCAGAAGGATCTGGAGGGGGAATGGGCTAATGGCATAATCCAACAGCGTGAAATCTATCGCAAAACCAGATACCTTTCTTTGCTTTCATCATCAACAAACTTCTTGGTGACACTTTAACCGGCTGTCTCTCTTTCTCCTGCGATGATTAGCACGCCCCAGTTGACAACGTGTGCCTCAGTCATGCACCGCAGAGCAACATTTTGTCATTTTAACAGTGCCATCTTCCATGGTCTGATACAGTGACCCATGGGCTATGTAATCTCCTGTGGAATTTCCTGTACACCTCCTGCAAGGCCTGTCCAACAGAATGACTGCACAATCTGAGCATAAGAATGAGGCCAGAGATTGAGGGTTCAGGCCCCATGTCATTACGAACTGTCAACACTGGTGCACTGAGCAGCGGGAAACATCTGCTGTCATTTTTTGTTTTCATTTCAAACATGATGAGTAAAAAAAAAAAAATTTTAATTTTGTTTCTGCAACACAATATAGCACAGTATTAAATCGCATGTAGGCATCTTTATGAAAAGAGGCCTTGAGATCAAAAGACTTAGATTAAATGTGTTCACACTTTTAATGATTTGTGTAAATCCAGCATGAGAATTTAAAGCTTTTCCTGCGTTGTCAGTAGTGGTGTTGCTCAATGTATTCAGCAGTATGTCTTTGCATGGCATATGGGGTGAACCCCTGAAGAATGTGATTTTCAGTTTGGGGTCTGTTTGGGCAGGGCTGTCTCTTTTCTCAGGGTACCCTTCGTCTTCCTCCAGCATTGTACCATCAGTCCCTGCTTCCCTCATCTCCCTCAGTCGCACCTGACTCTGTGTCTCTGTCTACATACTGTTTAATCACAGTGAGCCTCTTTTACATCATATCAGAGTGTAACCGGCACTGCAAAAACACCACACCCTCCCAGTGACTGTTCTGTGCTGTGCAGGATTCCAGCTGAGCTGTTATTTAGACTATTCATTTATTCTTTTTGTGATTCACATGACATCAGCACTCAGTTTATGTGGACAGCTCTGAAATTTACATGGAACTGAGTGACTGCAGAGAGGGAGTTCAGTTCACATTTCAGTTATTCATTCTGTAACATCAGCCAATTCTAAACTGAGTAGTAAAAAGCTATCAGATTGATATGGGTATAGAAGAATGGATAAAACTCTTTAAGACTGTTTCAACCAGTAGACCAAGCACTTATATTTTCATTGTTCAACTACTCTAACACAACTTAATTGGTTGCATAAATATTATGATTGGCTAAACCACAAAACAAAATGTTTAATCTTGTACCCTTTTCACCCCTAATCTAACAATGAACTTAAATGTTGACAATTTTAACTGTGCTAACCGGGCATCTGGCCAAACGTTTTAAAAGGAATCCCACAGTTACAATGTGTGAAGCTCATCCAATGTTGCATGATATATTTTAGTGTCAGTTTTGCTATAGCCTCCAGATAAAAATTGGCCTTCATTTGTTCCATTTTCAATTTTGAAGCCTCATTCAGGCTCCAAGTATGTCATACTTGGGTCAAGTATGGGTCATTTAGGTATGGGTCAAGTATGTATCTCTAATGGTAACTGACAGCAAATGGCTTTCTACCAATTGTATTCCATAATATGAGAGGAAAAACACAATTTTAACAAGCAGAACAAGTATTTTCTTCTTCTGGTTCATAATCTATTGTGGTTAGTGAGTGAGCTCTCTCATCTATTAAACTGATGAGGACAGGTGTAGAAAGAGCTTGGCCTGCCAAGTGTTTGAAGTTTGTATTCTCTGCAACCACCACCACCCCCCCATTCCCCACCGCTCCCCTACCTTGGAACTGAATAAGCCTGTTCTCTTTCTGTTTTTTGGCTTTGTTGTGTGTAAGACTTCAGAAGTTTGCCTTTCCTTGCAACGAATTACTGTATGCCTGCAGGAAGTTATGTTCCTCGTCTATCTGGTTGTTTTTTACCTGTACCCCAATTCACCAGTACTTTTGGGGAAACTACTCTTTTTGAAGGTGCCATCTTTCATATGAGTAACAAAAGTAAGTGTCACTTCAATTCTTATTATTCCACAGCACTTGTTGCAAGGAATGAGAGTGTCAACCACAGTTGAACTGAGAAGACTGTTATTAGCAGTTAAATTAGAGACTGTTTATTCATTTTTCAAAACTTATTTCCCTAAAAGAATAAACTGATGATTTATATGAGACAAATTATCAGTACACCTGTCCTCAGATCTGCTCTGCATGGTAATTTCAAGTGGATTCAAATATTATTTAATTGAAATATTCCATATATAAAAATATACAAAATGTAATGCTACTATATATTGTATGTAAGGACCCTACACAAGAAAACTGTCTTTTTTTTTCAAAGAATAGTCACATTTCAACATGGCTTTAACAGATTTGAGAGGTTTTTATTTGACAGAGAATCATCACAGGAGTCTGTCCTTAAAGAGGATCGTTAAATCCAGGCTTAAAAAAATACCCTCAGTTATGTAACTCAGTTGCTTAACTTGACAGACTGCTGTCTCCCACATAAAATGCAGACTGATTTCATTTAATGCTGAATAACAGTTTTTGTCATCGTTTTTTTGTGTTCTTTGTCAGTATTATTCCAAACTAATAGCTCCAATCTGATTCAAGCCAATGAAAGGAGAGGAGGAGGGGGAGAGGGACTGGGGAGGGGAGGGGGGGGGCGGGGTTGGGGTTGGGGGTTTGGTAAGATCCTCTGCTTATGCTCCAGAAGAGAGGAATGGTCTTGCCAAAAAAAAGTGAGATTAATCTGATTATAGCCTTTCGGCATTTACTCTCATCCCAGTGCATGTACTGTGTGTGCTTTCAGTTTGTTTTGAAGGGGGATGGGGGTGTGTGGTTTAATGCTAAAGGAAAGGCAGGCCAGAAGGAAATCTGCTAAGGTACTGTACATTATAGAAACCACGTTGCAAAAAAACACAAAGGGCTGTCGACTTGACAAAACCATTTAGATTCAGAGATAATCAAAATATTAACTGTGAAAGTAAAACATGTACATTTGTGAATCTCAGCCATTGTTTGTGTACGATAAGAACTACAACACCATGCAATAATGAACGAATGTATTATTAATACAAGAAAATGATACATGAATAAAGAATACATTCTGCACTATAAATAAAATACAAGGCTTTGCTAATCTTAATGATTACAGGCTTCTTGACAGATTCTCCGCAGCTGGGGTTGCTGTTGATTTGGTTTTTGATCTTGTTAATTATGTGAGCACACATCAAAGTGGCTCATTTTTTAGTGCAGCGCTTAGTCTACATTTGCATTTTTCATTATTAATATTTATCTTTTTTTTTTTTTACTTATTCTGAGTAAACACTCAAATCCAGAGTGACTTACAAAACTAATATTTTCAAGAGCATTTAAATACATACAACTGGGGAAACAAAAACAAGATTAGATACAGATCAGTGGAAAGTAAGTACAAAAAGTACATCAATGTAACTCCAGATACACTGCATACACTCTCTGTTAGCCTGTACAGAACTATTCCAAAGAGCTGGCTAAGGACCAAATTATTGATTAAAATAATTTGAACTTACACTAATATGTGCCACAAACACTTAGTAAGCACTAAAAAGTGCTACCCATACTTCCCTGGATTTGTTCTAAGAAATTGGCCTGTGTTTCTCCCCTGCCATCATCTCATTCCCTAATTTTCTCTCCTCAGTTTTGTGTCACATGAAAAGGAAAAACCCCAACAACTCAAAGCATATATAAAATTATTTCTGTGACTTCAATACTCTTTGCCTAAAAACAGCATACTCAAAGAATATATAAAGCCTTCATTTGATGCTGATAGGTACTTCACATTTACTCGTATACAATTCTCTAAACATTACATTCAATGCAAACAAAGACAATATAGCCTATTAAACTGGTGCCAATGCAGAGAAATTCACAATGAATGCATTCTGTACATTTGTACTCTAATGAATTTCATTACATTTAGGTATTTAGCAAACACTCATACCCAGAATGACTTACAAAAGTGCATGCAATGCGCTAGCATAAAAGACAGAGATGACACCAAGTTGTCAGTGCCACAGCCGACATAAATAGTTCTTGCATTAACCTCGCATTAACCTTGGTACCTAGCAGGTACTTAGAGAGGGACTGGTTCATGCGTCTGAATACATCATATGAAGTCAGTAATATTTTCAGAGGTTGGGGTTACATCTGTCAATATGTGGTTTAAACAGATGGGGTTTTTTTCAGTTTCCAGTGGAAGAGTGATGGACTGCACCGCTTTTATTGTGACAGGAAGCGAACTCCACCACTGGGTAGCCAATGTAGAAAAGAGAAGTGGGAAGGGAGGGTCAGGTGATGAGAGGATCAGAGCAGAGTGGTCTGGTAGTTTTTAAGAAACACATTAGTGAGTTCTATGAAATAATTTTATGGTAAAAAGAGTTTTATAGATTACACTTACTGTATGTAACTATTTTTGCGAAGTCCTTTTTAGATATCATAAAACCGTAATGAGATGTCATATACAGACCAGAATTCAGTCTAACTGCATTGCTTTTAACTTTAAATACTACATGTTTACATCATGGACGCAAAATATTGCTTAAGTATCACCCTGGACATGTATCATTTATTCATACAAACCATAAGTGTTATACATTAAGAAATGTTCAGAATATGAAGTTTAAGCATTTTGACCAAGGCTACATAATCATCTGGGGATCTGAACCTTTAACGCTCTTGTTTAAATGTCTTCCTCTATGCCACAAAACGGACAACACAGCTGCCCTCCTTTACGCATTAGACAAACCAATTTCACACGGAAAATTATAAATTTGATAGTATTGAAAGTAGTATTGATAGTATTGAACGGTTGATTATCAAGAACCTTGTATTTCCACTATGTACTGTAATAAACCCACGATTTGTTGTAATAATAGATGTCGTACAAAGTGTGCCGCACGCACATTATTATGACTACCCTAATGCAAAGGAAGACATTGTTTACTAGGTCACCATTTATAAATACATTGACGCAGCAAGGCATCAGTTGGTTTTATTTTGGGGAAAAGAGCAGAGGTAATTATTGCATTGCAAAGAAACCCATGGATTTGTATCATGTTAAATGGAGATTATGACCAAATGGCTTTTCAAGTGGGTGTGAAGTACCCTGAGGACAAATGTATTTAACTAATCCTCGGTTTTCAGAGTGCCGACTGGCATCTGTGTAAAAATCCGAGCACAATACGTCAGCTATTGGCTGCTGATGACCCGAAAAGTGGTCAGAGGAAAGGGCGAGTCGCCTGTCAATTCGAATCCCTCGAAACAGCTGTGCGCTTGCTGACCAATCAGGCAGCGAGCAAGTCAAGCAGATTTGAGTGGAAAACATATCAATCCCGCGTTTTTCATATAGGGGCACAGACAGCTGCAATTACGATGGATGTGGCACCGCGTGTACTGCTTTGTGCGACAAGATGAATCGATATTTAAACTGCTGCGGACTGGGACTAAATGGGGAGCTCTTAGTGTCATCCGTGGAGTTTTAAGTGTTTGCGCATAATGCCTTATTTTACAAAGCTGTTTCTTCTACTCTTTTGCCTGATCATTATTGCTGAGTGCCGAAAGCATAGAACCAGGAGGAGGAGGTGGACCGGACCCGTGGAATCCCACAAACATGCAAAGTAAGTATACTGAAACATTACCTATGATTATGGGGGTGACATTTGGTGAGTGACACAGTGTTTACACATGCCACCGTTTAGTGCTTGTAAAACTACACATGACTACAACATTGTCGTCAGAAATGGTAGCAGTAGTTTTACAAGTTGTCCAGTAGCAGCCTTTTTTATTTTTTATTTTTTTTTTTACAAACAATTATGGACTGTAGAGCTTGGTTTGTACGTTGTTTGGTTTCGGACATTCATATACGATGTTTCACGATTTTTATGTTTACAGTTAATCGTAAGAGGTGATGAGATGCCAAACTGTCCTCTTCGCTTGTGGTGCGCGAGGCAGGGACGGCACGTGAACCGGGTGGTTGTTTCAATCCTTACAGTCGTGTTGAACGATTCTTGAACATTTGCGCCTTCCACTTAACAATGGTGCCATTTGCAAGTTTATTCACATAGGAAAACGGGATGTGTCGTATGTCGCAGATTGTAGACTTGTACATGTTAATACTGATCGTGCTAATCTGGCAATGGTGTCCAAGAGTTTTGTTGATGTTTTTAATCTGATTATTATAACGCAATAGATTAACATGACTAATAGATTATAGGCAGCTGCCCTTGCTTTTTACTACATACTATCTCTTTAATGCATGGGGGAAATTTAACTTCATTATTATTTTTGTTTAGTTGGATAAACTGATTATACATCATACCGTTGCAATATAAAATAAGTAATGTTTTTCCCTGTAACTGATCACTGAAGATGTGCAAATGTGTGCGTGTACATATTGGGGGACTTATGCTAAACAGGAGACCAATTAAGAGGAAAAAAAAATATGCACACAAAATATGTGCGTGTTTTTTATATGGCAATAGAATACTGATTACACACTGATTAACAATTCATGTTGCTCAAAAATGATAGCTGTGAAAACTGTGCTGAGACTATTCTTTACGGTATTTGGTCTATCTTTTACTAGATACACTTTGGCTACATTATAACAGAGTCCACACAAATCACTTTATTGGCACCATCTACCACTGCGATTTGTATGCTTACTTTGGAATCATTTCTGAAAAGACTTTTGCCTCTGTTTACCTTCAGACCAAGCATTTAATACAACCCTTTGAAGTTTGTGATTGGGCAACCTATTTCTACCACTGTTTGAACACCACTGGCTTTTTTCCGTAATGAGCTCCACCTGGAGGTAGACAAGGTTTAATATGAGGAACTGTAATGACTGCTAGAATACCAGCCTTTGGTCGATGAAAATAGTTTATCAAATCCATAGCTAAAATATGAAATGAGGGATTCTGTACATTGCTGTGCATATCCATATACGGTAAAGATCCACAAACGCTCCTTGTACATAGCTCTTCAAGAACAGAGTATTCAGGCTGAAGTATCATCACTTTCTTGACATAGACAGTTGTTTTTTCCCTGTAAATAGTCTTATGTGAGGAGAAGTTTCTCTAAGTGGACCTACTTGAAAAAAATGATCAAAATTATTATTGTTAAGCATTCTGAGATGGGAGCGTGTTCCCCTTCTGTGTATTTCCCCGTATCTTTAGAAATCCCACTCTGCTTTCAGTATTTGGTGATCTGCACCTGAAAAATGCATTTGAAAAATGGTTATTTAACCCTGGCTGTGAAGAGAGCCAAGGAAATCTAAAGCTTTTTCTCCAAGGAAAGTAGTCATCGTCTTAATTGGAACAGTTAAACATCCCTCTTCATTTCTGAATGTGCATGTAAGTTTGTGGATGTTCTGGAAAGTTTTGGCTGAATTTTCACAAGGTAGATGTTCTCATAAATGATCTTAATCAACAGTATAGGACTTATTCAGCAATTACGACAGTTGTGGAACAATTAGACAGTCTCCTCTACAAAAATGAATAAATGACAAGACATACAAATACTGCTGTCTTTATGTGCCATTGCTTAGTAAGATGGGACTTATACGGAATACACAGTTACATATTGTTTGCAGTAAATGACCATGGCTGCGCAGCTATAAATAAATTGTCCTCTCTTTACAGCACTTTAGCACCGAAGACCCCAGACGTGACAAAAACACGCAAGCTGAAAACAGAACACTTGCTGAAGGTGGACGATCATGATTTTACCATGAGGCCAGCATTTGGAGGTAAGGCTATTACATTTAAAGCCACTAAAACAAATTATTACAGTAAGTCAGCTGAATATGTACTATGGCTTGAGAATGTACGCCATGTATGGGATTGCACAGGTGCAGCAGAGTTATCTTTTTTAATGATCAGGTTTGGCATCCAGAGATGGGCATCCTGGCTGAAACATGCTTACTTTTGCAGCATGAATGAAGAATTGGTAGTATGAGGTGACCCCTCTCCCCATTCACCTGTACATGTGGTTCTTCACATCTAATGCAAGTTCAACCTCACGCTTCTGTCAGTTTGTGTGTTGGTTAACTATGCAAACAAACACTGGAACTGCTCACTTTGTCACTGGTCCTTTGTGGGTCATAAAGCAGATATAAATATATATGGCACATAAGTAAAAATCATTGATAGCACATTCAGGGGATGCATGTATGTAAAGCACTCCTTTTTGTGAAATGAAATGGAATCCTGATCTAGCAAGGGTGGACAGTGGGCTGTAACAGACAAATTAAGGATTTTCTAACTTTAGGGAGAAGTGGTATAGTTGAGGGCATACAAAAGCATATGGAGTATACCCACCTAAACTTTTGTAGTTATATAGCATGCCAAACCAGTATCTTTATTAGCATTAATACAGTTGGGCTCCTTGGACAGTATGCTCACCTCTGCAGTTACCACTACATCACTGGGAGGATTTGGTTTCAGCCTGCAGGATTTCCTCCATTGTGTCATGCTCAAGTAGGTCTGTTGGGGTCATTAGTTCTCCTGCTTCAGAGCTGTATCAGCAGGGGTCCTCCAGAACGCTGACCAACCAGCTCACCTGCTGGGCAGCAGAATGAAAAGAAAAAAAGCAAAGCATCATGTGAAACCGAGGGTGCCCGTTTGTGTTCATATTCTTTCAAATGAATAGAAGATGGGATGATCAGATTACAAGTACTACTGGGAATTTGAAGAAAAAAAAAAGAACTGGGAAATAGGAATTTGTATGTTACAGCATTGTGTCTAATAAAATGCAGTATTACTGTTGGAAAAAAAACTACATTTATATTTCTGATGAATGCAATTAAAATAGTACAATATTAGAAATAAAAAAAGACTGTTATGCTTTGTTTATACTTTTAAACAGAAGTTTTTTAAAACGTATTTGCTGTGACATAGTATGGTACAGCAGACTCCCTGTCATTGATGCACAGTAAATCTTACAGAGGTTAGCGAAGTATGCATGAGCAGTGCTCTATAGATCACATCTGTTTGTGTTTATCTATTTGTTTACGACAGGCTCGTCCTCAGGATGGCCTTTTAGCTGACATTTACATATTACCAGTTTGGACATTTTCTGAAGTGATTTACTTAAGAACGTCTTTCAAGAAATTCCATCAGGAATGTGCAATTCAATTGACTGTGCACTTGTACCATAACATGAGATATAATATCAGCTTTGCTGTTGCTGTCCTCCAGCATTGCCAATTAAAATGAGATTTTCATGTGGAAATAATGGTTTAAATGATGCAAAGGGGAAATTTTGTTTGACAGATCAGATATGTTTTCAAATATAGACTTTACAGCGCAATCAAGATCAATCTGTGATCTCTGCTAAATGAGTAAAATCTGCTTGAAGTGGTCCCAGAGTGTTGATGGTGATAATGCCGTGTGACTAAGGGATCACCTTTGAGGACACAGAGCTATCTTGCGAAAAGTGACCAGTAATTTAAAACTTAATTCCACAGTTTCTTGGAAATCAAAGACAAATCTACTGGCATTTTTTTAGTTTAAAATATGAAGATAACAACACAGTTCCAAGTAATATATTAAGCATAACCCATGAAGATTTTGATCAAATAGCCAACATCAATTCAATGCTGGGCTTAAAGAAAGGGGTTTAGCTAGGCTGCTAGGTTTAACAGCCTGCTAAAGTCAACCAGGTAGTACCCGGGGCTGTGACTTATCAGTTTCTGATCTTTGTTAGTATTAACTGAGGCAGAGAGCTGTATGTGGTCATGTCAATTCAGTCATACAGCTGGCCAAGGATGAGTGGGTATGCAGCATGGTTGGTGAATTGCAGAGTGAATAGAGGAGACCATTGGGTGTACATATGTCAGAGAACATTACCAGTGTGATTGCCCCAGTGTTGACACTGCAGAACAGGACAATGCAGTGAGAATTGCTTATTGGGAGTCAGATAGGGAATAAGAGAAAGAACCACCACAGGTATTCACTTGGTGTAATTTTGATCATAGAACCACCTAGGTATGACATGTATGACATCCCATATCAAGCTCAAATGCACCTGTCAATCAAAATATAACTAGAAGTCAGCAGGAGACTTCTGATCTGGTCCCAAGGAACTCAAAGTTCCCGTTGTCTGAAGATAAGCCAGGAGTGGTCCCATCTTGAAGAGCACCATCTCACTTGGATGGCACAATTGTATCTGAGCATTTCAAAGGGTATTTTAGATGCAGGCTGTTCTATTCTTAACTTCATCCAATTCATGTCCTCCGCCCCCCTCTTTTTAAAATGTATTGGGAAGATTTTTCTGGAGAAAGCCTTTTAGAGACGCAGGCTTAAAAGCAAGCAGATCCTATGTCCTAGAGCACATTGTACAGAAGTCTATAGGAGTTTTCCCTTTGATAATTGCATGGATGTTTGCTCAGATTTGCCAGGCCACATATGCAGTTATAGATTAATTGAGAAAGAATTCCTAAGCCTGCTTGGAGAGAAGCAGGAGGACTGGAGTGGCATTAAAATATCAAATGAGAACTTGCTCAAGGCTCCCTTTGAATCTGTCATGGGGGAAAGACAGGGGCTGCATCCCAGAATAGAAAACTATATTGAAATTTGGATTGTCTGCATAATTCAGATGCTTTTTTTTTTTTTCAAAGGGGGCACACAGCAGCTTTCAAAAAGCAACGGTGTGAATTAATTCACAAAAAACAATGCTGCCGTTGTTTGAAGTTATTCTCTGAATTTCCTTTTCCTTTCAGCCGCAGACGTGCAGTGGAACTAATGAAAGCCACTTTTTTTGTTTTGTTTGGACTTTCTTGCCTGTAAGAGGATTTATGAGACGAGAGAACATTGGTGGGCTCAGCAGGGAGTCACAACAAAGTTGGAAACCGACGTAACATGATTCTTGATTGCTTTTGTGTCTTTGTCCTCCATATTTCAAAGTACATGCTTTTGGGAGGTCCGCTACAAAGCTTTAATTGCATGAACGGATTTTTTGCTGTTTGATTGGCAATGCTCGATAAACTTTGTTAGCTTTTTGGAAAATATAATAACGATGTTACAGTGGTGCAGTGCTTCCGTGTTCCCTTTCTGCTGCCACTATGTGATAATTGGCATGTCAATTGATTTGACAGTTTGTATATTATATAAATCTGTCACTTTGTGTAAAGGAAGTTCTCTTCTCATATAGTATTCCTTCTGTGGATATTTCAAAAATGCTTAATAAATAACTGTAGGTATTTCAGGCATAATGTGTCTGTCTGTCTCAGTGCACTGATCTCTGCCTGAAGTACCAAACCTATCAGAACATTGCAGCTTGTGTCTGTGTATTTGCATTTTTAATAAAAACATTGGGTGCACTTTAAAAATGAATAAATCTGGTTAGACTGGTTAGACTGAACTTTTTGGTTGCTTTCTATAGAGAACAGCTGAGTAGTAGAGGACAGTAACCTGAATGCTGCCAGACAAATAAACTGCTCTAGTTTATTTATAGGGCACTTCCACTGTCATAACTATGCTTAACATGTGGGCTGACAGGTTTATGTGTACGTATATATTGTCATGAGTTAATCACATATGCATCTGGGTGAAAGCGTACACATTTTACTGCGATTTCGTAGAATATCCCCCAAAAGCCATCCCATCAATGGGATTTCTTTTAGGAGGGAGAGCTAGTGTCTAATGCATGATATAGCTTTAATCTGTAAAGAGATAACTGGCCAGAGGTTTAGTTGGTTGCTAATCCGTGGAGAAGGGAACCACTCCGCTGTCATTTACCGTAATGGATGAGATCTGCGCGCTGCTGTGTCTGTTCAACGTGACGTGATCGTGTGCTCCATGCAAATACGACGGATTTGGTCACATTTAATGATGGCAGGATAATGTGAAATTGGTGTGAATCCCAATACAGTAGAACCTCAAAGTTAAGAACAAACAGGGAATGGAGGGTTTGTCGAAATCTGAAATGTTCATAACAACTGTCATCTCCATTACTAACATCATCTCCATTACGAGAACATTTTTGAGGAATCAGAGGCCACCTGCCTCCCTCGGCACAAAACATAGTTATAACACATTACTTAAATCAGGAAGACAACCTTAAAAGTATGACTCATATTGGCTAATATCATTAATCAACGTGAATATCATTAATTGGATGTGAAAATTATCATTGACGTTTGAAAAACTTGAAAACTACCCCCAACCCCCCATCTCTATGCCATGATCCAAATGGTTTAATGAGAGAATCACAAGCTTTTTGCAATAATAGAAAAGAGAACCTAACATTATATGTCACAGATAAATGAGCAGATATAACGGTTTCACCATCGCCTTTGAAATGGTGGAATGGCCATATCTATCAGGAGTGCTTTCTTGCTTTATTTCTGCAAATGGATGAAAATACTAACAATAATCTAATGACATCTGTGGCAACAAATAATATCAGTATCAAAAGTTTTCAGCCCCAATACACTTTCACCATTATTGCTTTTGTATTAGCAATAAAAAAGTCTCTGGCTCAGGGCTAATACAAATATTACAGACATCAAGAATAATAACTTCTAGAGTGAAATGTGCCTTTTGCTAATGGTATTATTTTATTTTTAATCTAAAGCACTCTCTACAAAAGCTATTAAGCCTCATTAAAACATATGGTACCCTTTCAGTCTATGAAGTCCATAAAACAGCATCCCCTTCCCTAAAAACTGAGGGTGAATCAATCCCCCTTTGCAGAACTCCTTTTAATAAAACTTTGAACAGCTTTGCATAAAAAATATAATCCCATGATTGCCTCAGTGAATAAATCCATTATCAGGTGGGGAGCAACGCTAAAATCAGATCAGTCATGTTAATGTTCTCAAAATGAATATCCTACCAAAAATTCCTTTGCTTATTCCCATCTAAACCCCTCCAACTCCCAACATACTTTTCCCAGGATAAAAAAAGGTGTTTTGAAATTTTAACAGGAATACAATATGGACAGATAGGGGAATAGCAGGTAAATGATTTGTATAACAAATGGTATATTATTAGCCTTTGAAGACTTAAGACTCAAATTCCATTCAAACAGCTCCTCAAATATTGACAGATCAGTTTTTTTATATCAAAGACGTAATTTCACTCCATAAATCAACTCTCACTTCTATAGAAAAAGCAAAGGGAAAGTTTAATGAGGTAGCTGCTTTCAGTACACACTCTTCAGAAAGCAAAAGAATTTCATGGTGTGTTACATGAGGATATCAGGAAAGCAGAATTGGAAGGGATATATTTGAATAACCAGGTACAGACCATTAATGCACAATTTAAACTGCTTAAGTAGAAACAGATAATGAGATTATGCAGTATAGTATGCCTTCAGTACTGTGCCACTTTAATGCTAATACTCATGAACTTTGCATTACACATGGATCTGAAAAATAGAGCAGCAATGTCTAAGGGAGAGTCCCTGGCATACATCCAGTACTTAAGAACACTAGACAGGATTTTTGGTTTTGAATATTTGGAGCTGTATAGGGCCCCGATGTGTTTTGATTTGGCCAAAGTTCCTGTGGTGGCAGCCTGAGAATGACAGGCAGTCACACCTCCCCCCATTGTAAGGGGTGTTGAAGTAACTTCCTCTGACAGCATGGATAGACGGGCCGGGTTATCTCCATCTCTCCCTGTCTCCCTCCACAGCAGCAGCCTGGGCATGATAGGAGTGCACATTGTGATCAAAGTGCCTCTGTGGCAGACTGCCTGGCAGTGACGATCTCACGATGACACGTTTGGGCCCATGGCCAACGGATGGTCAGAGCAGTGGCATATGGCTACAGGTGCCATGTTTATCAGCGTCCTCCATGCTGATAGCTTGCTGGGAGTGTTGGAGATGGATTTGCCTTGGATGCTTCTTCTGAGTCATCACTGTTGCAGAAGGGTGCAGTTCATATTATTCCCCTAATGTAGGGATGTAAAGGGTTTTACAGCTGATATTTTGTTATTCCTAAGCAAGTCAGCAGGCTGCACCCTATTCAGGCTGCTCTACAAACATTTTAATTAATGATACTTTCCCTCGCCAAGAATATTGGTGACCTGAACGCCCTGTCAGTTCCTCCTTCCTGCATGCCGTTTGCTCTGGGGGTCTTGCTGAGATCTAAGCTGGCACACTCTCCTTAGGTGGCCCATGTTTATAACTGGCTCATTGAGCCTAGCGTTTGTCAGGCAGGGTGTAAGGTCATCCCCTGTCCAAGCAGAACCCGTCTCATTAGCTCTATCCACCTTTTGTATGTGCTCAATCCACGAGAAGTGTTCCTACCTCCTGGGCACACAGCGGCTTTGTTCTGGATAAGAATATGTGTCCCTGCACAACTCAATGTGTATGTAGCCATCGCTGTCCTGATGCACAGTACAGCTAGGTCTCCTTAACCTCTGGGTGTTAGGTCATACATTCTTCCTAACATAAATTGTCCTGATATGCAAGTAGGAAAATAGGTTTGAAATATATTTATTCTGATTTGCATTTAGAGCTACTGTCATAGTTAGGCCCACATATATATGGTTGTGACCTTATAATTAAAAAAGTCTTGAATAATATATTTTTTTATAGATAAAGATAATACATATTTTATGATACAGTGTGATTCAGAATACAAATGTAACAAACTGCTTAATAAGTTTTGTTCAATATGAGAACCAATGGTTTAGATATCCCCCACAGACTGCTAGTAATGGCGGACGACCAACTTGCCTGGAAGATCTGTATGTGTATGTGTACTGGAGTAGTCTCTCCCTGAACTAATGTACCAGCGAGGCATACTCCCTCAGACTCACTGGTTAAATCGCCCCCCAATCTGGCGTGCTTGTCTCACGAGCACGCTCTCCGGGACAGGACGTAAAGCTCTTTTTTATTATTTGATTTTATTTTAAAGCTCTAAGCAGCGCTCGTCAAGGGGGGTTTGGTCAAACCATCTGGAGCATCCCTTGACAGGGGCCAGTCCGTCAACGCAGCAGACTTCTTGGATGAGGAGATTAAAACGGGGGAGGTGGTTTCTGCTGACCGCTTGGATTAGGGCACACTGCAATCCCCTAGCACTGTATACTCTGCCAACAGCTGTTTAGCAGGGATGACTCTCCATCTAAATGGACAGAACGTGGGCAAGGCATATTCAAGGTGATTCATTTGTGGACTTGGAAACACATGGACATGTAAACATGTTAAATCACTTAATTCCTACAGCACAGCTTGTGCGTGTTGCTGCATAGTGTCTAGCAGTGTCTGGAAGAGGAATATAACACTACTCCTCTAAAAGAAGATCAGTCAGTCCAGCTGATCTTTATTTACACAGTGTCTCTTACACGGGCATTGACTGCTGTTTTCAAATAATGGAAGAATAACAAACAATAAACAGAAACAACAAAATGTAGTTGTAAACATTGCCATTTAGCATTACAATGGCCTTGTGAGGGTGTGAGCACTTTTTCCATTCCTTGTAAAAAAAAAAAAAAGAAAAAACTTAATTCTTAAATGATAATATTTGGTAAAAATGTGTTTCTTACTAGCCAGCTTTGAAAAATGGTATAAAACTCTGCACTTAAAATAAGGTGTAAAATAAGCATAAGTTACTGTATGTAGAGGTTCTGTTCAGGTTAGCATTCATTAACAGTTAATTTGCTACTTTAAATAGGGATGTTTCAGCACTGTTAATTGAGCTGAATCTGTTCTTTTTTAAAGTAGTGTTCTTCCTCAGAATGTAACTTTTAGTAAAAAAGGTAATTTTTTCAACAACTTTAGCTAGAAAAACTATTAAAGTTAAAAATTGTAGTCACAAAAACCATTGGTAGGGTTGGGTTTTATTAGTAGAGGGCTAGAATGAGACTGATTTTAACCAGCTTAACCTGTATTTAAAAATAGTGCACTTCATCAAAGATACCAACTTTGATTTCTGACACTTATGCCATTGTGTTTTGATCTTGTGTCTGAGAAGGCATGACATATGAATGACCCCAGTGTCATGACTTGCTAACTATTGGGCGGCTACTCCTAGCCTGTGGAGACATGCAGTAGAATTCTGTTGAATATTCTATTCAAAATTCAATTCAAAAGCATTGTTAATTCAACATATCAGGTCCTGTGAAGTATGCATGGCAACCATACACAAGCTGAGGCAGAGGTGGAAGGCTTAAAAAAGACACATTTCATCTTTCACCAGAACAATTCTTCAAATGATTTCACTTTAGTGAACAAAGGTGCTTGCTATCAAAAGAATATTGCTGAAAAATATATAGAATGATTTTGTATAACTTTCAGATTGTAAGCCCTCAGCTATAATTTTTGTGAACAATTACCTCACATACTGTGCAGAGCACTCCCCTGCATAATTCTGGATTCTTTTTATGTTTCCTTTTGAGGTCTCTTTTCAGCTTGTAGTGCTGCCTTTGGAGACGGATGCCTGTAAAAGATTCAAGCAACAGGCAGCTGATTTGCAAAGATGGTGCTTCCAGCCTTTTTGCATGGCACATCGCTAGCGAATGTTTGATTCTCTGCTAGAGGTTGTTATGTGATACCAAACATCATGGTAATGTTGGAGTTATGATTATGTTGATGGGTGGGGGTTGTGACGGTATTGTTAACCTTGGGTCTTGTGCCTTAGCTGCCGCAGCCAATCGGGGGGTGAAAACAATGTAAACACACTGCAATGCAGCTGGTGATGTCATAAGCTACATTCTGAAAAAATCCCTGCAGAAAAATATGGTCACTAGAATCATAAAACCACATAGCTGGCAACAATGAAAAGTGAAAGCAACTGAATAATTATTCTATTGTATGATGATAAATAGGTCATGAATATTTAAGACAAAATAAGTGTTATGGCCATTAAGTAATAACCATGGAAGTGTATGTGCTTGCTCCGATTCAAAGGAAAAGGGTGACTGAGCATTGAAACCATATGTATGTTTGCCATATGCAACTTCAATAAAGACCACCTTTTTCATGTATTAAGATTATGGATTTTACTATATGCACGTGGCAGATGTGTACTTTGTAGGGCTGCCCTCTAATTGTTGACCAAACCGTTAGTTGGTGAGAAGTTTCGTAGTCGACCAAGTTTGCATTGGTCAGTTAGTACCAAAAAAAAACCCTCAAACTCCATTCGGGAGCCGAGTCTTGTCGCCAAAAAGTTATTTGACTATGTGGGGGAGGAAATCATCCAAAATGGGTGAAAAAATATAAACATTGTAATAAATGGGTGCAGGGATTGCAGTCGGGAACTTGTAGTGTGCTAGTGGGCTGCGGGTGAAACATCAGGTTGTTCTTTATTTGAAAAAACGATGGACATTCTTTTTTCTTCTGATTTTTACCAACAATGCCCTAAATATGCAGGCTATTCAGAGAAGCCAAGTCCCAGTGTTTGTGTCAGTTAATACACATTGCTTAAGTGAGCAAATAAAGGTTTTTTTTTTGTGAACCTGATGTAGTTTAGTTATTTGAATACGGGTTTGGATTGGTTTGCAGTTTTTATGTGAAACAGGTCGGTCTAGTATGGCATTAAATTAGTGCTAATGTTGGGTAGCGGGTCTGGTTTGGTGTGGGTCTACAAAACAGGACCCATGCTGGACTCTGCAGGAGATACCCATGCTGATGGCTACTGATGAAGAGCAGCAGTTAGGAGAGAACAATGCAATTAAGATATATTTGGAGGACTGAACAAAGGCTGAACGTGTGCACTCCATCCCTTCCATGTCCATGAGCGCATCTCCCCGACAACATGGATGAACTTGTTTTCCTTTCTCTTAATATGAGACGACTGAGATTGGAAGGAAAAAAAACAGTGATAGCGAGTCAGGTAGTAGCCTTGCCTAATATAATAAAAATGAACCTTTGTTCAGTTTGTTGTTCAAATAGGCTAATTGATAATTACCGCTTTTGCCATTAGCATTGTCATTAACAGGTGGCTCATTAACTGAGAGCACTTGTAAAATTTAGGTTTTAAAGGCTCATTATTACTAGTAGGCTAACGGCTTGAAATAACGACTTCTAGTCGACGAGAAAAATCTTTGGTTGGGGGCAGCCCTAGATTAAATAATTCTAACATTGGTGTGTCTGATTGACTGTTTGTTTGTCAAAACATTTACAAGTGCATGAGTTTTGTATATCATGTATTGTAAACTTTATCTCCACAGCTCATTTTTATCTACAGTGATTGAATTAACTAATTGTAACATCATTGATTGAACTAACCTTTGCTGTCAGATAAAGTTACATTTTCTTGGAAGTCTGTAAGACAGGTTTAACCTTGTTTTTCATGAGGGAAAGCCTCCAGTTTTTTTAAAGATGAAGGAACTATATGCAGTTTCCAGTTTCTTTGAGAGATGAAGGAGCTATAAATATCTTTTGAGCCTCAGTAGTTCAAAAACACTGGCAATGTTGCATAATCTAATCAGATATAACACATTCTAATTATGGTTTATTAATTTCAAACACTGGTGCGTAAGGATGAGCATGAACTCAGAATGCTATCCCACCCTATATAGAAAATGGAAAATGCAATCAAAATTGTAGAATGTTTCAGAACACTTGTTAAAGAATTCTATTTGGGATTGCAAGTTTGGAACTACTGACTGTATGTTTTTGTATTTCTTTAAACAAATGATAGATTTCTGGCATCTAAGCACATTTCTTTATTTGTTCAATTGTTGAGTTCAACCCAACAGACTCTTGCCAGCAGTTAATCACAGTGGTTTAAAGCTGTGCAATAATTATCTGTAATCTTGTCAGAAACATTACAGTCGGTGGGTTCTAATTATGAACCATCTGAAATGCAATCATTCAGAGTAGTCAGCCAATGATTTTCCACTTGGCCTACATGTTGTTTCACTTTAATATCCATGCCCAAAAATTATCTGCCTGAATTTCGCCAAAAGCAATTCAGTTAATCTGAAACAATCAGTAACTTTTGCATCTGATTGATCCTTGAATTAATTTTATACAGCCAACAGACTGTCTAATTTCCATTTTGGTAATGCTTTCTTTGAAAAAGGAGTATGGGGAAAAAGAACAGTCCACCCAAAATGATCATGGATATTTTGGTTTCACCCCATAGTGTTTGGTTGATTTTAACCTTGTCTGGGCTAAAAAACCATAACATTGGATTTCAAGGTCATTGGGACAGGGGGGTCCAAGAGCCAGACCATGGCCAACAACAGAGGGGTGATTCATTCTGACACATTGATTACCCCCAGGAGCTGTGTTCCTGTTTAACTGGCTTCATTTGATATCAAACGCACCCCCCAACTGAAAATTGACCTGGCAACAGCCTGTTGAGACTATGGGTAGTAGAAAGAAGAGAGAGAGAGAGAGAGAGAGAGAGAGGGTCTCAATTATTCATGAGATGTTCACAAAGTACCTTTATTTATCAACTAAGCATGACGCACTGCAAGCACAGTATTGACAGCAAATTGCAGCATGCACAGTGGTATTCATTCAGAAAAAAATGGAATCACTTCCCTTTATTGGAAATACAGTTCTGACAATTGTATTCTGATAATACAACATTCGTCTCTTTATTTATTTAGAAATGCTGTTGGCCTCATCCAGGAAAACATAGATTGTATTGTTTTAAGTTGATCCAGCTTTACAGCTGCACAGTATGTGTGCTGAAGCAACTACCTTGTCCTTAGGGAACTCCAGCAGTATAGAATTAAGCCTGGGACTTTCTTATCATAAGCTCAGTCATTGCTGTATTTCTTAACTCATCAGCACAATGGAGAATATCATCACCTGAAACGAAAAAAGCACGGCCAAACCTTTTTGTGAAATGATCCAGGTGAATCAAACTGACTGCCAGTCCTGGGTGTCCAGCTGGCCTTGAAGTTGAGAAAAACCAGAAAGAATTGAACCATTCTGACATTTATAGTGATCAAATTATTCAAAACCTGGTAAGCATATTCAAAATGTTACTCTGGCCAGGATTTTTCTCTTCACAAGAATCACCCATGCTGATGGTAAGATTATTGTATATACCCCACATTTCCACTTATATACTACATATCACATGTATATTGTATGGTCACATGTTACATTTAACATTACCTCACAGATTTGTTTTAATACATTCATTGTAAATGCATATATGGTCACATACGTTTTTAGAAATTTAACATGTAGAATTAAAGTGATGTGTCATTAATTATATTATCTTATGGAAATACTTGGTAATATTTGAATACAAAAACAAAGACCGATTTTGAATTCAGGCATGTCTTTCAGGCTATATGTATGTCTGGTGTGGCACTTGTGTATTGCTGTGGCAGTTTATGTTGATCAGTGCATGTGGTCCCTGAGAGCAAATAAAAATACATGA
Organism: Albula goreensis; assembly: GCA_022829145.1. Classification (NCBI taxonomy): domain Eukaryota; kingdom Metazoa; phylum Chordata; class Actinopteri; order Albuliformes; family Albulidae; genus Albula; species Albula goreensis. The sequence goes on from CM040749.1 coordinate 28,593,854, forward strand.
AATGATGATGCTTCCTCCCTTTGTCCTGGGGTCAAGTCCATACATACTTGCTTAATATACATGTTTCCAAAAGCACATACATTTTTAAGGCACTTGGTGTGTTAAGGCACTTTAGGAAATAAACAGAGCAAGAACATCCTTCAAATAGGTTTCTATCCATGTGACTGCACAACCACAGGGTGAAAGGAAAGTTAATGGGAGTGCATTTAAAAATGTGCAAATGAAAACCATTGAGGGAAAATAAATTGTCAGCAGAGCTTTGAAGAATAAAGCAAGATGTTTTTTAAGAGCTGTCAAGTATGAAAGTTGTTTTGATTTTGATCCTCCTCTGTATATTGCATGTGACATATTAGTTTATTTATTTATCTGACACATACAGGCAGATTATTAAATAATAAATAAATCTCCAAGTGTCAAAGAAATCCCACCACCATCACTCTTATAGCCTGTTGAGCAGACACTCTAATCTAGCATTTAGCGTCTCTAGTAATCTCGCTGGATTACACGGTGTATGGATAAGTGATGCAAAGTGGTAAAAAATCGCCTCTAAATCTTCCTTCAACATACATCATCTAAACACTGTGCGGCACTTTGCTGCATCATCTTGCTTTGCAAACTAAAGGGGGTGGGGCTGCCGCACAGTGTTTGGAGATCATTATGTTGTCCCTCTGTAGGCTGTGTGAAGAGATCAAGGGATCACATATGCTGAAGCACAACAGAGATGTATACATGTACAAATACATCAACAACAGACTTACCATGAGCATGTTAGCCTAAATGACTAACTTAACCCGTGTGGGCTCAAAGTATTGTATCCGTGTATCTGTAGCTGTAAAGCAACTTAGTGTGGAGATGTGTGGGGGTGCAGGGGTGCTCTATCTACATCTCCACCTATGGGATGAAGTTAAATCTCAAACCTGTAGCATCTTGTAATCGATTCTACATACTGATGGAAAACTGAGGGTTTGTGAACTGCATAGTAAAAAGAAGATATTATGTGCTATCAGTGAAGCTATGGTTGGAATTGTACACTTTTTTGTGAATCTCAGTCTTTTGACTGGTTCCCAAAGTTCAATGATTGACAGCGTTCTTTGGCTGTGGCTGCACTGGAGGTAATGAACGCTAACTTTAGATTGGTCTCCACAGGTCAAAGATTGACAGCATATTGTCCCTGTGCCTGCTCTGGAGTTAATGAAGCCAAGCTCTTCCTTAGTTAAAAGCAATGTAGTCACAGATTTTCCTGGGGAAGCCTAACCATTGACGAGATGCAATAGCTTCACCTCAGGAACAAGTGAAGCCTAAAATTTGATTGGTTCTCATGAGTCAGTTTTGCCCATATTAGTGTTAATGATGCCTTTCTTTTTATACAACTGCTACTAATTGAAGATCAGTTCATTTGTCTGTAAAATGTAATGTTTGTTTGAAAATCAAGTACTGTAAAGCAATGATTCTCAAACATAGGGGACCACAGCATAGTTTACTTGATTGATTACAAGTCTGTGATGCCATATGACATTGCCTTCATGGCATGTACAGTCATTTTTGTAATAATTTACAAAGGTAAATCATTCCACAAATAATTAAAAGGGTCTAAGAAACAACAACTGACAACTTGTTATATTCAAGCATTGTGTTGTGGTTAAAATTATAACCAGCATACACAGAAGACCAACCAGACCAGGTTCAAGATCACTGCTCCAGCCAGACTTAAATAAATGCAGCACTGGTGCTGTCCCACTGATACTGATGTGTGACCCGTTTTTGTTTTTCAGGCCCTGCTATTCCAGTTGGTGTCGATGTACAGGTGGAAAGTTTGGATAGTATTTCAGAAGTCGACATGGTAAGATATAACTATCTGAGTCCTACACTTGTAATCCTCAAACATTTTGCATATACACATCTTGCCACAGAATTCCTACAGGGATAAAACATTAACATTACTGTGTCAGTAACATTAATTACATTGCATTAAAGATAGTGTGATCTAAACATTTCACCTCAATGGCATGTCATGGTGGGACATTTTCTTGACAGCGATATACCCATTATTCAATTCTGATTCTGCCAGTGTCACAGGTTCCAACAGAACACTGCTTTCAGCACATTAAAATTATATATTTTAGTGTCTGTTTTTTTTTTTCATTTTTAAACCTCCATGTGATGTAACAAAGATATCAAGAGTGGCATTGTTTATCTTACAAATGCCCATATTTACGGGCAGAATTACGCCTTTTTTGTTACATAACAGTGAGAGGAGAATGAATGAGGGATTATCTGCTTTAGCAGGAGAGAGAGTGGTACAACTTGCTGTCTCTCTCTCTGCTCTATACTCTGCAGTCCTGCGACAGTGATTACCGTGCGAGGGAACAGAACACAGAGGAATTTTTTGCGATGATTAACGTTATGGTGCTCTGACCCCTGACTTTTAGGCTGTGCTGGATTTCACCATCTCGCTCAACTCGCTTAATCGACAAATTGATTGAAGTACAAAAAAAAATGCTAGCACCTTTGGGCAAAATGTTCTGCTCCCACTTGTTGAAATTACAGTTGACTCCCCCGTTTGTTCCTGAAGGTTATTTCCCTGCATCTTGCTTTGGGGATGTTTATTACCATTCCTAATATATGTTATATATTTTATTGTATTATTCCTATTATATTCAAAATTTCTGCCAGTAATTGCCTTGACATATAATTTATCACAACATTCGCTTTCATGTTGTAGTATGGTTAATAAGTGCTATTTCCTTGTATTTATGTTTTTAAACCTGACAAGTGTTTGATACCTCAATTTTGCCATTTTATAAAGATAATTACTTTTTTTGTTGCTAATTAATGTTCTCTGATTCCCCTAATTTGGAGTACCCAGTACAATTTGTAGGCCTATCATATCACTGCAAAACCTTTCACAGAGCACAGACTTCTCTGGGCATTCTATAAAACACATATAGCCAACCTTTGATTATTTTCACTAAGCTGGGCAGTCATTATGCCACAGCACTGTTCTATTGCACAACTGTTATAGCCAAACTGCAGGCTCTCCAGTTACAACAATAAAATTATATACCTCATCATATACCCCAAAATATTTCTCTGAAAGAATACTCTGTTTGCTCTGCAAATGGTCAGTTTTGTGATTTAATCAAAGTCTCTTCTGATCTGCAAGCTTATTGTTTTTTTAAGCAAAAATTATCTTTTTTTCTTTTTACCTGTGAATTTACAAATGACAGCAAAGACCACTTTTTGTTAATCACATTCACTAATAATCTGAAATGACAATGTTGTGGTGTTTAGTGTGTAATTACTCAGATATTTTATGTGTGGCTTTAAAATGATGTATTTGTATTTGCATTAAATTATGTTCTGATGGTACAATGTATATCACCATATGTTTTGAATGTACCAATGTTCAACAATGGGAAGAAGATGTGTTCATATGTTTGTGTTAAAGTGTGTGTGTGGATGCATTTAGCTTACCATAAGGTTCTGTAGCATATATTAGCCCACACTATGAACACATTGAGACAAAGGGTTTTCTTTCATTTCCTACTTAGGACTTCACCATGACCCTGTACCTTAGACACTACTGGAAAGACGAGCGCCTCTCCTTTCACAGCACCACAAACAAGAGCATGACCTTTGACGGCCGCTTAGTGAAGAAGATCTGGGTACCTGATGTGTTCTTTGTCCATTCCAAGAGGTCCTTCATCCATGACACCACCACCGACAACATAATGCTCAGGGTCTTTCCTGATGGCCATGTTCTCTACAGTTTAAGGTGAGGCATATCCTAATCTACCAACTAGATTAATATAAATGAAAAAATAAAAAAGATCAGACCATTTCTGTTTTTAATGAAGTAGCATGTACATATGGATGACTGCCAGTCAGTTGTGGGTGAAAACAGTGACCTATTTTAGTAGTTAGCACAGAATGTAGGTTATTGTACCTATTAGTGTCAGACGGTGGCTTTCCACACCATTATCTGTGGAACTGCTTTTTGCTAAATTACTATTTTTCCCATCTGTTTGAAACAATCATGAGTTTATGGGCTTCCCCACATTTTCTGGGGAAGTAACAAATAAAAAAAGTAAGCTGATGATGTTGAATATAAAAAAATTAATACTTCCCTAAATTTGAGATGCAAAAATTTGGCCAAATTGCATTTAGTCTGAGTATATCCCTCTTTGCTGTTTCCTTAATGGACTCCTGCTGTTTTCAATGACCAGGGTCACTGTAACAGCTGCATGTAATATGGACTTCAGCCGCTTCCCTCTGGACTCACAGACCTGTTCTTTAGAGCTGGAGAGCTGTAAGTGTACAATTATTCCTGTGTCAAATGTCAAATCTGTGAGCAAAAGCTTGTTTCATGGGCAAACTGTACCATTGGTATAATATAACTCACACCCTGTCATATTACATAGCATTGGAAAAACTACAGTTATTGTAAAGTGCACACTTTACAATAACTGTAGTTTTTTTTTTTTTTAGTATTTTAAAGCTTATAGTCTTACATCACATGATGTATCTATGCCATTGCTGTATGAATGTTAATTTTGGAGTAACCAGCAGAATAAAAATTAAATGCTACAGGTTGTGAACAAATAACTGAATCATTACTGCAAAGTTATTTAAGTGGGTGCTAGCAAAACACTTTTGGCTGCTGCAGCCAGTAGATTTTGTAGTATGCTAGCATTTTCTTCAGCATTTATTTCCATTTAATGAACACATTCTAATGAAGGGATCCATGAACAAGTCAATTGATTACTAGACGAATGAAAGTTGGCTTTGTTCTTCAGATGCGTACACAGACGAAGACCTCATGCTGTACTGGAAGAGTGGAGATGAGTCACTGAGCACAGATGACAGGATCTCGCTCTCTCAGTTCCTTATTCAGAAGTTCCACACCACCTCCAGGCTAGCCTTCTACAGCAGCACTGGTACTGACGATAAGTAATGTCCAGACTGATATACCATGTACAGCTAAATATACATTTCTGTTTAGGCCCAAAACACATCTTCCTCATCATCTTAATCTATGCCTAAAAGCCACAGAATCAGTGAGCTCTCCTTTCATGCAGATGTTAATTTGTGTTATTCGTCTTCTCTCAGGCTGGTACAACCGTCTGTACATCAATTTCACCCTGAGGAGGCACATTTTCTTCTTCCTGCTACAGACCTACTTCCCAGCCACCCTCATGGTCATGCTGTCCTGGGTTTCCTTCTGGATAGACCGGCGGGCGGTACCCGCTAGGGTTTCTTTGGGTACGGCTTCTGTGCTGTCTTACTGCAATGTACTGTATTCTTGAATTAGTGATACCAATTTATGTCATGGCTCCACTGGGCTATCTGTGTCTTGTTTTCATCAGATTGTAGATATGCATTTGATCTGACAAGTTAATTAGTCTGAAAAGCGCTGGTTTTACATCCAAACTGTCAACAGATCTCTCAGCCATAACTGGCTCTTTATCCTAAATACATGGTGCACATGTGGCCATTTATTTTGCTACAGATGCATATCCAATTATCCACTATGTGGTATCAAATCCATATCAAGTCACCCAACTGAAAAATAGTTAAATAGTATACCATGCACCCCATTTATTATTTTATTTATTATGTTGTGTCTTGTGTGAAACTCCGTGGTTTGACCCTGTACGCTGACTGCGTTTTCACCTTGTCCAGGTATCACCACGGTCCTCACCATGTCCACCATCATTACTGGTGTCAATGCTTCAATGCCCAGGGTCTCCTACATCAAAGCCGTGGACATTTATCTCTGGGTCAGTTTTGTGTTCGTGTTCCTTTCTGTATTGGAATATGCAGCGGTCAACTACCTGACAACCGTGCAGGAGCGCAGGGAACGGAAACTGAGAGAGAGGCTCAGAGAACAGGTAACAATCACTGAAGTTTTCTAATGTACAACAAACAGGTTTTTTTAGAACAAACATGTATTGTTTTTTTGTTTTTGCTCAAAAGATGAATGTAACTTTCTATCAAACTAGCTAGCAGTGATTTTATGTAGGTAGCACGCTAAGCACTGTTTAAAATAGAGGGAAGCTATTCCAAAAATATCTCTTATAACACCATTTTGAGAATGACATGCTCAAATGTAGCACGTGGAGCAACATAGACAATAACATTTTTCATTCATGTCATCAGTATCAATAACAAGTCATCTCTTAAGAAATGTTTTCCCTTGTTCCTTGTTATTTTACAGTGTAATTAACTCTCTCTGTCTGCCCGTCTCTGTCTTTTCCCTGTTCTGAAGTCCCTACCCTGTACCTGCGGAATGTCCCACACCAGGACCATGATGCTGGATGGGACGTACAGCGAGGCGGATGCTAACAGCCTGGCGGGGTACACACAAGCCCCCATGGTGCCCGAGGAGCCCGAGAAGCAGGGGCGTATGGTGGTGCATCTCTCCATGAGCAGTGAGTCCACCGCCACCAAGAAGAAAGGGCTCCGAGCTTTCCGCATCATCCAGAACACCCACGCCATCGACACCTACTCCCGCATGATCTTCCCTGGCTCCTACATCTTCTTCAACCTCATCTACTGGTCCGTCTACTGCTGAGCCTTATCGAGGGCCAGGCCAAATGATTCAGTGTGAGTGGGAAAAGTACTCGATTCTGCAGGATATAATGGGATGGGACAGGACCGGCATGGTGCTGGGAAAGACCAAAAAAAGACGGAAGACATCCTAATTTATTTTCCTCCCATCAGATGATCTAAAACAGAAAATCATTGGCCTCCAGCTCTGACTGGCCTAATTTAACTTCTATAATAAACTACCAGAGGTTTACTGTAAAAACCAACAACTTGTGTTTTATCGCTGGAAATTGCAGCACTGGTGAGTAAACTGATTTCAGGGTGCAAGCGGAAGAAAGACCATGGTTTGTAAGTCAGCCAGACAAACTGGAAGATCCACTTTTGATTTCTAAATCATGGTATGGTTTGTTTTGCTGCTTGCAGGCCAGGTTTGGGATGCTGTTTCAGTTACAGAAGTACAACTGATGGAAGGGCTGGCTTTGAGGTCAAACCTTTTCAATGAAACACAGGTACTACATTTGTATGGAGCATTGCAAGAAAATATTGGTTTTCTTAAAGATCTGTTGAAATGTATTGGTACAAATGCGTAAAACACAGATTTGATCCTTTGAAACAGGCATTTCCAGAGTTCATTATGTGACTGCACAACTTTAATTATGCCTCTTTCCTCTTCCATAATGCATTACCCACTTAACAAATAACCGGGTCGTCATTGACAAGGCTACACTTGAAATGTAAGGATTTGCTCAATAATCAAACATAAACTGAATACCAGAGAAGTATGATCCCTGCATGTAATGTTGTCAGTGTTGCTCCCACAAATCTGAAGAATATGATGAACTACTTACTGTAGGTGTAAACAGAAAAAAAAATCTTATTTTTCTTTAAAGATCTTGTTGTCTCCCCCAGGCCATCAGACCTCAATGTGGTGAAAATTCTGTGTAGGGCTCGAAGGATCATTCACAACTTGACAGGAATCTTGACTGGTAATGATTTATTGTTAAATATTGTATATATTTGAATGTGTGTATATACGCACAGTATATGTGTATATTTATAAAAGGCAAAATTATAATTTTTTTTTTTACATGCAAAGCTTTGTAGATCCTGTGATAACCTTGATATGGCCTTAACTGCACCCTTTGGTCACTCTTGAGAATCATCTATTGGTGCAGCAATGTGTTTTTACAGATCTGGGCCACATCACGGCCATTATTGCATGGATTTCAAATCCAGCTGACTGTTACTCAACAATTTCAGTGTTTGGCTACCAGCATGCAATTATAATTTGCTCTGTGTAGCAACATCCCACTTTTACAGTCAAGATACTAATGGTGGTGTAATTTACTTGCCTTTACGCTCGGTGACTTACTGCTTACATTTGATCTATTAGCTGTGTATATGACTGCGTATGTACTGAGGCAATTCAGTGGGGAGTACCATGATCACGGACACATCAGGGGTGCCCTGCCCCTTATTCAAGTGTAGTTCCCTAGTTACTGTTAGTTACCTGTGAATTTGTAATTCTGTCAAAGTCAGCAATGTTGCTCCTGTGCTGTTGGTTTTGAATTGTTTACGGAATGTGCACTGTATGCTATCTGGACCCATTTCAATAAAATAAGAGATATTAAAAAACATTCTAAGAAGGGAATCATTGGTGATCATGGTAACTGTGTTGAAATAGAATAGAGAGCTGCAGTGTATCACCATTGCAAATAGCACAGTGCTTGCCGATTAAGTTTAAATTGACATGTACACATGTACCTACTGGAGGATATAAATACTTTAAACGAATGACGAGAGAAGCGATCTGTTGTGATGATCATTAATTCCTTGATACTAGAGGCATTTCCTGTTTGAATGATCCTGGCTCAGCCCCATTTGCGTTACAGTTCTGCAGTACAGTCAAACGTTCGCCCACATGATTATCTATGGATTTGGTCAAAACAGGATGTTGGCACTCTTTGCAACCAATGCAAAATAGATCATTTTAAAAACACAGTGAGAATGCCCACCCCACATAAAAAAAAATCACAGAACTGCTTTTTCACCAGGCTTCCAGTTCCACTGCTATAAGATAACAACAACGTCTATGTCTTTTCATTCAGTTAAGGTTAATAACTTATGTGTTACACATAAAATATTTCTTAAAAGTACAAAGTGCTTTTGCAAGCCCCATTAATTAGAATACACTTACTGACACTCTTACCGCCCTAGCTCCCCTGTAACATCTCTGAGTGAATTACGGCCTTATGAGTATCACTATAATGGTTGCACTGGTTCCTTAGGATAGAGTGCTATGGGCAGTTTTAATGCCTATAGAAATCCTTGTTAATATGAGCTTTCATTGTATTAACAGCAAAACTCTAGTGAGAGTGGTGATTAAATGGTGTGACTAATCCAACCTGTGATGGCTCATGGTACTGTGCATTCTATTGCCTTTACATCACTCTGTTGTCTGTGAGATTCAAATTCACTGAAGTTATTTCCCCCAACTTTCATGAGCAGATGTGACTGCTGACAACCAAAGTATAAAATTTTGATCACAAAAGAGAGAGATTTCAGTGACACACTGAAGTAACAGCGGCTTGAAACTGTGCAAATATTTGACTGTAGTCACATGCCTCATCATTAAAATGGTCTACTGTGCAGTTAAAGGAGGCTTAATCGGGATTAAAAAACACACACTTTTCTATATCTCATATTTTTTGCAGCATTATTAAATAAATCAACACTCTAACAACAAAACGCCAGACCGTGTGCGACTGCCACATTCTGCCCGCTGTACAACTGAGCCGTACTCATCAGATGGCAGCTGGTTAGTGGAGATTAACTTCTAATGAAGAGAGAAGTCCTTTATGTAATGTAATGCATTTGGCTTTGAATCAAGTGTTGCAATCTTCCACCCGCACAGCAATACCAAATCCAGATTAATTCTGTGTGGGGGAGGTGGGGGGAGGAAGAAAAATAAAAATCGGTTCTCAAAAATTAACATTCACTGTATACAAACACTCTAATTAGAGTTCTGAAATTAAATTAATCACCTGAATTGTAATCAGGATAGCAAATAGCAAATGACTAGCTGCAGTGATGCTTCGAAAGCAGACATTATAGTCATATTTCATTCGTGTTAATAATTTACAATATTGCATGTTTTCATTTAACTCCAGTTGAACAATAAATAAAAGTGTTTATAAAAAGTGTTAAACTGTGCACATTCTATAATAACCACAGACTTGTAACAGCCAATTCATGTGTAACCGTGGTACTCCATCAGAGCATGGGGCTTTCTGAGATTCCATGATTCCTTTACTGAGGAATTTTGCTATACCAGTGAAATATGACCTTTGTGTCTGAATTTTAAACCTGTATGTTGTAATTTTCCTGCTTTGCTGCATCTATTCTAAAATGGAAACAAACAAGCTACTCCCTAGGATGTTGCTCGCAAGTTAGATAGTGTCAACAAGCTAATGTGGCTAGCTAGCCAGGTAGAAAACAACATCTTGGGTTCAGTGGAGGAATTCAGGACTACCAAAAGTCCCTGCTCCACCCCTGAAGCCTCTATCACCCTTCCCTGCTCTCTACAGTATGTGCTCTCTCCTTCTCTCTCCACGTTCTCTTCTGAAGTATCTCATCTCCTGCTCTCCACCTGTGTCCTTGACCTGACCAGTGCTTTCAATCCTCCAGTCCATCACTTCTGATATCTTACCATCTATCATCTCCCTTATAAACTCTCCCTTGTCCACCAAACAATTCTGTTCATCCTATTTGTGGGGTCATTCACATCATCAGATTGCATGCTACAGATTATTGTTCAACCCTCTGTCAACCAGGACTTCCATGCAGTCTCTCTGCTTCCATATCTTTATAAAATGCATGAGCATGATACTTCTAACCAACTTTCGACTTTGCTGGAGCAACTTTCTGGACCCCCACCAGGCTTGTTTTGGACCTGGCCGCTCAGCAGAGACTGCACTCCTCTCAGCAAGGTACCTCACTCAGCATGAGCTGCCTCCCTCTCCTAGACCTCTATGCAGCTTTCAATACAGCTGACCATTCCACTTTCCATTCCTCTTTGGCAGAATCACAGATCTGCAACACAGCCCTTGATCACATCCTACCTCACTGTTTTTGTTCCTCCCAGATTGCCTTGGGTGATGCAGTGGGAACACCTTGTTGTCTGTCTACAGGTGTCCCCCAGAGCTCGGTTCTTGGTTCGCTCTTTTTTCCTTCCACACAGTTTCATCCTGTCCGAAAAATATGAGAATACGAAACATTAAATAATGACCTAATATGTGAACACAGCAACAAAGGTTAATAAGGCACATCTGATGATGACGTTATTGTGTCTGTATCATGATCAAAACTTTCTCTTTACCTCTCTGAAATATAACCATATGACTTGTGTAATATGCTGTAATTTATAAAATATTGATCAACTGTAACTCAATTATTTAAGATAATTCTAGTTTACATGGTCAAATTCATTAATGGGTAAATCAAACAGTATAACTGATGGAGTCACACCACAAAGCAAAATAAACTCTCAATTCAAGATTAAAGTAAGTTTATTTCAGACTTTAAAAATACAGTAATGGAAAGTAAAAATGGAATTCTCAAACGCTCAGTGGGTTTAAGAATGCAGATGGTAGCTAGTGAGAAAGAAGGCATTAAACAGTACAACAAATGAAATTTGCCAGCAAAGTGAGAGAAAAAGAATGATCAGAAATAAAATGAGAATTACCCTTCAGTCCAACTGGTATAGAAGATTCACAAGGAAACAACCCTCTCCCATTAGATTTTAAAAACATGGTCAAAAGTTGAAACAGAATAGGTAAAAAATCTCCTTCACAACACACTTTCATCTTCTGGTCAGGGAGGAGTGCTGGGCCATACATCAATAATACACAATCAGCAGAAAGATTAGAGAAAAATTGTATATTATAATTCAAATTGATGGAAACATCAGGCATCTTGTTTGTATACTATTTTTGTGATACTGTTTTTACGTATTCACAAAATTTCACATACAATTTGCACTACAAAACATTTTTAAGGATTATGATACATATCTGTGAACATCGTTTCTACAGGATAACATGATTAATAGTATTGATTTGATCCCATTAAAGTTGGCTCCTCTTCATCTGTTTCTCCCTTTTAGTTTCTTTTAAACATAACTTTAAGTTGCAAAGCTAAGTACTGCAATATTATATTAAACTTGTCTGCCATTTAAAGTTTTTTTCAAAAGAGAGAAAACATGAATAATGCTTGCTATCAAGTGACAAAGATGACAGTGACACTTTGTCTTCAACATGAATCTGGTAGGAGAAAGGATAATTCCATACTGAAAAGGCTTACAATAATTACTAACATCGGCATCAAGACAGTCAGTCGACGTTCTCAAGAGAGTATCAAACAGAACATCATGGATTGCCGTATTTTATTTCAAAATAAGATTAGGGAATTCCGGGGGCATTCTCCAGAGGTATTTATTATCTGGCTGTACAAGCAGAAGGAGGAGGGGGGAAGAGAGACAGAGAAAGTAATACTCCCCTTTCTATGCTGCATTCAAAAAATAGTTATCCGACAGAATGGGACAAATTCAGGTTGAATTCATTCAGAATGACCTGTCACAACTACTTGTCACATTAAAAAGTTATGTGAGACTGTGATATTTGTCCTACACTGTCCAAGAAATTATGAGTATTATCATTTATTTAAAAAGAGAAACACATGAGGCTGTGGGGCATGGATATTAATGGATTATGTTTCTGTTAGAAATGTCTCACCAGTTCTTGAGGCGTTGTGTTGTGAGCCATCTGAAGGACAGTGTCTGCCACCTAGTGGAAAAATGTCACATGACCAGAAATGCACTTTCAAGCAGGGAACCTGCAAAAAAAATAAAATAAATAATAAATAAATAAATACATACATACATACATACATTAATAAATAAATAATAATGTCAGCAATATAATGTAGTCCTCTATAAAGGATGTGATTGTAAACACCCTCCTCTTACAATGAACTGTCTGTTTTTATTTAATTCTAGTCTTAAATGTACTTAACCTATCAGGTTTCCCATTGTTATATATTGTGGACAAAAATGAACTACACATCTTAAATGAATTCTGTGGCACCTGCAAGTGGATGAAGGCCACTGATGCCCAGCTGAGTGTAGCGGGGGATCTGCCATTTATTGTCAAATACAGCTGCGATGTTACCCTTACATAAAAAGGTGACCGTCAGAGATCTCTCAGGGGGAAACACACTAACTTTGGACTGAGAATTCTGAAATGACCCGGGGACCCAGCACCCCGGGAACACTTATATTAATATAAAAAATATCTGACATATAAAGATGACCATCAGAATTCTCGCAGGGCGAAAACACCGAACAACACTGGAGCGAAAAAAAATACAATCATTATTGGTTACTTGTGGTAGCTATCTATCTCTAGCTGACTAGCAAGCTACACTGAGGGAAATGCTAACCGAAGGTAATTACATTTTGTAAACGTTACCTGAGTGGTTCCGTATGATGATAGATAATTACCACAAAGTCGCGATATAAATAAGGAAACTTTTTGAAATGGCACACTTTTAACGACAATTACAACACTGCACTTTATACATAAAGTATTAGTAAATGATAGTTACGTCGTTTCAATTCAAAATATATTTTCTCGGTGTTTCTGCACTCGGCCACCTACCGCTGGAATGACATCAGCAGACTGGGGAAAAAAAAAAAAAAAAGGGGGGGTCTTCCTAAGTCTACAGAGGAGCACAAGGACATCCCAGAAGGCAGGAGAGACGGTCTGTAGACTGAGGACTACAGAATTACTGGCACCCTTGCTAAAGATGAGCTAAGAGGTTTCGCAAGATTTGCGAAAAACATGCAACAAGACAGATATGGACCAACTTTATTGTAGGGTTCCACCTAGCTAGTGTTATATAAAAGCCAATGCGATATTAGCGCACAATGGCACCCATGTTTTATAAATTACAAAAATATATGACATGTTGAAATTTAAAACTTTTTTTCTATACAATGCAATTAAATGGGAAAATGCAAATTTCTAATTTTTAAGGTATAAAATATATCACTTTCACATTTTTGTTGATCTTTCACAGGCCATTAGCTCATTTTTAGAAAAGGTGCCAATAATTCTATAGAAAACTGCATACAGCGCCTCCACGTGGATAAAATGTTCACCCTACTGATTGTCGTTACAGTCCTATTCTGACAGAGGGCGCCATTGATCCAGGATTGCTTGGCAGTGAGATTCCGTATACTACAAGTTGTACAGTAGGATTACAGTATATATTTTCAATTTTTATCAATACACCAGATATACTTCATAGACAAATAATGATACATCTCATCCAACATTTCTTGACATCATAACAGAGAGTTTCTGTGTTAATCTCTGTCAAAAGGATGTCTTTTCAGTCTGCAACCAGATGGTGGCGCTCTAAGGCAGCTGCAACTGAAGGTGAGCTATCTGTACCTTACAATTTTATCTGAAATTTGTTATGCATGGCAGACACCTTAGTACAGGCCCATTTACATGAAATACGAATGAAACTTGAATGAAAGGACTGTGCTTGTGTGAATCTAATTTAGGCCACATGGTGCTGTATCTTTGAACAAGACATTTGGCCTTAATTGCCTCAGGAATATGTCACGCCATTTAAAATTGACAAGATAAACAAATGTATCCTGCCATCCTTTCCCAATAGATTTTTAAACAATTAAAAAACAATTAAAATAAACTGTAGATAAACTGAGATCAATTCATGTCTTGAATTGTATGCCTTTGTGTCAGGGTTAATTCATGTTTTTAAAGATATCTGTATATGTCCAGATGTGAAAATGCCTTTAAATGTATATTTTAAATTTCTTTTAAGATTTTAGTTTAAGAAAAATCTTTAATTTTAGAGACTTAATTTTCAGAGTTAAACATATGTTTTTGCTATCCTTTGACTTTATAAATAGCTAAAAATAGCAATGCCTGTTCTAGATATGTAATCATCCATACTAAGATGAGAAACAATACGCTCCATGATGGGCAACAACGGAACTTTAATCTATAAAGAAAACTAAGAGAAATAGACTGAAAAAAACAGAGAGTGAAAGAATGACATCTTGCAGTGTCAAGAGCTGTTACAGATGACCTACATATTTCTTTCTACTTATGTCACAAAGTGTTCTGTGTGTGTGTGTGTGTGTGTGTGTGTGTGTGTGTGTGTGTGTGTGTGTGTGTGTGTTGTGTGTGTGTGTGTGTGTGTGTGTGTGTGTGTGTGTGTGTGTGTGCATTTGTATATGAGAATAATGCATGCAAATTCTTTTCATGGAAATTAAATAAGAACATAATGAAAAAATCCTTTTGCAATGCAGGACTGCTTCATTCACAAACCCAGCAGATATTTGGTGTCTGTTTTGTGAATTTTGTGATGGTATACTTGAATCAGTTCAGATTTTTCAGTCAGAAAAAGAAATACTGTCACATATACCATATATATATATATATATATAAATATATATTGTGTGTGTGTGTGTCTGTGTTTGGTAGGTACCTGTGAGTGTTTTCATGTTTATGTGTAAATGTGAATTTTTTGTGAATGCCAGTCAGAGTACTTAGGTGTTTGCATATAGTTTGCATATATGTGTATATGTATGTGGATGCCTGTGAGTCAAAGCATGTTAGTATACAGTAACATAAAAGTGATTTCATTTGATTGAATGCCCTGGGCCCTGTTCTTTATGCAGTTGCTATCACTGTTCATTTTTCACAAATAGGTCACCAAGAACACAAATCCCACTCTGCCAAAGAGCCAAAAATATCAAACGTAAACAATGCTCTGCGTTGCTTACACCAATTTTTAAATGGACTTTGACAGAGCTAACCCAAATTCATGATCTTATAATCCGACTGAAAAAAATAGGGCACGTGGAAAAGCCTTCTCTGTCAGTGGGTTTCCACTGTGCCACACAGACACATCTCCAATCTGTCACAGCCGCATATCACCGGGGAGAAATCGCTTTAAAAACCAAATTCACCATAGTAGGAACAGCCCTTCATAATTCATTGCCATTTAGTGGTCGCTCTGTGACTCATATATCTATAGAGAAAACAATCACAAAACAGAGGATATTTTCCAGTCTATACCTATTTTTTCCATCTCATAGTGTAAAAATATGGATAAAGCAATACCCCAGAGATCAGTTCCGATATCCAGCCTACCTCTTACACCCCCATATTTCCCCAAATATTATTTTAAATAACAGATAAAATCTTTCTTTATTCTGACAGGCTTGTATATATTGAAATATGATGTTGTCATGACTGCAGGCTAGTGATTGACAATTGACAGGCATAGCTTAATGGAGACATGCAGACAGAAAGACTGACAAAATCAAACAGCTTAATGTATACATGGGAAGGTACCTTAGAAATACTTTTCAAAAGCATGCTGTTTTAACCAATCTGATTGAAAACCTTTGAAAATGCAGCAAATCATGTCACATGGCCGTGCAGTCTCAGCTGAATGCTTATGGAGCGCTGACGTCCCTCCACGTCATTAAAGCAGAGGTCTCCTTTTAATAAACTCATCCGTGATCTCTGCCTGGCTCAGAGATGGACACGAGCCTTACTTATCAGCTCAGCTGCGCAGTGATCTTATCATTGTTCTGCGCAGGGTAAATTCTGTAGAAGGTTTTCCCTGCAGATATAAATAGAACACTCTTCTATCCATGTCTATGGTTTCCCCCCTTTTTCCTTGTTTGAATACAAAGATAATCTAAAATGGGGTTGAGACGAAAAACTCTGCATGTCAAATCTATCATAACTCCATTACCCTATTGCATCACTACAATGTGAATGTCAGACTGGGTTTGAAGAGAGAGTACTTTTAATGACTGAAGATCCTTCCCTGCCGGTGGAAGGCTGGCATGCCTCCATCTTGTAGGGACTAAATAAACTTTCATATGACAACAAAAGGAAGCACAGTAAGTTGTTTGAATGGTACAACTAACTCATACCACCTATACAGCATCTACTTACACATATACATTTTACATACTATTTACACATGCATTTACTCTTACAGCTCGGTATCTTAATATCACAATAAAATACATTGCTCAAGGGTACAACAATGACTCCGAAACCTTTAGAACAACAAGTGACTGGTTACGGTTCTGTTACTTTTATGTTTCAGAAGAGTTGGGCAAATGCTACAACATCGCATTACGAAGTAATAATTGATCAGATACTGATGGGTGATCTTATGCTAACAGTACAGTTTGTCATGATAACCAAACAGAGCCCACTTCAGAAAAATACTACATTCAGTAACTGCGAATACATTCACTGTAAAGATACATGATGAAACATATTTGAACAATCTGTTTAAGATAATTGGTCTGTACCTGTAACCCAAAAACAGAGAAAGAAATGGTGTTTTTTTTTTTCTATACTATAAGAGCATATCACCTCTATAAGGTCAGGGGTTTGCAGTCTTACAAGTTCTGATAATTTGCTAATCTCAGAGCTTTAAGACACCAGCAGATGTAATGTTCCAAAAAATGAACACACATGCTAACAAATTTTAACATAAGGCTATGTGTGACCTGGGATTATTTGTTCTTTATCAATGGTTATGTTTGCAGTTCCGATTACATCGATTTCACTCCCCTTTTTAGACATTTCCGGTTATACTGTATATGCAGGGCTCGTGCCCGCACAAATGAGGTTCGAGGTGATTATCAAATAAAGGTAAGCTACCGACCTTCCCCCTTTTTATAGCACACCAGCTGTTACTGTTGCTTACTGATTTATCTTCCCATCACAGGGAAGTAAATAATCTTCTGTTCTGTCACTGATTCCGTCATATAGACCTTTACAGCTTTTAATGGCCAGCTATCAAAGTAATATCGGGAAATAATTTTACTTTGGTTTTTTCCAATTGTTTTACCATTTTGGACATTTAAATATATTTCTGTCAAAATGTTGGTATTGCCAAGTCAAACATTTTCAGTAGTTTACGATAACTGTTGCCATTTGGCGCAAAGGGAAATCTCTATCCTTGTTTAAAAATGTTAACTCAGAATTAAACCTTGGTTTAGCGGGGGGCGTGGGATGCATACGCGTTATGCTAAGTGGAGTATCAGAATGTTTCTCACCTCAAACGTGACCAATCGATACATCGTGTCTTCGTTTGAATAGGTGTGGGCGATACGTATCCGCCACTGGATAGATCAAATCCGTGCCATCTGACGCTGGAAGGGATTTGTGGGTTTAGACGAAATAGCGTTGCCCGCTGTGGAGATTATAAGCACCGTGGGATGTTTTTGATGTGTGGAGACTCACGTTCCTCAACTCAAGCGGCGACTATAATGTCCCAAGAACGAAGAAAGTTTTTTGCCTCCGCTGCGTCTGGAATTTGACTTTTTGAATTGGCCTCGCGGGTGAGTGCACCATGCAGACGGATTTTCTTCTGCTGATATGCGTCTGGATTGTGGAGGTTTCTGGGAGATCCGTTCATCAGCGGGGACACAAACTGGAACCATACAGACAATCCAGGTAAGATTTTGTTTTGCTTATATATGTGTATGTGTGCGTGTGTGCACATACATACATACATACATACATACATACATACATACATACATAGGTATATTGTTTAAAAACAGGCAATATGTATCTGTCGGACAAGATTTGATGCGAAAATTGTTTGACAAAATGTTCACATTTTCCTGCAAAATTATGTTCACTGTTTCTTCTGGGAGTCAAGCGTAATTTGTGTTGCAGATTTGTGCTTTTTTCAGAGGACCTTTCAGGACTGTAAACGTGTGCTTGTAGTGGATGCTTTAGACGTCAGGCGACACGACACACAAATTCTTCCTCCCTGTGTTCAGTTTAAAATCTGTGTGGATTTGCAATTTCAAATGGTACATTTTTGCACAAGCTAGGCGTTTATCTCTCACTTTACATGCGGCGTTCAGTTTTCTACGCACGTTTCGCTTTCACTGCGGTTTACATTAGACACACAGATTAAATCTACTAAATCCGTTTGCTTCAGATTACCTTGAATAATTTATAAAAGCATTCTGTAGGGCACAGTCAATTTGACATTTGACTTCCGAATCAATTTATGCTTTTTATCTTTTTAGCCTTTTATATACAGTAACACAAAGCTGTAGTGATTAGTCCATACTGCTTGCAGCTTCAAACGTGTTTGTTCATAGTCTCACGAAAATGTATTTTCTGGATCATTTCAAGCAGTTAAAACCTGAAAATTAAAAAAAAAAATAGAATATGGTAACAAAAGTCCCTGAATGTATCATGTTTTTTTATTTTTGATTCTACTTTTTATTTATTGATATTATTCTGTCTTTGTCAAAGTTAAAGGCTTTACTGTCAGCCTTTGCTGCCCGGCATTGTTGCTTGGCAAATTTTCTGCTCCAGTTTAACATTATTGGCAGTTTAAAAAAAAAAAAAAACTATCTGGAACAATGAACCAAAATGGCACCCATGTAAGCTTTCAGAATACAGTGAAGAGACAAACAGCAGGTCCTCACTGTTACACTGTTACCAATACCCAGCTGAACTGAAGGTTAAAAAATGCAAAAAAAAAATCTATATATTTTCTGGATGCATTTCCTGTTAGCCCGGTTCCACCTCAGGCTGTCTCCTTTGGTCTTAATATGGTATTTGTGCAAGGATCACCTTGTTAATATGTTTAATGAAGAGGAGGAGAAAATTAAAAATTCAAGTGACAGAATGAATTTAAATATGGAAATGTGGAGCACTGTACATACTGGGAAAGGCTTTTGAATAAAATATTATCTTTTAAATTTAAAGACAAATCACACTGTGGGAATATAAATTCAGGCCTTGGGATTACAGGATGTTAGCAAGCTTGACTTAAAAAAAAGCGTCTAATACTGAAGGAACATCACGCCTAAAAAGTGCCCTATTTCAATTTCAGACCAAATCCTCAATCAAAAGGAAAGGTATTTGTAGAACTTTGTTCCATATTTTGCAAGGCAGGTACATAAGGACATAACAAGCATACACTGACATGCTAGCTGTCATCAATGGCCATACAAATCTCTTGATTGGATGCCACATTCAGAGATCACATTTTACACCTGTAAATCTTCATCATCGGAAGGAATGAAAACCATAATCAGTTTTAAATAGCTAAAAATGATAAGTTCACTCCATGAAACTGCATGTCCAGGCTCCGCACACCTTTAAAAGGCAGCATGTGCTTTCCTCCAGAAAACTGAATGAACTTCAACCCATCATTGGATCACCCTCATCTAAGTAGACTTGAAATGAATTCAGTATTCCCATAAGCATTTGAGAACCACATAGTGGGAAAGTGTACTCTAGGAGATACCATGCAAATACCAAGTCAAAATCTTTTATATATATAATAATAGATGGTGCTTTCAGGTGAACATTTCTAGTGGAGTTGATATTAAAATAGAACTGTATATTCATTGAGAAAAGAGAGTTATACTCGATATCCAAAAACTTTGCACCCAATAAAACTTAAGGTCATGCTCAGCTAGTGGTATCTTATCATCACTTTTAATATTAAACAAAACTGTACTTGCCTAACAATAGAACTAAAAGTTTATTCATGAATTCAGTTATTTAAAGGTGTAATATGTATAAAACCGTTTTACATTGCAAAGGATACCTCGATTTAACAGTTGGGAGCCTGAGATTATCATTTTCCATTAAGCTTATTATTATTATTATTATTATTATTATTATTATTATTATTATTACTTGATGGTCAAAAAGTATGCATTCTACCACATTTTCTAATGGATTGCAACTATACAGTCTACGTCCTCTATCCTAGTGAAAGCTGACAGTTCATATCAGAGCATCATATATTACATAGAAGCTCAGAGCTAGTTGCTTGGATAAGAACATAAGAACTTAAGAACATAAGAATGTATAATGTTGAAAATGGGCCATCTAGCCCATCTTGGCTCATCATTTGGCTGTAATCTGGAGTGAAGCTGTCACTGTGACCTGTTAAGGGTCAGTGCTCAAATCCCCTCAAATTATTCCATATACTGTCACCTAAACTGACAACCTAAGGCCAAATGCTTTGTTGTCCAGACTGAATGAAGATTTTTAAAATAAGTTCTCTGGTCTTGGCAAACAGTTCTGTTTGTCAGTGGACTCAACTTGAAGCATCTTTCACTTTATTAAACCACTTTGAGATTTCAAATACTTCAGTTTAATCCCTTCTGAGCCTGTTTATGGAGACAAGACAGATGGCTTTAAGTTTTTCATATCATCTCTTTATGACCAGAGACTAGTCTTGTTGTCTTTCTAAGTACTTTTTTTGCTATACATTTTTATGATGTGGTGACCATTAGGTAGCTATACATGTATGCCATTAGTGAGGTTAAGTATTTTGGTAGCTGTGCAAAAGGCAGTGTATATTGGTGACAGTATCACCTTCCACTCGCAATGCAACTGTACATGTATCATGTGTCAGTCATAGGTAGATTCACTGTGAAGACAGTAGTGTAGTGTAATAGGTGGGGAGCTGGAATTGTGACCACAAAGTTAGAGGTTGACTTCCCAGGTAGGGGATGGCTGCTGTTCCCTTCAGCAAAGTAATTAACCAGAATTACTTCAGTAAATATACAGCCGTAAAAATGGATAATGTGTACAAATGTAAAACGGTGTAAGACTCTCTGGACAAGATGACCAGCTGAATGCAAATCTCTTCAAAAGTATTTGCTAGAAGAAGGCTGTCAAAACAATATGTAATTAGGCTACTTAGGACTCTTAATCCTGGTCCTGTTTTAAGGCTGTAACAATTATTGTTGTATTAGCTGAAGCAATTAATCAACTATTGCCTTGATCAAAAGTCACTTCTGAAAGATGTTAATCTGGGGCTTTCTTATTTTTAAAAAAGTAATTAAAAACATTCAAAATATTGCTTTTGGTTTTCAATTTAAATACAGAAACAAGCTGCTGATTGCACTGTTTGTAGAACTTTTTCTATTAAGAGAGTGTGACAAGTATTTTCCATTCCATGCTTTCTATTGTTTGGAGGCTTGCATGATATGGCGAACTTAGCATATCTCAGTTAATAATATCAGCCAGGTCAGGGCTATCAAGAGTGAAGTGGCACTCTTGTACCAGAAGGATAGCTGGCCTCAGGTTCATACAGTTTCATAATATATACAATGAGAATGCATTATGATGACAAAATGGAGAATGTCCAAACAGGCTGACTGTAGGAAAAATGAAAATATTTATTTATACAGACAGTCCCCGATTTACAATGGGGTTGCATTCCGATAAACCCGTGGAAAATATTTTAAGACGAAAATGCATTACATACACCTTATACACCTGACCTACCAAACATCATAGCCTTGCCTGCCCAACTTTAAATGTGCTTAGAACACTTACATTAGCCTACAGCTGGGCAAAATCTTAACACAAAGCCTATTTTATAATAAAGTGTTGAATATCTCATGTAATTTATTGAACACTGTACTGAAAATGACGCCATCGCAACATTGCAAAGTTGGAAAATCGTAAGTCGGATCATCGTAACTCGGAGACCATCTCTAAACACATAATCCACAAAAGGCGCAGAAAGAGGACACCAAACTAAGGTGATGTTTTAATACTTCAGACCATTATCCATTTCAACAAGCCAGACCTGATGCAAATAAGTCAATCAACTAGGGGGAAGTGAAAAGGCCAGTGAAAGCACAGACAGCAAATATCCATAAGATCAATGCAATAGTCCTGCAGCAGCCATTTTTACACCCAGGCCCATTGTGATCGGGTTATGCCACTGAATATTATACTGAATGTAGAAGTGCCACAATATCTAGTCTGAAGACCCCTAAAAGCCTCCTAGGAAGCATATAAGGAAAGTATTAGGGCCACAATATACATTGTTTCAAAAAGATCAAAAAGTTTCTGATCAAAAACTTTTTTGATCAAAAAAGTTTCTGTAATTCCACGTTTAGAACTGCTTTATTATGAATCTTAATGAAACTAAATTTAATTTTAAGTAAATTAGATTAATATCCCAATTAAATCAACTAGCTGGAAGAATGTTACCAAATATTTTTGTCTACTGATAGCTCTGTTCTGTAAGTTATTTCTCAGTAGCACCTCTAAAATGGATGATGTCAGATCCTAAAATCCTCACATATAAAGCAGAAATGTTTTTTGCTTGTAAATGGCACAAATGTAAAAGTATATGCACATATGTGAAAACAGCTATACTTCCATATCATTCCAAATTGTTAAAGGCAGACTTTAAAGGTAAAACTGTTTCCAAGACAGCCCAACAACCCCTCAGTCACTGTAAAAATCTCAAGTGGAACACAATCATTCATCTCCATTGAAATTATCCCATTTTCAATAGTTCATCAATATTTTCATATGTGCTTTCGATTCTGGCTGAAAGCATATTATTGCTCATTACTATGTCTAGTCAACTGTCATTTATCATTTTTCAACTCATAACTGAAATTTAGATAAGTTTTAAATTGGCTAATTCAGATCATATGTAGATGACTGATATATTAGCTTGTAGTGGTTAGCTTTTTGGTAGAATGACTAGCTGGCTAGTTAGCTGTTTTGGAAATGTTGTCATTCCCCAACCTGACATCATTCCCCTGAAATAAATATGGAGGACCAGTGGGCTGAAGCTCTGTTTGGAAAAAAAACACACATTTTATATTTTTTCTTTATTCCTGTCAAGGGAATGCTTGAAATGTACAAGTTCCTATTTAGAGGTAGATCAATAGATCAGCTAGGCTGATATTTATATTTTTTTTTAACAGATCATTATTGCCAATATGGTCAATTTTTATTTATTTATTTTTTCAACAGGCACTCCCAGCACTCCCTCTTCTGTTAGTATCTTGATTTTCCTCACTGTTCCTCACAAATACTCTTGTTGATGTGGTAATAGAATGCTTCCAGCACAGGGCTCTGGAAGTTTTCCTTTGGAGGATCTCAGCCTCACTCACATTACAGAAGTTATGTTCAGTTTTTCCAGACTGTCTCCAGAGGCTGAGCTCTGCTCAGAGCTGCTGGTTTGCAGTCATGTGTTGTGTGCTTCATGTACTCAATTTCAAAGCTGTTTTCTTAAATCACTGTTTAGTGGTACTTCTGGCCACACAGGAATTATTTCAGTTAATATTTAAAAGTGAGAAATGTTGGTATCAGAAAGCTGAAATTTTCATCTGTGATTTTGGCAGTGAATGTAAAAAAAATGTTTCGGGGTCAAAATGATGGATTATGACAGAGCAAGTATGCCTGTATTTTAGCTCCTGCATTGGCAGCTAATCTGGTTTTAGTCATCTCCTGTGTTAATGCAGGGCTGCCAACTCTCACACATTGAATGTGGAATAAACATAAACCCCTCAGATATGTTCTGTGGACATTAGGACATGATGTGGACATCACACATCTTTCTCACATGTTATTCCTGTATCTTATTTTTAATCCCAGTCATAAACCCAACCCTCCCAACTCACACTGTCAAATCAAGCCAATCTCTGAAGTCAATATTGGCAGCCAGCTGTCAGTGTTAGCTGCTTACTATCTAGCCACTTACCAACCAACTTTCCCAAATTTCTGCATTGTACATATCACCACCGATCGAATTTGGTGTAGAAATTACTGTTGATTTAGTTGCACAGCTCTCAGAAAACTTTTACTGTTGCACTTATGAATTCATATTCATATATTCACAAGCTCTGTCCCTTGGTTTGTTTTTTAGTATCCCACTATATTAAGTATGACAGAAAACAACTAAACATTGTGGCTACATTACAAAAAATTCATGGGCTTTTGTGTAGCAGTTTTGTGTAACAGTGTATTGGGAAAGCCTGTGAAGTTCTTATGGAATGACCGAAAACACAATACACTGAAGAAATGCTGCAGAGTGCAATTTAATTCATAGTTAATGTGGAAAGATGGTGACAGTCTGCTGTAGGAAGCACTGTGCCTCATTTGTCCACACTGTCATAAAAATCAGTGTAAATGAAATGTACTTGTTAATGAATATGTTTAATGAAAAGTTTAGAGACACACCCCCATCATCAACACCACCATCTGACAATGATCTAATGTGTTTTGGAAGTAGGTAAACTGAGCTGATTCCTCAAGAATTTCAGTACTCATCCTTTTGCTGTAATAAAATTCTAACAAGGTTGCATCATTGCTGCCACATGTGATCTGATTAGACTAAGCCTCAATAGTTTGTTAGATACAGTAGATTATACACACACACACACACACACACACACACACACACACACACACACACACAATTTTCCATAGACTCAGGAGGAAGAAACTGTACATGTATGACAACCTGCCCTCACTTCTGTCCACACTGCAGAAGCAACAGCAGTCAAACATTGCATATGCTATTGGAGGAAAACAAAGTCAGTGGCTTTGAGCCAATTCCGTCCAGTAAGGGTGTGACTGGGGCTGGAGCACCTTGGTAGGGGACCAACAGCTGCACCTGCAGGTGCTTTGAGTCCATAAACCTCCTGTAGGGCAGTATTTTATAAGTTTATTATAAGTAACTACTTTGGCTTGGTATCAGCTTAAAGTTACAGTAAATTAAAAGAGAGATCCAGCCAAAATGTGAGATGTGAATTATGAAATGTGATCACACACATCAATGACAATTTTCATATAAAAACCAACGTATATCACAAATTATGTTCAATGAATATTTAATTATCTCATAAGGGCAGTAAAAGTTATTTTATCCTTGGGCGATGGGGTTTTGTTTTTTGGGAGGTGGGGGGCAGGGTGATAGTTATTTACTGACCCTGCCCAGCGCGGCAGTGGAGACACGGTGACGTTCGGAAGCAGACAGTCTGTGCCCCGGGAAGCAGAGGGGATTGGAGCGACTCTGCCAAAGGGATTATCGACCAGCTGTTGCAGCCCGCCAGAGAGAGTAGCAACTGCTGCCATCGACCAGCGCCCAGGGGTTGTCACGACAGATCGTATCACTTTCTGGTTCAGAATGCGGCGCTCACGTCGGGACGAGGCTTGGCCTCGCCCTCAGGGGCCACTCCACTGTGCTTTTGTTAATCCATTTTGCATTTGTTCTCTCTGAGCGCAAAGAGAGAAAAGCGTTTGCAGTGGCCCCGGTGGCGATTAAAACGTCCATAATGATAATCACCAGAAGACACGTGCGCGGTATGTGGGGCAGTGGACTTTAGCTGCAAGCTAAATGCAGAAAGGCCCGAGTGGCAGTGCTGCTTTAATTTCTCTCAGGAAATGTCATTCTTGTGCAATATATCTCGGGTTTTAGTGTGTTAGGTTTTAGTACTTTTGGATGCCCAAAAGGGGGGGATTCATTTTGAGTGTGTGAGACATACTATGTGACCTGTGGGGAACCCCTTATCCCAAAAGGCACATAACCAAACTGTCATTTCCCAAACAAAATTACTTAAGATAAGTAATTTTGATAGCAATACAAATTAAGATAGCAATACAAATGACCAGCAAATATGTTCTTTATATCTATCTTTATAATGACCATCATCAACAACAACAATATCATTTTTACTGTACTTATGCATCCTTTCTATGTCATGGCCATGCTCTTGCTGGTGGCCAAACACAATGAATCAATATATCTTTCCTTTTTGGTGGATGATCCTTCTTGATCCACAGGAATTGGAAAGTATCGTTTTCAGGGGAGTGCAACGAGACATCGCCAACAATCCCTCTCTCCACACATGCCTGGCGAAATGTTTGTTTACTTCATCCTTTGTTTGTGAACTTTGACCCCTCTTTGTTTTGACATGTTTTGTTGTCAGCGTACAAGCTTTAATAAATGTATGCCGTTATAGCTCAGACTAATGTCTTTTGTCGTGTGGGGTTGGCATTTATAATAAATTAACACTCCATTGGTTATGCAAACACTACTAGCTATACTGTATATGCAGAGTGTTTTATAATCTTAAGCATATTCTAATTCCATATTGGAATATAATACCCTGATACATTTTAACACGTGCACCATAAAAATTAAGTAGGTTGTTGACTTGTTGTTTGTGATTGCTAGTGCTCTATGCCAATTACTGTCAAAATTTCCTCATCTGAATGATAGTTCGCAATAGTGAGACAAGATGTTTTCCCTTTTTAGATTGAAATAGTTTTTATCCCTCTCTGATTCCTGCAGGGCGAGAAGAGAAACTGTAAGGGTAGAAGCTGGGACTCACAAATCTGGCAGGTAAGTCAAATGCTACAACAATATAATTTAGTTGTTTGTTAAAGGTTACTTGTTTATGATGTTATACAGTATAAAGACTGTTACATTGTAACCTCCACTGCAGGCTCCTCTTACATGAATTCTAAATCAAGGTGTGATTTCCTTGGCAGTTAAGGAAAGTAATTATGACATTGGCACACCACCCTGGCTGTCACCATGCAACCTTATCCATGCCACTCATTTTCCATCTTTTACTTAATTTTTATCATGCCTGATGGGGATTATAGATTTCACTAGGGTAGAAATCCATTCACCATATTATGCACTAAGTCACTAACCACCATCAAAATTCATCTACATCCTTGCATGGAGACACGATTCAGAAACCAGGACTGTCAAAGATAAACTGAGTGGCGTAGTATGCTAAAAAAAGCACCTGCAGCTTGGACCCTTTACTCAAGACATCCTCGACCAAGCATCACTAATATTCAGTCCAACCAGGTCAAGTCAACCAGGGCTCCTCAAATTATGGCTCTACACATTTCCAGCAGGCCATAAACTTTCTGGAAGTGAGAGCTAAGCCTCTATAATTTACATTACATCTCCTGTAGCATTGTGCAGCTAAAAGTGTAGAAATCAGACCTTTATCAGAGGTAAGGCTTTTTTGTAGGGAGGTATCAGATACACAGCGATAACCCAACAGGTCGTACTTAATTTGATATAAATGTTGGTGAAAATATGGACAGATGAGCTGTGCTGCAGAAAAAAGGAATAGCCACCTGCTAGCGCCATTTAAAATACAGAAATATGGGGCCTCCAGGCGGCTCATTTGGTAGGATATCTGTTAGGGAAGCACGTGTGAGTCCGGTGACCAGTTCCAGCCACGCCATCAGCAGTTATGGCCAGAGGTCCACTTTTGCGAGGCAGCAATTCGCCCAGCCTTGCTGGGAAACAACAGTGAGTTAAACCTGTTAAGTTTGTCAAATTTCTGTCTAGTAGCCACTCCTGATTGGCCAGACCCCTTCTGATGCATGAAAAGATTAATATGCTGATTTTGTCATGCTCCAACAACATAGGCAGTACAATTGATGGGAATACACTGTATGGAAAGAAGCGCACACCCCTCGAAATGTGAATCAGTTGGGTATGGGCAAAATGTGGTAAAAAAAATATTGGAAAATAAAGCGGTCTGCAAAAAAATCTTTGAAGTAAATCTGTCAGCTGTATCAAGTACGGGTGAAAAGGTCATGTGGATGGTCCGTACTTGGTAGGAAAAAAAAAAGATGACTTTAATTAATCCTTCATGAATCCAAGCTAAATGCTGAGAGCAATTTCAGAAGCTTTAGGCTGATAAGCCCCTTCGCTTCCTGATTATTTCCATTATGATACACTGACAGTTGGGTGATGGTGGAGAAAAACAATGTGTATTTTTTTTTTCCTGTATGCCTTTTTATATTGGGGTAGGTTACTGCAGTGAGCATTCTGAGAATAATCATGCTGCATTCTCAAAAAAGGAGGGAAGGACTGAAAGATTCTCAGAAGACGTAATACCTCAGATGTTATTATGGTACCAGGAGCTTTGTGCAGCCACAACCCAAAGTAAATCTGCTCTATCCAGTTAGAGTGAATCAACATTTCTGTGCCAGCAACATCCATAATAGGAAACTTCATAAGAATTACACTGTGAAATATTCACATACGAAGGAAAATATTAAAGCAATCATACAGTGTGGCTTTTTATTCAATGGGATGAGGTGTTGATTATAAGGTATATAATATATATGCACAATTAAACATTACAGCTCTAGATTTGAAATGGTTTATAATAATTAATGATATATTTTAAATTGGTACACTGTCCTTTGAGACATACAGCAAATCAGATGAATTCAACAGTTAGATGTCAGTGTCATTTTTGCAGGCAAGCCGTGGATAAATTTAAGCAGTGTGGTGTGACGGTGACAAACAGCTAATGGAAATATCAGTGACACTGCTCTTGTACAAAAGTGGGTGGAGTACTTGAGTGTTGGTATGAAAATCAAAACCTTTTGATTGGTTGAAACAAGTCAGCGATTGACAGCTAATCATGGATCCACATATTTTTGGTTTCATGATACCTTATTCAGACATTATTAGTGTAAAATAAAAGGAAGTGTCACTTTTTTAGTACAGGTGAAAAGGGAGCATATAAATGCAAAAAAAAAAAATTACAATCTAGTCCCTAACACATATTTACCAGAAAAAATATTATTTTGAGGCTGCTTTGTAAAATAAACATTTTTTAGGTTCTTTAGTGAGAGAAACCATCACAGATGGTCTTTAAAAAAATACATTTTAACTGTTACATTCCTGTGTGACCAAGGCCATTAGTTTGACTTTTATTATGGCTTAATGTATTATCTGGTCCTGAAAGGATGCATCTCAGTAGCATCTGTAGACTAAACAATGCTACCCCTTGAAGAATGAAAATGCATACATTATAACCTTTGCAATACCGTAGTTATAAGCATAGGGCACTCCAGCCACAGTTAATAGAACTGTCCATGTCAACGACATGACAGCATCAAGCACATTTTCAGTCTAATTCAATACAGCAACCTTTGATTACATAGTAACATCACCTTTATAAACTCCTTATAACAAAAACAATACCAGCAATGGCTAATCTTAAGTATTTTGATATATACAGCTGTAAGTTTTTAGTGTAATTTCAGTAAAATTACCTGTCATAATTTCATGGTTACCTTACCGCGCTGTAATTCAAGGCATTAATTTTTCAACTGTTTAACGCACTCAACATCCTTTTCAACATTCTTATCCTCTTCAAATCCTAGATACATTTACCCTTTTTATTACTGTCTTTTACTTATGTCTTCCCAAATCTGTTTCCCCTTCCCCCACTCTCACTATGCAATGGCACACTTGTAGCTTTGCCTACAAATAATATAAAGAGTAGAAATAATTAAGAGGTTGTAGTGCTTGTAAAGGTGCAATAATATGGAGAGGCTGTGTATTTTTATTTGTTTTCATTTTTGAGTCAAATACAAAACTGAATGTATATGTTTTTATCTTCTCTTTACAGTCCTATCCTAAAAAGAAGTCCAGACATGACAAAGTCTGGCATGACAAAATCTGAACAGCTTCTAAGAATAGATGACCATGACTTTACAATGAGACCTGGGTTTGGAGGTAAGATTCAGAACTGAAATTGTACTTCATGGCACAATTAAGCTAGCCATTTGGACCACAGTCATTTAAGCTTTTGCTTTTGGATATGGTATCACTAAAGCTTGGAGGACATAGTACAGTTCTTCAGAATCACTCGCAAAGTCCCTGCAGGGTGAGAATTACTTCTGCATCTATGTTTCTTTTGGGATTAAGATTCTGCTGTTTTTGATTAATTAAAGGCAGGGCTTCAGTCTGATGTTCGGCTTTTAAAACGTCCCCGTCTTAGAAGCTGCTAATCATTAGCATGGAGAGCTACAGTAGAGCTGCCAAGTTCCTGCTTTCAAATAAGTTTCACACTTCAGGCTACAATAAGAGGAAAATAACTGCAGCAGCAAAATAAATCAAGCCTTCAACTGAAATGTTGTGAGAAGAAAATTGCATAACAATGATCTTTAGCATAGTTCCATACGTATGAATTCATCTGTACATATGCAAGGAAGACCTGATGAGAGGTCACTGGTATAGACTGCTTTTAGGTGATCAAAATCCTTGTTGACATAGAGGCTAAGAAGCAGTACTTGTATTTTTCATGCCGAGGACCAAATGTGTCATGCAAAACCAGGGAAATTGTAATTTGTGTGCTGTTTCATAGTTATTTCCAGGGATTTGTTTTGGTGGCATCTTTATGATGTGCTGGATTATGGAACATGCAAGTACTGATGATGTAGGGCATTAGCAAGAGCTATAATGTAGTTTACATTACATTATATTGATAGATTTTGCATAATAGGAGGCCATAATTGGACATAAAAGCAGGCTACTCCTCTTTTATTAAAATGTTTGATTGAATCAGATCTGAACGTCAAACACATCTGAGAACAGAGAGCTTTAGGGATAATTCAGTTTTGGACACCAAGTTTTCCATCATAATCCAAGTAAATACATCGGCCAGAATATGACCCTTGTAGCCTATATCTTTTGTTTGCGATTTGAAATGTCAACTGTCCAGCCTACAAAGTCTGCAGGAACAAAAGAGAGGGACATCCTCCAGCTGTCAGAGGCTGTGACAACTTTGATCCATTGTGACCTAATTGTATTTCTGCAATGCAAAGGATTGTGGGATGCAAAAGCTCAAGTAAGGTAAAAATAGAATTGCCCTGGCTAGCATAAAACACTGCAAATCCTCTGTTCGCTGAAACAATGGCCTTAGCAACACGTACATGCAAGGCATAAGAACTTGCTGGAAATAAAGGCAAAAAAGCAGTATTACATGCAATTCCTACAGATTTTATGTGCATTTATTTTTTGTTCCTGTCTCTGCTACACATTTTTGTTGTGTCTAGTTATTTGGTTTGGATTTTTTTGATAACATAACATAAAATATTCCAAACATGCATTCATAATAGTTATCTTGTATAAATTGGGACATGTGTAATGGACTCCACCCATACATAGCTAAATTGGGATAGGTAGCTTGACAATAAACGCCAGAAAGGAAAACCCTCTGAAATGTGTATTTTACAATAGTATTTTCTATTATTATGTATGTCGTTGTAGCTTTTTTCTACTTTGATGTATGGCATTAATAATAATGATTTTCATTATATTAATGGAAAAATAAACATGCATTTCAAAATGGAACCCTAAGGCTGTGAGGAACTGGCCTAATAGGTAATACTAATTAATATTTCAAGCTTAACATCTTTTGGAGTTTATACTTTTACAGAGCCAAAATGGATGCCCCCAAATGTTCATGACAGACTAATTAACGGTACATACTTAGTGAAAGTACTGATTTTTCCTTATTGCAAAATTACAAGCATTTAAAATTCTCTATTGAGAAATAGCAAGCAAAGACTGTACAAAAATGGCTGAAATTCATCTTTCTTGATCAAGTGAAACTTACTGGATGCAATGTCTCCATCAAAATCTCTTAAGCTACATTTCTGTTATCTAAACATTTTCAAAACAGCACTGATGACTGAAACTTTTCAAACCTTACCTGATGGTCTTTAGTCATGTTCACCCCTGCCAGCATATGGTCCAGGATCTCCAGTAATGGTATGGCTGGGGCCCAACACCCAGTCACAGGACTCCAATCTGAACCCAAGACAGAAACTGTTGTTATATAACCCAGCAGGAGGCTTTTCTTTTTGAGTGATTTTCAGGTTTTTTGGGTTGTCAGAAATTATGTATTTCCAGTGTTATATATTACATATATACTACTAAACCCCACAGAAACGTCTGAACAATTTCAGTGTGAAAAATGCAGAATGCAGAATGCAAAATTCAAACATGAAGGCAGAAATTCAGACAGGGTGGAAATACCTTTTCATACCACCATAGTTATGTACTCTGTATATTGTATGTACAGGATGAAGTATTACTGAACCATTCAGAGGTGATGCTTGGTCAAACAATCTTGCGCTACAACATTACTTAACAGTAAAAAATTACAGAAAGGTTGTTTAGAGGGTAATTCTGTTCTTTTGTAGCTATGTGAAATTCCACTCTAATGCTGTTTTCTGTTATGCTTTTTTATCATAGGACCTGCCATTCCAGTTGGAGTAGATGTTCAAGTTGAAAGTCTTGACACAATTTCTGAAGTTGATATGGTGAGTATATTCAAATACCAGTATTTTTGAATGAATGGGAAAGTCAACCCGAGGAAATGTTAAGATAACCTTTTTTGCTCAAAAGAACATTGAAAGCTATCTTGATTTCTTAGTGAAAACTGAGAAGTTATGTGCTGTTACTTTCAATGTATTCACTATTATGCAGGTAGACATCTAATTACTAGAATAGTTCAGGATAAGTGTCATGTTCAAGACTTCAAAAGATCAACAGATTTACAGCAGGGATACCTACACTTTGTTCAGATACCACACAGACAGACCATTGTATCAAGTACACCTACACTTTCCATGAAGTGGACAGCCTAATCACTGTGGACAGCATCATGTGATCAATCTACACGATTTAAGGCAGGTAGGCAGGTACTTATGGACTGGGTGTGTACGCACCTGAGGGGGAGCATGGGCAAGAAAACAAAACAAGATATATCATTGAACATGGCATTAGAAGTGGGTGCTAGACATACTGGTATAAGTATAATAGACAACAGGCTTTTCACACAAGACTGTCATGGTGTGTGTTTCAGGACTTCACCATGACCTTGTATCTGCGGCACTATTGGAAGGACGAGCGCCTCTCCTTCCCCAGCACCAACAATCAGAGCATGACCTTTGATGGCCGCCTGGTGAGGAAGATCTGGGTGCCTGACATGTTCTTCGTCCACTCCAAGAGGTCCTTCATCCATGACACCACCACCGACAATGTCATGCTAAGGGTGTATCCTGATGGCAAGGTTCTCTACAGCTTGAGGTAACCACTTAGGGCTCCATACACTCAAACTGAACAAACACAGAAGCATGACCTTTGCTCTGGTAGAAAAGATTTAAACATACTAGCTGAACCCACATTTTGAGACTTCACCCATATTTGAACAGATCCAAAATATTGATGGTGTGGGTCTGGTCAAATCAAGTTGAACTCATTACAGTTATTGTCATGTTTTCATTGAGCACTACTTGTGGGTCTAAATGAGGTCCAGAAACTAGGATCAAAGAGCACAGCAGTTTGGAGAAGCATTCATGTTGTAGGCTGTACAACACCACCTATATTTATTCATGAATGTGGCTTTGTGTTGTAAGGGTCACAGTCACAGCCATGTGCAACATGGACTTGAGCCGCTTTCCTCTGGACACACAGACCTGTTCCCTCGAAATCGAGAGCTGTGAGTATCATTTGCATGACCCAAGTACAGCGCTTTGTTTCAGTAGGACAGTGATGTGTTTTGTCGACGTCATTCTCTAAACAAGATTGTTTTTAATGCTGTGTCTTAGATGCCTACACTGACGATGACCTTATGCTCTACTGGAAGAAAGGCAACGAGTCGCTCAAGACTGATGAGAGGATATCCCTGTCCCAGTTTCTCATCCAGAAGTTCCACACCACCACTAAGCTTGCATTTTACAGCAGTACAGGTACAGCAGTACAGATTTGAAACTTATTCAGTAAGTATTATATGATGTTCACATGATCATGGCAAGCTCAATTCGTATTTGAAAACATACACTTGCTGAAAGTTTTAGTGCAAGTCACAGACATGTCAAATGCTGAATAATGTCAAGTTACAAAACTGGTATGTCTAAATATAAATGCTAATAAAAGAACACCAGGGGCAAATTCAGTGTCACCCCTCAGGGGTAGGCATGCTTTGAATTACTATGGGGATGATGGCTGTACTGAAAATGACTACTCTGTTAATGGGGACTTTGTTTGTTTCCTCCTTACAGGCTGGTACAACCGTCTGTACATCCATTTCACCCTACGGCGGCACATTTTCTTCTTCCTGCTACAGACCTACTTCCCAGCCACCCTGATGGTCATGCTGTCCTGGGTGTCTTTCTGGATAGACCGGCGGGCGGTACCCGCCAGGGTCCCGCTAGGTAACAGGCGGACTCACTGAACACTTGGATCCACTGCAAGCAGGACCATAATAAAGCACGGGACCAGTGCCCCAGTCACTCTAAGAATGACATCTATAAACAGAGATTTGTGGTCACTCCAGACAGTTGCTGGTCAACACATGTCAGTCACCTGTGGTTTGGCTGTTGAGTAGAAGCAACTTGTGAATTACAGATTAGAGAGAACATACTCATTTTCCCACCTGCTAGCTCAATAGCCAGCTATCTAGAACCCACCCAAAGTTTCTGTGTGCATCTAGTTTGTCTAAGACAAAGTGTACGCTAATGAAGCTCTTACCTCTCATTTTGAGAGCATTTCCTCGTGTTGCCAACAAGTACATCTTCTTCTCGATGTGACTGTTCAGCGATATTCATCTATATTTTCTGAAATGAAGTGAGAACATTGACAGTCAAACATGGTAATTATTCATAATCGGCCATAGCACAATAACGAGCAGCACATGCCCATATAAGGCCATGTAATATGGATGTTGGGTTTCACCTTCTCCAGGTATCACCACAGTCCTCACCATGTCCACCATCATTACTGGAGTCAACGCTTCAATGCCCAGGGTCTCCTACATCAAGGCTGTGGATGTTTACCTCTGGGTTAGTTTTGTGTTTGTATTCCTGTCGGTCATCGAGTATGCAGCAGTCAACTATCTAACAACCGTGCAGGAGCGAAAAGAGAGGAAGCTGAGAGACAGGGTAAGGTGTTGCTATGTTACACATATCCATATGGGGTAGACAAAATAATGTCAACACCAAACTAAATATACAAAAGTTAAATGCTGCAGTAAAAGGCCAGTTGTGGCAAATTTGCTTTGATGCCAAGGAGAATGGCCCGGCATTGGTATGGTACACCTTGGTAAGGTGGAAGTGCCAGGAAAGCCTAGCTCAGTTGACTGGAACTTCCACTCAAAATCTTAACTACTGAGAATGCCCTCATGGCTATATTGCCCAGGACAGCTGATGTCAACCACACTAAACCTGTACCATGAATCACACACTTATAATTGTAAAACTAATAATTGTAGAACAGCGAAACAGCTCTAGCAGTACCCTGGATTAAGCTGTGATGAATCCCATCTGTAAATCACAGCAATTTGGGTAATTCCACAGTCCTTTAAAAAATGTTACAATACTTTTCCCGTAACTTTCATGTAGGAACTGTCGGCACAAAGCCGCACAGGTCTCCTCAGTTATTACCAATTGTTAGGCCAACAGTCATTTCACCATAGCTGGAAAGTTAGTCTCCCAGTAGATTATCTGGCCACTATTTTAAAAATTGGCACTAGTGAGTTGAGAATAAAGGATGGCAAGTAAAGGAGTGGTGCCCCCTTGTGGCTCCACTGCCAAAGTTCTTCCAAATAAGATGGATTCCAGACTGCAGTTTAATTAAAGTCTTTTTTTGTTTGATGTCTCCACTGTTTTGTCTACCCTCTATTATGTAAAATATATAGAACAAAATATTACAAAATGCAATCTTTGGGACCACTCACATCTCCTGTTTTCCTTTGGCTTCAGCTACCTTGTACCTGTGGTATTTCGCACCCGGGCCAGATCATGATGAACACCAGCTACAGTGACGTGGACGTCAACACCACCGGAAACTATGGCATGACAGACACCACAGAAAGGCCTGAGAGGATTCTGGCGCAGCTGGCGTTGGGGGACGATCGAACCACGGGCCAGGTGAAAAACTCCCGGGGCTACGTCACCATTTGGATTGATACACACGCTATAGACAAGTACTCCCGTGTCATCTTTCCGGGGGCCTACACCCTTTTCAACATCATCTATTGGTCCATCTACTCCTAACACCCATATCACATGGGCTGCTGGGAGGTTGGGTTAAGGCAGGCCAGCCTTCAGCCCTGTGGACCAACACTTTGCTGCACACCAAGAGATTCTACCAATGACAGCCATGTCCTTGGAGTGTGGGAGAATTTTTTTGTAAAAATCTTTATTAGCATTGTAGCACTATTTTTTGACAGCATCAAAAGGATAAACATAGGCCCAACACATTTTCATTAAACGGATAAAATGATTTTGAATGGGTTCTTTCTTCACTTTTCCCCTAACATTTCCAGTCCACTTTTGAAGAGCTGTATCCATATGACATGAAGGAAAATGAAGCCATCCTGTTAAATGGTACAATCAAGTTTACTGTAAATATGGGCTTGGAATCAAAGACATACTTATCCATTGTGTCTGCTATGAATTTTGCACTGTCACTGCTGACTGAAAGATGTTTATTCATTCAGAATGGATACTGAATTGCCCAGTAAATCAACTGTATATACTGCTGATAACCAACTATATGTTTATATTTAATTTATAGTTTAATTCCTTTTTAAAATTTTAAGTGTTGCGATATGTGATTATTTGAAAATGTCTTAAATCTGCTTTACAGGGTGCAAATAAATGCAACACTTCAGGGACCTTTTCTGAACAGTTGGTGTTAAGGAAACAAAATGAATTGTATAAGAGCTTGTTTTCTGGATTGTCATTCCACACTATTTTGTTCTACTTTATGGGGGAACTTAAATGTGCTCTGCATTTTCAGATCAACACAACTAGTTTTCATTCTAGAAATTTCTCAAAAAGGTTTGATATTTTCCAGTTTTATTTGACAAGCACAGTTACGGTTTTAGCCATTCTCGTTTGTGATTTTAGTTTTAGTTTTTTGGTTTGTTCTGGTTCTATCAAAAACTGAAACTCCATTTCAAAATGGATTCAAGTAAAGCAAGTATATCTTTTGGAACTTTTTTTTTTTTTTTTTTTACATTTTTGTGAATATTATAGCCAGAGGATTTGCTGTATCAGTATTGGTAATGGTTAAGGCTTACTGGACTGTGACTACATTTTATACTGATCCTCAAAGGAGTAAATAACTTTTGGGGTGTTCCAGATAATTTCCTGAGTTTAGACTACCCCTTCCTTGAATGAATAAGCAGGTTAAGCTACTAAGGAATTCATGCACTGGGATAACTGGCTCGGTAATCCTTTCACCAAACTTGCAAAGGAAATTACTAATGGAAGAATAAGGCTGTATGACTCCTCAAATGGATGGACTTACAATTTTCTACCTGTACCTGACTGTGATAAACCAATC
Source organism: Albula goreensis (assembly GCA_022829145.1). Lineage (NCBI taxonomy): Eukaryota > Metazoa > Chordata > Actinopteri > Albuliformes > Albulidae > Albula > Albula goreensis. Next base: position 28,631,489 of record CM040749.1, read on the forward strand.
ATTGTGTCTTGCTATGGAGAACTAAACCTTGTGATTGGTTAATGTAATTGATTATCATGTAATTTGGTTAGCCACACCCATCATAAGGTTAGGCTTCAGTCTGCTATACCAACTGAAAAGTACATTTTCGTACAGATTCCTTTGTACTATTGTAAAGGTTATTTTGATGTTTTCACTGGTGATGTAATTCCTCTGCAGAGTATAGCAATACAGCAGATTTCTAGAATAAAAAGCAAACAGTGTTATGTACTGTTTTACAAAGCGCACAACTATTTGTTTTTCATATCTGAGTGTTTGAAAGCTGCATCTTACCCAATTCAAAGCATGGAGAAAGACTGTCTCCTTCCTGACATTGAATAACAGGTACACTGTACTTCTCATTTCTCTCAGAAAACATCCTATGAAGCTGCAACTTTCATTTATTTTGGGTAATGACCTTAGGGATCAATATTTCCATACTTTACATCACAGTAGCTAATAAAAAACAGCACATTAACTAGACCCACTTGTATGGTACAAGTCTTTTGTATTGTTACAATAAATACCCAGCTCAAAAATGTAATAAAATGTAAGTCATGGAGCCCACCCAGGGTATCTGCAAAGCAAATAATAAAAAAGTAAAAACCATGTTTTCTCAAGCTCTTCAATTCGCAAACACCAATGAATATCATTCCTATATTTTTTTACAACAATCATGTAAATTATTGTAACTATTTGTGTGTTATCCTAGTTGAACATGTATTTCTTATACAACCAATAAAACAACTCCAACCTGACGTTTTATATTTGTGGGCAATGGAAATGAGATATAAATTTTCAAACAGGTGTACCAAGAATATGCTATTCCCAGAGAGAGAAAATACAGTATATTTTTATTTTCTATTTTTTACTCCTCTCTAAACTGGATTGCTACTTCAGACTGATGTCCTCAAATTTTTCTCAAAATAAACATTGTTTTTTTTACGTTGTGCCCTAACACTTTGTACAAATTTGTCATAATTTATTTTTAAGAGTGTTGATGAAATCTAACTACAGTTTAAGCATTTTGGAAATGTAATCTTGTGGCATGTAGTTGGTCATTGCACTCTTCATATTAATTGTACAGTCATATTACAAATGACACGTTTGGATAAATTTCTGTATTAACTTTTTTTTGTCTCTCAAAATTACATTTTGGTGACCATAATCTACAGATGCCATGAAAAAGCAGGTCAGCAGTACTGCAATTCTTTTCCTATAATGTGATAAAAAAGCGTTTCAGTTTCATTTTCCCCACATCACATCAATTTAATTGGAGTCAGATCAATGATGAAATCTTACAAATACTATGTATTAGGTGTACTAGGATTCTGGTGCAACTTTCAGATCCATACATTTTTGACAATGCAAACCTGGAATTGAAAAACAAAAATGAGACTGTGAACTAACTAAAAACACACACACACTAGGCTGTAAATATTGTAACCTAAAGTAACATTTCTCAAGGCACAATAAGAGGAATGGACCCTAAGCCATGAGAATGCACTAAATCAATGGGTTACATGTATTGGAATCTTTTGTGGTATATGCAGTCTGGTAAGAATTCTGCAAATCACGATCTCAATCCATCAAAGGTTCATAATATTTATGGATTTTCATGTTACTTTCAGAGCTACTAACCACCTGAGTTCCTCAGGTGTTCCTATCTTTGACATTATATGGTACTTACTCCCAGATAATCTTGTAAAACTAATTACCAACTATGAGCTGCCTGTGACTAGGTGCCATTCCTTAAAGGTCTGTGGATCTCCAACTGTCCTCTATAAACAGCAAACTGGGGTCGTTCCTTGAAAAATGAATGCTCCAGACAAGTGCTTGTGCAATATGCAAGGCATAAATCTGCTTCAAAACGTCATGGACTCACAATTCATCTTCACTCTTCATGTAGGATATAGATTTTCCAACAAGAACTACCTTGACAAAAATTAAATTGCTGTGCTTGCCTCATTTTATGGGTTGCAGACTGACATTTCAAAATCTAAGATCAGAAATGAATGGCTACATACTAAAACTAAAAGCGTATGGTAGTATTTCACTCAGAGAACTTAATATAAAATTAATTTCAAGCTCAAGTGTATCCATCCATATTATAAATATTTATATCCAATAAAAACTTCAAGGTAAAGTAACGACACTATCTGTAGGCAACCCATAAAATAAATCATGTTTCACACAATCTGACTGGGATGCAGGAGTGTTGCACATTTTGTATAAGTGTAAAGAAATATATATTAAAAACACATGGATGGGGAGTAAATTAGGCCTCTAAATGGATGAAAATTAAGGCTATTGTTCTTTTCAAGGCAATGGCTCAGTGCGGGACACTGGCTGCTCCTGCAGGGGGCGCACTCTTTGAGACTGCCTGCTCACAGAACACACCCTGAGCAAACTCCTCCTTCACCTCCTTCAGGAGGTCTGGGCGGAGCAGCACATCCACAGCTGTCATTGCCAGGGCTTTCGCTGTCCGCAGAGTGTAAAACTGGGCCTCCTCCGCTCCTGTGGAGTTTCAGGATGTCAGATAAGGGAAAGAGCACAATTTTCCATATCATTTTTGTACAACACTAGAAGTAAAATGTGAAAGATCCAACCTTCTACATGCTTGCATGAATGTATAGTTACAATTCACAGCAAGAAATACTGAAAATCAGACAACATATTGTCTGCCACCAATAATAACAATTAATTATTCACACTAACTGTTTATGTTACATGTAAAGCAAAAATGGGGACGTATACATCAAAGGCGCATGATCCCTCCGATAATGATACTCTTCAATATCTGCCATGCTTACCTTGTGGGTTTGGCCAGTCAAACTGATTGAGAGGTAGTGCAGTGTATCACTGGACGTGTCTTTGTGGAGTATCAGTTAGGATATGTTGATACCTCAGTCTAGAAATTTCTCAAAAAGGTTTGATATCTAGTTTTCACAACATACCAGAGGCAGCAGTGTACTCCTCCGTGTGATTCAGGGCATCAGAGCCAATGTAGAAATAGGGGTGTATTCCTGGGACCACGTATGACACATTTCCAAAGTCTGTGGAGCCTGCCAGAGGGATGCAGAATGGTCTGTGATATATAATATACTCAGTACAGGAGAGCAATGGCAGTCAGTGAGGCACAAGTAGGAAAAGAATGTAATTCACCTTTAAACTGATAGGGAGTCTTAAGTGTTTTTTTTGTGAGCACACTCATTTTGGTATAAATCAGATGTGATTCAGTCTAACTACAAGGAACCTTTTGCTCAACTGAACACATTTTAAATACTGCAGATTCCTCTCATTAAAGAGAAATATGTAGAAAGGAAAGACATATAATGCTTAATTACTCTTTTACTCTGTTTCAATGACTAAGCTAATTATGGTTTGACTGAATGTACCAAATGTAAACATACTTCAAGATTATATTACAATAGCTGTTTCAGATGGTAATGTACCAGCACTTCCAAACAGTACTGGCCCCCTACCTGTGCATGATAACAAAGTCTGACCAAAACATTAACTTATCCATGAATGTAGAAACCAAGCTTGTGCATTTATACCTGCACACCACAGCCATAGTAGCTGTTAGCAGTGCTGGGTGCCATTACCTGAGGGTGTGTTCAGAACATTCTGGTCTGTGGTGAACTGCATTCCAAGGGTTCTTCCATTCTCTTCATACAGCTGGTCCAGCGTGGTGTTTCGGAGAATATTGTGGTACTCATGTTTTGCAAACATAATATCAACCTAAAGAACACAGTCCAATTAGTTGAAGAACAAGAATACATCCACCTTTTGCCATATTTCTATCAGTGTCATCACAGGCCTATATTCAGCCTAACAGCTACACACTTTTTGCCCTCACCTTACATACATTACTGACAATTGATTTGTTACGGTTTATTCAGCTGCAGGATTAAAACATCATCCAGACATGTTAAAATACGTTTGAAATGATCAAAGATAGTTTCCACATATGAAACTGAGTTAACAGTACCTGGCAACCTGTGGCCATGGCAGCAGACCTGAAGCACATCTCTGCCTTGGCTCGAAGGCAGGACAGGTCTCTGTTTGGGGTTCTCAGGTAAAACTCCAGCTCTGAGTAGGCTGGGATGATGTTGGGCTTCAGTCCTCCGTGTTTAATGATGCCTGTGGGAGTTCATTAGGAAAGCGCTGAAACACGAGTCTTAATCTCCTGCACTTCTATCAGGATGACTGCTGTGATAGCTGTGACTCTGTAAGAAATGGTCACCTGGAACTCCAGACTTTGAAAATGAAAAATAAATACATAATTTCCATAATATGGTAGGATGTATAAGGATGTATCAACCTTAAAGCCTCCCACACAGAGATACCACCCAGAAAACACAGCTCCTAATACTTTTTATTAAAGCTTGGCCAAAGTTGTGGGAAGAAGTGGTCTCACCAGGACTGAGTTGACAAAGAAGTTGTGGAATTGACAAAACGCTAGTAGGAAAAGGGTGCCGGTGGGGTGGTAGGCCTCACCATGGAGCCTCCAGTCCGGCTTGAGCTGCTGCCTCAGCGCAGACAGATTGTTATACGCAATGACAGCTGCATCCAGCGCGTTAACCCCTTCCCATGGATATGCAGCTGCATGCGAGGCTTTCCCGTGGTACTTAACATTCACGCTAAAAATAGAAGCAGAGAAACTCCTTCAGTGGGTGGCGGACAGTGGCCATTTTAAACAATGTTGTTACGTGTGCTACCTGACATCTGATGCAGGACCAGCTCATCAGATCACAATCTAAATCTCTACAGTTCTGTGGGCATAGAATAACTGATCCAGGATCAAAAACTGAAGAAACAGAAAAACCCCTCACTGTTCATAAGTCTTGACTGGAATGGATGCTCTTTAGTTTAAATGTCCAGCTTAGTTGGGCCGAATGGCCTGTTGCCACATGATGAGTTCCGATATGTAAGTATATATGTTATACTTACATATCGATATAGTATCAACATATACAGTACTTACATGCAATTAAGACATGTAAAATATAAATACATTCTTTGCAAGTTACAGATTAATATGTTTGACGCCTGAATGTCCTACTTCCCCCTATTGCTGAATGTGCTCTGGTACACTGTGAGGGAATAGTCTTACTCATGTACGGCCATGTCAGGAAGATACACTGCGTCCTCTTGAGAAGGGTGGGCCATGAAGACCACATCCATCCCCTCAAAAGCCCCTGCCAAAATCAGGTCTATTTTCCCTCCTCCATCTTCCTCTGCTGGTGTTCCAAGCACAGTCACCTTACAAAAGAAGATAACACTGTTTTAGCCTCCAGGTGGGTCTCTAATCACAGTATTTGTCCCTTGCTCTCTACCTCAAATAACAGCAGCCAAATAAGGCATTTTATGCTGGTGCAATTTTGGGCATATTTCTTAGGTGGAATTTATAGATCATACAAAAATCCAGTATTGCTTATTACCCTACGGGTTTGGAGCGACTGCATTGAGTAAACCTGTATAGGGTAACGATAGCACAATCATTACGTTGTGCATGTAAAAACACATCTTTAGTCCACTTGGAAAATTTAAGATGAGAATAAACCTACAAATACTGCTTGCATGTGTCCTCCATATTTAAATATGCATGACGTGACGCGCCGTCAAACAGGTAGATAAGCATTCATTACTATAAAACATTTGACAGTTCAATGCTTTCCAAAATTGGACTCGTTACAGAAGATGTTAAATTTGTATTATTTAAATTTTTAGTTTGTTATCTGCCTTGTCATTTATTTCTCTGAAAACTCAACAGTCATTCTCTTGTTTGATCGGATCTCTCTACATACTTTACCTTAACTCGCACTGGACTGTTGGACTCGCTTTCCAACACTCCCTTTAGCCCAATGGCTGCGGCCGCTCCAACTTCTGCGATCAGGTTGTGTCCACATGCGTGGCCTATTCCAGGCAAAGCGTCATATTCACACAGGAATCCCACGTTCACAACATTATCGCCGTCTTTCCCACCAAAAGGTCCCCATGTTGCCCGAAACGCAGTGTCCAGTTTATAATGGCTTTCAACTTGCCACCCTTTCTCCTCCGAGAAGAAACGGACAAGTCTGTCATGTGCTAGTTTTTCTTCATAAGCGATCTCTGGAGAACTCCATATGTCTTTACTAAGAAGAAATAGTTTCTCTTTTGCTTCGTCTATGCAGTGGTTAACTTTATTTTTCCATGTATTCAGATTTTCACGACCCATATCGCCAGCTATTGCCATATTTTAAAAAAAAACACGTTGAATGATAACTTTTCTGGGATAAAATCAAAGCTCAAATGGAATATAGATTGTAACCAGCTATTGATCAACAGAGTACATAATCGTGATTCGTTTAACCTAAGCAGAATAATGCAGATTCCGACTAAGAAGTGAACTCTTCTCTAGCTTGTCCAACGGTACAATTACACCCCTTACAAAGCAATGCACTTACTTTATTAAAGCAGTTTCGCAGAAAACGCGTGCAATCAACTCATTACTTTAATCGAATAGCTGGTAAACTGAAAACAGAAAAGCATACCCAAATGCGCGGTTAAATATATACAAACATATAGATGCAATGTATTAGTTTATTAGCCGTGAGACAAGTTCTGCATAACTGACCCTTTAGGCAGACATCGCGTACGCCATATGCAATGCATCATGGTAAACGAAGTTTATGGAAGTTCCTGTATCACATCAAATACTACAGTTCATATTCGAGAACTGGGGTGTGAGGCATATATAGACCTGGAATCATACTCCTTTTTACATATATCATTTATGTAATAACTAATTAAAAAGCATGTCAGGAGATCTTTTCAAGAATTTTTTTTCTCTTTATTTTTATTTTTAATACTTGGTAAGGCTTACAACTCAGTGGAATAATACATATATTCATTATTATTATTATTATTATTATTATTATTATTATTATTATGTAGCAGTAATAGTAGGCTGGTAGTGATATTTATTTTTACCTAGCTTAATTTGTTTATTTTTCATGGAAGTATTGTAACTTTTACGAGTGATAGTTATCTGTATCACGACTCAGTGTCTCTCTTACTATTTATTGTATTTCGGTATTGTATTTCTGCTTATTTAATAATAATTCCAATGAAAAATAACATGAATCATTAAAAATCAAGGAAACACTTTTAGCCTAAATCTTGTGACTCTCATCTTAGACTGTGATTACACTATCTCTTCACCTTCAGTGTTGATTTAGACAGAGGCAATAAAAGAATACACATCAGGGCTAGAGGTGACATCCAGTGGCTTCAGTCAGAATATCGGAAAGGAGGTAAGTGTTTAAAACACACTAGCACAACATCTGAGATGTCGAATAACTGCAGGACAAGTGAAGCCAACCAATACATGATCAACTCAGAGGATCACTTACTGTATATTACATCAATTTGCCTTGAAGACTTCTCACTGAGCTCACAATGCCATTTCGCTGCACAACTCTGTTAATTAAAAATAACGGCCTTATCGTGAACTATATGCCAAAATATCAGGAAACTCGGGGAATGTCCATTATCGGCCTCTGGATGCCCTTATAGCAGTTTGAAGGATGGCTGCATGAGGTATGCATTTTGCATACCTGGTGAATGACACAGCACTCAGAGGCAAACAGGTCTGAAATGTAACCTTGAGAGACTGTGCAGCTCAAATGGACAAAAACAAGGGCAACAAACATGGCTAAAAATGGTAAATGCTAAAACTGCATCCAAAAACCCCAATTGTGAACTGAATATGTGGAAAATGACATTGTAGTAGTGAAAAAAGAACAGAATTTTGGAGATATATTTTTTTATTGTGAAGACATGAGTGAATGCAGGAGCACAAAAAGTAATGATTTTAGAAAATTAATGAACTGGCTCCTGATGGGCTACTTACTTTTACAATATGTTGTTTATTTAATTAAAAACACCCCTCTCTCCATGTCATATCTACTATCCAGATATGAGAGTTAAATTCTGTGGCCTCATTTTAATAGAGGCATTCAATTAATTTAAATGTAACTGATATCCTGCATAATCAGTGGTGCCTTGTCATTTTAAATCTCCATGTCAGATGTCATAAATCCTAAATCCTTTGCATGTCATGTTTGTTAGGAATGAACAATCTGTGAGGATGGGTACAGTCAAGGTTTCCACAATTATGTTATGGTTATCAACCACAGAGGGAAAAACTGTCTATGAAGGATAAAATGGTAACACCCTTTTCATAAACTGGGGAAGGGCAGAAGTTTTGTTAAACTGAGCTGTTCAATGTCCACTAGATGGAGCCAGAGTAGCAATATGCACAAAAATCTGCAAAAATGCAAATTAAAAGCGCCCTGAATCCAAAGCAGTTCAGGCTTTCACTGTGCCCTTTTAATAATCTGTTTTAATCAGTTTTAATAATTACTAAAAAGGGACAAATACAACATTTAAGCTGAATTTGTGTTTTTTCATAGCCAAATGCTCCACTGAGCTTTTTTCCCCTGTATTCGTAAGATGGCTCAATAATGTTTAATTATTACAACATGTTTTGTTGATCTTGAGGTCTGAAGTTGGGCTGGTTGCAAGCAGACAAATGATACACTGGGTTGAGTTAATAAAGTGAGGTATTGCATTAAGGTACATTAAGTCTAGGGATCTTATTGGGAAAGTTATGCTTTAATATTGACTTATTATACCTTTCTAACTGACCCACTAATTCAATTAGATTAATACAATGTATTCTAATAAAAAACACTGAACTGGGGTGCCCCGGTAGCTGAAAAACGCTGAACTGAGGTGTCAGAAAATAAACTGCATCTGTAATTAAATATAGCAATGTATTTCATACATTTTCCCCAAGTTGTGTAAAGTTGTCTGTGATATTAAGTCATACAGTTTGCACAAATGGACAGAATCAGGCATATTCACGCCATGTCTCAGAGCCAGAGGAAATGATGGAGACTCTCTTGAGGGGATGGGGGTCTGTTACCCACACAACAGTGTGTGAAGTGTGATCATGTGGAACAGATCCAGGTCAGTGAGGAATGACAAAAGACAGAGCATCGCAGCCTTCACTTATCTGGTGTGAATTATGGAGGGGCATTGAACTGCCTGACAGCCCACTGACAAGCTAGCCCCTCTGTGACATGATGCATCCCTCAGTCACAGTGTTACTGTTCATCTTATTAGCCAATTAAACAACGTGCAGAGGTTGGGGAAAAGCCTAGCTTTGTCTTCTGTAAGCTGTACGAACAATGCATTTATGAGACTGCCCACATAACGAGATCCAGTTCAAATATAACAGGGTAGGCTTCTGTTTCTTATGTCTACATAATCATGGTCTTCATTTTTCTTCAGTTTTGGAGGTGATCTTGATCATCATTTATCATCGCCATGAATAGTGCTTGCTTAACAAACAAATCCACCCTCTTGCCTGAAGAGAGTAGGCACTTGTTTAATTAAGGGTTGAATAAGATTTGAATCGAAAGACTGTCAAACACAAAAAAGTTCCTATTCACAAAAAATTCCAAGAAAAGTTTCATGGGTGCAGGAAGAAATCAAAGCAAGCTTACATTAACAAGACAAAGACATTCAAAGCACACTCTGGTTTGAGTGCCCACAGGCCTTTGTCTGGCATGGTTCCAGGCTCTGGTAAGGTCCATATTCATCCAGGAAAGCTGGCAGTTTGAACATTAGTGTTTCACCTGTCAATCTACCTGTTTATCCACCATCAAAGGTTTGGGGATGTTGTGTTTTCACTGACTGAGTGGAATAGTCAGATGGGAACAGTCAGAGGTGTGGTTAATACATTGAATGATGAATATGGAATATTGAAAGAGTGAAAAATATTTTTTTGTAGACAGTGCTGAAAATTCTAGACTTTCATTTTTGAATCTATGGATGAAGAGACTACAAAGAATTTCAATGGAGAACAACACAGTAGTCTATTTTAAGTGAAATATTATAAATAAAACATTTAATTTATTGACCCATGACAGAGTTCTGTGCTTCTGCCATATTGGTTTTTTGTTTGTTTGACATCACTTGACCATCAGCTGGTACATGTGAGACAGATGTTCTCAACCTGTGTCCATGTACCCATGACGCCAAAGGGGCCCGGAATGAGCTTATTAGCTTGGATGCTGTGCAGGAAGCATGCATATGTGGTGTGAGTCCGTGCCGTTCTCACCTTGGCGCTGTTTGTCTAGCTCCACATGACTCCGCGGTGTATGGAAATCACAGACCTGCTCCGCCTGAGGGAGAATAAATGAATTTCATTATAAACATGCCCCCCCATCTCCTTTGCAGTTGCAGTCTGTTTGAGTTCAGTGGTGTAATTAAATGCCTGGGGTCTAATGGCATTTTCCTTTCCCCCCCATGAGTGAAAAAAGGTGAAATTTACCCCCCTGTCTGCCTTCCGTGTCTGAGTTTACAAACCTGGCACCTTTTCCAGCTATGGCAATGGTGAATGATGAGATGTTATTGGTGTCTTTGTTGCTGCTGCTTTTTCTTTGGTGGTTTGGGAGTGACACTTATACCGTACAAGTAGCAATGCTGAATCCAGTGACAGTACTGAAAAGGTCTGGTGGGCTACTATCCTGCTTATATAGGGTTTCTTCATGAACACAGCAGAATCATTTCTTGTGTCTTCCAAATTAACTGGGTCTTATGCTGGGCCATTTGGTCCCTTCAGGTCCCATTCTATATTCCATCTGACCTCCATTGACTTCAGGAAATAACCTGACAAACGTACCTCGAGCACATACAAAAGCCCAAGTGACATGCAATAGCCAGCACATGAAATTTGACTGAAACAAGTATCTTCTATTTTAATCCAGTGCACTGTTTTTACTACTGTACAGAAAAATGATAAAGTGTCTGCACATATTTACTTGAAGGCAAATCCACAGGCTGTCAAACTTCAGTCTTGGTTATCAGATGATTAATTGACTTGATGGGATTATTTTTAACACTGTAGTGCCCTCCTTGTGATGGGAGGAGGTAACTACTAGTTATAATAGCAGTCACAAACTTCTATTGGGTTTGGCAATATGTACAGACAGATTTATAAATGAATGTGCTTGAGAGGAACTAGGAAACCTGTGTGTTTATAATATAATGTGATAAAATGTACTGAGCATAAAGGATGATGAAAAGAGAAGCTCACAGTTACTGTCTCAGGTAACTATCTTAGATAGCCCATGTCTGCTACAGCTGCAGCCCAAGGTCCTTACTGCGCTGGAGAAACTGTTTCCGGGATTTTCCATGAAACAGAACTCTGGAACACAGACGGGCGAATGTCTTTAATTTAGGCACCCATCTGTCTGTTTGAATTTTCCAGACACGTTCAAAGCAGTTAAACGGATACATTTGATCTTTCGTGACACATGGTCAACCGGGGCGACAGGGAGAATCTCCAAACAAGACAGCCGCAGTATGCATGAGCGGAAGACTCTGGTAATTGGAGTCCTTCAGCAAGTGGGGCAGTGGGAGGGTGGCTAAATTTGCACTTCAGTGTCCATGCTGATTGCCAGGCCAAGAACCAAAGATAACGCAAACCCCCACCCCCTTCACCATCCCCCACTCCCCCCAGCCGCGATCATCCTGTCGAATGTAAGGAAGGACACCCCCGTTCTCTTGAGGCGCGGGCCTAGACGTCGCTAATGAAGCAGATTTTTATACATGAGGTCTCGGTCTGCCGATGTGAACCCTTTTTCTGCCGTCATTTATCCGAGCCTGGAGAATCAAGACTTGAAAGCGCAATTACAGGCCTGGCCCAGCTGCCCTGACCACCACAGGCCTCTGCCTAGAATCTAAGAGCTCAGTTAATTAGATGAGTGAGACTGATGGGAAGCCAATATTATACAGTGCTCTTTCAGAGCACTTGTTTGTGTAGCACATGGACACACACACACTCTCACATATACATGAGCATGAATACATATGCACATACCTGCATACACCTGCTTGTTTGTGTACACACATAGACACAATCATGAAAGTTGATTTCATGAGCTTTACTCAGTAAAATCATAGATGCATGCATTACCTCACACTAACATTACAGGAAGCAATCCCAGCTGTCAAACTTACTTGCCAAACAACAATAACTAGCTATCAGGCTAACAGTACTAGCTTGGTGTGTCATTAATGCTGCTAGCAAGCAGACACACAGTAGCTATTGTATCACACTCCCAGGCCACTTTTGGTAACGTTTACAATGACTTCTTTGGGCTCTTTTCCAATCATTGGCATTTAAACACTGAGTAGCTAGAAAAAATGTTTCGGCAACAGGACAAAGATTAGCGAGGCCAGATCCATGAGTTGTGCTTTAAGAGCTTGCCAGGGACTTATAGCGTTCTTATAGTGAGGGTCCGTCTTGCTGACAGCTGAGGCAGACAGAGGAAACTGCCACAGTCTGGTGGAAGGATCATGGCGAGCTGGGGCTGGACCCAACTGTGAGTGCCAGGGCTGGCACACTGGGTCTCCTGTGTGGCACTGATAAGTGACTATACCACAGAATGGTTTCCTATCTCATGCAGTGAACATACCTCTGTTCCAATGCCTGCCTGGGAAATAAGAATTTATTTGTTTGATTCAGCATACCTCCTTGGTTTTTCAAAAACCTGCACTACTGACTTGTGTAAGAGCCTTCTATATGCAAATATGTTTGTCTAAACAAGGTTAGCCTTCTCTAGGCTTGAAAATTTCAAAGCTATGGTCCTATTAGCATTCAACAGGCACTTTGAACAACATGCGATATGATTTTCCATCAAATCACTGCTTCCAATAATGTAATTCATTTGGAATGACAGTTATTAGCCTGTCTGCCAGTAAACAGAATTCCAGCAATGCAATTTCATATAGAGGAGTTACCGCATACAACTGCCCGGCACCATTGAATTCGGATAAGTGTTAAATTAACAGCTCAATCAAACCAGATTAATTGAGCTGAGCTAGGACGAGAGCCAGCATATTGAGTGCCCCCAGGACTTGGGCTGAAAAACACTCTTCCAAACCATTAGTAGGAAGAGTCCTGCTAATGATTGTTGATTACACCCGAGTGGAGGCTGAGGTAGACAGACTTTACATTCACTTAGTCTCAACTCAGCAATCACCCCAAACATCATCGCTTTTTTTCCAAAATCATCGTCTTAATGTTTCTCTTGTTTATTTGGTCACATCGTGTTCAAGGCAGCTTCCAAAAAATATACAAAATACAGCCAAACGATGTAAAAACACAAAGTAGTAAGAAACTAAATAGTTAAACTACATTATGAAACAGAAAATAAAAAATAGCATGTATAATACATTACATTACAGGCATTTTGCAGATGCCAGAGACGAAAACATAAGATAGGACCAGAACCCTGTAAAGATACCATTGAGGGAATAAACAACAACAACCCTAGCACAACTAATATAAACATACTAGCAGTAACAGAACAAGTGTGGCTAAGTTTAAGAGCTAGGGAGGGAGGGAGAGAGGCGCACCTTGAAGGATGGTCAGAGACTCTGCTGTTGGGGGAGTGGGGGGGAGGGATTTTTTTCCCCTGAAAATGGTAGAAAGCAATGTGCATTTGCTAACATAGATGGAACAAGTAATTACAAATGTTTCCAAAAGAAGTAAATGGGAAAAGTGTATAATGGCATATGAATGTATATTGTTATAGTTATGGTTATTCTAATAATTTTAAAACATCCTCTTCCCAATTTGCCACAACTTAAATAAGTGCTCCGCATTGAATTTGAAAAGATTTGACGTTTGATAAAATGGTGAACTGGGACCACGCAGCGGGGTCCAACAGAAGCCAAGCTGGTGGCCATTGAGGAGTGCTAAAGATTGCTCTCTGTTACTGTCTTTGATCTTATTCATCTGTGACATCAGACACAGAAACAGTTTTGAAAATTGGCCTATGAAAAAAGGCTTTTTACCCAAGGCCCAGAGGGTGACAGTGTTTGCATTTTTATTCTAGATCTATTTAGCCTGCAAAATGTCATTATTCATTTTGCAAGGATAAGTCACCTTATAGAGCAGTTCGCCAAGAAAGTGAAAAAAGGGAGAATGTCAGATGTGCAGTGCCAATGATTAACACACAGTCCTTAAAAGGACCATTAACTTGGTGAGATTGGTGTGTCCTGTTAAATAACTGAAAGCTTAATTTAGAAAGGTACATGTTAAATGATAATTATGTTGGTCCTGAAGTGGACTATCCCTCAGTCTCTCCTATCTGAAATAAACACATTATGTTTTGATGTTATTTTTTCAATGACAGTGACTGTTATATTATACACACACACACACACACACACACACACACACACACACACACACACACACACACACACACACACACACACATACACAAATGCACACACACATGCGCAAAGACATACACATACACACAGCAGACAAAATTGTGGAAATGAGAAATAAAAGATGACTTGTCAAACCATATTACATCTATGTTTACAAGTTTAGCATAGTTTTGCACTTGTTACGCCATATAATGCATTGTTATGCGTTTAACTTGGTTATCCACTTGACTCCTTTCAAAATCTAATAAACCTCCCATGTTGCTTTTGAAACCCACATATTACTGTGTTTATCTAAAATGTACTTTATCAGTATTTTCTGCCCGGTGGAACAAGTCATCTGAAACACACACGAACATTCATTTACTCTGCAATGTTGTTCATTTTATTGTTGAATCATTGTGAGGGCTAAGAAGAAAATCTTGCTCGAACAGTTGCATACAAACCTTTGTATTAAATGTTGTTTTTCAAAATTGACAAAAAAAATACAAATATATGTTTTTAACATAAAGGATAACTACTGGGCTGTGAAGTGAGCTGCATTCTGCCAAAGATTCCAACGGCTTTCAAAGCTGGCTCTTTGCGGTTTCCACAGACTACACCCACAGGCTAACGACTACATCAGACTGCTGGATTTAGAATTCTGGTTCTCTGCCATTAAGCCATTCAAACTAAATACAATGGTGAATATTTCATGAAGGTAGTTATTTATTTCAGAATTTTTACATACTAATGTAATAATGCTGTAAAAACAGAGCTGTCCATCAAGGTTTTCTCTGAAGAGTCCTGGCAGCACATGAATTGATTATTGCAGACGGGAGTTTTGGGACCATAGTCTGGGACCATTGGTAGAGACAGGTTCCCTTGAAGCTTGGTGGTGCAGACTGCTTAATTTCTCATTTACAATTCATTGTAAATCAAACTAGAATTTTTAGGTATGGGTAACATTTTTTGACACTTTGCTTATTGACTTTCATTATCATGTCATAAGGAGTTAATTATGCTTTATAAAGAACAAAAGGAATAAAGGAACAAATGGTCATGAATGGTCACAGGGAATTTTTGAGTTGTCATGACAGTGGTATCATAGCCAACACATTTGCTAACGCAAAAACAAATACACTGTAGCACTTCATGACATTTCACATTTAGTTTGACTTATTTTGATAATAAAAATGATAAGTTGATTTCATTTTAATGACCATTATTGGCTTTTGTTTTACCTTAATTTTAGGGCCCAGGCCACCTGATAACTCATTTATGTTTTAAAGTGATGACCCATGGAGGTGGACAGAGATAGCCATAGACGTAAATCACATGAAGTTCAGGTAACCAGATGCCAACAGTTTTTGTGACAATTTGTCCTGGACTTCAAAAATTACCATGCAGTCTATAACCACAATGGGAAAGTACCTCAATTTCACATCTAATCTGAAGAATGGCACCTCCTGCAGCACAGTGTCCCACACTACATCCCTGGATTTCTATTTGGTCTTGAGCAGGGAGCCCTCTCAGTCCTAGAGGGTCAGCAATGTCTGCATGCTTTTTCTTCCGGCCTTGCTCTATATGCTGAATATCAATGTTTCCAAAACCTCCTTAAACAATGCCTCTAGCCAGTTCTAGTTTCTGATATTGCTCCACGAATCACTCATGAATTGGAAAAGGAAGAGTAGTTACATATGAGCTGTAGTGGTAGGTAGCATGAATAAGTTAACCCTTGTAGTTGCTCAGCAAACAAGCCAAATGCCTTTGAGATCCTAGAAAACAAAATATCAGAGTTCATTTATGGGCTACCTAACTTAGATCTCCCAGCACACCAGTGCTCTTGTGGCCAATGAGCACACATTTTGAAATACAGGGAGTAGCTTGTGAGGGAGTTAATTACCTGAATATCATGCCTGGTGAAAAGCAGGAGAGAGAAACACTGAAAGGAATCAGCATGTCCCATTTATCTAGAAAAATGGACCTCTGTACCATTATACATTACCTGCTGGCTGGAATGGTTTGTTTTCCGTCTGGGGTGTTTATCGCCAGCGATTTCAAATCTGTCTGCAGAGCACCGTCTGTCAATGACAGAACATGATCTGAGATGCAGTGACTTACAGCTTTTTTTGCCAAGATGGAGGTTGTAATCATGCCCCATCTTCCTGCTCTCAGTAGTTTTTGCACTGCCGCTTCCATTCCATCACTGTGTGTGACCAAACACAACAGAACTCACATCAGTCACTGAGCTGGGCCTTCAACATGGAGGCTGATGAATGGCAGCAGTTAGGGATGCAGATCGATTGGATCTGAACCAGAGTAAGGCATTCTGGTCTTTGATCATTTCGGTGAAGGAATACGGCAAGTCATTACTGGGACCCAGGTAGAGGGCAGGGCCGGTTCCCTGACAGTGGGTGGAGTCTGAACCAGCCTGCCACATTCAAGAAATATTTTTCGCAAGAAATTGTTTTCATCTTAAATATATAATTTCAAATGACATTTAAAATTGGAACCTGTCATGTCAAACCTCCCCAATGCAAAAGATTTAGGTAAATATGGCACAATGAGTTATTTGCACGATGAGAAAATTTAGTAATACTCCAAAGCTGGACTACACTGTAGTATGTAATGTATAATACTTCTGGCAACAAAATCAGACAGTTCCTGGGAACCATATGAGGAGGCATTTAAAAAAATGTGATGTCCTTGTTAATGTTTTGAATTTATTCAGATGAAAGACAAGAGCATCTGGATGTTCTGAAAGGAGATTCTGGCTTGTATAGCATGTCAGCCTGTCTTCAGAGTAACGGCACCCGCCCACCCCTGGTCCTCTTCTGAAACACACCTCCCCTTCATCAGCCCCCCACTCGAACGACACTCTGACACATGTCTCTCCGTGCTGACAAAACAAAACAGGGGTGGGCACAGCTCTTCATAAAGGAGGATGTGCTGCTTTTGTTCATGACTGACAATGGGCACATTCCCCGCAGTGGTTTCTCTGTCAGTTGCAAGCTTTTCTGGACATGATGCATTATTTTCGTACTGTCACTCAGACTGATGTAATATGTATTAGTTCATTTGTGTGGGCTTCTATATGTATGTGTTTGCCTTGTCGCATGTAAGCATGCATGCATGCATGTGTGCGTGGGTGTCTGTGTATACATTACACATACAAGCGTCTTTGTGTCTTTTTGTGCTTGTGTGTGCATCAGTGTTGCTTTCATTTATACATGGAAGATACCACTAAAACTTGCACGGATCAATTCTTAAGCAAAGCATATAAGGCATAAAACACAGAATTAGTTAATTTGTCAATGAATACAGACAGCTGTCAGACATTGGCCCTGCAGGGTGCAGTGTGTGTGTGTGTGTGTGTCTGATCATGGTACATTCTGTTCCCTCTGAACACACAGACTCCAGCTCTACACATCCCCCTGAGAAGACACAAACTGCTGATATGACATTTCAGCAGCGGCCTGTACTGATTGAAGATGTTCTCAAATTGCAGGGGGTGAAGAGGTGATCCTTATTCGGCCTGCCTTCGCTGCATCTGGCACATATCTTAAAAATAACCAGCCCAGGGGAGGTAAACCAGCCGTATAATCATCACACCCTCGGGGGGCGCCATAAGGGGTGATGCATCCTTCATCTATCATTCACCTGGAGGAAAAAAAACCCGACACTGAAATCGGATAAGAAATTACATCCATAATAGGTCATCAACATGTCAATAAAAACTGCTTACTGTTAACCTGTGTTTTCGACCTGCTGGGTTGTCTCAGTTGCAGAGGGCAATCTCATCACGACCAATGTCCAGCCAAGCTTCTTCCAACTGCCGAGAGATTTGAAAAGCAGAACTTCACCTCATTTGCAACATTGCAAAGCAAGGTTTTCTTAATGGCAGTGGTGTTCTTAAAAATGTATGTGTCTTGCTCCGGAAATGGTAATTGAGGTTGTCCTTTCTGTCCCTTTGAGGTCTGAAGAGGATTAACAGAATGCCAGATGTACTCTGAAGCTTTCTCAGTCTGCGTCTAACCGAGCTGGTGGACTTGACACTCTGGGGATGGTGTTAATTGGGGAGATATGGCATACTTTTCTCCTTACCTGGGCTATACAGGTTGACAGACTACACTTATTGCAGCTATAACAACCTTACTGGACTGCCTTACTCAAGCAAATGAATGCAATTGGATTTTTGAACAGGGAATTAATCTAACTGTCAAATGGGTGTATTTCCCTGGGTTTTTCCTTTTTTTAAACAAACTTTAACTCTTTGAACATGGGCTTGTTTTTCCTAAATAATACTATTTGTTGTACTGTACATACATTTCATGGTCAAGTGATATAAATTAATTTGTAAAACACACACACACACACACACACACACACACACACAGACAGAAAGCTGAAACAATTGTCAGTTGAAACAATTTTCAAGTTCAGTTGATTGTCAGTTAAATTCTTTTTCCCTTGCAAATCACTAGAAATTTGGATTCATCAAAATAAACCTGGATAATTATTTCATCCTATTGTACTATTATACTCATTATAGCACTTTTGGGTACTATTTGCATAATTGAGTGTGCTGAGGTACAGGTACTACACTCTGTTACTCTGAGAAGGCCTGCTCTGCGCACCTGTTTGAGAAACATCCAGCTTTCAGGAGAACAATCTCTTTCACAGAAGAGTGTATAATTCTAAGACAGGGGCTCTCAAACCTGTTCTGGAAGTGCATCCTTTTCTGTCCAAACTCCACTACCCTTTGATTATGTTCTCCCCTTACACTTTTCCTCTTATCGGTGATAATTTACCTTGATCCTAAGTACTCCCAAGAGGTACCTGAATTACTCCTGGTGGTGCTTAAAACGCCTGGCTAAAAACCTAAAATTAAGGGAATAATTTGACTTGGTTGAAAATGGTACCTACTTAAATGTTTTTAGGTAGAAGAGGCTGTTATCATCATTCATACGGCATCACATTATGAAATCATGATGCAAAGAGCTTATGTAGAAACACAATGAGCTCCCACTACCATTAAAACGGACCGTTGCTGCAAGCAGTGAGTGGAGCTGTGGGGAGGCATATGGCATCGATAGATGATATGGGTTTATGTCTGGCTTGGTATATCATCTCAGGATGGGGCCTGTTTTCAAGGACTGGAGAGGGAGGGGAAGTCTCATGTTTGTACCCATAACACATGCGCAAGGAGACAATGTGAGTGTATGTGAATGCCTTCTCATGTGTGAGTGAGGGTTAATACATGAGGATGCACGTTTTGTGTGCTCTTGTACACATCGATGTTGCAAATGAAAATCTTGAATGGTGTGTACGTTGATGTGCTGACCGGCATGTTAGTGTGTGCATGAGAGTGTGTGGTTCTTATGTGTTCTTGGACTTTGAGGTGTTGTGAGCTGAAAATGTATGTGCACAGTTTGTGTATGTGTGTGTGAGTGCGCGAGCATGCATGCAAACACTTTACTGTCCGTGAGTGCAGTGGCACGTTTTTATCAAGGAGCAGGTGCGATGTAATCACTGGGTCAGTGAGGCATGATGGCACATCTCTGCCCTAAACCCCAGCCCTGAACAGAGATTATTCAGTAAACAAACACACACACACTGCCTCTAATCTAGCTGCACATAAACCCATCATAAAGGTGAATACAGCTGTTTGGGCCTTCTCAATACAAGGAAAGCCAAGCACATGCCATATTAAGAGTCATGTTAGGCATATTCACATATGTTCTTCTTCACATATGTTTTTCTGTTAAATTTCCAAATATTTTGTTTAGGCTTATGATGTACATATGAATGGCTAGGTGCTCTATGGTACTAAGTAACTGTAAAGGTGCATGAGAGGGTGTAGTCTCAGTCTAGTCCCAGAGCACAATAAGGAGACAAAATGATGCTCCCTGATATAGTAGTTATGCCCACAGGGACTGGGCCAAAAATTAATCCAGTACAACTGGCACACATAGAGAAGAGCGTATTTAGTCTGACTATCCTCCTATAGGGTTACATACAAAGGCACAGATGTATGTAACCTGCAGGCTTTCATTTTACTGAAATACATGTTCCCCTTGAGTCTATGAAACCAGTGGCCAAAATTCAACCAATATCCATCCTTCAGTCTGAGTTGCCAATAAACTGTTATTTTTCTTCAGAAAATTGATTTGGCTAAATTGTTTTGTTGGTTTCTTAATTTGTTTTATGCTGTAAACAAAACATTCAGCTGGCACTTATTGGTCAAATAATGCTGACTGATTGCAGGCCATGCTCAAATATTTAATTTCAGCAATTAACACAAGTATTTTGTGTTTTAAATGTTCTACTTTATGAATACATCCAAATTTCATGTGAGCCAATGGAAAGTCAGATTTACTCTAAAAGAATATACCAAACAGCCTGCCCCCATGGGATCAGTTTGGAAAATTTGCAGCTCTTCTTTCAAATTCCTGCCAGTCCTCACAGTGCAATTTCTTTCTATGCAAGGCAGGAAGATTGAGCGGTTTGAGTTATTGCATTAATGTCTATCTGTTGCGAGATTAGCGGGGATATTGCTGGAATTTATTGCTGGAGCTTGGAGTCCCTTGGTTCCTCTCTCTAATATCAAGCCACATGGCACATCATTGCAGCAAATGATATTTTTCCTGCTCCTGTGATGATATTGCCAAACAAAACCCCTGCTTAGTATTCCCCTGTACGTATGCACAATATGCTCAACAGCAGAGAGCCTTGCCATTGTCTTTTCAGTTATGAAAGACTTTTTTTATGTGTTTGGACAACTTTGATATTTTTGTGAATAAAGTAAAAGGTTGTACAGTGAGTGCTCCAAGTACCTTTAGATACACAGAAAATTGCTGTTACATTGGCTGTGAGATAGTGTTGTGAAAAGGACGTTTCCCTGGAAGTTTTGGAACGTATGCGTTTAAATATTTAATATGAACGACAATTCACCATTCATGTTCTAATTTTTTAACCAAAACCTTTTTTTCAAATATCAAATCTGGAATGTTCCTTTTCACTCAATCAACAATCAAACTGGAGTTGCTCAGGAGGTTCACGTGATTCCGCCTATTTTCGTGCTGACAAGTGCTCACTTCTTCCTGTACTACAGAAGAATCGGTGCTGACTATATTGTGGGAAGATGACAGAAGATGTCAGCATATACTTCGTTCATGCATCCACAGGCACCTAGCCACTAGAGTGATGAGACTAACAAACTTAATCAGCTTCACACTTATCTTCCCCCAGACAGGCTGGACCAGTTGTTGCTCTGCCATTGCATTGCAGTGGCACTGTAATGGAACAGCTGCGACTTGTACACCCAGTCGCAGTGCTCATATCTGCTTCCCAAGTGTACCTATTCTCAGCGCAAAGTCACCATTATCATATGCCACTCTGAGTCTGTGTCAGGATCAGCTCTCTCTGTCCAGCATGGAATGTACAAAGAAGGAGGAATCGTAAAAAATCAAAAATGAAAGTACACTTTATACTTTCAAGGAATATTTGAGGAACCCAAAATTATTATCTGGACTGCGCAGAGAAACTGAGCAGTTTGTGGATTCATGAAGATATCCAAACAAAGATATGAAAAAAGCTCACAGAAAGTAGAAGCTGTGTTTAACTGCTTTCCATAGTCACTATTCCCCTATGAGGAAAATGACTCATCACAGCTGATGCAAAATTCAGTCTCGAAAAAGCAACACCCCCAATTTTGTTTTCAAAGAATTACTATTAATTATAATGAATAAATAAAACATGGATGCGTTTTCTGTTTATTAACAAGAAAAAACTTTGGGTAAAGTAATTTCATATGGCATATTTTGTGTTATTCTGAGAGCATCCAAGCAATGCCTGAACTCTCAATGGCTCATAGCAATTTCATACAAAAATGCTTACAAGACTGAGAGCGGGTCTTTGTTTAGAAATTGCCTTATCGATTTCTTGCACTCTACAGATCCCGTTTGACTTTCATCACCCTCTGAATCACAGCTCAGCCTTATAGTCTGGCTGCTCTCCGTTCATATCCGGTTTATCTCCTGGCTGGCGACTGCTCAGGGAATACATGACAGTGTTTTACTGCTCTGAATCAACTGCTTCAAGCATGAATCCCTCAGAATATATCTGTATTGTCATATCTTAACACCTTGTTCCCTTTAAATGCACATATATTGGAATATCCTCACTTTACAAAAGATGTCTACTACGGTTTTATTATCCAGTTTGACTGCATACTGTCTGTGAATATGTATTTGAATGTATGTGTTCTCCAGGCAGAATCTTATTCACCTGCCTCAGTTTCTTTGCCGTATATTCTCACTCTGCAGACACCCAGATCAGTCCCTGGTGAGCCATGAGACATTTTGCCATACAAAAAAAAGAAAAAACTTTTTTCCCAATATTTGATAAAATTGCCCTGGATATGACAGAAGAACCATCAGTGAATTTTACGGCTCCAATTTGAGTCTTGCTAACATGAAATCACGATTTGGAAGATGTAATAACGGAGCATTAGTTTACTAGCAAAGTGCATTTCTGAAGCTGGGGACTGTTTTGCCACAAAGGAGACAGCGGTTAGTCACTCCACGACAAGTGAGGCTACAGAGAGGAGCATGAACACTAAGGCAGGAAAAAGACGGGTACAAATCATATCATTACAGACAAGGATTATTTACCAACTTCCATATAAAGAAATGTAGTTTTCAAAATGTAAATAGGTTTTTGTCCAGTTTACCTTAACTTTTAAAAAACTATTAGGTACACAATTTCTCCCTCCCGTTATTTATCTCTATTTATCTATCAGGGCTACCAGCATCCTAACCATGTGAATTGCTTAAAATTGGTCATTTTAGAGGCCATAGTTCCAAGATGATAGTTCATTCAGTTGGTCTGTGACAACTATGGTGATTTCTGTGAAAATGTTCCTCTAGATGTAGCTGGATTTAAAGAGGTGAGTTTTCAGCCACTGAAGTTGACTGAAGGGAAATAAACTGCCCCTGTCAATCACCGATGCCTTTTCAACTTTTAATAACAGAATATTTCATGGCTCTTTCTGTGTGTGGTGACAGGGTCTGAGAGAAGTGATGGGAAGGAGGTAGTGGGCAAATATTCAAGGTACCACAGATAGACTCTATATTGCTCAACTGAGGCAGATATTGCAGAATAACATGGGCTTATAAATTAGATGTCTGCGGACTTTGAGAGTTTGAATCTATTAAATTGAGCAATAACTCAAACCCATGTTCATCACATTCACATTGATTAATCAGGTTACAGCAGTTCAGCTCCAGAATTTTTTTTAGATAAGTTTGAGTATACATACTGTACTAACCAAAATTCCCATGAAAGGAATATTCATATTCTGAACATAACTTACGTGTTGATTGCACTGAATTACAAATAGTTTTTCATCTTCTGTATCTTCTCAATAAATGCTTAAGTGGCTCAGTTAGTAATGTTTGTTACATACCATGCCCTGTAGAAATGGCAGGTTCAAGCCTCTACCAGACAAGTGGATGTAAATTTAATCAGGATCCACCTGATTACAATGGCTATTAGCTATTAGCAATTAGCTTCTTTCAAGGACACACAAAGCACCAACAGACTCCCAGTTGCCGTTAGTTCTGTCATAACACTGTGTGGTCTGTAGTATGTAAAACACCCTCATCTGCAGCAGCAATCTGCTCGAGTGGCCCCATTCAACAATTTTGACAGATATACTGTATACACACACACACACACACATATCTTTACATGTAAAACATTGCAAAATGCAGCTTTAAGATTGTCTGCCATCTTGTTAAATGATTTCATCCTTCTCATGTCAACATTGATTGGTCTGTCATGGTACCATATTTGTATGCAACATATCCCTTCAATGAAAATAATGAAGGAGAAGCCTCAGCTGCATGTTTGTGCTTTCTTCGAGAAAGGCCTATTACTAGAAAGGCTATAATGCAAACCAGACATCAGATCGCCATTCTGTAAAATGAGGGTCATGGCGAGGCAGCCTTCACAGCTGCAGAAGGTGATCTTATTCCTAAACGCACATCGTTTGTGTGGCAGTATTTCAGTTGTACAAGTGACAACCACACTCAATCAGAAGTGAATTGCAGTAAAGATTTACTAGTCACTGGGAAGTTGGGAGTGATGTTTCTTCCTGGTAAAGAAACAGCACTTCCAACTTCTCAGTGACTAGTAAATCTTTACTGCATTTCACTTCTGATTCAGTGCATGCATATTGGCAATGTCATTATTTCAGGTTTTAAATATACTTAAAAATAATTACAACTGAATAAATTCATTCATGTTAGGTTTATCGCATCGAATACGAAAATCGTAATAATCCATGTCAATTGCATGTTGCATTTTTTCTCAGTTTCGTGCACCCCTCGGCAGGAAAGCCAAAGTCAGAATTGAAGCAATTCCTTAAACAAGTAGAGGCTGATATTGATCTAAGTAGATGCAAGACACTGATATACAACTAGGAAATGTTTAAATGGAGCTGTTCAAGGAAGTGCCACCAGTCAATGAATGTGAAATTTTACACGTGCACAGATGGAAATTAGATGTTGGATCACAATGGTAAAGAACTTAACCTTGGGTAGACAGTCCAGACAAACCCTGCAGGGAGCCAGTCATTGACCTAGGGTGCTAACTTATTCTTTTCTGATGACAACTTCCAGATGCCATTGTGTCATATAATGCCATTAGCGGAGCTTGCTTGTGTGGTTAGTAATGAATACATAAAAACGAACAAAATTCACTTATTCTGTGTTCTCATATTTTCTGATGATAAAAAGTATTGTCAAAACAATTACAAACACAATCATTACTTAGCTTTAGTGCTACTCACGAACAGGCTGAAAACATACCAATTGTTCAAAAAACATAGTGTGTATATAACATCATTTCACTTTTTCAAAAATGTTTTGTGATGTTCTGGTAAAGACTCTGTATGGAACCTCATCCAACACACTCACATGTGCTAATTAAACTAGATTTCACATTCAAACCTTAGTTTGAGTTTATGTTTTTGGAGATCAGTGCATGCCCCTGGTATATGGCCCATTCATTTAAAAATAAAATACCTAATTGTTTAAAAAGATTAAATTTTGTTTTGATTGAATTGCATAAAGATAGAAACTAAGTTCATTTGAGCTGCCTTTTTTAAATTCTTTTTAGCACACCTGAGCTGTAATTTTGTAGCGATGTTGTAAATTTGGTCTAGGTCACTTTTAGGATGGTTTCCTGCAGGACATGTCGATGATGTAATCCAAAAAGTCAAAACAAAGGGGTGTTAAACCTTATGCAACCCTACTGCTACGATCAAAAAATCTGCTGTAATGTTTTGAGCTTGCTTCAGACATAAAGTAAACAAGACATTTAAGTTTATAATTCTGTTCAGGGGTTTCTTACTGTTTTAAGTACTTGACTACACAGACAATTCACCTATTCTGGTTTCTTCAGTCTGAACTGGTTGCTGATTTTGAGGTGGAAAGAGATGGCAGCCAATTTTCAGTGCTTCATCAGTATGTCATTAATATTAAAACTAATTAGTATCAATTTTATATTAATGTGCCTTCAATGGTGAACAGTACAAATCTGCCATTCATTGCCTCCCATGTCCCTTGGGGCCAGTGGAAGGACTCTGACCTTTGATCTCCTCTGCTGGCTAATCACTCCACACCAAACAGCAGTGGACCACTTTATACCAGGAACCCACACCATCCCTGCTACATGTGTTGGGCTTTAATTCCTTATTATAATTAATTTGCTTGGCAGACCCCCTTAACCTGGCAGAATTACACACCTAGCATTTGATTCATTACCCATTTATTTGGCTGGACATGTCCAGTGACAGGAGAAAGAGGCTTCGGCAATTCTGTGATGGGCATGCCAAATGCTGCCAGTCGGTGACCAATTAAAACATTTTGCCCCATGCTGCTTTCAATCCAGCAAGTCACTAACGTCACCCATCTCCCAATCTATTTAATCTATCAGATTTGATCTATTCAATCACCTTTGGCACTCGGGACTTTACCCCTCTCTAAGGTTATCTTTGCACTTTTTGTACCATTCTTATGCACCTTGCCTTGTAAGTCGCTCTGGATGAGAGTGTCTAACAAATGTCTTTTAATATAATGTAATTTTGGAGACCAAGGGTTGTTCATTTTCACCAATAGATATTTTACTCAAAGGGAACCTCAGGTTTACAAAGCCAGTGGCCTAGATTCAATTCACCATACCTAGCAATTAAAGAACATTTATCTCACTCACTTTCAATCAAGTTAGATTTATGAATTAATGTAAGAGTATTCCTTTTCATCTCCAACTCAGGTTCACACATCAATGGCAATCTTGATGAACTATTGTAGGCAAAAAAACAAATGGATAATTGTTGATGATGATCAAAAACAGGCCAGTGTCCTGCCAGGGAATCAAACCCTCCTCTTACACTACGTGAAGGATCCAGGTCATTAACTTCATCACACCATTACACACAGATGGAATCAGGCTCAAGACAGATATCAGACCCTCTTCATTAAAGATTCAAATAAGAAATCTGGTCTTAATGAAGTTTGCTGGTAATTACAGGGACTGTGTCCACACTGCTCCATCCTGCCTGCTCCACTGCACTTTTCCAATATGTTTTTAATCTGATCCATTCGTTTGGGATGGAGGAGTTTGACCTTAACTTGCCTTTGATTAAATGTTTGGCAATATATGCAAATGAGCTGTAATATGAAGTGTCACATCTCATATCTCCTGAAAATCCAGCTGCTGTCCCTTTTGGGATATCTAATGTGAAAAGAAGATGTTAAGAGTATGTAAGCGTTTTAATCAATAACATGAAGCATTTTGACATTGCAGTCAATATTTGCTGATACTCTGACTTTATATATATATATGCTTGTCATCCCACAATGTCTGTTGCCAGATCTGAACATGACTGAACCTTTTATGGGAAGCTTTGGCACTGAGTGGACATTTATACCTCCTTCATCCCTGAAAAAACTGGAGGCTTCCCTTCTTTAAGGATGGTCAAATATCACACTTCACACCGTTCAAAACTTGCATGACTATTCAGTATCCCAAGAAAAACAGACGCTTTTCTCAAGACAAAGAGTGGCCCTATTCTTTATTAGTTACCTGATATCCATATGTCACTAGTGGTTTCTGTTTATTTGTCCACCCACAGTACAATCTGTTAATATCAAGTGTAATTCAGGCATATCAGGGCCAACTATCTGATGTATGTTTTAGGTCCAGCTAAAGATTTGCATTGTTTATTCCCAGTGAATTGTTTAAATGGATGTGAAGCTCTAATTAGGCAAGCCCACAACTTGGTCATTAGTTATTATTCACAGAACCACCACAGAGGGATGCCGTTTATATGGCATTGTAGAACAATGTGTGCCTTAGAGGGGAAGGTCTGCTATCTCCCTCTAACAAATTAACTTCTTCAGGATGGATATTATTGAGAACTATGAATGATGAGCCAATTCAAATGAGATCAGGCTGACCAGGTGCCTGGGAAGCTGAACAAATTTTCTTTTCTGTACCTGCATTATCTCTGGACAGATTGAAGCAGGATAAAGTTATGAATTCCCATGCAATTATCTGAAGTACTTGACTTCTCAGAAATTGCATGGTTGGCTGCAGGATAAAGAAGCTACCTGTGTATTTTGTGTATGACGATGATGTAATGAAAGATAACCAAGAATTCCTGCACCCATTTAGCTCAAAATATAAAAATAGCTAGGAAAACTGTGTGGTTTACCTAGGGTTGCTTATGTAAACAATGTATCTCTATTGTGTAAGTCACACTACTTTGGTTTTCTCAATCAAGTTATCAAATGGTTTGACAGTTTGGGACCAAAAGTTTGCACAAAAAAAAGTCCAAAAAAGTCTTTATGCGGGTGTTTTTGTACCAGATTTTTCCCTTTCTTGCACCTAAACTAGAAACCCTGTCTACTCACTTCAAGTGGAGCTGAGCACGACTCCTCTGATTCACATGACAACACCCCTCTCTTCTTTGCTCACAGCCGACGCCAATTAGATCCCGTCCATTTTGTCAGAGACCTACAAGGCCACAATGGCCTCAGTTTGTGCATCTGCAGGTAACTGGCCAGATGTGACCTGGCTGCTAGAGAGTGATGAGACCAACAGAGCTCGCTGGCCTGCTCCTCATCATTCCCATGGAGAGACAAGGCCAATTATTACCTCTCCAATGAAGACCTCTGGCCATGGCCAGCAATGGAAAAAAACTGGGATTCATATTGCAGGGTTCATGCTTAGCATTTTACATAGAATATGTGTTAAGACATTATGCTTGTTCAGAAAATAAAAATGATGGCTTTTAAGGTGCTAGCAGCATGGAAATACATTACAGTTTACTGTATGTGAGGTTCCACTGTCCAATTTATCTGCAAAAAGAATATGCATTTCCCACTTGGTTTGAATCCATTAACTCATCCATTAATCTCTACATCATTTTGGACTGACTGCACCAAACTCGTTGCTGGTATATTAGAAACTGTAATAAAAGCTGAAAACTGTATTATGGGATTTGTATTTAAAATGCATTAGCATCTCAGTTTTGCAGACGAATATATAAGCAGCTGTGTGTTGTTTCACTCAATGAAGTGCACCGCTTAGTTGCTGCTCGTATTCTGCACATGTTCATAATGTTATCGTGTACTGTGAATGGCATCACACAAAGGCATCAGCCAAATAAATAATTATTTGCAGTAATTATGAAAAAAGGACTTATCAAATAACCTGTCACTGACTCAGTTGTTGCAAATGGGTTTCTAAGATTACATTTCCATTAGGAGTATCATATCTCTTTAGGGAGAAGGGGTGGAAGAGAGGTTGGTGGGAGATTTTTTGCTGTCCTTTTTGGCAATTGGCTGCCATGGCAACAGGGCAGAGATGCAGCATGGAGCACCGTAGCACATCGTGCCTAAAAAGCGGTGGGACGGCTGCTGAAAAACCCTTGCGGGTGCATCACGCACTCTTGCTGTTCTCTCAGGCCTGATGCACTTGACTGGGTTTCCATGGCAACAGGCCCACTGTAATTCACGCAACTCTCAGGGGGCGAGGGAGAGCAGGCCGTATCTGGGCTCAGCGCTGCGCAGCAGCCCCCCTTTGGATCCCTGAGGGGAGTGCACTGTCCCCCGCCAGCTCAAAAGATGATCTTTTTTCCCCAGCAACTCGATCGTCGTTGGGGTGGGAAATTGCATTTGGCTTTTTGAACTGCTTGAAACAAAGGCTGGCTTCTGTCTGTGGCTGCTGTAAATTTGCATTTATCATAAATGAGAGAGAGGCCTTTAAACCACCCCTCCACAGCTAGACCACAAGACTCTTAGCTTCACAGTAGGGCTCCTTCCTAATACATTTTTGTATGAGTTTTGATCTGACTGACTGAGTGTACCTGTTACATGCTTTCCCTACCTGGGAGCTCAGTGTGATCTCATGCAGTGACACTGGCTCATCCATTGCTTTTTTCTCTTCAAACTTGTCTGTAGCACTTGGGGAAAAAAAGGCAGATTTTTTGCCTTCCCTTTTTTATTTCCGGTTCCAATTTAATATGGGTCAGTGATCTTCTGGGGACCATTTCTGGTCTTGATTCTTAATCCTGTTGAGCAGGGAAGTTTCATTTCTCTTGTCACTTCCTTCGGCAGGAAACAGGCTCTAAGCTGATTGGTTATGGAAGCTCAAATCTTGGCTCATTTATTTACCTTGTTCACATCAATAGGAATTGATCAAGGTGTGGCACAGTCAAGACATTCATAGGCATAACAGTATAATAAATATAATAAACATAATGTAATACAGTATTGGATTGGTCAGTCTAGAGTATTTATTTAGGTCTTTGTTTTTTTGTGAAAGATTGTTTTTGTTATTAGTTAGCTGGCTGGTCATAAACCTTAGTCTAGGTGAGACTGGCAATTTGCTTATTTTTGTTTCTTTTCTTTGGGACCGCCCATAGCCCTCTTCCCCCTACATAGTGTTTGTTGCCCCTGCCTTCATAAATACCCCAAGCACAGTACACATTTTAAATAAAGTGCACACCCCATTTTTAACACTTTACTTTTTGGTTTATTGCGTGGTTTGTCTGTCCCGGCCTCCCATCCCTTCCCTATACCCCTAGACACCTTGGGGACAGAACAAATGTAATACTCTATACCTTCCAAATACTGAATTGTTTCGAAAAGCGTCTCTTATCTATTTTTAAAACATTTATGGTCTCTTAAAATAAGGTTTGTTCTCCTATATATCTGTAGCATTTTCTCCCTTTCATTATGCATTTTGTATGACTATATTTTGTAAAAATTGATTTTGTAATAAAAAAATGCTTTTATATTACATTACTAAATAAGCTGTTAATAGAGCAACATGAGCAAGGCAACAAGCAACAGTTTGTTGCTGCTTGACAGATCCTCTCTTTTCATAGCCAGCTGTTTTTTATACAAAGGAATGCTTTCTGTAGGGGTGCTGAAGTCCTTCAAGCTCTAACTTTCCCCCAGCAGTAAATTAATGTACAAACTGCATAAACTGGGCTTTCAGCAAGGTTAAATCAAATGCAGAAGTGGAAAATAAAATCAGACAATGGCAAGATTGAACACAGTAGCTATGCAAAGCAGTTTCTTAACCATGCGTTTCTCATAGCACAGAATCTTGACAAAAACATCATTCTCTTTTCATGGCTTCATGGCTGGAAGGAGACTGTTTGCTTCATTAAAATCATAGCCACGAATGCAATTAGCTCAAGTTGAGCAATCGAAAGGCTGACAGACTGGCAGTATTTATTCCATAATGGACGTGTCTTCTTCATTTGCAGTGCTAAACCAAGCCACATTACCTCCTCTTCAGTCTGAGCTGTAATGAAGTGGCTTATTTTGAGAGCCAACAACAAAAGCATAGGACTGATTGCTTGCTGAAGTTCACATGTTCATCTTATCAATACACTTTTATTTACGTATACAGGTTGGCCTAATCTCAGAAAACTTCTCAGTGTGCAAAAGGAATTACACTCTGCATGCTTGTAGAAAACAAAAGTTTTTTTTTTTTTTTTTCCCAGGGCAGAGAAATAGAGATATCCTTGTCTGTTCTTGTTGTCTGCTGCTGTGTGTTAAATGTAATGTTGCTTTATATATATTCTGTTGTTGGTACGGTACAGTGCCGTGGAAAACAATTTCCCCTTGGGGAAAAAAAAGTCTAATTAACTAACAAACATATCCTTGCAGGTGTTAACCAACACTCCTACGGTAATTCAAAAATCTTGCAGTGAAAACAATTCTACTAGGAGAAAGTGGATGTCTTATTACAACAAGATTTGTTGAATGAATACCGATTCTGGCCATCCGTTTCAAAATGAAATGCATTTCTAATAATATAAAACTGTATGTATGTCATCCATTGTTAGAGTAGAATAACATCTCACTCTTTGGGGGTGATCAATTAAGATTAACTGCAGTAACTATAGTTTTATAGCGGTAGTAACCCGTTCTTGTCAAATAAAATCAATGTAATAAAAGAAGTCGTATTGCTTGTTTGATTCAAATACTAGTTACGGTTGTGTTCAGTGATGTGGTTTGTCTCATGATCAAAATTCATTTATTCTTACTGTTCATGATATATTCATCCGCAAAGTGTAGATATTTTGTGTATTTTAAGCATTACCTACAAACCATCAGCTAATTAGCCAGTATACGTATTAAATCATCTTGAACGTTTGTTATGGATATGACACACCTGTGTTTCCATACTTACCAGTGGTAAGAACAGAGTATCTATTAATACCAATCTTATTTTGCATATTCATATAGTTTAGCCCACAATTACAAATTCATGAATTCAACACACGTCCTCTTTGTACCTCGACAGTTGATCACCTCAGATTATTTTATGTGCTATTAACAGTTTTCCTCATGATTCTGCACAGAGAGGCATCTACTGACATTAGTTTCAAGATTCTAGGTCAAAATGGGAAGGAGTTAGGATTGTCCAAGCACTTATTCATGTAAAAAGAGTATTTTTACACTATATCAACATATTTATCAATTAAAAATATCAAATTATGAGAGAAGCCATTATTCTATCCTTGTCAGGATCAATCTGTCAGTCCACAAGGATGGTTGGGGCGTAGAATTCACATTCATTAATATTCAAAGGCCCGCTTTGATTGACAGTTCTTTTCAAACCCCTCCTACGTCAAACAAAACCCACACTTACTTGATGGATAATGGCAAGGCAGATGGACTGATTCAGCCCAGAATCAGCATTAGACTTGTCAGATTTGACTTTATATATATATATATTTATCATATGCACATATATATATGTACCCAATCAAAACACTGTTGGTGCTATATATATATATATATATATATATATATATATATATATATATATATATATATATATATATATATATATATATATATATATATATATATATATAGCACCAACAGTGTTTTGATTGGGGTAATGTTTGGGGCTGGACTGTTGATGTGGTTTTCAATAAAACATACTAAGATTAATTATGTCATGTCAAATGATTTATCATATGCACATGTTTGAAAGGCCAAACCCACTGCAGGTTCATTGCCTTCAACTGTATCAACATACTGGATATTACTTTTATGAAGCTGTGCAACATGTTACAGGATTTAAGAATTCATCCATTCAAACAATTTCAGTATACCTTAGACATACCAGCTAAAAGTTATTTGAAGTCAAAGGGCAGAACAAAATTTTTACCAGAAAAAAAAACTTTCCTGGATCTTTGTAATAAATTGTCAGTGCATTAAATCTCATACTTACCCTGTGCTAATGTGTGCACCCACCCAAAGATTAGCCAAAGTCATTTTCAACCATTATGTGCATAACACTTCAGGGGGGAGCAGGGGCGGTGGGGTTATTAGCCAATTACATTGGGGGCGGACTACATGGCAAAATGTAACATTTTCAAATATGCAATTACATATTGAAAATTGAAATTCTGTTTCCAAAGGTCAAGCCTACAACCACAGAAAATGGTTAAACCTTACCGACCTCAGCTTCCTTAGAAAAAACCTTCAGCCCTGAACTTCAATTATTTAATGTAAATTATTTCAATTATTTGTAGAATTACAAACATTTTGGCTACTTCAGCTATCACCAAAAAAAAATCCAAATGTTCTGCCATTTCATGGATTCTCTGCAATGAAAGACTGAGAGCGCAACATAACTGTCTGTCTCGAGTGCCTGCTGCATGTATGATCAAAGCCATGTGTTGGGAATGCGTCCTGAGGAAAAAAACAGCCATTTGAAGCAGGGGAGAGGAGCCGCAGAGCCAGATCAGAGGCTCAGGCAGGAGTGGCCTCCCCAATCTCTTTATTGTTCATTTCTGTTTGATTAATGAAAACGTTGTCCAAAGATGACACATGCCTCCAGCGGGCAGCAAACATATTACATTTTTCATTAAGCGCAGAGGAGAAGCTAATATCCAGACTGTCAGCTGACGCGGGGGTTTTTTGGAATCACCCACTCATGAGGACCCTCTAATTCTTTCTTCTTCAACGTAGGCAGAGGCAGTGACATCATCACTGCGAGACGATTAATAAGTGATTGATGTACTGCTCCGGGTCAGAGCGAATGCCCACAAGTCATGCTGATAATCCTGAGGAAGTCATCTGCATCATATCTCATAATTACAGCTGTGATATTAAAGTTATTTTTCTTCAGGATGGAAATTGTGCTGGAGTATGTATCTTATGTGAAATCTTTCTGCCGAATGCTGCACTGTTGCCTGTCTGACTTCAAGCAAAACACAGTTCATCTGAGGATTCTAATGTGCCAATATTAATTTTGTAATGTTTTTTTCTTTTTTGTCTCCCTGTAAAATCGAAAACATTGTTTTCGTCAATCCTAATTTAGCCAAAGCATCCAAACCCCATGGAAACAATTGCTGCCCTTCAGCTTCACAGAAACACATTTTGTTAATACTGACAACATTTTCACAGCCCATTAAAAACTTTGCCTTTCAGCTATTTATTTAACAGCTTCAATGATTGTCTGCATGATCAGTTATCTTTGTAATAGCTTAGGTGTCATCTTTTTCCAGTTCATAGAATTCTGGGAAGGAAAACAAAAATTTTCTCTCATATTAGGACCGTGGACCAACTTTCTGTGATGAAATAGATTTCAGGATGATTGTGACACAACGACCTGTACTCAAAATGACCTGTGTGTGCATATCACAACATGAAGCTACAAAGGAAATGGGGTGCAACCCTTTCCCTTTCTTCATCAGCACGTGACTCACATGATGATAAGCCCTTCATCTTTGGATATATTAGCAATTACATGCTGTATATGTCGCCAGAGGATGATGGGAACAGCGTATGTTTGATTTGAACGTCCACATCCACCTGGCTGACCAGGAGTGCCCGCTAGACTTACGATGAGAATAATAAATCGGCTTAATCCCTATTTTCCCACAGCAAGGCTGAGTCAATTGGTGCCCCGCCAGTGCAAATCTCTGGCCATAGCCAGGAATGGTGCAGCTGGGACTAAATAATTTCATGTACCACTAATTCACCATATTTACTATCATTTTAGTGTAAAACTATTCATATTTACTCTAAATCTAACATGTAGTACCTGTTTGCTAAATTTCTGATCTGCAAAACAGCTACACCCAAAAAGGCAATTGAAAGTTCTGTCTTCATTTACAAGAACCAAACATATTCTTGGCAGGCAATCACACATTGCATTTGATAAATGTGGTTGATATAAGCTGACATTACCCAGAAAACTCATTACAATTTACAATTTTGAGAGTTCATTCTGGAGGCAGATAAACACATGGTTCTGTGTTTCTGAAAAAAGTCAACACTTTATTTTAATTGCAAAAATGTCGAAGTTAAGGATAAATATTGATCAAATCTCGCCTCAGAAGAGGGCATTACGGCAATCAGCAATGGCGAACAAACTGAAAAAAGAGATAACCCTGGCAAACAAGCAGATTGTGCATCAGCTGTCTATAGTCCCAGTTGCCGTGGAGATTACCACCAGCTTGTTGGAGTCAGGCTCCGATCCCCACTCTGATGAAAGCCCAAACCAGAACACTGTCAAGGGAAGAAAGGCAGCGGTACCATTCAGGAAGATGTACTTCATCTATATTTACAGGAGTGCCACAGCCTTGGACCTACAGGGAGCCACAATGATTCAAAACTCACTGTCACAAAATAACAGAGATGGAGATGGCCATTTTCAACAATACATTTAGATGAGTGTAAAGAGGCAAAACAAACTTGGATTCACATTCTACCAATCAAGTCAAAACTGAATGGAAGAGTAGCACAATACAGGATTATATAATAAATTAAATAGAAACTAGACAAAACAACAAAAGTCTATAACATGATTGGCACTTCAAATGGGTTTTTAGAAGTACTTCTTTATTCTTCATATTTTTCTTCATTTTTATTGCCTTCAATTGCAGTCATTATCTGTGATGGACAATCTATATCTTCCTGTCCTCATTATTTTCAACAGCAAATTGCCTGTAGAAGTCCAAAATACATCCAAAAAGCTACCCACTTTCATTATTCTTCACTAACTTTCTCAATTCAGATATACATTTAACAAAGATATTTGTAATACTTTTTAGTGTATTTCTACAATCACACGCACGCACACACACAAGCATGTACACACACACACAAAATCATGGGGCTTGCCCCAGCAGGCCTTCCATGACCTGCTCAATTAAAAATGCCAATGCTACTTTGGAAGCCCTTGTTATGAACACATGGTTACTCTCAGAGTATTTTCGCCTGCAGTAATGAGTTAGCAGATCTTTTTACCCTTTCCTCTGCCCGTGCATCAGAAACAGACTGAATAGATCCCCTGCAAACTTTCAACTGTCTGCAGCCAAAAAGATCACTCCTCCTTACTCCCAACTCTTCTCATCATTCTTAGAAGACATTCTTAATCTCACCAATGATATGGGGAAAAAAAAATAAAAATGTGACATGTATCCCAATTCTGTCCTATCCCAGTTTGTAATTTCGGCTTGATGTAATGTGCATTTTATCATCTACGCAGCCTGATTTTTTTTTTGAGCAAGACCTTTGCTCAGACTCAATAGCAGTCTTGGATACACAAGAACAATACTGAGATCCAGAGGCCAATGGACAAACCACTGCTATACACTACTGACCTGTTCCTCATCACTTCATAATGGAAAGTATTACTTTAAATCAGGGAACAGACATAGATGTGGGTTAAAACTAAGTGCTGGCTCACCTTTGTAAAAGCAAGACTGATTGTTTTGCATGATTAACAAGCACCCCAATTTAAATCAGGGTCACTGAATAGCTACTGATTCCTTTTCACTTGATTGCATGTGATGTGGTAGCACTGCTTTGCATCGAATCGTCTTTAGTTACAGAAAAAACAGGTATAAAGCACTGACCTGATGTCTTTGTTACGACCTTATAACCCACCATCTTTCTGAGAATATTTCTGAATATGACATGCATTAATGCCCTACTGATGCACACAATTATGTAAAAAAAAAAAAAAAAAGTAATCTCCATATTAATCGGAGTTTCTTACTTTAGTGGCTAGGGATTTTAGGTTTTTGAGCCCTGTGTGTAATTGCTTAATTAGAGTATTTTAAAAGCTCTTTTTGTTAAGTTGTTTCAGCAGAAAACATGGGCATGGAGGGAAATTAGTCACAAATAAGTTCTGCAGGAAGTTCACTGCTGGAGGAAACTTGCCAGAAACTGAAATTAATCCACAAACTGCTTTACCAGGACTGTGGCAGAAACAAGACGAAAAACTGTGCACGCAGGACCAGGCTGGATGCTTTTTGGACAGTTGCCAATATAACAAGCCTGGATGGGCTAAATAGCTTTTCATCCTCACTCATTATTACTTTCTTCAGTTATTATCAGTTTAAATGTACATCCTCGACTTTCCTTATTTCTAGCTTGTAAACATCTTGCCGCATCTTTTTTCCCAATGGTATAAAATTCAATTTAGTAGTCTGCTGTGCCGATATTACTGGTGACACTATAAAATGTTGTGTAAAAGTCTGCAGTCTTTAATATGTTTTGACTCAAACTTCAAAAACAATTGAAAACAAAGACAAGGAGTGAAACCCACAAATCCGGCGTGTTCCGTGTGCAAAGCCTTGTGAGCACTTCCTGCAAGCAGGAAAATAAGAATCCTTTCATCTCAAGAAAGTATTCAGTGTTCTCCTCAAATCTGAGTGGGGCTTTGATAGCAGTCGGCTTGAGTTTAGGCTAGTATCAAAGGCTGCTATCTCCCCTGCTCTCATTAAGATGAATGGCATCTCAAACTTTCAGTGGTCACAGGGACACATTAAAGTCTACAGACCACTGTGTGACCGAAATTCAACTCTATCACTACAAACAGTCTAGAATACTAAAAGGCCTAGAAAATGTCTCATTTATTACTTCATTTGAGAAGAATTCTCTATCTACTGACCAAACATTCCATCGCACAGTCCAGTCTGGCTGTTTGGCCTTCTGAAGATACCATTTGCAGATGGTATGCTTTCTAGTCAGATGCGCTACAAGTCACAAAAAATGAATGCACAGGCTTTGTGTGATCTGTGTTCAATAACCAGTAGTAGCTAGTTAATGTCTTGAATTCTCTTAACTACCCAATTCCTTAATGTGTACAACCCTAAACAAGAGAAAAGACAGATGAACCATTTTTGGAATTATTGCTGAGATTGTTGCCATTAGCTGTTGTAAATACTTTCCCCCGGAGCTACATAATAAATGCTAATGGTTCTGTCAGCTCTGGTGAACGGTCAACCCCCAGAGAAAAATTGCCCCCATTATGAAACTGCCAATGAAGATATTTCAGAGATGATGTCACCAAAAACGCAGCCTCCCCCTCACAGTGTTCTGTACTGTACAGTATCTTGTCTGTGTTTTAAAGCACAATGAAATTACTGTTGAGTACAGAAAGAACAAATTGGCACCATTTTTATTCATCTATGGAATATTGATGGACTCGAATGAGTTTTCAAAAAAATCTTGGACTTATTTATTTTTTAAATCTGCTATTTTCCAACCCAAACATACAGTATGTTCAATGCCTCCATTTACAATGAACTGTATAACTCCATTGTTCTACTGAAGGGGGGCAGTATATAATGCAGCAAAATGAACATTGTACCTGGCATTCTCTTCAAATATTTAAAAAAGTTTTGAAGTATTTCTTCACAGAGAAAAGAACCACTGAGACCATGGATTAAAGATAATAGAAAAAAACTAAAAATCTGTTTCAATAAAAATTTGGTATCCTTAAAAGCTATGACTCTAAAGCTTTGAATATCTGACATAACAAACTATAGTTTTTAGAGGAAAATGCCATTGTGTGTACCAACGAGATAAAAAAAAAATGAATCATTACATAAAATTCTATTCTCTTTATTGACTTTTTCATTCAAAAATAACTATTTGGTGGCACTATTTGATGACATGAATATAGTTTTTACTTTATGGCAAACATATAACATGGTATGCTTTGTCATTCAAATGTGGGAATATACGTTTCTAAAACAAAAATTCTCTCAACATAACATGGCCAGGTCCTTCAATATTAAGGATTTTTTTAAAATGAAATTTTCAATCCCATGCTCCCCCATGCACAAGGACATACTCTCACCCTGACAGCCATACAGGAGTCCTATTAAAGTAGGCAGGCCTGAAGAGAGATAAAGAGGGCCAGAGATCAATTTTGGAGGGCCAGTTAACGTTCAGAGCCATGTATGTCACTTTAATCCCACAATATGACTGAAGCTCAAATTAAAACGGTGGCACGGCTGTGTGGAAGCACAATGTGAAAGGTATGTTGACAGTGATGACCATCAAGGCTCACATGTAAAAAAAAATACCCCAGGAAGCTTCCAAGATCTCCCTATTACAGAGGCAACACCATGTTCAGAAAGTCTGACACTGTCTTCCTTTTTTCGTTCCTGATGGTAATGCATCCCTAATTTTAGGGGCAATATCAAACTTGATTTTGGGTAACTGGAATTGAATTTTCCCTCTTGAAATGGATTGCTCTCTATAATAAGGATTATTACTAATATGATGATGATGATGATGGTATGGCCATATTTGGTTTCTTCCCATCCATGGGTTAGGCAGATGAGGTTCAACAATTTGTTTGTGAATGTATGTGAGTAAGCGTTTGTCTGTCGGGCCTTGTGAGGGACCGGTGACCTGCGTCGCCCGCCCAACTTATGCTGAGGCTCCAGCCCCCACAGATCCACACTGAATTAAATGGGTACAGATGGTAGATGGACGGATGGATGGACATTTGATCATGTGTTTCTATATATGATCATGTTTTTCTCATTTAAGATTATTTGTTTGTGTACAATGTATTGGAATGAAACATAACACCCTATTCAGGTCAGAAAAACAGGGAGATGGGTGGGTGAGTGATGTGACCTTTCTATGATATTTGGACATCAGCCCATGTTCCTACAGGACATTGACCTTTTAGATACACACGTAAGACTACCAACCTTAATTTCACAACAATGATATGAAGGTGAAATGGAAACATCTTCTGCAAATTGAGATATTGACAGTCTTACTTTTGTGTGATGCAGACATACGTTGATCAGATGAAGCACTTGGCGGTGCCTGCGCTGCTGTCCTGCAAAATCCATAATCACACTCATTCTGGATAGCAAAATGAATCCCTGTTTATCTAACAGTGTGTGCAGTGCTTCCATGTTCTGGTACTTATCAAGCCTATAATGCAGGTAGCTGTGGTAACAGCTGGGATGAATTGAGCTCTTTTCCTCTCTCAGCATAAAGTGGCCTAAATGATGAGGGAGCGATGATGTATACGGACTGTTGAAACAGTTATATCTACTTTTCTCAATCACTGAAATGCACAGAAAATGCATAGCAGCAAGAAATTTGACAAAACATGACCAAGCATTTTACAAACAGCTTAACTGTGATTTTTCTCTATCTGATAAAGGAATGTTTGTGTCTCAGAAATGGAAAGTATATACACACACGAATGCCAAATCAATTCATATAAACAAAAATATCATCAACATTTGTGATTGCACATGATATTGACCATGCCCTTCTCAAATATACATACCATGCATAGACATGGAAGAGTCTTAAAAATATTAATTTGAGAATAAGGAGCAAACAATCAAACATACTACTATTGACCCTGCCATATCACGGCTTTCCACATCACAGCTTTGATGTGGGGGGTCAACTGTATTTTACAACTGTTAAACAGATCTCTGTCTTCCATTATGGGTAAACAGCCTGCTGTAATATGCATTCTGTCACACCTTTGCTGAAATGACATATTCTGTCCATCTCACTGAAAATCTGTTGGTTGTTGAAAACAAGTAGCAGGATTGTGAAATATATATTAAAACATGTTGAACACATTACAAGGTTTGTTTAAAATATAAACAGTATGTTATTTCTCAGCAAACATGCAATATGGGCAAAAATGTGCATAAATTGAGAATTGTTTTGGGTGGTGGAGCTGTCAGTTTTTGCTGTAAATGTGACTGTAAACACCTACACAGACACAATGTGTTATGACGCTACGTAGGTAACGCTTTCCTCTTTAATACAGCAAACAGTTTCTTTTTGAACTTCACTCAAATGCAAATAAATGTGTGTATGTTAAGAACTGTTATATTTAACAATTATGTGAACAGAGAAATAGTAAACTTCATGAATTCTTTCTAGTGACTAAAATACATTTATAGATACAAGGGACAATGGGGAAAAAGTTATAATTATAAAAAAATAATAATCACATTTGCATAGTCCTTGAAACCTAAAGCATTTACAATAAACATGATGGTGTTTACTGTAAAGTGCTTTAGGTGTATGTTTATGTGGAAATGTGGAATTATAACTGTCATACCCACCAGGCAATGCACAAGGGCCATTTTGCACCAGAACACAAGAAAAACACAAGAGAAATCAAAGCACTTGAGGACACATTAACTAAAAACAAAACAGCTAGCTCAACGCAGTGAAAAGCTGTTAGACCGCTTAAAATAAATCGAAGATTCAAGAGTTCCTTAACAGTCGATCAAACGCAGAGTTGGCAGTTTGTTTGTAGGTGAAGTTATTACTGTCCGTGGTCCTGAACACCATTGAACAGGGACAATACAATTTCCACCAGAGCTCAGGAAAAATCAGTTTGAGTAACATTCTCAAGGACACAAAGGCTGCTCACTTCGTGCAACATAGGAACATGAACTTCACGGTTTTCAGTGCCCTTACTCCATCACTACACTGTTTATCTTCTTTACATATTGCCTTATTCTGAATATTACAGGGAGCTAGTTAGAGCAGCTTTTACAGACAGCCTCCACTTTGTGCTCAAAACTGAGCTTCTTGAAGTAAGATCAAACCCCCAGTATTCCCTGCTTCTAGTAAATACCATGACATTTCCATCCTTGTTGTTGATTTCTACTTCACTTTCATGTAAAATGTATAGATTTTTTCTTTCCTCGGCCACTTCTGATTTTTGCGTGATTATATTAATTTTGCATATGGGTTAAATTCAGGCAAACTGATTAAAACTGATTCACCTACGCTCAATTAATGAATTGCCCTGTGGCCCTTGTGTAATTTATTAATTGCGCCAAAAATTTAGTCTAATAAACTGAGACAGCTGTCGGGATACTCTGAGCAGATGTGAAAATAAGGTCTATGACCTTTATAATGTTGTTAAGATATGTGCTAAATTTATCTAAAAAATATTTTGGATATGGCTAAGAGGGAACGCAGAACGCAGGACAAAGAATGGAGACATCCCTTGGTCATAGTCTTTGAAATAAAAACAGAGATGTTATGACATATGAATATGACAGTTATGACTTTCATGGTTTAGACGCATTATATACTCTTTGTAGTGTTACAATAAACTCTTACCATAAAAAATTACAACTATTTATCAGCTATGTTATTAGCCTGAGTATTACTCTTAGCCCACACTAGGTATTTAATCGTTGACCCCAAAGATTCTTAAGGCATTACAAGAAAATGGCTGAATTACCAAGATGGAGGCAGCTCTCCTGAAAATTTTCAAAAGAATTTTTACAAATTCTCCGTAGTAATATGTGGTTTTGTACATCCACTTACAGCCCCGCTGATTTATGATACTACCTATTTCCTTTAAGTTTTATGAGCAACTGGCTAATACTGTTCTCTTGGCTGCCACCATGTCACATATTACTGAACAAGAACAAGTGTGAAAATCACTATGTGTTTGTGGCAGAGGCTACTAGGATAGTCTGAGCTGCGGAGGCATTGTACCAACACAGTTTATACTACCACAAATCAATAACTGCTTTGGGTCCTTTCTTTGACTCCATATTTTACGAATACAAATTATTTTATAAATACAATTAAATTTAATTAAATTAATTTAATGATTTTATCAGATTTGCTACTCAGTTCACATCCACCCAAATACAATTAATCCACTGTTTAATTCAGCAGGCAGAGACATTTAAAATGTAATAATATTTTAAAACCATTCAAATGGGCAGAATCAATATTGCAGTAGTGATTGGCTGATGGTTTAACTCTATTTATCAAGCTTATGAGTTTAATCGTCTGATGTATCAATGCAATGTTATACATCCACAGTAATCTTGTGGTAAATTTCCATAATAAGTTCGGTAGTTTTTTCCAAATGAAATATGTTAAAATTGTTGTGTATTTATACTTGTTTTGATATTTTTAGTCTTATTATTTATAGCAATTGCTTGGTAAAAATCAAACAAAACAATGCTGGTTTTGATATTACAAAAATACATCAATTGAGTGTTAATTGCATATAAAATATAATTACTGTACATCTGGGACCACTGATTCATATGAGTAGTCACTGATATCTCATGACATTTTCACTCCTATTGCTGCCGCAATGCAAGAAAATAGCTCTTACTGTAAGTCACTCCATTAAGATGGCAAAAATAACTACATACGTAGTTGATGACAGACTTACAGGCTATTGAAAATGATTTAATCAAGTTTACTATTTACGTAAACAAGGATATTTATAGGATGATGTATCTGTGGGTTTTGATAACAAGGTGGCAAAATGACTCCAAATCATTAAAGCATGTATGCATTACATGCACCCAATCCGGCTGTTTAGAGTGCAATGAATGAAAATGAGATTTTATGTCTTTTGAAATTCTTATTTGTTCATTTTGCTCAGTCCTACAATATTCATGTTTCTCTCAGACTGAAAGGTGATTTCCAGACTACTTCAACACTGTTGTGTTAAAACCTGTCTCTGTGTCAGTATCATCATCCCTTTAGGGTGAACATACTCAGCTGGACCAATATTACCAGTATATTTCAGCTGCTGCCTTGTCAGACTGTAGGATTTGTCTGTTTCAGTCCTCCCATTAGATGACTCATAGCCATGTCTCAAGAGTTCACACAAGGCCAGTATGCATCTTGAATCTTCACTTGACTACCAATTCCTCTAGACAAGAGCGAATGGGTAAAGAATTACTGTGAAATAAAAATTCAGCAATGGTCCATTTCTG
Source organism: Albula goreensis (assembly GCA_022829145.1). NCBI lineage: Eukaryota > Metazoa > Chordata > Actinopteri > Albuliformes > Albulidae > Albula > Albula goreensis. Next base: position 28,675,416 of record CM040749.1, read on the forward strand.
AGAGCAAGAGCAGAGCAAGCTGTCAAAGTCGTGTCAGGAATAACAAAATGCTCAGCTCAGCTTGTAGGCACCTGGCCAGCATGGAGAAGCTCTTGGAGAAGGAGGCGACTGACACCAACCACCCACAACTCCTCCATCCCTTAACATTGATGCTAGACTCAGAACCTGAATTAGATCATAAACCAATGTTAGGATTGTTATACTTTTTTATACAATTAAAGTAGCAGTCTGTCTTCTATGATACTATATCCCATAAGCACACAATAACAAGGAAGCAAAAACACATGTCAATCATTCACTTCAGGGCCATTTTTCTGCCTCTATTTCTGGTTTATGTTTGATAAATCTAACTCTGCAGAGCATTTAGTAAATGTATGACCACCGCACCAAGGTTGCAGGAAACATTAAAGGTAGGAAGTATGGCTCTACCCCCCAACATAAACACAACACACACTCTTCAGTCTCGTGGCAGGTGTTTTGACATAAATGTATGAAACCTCAGTATTTCAACATTGAGTAAATGTTGGAAATTTACGTCACCACAACAGCTATTAAAACAAGTATGGCTTATTTTATAAGTAGTATTATGTATACAGAACTACACATAGTATGTAAATAATTTCAATCAAAGGATGAAAAACCTTTAAACTGGTTTGACAGTACTTTCAGAGTTGTGAAAGATGTCCATTTCCAATTCCTGAGTTCCCTGGATTTATAGTGTATTTACAAGAAAATGTTGTCTTGTTTGTCTTTACACAAAATTAACGGTTGTGACTCAGAAGCACCAAGACCATTTTTAACATGTGATTCAATGACAAACAACATGCAAAATAAGCTTGGCAACTTGGGAAAAAAACCCAGATGGCTGCAATGGAACTCGTGAGAGGCTGGGTGCACCTTGGGAAATGGCAGAATCCCAGAATGCACCTGGAAAGGAAGGGGGTGTAAGAGCAGATGGACACATTCAATACAACTGAGAGAGAAAGCATTAACAATAGCTGGAGAGGGTCTTGGGTGGAGCTGATGTCCAGTTGTCCAGCTGAGGTTGGTAGTTGTCTTCACAGGTCCAACAAATGTCAATGTTTTCATAGGTCATTTTCAGCATCACAAAGAGAAGGGGCTGTAACATTTTGCGTACTGTCCTGTGGCAACTAGCGCAACGAGAAGGTGGTGGCTCGCACCACTAGGGGACTGGCTCAGGACACTATCCTACTGGCTCATGGCACTCGAATCGTACTGAAGAAACTGGCTTGCTCCATTAGGAGGTTGGCCCGGGACAGTCTTGTGCTCTCAGGAGACACTGGAAACATGCAGCAATTAGTGCCTAGTAAATTTCGAGAACACATGATAACTGTCTCCAGATAGTATGCTTTTGTGCAAATAACAACTTTAAATGAAAAATTCAGAATGCAGTTAACATTAGCGATAGTTACGATCAACGTGACAACCAACACAGCTCGTCGATGTAAAGTGACCCTGTTCGTAGTATAGTCAGGGTTAATGTATGCCTAACAATATGCGATTACATTTAAAATTAGCTAGCCATTGCTAGTTTTCATGAATGCTGCCAAGTTTTTTTTTTTTTTACGGGTCTGAGTGTATTGTTTGCATTGTACTTGGCTACCAAATACTGTTCATAATCTGGAGACAGCGGAGTCTCCTACTGGAGCAAGCCAGTTGCTTCAGCACAACTCGAGTGCCACGAGACAGTTGAGTCCTGTCTCCAGCCAGTCCCCTAGTGGTGGGAGGCAGTAACTGCACCTTCTTGTCAGTGTCCTGCCACTGCCCCACCTGTGGCCACAGGACAGTACACAAAATGTTCCAGCCCCTACTGATCACGAATGCAGGAAAAGGTGTAGAATGACAAAACCTGCATGGCAATATTCTGTTAAAGGCTGGACTATGTTGCAAGAGATAAAATGGCATTCACAGGCACGAGTATTAACAGCAATATAAACTTTCTTCTGACCAATCGATTTGTATGCCTGGATGTTTTCTAAAAATAATTCATCTGAGGCAATAAAGGGAATAAATTGCTATACAATGACATGCAGTGCAACAGTGAATCCTCCACAAATGCAACTGTTTGGCTGCAGAGACTCCCTGCACACTGTGTTACTGACAGAATTTGGAGTTTTTTTCCTTTCTTTAAGTAATAAATACGGAACCATATGAGCAGTATGACCAAATGTCACAAATAGACATGACCTTCTGAAAAGCTGCCCACTGGGAGCAGTGGCAAGATATGTCAAATCACTGGCTTCCCATTAATTCAGTCCTCAAGATCTCTTCCAGTTTGCCTCTACATTTTTATTACTCTTCTGCACTGCATGTTAGTTATTCCTTTTTGTACATTTTAATTACTAAAATGTTAACCATTAATAGTACAATAATTTGAAATGGTCTCATGAAATCACAAAATAGGTAAATACCCAAATAGACGTACCTTAAAAGAATATAACTGTTAAAAAGGATGCAGCTGCTTAAGTCTCAAGAGGGTTTTTGACCTTTGTTCTCTGTAGTTAACTCAGTAAAATTGAATTTCTTGTGAAAGATGATCCATAGGGACCAGTTCTCTATTAGTCAGAACATGGGCATAACAAACACATGGGAAAAGGCATTTTTATGTACATTACCCTGTGTTGTAAGTGTTGTCATGGGTACTTCCTGTAAGAGAGGCTGGCCGATGTGATTGTATTGGCATTCCCATACTCATGTTATAACAATGTGCTGAATGAAACAGAGTATCATGTTTCATGTGCAACCTCAGTTCTCTGAAGGAAGAACATATGTGACATAGACAGGCCGGCTGTCTGTCAGTGGGGACCAATTCATGATGAAGGTTGCAAGATGATAAAAATGGCAATTGCAAAGCACTATATAGACAAGGACAAGTGTCTGCCTTCTTCTGTATGCCTCTACTATCCTGGATTATTATAGGAGGAATTACATTGCAGCCTCCAGCCAATCAAGAATGACGTGTTTATTCCCATACCCATGTTATTACTCCGTTCCTCCCTCAGAGAACCAAGGTTCCTTATGGAAATGTGGAATTCTGTTTAAAGTGAGACTTGAATTATTGGCCTTTAATTCCATGCTCAGACAAAATTTACACACGCAACATCACTTCTCAGCAAAATAGCAATTTTGTGATTCTGGTGAGCTTCAAGTTCATATTATTCCCTCCCCTTGGGAATTGAAATGTGCAGCCTTTCTGATAAAAAAGGCCCAAATACCAAAGGAATCTGGCAGTCTGTCAGACTGGACATCTGTCATGTGGATTTAGCTGTGAAATTCCTACAGGATAATATAAAACCAGCCATCATCTGCAACTCACACTTTAAGGCTTTTTTGAAGAAAAAAACCACACACTGTACATATGCTGATATGGTTACTAGGATATATTAGTTTTGAACAGCATAAATTTAATTTTTAAAAAGTACAATGAGAAAAAGTTTGTGCATTAATAGCAATGATATTGGCCTTCCAGTTTTTTGCAAATAAACAAACATTCAAACAATTTACAATTTAGAGACCAAACACAGGTTTCCTTTTGGTATTTTTCAAACAATTTCATGACTGAGAAAATTGCAGGGGAAACCTCTCAGTGAGTAGGTTATTCAGTCCCACAGATCACAAAGGAAAAAGCAATCTCTTTGCCTCAGCTCCAGGAAGATAAAACACTTCTGACAAAGCAAGAAATCAAATTTTTTTCTAAGAGGTTTACAACACTGCAGACTAAATGACTACTCTCATTTGGAGAGAGAACCTTCTGGAAGACATATCAGTTATGTTCTGTGGTGAACAGTTTTGTGGGGGAGATTCTCAGTAAACCATGAACACAAACAGACTTTGCTATTAACCACGCCCATCAAATAACTTTTAAGCATTAAAAAGTATGAACTTGTTTTTTAGGTTAATATCATCTATATAGATAAAAAGGCACCAAGGGTACAACAGAACCTGATCGTAGGACACTCAGTATGTGCTTTACATACAGTAAGCTTTTCCATCTCAGTATTCAAAGCCAAACTTATGTGTTTTATATAGATACACAGAGTATACTAAGGGATCAGCACTTCTTTTGCCAGTTTTCCCTAATATTTCACAAACTTCAAACCTTTTAAGAGGAGTTTGGTTTAAACTAGTTTTCATCTGGAAGGTTTACAGTTTCTATGAGATACAGTTGTTTAGGATATATCTTTCACCAAACTTTTACATGCTTATTTTCAAACAGAATATTGGTTGTTTGTGTGTGTTGTCGAAGCAAGAGTATCAGAAACCACTTGCTTATGAGGAATTATTTTAGGATCCTGTGCAGTCTCAGACTGACATTTTGGCTTTCAGTGAGGGAAGCTAAAAGAATATTTCAGTCAGCCTGAATTAACACAGTCCATTTCATTTTTTCTTGGCTGTTATTCATGATGACAACCTGACTTTATTGGGAAGAGAAGCAGACAGATGCCCTGTTGCAACCTTGGCCTCCCTCATGGGATATGTTTTGGAACCAGGAGATTCACCACAGGTACCTGCTGCTGGGTGCACTGTGATATATGGTGTAATCCTTTTTTCCCCTAACACCACAAAAAATATTTTGGGAGAATTCCAAGAAAGACTTCATGCCACAGAAATCTTGTGGATGCCCTCTGAATTATTATCCTACCTATTGATATTGTACGCTTATTTTTAGTTACACAAAAACTGAACTAATGTAATTTATATTTTTAATTTCAGATCAATTATTTCAATTACAGCTTAGTTTTGATTCATCACACTAGCCAATTTTCCATGTTTATTTCAGTCAACAAATTGTTTTCGCATTCCAATGATTTTGTTATTTTGTGTTACAGTATTCATTAAATATTCTATATAAACGTGTATGTGAGTGTTTAGATTTGCACTTGAGTGTATGTGTGATTATGTGAGCAGATATGTGTGTTACCACATGCGTGATATGGCCAGCACCCAGCAGAAACAGCCTGTATTCTCACACACTGACAGGATGTGCCCCGCCCCCTGAAAAGGCACACCCTCCAATCGGATATTGCCTGGGCAGGAGGAAGGCTGTTCCCCCCTCATTTCAGCTGTCAGCTGTGTGTGGGCCTGTGCACTCTTCCCGCCCGCCAGTCCCAGGCCCGATTGGGCTGCAACATTTCACACCTGGCTAGCTTCCGCACCACCTAAATCTGTTTTGAATTAATCTGAGGTGAGCCAACAGAAGGCGTTTAGCTTTTCAGATCTGCCAGCAGTGGAAATGGGGGCTGTTCCACCTTCCATATTAAAAAGGAAAATTATGTTCTAGACTTGCCCCAGGAATCAAAAGATGACTGGTTACTGTCTCTACATGTAGTAGATTTAAATGACATGTGGAAAAAATGATAAAACTGGTGGGAACTGTATGTGTGATGTGTGTGGGTGACAGACAGGGTCAAACACTCACACACACACTCATGCACGCATACATGTGTCTAAAAACATATGCATATAAAAATATACATATGAAGACATGCTCACTGGCACACATACATTCACAGATGTAGACACAAAAAATACAGATAACCAAAGAGCAAGTTTATGTGTTAAACTGAGGCCCAAAATTGAATTGAGATCCCTCACAGAGTAGACCTGCAGTGCTGTTGAGCTTGTTTTGTCAGCTGATAACCTTGGCTGGAGATGTTATATGAGTAGAGCTTCCATACACAGGAAAGCAATTAGTGATGGCTGACACTGTTCCTGCAACATTTCCATCATGTCTCTGTGCAATTTCTCTTTCATTAGAGGACACCTCTGACAGCTTCCATAAAACAAACACACTCTCACTGAGAAAGATGCACTTTATAGATGAACATCTGCAGACTCAACAGGAATACAGTGTTAGTTATGTAACACATAACAAATAGAATAATAGAATTGAATATATACGATCATGCACACAGCTTATTGCATGGTATTAAGGAACTGGATCTATAGCCTAAAGGCTACAAGAGCAAAATCACATATGTAGCTTGATGCTGAACAAAAAATATTTAAAATACAAGTCTGCCCTGGATAAGAGCACTAGCTTGGTGGGTTAATCAGGATGCAAATATCAAGGGACCTTATCTTGCTCACAATGGGGTTCAGACCATAATCCATCAGGGCACTGACCACTCACTCTAAGCATGCTATCTCTCTAAAGAGGCATGTGTTTTTCCTCTTTGTGTGTCTAGTGTACATCTGCCTAAAGCAGTAATGAAATGACATGACCCTCTTTCCTTTGTCATTCAGTCCCCTTTAAATATGACGTTCTAGCCAATCCATTTTCATGCTGACAGACCCTACTCTGTGATATTGTACAGCTATGGTGGTGCTTTTCACAAGCAGTCTGGAGGGGGTTGGGGGATGGGCTGTTCTTATCTGTTGGATTAATCCCTGCTCCAAAACTCTTTTCCTAGAAATCCCAATGGACACACCGCCTCCTGTTATCATTTCAATAGACCTGATACTTTGGCCTTGAATATTGAATGTAAATGAGCATAGTAAATCATGCAGTACAGTATTATCTTGCGGCTGGCTAGATTGTGGCATGCGGAGTCCAGCCATGCTCTGTGTATGCATGGCATAAATAAGTCTTTACATCAGTATAGTCGTTTCAGATTTAAATGGAACATGGGGGACATCCGCCTCTCCTGCTTTGCTCCTGTCTCTCAAATAAATCAGTGGAATAGCGAAGCTTCATTGTGAAATTCTGATGGAGCGCACTCAAGACGTCAGGATGAAGATGTACTGTGCCTGGTGTTTTCATATTCAGATGTGGGCAGAGGGCTGGCAGGGGGAGGAGCTGGCAAGGGCAGGGATAGCTAGATTTATGTAACAAATATATTCTTGTCAAAATGAGAAACAATGAAAAGCTCAGAGATTTGTAACCATCTGGTTTGGATGGAATTTTCAAGGTGCAGCATATTCTTCAATATTAATCTTCACATCTGAATTTGAATGAAAGTTATAAAAAAACCATGACATCAAACAAGTTCAAATACTGATAAAATTATTTTGGCCATATTTCCTGGTTAACTCAATTTGACAGCGGACTAAATTGGACTTTTGCTTTAGTCCCCACTGGTGGACCAGCCTCATATATTCATGAATATTACCTCACTGTCATAAGATATTGTCTTCCAACAAAACATAACTCAAATTTTAATTTACAACAATAGCTATGGCCATTGCATCGTGTCTCTCAACCATTCCATTCAAAAGTTACAGCTCCAAAGCAGGTGAGCCCATCTTCTCTTCCTTTGCTTTCACAGCTTCAGATAATTTGCTGTCTTTCATATCTTAAAGATAATCCCCAGAGATTATTTGAGCTTCCATTACATGTAATTTCATTACATTCCATTCACATGTAAGTACTGTTATTTCTATTGATCACACAATGCAACAAGTACAGGAGTAAATGCTGTCTTTATGTTTGTCATTCAACTTTTTTGCAATGGTGGTAATGAAGATAACAAAACGTGAGATGTTTGCAGGTTATTTCTCTACTAGTATTATTTTGCAAGAGTTCCAAGACATGTCCTTCATCCAGTTATTATTGTATCTGGAGTCTTTTTGTTAATGTAAAGTGTCACTGTCTCAGATTAACACTTGACCTTTTTATATCTGTGTTTGAAATTATTAAGGCATAACAAGAATGGTGAGTCTGGGTTTATAACCATTGGGATTGCTGCTGTAACATTGGGATTAGTGAGTTCTTTGAGAAAATTTAATAAAATTATGAATATAAGATTTGTTCAGCATTTCTTACTTTCCCCATGTCTTGCAACATTCCTTTTGATTTAAAAAATAACATGTTCAAGGCAAATTCAGTATTTGAAAAGTATTCAACTATTAACTTTCCTATTTAATTTACTGATGTGATATTATAAAATATAGTGCATATGAAGAACAGAGGATATTTCAGTTATTTCATGCTAAAAAAACAAAGCAAGAGTAGAAGCCTTATCCATTATGCTTGACAGTACTGGAAAGATGGCATACATTTTGAAAATAATCAAATTAACAGACCAAAAATGTTCATCAACAAACTGAAAATCTAGCCATCTGCAAGTCTTATCAGTGCATTCTGCTTAATTGAGTTCATTATCTTTAAAATTATAAACAAACATTTTAGTCTTTTGTTCTGTATCAAAACAACATTTCTGACAATAAACAAAAGGTGTTGAAGGCTGTGGAGCTTCTTGCTCATTGTGGCCCTCAAAACCCCCCTTTAAGAACACTATGTTCATTTAAGTAAAGGCTGAGAGGCTGGCACCATTGTAATGAATTCCACTTTAAATGTGCCACTGCCCGAGTTCCTAACTGATCAGAAAGGAATCAGTGGCATTCCTAAATTAAGTGGACTGCGTACTGGGAAATGCATGTTGTGCCTTATCTGGTCATCTGTATGTGTTTTTAAAGTTTGTGCTTGCATACTAATAACTTCTAGTGGAGACCATGCAAACAACAAACATGAGATATGATCTGCAATAATAATCTACTCTGCATTGTACATACAAAGTTATAAAATCTAAAATAAATCTGGATCCATCTGATGGAACACAGTCAATAATGTCTTTGTATCTAAAGTGTAGAACTTCACATGTAGAAGTCAGTAAATATCCTGATCAATGAAGAATTTAATCAATAAAGTCTTCAATTTGTATTTTCGTGTCATTTTACTGACACATATCTAAGAGAGTAAAGAAAGACCCCTGGCACATGCAATTCAATCAAAATGAGTCTCGGTAAGGGATATGTCATATTCTGTTTTGAATAAGAACACTTTTCAAAGGATAAGCTCATCTCCAAGAGCTTGCAACACACTCAAAAACACAATGTTGTCATGTAGCTAAATTCCATTTTAATTGAATTATAAAGAAGCTAAGTGCATTTGACTGAATCTAGCCCTACCCCTACTCCCTGTGCATGCATATCCCTGAGGTGTGTGCATATATAGCCCCATATTATGTGCATTGTGGGCATGTCCTAGATGAAAACACAGAAATGACTCACAGAACATAGTGTAATATGTACAGATGGTTGAGTCTGTCAGAGTTACAGATGGTGCCATTTGTGCAATGTGCAGAAACACACAACTACTCTGCCTGGTCTGCTTCCTTTGGAAATATATATTTAGGTTTGAGACCATGTCAGAGAGACTCAACTGAAAAATAGGACGTGAACACATTGCTCCATTTTGTTGAATAACTGAACAGGTTTTCTGGGGTGATGACATTATGTAACATTTTATTATCCATATCTACTATGTTCCATTTATTTGTTTAGTGTTTTCCTTTCCCCACTCAGATTGAACTGCTGTTTTGTTATCTCCCGCCTACTAAGGAAGAAGGGGCCTAACATGTGACTCCTCCGGTTCAAGTGGCAACCCACCCTTGTTTTTGATAATTTCATCAAATAAAAAAAGCATTGTTTAAAATAAATTGCCAGAATTTTATGAGTGTTATCACCCCTTTTTGCAAAGTGCCATGGGCTCTTTAATAATTTGTAAACCAGACATTGGTTCTCTATATTGTCCTAAAAGAACAGTATCCATTAACTCTGCAATGATGTCATCCAGCAGTTCTCCCAGGAGGTCTCTTGTCTAAACCCAAGCACTAACTATGGCCACAACTGCTCAACTTCTACATGACAAGGATCACACATAATATGACAGTATGCTGCTCCTCTGCAGAAAATGTAGATATCAGCAGTGACAATCACATTCAGTTAGTGCTTGCTTGGCAATTTCTGTGGCAGTTTTATGACAATAAGATACCCATGCAGGGAAATCACCTGATTGGACAACTGAATTTCTGGCAGTTCCAGTACAGTTTGGTGTTCTTACTTTGGCGATGATATTCAACATTACACGCTAAACTACTTTGAAGCACTTCTTAAATGTAGGCTATTTGTTAAATTATGAACGATACCACTGATCATCTTTTATATCGCAGAGAAGCTCTGGGTGTCATTTTAAGCACATCATGAGGCAGTGGCTTGAAAGGGAAGTCCTGAAACTCACAGACAGCCCTGTTTTATCCTGTCAGCTGGGCTTATTACTTTCTGTCAGAGTCGAAAAGTGGGAGAGCCACAGGCTGCTGTGCGCACTGAATGAGTCGTGTCAGTGTGTGGGCAGGTGATCTGAAATATGAATCATAATAATATGGCAGGCAAATATGTGGCAGAGGGAAAGGAAAAAAAAAACAACAACATCAACTTTCCTGTCATCACTTATGTGTCTATAGACTTGACAACTTTTGGTAAAAAGAATCCCAAGTCTAAAACTAAATAATCCATATTATGAAGTGAACCAAAAACAATTTAGAGAAGTGCTTTCCGGCCCTCAACCATGGCTACATATTTCTGCACTGTAAGAGACGCATAACAGAGAAAGATTCTGATCAAATACAGACTCGGTGTCCACAGCCAGGCCACTGAAAAAGGTCAATGTAAAAAGTCATTGCTGGAATTTCAGTAAAGGTCAGATGGTCACTTTGAGACCAGTGAGGTTAAAATGAAGATGAACTTGTTACACTGTTACAAATATACCAGCAAGAAACAAAAAGAAATTAAAAGGTTGAAATACCCTCCCCCCAAAAGGAAATACCAGCTAAATTATACAAATACATATCTGTTATGCTACAAGTAAGACCCTCAGTACAAAACTAGGCCAAGGGGTGTGTGGCAAGGTGCCATAGCCTGAGACAGAGACGGTGAGCAAGCAGTAACAGCATCACATTTTCCCTATGTGACCTTGCAGTTTAGTTCTCTAATTATTCCAACTGAATTATGCTCCTGTTCCTCTTTAACTTTCTATATACTGTACTGCTGGCAAAACTAATATCACACTTTGTAAAAGAATGCTCCACTGTTTGAGCAAAAAGTTACTTATTTCCTATCAGACTATAATGTTTTATATATACAGTATATATATATTTATATATGTGACATTGATTCAGTCTATTGGAATTAGTCTCTTTAGCAGCAATATCATTCAGTCTAAAGAGGTTTTTGTATCTTTAAGGACATATGCTATTCAAGAGCAAAAACAACACATTCAAGGCATCTTTGCTTATCTCAAATCAATTACATTTAAAAATATGTTGTAATGTTAGGTCTGGATTGATTGAATTGTACATATGCCATTTAAGAGACAAAGTATGTCTGATTGAATCGAGCTCACTGTCTCCCATAAGGAGCCGGACACAAGGATGTGGCCAAGTTCCACAGCAATTTCCCTCATGGCAAGCACGGTTCATCGGAGTTCCTTTTACCCTCTGATTGCTGTAAATTGAGGCCTGCTTTCAGAGTAAAATGTGGCCCACAATTACTGGCAGCGATGCCTTAGAATTACAAACAGTGCGCATTTACGGAATCGCTCGTGCGCAGGCTGATTAGCATGTTTATGCTATTGCTTTTTTCTTTATTTTACAAATCTGTCACAATCCCCAACAACCCAATAAAAGATTCAGGCCTCTGTTTTAAAGAAGTACTCAAAAACAAAACGATGATTTGTTAAGCTGTCCCAACATTCTTCCATGTCGAGTTTCACCTCATCAGTTACAAAAAGATAGGTCATCTCTTTCACTGCACTAACCATGATTAGCCAATACACAAGCAATCAAGATCATCAAATATGTGATATATGCTGGCTTCTTTTAAGCAGCATGACACCCTCAGTCGCCATGGTCAGACCCCAGATACATGGAAAGCATTCAGTCCAAATTATGTGCCTTAATCCTAGAATTGTATAACATTCAGAATGTCTTCAACTACCATCTATGTGCTTGACCACTGTCAGGTCACCATGAGGATAAATGGGCCCTATGCTCTTTCCTTCCAGAATACTGAATTGAACTTGCAACATGAAATTAACAGATTTAATAGTACCAGAGAGCAATAAAATTTCATATTTTGATTGTTCAGTGGAGATTCCCTGTCTTGAGTGTAAGAGGAAAAATCACAGAGACAGATTAGATTGCATTTAAATAAGCCATTGAAGAGACTGAAAACTGAAAGACCCATGGAGACTGGGAAGATTCATTACTGGCAGGAAGTTGGCATGGCTCCAGTTTATTGACTGATTGGCTTTGTCTGGGTACATGGACTCCAAAGGAAACTATCTGTGAGAATGAGTTGGAGCTGAGAGTGTTGTTCCTAAGTACTTATGACAACATGTGCTTTGAATGCCTCAGGTCTTTGTGATGGAACACGCTGAAGATTGCACCAAGTGGCACAGGGTTTCATGATAACAATATTGATGATTATCATTATTATGTGGTCTAAGTGTAGTATGACAAAAAATAAATCATGTAATTAACAAAAGCGAGGATGTTGACAAAATATCAGCAGTCTCTTTCATGGTATAAAGATGAGGACCCTCATGTATCATTTTAATATTAGTCCATGGTGTCTGTGGGAATTTTTGTTTTGGTCTTGGTGACATTTAGAAAGGCTATGATTTGGTGAACAATTACACTGGGATTCAAACAAACTCAATGTAATTCAATTGACTTCAGCCTACTTAAGGACATATGCTAAACTGTTTTATAATGAAAAGAACATATACCAAAGGAAACCTCTCATCTTCAGATAAAACATAAAAGACTCAGACAAGCTTATGTTGTAATATAAAGCTGGTTTTGATTGAATTAAATATGGTCCTCAAGAGACTAATTTCTTTTGACTGAATTTCAGCCAGAAACTTTAAGCTGACTGCATGTTACATCATCATGGATGTGAGCCTGGTTTTGTAATCAATAAAACCTGGAGTGAATAATATGAAACTATTCAAGACATAATTTGCAAGTGTATTGTCCTGTATGCCATTTTTCATACAATACATGAGAGACAAATCCATCATGTGAATGAATGTCAAGTAGTCTATAGATACTGTACCTTTAGTGATCTGTGAATGAACTTAATGTCTTACAAACAATGTACCCATGCACTAAAAGATCTATCGAATCACCTGCAGCAAAACTGTGACTGCAATAAACTGGTGTTACATCGACCAGACTCAGCTGTACTGAAAGCAGTATTCACTCACAAAACACTGCTTATTACACTTTCCTTTTCCATTACAAATTCCATTCTCAGACTACATTCATTTTTGCAGTTCCCTGGACTCATGTTTATATTTTTCAACTGATACGCAGCATTCTGTAGTTTGGCAATGGTGTTGCACAATGATCCAAGTCCCTAAAATTGACATTTCAGTAAACGTACTCCATCACCAGTCTCTACTTTCCTTTGTTAGAGTAAAAATCCAAGTGGTAAAACTGCTGCTAGGGATCCTTTCATTTTTCTTTAAATTAAAAAATTATTTAATTTTTCTTTTTGTTTTTCTATGACTATGACCCAACTGCTATTGTTCGCTACTCCTGTTGACCCCTGGTCAGCTGCAAAATCCTAACACACTCAGCCGAGCATGGCAGCTGAAGCGCGGTGGGCTTGCCGCCCCCTCAGGAAATCCAAGTGATCGCCTGCATCTGAGGAGCAAATGTGCATCTTTGCAGCATCAGTAGACAGCTTTGCAAAATGCTCTTCCTGTTCACTTAGCAGATGCCCTTATCCATGGTGACGAATATGCCACATTATTTTCCCCCCATTAAATGCATTTACAGAAGTGGTTCAATCTGCTCCTGAAGGACTCCAACCTGCAACCTTTTTCAGTCTTCTGGTTTTAAGCCAGTTTCCCAAAACAAGACACCACATTGCCACCCACGGCTGCTCATGCAGAGCCAGTTCAGAGATGTAGTTAGCAGTTTTGCCAGAATATCACTACAGATGGTGGTAAGAGAAAGAGGCACATAAACTGTAATGAAGCGAGAATTAAGGGAGCATGCAAGAAAGATATGGAGAAGCAAAAGATGCTCGAAGGAATGACTGCATGCTGTGATGGGGAGATACTCAGGCGCAAAGAACATAATCAGTACCCCTTCGGCAATATAACAAGGGAATAAAACTCTCTGTTACAGATGAACCCCTCCCCTTACCCTCCCACCCACCTTTCAAGGCACAGATTATCCTCAAAAATCAGGAGTAACCATATTAAGTGATACTTTTTCCACAGTGAATAAAATTACCTGAAAAAAGGATTCGAAAAGGGGTGGCATCTTCAATATTGGACCACTTTCCAGTTTTCACCCTGTGCTAGTGTCCCATTCAGTTATAGGTTTAATATGTAGCTTTTACAGAAAGCACTTCAATAGCATTGTGATGTGTTCCTTAAACATTCCCAGCCGAGTTACCGTATTTCTTTGTCTGCAGTGTGACTAGTGTGGAGCCCTGGTTTGAGGTTCACAGTAGACCTAGTCCCATTACTTACAGCTCTTTTCTACATGAATGCTGTGCTGCAGAGAAGCACATGACCTTAAAAAAAGATACAACAAAAGATACAAGATTTTCAGGAAGATCAGGTGGTGACGCAGGCATAAAATGACGTATCTGGCCCAGCACAGGAAATCAAACTCAGATCTGTCTTCTCCACACATAACATTATTCAAAACGATGAATCACTTTTTATTGGACTTCTCCATTACTGTGATTTAAAATACATATATTTAAGGTTTTCCAGCTCCAGTTGCCCATGTTTATCTGCATAGAGTATAAAGTCATAAGGGTGCCTGGAGCTGTGAAAGAGATGCCAGTTAGTCAAAGCTGTTGCCTTCTCTCAGTAAGGAGCAAAATATGACAAATCAAATGGATGAATTCATCAAATGCAGTATTAGGCAAGAAGAGATGCCTTGGACACCAACCAGAACAAAAAAAAAATGAAATATACATGCTTTTCAATTTAGCTCATTTTTCAGTTAAGGAGATCTGCCCTTCTGTTGTATGCAAAGGTAGACATAGCCTCATTGAGATTCTTCTCTTCTAACTACACACTACATATATGCATACCCTTTTGAAAACAGACATACAGCTGCCAGCCACATTTTAGATGACATGATATATGGTGTTTATTAGTGACATGAACCAGGATATGGTTCAGGAAGTTCCAACATCCTGATTTCCATAACCCTGTATTTTGATGTTCTGAGCACTGAATGATTTTAGCACATTTTGTTTCCAGACCTTGCCTGTAGGATGCCCTGCTAGCAAACCTGATTTACTTGTAAGCTTTAAAATCTCATTGAACTCCTTTAAGAATCATCTATGTGGTTGCTGTTGCTATGTTACTGGCTATCAGAATGTCCTCAATTGCTACAGTCTTACAGATGGGAATTTTGATGACAGATATCACGCTCAAGGTTTGGACTCCAGAGCTTCCCTGAACTGATCCTTTTCCTTTCACATTTATTCCATATGATGTGAAATATTGAAAAGAAAATAAGACATCGGCGTGTATAACCAGATTTCTTAAACGGAAAGAAAATATTACATTTCTGAGCAAATTCACTTACCTGTATTTTTGTCAAGGCAAGTTGATTGAGGTCCTTTCAGTCCTGGTGAGCTGCTGAGAAAATTGATTTATACTTCACTCGGCATAACAGCCAGGTAATGAATAACCAGATCTAAGCAGATCCTTAACCCCTTCAAAACTTGTCACTGAAGCCTCAGCTGCAAACATAGAATTAGTAGATCTTTATTCTCCAAAGAAATCATCTTTGTGTGATTTGTGTTGTCATCATCAGAACATCTTGCATCGATGAGTTTGTGCTGGTCTCCTATAAGATTGTATGAACAGGCACTTGTGTAGCTCACACCCGGTGGGCACAGAGAGGGGCCCACCATGAACTGTTAAGTCCTGCCAATTTAGCTGTTTTGATGTTGTGCATTTTTTCCATTGATAATTTCCTGAACAATGTACGATAACATTTACAAAACTGGCGAAAATTTGTACCAAAGTGAAATTTTGTCTGGAAAACAAAGTTAAATTTCAATTTTAACATGTCTGTATATCAATTATGTTGCTAGCTAATGATGATGATAATAATAATCATCAATTCAATTAAGTCAATCAATTTAAAAACTAATCACATGAAGTGATGTAATGAATTGTGATTAATCACACTTTTTGTACTTTGAAAGGATATTACTTTTAAAATGATGCATGTTTAAATTTATGACCAAATCAACCAACTGTCCTCCTCCATCTCAGCCAGAAAGGTATGGTTGTGCTTAGACTGTGTGTACGTGCACACAACGTCATCATAGTTGTGTTGTTTTACTAATGCGTTTAGCATTCTCAATTAATCACAAAAGTTAACGTGTTGATTTTGACAGCCCTAATAATAATAACTGTCTGCCCTGGTTTCACCATCTGCCAAAAAGCTCGTTGCTCAGGAGACAAGCTCCCTGTCGGTACTGGCAGCAGCTGGCTGTCCCCAGCACTGACCTGCAGCTCCGCTGTCACTCAGACTCACAGGGCTTAGTGCCTTATTAGAGCCCAGCAGTACAGCCAGGCCGGTTGCCGTGGCACCCTCCGCTATAACAGCTGCCCATTGTCAATCCCCCAGCCTTCCTGATCTTGTGAAAGCCAGGGTCCTAGTCTACAGCAATCCAACCCCCCTGCCCCCATCACCATTTTGAGAGGTGGCCCTGATCTTGCCTTCTTGTTTGCAAGGACTGGCAGTGCACATGTTTCTCCCCTGATTCTCCTGATAAGCCTGAGAGAGGGGGAGAATGGGGACTGAGTGCCTACAATACAAACTATGTATTTAAAACAGAGAACCACTGGAGTATGGGTCACAAATCCCACACAATCCTGCTGTGAGAACCCTAACAGGTACTAATTCAAGGTGGAGGTGAATGATGAGTGGACTTATTTTAGTATCTGATGGCTTGGGGTTGCAAAAAAAACCCCCAAAAAAACCTGTTCCTACTGCAATGGCCTTTCCTTGCTCACCGCTCAGTTTAGGGAAGGAAATACATACAATGAAAAGTTCCTTTCTTGTCCATTTTGTGTTTCTACTTTGCTGTGTTTACAGTGGAAGTGTTCTTCACAGGTTTTGCAATGCATTCCAAGGCACAGAAGGTAAAAAAACACCAATATTGAAAGGGCCTGCAGTGGGAAAACCTATGGCCTTCGACGACCTGTCTGTGACCTCAAAAATACAGAAACTAAGAGGGATGAACTGCAAGCAATTCATGCCCATATTCATCTTTTCTCCTTTTCTTCTCTTATTGAAATAAGGGTCTGATCCTTGCCCCTGGAAGGGACTACCTTAAGACAGAATTGGTTTCTCCACACACACCTCCTGCCCTGTGTATCATCTGTGGCATAAAAATGCTGAAAGCCACCATGTTTCTTCCTTTTTTTGACATTTTAGTTCCTGTGTTGGTTCTCGTTATTTTTCTGACAGACCTTGAAATGAATGCTTCAGGGTCCATTGAAAAAACACAGCAGCTTCTGTACAGTGCCTTCTGTCTCATCAACTAAACGCACTGTACTTCTCTAGTGTATGTCTACCATTTCATCCATTTTGCTTTCATGTGCTGTCATGTCTACTTGTTTTGCTTCATGCAGAATGGCAATCAGTCCACTTAATTATTTGCTTAGCAGCCATTCAAGTCTCACCCCTCCAACATTAAATCAAATTAAAATTAATGACTAACTAACTAACTAACAAACAGCAAAACCCTCTTTGTGGACATGCAATTATAATAAAGACTGTTAAAATTAATACTTACTAAGCCAGATAATGTCAAGAGTTCTTGGAAATTTATAATGATCAACTTTTTCACTAGATTGATTAAATTGTTCCTGTTGCAAACTAAGGATTTCACTGTAGGGGACAACTACTATGTTATCCATTCACACAGGTAGGATATTTACAAAGGTTCAGAAGGTTAAGTCTCAACCCAGGATCTCTATAGCACATGGGGTTTGAATTTGTTCCCTTCTGGAAAAAGTCAAGCTACCTAAAGATTTCAGAGGCAGAGTGGACACAAGTCCATTACCTCCGACTATGCTTATTCACCGTTTGTAGCTGATGATGTAACTGTGATCAGGACCCAGTGAAAGCAAAATGTTTGGAAAAGGGTGTTGGAGGAGAAAAAGATACTGTTTGTTGAATTCTCCAGTTAATGAGAGTTCACCAAAAAGTCCTGACACTTAAATATTTTCTGCTAAATATTCACATTCACAAGACAAGCTCTTTCAATGTCTCAGGAAAATGTTCCTGGAATGATACCTATAAATTACTGTTGATCAGTAAAACAAATAGTGGAGGATACATTAACATTTTAAACATACAGCAAAAACAATTATGAAGTGAATCTACCTTAAAAAATTATAATTATGCTCCAATGTCAACATGAACATGGAGCACAGTCTTGACAATACTTGGCAGATTTTATTTGAAAAGCCTACATCATAATGGCATGTCCACAAAGTGGAAACAGCTACAAGAAATGATAAGAAGCCTTCATCAGGGTCCTGTGTAAATTAATTCAGCCTTGGATTCAAACTGACATTATTAATGTTATAAAACTTTCCTGCGGTGTTTCTTTTGACTAAGAAATAACGCTTAAGGGACCTCCTGGAAACCAGATGAATGTACACACCATGGCCATTTATCCAAGCTTAATGGGAATGCTGAATGCTCAGGGAATCAGATATCGTTAGCAGGGGAAATACAGTTGCAAGCACAGACTGCAGTGACCGTGACCTAACGGACTCCAGGGGGGTCCAACAGCCCGTCTGTCTGAGGCTTGCAAGCTGTGTCTGCTCCCATGGATAAAGAGATGACATCTCTCCAGCCCCAGGCACAACAAAGCTCCTCATTTCATCACTGTCAGGATAATCAGGCACTTCCTCTATGGAGTTATTACTCTCAGTCACAAACCCGTAACCCCCAAACGCACCCTCACACCCCCAGTCTGTGTGTGAGGCCTCACAAAGCAGGAGAGACTGATGATTGTATTTGTCATTTGTGTTTGGTTCCTTATGTTTTTTCTTGAATTTGGTCAAGGTTTATGATTAACTTTGAGACATAATTGAATTTAACAAGTATTTGTTTCTTCTAAATACACTTTATCAAGTTCAGTGACTACCAATATTAATCTTCCAAATTGCATTAGAGGACGAAATATTGTAAAGTATTCACTGAATTAAGATCTGGTTGCCTTTATTTAACCATGTTCTAGTTTTATTTTATACGATTTTATCATTTTATTATTATTATTAAATGATTTCTTTCCATTTTTCCAAATTACATTTTCGGAACAGAAAGGAAGTATAGCTTCGACACATATTGCAGTGCACCGAAGAAAGAGTAGGAAATATGTATCTATAAATCAAAGCATATAGCTGAGGCTATAAAGAGCACAACACAATGTTGTTGATCTATGAAGGGACCAGCATAAAAACAGGATCTGTTTAATGTGATAATGTATTATTAATATCCTTTCCAATGCATCAATGGCAGTGCGGTTCCTGTTTTGTTGTTTTCAGACAGAAGTGGAAATGATGATCCATTAGCCTCTGCACGAGAACACAATATTTCACAGAGCTTATGGGCGTTTGAAATGTGAAATCTCGATGAGAATTATATGGACGGCGCAGAGAATTATTTTCAGGATTTCTAATTTGAGTTTTGTGCTCTTCCGAAAGGTCACTGATCATAATTATACCGGAGGTATGCGCTACTATGGAATCATTGCGCTTTTTTATGAATGCAGAAAGAGTCGCTCGGCGTGTTCCTGTCGGTGCCCATGGTTATTAAGGAGGAAGAACATGCTGAAAGAGGAGGCTTCCTAATGACTGCTCTGTGCTACACTGTTTGGAGATAAAGAAGGCTTTTATTCGACTAAATTTGGCATGAATGAGTTTCGCTGCATGGCTTGTCTTGGGCCAGCACAGCCCACTGCTGTTAAGATGTCAGAGTCATGCACCCTCCCTGACTGGAACACATGATCCAGAGCCCTTCACTTTGCAAAGTGCACCACACATTCATTATTATACCGCTACAGACAGCCATTGACTGAATCTCAGTCCCTGTCTGAGGGCAATTTCCAAAACAATATATCTTAAAATAAAACATAAAGCTGTGTTGCACATTTTAGTTTGTTGTCAGTGAGAGTGAGAGTCAAAGGGCTATAACATTGCTCATCGCATCCCCTGTAATTTGTATTGAATTCACTGCACAAGGATTTCAGCTAAGATGCTTCCATGATGGCAGGGTGATTCAGACGCACCCACGACCAGGGAATTTAGTCAAATCATGAAGAATCAGCACATTTTTTTTTAATGTGAAATTACACATTTTTTAAAGTTTATGGAAATTATTTTTACTCCATTTGTGACATTATGGTCATGTGGAAGACAGATGAAGCATCCTCCACTTTAAACTCTCTCACAATGTCGGCGATGAACCAAAAGAGAGCAGATCATGATAGAGGTTTAGTAACAGAGGAAAGGAACCAAATGCCCTGCATTAGACTGATGGGAAATGTCTGATAGCTTTACAGTGACAGATGGGACTAGCCCTCATATGAATTGTGCTGGTAGTGCCATTGGATGAAAACAGAATAATAATTGCTTAAATACTACTTACTTCCATAAGTGAACAAGGATATGGCTCATTTGTTCTGTAATGTACAATACCAAGTATTTGACCCCTGTCAGATTTTTTGCAATTTTGCACAATTCTTATGACTTTTATCAGGTCTTTAATGAAGACATCATAATCAATAAAAATGGACCCAAATGAATAATAGTACTTTATAACATAAGCATATAAAACCATTAAAAAAGATTTCACTGAAAAAGCTAGCTAGTTTGTTTAGACACAAATACACAGTTACTATATGCAGAGCAACTGCAATCATTATTCAAACTGTATCATATTTTAAAGGTATAAAAACAAACCTTACATTCAATCCTGATCACCATCTCATAAATCACATTGGATTTTAATTGTCCTTGCAGCATTAACAATGCAAATTCCATTATTTCTCTAATATGGACTGCATATGGAAAGCCCCTAATTGGTAATGGCTTGACTGAACAACTGAATGATAAAGGTAAATAAATAAAAGGTCACATTTGTCTTAGGTAGCTTTATGGTTGCTGGAAAAATGTACTCTGGAATGAGAACCCTTTATTATCCCAATAAATGTAACAAATATGGGCAGTGCATTTTCAAATACGTTGAAATGGCATCTGTATACCAATGTGCACATTTAAAACTACATACGTATGATATCCTCTTGCCCTTTCAAAGCACATTTAACAAGCTCTTACATCCAGCAGCTTTGCCGGACCCCTGATTGCCTGCAGCAGAAATTTCAAAGATCCTTTTCACTGCCTGTTATTTATACATGTAGGTAATCGATGACACACAATGCGGCTGGAGCGAGGACTGGGATACTCGATGTGACATTCTCTGTCTAATCGGCCCCAGATCTATATCTCCCTCTCAAAATTCTCCCTTTCTTTGTCTGTCTCAATCTCCCTGAGCAACTAACATTGGTCTTCCAGACAGGGACCTGTTTATGGCCTGTGTACTCTACAATACAGCTATAGCCTCGATGAATTATGGGATATGTCATTCAGGCTTTGATATCTTTCTCTCAGTCTCTTGCTTGCTGTTTTCTCTCCTTTATCCCTTTATGTCACTGTCTCAATTTTTCTCTTTCCTCTCTCAGTTCACTGAAATTTTTAAAAATAGAATCTTAGTCAGTTTTACTGACATGATCTCTTGTAAAGTACATATTTCCAAGGTTAAGGTTACCATATAAAGTACGACAAGAGAAAAATTTAAATAGTCAAATTAATTAAAAAAGCATAGTAGTATCAGGAAGAAGAAAAATAAAAAGGTAAAGTGAATAGGACATAAATGGTTCCCCAATTGCACCATTTCTGGAGCCTGTTAGTCTCGGGTGCAATGTTCTTTTCCCCTGCGTGAATCTGTGGATTAAAGGGGAATCCTTGGGTCCCTTTTCCCAGACCTTGCACACTAGCTGCCACAGCCCCTGTCCATAGGCTTTGATTTGCAATGCTGGAGTGAGAAAGCTCTCACTCTTTAAATACCAGCTAAATATCATGCTGCTCTTCACAGGCTTTTCACTCGCTCACACTCTTGTGTTCTCTGTTAAACAAGAAAGTACGTCAAGGACAGCGCTCTCACTTGAAATTCCTCACGGATAATTTAAACCTATTACCAATGCAGGCCTTGAAAAACTTTTCCTTTGTAACCCCCATGCAGAGCCACCCAAGGCGGAATCAAACTGCCTTATCTTTTAGATGTATCTTATTAAATACACATTCCGTTATACGTGGTCTGCATGCCACAGAATTCTGTGGGTGGCACTTGAAACAAAATTAGATTTCTCTTTAGAACAGCTGGAGGCCCAGTTCTAGGAAACACTGTTCCTCTTGGCGACACGACCTGCAGGACAACTGTCTTTTATCCCACCCTTATCAAAACTGTTACTTTTAAGAATCCAAAGGACCAATGTGACTATTATAATCTAATCCACAGAGCATATGCTACTTCTTACCCAGATGCTTCAAAATGAACTTGATCAAGACCCACACAGGTGTAAATAATGCAATCTTGGTGCCATACTGTACATGCACATGTTTTGGGGATGCCCAATGCTGTCCCAGTTCTGTTCCATTGTCTGCCATGTTTATATAGTAGGAGTTTCCATACCGAAAGATCAGACTGTGTTACTTAAACCAAGTATTTCCCTTAATTACTTCAGAATAAATGCTGTTTGCTGGTTCAATTGCTGCTTAAAAAAAAAAAAAAAAGATTTTATTCTCTTGGGTTACCAAAAATGCTCTCTCAGTGAAAATGCAGTTCTCTTTCTCCAGGAATACCTCTCATATTGAATGTTGCAATAATTGAAAGCAAACCTTTGACTGCCATT
Source organism: Albula goreensis (assembly GCA_022829145.1). Taxonomy (NCBI): domain Eukaryota; kingdom Metazoa; phylum Chordata; class Actinopteri; order Albuliformes; family Albulidae; genus Albula; species Albula goreensis. The sequence continues at coordinate 28,698,264 of CM040749.1, forward strand.
TAATGGGTTAATATGGCATGCTCAGTTTGCTTCATTTAATTTACGATCAGGTATTGACAGACCCATGTCAATATATACAAATGTGTTTGAATGTTTATATTTCAATGAGGAGGTAATAGTGATTAAGACATTCATATGCAGGATGTCTGTAATTTACATTAGTAATGTCCTGATGTCTGTGTGACCGATTTACAAATAAAAGGAATTTTCCAACTCCCTCACTAATGCAGTATGTCAACAACAAAATGTAAATCTTATTAAACGCTTAATTACACACCAGCAGTTTATTACATTTTCAAAGATTACAGAATACTTACTTAAATAGATAGCAATATTTTTGTCATTCCAAAGAGTAGGCACTTAAGGTTTGGCCAGTGTCTTTTCGGAACACAGCAGCAATATTAAAACAGTGGGGATATATGAGCCAATGACAGGCATCCTCTTCCTGAAGACGAAGTGTTGAAAAAAAAACTCAGCAGCAGTTGAAAATACAACAGCAGTACACATGTGGGTGTTAATAGGCTGCACTAGACAGAGGATTGAGGAAAGAGTGTCAGTCCAATCGGAAAGCATTGAATGCCCCTAAGGAAAAGACCAGGACATTAATAAGCGCTATCCAGAAAAAAGAATTTAAAAAAACATTTTAAAAAAGGGGGAGTCTTCAAAGAGCTTTATTACCATGTAAAAGACTAATAGGACACATTAAGCTCATCTCGGCTGTGAAATTATCCACAGTATATCTTCTCAGGAGAAAATTACATTTTTTGCTTCAATTTCACCTTATTTTACTTGCTGGTCCACAAATAGCAGTGTTTACTCCTGGAAATTGTTCTTGGGAAAGATGATAGTACAAAGAATGATATCACTATCTGCTATTTAGAGGTAGCAGTATGTCTCGATTATGCTGTCTCTTCTCCTTCACTGAAAATGTCTTGTGTGCTCCTGCTAATGAGAAGGGATTGTCACTAATCTTTAATGAACTGCCACTCATTTCCTTTCCTGATCAAAATCATCCATTACAATTGCTATTATGACAGCTGCAGTACATATTTGATTTTTATTCCCCATTCCCTCAGGCCCAGTTATAGCTATTCAGTTACACATGCTACTTGTTCTTGAATACTGATTAGCATTGTCATTGCTTATGACTCAAGAACGAAATGGTTTCTTGAGGAAAATCCTTTACTGTGTCTTTTAGGTGCCCATAAAATTGTTCTGAGAGCTGTGAAGACTTATGACCTCTACAGTTTTGTGCTATCGTTACTATTTGCCCTAAGCAGTGGACTTCAGATCATAATTGAAATCAGCAAACTCAACCATTAAATGGGTGAGTTTAAGATATGGTGAGGGCAAACTAGTATGAAACAGACCTGCTGCCAAGGGCAGAAAGCACTTGGAGTATTGAGTTAGTGTAAGGAGGTCTAAAGTGGTCATATCATGAGATGGCCCTTGTTATGGAAATGCAGAGGGTTGGTTGGCTGGCTACCACAGCACTGTGAGTGCATTTGTAATTTTTTCTTTTCCATTTGTGGCTATTTGGTTCTCCAAGCATAAATAGAACACATATGCCTTTTTGTGTGCATTGTGTGTATTCATACCTGTATTATCCACATTCGTGCGGTTTATTTTTTGATTAACTATTACAAAATACTAATAGTTAATAGTTAAAATAGCACAGCAAAAAGTATTGCATCACAGACCAGTGAGGGAGGGAGAGAGAGACTCATCTCAGCTGGAGAGAACAGGGATCTTACTGAAAGAGTTTTGATAGGAAAATGTTGGTCAATCACACGTAGTGGCTTGATTGGCTCTACTCTAATTTTGATCAGCTGAGACATAAATTAAAAAAAGTTCACAGACAGGTACTGGGTCTGTAGGCACTATGATGTGTATTGTACCTAAGAATACCCTTTATCCATTACTATACTGCCAACATGCCATGGCCTCTTGGGCCTTGCTGCTTTATTACCCTAAGTTCTCAGAAAATAATGCACATTATCCAGGGAATTAGAAGCTAGTACTTAACCAAGGCTATTAGTCAGTACTGTTGTGGGAGACTTGTCTCCACTCAAAAAAAGGTTTCTGTGCAAAATTCATTCCACCACAAACATATTATAGGATCCTGCTGTGTTAATCAAGGCATTTTGTATAATTATATGGCACATTCTGATTCACATGCTCTCAGAATCTCACCTACAGCACCTGTTCAGAGAAAGAAAACAAATAAAAAGGCAAAAGAAGTGAGTGTTTGAGGAATCTGTGACTTAAGCCATAATTGAGAAAAGCATACATACATTAATCCCATTTTTCTCAAATACATACTAATTCCTAAAAAAAGACAGCCACAATTAAGACCAACCCTACAGTCTGTTTTTGATGAATAAGAGTAAAAAGACATGTTTCATATACATAATACATATTCTACAGGTACCAGGAGTGCAGGGAAAACTGCAAGAGGAGAAAGACATGCTGACAGACTGATTATGTGCACCCAAATGTGGTTCAAACATTGAAGATGCTTTCAAATTCTGAGCCCCAGCTGGTAATCATGTTCAATGACTATTGTCAAGCAAAAACTGGACATATTCTAGGGGAGATGTATTTGTTTTTTTTTTTTTTTTTTTTTCATACATTAGGTGCTGCATTTTAGACTATGCACATTGTTTTAATCCCTTGTTCATGTGGCTGAATTGGTGAGCATTACATTTCATTAAAGTGCAGCTCCTATTTTAATCCTGGGGCAATGTCACGGGTGCTTGTTTTTTAGCCTGACGGAGATTGCAGTTAATTGAATACAAAAATTGACTGTTAGTTATGTTGAACATATGAGTCGTTTCAAACTTAATTGATTCTAAGAAAAGTTATTTCTCTTCATTTTAAACAATTGGTAGTACAGGCAGGTACTCATCCTCTTTGATTAAGAGTAATATGCTGCTCAGTGAGGTCTAAGACAATTAATTGAACAAATTAAACTTAATTGAAACTGCTGGCCTAAATTTGTTGAACAATCAAATATGTGTTGAATAAACACAGGCTCCCCTTAAAGATCATATTTCTTATGTCTGCAATACCAATAAGACTATTCCTTTCACTAGAACAGATATAATTAGCTCATGCAGCAATTATCTGAAACTGAGCTTTGCCTTTGCATTTTGTTGAGTGGTGTACACACCTTACAATACCTAAATCTTTAGGATGAATTGCAAATAGTAAGTTAGAATTTCCAGAACAAGAATTAAAGACAGCTTGCAGCTAACACAACTGAGGTTAGGTTCATTAATCAAGGGTTCAGTGACTGAGCCTCAGAAGTAATCTGGCCTCATGCCCTTACCACTGTAGTCAATGTCAACAGTCTGGTGCTGATTATATTATACAGGTTGCTTTCTATGGTTTGAAAGGACATTATTCATATTATGGTAAACAGAACAGATGAAGCTTCGCTTTAATGACAATTAAAATGTAAAGATCAACATTGACACAATATGACTTCTGAAATTCAATGGAGAGCAATACTATCAATCTTGCCTGATGTTGTCATCTTGGAAAATTTATGTCTGACTATAATGATATGGGGATGAGACAGGTATAGGGCAAGTATGAGTATCTGAAATATCAAATGTACCTACCACGAGCTCTCTTGAACACACCGAAACTCCAGAATATGGTCTTCAATGGTCTTCTATCCTTGCCTGTCAATTCAGCATTAGTTAAATCAGCAATCTGTTGAATACAAAGAAAATTAGTTTTGCACAGCTTGACAACTTGCTGAAACTTGTTCTGTCCATCTAATTGAGCTGGTGATGACATGTAATTTTTCACATTTTTTCCTTTTGTGTTGCTTTGCACAATGAGGTACAGCTGCAGCTTTCATAATTTCAGTCTTCTGCCTCAAAGGCATCTGTATCCTTGAACAGCTCATGTTGGTATTTACTGTCATAAGTAATGTTGCCAGAACAGGAAATTGACTGTTCAAATATGAGGAAAATTCCTAAACCATGTTTGACTGCTAATACAAGCTACAGACTTTCACGATGTGTTATAACTGCAAGAACAATAGAAATGTTCTTGGCCCTGGCGACTGGCTGAAGCAATGTTTACACCAGAGATCTCTCTTTGAGCTCCAAATATAGAGCCAGAGGCCTGGAATTCTTTCAATGAAAGAAAAATTCTTTCATCACATTGAAAAGCCAAATGAAGGAACACACCAAAAAGGGGTAAACCAGGATCTCACATTTCCTCAGGACACCCACATGAGGCACGATATTGACAAGGTAATATACCAAACAAAAACAATGAGCTGCACAACATTTGGCAATGGCACTGACTGGACATGGAGTCAACTTCATTTCTTTCCAGTGCATGGAACTTAGCCAACTACTAACATTTGATTCCAGATACAGTATTAGGCAATCCACAGCTTCAAGAGACAAGTTTGTTTGGCTCCAATTCTAATTTTTCAGAGACATCAGTTGTTCAAATTTGCCAAACTGAAGCAGTGGCTGGGCTTGATTCCCATCGGTAATATAGTAAATTCAGATGGACTTCATCCCAGAATCACCAATGCAAAACAAATAGGGCAGTTTTGTTTGGGTTTTTTTTATTACCAACAATAAACAAGAAAAACATCAGTCATCTGGCAGTGTGTGCCTTTCAGTTTTGGCAAAACTTCTGAAAACCTCTTCATAAACCTCTTCCTAGCACGTGTGGCTGTGTGTTTGGTGAAAATACAAAACAGCTGCAGTCACAGATGGAGCAATTGTATTACAATTGAAAGTCAGCTCTTCTCTGTGATAAATAAAACCCACAGAAAGTGCTTGGTTGGACTAACCAGGCATTTCTTCATTGGAATTTGCAGTGTCTACCTAGGTCTGATATTTGGTAATTCCTCACTCAATGATGGCCTGAAGGTAAAGGATGTGATGAGTCATGAGTCAAACCATGCTCTTTTAAGTGTAGGAATGCTAAACAAGCAGAAAAAAATTGTCTCAGCATATTTATCTATCTCATTTCCTCTTTTGGTCAATGACCCAAAAAATACATCTTACATATTACATTGGTTAGTTACATTTCATTTTTTTCCTCACAATCCATTTACAGTTAGGCTACTTGGCTAATAATGTAAGTGATATTACTATTAATAATACAGTTCACAATTGTATTTGTGAATACATTTCCAACTTAGTTGCTACAGACTTATCAGTTACATTCATTGGTCAGTAAATTGAGAAGTACATTGTCTAATTTGCTCTGTTCGTACATGATAATTTACCACAACTGCCTACATCTACAGCTAACTAGCTAACAAATAACATTCACATTTGCAACATTAGCTTTCCAATGTACCCTTCACCTTATGCCTCGGATGAAAAGGAAAACCTGCCTCGCAACACTGGCGCCATTTTCAGGGGAAAGGTGGTTTTACTGCATACTTTACTGAAACGTTTGAAAGGCACTGCAGCTACTCAATTCACATATATGTTCTCAGCAAAGCTGCTGAAATACTCACCAACATGAATTTAGTTACTTTTTTAAATGCTTCATCATCAATCAAATGTAACTAAACTGAACAAAAATGTTCTCCCGCCGAAGTTTCACTAAGTAAGCTATAGCCCAGCAACCGTCTATTCGGACTAACTTGCGTACATATCCCTTAAACCTAAGAATAATTTTAAAACACTGCAAAAAAAACTTTTCTGTCACTACCTTTAGTAGATGTGCACAGTCTTTCACATTAATGCGTGATCTACTGTACTGATAAAAACTAAATATTCATACCTGTGCAAATGATATAGGCGGACATCAATTGTTTCCAGTAATCAGCTCTGGCGTCCACTTGGAATACGAAATTGCCTACAGAGTCTGTAACAATCCCGGTGGAGGACGCCACCTATGGGGACGGAGGTATACAACTAAAATAATTTCGATAACGAAATTATTCAAAATAGATCGTTTTACGTTTAAATGTATATAAAAAATAGGAAGATGTCCGTTTTTATTTTCCCATAGGCGCGGCTATTTCCCAAACCTCTTCACAAAGGCTACTAACAACTCATCTTCTGCACCATATTAGGTGGCCTGCAGGATTCAGGAGCTTGGACTATGGACAGTGAATCAGAAAATAAAGAAGCATATATTTTGTTCGTGTTGCTAAAACACACCTACATGGCTCTCAAATGGCGAGTATCATGAGATACGACTGGTTTGGCTAATGCAGAGCTTAATTCCACCATACATAGGCTGGATCAGGTGAGGTGGGGCTCTCTTTGTAATGCCCTATGCTTGGATTACCATCGTGAGACCCTCAATAAATGAACTGATGTATGAGTTGAATTACCCAGCAGCGCCTGCACTCAAATCATGCGGTTACTTCGGCAGCTTGTTATTTACCTCTCAATTAAGCTCAGCACGATGAAGCACAGGACTGTTGTGACTACTCCCCAATGGGTATACACCAATGTCTGAATGTGGCATTTCAATAGCAATTGTGAAGATATGCAAGACTGTATCACTTGAGTAAACACCACTGGGGACCGTGCTATCTTAAATAGTCACCACATAGTTGCATAGTAACATTTATGTGCCCTTTTTTGTTAAGAGTATCTACATTTCTGTATGAGACAAATTTTGTATCCTCAGCAGTTTGAGGTATATTAACATTGTTTTAAGCAGTCAACAAAGTTTGTTGTCATACCTCTTCAGTGAAAAGGTCAACGTAAAGCTGAGGTTATTTTCTGAATATGCTGTGTTTTGAGGATTCTGACAGCTTAAACATCATTTTTTGTACATAATTATAGAAATTCATAACACCCATAGTTTTAATTCTACATGAGACCCTGCTGATCTCAATGTTCTGGGTGAGTACAGATATCTTGGTTTTATTAAAAACAAATTTTTAGAGATAAATTTATCTTTTAAGTATATCGCTTATCACACCAATCAACCACTACATCAATGGGAAATTGAAATCCACAGTCAGTCAACCATTTCAATGTTTAAATAAGTTACTTAACACCTTGGTGTTATCTATAATCACATGCACTGCAGATGTTTTGGGTTTTAGAAATCATTCTTGTATAAATTCAGTTTTTAATTTTTTGCATTATGTCTTGGAGCTGTCAATTCTGCAGTATAAGGAGAAGTGGGGTAGATCCATGTTGAAGTATGTTGTGTGGATCACCATTTTTGTACACATTCTAATGACGGCTCTATTGAGACAGAAGCCATACCATCTCATCATTTAACTCAGCAGTTCTCTGGAAGTTTTTAAAACTTGTTGGTTAAGTAATGACTTTTTATATTTTAGTATGGAATGTTTGTATGAACTGTATGAAGATTTTATTTTTTTTACTGAGGGCATGAAATGTTAATAAATAAAAATTATATACTTGGTGCAGGATGTTCAACCAATCCTCTTTCCTTGAAGGTTCAACTTCCTGCATGTGAACCTGATTTAAAAGCAGTAAATATAACAACAATAGGCTGAATGACTAATCCAGATGCACACAGCCATGCATACAGAAGAATACCTTGTTTTAAGATTTGGTTGTAAGCAATGCATGCCACAGCTTCAATAGATCCATGATTTTTTAAGCTCCCACAGTGAAGTACTCAGTAAGTAAAGTTCAGCATACCCTGGAATAGTGGCTCTGTAGTTCATCTACTGGCCCTCCTGCCTGCACTGAGTTCACAGCTTCCACACGACTCCATATGCCACAGAGTGACACCACAGCGACGTGACACAGGGCCAAAGTAGGAAATATGGGTCTCTGTCACCCCGCCCCTGCCCAGTCCAGGTGCACTGCACAGCGGGTGTGCACAGAGGCGTTTATTTTATCAGCACGATGGCACAGTGCTGTCCAGGCAACGAGGTGCTGCCTCGGTTCTCCAAGCCTTCACCCCGCCCTAACGGAATGCCCATCCCTGCGGGTTCTGGCCTGGTCCTGCCAGACGAATCCTGGCTGAATGTGGATCCATCTGCTGGGAGTGGAGCCGTACCGTTGGGATCCCTGGGCCGGAGTCCAGAGGCTCAGAACTCCCAGCGTGACTCTGGCGTGCCTGCACACCTCACCTCCAGAGGGGGCCGCCACCAGGACGACTGTGCCAGCCTCTGGCTCCAGGTCACCTCCTGAATCGTGATTTTAGTTCTGTTGACTCTTCTCTTAAGTAGCGAATGAAAAATGTAAACAGAGTGGCTGTTTGCTTTTGCTGACTACATCTTGTTTGCACCCATCTGTATCCTTGTTTATCTCTCCATACCCAATCAATTCTATAGCTTACAAGAATTTTCAAACAATGTATTTATGCTTAAAATAAGTATCTGTCATTATGTTAAAGCTTAATGAACATGTTACATGTAAAATATGAGTGGATGGAAGCTTTAACATATGACAACTAATAATAATTTCAATACTGTCTGTAATATTACTGTATTACTTTTAAGAATATTTTTATAGTATTACTTTTACTAGCCTTACAATACATAAACATACAATACAGATTTTTTTCAGTTACGTATTCAATACATTACATGTGATATCCAACACCTTATTTGAAAATAGGCTTAGTGTTAATGATTTTGCCCAACTGTAGGCTAATGTCAGTGTTTAAGGTAGACTAGGCTAGGCTATGATGTTCGGTACATTAACCTAATTAGGTCTATTAAATGCATTTTTGATGTACAATATTTTCTACTTATGATGGGTTTATCGTAATGTAACCCCATCATAAGTCAGGGAACATCCGTATGCATAATTCAATTAAACACAAACATGATTTCTTATATTTGAGAAAAAAATGCCAAAGAGTTGTTGTGAAAAGAGAACACTTCTATATATCACCACACATTTTTTCGCAGATACTGGCCAAGACTGCCCACATTTATCACACACAGAAGACCATATTCCCTGGAATCAAGAAAGACAAGGCCAAGTTAAGTGAATGTAAGTAGGAAAATACCTTGAAATTGTAGTGAGCTTTGTTAAGATTTGTTTCCTGGCTAGTGGTATCTGCCAACTATTGTTACTACTTCTACTACTACAACTACTACTACTACTACTAATAATAATAATAATAATAATAATAATAATAATGATAGTAGTTATTTAGCAGACATTGTTATTCAGGCAAACCTTTCAACATTTATTACATGAGCTTCTATAAACTTTGATGTAAATATTTAATAATATTGTGCTTAAGAATTTTTAAGAATTTAATGCTATTTGAGGGCAACAGGAATAAGCACAAATTCTAAAAAGAGCAAGCGGGACTCAGGACTGCATGCTCAGCACTCTAATAATGATATACCTTTGTGGTAAACAGCACTGATGGAAACAATGAAGGTAAAGAGAGCGAGTGAGAGCTGGGACAGCTGTATTCCACAGAGGTCAAAATGCTCCTCATATTAAGAGAGCATAATTGTCAGACAGGGCCAAATGAATTTGCATTGCTCTTGCCGCCTCCTTCTTGCTTCACAAAAGATGCAGATTATGGAATTAATTAATGCCAAGGCACGAATGAAATTTGTGTCATGAACGGCGTCTGTTGTCACTTTATGGGAGAGAGAGTGTGTCCAACGGAACTGTAATTACAGTCACAAATCTTCACCAAACTTCTCAGTGTTTTTATATTGGATGTGTGCTCACAAAAGCCAATATTGCCACCATAAATTGCTGCCTGGGGGGTATAATGGACATGATTAGCCATGTTTTTCGAGAGAATAATAATATTCATAAAGTGATGTTGCACAGCTAATGCCTACATCTCTGATTTATCATTTTAACAAGTGTTAATTGCCCATGAAAAGAATTATGTTTGCTCTATGAGTAAATAAATATCAAGGGCAGCGTTTGCATAGATGTGAATGTAAGAAAGCACTCTTTATTTTGATGCATTTGATAAGGTCAAGCAGTTCAGCCAGCAATGCCAGTTCTGTATGTATTTAGGTTACATTTATGTAAAGTTTAATTTTCAAACAGATTAGGTCATGGCTGCAAGTTGTAAGGTAAATCATTGGTAGCCCTTCTCCATGCTTTTACATTTTCAGAGAGCAGACACTACTATTTAACTTTGCTAGTACTCAACCTTGATGTAAGATAATTAGAAAAATTCACTTAATGTTGTGCCAATTAGTCCCACAATTCCAATGATCAACATACATATCGGCCAGAAGAGAGTCATTCTCCTCGATGTGGGTAACAATGGAAGGCAGAACAATGATGCACCTGGAGACAGCTTCTGTATGGTTGCTAAGGAATAAAGATGTTAAAGTTCATGGTCCAGCCTCCTGAATCTGACCCTGATCTCCCATTGGTCTAGAAACAGACAAGAGATACTGTACTGTAATACAGCACTTTAAAATGCATTAGCTCTTCTCTGCTGTAGGGCTTCTGGTATTCTTCATATAATATCCTCTGTCATAAATACCTCCTACATCCCCCCACACCTTAGACCATGACAAATAAGGTGTGATGGGGTCAATGTCACCCTTCTGTATGCTAGTTTCTGTGCACATTCTGCTTTGTCTGGAAACAGCAGCTGCAGACATCGGGCTGCCCGCACTTTAACCCTTGCCCCAATGAGATACTAAAATAAACAGATGCCCTCAAGTGAAGTCACAAGGAACATGGGTGTCCTTAAAACTGTGCTAACACAAACTTTTTAAATGTGATATTGTGATCAAAATGATGATGATTACTAGGAACATTAATTGGATCAATACTTGGATATTGATGTTTTTGGTGATCAAAGGAGAAGTTGCTCTGGTTTCAGGAACTATGAAGGACCACAAATACCACAAAAAGTCATTAATCAAAGGTCATGCCAGATGAAACAAAGTATGAGACAGATTTGTGCAGGATTTGACATTAAAGGACTAAGGTTGGCAAGCCAACAATGAAAAATATTTGGAGTCTTATGACATTCATTTGGATGAAATTCAGAGTTTTTCAAAATATTTCAGTTATCTGGCTAACAACTTAAACCTGTGTCATGAAATCATGAAATACTCCCCTAAAGAAATGTAAAGTAGTATATCTACACCGTTTTCTATAAGTGTATTATTATTATTTATGAAAAATAGATTATTAAAATAATACTTGATAAATAATTAGTAGTAGTCATGACAAGCGTCATAAGAAACACCACTGTTCAGAGAAATGAGGAGATGTGCAGTAATCAGAGCTTAATGTTTTCATGCAGAGATGTCAGTCCACAGATGGGGGGCGTTGGTGTGTTGGGGGAGGAGAGTCTGGAGCATAGGTTGAATAGCATGACAAGCAATCATTTCCATCTCTCTATGACAACAGCATACTTCTCTGTGCATGTTTGATTCTCAGCTGGATTCAAACTGAAAGTCAGAGAGAGACAGTCCTGGTGTTGCAGAAGAATCTTCATGCACTCGCCAGTGATTCTTGTCAAAGTCAAAATTTCCACTTACCTTCATATACTCTTCTTTTTAATTGTATCTAGATATTTTACATCTAGATATATCCAGCAAATTAATCATGTGCCTCATAAAACTGATTTTTTTCAACCAATCTTTAGTCATAATGCCAAGACCAGTCTTTCTGTCCAATTAATTATAGTGTTTTTTTATTATTTATGTGAGGTTTAATAATGGAATGGTATGTCTAGGTTTATGCTTGTTTAGATTACTGCTGTTTTTACTATAATTCACATAACCCTTGAAAAAAAAATTCTTGAGTTATTGGATTAAAGCAAAACTGACACATGTCTTTTATGTATGATTTAACCCATTTTCCAAAATTGACTGTAAGGTATAGGTATAAATATTGTACAGTTTGTTCAATGCTCTACAGAGGCAATAACATGGACAGTTAATTTCACTAATGAGAGTTTAAAAAGACCTCAGTTATGTTCAATTGTTACTTGGTATTCCAGAAATTACAGAAACTGCACATTACATATATTGTGTAAAATAATACACATTACAGTAATTTATATGTCAATGGAAGTCCATATGGAGCATAAAAATATCCATGTTCTCAAGCAGTTAAGCTCATTATTAACTGTTTCATGGGATGGAGAAGGACATCAGTGATTATCTTTTAGCATTCCTGGGCACCAGGAGCTCTTTTCCAACCAACTGCTGGCTTCACAATTATCACAAAAATTTGCATAAAATGTGAAATGGGAGTTCACCATAGATTTCAGGACCCATCAGTAACTATGGGTTTTATTTTGGTTTCATTTACTTACAAAGGTAGTCTTGGTTTAGGGCTCTTGTGCTGAAAGTCATAGCCTGACTGCCAAGAAGAACTTACTTTATGCTGTAGACTACCAGTCATGCCATAGTCCTCGAGGAACAACATTGGTCATCTCAATATAGGAAATTCCATTTGGTAACAGGATGTATCAGCTTTGTCCTTGCTTGTGGAAGAACTCCATAAACACTGCTTTTAGCCCTGCCTCCTTCATGAGTATTCATAATTAGACAGCAAATAAGAACAAACCTGGTTTCAAAAACACCTAGGGAATTATTTTCAATGTCAAGCCCAACAAACTGCATATCATTTCAAGAAACAAAACACTTGAAGAAAACTGACCTGATCTTATGCTCAGGGGTACACTTCCCTGAGAAACAGCAGACAATTTGATTTGGCAGAAACCAGCGCAGATAAATAGATGTTGCACAGCCTATCAGTGTACAGACTAGGAACAAGGCAAAGGGCAGTAAACTGGTGGGTATCAGGGCCAGTGGAACACATTAGTGTAATGGAAAGAGAGAGAGAGAAAAAGAGAGATAATTATTATGATATTACATAGGTACACAAATACATACATTATATACATAAGTTATGAGGCAAGACAGCCCTTTACCAGCTACAACGCTTTGCATATTTTAATTTCAAGAGCCTCAACCATCCATCTCATTTGCAACTGCTACTCCAAAATACAACAGCATGGTGGGAGCATGACTCAGACAGCCCCGGGTGAATATGGATTGTGGGTGGGGCACGGCTGTTGTATCCAAACTGATTTGGCAAACCTCAATAATAAGTTTAAAAAAATTAACGATTTCTGAGCAATTCGGTCAGAGTAACCATCTGCCGTCCGTATACTGTAATGTAGTGATGTCAGACAGTGTGATGAGCATCAGAACCCAGGGGAGAACTGTGACGGTGTTGCATTCTCCCCGGTTCTTGTACATCAACGTGAGCGCTGTCTGAGAGATATGGTCCTCTCTTGCTGATATCAGGTGGTAGCTGATGGCACTTGTTGCCATGGCAGCCGGACTACAAATGAGGGTCTTTTGTAATTTCAGAGCATTGGAGAGGGCGTGTCATTTGTTTGAAGCCCCTTTGTGTTCGGTAACCTCTGTGCGCAGTTCATCATCTGTCTACAGCGCAAACACAAAGCGGACGGACTTCTGGGGTGTGTCTGGTGTATTAAATCTTGAGATTGCACCTGAGGTGTACATAGTTCCTGCTATATTGCACCCAAGCTTTGAGTTCCTGGAGACACTGACACATGGACCAGCATGGATTGTCTGAGAACACCTGGGCTCTGATGTTCGGTGTTTAAGAGTTAAGAAAGTCAGTAGATATAAATACTTCATTCACCCTTGAGCCAGGCTGGTCCTCAAGGAGATGCAAGTTATCTTTGCTTTTACTTATTTGTTTTTTGATCTTCTTGACAGAGTGTAACACAACTTCAATGTTTTTTTTTATCCTTATCCATCGTCAAATATTTGTACTGAATGTGCCAAGACATTCTAACCATGAGTCATGAGAAGTAGAGAGGTCAAATCAGTCACCTTGTCTCCATTTTAGAAAATTCTGCACAGCCTTGTTTGTTTCTTTCCATGCAACTAATAATGAGTAAAGCTATGTTTTTGTCACGGAAGTTGCAGTTGTCATTGAAACCATTTTTTTTTTTTTTTTTTTGTCGTTAGCCTGACTTTACCCTGTTTTGTGAGTTGCCAGTATTTTTTTTAATTATCTCTAATTTTAACCATCTCCAAGTGAGAATTCACATTAATCTACAATGCAAGCATTTAGCTGACTCTCTTATGTAGCAGTATAAATGACTTGATGCATAACTTGAGGTTTTACGTTGGTGTTTTAAAAAATCTCCAGGAAATGTATTATTCATTCAATCCTTGTGTGTTTAAAATTTATCCTAGCCTTACATTTACGTTAAGTACCGCCAAATGTTTAAACAGTGTTTACACTGCAAAGCTAAAACAGCTCAATTGTGTCTCATAAACAACTCCTAAATCAAGTAAGTAAAAACAAGTGTCTTCAATAAATTATGATCCCTACCATTGCTAATTTTGAATTTTGATGCTGAGAACTCATTTTTCGACTAACAATACGCTGGGAGTGACAGCAGGCATTTCATGAAGGCAGCATTGTCATAAACGACTCCTACCACAGCCACAGCCACACACAAGCTATACTTTTCTTTCACAACTAGCCTACATATCTTTTTATGCAGTGAATAATGTAGCCATTGAAGGGGCTACTCAGTCTATTGTCAGCAGGCAAGCACTTATTACAATGTAAGTGTCTTGTTATAGTTGTGCATGTTATTCATGTCATTTGCCACAACTTTATGAATGAGGGATGGTGTCAAATTTAAACCTTTGATGTTTTTTCCAGTTTTGTATGATTTTTATAAATGAAATGCCCTGAAACTTTTTTGCATTTTCAAGACTTATCATGGTGCCTCACTACTATTGTGCAGTCTGTGGGTGGGGTTCAGTCCACATGAAATAATGAGCATTCATTCTTAATTTTCTACCACAGACAATTAAAAGCAGATCAGTCATCAATTATGATCAAGTCCAATTATTACCTAGCTGTGCCCATCTCTCCCAAGCACCTGTGTTTTCATGAAACGTCCAACTGATACCAAGCCCCACTGCCCAACCAACACACTTTCCATGGTGAAGCTCATCTCAAAGTTATTAAGCAAGTATTGGATAGCAGACCAGCCATTAAACCTTCAGGGCCTATCAGAAATAAAAATCACAAAACATTTTTCAAATGTTCTTATGGTTTTCAACACAATCAATCATGTTTGAAAAACATCTTTCATAAGGTTGAATTATGACAGTGCTACCTTATTTTGTTGCAAATCTGTTAATGACCATTACAAGGTGAAACTCAGTGACAGTGGTTGGTTGGACATGCCAAGCATACACTTAATGGATACCAAAGGCTTATTTTATAAATGTGCCCTTGCTTTTGTTGATGAGGTATTCATCAGACATGCATCATTAAATCCATTCGCTGAGTCCTCTTTCATACACAGTGTGTAAATCTACTCTGCTTTTGGATCATTTGGCTCAACAGTCAAAACAGAGCATATTACCTTGAGCAATTGCTGCTGTGCTTATTTCAGAACTATTTGGCTGCAATTTCACATAACTGAAATACATCAGACACTGCAAAAAATGAACTTTGCCCTTAATGCTGTGGAAAGTTTTCAAATAAATGAAGCACTGATTTTAAACACAATATAGTCTTTTTTATCACTGCACCATGTGTTGGGACTGGTAACATAGTAGTAGTCTAATAACATAAACTCTGTATGCTTCAAAGTACTTTCTCATCTTCAAACAAAGGCCTGTTGACTTTAGCTACAGCAAAACAACATTCAATAACCTGAATTTAAAATAAATCTGTTGCCTTATTGTTTTCAAAAAATGTGTTTGGGTGATGAATTCAGCCTCAAATTTATGCAAGAATATACAAGAAAGCATTCTTCCAGCAAAATTAATTCAAATATTAAAACACCCCGAGTGTGACTTCTCCATCTAAAATTGCCATTTTCTTATTAGTAGAGGTGGAAAGAAACGGATAATGAAGGAATATGTCACATACAGAATTAGGGTGTTCTGCCATGTTTGCAGGTAAAGACATGGGAAAGGCACTGCCACATGAAACTGTGATTTAATTTAGGACGACCACTAAAATATGAACAAGATGAGGCGTCGCAGATGAGGAAAGAGTGTTTTGTGACATTGGTTTGCTGCAGCATCGCATTGGTACAATATTGACTGTAATTCCCTTTTTCAGATAGTTGGTATTCAACCAGTGAAGGACCCAATGGAGCAAACAAGTTGATAGCCCCCAACCCAGATGCTGTGTACACTACAAACGTGGCCCTGCATCAGCCAGGCTAAAAATGTGGCCATGTCACTCAAAAGTTAAAGTTTTGAGTTATCCGCTCGAGAACATTACTCCAGAATTTTTGAGGATCGTCCAAATGCTTTTTGGTAAGCTAGAGAGATTATATATGTCATTTTAGAGCATAGTTGCTAATATTAGATTGGACTGCTGGAGGATGAAGCTCCCCTGCACCAAATGAAACTCACAGGGACTGCGACACGTTTTGAAAGCTCTGCGAGTTACTGCCATTTAGTTGGAGTCAGAAGATAATGAGTCTTCTGGGACCCACGCAACACCAATTTAATTCATGTCACATTTGGAATTACCCCAGAGAGCAGAGACAAATTTACATGGCTAGATATTACAACCAAAACTCTTCAATTACCCTAAAACAATCTGCATGTCATAGGTATTTATGTCTGAATTTGTATGTGTATTTGTGTGTATGCTCTATATCCTATAATCCTAGCAAACTCATATCAACCCCCTACCCAAACATATCTACACCAGCACTGTGATCGATGTTATTCATGTTTCTCAGTGCTGTCTCCCAAATCCTCAGGGGCCTTCAGGACCAAGGACAGCAGCAGTCTCACCTACTGACATATGCATTAGAGGGTGACTGCGAGTCAGCCCAACTGTTATTCGTTGTCTTCACACCAGGCCTGGTTTACAAAGTATGCAGACTGAAAACATGACTGATTTAAATAGAATTGCATTTTCTTTCAAATAAATCAGCTCCCCTGTGTAGAAGCAAAAAGAATTTTAGCTGCATGCCAGAGGAAGTGGTTTCTGTTTGCAGGATTTTTTTTGTTATTTTTCCACTGCTTATTACATAGAAGGGTTTATTTTCTGTTCGGTTGTTCTCTGGAAAGTTCATGACTCCCAGGTGTGTGGTGTGTGAGCTGCGGAAAACCTGGTGTCAGGCTGGTGGCAGGACAGATCGACAGCAGTGAGAGCAGGGGCAAAAGCAATCCTCCTCTCTATTATTAGAATGCTCTATTGAGCTGCCCAGGTGAAGCCTGCTGGTGACCATGTTTTGTGTTGACAGGTACAGGGGTGTTGCAGAGGCTTAGCCCTGGACCGTACTGATATGTGGACACTGCTGGCTACGCAGGGGAGACGGGCCCTGGATTTACCTGATGCCAAAGGACTGGCACTGGAGTGTCAGCGTTGGTTCCACTGCTGTCAGCGGCATCTGATGATGATCTGGCGTGCCTGTGGCAGGGGAGGGAGTCGGCAGCGAGCCAGAAAGAGCGACAGCAAAGGGGATGGGCATCTGTGGGCTCAGGAGGAGTGGGGCGAGCCAGAAAGAGCGACAGCAAAGGGGATGGGCAACTGTGGGCTCAGGAGGAGTGGGTGTGCACAGGGAAAGCGCCTCAATGAGCAGACTGAAGACAGCCCCCGTCACAGAAAGTAGGTCCTGGAAAGAGTGAGAGTGGATTTGCATTTCTGGTGGGGGGCGGGTCGGGGGGTGGTGGGTGGGCTGCCCTGTGCAGGAGGACCCAGGATTGGGTTGAGGGTGTAGAGGCGTGGCAATTCCTGCAAACCAGCAATTCTGGTGTTGGTGGAGCATCTCACCATACTACACTACAGCACAGAGATTCATGAGGTTTGGGAGAAATGTACCATTCACTGTAAAACATGGTCTGCAGTACCAATATTTTTCTCATCTTCATGCATCTGGGGCATCCACTTCAAAGACAAACTATTTTACAACTAATAATGGAAAAGACATGGGTATGCCTACCTGCATCCTTGATTACATTTTATTCAAAACAAAACATCCACACTCTCAAAACTGTGCAGTCTGTCCAGATAATCATTCAAAGAAAGTACAAAAAAGGATTTGAGTTTTACAGGTTTTGAGTTTTTATTTGAGATTACATTTGAGTTAAGAAATCAGTGTATGTCATCTACTTAAGGCTCAATTAACGTTGTAGATACTTATACAAAATTAGTGGATGGCACCTTTAAGATTTCAGTATCATCTCAACAAAAGTGTTATGAATCACACAAAATCCTATTAGGAGCCAGATGGTTCTGGCAAAGGGGGTATTTTTGAATTACCAGTAGTTTGTCGCAGGAAAATAGAGCTTGAGTATAATGCACAGTCTGCCTTTTGTATCTTGTATCTCACACACACAAAAAAAATATCTCCTGTGAATAACAAGAGGTCATTATTGCTAAACCATACAAAAAGTGACAGTGATGGAAATTCGATTTTCCTCACTTTAATAAGTAGGAAGCCGCAGAGGGACAGCGGGATAAGAAAGAAATGTCATAAATATGTTACTGGGTAGCTGAATTGTGATTATCATCAATTTGCAAATGGATACAATAACATAAGATGTGCTTGGTTCTGAAATGCATTACGAGTCACTAAATTAATTAAATATGTCTTGCTCGGATGTCTCTCCCTCCCTCTCATTAATTTTCCAATAATTAATTTGAGAACACATCTCAGTGTTTCCACTGGAGAGGGAAGGGATGGAGCCGCTGGGCAGACTCCAGACGCAAGAAATGAAGACATACTTTACATAATGGTTGGGGGAATTTGCGAATAAATTTGCAGAATTCTGCATTGTCTTTTCCCCTTTTTTGCTCATGGACAAAGAATAATACAATAGTGACATGTATTGTAGCTCAGATGAGAGGCTATTTCTACTGTTTCTGGGTAATAAAACTGAGGTTTAGGAAGGTAAGTGCTGCAGACAGATAAGCAGAATGTATGAACTTCAGATTGACAAGGGGATGGATGGGATACATGGTACAGCATTAAGGCAAAATAGAAATAATGATAAAGAATAAGACAAAAGAAATGGCAGAACAAAGGGCCAGGGTCAGGCTCCAGTGTGACAATTACATTTCAAATAGCTACTGATTTATAATCCAAACACCAGGTACAGAATATTTCCCGAAAATGAGTTCAGGCAAACAATTAAAGAGATGGAGCATAGTAGAACCCAGCAGAGGCTTTGGAATCTTCCAGAAAGGATCAGCCTGTCTCTGTTAGGATTCCAGTCATACATCCCATAGTAATGCACACATTTTGTGTTTATTTTGAGGCATAAATTGCAGTGTCATTATGCAGCAGAGAGACTGCTGTTCTAAAGGGATAAAGACGTGAGCTTGCCTGTCAAAGGGGAGTTTGAGAGAAAAAATGAAAAGGAAAAAAAACAACTGAATGTGTGCCAGAGGCAAAATTTGAGAATCAAGGTTGTTAGTTTGCTGAAAGCAAAATAACTGTAGAGTTTTGATATTTTAATGCACTGGAACATCTTTGGGTAGGAGTCAAGGTTTGAAAGTATTTTGTGTATGAAGTGAAATGAAACTGTTGATTTATGTAATTTTGTCTTGTCAGTGTGGTGAATGCCAATTTGGAATACTGGATTTTTAGACTTTTGATTTTTGATATTTGTTTGAATGAAAACCTACTCATGGGCATCTGCAAGTTTGGGGACCTTCACCAATATACGGCTGTACAAGCATCACAGTAACTGTCCTTTTGGGGTGCTATGTTTTAAGTGCCTTGGGTTCTGCACATATTAATGACTGTACATTTTCAGTTGAAAATTTCAATAAACTAGTTCTATCCTCCAAACTCAAAATGGGAGGAAGGAACAAAATGTCAGACCCTTGGTCTGGAGACTAAGCTAGTCTGCCTTTGATAGAGCAAATGGGGTGAGTTGCCTTGCCCTTTGCATGTTTTGGGTTTTCACGTATCCTCACACACATCATGTTCACTGTTAGATCATACCCATTTAGCAGGGACATTTAACAGTGACAGTATTAATTTTTCCATCGCATTCTAGAAATGTCTTAAAGCAGAGACCGCAGCCTTGTTTTGTTGGCTTTTCACTTCACTGCACATTTAAACAAGAATAATAAATGTTTAGCTACAAGGACTGAAAAAATAAGACTTCTTGGAATATATTCAAATGCATCAATCTCCCTTTAATATAACTGTTTAGACCCTTTTTAGGTTTTTAAAACTGCAGGACCCCTCCTGAGCAATGCTGTTATTTTCCAGAACACACATTTTAATGGCAAGAGACAGAGTTCTTAATGCTGGTAATCCTGGTCTATGTCTCCTGGTAATGAAAACTTATTACCTGAAGGTATTTTTGTCACATTTTTTGTGTGTTTAAGTGTATCTTTTGTGTGGAATTACACAGCGCATAGATGTGAAATTGTTTTGTTATACCATAGTTGCATTGCTTTGCAAGCTTTCTATTGTTCCATTTTATGAAAGTTATCACCGCTCTGAGACTATGCTGCTGGTAGACACCATCTCACATATCACTCTTATAACATATTAGAGCAAGGAGCCTTTTTGACATACTGTGGTACTCTGGAATTAAATGCCACAAATTCAAATTATAACACTGAGATTATGCTGTTGGAATGAAAGAGGTTCCTCCTGTGAATTTAATTAGGTAATCAGTCTAAGTAAACAAAAATGCAAATAACCCCCCGTAGAAAAAAAAAAATTTCATTTACAACCCGGCAAGACAGTGACAGCTTATTCTTTGTCCCAGTTATTAACCTTTCATTAAATCATAATTCTGTACTGCATCTGCTTAACTTCAGCCATATACACTGCATTTGCTTGCCTTTGTGGGAGCTGGCCAATAGGCTTTTGTCTTTTTTGTCTTGTATGTGATGTCATTCTCAGGCCTGGTCTGAAATTTCTTTCCAGTGACATCACTGCACCAATTCTGCCATTCTTTCTTTCATTACACAGTCTTATTGATTTTCTCACTGGGCGCCTAGGGCAATGGCTTATGGCTTATTATGGGTTATTACTTGTGTGCTTTGGTTACCTAGGGTTTTAGCTGGCAAACTTTTGGTTACATGTCATAATTTCCGCCTCACTAAATCACACTTAAACCACTCACCAGCAATTCAACCTCTTGGCTTTCCATGGAGCCGCGCAGAATGTTATCACATATAAAAATGATGTATGCATATTAGTCATTCTTAGTTCATACTTTGAAACCCTAAAGATTCACATGTAACCCTGTCTGAGCAGAATCAGAGCTGTTGATTTCTTTTTGTTCTATCCAAGTTCTTAATTAAACAGCTGGACCAATTACTAAACTAAATTAATGAAGGTGAGTGTTTGAATGCTGAGTACATCCAGCATATGGTCATTTGCATTAATTCAGTGCAAAAATTGGGGCTTTGGATCATGTTGCAGTAACAATGCGGGGAACAGCAATGCCAACTCCTGCTTCATGGTCTATTTGCGCAGTAGCAATCTCTTGAGGCAAAAACACTATGGTCGCATACAGCCTTGTGTTACAGTTAGAATGTATATCAATATGTGGACCTATGTCACATGATAATATTTTATTTAAAGGTTAAATATTTTAATATATACATTTTTAATTGTGATATTTATGTATCATATATTTTATGCAACAACTAATGCTCGTATATGAAAACGTCATCACCAGGTAAGACTCAAAAGCTGTTTTCACCACATCTAGCAGAAAATAACTACAACCAGATGCTTCCTGTAGTGACTGAACAGTCTCTTCTTCTCCCACACAACCCCGAGCTACAACTCAGTGACATGAACTGCTCTTCTTGGGTCTTGCTACAACATTTCAAAAGGGTTTTGTGTGGACTTGGACTAGGCAAATCCAAAGTCTCACATTTCTTGTTCTCTGCTGTAAACTTGCTTGAGTAGTCTGGATTGTCTTGCTGCATGGCCCAGCTGCACTTCAACTTTACCTTGGCCTGATGTTGTCCAGGAGAATTCTTTGATTCAGAGCAGAATGGTTCCTTCAATGACATCAAGTCGTCCAGGTCCTAGTGCAGCAGAGCATCTCCAAACCATGACACTGCCGCTGCCATGCTTGACCAGTGGTATGAGATTCTTACTGCAAAATGCATACTCTTACCAGGTATCACAGGTCAGGTGCTTTTTGTAAAACTTCAGATCAGTCTTAATTTTCTTTTTGATAAGCAGTGGTTTTCATCTTACTAGTCTGCCATGAGCTTCTAGTGTCTTTTGATATACTGGATGATTTGGCACCTTACATCATAGAGACTCCTGGGAAGAACGTTCATCATTTGGACAAATGGTTCTGCCTGTAATTTTGTGGAGAGGCAGAACCTTAAAAATTGTTTTGCAACCCTTTCTTGACTGATGTGTACTATCGTTTTTTCCCATAGGTACTAATTAGTTATTTCATTTGATTGTGGCATGATGTGTCTCTGCAACCTGTGTACTGACAACTTCACTCTGATGGTAAAGGTAGAAGTTTGTAAGAGTTATATTTGGCTGGGCTGGCCTTAATCACTAGTGGGTTTTTAATAATGTATTCAAAAAATGACTCCAATTATCCCTTTAACATGGTTGTGTTAACAATGATCTAGCACAACAAACAAATAAAAACAACACCTAAAAATGGTGTAATTTTTTTAGTCTCCCCCTATCTAATCTAAAACTCACAAAGATATCTGACCAAACACAGTGTGAAAAAGGAAAAAGATGCAGAAAACACTTTTTACAGCGCATGTAAGAGCAAGGGGAGTGAAGCAACATCTTCTCATCCATACACTGGGTCATTACATCCTCTGCTACCTAGCTGGAGATGAATGCACTTGAGCTGCACATTTAAGCTTACCATTGGCACACAGAAAATAAACTTTGCAGAGGAGAACCCCACTGACTTCAAAGGACACATCAACCATGCTTCTTCAGCCTTATCAAAGAAATATGATTTGACACATTGACTTCACTCTAGCAAATATGAGTCAGCACCAGGGAAGAGTGTTTTCAGATGTTTTATGTATCAACAACAAAAGCCTTTGATGGTTGTATGGACAACACAGACTTTTATTGGCTGACCATGTCAAAGCTCTTTGAGATCTTCCACATGATAGCAAATATTTTCACCATTCTCAAAATGCACAAAAGCGTAGATCATTGGCATTCAATAAGCAGCTAGCACAGAGACAACATTGTTGCTCTTTCGCAGTCCTTAAATAATTTGCTAAACCTCCACATTAGTTGTCCAGGTAAATAAGACATAAATTCCTAAAACAGTTCAAACTGTATCAGAACTGAGGCTTCACAATCATCTGCAATCTCACCCATATATGCCTGTCACATATCTAAGATGCCTTGTGTGTTCCTACCACCTCCACTGCTGTACATCTATACTGTGAGGCTCCACAACAGCAACCAACTGGAACTGTCCTTTTGGCTGGCACTGGAGTGGTAAGACAGAATCAGCTCGAACACTTCTCAGAACACCCATATTGGTCTTTTTCAAGTTTGCCTGAATTTTGCCATTAAGAGCACCCAGTGGATGCTTACAAATAATTCTGTATCTGCACAGCCTTCATTATGTACTTATTTTACTGCCATTTCTGTTCACTTAATAAACCTACATGTAATGGTTAAATAAAATGTGTTATTGACATCTAGTTCACAACAATGCTTACAAGTGTGATTGTTAAATAATAAAAACAGTGTAATACATAAAATAATAGCAGAAATGTCAATAGTCTTCGATGCCCTAAATGTATTTAAATTTTGAAATATTTTCAGCACGTATGTGCACGCTGTTGTGTGTATGAAATTGTGAGCGAACACTGACAGCGGCAATTCGAAGCACGTGATGTCGCCTACTAAAGCGATGCTACATTATTATTCAGGCGCAGAAACCTCAGATATCGCCAACAGCAACAGCCGTACTTCAGCGAAGACCGTGCATCAAAATAGACCCATTCTGCACAAATAATGAAAAAACCGTAAGTGATACTAGAAAAACCAATACGAAAGTCACGTAAAATAGTAAATATTCAGTTTCTTTAAGTTCAAAAGATTTTTTTTCCAGTCTGGGGTTGATCTGTGCGTGACAACTGGTGCGCAAGGATTTTATGCTGCGGGAAAATTATGGGAAGGTAAATTACTTATCTTTTTTGTTGTTTGTGTACATTGTCCGTGACTCGCGGGCGGAAATGCACCATTAATACACAATGGAATTGTTTTTCACTTATCAAACCAAAGGCATCTTATTATTTTTTGTTTTGTTAATTAAAACAACATATTTCACGACGTGGTTTACGAAGAAAATGTATGTTGTTGCTGCATTACCTGTTGTGCTGTATCCATGTTTAAGTACAATATAAAGAAGTTATGCTGAAAATATAGCATACAACCGGAAAGAATTTTCACTTTCAATTCCAACAAATGGTTGGTTATACCCATCAGTTACAACAGTGTAACTACTATTACTTTACCTTTGTTGTTGTCGCTTTGTTTCAGCACGTGGCTTTTGTATAGGAAGCATGGCGTTTTCTTCACAGAATTAGTAAAGTGGAAAGCCCACGCCTGAAAACTATTAGTCTCACGAAGAAAATGATGGAAATTCCTTAAAGTAATTTGCAATTAATTTGCTAAGGTAAAACACAAGAGACGTGACAGAAATTATGTTCATATGATTTTAGAACATGGCGTTAAACGTCTGAGTAACATAGTATACGAATATATGATATGTGTTCTGTATTTTTTAAATAATGCATTGTAATTTATAGCTTTGTTTGTTTTCAGATCGAATGTGGATAGATATTATCTAGTGAGATCAGATAAGTGTTAGCAATAATTTGCACTTGTCAGTTTGATTAATGTTATGGAGTACATATACTGTTAATGTATTAAATGAAAATGGGTTCCCGTGACGTAATTGTTTCTAATGCATGGCCATTAATGGATTAATTCCTCATTATTAATTTTCCTGACAGCTACCCCAGGGTGACTTTCAAAATTTTCAATAGCCTACAAAAATTTTCACATCACACACAACATGACCGTCTCTTACTGTCGTACTATTGTACCCGCAATATGACTTTCAGGGATAATAAATTAATCATTCAAACTAGACGTTCAGTCCACGAGACTGAAGTTGAAATCCCTCATTAGCCTACTCTTTCCTCATTACATGTTGTGATGAAGATGAATGGTAAATGTTTGAAAGTATTTAGAGGACAATTACATGTTTGCTTACACAAAAGATGAATGAGTTAATGCTTTAAACATAATAAAAAAAAATCCATCTGAATTTGTTTGAGGTTTGCGACTGTGAGAATTGTTCTGGGAATCTACAAGATGGGACGATCGAAACCTAAACTTACCTCTAACCTTTCCGTGTCATTGTGTATGCGAGGCTCATCTTCAGTATTGACCGTTGAGCAAATATGACATTTCCGATCAATCTTTATGTCAATCATTGTTTTCTTGAGAAAGTCTGTCCCCTTGCGGCAATTACATCTTGCTGCCAAACCGTTTCGCGAGAAGCAAATAGCTTATAGCTGGACAAAATCCTGCAGTTTGTGATAGACTATCTCAAGCTGGTGGGAAATAATGGAAGAAATAAACTGAATGGTTAGATAGAGTTGAACGTCTGACAAACTCTGCTCGTGTTCAATGCGAAATTTGTTATAATGTGACACGACCTGAGTAAAAGGGTTTACAGGGACTGGAGTAGCCTAAACGTTTATGTAATAGGCTACGAAATTTTATTTAAAATGTTATGTTTACTTTGGCTGACATCACTTTGTTGCTGTTTCTTTTTGTTTCCCTGAGTTTGATCCTATTACTTTTAGTTTCGCGGAATAAGAAATGTCATGTTAAGATAAGAAAGCTTTTCTTCGCTATGAGCTATCCTCTTTGGCAAAGGTCTGTTCAAGATCAGCAATTGCTTCTTTCCTAAACGTCGTCTAAAGGACATCTGTCCGGGTGTCATCTGGTTAATGCTGACCTACCTTTAGTTCTCTTCTTACATGCAACGCATATGCCTGCCTGAATATTAAACATGAATCGCAATCCACTGTGACGTTGGATGGTCATTAATCAGCATATACACCTTAATTAGCTGAATGATTAATAGTTTAACAAGCCAGGTGTCCGAGCAAAGACTTCTTTTGAAGATTTAATTTCGATTCAACTTGTAGTTGATTCATATTTAAAACTCAGGTCCACTAGACCTATTATGTTTTTATTAATTGATGATCTAATTTATTTGACTAATTATAGAACAGTGTTGCAGTTGTATGCTATAATAGACACATTATACACTGACTAAGTGGAGATATTCATAGGATCCTGTTAAGGTGTGAGACTGTATTTGCTTTAAGATGTTTTATTTGCATATACAATTCAGAGTTCGGTCTGTGCAATTCCGATCTGGAGCTCCTTAATAAAAAGCATTTGTTCAATTTCATTGAAATGCACAGCATTATTTGCTTATAAGGCCAATATTTCACTTTACTTCTAGAGTACCAAACTCATAACATTATTTAAAAACAGTAAAACATAACCATAATAAAACATGTGCAACTTGCTGGGATCTAAGAGTCTTGTCTTTGTCTTCTCTGACATGTTTTTGTGGCATTCCTGGTGCCAGGCTCATTTGCGGTAACAGTCTAATGGATTTAGGGGCAAGGGCTTGTCTAATTGGTTTCATTACTGAGGATAGAGTAGTCCAGTAAATGAATGATTAGGATATATTCATAGACACTGTCTCTTTTTCTCACCCATGTAGGTTCTCTTGAAATTTACAGCCCCATCATTCACCACCTAGAGGATCAGCCATGAAGTCTGCATTGGATGGTGTGGCAGACACCACTTTCCGGACAATAACCACGGGCCTGCGCTACCTCGGCTCAAATGACGTTAGCTACGATGATGCCACCATTGATGCCGACTTCGCCAAGGGTGGGTACCCCTTGCAGAAGCCGCTGTCTGCTTTCCGCAGTGACTCCTTTCCGGGGAAGGTCCCATCCGATGAGGAACTCATCCTGAAGGGCATCCCCTTCTTCCCGACCAATGTCACCGACCTTTTTGTCAACAGGAGTGGGCTTCCGGAAGAGGAAGGTGCCATTCAGTGTGGGGAGAACTTCATGGACATGGAGTGCTTCATGGTGTTGACCCCCAGCCAACAACTGGCAGTGGCAGTGATGGCGCTCACTTTGGGAACATTCACTGTGCTTGAGAACCTGGTGGTGCTCTGCGTGATCCTGCACTCGCGTGCCCTCCGCTGCCGCCCCTCCTACCATTTCATTGGCAGCTTGGCCGTGGCTGACCTGCTAGGCAGTGTTATCTTCGTCTACAGCTTCCTGGACTTCCATGTGTTCCACCGCAAGGACAGCCCCAATGTTTTTCTCTTCAAGCTGGGTGGCGTCACGGCCTCCTTCACCGCTTCAGTGGGCAGCCTGTTCTTGACCGCCATCGACCGTTACATCTCTATTCACAAACCCCTGGCATACAAGCGAATTGTCACCCGGACCAAGGCAGTGATTGCCTTCTGCATGATGTGGTTCATCTCCATTGTCATTGCTGTGCTCCCCCTGCTGGGCTGGAACTGCAAGCGCCTCAACTCGGTGTGCTCGGACATCTTCCCGCTCATTGACGAGAAATACCTGATGTTCTGGATCGGAGTGACAAGCGTGTTGGTTCTCTTCATTGTCTATGCCTACATGTATATCCTGCGGAAGGCCCATCGCCATGCCGTTCGCATGCTGAGCCGCACCTCCCAGAAAAGTGTGGTGGTGTACGCCGCTGACGGGACTAAGGTGCAAACTACCCGGCCGCCTGAACAGGCCCGCATGGACATCCGGCTGGCTAAGACACTGGTGCTCATCCTAGTGGTGCTGATTATCTGCTGGGGCCCGGTGCTGGCCATCATGGTATATGACCTCTTCTGGAGGATGGGCAATGCAACCAAGACCGTTTTTGCCTTCGCCAGCATGCTCTGTCTGCTCAACTCCACTGTCAACCCCATCATCTACGCCCTGCGAAGCAAGGACCTTCGCCATGCCTTCCTTGGCACTTTCCGGGCGTGTCGGGGCAGCACCCAGCCGCTGGATAACAGCATGGAGTCTGACTGCCAGAGCCGAGTGCCCAACACCGCCAACACAAACAAAGCGGCTGAAAGCTGTGTGAAGACAACAGTGAAGATAGCCAAAGCGACCATGTCTGTATCCACAGAAACGTCCGCTGAACCAGTCTGATGCACCGACACACACCACTCTTGTGAATGAAGCCGTGACTCACAAACACCCCCACCCCCACCATCTCTCCCCTACTCCCACCTGAGAATTTGCCAAACATGAAGGATGAATTAAATTCTGCTTCCCGCTGGGACACAAATATACTTAGAAGAAAAATTCTAGAAATCAATCCGCTGTTTCAATGTGTTGTTTTGCTGAAGAGTGCCAGTGTCGTGTTCTAGTGCTTTGCCTAAGTGCCAAAATGATTTCTTACATGGAATAAAAATTGGAGACAATGTGTGGAGAGTTTAGACCCCTGTGACTCATTTCACAATGCTCTGTGTTACTGATGTTCAACTTACAATCCACTCTTCTTCCCACTGCACCATCTTAAATTTGGTGGCACTACCCAAATTCAAATGAATTAGTGACAGTTTGCCTTCGTCTTGCTGAGAAACTTAAGATTTAAGGCTTTCATTGATTGGATGGATGAAGAACTTTCATACTTCTGATTAAAGATGTACTGAAATGGCTGATTCATATTCTCTGATGTACATGCTCAACATCCAAGGAAGTAAAAAAAAACTTTTAACTGCCATTTAGATTTAGATGTAAAAATATGGCATATTGACATCTTGTGTGAGAGGTGATCCTTCCCTCCAGGAAGAAATGAAGAAAAGGACCACAGTGGCATTTAACTTCAGTGACATTGGAGGAGAGGCCATGCATCAGCAAAAAAATGAGCTCAGACTGAAATTTAACCAAACACATGAAGAATGAATTTGTAGAAGATCTACCCTTAGATTTGGGGGGTTTATAAGGTACAGATGGAATCAAATGGTAATGACTTACAGAATATGGTGTGTGTTTCTATGTCAAATATAACAATAGCATTTTTAGTCCTTAGAATGAACTCTCACATTTATTGGGAGTTAGGGAGAGCATCTATTTTAGCATCTATTTTAATTTTACAGTCACCATGTGAATTGCTCTCTTTTTGAACTTGTTATTGTAAATGGCGGGAATAGTGTAAATGTCATGTTCACATTCAGCCCAGGAAGAGGGGATGTTACATAGGAACAAAAGAAAAACCATCTGAGATTTAATGTTTTGCTATGACTTCAGAGATGTCTTGAGGCTTCAATATTCAGCCCAGCCATAATGATTTTTGGCCTTTCATTTTATATTTTTCATAAATTGACCAAGTTTTAGCATTCAAACTTTCATTGAATGACATAATGAGCTACGCAGTTACTATAAAACATTTTCCATAAGAAAGTTGCCTGATTTATTGAAGTTAAATTGATTTCATGGCCATATATATATAATGTTGCCATATGGTCCATCCAGATGGTAACATACACCCAAACATGACAAATTCATAGCATCAGACATGTTTTTATAAATATTGTTTTGTTTTAATGAAATAGTCAGCAGAAAATGGCCTGGATTCAATCAACAATTATCTTAAACCATGACTCACAGCTGAGTGTGAAACAAAAAAACTGTTTGGCTATTTACAAAATCACCAGAACTTACTTGTTAAACCGAGCTTGCAAAACTTGACACTTGTAATTATTTTGTTACATTCAAGGACAAATATTGATTGAATTCAGACCTTCGTCTACATTGGCTTTACTACTTGGAAAGAAAGTGTAAAAAAATGTGTCTTGACACAATATAAAATTTCAATTCTGGGCATTCTGGGCTCCAGACTTGCAAAACAATAGTATTTTCAGATGACTTGTACATGTTCTTAGAATTTGTGGTTAAAAAAAAATGTGTCTATGTTCCACTGGTGGCCATATAAACATATAAAGAGTTGGTGCAAGCTGGGGCTCATGGAGAATCTCACAAGATTTGAATTTCCACTGATTGAGTTGATGGATTTTAAAAAATACCACTGCACCAGTATTAAACGTATTTGTACTGTAGTTCAGCAACTGTTTTTGACTGACATTGACAGTGGTTTTAAAATATTTGCTCAGTATAACAGGTATGGTTATACTGGCATACTGATGCTTTATGTTGTCAGATTGTGAATCACTGTTCCATGCCATACATAATTCGCAAAACCACAGTGATGTGCCAGACACATTTATTTTGTAATCCTTTAAGACTGAGGCATTGTAGTCTAAATGAAGTTGTGATCATATTTTGTAATATCATTTTGGGTTAACGTTTGTTAAACTGATAAATATTAGTACTAATTTATGTATTGTTAATGGTTATTACAAGATAAACAATATGTCAAGTAATACTGTTCTAATGTTCTTGAGATTTATTTTAGTATCATAATGAAATGACTGCTTCCCCAAGGCAGGCCTTTGGGGTTGTGTTAGGTGGTGAACTAGATAATCTTAATAGACCAAATCAATACTGGCTGAATGCCTGTTTTTTAGCAACTTTACATGTATTAAAAAAATGTTTGCTTGAATGCTGGTTGCAAATTGTACATATGAAGGCGAGAGCCATTGACAACCTTTAAACCCATGAGCTTATTCTGAAAACTTGGCTAGTGAACAAACTTGTGGGCTTACATCGTGAGACCATGGCACCAATTAAATGTTAAAGGCTGTTTTTAATATGGAGGACAAGTATATTTCAGTTAGACAGTATATACAGTTAAGTGGCCTGAGCTTGTGGTTTAAACCCTTTAAATTAGTTACAACTGGCCCTGAAAACTGTTCCCATTTCGAGGTGTTAGAACGTTAAGGTTTGAGCTAGCTCTGTTAGCTAGCGTTGTCGTTCTTAGCCGTGTAGCTTGGTTGTAAAATTATTCAAAAGCTGTGTTCTACTTTGCATCACTGCTGCTCCCATTACTCCATTTTGAGTGCCAGAGAGTGGTTTCTCCCACCATGAGAGTGGCTTCTGTACCAAGGCTGCATGCCAGAAAACTGAGGAAGAAATCTGTCTGAAGCCTTCAGACACTACTGCTCACTGTATCAATGTAGTCTGTTACTAAGCCTTTGAATAAAATCACAATTGTTCGACTTCAAATGTGTAAGTGGTGCTATCATTTCAGAGAAAGAGGGAGGTAGGTGAGAAGAGAAGTGTGGAATGGGCTTTTCAAAAGACAACCTGAAAGAAGAATTTGGAGGGAAATCTGGGTAAACATTTTGAAACAGGTTTTGGTGGAGGGTGAAGTACAGGTTAATTAACTGTGTTAAAAAATACTCCACTCCACATGATTTCACTCCACATGAGCACATCAGTGAATAAGTGCACCTTTCACCTTGCTCACTAATGCCTGAGATGTTCTGGGTTATATTGCCCCCATGTGGGAAAAAAGAACAGAGCAAATAGCTTCTATGGTTCCTATAATTTGAGTACTGGAATGAAAGTAAATAAATAATATATGAGGTATTGGTGAAATGAATTATAACAGAAATACAGATATAGACTGGCAATGGTATTGACTTTGACAACATGTTTGCTTGGTAACGACATGAGCATAAAAACCATCTCTTGACTGAAGGATGTCCCAATTCTCTTAATTCATCAAATCATTCATGCATTGTATGCATATGTCCATAAACTTTCATTCATTAACACTCCCTGTCATTCAACATATTTAAACCTAGATCTAAATTAAAAGCATTGTCCTTAAACTGCAGAAAGAAATGTTTTCAGTCCTGCCATTGGATCCATGTCTCATTCAGCCATTAACAAGATTTTGCACATTAATTATACTGTCAAGCTACTGTAAGTAGTAATACTCTGAGTTAACATTTTTGTGCTAAAACGTGTGATAATCTACTCATTGTCTGAAAATGGCAATGCCCAATGTGTCATTTCAAGAGAATATTAAAGTACAAACACATAGACTGTTTACTGAGGAAATATTTTAAGGCACAAGATGGTACTTCTGTCCCCATGGGGCAATATTTAGGGATTGAGTCCCTGAAAATTGCATATTACATCATCTTAAAAAAGGATTTAACACAACTTCCTCTGGTCATCTTTTCCTATGGTTTTTACCCTTTCCTTTTCATACACCCCGTTGTTCCTCCAAATGAAAAGCACTCATTGGATTGCCACTTGAAAGACCACTGTGCACAGCAGCGTCTCTCGAAGCCCTAACGGAGAATAACACAAATGTAGGCTATCTTCATTCATTTTGCTTCAAACACCAAGACTGTTACAACTTAAATAACTATCCAGTTGTCAAATTGAAATTTTAACCTCCCAGTGAGTTCATTGTACAGTCCTCTGGTTAGGGAATAAAATAGTTAGATTTGAATTCTCTAGTGGGGCTGTAATGTTGTCAACGTGACCAAGGTGCCCAACAGCCTAGAACACATAAACTTCCTAGCAATGAGGAAACACCCTATGAAATAAGAATCAAGGTAATGAGACAGACTGGTAATTACGTGTTACGATATACCATCATCGTTACCTTCACTAAAAATTGTTCGTAACTGCACATCCACAAGTTCCACAGTGAGTTCAAAGTAAAGTCTGATATGGTTAGTTGGAAGTACGATCTTTTAGCCTATATTATTTCTATGGAATGTGTGTAGGCCTACAACAAAATACGAATTCCTTATTGACTTTTAAATAACTACAACCCCCAACTTCCCCACGGACCTTTAGCGCATGCCCATTGATGGAGTTAAAGATGGATTTTTACTAAAGCGATGAAAAACTTTACTATTATATATGAAATGCTCCAACACTGGGAAGATTCACCCCTAAACTTCAGAATTTGTTGCAAATTCACAGGAGACCCGAAATCTCGTATCTGATCCGGGAAAAACCTGTAACATTTCGTGTGACGTCATGTCGACGCCATTTTTACTGTCTGAAGGGAAGTAAGGGACTGTAGCTAACAGTGGCCGCTAACCGTTTTGGTATGTTTTGCTGGAGAATCCACGCTCATCTCCTCGTATAATGTATCCATATGTACTGTAAGAAGAAACTGCAGAATATACAGATCGTGTACAACGAGGTGGTCTGAAAAGGGGATGAGCAGGAGACCCGCAGAGACGAAAAACGACGCATTTTCCCTCTCAATCAGAATTTGAGAACGCCACTGGAGGGGTTGGGCTTTATGCCATTTTTATTTAGTGAAAACGAGTTGTTGTTTTGTTCTGTCCCAGAAGTAGCGATTATATCGAATAGGGACCATGGCTTGTGGGGCTACTTTAAAAAGGACTATGGATTTCGATCCTTTACTGAACCCGGCATCTCCAAAGAGGAGAAGGTGCACCCCGATGTCCCCATCGTCAGTGTCTGCCTCTTCCCCACAGAAATACCTGCGCATGGAACCGTCGCCTTTTGAGGAGGTGGCATCCAGGCTTACCACAGGTCGGTATCTTTGTTTCAAATGTCAGCAACCAGATAAGTAGTTTTTTACTTAGCACGTAGTAGTATGGATAACTGCTTTCTGTTGTTTGTATGCTAGCTATTTGCCGGTGGGGAAACTAGCATTAAGTTATACCAACTCAAGACAACTTGAGTAACGATAGCTAGCCTACACTAAATTGTGCACCGTTGGCTAGCTCGTTTGTTAAAATACTATCGATGTCAACAATATGGTAGCTGATAGTACAGTAGATAACGTTAAGTCAGCTTACTAGGAAGATTTCATGGTAGTAACTTTGTTGAAGATGTAGTAGAGGAAATACAATATGAATAGAATATACCGATAGTTAGTGTCACCAACTTAACATGGGGTAGGCTAATAGTGATTTGCCGACTCTAGTGATTCATTACCTATGGTCATTGTTTTGTTGGATAACCTAACTATATTTATCAAAAAAGATTTGTGTTTCTAACTCTGCAAAATTTGTGATTCAACTTGTCAGATTGTGTAAGTAAAGTCTGCTTTAGCTATTAGCCAGGAGTAGAAAAACATATCGATAGCTAACAAGTGTACAAAATATGACATTTTTATTGTCATAATATGTGAAATATTTACAGCGCTGTCTTTTCTGGTCCTATTCAGCTATGTAGATCTGTCTTAAAGTCGTAGTTTTCAGTAAGAGTACTAACGGATCGTGGAATTTATTGTAGAAGTGTGTGTAAGGATTAGGTTCTTCTTTGCTCCCTTTCGAAATGTCCGGCCATGTAATGTAAACATCCGTTGACAAACCAACGTTACTTATCTATCGATAGCTAGCTACTATGTGTCTGTCGCTAGTTTCCTTTGGTTGAGAACCACTTAACTGAGATTAACAATAGCAAGCTAGCGACGGTAAGGTTACTAACAAAGTCACCTGGAAATCTTTGCTGTGTGGCTTTTTTCGGTTCTTTGTTTGAGAATGTACTGAACAATGTACTGAGCAAATCCTGTAGCATTTAGCTAGCTACGCTTCCTGTTGTATCTCTACAGTATTGAATATATGGTGTGGTTTGTGCTCTTGGTCTTATCCAAAGCATTGGTTGCTGGTTAAACCATTGACGCAGACTTTAAATCTGAACGGTACAACTGTCCAGTTTTACTAATTTCTGTGCATTAATGTGGGAATCGGTGGATGAAGGCGCGGTCTGCTAAGCTCAGTAAACAAGTTAGCAGTCTAAAACACACCTTCATGTTTTGGGGAATGTCGAGAAGCAGGAAAATGGTCTTTGCATACTAGTCTATCAGTATGTAGTGGTGTACTTCACCTTTTCTGTTTATATCCATAGTCTTGCAGCATTATGGCGGAGAATATATATTTTTTTGTGATGCAGGCATTCAAATATACCTGTTTATTCAAGGTGGTCTGCATAGGTAGCAGTGTATTAGTACATAGCTGAGAGACCCGGAGGTCACTGCTGGATGTGTGTCCCAATTGACTTTGGCAGAGGAAGTCATAATAAGTTAGAAGTGCTGGTTTTTACACCAAAGTTCATGTATGCTCAGTGAGGAATATTTAAGTTTCATGTATTTATGTTTGACATTTAATCTTCTTTATGTGTATTTGCCATCATGGTTGTTAACTGTCTTTGTAGAGGGATGGCCACAACCATGTCTGATTTTGAAAGGAGTCTCATATGAGGGTCCCAGTGTGATGGTTGAATTTCATTCCCTTTGATATCTTCTCCACCCCCCTACCCCCTCCAGAACAAATCCTGTACAACATCAAACAGGAGTACAAGCGACTGCTGAAAGGCAGGCATCTGGAGAGCAGCTTCCAGCAAACAGACACCTGCTGCTCCCTGGACTCCCAGCCCACTGCCTCCATTCTGAACGGGCCCACCCTTCCAGGTATCCGCAAACATGTCAGAAGTCAAGAAGTGAGATAATGTTGCAATTTGTTTGTGTTATAAGGAGGAGGTGTAATTTTCATTTCAGAAGGTAGCAAGTGGTTCTCAATCTTACGTTCTACTGTTATGCATTTTTTTCCTTTGCATTTTGAATTTATCCATTTATCATTTTTGAATGTGGTATAATATTATTTTAATAGTTGTATTTATTTAAAAAATATCAGGACAAAAATGTTTGTCACCAGAAACTGTCCACAGTATAAAAAATGAAGATGGGGTGGGCATGTGTGGTAGCACTGCATAAATTATATATATATTTTTTTTTTTTTTTTTTTTTTTAGGTACATCTACTGGGGCTGCATCTCCATCCAGAAAAGAGCAGCCTTTGTTCACATTAAAACAAGTAGGAATGATCTGTGAACGACTGTTGAAAGAGCGTGAAGACAAAGTGAGGGAAGAGTACGAGGAGATATTGACTTCAAAATTGGCAGGTCTGTTGTGCCAGTTTGCAATGCAGAGGGTGGGGGAGGCTTATGTAGAAACTGTTTTTGATCCATATGTCTTTAATTGCATGCTTTACTTGTGTTTTTTTTTTTATAAATTGCTGCAGCCAGATGACACTTCCCCCCTTTCTTTTCCCTCTAGAACAATATGACGCTTTCGTGAAGTTCACACATGATCAGCTGATGCGACGATTTGGAGAGCAACCTGCTAGTTGTGAGTTATTTCCCCCCATCCTCCATGAGGGACTTCATTTGTCATTTTTGTTCTGCCTCTGCGATTTGAGCATAGCAGGTTATAAAAACCATGATAGATGGAGCCATCATGGGCAGATCACCAAATACAAACTTG
Source organism: Albula goreensis (assembly GCA_022829145.1). Lineage (NCBI taxonomy): Eukaryota > Metazoa > Chordata > Actinopteri > Albuliformes > Albulidae > Albula > Albula goreensis. Next base: position 28,734,458 of record CM040749.1, read on the forward strand.
TTTGAACTAACTTCTCTACAGCAAAATACCATCAATCTTATAAAACATTTATTTACATGTGTAACATGACTGCTCCATCTGTTTAGGAGTCTTCCTGCCACTATTCAACACACAGACTTATAAAGAATTCTGAACTTTAGTGAGGACCGTCACTAAAGTAATTCTCTGTTTTTAAATAGTGAGTCTCCCTTGTGTCAGGATCACAGGGTGACATTTCTGCATTTTTCTTGTCCTCCCCAGATGTTTCCTGAAAGGGTTCGGCTCAGCCGCCCTCCAACGGGATGCCAGTTCCCCCCTTCCGAATCCCGGAAGCCATCAAGCTGAAATCTCTGCAAAAAAAGTCTGCAGAGACTGCGTTGATCTAGTCAAGACTTGTAGCAGTGCCATATATTCCCCTGTGGGCTCAGGCTATTTCAAGCTTTTGTCAGTGGTGACCACGTTTCTTCTAAGGCGACAGGGCTCTTCCCAGTGTTAACGTGTATATGGACCTCTGCTACCTATTACTCTACCAGTGGCCTCCCACGTTTTGTTGCATTCATAGCACCTCCCCTTTTCTTGATCTCAGTATTTTTATATTTATATATATATATATAAGACACCTGGCATTCCAGACTCAAACCAACAGTTTTGCTTCTGACTCATGTATCTTAAAAGCAGCATTAGAATGCCATCTAGTTCTTGCAGGTTATCTGTATATGTATGAGGGGAGAATGGCTGGTGTTGAGCAGAAGATGAGCTTGAACCCGCCCGGGTCTTTTTGTACTGTACTTGGGCTTATGACAGAAGTCAGGATTAGCGACGACATTCATTGAGGTTCAAATTCAGCCTACATATGTACAAGTGATTCACACATATATTTTTATTGCTTTTAAGTTTTATTTATTTTAAACATGTTTCACTTTGTTTATAGGATTATTTCATCACCCATTAATGGACTCAAGTTAAGGATAATAAAGCTTGAATGATGACTCGTGAAGTTTAAATTCCAGATGTCTCTCTCATGCATGAAGTTTATTAATATGATTTTTTACCTCAGTGTTTTCTTTTGCCTGGCAGTGGCATGGCAAATTGAAGTATCAAGCAATGTGGCTGGCTGTAGGAAAGCATCTTTTCTCTTGAACTATTGTCACTGGCCATTGATTGGCTCAGAACTTTACGTATGTGATATTTATGATCAATCAAGTGTATGTTGTTAGCAAAGAGAGGACAAAAACTTCCTGTGGTAATTGATTTAGTTCCATGCACTGTTCAGTGTATGTGGTTCCATCAGGCACTGAACTAAATCTAAATCCCAACATTAAATTCATGTATGGACATGCATTTGACTTCAGTTTAGTCAGTAAAATTCCTATTTCAGTTAAATTTAGATCAGGGTGAGTAAAAGTAGGTTTATAATTGCTCTGTTCATGAATTTGATTTCATGTGAAAAATTCTGACCATGTCAAGTGCTGTACTGTGGAGATAAAGCCACCTCTAAATTCTGAAGTTGTTGCTGCATCAGTGCAGATGAAAGTTTTCTTGTGCAAAATGTTTATTACATGAATGCTGAATTGTTTTTGCTACAGTTCATGACATGGCTTTACTCAAGAGTTAAAAAAATTACTGTTGTTGTGGTTAAAAAAATAGTTACAATCATCAAGTCTCAAGTGATCCTATAGAATTGCACTTTAAGTTCAAAACTAATTTGGTGCCTTTTTAATGGACAAGCCTCTTCGTTGGGGAGGCCCCGTTTGGTCCAAATAGACTCAGATTTTGATAGGTTTGATTGGCCAAGCAATGCTGTTTCTTTTTCTGACCCCAAAAGGCAGATTGCCAAAGTCAATCTGACAAGTCAGCTGGTTCATTTTACCTCAAATTCCAAAAAAAAATAGCAAGCAAACTGCTTTGAACACAAACTAATAGTAGCATTTGGCTTGTATATTCAGTGTGAGGGTAATACATCTGAATGCCAAGGTATTTCATTTAAATTTTGGAAGGCAGAAACCAGTTCAGAAAAGTAGGATCTTGATTTAGCTAGTCTTGCAAAAAAAAATCCTCAATGACCCACACTGCACGTTAATCAAGTTTTTATTTTTAAAGTCATAGATTCAGCATTATCAAGAAACAGTTACCCAACCCCCCACCTGTCCCCCAAAAAAAAGAGAGTCAACAGCCCCCCCAGGTTAGACGGGCCACGTGATCAGTCTTCTGCTTGGTGGATTTCACAAACCCCAGGAACTCCAGCTCTGACACAGCTCGGATAAAACGAGCACTGAAAGACCTGTTAAGGTGCAACGACTTGATTTTTTTTTCCCTTTACAACATATACAACCCTCTTACAGTATACGTCTTATAAAAACTTAGATACTAAAACAGATTGCCAATAAAGTTGTTTTGTTTACTCACTGAGCATAGGTAAACACCATCAATGTTGTAACTTGTTCATTCTACAGAAACCCTCTGCACAGATCAGCAGTTTTCAAAATGAATGGAAGTCTACACATTAGCTATTCACAGCCATCACCTAACAATGTAAAAGAGCAAAAGACAATGAGCCAGTTTTGTTTTGGCCCAAGTGTTTGTGGTCTTATGTTACTGGTCAGACAGCAAATGACTTGCATGAGATAGCTTCCAGTCACTTCAGCTGATTCATGAAAAGATTATGGAACAAAAGGTTGTTTCTCTGGCCATTTCAGTTCAGGAAAAGGATACTGTCTTACTTCGTCAACTTTGCCCTTTTCACTAGGGTCAGGAGAGTCACTCTTAGCAGCTGAGACCACAGTAGTGTAAGCCTGCAAATAAAAATGTACAGTCCTTTGGTTGTGGTGATGTACAAAACTCATCTTCCATTTAAAAGGCAAGTTGTGTAAGGTAGAGATTTTCTTCCAGCTGTATTTTCCCCCCACCACTTATCCATGCTACACATTTTAACCCTTTAAAAGTCCTTTTAAAAGCTCAACTTTCCACCAGATTCAAGTAGGTTTGTATCATGAGTATTGCTGAACATCAATGATGTAACGTAAAACAGGTCCAATACTACTGTATATGAATGCTGACCCTGGACCAGATCCGTGGTGACCCAGTGACACGCCCCCCTACCTCTAGCCAGTCATACAGGTTGATGAGCCTCCCGCACTCGAGGTGTAGTTTGTACGCTATGCAGATGTCCGGGGCGGCGCTCGAGATGGCGCCTGCCTCGCTCCTGAGGGCCTCGTTCTGTCAGCAAAATCACAACCGTTAGCACAGTCTGACAGCCGTTACAACTACCATTTCACAGAACAGATGTGAGGGGGAGGGGGCAGAACAGTCACCTGAAGGTAGTAGTAGGGATGACTGAGAGCGGTCTGGATGGAGGTCCGGGGCGTGGCATTGAGGTGACGCCGGAGGGTTCCGGAAGAGGTGTAATAGCACACCTCGTACAGGGGCTGAGATTCAGGCGGGGTCAGGTGCATCCTTTGAAAAGGAAGAAAATGCCAACAGTTTGGTCTTTTTTTTGTTTTAAAACACAACAGAAAAATGTCAATGAGCATCATTTCATAATCTTTTCAGCATGTTGACAGTGTCATGTGCCAAGACTTTACACTGAAAATATTTTAGTTGAGGCTTGGTTACATTTCACCTACCTGACAAGGCCATCAATATATTCCACCGCTTGGTTCCTGAGCAGCTCAAATGGGCTCCTTTTCTTCGTCCTACAAGACTCCTTCATCTGCAGTAGAGTCTGAAACAGGGAACATTATGTAAAGTGTAGAATGTCTTACTATAGTTGAGAATGAACTGCAGTCTTGCAACTTTTCTGGCACAGTTCTTCTGTGCCGAAAACCGAAAACAATTATCCTGATGCCAAGTCTCTAATCGATGTGGAGCAAGTGATAACTGGTCTACCTTCTGAAGGTGGAATAAATCAGTCTTCTTCTGTAAGGAGTGTCCAGAGGCAGTGTCACCTTCTCCACCCTCAGTGTGCATCTCCACAGCTGAAGAATCTGTACAGGCTGCAGTTATGGAAAATTGGACACAACAATTACAGTGTATTTTTTTATATAGCATGCACTCCTGATTGGGTCATAAAATAAGGGGTAAACTGATGAGCTAATTAAAACCAGGGAAATTCACCCAATTCAAGTACCTTCATGCCTATCTTCAGAGGGTCACTGAACTGGTAGGCTCCTCGTCCTACTACTTTTAATCGCCACTAAAGTCCACTAATATAAACAAGCTACATTATGTTTTCTGTAAAGTGATTACGGTGATTCCAAAAGCCATTACATTCTGGAAAAAGAGTAGCATTTTCTTAAATTAGTAAAAGGGAAATAATATTTTTCAAACTTACCATCCAGTTGTTGAAATTTAGCTGTAAAATCCTGCAGCTGTCTCAAAGCCTCCCTTATTTTCTTGGTCTTTCCTGGATTCAGGATTTCAATACACTTATGCAAAACTGAGACGAGTTCATCCTTTGCCAGTAACCTAAGAATGAACATTGTTTTGTAGTTTATGAAAAGGAAAAAAAAAAAAACACTTTTCCTTTCAGCATTTTGCTACATTTTTTCTCTCCAATTTAGATTTACTAAACATGTCTCTCAATTGGCGATTACCTTAAAGATGGTACGTAGCCACATAACAGACCCATTTGGGATAACCCTCACCCACGATAACACTGAGCTATAACAGTGAAGTACAATGTCATTGCCAGTCACTCGGATGGTCTAACAGGCCCTCACCGGAGGAGCTGCAAGGCTGTCTCATACTCCTCAGTCTCCCATACTTTCCTCTCCAGGCAGGTCACGTGCAGCTCTCTGATCTGAGAAACAGTATCGCCAAATCTTTAGTTTTAGGTCAAAAACAAGGTGCCTAAGGGTCCATGCATCACTTAGTGACCCACAAAAATATGGATGTTTCAAGCGATTTGCAAAGGTTTCCTTGAGAAAAACAAACTCTGTTACACAACTAGAGTAATGCTGGGGGAAAATTCAGCCTGAGAATGTGTTGAGGGGCACCAGGGTTGTTTTGTGCGCCAAAAGGCCCATGGTGCAAGTACAGAATTTTATTTATTTATTTACAAATTATACAGAACTGTTTTTTAAATTAATTTAAGCCTGATTTATCAAATATACAAAAGGTTGTGCATATGCGTTCATATTCATACTGCAACTAAGGGTAGTGTTAAAAAGAAATATGGAAATGTAATCTCACAGTCTTAACCTGGAGAAGATTGAAGAGAACGTATCATTCATTCATTATCTGTGATACCATGTAAGGCACTGACTTTATGATGCCTTTCTTAATCTGTAAAGCCCTGTTGTGTCTGAGTGCTTATCTACCTGCTTTCCCAGGGGGTACTTGGGTAGGGAGGCAGTCAGCTCGTGGAGACACCGGAGTATAGGGAAGTAGTTCTTGTGGTACTTACGAAGGCTTTTCAGAAGTTTCTGACACACTTCCTGAGAACAGTTACAGAAAAACAGATTCTATGGCAGTTCCAAGCATGCTTGTTCTTTTCTGACAAATTTCAGACTTTTTTCCCCAGACTTCAATTTAATTTTAAAAATTCATGACCAATCATTAGCTAATCTTTGCTGAATACACATGCGTTTGTCCTGTGATTCCATAATTAATCACCAAATAGCTAAGTGTGATTCAAAGAAAACTGCAAGTTTTGAATGTTTTTTACATTACTTTTTTGTCACTACTTTCAGGAGCAAAAGCGCAACCAAATGTGGGGTGTTAGCTCAAAGCTAACCAAAACCAAAGCTTTCCATAATTGGTTGCTTTTACATTAAAATACAACCCAGCCGTCTCAGCCCCTTATTTGATGTAATGAATATCTCCTCCCGGCAACGTCAGCTGATGTCTTGCAGTGTTCTGGTACAAAATGGCTGCAACATATTACCCAGGATGGTGTAAAAAGGGTGGCTTGATAAGCTTGTCCTTTTCACTATAAAGAATGTTCATTGGTGTCCAACTACATATATTCAATCCATTACAACATTTGCATCTCTAAACGTGGTGCGTTTCAGTCTTGAGGGGGTACCTTCACATGCTCATCGTTGGTCAGCAGTTCCACTTGTTCCTGGGGCTCCTGCTCCTCCACGTACCTAAGAGAAGATCACACAGGGCCACATGGTCACAGGGCTGACTAACACTGAAGTACAGAAGGCCAGGACGTACACCTGCATCATCACAATAGTCCCCGTTTAGGCTTTCAGCTAAAGGATCTGTGCATGCTTTAGTATTTTTGTGTCTGTTGTCCATATGTTAACACTGCAGTCCGAACAGGATAAGTTAAGTAGCACTGTACTGTATTGTATGCAAGTTGTTGGGTGTACCTCATGAAGGAGGGGAGCTGGCGGACCCTCTCCACCTCCTGATGGCTGAGCCGTTCGGCCCGGGCCAGAGCGTCCTCCTTTTTACAACACAGAACACTGAGGGGCTGGCTGTGGAAGTGCTCCAGCATGGACAGCTATGGGGGTGGGGGTTGGGACAGAGAGACAGGTGAATGTGACAGATATACCCTCACACAATCATTCATACACAGAGCAGTAACAAAAATGAATGCATGCATGCATGTACCCCATTATTAAAAATACACATACAAATAACCATACAAATACAATTGCACAACCTGCACACCTACGAATTCACCATATTAATAGTGATACATACACACATATATAGCCAAGGCTCTATCATTACAAACCTTCCCTGACCCAAACATACACAGTACTGGCAGACATGCAGTGCAGCCTCTCACGCATACACATGCATGCGCATACACAGTGCTCTGACTGCATTACCTTAAAGCCTTTGATGAAGTTGCACACAGAAAAGTCATGGTACAGAAAGAGTCCAACCAGCACCTGCAGCACCTTACCGCTGGGTTTAAAGAGGAACTGGGATGTCAGAACCAGCTGTGGAAACACACATGTCAACTTCAGATGCTGTCAGACCAAAATGCCAGCATTTTCCTTCCCAAAGAAATTCACACAGTCCAGAATATGGTGGCATTAACTGTAATGGATTATTCTTACAAAATCTTTTCTGCTGCTGACTTGAAGTGTTGACTGTAAATATAGGCCTCAGCAAGGTCCGTCCTGTCAAGACTATTTCTCTAATTAAGGTCATTTATTTTGTATAAATTAACTGGTTTATATTGCATGTACTTTATGTTACAAGTGTAACTTGTATCTTAGCTACAGTGTTTTGCTATTGGTTCCCCAGCATAACTCCAGCCATGCTTTGATCTGTTCCTGGATTATTGACAACACAAACAGCAGAGCCAATGACACACACAGGAAGAGCAGAGGTCAATGGTGACTACCTTGTCGATGACAGTGGCCAGGTGCTGAGTACAGGATGAGGACTGGAAGAGTTTGATGCACAGAAGGGATGTTACAGAGTGAGGAAGCATACGCTGGATAGTGCTGGGAGATGTCGCAATGCCAAAGATGAACAGCAGAGGGAGCTCCTGGGTGTACTGACTGTGAGAAGGGGTTAATAGACAGCAGAAATGTATTCATTTATGTCTGTGCATACAACATGCCGTCAAACTTCTGTTAAACTAACGTGCATCTATAACTGCACTTCATCTTGTGTTCTTAAAGAAACAGTTGGAAAATAATTTAGGGCACATCAATACTAAAGCACCACCTGCTGACAGAACATGACTTACTTTTGTAGGCCTGAGCCAGTAGGGGATGTTTATCAAGTTTTATAAGGATTGGATACTGCATTAAGGAGTTACAACTCCTAATGTCAATGGAAGTCATCTTTTTTTTTTTATACCCCACAAACTTTAAAGAATGGACCATACCTTCAATGAATTAATGATACCACTTTTTTAAGGTTTTGGATAGACAAAAACAAATAACTGTTAGTTTGTTAGGAAACAGGGAAAATAATTTGGACTCTCAGCCAAACAGTTCAAGAGTTACAGACCAAAACATTTGCCACCATCATGACAACTGCCAACTTGTGGCCTCCAGACTAAATATATGGACATCAAAAACAATACCTTCCCTACTTGGACCTCAATAAACTGTACATTACTGCACACTACAGGCTGTGGGACTGTCCTGCTCCCAGCAGTCACTTAGTCACCTGCAGATAAGGATTAGGTCCTGCAGCACGCGGGGACTGAAGGCCTCCAGGTCTTTGAAGATCAGAATGATGGGTGGATGAGCAGGGAACTCCATCTCCGATGAGCTGCGCTTCTTCCCAGGAGAAATCCCAGAGGGTTTCTGAAGGGAAAAGACACATGGGCTGGAATGGAGACACACCTGGGTCAACACTGGGTGTTTTTAACACAAGGGGTGAGTCCCATTAACAGCTGGGGATATATCGGCACTGGTGTGCTCCCCCAGTGAAAATGCGAGGAAGACACCTCTAGAGTTGCCCTATGTACGAGATAATGTGATAAAGCAATCAAAAACAGAAAACGCTCCCCCTGGTTCCTGTTTGGTTAAAAAAAAATAATAAATCCAGTGTTCCTGGGTGCCCCCTACCCACAAGAAAACATGATGAATTGCCCCCCCCAGCTGGGATACCTTAGAGACGGTCTTGTACCAATCGCAGAGTGCACGCAAGGAACAATGCACCCTCTTCTGGGGAACATCAGTGCTTCCTTCCTCTTCATCCTCATTCATTGACACACTCATTCCCATCAGCCTTTGCAGCACTTTCTGCAGCAGATGCCTCACAACTGGATAGGGTGGATGAATCACACAGAACTTTAATTTCCACATTTCCTTTTTTTCGCCACATAAATCCTTTTCAACTGGATTTTTGTTTTGGATTGCAAAATGTATTCTTGAACCTGTAAATTTCCCAGCTTTTCCCAAATAATTCCCACCACAACTCCTTCCGAGTGGCTTTTGACTCAATTTTGGTCTCAAGACAAGTGACTGTACCATTTAAAATGGTCAAATGAAGACAAAACCACAACATTTAATGCCTATGCATTTCAGTAAATAAGCATAATCAAAGAATTGCAATATTTTATTGTGACTTTCGTATTTTTTATTTTTTTAAAGGAGCGGCCAAGCTACCCTCCGTATGGATTTTTTCTTTATTCTGACAGTAGGAAGGTTGACAGGGTTCCAGAAAAAAGGGGGCATAGACAGAAGGGTCGGTGCTCGGACTTGAACCCCAGTCTCCCAGGGACCAACATGTGGACTAGATGGTTGTGGGGTCCCTGGCAATTCTCATTCTTAATAAAAATGAAACCAACTGAAATCAGTCCATAACTGAAATAGATACTCAAAGGGAAAATATAGACCACAGTGGACATGGCAAAAATGACTAGCACAATTAAGATGTGTTTAGATTAGGTCATCTGTCAATGGTAGGGAGAAGGCAAGCCATGCCATTTCAAACGTACCTGTGCACTCCTTAGCTTGGACCGAGACTACAAACGGAGTTACAGACTGCTGCAACCGGTCTGACAGGCTTTGGAACGTCATGTCATGGTCATTCACATTCACCCCTGGACCACAGGAGAAAGGAATGGTCACTTTCCTGCCTACACACTTGTCCGGACTGCTAACAAAGGACAGTGGTGTGAATTAGCAGCTAAATAACTGGGCTACAAATTCAAACCCCAGGTGGCAGATTAGTAGGAATTCTGGTAGTTAGTGAGATCCAGTCTTCAGAGGGGAAGTTCTGATCCCAGACGTGACTAGGATTACCCTTTAATAATCTTATCTTGTATATGCAGAGCATCTTGTACTGTGAATGGCCAATACAAATAGATACATGTAAATTATATCAGTCACTCTTGTCATAAGCATCTTCTAAATGAACAGAGTAACATCTGATGTGAATATCACACTGATATATACTGAAAATAGTATTATTAGAATGCCGACTTGTAGGAAGCAAACAGTACCCAATCTGCCTCACCCAGCACCAAAGCAGCAGTGGGGATCTCGCTAGCCCTCATATGAGATGCCCAGTCGTCTTCTCTGGACAGGAAGCTGGTAGCTGACTTCCTGATGAACTCCAGCAGGCTGTCCAAAATCATCTTATTCAGTTCATCCTGTACCAACTGTTAGGAATGAGGCAATAAAAAAATGCTTTCAAACGTTCTGATCACATTTTGTCAATTTTCTTACCCTGAAGCACAAGTTCTTCCATTACAAAGTAGGATTTCACACTTTGATAATACAACAGAAAAATACTGCAGCAATGTCTGTTTGTTACAACAGAGCAAAATACAAGATAGTACATGGAGCAGGATAGTTCACTTAGAGGGCCTACAGGTGGCTTACGACAACAGTGTCTTTGTGTTTTCACTCGTTCTCACCTCAGTTTCAGACTTCATTTTATCCAACATGTCCTGACAGAGCCGGAAACGCTCTTTACTGTTCTCACAATCCTCGCTGCCATTGGTGAAGTAGTCCTCTGAAAAGTCATACAGGCACCACGAAACAACAGGTTCACCAGAATTAAACAGTCATCACAGAAAACAGGGATTCCTCAGATGGTGAGGTAAGTCTAAGCAAAACGTCATTCAACTGAGAATGAGGACCTCATAATGGGTCTTGACACTGCTAAATATTCATACATCCAGACCTTCGCCAATCAGCTATGTTGTGTCTCAATCAGTCAAAACGAATTTGGAACAATTCTAGTTCAATAACACTGTAAAAATGCATTCAAGAAATATTCGTGAAACGTTTTTGAAATGTTTACATGAAAAATATTTATGGAACTGCAATTTACATATCCTCTATAAGTATAATGCATGAAAACAGAATTTGTCTCTGGGGGTTGCAGAGAACATTTGATCACTTAGGCAAATAAATTGAAAAACGATGACGTGATCTCCAACTTACCTGCATCTAACTTCCTCTTCTTCACTTTGGCACTTGGCTTGAAAACAAAGCAACCCTAAGAAATAATTTATTTTAAAAATAAATATCAAATACATCACACGCTGCGTCTGATCGCAAACTTTATCGGTCACCTCACCAGCCCGACACCATACTAAATTAACTGTTGATCATAATCTTGGTACTGAAAAACTCAAACAGCAGAAGTTAACGTTACGTTAGCTACTACATTAACTACCAACAAAACACGCCGCTCTGCGGACAATATAAAGTATTATAAGGTTCGTAACCCACCTAGTTTGTTAATTCGTCGCAGTTGTCAATGAACAAAACTAAACTAAACCGTATTTCTTTTCGTACCCCTAGTAAAATAGCTCGGACAATTATTATTCTGCAAGATAATCCAGCTATCATGCTAAAAATAGGTGACTGGCCAGTGTTACCTTTGATACGGACGTAGTCGTCATTTGTAGCTTGTTTGTACAGTCTTATTTAGTATGCTGCTGGTATTTGTAAATTGAAATTTCTTCCTTTACTAGTTTTCAGACCCAAGCCATGCTTATTCCGGATATTTCCCGCCGTTTTGACGTCAGCGGTCAATTGGGGTAGAACGAAAATGCAATGATTTCATTGGTCTAGCAACTGGTGACGTTGAGTTCACAGGTCAGCACTTACAGTCAAAACAAACGGTTCGACCTTTAAAAGTGGGACAGAAACGTTTAGCATTCAATTATGAGGTTAAATAAAACCTCGAGGCATTTCGTGCTGATGCAACATTAGAGCCTCGCGCTAGATGGCTTTAACACGTCAATTTTCAATCATTTATTCATTTCCAAGTCACCCTTCGCAGTCACCCATTCAGTTGTCGGATCCCCTGCTTTTTTTCCCCAGGACAATAGGTGGCGATATAGGCCTGTTTATTTATTTATTATTTTTCATGTTTGTCTCCTGATATGTCAAACAGAAATGTCTGCTAAGTGACCTACTACTTTAGTAGACAAATGACAAAGTGCTGTCTGTGTCAGAGATTGGAACGACCCAACAACTAGTCCACACATGTCTCTGAAGTTCTACTGTACTTGCACCTGTAGAACGTTACCTTTAAATCACTTTGCTTCTTATCTAACGCTCATTCAGACCTACGTATTGCCTTCCAGTAAAATGTCAACAATTGGTTTTTGGACTCATTCAAGACCCAAAATGCATTATCTACCTCAGCTTTCCTATGAAATTTAGATAGTTTAGCAGCATTTGGTGTGCGTTATTTTTTCATCCTCTCCGTTCCAGGAATAGTTCGTACCTCGTACAGTACTATGCTGCCCGTTCGTCTTGCTGAATAACTTGGAAGGAAATGGCTGAATCTGCAATGTTGCAAACCGATAGAATCAGCAAAGCACTGGAAACCTTTGTCAAAACTGGACAGGGTTTATTGCAGAATGCCAAAAGAGAAAGCAAAGAGGGTATGGACATTAAAAAAAAGCATTTACGTCTTCTGTTCAATGTGATTTTTTAGCAAGTTACTTGAATTTATATTGGCAAACCGATGTTGCTCTACGGTTGAAAATAGCGCATGGAACATATCGAACAAAATGTAACATGCAAAACGTAGTTGTGGACTTGTATTCAACTGCAGAATTCGGACAATGGCCAGTTACCCAAATTACTATTTCAACACTTTTCATGTTGTGGGAGTTTATAAAAGTTTGGTTTGTCATGGTCTCCTCTGGTACCAAATCTGCCTGTAACTTTTTTCTTCGGGAAAGTGGAGAAATAAAAATCATAAATAAAATCATATTAAAGTAGTAACTAGCCTTGTTGCATGTACCATGCAATTAAAAACGGGTGGTGTTTTCCCATGTCAAAACAAGTGGTAGACGATACGCATCGTGTGCATGGTACATTCGAATGCGATTTAAGTATACTGTAATTTAAAAGGACATTTCTTGGCTGTCACAATACTACCCTTAGCATACGGCCTCTCTGTTCATAGGCTCCACTCACGACTTTGTCACGAAGAAAATTAGGATTGAAAGACGTGATTCATTGCTTGGGCTGATTGCAGCTGGTGCAGAGTTGTACAAGAGGTAGGCCTACATAAATCCTCTTGCACCTGCTCACATTTGCATCATTTAAAGTTCAACTACTTTCAGTACGTTTCACGTAAATGTATTTGAGACTGAATGACGTTAGGTACATGGATACATGAATAAACTTGGAATGTTTTTGAAGTAGAAGATTTAGTAAATGTCATATTTTAAATAATGGCCACATTAACATTGTATGTTCTTATCGCAGGTGTTATGTCAACAACAGTAAAACCACCATGAAAACTAGGCCACAATATGTTCTATGCCAAATTATCGGTTGTATGCAATGTATATGGTTTAGTTATATCAATCATCTATGGACTTCTACATTAGCTTTTAGATATCTCATTCTTATACATTCTTTGGCAAGTGTTTTGAAAATACCAACACATTTTTTTGAAATAGGCACTTGAGAATACTGCACATACAAATATTTGATGTTGAGGAGGAATCAAAACATTATATTGGTTTCACATCTAATATTGTATTTAATCATATTAATGCAATGCATATATTCTATCCTGTTGAGCTATATAGTGAAGATGAAATTAAACCTAACCAGTGAATGAAGTACATTTTGTTGTTAAATCAGAACTAATTTATATAGCTTTATATCTTTCTTTCACCAGCTTGTCTGTGAAGAAGAAGAGTGAAGCTGAAAAGGTGTGGAAGAATGCCTATCAGTAAGAAGAACTTTTTTTATAATAATATTTTTTTTAATGAAATAACAGTTACACATAAGGACACTTCTTCATGGGTACACAGCATTCTGTGTTCTCACTATGAAACAATAAGAAAAAATGTCTGTGTATGTCCATGTTTGTGCTCTATCAAACATCGATGCATTCAGTGTTATTATTTGGTTTACTTGCTGTTTTCCAGTTGTGCTCAAGTGCGGGATGCTGTAGAGGCCTTTCTGCAGCTAGAGGTAAGCTACTGATGAGTACTCAACACACACACACACACACACACACACACAAAGTATCTGACAAAATATATTGTAACAATGTGCATAAATTCTGTCTTCATAAAGCAATAATGATGTGATCAGCATTGCAAAAATATTGTGTCCCAGTACAGTAACATGTTGTAAGTACTTGGTGTTATGTCATAAACTACAGGGTACATTTATGAAATATAAAACATACTGAAGGTATTTATAATACATTAAGATACTCTGCATGTGTGTTCTGCAATCACTTGAATATACTGTGAAGAGCTCAGTATGCACTCATGAATATGCTCTGTGGTCTGATATGTAAAACAAGTTTTAGAGGTTATGTAAACAGTTAAATGTAAATGTTAACAAATCGACATGCATTTCCATGCATTGCCCCCTGGGAATAACAATCTACAGTACACTGCATACTATACTCATATTGGAAACAGACTTTTCCAACAGTAATGGTCAGGTAAGGATCTGTTTTAGAGTGTATAAGATGACATCTATTTCGGATGTAGATTTGGGATCAGATGGTTACTGACTAATGGCATGAGTGTATCCAAGGGGTACAAATTTCTCTCTGTGACGTGACAATGTGATGTGCAATCTGTGCTCGATGACTGGGCCCACTCTTATGGGACCACTCTAACTCCCTCCCCTTTTAATGTTGTGTTCACCAACATTGGCAGATCAAGAGATTCAAACTAATATGTATGTGGTAGAAATGGATTCATTTCCATATCCTGCCCTGTTAGTGTGATGCTGATTCACTATCTGTGTGCTTTGTGTTGTCTCCACGCATATCTGCTTACATGCAGACAGATTGGGACACATTCCTCGAGCACTTGGATGCAGAGCTGAGGATGACTGACCTAACCCTTCATCGAGGGACACCGATGGGGCAGCTCTCTGCTGAGACACCCCTGATAGATGCCAGGACAGGGGAGTGAGTCCAAAACAACCTCGATGCACAAACACACTCACCTTTATTTGTATCCCTGGAAAGTTTCTAAGTCACTGCACCTCAGAGGAACTTCCCAGAGGAAGTCAATAGTTAGATGTTGGATTACATGAATGGTGAAATAAAATAGCCATGGAGGGAAAACGTTAAAACAAATGAAATGACACCAGACCAACAGTCACCACAGTGGCTGTGTGAGGTTTTATGTGTATATACATGTTTGTGTTTGGTGCAGGGCTGTCACTCTGGGGAATTACCTGCGCAAAGGTGAGCGCATTCTCCTGGTCCTTATCAGACAGTTTGCCTGCCTCCTCTGCCGTATTCACGTGGGGGAGTTGGAAGCCAATCAGGTGAGACCAGTGTTTGAAGAGTTTCATCTACAGAACACCAATTTTCCCGTTGCCTCTACGGTACAATTTCATCAGATCAGGTTGTGTATGTTCTACATCAATGTAGACTGCACAGAGACAATATGTTTGATACTTATAGCGAGGTCATGTGCTTGTGCCTTTATCGTATTTTTTGCTATCCTCATAATTGACACACTCAGTGTAAGATCTGCGCCAGGGATTTCCATTGTTTGGCAGGTAGGATACATACGTTGTTAAAGTTCAAACACATTTGAAAGAAAAGGTTCTTAGCCAAATTGGAGCATATGTTTAGTATGAGTTTGCTCGTTAAGGGACAGGCTTTGATAAAAGCACAGGCTAATGAGCTGTTTACCATAGGGTATGCTGGATGCACAGTCAGTTCGTGTGCTGGTGATATCCTTTGGCTCCCAGGAGGGGGCCCAGTACTGGTTGCAGGATACAGATTGCAAGTATGATATGCTCCTGGACCCAGAGAGGAAGGTATGTGCTGACTGACCCAAAGAGTCACAACTTTAACATAGAGTTCACTGTCGGCAGGGCAACATCTTTACTGCCATTCAACAGTGTCAGTAATCAGTTAGTTTTTTTTTTGTTCATTATAAATGATTAATATAAATGCTGCACTGAACTCATTAATATAATATGTATATTTGCAGTCCTTCTTTAGTCTGTCATTAGCCAGACTTCTCTTTTTTCCAGATATACAGTTGGTTTGGTCTTGGAACATCTGTGACCAAAGTTTTGAGCTTTGAAAACATGCTCCTCTACTCTGAATACATAATATCCAATCACACATTTCCTCAAGCCCCAGCATTCATTAAGGATGACATGTTTCAGGTGAGGAACTAAGCATCTGACTGGAGTACTTTCATTTTTCTCCTTTGGAAATTATCCTTCATCGGAATAAAAATATTCATAATATAAGTAATAGAATAATATGAGAATAATCATGTTACTCTGTGACTGGCTGAAGGCTCCATTTTAAACCTCCTTATAACGTCATTGGGAGGTAAAAGCTAGCAGGAGGAAGTCCACTCTCTATGCCTTTATAGTGCTCTCCAGTGTGCAATTTTTTAAAACCGTAATCCATATCCAAAGAATCCATACCAGGGGATGGCAGACCTGCATGTTATTTCTCCGCTGCTTTTTCAGCGAATGGAGGTTCTATACAGATCTATGACATTGTATCTCAGACAGAATATCAATGTAACAGGAATATGGGAACCCCAGCACTATCATATCTGCCAGCTGCACCTACAGGAAGCTCCCATGTCCTTCTCACTCTTCAAGCTTTTATCTGCCTGCAGAACAACATCTAGGATTATATTACATGTTGATCATGTTCATGTTATGCTTTTGTTTTGACTGAAAGAGAACTGGAAAAAAGACATGAGAATGAAACAAATACTGAAAAAAGCTGATAATGATAGGGACACGTAAATGATTCTGGCTTAGCTCAGTAACTAAATACAGGGCTTGGACCAAAACAGCCAGTGCGGACCCAATTTATACATGCATTGTTTGTATATTTGTCAATTTAATTCTAGTTTGTGCAGTTTCCCTCAAGTAATTCATTTACCTTTAGTGCAGTACTTAGCTGTTATTCTTGTGAGCAGAGCCCATTGTATTTAAATAATTCTGACTTCCAAAATGTTTTATACAACTGACCGATACACTTCTGCTGGAAAAATCATCCCCAAAACATTTCTTTTCAGCTGGGTGGTGACTTTGTCCTGGATGAAGATGGAAGAGTGATATTCTCCCACTGCTGTAAAAGCCCAGTAGACAGACCTGTAGTGTCAGAGATGCTGACATCCATCACAAAGGGAAATCCTACCACTGGATCTTAATCTAATATCTGCCTCCATACCTAAACGTAGTGTCATTCCAGGTTGTCTCTTACAATGGAAAAAACTCATAGGGTGAGCTAACACAGTGTTGCAGCTTATGAAGATGGTGATGGGGTCCTAATCAGTTTTGTTCAGTATGTTTATGAAAATGGGACTCAAACCCAAGCCCATGGCCTCATGACTCCTGTCTGATGTGTGCGCATAGACCGAGGCTTGTTATTCTTTTCCACGTTACATTATGGGCTCATGATTAACGGGGATCTTTCATTCACTAATGGTAAAATTAATTCCATTTGTTAAAAAATATTTGTTAGGTGGTTTTTAGTTTTATATGTCTAGTTGTTTTAGTCCTGTTCATATCTGGACCCAATGGAATTATGGTCAAGCACTATGGCATTACTGTCACTGCAGATTTTAAATAGAAAATACTGCTTTAACGGGGACCTGAAAGCGGTCTGTTTGTCCAGATGTCCCCCTTCTAGACCACACTGTCCCTGGCTCTGTGATAGTACACTAGGGATGTGCTGTTTCATGTCAGTGTTTGTTTGTTGTCACCCCAAACTTAGCACAAGGCCACAGTTTCAAATTATATGGAAACTGGGAAACCAGGAAAGAACTTGGCTTCCACCATGTGATTGTGGAGAGGTTGTGTCAAGGTTTGAATGGTTTTTTTACACTTATCAGAAATTGTCCAACTACACCT
This sequence comes from Albula goreensis, assembly GCA_022829145.1. Lineage (NCBI taxonomy): Eukaryota > Metazoa > Chordata > Actinopteri > Albuliformes > Albulidae > Albula > Albula goreensis. The sequence continues at coordinate 28,752,175 of CM040749.1, forward strand.
CCTTTTTCCAACCTCCAGACACAGAATCCATTGCTCATATGGTTAACGATAAAGTTCAAAACTCAAGTTTATACAGGCCAGACTGCTTACACCTTATCGGTTTGTTGAAATTTTTCATGAACACCTTGCCCAGCCCTTGTTATTCCATTCCCAGCTCAGTGAAGCCATCTGGTGTTACAAATGTGACACTGCAACATCAGATATACACTCTCATTGGGATTATTATAATTGTAATTATAATTATAATGAATTACTACAAACTTCACACAGAAAATAGTTATAATGAACAACTACACTGGATGCTACAACTTGTGAGTGGTCTTTAATAAAATCCCACCATCAGTTTTAACAGATGGGCCTCCTATATTTAATAATGCAATGAACAACATACAAGGCAGCAATATAATTTTCATTTTCCAATTCTTTTATAAACAATACTTCTGAAAAGCATGAGGATGCAGCTGCTGATTGTAAGAAAGGTCTCAATAATATAACTGTAAAATGTCGTAAACTTTACTGTACAACACTATTCATATACCTCATGGACTCTGCCTCCCAGCAGAACTCTACTTTACATTGAATGAACATAGGTAAATTCAACCCAGGAAGTGAGGAGAGCCAGCCTAAGGTCATACCTGGGGCAGGTTATTACCTTCTTAATCAACAGGATCTGCACCTGAAAAGAACTCAGCGCCAGCTCACCTGCTACACTACCCTTGGAATACTGTCTCTCCATTCATAGGCTCCATTTTCTACTTTGTCACCAAGAAAATCAGGATTGGGAGAAAGGATTCATTGCTTGGGCTGACTGCAGCAGAGTTGTACAAGAGGTAGGCCTATATACATTCTCTTGCACCTACTGGCATTAATATCTTTTAAAGTAGGGTTAAGTAAGTAGGGTTAAGACTAGTAAGGTAGTCAGGGTTTTTAACCCTGCACCCACCCAACCTGTTATAAGAGCCAATCCGTACCACCCAACTTGCAAAAATATGCGTTAATCAACCTCCTGGACCGATCCACAAACCACAAACCTCATGCATTATAGTCGCCTACTCCTACACCTGACTTATTTGGCTCACTTTGCATGCAGCCTTAGCATCGCCCATTGTTAACTGTTCTCTGATTAAGTCAGCAATATCGTCAGTGGCAGCCTCTTCTTTCTGACTTCTTTCTTACACCGGCGGTGTAAATGAAAAAACTTGCCTCAACACACTAAAACACATGTGTGTGTTTGAGAGAGAGACAGACAGAGAGAGGAGAAGAGAAGGTAGAACTAGTAATGCATGCACAATGTTTCTGTGAATTATTAATAACTTTGCCTACTCTGAACGCTGCTTTGTCACTTTTTGATCCACCCACCCGAACCCGTGATAGCTACTTGTAAGCTTACCCGAATCCGCTCGACCGTGCATCACTAATATTGTGATGTATGTTTGAGAAGTGTTTTATGAAGAAAAGTGAAGCTGAAAAGGTGTGGAAGAATGGCTGTTTGTAAGAACAGTAAGAACATGTTGCTCAAATAATCCACTGTGAAAAACAGGCTTCAGGAAAATCACATCTCAGATAATAATCTATAGATTTCAAAATAAATTCCACAGTTAGTTAACAGCTCCCTTGGAACCTATTAATTAATAACTCTTTTGTCTAAACAAAAAGTCAGTGTTTCATGACTTTTGCTTGAGATATCTCACAAACCCTTCTTATTAAACCACAGCTCTGTCAGGGCACCCTTAGCTTCCATGAGACAATTGAGACCTTAGAATTACAGAGCTTTCTGTCAGTTAAAAGTAAACTTTTTACATGTTTTTGTTATACACTAGATAATACATTTGGAATTACATTCTTAAATGTGTTAAACCTAACTCAGATGCAGTACAAAACAATGTTGTGATGGGGGACTTGAAAATGACTAGTAGAAGCCTATAGTTTGCAATTCTTGCATTTCAATTCTGTGTGCTGTTTGTTTGTGCACTGTAATATAATAGGGCGTTATTTGGTGTTATCTGCTTATGTGATAGTGGTCAGGAACAGAGGGGAATCCTGTGATTGGAGAACCACCTTTGGCCAGAAAACAAAGGTGGTGCTGATGGAATCTGTAGAAATCATAAGTTGTGAGTCTCCTCTACCAAGTACACTGGCATACTGCCATTGCAGCAGACAAGCTGCTTTAAGGACAATGACTGTGTGGCCTGTCTGTCTGTTTTTAAAAATGTGCTTGTGCAGCACAATTTCAGAATCATTCATTTCAGTTTAAAGCATAACCTCACCATATGTTCATCAAATGAACTGTAATTGAATTAGCAGTAGCTGATCTCAGGACCATTTGCTCAAGCTCAGTCCTAGGGTCTCTGCTGTATGCTGGTCTAATGTTTACACATTGCTTTACACCAGCATCATTGGCTATGTCAAACCTTGCAGCTGGTCCTTCTAGCCTTGTTTTGATCTTAGTCTTTAATCACTCCTGCTGTGAATAAATTGTTTATTTTATTTGAATGTGTTTTGTAGATCAACATTACGCTTTAACGGGGACCTCCTTAGGGGACTGTTTGTCCAGATGTCCCCCTTCTAGACCACACTGTCCCTGGCTCTGTGATAGTACACAAGGGATGTGCTGTTTCATGTCAGTGTTTGTTTGTTGTCACCCCAAACTTAGCACTAGGCCACAGTTTCAAATTATATGGAAACTGGGAAGCCAGGAAAGAACTTGGCTTCCACCATGTGATTGTGGAGAGGTTGTGTCAAGGTTTGAATGGTTTTTTTACGCTTATCAGAAATTGTCCAACTACACCTCCTTTTTCCATCCTCCAGACACAGAATCCATAGCTCATATGGTTAACGATAAAGTTCAAAACTCAAGTTAATACATCATTGGGAAAACCCAAAAATGCAAGAGGTAGCATTCAGGACCTGTATATCAGTGATCAAAGCTTTGCTATGGTGGACAATGACCTTTGATTGTCCTGAAGTGACTTGCAGTATGGACACCTGACTGCTTTTCAGTCAATGACAAATACACTGTGCTTGGTGGTGGCATGACTATTTTAGGCAGGCACTGGAGTGGAAATAGGCAGTCCTTCAACTTGGTGAGCGTGAACTGCATAACTTAAAATCGTCAGTATGTAAAAAATGTGAGTTTCCTGTAAGCTGTCCTGGACAGGACAGCTTTCGTTTTATTTGCAGACCAGCATTACACTGACACTAGAGGTAGATACCATGACTGTTTTATTTGAAATTGTCATAAGGCCTTTCAAATTACATAACGCACCACAGTTTTAATGTTCACATATTTACCCTACAGATTCTAGAATTCTTCAGCCAATTTGCTTGTTTCATCTGTATAGATGCTCTTGGTGGAAAGTTCAGTGACTGGCAGCTGGCAAAGACTTCCAGGAACCTATGGTTAATTTCCAAAAAGATTTCTTGTTGGATTGTGCGTCCCTGAAATGGAAACTCCAAACCCCTACTTGTGGAAATTAAGTGAAACTTACCAAGACCTCTCGAATAGGGTGCTATGCGAAACCAGCCATCTTTAATTGAATTAGACTAGGTTCTCCTCAAAGTAACCCTTTTTTATTGCCTGCTCAAGAATTTCCATCTTTGCATGTCTAATTAGCCCAATGAACCTGTACACCATGGCAGTCATCAGTTCTAGGAAATATCGCTGGTGCTTTGAAGATTAATTGGACTTTTGAGCTCTAAGAAATAGCAGAGAGTTTACTGAAGGGGGAAATGGCTTTTGTCCTTGGTGGAACACTGTTCTTCTGTGTGCAGAAATAGCCCTTGTACCTCAAGTGCTCTTCAGCAACTCTGATTCAGATTTTATTGAAGTGAAGGTCCCCTATTTCCACAGAGGAAGCCACCAAGGGTCTCAGGAGAGCAGAAATGGGTCATTGTTCTCCTTCATTGAGGGACCGACATGGGAAGGTTTTCTTGGGACAGCAGGTGACGACCCCATTAGTTTTTGTCTCAGTGCTCAAAGATCATGGATAGATTCCAGTACGAGCTGTCAGCACAGAAGCTGCTTTTGCTGTTTAAAACAGGGTGTTCCATAAGGAAAATTTTCATTCACAAAAGTAACAAATACATAAAATGTATGTCTGTGCAGCATGTACAAAAACTAGTTCTGCAATGGACAATTAATTGAGTTTTGTATTATTGGGTTTTTATTTATGTATTGCTTGCTCCATTGTTTGTTAATCTCATAAGGCAATAGTCATTAGTCTGACTAAGTCAAGGAAACCTAAGGATGTGTTTCCGCAGTTTTCTTGATCACACAGCACTTGGCAATATGTGCTCTTATAACACTTCAGTCAGCTGTGCTCAACAGGAAATGGAGTTACAGCTAAAATGTTGTTGGTTCAAGACTGGCCTATTACATCTGGCAGCTATGATCAGAGGCCTGCCATGTGAGGACACAGCTGGCCCCATCCCCGTTTCGTTCAGTGGGAAAGCAATACAGATGTAGTTAGCACACACGCTCCTGCAGTACTGTTTAGCCTGTGGTGTAGAAACGACACACTGGATTACAGGTGAATGCATCAAAGAAGTGTGCATGCTTCAGCTGGAGTGCTCCTTGTCTTGGCTGTAGGGACAAGGAGCACTCAGTGACTCGATAGGTACAAATGGCACCTTAAGGTCTGTGGTCCAACATAATTTATCATTTTCTTTGAGCAGCAAACACATTTATTACCGAGTGTCAAGAATCAGGCAGGACTCAAACATAGACAAATTGAATAATAAACGTAAGTTTATTAAGCAGCCGAAAAGACTAAAATCAAGGTTGGGGACAGGCAGGGTCGATAACCAGGAAGTCACAGCAACAGTACAAAAACACAGTCCCAGGGAAACAATGAGTAAGAATGAGGCAGAAGGAAAAACACCAGGTAAACTCGGCAGAGAATAAAAAACACAATCCAGAAAATAAAGTCAAAAACAGGCAGGGTCAGAATAGGCAGGCAGAAAACACAAGGAATAAAGCTGGTAGTGAAACAGGTTAAACACACTGAACAAGAGAACAAGCGAGACTCGAGTGAACAAGCGAGCAGGTGAAACAAATAGGAAAATCAGGTAACAAAGTAGGAGGTGGGGCAGACACAAAAGGGCAATGAAAAAAAAGCACATGGACTGGGGGAAAATGAAAACAAATCGAAACAACTAAAACAGACGAGAAAAAAAAACAAAAACAACAGAAAAACACGTAATCAGACCACATTACTGACAATTGAGGATTAAGGTCAATTTGTTTAATTGGGAGATTATGATACACTAAGGTTGTTGAATTAGTTCCTGATTGTGCTGTACCTTTAAGTGAAGCACTTAACTTGAACTTATGTACTTGAGTAAGGTAATCAATGAATCAACTAATTAACTTTTTAATTGTTTAATTTTTTTTATTTTAATTATTACAATAACATACCTTTTAACAGACCTTTGGTTTTGGTCAGAAAGCTGTTATTATATATATATTATATAGACAGTCCCTGAAATGTAAATAAGTGACCTAACAGCATAATGAAAGCATTGTACTGTATAGATACATTCACACAGGCATCACCATTAAACAAATAGACCTTTGAACTTTAATTATTTCTTCAATATGTTATGTTTAGATTGGCTTCTTTCTGAAGGCAATCAAAAAATAAATGACCCCATTGTGTCCAAAATGCTCTAACAAAAATGGATTTATGATATATGAAGTAATGCATGATCGAGGGAACATGTGGATGATGAAAAAATACATGAACTGAGCATTTCAAACCCTTTTAAATATTAAAATAAAAATGAGAAAAAGCAAGATGGAAAATACCAATCAACATTCAAATGATTCTTGATATTTTAATTGCACATAACCAAAACAAAATGCAAAAAATGCATTCTATACAATAAGCTACTCCCACAGCTTTTAGTAAAACTTGACAAGAACAATATCAGGACTGTGAAACTGACTGTATGATGCAAAGGTGGGAAACTAATTCAAATCGAATCCCGGGTCCCTTTAGAATGACATGTTAAATGCTATGCTGCCAAGTGAACTCCAGTATTCTTTCCAAAGAACAGTAATTCCTGTTTGCTTATCAGCTGTTGGCTCCAGTAGAGGTGCTTGCAAAATTCTTCCAAAGGCATAAATCATTCAAAGGAAATGTGTGGGCTGGCAGTTGAAATCACAAGATCCCATTCAGGTCAGTGTTTAAAAGACAAGCAAGAGTGCTTGTGGGTAGACAGAATCCGTTAAGAATCAGTGGCTGCACAGAGCCTGTCCCAGACAGTTTGTGCCCCAGAGACACTGAAGAGCATTTCAGCAACTTTCAGAAACCGCCAGAGTTTTCATTCAACGATTACTGGGGCCTAGATCCAGTCAGCATTTGTCTTTAACTTCGATTCACAATGAAAAGCCTAGAGTTTTTTTATTTCAGTGTTTGCAGAACTCACCAAACCGTGTTTGTGAAGAAAGAACAAACTTCCCTTTAATTGTGGACCCAAGTTCAGGACAATAGTTGAATAGTGAAGCCAGGCCTGGATGTTTAAAGTATAGCGTAAAGTCTGGATCAGTCTTCATATCGTTGAGGCAGTAAGGATAGGAGTGTCCGCTACCCAGTTCAAGAGGATTTTTCACAAAATGTTAACAAATCGTAAAGTTTCCCATCATACTTATCAGTGATACAGCAATTAGGTATTCCCAGAAGCATGTATGATGTGATGTTTTCTACATTAGTGCCCAAAATTTTATTAACTTCCTGTCCTACAGTCTGTTTTTATTTTCCTGTAAGACCATGTAAGACAATGAGTGAGGGTACCCATCTATGTTTTGCTCTTGGGACATAGGGGAGAGGAGTCATTCTTAAACCTGTGGTGTTGGGATGTGGATATATGAGCTTGATGTGAAATCTTGAGTTGGATAGATTTAACTCCATTACAGATGCTCAGGGTTATCGTACTCTGAGGATGAGGATTGGGCATCGTCCCGTTCCTCATCCGTAATCTTAATATCAAGTTTCCCAAGTTTCCTGAAGGTGAAGGGTGCCTGTAAGTAGCACATTCTTTGAGTGTATTGTACAAAGAACTTATAGACTCACCCTGCTGTGCAACCAAAATTTGCCTCTCTATGTGCGATAAACTTTGATCAGAGAGGAGTGTGGTGTCTTTCCTAACATTATCCTCTTATTTGCAGGTAACGAAAATAGTCCTGTTTTTGAATATTATATCATTCTATTAGTTGACTGAAAGACAGTAAATTGTGTCATTCAAGTTCCCACCAAACTTGTAAACCTGGTGTTGTATCATGAGATCTAATGAATGATCTAAATCGGGCATTCCAGTCTGGAGATATTAGCAAGAAAGAACATCATGTAGGGGTGTACTTCTTTTCAGTAATGTAAATTATTTGAATTATTCTTGACCTTTTATAATAGCTAGGTGCGTCACTGCGCTACAGAGGGGCAGCCATCTTTATGTAAAACATGTGTCTTTGTTTTTCCAGGTGCTCAGCACTTTGCTACAATGTATAAGTCCATAAACAGAGAGGAAGAGAGTGTTAGTATATCACTTGCTTGGTCGACGTGCTTTGATATACTGAACAAGGCTTATTCTGTATTGTTCTGTTAAAGGGAATCTGGACAGTGAATGTTCTACATCCAACCATAAGGATGTAGGCTCTTTGTGCACCCAGTCTGCTATAAAACGCAGATGGGCACTAAGCTGATATTTACAAATATTTGGGAGGTCAAGACCCCCCCCCCCACCGGAGGGAGAGAGATGTAATGTTCCTAACTTTATATGTGGCCTCTTCTTAGTCCATATGAAGGAACTAAACCAGCTATTCAGTTTATTAACAGTTTTATGTGGGAAGAGAGTTCGTATCATCTGAATTGGATAAAGCATCTAGAAAGAAAATTCTTTTTGAGAACAGCTACGCGACCCAGCCATGAAGCTGGGAGGATGCTCCACCTTTCCAGATCAAGTCAATGCGTTCCAGGGAAGTGAAATTAGATTTATTTGCTTAAAAGCTGGAGTTCGATATATATTCCTAACTAGGTGAAACCTATTGGAGACCATTTAAAACGGAAGGGAAATGGAGTTTGAGGTATTTCATTCAGACCACCTAAAGGCACTGCTTTTGACTTGATTGTAGACCATTGGTAAGTATTGCAGCAAGAGGATTAGTATAGAGTAACTTAATCCACTTAATAAACTGTTCTCCTAATCCAAATATATAAAGTGTGTGAAAGAGATAAGGCCATTCAACACAGTAAAATGCCTTCTCTTCATCCAGAGACAACCATCCAGTGATTGCTGATGAAAAAACTGAGTAGTGCTCAGTAACCTGCACACGTTGTTACATGAATTGTCACCTTTAATAAAAACCGGTCTGGTCCTCTTGTTAGAGTCTGGATTCCAAAATTCTGTCTGTTCTGCTTGTCTGGATATATAAGATATGATGAGGTCTCTTGAAAAGGCTTTTGATGTTTCCCATAGCAGCGATGGGTCTTCTGTAGAGGGAGAGTCAATGGACAAAAATAACGACTGTGACTGCTCAGGGGACATGTATCCATTAGTGGGTTTAAATGACAGTTAAAATCTCCTCCAATAAGCAAGTTTATAACATTAAGATCTGACAATCTAGAGAATGCCGTAGTTAGAAAATGACTTGGATGACCAGGGGGGTAATAAACATTCAAAATAACGATCTCTTCCCCATACATAACACCTTTCACAATTAGGTACCTTCCACCCGTGTCCTTAATGCAGTCTGTAAGTTTAGATGGCAAGCTTTTTCTAAACAAAATAGCCACTCCCCTACTCATTGATGTAAAAGAAGAAAAAACAACTGTTCAAACCCTCCTTGTTGCAGTTTTAAATGTTCTTTGCCATTTAAGTGAGTCTCCTGCAGCAATGCAACATGAACCCCCTCCCTTTTATGACAAGTCAGAACTTTTCTCCGTTTAACAGGTGTGTGGACCCCATTAACATTCCAGCTGCATAAATTTAACATTGTCACGTTTTAAAAAATAAACTGGTTTCTAAGCACATTATTGGGGGTCGGGACTCAGAAATGTTAAAAAAAGGTTAATCTAGTTAGACAGCTTTGACAGTTGTGCCTGTACGCACATGTGATGTGTTAAATGTTACTTTTTTCCCTCTGCAAATCAGATAACACTGTCAACATTGGCTGTGCCTGCCAGCTTGATAGTTTTGTTCTGTTGTGTAAAGGTTGTCTGTGTGCGAGAGAGAGTTTAGGACTCAGATTCTGGTTTAGTGGAAGTAATGCCTCCCCTTTTTTCCCACTGTGAGCAAAGGTCTTTGGCTGTGACCACATGGGTCGGTGTGTGGACCTCAGTGTTTGTGTGACCGCGCACTCAAGTCTGCCGGCTTAAGTGCAAACAACAAGGAGACCCATTCCTGAAAGACATTCAACAAGGAAACAGCGAAAAATCCCCCACCTTGGGGCAACATGCCGTCTTTCGATGAACTGTTGGAGGACGTGGGGGAATTTGGACCATATCAGAAAGTAGTCTGTTTTTTGGGGTGCCTCCCAGGGATTGTATTTGCTTTCATTTTTGTGGCAGTCGTTTTCCTTGCACAGATTCCAAAACACTGGTGCCGGGTCCCCGAAGCAGAACTGATCCAGGAACTGTGTGGTTGGTCAGAGAGGGAGCTGAGGGAGGTCAGCATCCCCCTGTCAGAGCATGGCTCCTTCAGCAGCTGTCAGAGGTACAATATGGATTGGAACAGGTCTGAGATCAGTGTTGACAGGGACAGACCTCAGTCTGTCATGGGGTGGAACAGATCAGAATTCAGCTGCAGAGGTTGGCATCCCTTCAACTCCACGCCATTGGATTCATGTAAGGACGGCTGGGTGTTTGAGGAGGCCTACCCCACCATTATCACTCAGGTGGGTGCCCAACGCGCAAAAGAAGGGTGGCGGGTGAGTGGGGTGACATCATAAACATTTAGAAAGCAAGTTTATTAAAAACAACACTCTTGTTAAGGTAAAAGGTAGGCGTTTCCTGCCCTGTCTTTTCTACACATTGAGTTATTTGTGTTACTAGTGTAGCATTTGAAATGTAGGGCCAAAGATCAGTTCTAGAATGGGCAGATTAACACATTAATAATTAACACTATTACGTTTTGTATTTTTGGCCCTGACTCAGTTCCTAATAAAAAATGGAATTTTTCATTCTTCATGACACAACACAGATTAGGTTAAAAAATAAGCTAATGCTATCATTATTTTAGTGCTGCAGCCATTGAATAAAATGTATGGAAGTAACAAGAAATTTCTCTGAGAAATCATATGCATCACCTCACTTCCTACAAACCTGGATATGAAGTTCAGTCCAAAAAAACCCAACTTCATAAAGTACAGTAGGGAAATATTAGAAATCAGTTGTGAGTGTTCCTAAATCAATATTTTAGAGTCAGCCAGTGAAAGCATCTTTGCTGGGACCGTGGTGCAGATTTCATTTTCCCTGTGCGTTATCAGTATGAAGTAGAATACAAGTTTTAGACAAACTTCAGGTTGGCTTGAAATTCCAAGAATTTAACCCCTCAATTTCACTAGGCCCACCAGGCCAATCATTTCATATTGAGTTATTAGCTGAGCTGAAAACATGTGAACCACCTATAAAAAAGGGAATACACACATTTTATTAATTGTTTTTAAATCATTAGTTTGCCACAACTTTTGTTTTTAGTACTTTTGTTTTTACTCTCATTTCCAATGTGACCATGGTTCACCAATCAGGTAGCCCAATTGAGAAGTCAGGCAGTGTCATTGTTGACCAATCAGGTAAGACCTAAAAAAGTGAAACACCCCCTTTTATTTGTATGGGGAATTCTCCACCTTTAATAATGATAATAATTGAGAGTATCAACAAAACCAAAAATCCATAGGTTGACTTCACAATTCGTAGAGCTCTTTGGCAAAGAAACTTTTTACTTCTGCTATATTTATATTAAAAGTGAAACAAAGATGAAACTGGACTGGAATATTTTTGATTCCTTCAGATAAAAGCAGGTAGTAGCATATATAAAAATTAAAGTCAATGAACACACTATTGGTCTATCCTTCCTATATTTACTGATTAATATATTATATGACTATACCTGCACAGCATGAAAAATGTTACATGGATGTGCTTTAAATCTTTTGTATTTTGACATTTTACGATTGGGCACAATGGCTGTCCACAATTCACCCAGAATGTTGCAAGATGGCAGTTGAAATACTGCTGGGTGAACATGTTCAGTGGGCTAAATTCGAATGGATTATGTTTCTAATAACAACAATAAAAATCTACAGACTAATCAACTTTTGTAATTGTCCTGCCCACTGGACATGGACCGTTTCTACTGCTGTCTTTGCAGCAGCATTATCTTTATACAGGGCAAACAATGTAAATGATAAGCTTTCAACGACATGAAATGTGGAGTAATCAAACAGGCTGAGGGCAGAGGCTATTCATGTGCCTCAGCTCAGGGCCCTACATTTCCAGCTGTGGTCCGGCACATTCACCTCTGCATTCACCTGCAGTTTCTGTTGGATGTTTTCAAATTCATCCCTCCTTCTCCACAAAATAAACAGAAAGGTAAATTTGCCTTTTCCCCAAGTTCACATTTTGTGTTTCTTTTCTGCCAGAACAAGACAGTTACAAAAAGTATTGTATTTTCTGCTGTTTCAGGGACCTATGGAAACACAGTCACATAATGATACAACATAACTCAGGCCATGCATACCCAAGATTTTAGAGCAAATTTAAGTGTTTGAATACTTCTTTGTGCACTGCAGCAAGCTGAAAAGACTATTCATCAAAACTATCTTCAGTTCACTTGTGCTACACCTGCTCCACAAAGGCAGCATTCTACGTTCACTTCTGGTGTAAAATGCATCATCTGCTACCCCTGTAATTTGAGTACTTTGGGTATGCATGTGTAACATACACAACATAGTGTATGAGCTATGCAATGTAAAATGGTCAAAGACGGAAAATTTGAGTTAACTCCTGCGAAATCAGTAGTACATCCCCCATTGAGTCTCTCTGTGTGCTTCTCATCTGCAGTTTGACTTGGTCTGTGAAGATGCATGGAAGGCAGACTTAAACCAAGCATTTTTAAACATAGGGCTGCTGCTGGGGGCTGTGGTAATAGGATATGGTGCCGACAGGTACGTGTGCATTACTTACATTTTTTGACACAAGAGGCGAGCAAATTTTACAATAAATGTGCAGTAAATTACCCACAAAGACCTGCAAATGCTTTAGATAGCCCTAAAAATGAGAGCTTATCATTTCAATCAATTTATTTGTGTAATCAAAACATGATTATTATGTGTGGTAATCACACGTACACACGTACAACGTCTATTATGTTGCTTTAAGAACTGCTGTCGTCGTTCTATGATTTAAACAGATTATTGTTATTTCTCTTAATGTAATATGTATTTTATAGTAGTGGCTGCATTTGTTATTATGATTATTGTTATTAGTAATAGTATTATCTCTGAGCAAACTTCTGAAATTGATTCAGGCAATACTACAATACTATTCACTGAATCAATGTGGATAGTGTTTTAGGTAGTGATATAGCATTACAAAATGATATCCAAATCATTTGTTTTTTTTCCCATGTTCTTAAATTATCTTTGTTTGTAAGTCTGTTGTTTTTAGATCAATGATGCAGTACTTCTTAAATGAGCTTCTTTTAATTTTATTTTAATTCATTTTTATTTTTAGATATGGACGGAAATTCTGCTTCCTCATTTCCATTTTTGGGCTTGGCGTGTCTGGCATTGGAATGATATTTTCTCCGAATTACACTGTCCTATTACTATTCCGTGTGCTCCAGGGAATTTTTGGGAAAGGAGCATGGATGTCTTCCTATGTTCTGGGTAAGGACATCCCAAGTGACCTCTGCATAATTTTACTGTAGGTAATGAAAAGAACAGAAAAATTAAGATCCTTATGTTATTCTTATTGAGGTGTGACATTCAACAATGCCTTAAATACATAACGAATGTATATTTTGTATTTCCTCAATCAAATTTGTTAATGTTTGACTTCTCATTATGTCTACTAATAGAGTACACTAATAAATAATCTAATTCAAGAGTTAAAATCACCCCAACCAGTTCTTTCATCACTGTTTGCTGTCAGCAAACACTTGTAAATGATTGAATAATTTGACTTTGGAATCTTTATGCAAATATTGATTTAGACCAATTATTCAGCCATAAATGTTATTGAACTAGTATTCCTGGAAAGTCACGGCAAACATGCCCAACATTTATTTCCTGTTATTTTTAAGTAACAAGGAACATTTCAGACATGTTTCTAGACTGTTATTCAGTTTTACTATTTCAGAGAACAAACTACTTTCATTTATATATGAAGATTAATGCCCATTTTATTTGGAAATATAATATTATAAAAACTCTACTGACACATAGTCTCCACAGTGTTTATTTAAAACTACTATAGGATAACTATAGGGGATGTTATCATTGATGTTACTGCTGTTGCCAAGTATTCCATTTCTTGTCACTTACTAGTTTGGATAAAGTGTAACTTTTGGTTAAATGTGTTTTTTGGAGTAAAAAAAAAAAAACATTTGTTCAAAGACTGTTTGGGGATGGTTTTTATCATAAAATGATGTTCAGATCAAATTTAACTGGAATGTGTGTCCAACATTGCATCTTTATTGTTCCTTGTTAGCATTTTGGTACCTTTGGACAAAAGTGTCTGTTGATTGAGTTGCTGATTCAGCGCTTTGTCTGCAATGTTTCTCTGTTTTTTCTTAGTGACGGAGATTGTTGGCTCCAATCACAGGAGACTGGTTGGAATACTCGCTCAGATCTTTTTCACTGTTGGTGTCATTGTCCTCCCTGGTATTGCTTATCTCGTGCCAGACTGGAAGATGCTTCAACTCACTACAAGTCTTCCATGCTTCCTACTGATGCTGTACTATTGGTACGCACATTGACCAAACCTTTGTTATTAACAACACTTAAGCATCAAATTCAATCTTACTGTAGTGCGTTCATCCTATATTTATGCTTTATGTTATATTTATGTATTTATTAGGGACCTTGTGCAGTTTTAGTATGAAATATCATTCTAACATTCAAACTGCACAACAGCTAAAAGCTAAAAGTTTGCACATTAGTCAGGTTTAACGGTAAAATAAATCACATGAGAAGAGGAAATAAAATGCAATAATTGATAGTACATTTGCAGTATAATATGTATATACAGTACAATACACCATATCTAATGCAAAAGTTAAATGCAAAAGTTTGATTCAATAATGTTTCCCTTTTTCCTGGCAACATGTTACTCTGCTCCCTCGTCCTGTGCATTGCTTTATTCATTCAGAGCTCTCAGCTTGAAATGATTAGATATCTGCATGATTCTGCAACAGATAACTAACCATAAGTAGAGGATTGAATAACTACATAAGGATTGTGACATCTGTTACTCAACAAACACAGACACAACAGGTAGTTACATAGTGCATGCATTGGCAATGCAGTGAGTGCATTTCTGGCTGACATCAATATGAAGGCAGTCAGAGATGCCAGTATTACATGACTGATAGTGATAATTTACCCTCAAGGCTCATACCAGAATCCCCACGCTGGCTGTTTACAATGAAGAGGACCAAGGAGGCCATGGAGATTGCCACAAAAATGGCGAAAAGAAATGGGAAAACAATCCCACCAGAGTACAATGAGGTTCGTGTAACTAGATATTTTGTTTTACAGATTCAGGCCTCTCTAGAATCAGAAATCCCTTTGTATAACATCATCAAAATATTTAGAAATGGGTGCTTTTAAGAAACTAAAAATGTCAAATTTACTTGAACTCTTAATGTTTATTTTGCAATTGTCATGTTAGGGTGGGTGTAAAAGGAGACCCCTGTGTTGGTGGTGTGCTGCCCATAATAACCACTTTGATCCATTTCAGATGGACTTTTTGGACCCTGATACTGAGGAGAGCACTTCCAGTACCCCTTCTCCCCTCGATACCTTCAGAACACCAAAAATGAGGAGATACACATTGATCCTAATGTATGCTTGGTAAGAACGTCAAGTCACAAGGCCTGTCACAACCGTTCCCCACTCTGTTCACCTTCTGAGACAAACATAACTGAGGGACATTAAATATTTTGGAGCATGTCCCATACAAAGTGAACTCTAGGCCTATAGTAAAAACAGAGGATCAGGGCAGTGTGTTGGGTTTTGTAATGCTGATGAAATGTTACAGGCTTTTAACTGATTTTTCATTGAAAGGGCAGATAAAAACAGTGTAAGTGAGCAACTATTTTCCACTTCCTTGAAAAAAACTGAATCAACATACAATTGCTTCATCCATAAAAATATAATTTTGCAATTTAATGTCTGTAACCACAGACCTGTGCAAACTCTTGGAGAAAGGATAAAAAATTATTGCATCCTGGCCTCCATTTTACACAATATGTGTAGTAAGTAGTAAAATATTTTTGACTATTATTGAAAACATTTGCAATGACAAATCAGAAGTAACTTTGGTTTTATTTTGCTTTGACAATGTTTGATAAATGTATGCAGACGTATTAGGGTCGTGTTTACAGAAATAGTTTAGAAATAGTTATATAGTGGTTATGGTTAATAGTGTATACGTATATAGTATGTTTAGGTGACTCATGAATGCATAAGAGCCTGCATACACAGCACATCTGGGACCAGGTCAGAAAGGCTGTTTACCCATAATAATTGTTTACTACACAAATTCAGCGGACAAAATTATCTAACCATAAATCAAATTGCCTTGGTAATCATATGACAGTAAACAGTCTTGATTTCAGTAAGAAGCTTGAAATTGCCTTTGCAAGTGACTGATATAATTTCTGTGACTTACAATCTTTCCCTTTATATATAACAATGGTATCCCCTTGTGACAGATCAAGTTCAGTCTTGTTTTTGCTTTCCACTCTGCTCATATGCGGTCAACGTCTGGGTCACAGCAGCTCTCAGTGAAGTAAACAAATATATTGTTGTGTTTGTACGCAAATATGTTGACATTCTAATTTAAAAATCTGGGAGCCATGCCACAACCATCAGTGATCCAAATAAGCCATTAAGTGTTTTTTCAGGACATGGGCACAAATACCTTGTTTACCTTCACTACATAGTAAAGCGTGGGTACATCCAGCACTTTTGAATGGACATGTCCACTCCTGTTGAGGTTGTTCCAATAAAGTGCTTTAGAGTTCACATAAATATTGTACTGTGACATATGCCAAATCTGGACAGCAACAGAATTTCAAAGCACATATCCATGAGAAGACAAAACAGTTTACTCTAAAGTACATTAATGTGGAAATATTCCAACCAAATACCACCAACAGAACAAGACTGAATTCTTTTTTTTTTACTTATCTGTACATGATATTTTGAAGTGAAATGTTTTACTCTATGTAATGTAATACTCATGGTTTTATTATATAATGTGCAGATTGGGTATGCCCTGATGGCAGTAGTAACATCTGAGGAGGCAGTAGAAAATGATAATCACTGAATGTTCCTATGTGTGAAATGAAGATGGTGTGGTGCCCCTCTTTCTTTTCTCCTGTAGGTTCACAAGCTCAGTCGTCTACCAGGGTCTGATAATGCGCCTTGGTATTGTTGAGGGAAACTTGCATCTGGAATTTTTCATCTCTGGCGTTGTGGAGCTTCCCTCTGCCATCATCTTCTACCTCACCGTGGACAGGCTCGGCCGTAGGTTACCCTTTGTCCTGACCAACATCATCGGTGGGGTCTGCTGCTTGGCAACTGCTTTCATCCCAGAGGGTAAGGACCTTTCCTGGCCTTCGAACCCTGATTTGGAACAACTGTTTAAGTTTTGGTCATCAATCTCAGACTACATTTCTGCTAGGTATTTAATTAGTGTTTTATTTAACTTTCACCCCTAAATTGGAATATGAGGTTTATCCTGTTACTGAACTCAGATATCCTCTGGCTGAAGAACACCATCGCTGTCATTGGAAGGCTGGCGATAACACTGGGCTTTGAGATCGTCTACCTTGTCAGCACTGAGCTTTACCCCACAGCTTTACGGTAAATACGAATAATACGGTAGTAGTAATACATTTACAAAGATCATTTTTAAATTGCCGAACATCATTTTTAAATTCCTTAACAGTATTAACCAGACCATCTCTGCTGTTCCTAGAGAAACCATTGTTGTATTAAGATGGCTACACACAGTCCATTATTTTAATAAGGGTCAGAAGAACTCTAAGCAAGCCCTGACATGATGCCCTGAGGTCTCCTTTCAGTAGGCAGAGAGGTGATCAGTAAAATGTATAAAACTGAGGTGACCAGAGGATCTCAGCTAAAACACAGAGACAAAAACAGAGGAGGTATAAGCAGATCTTACAGTGGTAACTTATAGTGGCAAACAATAGAAATGCTTACAGCATCTCCACTTGAGTTCCAAACACACTATATTGAACATGTAATGCATCATGGTTGTGGTGTTTGCATGACCAGGGGAATACTAACAAAGGTGAAATCATAGTAAATTTTCATTCATAGAGAACAGTCACGGCTGGTATTTTAGGAACCCCTAACTTTATGACCCAAAAAGACTAGTTACAGGACCAGACGGTATTGTTAATGTAACCATATGGTGTAACGGTGTGCAATGGCTTCTGTTTTAGGAACATCGGAGTATCCATGACATCATCGCTCAGTGATGTGGGGGGAATCGTAGCACCTTTTTTCCTTTACAGGTTAGCAAATGTGTGGACAGAGCTCCCAATGGTACTTTATGGTGAGTAGTTTCCCATGTGAGCAAGTGGTCAGTACAGCTATCCACTATACACAGGAAAATAGCATATTCGTGCTTCGTATCCACCTTAGCTGCTGGTGCTCTAGGTTATTATGGTATAATTATATGAATATCTAGTTTCTTTCAAAACATGGAATAGCGTTTAACAAAGCAATCCAGACACATACACTCAAATAGAGGGAATATGCTAAATACTTGAGTTTGGAAACTCCGTAATTCGCAAGCATCAAATTATTAAACATGCTAATCTCAGGCTATCTTTGAGATCAATAATGATGATGTTCATTAAACATAAATAAGATTACATGTTTGGTCAGTGATGGTGATGGGGTTTATTCCTACAGTATAGTTCAGCAGCATAGTGTATTTATCCTCATAGAAATTGAATATATTTTTATATTGTACATATTCCACACTATACTGTAAGTATACTGCCCTGTATTTGATTTCTGTAAGTATATGCTACGCTAACTGACTACTGATAGGAGAGTATATCTGCAGACAGGGTCATTTTATAAAATTGTGTTTCAGAAAGATTTTCTTGTGATGCACGAAATTTGCAGGCATCTGAAAGGAACAAGATCCTCTTAAAGAGATACTCGTGCTATATGCAACTGTTAGCAATTTCTCCACACTTCATCTTCATGAAGTATGCTTCAATCTAGTTTAAAAGCACTCACTAATACATGATCTGCAATGATATTTCCTGATCCCTTAATTGTGTATTCACAGGGATCATGTCTCTGCTGTATGGGGCACTGGTGTTACTGTTACCTGAAACAAAAGGAATAGATTTGCCTGAGACCGTTGAGGATGTTGAGGCTCTTGGAAGGTAAATATTTATTCAGCATCACAAAATGATCCTAAGGGAAATTCCTGGATCATTTGAATATTGATGTATTTCTTACGTTTTTTAAACTTGTAATTAAATATTATATTATATTATATTATATTATATTATATTATATTATATTATATTATATTATATTATATTATATTATTGAATTGACACTGCTAAACAGATTCAAAAGTGGTTATATGAAGAATGGAATGAAGTCAAAACCTTTCCATTACCTCCTCAATCAAACTCCAAACATCACTGAATTTTCTAGAACATTGAGGTCAAAGCATATTTCCACCTCTTTCATCTTTCAAAGAACTTTATGTTTTACTTCTAGAACAATTATGACCCTCTAGAAACAGTTCAGGATTGAGCAGCGCGGCATAATGGCATTCCAGGAACGATTGACACTCTTCTAAAGACAAAACAGTGCCAGACCTTCTTATTAGTTAATAAATATTCAAAAACAGTTTGGGGTACCCTTTATTTTGTCTACCCCCTGTACATTTTATATATATTTATGCATGGCCATCGGACAAGTCCTCAGTCCCTTTACTGGCTATGTCTGGGGGCCCATGTTGGCAAGGCAGCAATTGGCTTGTTGGAAGAAAACTCTGTCTTGGTCTCTTGTGACCTCCCCTGGCCAGCCTGGCATTTGCAGCTTTGTGAGCTGATTGTATTTTGACATCAACAATATGTGATTCATATTGCATTTACAGTGCTGAAAACAGCGAGTGCTTGTTTCCACATGTTTGGGAGGAGTTACATGTGTTTTGCTCGTAAGTCTTGAGCAAATGTTTTGAGCAAATGTGTGGAGCTGGCAGTGAACCGTGGCTCAGTGAGAGGGGAAAAAAGGAAAATTTGTCCAAATTGAGAATATGCAACATGTCTGTGACATGCCTCTGTGACTTACACAGAACCTGCTGTGAAAAAATATATCATTTCAAAGACTGTTTCAGGAATATTGCAATTGTAATATTAGCTAAAAACAGAACTGAAATTGAACTGGAACATTCCCTACTGTTTTTGAAAAGTTGTTATTGGCGATAGCTCAGTGTTCATTTGTTTGAACTGTATCCTCACTTTATTAGTGCCATTTTCAGTTAGACCTTTTGAATCACAACATATCTAGATTTCTTAAAGTAACTGCTTTGCAAGTTAGAATTGTAATTAGTAAGGTATGTCCATAGAGTTTCAGTTTATTTATTTATCCCTGTCTTCTCCCCTCATATGATAATTAGGAATTTCCAAGGGCAAAGCTGACAAGAGGTCAAAGACAGATGAGGATGGAGTGGTCTGAGATTGGAGGAGAGATGGCTGAAGCAGCACCACCCAGTGGCACTGAGGAGTAATGCAACTATAGACTCCTGAGACTGACATCACCTTATGACTCTTCAGCTCTCATACTCTTTAAACTGACAGCTGGAGTCATGCTGCTTTTTTGGGTTTCCTCAACAGTAGTTTTTTGTCTATGGTGCTCACCTTGAATCAAGTATACAAAGGATTCCTTTTGTCAGCAGGGCTGAACATTTACACAGTGACATAACCTTTTTTAATATATGCCCAGAGAACACAGGTATGTTCATAAAACAAAGTTTAATGTCAGACAAACAAATCCAGATTAATGAATGGTGGAGACTTATTCTTATCATGGATGTACATAACCAGACTAGTGCCTTGGATTGCATCATGCTTCCAAGTTTTGCAGGTTCATGGTTTACAGTAGAGTATCTCTGGTTAATAATTGGTAACTGTAAAAATGTATATGTGCCAAGTCAATCTCTTACACATTCATTCTCACACACACACACAGAAAGAGAAAGACAACTCTAATAAAGATGACTCGTGTATTCCTTGTAAAGGAATATATGCAAACATATATTCCTTATAAAGGCACAAGATTTTGTATCATATCTTTTTTATGTATTTCAATCTTATGTTTTGATATACTATTTACCACTATTTACACTGGCGATTTTTTTAAAAAATCAAGTAAACTGATATTCCACTAACATTCCATATGTGTTTTATGCACTTCACAAGTGTGCAGTAAAAAATGAAGTGAGTGACACATTGTGAATTGGCAAGAGAACTGCACTTTGACCCAAAGTACAAACCCTGAGGAGAATAAGTCACTCCCTTGACCAAAGTTCTTCACTCACACTCATAAAGTAACTGAATCCACAAGATGCCTAATTTGAGTCACTTTGGTTTAAACTTTAAGATCAGCAAATAAACCAAATTTCCACAATATCAGTGTTATCCCATCTATAAAATGTTGGTCAGGATTCAATTAAATATACTCAATCGTTAAAGGCACATGCAATTTAGTTACACAATTTCTTGCTGGATTAATCTGTTGCTGTGTCACAATAAATCAATAACAAACGATAAAACAACTTTTCTTGGCAGAGGAAGACAGAGGCTGAAGCCCATCTATTAGTCAAGGAATCGATGCCAGAATTTACATTTTATTGCTCAGACAGCAGCCAATATGCCAACGTTTTTGGTCTTACATTGTCCATATGTGTTGCACATTTTGAATGTGCAATACCAGCATAAGGGAAACATCACTTTGGGAGCTATTTAACAGCTATTTAAAAATCAAAGAGCTCTTAGCCACCCTAGAGTGGTTTATTTGCATGCATTTTGATTCTCAGTCAGATTAAACACAGAAGAACCTTAGCAATCAGAAAATAGGTAATACTCAAACACCAGTAATCCGAGCAGGGGTTAGACCCGAGTACCACTGTAATATCAATGTAATAACTTATTAAAGCTGAAACAATGGGAATCGATAAGCATTTTACAAAAATGCTTTCATATTTTACAAACATAAAAAATGAAAAAGATGGCTCATAAAACTTGCAAAGGCAAGGGCGGAATGAAGGCAAACAATTAGCAATCCAGCTGTCTGAAAAACAGTGCCAGAAAAACAGCATGTTTTTAATGTGGCGTTTAATGTATCTGAACGTGCTTGTGCATTGACTACTTTTGTAAGGTTTCTCATTTTATTCATGCTCCTATTCTTCCAGCTAGCACATTTCTTGATTTTTCTTTTTTGCCATTTCATGTTATGATTTGTAACTTTTGTCATTTTTTTGAGAGCTATACAAATATTATTATCATTATTTCCAGTTATCAGGTACCATTACATGTATTTAAAGTGTGTCGTTACATTACTTGGCAGGAGGTCTTGGGCCTGGTTTGATTTTTGGGGACAAAATTAAAGAAGTCTATTTAAAAATATCTACAGTATGTGAGCGATGGTTTCACTCAGATCATTAAGATTCTTTAAACTGCATTCTACTGTCACATTTAGAAATACATAATATTCAGTGATCCAACCCTGCACTTTTTCCCCCTATCAGTATGTTATATCTTATTGAATCTTACTGGAGTTTTTAATTACAGACAGATTCTCTGGATAGAGGCTCTGTTTCCCTTTAAAGGTCATAGTTCCAGCTTGGTTATGTCAATACTTTTTTCCTTTATTGGATCTTAAGATCTTATGTATATAGATTTGGTGTGACTAAATTTGAAAAAAAAAAATGTTAGTCTTGTTTAATTGAATTTCTGCGATTTCTGACTATATTTCTGATATTACTTTATATACCTTATCCCATTCAATACACCAGAAATTACACTGCACTCAATCCTCTTCTGCATTGCAATGACCTACTTGAAATTTCACATGAAGATAACAAGGATTCCTTGCTTTACACTGGACATATAATCTAATGTTTAACTACCAAAAAGGAGCAACGTCTCTGTCTCCAGGATACACATAGCAGGTCAGGGGACGGAGGAGGGGAGAGAGAATGGCCTGTTTAGTGAGGATATAATTCTTTCTGAGAAACTGATGAAAGATTTCCAGACTTGAGAAAAAAAAATCAGAGAGGTCACAAAAAATTCTCCACCAGACTGGTCCATCTGCATCTCTATCTGTGACTGCAGAGTGTGCTTTGTCAAAGAAGCTATCGGCCTAAAATTCTTGCTTACACATGTTCCCTCCTGGCAGGCATACCACTGGAGTTGCAATGGACTGCTCCACAGGGTGAAGGTATATCCATCCCAGCTTAGCTAACCCCAATGACACCTGACTGTAATATGTGTTGACTGCCTACCGAACCTCTATATCTATACTGCAAAAGTACAAGCACATGCTTTGAATAATTTGTTTATTTCCCTGATACAACACTGATGAATTTTTAGCATGAACAAAATCACCAACGTTTTTATCTTCATGGCGGAGATGGAGTTCAGCTTGAAAAAATTACAGTAATGGGGAAGGAACATCACTGGTCACTTTGCCATCATTGAAATCCATGGCCAACAATGGTGAAATGTAACAATGAGTCAGCCATAAGCCTCCAACAACCAATCACAACCACTCTACCTTAAGGCGGAGCTGCCATGGAAATGAGATTCATCCCTAAACACCAAAAGGAGTATGAGAAACAAGGAAGGTGGGGGCATACAAGGTTTTTGCTTTTCTATTTCAGTTTGAACTTACCTTGCACATTCTGGGATGTTCTGAATTGTGGTTTCTGCATGTGTCACCTAATGCTTTCACACCCATGGTCCCACTGTAACTGCTTAAATTGTAAGTATACAATGACAGAATTTGAAAAATTAGAAAATAGAATTGTAAGTTTTGGGCAGTATTTTGAATAGTTTGAGGTTAATATATAACTATATGTTTTTGATGTATTTGAAGATGCTGTGAGAAAATTTCATCAGACATTTGTTTAAATAACACAGTGAAAATGGGAAATAAAATGGAATGATCCACAACCAGCATAGATGGACTAGCTCACTTCAAGGTATCTTTGATATTTTTTACAACAAAACAGTTAACCTGCACACTGAGCGAAACACAGCAATGGAACAAGACAATAACACCATGAAAAGTGCCTGTGTAAATAAACCAATGACTTAAAACAGACTTAATAGACATTAAACATGTATCATTTTTGTTTGTTTCCTGTATAATGAATCACATACTTGCTTTACATAATAAAAGACAGTCGTTGCATGAAAAGACAACCAAGAAAAAGCGACTCAGAGGATCTTCCAACTACTAGACACACAGACACTAACTCACCAACAAAGAGTCTCCAAGAAAAAGATGAAAGACAATGCACTTATATGCTAATGGGGGAGTATGAATACAGTCCCATCTTACATATAATGTGTCAATCCGCTTTCAACAACTGATGTGTTCCAAGTAATGAAATTACTTGATTTTAGCCATATCTTTCACACAATATCCGAACCATACCGTTACATAATAGATCTAAAAAGAACAGGTATATAAAACAATTTTTTTCCCAATTTGACAGATGTATATAAAGAAATGAATTGGGCCTCATATACCAAAGGGTACAGACAACCATGTGACCAACAGTCCATGTATTCACACAAATAAGTACACTGTCATGCAAAGGAGCACATTCTATGTTGTGGCTAACATGAGAGCTGCTTGTGCTTGCTACAAAACCACAGGCAACGCTGGAAAAATAAACTGGCTATCAACCTCCAGATGTACTGTGCACCACTTATAGAGGCACTGCACACATGGTTTTTGGCACTTATGTATGTCGTTGTGTAACATTTTCACATGCTGAATATACACATGAGAGCCAAAACAATTGAAATGGGAGGACATAGCAGAAGAGAAATAGACATAATATGAAGTTTTGTGATCACTAACTGATGAATTTATATTTACTTTGACACCTTGAGGCATTCTCTTCATAAACAAAGATACTGCCAACTTGTACTGGCAAGAGGTATAGCACTACACTATGAGATTTTACTCATAATTGTTATGTTGATACCTGTAATCTGATTACTGTAAAGATAGATAGATATAGCTTAGCACCTTTGCTATACTGCCAATGAGATGGAAATGACTAACTGGTCCAGACAGTGGCCCTTTGAACCTTTCAGTCTGTTCTATGTGTATGAAAGGGGTGATTGAGTTTTTTGTGCTAATTGGATTTCTCCATGGGTGGTGAAAGAGTCATGACCCCCCCGCACAAAACTCACTGTGGAAATACCTGGGAAATTCTTCAAGCATATAGTAGTTTTTGCCAAAAAACAATTTGATTTCTTACTTTGGTGGTTTTTAAAAAGTGGCACACATTTTTTAGGGGAGAATGGACAAGCCGCCCTCCTTATGTATTTTTTTTTTATTTAGACACTAGGAAAAATGAGAGGGGTACAGAGAAGAGGAGGCATAAATAGAAGGACTGGAGCTGGGACTCGATCCCCAGTCACCCAGGGCCCATGGCAAACATTGTAGAGATGCTATGGGGCTTTCTATTCAGAATATGCAAGCTCAAGCAGCTTAAACACTGTTTGATGAGTTGACACATTATTTTAAATCTTATTTGACCTGATCAGATCATATTCAATAAAGTTAGAAGACATGGAATGTACATATCTTGAACTGTAAGTCCGATTAGAGTCCTCATTCCCTCAGGCAGTTTCGTGACAAACGGGTTACCGTAAAACTAAATGAAAATGCGCACAAAATATTTAACTGTGGATGGGGAGACCGTGATTTTCCGAAGTGCAGATCGCATGACCGCTGAGACAAATCGTTTTGAATTAAACGGGGCAACAACTGCTTAGGGTAATCAGTGGTGAATGACTGACCAGTTTATATATGGCATTCGACCTTTGACCCATGATGATTTAGCCATAATAAGCAACTTCGCAACCAATGCGCAGCTAATGGCTCACAGCAACTTGCATCAGTCATGACAGTAAACCAGACGTCAAGCTGAGTACGCAAAACACCGTCAATCACGGAATGTGTTGAACCTTGCCACAGGGCGACACCATCATTTTAAAATGAATTGTTGCGTTGCTGTTTGTTCGATGCTAAAAGAAATGACAAACTGCCATTTTGTCCATTCTCCAAAGATCCAAAACCTACGGAGATAGGAGAATCTCTGACGGAAGAAGCAAGTCTGTGAACTCTGCAAGCGCGTTACCTCTCCATTCGCCATGAAAACGTCTCTCTCCCTTAAGCCAGCAGGTGAGATCTATTTAATTACTCTTATCTTTACAGAGTTCATTCAATTAACAAAAATGTTATTGAAATAACTTAAAATTAGTCATAAAAGTCAAGCTGTAGTCAAATTGCATTTTATAGTATATTATTGCTTGCATATTTGCATGTATTGTGTACCATGTTAAATAATTAATAGTTATTTAATAGTTATTAAAAATAGTTATTTTTAATAGTAATTAAAACATATGTGTAAATTATTATTTATTAATTGTGTCTTCAACTCTGCAGGTTTTCTTAATTGACATCCCACTTAATTTTCAAGGACCTGAGTGTAGCAAGCCCCACCCTTCACTGGAAGGAACTCAACAAGGACTTGTAGATAAGTGCTGTTGGACACAAAGACTCCTCACTGTCACTCCACAGTTCCATCTCACTGGGAATATACTCTCCTCACAATGCCTAGCTTGGATGAGCTCCTCCTGGATATAGGAGACTTTGGACCTTTCCAGAAGAAAATTTCCCTGATTGGATGCTTGCCAATAGGTCTTTTTGCCTTTGTGCTGGTAGGGGTTGTGTTCCTGGGGCACACTCCAAAACACTGGTGCCGGGTCCCCGAAGCAGAGCTGATCCAGGAACTGTGTGGTTGGTCAGAGAGGGAGCTGAGGGAGGTCAGCATCCCCCTGTCAGAGCATGGCTCCTTCAGCAGCTGTCAGAGGTACAATATGGATTGGAACAGGTCTGAGATCAGTGTTGACAGGGACAGACCTCAGTCTGTCATGGGATGGAACAGATCTAAGATAAGCTGCAGTGCTTTTGGAGGTCAGCATCCCTTCAATTCCACACCGCTGGTTTCATGCAATAATGGCTGGGTGTTTGAGGATTCCCACACCACCATTGTCACCGAGGTAAGATCATTGTTCGTTGAAAACTTAAAGGTGTGTTTTAAAAATTAAAAAAGAAAAACTTTCTCAAGACACAATGCTTCAATGTAAAAAAAAACTTGTTCTTCACACTTATTCAAGATTTTGGACTCTAAATAGGGTTTAGACTTGAATTTCACATTTTTTATGATTTTACAGTGTACTGTTAAAGTTATAGTATTGAGTGGCACATTTTTGTGTAACTGCATGTTATAACACAAGGCGAGAGAAAAGCCAGAGTCAGGCAGTAAAGTCCAGCCATAGTTTATTTTTCCTGCCGCAGCTTTAAAGACACAGTTCCTGATGAGGCATGTTACCTTCCAGCATGAAGGACTATAGTTCAGCCATGGAGATTCAGGGATAAAAGGATACGTGTATGAGAAAAGGTTTTGGTGGTGACTCCATTCTGAGAAGTGGGGGACGGTGGGTGCTGTGTGCCAATTAACTTGTAGAACCGGCTTCAGCCAAACGGGTGGGGTGGGAGGTCACACCCCACTGACAGACTGGCACACTTGAAGTGGGGGAGACGAGACCCGTTATTCACATGACCCACACAAGTGTAAATGGGTATGCCTGAATACGCACTTAAGTTTCCCGCCCCTGTTTGGGACAAAGGAGACAGAGCTATTTAGGCTCATCGGGCTCTCCTGCCATGAAGGTTCAGTTACTCAGGATAAGAGTCTGTTGCTGCAGGATGCGTTGTGGCTGAGTGCATCACTTTCTCTGAGCAACTATTTTAATACTTAATAAACTCAAGAACAGGCTAAGTCATCCATAGGGTTCCTTTCTAACCCTACTGGTACTTGAGACTTGTACCCTTCACCAGCACTTTGATAACCTTGTCCCCAAAGAAATGCACTTTGTGTTGTAAATCGCTCTGGATAATTGCATCTGTCAAATGCCTGTAATGTAATGTAACTCAATCAACTGTAAACCAAGAGCTTGTTAGAGTCATGTTATATAATGTCTTACTTGACACAGTAAACAGGCACATACAAACACAAGCTGACAAAGCTTTCCCTTTACAAGTACCAACAATAGTAATGGAAAATGCATGTTTTAGGTGCAATTTTTATGAGAAGTAAATGAAATTAATTTGTTTGTTGTAAATTGTAATATTTACCCAATATTTGCTTAAAAGCCAGCTGAGATTCCCTCTGCATTAATTAACTTGTCAAACAGGATCCAGATAATGCTAGCTGATGTGAAATCTGGGAAAATTCCATGTTTGCTGGTTTCTCTGGGCATGTAGACAAGCAAAAAATATGTATATGTTTTACTGTTATATGTATATGTTTTAAATATGTCTTACTGTTACTTTTGATCATTGTGCTCAAGAGGCCTAGTGAGGCCTAGGCTGTATTACTTCACTTAACCCATTTTTATTAGTAATTCTATGCCTTCCTCTGTGTTTTTGGCTATGGTGGCCTTCCAGGTGCCAGAGCTGTTACAACATGTTCTGATATGCAAACGTGACATTTTACAGCTGTGCTAACTGAGAACGGCCTAAGGTTGGTTACTGTACAAGTAGATTGTAGGCTACTATCCAGGGAATTTATTTACTTAACAACAAAGGTTTCAAGTGCTGTAGTCAGATTTTTTTTTACAGATTATAGCTATATGTTATGTCCCATTTTTTCTGTATTGTTTTGGTCTGATTTCCCTTTGTTACATAGATGGCAGCCTGTTTCCTCTATCTTTTTCTCCTGCTGTAGTGCAGATGAAGGGGGAAAGCATTGCATGCTGGGTTGCTAAATGCCACATGAATCACCATGTAGCCGCTACACGCTAGGGCAGACATTGGTTCCTCTGGGTGTCACACAGCCATTAGATCTGTGGATGAAATTGCAGCTGGTCTGTAGCTGAAGTATTTACTGTACAATCCCTGATACTGCAGCACATATTGGAGGTTTAACCACTCTGCAGTTGAGCTTACGGTATATGTCATTTAGAACATAGCTGACCTTGGAGTACAGCTGTGTGAGGGAAGCACCTGAGCCATGTGCTGCAGTCATAGCTATCTAAGAAGGGATACACATGAGCCATGTCAGCAGCCTTAGCTGTGTGATCCGGGCTTCGCCCATGCCGCACACAGCAGCATTAGCTGCATGAGTTGGGACGCGCCCACAGTGAATTCTCTCAGCTCAGCACCTCAGCGTACCCAGTTCACCTGTGGAGGTGTTCCCACTGATGTGAGTTCAAGAGGTGTTATACCTCAGCTTCAGTTTTTCTACTGAATAAGGAATAACGGCTACATGTGAAATTGAGGGTACGGATTGAGGAACTAATTGTGGACCGGAGATGCTCAGTGGAAAATTGTCCCAGATGACAACATACACAAGATACCACGGGCCACCTATCTACAACAGTAGAATGAGTATGTTGTTATATTTACTTTTAAAAATAACAAAAAAAAAAAAAAAAAACTTGTGTCCCTTACAGACATCTACCTGTTGTTTCAGTGTCAGGGAACCTCAGTCATTTTTACATTATATCCTAATAACTGACGTATGAGTAGTTCTTGCACATGTTGGTGGGTACCATAGTTTTTAATTGTTAAATAGACATCAGCATGACATATGAAGCCATTTTCTAAATTATCTGACAGAAAGTGGACCTTGTAATAAAAAAAAATTGTAGACAACTGGTCACCAAATGCTATACCATAGTCTTACTTTTTTTTGTAAAATTAACATCATCTGTAAAACATCTTCCTCTTCTATTTTGGAGGTATTCATTAGTTGTACATTTGTTCAACACCTCCCCCTCTTCTTTTTTGACAGTTTTCATTGGTCTGTAAAGATTCCTGGCTTGCTGACCTGAACCAGGCCTTCTTGACTGGAGGGTTCTTCATTGGGGCACTGGTCACTGGCTACATAGCAGACAGGTATAGTAAGTGAACTGCAGTGCTGCTTATGCAGCAGAATGTAATGATGAGTAAGACTCCTGGTAATGATAAGGGCTACCCCCAAATGCTACATCGGGTTTTTAGATAGAGGTAAATGTAAAGTTACACTTTATTTGAGTGTAGCACAATGGAACTTACCTTTCCATAAGAATGAGAGAAGCAGCAAAAAGTCAGTCAAATGCTTGAAATTGAAAATGCAAGCTTAAAGTCAAATGCTTTATGAGAAATGCATACTAAGGTATATGACACCTGCAAACAATGACCACAAAGATACTCCACACAGGTGAATGGCTTTCTTGTTTCTTTCTGCTGTACACTTTCATCTTGTGTTTATTTTAGCTTAAGAAGCATTCCAGTATCCCTCCTACAGTGTAGTTTATCTTGCTTTAGCGTGGAAAGGGCTTCATGGGTCTTTTCGATAGATCAGCTGTAATTATAGCCCAAACTAGTGAACATTGTAGCGGCTCCATCTTACACCTAAGGGATGAGTTTGAATTGTGGACCCATATCCGCTCAGGCTGTATTTGGGTTCAGGTGAACCTCATACCTCATGGGTGGAGCCATACATTGCAGTATACATGGTCTGTAGATATTTTGGAGATGATTGAAATTGTCAAACGTGTCGCCTTTGCAGGTTTGGGAGAAAGCTGTGCTTCCTTGGCTCTATGTTTGGTCTTGGAGTTTCTGGCACTTTCATCGTATTTGCGCCTAACTACCCCACGCTCTTGCTGTTTCGGGCCCTTCAAGGATTCTTTGGAAAAGGAGCATGGACCGCTTGCTATGTGCTTGGTGGGAGAATGAGATATTTAAAAAACAGCTCTTCAGGGTTACTGAGGAAAATGCAATGTCTTAAAACTAAATTAATCAAAATTATCGCTCCTTATTCCAGACCTTAGGTGCCTGAATGAACAGATCCTATGTGACTACGTTGTAGTTTGGCCTTATTTGCCATTGCTTATTTGATGAGCACCCTTGTTTATTTCAAACAGTTACATTTGATCTTGGGACATCGATTAGACATGGACTTTAAGAAAGATTTTAGGAGTCAAATGTTGTGTCACCTTTATAATCTATTTTTCATACTGAGAATAGCACCACTCAGGTACATTTTGACATAGATGCACTTTGACAAAAATTAATTCTGACCCAAATGAGTCCTACAAACACACTCTTACAGGCTGTGGTAGAAATGTAATGTGAACCGTTACTAAGGACTAGTGTTGGTATGTTTGGAACCTTCATGGGCAGTATGGCTCAAAATAGGAATGCAATCACTTCCATCCAACTTCGAAATGATGTCTATTCTTTCTCTATTCAGACTGTCATTCAGTTCACTGTGAATTCATTCATGCGCACCAATGGTGAATCAAAATGGCAGGACAAGTGGTCTGTGTAATACACAAAGAGGTTTCTCCCACTAATTGGCATAACCAGATATAACGACTATTTATAACTAATTCCTGGCACAGCCAGAATGAATTCCTTATGTTGTCATATTACTGTGTACAGGCAGAGAGATCACGCAAAGGTCATTACTATTTATAGTTAAGTCATTTAATTTCAAAAGCAATGAAGCTACTGCTAGTATCCATACATGTGAATGGAGCATGCAGGTTTATTGGAAGGAATATAGGGTCTTCATACATGCATAAGCAATGAGAAACATTTATTTTGTGGACTGTTGTACAGAATACATGTATTTACTTGCTAAATGTATATTAATTGAATGCATGTTAAAATGTTTGTTTTTGGTCCCTGCCCCCTCCCTTTTTTTCCATGAAATGAACAGTGACACTATCATTCCCCAGTGAACAGAAAAAGTGGCCAGTCATGTGACTCTACCTTATGGAAGCAGGCCTTTGCCATTCCTGATGTGGCAGCAATGCATCAAGAAGAGCAAAAAAGTCAACATAGGTCCATTTCACAAGTCTGCAGGCAACTGGACTGGCCAGAAGAGGCTGATTAATAGGGAACAGTGAGACTGACTATTTTAAACAGGCTTAATGTCCATATTTCCCCACTGAGGCCAAGCAAACAGTTGCATTGCCAGTGCAGACCCCCACAGCTAGCCAGTAATGGCTGATTTCAGTGACTCAAACACACAGTCACTCCCAGCTGCACCGCATATATGTCCCTTTGGTCTGTGAGCTATCACAAGACCTAAACATTTCATTTTTTTATTCTTCACATATGCCAGATACTGCGTGAGTCAAGAAATCAGCTGATCCCTCAGGCAGAAGAAAAAAAAAGTCAAAATAACCTAAACTACCTTTCCCATTTTCACAGAAAAACCTAAGATCACCATTTTTTTAGAACATTTTCTTGATCATTTAAAAACATTGATGGTAAAAATGATTAGTCTTGGTAGAATGAGGCTGTTTAAACCTCTAAATAATTGGAATTAACACATGCCATCAGTGATACCCTGATTTTAACCAATGGTTGTGTTTTGTTCTACAAAGACTGATGATCGGTCCAAAAGCAATTGAAAGCATATGGTATTTGTGTCCATTACAACTTCTGTTCTACCACACAACTTTTAGATTCAGCAAACACCAGGACTGCTGGCTTAGCTAACCAAAATTTCGTATTCATTTTTTTCAGTGATTGAGTACTTTGGATCAAACAACAGGAAATTTGTATCTGTGATATCCCGTACATTCTATTCTGTGGGTATGGTGATCCTTCCTTGCTTGGCCTACTTGATTCATTCCTGGAAGATCCTGCAACTTGCAATGACCCTTCCCATATTTTTATTCCTTTTCTACTACTGGTAAGTGGCCAAGGACAGATTTTGAGGAGGAAATGCATTTAGAAAAATTGTGAATGAATTTTGATTTAAATGGCTTTCAGATGGTTTTATGTGTTTTATCTGACTGGGTTATAGTGTTTTCTCTGGGCGATTGGTGTCTGCAGTCTGCCTTGTTGAAGAAGTACATTCCATAGGCATAATATCGGACTGGAGAATGAAAATGAAAGACTAGCAAGAAATTCATAATAGAAAACACTAGCTAGACAATGCTGTATGTAGCATTTCAAACTGGATCAAAAGTTTCCAAAAGGCTCAAATCCAGTGGGCAAATATTGTCTCGGAATATGAATTCAACAGCTGCGTATTATAATCTTAAAGGAGAGCTGCCATTCACTGATACAGTAACTAGTGGTCTGACTTGTGAAAAGCTGCCTCTGTGAGTTTGCATTGTTTGTGGCCAAGTGGGAAACAGCTGTGCTGATTTTGCCTCCAGGTTTATTCCGGAGTCTCCACGCTGGCTGCTGTCTCGCCAAAAAACAGAGGAAGCTATGAAAATCGTGAAAGAGATTGCAAAGTACAACCGAAAGCCTCTCCCACAAAATTACACTGAGGTAATAACAAAAAGCCTGTCAAATATTATATGCATTGTAGCATCTACACTGTGTGTGTGTGTGTGTGTGTGTGTGTGTGTGTGTGTGTGTATTTATTAATGTATCTATGTACACACACTGTGTATGTATATATATATGTGTGTGTGTGTGTGTGTGTGTGTGTGTGTGTGTGTGTGTATTTATGTATGTATCTATGTACACATACTGTGTGTGTATATATATATGTGTGTGTGTGTGTGTGTGTGTGTGTGTGTGTGTGTATTTATGTATGTATCTATGTACACATACTGTGTATGTATATATATATGTGTGTGTGTGTGTGTGTGTGTGTGTGTGTGTGTGTGTGTGTGTGTGTGTGTGTGTACTGTATATGTTATGCCAACAAATGTCGGTTTTCCCCATTTAAATCTTTCATTTACGTCTGAATCAATTTAATCTCATTTCAGTTGATTTGAATTTATTCCTTTCAAATTGTATACATTAGATTATAACCATACAGGACAGTTTGATTTATTTACAGTTTGTTTAGGCTTCATGATTTATTTATCAAGCTTATTAGTGTGGCAAAAAATTAATGAAAGTATGTAATGAAGTATTTTAATTCCATCCATGAATCAAAACAGCCATTAGAATGTTTTTTACCACATTAATGTGCATGCAAACCAGCTAACATCAGTGGACATCCATAATGTCTTTTTCCAGCTAGATCTTTTGGAGGAAAAGGAAGGGAAGATCAATAACCCATCCTTCTTGGACTTATTCAGAACCCCAAATATGAGGAAACATTCTCTGATTTTAATATATGCATGGTAAGAACAATAACATACATATTTTAGCATTGACTCTGGGGGCCAAGCCACAGCTACAACCATGACCAGTATTCTATAATCCATAATGTGTATGGAGGGGAATGTAATCAAATTGGAAAAAAGAGAGATGAATGAAAGGTAAAATTACATTCAGTAACTGAGAAAGAGGGTGAAGACGGAGTGCCCATGTAATGAAGAGTGATAAATCATTCAACCCATCAGGAGTTCCTTTTATGATGTGAGGCTGTGTACTGATTGGTTGGGGTTTTGGTAGATGCTCCTATGTGCTTCTGTGTGCCAGCCAACAAATTTAGTGCTGTTAAACTAATTGGTGTGTAAAGAAGAGACTAGAAAGTCAACAATTCATATGACTGCATTTTCCTCAAAGAGGTGAACCAGCCAATCAACACACTGCAGGTTCTCAATTTTTTTGTGGTGTCTTTGCTTTGCTTTGCTTTGCTTGGTTGCCAAGAATATAAATAAATATCAGTTTTACTCAACACTGATATTTAAACAGAAAAAGTACGTAAATGTTATAACACCATGAAAAAAAATATTCGTAAAAGGCATTTCCTTGTATTTATGTCCATTTGAATCCCTGGTTGTGGACCTTCCCTGCTCACCCCAAAACATGTGCAAAAACATAAAAAATAAACACAGAGCTATTACTACAGATATATTAGTGATAACAATGGTATGGGGGTCTGTAAATGAATGCACCTTTTGCTCTCTCTGAGAGGTGATGAGGGATTACGGAAGTCCAAAAGTGTTCTCTAGGAGTTATTGATGAGTTCTGGGAGTTATCACTAAAGTCCAAAAAAGTTTATTCATTGCATTAAATTTGACTTCAGTTTCTGTATGCAGGTGTCAGATAGATACTGTCTTTATTTAAATGCTTGCTTTGGTTTTTAGGTTCACAAGCACAGTGGTCTTCCAGGGTCTGGTCCTACGCCTGGGAATCACTGGTGACAACGTTTTCTTGGATTTCTTCATCTCTGCCGTTGTGGAGCTGTCGACAGGGCTGATCTTTTACCTGGCCGTGGACCGAGTGGGCCGCCGGCCCCTGATGGCGGCCATGAACCTCATGGCAGGTCTTGCGTGCCTTGTGGTCCCCTTCATTCCACAAGGTAATGTGCCCCCCAAATAAAACACAAGCCAAACAGCTGAGCTTGGTTAGGTGTTGGATGAGAAGCCTTGTTTTGGGATATCAATGACCCCATCTCTTCTGTTTTTATAGAGTTTTGGCTTTTCTTGAGGAGTACAGTAATCCCCGCCAACCGTGGGGGTTATGTCCCTAAAAAACACTGCAGATGGTGAATCCACAGTTATTGAAGTTAACTTTACATGGGGATAATAGCGTTAGGGGACCCTTAGTCAAAGCTACAAATATGTAATATTCTTTAAGCATGTAATAAAGGTCTAAACAATGTCACATGTTTGTAGCTTTGGCTAAGCTTCCCTTATCCCCTCAAACTGCATATACAGGAGTCACAATTCTCATTTGAGAATTATTCTGGACTGGTAACAAGGCTAGGAATCCTCAGCCATGATAACTAATACAATGACATAATCATGGCATAATCTTTCCAGTATTTTTTTTAGTTACATTTTTAGTACATTAGGTAAATCCTTCATTCCAGCTGAAAGCACATTCGTTCCTTGTGGGGAAGAAAACTGGAGATGACTTGGTCCTATTAACCATGTAGGTAGAAAGTTTTGGTTTGTGTTGGTTGAAATAATAAGATTTTTTAAAAAGTTAACACAATGCCCATAGGCATCTTATTAACCACAGCCTAACTTCTACATACATAAATATTGAAATTGTTTTGTACTAACTGGGGGGTTGGATTTACCAAATAAAGAGTGCAAAGATGAGTGAGACTCCGTTGCAGATGTGAACTTTGTGTTCATATTCTTTAGTAAACATTCCTCCTGTGGTTTAGCTATGGAACCCTTTAGTAGAGAATGCTTATGAAACAAAAGCACAGCATGGTTCCATAATACTACAGTTATGAAATATGTTATGAAATCTGACAAGAACACTTCCTGCTCGAAGGGTTTTTTTATCATTATCTAACCTTTATTTTACCAGGAGAATCCTATTGAGACACAATCTCTTTTGCAAGGGCGACCTGGCAAAGAGGGCAGCTCAGTTAAAATGAGGAGAACAGCACATTTAAATAAAATACAATACAGTAGAAACAGACTATTCGGAGTCATACAAAGGTACACACACAAACAGAATGACAGAGATAAATACAAGTAACCAGCAAAACATGACAGGTACTTTTAACAGTTAGGATGTCTGAGATCTTTTTTATAGGCAGCCAAGGAAATGAGTGTGCCAAGCTTGAGCTCCTTCCAGGACCAGGGACAATTAATGAAACAGAAACAAAACAGACTGGATAATTACAGTTACTATAGTCATTCAAAAGAAACCACAAACACCTGCCAAAGAAATGTCAAAGCAAGTCTCTGTTGAGCTTTGTTATATTACATTATCCATAATGAAAGCAAGGCTCATTGAAGAGAACTCAAGTTGGGAGTCTCCAGTCAGCCAACAGTTAGCTGGTTCATCTGACATGATGTGTAGCATCAGTGGAGTTTACACCAATTACGCTGTCACCAGACCCTTTAGCATTAATACAGCAGTCTATATAAATGGTCGCTTAAGTGTACTCACCGTCGCGGTACAGATTCTGATGTTGCTATGCTATAATGTTGGTTTTTGCTGTCAACCACCACCCCAGTCTCCACCTGTGTGGTTCTGGTTTTCTGTCTGTCATTGTCGTTATGCCCTCTGCTTATCATTTAATGTGCTTATCACAAACTGCTGTGCTTATCAATTAATGTGCTTATCACTAACTGCTGTGCTTATCATTTGGGGCTGAATTCAGATTTACACTCAAGTGCATTTTCTGCGTATGTCTCCCATTCTCACAATGATTAGTTACACGGAAAAAGCACTAAAGGGCAGGTCTGAATTAGATACTAACTGCTGTGCCTTCTCATCAGGTAGCACCCCAAAAATCAGGGCCTCCCACTAAAACTTTTGTAGTGACACCTGTCTATGAACACTTATACCAAAAACATTAGTTTTCCTGATTGAAGTAAAATACAACGTTCCACTCCCATATGCTGAAACTGCAGCTGGATAACCGGAATGGATAACTGGAAAAACAATACCTGGTCTGAGTAATCCCATTTCCTGCTGTTTAATGCTGATGAGAGGACCAGGTGCCAACAATGCAGGCCGATGGTGGCAGTGTAATGATGCGGAAAGTGTTTTCATGGAACACGTTTCTCTTGATAAGAGAGTAGCGACGTTTAAGGGTATTAGAACACCGTTGCCAAGACAATGCATTCTTTAATGGCAGCAGTGTATCCATCTGTAAAACTGGGTTTTGCAGCAGGACAATGTACCACACCACTAGTCTAAGAACTATTCTGGAAACATGATAGCAAATTAAACTTGCTGCAGTGGCCTCCCCAGTCACCAGATCTACAAGCTGGTCGAGCATGGAACAACCTTATTGAAGCAGAGCTCCAGCACCAGACAGTTAGTAAAAGATATGGGACGCTTTGAAATCAACATTGGCCCAAATACCTGTGCCACACTTTCAACACTTTGAGTCCTTGAGTCCAATCCTTGACAAATGTCTCTGTGTGGACGAAAGGGGACTGACTCATTATTCAGTAGGGATACCTAATAAAGTGTATACCTACAGGCCTGAAATTTTGCTGAGAGGCTCCAGAAGGCTGGATCAATCCTGACTGATATTCTTGGTGGATGCATTAAAAACTGCAACAGCTGTGGTTATGTACAATATGGTTATCAACATCATTAAGGTGTCCTCATTTCTGTCTACAAATGCTTTTTCCCCACAAAGAATTTATCTGGCTGAAGAAAACCATTGCAATAATTGGGAGGCTTGCTGTGGCGATCGGATTTGAGACAGTCAACTTTGCGAACACGGAGCTCTACCCTACACCTTTGAGGTAGGGGTTTCTTCAAGGCCTGGTTAATGGAGAGCTGTCTCAGTGTTCTGGTCATACCATACATTGAGACATAGTGTCATGCAGTAATAGTGTTTTTGTTTTCCAGTGACAGTGACACTGTTCCACATAAATACAAAAGGTACAGGTAATAGGCCTACAACAACGTAGCGCTACAATAATTTAGCTAAACTGAATCAGATTGTTGAGTTGAATATTTTGTTAAGGTAGTAGACAAACTCATTTTTTATCACTGCACTCAATATTTGCCATTCTAAAAAATAATTTCAAAGAATGTTGTGGAGTCTCTGTGACTGGGCTATCAGTGATACATCAGAAATAAACACAAGGGGCACAAAATTATGGAAATAGGAGATAATGGTCTGTTGCGTCAATAGTTTTGCCAATAGCATACTTCTGTCTAAACATGTAACAAATATGGAACTGTAATTAAATCTTTAAAACATGTTAGATAAGAAGGGTGTTTTCCTGTTTCTTAATACTGTTTTACCTTGTTTGGAATTCTCTGTCTGTCTGGCACATAAAATAATGTCAGTTTCTGTGACTGACATACCCGCAATTCAGCAATTCTGTTGGTTGCTCATGTTGATTTTGAAACTCATATTAAAGTTTTGATTCCCATGCATCTTACATGTATATATCAGACAAATGCCATTATTTTGCTCACCCTCTACTTATGCAGTACATCATCAGAAAGTGTGTTTGCTAGGTTTAATTTTT
The DNA here is from genome assembly GCA_022829145.1 of Albula goreensis. Taxonomy (NCBI): domain Eukaryota; kingdom Metazoa; phylum Chordata; class Actinopteri; order Albuliformes; family Albulidae; genus Albula; species Albula goreensis. The sequence goes on from CM040749.1 coordinate 28,790,605, forward strand.
CAGTAATATGTTTGTGTTTGTTTTCATCAGAAACCTTGGAGTGTCCGTGTGCTCATCCTCCAGTGACATTGGAGGCATAGTTGCCCCTTTCTTGCTCTTTAGATTAGCCAGCATATGGCTAGAGCTACCGCTCCTGCTATATGGTGAGTGCACCACATTCCAAATTGATTTCTACTTACACACTGAAGTTTGTTCTGGCACGACTACTGTAAATTATAAATAAATACGGAATATTGTAATAGGATAGTTCAATCACAGCATTTAAAAGGGCACAGTATATAGGAACCTTATTCATCATTGACACTCCTGGTCTGTCCATTAATTGTGAGGTATGTGATGTATTGCAGACAGGCCATGTGTTTTTTTGTAGGAGTTATGTGTGTGCTATACAGTGGACTTGTCATGCTTTTGCCGGAAATGAAGGGAGTTGCTATGCCTGAGAGTATAGAGGATGTTGAATCGATGGGGAGGTAGGTCTAAATTAAAAATACTTTTTTTATGATTTCATACACTGCCTGCACACTATGCTTGTTTTATTTACTGTTTTGCCATTGATTATGTGTTAGGGTACAGAATTATTTTTTGAACAAATGAGTTGTGCTTACGTAGCTACAATGAGGGACAGAATCCAGATTTTGAACATCAAAACTAGATGCTAAAAATGTATGTTGTATGTAATTAGTAAGCGCTACATACTTGTACATATAAATACATAAATATATAACCTGAATTTGTATCTTCTCTGTTCTGACAGAGGAAAACTGAAAGCAAATGACTTGGAGCTAAGGACTAATGGTGGACAAAGATACTAAAATGAGCAAGAACTGAGCAGTATGTGTCCATGTGGAGCACCTGCTATTTCTGAAATATGCAGTGGTACATTGTCTTCTTTTATTATAGAGCTGTGAACATATTCTGTTGTGTTTTAATCAATACCTCTCATGACATAACAAACCATCTTTGTGATTTACTGGGAAGGTGAGAGCACTATTAAATGTTCTTAAAACATAATTTCTTCCAGAAAAAATAAAGAATACACACTGCTCTCAATATTCTTAATATGTTTCTTAATATGTTCATACATAGTAAAAATTAAAAAGGTGTGATGAAGCGAATGAAGAGTTCCAATGCATGTTTTTTTTTTCAGTTCAGTTCTTACGAAATAATTTATAAGTCTGTGCAGCCATCCGGAGGCATAAACACAGGTTGTGTTACTCTCAGATGAGCCGGTTCTGTCAGAACATTTTAGCCCTCAAGGCATTTGGTCAACTGCCATTTTTATGCAAAAAATATAAAAATCAGCTGCCAAACATGTACAATACCCGAGGCTAAATATGACTGTTATATCATAACTTTTTTTCATTGTTTTCTTTTTTTTTTTTTTTTCAAAATTGTGAAAATGGTACTATTGTTTTCTGTAATGTTTTTTTTTTGCATGTGTGTGTATTCTTTCAAATCATTTTTGGTACCATCATGATTTTTTTAACACATATACTCCTCTCAAAGCCTTTTTTATTTTTGTTTTCATGATAATTTTATGCGGTTATTGTTTTAGTTCTGTTTATGATAACTGAATGTATAGTTTTCATGCTTTAAAATTCCTCATTCAACAGAACAACAAAGAAGGATTGCCATGGAGAATAAAGTGTTTAATTATTGTAGGGACAAAGCAGATCTGTTGCATTGGGAACCTATGATATTTAAAGAAAGATATTTGATGTAGTTATGAAAAGGATGGCAATAAACATTAATAATGTGCACTGACTATGATTAATTACTTTAAAGTTTTGGAAGACGTCACCATACATGTACTGTAATTTGCAACAGACTGAAACAGTTGTTACTGTGCTAATTGTTTTATGAAGTCCACATTGGTTGACATGCATTGCTGTGCCCTGCATATGCGGTATGTGTGTAACTCATTGTTGTCTACAGTCATGCCTGATATTGCATTATGATAAAGACAGGTTGCATGTATTTTGGTTTCACCAGATGTACCTTGGCGCAATAATTTCTAGAACAATGATACATATAATTTAACACTGGCCTTATTTTCCTGTCAAGTTTACTTTATTCTGTTGTAAACCTCTGTGGTAAACCTCTTGTTTGTATAAAAATAAGCTGCTGCATTAGGAGAATTGATTTTAATCACCAAATCAGTCTCATCTATTGATTCACAGGTCTGTCATCAAAATGTCTTACATAAAGGTGTCAATAAAATAAAGTTAAAGTGCACCAATTGTGAATAAAATGGAAATGCTTTAAAGAAGATTAAACATTATGCTTGGGAAAGAAACATGAAAAAAACAAATGGTGTCGTTTATCTTTGGTAGATTGAGTCTGAAAAAAATCATGTTTAACAGGTGTGTAATAATCTTCATGGTTGTCTTTTAATAATTGAATTAATTGATAAGAGAACCAAAATACTACATATAAATCAAGTACTTAATTATATGAATATATTATTGTTATATATTTAAATTTATTGTTTTTAGCTGAATTATTTTGTTTTTCTAAATAGTGTTTATTCATTCATTATGTTTATTATATTAACAGGATGTTGAAAGTAATTTTGGAATAGGAACAATATTTTCCTCATGGTCACATTGAATTTAATTTGGAATTAGCTTGCATGAAAAGGTATGTTTGCTCATGTCTGAACAACCACACCATGTGATGTGGTCTCTCAAACACATAGTGAAACAGCACATTCACTGACTAGAACCTCTTAACTCCTGCAATGAAAACCAAGACCTATTACAAAATAGCATGTGTCAGACATATTCTTTTATAGGAGATTTTCTCTCATAAGCTCTGTTAAGTGAATGTCCATCCTGGACAGGCTAGCATCTCAGGTAGTCAGCTCTTTGTCTTCCTTGTCCTCTTCAATGGTGACGTTTTTGTTCTGTGCCACTGCAGCAGAGTTTTTGTGCTCCTCATACTCCACCCAGGCATAGAGCCCCATGGACACCAGGAGAACTCCAATCAGAATGTACAGCTTGACATTGACACAGAGGAAGTTGCTGTAAGCATAAGCGATCACAAATCCTGTGGATTCCCACAAGCGATAGTTGGAAAATGCTGCCTCCCTCTGGTCAGAGAACACAACTCCATATAGTGCTGCAATCCAAAACAAACTCGTATTACTTTTAATTCTCTGGTAAAAGGTGTTTGAAATGGTTTCATCTTCCATTATGATTACTCATTTTGAGCCTGCAACTTTAACCAACAATCCCTTGTTTGTCAAAGTGGTCATTTCAAATTTGGGAGTGACATACAAATAGGGCCAAAAGAATAGAAACATTTGCAATCCACACACAAGTTCAGTCAATGGAGATGATGACATTTTTGGTTATATTCACTCTTTACTGTTTATAGTTGTTATAGTTGTTATTGTTTATAACAGTCTGACCTGGAACATCGTATGAAAAATCCTCATGTTACTGTAACTGCAGTCATCATAGTTTCTTGCTTCTGGAAGTGATCACTTTGTCCATGCCTCACCTCTTCCCACCCCGAGAAGCAAACCCTAAACCCATTGTCTGCCTAGGTCACTTCAGAGCCACTTTTGAAAATGCATATGAATACAAATGCAGCCTGCAATATTGGGACAAGGACGGGAGCAGTGCTCTGTTTTACCACTGCCACGAGTCAGTCCCCACCCCTGAGCACAATCTGGCTACTGTGTGAATACTTTTAGATTTTAGATCAACTTGCCATTGATTTGTGTTTGCCACACTGCATCAGCCATCGCCCAGAGACCAGGAAACACAAAGAACATGGGCAGCTGGTCTGGGCCAGGTCTCCAGTACAACAGCGCAATGATACAGGCAAAATTTAACCCTGCAGCTGAAAGAATCATAGAAAACACACACACAGTGGCAAAACACTGCATTATTCTGCAAATCATTCTTTAAAAGGTCTTCCTGTTTATTTATTTTTCTGAAATTTGGAATGCTCAAAGTCCACAGTAGGCTGTTGTACTGTGAGGGAATTGCCACACTGTTAAGGTTTTTCCGATACATCCTTAGAAAATCATGATGGTTTGGCCACTGTCATGAAGTACATTTTTCTATCTTGATGCTATGAAATTATGTTAATATATTTATGTATAATATAATTTATTTCTTAACTGAACCAGTGTAGCTTGTGTAAATATTGTTAGATTGCAGGCTTCCAGGACTAGCGCTATAAAGCCATTGCATCACTGGGTCCATTATTATTGAAGCTAATAAATACAGACCACAAGCCCTCCCATTTTTACCCTCATTTGATCACACTCACCCAGACAGAATAAGGCAAACCTCCCACTGTACTGGGACAACTTCCCATAAGCCAAAGAGCATAAGGAATTTGTTGTGCCGAAACAAATCATCGTGTAGCCCACAAAGGATATCCCCAGCGCGCAGGTTACATAGTACTGCAGGGACGGCATAACACAGTACATGCAACTGTCAGAAACTGAGCATAGCAGGATATGCTAATCAAAATATATACACAGTATAGTATTCATATTTTCAGTAGTATTGTGTTTTACGGTTGAAACAAGACTTTGGACATTAAAAAATAGTTGCATATTTAGTTTAAGCATTAATTTAGCTTGTAATACAAGCTATGTGAAGAATTGTTTCAGTCCTGAAAATTTAATGAATTTATCAGTGATGCAGTAATCAGAATTAAAAACGGATACACATTTAATTGCCTGAAAAAAGGGCCACATTTTAAAATGACCCCACTGGGTTCAGAGGGATATTATACAGAATATGATAATGCTGGCACCATGGTTTATCACATACATAGCACAAACTGCACACAAAAATGGGAAAAAAGGGTAGGGTAGAGACATTGGTATATGTAAAATCATGAGCAGTTTTGGGTGAGAATTAGTGATAATTCATTTAGACACACACCTTATTATAGTCTCCTGAGAGAAAAGCCTGCTCCAGCCCACTGTATACAGTCAGGGGAATGAGTAGCAGCTGTCTCTTGTCCTTAAGGTGTCTAAATGTAGCCAGGATAACGCTGCCCACTGGCTCTCTGTTCTTCCTGTACATTCGGGCCACATCCCCATCTATGTTGTCCAGAAAGACAGCCACCAGAACCATAGCCAGTACCCCAAAACCTGTGGAGAGCAACAGAGAAAGCTGCACACTTAAGTGAGACATTGCCATTGTGATGAGGCAGCATAAAGAGGTTGGATGTGTGATTCCTACATTACTGGCATGCTAAGCTGATGCTTCTTTAGCATGTACTACTTGTCTACTACGCTATATCACCAACAACAGTTGCAGGCCAAAACATTTCAAACTTTTGTTTCCTCATTTTTGAATAAAGATAGCTATCTTTTATTAATTGATTCCTCGATAACTTATGGCTATGGTTTAATTATTTAACAAATTTAGCTTAATTAGTTGTTGATGAAAACCATGTAGATCAAAGGAGGATATACTTTGAAAATACTGTTCAGAGCTCTACAGTAAGTAAATGCTCATCTACCTCTGAAAATATATGTTCATGATCTGAACCATATTTATTAGCAGGCTTTGGAGAAACACTGGAAAAATTATTAGTTTACAATTAAGTAACTAACATTGATGCACTTTGAAAATCCAGGCTCAGTCTGATACATGAATTACAATAAAAAGTATTCTCCTTACTGTACACATTTTAGACACATCAGACTTGGCTTGATTACATTTGGTAGACACCATTGCATACCGATATAGCAGCCAAGTAACGTGTTGACCAGACTCTGCGTTGGCCTGGTTGAGTTTCCTGTGGCGGTGCCAGCGTATTCACAGCTTCCTGCCGCACCACAGAACTGAAGGTCCTCCTCTGTGATTTCAGCTGAGACAGAGACATGTTAATACATCGTCATATTG